>OY728148.1:289915489-292532989 GCA_963277665.1 Viscum album | reverse complement strand
ATTTCCAAAACCATATATCATTCCACTATTCAAATACCAGATAACCAATAATTTTATACTCTCAACAACGATCACACCTTAAGAATATTCGCTTATATATGATATATTTTTTCCTAATAAAACTAGGTCCTATTAATAATTCAAAAATCTCATTCTTTACCTTCATATGAAATTATTAAACATTTGTTTTTATATTGTTAATGAATGAAAATTTTTTAGTGATCTAGTTAAAGAATATAGAAAATATAGCCATCATACATTGATATTCACCAATACCAGAATTTAATTATTTGTAGAATTTGAATCTATATTAAAAGAAATAATTTATTTCATTATAAAGATGAACATGTCACTTCATATAAATTCTAATCATCTATATATTAATATTCTCTTAAATGTTGCACATTTATCCCTTTCTCACCCATAAAACCAATACAATAATATCAAAACATTATAGATCTGAATGTTTATTGTATAAATAAATTACTCATTAAAATATCATAATTATATTAAATGTTTCTTATTTCACACCATTTTCCAAAAGCACAGAACATAATGTTTCATTCTATACACTGCTCATAAATGTAGAAAATAAAACTATTTCATCCAAAAATTCTTCCTATATTAGTTGGATGTTAACCTTGTATATTTCATTCCCATATAATTTTTAGAAATAATTTATTTGATTTTTGGATGGAACCACCACCATTTTCTAAAATCTAACTAATTTTATCAATGGTATGAAAAATCAAATTGAATATTATGAAAATAAGTTTTATCATTATAGAGGGAAATCACAGTCTGGATTCAATTATCTCAAATCAACCAAGTCCGGATATATCTTTAATACTAATGTATGATTCACCACTAATTATGAATAATTTCCACCACCGGAATCATGTATAATCATATCTATATGTCCACACATGTGTATATAGTAATAGTGATTATAAACTCATGACAATTTTTTCAAAAATTCAATACACTTCATAGCAAGAGAAATTTCAATATGTAATTCTAGTTAATAAAGAAAAATAAAAATTATTTTATAAAAAATTACTTTTTCTCCATAATATTATATGAATATAAAATATTATTTACTTAATAAATCAAAAAATAGTAATAAAAAATAAAACTGACGTGCAATTCCATATCATCTTCAAACAAAATTTCTTCGACAAAGACCATATTTCAAATCCCCAATTTTAACAGAAAACCGTATATAATTTACTACAACATGGAAATTAAAAAATCCAGAGACCCACATTTAATTTCCAAAACCTAATATAAAAAAAACATAATATTACCTGAATTTTATGAAAACTCATTCATTTAACAAAAAAATAAAAATTCCATTTTCCAAATGACATAATGTAAATAAATATGTGTCACAAAAAATTGTAACAACCCATTCCCCAAAATATAATAATAATACACATGTATTTAAATGTATAATAAAATAGAAAGTGATTTTTTTCTATTTTTATATTAGTGGATAACAACACCATTTTATGAATTTTTATTCGTACATCTAAAACTCATACCATAGTTAGTGTCATTTAATGATTTCAAAAAACAAAATTGTTTCCCTCATTTACAAATGTTATCTAATCCACTAATCCATATAAATTAAACATAGGTATTTCAAATCAATTACCCACTAAAACCTTTTTCAAAACACTCCCAGAATATTTGATAAATATTAAAAAATTAACATTTCATTTAAAATCCAACTATTACTCACTCCCAATGTAATTCCATCAAATTTAATTTGTAATAAAAATAATAATATTTTTATGTAATACATTAAAAAATTTTAATTTTTCATTTCAGAATATCTGTTTTAAAAACAATATAAATCAATAACACTACACTAAAAATCAAAATTTTCAATTCCTATTTTCTTTTCGCAGCTAGGGGTTATAAAGACACAATATTTTTTTTAAATTACTAATTATTAAAAAAATAAAATAGTTTAGTATAGATACTTATATCCATAGTATAAATGAAATCCTAGCCTACAATAATCAATAATTTATTTAAAAAATTATAAAACTAGTAAATTAATATTATTGATATGAACCAAAAACATACAGATGTTGACCAAGATATTTCTTGAATTTATGGAATAAAATTCATTCTAATGTGATAAATAAATAAAACCATATAAATAAAAATGAAAATCCCCAATTGAGGATTATTTGTCAAAAATATAATATCTTTATACTTATAGTTGAGAGCAATCGAGTGAGAGAAAATACAATTTCAAGATAGTCTGAGAAAAGGAGACAATATATTTGTTAGGACAAATAATTTTTTTCCAACCAAACAAATCATTAAACCAATAATTAAATTGAAATTTAGAGACATTTAAAATTAAATATATACTTTTAATGGCACATACCATGAGTTTAATGGGAATACTATAACGTTTTATATGACTTTTGGGAATTTTAATTTTAATAATGCCCCTTTTCCCACTGATGTATTAATTTTTTTCAATCTCTGAACCTTGAAGGAGACAGTATAGTTCCTATATTTATCAATTACCTGATATAATGATTTCCAAGAATGGTGTTAGGTTAGTGTATGTTGTGAATAATCCATTTATAATATCATCAGTCATCTATATAAAATTTAGAATCCCAAAAAGCATAGATTCTAGGGTAAATTCCATATTCTATATCTACTAATGTAATAATAATTCAAATTTTTTATCATTTAATCACCAATTAATGAGAGTAATGCTTCAATAATCCATGAAAATACCTCCAATAATCATTTTTATTTCCCTATTCATTAAATAATAATGTCATTGCACTTCTAAAAACAATATTTCAATATATCGTGTTTATGTATATCATGACAATCAATAACTTTTGAAGACTCCAATTTAAATTTTATTTTAAAATAATATATTAGTAATTTATAGTTGAAATAAGATCTGCATGTATTATAACTCCTTAATTGATAATTATCATGAATTTTAACCTAGTGTGGAGTCTATTAGAATGAACATCATGTATGAAATCTGTGTATGTATATCCACAAAAACCCATAGTTAATTATTTGTTTAATGGTTCTCAAAAGAATAATCATTAAATCCATAGTTATATTCATCGATTTAATTTTTGTTAGGGTAAGATTTAATCATCGCTTGTAATTTTGAAACTTATCCTAAACATTATTCCTAGACGTGTACCTCAATAAGTATTCTTCAATCAATTTTCTTATATTATCACAATAGATGTTTTAATGAGGATATATATATATTTATTAATTATTCCAATGTTCATAATAAAAATTATTTTTTAGTATACTATTATGGAAACTTTTTAAAGGAACATAGTTAATGGGTTTGATAATCATGAGATATTACTCATAAATCATTGATATTAAACAATTTTTCTAGAAAACGGTGGATATCCATTAGGTTATATTTTTATGGTATTTACCATTAAACTATTTGTTATATTTATGTGCCTTTATCGCCTTGATTTCTATTTTATACCCTAAGGAATAAACAATATTTATTAAAAAGAAATGTTTTTATATATTTTATGATAGTCATTTTTTAATTAAACCCTTAATAAGAATGTCAAATGATCATTATTTTATTCCTTTTTTTATTTTGTTTGAGTATCATATATAAATACTAATCTAAATTTCCAACATCAAATTGTTGAGAATATATTCATGATGGCCAAAAATGTTTTCCCCTTTATGGGTTTATGTGGAATGACTTTATAATCATGATGTATGTATCTTGATTGAAAATAAATCTAAGGAATATCCTACTTTTAATCATCAATTAATTATATATCTAACTAAAATATACATATGAAATGTATTGATCCACATTTATTTTGTTGAAAAAGTCATCAAACATTTATAATGGATAATTTTTATATATCAAGATATCGATATGATAGGATGTTCAATATAAAGAATCATTTAAATATTCTTCTATGTCATGTTAATGACCAGTAGAGCCTATATTCATGAACTACTGTGTATAAGACACATTTATATATTCACATATATCTTAAACTTTTTATATTACAAATCAATATTATACATTATGAAGGGACACATTTATTTTGGAAGAAGTGGGAATTTCCCAAAAGGAAAAGTCTCATTTATTTAAATAAATTCAAATTGAAGGATTATGATGTGTTCCTTTTTAAAATAGAAATTTCACTATAAATAAACGATATCGTTATGAAAATAATTTTCACAACTCAACTAATTGGGTGTCACCCATTTGTTCTCATTTCCCTCATCCATGAAATATTATTCATCAAATTCATGTTTAACAATGAAATTTGTTGATTATTTGGATTATAAGGAATTAATTCACTTGATAGTAAGCTTCCATGATAAATAAATTGTGCCATCTCTAATCATCTGCAACATAGTGGTAGAGTCTCTTATTTTCCATATCTTGAAAATTCATTGTATTTATTCTACCCCAACCAATTTTATGATCAAAATAATATTAGCATCTAGATATGTAGTGATACAACAAGGGCTATAAAGACATACTTTTTTATTTATTGTATTGTCACTAAAGATAGCTCCAAACACATGAGGACCTTGATAACCTCTTAAAGAACCATACATGTTAGATTTTATCCAACTATGAAATGGAGAGAACCCTAAGACATCCAATGTACCATGAGGAATATGATAATTACCTATGATAGAAAATAATTTAAGGGAAATAAAGACAAGTAAATATTGGTCACAAGAGCCAAAATGAGTAGTATTTTCCCCATGTACTACAACAAGAACACACACAAGTGTAGTTTGTAGACAAATAAATATGAATTCATATATAATCTTGTTGTAAATGGTCTAGATCACATGGAGAATTTCCAACTAGTAGACATGCTCTTGGTTCATAAGTTGTTGTGGTAGTTGCATATGTATACATGCTTCCAAGCATTCATGAATTAAATAAGGACACATTATTATGGTAATATCAATGGGAATGTGATCATTTTCAAAAAAGCCTCTTAAAATAGGGAATTTATGTGATAAAAATTATTGAATGTATATATATTGAACTAACATAGATACTTGAATTTCATGACCTAAATTAGATATTCACGAGGCCTGGTGTCTACTCCCTGAATTTTTAAGGATGGGAACATGTTCTGAGGGATAAAAACAATTTTATGTGAAATGGGATTCTCCCAAAATGTAGATAATGTAAAAAATTGTGAATGTAAAAATTATATAATAAAAACTAAATAAAAAATCATACTTTAACATGATTTATGATTTTAATCCAATATCAATGATGAAAAAATATATTAAAAAAATTAAACACAAATTTCCATTCAACTAAATACCATATGAATATATCCATCATAGATCTGTACCTCACCACTAAAGAAAAATTATAGATTAATTTCTTCTCGGTTTTTCTGAATAGAACCTATATATAAATAATGTGACATTTATATCTAGTGAGATTTAAATTTATAGGAATTCACCTATTTTATAAAATAAAACTATGCAATAGTTATTAGAACATGAAAAGTAAATATATGGTACATAAAATATTATAATATTTATTTTATCGAAACCATTGTTAGTAAAAATTCCTTCATTCAAAAAATAAAATATGATATTAATAAATTTAATGAAAACTAAAAAATTATATTCTCAAAAATAAAATATATACTCATTAATTAAGGAATATCAATAAATTTTAATACCCCATGTTATAATCATGAACCCCATTTTTGGAATTTGTAAACAATATGATTATCAAAATTAGATTTCAGAAACATCTATTTTTAATGTTAATTATCCAATATTTTTATATAGATCCAATCAGTCCCATTGGTTGGATAACTCATTCAAACCAAACATACCATACCAAAATATTTTCATGAGTTACTTAAAATTGAGACACATTTATTTATTATTGAAACAAGAAATATGAATTTTTGTAAGCTCAATTATTTATATAGATATAGAAAACACTAGATAATACACCCCATGTCATACCCTTATGAAATTGATGAATTGATAAATATTTGACAATATAGAACTGTTCGTTGTACATTAAAATGATATAGAAAACAAATTCTATGATTACAATTATTAATCAAGAAAACAAATGTTAGTATAATCTTATATTTTTAAAACATAATCAAGTTTATTTCCCAAAACATATTCCATACATGTTTCATTAAATAACAAAATACATGTAAAATATATTTTCAAAAACATCACTTTAAATTATATTAAAAAATTATTAGAAAAATTATATATTCAATTTATAAATAATAATTAATTAAAAAAAATTAAAAAATCACATGAATTTTCTGCTTAGTCATGATGAATATGTAAATCCCCTAATGAAATTAATTTTATATATCAATGATTTAACTTTTTGGATTGATATTTTTGTAATAAATTACTATTAGAATTGGAAAATATTAATTATACATAAAACAAATATTTTTAAAAAAATCTATTTATAATTATTTTAACAAGATAACCAGTAAGGTAGTTGTTTAGATCTACCAACCTATAAGATATTTCAATATAACATCTATAAATATTTAATATATCTGTATTTATAGGATAAATAACTATGATATATCCATATGATTCATCCATTTTTTATTACTTATAAAGTTAATGACAACATATCTTCTAAATAGAATTTAGATAAATATGTTAATATTTCTAAAAAAACCCATGAAATATTGTTGTGGAATATTTTATTTTATATTTTTGTCATATAACTATAAGAGAAATATTAGGAATAATTGAGATAGTGGAACATAAGACATGATCCTTTCTAGGACCATATATAACTATATACTCAATATATATTGTAGAATATATGTTGTTTCTGTAATTATAAAAAATGATTCATGTCTCCCATTCAAAATATACATAAAAAAATTAGAATATATCAAAATCATTGTTCAATTACATAATAACTCTGATATAAGAATTTAGTTTAACATGAAATTGAAAAGTCGCCAAGGAATAAAAAAAATATAGTTTGCATAGAACAATTCATATAACATAACATGATAAATTTGATTGATCCAATATCCCCATATTTTTGTTTTCTATAAATCCCTTCATATTATCATGGATGTGTTGATGAAAATTCCATAAAAAGTGGATTAAATGATTAATTTAATATCACCATTGAAAAAATTATATTTAATTTCAAATTCAATAATTGAAACCTTAATTTTCTTTTATTATCATTATAGTGGGATAATTGGATTTAAATAAATTCATAGAATATACAAATTTTTATAGTGGTTTTGGTTGTCCATGAAAATCAACTAAAAAAATTATCCCATAAATAATGTACTCATGGTGATTTTAATAAGATCTATTTAAATGAGTTATTCAAAGATGTGTGCTTATATCTAACACATAGTCTTTACAAAACAACCTATATTTTAAGTTGTCTCTTTTAAAAAATTATTTATAATTTGATTTATTTTAACACATAGAATTTTTTTCAACATTAATATTGAGAAATATATTTGTTACACCCCATGATCTTATGTTATGTCTCTTATTAAATTATTTTTCTTTGATAGTTTATGCTTAATGAAACCATGATATTGAAATCATGATATACTATTAAATATGTCAGTTGGAAAAGTAATGCAACCTTTTGAAATAGTAATATGACAATTGGACTATTAAATTAACTTATGAATGTAATAATAAAATTTGGGTAACATATAAGGAAAATTTGTTATATTTATATAATAGAATAAGTAAAAAAAAATTTATTGATATATTATGTGTTCATATTTTTGTGAAACATAAATATTTATTTTCAATTTTTTGAATAATTTAATTAGTTTAAATGTTTTTTTTCATAAAATAAATTAATATAATAGTATTTGTTTCTAATGATTATATAATAATTTTAGGTGACCTTAATTATTTTTTCAATGATTTATACAAATAGTTATAATTTAAAAATCTTTATTTTTTTAGTAAATGTTGATTTTAGTTAAAAAATATTAATCTCTTAATAAGAAAATTATTTTCATAAAATTGATTCCATTTTTTAATTCTATATTTCAAAATTTGGATATGGTGAATTGTTGTAACTTGTCTAAAATGGTGATTTTTTGTGAATATTTAATTGTGGTAATTTATGATACGTATACATTGTAAGTTAAATAAACAATTCATTGAGTAATAACTGATGTAATAACTATAATCTAAATTTATAATTCCCTATATACTATATTTGGTAATGGAAGGATCACTATTTTTTATCTTGATCCAAAATAACAATCAAATGAATTAAATATTCAAAAACCACCTCTCTATTCCTAATAAAACCACCACTCCTCCTCTAATCCTCACAACCCTTAGACCTTTATGATTTCCAATATCAATCCATTATAATTCACAAGCCTCTTCCCCACATACATGAAGTTGTTATCTCAACAAAAAAATATCCAAATTTATGAAGTCAAGGAGAATAATTAAAGAGGTAAATCCTCATTCACATTCATTATTTTATTTCCATATTATTTTATTTTCTTTTACTCTTCAAAAATATTCATTTAAATAATGAATGATAAATATAGTATCTTATATATACTATAATTTTATTATTATAGTGGAAACCCCAACAAAAAGTCTCTTCTCCTCATCCTATTATTCTAAAAATCAAATCATCATTCTTGAGGTGCTGATTTACCTCCATTGTGGACGACATTTTTTCATTTTTCATTTTTTTCATTAAATTCATGGCCTAAAATCATTTTTATTATTCAAAAAAATTATAATATTTTTATTATATCTTATTTCAAAATATTGAACAAGTATATATTCATAATATGTTAAATGAGACAATTTTTTTTTCTATTGATAAACAACATCCAAAATAAACTAAACCATTGCTAATAAATATTTTGTAATGATTCATCAACACCCCAAATAGACAAATGTTGTACAAAAAATTTAATATTATATATTTTAAAAAAGAACATATTATTTTAATTGTTTATTATTATTCCCATTATACATGATCTTTTATATAAGTATATAAGTGAACAAATCATGATAACCTAGGAAACAAATACTCACAAGAAATAGAAATAAATCTTATAACATACCCATAATATAATAAATGAACATATTAGAAATAAATAAAATAAAATACATATTGAATTATTTTTGAGTGATATTATTAATGAATCAAATTTGTTTATCAAGACCACTGCGTAAATGTGATGAGCACATTCAAACATAAAGTAAGGGTTTCTTCCTGAACCTCTGTTTTTCAATCAAGTTCTTCTTACTATCTCTTCACCGCAGTGTAATTATAAATTATTTATTTAAAATTTTGTGCATGTACATTAAACTCATATATATTTATCTTTTAATCATTCTTTTTTAGGAAATACATGTTTTTATGCTTCTATTCTTAAATCATCGGAAAAAAATTTCAATTAAAGGGAACATCTCTGTTTCTTACCCATTTTCCAGTATATAACATAATTTATTTGGAGACACCATAATTTTTGTAAAATAAAACATTTTAACACGAAAAATTATCTTTTTTTCATTTCTGGTTAAAAAAACATTTTTCATTGACTATTTAGTATTTTCCCTTAAACTGCACTAAAGAGAATTATTTATATAGCTTCTTAAATACCACTTTAACATGTTTTCACTTTAATTAGAACTAATTTATGCATAAAATATAATTTTATTTTCCTTAAATATTAGTTTATAGGATATATATGTTAAAATATAATTTTATTAAAAATGAAAATGATCTTCCAAAATAAAACATCATTCCAATGTAAAAAAAATAAAATTTCACCAAAAAATCCTTGAATATATTGTTAGTGTATTTTAATTTATTTCAAAAACTATTTCCTGAATACTATTATTATTTGGTATTGATCATTTATGATATCATATAACATATTATTTTAAATTTTTCCAAATTATTTTTCTATGGATGTGCAATCTTTTTACCATTCAACATGTTACTCAGAATGGTTAGTGATTGTATTTGTTGATTGGGGAATGATGTTTAAATTTCGTATGTATATAACATTTATGTTTATTAACAATTATAGGAATGACTAATAATACTTAGTAAGTAAATGTAGGGTCTCTCTATATCCCCATTATTCATCGCTCGGTCTCTTGAGCCAAACCATTTTAGGTTTTTACCGATTTATGTCTAGTTTCTTAGATGAATCCATGAAATTATGTTTATGATATCCAACATTATAAATTCTATCATTATGGTGAAATTAACTAATAACCTAGGTGATTATTAGATAGGAATAATATCAATTTTTATGTTTCCTTCTCATTTTATTATTAACGGAATTTTATAATCTGCTTTCATTACTACCATATTATGCAAAATATTATTTTTTAACAGACTTTGTTTTCATTTATTCCCCAATACATATTATTTATGTCACTTTTTGATATATTATTTGTATTTTATACCCTTACTGAGCATCTGGGATTACCCGTTTTATCTTTATAATTTTACTCTTGATGCAAAGATGTATAATATGAATTTCATTAGGGATAATCTTGGTTTTATGGGTGTTTCAAAGAGAGCTTATATGTTTTTTATTTCTTGTTTTAATCTAAAGATCTTTTATGTTATTTTTATTTCAAAACAACTAAATTGAATGTTCCATTGTGATGTGATTATTATATCTATTCTAGTGTAATTTTGTGTGCTACAAGATCAAGGATACTGGGGTCGGGGTCTATATAGTTGTTATCAAAGAAAACATATTAGGATATTTGGATACTAGATTTAGAAAATATAGACTAGGGAATATAAACCAATGTAAGAAATTTTGGATATGATTTTATCAACATCATATAATTTTATTAATGTTTACATTATGTTGTTCTTACTATAAATAAATCTCCATCTTAATAGTAAATGTGGATTTGGTTCTAGCATTGATGTACCTAGGGGTAACAACATTGACTAGGTACATCGATCCACACTTGGTGTAACCTGGTACTCAACAACGATCCTTATTGTGAAATCAATTTGACACTCTAGGGGGATATTATTTGGAAAATTAAACTTCCATTACAAACTTTTATGAACGATTGAAAAAGAATTATTTCCTCAAAAAACCATGTATATGATTATGAGATTAGATATGAATTTTTAGCAATTAATGTAAAGTGTTACTAGTTTAAAACACTGAATTATAAATGATAATATAATTTAGTTTCTTCCATGATTTATAAATGGAACCTATTAGAAGAAATAGATACCCTATCAACAGACATGTTCTATATTGGGATTTACCTCTAATTCAAGATAATGTTCTCAGAGCAGGAGATGCAACTAGAGATGAGAAACTTATAAATATACAAGAAAATATTACTGAGGTATGATGAATAAGCCTACATGTTTGGATCATCCAGATCCAAAAAGTTTGGGAATAAGGTTATAATTCTTTATGAGACAACAATCTCTATCCTTCAATGGTTCTACAAACTCATTTGTTTCTAAGACATGGAGATGTTTCATGGAGAAAGTTTTTCTCGATTCGAGAAGTATCAAAATCTAGATGTTTTTCCTAGAAATTTATCATCTATCATGTTATAAATATTAATTGAATTCAATGATTTAAAACATTAGGTATATGTAATAAATATCAAATATGTAATGTAAGTATATCATTGAAATTTTATTAGAAAAATATTTTCCTCTCGATGAGTGAGAATATATGGAGAGACAATTTTTTGCAATAAAGAAAAATGTGGACGAGAATGTTTCTAAGAATGATTCTGACTTTATAATGTTATCATGCCATGATGTGAATTAAAAACAAAAACTAATGAAAAATAATTACTTATTTATTTTTGGGTAAAATAATTCTTCTAAGGGTACTAGTCTCCAAGTGTTTTTTGATAATATAAAGATATAGTCATGTGTGCTATCAAGAATGAATAATAAATTTCTATATCATATGAAATTAATGTAATGATAGAGAAAAATAGGGTTTTAACACTATCAAAAATGAAATATGGAAAACGGGGTGAATGAATGAGTTTAATTTTTATCTTATGATAGTTGGGTGAAGAAACACTATGGTACTTTCCCGAAGTGAATTCGATATTTTAATAAGTGTGGAGAAAAATGAAACCAAACCCATTATTTTGATGGAAGGAAATAACCTAACAATGTTTGATATATGGTTATAATGATATGGGACATTATCAAAATAATTTTCCTAAGAATCTAGAAAAAATTACCCCAAAATGCCAATGTACATGACCATGCTTATGTGATCACCACTATATATGATGAAGTTATTTATAATGTGATGGTTGGTACATTTATAATTTCCTCAAACATAAATGGAGATTTAATTAATTCTAGATCATCGCGTTATATTATATCATCCACGTTTTCAATGAAATTTGTCATTTTTAATTTCATTTATTAAAGGATTAATTATTAAAAATTATTAAGGGAACTCTCATTGCATTAATGAAGTGTCGATTAGTCCCCTTTATTACAGATAAACATGAATTAGCCTCTAAACTTGTAATCAAAATAGTGAATTAATTTTATATAATACTACGTATGGAGTGGATTTAGAAATATGTTATGAAAATATATTAAAATATTAATGAAATAATGAATTGTGATGAAGATTTGGAATACAATATCTTTATAGCAGAAACCTCATCAGAATATTATTATCTAGATCCACCGCCAATAACACTACATAATGAAAATACTAGTGGGATAGAGGAATAGAAAAAAAAATCAATTGATGAGGAAATAAATATTAAAATTGAGGTTGTACCTATTTTATAAGAATACATTATATTATTTCCATAGGATTTAATTTATCATCCTATGTAGTGGAATTTGAGTTTCCATTGTTTTAATCCCTAACGCCTGGCCAATATCAAAAATTCCTTATTGAATATCCATTATAGGATTTGTGGAGCTTGATAAAGAACTATAGGAGTTGAGTTATATGAAATTTATTCTGTGTAGTTTCTACCCATGGGTATCCCATCTTCAATTTGATAAGAAGGAAGAAGTAACCAAGAGTCAGTGCATTGACTATAGAGAAATCAACTCTTTTAAAATAACGAACATGTATCTTATACCAGATATTGATTATTTATTGGATTAAAATTATAGATCTTTGTATTTTTCAATTATTTAACATTGATCTAGATATCACTAGTCTCATGTGAATAATGACGATATATTAAAGACAAAATTTCAAACACGATATAGACATTACATGTTTACAGTAATTCTATTTAGACTGACTAATGAACCCTTGATTTTTTGGATATAATGAACCGAGTATTCAAAGAATATTGTAGTGATTTTTATGTGCTATTTATTAATCAAATCTTGTTATATTACAATAGCCTTTAGTTCCATGAGAACTAATTGTGGATTTTTTTGTAAAATCTAAGAATAAATGAGGTATTTGGGTAGTTTATAATTTATTCATTTTATCTTCAAACATTTCCTTTTATTTTGCATATATTCCCTAAGGATAGAATATAAATTGATCAATTGAAGAAAAATTTCATTCAACAATGGCCTACATCTATGAACAGAATAGAGGTATGGTGTTTCATTGGGATGGCAGGTTACTATCAGTGGTTTCATCATAATTTTTTTTAATTTTCTAACTAATTATCAAAGATTTATAGTAATGATGTTAAGTTCATATGGACAGAATAATGTGATGAATGAATTTCAAAATTGAATATGATATTACAAGATTCTTCGATCAGGACTGTACTGTCAATTAATGGTGGAATTGTGATTTATAATGATTCATCAATTAAATGACTTGGTTGTGTCCTAATGAAAAAAGATAAAGATATTGAATATTCATCAACATAATTAGAAACTCATGAATTGAACTATTAAACTCATGATATTGAGATCACATATATAATAGTTTCTCATAATATATGGAGATACAATCTATATGCTGAAAATGTGAGATATATATAAACAACAAAAAGTTGAAATATATCTTCTCACAGAAAGAATTCCACATGAGGAAAAAAAGTTGATATACTTACTCAAGGATTTTGATTGTTCAACACACATCCACCCAGTGAAAGAAAAATAAGGCAGTTAATGCATTAAGTAGGATGGATCATAGAGTTATAAAAAATATGGATTGAAAAGGATCAAAAGTATATGGATCCAAAGAGCATGGATGTAAGAATTATCATTTAATGTGAAGAATCATTACATTTTCAATTGGAAGCCCAAAAATATTTACTTGAAAGGATTAATATTTCTTAGTATATATATGAAAATTTTGAATGGAAAATTAAATATTTGGATGATGGGACGTTGGAAGACTATGTATATGTGAATCGAATTACAAAATTTGGGAAGAGGCTTTCCGTTCCTTCTATACATGGGATAAAAATGGAGTTATTAGTCAATTAACATAGCTAAAATTTCATTATACTCCCTAGTATCACTATGATTTATATATATTTCATGCAACATTCCTAGTTGTATAATATGATGTTGGGAATTTCTAATAATTTATCATGATGTTTAATATTCCAACAGGTGAAGACTGAATGACAAAATCCTAGAGGACCATACTAACTTTTTGTATTCCCAAATGTAAATGGGATGAAATCTCTATGGATTTTTGGCACTAGGATGCCAAAAACACAACTAAATAATGATGAAATATGGGTAAATAATGATAAAACTTCCATATAGGAAAATTTTATTTTTGTAAGGGGGGATTTTCCACTTGTGGACCATGTAATACACTATATTATTGATGTTTTAAGACATTATAGAGAATCATTTTCAATTGTCTCTATTCATGATCCAGAATTTAAATAGAAATTATGTAAAAGTATTCTTAAATAATTAGATATTATATTCATTTGAGTATTTATCACCCTCATACTGAAGGGTAGTATGAAAGGAGGACCCAAACATTTGAAGACATGTTTTGATTATTACCACATGACATTCAATGCATGTGGGATTAGAATTTAAAATTGGTAGTGTTTTCCCAAAAAAATAATTTCCATTCAAATATAGAAATGGATCCATATAATGTATTATATAAAAAAAAGTTGGTGTACTCCATCTTATTGGAATGAATATTGTGAACGGATACTTGTAGGCTCACCACTTGTGGAATAACAAACATCAAAGGTAAATAATATCAAAACTCTTATTGAAGTATATCAAATTAGGAAATAAATGTAATCCAATAATAAAATAAAGGGTTTGGAATTTAATTTCGGAGATCATGTTTTCCTGATGGTATCTCCAAGGAAGGGTGTCATAATATAATGTTTGAAAATAATACCGAGACTTAGGTATATTGGAAGTTTTGAAATCCGGGATAATGTAATAGCTGTGAATTAAAGTATGATGATATCTCCTAGAATTTATAATATTCATATTATGTTTGACATATCATTTTAAGGGAATTACATGCCATACCCAATGAATTTCCACAAATATTATGTATTATAATTGGAACCTGATATATCTTACTTTGAATAGCCTATCAACATTCTTGACACTATAGACCAATTTTAGAAGAATCTAATGACTCATCTGGTGAAGCTACATTGAAAAGACCACACAATTGAAGAGCTGATGTAGGAACCATAGAAAATTATGATGAAAAGTAAAAAAATATCATTTGATGTCACACTCTGGGATTTCTTTGGTGGATTTTTTTTTGTAGGAGGGGACAATGTAACACCCTAAGAGTATTTGGTATGTCTCTTTTTAAATTTAACATCTTTATTAGTTTATGATTCATGAAGTACTGAGATTAAAACAATAATATAATATTAAATATGACCATTGGAATACTAATTTCAGAATTAGGAATAGTAATATGACAAATAGAACAGGATCTTCAGCTATGAAAGTATAAATATAATTCTTGTAAAGTATAAATGAAAATATTTTATATTTGTATAACTAAATATGTAAATAAATGTTGAAAAAATTATTAATTAAATAATGGAATGTTTGTAAAACATAAATATTAATTTAAAATTTTATAATAAATTTAATGATACAAAAAATTGTTATATTTAATGAATATTTTGAAAAATTAAATATTTTTTGTGTTATGATTACAAGTAAGTTTTTATAATCCTTAATTAACATTTAAATGTCTCATTAAAACAAATTTTATTTTAATATCTCTAATTTATGATTAAATTATTATTTTAATTAAAAACTATTATCATATTAAGAAAAGTAGTTCCAGAAAATATATTCAATTTTTGTATAAAGACAGTCAAAAAATAGATATGGTGAATTGTTTATATTTTTCCAAAATAGCTAGATTTTTGTGAATAGTGAAATACAATAATTTATACTATATTTATATTATATGGTATATATATAATATTCATTGAGTCATCTCTAATGTAACTAAAATAATCTAGGATTATACCTCTCTATTAAAAATATTTAGTCTTGGAATCATCACTATTTATTTTCAAGATAAAAAATAAAAAATATCAAAAGAATATAATATTAAATTTACACCCCACTCATAAAATGTAAATACCACCCATCACTACCACTTCTCCTCACACCTCTTTAATATTTAATATTTTCCAATTTCTACACAATAAACATCCCTAGCCTCTTCCCCACATTTTTATGATCTGATCTCAACAAAATACCAAACCCAATTTCCATAAGGATGTTCTCAATGATAAAAATTCAAGAGGTAAAATCCAATTTTGGTTTCCAAACTTTTCATTTACTTAAATTTCATTTCTTATACTATTCCAACCTATACTGCCAATAGATGAATGATAACTCCAATATCTTATTTATACTGTACATTTCTTATTTCAATGTAAAATTCACTCTAATATCACTCATCATTCCAATGTTATTCTAAAAATTGAAACATCATCTATGAGGTGCAAATTTAGCGCCTTCAAGGATGACCTATTTTCATGTTTCATTTCTCCATTCACGGGTAGTCATAAAACATTTTCTTTGAAAAAAAGTATTATAATTTATTTTTTAAATATTATTTAATTTTGTATCTAATGAATATATATATATATATATATATTAATAATTAATGAGACAAAAATATTTGGTGTTGTTAAAAAAACCCCAAAAACTATCTAAAAATATATCACTAACTTCTGATCAAATGATTAATCCACATCCAAATTAAAAAAATAAATAATATAACAATATAAAATTATCTATGTTCAGTAATAAAATATAAAATTACTTTTCTATAACTATTCTAACTTTACGTTATCTTTCATACATGTATACAATTGAACCAATCAAGAAAACAAAAGAGATGAACACTCATAAATAAAGGAATTAAATTTTTTAACTCATAAAAATGGCCTTAAATGAACATAAATAATATATAATAAATAATTTTAATGATTAATGGATTATGAATTAAATAATTAATTATTCTATTTTCAATATCAATAATATTAAGTAATAGTGACAAACACTTTCAGACCTAATGTAATGGTTCTTTAGAAACCATTATCTTTCATTTAGGCTTTTATTTCTCTTTCTTTACCCCACTATAAATCAATTCTATTTCATATAATTTGTTTTTAATATTTTAAAAATCATATATATAAATCAATTTACCTATATATGAAAGGAAATACATGATAGTCAGGGCTCCCATAACAATTATTCTTGATAATAATTTCCAGTTAAAGAGTATATAACACTTTCATACCCATTTTCATGTGAAAACCACATTCAATTTTAATAACCAATTATTTTTATAAAATAATTATTTTTATCATGGAAAACTATATTTTTTATTATTTGGTTTAATAAAAATATTATGCATTTTTCTATTTTAAAGTCTCTTTAGTATTTTCCCTTGAACCGCACTGAAAATGATATTTCCTAAAAATTCATAAATGATTATTTTAAATATTTTCACATATATGGGAAATAATTTATTCCTAAATAAAATTTCATTGTCTCTAATTTCTATTTTAGAAATATTATTATTAAAATATGATTTTATGAAAAATACAATTTTTTTTCAGAATTATTCTTCTTTCCTATGAAAAAACATGTATTCCTCTACAAGAATTACTCAATTATTTATTGAGTATTGTTTTCTATTAAATACCCTCTATTTAGTCTTATTCTTAATTGGTATGGATCACTTATGATATAATCTACCATATTTTATTAAATGTTTTATGATTAGTTTTATTGTGATTAAAATATCTTATTACCATTAACCATATTACTCAGAATGGTAGGTGATTAATGTTCAATACATGGGAAAAAATATTTAAATTTCATATATATATATGCAGTTTATGATTTAAACCATTTATAGGAGAAATTCATTGGAATTATTATGTGACATGAAGGTCACCCTATGGCCCCTCGATTCATCGGTAAGACTCATAATACAAATAAATTCACATTTTTACCCATTTATTTATTATTTATAAGGATAATCCTTGATGATATTTTTATGATGTCTAACATTATACATTCCACTAGTATGATATATATAATCAATAATCCCTATTATTATTTGAAACATAGATTATCCATGGTAATGTTTCTTTCTCATGTGATTTTTTGTGACATTATTTAATATGGCTTTATTCATTCCATATTTTTCTCAAGTTTATACTGTAATGGAATTTGTTATTAATTATTCACCATTCCTTGTTGTTTATTATTATTTATGAAACCTTCTACTATATTTATTATCCTTACTAATAATTTGATCTCACACCTTTCTAGTGGTTTCTTTTACTACTGATGCAAATATGTATATTATAAATGTTTTTAGTGATAATATGGAACTTTAAGTGTGTTTACAATGAAGTTTCTATGTTTTTTTTCCTTTCATGATTTAACCACATGTTTATATTTGTAATCAGGATTCCAAAACATCTAAACAGATCAGTTCGTTGGGAATTTTGAATTTTATCTATTCCAATTTAATATTGTAAGGCACTAGATCTATGATACTAGTGTCAGGGTATTTATAATATTTATTATTAAATAAATTATATATAAATATAGATTATAAAAGATGAATCTCATCTAGAAAATATATTTGTAATGTGTAGAAATTAAACGTTATTCTATATAATTATTGATTTATTAGTAAAAATTTAAATAAAGTGGAATTTTTTATTCTTCTTCTATCTATAATGGAAGCATAATTAAATTCTAATGAATTTTTAATATTCCAAAATTATCATAGTGGAGAAACAAAAAATCCACAATTTATGAGAATGAATAATATATTTTACATTTTGTATAGAAACCATGTGATGATATATAATTCTTCACTAGCCATATTATAAATAATATCTAAATAATAATTAAAATATAATCATGATTAATATTTCCTTAATATTTTCCTTCAAAATAATTTAAATGTTAATCCATCGATATTATTCTAGAAGTATTATCTTAATTAAAATAAAGTGAAAAAATCATTAAATCATTCCATTATAGATAAACCATTCCAAATTTGAGAAAATATTGGTCATCAAATAATGTAATGTAAAATATACATGATAATATCCACAAACATTATCTATTGATGAATAACTATTAATTTTTTCTTTTGTTTGACAAATATTCAAAATTTATAGGCTATAAAAGGGTAGTACTATTTTATAGAGTACATATAAGATTAAACATTTTTTAAAAATTTGGTATGAATATATTTATTATATATGATTACAATATGAATATTAAAAATTAATTATTGAGTTATATTTTTTAAAACTACCCCAATGTATGAAAAAGTAAAATTTGATTATATCATATATGATAAATCAAAATCAATGTATAATAATATACATAGATCATCTTACTCTACATAAAAATAATCTATAAATTAGATACCTCACATAGTAATTTCTAGTATCTATTTAAGATATTTTACTTTTAAAATTACTTTACATGTGAGTAGCGCATGACAATATCAAATAATATCATAGTAATCAATTAATTTATCCTTAAGAAACACATTTATATGTTCTAAAATACCCAAAAATCACACAAAGTAAATTAATTAGATAAAATATGATAAGATTTTACATTTGTAAATACTCACAATTTTATTTCATTAGGGAATAAACGATATCAAATAAATTTCACTTTTTGGGATGATCACAAAACCAGTAAACATTAATGGCACCTCTACTGATTCTGTATGATATTTTATAAACATTAAAATTAATAAATAATCCAATTAATTTTTTTAACAAAATCTATCTAATTTTAATATGATATATGAAATTAATTAATTAATAATAATTATCAAAACTAGTTTTACTCAATGGATGAAAAAAATGAATAATATTACATAAAATAGTAGAAAGTAATATTTAATTTTATTAATAACAAGAAAATAATATTATCACACCATTTTTTTAATAAATAATAAATACTCATATAGTTATTTGTATTTTTATTAGAGATGTTCGGTTTTTATGGTATGTGATCTATAATTTTATGATATAGTGAAGATGACAATGAAAAACTAGTAGCATGTGTGTAACTAATAATTTTTATCTAGAATATCATAAAGGGAATTAATTTTAATTCCAAGATGAATATAAAATTTACATCGAAATGAATGAATCTAAATTTTTAAAGATCATTGAGGACTATAGTTTTCATTAAATTGGTTTATGGTAGAATAAAAATTATCTACAATTTCATGTCCAAGTGTCATATTTCGCATCATCTTATAAAATAAAATTCCATATTAATTTAAATATAAAAATATATGATCCTTAAATAATTATCGATAAATTTCATAACCCTTTTTCAGTGCACAAAATTAAAAATATTACATTGGTTTTTTTCTATCCTATTACCAATTAGAAAATAATAAATAACCAATATTCCTTCACAGTTATTTAAAAAATTGACATAAAAACCAGAAAACTATTATTCAGATTCCCAGAACATAATATACAAATCATTGAAAAAGAATCAAGTTATTTAAAAATATTTCTAAAATATTTTTTTCTCAAATTATAATTATTTTTAATTGTTATCACATTATATTAAATATTTCTAAATATATATAAGGAATAACATCTCATGTCAATATAGATGTTCCTATTATAAATTTATTTTTTTTCCTTTACTATTTTTTATCAATTTAAACTGATGTAAATTATGATTGTTACTCACATAAAAATTTTAGATAATAACTATTTTTAGCAATAAGTATTTGTTTTATAACATTAATATAATTAAATTTTTTGAGATGGAAAATATATTATCAATGTAATAACAAAATATAATTACTCTACTATATTTGAATGATATTTTATAATAGTAGTTACTACCTTTAAAACTCTCTATATATATATATTAAAGAATTATTGGAAGAATTATTTATTTTATATTATTAAAAAATATCTTCTAATCCCCTCCTCGTTGATTTAATTTCACCAATTATATATCTTCTTATAAATAATAAATTTTATAAATTTATAATATCACATTCCAATAGGTTA
This sequence comes from Viscum album, assembly GCA_963277665.1. Lineage (NCBI taxonomy): Eukaryota > Viridiplantae > Streptophyta > Magnoliopsida > Santalales > Viscaceae > Viscum > Viscum album. The sequence continues at coordinate 292,511,416 of OY728148.1, read as the reverse complement.
TCCTTTTCATTTAAATATTTAAAATCTCTTCTAGTGTAAACATTATTCATATATACCATCATATATTTAAAATAACCTATCATTTATTAATAATTTCCTATAACAATATGTTTATAAACCATAAAAAATTAAATTTGAGAATATATTATATAAAAAACAATTGAAATTAATTTTCTAAACTCTTCAGTATTTCATTTATTTAAAATCTTATTTCGAAATTGTTGTTTCCTTCATTTAAAATAACTAATATTTTCGTTGCATTAAACCATCCTTCAAATATAGAATTAAATTTTTCAATATTTATAGTAGGTACATTATAAAAATAGTAAATATATAATGGTTTTCCTACAAATTGTAATCAATCACTAAAATATGTGATTGAATTTTATCTTCTATTACAACTACATATCATGTAATTGTTATAACTGTAATGTCCTAACCCGAATTACCCAGAGTCGGTGAATTATTTTAATACATTGGCATGATTACAAGGAATCAAGTCCCGAAGGACCGATCAATTTAGCAGTCTTGGAAAATAGATTACATACATTAATGTCACATTAGACATCATAACATACAAAACAACATAAATAATCTTTTATGAATGCCATTATTACCTTTGATTAACCATGTATATCAATCACAATACACTTATAGGAATCTGGGGAAAAATAAAACATAGAAAGGGGTGAGCTCAGATTCTCAGTAAGAATAACAATATAACAAAAACATTCATAAATAAGCATAAACATTTAAGGCAATGTATAACTAAAACAAAATCCTTTTAAACTTAAACTTTCGCATAATATGGAAAAAATAAAATTAATCAATTCCATTTACTTATTCACATAGATATTCTACAAGTCGAATAATCACATGCAATATCACTAACCAGATTCATAATGATGAAATACATAATTTCAGACTATCATAACCACAATATCATGACCGTGTGCCAAAAATACAAATAATATTTTGTCAAGGCCTTGTGCCAAGACACTAGTTTGTCTCATGAGACCTACCGATGCATCAGGGAGCTATAGCGGGCTCCACCTATCACATATTAAGTCCAATTCTTTGCTCATATAAAAAAGTATAAATATAACATAAACAATCATATTAAAACTAGGATACTAAATTTCAATACATTATCCCTAAACAATTAATGGTATAACAATAACATATCCATAGTCAAACATATCACAAAAACATCAATACAATATGGAAGATTTGTATAATAATAAATAATTTTCAAACAAGTTTAAAATCCATCAAAGGATGTTGATATAGATGAAAATGATTTCTAAAAATTTCTGAGAGAAATATCTCATTTTCATGAAAACATTTAAAAGTCAAACAAGTTGGAAAGGAAGACGTTTAATGAAATTTTTGGGTCAAATTGTCCCATACCACATTGAAACATTTGAAAGGAATTAACATTTTAAAAACATTCATGTCCATATAACGAAATCCTTATACCCCATTTTGAATACATGGACAATAATGAGAAAGATTTAGAAGAATAAATATATAAAACATTTGAAATTTTGTTTTTGTAAAAAAGTTCCTTAAAATAATCTATTTTAAAACACTTTAATTATACACGGACATAGATAATAAATATGTCCCATTAGATATTTACGTAAAAACAACCTCGGATAATAAAGAGATTGTGAAATTAACCCTTAAAAATTTGGAAACATACAAAACATACACCCCATGAAAGAGGTATCATAAAATGAATATGGAAATACACATAAAAAAAGTGTATTACACAACGATTACAATTATCGTAGGTACATTCACCACACAAAAGGTAACAGTGGAAATAAGGCACGAATCTCACGAGAATAAAGACTGAGTTGAAATCCCATTAACTTGCACATTCCTTTAGTCAAGGTTAAATTTAACCTCTTATATGAAGACCTTAGTATGTTATAAAATTATACCATAATCATATACATTATTATTATATAATATATGATCTTTTAACATTGCATTGTTAATAATATCTTACTATTATCGTCATTTCAGGTGTTAACTTACTCGTTTTCTTTTACATGTTTTGTTTCATAAGCCATTTTTGTTATGAATTGGTGGTATCTTATTCATTTCCTGAAAGATATTAAGTCCTTAAACATTATTTTTAATCATCAAATTAGAATTAGACTTGAATGGATACGATGGGGAATGAATCTCATCGCGTTCATGGAGACGGTAGTCCGTACGTACGCACGAGCGACAATATCATGATTTTGATAATAAAATTATATATAATTGGATGATATATAATATATAAAGAATAATAATAATGTTATATTTATTATTTAATTATATTAAACATCATTATCAAACCCATCCAAATAATAATGTTTTGAATAATAATTACACCACGACGTGGAGACGGTAAGTTGTACGTACGAATGCATGGTGAAATTTCATTCAAGGGATAGATAGAATACTTCATATGGTTGTACCATATTTATAATAACTTCATAGTATATAGAATATACTAGATTTATTATTTTAGAATGTAAATATCAAAGAAATAATAAGTGGAAGAAGAAAAAAACTTGGAAGAGGGTGGTGAAATTATTACCTCTTTTTCAGGTTCTTCCTTTTGATTTGATCAAAAGGACTCCATAGTTTGTATTTTTTTATCAAAATAAGACCTATATGTTGAATTGAAGGAAGTTGATAGAATATTTGGAAAGTTTTTGGTTGAGCCAAAATGCTTAGATGGTGTGAATTAGAGAGAAGGGGGAGTGCCCTTTTATAATAGGTGTAAGGGACACCTTAGGAAAAACAAGAAATATTATTTAATAATAAATTCGTATTTGGGTTTGAATGGCTCAAAAGTGTATTATTTAATGGTTAAGGTGGTGATAGATCAAGAACTACCCAACCAATAGGTTTTAGATAGGTTTGGGTCACTATTTCAACTTTATCTTATTGATTTAACTCTTATTTAAATAGTTTTACATTTACCATGTCTCTTTGTATTTTTATATTATATAGTTAATAAACATACTACATAATTCCAAGATACCCTAAAGTAGTCCATTAATGATACAAATATAATTATATAAGTCCATGGGGTGAACATTAGATTTTTAGGAATAGAATATCAATTAATAATATAATATGTGTTTTAAAAACTCCTTTATGTCAATTTTGACACTATATAATAATTGATTTTTGATGAAGTCTTATAAAATTTATTAATTCAAAAAAAAATTCATTTATGTAATCCTAACATTTCATATTAACCAATAAATTTTTTATGTCATCAAATCATTCAAATTATAATTATCTTAACATTTATAATACAAATTATTTGATTCATTCATTAATAAAGAACATACTACATCTTCATTGTGTCCTAAATAATGTTAATTATTCAATGTCTGAAAATTATAAATAAAATCCCATTATGTAGGAAATAGTTTTATCTTTCTAATTAATATTTATTGTCTAAAATACAACATATATAACCCTATTTAAAAATTGTTTTTCTAAAATATATATGCTTACGACATTTTTGTATTTACTTTTACTTAATTAATATAAAGTGTCATTATCACTTACAAGTGGCTCCATGGGGTCCCAAAATCGACCAAAATATTCCCATGTTAATACATGTATCAATAAATAGTGTTTGGACACGTTTTAGGGTAATTTAATAATATTATAATATTATTTGTTTACCCTTATTTTTCGGATTTAACCTTTTAGCATGGTAAATAAAATATTTACGGAAGTAATTATTCAAGATATATAAAAATAAAAGATACCTATTTAATCAATTTTTACCTCCTAATTCTAAATATAGAACCCATTTATCTAAATTCAAAACACATAAGCGGTAAAAATTAATTTAAAATTATTTCTCGTTGTCAAAACAAAAAGCATATTTCTACGATATAATAACTATCAAAAGATTGACACTTCCTTATATCTAGTTTAAATTTTAAATTATGTAAAATTACTAAAATTGGAATAAATGGTAAAAATATAATCTAATAATACTTTAAAATCACTCAAATGCATAATTTATCACTATTAATTATTTCGATTAAAAAAGTTTTTTCTAATTAAAATTTTGTAAGTTTCGCTATTCATCAAAATATGAAAGTGTTTAGAAATGTACCAAAAATTTATTGAAACTAAATTCTTATCTCCCAATTCTAAAGAAGAAGTTTATTTTTTAAAATTGAATATATAAAAGTATCAAATATTGTATTTTAAAATTTCGACATTAAAAAGCATTAAAATTGTTTTTTTTAAAAAATAGTTCTTTTATCTTAAAAAATGAATTTGTTCATATATTATTCCTAAGAAACGCATTATATTGATACTAAAATTATAAGGATTATATAAAGTTAAAAATTTATTTAGACTATTCATAACAGCTTTTGAACGGCTAGTTTGGTACGTCATGGTGCGCTAGAACTCAGTGTTGCATGTAGTGCAATTTATTGAATTACATTAAAAAAATAACGTACTTTGAAAACATGGAGTGTTGCATTCTTCCCTCATTCAATAAATTGTGTCCTCTCAATTTGACATTATTTGTCTACAATAAAAGGTTGAAAATAGAAAATACCTTTGGGAAAACCCACATCGGAAATTAAGTTAATAAAATTTAGTTTTAATAAGAGGAAAAAGGAAATGAAAGGGTCACTACTAAATTATGATCTTGATTAGGAGAACATTGTTGAAAATTAGAGATATATAATTGGAGGAAAAACATAAATATTTATAGGTACTGATTGAGGTCATCAATCACAAACAAGTATAAAATTGAGGGCCTTAAACTCAACAATTTATGATGATTTAAAATTCCATCGGTTCAACAAAACATATGGAATTAGGATAACAAATTTTTTGTTTTAAGATCCTTTCACAAAAGTATAATAATTAATTTCTTCATAGAAAAAGAGAAGAAGAAAAATATAGACTTGAAATGTAGAGTCCCATCCTTTAACTAATTTTTACCACAAACTCATTTTTCACTCTAAATGATAATAGAATTTGAAAATAATATTCTATTTATCCTATTTATACAGGGTTCAAAGATATGAATTTATAATTTATCTACCAAATTTTTTTTAAAAAAAGACTACATTATCCAATCTAGGAAATCACGTGGGCTAGTGGTAGGTGATACACCCTTGTCGCCCTTTAGTTATGGGTTCATGTCTCGCTACCTTGTTGGACGCAACAAGTTGTCGCCACACCTCAGGGTTGTTTGTTTATGAAAAACCAAAAATAATCTCAAACTATAATTATCCAAAATAATTTTGTCCAAACTCACAGTCCAAAATTTACAAGGAAGGTAAACACAATGATGATCCTTTTTTATGCGTAGTGACTTGTGAACACCTTCATCATGTGTTCTTTTAAAACAATGAAACATCATGAATTACCATAAAACCTTATTGATTGCATTCATGATCCCTTATTCCTTACAGAATACTAGATATTCTAATTTTATCCAAAAAAAAATTATATTCAAACAATGGTGGAATATACAAATCATCAATCAGTTTTATGGTAGTCAAGAATATCCAATATAATTTATCCTAATAAATCATGTATTATTCCATAATCTCTACCTCGGTATCAGAACCATATTATGGTTTATCTTTCTCTCAACCATATGTTTTCCAAAAATTTAACCTACTATTGAGTTACATTTCTTGGTTCCACACAATCTCAAGTCCTTAATGAAATATTATTGCAGTGCAATCCTTATATACTCCATAATTTTTATAAACAGTACATTGTTGATACAACACTCAAATGACAAACTTCTGTAATAACAACATATGAACTCTAATTATTCCTCATCTTCTATGGTAGTATCATAACTTGATTATTATCCAATAGCATCATCTGGAGCATACTATGATTACATGGACATTGGTTCGCGTAGTGTCCCATCTCCTTGCAGTTGAAGCATTGTACATTTGAAACCTTTTTCATAATCATGTAGTCATGTAAATGGTGTCCTTTTTCTCAAAATTTATAACAAACTCACATTCCCTTTAGGTAAGTTCCAAGGTGTTTCTTCCCACATTTATCACGTATGGGAAAATTCTTCTTTTCCCTCTTCCCTTTATCCATCTTTCTATCTTCCATACTTTTCATCTCTTGCTTCCCTTCAAAGCCATAGGACTCAGAGAATTATTTATATATATTTTTAACACATGATACAATTTCTTCATATGCTGAGAATACATGGGAGATTATTTCCCTTCTAAATGTTGTATTAATAACGTGAAAGATATGATCCTTCTTACTCTTTGGATCATACATATTACTGGAGTTCACATTCGTTCTACTAGGATCCATTTCTATACAATGGCATAAACTAGGTCAGTTTATGAATTGAAATGAATAATTCCAAACTTGTAAAATACCTAATGAAAATTGAACAGTTTATGGATATAATCTGTAATCATAAAGCAGTTTTCATTGCGGACGTATATAGTCATAAACCCTTCATAATGATTTGTAATGAAAATGAGAATTATCCTAAGCATATACCTTTGGAGTGTTGTAACCAAGAGCGCAGCAAGGCCCATTATCGTGCACCAGTTCTCATTCAAGTCTAGCTCAAAGAAGAGCTTTCAGGTTTTACCCCTAGGTACATTTGTGCCAGAGCAGCCTCTACCTACTCGTATATAGACAAGGATGTATTTGCTTGGAAAACTCACTAGATCTATACATTAACAAAATTATAGGAATTTATTATATACTAATCCTCAAAGTATATCATAGGTCTATGTGATCTAATTATAGTTTATCTAAATCTAGCTACCATGGTTGTTGCTAAATGTCCTCTGATACCAATTGTAACGCCCAGACCCCAGTTACCCAGAGTTGGTGCATTATTTAAATACATTGGAATGATTACAAGGAATCAATTCCCACAGGACCGATCAGTTTAGCAGTATTGGAAAATAGGTTAAATAAATGAATGTTAAATTACACTTCATAACATACCAAACAAAATAAATAATCCTTTATGTACAACATTATTCCCTTGGCATAACCATGCATATCAATCACAATACGCTTCTTGGAATCCTGGAAAAAATAAAATATAGAAAGGGATGAGCTCAGATGATGAGTAAGGATAACAATACAGCAGAAACTTTCATAAATATCCATATTCTTTTAAGGAAATGTATAATTAAAACAAAATCCTTTTAAACATGAACTTCATCACAATATGACAAAAATAAAATGATGGAATGTGATTTACTTATTCACATGGATATTCGACTAGTCGAATAATCCCATGAAATATCATTAACTACAATCATAATGTTGTAATGCATAATGCTAGACTATCATAACAACATAGTGAAGGCCTTGTGCCATGTCTACCAATAAGATTTTGTCAACGCCTTGTGCCAAGACACTAGTTTTTCTCACAATACCTACCGATGCATCAATGAGCTATAGAAGGCTCCACCCATCACTTATTATGTCCAATGCATTCCTCATATGAAAAGATTTAAGCATAATATAAACATTCTTATTAAAATTATCATATGAAATGTCAATACATTATCAATAAACCATTAATTGTATAAAAATAACACATCCATAGTCAAACATATCACCAAACCATCAATAAAATTTGGATGTTTTGTATCATAATAAATCTTCATAAAACATGTTTAAAATCAATCAAAGGATGTCCACATAGATAAAAATGATTTGTAAAACTCTTTGATAGAAATATCCCTTTTTCATGAAAACATTTAAAAGTCACACAAGTTAGAAAGGAATACATTTAAAGATATTTTTGAATCAATGTGTCCCATACACATTTGATACTTATGAAAAGAAATTTACATTTTAAAAACATTCATGTGTATATAAATAAATCCTTAAAAACCATTTGGAAGACATGGAAATTAATCAGAAATATTTAGATGAATAAATATTTAAAACATTTGAAATGATGTTTTTGTAACAAATCTCCATAAAATAATCTCTTTTATATGTATTTCATGAAACATGGAAATTGATAATAAATATGTCCCATTAGATACTAACGTAAAAAAAACCTCGGATAATAAATAGATTTTGAAATTAACCATTACCTATTTGGTAAGTTATGAATCATACACCCAATGAAAGAGGAATCATACAATGAATATATTAATACACATAAATAAAAGTGTATTAAACCAATAATAACATTATTGGCAGTACAAACACCACACAAAAAGTAGTTGTGGAAATATGGCATGAATCTCATGGGAATAAGGAGTTAGATGAAAATACCTTACCTTGAACAATCCATTAGTCAATGGTACGTTTATCCTCCTGTATGAAGACCATAGTATGTTATTAAATTATAATAAAATCATATACATTAATATGATATCATATATGATCTTTTAACATTTCTTAGATAATAATATCTTAGTATTATCGTCGTTTCAGGTGTTAACTTACTCATTTTCTTTTATATGTTTTGTTACATAAGTCGTGTTTCATATGGATAGTTTGTATCTTATTCATATTCAAAATTATATAATGTATTTAAAAATTAGTTTTAATCATCAAATGATAATTATACTTCATTGGATACGATGGTGAATGAATCTCATTGCATTCGTGGAGATTGTAGTCCGTACGTACGCACGAGCGACAATATCATTCTTTTGATATTAAAATAATATATAATTGTATGGCATAACATATATACAGAATCATTATAATGATATAATTATTATTTAATCCAATTACAAATCATTATCATACCAATCAAAATAATAATGTTTTGAATAATAATTACACCACGTTGTGGAGACGGTAAGTCGTATGTACGCACGTATGGTGACATGTAATTCAAAGGATAGAGAGAATAAAGAATATGGTTGTAACATATTTATAATAACATCATTGTATATAGAAGATACTACAGTTATTATTTTATAATGGAAATATCAATGAAATAAGTACTGGAAGGAGAATGGTACTTGAAAGAGGGTGGTGAAATTATTACCTCTTCTTTCTTGTTCTTCCTTTTGATTTGATCAAAACGACTCCTTAGGATGGCTTTCTGATCAAACTAATACATATAGGTTAAAGTCAGTGAATTTGATAGAATAATTTGTTAGGTTTTGGCTGATCTAAAAGGCTTTGAAGGTGTGAATTAGAGAGAAGGGGGAGTTCCCTTTTATAAGAGGGGTGATGGAACCTTAGGAAAACCAAGAAATATTATTTTAAAATAAAATCATATTTGGTTTATAATGGCTCAAAAGTTGATTATTTAAAAGTTAAGTTTGGGATAGGTCCAAAACCACTCAAACAATAGGTTTTAGATAGGTTTGTTCCAATATATTAACTTTATCATTTTGATTTAACACTTAGTTAAATAGTTTTATATTTACTATGTCTAATTGTATTTTTATATTATATAGTTCATAAACATACTATATACTTCCAAGAGACCCCAAAGTGGTCAGTAAATGATACACTTATCATTATATATTTCCTTTGGCCAATCCATAGATTTTTAGGAATAGAATATCAATTAATAATATAACATTTGTTTTAAAAACTCCTTTATGTCAATTTTGAAAATATTTAATAATTGATTTTTGATAAAGTCATAAAAACTTTATTAATTTGATCCCAATTCATTTAAGTAATCATAACATGTCATATTAACCAAAAAAAATTTGGATGTCATCAAAACATTAAAATTATATTTACTTCGTCATTTATAATACCAATTATTGGATTCATTCCTTAGTAAGGAAAATACTATATCATTATTGTGTCATAAATAAATTTACTTATTCAATCTTAAAAAATTATAAATAAAATCCAATTATAGAGGAAATATTTTAATCTTTATAATTAATATTTATAGTCGAAAATATATCTTATATAAACCTATATAAAAATTGTTTTTCTAAAAGATATATGCTTATGTCATTTTTGTATTTACTTTATCTTAATTAATATAAAGTGCCATTATCACTTACAAGTGGCTCCATGGGGTCCCAAAATCTACACAAAGATGCCAATGGTCGGGAATTTATCATCCAATAGGGTTAAGACACGTTTAGGGTAATTTAATATTATTTTAATATTATTTTTTACCCTTATTTACCGGATTTAACCTTTAACCATAGTAAATAAAATATTTACCAACGTAATTATTCAAAATGTCTAAAAATAAAAAGTTACCAATTTAAAAAATTTGGAACTCAAGAATATAAATATGGAAATCATTTTTCAAAATTCAAAACACAGAATTGGCAGAAATTAATTTAAAATTAATTCCTATTGTCAAAACAAAAAGCGTGTTTATAAGAAATAATAACTATCAAAAGATTTACACTTGCTTATGTCGAGTTAAAATTTGAAATTATGTTCAATGACCAACATTGAATTAAATGGTAAAAATATAATCTAATTATACTTTAAAATCACTCAAATAAATAATTTATCACTATTAATTATTTCGATTAAATTATTCGATGTAATTAGAATATATTAATTTCCATTATTCATCAAATATGAAAGTTATCAGAAAAGTACCAAAAATTTATTTAAACTAAATTTTTATGTACCGATTCTAAATAACAAGTTTATTTTTTCATGTTTAATATATAAAGTTTCAAATATTGTATTTAAAAAATTTCACCACCCTTAAAGGTCGTAAAATTTAATTGTCTGAAAAATACATCATATATCATAAAAAACGAATTTGTTCATATATTGTGTCTAGGAAACTCATAATATTGATTCTAAAATTATAAGGATTTTATAAAGATCAAAACTCAGTTACTACTATTCATAACCACTTTTGAACGGCTAGTTTGGTATGTCATGGTGCACTAAAGCTCGGTGTTGCGTGCAGTGAATGTTATTGAATTACTTTGAAGAAATAACGTACTATGAATTATTGGGGTATTATAGTAACTAAATTATTTTTCTCAAAATATAAATCATTTATATATTCATGACAAAAATTCTATTTCATACCATTAATTTCATATTATAATTTTATTTATATATTTTTAATTATATAAATTATATCTTTTTAGTTTCTATTATACTAATTTTACACTCACCCAATCATCACCTAAAAATTCACAACATTTTTCTCATATTTCTTAACTTACTTCTCACTATCATTTCGAGCCCCATTTTTTCAGTAACATGAACTTTTATACCACCATGTTAAATTACCATGGAGTTTTTGTTTTCAAATTGTAATTATATGATATAAATTATTGATAAAATTTATATATTTAATAGAAATGAATTTATATTTTGATTTTTATCATACAATACTAGATACTTTATGATAGTAACATGAAAATCTATCTCAATTGATTAAGGGGAAGAAATATTTTCAATATACTATAATTTGGAATCCTACATCAAAACATTTTATTATATGGTTACATCTAATTAATAAGGGTTATCTGTTACAACAACCCTTTCTACCCAAATATCCCACAATACATTAGTGGGAATATCAGGATCAGTTTTAGATTAAACATTATCTTCACCATTTAGTAACTATATTATATTTTCATGATTTGTAATCTATAAATATTATAATTTTAAAAAGGAAAATTTCCAAAATAGTATTATGGTTATATTATCTATGAAGCATCACCACTTTATAAGGGACATCGATATTGGGTTTTTGAAGTAATAATTCATCTATAAGGGTAGGGGTGGAATATCTTTATTACCAATGACATTGTGATCCATTATTTTTATTATGTATATAACTTGATTTACTATATTTGCACCTATCATCATTTAATTTATTTACATATTCAAGATAATAACTTTTTCAAACACCATTTTCCTCTATAAAACACTCTTCTGATCAAATTTATAAATGAATTTATTATTACTATCCAATACATTAAAATTTTATTTATAAATTTATTTTAATCTTAAAAAAATAATTAAATATGTCATTTTATCTTATCTAAGAATCATAATATAATGATATGACATATTCTAATCTTTATTCATGTGGTAATAAAAATAGAACAACAATATCAACCTATGTAAACGAAACATATTTTCTATTAACATTATACATTAAAGTAACCTGGATGATTTTTTATAAAACTAAACAATTCCCAAAAAAAATTATAATTACATTTATAGAAAAGATATGTATTTTATAAATAAAATCCACCAACCCACTTAAAAAATATAAATCAATTCTGTTATCATAATTTATATACTCAATAATTAATAATCTATAGAGAAACACGGTAAACTATTTCATTTTGTATATTTCATTTCATTCATTAAAAGATATGATGATCTACATTCTAGTATTTTTGTATTACATTATCCAAAAATCAAATAAATATTTAATATAGGGATTTATATTTAATGTTAATTGATAGGATTAATAACTAAAATGAATCAATCCATTATCCATGTAATTAATGATTGGTTAAATTAAAATATTGAGTGAATAATGCAACAGATAATTGAATTAAAAGACACAAACACAAATTATTGAAACTATTTGAATTTAAGAACTATTTTTGAAACTATTTTTTCATATGTAAAAAAATTATAATATCACATAAGTTGAATAATATTATTGTTATGTAGCTATAGAGGCCATATGTATATAGTGAAATATGTATTACTAAAATGGTAAAAAATTAAATTTTATGAAAAAATAAAATCAATCTCTTCAAAAATAAAGTATAATAATAAAATTTTCATCATACCAATAAATAAATAATTCAAAGAGATAAAAAATTTATTATAAAAATAAAAAATGTAATGAAAAAGGGTAAAATCACTAAAATTGAAACATATCTATCACATTCATATTAAAAAAAATTTATTATAAGAATAAATCATAGTGTAAATGTCTACAAATTGATATTTTGTATCAATAAAATATGAATATTATGTCCTTATTAGTTTAATATCACATGAAATGATTTATGATATTAATATAATTTACCAAATGTTTATAGAACTACTATAATCAGATTTTTGGGGTACATAATTAAAATTAAATCCAATGTACAATAAAATATATTTCATTTAAAACTATTATTAAAATTAAAAACAAGCAAAAAAATATTATCTTATATTATATTTAATAAAATAGTGTATTTTTTATAAAAAAACGAAAAAACTAATTACTTTATAGAGAATGATATGTTTTTAATATACCCATTATATCTACTCTAAAATTTTAAAATTTAATGGATGAATATGATGTCGAAATAAAATTGATTTGTTTTAAGAAAAAACTGATAAGAAAAAATAAATTATAAGAGAAGTTATGATTATTTCATAATATATCATATGATATTCCTTTCTATTAACATGAAATATTATACAAAAAAATAAAAAATATAAATTCTAGTTTACTGATAGTAATATATAATAATATCATAATCATTCAACAATTAAAAAATTGATCTCTAGTACATTCCCAAATTTTTACATATCATCTATAATATATGAAATAATATGAGTCATATATGGATTATTTTTTTGTGTAAAAATATAATCATTAGGAATAGTTTATACATTATTTTGATTAAAGAATTCAAAATGTCATTTTGATAAATTTGAGAACAAAAAAAATATTCAACTCATCAATCACGACCATTTTCTGGTCTTATTACATAATATTGGATAATTAATTACACAAATTCAAGTTTATTAAACTCAAAATCAATTAATAATCAAATATTTATATAAAAAAATTATTTTTCGACGGTGTTTTCATTAATAATTTATGGACTTCTACAATAATAAAAACTATTAGTAAAATTATAGAACTATACCTTTCATACAAAAACTTATATTCATGTCCAAGACTATAAAATATTTGGTATGTTTCAAAATTATCTCACCAAATAATATTTTTAAAACTAATATGATGATCGATATACACATCATCTATAAAAAACCATTTAAAATGAAAATGTAACATCTATGTAATATTGATGTAACAATTAAAATACTTATAAGAAATGTGTATCTTTATATTTTCTAACTTAAAATGAGTTACAAATATTTTATAATACTCTACTACATACCATCTATAGTATGATTTAGCAATTTATTTACCCTTATTTTTCGAAATAAGACATAAATAACCATGTTTATCTGTAAAACCCATTTTTTCCTTAAAAATGTCAATCAGAGTGTCCCCCAAAACTCTAAGGAACCGACCTTAAAAATTGCATAATCTTGAATTATTATAATAATTAACATTGATGATATTTTCAGGCATAGAGTGTTAGAGAATTTGGTCATAACTAAAACATTACATCCCATAAGATACAAAGTAAAAAATTCTACTATGTTCCCATTATTTTTCACAAAATAAAAATTCAAAACAAAAAGAGTCATGTATATTTCCATGTTTTAGAGATCATGAATTTTTCTTGATCCCATCCATCACCTTATTCTACTTTATGTCCTTTAAAAAACATTTCAAAAATATGGTATGAGCATAAAAAGAATAGTAACAGATACAAAAAGAATGAAAGCTGTTATTTTTTCAAGACAACAAGTAAACCATGAATACATTATCATAACTAATACATTTCACCTTTATGAAGTAGTAAATACTCTTCACTGAATAAAATATCATTGGTTTCAATTTTGAAACATAAGGATTACAATAAAACAAATATAAAGAACAAATAACATATAAAGCTAGATTGTGACATAAACATACATAAATTAAATAACCATATGGTCGACTTCCACAAAAATAACATAATCACCTATAATATGTCCAAGTATCATTATAAAATCGTAACACATACAACAAATATAATGGAATGAAAACATTTCAACATTTCAATCACAATATGTCATGTAAATATATTGATATAAAAATCCATTAAAAAGCATTTTCAATACCAAAATACATCAAAGAGTATATTGTATTTATTTTCCTTTTAAAATCATTATGAATTGATAAGGAATCCAAAGATCAATTAATACTTGTGGTGGAAGAAAGGTCGTTGTCGCCACTCACATTAAACGAAACATTCCATTTTTTCATTTAATAAAACGCTTCATAGAAAAATATTCCTTTTTAATGGAATTAATAGTCAAAGGAGTTTAAATAATGTATAAAATAATGTCGTGTATTATAAATAAAATATTCCTCAATGAAGGGAGACTGAGACGAAGTCTCTTACCTGGTGTCTGACTTCACATGTTCGTTATTTAATCTCTTGAATTGTAAACTAATGTTAATATAAACATTCATAAGAACCCTTTTCAACTTTATTATTCTTTTTATATCAGTTATTACCATGTTATAAACATTAGGTACTCATTTAAGTTAATTATGATGATTTTGTCGATATTTTGTACTTGAGTCCAAAAAGGTCTATTTATTATTACACATTGTTCACGTGGTCGAAAGTGAATTATATCGATAATTATATTCATGATTTAGATATTTTATATATCATATATTGTAAAGACCCGTAAAATTCAAGGGAAATTTTTTCTTAATTTTCTTTAGAATTTTACAAGAGCGCGGTTTCAGACGGCACCTGATTCCGAGGCCCAGAGTGCCCGGAATTAATTTCTGAAGTTTGGCTCGGGTACGTTCTGTGAACGAACGAGCGGGAATTCCTAACTTTTGATCCGGTGCTCGGAGTTGAAATTTGAGGGCACCGATGAACTCGCAGCGCCGATATTCGCTTAAAGAGACCTTTTCGGGAGTTGCGTTTGTTGCGGGTTGAAAGTTAATTTTGGGGATTAAAAGATAAGTAAAATAATATTTTGTTTGAATTTTATTTTATTCGTGGTGGTTAGACTCTCTCATGGGAAGTTGTTGGTGGGGCCCACAACCACCCAACTTCCCATGTGTGGTTATGAGGGAGGTGGGGCCCACACGAGCCCCCACCTTTTCAAATTCCCTAACCCCTCTAAACCCCCTCTTAAATTATGTGACACTCCCCTACATTAATTCTTGCCAACTTAACTCTTCATTTAATTTTTGACAACTCTAGATTTAATTAATGTAATGAATTCAACTTTTGAATTTTTGAAAAGTTGGCAAAGTGAAAATAAAATAAGGTGTAGCTTATTTTATTTTGGGAGTTGCTGTGTTGTGTGGAGATTTGAGAGAAGAAGAGTTCTACACTTTGAATAACTTCATCTTCCTCCTTGAAGAACGCGAAGAACACCGACACGCCGTTCTATCTTCTCTCCACGTCAAAGAAAGGGAGACACCGCTTCCTCCTCGGTTTTCCTTCGTCGACTTGAGAAGTTTCGCCAACGACGTATCGCATCGGACGCATCCCTTCGTCAACGGATTTGACGAACGACGACCACGACGCCCGACCTCCGCGACGTCGTCTTCCACGGAATGTAGAAAAATCTTCGAACCTTATACCCGAGGTAGGGGTTGTTGATCACTTTTTGGTTTAATTATTTTATTCTTGATCGTGATTTTAACAAGTCTAACGTGTGGCTTGAATTATTTAAAGTTGCGTTATTATTTTAACGTGAGGGGGCCGGACCGCACGAACACGGCCGAACCCCCTCCATCGATCTTGTTGTTTATTCTTGCGGTGGAAGCAAAGTGGCGTGGTGCCGTCGCACCACGCGGATAATCGTGCAATTATTTTACGCGGCGCCGTTGCACCACGCCGAGGAAGAATCTTCAAGAACGCGACGTCGCCGTGCCGCGTTGAAAGGAATCAAGGCACGACAAAGGGATGCGGTGCCGTCGCACCGCGCCGGATGACGAACATCGCGGCCGGTTCCGGGCCGCGGCGGGACGAGGAGACCACGGCCGGATCCGGGCCGCGGCGGGAAGAGAAGACCGGCGGCCGGGCCGCCGCCGTCGGAAGCCGAAGGGGGGGGGGGGACCGGAATTTTCCGGTCCGTTGGAGAAAACCGGCCGGCCAGCTGGCCGGCCGGAAGGCTTTAAACCGGGGGAATTAATTCCCCCGGCCAACACACAAAACCCCCCTCTTTATGAGTGGGGCGGTTCTTTGAAGAGAGGGGGGCAGCCGGCCCCCCGGTTTGTTTCCAGCCGGCACCCACGTGCGGGGGTCGTTATCTGCAAATGGCGCGGCACAAAGGCCGCGCCGCTTCCCAATCAGCGGGGGCTTGCCCCCCCCCCCCCCCCCCCGCGTGCCGACCATGTGCGGCGCCAGCCGCCGCGGCTCCCCGCGCCGCCCTGGGGGGGGGGGGGGGTCGGGCCGGGTCGGCCCGGACCCGGACCCCCCCGTTTCGAACCAGTTCTGGTTTTTGGGCCATATCTTGAGCCTCAGACCTCCGAATGATGAACCGTCTGCGGAAACACGATTCTTGGATCGAGACGGTCGTTTCGGTATATCGCACTCAAGGTTTCGGTTTACTTTGAGTTCGGCCGGGTTGGTTCGTTCACGAAACCAACCGGGCCTTCAGAGCGGAAACGCTCATACCTTGAGCTTCGAACGTCCGATTGACGCGCCGTCAGTCGCGTTGTGTTCCTCTTAGTGAGACGGATCTTTTGGCATACTCCGCCCGAGGTTTGGACGCAGGTGGAGTACGGTCGGGTTGGTTTTGCCTTAAAAACCAACCGGGCCCCGGAGACGAAAATGCCAATAACTCTCAGACCGGGCGTCCGATCGACGCGCCGTCTGTTGCATTGAGTTCCTGTTGTCGATACGGAACTTTTGGATACATCAACTCTGGTCTTTGTGACAGTTGATGTATCAGCCTCTCGGCTCGTGGAGAGGACCTTCCGAACGAGCTTTCTGTGTGCGGGAACCCTAGTGCTGGCTGCGACTGTTACTATTACGACTGCTACTGTGACTGCGACGACGACAGTGCAGAGATCCTGTGTGGATTCGACGACGACGACTTCAGCACTCAGCGATCCTACGTGGATCAGTGCTACAGGTCCTTTGTGGGCCCGATCCTGTGTGGGTCTGATCCTGTGTGGGTCCTTGCGCTCAGCGGTTCTGTGTGAGCCAGCGCCTACAGGTCCTGTGTGGGCCCGATCCTGTGTGGTCTTTGCGGGGGTTAGTTACCTATCGATCCGTCGTGGGTCCGACGACTTAGATGGATCAGTGATCATCTTTATCGTCCTTGAAGAAGTATACCTGTGTGAGCTGAATCCTATTGCTTTCATATGTGGATTGTGTTGTGCAATCCTGTGTGGATTACGTTTTGCTTTCCTGTGTGGAATACGTTTACTTTCCTGTGTGGACTGAGTTGTACTTGGGCTCGGAGGTTAGAGAGTATTTGAATTGATGACTTAGGTATATGTATGAGCATATACCTAAGCAGTGTCGGTTATTACTTCGTGATTGTTACTTTTCTTCGTGGTTTATCCTTTGTGGATTTGAGAGACCTTCAGGGGTCTCGGGGTCCCTACTGAGTATCTTATACTCACCCCTGCACGGGCTTTGCCCGCACTACGTTGTGTTGGTTGTAGACGACGGACAGCGTTGACCTTAGCTGAGGCTTGCAGAGCGGGACGGTACCCGGAGGTGGACCACTAGGCGGGACGTGCACGGAGCGGACGGCGGGACCCGTGGAGCAGAGGAGCTATCTGTACCCACCCTTCAGGTGGGATTTTCAGTGGACAGCTCGGTGTAGCGGCTTTTACTTTTCAGTTGTTGTTTTCCCTTTCGAGTTGTACTTTACTTTTAGTTTGGGTTTGTATTCTGGCCCATTTACTTTTCCGCACTTTCAGCTGTACTCTGCTTTGTTTAGTGTTTACTTTCCGCTTTCTTACTCTGTGGTGTTTGTTACTTTTCAAAGGCAATGCCTTCCCTTTTTACCGGGATTTACGCCTTGGTGCTAGTCGCCAGCCCCTGGCCTATGGAAGGCGGGCTTGGGGTAGTAACGGCACGGACCCCGAGGGCGGGTCGTGAAAAATTGGTATCAGAGGAGTTCGGTTCTACCGCGAACTCTGATCTTTTCTATGTGAAGCAATAATGTTTAGCGTATTGAGTGTGGTTATCAGTCCAGGAAGTCCAGTGTTGGTGCGGCGGCCGACGTATCTGTACACCAGGACCCTGACTTCTGATTTCCGACTTAATGCACGAAAACATTGATTGCGTGTGTGTTTTAAAGTTTTCGTTGTGATTACTTATATCAGCTCACCAGGTATACTGTTCTAACCGTGGCGCACCTGTTTCCTTTTCAGGATGGCCCCACGACGGCAGCCAGCTAGGGTTCCGAGAGTCGAGCGAGACGACAGCCCACCGAGCGACGAGGCCTCGGTGCAGGGCCATTTTCCAGTAGTGGCATCGGCGGTAGCTTTACCCGCCGATCCCCCGATGCTTCCAGCAGCAGCTGTTGACGATGCACGTCGCCTCAGCGCACTGCACGAGTTTCAGCGTCAGCGACCGCCCAGGTTTCGCGGGGAGACGGATCCCCAGGCAGCAGAGGACTGGCTGGAGGCAGTGGTTTGAGTGTTTAGGCTAGTGAGGACACCAGCAGACCTCATGGTGATCCTCGCTGCGAGCCTACTACACGCAGCAGCAGGACGATGGTGGAGCTTGATGCTCCAGGTGCACGATGAGGCATCCCTACTTTGGACGGACTTTGAGAGCCTCTTTCGCTCGGAGTTCGTCCCAGCCACCCTTCATGCGGTGCGTATCCAGGAGCTTCTTCAGCTGCGGCAGGGCAACATGACGGTCGCTCAGTACTCGGTGAGATTTACCGATCTCTCGCGCTACTCGACCGACATGGTACGGGACACATTCTTCCGGGCCCGGACCTTCGAGCAGGGTTTGAGACACGAGATCAGGGCATCGCTGATCTCCCTCAGCATACCGACTCAGACAGGAGTACTGGAGCGGGCCCTTCTGATCGAGAGCTTCCTTACTGAGTCTACACCAGCACAGAGACCCACCGCAGGGCGGCACGTGGCAGAGTCATCTGCAGCAGGCAGTCGACGGATGACTCAGGGGTCCAGGCAGACCAGACCTTCGGGCAGACGATCTCAGGGCACTGGCTCAGCAGTGCGGGGCACACAGCGTGGAGCCAGTCTTACGAGAGGCAGACAGTGCTACTCGTGCGGCGGGCAGGGCCACATGGCTCGCGACTGCCCGACCCGCCGTGCCGAGGAGCAGCAGTCAGTTGATGGACCACCGAGGCAGAGGCAGAGGGTCGACCGTGGCGGTCCGCAGGGAGGAGGCGGACGAGGCAGAGGAGCTGGACGAGCAGCCGGTGGAGGGCGACGCTTTGAGGCTCTGCCACCACCACCACCACCAGGAGGTCCACCCCGACCACAGGGAGCTGGTGGGCAGCGACAAGCACAGCTCCAGGCAGCAGAGGCCTACGACCACGGTGCACCCGAGATGATTCGAGGTACTATCTGTGTCTATTCCACCCTTGCTGCAGTTCTTATAGACACAGAAACGAGTCACTCTTTCATAGCCGCTGCCCTTGTTCGGAGCTCGGAGATTCCGACAGAGCCGTTGGCTCGATCCTTATGGCTAGAGACTCCTACGGGAGAAGACTCGACGATTACGCACTGGTGCCGGCAGTGTGAGCTTACTCTAGGAGGCGAGAGCTTCGGCTGGGATCTTCTTGTAGCAGCGTCGAGGCCTTACGACGTCATCTTCGGCATGGATTGGCTATCTACGGTCCATGAACAGGTTGACTGTTTTAGGCGCAAGGTGCGATGTGTACGCACCGACGGGAGCAGGTTCACCTTCACCGGCGAGAAGGGAGCCTTAACAGCACAGGATGGACTTCCGCGGAGGAGAGGACAGCCCATCACTCATCAGTTGTCTAGCCTCATCCTTGGAGCAGTTGACGTGCGAAGTCCTGGTTTTCCTGCAGTGGTGGATCAGTTTCGGACATTTTTCCCGACGACGTTCAAGGGCTACCTCCTCGCAGTGAGGTAGACTTTTATATTGACTTGTACCCCGGGACAGCCCCGATATCCACTCCAGCATATCGGATGGCCCCCGCCGAGCTTCGAGAGCTACGGGTACAGTTGGAGGACTTGCAGGACAAGGGGTTCATCCGACCCAGTGTTTCACCCTGGGCTTCCCCGATATTGTTCCCCAAGAAGGCGGACGGGAGCTTGCGACTTTGTGTTGACTATCGTCGCCTGAACCAGGTGACAGTGAGGAACAAGTATCCGCTACCGAGGATTGATGACCTCTTTGATCAGCTCAAGGGAGCACGGTGGTTTTCGAAGATAGACCTCAGGTCAGGCTATCATCAGTTCAGAGTCAGAGACGAGGATGTGCAGAAGACGGCCTTCAGATATCGGTATGGCCATTATGAGTTCTTGGTTATGCCTTTCGGTGTAACCAATGCTCCAGCAGTGTTCATGGCTCTCATGAACAGGATCTTTCAGCCATACCTCGATCGGTTTGTCGTGGTCTTCATCGACGACATTCTGATTTACTCTACGACTGAGGAGGAGCACGCCTATCACTTGCGAGTTGTTCATGACACACTCCGAGAGCACCATCTTTATGGTAAGCTCTCGAAGTTCCAGTTCTGGATACGTGAGGTCCACTTTTTGGGACACGTTATCTCTAAGGCGGGAGTTGCAGTGGATCCCGCGAAGATTGAGGCTGTGTTAGCTTGGGAGCCACCCAGGAGCGTGACTGAGGTTCGGAGTTTCTTGGGACTAGCTGGATACTATCGGAGATTAGTGCCAGACTTCTCCAGAGTTGCAGCATCACTCACAGCTTTGACGAAGAAGGGGAAACCCTTCGTATGGACAGACAGATGTCAGCAGAGCTTCCAGGAGCTGAGACAGAGATTGACCTGCGCACCTATCTTGAGGTTGCCTGAGGAGGGGGTAGGGTATGTAGTCTACTGCGATGCATCAGGGACCGGACTCGGATGTGTTCTAATGAAGGAGCGGGCCGTGATCGCCTATGGATCACGTCAGTTGAGGCCGCATGAGTAGAACTACGCTACCCATGACCTGGAGTTAGCAGCAGTGGTCTTCGCTCTGAAGACATGACGACACTATCTGATGGGCGAGCGCTTTACAGTCTTTTCCGATCATCAGAGTCTCAGGTATATCTTCTCGTAGAAGGACCTGAACCTGAGACAGTGGCGATGGCTCGAGTTCCTCCAGGACTATGACTTTGAGATAGTCTATACTCCTGGGAAGGGAAACGTAGTAGCCGATGCCCTCAGCAGGAGGACGGGCATTCAGCTACCTGAGGAGGCGACGGAGCAGCTAGCCTCTTTGCAGATATCCTTCATGGATAGAGATGGAGCAGCCTTCCTCCAGTCTCTCATAGTCACCCCTCCACTACTGCAGCGAGTCAGGGAGGCACAGCATGGGGATGTTGACTGTGAGACGCAACGGGCACAGATATCCTCGGGACAGGCACCTGATCGTTTCTCCCTTGGAGCAGAGCACGAAATCCTTTTCAGAGGACGTACCATGGTACCAGTCACTTTGCGAGAGGAAGTGCTGAGGGAGTTTCACACTTCTCCTTTAGCGGTACATCCTGGAGTGGCGAAGATGTACCAGGACATCAGACGACAGTACTGGTGGCCGGGCATGAAGAAGGCAGTAGCGGAGTTCGTTTCTCGATGCCTTACCTGCCAGCAGGTGAAGGCAGAGCATCAGGTACCAGCAGGCTTGGTACAGCCCTTGGAGGTTCCGGAGTGGATGTGGGACGACATATCTATGGACTTCATGACTGGACTTCCACGCACTTCCAGAGGTCACGACTCCATCTGGGTGATTGTTGACCGACTCACCAAGTCGGCACACTTCTTACCCATCAGAGAGCAGGGCTCAGTAGAGAGATTGGGACGTCTCTACGTTTAGGAGATTGTGCGGCTCCACGGCGTGCCATCATCTATCGTCTCCGATCGAGATTCCCGCTTTACTTCCCGGCATTGGAAGGGGTTACAGGAGGCGTTCGGGACGCAGCTACGTCTTAGCACCGCTTTTCACCCTCAGACGGATGGTCAGACGGAGAGGACCATTCAGACACTCGAGGACATGCTCTGCGCATGTGTCCTCGACTTTGGTCGAAGCTGTGAGGACCACCTACCCTTGGTGGAGTTTGCGTACAACAACAGCTACCACTCCACCATCGGGATGGCACCGTATGAGGCATTGTACGGACGACCTTGTAGATCTCCTTTGTGCTAGACAGACCCTGGAGAGTCAGCACTGGTGGGACCGGAGATGGTCCAGGCCATGACAGAGAAGGTCCAGGTCATCCAGGAGCGGATGAGGACAGCTCAGAGCCGGCAGAAGTCTTATGCTGACAGGAGGCGGAGGCCACTAGAGTTCGAGGATGGCGACCACGTCTTCTTGTGGGTCTCACCTCGACGTGGTATTCGGAGATTTGGCCGAGGCGGCAAGTTATCTCCGCGCTTCATCGGACCCTTCCAGGTCCTCAGCAGGGTTGGCGAGGTGGCTTATCGCCTGGCTCTACCACCTCAGTTGCACCGGGTGCACGACGTTTTCCACGTATCCCAGCTGAGGAGATACGTGCACGACCCGACGCACATCATTGATCATGGGGAGCTTGACGTTGATGATGGGGCGACTTTTACGGAGGTTCCGGTGGAGATAGAGGATCGACAGGAGCGGGTCCTGCGTGGGCGATCGATTCCTCTCGTGCGCATCAGATGGCAGCACGGGAATCTCCAGGAGAGCACATGGGAGCGGGAGGCTCAGATGCGTGCTCAGTACCCTCATTTGTTTCCCTAGTTTTTGATGTATCTTTACAGGGACGTAAAGCCCTGAGGTGGGAGTAATGTAAAGACCCGTAAAATTCAAGGGAAATTTTTTCTTAATTTTCTTTAGAATTTTACAAGAGCGCGGTTTCAGACGGCACCTGATTCCGAGGCCCAGAGTGCCCGAAATTAATTTATGAAGTTTGGCTCGGGTACGTTCAGTGAACGAACGAGCGGGAATTCCTAACTTTTGATCCGGTGCTCGGAGTTGAAATCTGAGGGCACCGATGAACTCGCAGCCCCGATATTCGCTTAAAGAGTCCTTTTCGGGAGTTGCGTTTGTTGCGGGTTGAAAGTTAATTTTGGGGATTAAAAGATAAGTAAAATAAAATTTTGTTTGAATTTTATTTTATTCGTGGTGGTTAGACTCTCTCATGGGAAGTTGTTGGTGGGGCCCACAACCACCCAACTTCCCATGTGTGGTTATGAGGGAGGTGGGGCCCACACGAGCCCCCACCTTTTCAAATTCCCTAACCCCTCTAAACCCCCTCTTAAATTATGTGACACTCCCCTACATTAATTCTTTCCAACTTAACTCTTCATTTAATTTTTGACAACTCTAGATTTAATTAATGTAATGAATTCAACTTTTGAATTTTTGAAAAGTTGGCAAAGTGAAAATAAAATAAGGTGTAGCTTATTTTATTTTGGGAGTTGCTGTGTTGTGTGGAGATTTGAGAGAAGAAGAGTTATACACTTTGAAGAACTTCATCTTCCTCCTTGAAGAACGCGAAGAACACTGACACGCCGTTCTATCTTCTCTCCACATCAATGAAAGGGAGACACCGCTACCTCCTCGGTTTTCCTTCGTCGACTTGAGAAGTTTCGCCAACGACGTATCGCATCGGACGCATCCTTTCGTCAACGGATTTGACGAACGACGACCGCGACGCCCGACCTCCGCGACGTCGTCTTCCGCGGAACGTAGACAAATCTTCGAACCTTATACCCGAGGTAGGGGTTGTTGATCTCTTTTTGGTTTAATTATTTTATTCTTGATCGTGATTTTAACAAGTCTAACGTGTGGCTTGAATTATTTAAAGTTGCGTTATTATTTTAACGTGAGGGGTCCGGACCGCACGAACACGGCCGAACCCCCTCCATCGATCTTGTTGTTCATTCATGCGGTGGAAGCAAAGTGGAGTGGTGCCGTCGCACCACGCGGATAATCGTGCAATTATTTTACGCGGCGCCGTTGCACCACGCCGAGGAAGAATCTTCAAGAACGCGACGCCGTCGCGCCATGTTGAAAGGAATCAAGGCACGGCGAAGGGGCGCGGTGCCGTCGCACCGCGCCGGATGACGAACACCGCGGCCGGTTCCGGGCCGCGGCGGGACGAGGAGACCGCGGTCGGATCCGGGCCGCGGTGGGAAGAGAAGACCGGCGGCCTGGCCTCCGGCGTCGGAAGCCGAAGGGGGGGACCGGAATTTTCCGGTCCGTTGGAGAAAACCGGCCGGCCAGCTGGCCGGCCGGAAGGCTTTAAACCGGGGGAATTAATTCCCCCAGCCAACACACAAAACCCCCCTCTTTATGAGGGGGGCGGTTCTTTGAAGAGAGGGGGGCAGCCGACCCCCCGGTTTGTTTCCAGCCGGCCCCCACGCGCGGGGGCCGTTATCTGCAAATGGCGCGGCACAAAGGCCGCGCCACTTCCCATTCAGCGGGGGCTTGCCCCCCCGCGTGCCGACCATGTGCGGTGCCAGCCGCCGCGGCTCCCCACGCCGCCGCGCCGCCCCGGGGGGGGGGGGGGGGGTCGGGCCGGGTCGGCCCGGACCCGGACCCCCCCATTTCGAACCAGTTCTGGTTTTTGGTCCATATCTTGAGCCTCAGACCTCCGAATGACGAACCGTCTGCGGCAACGCGATTCTTGGATCGAGACGGTCGTTTTGGTATATCGCACTCATGGTTTCGGTTTACTTTGTGTTCGGCCGGGTTGGTTCGTTCACGAAACCAACCGGGCCTTTAGAGCGGAAACGCTCATACCTTGAGCTTCGAACGTCCGATTGACGCGCCGTCAGTCGCGTTGTGTTCCTCTTAGTGAGACGGATCATTTGGCATACTCCGCCCGAGGTTTGGACGCAGGTGGAGTACGGTCGGGTTGGTTTTGCCTTAAAAACCAACCGGGCCCCGGAGACGAAAATGCCAATAACTCTCAGACCGGGCGTCCGATCGACGCGCCGTCTGTTGCGTTGAGTTCCTGTTGTCGATACGGAACTTTTGGATACATCAACTCTGGTCTTTGTGACAGTTGATGTATCAGCCTCTCGGCTCGTGGAGCGGACCCTCCGAACGAGCTTGCTGTGTGCGGGAACCCTAGTGTTGGCTGCGACTGTTACTGCTACGACTGCTACTGTGACTGCGACGACGACAGTGCAGAGATCCTGTGTGGATTCGACGACGACGACTTCAGCACTCAGCGATCCTACGTGGATCAGTGCTACAGGTCCTGTGTGGGCCCGATCCTGTGTGGGTCCGATCCTGTGTGGGTCATTGCGCTCAGCGGTTCTGTGTGAGCCAGCGCCTACAGGTCCTGTGTGGGCCCGATCCTGTGTGGTCTTTGCGGGGGTTAGTTACCTAACGATCCTTCGTGGGTCCGACGACTTAGATGGATCAGTGATCATCTTTATCGTCCTTGAAGAAGTATACCTGTGTGAGCTGAATCCAATTGCTTTCCTGTGTGGATTGTGTTGTGCAATCCTGTGTGGATTACGTTTTGCTTTCCTGTGTGGAATACGTTTACTTTCCTGTGTGGACTGAGTTGTACTTGGGCTCGGAGGTTAGAGCGTATTTGAATTGATGACTTAGGTATATGTATGGGAATATACCTAAGCAGTGTCGGTTATTACTTCGTGATTGTTACTTTTCATCGTGGTTTATCCTTTGTGGATTTGAGAGACCTTCAGGGGTCTCGGGGTCCCTACTGAGTAGCTTATACTCACCCTTGCACGGGCTTTGCCCGCACTACGTTGTGTTGGTTGCAGACGACGGACAGCGTTGACCTTAGCTGAGGCTTGCAGAGCGGGATGGTACCCGGAGGTGGACCACTAGGCGGTACGTGCACGGAGCGGACGACGGGACCCGTGGAGCAGAGGAGCTATCTGTACCCACCCTTCAGGTGGGATTTCCTGTGGACAGCTCGGTGTAGCGACTTTTACTTTTCAGTTGCTGTTTTCCCTTTCGATTTGTACTTTACTTTTAGTTTGGGTTTGTATTCTGGCTCATTTACTTTTCCGCACTTTCAGTTGTACTCTGCTTTGTTTAGTGTTTACTTTCCGCTTGCTTACTCTATGGTGTTTGTTACTTTTCAAAGGCAATGCCTTCCCTTTTTACCGGGATTTACGCCTTGGTGCTAGTCGCCAGCCCCTGGCCTATGGAAGGCGGGCTTGGGGTAGTCACGGCACGGACCCCGAGGGTGGGTCGTGACATATATATCCAGTATATTCATGTATATATAATAGTACATAACATTTGGATATTAGAAATGAAATGCACCATTCATGGAGACGGTAAGTCATACGTAGGCATAATCACTCATTCCATTTCTATTTCGTATTACTATGGAATGAAAACATAATGATACATAATTATATTATAATTCCAGTATAATATTATATATAATATCTTTAAATCCATCATTTATATGTTCCACATAAGGTATTAATGAGTCATATCACATTGATGGGGCAGTAGTCCGCACTTCTTCAAATGAGATTATCCTATTAACAACTATGGAAACAATAAAGGTAATCTATAAATGAAAAATATAGAAGCATAGAAACAATATTAATATAATATATATCATATATAAATAATGTACCATCATAATGTCTCCCATGAGATGCATTTGTAGATATTTGAACAATCATCATTTCGTGTGGTTGTAGTTCGCCATACACAGAATCTGTATGTTCTTTACCCATTAGACGGAGGTGTGTATATGTTTATTTTGGATAATTATCATATAAACATTCTAATATATTTTTTATACATGTGTTGTTTTAAAATAATGTAAAAAAATAGTTTAGGGGGTTGGAGAAGTAAAATAAAACAAAAGAACTTAACTACCTCTATGCTCAAAACATGAGATGGATCTGGCATATACTTTCTCAACATTGAAACATGAAAAACATTATGTACCAGGGATAAACATGGAGGTATATCCACTCTATATGCAACTATTCATACATTATCTAGGATTTCATAAGGTCTAATGAACCTCTAACTCAACATTCCCTTTTTACCAAAATGCATCACACTTTTCCATGGCGAAACTTTGAGAAAGACATGATCACTTACCACAAAAGAGAGATCCTTCCTCTTGTTATCCCCATAAATTTTCAGCCCACTCTGAGCAGTTGTCATGTGCTTCTAAATCAACTGAACTACTTCTTCTATCTTTTCTACAAATTCTGATCCCATCACCTTCTTTTCACCAACTTCATCCAAAAAAGATAGAGTTCGACACCACATCCCATATAATGACTCAAATGGAGCCGTCTTTCTACTGGAATGAAAACTGATATTATAAGAACATTCAACCAAAGAAAGATGTTGGTCGCCACTTCTGTGGTAATCCATTGAACAAGCCCATAACATATCCTCCAAGTTCTGAATTGTTCGTTCTGACTGCCCATCTTATTTTGGAAGAAAATATATAGTAAAATTTAATTCAGTACCCAACAACGCTTGAAGGCCTTTCCAAAAGTTGGATGTAATCCTGGGATCAAGCTCAGATACTATAGAGAGGGGAAAAACATGAAACCTAAATATATATTGAATATACAACTGAGATAGTTGATCTAGAGAAAAAGTATCTTGAATAGGAAGGAAATGAGCAGATTTATCCAATCAACTAACAATATCCCAGATTTCATTATTACCTTGAGTTCTCTTTAGTAATCCCACAATCATGTCAATGGATATATTTTCCCATTTTTACTATGGCACCTGTAAATACTAAAGAATCCCTTTTGGTAACTTCCGCTCTACTTTAACTTGTTAATAAATCAAAAACATCACATTAATGTTAGAAATATCTCTTTTCATTCCATGCCACCAGTAATACTATCAAAGATCATTCAACATATTAAAACAGTTAGGATGAACTGAAAACGGGGAACTATGAGCTTCAATTAACAACAAATTCTTCAACTGTGAGTCACAAGGCACACATAACCTCTTAAAAAACCTGAAAATACAATCATGATCAATTTTCAAATCATCCAACATACCCTTCTGAACCAACTCTACCTTTTTCTGAATCACACAATCTTCCATAAGCACTTTCTTAGTTCTCTCTAAGAGAGATGATCTCACTAACAACCGAAACAAAATAGAATAATTTCATGCACGAAAAACATCTATTCCAAAGTTTATCAAATCAAAAAACCAAAGAATCTCATTCTAAACGTACCATGGTTAATGAAGCCTTACGTTATCGACACAAATAGTCATCCATATTATTTATTTTTCTCAAATGGTAATGGATCGTGAAATCATAATCCTTGATTAATTCAAGCCTTCTCCTCTTTCACATGTTTCATTTTTTTTGAGTGAATATATACTTTTAACAGTTGTAGTCAGTATATATTACACATTTTACTCCATATAAGTGATGCCTCCAAATTTTT
Source organism: Viscum album (assembly GCA_963277665.1). Taxonomy (NCBI): domain Eukaryota; kingdom Viridiplantae; phylum Streptophyta; class Magnoliopsida; order Santalales; family Viscaceae; genus Viscum; species Viscum album. Next base: position 292,482,064 of record OY728148.1, on the reverse strand, counting down.
ATATCAAAACAAGATCTACTAATTCCAAATTGTGTGTGGGGTAATATAAATGATGAGGTTTCAACTGACAAGAATCATAAGAAATTACTTGATAATTATTTATAAGGACACATCCAAGTCCATAAAAAAAAGCGGGGCTGTAAATATTAAACTCACCATTAATGGAAGGTAGTACCAAACTGGAGAATTCACCAAAATTTTTTGCAATTCCTTAATACAAACATCACATTCTTTTGTCTAAAAAATCATAACACATTTTCATGTTTTCTTAGTTAGTGGGATAGATAACCATGCAAAATTCTCAAAAAACTGTCAGTAATAACCTGCTAAACCAAGAAAACTACAGATCTCAAATATATTTTTGGTTCTTGGCCATTCTTCAACAACTTTTTTTTCAGTAGGATCAACAGTTATGCCATTTTTTTAAACAATTTGACAAACGAATGATATTTTTTGTAACCAAAACTCACACTTGATGAATTTACCATATAGTTTCTTTTCTTTTAAGTTCATCAAGACAACCCTTAAATGAATTTAATGCTCCTATTTTATTTTATAATGAACCAAAATATCATTAGTGAACATAACCACAAACTTATCCAAGGACTAACGAAAAATTCTATTCACAGGATCAATGATTACATCAAGTGCATTGGTTAAACCAAAATGCCTAACTAAAAATTCATAATTGACATATCATGTATGAAACACTATCTTAGGAATGTCTACTTTCATTACATTCAACTGATGGTACCCCGACCTCATGTCAATCTTCTAAAAATACTAAGCTCCCTGGAGATTCTCAAACAAATCATCAATATGAGGCCAAGGAAATTTGTTCATAACAATGATCTAATAAAATTCTCTATAATCAATTTAAAGATTCATTGAACCGTCTTTCTATTTAACAAATATGATAGGAGCACCCCATGGTGATGTGTTAGGTCGAATGAAACCATCATCTAATAACACCTAAAATTTCTTCATTAACTCTAAAACTTCAATTTGAGCCATTCGATAAGCGGGTTTTGAAATTGTATTAGCATCAGGAACTAAGACAACATTAAATTAATCATTCCAATTATGTATAATACTAGGCAACTCATCACGAAAAACATCATGGTACTCATTTACCACTGGCACACCATTAACCTGAAAAGTTTCTTTGTTTTAAACAATATTTGAAAGGTAACATTCATTTCTATCTATTAATAGTTTCTCAGCTTCCCCATATGTCATTAAAAGTAATGGTTCGTTATTGTACACAAACTGAATATATTTCTTGAAAAGAAAACTCTTTAGCTCTGTAGTAAATCTTAGCTTGATAAATATAAATCCAATCCCTAACCAAAATAACATATTAGTCTACTATAAGAAAAAAATACAGTTTGCAAGTAGATTATTCCCACACACAAGGACATGAAACTTTTTATGTTTTCTTTTTTGACTCAACATTTCATCTAGGTGTTTTTACCATAAGTTCTGTGTTCATATATTGAGATGGAATTCCCAATTTACTACAAAACTTATCAAAAATTAATGAATGTGTTGACCACGAATCAACCAACACATTGGCATAATATGAACAAATTGTATACCTGATACTAATTCATTGATGGACCAACGTCTACTGTAGTAGCTGCAATGGACTTCACCACCCCTTTCTGCTTATAGTTTGGTTTCTTTCCCTCAGTGGAGTTCTTCATTGAACACTTATATGATTAATAACCCATTTCATTACACTTAATGCATTATACTGATTGTAAATAATATTTTTTCATACCCTAACCTTGAACTTTTTCAGTGAAATTAGATGCTTTATGTCCCATTTTACCACATTGGTAGCACTTACCTTAATTCAATAGACATTACATAGCATTTATTTACAACAATTTTCAAAGACAGTAAACATATGTTTCTTACCATTATACTATTTTGAAGAGTTCTTCTGTTTTTCCGTCCAACTCGACCTCTTATTCTGATGTTTTTCAAATAACACCTAATCAGCGACAAAATTTATTTCCACCTTCTCAGCACAATGAACATGTTTTTAATAACTATTGAACACACGAGAAGATACAACACTTCTATATATTGGAATTAATACTGAGTAAAAACAGTTTAATTTACTATCAAGATATCATAAGTAATTTGGAGAATACGTTGACACTCGAGTGAATTTTTCTTTATAAGTAGACACTGAGTCATCCTCCTACCTCAATTTCAGAAATTGTTTTCTATCTTAAGATGAACCACCTTAGAATAATATTTTTCAAGAGAAATACCATTGAATTCATCAGAAAATCATGAGAATCAATCATCTCACTATGCCTGATATTTTTCAAAATCAACCACCACTGATCAATATCGCATTCAAAATGGAAAATAGCGAGACTAACCGTTTGATGTTCTAAACACCCCATAAAATTAAAATTATTCTCTAGTGCATTAATCCACCATTCTGGTAGCACAAGGTCAGATGATCCTCTAAATGATGGGGGTTGTGGCCTCATTAAACGTTCCACTAATGAAATATTCCTCTTTGGTTGATCTGACTGTTCTCATTCATGGATACCACAACCATTTATAGCCTGAGTCAATTGTGTCATCACTATAGAAAACTATTCAGTTCCGATTCTGACCATCTCAAGTTGCTGATTTGGAAGGATATCTTCCTCCTGATGTCCTACCAACATAGATTCCCTGTTTCCTCTATGGAAGCCATTCTGAACACAGAAATATCTTAGGTGATGAAACATGGTAATATGTAAATTCTATCATATCAATATTAACATAAATTAATTTATGGATATTAATTTAATAATACCTTTACTCCTAAAGATATCTAAACTGACATGTGATACCAACTATAAGGACCTGAACTTAAAACATTACATAATGTTTAATTAAGTTAATAATTCACATTGAGGATCTTTTTAGATTTATAGTTTTAGAGAATTAGGTCATAACTATTACATTACAGCACAAAAGATACAAAGTAGACACTTATATTCAATTCCCATTATTTTTTCCAAAAATAAAAATTCTTTAAGAAAAGAGTCATATGTACATCCATGTTTTAGACATCACGACTATTTCTTGATCTCTTCCTTGACCCTATTTCACTTTTTTTCATGTGAAAAAATTTCAAAAACTTGGGATGAGAATAAAAATATTAGTAAGAGATACACAATGAAGGAAATCTGTTACTTTTTTAAAACAACAAGTTAACCATGAATACGTTATCATAAATAATAATTTACACCTTTATGAAGTAGTAAATACTCTTTACTAAATAAAAGATCATTTCATACCCTTTTGTAACCAAGTTACTTCTGTAAAACCCATATAAAGAACACATATCATATAATGTTATCTTGGGACATAAACATACTTAAATAATTAACCATACGATCGACTTCCACACATATCAGTAAAGAGAATATCCATTTGATTGAATTTTATACCAAATGCATTGGAGGTTATAATGTAACCCCCAGTCCTAGTTTATCACGACACCACCCATCATTTGGTTTATCACATTACCACTCATCAAATGTCCATGTACCATTATAAAATAATAACATATACAACAAATATAATGGAAATAAATCATTTCCAAATTTCTATCATAATATATCACTTAAATATATTGAAATAACAAATCCATTAAAAAAATTCAACACCGAAATAAATAAATGAGTATATGGTATTTATTTTTCATTTAAAAACATTATACCTTGTTAATGTAGCCAAAGATGAAATAATACTCGCGGCAACAGAAAGGTTGTTGTCACCACTTAAGTTAAAAGAAACATTCATTTTTGTCATTTAATAAAATGATTCATAGAAAAATATTCCCTTTTAATTGAAGGAAAATTAAAAAGTGTTTATACAACATATAAAATAAATTCATGTATTAAAACTAAATATGCCTTAATGAATGGAGATTGAGAGGACATCCATTACCTCATGTACGACTTGACCTTTTAATTATTTAATCTCTTGAATAATAAACTAAAGTTAATTTCTACCTTCATAAGAAAATTTTTGAAGTTTATTATTACTTTTATATCAATTATTACCATGTTATATACATCATGTAATCATTTTATTTAATAAGGGTCATTTTGATGATATTTAGTACTTTAGTCAATAATGAACATCTTATAATAACAAGTTGTTCATGTGGTCAAAAGTTCATTTTATACAAAATTATATTCATTATTTATATATCATATATATCATATATATCAACTATAAACATGTATTTATAATAGTACATAACATTTGGAGATAATAAACGAAATGCAACGTTCATGGAGACGGTAAGCCATACGTACTCATGAACGTTACTTCCATTTTAATTTAGTATTGTAATGGAATGAAAAATTAATGATACATAATTATATTATAATTCCATAATAATATAATATATAATATGATTATCTCAAACCTTAATACGTTCAACATAAGGTATGAATATGTCATATCACTTGGAGGGGGCGGTAGTCTGCACTTCCTCAAATGAGATTATTGTATTTACCCACTATGAGAAATGATAAATTTATTCTATAAATGAAAATTACAGAAGCATTGAAACAATATAAATTTTAAATATATCATATATAAATACAGTTCCATCATAATGGCCAGTATGAGAGGTTGTAGAAGAGATTTGAACAATCATCATTTCAGGTGGTAGTAGGTCATCGTCCACAGAAACAATATGTTCTTTCCCATTAGATAGATGTTTGTGTAAGTTTATTTTGAATTAATATCATAAAAACATCCTAGTATATTTAGGATATAGTTTTTGAAATAAAATAATAGAATAAAGATATTTTAGGGTCTTAGAGAAGTGATATAAAACAAAATAACTTAATACAAAACGATACATTTAATTCGGGTAAATCCCTATTGTTTGAACCAATAGTTTTTGATGAAGTGCCTTATGACTAAGGTAAAGCTTCTATGTGGATTATAGGGATCATAAGATATTATTTGGTCCTGTTTTGGACGATCCAAGGGGATTGAGAGGTGTGAGGAATGAGTTAGTAGTGATGACATTTTATAAGGGGGAGGAGGGTCACTTTAGGAAAGTGTGAATATATTATTTTATTATATTATGATATTCAGTTTATAATGGCCAAAAACTAATTAAATTGATAGATAGAGAGATTAATGGTCAAAATGGAATTATACAATAATAATTTGATAGGTTTTGAATATTATTTTAATATTTATAATCTTATTTATTAAAATCGTTTATTAATGTGGAAAATACTACATGATTATTTTTCCATAGATAATTTAATTTATTTGAAGTCTAAAAATTTTAAAAAACAAACCATGATGTAGGAAGTATTTATATATTTCTAATGAATATTTATAGTCAAAAATATGACTTATATATCCCCATGTAAAAAATAATTCCCAAAAATATATTTTTTATGTCATTTATACCTTTACTTTATGTTAATTAAAATAAAGTGTCATTATAACTCACATGTGGCCCTATGGGGTCCCAAAATCAACACAAGGATTATAATGGATGGATTTGAAACAACTAATACTATCTTGACACCTGTTAGGGTAATTTTATATTATTATAGTAATATTTGATTACCCTTATTTACCATATTTACCCTTTAACGATGGTAAATAAAATATTTACTAGTGTAAATATTCATAATGTCTAAAAATTAAAGTTACCTATTTACACAATTTTGTCCTCCTGATTCATAGAATGGAATCCATTTTTCCAAATTCAAATCACCTAAGTGGAATAAATTAATTTAAAATTATTTCCCATTGTATAAATAAATGGCATGTTTTTAATAAATTTAAATATCCAAAGATTGACACTTGTTATGGCCAATTTTCAAATTGAAAATAATTCCAACAACAAAAATTAGATTAAATGGTAAAAATATATTCTAATTAAACTTTAAAACATGTTAAAAATATAATTTAACAAAATAAATAAATTAGATTAAAAGTCATTTTTTAATTAAAATACAACATTTTTCACTTTTATTTAATATTTGAATTTTTTCAGAAAAATACTAAAAATTTACCCAATGTAAATTTTGATGTCCTGATTATAAAGAAGAATTTTATTTGTTCAAATAGAATATATAAAAGTTACTAAAACTAAATTTTATGAGGTTTTTCCTTTAAAAGGCGGTAAAACAACCTTTAAAAGTAAATTATGCCTAAAATTAGATTCATTAACATTTTAAGGCTATAAATATTATTGGATAAATAAATTTTTTTTAACAAACATGTATAATAATATTGTAGTTAGTTCAGTTCATTCCCTCCAATACAATGACTTGGTGTTAACTACCATTTAAAATAATTATATTATTATTGTGCAATGTAATATTTCAAAGAAACTCTTTGTTGCGGTTCAGGTACGCCATCGAACCTAAGAACCCCTTTAAAGTAAAATTAATATTTAGTTTACAAATATTAAGTAAAACGAAAATATATTATTTATTTATTTACCTGGGATGTAACAAAAACCCCCCAAAAAATTAATTTCGTTATACCATTTTCTCTTTTATTTCACCATTAACCATAACATTCATCATTAATCACATCTTATTGGGTTATAGTTTCAATCTATGAGTTAAATGAAGCAAAATATATTATTTTTTTCACAACATAATCATGTTGTAATATATTAATTAAAATCATCAATTATAGAATATAAAAAATTAAATATAAGGATCTATTATATCTTGGAATAACACTATCAAGTTCATTATTTTAAATCTCATAAAGAAATAGTACTATTTGAACATGTTTCTTATCTGCATCTTTTCTATATTTGACAAGAGTATGTTGTCCATTGTTTTTATAATAATATTTTATGGTCATCCTTAATAAATTTTGGGTAATTGAAGTTCTATTTTCCTCAAAATAAATAATAATTGATTACATAACTACCCTTGAATATTATTATATACTATATATGTTTTATATTCTGTATAATTACCATGAAATATTTCTCCATAGGACTTTGGATTAAATTTATAATGATTAAACATACTAATCATGATATAAGAAATATATCCTAAAAATGAAAAGCATTGAACTTTTATATTTCACTTAATTTAAAAATCATAGTGTTGTTTCATTAAAATGATCTTTGTTAGAAAACATTTCATGAAATATTATGTCATTTTAATGGAATCCGCCAAAAAATTAGTAGGTATGATATATTAACCTAACATGGTCTGAGTAGTAATTTATGGTGTTGTATTTATTATATTTACAATTCCATTCTATTTATTTATTTTATGGTTATATAATTTCTGTTTAATATAATGATATAAATAAAACAAGATAAAATCAATGATTTTAAATATTCCAACATAGAAATATGATATGTATTTTTTAAGAAAATTATAAATTATAAAATATTTTGTCGAAATTTAAGAAGATACAATAAGATTATTTTTTTCCCTAAAAAACTAAAACCATGTAAATATAGAAATTTAATTAAACAAAACAAAACTACAATAATTACCTCATAGGATTTCTATTATAGATTATGTAATAATATACATGTCAATAAGTTCAATTAGACTACACATTGAATCATTATTGATTAATTTATAAAAACAAAAGTGTTTATTTTCCAATTAAAAATCACATCATATAATTATTCCATCAAAAGTTTGTGGAATTATATTACAAATAAAATTCATTTCGAAACAATTACTCCAAAAAACAATAAAATGTCAAATTCCTCAAATTAAAAAATTTAATAAATTAATTTAAGTTTAAAAATAAATAATTTTATTACTATAAAATGTGTGATGATATATATAATGAAATGTTTTGTTTTATACTGAATTAAATCTAAGATATGTTTCATCATAAATTAAAAAGTCCTTGATAATTAATTAAAAGAATAAAATGTATCATATCATTCAGATATACATAGGAGATTAGATTTTAAACCTTCACCATATAAAATATTTTTTATATGTAATGATTCTATATTTCTATCAAATCTAACACCAATTATTTATTATTTAACATTATCACCAATGGCGACATGGATACCATTAATTTTTATTATAGGAAGTAGATACTGGGAAATTATAGAATAATTTTTATTGAACATTCATTGTCAATTTACCATGATTCAATTTTTTTTAGGTTTCCTTAAATATAGAATAATAATAAAAGTAGGTGTTTGTTTGCCTATATTCTTCTAGGTATTGATATTTTAACATGCAATGAGTTAAGGATAAAATTCAACACTCCTTCAGAATAAATTGTAGCCTTAATATTATTATTATTTTAAATGTAATCATATTAATCACATTAAAATTGATAATTGCTAAAATTAAAATCATTTCCCTAATTTGATGAAATAAAATAATTAAAAAAACATTGGTCATGATTGGGATAATAAAATATATAACATAGTAATTTTTATATGACATTTGTCTTTAGACATTACTTCAAATCCCATATTTACCTTTAAAATATTATTTAATACCCATGATCTTATTTTGGTATTCCATTGATGGAATAGTCATATAGCAACCAGTTTTATAGTATGAATTTTTATAACAATTTTTGAATCCAACTATCTTTATGATAATGATAATATTGATGTTTAAGATGCATTGATTTTAATTAATAAGTCTACATAAAATTATTATAATATCATTCATTATTAGAATCCTCATAAATATTGATATATTTATTATATTTAATTAATGTTATATATTTATATTATATAATATAACAAAACTCATCGATCTCATCTAAATAAAAATCATCAAATTTATCTATATTAGACAAAAATTAATATACCTATTTTGTTTAATCCTTAAGAAATAAATTATAGTCTTGGTTTTATAGATCATACTCAATATTAGATTTTAAAATCTAATTAGATTCCTCAGATGAATTCCAAGTATATTTTATATCAATATTTCATTTCTTTATGAAATAGGGTTTTCACTAATACCTCAATTCCATTTTCTAGGGCTCTATATTTTAAAAAAATTCTTCATGATATTCCAAACTTTTTCGGATTCATCGATTCTAACTCAATTTGAACATATATTATTATTTTTATATATGTTAGAAGACATTATTAAACCATTCCATCTATTGTAAATAATGTAATCTTAAATATAATTTACTAAACACTTAATAAATGTTTGAACTACTAAAATATACTCTATTTGATAAATCTAGGATCATTTCTATATTTTTTATTTTTATCATGTGAAGAAGTAAATTTAGTAAAATAAATTTCTCAATCATTAATCATAAATAATAAATCTATTATTTCAATTTATCATCAGAAATCATTAGTGTAAAAATTTTATTTTTCAAAATAATATTTTATATAATTTTTAATTTAATTAAAATAACTAATATTTTACACCATAAGGTGGGTAATTCTCATTGGGTTATTAAATATTGATTTTATTAAATTATGGTATCTCTCAAGGAAGAAATAATGTTATAAATGTTATTTACTAATCCATTAATTTGAGTTATAGAATTACCATCAAACATCAATAATGCATCGAAGTAAAATTTGATATATTGTACAACATATGTCTCCCATTATCAATCCCTTAAAAATTAAATAACGTATTTCCAAAATATCATAGTTTGATTTGTTTTTCAAAACACTATTAAATTCATCAGGACATAATACATAAAAAATTAATTTGTAGATATATAATTAATATCATATTCAATTAAAATTTTTTCATTCCAAATATTGAATTCTACAATAGTTACATTTTAAGGCTTCACAACATTCATTTATACTTTAAATTCAAATTATTTAATATAAATAATTATCATTATTATATAAAACCACAATTATTATTTTTGAAGGTTGGTTTTCAAACAATTTACATACAATATTTGATAATATGAATTAATTAATTAAAAGATAAATCATTAAAACCTCAAATAACTAGTGTGGAAATAATAAAATATATTCTCAGATATAATATGCTGTCTAAGATATGATATCAAAAATATCAAATGATGGGGTAAATTGAGTTATAAATTTTCAGTTTTATTTAAAAAATTATCATTTATATGAAATTAAATCATTATAAATATTCTTTTAATAAACTATAATTTATTTGTGATAATATAAAAATGAAAAAATAATATACATAATGATTTATAAAGTGGTTCTTTATCTCAATGATATTCACATAGTTCACTCTCCTAAAACCCAATTATTTATTATAAACTTTATTTATATTCTTTTACAAGAAATATTCACTATTCAATCCTTATAGCTACTAAAAAATATTTCCAAATAAAACATAACATTAATAACATGGATCTTTTAAACGAAGGAATATACTTTTCCTTAATCATTAACAAAATAAAAGAATCAAAATCTCATAGATAAATATATATATATTTATTTCTATTTATTAATTAAAATATAATATACAACCATAATTGATGAAAGAAAAATCTATTTAGTAAAATGAATCTCTAGTGGCTATCAATTTTTTAATCATACATTTGTATATAAAGATTTATAAATATTAAACTATATTCTAAGTGATATTTTATTCTTATAACATTTATTTTTAAATTATAAAACATATAGAACAAATTTATTATACATTTATAATTTATGAGTAACTATTATAGTAGATCAAAAATTGGAGAGAATAAACAGTTAATGTTTATTTTTTAGTAACATACACGTAGAAGTATTTCTCACTTGTCCTTCAGTATAATAAAGTATATATATATAAATTTATATAATAATAATTCCAAAAAAATCAAGAAAAATCATTCCTTTTATCATTATGTTGAAATTGAATATGATTTTAAACCAGTTTTGGTCTTCTTATTGAAATAGATAAAATTGATCTCAAATAAAACTTATTAATATCTTTAATTTGATGAAAATAATTTCAAAGGATAGAAAATCCAACAAATTTATATCTGTAACAAAAAATATCTATTAAAATGTCATTAAACTATTTTTATAGATGAATATAATTAATTTTTTCCTTCAAGTATTATAAATATTCAGAATATATATTAAGAATAAATAAAAAACTATGTTGAGTATAAATAACAGTAAATACGTATTTTACCAATCAAATTAATAACTTCATCTTCATAGAAGACTGAATGATGAAAATATATGTCCATGTATGGACTTGAATTTATCATAAATTCCATTACATAATTAATGAAATAAAACTTTTAAGTGATCAAGTAGGACTAAAAAATGTTACGATAGTTATTATAATTAGTTGGATTAAAACTACATAAGATTAGGATATAATTTTAACATCTCACCAAATTAACGAATATAAATAAAAAAAATATTATAGTGAAATTTATTTATGAGAAATAAATAATATACTCCTAATATAAATTATTAATATATTTTTTTGTTGATTTATACTTGAAAAATTTATTCTAAAAATAACATTAGTAAAAAATTAATATCTTTAAATCAGTGAGAAAATCTCCATTAATTAAATAAATAACCTATAAAACACAAAAAACTAAATATTAGTAAAATAATAAAAGTATTTTATGTGAATTATAACATACGATATATTAGGGTAACATATCATCATGGTAAATTTTTGGGGATAGAGTGTAGATATCATGTGAGATGAGAGAAAAAATATAGCACGTGTGATAAATAATATAGAAAACTATACATTGAAAATAACACCCACTTTTGGTAATAAATTCATTATAAAATAAATCATATTATTTTAGAAAACATTCAAATACAATTATAACTCCTGTTTTCCACAATCTTATCCATTCACTATAATTGTTTACATTGTTAAAATTTTCTTCGAGGATCACAATTGTTTACATTCTTCTTCATCCTTCTAAGTTATAATTATTGAAAAAAATAATTTATAGTCACATATTACAATAAAAACTCCAATTTAAACTATATGAATTAATTAACATACTTTCACAGTCCCAATATAGTTATTAACATTAAATTTATCAAATATTGTTGAGAAATTGATAAAAATTATACCATAAACATAAACTAAAATGTAATGAGATAATTATCCATAACACATCACATTAATTATAGATCTAAAATCAACATCCATTAAAAAAATTAAAAAAATTCAATATTAATATATTACCTATCATTTGAAATGTCATTAAGTATGATCATTTCTTTTATTCCAAAAACTAATCTTGATATGATTCTATATATGATAAAAATCAAATACATGTGAAAGAACATTCAAATGAGATTGATACTTCTCCCCAAATTTTTATCACGCTATGGAAATTTATTTAGTTATATAGGAATATTTTACATTTATAATGAATTTTTCAATATTTGAAGATAATAAATGCATTCCCTATATATAATTGAAATATAAAAAAAGGAAAGAAATATAATTTTTATAATATTATTCTTTTAAATGTCATCTATGGAAGATTTTTAGTTACTCAACAACTATTTTTTCCTATCTAACATAGAATATATTTCATGAATTGGTGATTTAATTCATGTAACTAGAGTAAAATTGGCCACTAAATAGTATTTATTAAATAAATATTATACATATTATGATATAAATTTTTTTTCACAGTAATCCTACTAATTCCCTAATATTATCATTTTATCCTAGAGTAAAATTTAATTTCTTTTCAAAAACACTTTTTTGGTTATGTGTAATCTAAACAAGAAAATCAAACATAGATAGTATGTCCATGGGGATCCACCATTGTACCCACATGCCAGAACAACCCAAAAAAACAGCAAAAAAGGTAGTGTGCCCAATGGAATCCACCATTGGAAACGCGAGCCAGACCATCCCAAAGAAAGACAAACAACACAAATCACACAACAATCTAAAAGAATATATGCAAATGATTTTCTGAAGTAGGATGATTGTTGATAAGGGCTTCATTGATAGTGCTCTGCAATGAGGAACCATGAGACCATAGAGCCTCTATAGACAACGAAACCAACCAAAAAGCATCTGAATGGTTCAACAATCACAAAAGTCACCAACACCATAAAAATTCTAGAGTATACCAAACGTGAACAGGTTGGAGTCGTGCATGATGTATCATCATGTAATGGATGTGGAAACCAATAAAATATGAATGAATCCAAAGAATTAATACCTGACGATGGTTGTCTTCGATAAATATCCCCATGATGATCCTATGTCGGGTTTGTATGCACCTCTGAGTGTTTTGCATCGTTGATTCCCATGAACACGCTAAGAATATCCTATGAATAAGAGGATACTGACTTGTCGTTGACATGGTATGGGAGGAAACACAAACACAACAAAACTAAAAGGATCTAGTGTAGGATTCATCACATTAAACCGAGTGGGAGTGTCTGTTAAGACATCACTAGTAGGGGAGAAGGATGTTATGGTGTCACTTTCTCCAAGAAACTTCACATGCTACACATATTAGATCTGGATGATGAAGGTCACACATGAATGAATCACACTCACATCGGTGGGATCCAAGAGAGGTTCCATTATCTTCATAGACAACACTTCTTTGTATGGACTCAGGAGGTTCAATGGTGGGATCACTACTTCATCTAGAACACTGAGTCTGTTGGAGGTTTGTGGGGTCGTTAGCAGTGGTGGGATCCAGGTTTACTGCATTGCGTGAGGGGGAGCCAAGGTCAATATGAGGGGGGAAAAATACAGTAGTGGGTGGTGGAATCTATATATTCTACATTGCAAGAGATATAGGACAACTAAGTCACAAAGCTGATAGTGGGAATGGGTGGTACAAACCCTAGGTTGTGTGAGATCTAGAGAGACTACATTGCACACCCCTTTTCCTTATGATATATGGATTTTTTCATTGATTTCCTTAAATAACCCTTTGAATGATTTAACTACATACATAGTTTTCATGTTCTATATTTTTAAAATGTAATGAAATCATTGAATCAGTAGGTTTAAATACATGTCTCTCAATCATATTAATTGGATTTTTCAAATCTATTTAGAAATATTCATTAGGTATTTCACGTTTTCAAATAATAAACATTATATAAATTCTACATAGTGGTTTCATGGTTGATTCATTCCACTATATTGATGCGGGTGTGTTTGAAATAATTTTATCCATTACCCATTTTGGTTGAACTAACAAAAAAACTTCTTTAATTTTCATGTCTCTATACACATGAGGTCATTCAGAATCTCCAATCTCAATTTTATCTTTTAGAGAAATCAATAAATTTATTCATTATATTATATTATATATACAATAAGTCATTTAAAAGACATGGATTCAATAAAAAAATTATGTAGTGAACTCTAAATTGATGTTTTGTAATAATATTATAGATATAATTTGAAAATCATATGAATTTCACTATATATAACCTAGGAAATTTTTACACCTTTTTCAAAATTCTAATTAATTTCAATATTATTTTATTATGAATAGATTAAGGAAAATATTATTTTAAAATACTATTATTTTGATTCAACATAGTCCTTAGAGACAAATTTTATCCTTTAATTATTAATAATATTTGACAACCACTTATCTACATATACATTAATATGATAAATGTAAAATTTTAAATTATCTTTATAAAAAATTGTTCTGATAGTTTTAAACGGGTTGAATGTTATAATAAATAATCATGCTTCTATAAAATAACAAATAAAAAAAATTATACACATTTTTGGGTTGTTGGTTGTAACTCAAAGATAATGTTTCCTTTCATAACAAAGATATATTGATCTAGATCCACAATAAAATATTCAACACATACTCACAAAATAATTTCGGTCACAATTAGGAAATCATTAAATTATCCATCAATTTTTTTTAACATGATTCATAATGTTTCTACCTATATATAAATCAAAAAAGTTATTGATAAAAATAATATACTTTTTTATGACAGATGTTATAAAAACTATCATAGAAGTATTAATTCATGAATTACTCATATACTATAACAACATTTTTATCAAAAAGGTCATTTATAGTTAATTAATAATTATATTTTAAAATTAAATACATGAAAATAACTAGAAAATATTTTGATATTAACAATAATAACATGACAGTCATGGACATAGTATTAGTAAATTTCCAATGTATGAACTATATAATATCGCCAACACCAAATAACCATGAGGTTGTATGTATTTGAATATTAGATATATAATATATCATTTATTTAATAAAAATCAATATTATTTTAAATAATAAATAAAATATATTTCCAGTTCACATCATACATAAATCACTATATAAGATGACTTAGGTAAATACATAAAAGTGTTTTTGATGAAAAATACTTGGATGAGGATAATTAGAATAAACATGATAATTAGTTATCATCTGTGTCAATTGATGTAAAATTGTTTCATAATTGATAGGGATCAAAAATCTCCATTGAGAAATGTTGTTGTACTATAATGATACCATATGTTCATGATAATAATGGGAATGTGTGATTTATTAAAATGTATGATTATTAAAAAAATGTGTCATCATAAACATTTCAAATCTAAATTGTAGTATATTATATCAAAATGTGTTAGGATTACATTTTGTGGACTATACACTAAATATAATGAGATGTAAACAATACCAAACTGATTGGTGGAATGTTTAATTATATTAATAAATATAATGTTATATTATTTCTATCATATTAATTCCATAATGGAAAGAAATCATACATCATACGAAAGCATGAAAACCCCATAAGATAATAATTTGTTGCATGTTAATGTCAAATGGTGAAGTTACTTGTTGAATGATGTATTTTGTTAATAATTGAAAATATCAATGACTGTTGGACATTCAATATTTTATAAAAGATAAAATGTTATAATGATAAGGATAAAATTTAAATAACAAGTGTAAGATTTGATAAAATTAATTTTAAACAAATTTACCCCATTAAAATGTGTTCACAAAAAATAAAACCACAATATATTTTAGGAATCAATAATGTGTTTTCATATGATATAATAAAATTGATATGCTATTAGAAAAACATGAAAAATAAGAAGATATAGAAAGTATTCATGTCTATGCCCTTAATTATTATTTTTACAAACGTACCTCATATTATAGAACAATTTTTTTATTTCATACATTATCATTTATTTATATTAATTTAAAAGTAAGATAAAATAGTTATATTAATCAGTAAAGAATGTGGGATTCATTGTTCTAAACAAAATTTCCATGATATCATTTGTAAATGGTTATTATTTAATGACTAGATATGTCATTGTTATGTTATTATATAGAGTTTATGATATTCTATAAGTTTAATGAATACATGATTCATATGTTGACATGAAATGCATATGGTTAATTTATATAATATTTTTATTTATAAAATTATTAACTTTTACCTACCATGATGATGGTAATTTTATTAAAAATGTATATTTATTTTAATATTGGAAAATATGAAATAGATTATAAAATAATTATATATTATATATTTAACCCAAACCTCATTGATTGGGATTATCATTTATTGATGGTTATTGTTGTTTAATAAGTGTCTACATAGTGGATATTTACATATACAATGAGTTGGAGATTATGAAGAGAAATTATAATATTAATTAAAAGTAAATGAACTTTTATTCTTTCATAATTTTATTTTCACCAACATGAAATATAATATTTCAATTTATAAAAGTTCTAATAATCCCACTTATGTCAAAAATAATTTTGATTTTAAAATTATCACTATTTTAAAATATAAACTATCTAATTAAATTTCATCTTATATCATTATTTATAATGATATTTAGGTACTTGAGAATGATTTTAGGGGGGTAAGTTTCGTAAAATCATTTACGTAAGATGTACTACATATGATTGGTTTCCAACAAGTTTCATTCATCGAACTCGAAACACCGAATGGATCCCATATCGGTGATGAATCATAGACTTACATTCCAAAGGAAATATTACATAGAGATCATGGCCAATGGAATATAAGAAATCACATTGGGGTATAATATGGGATGTTAGGATCATCCCACCCTTTTGGACTTTTCCTCACAATAGATTCCCCACAAATAAATGCCTTTAGGCGTTTGGAATTCAACTCTACTAGAAAGTATATTCTGTAACCAACATAGGGAAAATTATAAATATATTTTTCTTTCTTGTTCAACTTCTTCTACAATTTGGAACTATATTTTTGATATTTTCTTAATGTATATGGTTAATACTTGACATTGGAAAATCTCAAGTAATGAGATATGTAGAAATAGAGAGCTCAAATAAAATTAAGAATCTCTTATCTTAGAGCTTGACAATGTGATTTGGTAAAATATAAAATCTTTTATTCATAAAAATTAATAATTTAATCAATATTACGATCAGATATGCATCCATATTGCCATAGGTGAAGCAGATTCGCATTAAAATGGACATTTCAAGAATATTACTCCTGAATTAGGAATCCTGCGACACCTGGAGATTGATGGAAAATTCTCATAGCTTTGTCGTACAATAGATGTTTTTTGGAGAGATCATTTAAATTGATGGATTAATGTTAATGTGAATGGTGACTCCAAATGAAATCTAGGCCCTGTCAGAGGCTATCGAGTTTACGAGATGCCGAACTCCTACCATCTCCTTCAGGGAATCCAATCACTACACCGAGTTTATCAACATGGTGCTGGACAAAGATTAGCATGCCATATTTAAAATGATTGAATTATCCTCAGAGCCTGAACAATTTTTTTAACCCCCTTATTTATAGGGGCCTTCAACTCATGAGATAATCATCAATATATGAGCAACCAGAACAGTTCTGACAGTTTTAATGAGATCCTCTAGACAAATTCCCTACCCTAAGAGTTAAATTTCTTATTGTGGCACATCAAAAACAGGGAAATTCCAAAAGACAGAAATACTAAATGATGTGTGATCTCGCTGGCTTAATGAATAGTAAGGAAGAATATGTTGATCAACTTTTCATTCAAGGTGACTGGGTGAGTGTGTTGTGTTGTGCTCTTAGAAAGTTTACGTCCCATGCGGATAGTAGCATGTGGACCTACCTTTCATGTAGAGGTGGTTTCATGTCATGGGAGATAGGGTTCTAAAGAAGGAGGCTCATACCATGATTCTCCATGCAAGAATATAGAAAATCTAAACAGAAAGAGACATGGTGAGGCACAACAGTGTCCTCTTTTCCCACTCATCCATCATCATCAGGACCAAAAATCTTCTTATAGTAATCACCTCACTTCTTAACAAATGGTGGTAGGATCCTTCCCTCTGTCTTATTTGAAGAGCGTCCAATGCTACCTA
This sequence comes from Viscum album, assembly GCA_963277665.1. Taxonomy (NCBI): domain Eukaryota; kingdom Viridiplantae; phylum Streptophyta; class Magnoliopsida; order Santalales; family Viscaceae; genus Viscum; species Viscum album. The sequence goes on along the minus strand of OY728148.1, from coordinate 292,463,728 downwards.
GAATGATACTGACATTTTCAATGTCCATTGGGTGCATTGTAATACCCAATAATGTTGTCTTAAAATAAACACTGATGGTTCCTACATCATGGAGGTCATGCACTGTGGAGGTGTTGTTCGAGATTGGAAGAGGTTGGTGATTATGGATTTTTCAGTTTACATCGGCAGTGGCTCATCCCATCATGTTGAGGCACGGGCCCTCCTTCAGGGTATTAGTCTATGCTTCCAGGAAGGAATAGATATTTCAGAGGCTAAAACTGACTCCATGATTCCACAATATTGTCCTCAATGGCCTTTCTCCCTACCCCTGGTCAATCATTTATACCATCAGAATGGGCTGGACACAGCTTAGCAATAGAACCAAAGTGATGCATATGTGGTGGGAGGGTAATCAATTTACATACCATCGTAACTCCCTAGAGGTTCATGGTCTTTATCCTTTTGTCCTTATTAATATAACATCCTATAAACTCGAGGGGGTCTACTTGATTAGAGGTGATTCCCTTAAATATCATTTATTTCAGGCATCCATGAGGTGGCTTGGTGCCTGTAGTCCATTTGTGGTGGCCTCTTAATTAAAATACTACTTGATGATGATGATGTTTATCATGAAGCAATTATGGTTGCAGACAGCCTCTCAAAAAATGGTTTAAATCAAGACATTTCATGGCTTAATGAAACCCCTGCTGATCTTATCCCATTACAAAATAATGATTTTAATATGATCTCGTCTTCTTGAATCCTATAACTTCTTTATTTTATAAAATTTTTTTGGCCCTTTTTCGCAATGCACTATCCTTTAAAAAATAGACATTCATGGGTTTTAAATCAATTGTATTTGTAATAGTCTCTCTATTTCATGGGATAACATTATATATATGTGGTTCTCCTTTAATGGTAACAATTTATTGAATGATTAGATATTATTTTGTCTTTCATATGGATGATACTGGTGTTAAACCACATGGTGAGTTTCTATGGAGTTTACCTACATCTAGGAATACATAAGTTGTTTCGGTGTTGGGATCAATCCCATATTGTGGGATTATTATTTATCATCATGAATGGATTCAGAATCCACAATGTTCTGTGAAACTTAAAAGGTCAAAAAACACTTCAAGTTAATGTGTAACTCACCCGACCATTCCACTAAATTTCTTTGGAAAATACGTCCAAGAAAATGGTGTTTGGTCAACGATGGTTTATAACATACAATGAGGTAGCTTTAAAGAACTGGATGAGATGTGGTCTCCCATGTGGGGGATTGATCTTACTAGCTATGTGACCTAATATGGTTGATGATTACATGTCTATGAATGAATGTTTCCCTTCAAGTTGGATTTGACCCTACATGAAATGTGGACCAAAGAACATTATTCAAAATTTGGGTGATGGGTTTGGACCTCATATAATCATCCTATGTATCCTAGTAAGATGTAATTTGAAGACTATGTAGTTTGGAATGGTGTGGGGCTTACACCTAGAAATATGCCCATTTGAATAGAGGTTGTGGATTATATCTATGGAGAAGTACCATTTACACAAGGTTTGGACCTACAATGAATTGAGGGACCATTGGGTGGAGGATTGATTAGTTAAAATTGAGGATTATACCATATTTGATTCCCATGAGAAGGTTTGGGATCATAAAGCTATTATCGTCACCACTAACCTCGATGACCACATGAGACATGCTTTGTGTGATTAACATGAGGACGTAGTGGATATCAACATCACATGATCCACATTTTCTGACGGATATTGATGCCCAAAGAGAGAGGTAGAGGGATTTGAGTGTTTCTGTCTTATATTTTATTATTGATATGTGGGAGGCAAAAAAGAGAAAGAGTTTCTCTATTATATAAAATACTATGGTCACACTATAAGAGAGATTTCATCCATTCCATCAAAGAATATATGATAGACCCTCATTGTCCCTTATCAAAGAGAAAGGAATGTGGTACCCCTCAATCCCTGGAACAGGGAGGTTCACATGATCCCAATGGGTTGAACCTACTTTACAAAGGGAATGTAGACTCAAATACATTATGAGGTCCTATATTTTTGTAAAATAAACCAATACCACTTTGTATAATATATTTATATAGAATCAATTGGACATGGTTATTTTCCTAATAATCTTATCAAACTTTTCAGGGGGTTTGGAAAGAAGCCATGGCTTGAGGCCATTAGACTGGTTCACATAAAGGCCATCATATGCCTTGATGGTTCGACATAATGGATTGATGGAATAAAGAGAGTAAATCACCCTCAAATACCACCATATATGTATCTTGTTCTAGTATGGGATGGGGTCACCTCTATGTTTCATGTTGTTATGCTGGTTATGGTACCATCCACATATCATTGTGATACATAGACATGGGTTCTACCAAAATTGTATGTTACTAAACAAGTCTATATTCCTCCCATATTTATCTTTTTTATGTGGTGTCATGATCCACCCAATATAATTTTTATACATGGGATAGGGGTCATACTGTATAGAATTTTTCAACGATTTGTGATAGTATATGAATGATCCATCCATACATACCATGGAGATTGGTTTCCACAAAGGTCATTTACGTTTTTGGATGACTGAATTATTTTTATTTACCCTATAATAATATGTGGTGTGTTTACATACTATGAACCAATAGTTCTCACCCAATTCATCTATAATCCATAACTTTTGTGTATATCTTGTTTTAATTATCCCCCATTTTCATTTTTATTATTTCCAATCATGGGTATTTTATATAATAATGTATGGAATGAGTTACACCAAGGACTATCATCAATGGTGGACCACGAGGATTCATTTGGAGGAGATCGGGATGACCCCCTAATCAGAAAATGATTTCATTCATAGAGGGATGTCATTTGAAGTGGTGTAAATTACATTCCATCACCTCAAAATACTTCAATTCTTTTGTGGGTATCAGTATTACAATCTCACCCCATAAATGATTTTGCTTCTGTTGGATGGATGTTCAGGGGGTTAGAAATCTTTATCCTTCCCTGCAAAAAACATGGATTATTTGGTGGGTGATTACAGTACTATCTCAACTAGTGAATGATTTTGTTCATTGGGATCATTATGTAGTGGTAGAATGCCATGTGGAGTGGCGGACCATGATGCAATTTTTACTATGAAGACCCAAACCATCCTTCATGGATTTGTTTCCCTAGAAAATTTTTCACCAAATTATTCTTATGGGATTATTTCTGTCGTTTTGTCAAGTTTATTTAATTATCTTCTACTTATATATAATATTTTTAGTGCCCAAAAAGTTCCCCCCATTGGAATGGGTTACAATCGGAATGATTATGAGGATGTCCAATGTAAGAATATGTCTTTTTTGGAACCATTATTTAGTAACCACATGGAATCATAATAGGGGACACAACCAATAAATAGGTGGACTGAATCATTTTCCTTCACCAATCAATCTTTGTGAACATCATCCATCTATGAACATGTTATATCCCACAACTTTCTCATATAATTTCTCTTCAAATGTAAACTTTTATATGATCTCATAGTCTCATATATAAAAAGTAATTCATAATCTCACTAATTGAATATAGATGCTCCATAGGTGGAACATCCCATGTACTGCATAGCTCGTGGGCCAATTATTTTCTTCCTAGTGCCTCGCAGTTGACATTGCACAATTTTTAAAACATTGATATGCATCCTTTCAAATGATTATCTCAAAATTGTGATGAACTCATCATAATTATAAAGTGGATCTATATTCCACATCAACCATCATGATTATGATTGGATCTATCATAATATATAATATTGAATACTTTCTTCGATATCTCATCATCCCTCATTTGGATTTTCATAAAATCCACCTTTCACCAGATCTTCTAACATACTCATTTTCCATTAGACTGCAACTTTGCAAATTTGATAAAAAATTTGATGTTCCCTATCCATGATTTAATTAGATTCTACCATCTATTTAGTTTAAAATATATTAGGATTGTTCCCATATTAACATTCTTGTGAAATTGCAACCCATATTAAAATTATGTAAAAATATATTTTTTCAGAATAGTTATATGTGGACTTAATGAAATCAAAAAAGTAATGAAATATCCTTGAAATCCACCATTTCATATTGTCCATATATTTTAACATCTTATGAGGTGATCCCAATTGAGATTGGAACTCTATGTGGTACACGGGGACTAGAGGATGTTTGATAGATTAATGGTATTAGAAAATCTCAATGCACAAAAATTACATGGGAATTTCTGAATGACAGATGGTCATTATCATTATTCAGTAAGTATGGGTTTCTCAGTTTTCGAATCACTCAAAAACATAGGTATTTTCTGAATTGAGCAGTCACTAGTGATCGAGCACTAATGCATTCTATTACTCATATGGTGAATTGACGATCAATTTTTAGGATATCTTCTAATTATGTGGAATCACTATAATTGGTAATATGTATGGTAAGTCCTACCTAAGGAAATTACATAAAAACACGCAGAATGTATCTTTATTTTCGAGGGACATATTAATGGTGTCAGGGGACATTCTTATTTATCCCCTCTATAACCACTCAATTATTACACATAAAAATTAGATAAATATTTATCTACAAGTTAGTGGCCCACGACTGAATGTTTGATGTAGAATGATTCATACGACTCAATATTTGGAGGAATTTTGTGTTCTTACATGGATAGGCATGATGTAGGGCAATATAACAATTGGGTCTATAGAATTTATCCATAAATATCTTTAGACGTTGAACTAGTAAGATTTTTTCCATGTTCCTAAGTGGATGGATAGTCTCATTGTGGGATTTCTATACTGGTGTAACATTATTTACAATGATTATTAATGTTAAAATAGAAGAGGTCCAATACATCAAATTAGTTGAAATCACCCATTCTGATATTTACAAATAATTTGGATTTATGAATAATGAATATCTCCACATCGTATATGTGGGAAATTCAAATTTGTATATGACATAGTTGAGGAACACATTTGATTTTATGAATATCAGCAAACAAAAGTGATCCATCATTTCACATTTCACCCAGAACTAAAAAATATATTTTTTATTCACTCCAAACATGTGGTCCTCGATGGTGTTGTTGATTTTTTATATGATTCATCCCATATAAAATTAATCCCTATCCATGTTTATTTTGTAAAGATGATTGATAATTGTAAAGGAACATTAAAGTAATACTATTACATCACTTCATTGAGGGATGGAACTTTGGATGCAATGTTATATGTAGTTAACATCTTCAAACTCTATAATCCTTACATATTTTCATGATAATTTAGAGGTATGTAACTTGTATCAAATTTTTATATTCCCAAAATTAAAGAGTCAATACTTGATATCCTTTTCTAGCTGTAGAAGATGATGATGCATAATGAGTTTTACCTTTTTATATCCTTCTCTTCTGGAAAAATACTATCAATATATCATGTTATTATTCTATAATGTGGGAAAAGTACATTCAAAATTGAATATTATGGAATGTAATCTAAAAGAATCATAAAAATCTAGACTCTACCAAACAAGTTCATAGATCATCATTTTCATCAGTTTCAATGGAAGGAAAAATTGTGTCCCATCTATCTATGATCACAGGGGAGAATCTTCCTCCATATCCTCCCTTAATAAATAAATTATAGATATGATGTTTTCAATTTGCACTTCCAGCATCCCTACAAATGTCGTTCTCATTAGAATTAATTTGGGAACTCCCCCAATTGATATCAGTCATATCTGTATCGTTCTCGATACTAGAAATGAGGTATATAAGGAAGATTTTCAAACATTAGGGTAATTTTTTAAATTATTTTTTTTAACTGAATTTATTTATTAAATACTCAAAATAGCCAATGTATAAATTCAGGATCCTAACATTACAATCATACACCAGGCTCTGGTAAAATTTTCATGAAACAAATTTTGTACTTGAACCACCCCGAAACACCTTGAGATGATTGGGTGAATCACGGTGTCATAATTTTAATTTAAATATATTGATATTGATACATTGATTCTATGAACCTCTTAATCTAGATTAAAAAATGAATGAAAATAGATAACACTATAATTTTACATGGCTCAGCATAAATGGCTATGTCCAAGGCCGACAGAGTGTCAGTCATACCAAAGAACATTAATCACCAATAGTTGTGTATTAAAAATGATTAGCCACATCCTCTATGTTCTTGGCACCTTGACTTTAAAAAATTTTAGGGATATCTCACTACGTCCCACATATCACTTTCATTAACTCCCCCTAGTTCACTGCTCTGAGTGACATCTATCTCAGTTTGTTAAATTGATGGTCGCCTCAATTATTTGGAATTAAATACCTTTTATATATCATACCAAGAGATGCTAATTTCATATTATAATTGATTTAATTGTATATAAAATTCCTATCCACATAATCATGATTTTCTAGACTACCTATCGTAGAACTCCATTGCAAAGCTCATTCGTGAAACTCCTTTTCTACAAATCTAATTCCATTTCAATATGAAATCCTTTAAAATTATCAGTAATTATCAAATAACACAACATTTAAAATATCTTTCTCCATTTTAGAACAACCTTCCATCATGAAGCACACATCCTTTGTGGAATATACTGCCTTCGTGAAGCATTCTGAGCTGATGCATTCTGAGCTGATGCATTCTGAGCTGGTGGTGTCCGGTTTTGAAATTTGAAATGTGATTTTTTATCCGGATGTGAAGATGTGGTTGAAAGGGTGTATGGGTACCGGAAACCCCTCAAACCGGCTTCAGAAAATGAAAAAAAATGATTTCTGCTGCAGAACATCCAATATTTTTGAAGAACTCAGTAGTTGGAAGAATTGACATCGGTCATGGCAAAAATTATCATTTCATGAATCTGAAGATTTCATAGAAAACATGTGTCCTGAACCACCCATTTCATCATGAAATCATATTTATTAAATATTCTCTTTAAAAATCATATCAAATGAAGAGGGGTAGACTCTTATTTATAGGAATAGCCTATCACAATGATCCATCACCTCTAGTGGGTTTTCATGATGACTCAAAAACGTCTTTACAATGGACCTCCCTTCATAATGGACCACTAATTTTTTTTTGTGATGCTAACCATTGCACCCATTGAGATGTCGCAATGATCCACTTTCAAGGATTTTTGCTTTAATATTTTTCAATGCACTTCATATTTGCAGGGATCACCATTAGAATTCATTTTATCACTGTGAAACAAAATTCATGAATCCCATCAATATGAAACTCATTTCTTTCCCATAGTTTCATATGCACTTCATGAAAAACTATTTTTCATATTTCATTCCACTCACCAAAATTTGGACCCCAATAATTTGGAAAACACTTGGAAATGATGCCACCATCAATATTACATGTGGATTGAACTATATGATTTATTTCCATGCCATCTCCCTGAACATCCATGAAATAATTGACAAGAAACAAAAAACACCTTCCATTTCTATCATATAGTAGACATTGTTCTAATAGTACTATCATCATAGAGACCTCTCTAAGGGAAATGTATGATAGGATGGAAATCCTTCTCCAACCGTTATTTGGATTATCCTAATAGGGTGTCTAATTATATGGACCTTTAAACCATTATCTAACAGGCCTCCTTAATTGATAAAACTCAGTTGGTTGTGAGTGTTTCCTTACATAGTTTAATTCTTCAAATCATCATCAGTATGGCATAATAGATAATACGACATTGCTAAAATAGTATATTACTGATGATGAATGATATTATGATCAAATGGACTAATAGAAGATATATAAACGAGAATCTGAGGCTCATGTAACTAGTTTAAAGGTTCATTTATCATCTACAAATGAAAATTTGGAATCCATTGAGCATAATGGTCATTATCTTAGGGTAATCATTATGAAAATTTACCCAACAGATGAAATTTAATCTGGGAAAATATCTATTTTGGAATGTACCCATGATAGCTCATGTCAGGTGGAAATCTATTTTATCACCAATGTGTGCTGAAATTCACTATTTACATTTCATTTTTTATTTTATTTTTTATTCATATCTTTTATTAGTAGAATTAGATAGTGGACGAAAGGTTCTTATTCTCCTCCATTCTCATTCGATATATAAAACATTAAATATTTTACCACTAATTCTTATCATTTAACTTTCCTTCAATACAAGTATATCACAATTCATATTGCATTTGAATGATAATCTCTATAACGATTTTCATGGTTTTATTACAGGATAATAATCACAACCAAAATATATGAAGGTCATGTTGTCATGGTCATGTAATTTTATAAATTTTTCCTAATTCGAGCAACATAGTTTGAATAGTTGTAGATCTAGATAAGGTTAAAAAGAAAACAATAAAAATACTATGTATCTTCAGTTTCCACCCTAATATATTCCTTTGTCCGTTATGGTGAATCCATAGTGTGTGTAACATTAATTGGTATTAGGTATAATTTTTTAATTTTTTAACAAAACAAATTTTGTGTCTCTATTTTTTACTACTCAATTTTTTCCATAACTATATAAATATTATGTTTTTTTATTTTTGACATTACTTTTACAAAGATATAATTTGTATATTTTTTCCAAGAGAGTAATGTGACTCTTTATGTTTTAATTTTACGTACTTTCAATTTTTAATAATATCAATGTTATTTTAGGTTGATCAAAATTGACTATGTCTCATGGGTTGGTGATCCAAACATGGATCATTGGTATAGAATATCAAAATATCCTTAAAATATTAATCGAGTAATTTTGGATCCTAGTTTGATCGTTTCTGAATCCAAGACAATATAATGTGAATGTTGGTGATGAGAAACCATATGAATGGTTTACAAAATGATATTATGGAGAGTAAAATGATTGGATATTCCAGTCAAATGAAAAATTTTCTGTTGTTTAATAGGCCTTTTATGTGATAAAATAATCCCCAGCCAACTAGGGAATACAATTCATGGTAAAAAAATGGTTTCCTTAGGAAACTAGCCCTCTATTATTTATTTCGGGGCAACTAATATGAAATTTAATTTCCTAGGACAATGAGGGGTGTCTTTTCAATGGAATGTAATATAGAAATCATAACGGTATTTTTAGAAGAACATTCCATGACTTACAAACTTGTCCTACATGATTTTGTCTATAATAAAGGTGGGATAAAGTGTAGTACATTTTAATGTCATGAATACATGACATGAACAATGTACTCTAGTGTATGATATTGGGAGAATTTGAGGGATACATTTAAGGTCACTATGATTTGACTAAGGGATAAATGATTCTCACATTTATGGTAATATATAAAATAATATTCCATCATATTTAGGCATGATGATTATATATTATAATTTATAATCTAGGGGTTTATAAATCCAATTAGTGATGTGGGTTAAAATACCTCATTGGGGAATACATATATAGTAAAATCCTCTACTAGTGATGAATTTTTCATTAGTTGAAAGGCAATTAGTTGTAAACTTTTATAGAGCCAACTGGGTTATATAGTTCCTAATTTAACAAAGCATTCATCAGGAAACTGACCCTCAATTTTCGATGGCGAGGGAGGATTATGATGATTCATATTTCCCCATACAATTAGTCTTTTATGGAATAGAAAATGCATAAATATTAATGTATAATTTCTTGTCAAAATTTCCTAGGAATATGTAGAAATTTTTCACATGCGCTAATCTAAACCATATGTGGGAAGGATTTTCTACAGATGCAATGAAGACATATGGTTTGGATATCAATAAATTTACATTCAAAAAGTGATTCTATTAATATATAATTCATGGGTGGATCCTTGTGTAGGTTTGATTGGTGTCTAGGTAGTAAACTTTTTTCTCATTTTTTTCATATAGGCCAATAATTGGAGATATGAGCATAAAAATGTTTAGTGTGATGGTAGTAATTGATCCATATCTATTTATGGGATGGTATTCCCACCCATTGTTCAAACTCTTCTATGGAGAAAGGGGGATCTTCCTTTTAATAAAAGATATCGAGCATGGTGATTTTCACATTGGACACTCCTAGGAATATCAAACTCATGTATATAAATATCACGTATTTTATTGTTTTTTTCCTAGATCATGAAATAAGACATGTGTTTCTCTATGTATCCCATCACATTGATAATCAGGTCAAACATTTTTATTCTTTCAGAAACCTCCTTTGCAGTTTTGTCACATACACAGGAAATGGGGATACATTTTTTTCTTGGTTGGACAAGGAATTGATGATTAAGGTGTCACTACATATCACATGAAAATAGGAATCAATAAAGACATTGTTCTTTGAAATTTAGTTTTTCAATTATATGCGGTTAAGAAATCATCCATTTTGTTTAACATCATTTAGTGAGGAAAACCCATTGTTCTATAGTTTTATGTCATACAATCCTTATCATTTATCATATAAAGGATGTGTAAAATGAGGCTCATCAGACTAGGATGTTCTAACATGCCTCAGACATGAGGTGGAATGAACGTTTAATCCATTATTCTGATGATTCTAGGGTAAGGACAAAAGAAACAAAGGAAAACACCATTATGTCTTATGATGATATTGGAGGCATCTCCACGGGATGATATTTAAAATGGTTGATTGGACTTTTTTGTTGGAAACATATGTTGTACCAACTTGGGAATATTTATCATAGTTAATTAATTATTCCCTTAGGAAACTAAACCCTCACATATCTAATGGCTAGAGGATGATTCTTGAGATTTGAAATTTCTCAGTGTTAAAAGTATGATGAATTGAAGGATTCATTTCATGTGTGTAAGAAAAATTCGTAATGTTGTTGGACATGGTGGGAGAAATTTCATACATATATCATACAAATATGATAGAAGGAATTTTTTTTCCTTCATACATCCAAAAAATAAGTACACAAACATGAGATCATATGCATAGATCATTTTTTGTATATAGTAGATGGTGTCATTTTTTCATTACCTAATGTCTTGGACTAAATCATGTGGTTAAGGTGACACTATGTATCTGATCAAGACAAGAATCAATACTAGAATAGTTCATGAAACACCATGGAGTTCAATTTCATCCATGAAGGACATAGGTTTCTCGACATGAAGTGGAAATTTTTCTATTGGACAATATATTAAAGACGTAGGTTTAACAATGTAATATGTGATGGAAGTAATCAATCATTATGTATATCTCAAAATTTATTTTTTCACATAGTTTAATTTCCTGTGGTAATGACATCAGTGATTTCATTTAAGCACTTTCCAACAAGACCATGGAAACCAAGATGTTTATTTACAATATTTAATCATGTAGGGAATCCCCTATAAATATTCATAATCCCACATGATCTATGAATGGGGTTAAAATTATGGGTTTTAAAATGATTATTCTTCCACACTGAGGTGATAAAAACAAGGATATAAGAACTTTTTTGTTTTCATTATTATACCATGATGAAAACACAAGGAGTCACTATGAATCTCATTTAAACAAAAATCATCCCATAAATTGATATTAGAAATTCCCATTTGCAGATATGATCCATACACAAGGAGGATATCATTTTTATCCTTTGTTATGGATGGACATGGGGTTAGGAAACATGGCATAATTATGTATCATGTGATGATAGGAATTATGCCACACATAGTTATGAATTTGAAATCTCTACAAAGGTCTGACATGTTTATGAAGGTGGAATATATATATATATTTATTATTATAGGGAGACCCATCATTGGGGATATAGGGACCACTATTAATAATATGTTGAATTAAATCAAGCAACACATAGTTCTAAATGAAAGCTGCATGCATAGGCCTAACATGTAGATAGGGAGGTAGTGTTATTTTCTTTTGGTGTGGCTGAAATAGGATATAAAATATAGGAATCACCTCATACCTGGTGCACTCATGAATGAATAAATATTTAGTTATTGAATATTGAATGGTAGGTGACCTATTTTGAGGGAGATGGCTTATATGATGAGACCATTATGTTACATTGCAGTTTAACACCATTTTTTGAGGCCAATGGTTTCTTATAATTTATATTCATGGAACATGGATGATGTACAAATTAGTATAACATCATATGATCTTAATTATTATGTCTTTTTGTTTTAGGAAGAATGATTTTTTCGACTAGTGAGAAACATAATCCCAATATGAAATGTGTCGTTGTGGCCAAAAGTAGGTAAGAAAATCATTATATGAATTGAGTAATTTTAATCATTGGTCCTAATGAAATGGTTCTTGGAATAATTATATAGCCTAAAGTGTTTAGAAGCTAGACACACATAGTTATTTAAAAGGAACAATAGATGATTTATTCCTAGGGATATGTCTTCTTAGGTGAGAGAATTGTTGTGTTGTAATTTTTAAAATCATTCAATGAAAACATTAGTGTTCTGTATTCTATTTTATTTTTACTAGAAAAAAAGATGTTGTTCTTTTTATGGACATGTTACAAAGGCACACTATCCTAATTCACATTCTAATGTTTGGAGTATTTTCCATGATGTTTAAAATCATGTTATTAGGATGATATACCATGTTGTTTAATGTCAAGCGATTAGGATGATGTTCAATACATTTCAACGTCATAAGATTTGGATGATTTTCCATGAAATTTGACTACATGTGATAAGGATGATTTACCATGAAATTTAATGTCATTTTATAAACATGATGTGTATTTTGATTATACAAAATACATATTTAAGAACAATGGGTTAGTGGGGTTATTTTTAAGCTACTCATCCATTGAGATAAAGGAATATGCTATACTAGATTATTGGTTCTGTATGGAATATGGTCCCTCAAATTTTGTCTCAAAATTGGTGGTTTGTTTTCGAGTATAACAAAAATCATGATGACCAACACCATCTCCCCCTCGAGGAATAACATCAGGTGATCTTTTTTTTCTAATGTCTCTTGAAAACTGATTTTTGTGTACTTCCAATGTATTCACGGTTTAAAATATATTCTCATTATGTCCCTCCAATTCATCCATCCATTTTTGGGATTTCTCACACATATATAAATAATTGTATATATAAATGTGTAAAGAGAAAATTTGAACATCGATGGGTAGGAATACATGTTATAAGTATAATAATATGTTTAGGGCCACATGTTTAATAGTGTAGGTCAAAATCTTGTATGTCCAAAAGGAATGTGTAAGCTTGTCTAGTCTTGCCCTTTTATCCTTATCCTACATCTTCATGATTTTTTTAGATAGGTCCATGTTAAAAGTCCCTATCAATCTATTAGGTACCACATCAAATTGCGATGAATAGTTGGACATAATGTCATAAAAATAATATAGTTTTCCAATTTAGTAAAATATAAGTTGGTGTTGTTTTCCATGAGTATTGTATGAGGGACAAGAAAACAGGTTATAGTGTTTGTTCTCTTGAAGCTGAAAATATTCCATTATCGACTTCTATGAGGGGTATGACATAATCCCACATTGAGAAGAATTAAATTTTATTGAGAATGTACATGAACCTTTTCCCAATCACAGTAGGTTATTGTCCCATAGTATCCATTCCTCACTTGAAAAATATCATGGAGTATTTTGATGTGTGAATAAACTCCATGGGTTGGTGAATGATGTTTTAATGATAATATAAGGAATCAAAAATTTCGGTGAATTTAGTGTATTCATGCATTATAGTGGGCCATTAGTACCAAATCCTTCATTTTTATGGGAAATATTGGATCATGGGTTGTGAAATTTGTAGGATGTAGTGTTCATTTCATTCACAAATGTAGTGGTGTATTCTACATAAATTCATCTGATAAAGTCCCCATCATGTTACTTATTATAGAGTACCTAATTTTGGATGCATATAATCATATATAATAATGTAAATTTCTCATATTCATTTTTTCAATCTCCCAACTGTATCTGGGGGGTCTCCCTTGATATGGTATTACAAAAATGGGTGTCATCCAGCTGGTGGTATGACCGTATGGTTCAAGGATGAGATAATCAATATGATTAATTCTGTGATTGCTTAAACAAAATCTATGATCCCTATATGATTCTCAATACTCATTATTTTTTCATCTTGACCTAGATCTACATGTGTTTTGGTCACACATAATAATGAATCGACATGGTAATTATGGTATCATGGTAAGTGAATAGACGTTGGAAACAAAAAGAAATAATTCCTTAATCCCTTGAAATATTTTAGTGGTAGGATTAGCTATTAATTTGTTATAGCATATTTCATTTGATTTCCATGATGAATAGCTCTGCATTCCCATTTATATTCAAGTGTATGAATTATTCTTTATGTGATAACTCTATCCCTGTAATGAGAGACTGATATTATTCCTCATTTTTCATGAACCCTTCTGATAACAGGAAGAAGTAAGGTAAAATTTCCTTCACTGGAGAGATGATAAAAATTCCCAACCACATTTTTTAAGCCTTTTGACTTCTATATTCCTTCCTATTGATAATCTAGATGCACCATCTAAATAAATATTTAATATAGGGGGTGGGGGTTCTTGAAGAGGGAAATACTCTTCGTAGGGTAGTTCGGTTTCTAATGAAGTCATTTCAGATGAGGTGTTCTATAAAAGAAAATATTCAAATGCTTGTTTGTTGACTACTTTCTATGGCATGAACTGAATATTAAACTACTATCAGATAACCATCCATGAATACTGGTGTTTGGTTAACTTTGGAAGGATGCTAATTTATTTTAATGGGTTATTACAAGATACTAAAATGTCCTCGTGATGATGTAGGTAGTTCCACAACTTTTGGACTATAAATATTAGAACTATACAACACAACTAGATATCTAAATAATGAGTCTAAATATAAATCAAGGTTCATCATTGATATTAAATACTTTTTTCTAATTCACTATTATTATTTTATGTGATGGAGGAAACTAGTGATCGCCCATTGGTATTCACCTGAAAAGTAATTATCCTTCATTGTATTTGTAGCATATGTACTAGTGGACATAAGAGATATTTCTTGAGACAGTATAAGGTATCTTGAAAATCATCTATCCTCTTAAATGTGATCTACTATTTCATCAAATTGGAGAAGTGTAGACATTTTCTTTCAAGGTAATATATGAATCACTAAATGTAGGCCAAGTGTCGTTGAAATCATCCTAACTCTATGTGGTTATGAGGAGGTGAAATTCCAAGTATAGAATTATTTTCTCAGATCCAATTTCTATGACACAGTTGCATACAAATACATCAATAAATTTATATGAGTTCATTTCCAAATCACATTTCAATTTGATAATTTTAATGTTGTGTCATCGAAATTTGTTGAATATCGTTTATGATCAACCAAATTGATATATTATTTTTTATATTTTACCACCATTTCAACAATATTGAATTAATGAAACATTCCATGAATGACTTGAAATATTTTATTCATGTAATGAACGAATTTATCACCGAAATTAATTAAGAACAATGAAATTTCCCCATAGAAAAATACTTCATTGGTAGTCCTAATGATTATGTCTTCTTAATAATACCAAGTCATTCAGATTATATTAAATCCAAAATAGTCATCCAATATGGAGAGAGCCTGTAATCCATCAATTTCATCAATCAAAACATCTATGATTTGGAATTGAAAATCTTCATTCAAGTAGTGCCAATTGACTGAAATCAAATCCTACAATGACTTGGGTGATCTTATTCTTGGAATGCATGATATTGGTCATCTATTTGGGATATTTGAACTCCCAAAGGAAGGAGGATCTAATGATCCTTTCAACATCAGCCTCAATATTGGGAGCAGGTGTTTGGTGCATCCTTATTGCTTCTTCATTATATCCTTGGCAATCCTATGGTATGCCGAGGTGGTGAGTGGCTACCTTGGGATCAAGACCCAACATTTAAATTTATTTATATGGTATCAAGAACAGATGATTCTTCTGGAAGGTGTTATATACCTAGTGTTATTATGAATACATATCTTCACTAATCAATGTGGGTTTTAAGACTTATGTTGTACCCATATTAAGTTCTATCAGTTTATCATTGGTGGTGTAGATTCCCTCCTAAAATTATAGAGGGGAATCCCTAAGGTCCTCTTATTCTTATAATTCTTCCCCCTATTAATATTAATTTTATTTTTCCATAAGGGATCATATTTTGGGATCATTTCTCTTGAGTTAGTGGAGGATATAATGTCTTGGAATTCCATATATCAAAAATCCTCCACATACATAGATGACTTTGTAGGATTTACATGAAAATATATTGAGGGTGGGGTGAGAGAAGGATATTGGGTGTCTTTGTCTTCTTTTTGTGATGATACAATCCCTCTATACACAGTTGGTAAGATATGGATGTTATAGCGATCTGGAGACGGAATTATTTCATTAAGATGCATGAATTCACCACTATATGAAATTTCCTCAAAGCATTAAAAACTATTGATCTTAGAGTCCATGACTAAAATCAGGATTATATATTAATGTTAATTTTTATATGGACTCAAAACATGATATGGTTGTTATGAAAAACATATCATTCAACAATCTATTTGAAGGGGTCGGTCCAGATCATTTTCAAACCATCTAAGGGTTGTGTCCTAAGCAACACCATTAATTTGGGTTTGTTTCCCTTTCATCATATAGAATATTATAACAGTATTGTATGACTCGAATTATTATAAAAGGGATATATGTGTGCGAAAAAGTACCAATTTTTTCATTAGTGGGGTAGTTGTTTCATTTTATTGTAGGATAAAGGGGCTTCAACTTCTTTACGAAACCAGGTACGTCTTAGAAAGATACAGAACATTGGGTTCCACAACACAAATATAAATTCTTTGTTTTATATAAAGTATCAAAATCGAGCCTTGAGATTGATTGGTACTAATGGAATTTTCTCACTTTTATCATAGTTCTCAATAGTTATGGTAGATGTTGTTAGGATATCCTCACCACAACCTAGTTATCGAAGTCATTGTAAATAAATGAGGTTAAATAGTAAATATTTATTGATGAAAACCTTTCAAACATTGACATAATTAATCTTTTCAGATAATTAAAAAGGCTTAATGTGTCCCTATATTATAGAATCATCATCCTGATATGTGTAATAGAAAACATCAAGGTATTTTTTCATATCAATATGTGTCTAATAAACCTCAATATTTGAATCCAGAGATTAAATCGTGGGATGGACTAACAAAGTTTCTATATGTACTTCCCTGAGGTATTTTGATGAACATTGGGAATCAAAGAATGATATCTTGGTTAGTACCAAGGACTTTATTTTTAGGATTTGTTAATGATTTTATATTGTAATTTGAATCCATGGGTAGAGAATCTCCTTCAAATGTGTTCTACGGGCATTTTTATTTTTTGTATATGGTACATACCTTGAAATATGATGTCTATGTCATCATTTCCCTGGTTGGTTGGGAAATGAATATTTTCCTGCATGTCAAGGGTTATTGGACACATATAACCCCACCAAATGATATACCAATGTGATTGGGTCTATGTGGATTTTTGTAGGTGTAGGGGGATTTTCCATCTAATACTGGATCCATTGAGGTTCTTTTCTATAAGTCTCTACAACATTGACTATCCAAGTAGAGACATGATATGAATTCGGGTTCCAACCATGATTGTTTCTTCCCATGTATCCATCTCTCAAATGACATATTAATTTGGTTTCCCAATTGAATATAGGTATCTTGGGTTCACAAAAACTCTCATTATCAAATTAGGGATCAATAAAATTTGTGAAATTAAAGGATTATAATATTAACTCATCATATGATGATCAGTTTATCTGTTCGACCATTTAAAGCGATTCCATCTAGAGGAGTGGTTCTTGAATTTTTACATATGAGGGAATAATGATGGAGAGTGTCACAACTATCTTTTTTCCATTCTGTAGGTTCACCATCCAATACATTCTCTATATCATTCTTGTTAGTCTAATTTTTTCAAGGAGTGATTTTGTTGAGGTTTTTGGTGTTAGTGACATCTGTTGTGGTGTAGAGGATGCAACTAGGGGAATAATTGTTTGTTTCAACAGTTCATAGAGAATAAAATGAGTTCTAATGTTGTCTTTCAATTCATAGTACCATTAAATTTTTTTCCCTTATACTATATACTTATTTCTAATCAACTCCTTCCTCAGGGGTTGTAGTGGAATCATATTCTACATAATTCATTTGCTTTCCCAACATTAACTTCCTAGAATCGACCATATTATTTATGATGTATTCTAATTCGAATAATTCAAAAATGTTGTCCCCATTATATTTTGGGAAGGAAAAAATATTTTATTTTATAATGACTGAATTGGTCGGGCAATTTGGTTATAGAAGTTGTACTAAATAATTTTCTATAATGGCTATAAAATACCCATAGATATGATTAGTTCAGAATAAGTAATCATTGTTCCTTTTCTCCTCAACCTGATTTATCTATTGTCCCATCATCGTGTCCTATCAATTATAGTATTTTAGTTAGTTCTTGGGGGTCTCTCAATGGTTTGGTGTAGGGTTTGGATTTAGAGCATGAGTGTAGAATGTATTAAGTGTGATAGAGTTTTTCTCAAACTTTCCTTCTGTTTTCCCTATGACATGTGGTGTAATTAATAACTTCATATTGTTTTTCTATATAAAATATTCAATTCATTAGGATATGATGTGGAAATACCCAAACCCAGCTGTACATCTCATCTAGACAAGTAGTGATTATAGCTTTTTATAATGGTTTTAAATTTTGAGAGAGAGATGGTCTTCTTGTGGAAGGTGTAGAATCATGGATTAGGTTTTCCCTCTCCATAAAGAAATGATATCAAAGACATTATCATTTTCACATTATTTTATATTATATAGGTCACTGATTTTCTCTTCTATTGTGTCATGATGAACTAAATGTTTAAATAATGATTGAGGTCTTCCCATCCCATTGTGAAATTTGTCGAGAAATTGGTGTTCCATTATAATGTTCATAAAATATAACTAAGGTTCACTAATTAATTTTTCTAAAGGGTACCTATCAGGGGATTATAATGGGTTTCATAAGGGTTAAAATGTTGATTTGGGTAACCTAATCCATTGAATATAAAAAAACATTTGAATATTGGAGTTTGGAGGGGTTGAGGTTTTACTCACCTAGTCAGGGTTTGATATTAGTTAATATAGTACTATTAAAAAATTATCCTATATAGCCTTATATAAATAAAAAAATTATTTGATGGTGTCGATAAGCCATTTATGAGTGTATGGTTGAAAATGATGTTGGATATGTGTTACAATCGGCTGGATCTGAAGTGAAGGTATTGAAATTATTTAAGGCTGGTATCAAGAAGGGGACATATATTGAATATTTTATTAAACCCACACAATTTTATTCATAATTGGAGAATTTCATGATATCCAACCTTTATTGGGTCAAGGTATATCGAGGGACCTGGTGTCAAGTTTTGTTTATTTTATGGCTATACTTTAATCACTATAATGAATCCATGCAATTAAGGTACACCTGTAGGATGCATATTTTGACACTTTTTGGAGCAGATTCAATAATAATTAACCTTAGAGAAACTCAATATTGATTTTCATTACCTATTTAATTTATTTCTTCTATAAAGAAAATACTTCTCCCAGTTTAGGGATCTCTTCCTCTTCGAGAGGAGGAAGTTGATTTTATTTGGCCTTTATTTTATTATTGATAAAGATTCTCTTAGGAACCCGTGTGGGATTGATTGATGAGAAACAATATTTTTGGTGATTACCGGTTTCTATGTATTCACACATTCATTCTAATTGTGAAACATATTCTAGGTAGAACCAGACTCTCCAAACACTTTGTAATTTACACCACATTCATTTTCCTTCATAGTATTGATGTCCATTATGTTCAAATACCTACAATGATTTGTAGGCATTGTACTATCTATCAATTTATTATAGGGTTGTTTTTGGAATTTTATGATCCTCTCCCTTAATTTATGAGATCATATTAGAGCATCATGGTGATGGTGTACTCAGAGGGAATCTCTACATAACCTGTCCAAATGCCTCACTTCTAGGGGGGATGGAGTGAAAGTCATGTTAGACTATGATGCCTTATGCTTATTTTACTACATAAATTATAAACGATTGAATTCAATTAAGGTGGTGGTTGAAGAAAAAAATTCCCCATTCCCTTGAGGATGGGGTTTCTCCCATTCTGTTATTTTTGTTCCTTGGTCAATTATTTTGTCTTAGAGTGAAATGTTGTCTTAGAAATACCCCTAGACCTACGGGATTTTAAATATCACGTACATTGATGACTACTTATTTTATCAACTAACTCTTGATCTTGTACATTCATGTTTGAGAATGAACTAGAAACAATGTAGAGTATGTTTGAAAAATGAATTCTTCTAAGGAATCAAGTAGTTCTTGATGACTGGATACACTTAAGATAAAAAACTGTTGAATTTTTTTAGTTTCCTTGTTATGGATTCGTTCAATGGATTTCCTAAATATGGATTTATTCTTTTGAGACTTACACAAGGATGATTCATGTTGAGTGTAAATTTTTTTTGATAATAGATTTCTCATAATAACTTCGTTAGAGTTATAAAATTACAGGATTTCATTTGTAGTGAATTCTACTGAAAGGTTCTTGTGGTGAAATTAAACAATGTATGTTCCCTCTATCAGTGAATAAGAACACTGGAAAAGGTATCAAAAATTTTATGGTTTTTCTCTTGAAACACATACTCTCATGATGATTTAATATCATTACATCACTTCTTTTATCATGCCCACCATGAAAGCAGAAGACATCCCAGTCAATTTGATGAAGATTCTCTCCTTTTTTTTAAATGGCCTTCATCATAATTATAAAAAATAATGTTTATCTCAGATGTAGGAGGGTTGGATAGGGATCCATATGGATGTTGTGTATTAATTAATTTGAAGATGCCTTCATAATGTCGTACTGAGAAGTGGATGAGGGAAAACCCATGATGGGTATTTCATCGATGGAAAAAAAAATCTAAAGAGAAAAATATCCTTTTATTAATTGAACATAGACTTCTATAATTAATCAATTCAATATGAGATCATCATGATGGTTTTATTTTATGTTTTTGGGCTTGTCGAGGTCACATTTTCGAGGGAACAATATTGAATGGGGTCAATGGGTGAGCATTTCCATGGGTTATATTCTAGTTGACAAAGTTTTACTTTTCCTCATTCTAGGGTATCAAACATGTATGGTCCAATATTTCAATGTTCCTTAGCATAATATGTCATTCACATCATTTCGGTGGTATTAAGGGTGAGGAATGTGTTGTTGACGTAAGATTACATTGTGGAGAAGACCTTCACAATGAATGAATTCGGGAAGAGGACAACCGGAAAAGCCTCATTAATGACTGGATGTAGAATTTCAATTGCATATACCTTGGGGAGGACCTTTATGGATGATTATAGAATGGGGATGACCTTATATATCCTTGTTTTTATGGCCATGTGTAGGGATACCATGATAATCATCTGAATATATTCTAAAAAAATCAGTTAGTTTGTTCCCATTATAGAATAATTTATAGAATATGCTAGGGGGAGGACATTTAGAGCATTGGGGAATAATGTTATATGGAGGACCATTGAAACTGATATGTACCATTTTTTAATTTAATAATGGATTTAAAGGATCATGGGTGACTAGTGATAAATATTTGATGGCCTTATTTACAATAGCCTCCATTAGAGTAGGGTTATGAGTCTTTTATTTATTTTCATTTTATCTTTGGCATGATTTCTTACAATAAAATCTCTTTTATGTTACTAGGGTAACATTATATGATTGACATCCCCCATATACTAGTGCCTATTTCAGTGCATCTCATGTAGCTTCCAGGATATGCTGCAATGACTTCTGAATTCAGGTATAGATTTATGCCTACCCAAGCATGGAAACTAAATTGATACAGTGTCCCCTAGTGGAAACAAGTATTTATCCAACTCATGTTTCTCATTTATTATGGAATATTTATGATGAACCTCGTGGATGGGTGATGGAATTCTGGTCTTGTCTTGAGTGACCTCCCAGATGTGGGGATGGGTTAGCCAACTATAGGAGGTGGTGTTTTGGCATGAATTTTATCTACTGTATTATACAATATTACTTATTATAATATCTATATGATATATAGGTGGATTTATAATTTACATTAAATTATTTTTAATAATTTTTTTTTGAGTCATCCTTAGTGGGAAGTGGAACATACACAAATTTCGGTGTCAGATTGGGAACTTTTTCATTCCCCATATTTGTAAACGATAAAGGTCAACTGTGTTCTCTAATTATCGTTGTCTTTTCATGGAGTGTGTGTTGTTATGGAGGAGGTATTTTCATCATTTTGATTTTGGTTTCTATCATATATTTTTGGTGGTCTTGATGTGAATAATCACGAAGTTCCATCTCCTTATATTTTTCTATTGTATTGGACTTATGAGCACCATGTTCATTAGGTTGGACACACATCTACCATTAATTTTCCACCATATTTTTATGGTAGGATTTTTGTGAAAAATAATTAATTTTGTGTATTCTCATAGTTTTCCATAGTATTTACATGGTATGATTTATGTGAAAATGTTGTAATCTATATCTACTCCAGGTTTTCCATCATATATTATTGGTGGACTTCATGTGAATTTTCATATATATGAGTTTACCTATTATTTGATTCCACATTTTCATGGAGGTCTCGATGTGAAAGATATGGAATTTTTATGTAATCAGAGTTTCATTACTTATTTAATTGATGGGATTTATGTGAGTTAGGAGGGATACGAATCGACCTATAATTTTCTTCTGTATCTACATGGTAGGCTGGATATGAACGTGCAAGAATAAATGTCAGTTCATAATTTTCAATCATATATGACTCAAGGACTTGATGAGAGTGAATTGGAATATAATTCTTCCCATTAGTTGACATCATATTTTGTTGGTGATCTTATTTAGCAAGAATAATGAAAATGTAATGTTCTTGGTAGTTTATTGTTTCCCTTTTGGGTTTATATAAGGGACCTAGTTCTATTTGGAATTATCATGTTACCATGTGGTGGTATCCTCTTCAGGGATAGGATGTTCAGCCACACGTCATTGTCAACAATGACAACCAGCATGGGGATTCAAGTGGTACCCATGTGCTACTGTGATAATGTTGTTTGTGATGACATCAACATCTTCCCTAATGTAAGGGATTAATTCAATACTGTGTTATAGGGATTAGAAACCAAAATAGTTTGAGATGGATGTTGGTGTTGTCACGTCTTGGAAAGATTACCATCATAGGGAGGATAGATAGAAAGTGTTCAAGGAGTATATTCCATGTCGTGCCTCCTCTAGGGATGGAAAGTATCATTTTAGAAATACTCTTGGACCAATGAATTTTAGAACATGTTTTCAAGAGGCATAGATGGAAATGTAATACATAGTTTGGTTTTAGACCTAGCCTGTACAATTGTTGATGTGTATTTCCATGAATTTTGGTGAGATTCCATTTGATTAAAGATAAATCTAGAGAAAAGTTCCTATAATGTAATTAAAAAATAGGAAAAATCCCTTTTAAATGTATAGCATCTTAACCAAAATTTTAATTTATGGTAACTTCTTTTTTACATCCATTTTGGGTATGGAAGGGCCCGATGATGGGTAAAACAACCACCGTGGTTATGAAATCTTATCATGTTCACAAAATTGTTTTCGATGAATGCTAGTAACCAAAATATTTATTATAAAGGGTTGAGCTTTGTAAAATCATTTAAAATGTGTTTACTACTTCAAAATGGATTCTAAGTGGTTTCATTTGTGGAATTGAATCCACCCAGTGGCCCTCATATCACTGATGAAACATGGAAATAAATTCCAAAGGTTGGTTTTTATTGAAGAACATCACCAATGATACATAAGACCAACATTGTTAAAGTGGATGGGAAGTCAGAATCATAACACCTTTTTGGGTTTGACCATTAATAGGGATATATGTATGTATCTAAGGTTCCCCATCAATGGTATCCTTTTATGTAGACATTAGAGATTATTTTGGTGTTCATTAGGAGTATTCCCATTTTATGTTAGGTGATGATGCACTATAGATTTAACTATCAACTAGGGAGATAAAAGTTGATTTATGGCAGGATCAATCATATATAAAGAGATTATAGCATATCCTTTTGAGAGGAATCATAAACCACCTATTTCAATTCCACTTAATTGGTCTCATCAACATTTATATTCAGGTTTTGAGGACATGTCCATATAGTTTAACATCACGTAGAAGAGACATCTAGGTGAATGGTGCTAGGTTGATGATGGTGGGGGACTTACATTGAGGTTGCCCGAAAGACATAGAAGACATGATTTAATGTGGGTTGGGTAATGGTCTTACTATATATGTGACTGAATAATGAGGATGATGATGGGGCTCAAAAGAAATGTGGCCCTCCAGGATGGAAATTAATCTCCTGAGAATATGGCCCAGAGAAGATTAGGGTGAATTTTGTTGTTAGTTTTGGAACTCAGGGCGACTTTCTACATATCCCAATTTTTTGAGAATAAAATTAAACATAGTTCGGAAAAGTTTAGAGCAAATAATTAATAAGAGAACTATTTCAATAGAGTTTTGGTATTACATCTATAGAGAAGGATTACTTTCACATGGGTGAAGATTACAATGTATTGTAGGTCTATTTGGTGGAGGATTGAGAGGATATGATTGGGGGTTATAATATATATGTTCCCCTTTTGATGGTTTGGGATCATTTGGATTTTATGATCAACACTAACCTTGTAGCCAAAATGATTCATGATTTTTGTGACAAACAAGAGGCATCAGTATGTCTAATGATCACACCATCCATTTTTTATATGAATGGAATGATGTTGGATCCTAAAGGTAGAGGGGGAGATATTTGAGTTGTCCTATATCATTCTTTATATTTGTTATTGGGGAGCTGAAGTGGACAATGAGTTCAAACTCTCATATAATGGTCTTGTGTATTATGATAAGAGGATTCCATACTATTCTATGGGGAAGAGAGGATTGACCAGTATTGGCCATTGTCAATGATATGATATTGGTTCCCTTAAATCCATTGAATAGGGTGGTTTACATAAGCACCATGTTAGTAATCCTTGTTACCAAGGGAATGTCTACTTGAAGGAATTCTGAGGGATTTCTGAGTCACTGAGGTTACCAATAGGACTCTGATTACCATAGTCTTGTTGACACTAGAGGTCATGCTAATGTTCTTTATAATATGACTAATAAAGTTAGATATTACTTGGATAGGCCTTGGATTAATACCATTAGACCGGTTCATTGAGGGTCTAATGTATGGATTGATAGTATGATAAAAGAGAGTAATATATGGTAGAGAGTAGAATGTACAGGGAATGTGGTTCCCTTCGAGTAGCATGTTGATACATGGGTGAGGGTATTGATCTTGTAGCTTTGTGCTTCAAATAACATTGTTCTACCCACATATAATTTTTCTATGTATGGATTGGTTCTACCCATGTAGAATTTTACTATGTGGGGTCATGTTCCTCCCGCATATCAGTTTTCTACAGGGGGCAAGGGCATGGATAGCATTTTTATACGAGTGGTGTTGGTCCACCAAAGGGACATGCATTTTTTCATTTGGAATGGTGTCTAAAATGGGGTGTTATGTTTATATATGGTTGAATGATATTTATTTATTCTTTAATTCCATGATGAGGGTTTACCTCCGAAGAACTAATAGTTATCTCCCAATTTTTCTTTAAGCCTCTGCTTTTCTGTCTGGCATTCTTTTTCTCCTACTTTATCATTTTATTCTTGGATGACCTTTACAGAATTATTTTATAGAAAAATGGTCTGATTATGTACCCACATGGTCATTAATTAATTATAGCACATGGATATTCATTTTAAATATCCTATATAGGATGAAAGATCCCAAAAACTGATTTATTTTGCAGAAATAGTCATTCAGAAGGGAAATAATCATCACCGGACTCCGTAAACAACATGGTTTTATTTTTGATTGTTATTGGTACCATCTCATCCTATGAAATATTTTCTTCATTGGGTAGAGTTATTTTCTGGATTTGAAATCACTATTGAACCCTAAAAATAACTTGTCTTAGTTTGTGGTCACCAACAATACCATCTCATCCTGCATACGAGTTTTTTGGGGTGCTTCATGAAGTGGTATAATGCCTTGCAGAGAGGTGCTACATAGAGTGATTTTTAGTAAACTAGCCCGAAACATATTTCATAGATTAGTCCTCAGTGACCATTTTTCTTCAAATTCTTCTTTAACATTTTGTACCACTCATTTTCAATGTGAATGGAATTCAATTAATTTTTTAAACAAAATTTTTAGGACTCAATATTAATTCAGTAAAATTAATCATTATATTATTAATTTTATTTTATATTTACAAATTAAATCAAATATATGACACAGTAAACTCAAAATTAAAATTGAAAATTGAAAATAATAAATCAGAATACCTTTTATTCATTAATATTATGGTGCATTTCAAAATATTAAAATTAAAATACAATACACAAATCATTGGAAAAATTATACAGTCAAGTGGTATTTTTATGGTTTTTATAATCTTCCTTTTGATTGAACATATAAATAAAGCACAAATATGTGAAAATGAAAATAGATATGTATAATTATATAGAATACTAACTTGGAAATAATAGAACAAAGAATATAATGAACAAATGAAACAAATTCGGAGATGTTATAAAAGTAATATAGAAATAAAAAAATAAATGGCATTTTAAATAATAAACTATTTATTAATTGGATATGTCTTTATTAAAAAAAATTCAACATATTTATTTCATTTGTATTTATTGTTATGTTAATCTAAATATCTAAAATACAAAATATAAAACATGAAATATTTTATTTTATGAAAATATAAAAAAGAAATAGAAAATTTTGATATGTAACATACAAATTAGTAATGAATAAAATAAATAGTTTATTTATCCTTCAAATAATAATTACAATCAATAATGAATTCAATTTAATAGAATTACAAAGGATTTAAATGTTAAATTTTTTTAATTTTCTACAAAACACCTAATAAAAATCCATAAAAAGTATTTATCATTTTTATAGGATTGATTCAACATGGACATGAATACAAATAGTATCATATTTTAAATGAAAATAAAATAAATTTAAAAATATCACTCGAGAATAAAAAATGTGGTTAACTAACTACATTTTTGGAACGAACATCAATTATTACCAATATATGAGATTATACCATTATTATAAAATAAATTTTATTGTTCAAATTCAAAAACCAATCAATCAAATATTAAAATTGGGAATGTTTTAATAAATATATCATTAAATTATATTTTGAATTCTTTTCATAAAAGTATTTTTTTGATAATTTGATGGATAAAAAATGAAACTAAATACCATAAAAGAAATATATATATATATAATGTATGTTTATTTAAAATATAATTTGAAGATTTCAGAAATTTCATAATTTTTATTTATTAAAACTTAATATTGCCAAAATAAAAAATATAATTATATTTAAATTGAAATTAGGAAGGAATAGGGAAAACCAGAATTAATTATATAAAATAGATATTATAAAAGTCCCTAATTTTGGCCACAAATTTGATAAATCTAATCAATGTAGATTATTATTTAGAAAATATAATAATATTCCAAATGATCCCAATAAAAATAAATAAAATAATTGTAACGATATTAAAATTATATATGAAACATCATTCAAATACTCTTGTTTTATTTATAAAATAAAATATATTGTAGATATATATTAATATAATAATAAAATTAAACACAAATAGGATATTTGTGAAAAAATAAAATAGGGAAATTACATGGTATATACTAATTAATAGTTTTTTATTTATAAAAAATTAAAATATTTGGTTTGAGACTATATATCATATACTAAAACAATATATATATTCAGGATTCGAAAGAGACTTTAGCTCATTATTTTACTAATTCATATTCAATTACAATACATTAATGCAGTAATAATTCATCTAATGTATAAAATAAATTTTAGTTGAATTCAAACCAAAAATTTTAATCTTAAAATAATTTAAACATTAATATTTAAGTTAAAAAAAATAAATAAAAAAAATTATTTGATATAAAATAATTTCAATGAATATATAATGAAAATATTCAAGATGAAAAATATATCTTTAGAACATTTTCATAAAATCATATATCTATTAAAAATTTAAATTTAATTAAAATTAAAATTATAAAAAAATGGATTAATTGCCTATCCTGATTTTGAAAACATTACGGTGCTGAAATAATTGTATTTTCATCAGTAATGTGCTCACAAATGATAAACCATAAGCTGGAGACTACATTTTCTATTCTAGAATAAATCCGACTTGACATTCATTACACTTATAACGATATATAATGTCCCTATGCTGGTGTCATGCTACAGAGACCCTTGATAGATCTCCACATGACTTCATGAGGGCCTCCCCATATGCTAGAGGCTATCGACTATCAGTGAGGGTCTGGAAAATTATTCATGGGAAGACATACACTCATTTTATCAGAGTAAGATGAAAGAAAAAATAAATAAAAATTAGTGGATGAAAATATAACCAGAAAAGACTCTTGTAACAAGATAACCATATGGGAAAATGATACTATACTAAAAGGGAATACCTTCCATAAGAACATAAGTGTCAGGATTCTAATATTAATGTAATAATAAAAACACTAAAAATCACCAATAGGGTCTCGATCTATGTCTGGTTCCCTCCCAGATTATCCAACCCCAATCAGCCACCCATCCATAGTTCTTTTCCATTATCATATCCCGCAAAAATATAATCTATTCAAGTACTGATATGGTTTCCCAAATAGGGTGTGAGTACAATTCATTAGGCCACCACAAAAGGTTTCTAAAATAATTCATGTCAATATATACAACACACAGTTCTATAAGAAAATAATTACAATGAAATAATAAATAGATTATCATTTTTTATTTATTATTATCTAACTACATTAACTCCAGGGTTCCCAAGGATACTCGTACACCAATATTGAGATCATCTCATTCCAGATCCCAATGTTTTACCTAGTTAATAAAACATCTTAAAAAACCCTTCTAGAAAAATATAAATGTTTTGAAGGTTTAATGATATCTCAATACATAATTAGACTCATGATGGAGTAAAATATTCTCGTGTGAGGCCATAACTCAGAGTTTCATTATTTATATTCATTAATTTCACATTTAAATTCCCCTTTTCCAAAAATTACCAATATAAAAATCATGATACTATGATCAGCATTTTACCATTTTGATTCGTCAATAGAAATACTATTTTTCCCATTATCTTTATTCATATGTATAATGACCATGTTACCATGTATAATTCTCAATTTAGAATGACCATGTTCATATTCTATTTACTCATAAGTATGATGGACATGTTAAAATGTGATCTTCTCAATTGAGAATAACTTTTTTCTCATTATTTATCACATAAATAATTTATCAATAAATTATCCACTCTAATCCATTTACTAATTATGAAATTATTTAAAAACTTCCATTCAATTAGTTAAGTCAACAATTAACAATGTTTATTATATTATTTTATAATTGAATAATAAATTAATAAATTTCACATTTCATATCTCTTAATTAATTTTCAATAATACTTATCTCATTCTAATATCAACTCTCCATTATAAATACCCCAATTAATTATCTATATCATATTATCAAAGTAACATAATTAATCTATACTTAGTTATCTCAACTTATCCATTTCAAAATCTCATACTTTATCCACCAGTTAATTATCTATTTTAAATAAACCACCCACTTTTAATCAATATACAAAAATTAATAATATAATATACTATACCATTATTCTCATAATCGATTTAACAATTAATCACCTACAACAAATAAATCATTTATAAATAATTTGGTAAATCAAATTTACCCAATTGATGAAAAGAAATTTTTAATGGATTCTAGTAATTATTCAATCTTCCATATACATATCAAATCCGAAAATATGATAATTAGATTTCGAACACCCCCCATGATTTATTATTACATGTTTTACAAATAGAAATTCCCATAATCCATGCATCACACTAACATAGATTTGAGATTCTGGATCTAAATCCTCAAACTGAAATCTCGATCAAAGACATCAAGTTTTCATAAACCAGTTCTAAATACATGATCATAGATCTAGATCTCACCACATAGGTTTATATCCAATGAATATTATAACATATTCCCTGAAATGATCATGTAATTATATAGAAAATAATGTCAGAAGAATTGGGATGAAATCCACATATTAGGAGAAGATAATATCTTTGATTCAGGATTTAATGATTTAATAACAGAGGTTTAGAAACCTTAGAACTCCATTTGAATGATCTAAGATAATAAAAAATACATAAATCCCAAGACTATGTAAAAATGTAGGTGGTTTGGGGGTTCGAATAATTAAAAAAAATAGATGAAATAAAACCACATGCATGGTTTTACCTAGCATGGGAACATGGTTCAAGAAACACTGTAAAACCTGTGAACAACCCCATATCCTTAATCTTTATTAAAACCCCACAAAAACACACCCTAAAACATTACTCCAAAAAAAGGTATAAAAGAAACCAAAAGTACCTGAAGACAATCTTGTTATAAATCCAGATAATGTCATGATAATACAATCTCCCCCCTTATAACAGTTCACCCTCGAGCAATAGATATATGACTTTCTATGATTCAGAGCCAAAAAGATTTGGACCCTAATCCATAATATCTTCTCTTATTTTCCTTTTTTCCTATTATTTACATCCTTGTATCTATAACATATGAACTATTGGAATGGTGTCTGCATGTAACACTTTTTTACTACAATCTAACTAATGTTGAAAATGATCCTCAATGGTGTCATATATCTAAAGGTCAACCTCATCAATATTCATAAAACAAGAAGGGTTACTGAGATACCATTACTATTTGGATACATGGAAAACATATTTCATAGCACTGTATCTCTGTGTAACATCCAATACTTATGACACCTTCATGATTATATCTGCTATCTCAAAGTGTCCTATAAATATGGCACCAACATGCCCTTCCTCAAAAACCTACGGTGACCCAAACTAGGAGACACCTTATAGAACACACGATCACCATCTATAAATTATATGGGTTGTCTCCATATATCAACATATGTCTTATATCAACTCTATTTCATAGTCATACATTTCCAAATCGACTATACCAACTCCAATGTATCTTCCATGACACTCAATCCCAATAACTTTGACTCACCAGCATCTATCCATCAGAGAAGTTATCTACATGGACTATTATAAAGAGACTCATATAGTGACATCTATATTTTTTTCCTGATAATTGTTTTTATTGGTGATCTCCACTAATGCAAAGTGATTTTACCAAGATTCACCAAAGTCAGGAACACATACACATAGCATTTACTCAAGCACCTATAATGTATGTTCCAACATCCAATATTCCTATCAATAGAACGACGTACTCAGTATTAAATATGTGTTTTGTTCTTTCTAAAATCCCTATAAGAAGCATGATTTTAATCATGACTCACAATATGAAATTATAGTCCATTTCACTAATGTAAACATACTATATCACAAATGTAGGGTTATCAAAGCATTTCTATTGTATCGGTCTCCCTTATAAGAAACAAATAAATATGCTATATTTTTCAGTCAATACAAAATGAACCAATTATCATAATTCTTCCAAATTATCTTAGAAATTACCACCACAAATTTCATTTTCACATCATCCCCCTTCCACCCTGAAATAGAAACTACTGTAGTAAACCATCAGGCTGATGATGCCCTGACATCACTTGCAGATAAGTGATGTATCTTGTCACAAAACCTGCAATCTAAAATATCATAATTGGCCACCAAAACTATCATCATTGGTCACGGTACATTTGGGGTACACCTTGAGGAACATCAATATTTTTGGTGAGTAATTCATTCATGAGTTCATCTCACATTCGTTTTGGTACCAAAATCCGATTCTTCACATATACGTTCTTAACATCATATATCAACTACTCTGAAAAAGTCTCCACAACTTTAATGATTTTATCGAGGATAAGCACTCTGGATCCTCTGAAGGTATATCCTTGATCTATCTCAAAATCACATACTCCACTATAATTGAAAATATAGTCATCTTATCTTGAGTCTTTTGAACCACCACATGTATTTAAGACAGTAAGGTCATAATCTTCCCCTCTTTACGGGTCTCCAGAACAATCAAAGTCAGAAGTTTCCTACTCAAGGAATCACCCACACTATTTCCTGTCCCCAACATATATGTTAGTTCATAATTGAAAGACTATATATACTCAACCTATCTCTGTTTCCAAACATTTAAATCATATTGTAAAAATATGAACTTGAAGCTCTTGTGATCTGTATAAAAAATAAAAATTTCTCCCAAACGATAGTGTGTCAAACACTAAAGAGCACAAACCATTGCATCCAATTAAAATTGGTTTGTAGGGTAATTCGGTTCAGGAGGCCTCAACTTCCCTATACCATATTCGACAACATTAACTCATTAAGTCAGCACAACTCAATGTCTAATAATAGATGTTTCAAAATAAATTATATACTCGTATCCTGACTCAAGTAGGATCAATAACGGTTATTGTGTTATGTTCTTCTTTAAATCAGGAAAATCTCTCTCACATGCCTCTAGACATTCATATATTACTCCATTTTTGTTGAAGCCCTAAATCGACATAGCCAAATGGGAGAAGTCTTAGATGATTCATCTATAATATCCAGTCAATCCAAGAATTCTTTGGATATTAAAAAATCATGGGATTCTCCAAAGAAACCAATTACTAAACCTTATATAGTTCCACCAACACACCTACCTATTAGATGATGTGCCCCATGAAGTGTACCAGGTTAATAAAAATATGACATATAGATATCTTGGTGTATAATTAATTCTCTATTAGTGTACCTAGAAAGATTTCATGATTTTGGGCATGATAATCATGTGTCTTGGAGTACACCAAGACTTCAACCACACACACCACCTCAAAAATAATTAATATATAGGTAAAAGACCATTTTAATCACATCCATAAACATTGATGGTTCATTTGTTAAGATAAACATTATTATAAAAAACTCATATTCTATATCTACTTATGAAAGTAGTCCTATGTATATCCAATGTCTAAAATATCAACTGATTATACAGTGATCTGAAATCAATCATTGAGATCCCACAACCTCCCTTCAAAAGGTCAAAAAGAACATCAACACAGGGAAGATGATATCAAATCATCTAATCCATTTTGAGAAATTCCATTAATCATCACATAAGCGTAAGATTTGCTCTTCCTTCTTTGAGAAAAAAATTAGTGATAACAATAGAAATTTACTTGGGTGGATAAATCTAGTATCCTCCAACTCCTACAAACGAGTATCAATATCATTAATCTTAGTTAGATCCATGGTATATGGTGGAATTGACAATGGAACTGCTCCTCGGATGATCAAATGAGTGAATTACACATCTCACTCAGGTGGTACCCTTTAGATTTCCTCCGTAAGTACATCCAGAAAATTATCCCCTACCAGTGGAAGTACATCTTTTATAACACCCAATTAATCAATAAAAAAGACTACAATCATGGGTGGTGAGATCCCCCAATTTCTGAGTAATTAGACCTAATCAGCCTGCCTTTATATCCCACTCACCACGTTGAATATACTGGTAATACATAGGATATGTTAACATAACCCTCATATTGTAAAATTCAATGTGGTCATGATATTCCAGTTGCCAGTTTATACCAATAATTATGGGAGAGCATGTAATATTAATAATCTAGATATACCATCGAATAAAATATTCCAAAATATCTAGTGAACATCCATTATGAAGAAAAATATCTGTAGTTTGTAATCCCATTAGTGTATCTATATTCATTACCCCACTCAAAAACTCCACCACTAAGCAAAACAAATTTACATGTTTTGTACATATAAAGGAATGAGTGGATCCAATATCAAACAAGGAACTAGATGAAGTAAAAGTTACTAGAATATTACATCTCACTATCAGTGGTCCAACGTCACAATCAACAAGTGGTGGTTGGAATGCATGTAACTATGCTTTCCCTCTTCCCATGTGAATCGTTCTGACTCCCCTGAGTAGAAAAACTATGATGATTCATGCTCTCTTTCCCAAAAACACCACATCCACTAACTCTACCTATATTTCTTATATAACTCTAACTTCCAACTTGATTTTCCATAAAAGATCATCTACCCGAACACTTACAATGCCCAGATTATCCTTCAATAACTATTTTTCACTATGACCTACAGAACTTTTGTAGATGTTATATCTTGATTAATGATCAAAACTATAATAGTTGAGGGAAACAATTTTTTTGATAGTGCCTTGACCTACCACAATTATGATAGATCACCCTTAGTAATATTAAATCCAACAGACCCTCTTTTCCATGTAATCTGCATCCCACTACCTTGGATAAAGTTTTCCTAATAGCACATACTGCTTAGGTATGTTTCACCTCGTAATCATCCTCCAATAACTAACTATACAACACTAGAATCCAACCTTTAATCCCGTTCAACTATAAGATTTGGATCTACCACTTCCATAAACATCTTTAGCCTAATGATATTCACTATGGACTTAATCACTCTATTAATCCCATCCTAAAACTTTTATTCAGTGTTTCCTTGTATCTTTAAAAAATTGGAGAAAATAATTTCAAATATATGTAGCATCCAGCAAAGTCCATCACCAATATTCTCCCATGTGTGAGATGCATGAGGTCAAAAACATTACCTTGTCTTATCATATTTGGTTAAATGTTCTCAATGAACCACTCCATGAAGACCTTCAATAATATACCATCAGCCTGTCCAGTTCGTGTTGGGATGTCCGACCAGTGCGTAGTTGACATAGTAGCATATAAGTGGCCTACATTACTGTAACACCCCAGGTAAATGAAGAGTATGACATTTTCCCATTTATCCATATTTGTGAATAAAATATTAATATAACTTTAATGGGGACTCTATGCTCGATGGCGTACCCAACACGCAACAATGAGTTTCTTGGGAATCTTACGTTGCACTCTAATAATAAAATAATATTATTTTAAATGGTTGTTAATGCCTAGCTGTTGTGATGGTGGGAATGAATAGATGTAACTAAAAAATTATTATATTTGTTTTCCAAATATTTTTACTTTTTATAATATATGTTTGAGGATTACAAATGCGAATGAATCCAATTTTAAGCGTAAACATTCTAATATTCTTTAAAAGGTCGATTAACCACATTTTGATGGAGAACCTCTATTAAATCAACATTTTGAAAATTTTATGTGTTATATTTGACTAAATAAAATTCTTCTTTAGAATCGGGACATGAACAATTACTTTGTGTAATTTTTTGGTATTTTTCCGAAAAAGTTCAATTTTTGATGAATAGTGAAAAATGTTGTATTTTAATTCAAAACCACTTTTTAATCTGATTTATTTATATGATTAGATTATATTTTGAATTTTTATTAAAGAAAAATTAGAATATATTTTTACCATTTAATCCAATAGTGGTTCGATGGAATTAATTTCACTTTGAAATTGGACTTAAACTAGTGTCAATATTTTGATACTTATTGTTTCATAAAAACACTCTATTTTCTCTGACAACGGGAATTAATTATTAAATTAATTAATGCAACTAATATGTATTTAATTTTTTAAAATAGACATCATTTTTGAATTCAGAAAATCAAATATATCTTAGGGTGATGTTTTGGTATTTTTCTGAAAAACTTCAATTTTTGATGAATAGTGAAACCACTATGTGGTACTTATAAAAACAGATTTTCCGTTTAAATGAAAATTTTCCACCTCTGTGTTTCGAATTTCAAAAATCCGACATACATGGTTGTAATTAAGAAGTAAAATGTGGTTCAATGGGATTAAAATAATTTTTTTGGTGAATAGTAACCGATTATGTTTTTAATCGCGATTAGAGGTAATTAGTGTAGTTTAAGGTAAAAATAATGTTTTAATAATATGATATGAGCTTGAAACATGTCCTACCCTAATTGGATGTGTCATGGCCGACCAAGACAATCCATGTGTCAACTTGGGGACCCCATGGATCCACTTTGGTTGGAAAATGACATAAGTAACTTTTTATTTAATGTTAATGTAAAAATGACACAAACATGAGTTGTTTTACTAAAACAATTTTTAAATAGGGTTATTCAAGTTAGATTTTTGACTATAAATAGTAATTGGAATGATAAAAGATTTCCTATGTCATAGAATTTTTTTAATAATTTTTACACTTTATATAAATTAAATTATTTATGACATCATGATGATGCAATGATGACCTCATTATTTAACGATTTAAATAAAATGGAGAGATAATGTAAACTCTAAGCCCTAAACATGTCCAAAACCTATTGGATGGGTTGATTTCGAACCCTTATCACCTTATCCTCGAAACACATCATTGTGGGACCACTAAAATCCGAAACTCATTCTAAAATAAAGTAACAATTTTTTATTTTCCAAGAGTGCCCCTCCTCTCCTCTAATAAAATCCCCCACCTCTACCTCCTTACCCACACTTCCAATGCCTTTGGCTCGGCCAAACCCAGCCCATTTTTATCTCTCCAAATCCCTCTATAACTCCTTGATGCCTCAATTTGGTCAGAATTCTTTCCAAGGAAGCCTTTGAGCTCAAATTAAAGGGAGTTAACCGATTTTAAGGTAATGCATTCACTTGAGCATTTTTGTTTTATTTTTCATTTCCACCACCCTAAAATATTTTTATTCATTTCTTATGTAACAAAACCAGTATATTAAATATACTAGGATTTTGTTATTTTATGTATTAGAGCTACACTTACACACACCTTCGTCTAATGGTTAAATAACATACTGTTTCTGTGGATGGCGAATTACGGCCTCACGAAACGATGATTGTTCAATCCTCTCTTAACACCATTCATGGTGGAAATTATGATGTCAGTAAATTTATATATGATATATAATATTTTTATATTCTCCTTAATCTTCTGTATTTTTCATGTATGTATTACCTTTATGGCTTCCATTATGGGTATACGTGATATCTTCATTTTAGGAAGTGCGGACTACCGCCCCCTCAAAGTGATTTGATTCGTTAATACCATATGTGGTACGTATAAAGGATATATTTAATGATATTATATATGATACCATACTGGAATTAAAATACTATTATTTATAATTATGTTTTAATTCCATTAAATATGAAATAGAAATGGAAGTAGCGTTCATGCGTACGTACGGCTTACTGTCTCCATGAACGGTTCATTTCATTTCTTAACTCTAAATGTTACATAATATTATAAATTCATGAATATACTATATATATATGATATATATGATATCTACATCATGAATAAAATTCTGTATATAATGGATTTTTTTTCACATGAACAACTTGTAATTATAAAGAGTTTATTTTTGACTCAAGTACCAATGATCGTTAAAACAACCATTGTTATCTTAAATAATAACTTACTGTTCATGACATGGTAATAAGTGATATAAAAGGAATAATGAATTTGAAAAATGTTCTTAAGGAAGTATAATTTAACTCAAGTTTATTATTCAGGAGATTAAATAAAGATCGAGTCAAGTCGTACCTGAGGTAAGGGATCCCACCCCTCTCTTTCTTTTTAAGTACACTCTTTTATGTCATACCTTTTAAGATCATCTTTCTTATGATTGGGATGTTATTTTATATTAATCCAACTGTATGTTTTATTTTCATATGATTAGAGACCATATTCTTTCTCATTAATCCATTTTGAAAGTTTTGATTGGTGCCGTTAGGCTGCCGAATTTTCGTAGGAGATCCAACCTCTCTCTTTCTTATTAAGTACTCTCTAATATGTCATTTCTTTTAAGATCATATTTATTATGTTTGAGGATGTTATTTTATATTCCTCATTCTGTAATTTTTATGTTCATATTATTAGAGACCCTATTTGATTTCATAAATCCATTTTTGGATGTTTTAAGTGGCGCCGTTAGGGTGCCAAGTTTTTGTAAGGGATTTTTCATCTCACTATTAGTCCCATGATATTTATGCTACATTTTCCACCATTTACTTTGAGTGGTGTATGTAAATCCCATTATAATACTATTTGTGTAATATAATTTCATTTATGGGTATTTTCTTATTCATTGTATGACCCTTCTTCAATGGGGTGTACGTTTCGAAAGTTACCCAAGTCGGTAATGGAACCTTTCACCCTCGTCTTTTTAAAAGACTTATTTTGTTATGTCTTTTAATTCACATACTATTATGTTGGGATATGTTCTTATATATCCTTATTGATGTAAATTTTATGACCAAGTGATGAGATACCCTTTTTATCTCTCATCAAATCTTTTTCTGAATTTTGAAGTGACGTTGTTTGGCTGTCGAATTTTTTCAAGGGAATTTCTTAACCCAATTTTGATTCTTTGGGATAAACTTGTACTCCTTGAATATGCAATTCTATGATTATGTGTGAATTTACTCTGATTTTATTACACTTAATACCCACTTATATTTCGTGTATTCATATATCACACATAATTATGTAATTGATTTATCCTTATTCTATGGATACCATCTTTGTATGGGACTTCGTCTCAATCTCCTTTCATTGAGGCATATTTTGTTTTATACACAACGTTCTTTTTTACGGTGCATACACCCCTTTGACTATTACGTTTATTAAAAAGGAATCTTTCTTTATACCAAGCGTTTACTAAACGACAAAAAGGAATGTTTTTGTCATACATATGCGGCGACAATGACTTCTCCGCTGTTGTGACCATTATTTGAGTTTCAGCTTCCACTACAAGCCATACATTCTTTTTAAAAGAAAAATAAATACCAAGATATAAATTTATTTTATTTTGGAATTGAAAATGGTTTTCATAATGTTTTTATATCAATGTGTTGTATTGATATCTTGTTATTGAACGGTGGAAATGATAGGTTTCCTTTATGCATGTTTTATGAGATAAGATTATGTTATGGTTCTTGGGAATTGTTATGAAGACGGGTGGTTCCGTGATAAACTAAGGGTGGGTGAGACGATATAGCTATCCAATGCATTGGGTAACACGAAGGGGTTAAACGTCAAGGTTTCTCTAAATAGATTTAGGGAATATACTGTGATGGGTATTACAAACGTAACCAAGAGGGTTACTCCCTACGTAAGAATGTTATGAATGCCTCAAGTTACCTTTATGACTTGTGATTTCTATGATTTATTCATGTTTTGATGAGGTATGTTAAAGTTCTTAAGTTTTATGGGTGAAGTATGATTTCATTATTATGTATATATGAACTCATGTTTATTTTCCATATTTTTATAACCCTTAATGAGCTTTTTATGCTAATCCCATGTTTTTTTGAAATGTTTATCATAGGTCAAGGGAAAGGTACATGATATGATGATACTGTCAAGGAAGTGTCAAGAAAGAGTCCAAGTTTTATTTTAAATATGTTTCCATTGATTGGAAAAATGAATACTATCTTTTATATAACCACTTTGTTTAAATGTGGAATGTAATGCAAATTTTATGATCTAATTCTCTAAACCTCTAATCCTAAAAAGATCCTCAATGTCTCATCTTGTAATAACTCAAGATTAAGTAAGGTTTTAGGCTGGGGCCTTATAGTTTGTATCAGAGGTCGGTTTAGAAAACTTTAGGGAATATGAGTTTTTGTTAGACACATGATTAATCCCTATATCTATTATTTCAGTTAAATCATTTCTTTATAACTTTTTTTAGGTCAAGTAAAGTCGGTTATGAATGGAAGGAGAAGGATCTCAAACGACATTCATATCTCTTCCTGATGACATGCTTGCAATAATTATTGCAAAGTCATGTTCGGATGATTGTGAAACGTTTTCTAGCATACAACTCCCTTGCAAGCAGTTGTTTGAGATATCAAACACCTCCTCTATACCTAGTTATAATCGTAGATCATGGGCTGCTTTTAGACAAATACTATTTTCACAATATTCTCATATTTTGAATAAAAGTAAATATTATAAAGGTATTTTCAAATATTTTTCCTTATCACAAGAATTTGAAGCATATTATGATTTTAAAAATGGTACTCATGAAGGATACCCTTTCACAACCTATTTATATTTTCTATTAAAATATAGTCTCTCATCACATAATTATGGTATTTTAAAAGGACCCATATTAGAATGTTTCAACCCAAATTTTGTCTGACTATTTTATAGAAATCATGTTTTATCAGATGTTTTGGAATTATATGTCATACATGATTATTTTCCAAAAAATGTTTTTCTATGAACACCCATATGACCCATGTTGTACAAGGTGTATTTGGATGGAGGAAGCAAATGATTTTGAAAGATCTCTAAATCATTGTTGTAATGCATGGGACTTCTATTTACGTGAGCAAGATGACGATGAAACCAAGTGGACGCCATGATCAAGGTATTATGTTATTCATTTTTGGAATCGTTTTATTTTATCTAATGGTGGTGAAATAAGATTTCAAGAATTAAGATGTTGAGATCGTAACGAATTTGGATGAAAATGAGAGGTATAAGGAAACTATTGAGGTTAAACATGATAAAGTTATTTTTTGAGTTTTATAAAAAGGACAACACGCAGACTATGTGACAACCCGTCGTGTCGGACAAAGCTGCGGGAATCGAACCCACAACCAAAGTCTGAATGGTATTTATCGCCTACCACTGGACTACGTGAAGTCCCTGGTTAGTTTGACCTATTCTTTTTAGTTAGATGATTTTATGAATTAAGAGTATGTTAATTTTGGTTTATCTATGGATATTTATGAACCTATCATGGAGGATATGTGATTAGGTTAATTCTTTTCAATACAAGACATTAAGAGAAACTGATGTTGTTTGGAGATAAATGTTATGATTTAACTTGGAAGGCTACGTGACTAAATCCTTCAAATACTTCAGTTTCAATCTTATTTGGGTTTACTTTGAAGAATTTTATGGAGAAATTTTTATCTAATGATCCTCGTTGAACTTTGGGTTTTTTTGGACAAATTTTGGAGATTATGAATAGATTTTTTTTTATAAAGGATTATAATTTTTTGGATTATCTGATCTCATACTAACAATTTTGGTTTTGGATTTTGTCTAAAGACATGGAAATTATATAGTTCTCTTTTTTGGATTAGGTGATTCTCAAGAAGTTTATTATAATACTCATAATGCGACCAAGTCTTCCTAAATACTCGTCTTTTGGAGAAAATATGAGTTTGATTAAGGAATCTAGAAAAAGATGAAAGTGTACGTGACAAGTATGTATGTTTCATTATGATTTAGTTAAGCTCAAAAATAAATTCCTCACGGAAAAGTAACTTAAAAAAAATGTTTTCAGTTAACGTTTCCCATAGGGAATCAAATACCGTTTAACCCATCACAAGTTTGTGATTTTCTTATGGTTAACTTTCTCCTAGACATGTTTATTATCACTTTCCATCAGAACATGACACTTTTTTTTCCTCAATGTCCATATTTTCATACTTGTAATCATAGTAT
Organism: Viscum album; assembly: GCA_963277665.1. Lineage (NCBI taxonomy): Eukaryota > Viridiplantae > Streptophyta > Magnoliopsida > Santalales > Viscaceae > Viscum > Viscum album. The sequence goes on along the minus strand of OY728148.1, from coordinate 292,421,880 downwards.
GGGTTAACTTGGGTGACCTTTGTACTTATCATTCTTTATTTTAAAGTGATTGTTTTACTGACTCTTGTTCCGATGTGGGATTTTCAAAGAAGTTTCCAAGCCCAATTTTAAAATTGCGAGGATGCAATTCCCAAAAGGGGGGAAGGATGTAACACCCTAGGTAAATAAAGTGTACGGCATTTTCACATTTATCCATATTTTTCAATAAAATATTAATATAACTTTAAAGGGGACTCTATTCTTGATGGTGTACCCAACACGCAACAACGAGTTTCTTGGGAATCTTACGTTACACTCTAATAATAAAATAAAATTATTTTAAATGGTAGCTAACGCCTAGCTGTTGTGATGGTGGGAATGAATAGAACTAACTACAAAATTATTATATTTGTTTGTCAAATATTTTTAATTTTTACAATAAATTTTAGAGGAATAAATATTTGAATGAATCCATTTTTAAGCGTAATCATTCTAATATTCTTTAAAAGGTCGATTAACCGCCTTCTGAGGGAGAACCGCTTTTAAATAAACTTTTTGAAAATTTTATGTGTTATAGTTGACTAAATAAAATTCTTCTTTAGAATCGGGACATCAAAATTTACTTTGTGTAAATTTTTGGTATTTTCTGAAAAAGTTCAATTTTTAATGAATAGTGAAAAATGTTGTATTTTAATTAAAAACCTATTTTTAATCTAATTTATTTATATGATTAGATTATATTTTTAATTTTTATTAATGAAAATTAGAATATATTTTTACCATTTCATCCAATAGTGGTCGTTGGAATTAATTTCACTTTGAAATTGGACTGAAACTAGTGTCAATCTTTTGATACTTATTATTTCATAAAAACACGCTATTTGCTCTGACAGCGGGAATTAATTATTAAATTAATTAAATCAACTAATATGTTTTGAATTTTGTAAAATAGACATAATTTTTGAATTCGGAATATCAAATATAGCGTAGGGTGATGTTTTGGCATTTTTCTGAAAAACATCAATTTTTGATGAATAGTGAAACCACAAAGGGGTACTTATAAAAATAGATTTTCCATTTAAATGAAATTTTTCCACCTATGTGATTTGAATTTCAAAAATCCGATATACATGGTTGTCATTAAGAAGTAAAATGTGGTTCAATGGGATTAAAATAATTTTTTTGTGAATAGTAACTGATTATGTTTTTAATCGCGATTAGAGGTAATTAGTGTAGTTTAAGGAAAAATAATGTTTTAATAATATGAGATGAGCTTGAAACATGTCCTACCCTCATTGGATGTGTCATGGCCGACCAAGAAAATCCATGGGACAACTTGGGGACCCCATGGATCCACATTGGTTGGGAAATGACATAAATAATTTTTTATTTAATGTTAAAGTAAAAATGACACAAACATGAGTTGTTTTACGAAAACATTTTTTAAATTGGGTTATACAAGTCATATTTTTGACTATAAATACTCATTGGAAATATAAAAAGATTTCCTACATCATAGTATTTTTTTATAATTTTTAGACATTAAATAACATAAATTATATATGACATTATGATGATGCATCGATGACCTCATTATTAAATGATTTAAATAAAATGGGAAGATAATGTAAAATATAAGACCTAAACAAGTCAAAAACTTATTGGATGGGTGGATTTCTAACCCTTATCACCTTATCCTAGAAAAACATGAATTAGGGACTTCTAAAATCCCAAACTCATTCTAAAATAAAGTAACATTTTTTTACTTTCCAAGAGTGCCCCTCCTCTCCTCTTATAAAAGGCCCCCACCTCTACCTTCTTACCCACACTTTTAAATCCTTTGGATCGACAAAAACATTAAAATCTTGTCTCTCCACATCCCTATATAACTCCTTTAAGCCTCACTTTGGTCAGAAGTCTTCCCAAGGAAGCCTTTGAGCTCAAACCAAAGGGAGTTACCCGGTTTTAAGGGAATGTCTTCACTTGAGTCCTTTTGTTTTATTTTGCTTCTCCACCACCATAAAATATTTTTATTCCATTATTTTGTAACAAAAACAGTATATTCAATATACTAGGATGTTTTTATGTTATTTATTCGAGCTACACTTACACACACATTTGTCTAATGGTAAAAGAGCATACTATTTCGGTGGATGGCGAATTACTACCTCACGGAACGATGATTGTTCAATCTTCTATTACCACCTTTAATGGTGGCCATTATGATGTAACTAAAATTATATATGATATATAATATGTTTATGTTCTCCTTAAGCTTATGTATTTTTAATTTATGGCAGTCCTTTATAACATCGATTATGGGTATACGCGATATCTTCATTTTAGGATGTGCGGACTACCGCCCCCTCAAAGTGATTTGATTCGTTAATACCATATGTGGTACGTATAAAGGATATAGTTACTGATATTATATATGATACCATACTGGAATTAAAATAATATTATGTATCATTATGTTTTAATACCATTAAATATGAAATAGAAATTGATATAGCGTTCATTCGTACGTACGACTTTCCGTCTCCATGAACGGTGCATTTCATTTCTTAACTCTAAATGTTATGTAATATTATAAATGCATGAATATACTGGATATATATGATATATATGATATCTACATCATGAATACAATTCTGTATATAATGGAAATTTTTTCTCATGATCAACTTGTAATTATAAAGATTTTATTTTTGACTCAAGTACCAAGGATCGTTAAAACGACCGTTATTAGCTTAAATAATAACATACTGTTCATAACATGGTAATTTGTGATATAAAAGGAATAATGAACTTGAAAAAGTTTCTTAAGGAAGTATAAATTAACTCAAGTTTTTTATTCAACAGATTAATGAACGATCAAGTCAAGTCGTACCTGAGGTAAGGGATACTACCCCTCCCTTTCTTTTTATGTACACTCTTTTATGTAATTCCTTGTAAGGTCATATTTCTTATGATTGGGATGTTATTTTATATTACTACAACTTTACGTTTTATGTTCATATTATGAGAGACCCTATTCTCTCTTATTAATCCATTTTGGATGTTTTGAGTTGCGCTGTTAGGCTGCCGAATTTTCGTAAGAGATCCAACCTCTCTCATTCTTTTTAAGTACTATCTTTTATGTCATTTCTTTTAAGATCATATTTCTTATGTTTGAGGATGTTATTTTATATTCCTCATACTGTACTTTTTATGTTCATATTATGAGAGACCTTATTTGATCTAATAAATCCATTTTTGGATGTTTTAAGTGGCGCCGTTAGGCTGCCGAGTTTTCATTTGGTATTTTTCATCTCACTTTTAGTCCCATGAGATTTATTCTACATCTTCCACCATTTCCTTTGAGTGGTGTATTTACTTCACATTATTAAACACTTTGTGTAATATAATTTTATTTATGGGTATTTTCATATTCATTGTATGACCCTTCTTCAATGGGGTGTATGTTTCTAAAGTTACCCAAGTCGGTAAGGGAACCTTTCTCCCTCCTCTTTTTAAAATACTTATTTTGTTTTATATTTTAATTCACATACTATTATGTTGGGATTTGTTCTTATATATCCTTATTGATGTAAGTTTTATGACCATGTGATGATATACCCTTTTTATCTCTCATAAACTCTTTTTCTGAATTTTGAAGTGACGCCGTTAGGCTGTCGAATTTTTGCAAGGGAATTTCTTAACCCAATTATGATTCTTTGGGATAAAATTGTACTCCTTGAATATGTCATTATATTATTATGTGTGAATGTCCTCTGATTGTATTACACTTAATACCCACTTGTATTTCATGTATTCTTTTATCACACATAATTATGTAATTGATTTATCCTTATTCTATGGATACCGTCTTTGTATTGGACTTCGTCTCAAACTCCTTTCATTGAGGAATATTTTCTTTTATACACAACTTTCTTTTATACGGTGTATAAACCCCTTTGAGTATTACGTTTATTCAAAATGAATCTTTTTCTATATGATGTGTTTACTAAACGACTAAAGGGAATTTTTTTGTCATATGTATGCGGCGACAATGACTTCTCCGCCGCCGTGACCATTATTTGAGTTTCGGCTTCCTCTACAATCCATACCTTCTTTTTAAAAGAAAAATAAATACCATGTTTTACATTTCTTTTATTTTGGTATTGAAAATGGCTTTCATAATTTTTTTATATCAAGGTGTTTTATTGATATAGTTTTATTCAAAGGTTGAAATGATAGGTTTCATTTATGCATGTTTTATGTGATAAGATTTTGTTATGGTTCTCGGGCATTGTTATGAAGACGGGTGGTTTCATGATAAACTAAGGGAGGGTGAGCCCGATATAGCTCTCCAATGCATTGGGTAACGCAAAGGGGTTAAACGTTAAGGTTTCTCCGAAGAGATTTAGGGAATATACTATGATGGGTATTCCAAATGTAACCAATATGGTTAATCCCAACGTAAGAATGTTATGAATGCCTCATGTTACCTTTATGTCTTATGATTTCTATGATTTATTAATGTTTTGATGAGGTATGTTAAAGTGATTATGTTTTATGGTTGAAGTATGATTTCATTCTTATGTATATATGAACTCATGTTTCTTTCCATGAATTACATGATGTGACTTATGTTCTCTTGAATCCACTGCCCTTAATCTTCAGGTGGCATGATCAGTGACTCGTGTTCCCTAACTGGAAATATATTCCAAGGAATGACCCTTGGTCGTCCCATCAACAATTGTAATGGAGGCTTACACTCTACAATGCCTAACACACCTCCAAAGTCTCATGAATAAACCTTATAATATTTATATAAGAGGAAGAATAACGACAGTAAATCATTTCCCCCACCTTGAAACACTGTTAAATATGAGTTACTGTCACTAACCTTAACCATCATAAAGCAATTTTTTGTTTAAGAAAATGTAATCAGACTATCATAATCATGTTTGTCATTTAGAAACCTGATTATTTTTCATTTTGAATCATTTTATGTAAATATAAATCCGTGTTATGAACCTTTTTTTTTATAATCTCCAAAAAAGGAAAATAATGTCACATATAAATACATACCAATTACCCATTTCCCCATGTGTGCCTAAAACAAACCGTGTCAAAATAAACCTGAGTACCTAGAATGATTCCTTCAGAATCCACTCCCATTCCATTGGGGGCCACAAAATAATTACTCTATAATTAACATTATCATTAATAAAAATAATCCACAAGTGCACCACCCAAGATGAAATAACATTCGACATTTACATACAATAATAATAACAATAATCAATACCTGAGTACTTGGGTTTTTCGTCATGCATTGGTTTTCAACAACCAAGTACAAGTTCATTACTAATCCATGACTCTTCTTATTCTCCTATATAACCTTCCTAAAATTGTAGTTTAAAAGAAGAATAATGAAAACTAGACCTCTTATACGACTTTTTAGTGTCTCGACCTAGGTTCCACACTATGGTTCCCTGAGTCGGTTCTCCATATGACCTCAAGTGTGCCTCCTCATACACTAGATGATGAAATCTATTAGCGAGGGTCTTGAAATTCATTCATGGGGATACTATATAATCATTTATTGGAGTAATATTACAGTGGAAATAAATAAATATTGCATAAGTATATATACCAAGAGACGAATAATTTCACAAGAAAACTAAATGGGAAACAATACTCAACTAAAAGGCAAAACGTTCTATTCCAAAATAAGTGTCAAGTGTCTAATATGAAAATGAAAATAAAGTCACTAAGACTACCCATTTGGTTCCCTAAACAAGTTAAGTTCCTTCATCCTAGCTCCATCACTAATCAAACACCTATCCAAGGGCATTTTCCCTTATCAAGCCCAAAAATAGTATAATCTATTCATGTACAGAATTGGCCACCCGAAAAGGGTTTGAGTAAAAATCAGTATGTCACTACCAATGGTGTCTAAAATAATTCTAGTCAAAATATAGTGATTCGTTTCTATAAAGAAATATGTACAATGCTATAATAAATAGTTTATCTCATTTGATTTATTATTTTCCAACTATATTAACACCAGGTTCCCAAGGAAACCCTTACCTCAATACTAACTTAATATAATACTACATCCCGATGTGTTTCCTTTGTAATTCCATATCTTAATACATTCTACTAGATAAATATTGAAGTATTCAAGGGGCTAAAATATCTCAGTACTCGCATTGACTCTTGTTGGAGTGGAATATTCTCAGGTTGTCCCCGAACTCGGATAATCTTTATTTCAATTCCATAATATTGCATTTAAATGGCCTATTTACAAATTTACCAATATCACAATCACATAAGTAATAGTACCTTGTAACCATGATTATCCATCATTATAATAAAGATTTTATCTTTCTATTTACTTATAAGTATAATGACGTTGTTACCATGTATACTTATCAATTTAGAATTACCATGTTCCCATTCTATTTACTCATAAGTATGATGACTATGATTCCATTCTTAATTCTCAATTTATAATGACTATGTTCCCATTCTTTATCAGATAATTTATTTACCAATTAATTATCCTCCCCAATCCCATTACTAATTCTATAATTAGTTTAACACATCCATTCTGTTAGTTAACTCTCAAATTAACTAATTGTTTCACACCGTCAATAAATAAATAAATAATAGAATATATATTACATAATTATTTTTCTATAATTAATTATCTCATTATAATCTCAAATTTTCATAATTAATCCCAAAATTAATTATCTAGACCACATAATCAAAGGAACATAATTAATCCACGATTAATTATGTTAACATAGGCATCTTAAAATCTCTCAATTAATCCTCTTATTAATTATCCACATCACATCCCCTACATCTTATAATCAATTTCCCTCTACATTAATTATCTTATATGGTAGTCTCTAGCATACATGGAGGTGTGCTTCAGGACTTGTGTATAACTAGCACGGGGAACCAAAGTGTGGCAGCTGGGTTGGGATATTTCACCATAAGAACATTGGTTAGATACTCTACCCATTATAATAATGGATTATGTCACCTTAATGTCCAAAAATGATGCTAATATCAATAGACACCTGAAAATTAAAGGTTAACTAAAATTCAAAAAAAAAAATTCCTGAATATCATCCACTAAAGAGCTCCATAAACTATAGTCAATTCATTGAAAAACATCAATATATTATATTTACTATAAATACAAATAGTATCATATAATAAACTAATATACTATATTCAATATAAGTCTATCAATATAAACCTGTTCATAATCACTGTCTATATTATCATTTTATTCATGTATATATTATAAAAATATTTAAATACCATTATTATTAAAAAACATAAATTATAATTTAAAATAATTTATATTAAATTATAAAATAGTTGATTCACATGAGAACATAATAAATTATTCTAAAAAAAATTTCATTTAATTTATCTTATAATTTAAACATAACACACAACATTTAAAAGATAGAATATAATACTTATATTTAACCAAAAACCATGAAATATATTAATCTTAAATCTCTAAAAACTGTCATAAATAAAATATTAAAATATATTTTAAACAAAATAAAATAAAAATATCATATTGAAATTATATCACCCTTTATTCAAAATAATAGAAAAAATAATGATTCATTTTTTGGATTTTATATAAAAAATGGAAAACAATTTTAAAATTAAACAATTTTAATGGAAGAAAATATAAAATTATTATATATAACTTCATTGATTGATGATTATGTACATGGTATATAAGATTATAACAGTTGCAAATTGAATATATTTTATCAGATAAAAAATTTCCCCATGTATAAAAAATATTTTATAATGAAATATAATATAAATATTAATTATTATATGAAATATTATATTTTTTTTTTCATTAAATGTTATATATTTTTTATGTGAAATAATAGTTGGAACATAAAATATAAAATGAATGTTTAGTACACAATGAATATATTTATTCTATTGAATTTTCATGTATCCAATAGTTTTAAAAACAAATTTCCATGAATATAAAATAGATTTTTTTTGAGGGATCAAATACATGAATAATTTTTCATGAAATTATTAATTTTTTTTACTATGGTAAAATAGTGTGTAGATCCAATCATGTACCTTATCATTGAAAATATTTAAACCCTATTGAATCACTAGAAAAACTCTTCTGATTATACTAAAAATTGAATTTTATTCCACGTAATAAAATGGTAAAAGAATTATTTATAACTACAATTTTAATAAAATAGAAACCAAGATATCATGAATATTAAATGAATACAGAGAAAAAATTTAGAGAATTTTTTTTAAATTTATTTTGTGATAAAGGACTGGTTTATTTTTTATCTATCAAAATTAAATTTATTCTTATCGCTCACAATTTGTTTCTTATTACAGGTGGAATGTGATATACATTCTATTTTAATATAATCTATATTATTCAATATAATTTAAAAATAAAAATAGAAATGATAAATAATTCCATCCCATTTTAAAATTTTGAAAAAATATATTTTCATATTATTATTCATTAAAGAACTAAAATTAATATTTGAATTCATTTAAAAAACACAAAAAATTAAAAATTAAAATTTTATGTTTAAAATAATTTCACAATTAAATTAATTTTAAATTTCATTTTCAAAAAAATAATGAGATGATTTATTTTACAATGAAATGAGAATATAAAAGTAAAAATATAAAAGGATATTTCAATAAAAATAAAATTAAAATACAATTCATTACCAATATATAATCATACCTTAATAAATTCATATAATTATTACCAATTAACAAATTATTGACCAATATATTGACAGATATTTGTTATTCTATGTTCAGGATCTCAATATTTAAATCTTATTTCAAATTAATAATATAAATAACACTAAATGTGATGAGTCTGAATTTTAAATTGGATGGAATAAATCAAATTTGATAAAAATTCCTACCCTCAAAAAAATATTATTTTTATTAAAATGTTTACAAATTCATAAATCATTTTCCAAAATATTAAATAAATTATTTAAAAATTACATAAATAAATTTAATATACATAATGTATTTTATTTTAAAATGTAATTTCAAAAACAAAAATTTTAAACACTATGTCTATTTCAATATGAAAATTTTAATTTATGACTTTATTTTCATAAAAAATAAAAATAAACAATTACCAAAATATTATAAATTTCACTTTTAAAATGAAGATTATTATTATCATTAATGATAAACACGTTTTTTTGTGTCAAAGAAACTTAATACTAATATAAATTTTTAATTTTAGAAACTATTTTAATTTAGTACAGTTTGTTAAATTCTAAATAAATGATTTATTTTCTGTGGAAGGAATTGTTAAATAATATTATGGGAAGAAAAATGAGTTTTTTACCTTTTATATCATATTCACAAGGTATATAAACTAATATAAATTTGTTGATATGTATTAAAAATTCAAAAGAATTATTATATTAAACCCCATCATGTTTATAAATTATTCCTCTTTGATGTTGGTTTTGTATTTTTATAAAATTAATTTACATTTAATATAATATCTTGTATATGAATGTCCACATGAAGAAATGATTTATTCATTTTTTCAATACTTTATCATTTCCATGTTGAGATTTTCTTAAATATAATTAAATATAACTAAATTTATCAATTTCATTTATATTTTAGGAAAATATGTTTTGATAATCATAATTTTTGTTTTTAAAATTCAATGTTCCATTGGAATTTACTATTTTCAATGAAATTATTTTTCTGAATTTAGTTAAATGGTAAATGATTATATAAATTATTAGGCTCTAAAAACATCACTCATTAAAAACACTACAACACTGATTTTTTAGATTTGATAATGTATTTAATTTCATTTAAAATTAATATTGACCATTTCTAGGAAAATACTATTTATCTTGTATATCCCCAAAAATAATTAAATTATTAATAAATTTGATTTCATTAGATATTTAATTTTCAATTAGAATAATAAAATTAGATATTTTTATTTGGATATTCTATATTAAAATATTTTTATAATTTCCATTTAAATAGTATTTCATTAAAATATATTGATTGTGATTCAATGTAAACATAAACTGATCTATTTTTTGTATATTAGAAATTAATTTTTTTTCAAAATACTACATTTTTTATAAAAAAAATTATTAAAAATATTTTTATACTTTTTAAAATTATATGATTATGGTTGAATTATTTGAGAATAATTTAATCTAAATTCAATAGATTCAAAAAATGAATTTCGTATACAAATATAATGATTAAAATATATCACAATGAAATTTTTGGGAAATAATTCTCACTAAAAATAATCATCTTCTCACAGAATGAATATAAAAATAAATAAATATGATCATTTATCTTCAAAAAATAGAAAGAAAAAAATGAAGAAATGCTAACATATTGAAAATTTATTCAATTATTAATAAATAGATCCTTTATTATAATGAATATATAATTACATTGCACAATATAATTATTTTAAAATGTTATTAGAAAACAGAAAATATTACAAGTTAGGTAATAATAAAAAGTAATCTAACTACTAATAGTAATGAGATAAAAACTAAATAATATCGACCACACAATGGTTTCCAGCATAGGGTCATACTCTCCCAAAAAGATTATTCCTTCCATAGAAACTCATGAAATAAAAAAACAATCATTAGGAATATAATTGGCATTATCAACGGAATCATAAAGAACATTTTAGAATCATGTATTAAATGTGGTCGAATATTGGAGTGTATATATATACTATAAAGTGTACAATGATCTTTGGGATATAAAAATTACCTGACTAGTGACCTATAAAATAATTGATCAGTATGAATGATGGGAATTATTACTATTGGTAATAATGTAACAATTCTAATGAGCGTTTATAAAAGGTAATAAAAATTATAATTGATGCATAAAGGTGAAATGATGGAATCAATCTATAGAGTGATGCCATTAGAAACCAATTTTTCAAAAACATGTATGGGAGTAATCTTCAATGGGGTTCTACCATAATATAGACAAAATAGAGAATCAACAAGTGAGTCTTGAAATAAATCTAAAATGGTATAATTTCAATTTAGTTTAAATCAACACTAGGACAATGTCAGCTTGTCACACAATGAAACTACAACAATCACACACTATACAAATAGGGAATATGCTAGTGTAATAAGTTCTTGTGTATCTATAACATAGTATTATTAATGTTTTATTTCATTTGAGAAAAACAAAATTTTATCTTGTCAATTCAATTATCAAAATTATTTCATTTTATAATGTACACATCAATATAATACAATTTGGATAAATAATTTTTCGATAAAAAGAAAATATAATTTTATATTCCGAAAAAATATACACCATTGTAATATAATGTGGTATTATAAATAAAATTTATTTTCATGAAATATTCATTGAAAACACTATTTACTTAAATATATATGATAACATATTTTTACAATGTCCATAGATATTTTTATATGTGTCATAATTTTGATATTGTTATAAAAATATTAATTTTTCATTAAATATAGGTTTTCAGTTAAATTAAAATATTAAACTATTTTGGAGAATTATTTTTTTCAAATAAATATATTTAAAATCATCATTATGAAATTATATTTTGGTGTAATTTCAGTATTTTTAGAATTAATTTTTTTACTGAATAATAAAAATATAATTTTCAATTTTCTGTATGGTTTATGAATTCATATATATGTATAAATATTTTATAACTAAATATATAGAATAAATGACCTAGATGTTTTAAATATTATATATTTCAATGTATTTAAATAAATTTTAATGCCTAAAATGAATTTATAATGACCAAAATTTATATTATTATTTAAAAAGTATATTTTGTTAAAAATTACATTCCCATGAACAAAATAATATTAAATTATTGATATCAATTTAAATCGATTAAAATACAATAATACATGACTTGAATTTATAGAATAACATGAAAAGAACATTTCCATGCCAGTGGGATTCCATTTTCCATAGCATAAAATTTCCAGAATTAGAATTAGAAATTATTGAACAATGCCTCCATTTTAACAAAAAAATAACCATCTATCCCCCATTATTCTATACTAAAAAACAATAATCCATGAATTCATGTTCATTTTACCTATTAAAGGGCCCTCCATGGTGTCATTATTTCCAAAATTTATCATCCCCACATTTTAGGAACCAAATCATTATTAGATAAGAATTATTTTATTTCTCTTTCCATTTCTGTACATATTTTGGGGTATTTTTTCTATATATTTAATAAAATTATTTTAATACCAATTTTTTTATCCATTTAATAAAATTTAGTGATTTCTCAATGAGATACCATTATTTATTCCCTTTATACCTTTCTTTAATCAAGGATTTATAACATCAAGATATAGAATATTTTTATTGAATTTCCCACTTTTACTAACAATATTCTACAAGTATGAATACCCAACCACATTCTTTATCCATAAGAATTGAAACAGATGTAAAACTAAAATATTAGATATTTAAAATACAAGTATTAAAGCCCCATTATATTTTTTGGTAAAAAATGATTTAATGTTCAAATCCTTAAGTACTTATATATATAATTATTACAAATGAATAAAATTATTTATACTGAACATGTTTTTGATGATATGAGCTAATATGATCAATTTAGATCACATGAATTAATACATACTAATAGTGATCCGTGATTTGACTCAAATGCATTGGGATTATAAACAATCTCTATACATTATCTATTTACAAATACCTTACTAAGTAACCTTCATTATTTTGATATATATCACCTTGTTGAAAAATCATTTGAAATTATTATTTATGAATCATTTTTATTTTATGTCCACATTTTCTTTTAATGATTTATTATATTTATAATAATATATTCATTTTTATTCCCTTTATTTATTGATATTCCTTGTGGTCACATGGAAATAGATAGTGTCACAGAAGATTGTCAAGAAATCATCCAAAACCATATTGTTATGCAGATCCACCTATGTAATAAAATCCCACCATCTTATGGATGACTTGTGTTTCTTATAAGAGTTAATCATTACCCTACAATCTATATGAATCATTAATGCTCGAATATAGAATGAATAGATTTGATACATGAATCAGTAGGTTGCAGTCTACAATTCCTAAAAGATTTGGGAGGATGCTAATACTAGAACTACCAAGTCAACTCTTCCATAGTCCATGTTGGACAAATAAAACATTCTTACACTATAAAATATGTTGAAATCTCTCCCATAATTGAGTATCAGTTCCCATATCAAGAAATAGGATGGGATCCACAACTGGAACCACATGAGGAATGAAAGCAGTCTTAATGCATTCAAATATCTGGTGCATGGTCATTATAGCCTTCAGAGTGTACATATTGAGAACATTATAGAGGAATGGTCTCACAATTACAAACACATATCATAGAATAGATCATGAAAATTGAAATGTATTCATATAAAAACACTAGAACGGGTGCATAACCATCTGCTAAACATATATAAGACCTCTGTCTACTATTAAATAAAGTTATATGTAATAGAGAATGGCCATTGAGTATATAAGAACATACTATAATTCCCACTACCCACTACTAAGGTTTAGTTCAGGTCTAGGTCTCCATTTTCACAAGTATAATATGGTTATTCTCTCATTAAAATTCATATTCATTTTAATTTTTTTCTCTTTCATATATTTAAACAAATTTAAAAGGTAAAAATAGATGGATCAAAATTTCTAGTTCATAATCCCCCATTATACTTATGAACCAAAATATGGAATCCCTTTAACTCATACTAGAACATGGTCCATCACATGAAATCAATGGTCCATGTCTCAATGTTCCATAAATCCATTCTTAATGTGTCTACATTAACATATTCAAAAAACCAAATTAGTTTAATGAATGAACATCTAGTGTCATTTTATGTTTTCCAATCCCTATAATGAAATTCAACAAAATTCCATATAATAATCAGTGAACTAATAAAAAATATCAAAAAGAACATTGAAATTATACATGACATGGAAAATTACATTTAATGTTACTTATTTTTTTTCTATAATGTTTCATGTAATGTATTTCATATATTACATTTTTCCATATGAATGAAATTTAATTCCAATAATATTAAAAAAACACCATTTTAAAAGTGTGACAACCAATGGTGAAGTCTTATCAACTATAAAATGAGAAAATAATAACTAAAATTTCCCTATCCTAGGTAATTTTGGTCTGCCTTATTCTTGTGTAAGATATGTTCAATAATAAAGGTATTTCAAAATTTTCTTAAAACCTAGTCTGTATTCTAATAAGAAGAAAATATTACAAATAACAAAATTTTCTATGATACCACTTTGTAACATCCCAACCTAGGGTCCAATTAACTCATACCCTGAGCTGGTGGGTCACATGGCCTCATGTGTGCCTCCCCATAATCTAGAGGCTTTCGACTAGCATCATGGGTGAAAAAAGTTGTATGATGGAGAGACTATACCGTATTGCTAGTGTGAAAAAATAGATATATAATTAATCTTAATATATAATAATCATATTATAAACAAATAATAAATTACTAGATTATTAACAGGATAGAGCAACAATCATAATAACATATATAATGAACACATGTGAAAGCGTAAATAATATAACAAGTGAAAAATAATATAAAAAACCCACTTGGCAGGGTCATATACAAATATACATGGAATTATTACATACAAAATGGCATTAACGGATAATAATATACTATAAATCTATAAAAATCTAAAAAATATGGGTTGTTGAAATAGAATAATGAGAATATGCTCCTTCCACTTTTCCCAATCTCCAACTATAGATAATGCATATCATGAATCAATATCAAGGGTATTTCCCATAATCATACATAAAAGAATTAATCTACTCATGTATCGAAGGTCTCCCGAGTGGGGTGTGAGATAAAATCCTAGTAGGCCACCACCAGCGTTGACTAGAAGTAATATATAATATTTTAAAATATAAACGTGTGTACATATAAAAACACAGTTTACAATTATGAATAAAATTATACCTTCTAACTCAAGTTTCTACCTGACACTTGATGACTATAATTGATATAACTCATAGCTGAAATATTAGTCTGATAAGAAACTATATATATATTAATATTATATAAATAGTATGTATATAAATTTAATCTAGTAATATAAACCAATTACTTATAGGCCTAAGTGGAAAAATAACATTAATACTAGGTGTTGGTTTGATTGGAACATAACACCGACATCCATATCCAAACTAAATTATCCTACAAGGTCTAAAAGTGGGTAAAAGTCCTATATTTTACAAAGGTTAGGAGAATTAATGATAATCACTTGATATTTTAGGTGCATCTCAATTCCAATACCCAAAACATGGGACCTTGAATATCATGAAGGTCATCCGAATAGTGTCAATAATGTGATATATCAAACTCAATAATCGATCTATGGGATCAAGGATCATCATTCCCAATAGAATATCTACAATTAGACAAACTCTTATATTTTAGGATAAATTATATTTATTATTCATTAACTCTAATGATTCATACTAGTCATTCCTTAATAAAATAATGAATTATAATTCAAAATAAAAATTTTATATAGTATGAAACAGTTGGTCTGTCCTTTCCAACATTTAGTAATTCATTCCATTCAAACCATTAAATTATATTATGTTTTTAAATTCGTAATAAAAAGGATATTGAACATAATAAATTCCATTAGATTTTTTAAAAACTGGAAAATTATTTTATAAGTATTAATGAGGAATTTGGAAAGTGTCATTTTCAATTTAGAAACTACCTACCTGGAAAATTCCATTTATAATTCAGGCCATGAACAATGAATATTCCTTGGATTCAGTAAATAATTATATAAAAAATAAATTGAATTTAAAATATTTTTCAACATGTTTGGAAGGAGATTTAGGAATTTAATCATTTAACTAAAAAGAAAAAAATTATTATGACACATAAAAGGGGTGTCCATGATTATGTTCATCACCCTTAATTTACTAATCAATATGATCATTTGGAGTGTAAAAAGTTGGGTATACAAATTTAGAATGAAGAAATTATATCTATGATGTAATGTGGAAAAGGATAAAATGTGGAATAATGGAAAATATAAATAAATAATAAAACTATTTTGAAATATAATGAGACCACTAACATTAGTGTCATTGATGAATCATCATCTAATGGCATCATAAGATTAAAATATTTTGAGGGAAATTGATGAAATGGTCCAAAATACATAAAATAGCTTAAAAAATTTGTCACCTAAATAGTATATTGGATGTGAAGAAATTTTTTTATGGAAGTTAGAGGAATGTCTAAAATACCTTTTGTTATCTAACTCCTTTGATGATTCATCATTTGAAATTCAGACATGGGAGATACTGATGAAACTATATTTAAATAGATGGAAGATCACAGGAGGAAGAAACTATGGACATCCACTTGAATTATTAGAGGATAATAATTTAAGTGTTTGAATGATTAATTAGTGGATAATTTAATTTCCACATCAAAATAGGGGGTTCATGGTTCGGAAACATGGTTCATCAAATACATGCACAAACTGTTCTACCCTTAATATTCAATGGATGATCTTGTACGGTTATGGGGAACAGTTTCCCAAACCATACACCAACATTAAAAAATTATTCTATCAAAATATTTAGTTAGAATTTATGGTCATGAACCCTGTGATTCATGGTTGCAAACAAACCATGCAGCCTCAACCTTCTCTTCCGCACCTTTAGGGTTAGAAGAGACTATGCATGGTGGGAGCTTAGTTTCTACTATCCACATGTCCCTAAGGATTCAAGTCTGCAATCAATCCTCTGAAACACTCATAACCTCTATGACTCCATTTTTTAACATTATATGTTCCTTTTAAATGAATTTAATCAAAAAATAAATGATTCATACATTTATGATAATAAAAGTCTCTATATAAATATTGAAGATCGTCTAATAATTAAGAATATCGCGTTCTGTGATTCTAATATAACATAAAAATTATGGTCCTCATATGTCTGTTTGTAAAATGTAAGGAATATTAATCATAAAATATCATATCTCCCTTAATGATCAGCATGTGTCGCTATTTTTGTTATCAAATGAATGATTTATTTATTCTCATGAAACTGGTACGAGAAAAAATTATTGTGGTCCATAAGGATATTTCAATGGATGTATCTAGGGATGTCTCCAATGTAGTGTCTAATGGTGATTTAAAGTATAAAAAAATATCTACATATTTTTTAAAAGATATAATGACTTGTTTCTATGAAATATATAATTATATGGACGTACATGTGGATTTTGGATCCTGTAATGATTTTCCTATGGTTAACAACCCTAAAAACACCATATTCAGCTAGAATTGATCAAGAACAGGTTCACAACAACACACCTTCCTACACACCATGTTCAACACTCTTATGGGATATAATTATGAAATTAATGATCCATTTAGAAGCCATCATGAATGATTTTAATAGATGAATGCTATATATAACCAATTATAAACATAATTTGTAATAGATTAAAAATAAAGTGTCATGAATTTGACAATATATAAAATAATTTTCATGAATATCTGGTTTTCCAATATTATAAGTGTTTCACAAACCTTGTTTTTTGTTTTAGTTAATCGATAGAACCAGAAGGAATCATGTAAACATTGAATTGGATTAGAAATTTAAGATCAAGGAAAATCAAAATTTAATTATGAATGAAGATAAATATGTTATGATTATGAGAAATCATCTATCATTAAATATTAATAAAAAAACAAAAGTCAGTGACATTCTTGAAAAATCGAATAAAATATTATTAAATTTAATGAATTTTCATGTGGTAATAGACATAGAAAAAATAATACTATGGTTCCTACATTTCTAGAAGGTTGGATGAAAAACATGAAGGAATATCTCAAATTGAGTGGAATTTGTTATCTTTCATGAAAAATGGGTTGTAGAGTTTCAAAATTCCAATGAGTTCAATGTATTATATATTGAGAACATGATAATTACCTACCTCAATCTCATAAAAGAGAATTTACTTATTTATAAATGATGTAAATATTAAATTCCAATCATTGAAGGGGAAGGATTTTAAATATTTATGTTTCTGGGTTTTATAATTATGAATTATATAATATATAAATATTTTTCATTATATGTTTTCATGAAGAATCTAAAGGAATATGTAGAATTATTCTAATGGAAATGAAATGTGATTTTATTGAAAGGATATATTTTTGTTATGGGATGTTTCTGTGTAATATGATTCAGATTTGGAGAAAATAAAGTTTGGATTAGATAAATGGATTATTGATTTGGATAAAATAAATTAGATAGTTTGGTATATCTCAAAACTTGTAAAAGAATTTTTTAAATTAATTTTTGTTATTATTATTCGGAAATTTAAAATTTATGTAAATACGGAATATATATTCCAATTTATGGGGTTAATCTTTTAATTATGTAGATAAATTAATTTCATTATGGTTTGATTTTAATTCATTTTATTACCATGCTTGGAGATAATACATAATAAATGTAGTCACGTGTTTTTAATCTTAAAATCAAGAGTTACTTTGTAATAAATTGGTAATAAAATTTATGTTTATTTTGAGAAATTTATTGACCTGGTTTATAAAAATTTTGTTTTTAATATTTAGAATTGACGTTTGGATAACAATTTATGAAATGGTTTTAGTTGGTCATTTATTGATGCTTTAGAGATTAGTTTATTATTTCACAATATTTTGATTTATAAATAACTTGTTGAAACCATTTTGATCTGATGATACCTAAATATATATGAAATGAATTATCATTATATTTATATATTTAATAAAATGTTACTCATCCAGACATAAAAATACAACTTCATTTCATAGAGTAAGAGATGAGGTGGAATTTGTTCCAATAACAACCCAGGGGATTGTCCTTAATGAATGTAATGAAATCAAGTATGTATATTATCTCATGAAAATTATACATTTTTTGGAATTTTTTTCTAAAAAATGTAATCCTAGTCTATTAATTTATGATTAATTAAAAGGCCCCACATATAATCAAATATTTATGGTGTTTTGGTTGTTAAAAATCTCTTCATCAACTAATATCTTATGGTTAGTGATCTTTTACACTATCCATAATTCTTTAAAGATTTCATTCATGTCCAAATATTTAATTCCCAACTATTTTATCCTATTTGGAATCCTAAATATAAGTTACTTTGTATATCTATTAAGTTTCAAACATTTTCTTTTTAATAGATGTTTTATTTTTTATGATTTCTACTTCTTTGATAAAATTACAATATGTAAAAGAATAGTTGCAAGAGATGAATTATGATGGAAAATGTTATTTTAATGGGGTAAAATGTAACCCTGATGATTTTCTAAATTTATGTGTTTTTATTAAATTTAACTACTTTTGTGACATATGTTACATCATGAACAAGTTTATCTTGTTTTATATTAATCCATAACTTTTAACAAAACTAGGATGTATTTTTAATTTATTTAAACACAACAATTATAACCTAGAAATTAAAACTAGAAATATTAATGTAAAAAAATTAATTTTAAATATTATGAATAATTGTTTTATATAAATATATATTTGTAATAATAAAATTGATAATTTTTGGAAAAGTCATTATATGATTTAAAAATATTATTTTTCCAAAAACATGTTTTTCATATATTTTTTTAGCCATAAAAAACTAAATAAAAAAGAAATTATTTCTTTAAATAAAAATATTTTTTAAAATGGAACATTAAAATTTTCTTGTTTTAATATTATATATTTTTTTGAGATGATTATGTTTGATAAATAGAAAAAATAAAAAAAAATTAGTTTAAAATAATCTTTTTGTTCAAATTATATGTAAATTTTTGTTATAGTTTAAATTATTTTAATGTAAATATATTAAACTTATATATATATATATATGTGATTTTTGTCATTCGAGTCATTTTCATATTTAATTTAGATATACAAACAGAATAAACTTTTGAACATTTTCTCATTTAACCCCACATTTCTCGTCATCTGTGATGGATTGATATAAAATTAATTTTTTCAAACATTGTCAATATAATAGGTAAAGATGACTTAAATATTTTTAATTAGATTAATTTATAATATCTAATAATTTCAAATTAATATTTTTCAAAAATAAATTGTGAATGCAGTAAAAATTGATTACCATTGTTATAGAAAAAATGGGTTTTAAGGTTAAAATATAACGATAAGAGTGAAAATGACATTAAATATTATCTTGATTTTACTTAATGATTTTATATTTTAATTTTACGTAAATTTATAATAATATTGCAGTAAATTTCAACTATATTTCTATATGACCCATATGATATGTTAGGTAAAAGAAGAAAGAAAATTTAAAATGTTCTTACTTGTAAAATTTATATTTCTTTGGGATGGAGAAAAATAATTAAATACATTATATTAATTATTTATAAAAATTAATTTCATATTTTTATCAAATATTTTTTAGTTCTTAAATATAAATTATTTACATAAAAATCCTAAACAATTCCAACATAATAATCATTTAGTTATTAAAAATAAAACAATAGATACTAAAAATGTTAAAAGTAAAGTAAATTGTATGATTTATATTGTTATAGTTTTTATTATATTAATTTATCATGTTAAGGGGGTTTTATAATAATACATTATAATTCCACTTTGATCTTTATAATTTTTAATTTAAATTAAAAAAATGAAAAAATAGATATTAATGTCATTTTATAATAAATGATATTTTATTAAAAGATTTAAAGATACTAAAAACCCTATAATTTTCCATGGGATTTTAAATGTTAATAAATAGAAAATATTTTCCATTAATAGAAAAATATATCTTCCCTTATAAAAATATTTTCCACTTAATAGTTAAGACATTGTTTGCTCGATAAGGGTGAAAACATTGTTTTTGAACGTAACATGCATTTATGTTGAAATTAATTTCAAACACACATAAGATTTAGGTTTTATAAATTAGATATAATATTTACAATTATTGGGTTCAATGTATCTAAAACTTATCACTATAATTTTGTCATAATGAAAAAATTACCATGGTTAGAATATTTGTTACCATAGTGAGAAACCGAAATGGTAAAAAAGGGAATCATATAACTTAAATATTGAAATTTTTTACATTTGAATTTAAATGTGTGGTAAAGATATGGGTGGAAAATATAAATCATCCAATTATTTGATAATTATATTTATATCCACATGAGATTATTATAGACCTCCATATTATGAATACTTTTTAGTATTTTCTTGAATGACACTCCTCCACATTTTTAAAAGGGTAGTCACTCTCCCCACAATTTCAAAAATCTAATGCTACATGGATTAAATAAGATATTCCCAAATAACATTAAAAAATATATCTCCCCATCATATAACACTAATAATGGTTATAATTAAATTCTATATATTCTTTAGTTCAATATTATTTAAGATACCTCAGGAAGTTGATTGTATATTCAATGAGCATTTTCATTTTATATATTCATCCACCTCATTAAATTATTAATATTCAAGGATTATAATACAATTTTTTTATAAAAATAATTATATGATTTTATGATACGTTTAAGACATAAAAAAAGACACACATCCACTATATGGGTTATAAAATCAACATTTGTGTGTACGGAGGAATACCGCCTCGTGAACAGACGTTATTCATTTTTCCATTATCATATTTATATGTGGGGAATAATGACATACTTATTATTTATATAATATATATAGATGATATTTATTATAATTTTATGATTTTTTAATTTTTATGTCTCACATACCTTCAGGCTTTCAATTTTGTGGGAATACGATATAATCGTTTGAGTGTATATCAGATTATAGTCTCATTAAGTGATGTGATTTGATCGCGCTATACATGGAAGGAATTAAGGATGGGATTAATAAATAATATATTTATTTATATATGTGAAATAGAAATACATTTTTAATGATAATATATATATCATTTAATTTAATTTCCTTCAATATGATATGAAACAATTTCATTCATGCGTTCATATGGCCTAATGTTTCCATGAATGGTGTATTTCCATTTATATCAATAATAATATGGAATAAAATAAATAAATAAATAAATAATATATATGATATATATATATCCTGTTTTACACTTTTTATATGAAAAAACCATGATTTATTTATGATGCACAAAATAACAAGTCAATGTATACATGATAAACACAGTAGTCATTCCCCAAAATGTAACTTTATCCTTGAATTGTTAATAAAAATATAATAAACCAGCATAATAAAATAATATATTATATGAAATATATGAATTTGGTTCTTTAATATATGTATAATAATATTATATTTATTATATAGGAGGTTTTAATGAGTATGAAGGAGGTCAATACTTATGTTAGGGGGTTATGGTTGAAAAGTTCACATGTTTGTATAGGAATCTTGTCTCAATTTTCCTTCTTTGAGATGTATGTTATATTATGAACCTATATTCATTCACAAGGTTTATATAAAACCCCTTTGAAATTAAATATCATTAATGTAATTATCATAAAGATACATTAACATTCATTATATCTTCTTCCTTCATGAATAGTATGAAACAATGTTATAAAAGTGGTAAACAAATTATGTTATAATCTACTAATTTACATGGATTTTTTACGATTAAGTGTAATATTTTGAAATATAATAATCTACCTCTCAATAATTATTTTAAATAATTTTATTTTATATTTTTAATTTTATATTCATGTAATTTTACTATATTTCAACACTTTAGAATTTCTAAAAACTATGATTTTTTTAAAGAAAATCTGATTTTCCCCCTCTTCAATTGAAAATATGTATTCAAATAATATATTAAATTATAAATGTGTTAAAATATGTTTTTTAGTTATATATTAAACTAGAATTAATTTAATAGGATTTTTATAATCTTTTATATATTAGAAATTTTGTTAAATTACTATCACATATTAATTTATATTATTCAAATGTTATTTTCAAAATAATGATTTAAAAATGTTTTATGTTTTAAAAATAGATTTTCAATAAAAAAAGATTAATTTCTTGAGGAAATATTTTAAACAATTGATCAAAATCATTTTCTGTATAATATGACACCCTTTTATGTTACAGATGCCTTATTGGGGATATGATCAAATAATATCATTCTTATTATTTCTAAGAATGGTCTATGTTTATGAGTCCATGTTGTTTATGAATCCTTTTTTCCGTCCATGTGTTATACAATGAAAAAATCTTATGAATACCACTTCATTTCATGGTTTCTTTTATGATTAAATGTTTATCAAACTTCTCAATTTTCCATATGTTATGTTATGATGATATGTTTATGATACAAATTTCATTTTAATGATTATGATATGAAGAATTATTATGATTCTATAGAACACAGACATATCAATTTATAAAGTAAATGGTGGAATAAATATCTCCCACCATATAATAGGTAAATATTATTATATATCATTACATAAACATGAAAAGAATAGAGAGTGAAACCAGTATGGTAAGGTTTATATTCTATTATAACAGTTTCCAGATTGACCCCATTCCACTATAAGGAATGCACTACCAATGAGGATGGTGGTTTGTCTCTTACAATTTATTTAGTCCCCATGATGATTGCGGATATGTTTTGGTAATGATCCATTACATATATTTAATGAATTTATATTATTAGTTTTATTCCCCAAATATATATTTTATGAAAATTTTATTCTTTCGTGGCTAATGTTCACTGATTACATAATCATTTAAGTCTAATTAAGTTACAATCACTATTCAATGACTCAATATTATGATCTTTTATATATAGGGTATGGTTTTCAAATTTTATGCACATGTTCTAAAACCCTTATGTTCATGTTATTCTGGTGAATCTTCCTTGTTTACCGCTACTAATAATTTGAGATGTACCTTTATTATGTTTCCTCATCCCATGTTATGAAAATAATTTTTGTAGGGTTGGTATTTGAAGAGTACTAAATTAGTTTATATTTGAGATGACCCATATATTTTTTTAATGGTATTTAATATTCATCTCAAAATATGTAATATCCATATATGGTATGATATGATCAATATATTCCACATTCTATGATTATATACTATATAAATGTTATAATCCTATAAATACAATAGACATGTAATTTTCTTGAAGTTAGTATTTTTAATTTCAATGATATACTTGAGATTACTGTGGATAGAATTGATGATAAAATCCTCCTACATATTATAATATTCCCACATCCTTATGAAAAAACAAGTTCTACCAATATCAAATCATGGGTTACATAATTATACTCATTGGTTATCAACTGGTCTAAACTATATGTAATCACATCCTACCACAACATTATAAATCATACAATCCAAAACCTAGAGGCCTTAAAAAGCACGAAATACACAATACCCTACTCTATAATTATTAACATTTTATAACTCAAAAAATCTATTTAAATTACATAAAATCTTAATAGAATAAATATTACCATATTTAAGGATACCCCATTCAGTTAAAATCATTATAGGGTTCCAAAATCATGGATAAATTTTGCATGAATCACAAAAAATAACATTCAACTCAAAAGAATCATTACACTGTAGTCAAACTCTTGGGGTTTCTGTCAATCTAAAATTACCTAAAAGATAATCGGGTCTACTAATACTACCACTTCTAAGATTACATGTACAAATATGTTGACCTATCACATGTAGAACATACACATCAATATCATCCAAAAATTTGGTGATCTTGGTGTTTATTTACTGTCGTTCTTAGTGTATCATGTACTCCATCTTCAACGTCATGTACACTATGAAATAATTAAATAACACTACCATGAAATGCTCTATTAAGAGGTGAATTATTCAATTTATAAGTACTATGTACACTAATAGGGTGTTTATTATTCCAAAGGGTATCACGAAATACTCATAGAGGTGAAAGTGGCACCATAATTTCATCTTCGGTATATACCCTCCATGAACCCAAAGGTATTGATAAACCAATCTATATTCACTCATCAAGAACCACATCCCACATTTTAGTTGGTAAAATAGTTCTTCCATAATTGATAATGTATACATATTCCTAAGATTCTTCTGATTTATGAAATGTTAATCCACAAAATAATTAAGCACTCATCCACCTTATTGGCGACCAATACAGTGTTTTCCTAGGGGGACACACTTGGTTTTAAAAATAAATTCATTCATAAATCCTTAAAATTAACCTCCAAGCCATGAATCTATATTGTTGTTATTTATATAATAGAATTGATTTGAGTTTTGTCACTATGTTCATGTAAATATATAAATTGATCAATGATTAGGGAGGTAACCCTTGCATGTCCTCAGCAAAGATGTGCTCGTACTCTGAAACAACTATAAGAAACTGGTAATTCAATACATATGCTACTCCAGGTGTAATATTATCATCATTTTTTTGTAATAAGTAGTATCTTATTATATACTAGCTCATTCAACACTTCCTATACTACTTTTAATCCAACATAGGAATTCTTTTCCCCATGAACTAGGATTCACTATGTCTTCTGCCGAAATTCGTAAATCAATAAATAGATATTGGAGATTAAAAACATAAATATAATGATTTAATAAGTCCTAATATATAGATATTAAATGTTTACCCCATAATTATTATCTTCCATTTCATTGCTCTCATTTTAGACAGAAGTGTGTGATATCAAATTATCAAGTAGTAAGAGTCTCCAATTGCATGGTTTGACCCAAATTATTAACTATGATATATATTTCCCATAAAAGGGATATGATAAGAAATGATTGGATAACAATTATATTTATAAGTACTATAAAAAATATATATGGGACACATATAAGACATCAAACCATCCTACGAGCATCTGAGGCACAATCCACCACATCCTGCAGCTTTCCACATCCCAAACCAAATACAATGTAAGCCTAAAGTGGACCATCTAGGGGTGGTCATGGAAACATATCAAATCATTAGCCACCTCATACTAGTCTCTTATATCCTCTTACTATTCTTAAAACCTATGTACCTCTTTTCCCATGATGTGTCCTATATATGTGCATCGCATCAACCATATCCCTATATGCCAAATGGTGGGTTGAGCAATATCAAGAGATATGTCCTCACATATCATAGGAGTATCATCCCCACTAATTTTGTTTACTATAGACATCATAATATACCTAAAAAATACATTTTAACATGATTTTTTCCTCTAAAATTCTACACTTGTATGGATCTTGATGTTTTTCAATAAATAGCAGCTGCCGAAAGTCACATCCTAAGGGTGACCATATCTAGCACCAAATACTAACAAGATCTTGGATTAAAATATCTATATAACAAAATCATTCACCAGAGTTCCAGTACAGTAATGGATATAATGATATAATAGTCTAGACTAGATATCTATATGAAGACCGACTGAAATGTATATGCTCTAATATATACTTCATGAACCATGTCTATTGAGTCCATGAAGGGTTTTTGAAATTAAAAACATTATATAAAACTATTATCATAAACTATTAGATATCCAAAATATAATAGATGTGTAGTTCCTATAATGTCTATGGGTATAAATTTTGTTTTAATATTATTCATAGGATCTATCTAATTGTGGTTCACCTCATCATACGCATGAGTCAGTAGAATACACCATTTCTCTATAGATCCATGAGAATGGATCACTATAAGGACCCCCATATGATCATTATGGGTTATAACAAGGTTGAAAACTACCCCATATAAGTCTATCCATTACACTTATTACTGGGAATATAGATCTCCCAAAAACCATATGCGTATTTTAATATAAAATTGTTGATGTTAAGTTAGCCTATGTACTTTATGTTTTGGTAAATTTGGTAAAATGGATACTTAAAGGAAGGAGGTAAGATAACAAACCTCCTTAAGGAACTACATAATTTTTATTCCTTTAAAAGATATATTCTTCAATAGAAATATCTTTTTCACAATCCTATAATGGAATCATAGATGGATATTATCATAGGACCATCCTATAGAAGATAATAGGAATAATAGTTAATGAACATATCTATATATATAACTCATGATAAAATATAGAAACCATAAATGATTCCTATATGATGGAAACTATGTTAAATGCATCGAGTAAACAATTAGTTCATCAATGTACTAATGAAATAATATGTCATTTGTAGCGACATCACTGAATTCCATAGGCTATGATCCAAACTCAATACATATTAGCACTTTTTCCCTAGTTCCCAACACAAACTGACAACTATAATTTCTCAACAATCTAATCCTAATAAAAACCAAAACCTTTAATGACACTATATCATTACCCATCCAATAGGGACATGTTTGGCTTTCCGTTATCCGCATGTTATACCCCAATCCTTCCTCCAATAGTCCAAGATCCATTGACTGATGCTAAGTAGTAATAACTCAAACAAGTTAGGCCATATCCAAATATATATGTACACATGCACACATATCTGAACTCTAGTTTAATGAGTAATGATAATATGCAGTTGATAGCAATATGATTTTATATAACTTATCAAACATATGATTATTAGACAAGTAAAAAAAATTATAGTTGGTTTAAATAAAATCTCATGGAAAACTATAAGGGAGAAAACATTCTAGCTAAATGGGTAGTGTAGATGAGACTGAAAATCCATGAACTATGTTTGTTCCATCATGTAATACTAACCACCACCTAATCATAGTTCTCCTAGGACTCCATCGGATGACATGTCGTCTGCTTAAGTCATGCCATGTTTGGGAAAATCCCATGAAGGGTTGAGTATAACTACCCTGGTAGGACACCCATAAATAAACAAAAGTATTAAATAAAGTGTTTATATAAACATCAAAAATATATTTGAATTAGAATATTTGATAATTGAAATATAATAAACTTATAAATACACATTATAGACACCAATTAATGTTGTAAGACCAAACCATGTTTCCAATATGTGATTCCTAAAAAGGATTAAAAGGTTACAATATTCTAAGATGGAGTCATCATAATATCTTTCTAACACTGAGGGAAATCATATGAGAGGTCATGCCTATCACACCATATGAAGGATAAGTACACAAGGGATATCAAACAATTTTCATACACTGCTAATGGATCAAAACTAGGGCCTATGGGGAATACCTAACTCTGTATGGATTAATAAACTATGATGAGTATAAATGACCCTAATAGAGAGAGTAATAAGAAACATGAACCATCAGATAGAATAATGATAAGGGATTACACACAAGAATAGATTTTTGGATTTTAAACCCTATCGAGAAATAACATATTGATGGGATCACTCATCTTACACCCAAGATGGATTGAACCACTATAACCTAATAGGGATGAGCCTAGGGAATTTACCCTTCTGATATTAGTGTAGAATCAAGATAATGAATTTTATAAATTGTATTAGAGTAATTAAATGACATGTATACAAGCTATATTATGTGTCCCACAAAACCAATACCCATCAATTTTCATGGCCATATTCATTAGAACATGCCTGCGAACATTATCCTTACTTGTGTACAGTGGTCATGCACATGTAATATGGTCATCCATAATTATAGTAGTCATTCCCATGTTACATTATTATGATCATGTACATAGCTTTGTCTAAATTAGTGAAACCTATGGGTACATGTCTGGTTATTTGTTATAGGACACATGGAATGTGTTTGTTCCCCATTTTTTCTGATACTTATCTCTCTATTTAATCCCAACCCACGATGAATGAAGACCACTCTTCATGTGTTCTTCCTATTTACACACATTATATGTAGTAATTTTATATAAATCATATAGATCTGACTTAAAGTCACCCTCACTACTAAAACATCATATTTGATAGTAATATAATTACAAAAAATGTTTTTAGTTTTTATATCTATTTTCATTCATCGATGACTGGAATCTACCCACGAAATCTTCATGAAGATCATCCATAATGAAGGACATCACTAAATCAAAAGAATTATCAAACTATTATATTTTAATAAAAATATTAATATTCATTCATCATCATCAAAACATGATCATTACATTAATATATTATTAGAACATATGGTAATGATTCGTTTCACTAGATATTGATTGTGAAATGTTCATTCATTGAGTACTAGTCTAACCAGAAGTGAATATATTGACAAATAATGTTCATAAAACTACCATAGAGACACAAAAAATGAGCAATGGACGAAATGCATTTTTAGGGATGTAGTTAATCTATTTATGTCAAAATTATTAAAAATTAATAATGAACATGCATCAAAAAAATATTACACGGAAATAATAAAAAAAATGTAAATCATTGATCAACCCATGAGTAAATTTTTCATGGAAACAATTCATATTATAATTAATGGAATAAAATATAGGACATAACAATAATAATATATGATATACCTTTATAATGGATAAATTAATAATGCATAATGAATCCTACATCATATCCATTGGTGAGATCTATGAACCCCTTGGGCATAGATGATCCTAGTGTTATACAAATAATTAGACCACGATCTTTTGTCACCCACCAACCTCTCCTCCACATCCCTCACCAAATACGTAGACAAATGAAAATAATCCTAAATGGTTATAGTAATTTATAATGAGAATTTTATTTAATGTGTAATTAGTAAAAAAATTAAATTACTTCGTTAATCTATTTATTTATTAACCACTAGTGAAATATCATTATTAAAACACCCTATGAACACGATGGATTTGTCATACATAGTGTGAAAACCACAATGTTGATTCATTGGTTGTCTTCTATTTCCAATATGAGTCACCATTGAGGTGTAATGACATTATTTCTGAAATTTATTTGATATGAGAAAAAATATATTTAATAATTTACTATATAAAAACTATTTTTACCTAGGTCTCAGAATCCTTCACTAACACCGTTTCATACATTATAATTATTCTATAACAAATATACAATATTTATAATTAATATTGAATTAATATATCTTAAAAATATCGAGATATTCAATATTTATTAATCCAAAAATTTTGAAGATAATATTTGAATAATGATATTAATTATTAAATTTACATTACAATTGAAATATATAAAAAATAAATCAAAATACTTATACTAGTTAAAAATAATTAAGAATAATAAAATATGGAATCTAAAAAAAATTCAATAAATAATTTTCCATATAAATAACAACAAAAAATATAACCTAAATAATGAATTTTTTCAACTTGAAAATAAAGAATAAATATAAAGATAACTATGTTGATTTCATTTTATGAACCATAGTAAAATTTTTATATAAAAAGAGGATTTCTTATATTTTTTATAAAAAATAGTATTGAACTATTACAACTACTCTGAGAATCTATTAAATTTCACATTCCTTATTTTTTTAGGGTTTAAATGAATCTTTATTAATGTTAAGTGTTGAATTATCTATGATTATGTGGATATTTTTTGTGACCAATGAGTTTCTTCTATGATCGTCAATTTTAATCAAAGATCAATATTTGCGGTCTTGTATGCTTCAATTTCATTCATTTTTTATATAACGTCCCGACCTGACTCACCACAAAACCGGTGGATGGACCAATCGCCACATGATTTCAATCATGTCTCCTCGTATGCCAGAGGCCTCCGACTTACAGCAAGGGTCTAAGGATAGTCAGTGGGGAGTCTATACCCTTTGTTTACTGTTCAAAAATAGAAAAAGGAAATAAGTATAAAAATGGTCTAATAATGATAAAGTAGTGGAAAACAGATTTTATAAATCTTGTACCAAACAAATGGCCAACATCAAATTATATAGAATATGCTTTCATGACATGCTAATGATACAAAAGTATAAAACAATGAACAAAACAACATGCATTACTTAAAAATGCCGAAATAAATAAATAATGACTCAAAGCCCCAAGGGATATCTCCTTGAGCATCCCAGGCCTCCGCTTGTTCCTCTGTTCCTAACTCCCAATAAATGAATATATCATAGTCCTGCAACCAAATATATTCTACTCGGGTACCCATTGCAATGGAGGCCTGAGTAGGGTGTGAGATATAAGTCTTAGTATGCCTGGACCACTAATGTCTACCCTAAATCTAGATATTTAATAAATAATTTAAATCACATGAAGGCATGCATAAAATAATATAAGCAGTACAAAGTAACTATATACTCAAGTACCTGCTTCAGCCCTCAGCTGGTGTCTGAACCTGCACTATTCATTGTTCATGCATACTCAATAATCATTACATAATTATTTTTCCTTTATCAATTACTCAAATCATATTATAAAACTCTTAATATTTAGTCTAATTTCGAAATCACCCATATAATCCACTCACCACAGATGTCTCTAAAGACCATCTAAGTAATCAATGTTAAGACAAAATCCAAGCTTTTGCTTTGGCGTGATAACGCGTCATATGTTATTCAATTCAATCTTTCATTTAATATGTCTTAGCCTATCCACTGAAATAGTTATTTTCTCTTGGGACCTTCCTCTAACAGTTGTTAATCCAATTCATTAATATGTGTAAACCCTATATCATAATCAAATCACAAAATCGTTATGTCCCAAACGTGTTTATTTCCCATCACTTCATTTCATGCACGAACAATTGGACCCTTAGTATAATGTTAATTAATGGGTGTAGAACATAAAGTCTATCACCCTCGTGAGTATTCGGAGCATCATCCCATGTCTCACAACCCATGGGTATTTAGATCATCAGTGCATGTCCCATAAAATAATATTCTCTTTCATGATTGGTGTAGAACGCCATGTCTAGCACCCCGTGAGTATTTGGAGCCTCGGTCCCTATCTCAGAACCAATCTATCAATCAAACAT
The DNA here is from genome assembly GCA_963277665.1 of Viscum album. NCBI lineage: Eukaryota > Viridiplantae > Streptophyta > Magnoliopsida > Santalales > Viscaceae > Viscum > Viscum album. The sequence goes on along the minus strand of OY728148.1, from coordinate 292,389,806 downwards.
ATATATTTATCATTGGTGTATAATATCATATCCAACACCACAAAACCAATCCATTATTTAATTGAACCAATAATTAACAACAAAAACTGCTATTTAGATTAGTCATCACTTAATTAACCAAATTCCTTTACAATCCTGAACTCGTCCACTCAAACAGTGATTCATCCCGAACGTTAACAATCCACAAGAACCCCATAATCATCCAAAATCATGATAAGAAAGCCATTATATTATGAGAACATCTGACACATCATATTATATTTTAAAACCACTCCAACCAAGACAGCTTCAGGCATAGAAAAATAACATCAATCAAAATTACTCATGTCTATCAATTGTAACTGACATTCATTTCACAATATTAATTTAATGCATGAAAATTTATTTAATTCAATAATTAATTAATTAAATATAATTTCATCAACCAATCATCATTTAGTTAACCATTTACAATTTAACTAGTAATAATTTATCCCTCTATTAAGTATTACCAGTTCCAAAATTATATTCCGAACATGTCAAATATTCAATATTCCCAATAAAATGTAAAAGGAACAATCTTATCCCAAATCATGACTTGATAAATAATTCTACAAATAAGTATCCTATTAACAATTCTTCAAATTAAAATAATTCAGTTGTTTAATCAGATCACTTTAACTAAAATAGCATCCCATACTTAAAATCAACAGATGTTCTAGTCCTCATTTAACTAATGTGGGTGGCATTACTTAATAACATTAATAGTGTCAATCGTTGACATATCAGAATGAAGGAAACTCTCATTCCTTTTTTATTTAAAGAAACTATTATTGTTAAATAATGTGTTAATTATTTGGGACCCTACCTCTGGGTTTTGACGAAAACCACAACAAATGAAGAACCCCCAAAAGAAATGGTTTTATTCTTCATGAACCCACCATAGATCACATTTCCTAAATAGACCATGAAAAAAACTCATCATTCTTGTCATCAACACACTTATATTTACCCATAACTAGTGTATATCTATGAAACCATGAGATGAGGAGATGTAGATCTAAGTAGATCTACGAAAATGAAGAAGAACAATGAAAAAAATCTACCTACCTCAAGATTTCGGCTTTGATTCGCAAAGAGAATCCTTTGGATTGCCTCCAAAATGCTCAAGAGAGGTTCTCCTACCTTCAAAGAATGGTCATCCCGAGTTATGGCAACATAGGTGGAAAAATGAGGCACATAAAGGAAAAAAGAGTGATATCCACAATTAAAGATCTCATTTTAGGGCCCCCACCGTTAGTTTGCACAGTATGAAAACAGTGTGCTAACCTTGTGTTAGGTAATTCTTTGTCCACCCCTCTAGCACGTCCTAATTGAATTGTCTCTCCTAATCGTGCGCCAATCGTGAGGAAGATACTGCCTCAAAACTTCAACTACGCACAGTTTGGCCGCACGATTTGACAAACCGTGCACTACCCGCGCGACTTACCCTATGCCTCAAAATATCAATCAATGTTCAAAAAATGTCATCTTTAGGTGTTCAAACAATCAGAATAAAATTCGGATGGTCAGTTTAAAAAGAAAGACCCATTGATAATCCCCAATGGAATTTCATAAACATTTGTAATTTTAACATAGTTTAAAACACTGGATCTTACATTATAACCACCATAAAAACATCTCATCCCCGAGAAGCCATCTAAAAGAATTACAAAAACAACCGACCTACCAAGGTCATTTAATCTTGTGAGAACTGAAATGTTGAATTCCCAATCCCAAATACTCCTTTAACCCTTCACAAACATGGTGGGTAAGCCTTTATAACTATAACCAAAGATTACTCTAAAGATGAAGCATCGAAATTTATCTTATATCTTAGGACATTCGAAGGACCTTGTTAAAAAAAGGATGAACCTCGACCAAACAATAGAACATGTTTCTTATGCTTCCCTCGAAGACGTCACGGACCCAAAAGCCACATCCCCCCTTTATCTAATCTCTTGCCTTTAAAACTATTCAATAACCATTCGCCAGTATAACTAAGTACTTACCCAACATCTTTCAATTGTACAAGTCAAGACATCACACAGATTTTTTAAAAAATAAACAACCATGCCCAAACACGACAAAGGAAGTAGCCCAATGAATCAATGCATCCCACATACTACCCAGATAACGACAACTCATGAATCCCAACAACATTTAAACTATAGTGTGACACATGACCGAAGCTATATTTTTGTGTCCATGAAGAGGTCATGATAGGGTATTTTCTCGTCATGTCTAGAAGAGTGTGCTAAGAGAAAACTTAGGTCATAAAGAAGATTAGTCAAAACATTACCGGAAAACTATGTTCTAAAATCTCAGCATCACCTGCCAAGAAATTCATCGTGAACAATGTGGCGATTCCCACCATAGTATTTCCAATGAAATCTCAAGAAATGATCAACTGCTCACCAGTGCACTAGACTAACAACAAGATCGACGTGTCAAAACACCCAAAACATTCGAAAACTAAACCATGTATTGAAATGAAAATGATCCATTAACAATCTAGTCACACTACATGGAGTTGACCTGAGACCATACTCAATAGTTTAAACAGACATATTATGGATTCATTTTTCCTCAGACGACCCTTTTCCTAGACAACACCATAACTAGTCATCCATTACTAAGAAGGAAGGGTCAAATGAAAAAAAAATATTCCAACCGTGCCGGAGGCACATCTAACCTGCTGACAAAGAGGATTTCTGGATGCTCAAGTGCACTAAAAGGTCAAGAAAAACATCACCACCCATTCAAACAAGTGTGTCATTAGAAACTGGAAATCCTACCTGGGACAAAAAAACTAAATCAACACCAAAAGAGTGAGAAAAGTCATGGCACTAGCAAGAAATTTATGTTTTGAGGGCGCTACTGACCACATGATTGCCCCTTATGAAGAATAAGTGCCAACCGTAAACTGGGTCACATCAAACAAGTCACTAGGATTCAAAGGTGAACATAATTCCATTTCATAGGAGAAGAATGCCTACAGAAAGTACTCATGCTTCCATTCCAAGGAAACTCATGAGATGTCTGAACTACCCTTTACATGAGGGTTTTAAACAATAGACACCACAATAGGTTCCATTTCCAACCTCTTATATTTAATTACTTTTAATATTTAATCATCAAGGATTTAATAAAAACATCAAAGTACCATTTTCAAAATTACTAAAGGGAAAAATAGGAAATTTTTATAAATATCCATCTTTAAAACGTTTATGTTAGATGACAACCCGTCATTTTCATTAAATTTATCAAAATAAATTTCTTTTAAGAAGATATGGTGACCTACAAGGATATCATTTTAACCGTCATGGGTTCTCTATAAATAATACCAATAGAAAAGGAACTAGTATTAAAATTTCAAACACCTAAATAGGTTATGTCATAAAAACAGTCCACAACTGACATACTTGGGTCCAGTTCCATTTTATAAGATATCAATTTGATTTCAGATCAACATTAAACATTTTTCACATTAATAAGCATTTCACATGGGAACAACTCATCCCATTAAATATGATTCGTCATTTCCCAATTGATGAAACACCCATACACTCCATGGATTTTAAATTGGTTCTAATTAATTGATTCTAATGTCAATTCAGATATTAACATGATCAGCCTAATGGTCCAAATTATATAGGTGGCCACCTACTAATCTATAACGTTCCCATACACTTTATCGCTGGATTTTGGCTCCCATTTAACAAAATCAACACTTATTTAACATTTTATCTTTAGCATCCCTTTCACATATCAAAACATCTGAAACATGTTATAATTTCCAGTAACACAACAATATGCTATAACATTGAAGCATTTCAGAACAACAAAACATGCTAAGAACCAAGGAAGTACGCAATATATTAACTCAAGCTTGTTAAATCTCTCACCAAAAAATGTTATATAGAGAGGCTTTCTAAAGCAGATAAAACATGGAATTTTACGCAAGGAACACAATCCCAAATAGTAGGCATCCTCCTAATGCAACTGCATGACATGTTATATGCATGACATGTGAATCTATAAGTGAATAAGATGATATATGTATGAAACTTCTTTTCCATATCAGGCAACAATAATTATTATTTTCAAAATTCTCAAAATCAATAAACAGTGGATAATACACCAGTAACTGAAGGTGAACTCATATCAACTAGAACCCTTTATTATACAAACATCAATTCCCAACCCTGGACACTTGGTCATTTCTTGTACATGAGTTGATCAGTCCTAAGCACGTATATTAACCCAAGCACTGACACATTCCTAGTCATCTATCTACCAACCCTAATATAGTAAGACAATGGAAAACAAAGAAACCTAATCCTTTAATACCACTTTGTAACGTCCCAACCCAACTCACCACTAAACATGTGGCCGGACCGGTCGTCACATGACCTCATGCCCGTATCCTCGTATTTTAGAGGCTACCGACTAGCACTGAGGATCTAAGGATAGTCAGGGGAGAGACTATACCTTATTTTAAGTGTTCAAAAATAGACAAAGGAAATAATGAAGCAGAAATGATCTAATAATGATAAAGCAGCAAGAAAATTTATTTTATAAATCTTGTACAAATAATATGGTCAACACCAAATTATAATGTAGATGCGTGCATCACATGATAATGATACCAAAGTAGAAAACAGTGAACAAAATAGTATTCTTTACATTCCAATGCATAAATAAATAAATAAAAACTCAAATCCCCACGGGTGATCTCCTCGAGCATCACGAGCCTCCACTCAATCTTCTTCTCCTAACTCCCAAGTGAATGCAAACCATAGTCCTACAACCAAATAGTGTCTACTCGGGTACCCAGTGCAATGGCGGCCCAAGTAGAGTGTGAGATATAAATCTTTATAGGTTGGGACCATCGATGTCTACTACAAATCATGATATTTAATAAATAATTTAAGACACATGAAGGAAAGAATAAAATAATGTAAGAATTACAATGTATGTATATACTCATGTACATGCTTCACCCCTCAACTGATGTCTGATCCTATACTATTCATTTGTCATGCATACTGAACAATGAATACATAATCATTTTTCATTTAACAATTACTCAAATCTTATTATGAATGTCTTGAGATTCAACCTATGACCGACATCCCCCATATATGTCAGTCACCATAGATGTCTCCAAAGACCATCTAAGTAATCAATGTAAAGACTTAATCCAAGGTTGTGTTTTGTCTTCGATAACGCATCATAAGTTATTCAATTTAATCTTCAATTTACTATGTCGGATCCCATCCACTAAAATTGTGATTCACTCCTGGGTTCGTCCACTAAAAGTAGTTCACCAAATTCATTAATAAGTCTAATCACTTTCACATAATCAAATCACAAAATCATTATGTCACAAACACATTTATTTCCAATCACATCATTTCATGCATGAACAATTGGACCCTCAGCCCAATGATAATTAATGTGTGTAGAAGATCATGTCTAGAATCCTCATGAGTATTCGGAGAATCAGTACATTTCTCACAACCCATGGGTATTTGGAGCATCAGTTCCAGTCCCATAAAAAAATATTGACTTTCAATTTGGGTGTAGAACACCATGTCTAGCACCCCAGGAGTATTTAGAGCTGCAGTCCCTATCTCACAACCCATATATCTATTATTCAAATATATTTATCATTAGAGTAGAGTACCATGTCTAACACTAAAAAACCAATCTGTTAATTAATTCACCAACTAATTAACACCACAAAAAGCTCTTTAGATAAGTCAACAGTTAATTAACCAAATTCCTTAACAAGCATGAACCCATCCACTCAAATAGTGATTCGTCTAGGACATTAAAAATCCACAAACACCCTATAATCATCACAAAACATTCTGAAAAAATCCAGGATATTTCGAAAAAATATCACACAACATATACTATTTTCAAACCACTCCATCCAAGACAACTTATGGCATGGAAAACTAACACGCATCAGAAGGACTCTTGGTCAAAAATCGTAACAATCAATCAATTCACAATATTAATTTAATGCATGAAAATTATTTAATTCAATAATTAACTAATTAGATCACATATCTTTAAAAAATCATCAATTACCTAAGAATTTACCATTTAACATGTTATAAATAATCTATATATTAATTATTTCCAGTTTACAAATTATATCCCGATCATGTCCAATATTCAATATTCACAATAATCAGTAAAAGCTATAATATTATCCCAACTCATGACTTGAAAATAAATTCTACAATTAATTATCATATTACTCTTTCTTCCCATTCAAATCATTCAATTGTTTAATCATATCACTTTAACTAATATAGCAACCCATGATTAAAATCAACACATGCTAAATTCCTAATTTATCTCATGTGGGAGACATTACTTAATAACATTAAAAATGTCATTATTTTACATATAATAATGAAGGAAACTCACATTACTAATTTATTTAAGGAAAATATAATTCTTAAAGAAAGTGTAAAAAATTTTGGAGCCTACCATGGGGTTATGACAAAAACCACAATGAACGAAGAACCCTGAAGAAAAACGGGTTGATTCTTCAAGAAGCCTCCATAGATCACATCTCCTAGAAAGTCCAAGACCAAAAATCATAATACATCTCTTCAACACACTTATAATAACCCATACTGAGTGTAGATCTAAGATACCTTTTAAAGAGGAGTTGTAGAGCTATGTAGATCTAAGAAACTAAGAAAGAACAAAGAAGAACATCTTCACACCTCAAGAATTTAACCTCGATTCGCCAAGAGAAGCCTTCACATCACCACCAAAATGATTTTCAGAGTTTATCCTACCTTCAATTAATGTTCACACCGTGTTATGGCCACTTAAGAGAAAAAAGGAGGCACTTGGGGGGAAGAACGAGTGAGATCCATAGTTTAAGGATCTCATTTAAGTGCATTCACTGTTAGTGCACACAGTTTGACAAACTGGGTGCTAAACGTGCGTTAGCTACTGCCACGACCACCCCTCTTGCATGACCTCATCGTGTGTTCTCTCCTAACTGTGAACCAACCATGTGGAAGCTACTGCCTAAAAACATCAACTACGCACAGTTTTGCTGCATGGTTAGACAAACCATGCGCTGACTGTACGACTTTCCATGTTCCGTAAAACATCTATCAAAGATCAAAAAACTACATATTTAGGTGTTCTAACACTCGGAATAAAATTACAGTGCTCGGTGTAAAAATAACAACCTATTGATATGCTGAAAAAGTATTTTAGAAATATTTATAATTTTAACCCGTTTCAAAACACGAGATCTTACATTTTACAAAATTATTTACTTTAGAATTTTCTATAATATATATATAGGATTTAAATTTATATTTTAAATTAAATTTTTATTGGATCAACACTTAAAAAAGTTTAAAATATGGATATTGGATTTTATATTTTTGAAAAGGAAACCAACCAATATAATATCATAGTGTATTCTCACATATATATATATATATATCCTCAATTGGGTCTGGGATATCATTGACACTATGTTGTTTTCTATTAAATTCATATAATATGATTATTTTTGTAATTATTATATTGGGTTTAATTTGTAGGATTACTGAGTTCTTTATTTTTCCTTTGGGTGTTATTTTACCCTTTCAATGTTATTTTGGGTATTATATCTAGAGTCAGAAACGATGAAGTAAATGAACTTGAAGATTGTATCTATTTCTTCTATGAATGAATTCTTTTACATTAATTTGGATTTTGGGATTTATTGAGGAATATAGTGGCATAGTATTCTGTGGATTATAATTTTAAATCATTTCATGAATGTTTTAATTATCCAAAAAATACATCGTACTGTAAGGAATTTGGATATCAAATTTCATATGAATCTTATGTGAGGTAAATTATTTTTTATTTATTTTATAAAGAATTGATGAATAGAATTATATTTATTGGGGTGTTCTGTGGTAATTTTTTCATAGAATAAAATTTTAAATGAATTGAAGTCATACATGATAATAGATGAAAAAGGATTCTCCACCATGTGTTTATATGTTTTGTATCATGGGTTATAAATAGACATTATTTAAAATAACAAAAAATATATATATTTATGAAATTTTTGTGACTTAGTGTTATTTATTTTTACATGTATGGACCAATTTTATTTTCGCTTTCATTTTGAATGATGGTGGACATAGAGGCCAATAATGATAAATGTGATTGGTTTCTATAAAGACATGTTGGTAAAGAATATTTGTTGGTGTTTTTTAGATCTGAAATGTCATTAGAAATTTGATAAATATATGGGGAACATTGTAACTATGAGGAAGAGTGTACCATGATTTTTATAAGGAATCCTAAATATCAAAATTATTTTACTTTTTTTTCCATACATTTATAAATTTTCCATGTTTTCTCTTCTATTTTCTTGTTTTAAGAAAATATGATGAATATTAATAATTTTTTGGATAATAAAATAATATAAAACTCCAATTCATTGATCCTGATTTATTGAATCTAAAATTTTAAATATTAATAATTTGTAAAACAATCATCTGATGACATGATGATAAGTTATTCATGTAAGGGGTTGTATATGATTTATTAAAATATTTAAAATGGTCTTAAAGAATAATACGTGATCGTTAAGAGTACATTAGGGAGAAAACATAATCATTATTTGGAAATCATGGATACACCCCATTTACATATAAACCCATTATATTATATTTATTCAATGATTATTATGGGGGAAGAAAATTAATAAAAACAATAATAAGTCTACAATAGGTAAGATGTCTAGAAAATAATAATCAATCCACTTATCCACCCTATACATTTAATTTCATAAAGATAAGAATACATTACATAAAAGTATAGAAATTATTTGGATTCCTAATTAATATACCTCAAGGACAACCCCTTGAATATATTCCACATAACCACGTTTTGTTGATATCATAATATAGTAGAGATAGATAGAGAAGGAATCAACAATGACTTCAGAGTTTAGATATATAAAAATAATAATAATGTAAATCATGATAATTTGTCTTCCACAAAAAACCCAACATTAACAAGACACCATATATTATTAAAAATAATTTATTAGGATAAAATTTTCACCAATAAATAATAATTACCTTTAGAACATAAATATATTATATGTGATAACACTAAAAATATGCACTATCAATAAAATATGTATATATACATATTTTTCATTAAAAGATAAATTATATATTTTTATATAAAAATTATTATTTATATAAATAATAAAACATATTTTTTAATTAATCATTTAAAAAATATAAATATTATTATTTTTTCATTTTTTAAGAGGATTTATTTTTTCTTGAAAAATGATGGATTTAAGAAAATTTTAATTTTAATGATTTCATCACCATGTAAAAAAAATATAGAATATTTAAAAATAATTAATGAAATAAAATAAAATATTAATGAATAAAATTAAATGTTTATTAATTTTATTATCTTATTAAACACCTATTATATATATATTTAGTAATAAAACAAATTAATTAAAATAAAATGAGGTAATTTTTTTAGTCTTTATGTTTAATTCAGTTAAATTTTGGAGTAAAAAGGTTAACCTTAAATCACACTTGGATATAAAAAAATAGTACATGTGAGGATATTTAAACCTTACCATGTTACAAAATTCATATCTTGAAATTTTTGGAGTTATTACCAATAATAGTTCAATGATATATGTAAATATTTAAATGATATGTACATAACTAACTTTTTTCACATATAAAAGGGAACCCTTCTAATCTATTATCATACAACCATTACATAAAATTAAACCTTGATAATATAACATTTCACTCTCACCATAATCCTCTCATGCAAAAATAATATCATACTCACTAATATTTATCCTAATCTATTGAAATAAAAATGGATTCATAATGATAAACTAGTCCTCTATTGTAAGGGTTATCTTGTGTGATTTTTTTCATCATAGTCCTAATCTTCTGATCATAATACTACCTTAATAATTTAATTCATTAAGTAAAATTACAATTATTATATGAAATTAATATTTATATATAATCTATTATTTATTCATTACTATTATCTTAGAAAAACAACAGAATGAAAATCATGCATGTTTGCGGAGTATGGCCTCCATAGAGAATAATTTTTTATTCATCTAGTTTTTCAATATTTATAATTACATACTCAAATATGGTTCATCCTAACAAAATAATTAAAATTATATCATTACACATATGTTTTTTTAAATTATTTCAAAATAAAAATATCTTCAATGATACTCACCAATTGGGTTAAAGCGTGTTCTTGTTTTAATTTTTTTAACAACCTATATGATTGAAGATTTAAAATCCAATCATGGAAAACTATAGGAAAATAAAAAATAATATCATTATAATATATTTTTACAATAAATATTTTTATATAGAATTGGAAATAATATAGTAAATATAAGAATTATTATTATTGTGTATTTCACATTCTCTAAAATCAATAAATTAAACCAACACTGATTCTATTTTTATGAAGTGTAACAAACTGTATTATGCATTGGAAGAGATACATAGAAATAAATATAAGTTATATATTATAGTATATTTTATGGTTATTTAACTATTAAATTGGTATCAATTAATTCATACTGATATTATCTATATAAAACAAGAACAAATAGATAATGTTATTAAAACCTGATTTTGAAAAGAGATTACAAATTTCTATTAAAAGAAGAGAATTCATATGAAAGCATAGTATATATGGAAATTTATCGGAATTTGTATAGAAATAGGTAATTTATATTTTAATATTTATAATATATTAGGACAAATCTATTCTTTGGAAATAAATAGTTAAGGTAATGGACTTGGTATCTCAAAATCCATTCATTGCGTTATACAATTTTATATTTGAACACTGATTTTCCAAGACATCACAATTTAAAATATTTTATATTTTAAAATCTTAGGACGTTGAATTTTTTTCCAAATTCTCTTTTATTATTATATTTTGGTTTAATTTTGTAGTAATATTTTAATAAGAGACTCATAACTATCAATTTTTAAAACAACTAACTATAAATGTTTTTAAAAGACTGTTTTTATTGATTTTAATTTCATTATCATCAAAGTTAATCTACCCCTTGTGAATATTGGGTGTTATGTTTCACTATACGTTATACTCCTATTATTTTTTTATCATGTCTTTAACAAAATGTTATTTAATTCATTATCTTATTTGGATATTTTAGGAATCTCATTTTTTCCATGTAAAATTAATATGATGATTTTGAAATTTCACTATACACATTTCTAATTATCTAGGTCATATTATGCGATGATGGATTTTTTAAATAGGAACACAAATAAAAAAATTATGATATGTGTGAGACCTATATCTCTCTCCATTTCATTGTATAAAGGCTTATATATCATGAGAATAAAATCTTATATTAAGGGGTTAGTAAGTTTCTATTTTTTCTATGGTAAATCATGTTTTAATTTAGTGATACTCTCTAATTTATGATTGAATGTGTTAGTATTTGTTTATGATCAAAATTATTTGAAATCCTAGGATTTTTATTGTTATATTTTTTCATATATCCCATGAATCATTTCATAGGATTTCTGATTTATTTTATAATGCCATTGTAAAAGTGTTTTCATTTGAGATGTCATGTCTATAATTCATGGTTGTGGTAAAAACATGAAAATTAATGTTCATTTAAAATATATATTTTTCACTGTATATGCATTTACTTATTACTATGGAAAATCCATTTTGGTATTTTTTATGTTATCCCATAATTATTGTTTGATGTCACCCATTATAATTTTTCCCCTCACTTGGTTTTAAAAATGACTATGTCTCCAAAAAAATCTAAATCTAAATTTATATTTTTGATAATTGTTCACAATATTTAAAATAATTGTTTTTTTGTTTCTTGTTTCCAATAAAATAAATCATTTGATCTTTAGGAAATGAGAACATTTTTGGATGTAATGATTAAATCATTATATCAATGTATTATTTATAAATGATTAGAATGTGTATAATTAGAAGGAAACTAAAATAGAAATGTTAACTTCATTATATAATGTGAATGAATAAAAAATATAGAAAAAATGCTGAAATGATCCCTTTAATAGAGAACCCATTACACAGTTTCACAACTGTACTATTTATACACAACCCCTCCCTTATATCCTCCATGATCATCAAGACTATGAAAATCCGTACAAAAAATGTAGAATACTCATTGCATCAAATTAATTTTGTGTGTTAAATTCATTAATGCATTCAATAATTTGGAGGAAATGAATAATATGATGATACCAACTTTTTACGGTGTTTCATATATATTGGTAATTCTGAAATTGGAATATTAACATAGTCTTTAATATTCCTTATCTATCATTCATAAATTAATATTATTGGATAATAACAATATTTTCTTGTATTTATCATTATCTATTAAATATAATGCATTTCTAACATGAAGAAGACATTTTATGGACGTATAATATAATTCAACCAACCAGAAAAACATTATAGAATAAAATAGACATTAATATGTCTTATTTAGTTATATATAATTAGAATAAATTAAATATCACATTGAAACCATCCTATGTCTCAATAGAGTATTATTAATGAACTTTTGTGAACCAGTAATTATTTATTTGAGATATATTTTCCTAGATAATGTAATTAGAACCTGGCCATGAATGAAAATATTACAAGACACCAAGAAATTATAAGATTAAATCATTCAATTTTAGATAAATTTCATGTGTGGAACATCATAAAAGGACATGGATAGTTAGTCACACAAGAGTGACATGGGATTCTATGTTATTATGACAAGACACCAATGAATAGTGAGAGTTTTCATTCATTAGACATAATAGACATTAGACATTATTAGTTTTTATTGTTAGTATATTTTAGTTTTTGTTAAATGATTCCCTTTAATTGATAATGATTCTGACATGGTGATATCACAATTTATTTATATATTTTCTTATTAGTTTCTATATATATTTTCTTTACATTTAAAATGTAAAGTAGTATATAATGACTAAATTTTGTGGTTTTTTGAGTTCTTATAACAAATCAATAATTCACCAGGAAGTCTAATTAATTGTTAAATTAATAAAATTTTAACCATCATGTTATAGGACTGATTTTATGTATAATTATTTGTTCATGGGGATCCCAATTATCTTGGAACCATCCTATGACATTAATACATTAGGATTTTTCATGTAGAGTATTTTGAAATGTCTTGAAAATCATTTTTGTGTTACACTTTGTGTCATGGTGTAATGAATGAGTGGGATGTTTTGTGATGTGCATGCATATAATGGTAACCAACATTCCATGTAAGGGTAGATTAGTAGGTTTGTTCACCCCATGAAACTCTTTTAATATTGTGAAAATTGATTTGTAAGGGTGAATTTTATAATATCATAATGTCCATTTGAACAACTTTTTAATTATCAACTAAGTATAAATTTGAACAATATAAACATTATTAATACCATGACCATATATTCACTACATAGAAGTATTATAATATATTTATATTGGAATTAAATATAATCCTCACATTATCACTCAATTGTTCATGTTGTTGACCACTTGGTCTATGATCAATGAAATGACATCTTAGCTAGAAATCAATATATGATTCACCAAAAACAACAAATATAAATTGAAATTAATATGGATATATTTGTAGTTAATTTCATGAAAATTATTCTAGATAATGATAAGTTTAAGGGAAATTATTTTTGGAGGGGATAACACACTACATAATTTTGGAACAGTGTGATTTTGTATATTTAATGAGATTTGGTTTTTCCCTTCTTTTAGGGGATATGAGAAATTTGGACATTATATTTGATGTGAGACATACATAATATTAAGATTTCTATTTATAATATTGTAGATGGAATTTAACCACTAATTAGTATCCACTAGGTTTATAACCTAGGTGGATTACATAATCATGGTTTATTTATTCATTATTTTATATTTTGTTATAATTCAACTATTATTGTAATTTAGTAATTATTTTAGTTTGAATTCCATTATCTCATAATAATCCCGCAATTATTATATATTCTTTAATTTATAATATTGATCAACAATGATCACTAGGAATCAATTGGAAATATCCTTTGGAGAGAGTGGTTATGATTTATAACAATGTTTACAAACTTGTTTTTATTCTCTCAAATCTCATTTACTAATAAAATGTAATATGTGTTGGGTTGTGATAAAACCATATATTTATTTTTTAATGAATTATTCAATAAAATAATTAAATATTAAATTAATCATGGTATTGAATAAGTGATTAATCCCCCAAAAATAGAGTGCATTATCCCATTATGTTTGTGACTAACAGAATTCACTCTAGTTAGTATATATTTTATAATCAAGGTTGTAATGATGAAAAGGTATGTTTATATGCAATTTAAAAACCTATATTGAATATAAAATGACCATGTACCTGTATAATTATATTTTTAGTGGATTTCATTTAATTTATTTAGATACATAACCATTGGGGAAATTTTCCACTCCCTTATTCTATGATTTTATTCATTTCTATACATTCTATTTTATATTCAATTTAAATAAGAAAACCAAAAAAATGTGCCTCATGATATTGAAATGACCAAGATTACCTAACATTTATGCATTCTTCATTTCTATGTTTACCTATTATTCATGGGATACACCTCAATAATCTCACATCAAATGCTATTATCGTCTACCTTCATTGATGTTTGTTTTCATACACATTGAATTTAATTTTTTTCCAATGACGAGTTAGTGTCAATACATATGTGTATGACATGGAACCTTCCAATATCAGTTATTCTAATATTGCATCTATAATTAAGTCATTCCAATACTGCTTATAGTGTATCATGGGTAGTTATCCATACATACTTTCATGGAATTTTTTTATTAATAAGATTCTATTTACATGAACATTTTTACTCATATTTAAAAGTAACATCCTTCACAAGTGGTTGTAGATAAAAACACTAAAGGCACACTACATACATTTCGTCTCATAAAAGTACTAATTTTATGATAATATAATAACAACCAAATTATAAATGTTTTTCATTTGGTAATTCAATCATATTATTCAGTTCAACTCATAGATAAAAAAATCTAGGATTATTTTATATGTATTTTTGAATTAACCAATGTATTAAAAATGTGATGATTTCAAAAAAAATATTTCAAATATTGGAAAAAATTAATAATTTAAATAAATTAGAAATTTATTATATTTTCATATTTTTCATTGTCTATATATTTTGATTCACGATCAATTAGAATAATCATATTTAATAGGGGACATTAAAGACGAATCACACTCTTAGGTTAGGATATGAGGCTTTGATAGCACATATTGATTAAAAATGGTTGTTATAATAATATATTTTCATGTTTCACACTTCAAAATATTTGATTATAGAATATGGTGGCCTGAGATTGTAGCTTTTAGTCCCTATATATGATTACATTGTCTACCCAATGTTGCCTTGATACTCAGCTCTTTATATTACATAGATTTTGAAACCTTTTATTAAATCATTCCTAACCACTCTCCTACTTTCCAAGGGAATTGAATCTATTGTGGACTACTTATAATGGGGTTATAATTTAAATTAATTATTGAATAGTTTGGAATCAAATCATGGTTATTATACACTTAGATAATATTCCAAAACCAACACCAATTATAAAAATTAACCAAAATACATAAAAAAAATATGAAAACAGAAAAATAATATAGCTAAAAAAGAAAAACAATGAAATAATGTCTAATACAAATCCCACTACAATATAATGATTACTATTAATATTTTAATTTTATCTCGAACTATTTGAAAAAAACATTTATTCATGTATATTCTCTATCAAATGTCATTGGTTTTATAATTTTTTCGCCTCTTATTTGGATAAATTTAGTAATTTAATCACTTATGTTTCATTGAATAACATGGTATATACATTTTTTTAATTATACATGCAATAATATATACCATTTACTTTTTCATTGAGAATGATTAATCCTTAACTAAACTAACACTTACTACACACATCCCATAGGGCTATTTTTTAATATTAAGTAAAAATGTAGGGGAAAATATAGTAGATCCCATATTTACATTTGACTCTTAAAATAGATTTTTATCTCACTAAAACATCTTATGCCTAATTATCCTAAAAACTTTTTTCAGTACCCAACTAATTATATTACATAACATCAAAGGGATTATCAGATTTAATTTTTGGTTAGATCCACAATGTGATACATCGATATAAAAAAATAAATAAACTTTAGTTCAAAATTCAAACATTTACTTGTTATTTAATGACTTTCATAAAAATATTATTTATTTATAAATGATAAATCAATCTAAAAAATTACATTTTTTAGGTAATATATATATTAGAGTGAATATGGATATAATTATCATGCCTTTTATTAATAGAACACACACAAAACATTACCCACACATAATTATTACTCAATATTATATATAATTATATATTATTAAATGAATAAATTAAATGACCGGTGGATGAACTAAAATGATAAGAAATATAAATTGATCATCTTCTTGCATAATATTTTCATTTGGTTCTATCAAATGTTCTTTGATTATCAATACCATTATATATATATATATATCCAGTAAATATATAATAAACACTCTCAGAAACTTAGTTATTGATTATTTAAAATTAAAGTATGAAAAGGTAAATATTTTTTTACCAGCTTTTATTTATTGTAATATTTTCCTTAGCCTACCTGTTTATCTTCTCAATCTATAATCTATGAGTTTGTGTCTTTTTCAAAAATCCCCCCTTAAATGTATTTCTCCAATCACATTCCATTCATATTTAATATTTATATATATAAATAATCATTATTCATAGCTCCTCTGAGTCATAATATTACAACTTTTATATGATCTATATTTTTTCCCAATAAATAATTTTATAAAAAAAATTCAATATAAGGACTAAAAAACCTTCATTGATATCATATTAGACTATAATGAAATAAATTATCCTTATCATTAGTAATAATATTACCATTATATAATTATATACTTATTTATTAATGTTCATTAAAATGAAATCTATATTTCTTAGAAAAAACCATGTTACACAAATTCATAGACATAACATCCCAAAAGAATTTATCTTCATCTCCAATGGTTGATAAAATTATTTTCCCACAATTATAATATATAGGGGAATTTAATTTGATGTCATTTAGGATGGTTGGTACTTCCATAATTATTCTTTTGTAATTTTAATTGAAATAAATTGTAGTTATATAATAAGCCATTTTATATAATTCTATTAAAAATATTATTTTTCCCTTTAAAATTTCTACTTTTTTTGAATATTAAATTGTTCTAATATTGTTCATGTATCCATAAATATCCCATAACACTCAAATATATTGGTTCTCAAACTTAAATCCATTATCATTTATTAGGGGATTTATAATTTCATAGCTAAAAAGGATATATTTATTTAAAAGTTTCACTAAAGTGGTTACCATGTTTCCTGATAGGTTGTTGTTACATATCATTTTTATACATTGTCAACTACTACCTAAATATACTCATTCAATAATGATTTAAGGAATAGTCCAATAATATCTAGTCACCATACACGAAATTTATCCTCATATAGAATTTTTGTATATGGATTTTCTAAAATTCATCACACATTTCCTATAATTTTATCGTTATCAAATCATTTCTCAAAATCTATAGCATCCTTAAAAATTTAAGAATAGTAGAAAACTCTTTTAGAAAACATGAAATATGTTTTTATATTACCATTATTTATACAACATGGAATTTAGAGGAGATTCATCAAATTTGGAAACCCATATTCCTATAGTAAATCAAATTTAGGAATTCTATTATCCTCGTTCTTGTACATGTGTAGTTTTTATCACTGTTGATACTTAACATATTTTTCAAACCCACTCCTGGAATTTTAAATCATTACTTGTGAAATATTCCAAAAATTAATATAAATGCAATATTCAGAGTTGTATAATATACCTTTGGTTGTAATAAAAAAAAGTATTCATCTATAATATAACCATTGATAGGATAATTATTACAACCATGGATGTACTCATGTCTAGATATGTGGTCAGCAACTTGGTTCTGATATTTTTATTAGCCTTGTTTTCTATATCAAATTCTTACTATATTTGAACTAATCTATCATCCATTTGTTATTTCCATCCCATTCAATATATATTTTACAATTGAATGTTGTTATACACTATAACCATATTTTTAATGAGATATTGAATGAAATTCACATTAATAGGAAAAATAATAACAAACATTTATGGACCATGATTAAAAAAAGAACATTAAAAGAAAGATACTATAATTTCTTCAAAAGAGTCTATATAATCTCAATGTATAAAATAATTATTGTATTATATTAATTAAAATTTATGTAAATTAATATAAATGTATTTATTTATTATTGTATGGTTCATATATCACACATTCTTAGATTGTAGAGATCATGTGATTCTATTTACATTAATTTAAAATTGGATTATGTGACATTTAAAATGATGATGTGATTGAATTTAATATTAATATATAAGAAATATCACTCATGTGAAAAATAAAACAATAAAATTAAGAAATAAATTATTTTTTTCATCATTTAATCATATAATAACATGTTTAATATACCTGATGACATTTTTGTGTTATTGGTATTATAATAAAGTTTTCAGAAGAAGAGTAGTGGGTATCATAATCATGTTTAAATATCGAGAAAATTGAGTGGTGATTATAAATTTATAGATCCATATTTTAATGTTTCTCTTAGAGATCATCATTTCCTAGTATTATCGCACTCTAGTAGATACCAATATATTAGAATGGAAAAGTTGGGTAAACCAGAAATGTGGTTATTGTTTATTGAATTTTTTTTAACATAATTAAAAAATGATGAAGCATTTTTATGTTATATTTTTAATGATTAATTTGAGTATTTATATTAATATTTATCGATGTAATCTTTGTGAAAGAAAGATAGTAGATTTCCAATCCATACACCTAAGGAAAACACATTGTTATTCTACAAGTGGCCATCTCACAAGAGTATTAGGTATAGTCTGATAGAAGATAAGATTTTGTATTCCTATTACAAAAGATATAATTGGAAAAAATATGGGGACATATGGATATTGAAAAAATATATTGAGTTTGTCAAGTGTATATGAAATGACCTGACACACTCAGATCTAACATGGGTTACAAGTAAGCCGTGCTTTCCATCCCATGCCCACATCGTACAGAAAAATGGATTGAAATTGGATCTGAGGAGGAATTTAAAACATATGGTCGGCCCTATCATATAAAAACAAATTATATATTTATTGAACAATAATACTTCATTAAAGTGAAAAATTAAAAATTTTACAATATTTAATCAAATAACATAACCATCAAATAAGGTTGAAATTAAATTCACAACATCCCTTAAAAAAGAAAAAGCACAAATTATGTGGATATATTAACTCCATGTCATTCGAACATAAACTCATGTAACATCAATATAAAAAAACCATTCATAAACACATTCATTCTAATTACCCTCATCATTATGGGTTTTGAAATTCAAAAAATTATTTATTTTTGGATCAAACGGTTTTTATTAGGGGTAAATTGATAATATATCCTATTATAAGAAGAGAAAATAATTTAATGATGATTTCATTGATATCTGAATGGGTTTTTTACCCTTAGGATAGAATATTGTTACCATTTAACATGTTATAACTAATCTATATATTAATTATTTCCAGTTTACAAATTATATCCCGATCATGTCCAATATTCAATATTCACAATAATCAGTAAAAGCTATAATATTATCCCAACTCATGACTTGAAAATTAATTCTACAATTAATTATCCTATTATTCTTTCTTCCCATTCGAATCATTCAATTTTTTAATCATATCACTTTAACTAATATAGCAACCCATGCTTAAAATCAACACATGCTAAATTTCTAATTTATCTCATGTAGGAGACATTACTTAATAACATTAAAATGTCATTATTTTATATATAATAATGAAGGAAACTCACATTACTAATTTATTTAAGGAAAATATAATTCTTAAAGAAACTGTAAAAAATTTGGGACCCTACCTTGGGGTTATGACAAAAACCACAATGAACGAAGAACCCTGAAGAAAAACGGGTTGATTCTTCAAGAAGCCTCCATAGATCACATCTCCTAGAAAGACCAAGACCAAAAATCATCATACATATCTTCAACACACTAATAATGACCCATACTTAGTGTAGATCTAAGATACCTTTAGAAGAGGAGATGTAGAGCTATGTAGATCTAAGAAACTAAGAAAGAACAAAGAAGAACATCATCACACCTCAAGAATATAACCTCGATTCGCCAAGAGAAGCCTTCACATCACCACCAAAATGATTTTCAGAGTTTATCCTACCTTCAATTAAGGTTCACACCGTGTTATGGCCACTTAAGAGAAAAAAGGAGGCACTTAGAGGGAATAACGAGTGAGATCCATAGTTTAAGGATCTCATTTAAGTGCCTGCACTGTTAGTGCACACAGTTTGACAAACAGGGTGCTAAACGTGTGTTAGCTACTGCCATGGCCACCCCTCTTGCATGACCTCATCGTGTGTTCTCTCCTAACTGTGAACCAACCATGTGGAAGCTACTGCCTAAAAACATCAACTACGCACAGTTTTTCTACATGGTTAGACAAACCATGCGCTGACTGTACGACTTTCCATGTTCCGTAAAACATCTATCAAAGATCAAAAAACTACATCTTTAGGTGTTCTAAAACTCGGAATAAAATTACGGTGCTCGGTGTAAAAATAACAACCTATTGATATGCTGAAAAAGAATTTTAGAAATATTTATAATTTTAACCCGTTTCAAAACACGAGATCTTACATTTTACAAAATTATTTACTTTAGAATTTTCTATTATATATATATAGGATTTAAATTTATATTTTAAATTAAATTTTTATTGGATCAACACTTAAAAAATTTTAAAATATGGATATTGGATTTTATATTTTTGAAAAGGAAACCAACCAATATAATATCATAGTGTATTCTCACATATATATATATCCTCTTTTGGGTCTGGGATATCATTGACACTATGTTGTTTTCTATTAAATTCATATAATATGATTATTTTTGTAATTATTATATTGGGTTTAATTTGTAGGATTATTGAGTTCTTTATTTTTCCTTTGGGTGTTATTTTACCCTTTCAATGTTATTTTGGGTACTATATCTAGGGTCATAAAGGATGAAATAAATGAACTTGAAGATTGTATCTATTTCTTCTATGAATGAATTCTTTTACATTAATTTGGATCTTGGGATTTATTGAGGAATATAGTGGCATAGTATTCTGTGGATTATAATTTTAAATCATTTCACGAATGTTTTAATTATCCAAAAAATACATCGTACTGTAAGGAATTTGGATATCAAATTTCATATGAATATTATGTGAGGTAAATTATTTATTATTTATTTTATAAAGAATTGATGAATAGAATTATATTTATTGGGGTGTTCTATGGTAATTTTTTCATAGAATAAAATTCTAAATGAATTGAAGTCATACATGATAATAGATGAAAATGGATTCTCCACCATGTGTTAATATGTTTTTTATCATGGGTTTTAAATAGACATTATTTAAAATAACAAAAAAAATCTATATTTATGAAATTTTTGTGACTTAGTGTTATTTATTTTTACATGTATGGACCAATTTTATTTTCGCTTTCATTTGGAATGATGGTGGACATGGAGGCCAATAATGATAAATGTGATTGGTTTCTATAAAGACATGTTGGTAAAGAATATTTGTTGGTGTTTTTTAGATCTGAAATGTCATTAGAAATTTGATAAATATATGGGGAACATTGTAACTATGAGGAAGAGTGTACCATGATTTTTATAAGGAATCCTAAATATCAAAATTAATTTACTGTTTTTTTCCATACATTTATAAATTTTCCATGTTTTCTCTTCTATTTTCTTGTTTTATGAAAATATGATGAATATTAATAATTTTTTGGATAATAAAATAATATAAAACTCCAATGCATTGATCCTGATTTATTGAATCTAAAATTTTAAATATTAATAATTTGTAAAACAATCATCTGATGACATGATGATAAGTTATTCATGTAAGGGGTTGTATATGATTTATTAGAATATTTAAAATGGTCTTAAAGAATAATACGTGATCATTAAGAGTACATTAGGGAGAAAACATAATCATTATTTGGAAATCATGAATACACCCCATTTACATATAAACCCATTATATTATATTTATTCAATGATTATTATGG
The DNA here is from genome assembly GCA_963277665.1 of Viscum album. Lineage (NCBI taxonomy): Eukaryota > Viridiplantae > Streptophyta > Magnoliopsida > Santalales > Viscaceae > Viscum > Viscum album. The sequence goes on along the minus strand of OY728148.1, from coordinate 292,367,280 downwards.
TGGAAGACAATTAATAAAAACAATAATAAGTCTACAATAGGTAAGATGTCTAGAAAATAATAATCAATCCACTTATCCACCCTGTACATTTAATTTCATAAAGATTAGAATACATTACATAAAAGTATAGAAATTATTTGGATTCCTAACCAATATACCTCAAGGACAACCCCTTGAATATATTCCACATAACCACGTTTTGTTGATATCATAATATAGTAGAGATAGATACAGAAGGAATCAACAATGACATCAGAGTTTAGATATATAAAAATAATAATAATGTAAATCATGATAATTTGTCTTCCACAAAAAACCCAACATTAACAAGACACCATATATTATTAAAAATAATTTATTAGGATAAAATTTTCACTAATAAATAATAATTACCTTTAGAAAATAAATATATTATATGTGATAACACTAAAAATATGCACTTTCAATAAAATATGTATATATACATATTTTTCATTAAAAGATAAATTATATATTTTTATATAAAAATTATTATTTATATAAATAATAAAACATATTTTTTAATTAATCATTTAAAAAATATAAATATTATTTTTTTTTCATTTTTTAAGAGGATTTATTTTTTCTTGAAAAATGATGGATTTAAGAAAATTTTAATTTTAATGATTTCATCACCATGTAAAAAAAATATAGAATATTTAAAAATAATTAATGAAATAAAATAAAATATTAATGAATAAAATTAAATGTTTATTAATTTTATTATATTATTCAAATCCTATTATATATATTTTTAGTAATAAAACAAATTCATTAAAATAAAATGAAATAATTTTTTTAGTCATTATGTTTAATTAAGTTAAATTTTGGAGTAAAAAGGTTAACCTTAAATCACACTTGGATATAAAAAAAGAGTACATGTGAGGATATTTAAACCATACCATGTTACAAATTTCATATCTTGAAATTGTTGGAGTTATTACCAATAATAGTTCAATGATATATGTAAATATTTAAATAATATGTACATAACTAACTTTTTTCACATATAAAAGGGAACCCTTCTAATCCATTATCATACAACCATTACATAAAATTAAACCTTGAAAATATAACATTTCACTCTCACCATAATCCTCTCATGAAAAAATAATATCATACTCACTAATATTTACCCTAATCTATTGAAATAAAAATGGATTCTTAATGATAAACCAGTCCTCTATTGTAAGGGTTATCTTGTGCGATTTTTTTCATCATAGTCATAATCTTCTGATCATAATACTACCTTAATAATTTAATTCATTAAGTAAAATTACAATTATTATATGAAATTAATATTTATATATAATCTATTATTTATTCATTACTATCATCTTAGAAAAACAACAGAATGAAAATCATGCATGTATGCGGAGTATGGCCTCCATAGAGAATAATTTTTTATTCATGTAGTTTTTCAATATTTATAATTACATACTCAAATATGGTTCATCCTAACAAAATAATTAAAATTATATCATTACACATATTTTTTTTTAAATTATTTTAAAATAAAAATATCTTCAATGATACTCACCAATTGGGTTAAAGCGTGTTCTTGTTTTCGTTTGTTTAACAACCTATATGATTGAAGATTTAAAATCCAATCATGGAAAACTATAGGAAAATGAAAAATAATATCATTATAATATATTTTTATAATAAATATTTTTATATTGAATTGGAAATAATATAGTAAATATAAGAATTATTATTATTGTGTATTTCACATTCTCTAAAATCAATAAATTAAACCAACATTGATTCTATTTTTATGAAGTGTAACAAACAGTATTATGCATTGGAAGAGATACATATAAATAAATATAAGTTATATATTATAGTATATTTTATGGTTATTTAACTATTAAATTGGTATCAATTAATTCATAATGATATTATCTATATAAAACAAGAACAAATAGATAATCTTATTAAAACCTGATTTTGAAAGTGATTACAACTTTCTATTATAAGAAGAGAATTCATATGAAAGCATAGTATATATGGAAATTTATCGGAATTTGTATAGAAATAGGTAATTTATATTTTAATATTTATAATATATTAGGACAAATCTATTCTTTGGAAATAAATAGTTAAGGTAATGGACTTGGTATCTCAAAATCCATTCATTGCGTTATACAATTTTATATTTGAACACTGATTTTCCAAGACATCACAATTTAAAATATTTTATATTTTAAAATCATAGGACGTTGAATTTTTTTTCCAAATTCTCTTTTATTATTATATTTTGGTTTAATTTTGTAGTAATATTTTAATAACAGACTCATAACTATCAATTTTTAACACAACTAACTATAAATGTTTTTAAAAGACTCTTTTTATTGATTTTAATTTCATTATCATCAAAGTTAATCTACCCCTTGTGAATATTGGGTGTTATGTTTCACTATACGTTATACTCCTATTATTTTTTTATCATGTCTTTAACAAACTGTTATTTAATTCATTATCTTATTTGGATATTTTAGGAATCTCATTTTTCCATGTAAAATTAATATGATGATTTTGAAATTTCATTATACACATTTCTAATTATCTAGGTCATGTTATGCGATGATGGTTTTTTTAAATAGGAACACAAATAAAAAAATTAGGATATGTGTGAGACCTATATCTCTCTCCATTTCATTGTATAAAGGCTTATATATCATGAGAATAAAATCTTATGTTAAGGGGTTAGTAAGTTTCTATTTTTTTCTATGGTAAATCATGTTTTAATTTAGTGATACTCTCTAATTTATGATTGAATGTGTTAGTATGTGTTTATGATCAAAATTATTTGAAATCCTAGGATTTTTATTGTTATATTTTTTCATATATCCCATGAATCATTTCATAGGATTTCTGATTTATTTTATAATGCCATTGTAAAAGTGTTTTCATTTGAGATGTCATGTATATAATTCATGGTTGTGGTACAAACAAGAAAATTAATGTTCATTTAAAATATATATTTTTCACTGTATATGCGTTTACTTATTACTATGGAAAATCCATTTTGGGATTTTTTATGTTATCCCATAATTATTGTTTGATGTCACCCATTATAATTTTTTCCCCTCACTTGGTTTTCAAAATGACTATGTCTCCAAAAAAATCTAAATCTAAATTTATATTTTTGATAATTGTTCACAATATTTAAAATACTTGTTTTTTTGTTTCTTGTTTCCAATAAAATAAATCATTTGATCTTCAGGAAATGATAACATTTTTGGATGTAATGATTAAATCATTATATCAATGTATTATTTATAAATGATTAGAATGTGTATAAATAGAAGGAAACTAAAATAGAAATGTTAACTTCAATATATAATGAGAATGAATAAAAAATATAGAAAAAAATGCTGAAATGATCCCTTTAATAGAGAACCCATTACACAGTTTCACAACTGTACTCTTTATACACAACCCCTCCCTTACATCCTCCATGATCATCAAGACTATGAAAATCCGTACAAAAAATGTAGAATACTCATTGCATCAAATTAATTTTGTGTGTTAAATTCATTAATGCATTCAATAATTTGGATGAAATGAATAATAGGATGATATCAAATTTTTACGGTGTTTCATATATATTGGTAATTCTGAAATTGGAATATTAACATAGTCTTTAATATTCCTTATCTATCATTCATAAATGAATATTATTGGATAATAACAATATTTTCTTGTATTTATCATTATATATTAAATATAATGCATTTCTAACATGAAGAAGACATTTTATGGACGTATAATATAATTCAACCAACCAGAAAAACATTATAGAATAAAATAGACATTAATATGTCTTATTTAGTTATATATAATTAGAATAAATTAAATATCACATTGAAACTATCCTATGTCTCAATAGAGTATTATTAATGAACTTTTGTGAACCAGTAATTATTTATTTGAGATATATTTTCCTAGATAATGTAATTAGAACCTGGCCATGAATGAAAATATTACAAGACACCAAGAAATTATAAGATTAAATCATTCAATTTTAGTTAAATGTCATGTGTGGAACATCATAAAAGGACATGCATATTTAGTCACACAAGAGTGACATGGGAATCTATGTTATTATGACAAGACACCAATGAATAGTAAGGGTTTTCATTCATTAGACATAATAGACTTGAGACTTTATTAGTTTTTATTGTTAGTATATTTTAGTTTTTGTTACATGATTCCCTTTAATTGATAATGATTCTGACATGGTGATATCACAATTTATTTATATATTTTCTTATTAGTTTCTATATATGTTTTCTTTACATTTAAAATGTAAAGTAGTATATAATGACCAAATTTTGTGGTTTTTTGAGTTATTATAACAAATCAATAATTCACCAGGAAGGCTAATTAATTGTTAAATTAATAACATCTTAACCATCATGTTATAGGACTGATTTTATGTATAATTATTTGTTCATTGGGATCACAATTATCTTGGAACCATCCTATGACATTAATACATTAGGATTTTTCATGTAGAGGATTTTAAAATGTCTTGAAAATCATTTTTGTGTTACACTTTGTGTCATGGTGTAATGAATGAGTGGGATGTTTTGTGATGTGCATGCATATAATGGTAACCAACATTCCATGTAAGGGTAGATTAGTAGGTTTGTTCACCCCATGAAACTCTTTTAATATTGTGAAAATTGATTTGTAAGGGTGAATTTTATAATATCATAATGGCCAATTGAACAACTTTTTAATTATCAACTAAGTATAAATTTGAACAATATAATCATTATTAATACCATGACCATATATTCACTACATAGAAGTATTATAATATATTTATATTGGAATTAAATATAATCCTCACATTATCACTCAATTGTTCATGTTGTTGACCACTTGGTCTATGATCAATGAAATGATATCTTAGCTAGAAATCAATATATGATTCACCAAAAACAGCAAATATAAATTGAAATTAATATGGATATATTTGTAGTTAATTTCATGAAAATTATTCTAGATAATGATAAGTTTAATGGAAATTATTTTTGGAGGGGATAACACACTACATAATTTTGGAACAGTGTGAGTTTCTATATTTAATGAGATTTGGTTTTTCCCTTCTTTTAGGGGCTATGAGAAATTTGGACATTATATTTGATGTGAGACATACATAATATTAAGATTTCTATTTAAAATATTGTAGATGTAATTTACCCACTAATTAGTATCCACTAGGTTTATAACCTAGGTGGATTACATAATCATGGTTTATTTATTCATTATTTTATATTTTGTTATAATTCAACTATTATTGTAATTTAGTAATTATTTTAGTTTGAATTCCATTATCTCATAATAATCCCTCAATTATTATATATTCTTTAATTTATAATATTGATCAACAATGATCACTAGGAATCAATTGGAAATATCCTTTGGAGAGAGTGGTTATGATTTATAACAATGTTTACAAACTTGTTTGTTTTCTCTCAAATCTCGTTTCCTAATATAATGTAATATGTGTTGGGTTGTGATAAAACCATATATTTAATTTTTAATGAATTATTCAATAAAAAAATTAAATATTAAATTAATCATGGTATTGAATAAGTGATTAATCCCCCAAAAATAGAGTGTATTATCCCATTATGTTTGTGAGTAACATAATTCACTCTAGTTAGTATATATTTTATAATCAAGGTTGTAATGATGAAGAGGTATGTTTATATGCAATTTAAAAACCTATATTGAATATAAAATGACCATGTACCTGTATAATTATATTTTTAGTGGATTTCATTTAATTTATTTAGATACATAACCGTTGGGGAAATTTTCCACTCCCTTATTCTATGATTTTATTCATTTCTATACATTCTATTTTATATTCAATTTAAATAAGAAAACCAAAAAAAATGTGCCTCATGATATTGAAATGACCATGATTACCTAACATTTATGCATTCTTCATTTCTATGTTTACCTATTATTCATGGGATACACCTCAATAATCTCACATCAAATGCTATTATCGTATACCTTCATTGATGTTTGTTTTCATACACATTGAATTTGAATTTTTTTCCAAGGACGAGTTAGTGACAATACATATGTGTATGACATGGAACATTCCAATATCAGTTATTCTCATATTGCATCTATAATTAAGTCATTCCAAAACTACTTATAGTGTATCATGGGTAGTTATCCATACATACTTTCATGGAAATTTTTTTATTAATAAGATTCTCTTTCATGAACATTTTTACTCATATTTAAAAGTAACATCCTTCACAACTGGTTGTAGATAAAAACACTAAAGGCACACTACATACATTTAGTCTCATAAAAGTACTAATTTTACGATAATATAATAACAACCAAATTATAAATGTTTTTCATTTGGTAATTAAATCATATTATTCAGTTCAACTCATAGATAAAAAAATCTAGGATTATTTTATATGTATTTTTGAATTCACCAATGTATTAAAAATGTGATGATTTCAAAAAAAATATTTCAAATATTGGAAAAAATTAATAATATAAATAAATTAGAAATTTATTATATTTTCATATTTTTCATTGTCTATATATTTTGATTCATGATCAATTAGAATAATCATATTTAATAGGGGACATTAAAGAAGAATCACACTCTTAGGTTAGGATATGTGGCTTTGATAGCACATATTGATTAAAAATGGTTGTTATAATAATATATTTTCATGTTTCCCACTTCTAAATATTTGATTATATAATATGGTGGCCTGAGATTGTAGCTTTTAGTCCCTATATATGATTACATTGTCTACCCAATGTTGCCTTGATACTCAGCTCTTTATATTACATAGATTTTGAAACCTTTTATTAAATCATTCATAACCACTCTCCTACTTTCCAAGGGAATTGAATCTATTGTGGACTATTTATAATGGGGTTATAATTTAAATTAATTCTTGAATAGTTTGGAATCAAATCATGGTTATTATAAACTTAGATAATATTCCAAAACCAACACCAATTATAAAAATTAACCAAAATACATAAAAAAAATATGAAAACAGAAAAATAATATAGCTAAAAAAGAAAAACAATGAAATAATGTCTAATAAAAATCACACTACAATTTAATGATTACTATTAATATTTTAATTTTATCTCGAACTATTTGAAAAAAACATTTATTCATGTATATTCTCTACCAAATGTCATTGGTTTTATAATTTTTTTGCCTCTTATTTAGATAAATTTAGTAATTTAATCACTTATGTTTCATTGAATAACATGGTATATACATTTTTTTAATTATACATGCAATAATATATAACATTTACTTGTTCATTGAGAATGATTAATCCTTAACTAAACTAACCCTTACTACACACATACCATAGGGCTATTTTTTAATATTAAGTAAAAATGTAGGGGAAAATATAGTATATCCCATATTTACTTTTGACTCTTAAAATAGATTTTTATCTCACTAAAACATCTTATGCCTAATTTTCCTAAAAACATTTTTCAGTACCCAACTAATTATATTACATAACATCAAAGGGATTATCAGATTTAATTTTTGGTTAGATCCACAATGTGATACATCGATATAAAAAAATAAATAAACTTTAGTTCAAAATTCAAACATTTACTTGTTATTTAATGACTTTCATAAAAATATTATTTATTTATAAATGATAAATCCATCTAAAAAATTACATTTTTTAGGTAATATATATATTAGAGTGAATATGGATATAATTATCATGCCTTTTATTAATAGAACACACACAAAACATTACCCACACATGATTATTACTCAATATTATATATAATTATATATTATTAAATGAATAAATTAAATGACCGGTGGACGAACTAAAATGATACGAAATATAAATTGATCATCTTCTTGCATAATATTTTCATTTGGTTCTATCGAATGTTCCTTGATTATCAATACCATTATATATATATATATCCAGTAAATATATAATAAACACTCTCAGAAACTTTGTTATTTATTATTTAAAATTAAAGTATGGAAAGGTAAATATTTTTTATACCAGCTTTTATTTCTTGTTATATTTTCCTTACCCTACCTCTTTATCTTCTCAATCTATAATCTATGAGTTTGTGTCTTTTTCAAAAATCCCCCCTTAAATGTATTTCTCCAAGCACATTCGATTCATATTTAATATTTATATATATAAATAATCATTATTCATAGATCCTCTGAGTCATAATATTACAACTTTTATATGATCTATAATTTTTCCCAATAAATAATTTTATAAAAAAAATTCAATATAAGGACTAAAAAACCTTCATTGATATCATATTACACTATAATGAAATAAATTATCCTTATCATTAGTATTAATATTACCATTATATAATTATATACTTATTTATTAATGTTCATTGTAATGAAATCTATATTTCTTAGAAAAAACCATGTAACACAAATTCATAGACATAACATCCCAAAAGAATTTATCTTCATCTCCAATGGTTGATAAAATTATTTTCCCACAATTATAATACATAGGGGAATTTAATTTGATATCATTTAGGATGGTTGGTACTTCCATAATTATTCTTTTGTAATTTTAATTGAAATAAATTGTAGTTATATAATAAGCCATTTTATATAATTCTATTAAAAATTTTATTTTTTCCTTTAAAATTTCTACTTTTTTGGAATATTAAATTGTTCTATTATTGTTCATGTATCCATAAATATCCCATAACACTCAAATATATTGGTTCTCAAACTTAAATCCATTATCATTTATTAGGGGATTTATAATTTCATATCTAAAAAGGATATATTTCTTTAAAAGTTTCACTAAAGTGGTTCCCATGTTTCCTGATAGGTTGTTGTTACATATCATTTTTAGAAATTGTCAACTACTACCTGAATATACTCATTCACTAATGATTTAAGGAATAGTCCAATAATATCTAGTCACCATACACGAAATGTATCCTCATATAGAATTTCTGTATATGGATTTTCTAAAATTCATCACACATTTCCTATAATTTTATCGTTATCAAATCATTTCTCTAAATCTATAGCATCCTTAAAAATTTAAGAATAGTAGAAAACTCTTTTAGAAAACATTACATATGTTTTTATATTACCATTATTTATACAACATGGAATTTAGAGGAGATTCTTCAAATTTGGAAACCCATATTCCTATAGTAAATCAAATTTAGGAATTCTATTATCCTCGTTCTTGTACATGTGTAGTTTTTATCACTGTTGATACTTCACATATTTTTCAAACCCACTCCTGGAATTTTAAATCATTACTTGTGAAATATTCCAAAAAATAATATAAATGGAATATTCAGAGTTGTATAATATACCTTTGGTTGTAATAAAAAAAAGTATTCATCTATAATATAACCATTGATAGGATAATTATTACAACCATGGATGTACTCATTTCTAGATATGTGGTCAGCAACCTGGTTCTGATATTTTTATTAGCCTTGTTTTCTATATCAAATTCTTAATATTTTTGAACTAATCTATCATCCATTTGTTATTTCCATCCCATTCAATAAATATTTTACAATTGAATGTTTTTATACACTATAACCATATTTTTAATGAGATATTGAATGAAATTCACATTAATAGGAAAAATACTAACAAACATTTATGGACCATGATTAAAAAAAGAACATTAAAAGAAAGATACTATAATTTCTTCAAAAGAGTCTATATAATCTCAATGTATATAATAATTATTGTATAATATTAATTAAAATTTATGGAAATTAATATAAATGTATTTATTTATTATTGTATGGTTCATATATTACACGTTCTTAGATTGAAGAGATCATGGGATTCTATTTACATTAATTTAAAATTGGATTATGTAACATTTAAAATGATGATGTGATTAAATTTAATATTAATATATAAGAAATATCACTCATGTGAAAAATAAAACAATAAAATTAAGAAATAAATTATTTTTTTCATCATTTAGTCATCTAATAACATGTTTAATATACCTAATGACATTTTTGTGTTATTGGTATTATAATAAAGTTTTCACAAGAAGAGTAGTGGGTATCATAATCATGTTTAAATATCGAGAAAATTGAGTGGTGATTATAAATTTATAGATCCATATTTTAATTTTTCTCTTAGAGATCATCATTTTCTAGTATTATCGCACTCTAGTAGATACCAATATATTAGAATGGCAAAGTTGGGTAAAACAGAAATGTGGTTATTGTTTATTGAATTTTTTTTAACATAATTAAAAAATGATGAAGCATTTTTAAGTTATATTTTTAATGATTAATTTGAGTATTTATATTAATATTTATCGAAGTAAACTTGGTGAACAAAAGATAGTAGATTTCCAATCCATACACCTAAGGAAAACACATAGTTATTCTACAAGTGGCCATCTCACAAGAGTATTAGGTATAGTCTGATAAAAGATAATATTTTTTATTCCTATTACAAAAGATATAATTGGAAAAAATATGGGGACATATGGATATTGAAAAAATATATTGAGTTTGTCAAGTGTATATGAAATGACCTGACACACTCAGATCTAACATGGGTTACAAGTAAGCCGTGCATTCCATCCCATGCCCACATCGTACAGATAAATGGATTGAAATTGGATCTGAGGAGGAATTTAAAACATATGGTCGGCCCTATCATATAAAAACAAATTATATATTTATTGAACAATAATACTTCATTAAAGTGAAAAATTAAAAAATTTACAATATTTAATCAAATAACATAACCATCAAATAAGGTTGAAATTAAATTCACAACATCCCTAAATAAAGAAAAGGCACAAATTATTTGGATATATTACCTCCATGTCATTCGAACATAAACTCGTGTAACATCTATATAAAAAAACCATTCATAAACACATTCATTCTAATTACCCTCATCATTATGGGTTTTGAAATTCAAAAAATTATTTAATTTTGGATCAAAAGTTTTTTATTAGGGGTAAATTGATAATATATCATATTATAAGAAGAGAAAATAATTTAATGATGATTTCATTGATATCTGAATGGGTTTTTACCCTTAGGATAGAATATTGTTACACTCCGAGTTTACAATTTTCTTGAATTATATTAATATTTATCAAATATGTATTAACTATTAGGTGTATTAAAGTATTTATATTTTAAAAATGGAATCCAATATTAGCTTAATGACTTCATGGTTATGGGTGGAATTTTCAATTTATCATAGATGACATATAATACTTGTTCGAGTCCCTAAATGGGATTGATAATTTTAATATTGGATTTATTTTATTCATTTACAATTTTGATTTAATTTTTATTTCCCCTCTTCATATTTAATTCCTGGAAAAAAATTGTGGGAGATTCTATCCCCTATTGTGAATTAGAATCAAAGACATAGTGATGAATGTATAGGAATATGCACCTTTCTTTATTTGAGAACCTGGATCATGATTCAATGGTTGCATGATGAGAATAAGATCATTATGATTTAAAAATTTCAAATAAATGTTTGATTTATTATGAATTATATAAATTTATCTATTTTGATTCATGGTTATTATATTATATTTTATTTACTGAATTGTTAGTATTGTTTCCTGGACCATATTGTCTTAATCCAGTGGAAATGTGGTGTTTTTTGAAAATCGCAACAGATCCTCGCTCAGGAAACATGATCACATGAGTTATAGTTCTAGAATAAAAAACATGAGATATTATTTATGAATGATGATCGATTATGATTACTATATAGTGTGAGTTCCAAGTGAAAAATTCATGTAGAGATACTAAAGGTGTGGTTTAATTCTCTTATAAGAACCTGTTATGGGTGTTCATCATTTATTGGGGTACATGTTACGACCTTTTGTGAGGTTCGGGTCCAGAGGGCATATGTTGTACAAAAAAAAGTATATCTGAGGCACATATGAAGGTACCTTCTATGGGTTATAGAAATATTAGGGTCTTAAAACACTATGAATTTGGGAGATGAAACATAATATGGGATGATGTATATTCCTAATGATTGTCATTGAGAGTACATTTGACGTAATATGATATAAATGATTTATACAACCCCCATATAGGTGTTTTGAAAGAAAACTATCTAGGGTGAGGATTTGATTTAATATGATGATGTCATTAGTGATTATCCATTTATAATGTGATGTATAGGCACTAATCGATAATAATGGACCTAACTAAAAAACATTAGAATTGGAATTGGCTTGGTTATGATGAAGAGTGGGTTTAACTGAGTAAAGATAAAAGAGGTCTCAATTAGAATATGATAGGGAAGACTTATGTATGAGTTTGAGGAACTATATGTGAAATGACATCATGTTTCCAATGGGTCTTAGAGCAAGATAGCTTGTGACTATCCATATGATGTGGGACTAGGAGTGTTGGACTATTTAAATTAGGATGTTTGGAAACTTGTTGAGGTTTGGGATTGAAAGATATTTTTTTTTGTGTTATCAATATGAGATTGGGTGATGATAATGATGTTGATCATAGACCATGGTATGTTGGGGGGACTCCATCATATTCACTGGTGGACAAGATTAGATGTGTTCTGTGATGTAGGGATTGTTCCACGTTAATAGAATTTAGGTGATGATTTAGTGAGTGTGTGAGAAGTGTTTTGGTCCCTTTCAGATACATTGCTACTACATATGTGTTCATGTTATTGGATATAGACTAAATGGGGGTATTTATCATGAGTTATGGACCCTCTATGTGTTATATAACTCGGGGGATGTATTGTCCTATATGATTCCAAGCCCTAAAGTGAATGAATTAATTCCTTTAATTGAGTAATATTATATATGGATAACAAACCCTTCCTTGATTGGTATTTCATAATGATTTTAAAATTCCCTAACTACAGAGCTATAGGACTCGGTATGATGTGAGACATAAAAAACTGACCATACCATAAGTGATGAGGTAGTGGGTCAATATTCAATCATTATATTTTTACAGCATATTTTGTTGAGGAGATAGTTGATTCCCAACTCGAAGTATTTGAGTGTGTTTTGGGACATTTTTAGAATGGGATGATAAAAAACAAGATTTTAAAATGGTGTGACCAGGTATGATTAGGTTTCATGGTGGTCAATTTTGAAATATATGAACCAATGTGACAACACACCTTTTTTCGAGTCATTGTATACTTTTTTGTAAATAATGTCAATGGGAAATTTAAATTTTTTTATTTTGATAATGTAATTACATATATTGCATGATTAATATGTGTGTTCATAAAAATGTTTTACTTCAAAAAATTGGTACATCATTGATTGTGTAGTATAAATAAAAAAATTCTCCCCAGAATGAGAAACCTGATGACCATGAAGACATTTTGTATTATTTAATGTCTTTCATGGGGAATATTTTTGGTATTATATATTCAAAAATTTTTTAATCAAGATAGATAATAATAATAGGTTTTTTAAGACTAGGGTTTTCATTGTGTCTTAAAGATTTTTGTAGTGTAGATTATAAGTTTTATTCCTTTTTTAATTTCCAAATGTGATTAGCCTATTGAATCAAATTCTAATATCATCTTGAATGATCATATGTCAATATTAATATATACATCTAATTAAATTATTATATAAATTTTTTGTTAAATTTATTATGCATACATATATCCATGGTATATATGATTATTCTAGTTAGTAGTTATAGTTTTATGGATTCGATTCAAGGGAATAGTCTTCCCATTTTATGAATTGGGATCCCATCACAAGTTGAAAATATATGGGGTATAGAGAGGTTTTGATAAGGTCACTTAGTGGATAGAGAACAATAACTGTCATGAGGTCTCCAATATGGGGAATTATAAAAGGATTATAGAATATTTAATTTTGTTTCACTTTTTGTGACATGGTAGAAAGATGGATTATAATTGTTTTAAAGATTGTGATGGACCTTTAACAGGTTCTTTACAAACACCTTTCTACTTATAAACTATAATTACATGTGTTTTATGGTATCTATTTTCGTTATTATTGTGGATAAGATTATTATTTAGATATGGTATGTTGTTATAGGTTGCTATTTAATTTTTTGTATCATTTCCCATTGGAATGAATCCAATATTGATTTATTATATTAGTCATATATGATTCCTTTAAAATATACATGACTGAGTGTGGTTGTATTTTAATGATATTGTTTTTGATATTTTTTGTTAAAAAAATAACATATATTATGTATTCCTATATAATTTGTTCTAGGAAATAAACTATGGTGGACACTGTCTTTCACCCACATGAGTATTTATGAAGGTATTTTATATGGATCATAGTGTAGAATTTTCTCTAGGTATTGTAGTTATATACAACCCTATTTAATATATTAATAGATACCAATGTTAAGTAAGATAATGATTCTTAACCCTCATTAATATAACCATGGATAGTTTTGTATTTAAATTGTATACCTAATGCATGATAATAATAAAATTATTAGTTTCCTTGATGAATAGAGTTTTTTGTGAAAAATAGTCAATGTAAACATATATTGTGTTCCTCATATGTATTTTTGGTATTATTATATATGATCCTATAGAGTTTATGTGAGGATTATTGTAAATACTAGGACATTTAAATTTGTTATATTGTATTGGTGTTCTTGTTATGGAGGTTTTTCTCATATTGTAAAATTTGTAGGATTTATTTCAAATTATTTGTGGAAATGGTTTCCCCAATGATATCTGGTGGTGATACAAGTTTTTCTGTGATAGGATGATTATAGTGTGTGTATAAGAAAATTGTTCTAGTATTAAAGACATGTGATAGATAATGGTATGGTTAACCTTTTCATGGGTAAAATGATTTTGGATATTGGATGGGGTTGACAGGTCTATTATATTGTTTGATGTGTGGGCCCATGATAGATGAGCTTAAAATAATACGATTATTATTCTAGTTGTCTGATCATGTAGTGCTAGATTTTTTACACATTAGAACTAAATGAGATCATGATATATAATGGTTTAGAATATGTGAGAGGGTTTTTAGCGAATAAATATATCTAAGGTAGAGGGTGAACATTCTATGTATTTTTAGGAAAACATTTTATTATTGGGGTCCATGTATGCACTAGTTATGAATAATGGAATCTATTTTTATATTGGATAACTGTTAATGTGTTGTAGAATTGAGTGTTAGTATAGTATCAATGATCATTGAAAATGTTATATTGGTAGTATAGTAGTGATATGTGTGCAGGAATGTTGTCCAAGGGCCTTAGTGTTGTTTTTTCACTATAGTAAAAGGATAAAATGGTAATATATTCTATTAGGGTTGTAAGGTTGACAAGGTTTCATTCATTATCATTAATTGATAGGATGGGATAGAATATATTTGGGGGGAATGAGATGAGGGCATTGATTAACCCATGGTTTTTAGTACCAATGGATTGGTTCAAGGGAATCCATATGGTGGGTACGTCACTATTGGTTTTTAAAATCTGATATCCATTTTATCACTACACTATTTCATAGAAAAAATATTTTTATAGTTTATATTTGAATGAAATTTTATTTTTCGTTTTGGCCCCCATCTATGAGTGGGCTATCTATGTTTGTTTATAACATGAGGTAATAGAGGAGGTCTGTAATAAAATGATTTTTTTTTCTTATTGGAGAGATGATAAAAATATAATTATTTGGGGAGTTTCATATTTGTCATGGAATCACAAACCTCATGTTGAAAAGGATACAGGTGTCGTGAGAAAAATATGAGAGATTATATATTTGACACAAAGATATATATTCGTGGAAGGATCAAATGTGGTATACTTCCTTGATAAATACAGGATTCACAATATGTTTGTGGTATTAAAAATATTTTGTTTATTAGTATATGGATCCGGGTGTAGCTAAGGTGATATGAGAGTGACTCTGATCAATGGTACATCACTGCTCGATGTGGTAGAATGATGTAAGGTTTGTTTGTTTTGTGATATAATAATGAAACAACATAAATATATGGATTTAATCATCAATTTTGGAGTTTATATGATTTTATACTTTCTTTTGTGTTAATGAATCAATATATTATTAGGTTGTTTATTATTGTTTTGATGGGTGTTATAATTATTTTTCAAAAGAATACTATCGAATGAGAGGAAAAAGTGAAATGTTATAGGAAATTAGATTTGGTGATGTGGAAACATTATCAAGTGAGACATTATATCACTATAATATAATTTTATAGAAAATTCAGATAATTGTATGATTTAGATTTTGGAACCACCCCCTTTAATGTGAATGCTTATTGTATGGAACACCATGATATAGAGATATAATGGGGGTAACACCTAATTAATATTGGTGAGATAGATGTGGGTGTGCATTTTAATGGTGTTATAATTGGTGGTTATTATGTCGATTTGATTCTTTTGAGTATTGTTAATTTTCATTAGAGTTTCACAATGGAATAACATTTCTTATTCCAAAAAATAACAGTAAAATTATTTATTCAATTGGTGATTGAAATAGGTTGAATTATATACTGGAATGAGAACTCTAATATATCATGGAATGGAATAATTTATGCTGAGTTTATAATAACCCACATCATTATGGATTTTGAAATCCAAATTATATTTTAATTCTTCTCAAATAGAGTTATATAATGTTTTATATTATAATTCCTCGGACTGTGAATTGTTCAAATATATTTTAAACAAATTTTTTGATCCATGAATATTTTTTAACCATAAGGGTTTAATTTGTTTTGATTATAAAACAAGTAAGTTTTTCATTATATAATAATATTTATTAATAAACTATTAATTATTATGAATAAGTTAAAGTTATTATATTTTAAATAGAGTAATAAATTTTAATTTAATATTCGTAGTATATGTTTGATAGGTAATTTTTACTAAGGTGAAATATAAACATGGTTTGGTTTATTAGATTGGGTTCATGACATTTAATTGGGATATTCTATTACTAGTTTCCTTTTTTAATTTTATTTCCCATTTCCAATCCCAACATTTCCTTACAAAAAAATGATTGGAAGATGGTCTCTCCATTTTTATACACATTTTAGATTAATGTGGTGGATGGAGGGAGAGGGGGTGATTTCGTCTTTGTTTGAGGAGTGGGATATGGATGTAATGACAATGAGACACAAATATGGGTTTAAATATTCAATGATTTGGTGATAAGGTAGTACATGTTTCTTTTTTAAATTTTTTCCATTTTTATTAATATTTTTTGTGTTCTAATCTATATTATATTATTGTAATAATATTATGTTTTATAGAGGATTTATTTGTGGAGATACATGGGGGTTTCAGGATAATCAAAATAGATTTCAGTTTGGGATAAGCAATAAAAAAACGTGGTGTATAAAAATATACCAAACTTTTTATTTATTATTGATGATGTTATAACATGAGGATTCAAAAATATTTATTCTATTTTGAAACACTATATAGAGATAATCGAGATGTGGTTGAATGCTTTTCATGACACACCTTGTGGGGGTATGTAGCCATGTGAAAAATACAATTAGTTCTTGTATGTGGTGTATTACTAATGAATATATAAAGTAAATGAATATTGGTTTTGTGATGAACATGTCTAGGTTCCTTGTGAGTTATATGATTTGTAGGGTTAGAAAAAAATATTTAATTTCTTGTTACACATCAGGATGGTCTGAGGTGTATTCACAGCGGAGGCCTTGGAGAACACACATCATGTACTATGATATACATGTCATTTGCGACCCCCATAAAGGGGTTTTAGACATTTTTATTCACTATAGATAAAATTATACCTATATAGACTCCATTATATGTACATAATCATATTTAATGTTATAAAGAGGCTATCACTGAGATAAAATTACTTGAAGATATATTTCGGTAACTAGAATAGGAAAAGGTGCGATGGAGAGAGGTTTCTATCAAGTGATAGTTTGAGTAATATAAATTATGTTATGTGAGATATGAATCTAGATCAAGTCATTTGATCTATGTAGAACATTTAATCATATTTAAAAGGGTATCATAGTGGGATATACATTGATAGTTCTAAAGATGTAGGAACATGAGTGATATTGTATTTTTATGAGGATATGGACACACCACACGAGGTACCCTCCATGAAGATCTTGCGGACTATGGTCACAATAATGTGATAGGGATAATGGTGGTATCAGTGAGTAGAGAATTTAGAGGGTTTTAGGGACACTGATGGAGGCCCTATAATAAGATATTGTGTTTGATTCAAAATTTGAAGCTAGTTATGTGTAATTATCTCCCATGTGATGAGATGGTGGGCTTGTTTAAAGGTTTCATGGACCTACATATTTATATTTTTATCTACATGTGTGTGGTTATAATAGTTGAAATATATTGTGCGTAAGGGGGTCTTAAAATCAATACCCATAATTAAGGCATTTTTTTATTTGACGACATCCATGATTGAGTCATGTCCTTGTTTTAATAAAGTAGGACCTTGAATTGAGTAAAAATGGTATAGGGTAGTGGATCTTTTTTAGGGTTCTTGGGAAGTGAGAGTTGAAAACCTAGAATGAGATGGAATGATATTGTTTTGATGTGAGAAAAGGATAATAGACACAACAATGATTAATGTATTTGATTGTTCGGATTTGGACTTACGACTCTACTAGGGTCCTTCATGTAGTGGGTCGAGGACATAGTGGATTCCCTAGCATGAGTATTTCAGTATCTGCCAGAATGTGGGAATGGTAGAATGTGGTGATGGTAGGATTATAGAATGGAATTCAAGTATGTGTGGTCTTGTGGCTTTGTGGAAATATATAATTTGAAAAACCAATAAGGGTTTTTATCTTACCCATAATCATGGAGACTTAGTTGGAAACTTACATTATAGTGATTTTTTATATAATTAATTTATTATAAATATTTATTATATTGTATTAGAAAATTACATTTGAATTCAATTGTTATGATTGAAAATTAAAGTTACACCATTTACAATGACCTACCAACTATTTATTTCTCAACCCCTTCGTGGGAATGTAGTGTATTTTTAGACATTTTGTTTTCTTTCTGGTAGATAAAGTTACATGTAATGGATCAGATAGAGGCCCAACATAGTACATCAGGATAGAGAAATTCAATGAGATATAGATACTTAGTCTATTAGTATAGACAAAGTATGGAAGTATGGTTGAGGGTTTATTTTTTATTTTTATTTAATATTTTTATAGTATAATAATTGGGGATGATAAGTTGATATATGTTTTATTATTATAATTCCTTTTGATTTTATGTTTATGCATGAAATGTTGACTTTGCATTGTGTTTACCATGATTTTATATTCACTGATTCTTAAAATTAACAATGTATGAATTATTTTTTTCTATTATATGGATCTCAGTTGTGGTAATTAATTAAAAATTATATGGATTATACCTCACTGATAGTTGGTATCATCTAGTGTATGGGTATGCATGTATGAGGTTATATATAACCAAAGGCTAGGGAAGTATCACGGGGAATCCAATAAGGGTTGTTACAACATACACCACATCCATCAACGTCACCACAAAAATGTTCATCCTCATTATTTATACAACATGTTTGGTTATAGGTCCTATGAATTGGATGATATAAAAATATACAATAGGAAACCTTTAAATCATAAGGGAAAAAATTATTGTAACATTGATATAAAGAAAATCCCAAATATATTTTCTGATTAAAATTCATCTAGGGTTAAAAACAATATCTCAATCTTTTCATATTTTTTCCATATAGCTCAAATGATGAATGTAACCTGAATTTCCTAGACTGTCTGAATACCCAAGGTAATATTACTACCGAAAATCCATTACATAATTATAATAAAATTGTATTGTCAGTATAGGTAAAGAAACAAGGAGAAGTGTTTACATTCATCATGTTTTTAACAACCCCTATGGAGGACTGATGACATTTCTTATGGTCTGTCAATCATTCAAGGTGGTAAACTAAATAAATTTTTTAGGATCTACATCACAACAATATAAGGGGTTAAATACTATAATATATATAAAGGGGACCCATTCGAAAGAGCAGGTGATTATGAAAAGGGTTTTCAAACTTATTTTATACTCTAATAATATCACTCAATTCATGTAATATTATGTATCAATATATGGATCCTAATAAAAATTAACACATTGAAATATTTCATGAGTGATGAATAAATATTACTAATCACTTAATATATGGGATAATTCTTTTTGTTTAATTATAATACATATAATTCTAAACCCCCTATGATAATATTTGATGAATACTAGAAACTATTATTTAAATAAAATGTACAATACTATGCATATTATGTAGATGTCTATAATATCTATATACAAACTTAAACAGAAAAGTTCCATTGAGGAATAAAAAAATGTAATATTAAGAATGAGATATAGTGTTTAGGGTTGCGTATAGGCCATGAATGCATTAACATGGGTTTTCATGTCATGTAGTTGAGGTACATGCCTCAAAATCAATCAAAAAAACATTGAATCTATATATGAATTAAGTGTTCACTGGTAGATAAATCTACATGATGCCACTAATATTCATCGACAAAACAATCTTAAATAAAACATGTGAGGTAAAATATCTTACATCACATATAATTATTTACACTCTATGGAATGTATCTCTAGGATATGTGGTGTGTGTATTGAGATAACACTATATTTACCATTTTAAAGACATTGAAACCATTATTCAATAAGAATATAGAGACATATAGTCTAACAAGGAGAACTATGTCAATTGTAATTAGGATTTCTAGGAATAGGGTTCCTAATCAACCATGATTTTTGTTACCCCTGGAATTTCCTTTTTAAGGATGTTATAGGGTCATCTGATCCAGAAACCACTAGAGACATCTTTTTAAAATTACAAACTATCCATATCCATCCATTAATTATCCACTCATTATTAGAACCTCCCATTCATGATACAACATCGAGTAATTTTTTTGAATTATTCATCACATTGTTATGTCATTTGTTAACACACCCACATACTCTAGTTTTTCATTATATCATTGTCATCCCTTATTTATTAAATATATTATTTAAAAAGGATAATAAATCTTATTATGAACTAGGTAGAAGAAACAAATAATTTTGGTCAGTATAAAATATAACAACTCCAAAAATTAAAGTGATCGTTTTTATCAAATAATGAGAGATAATGTATGGTAAATGATTTTTTAGAAAATAATTTAATTATCATAGAAATATGAATCAATGAATGATATAAATAAATTTTAACAAATAAAATCCTTTCTATTCAAAAAAGTAATAATTTTTGCTATAGATAAATTCATGAAAATTATCATAGTCATGAATTAGAAATGAGCCCTATTAGGTTTTATATATATGAGAGTGAATACATGAACTTTAGAATTATGATGGTTTTATTTGTTTTTCCTGGTGAAGAAAAAATTTATTAATATTGAATACATGATCAAAAAATATTTCGTTTTCAATATAATCAAATTTATTTTTAATGAAATGAATTTTAATTATTAATCTTGAATATTAATCATGATTTCTTAAAGAGATTGAATAAATTAATTTAACAGTGTGAATAACTTGGGTATCAACCATGGTTTTTTGTTTTAGACTATTTTTTGGCCATCCCTAAAATACCCCATGATGTGGTGGGTGTCATAATATCATTTTAATATTCTTGAAACCTATTTAATATGTTATATAATGATGTATTTGTCTTCACATTCTTATCCCTCAATAATAAGATACCTAAAATCATCATAATATTATTATTCAATATGTTATAATATCTATAATAATAATTTTAATGTTAAATGATTATTATAGGAATAGAGATATATGTTACAAAGAGATATAATGTTTGAGAATATATGAAACAACTCATATATATAGATATATATATTTTAATTCCAAACGTGGACTTTATTTGGATATAAAAAAAAGATCATTCCTCTTATATTAGGGTTCAATTTTTTACCACAGAAACTCCTCATGAAAAAACACAATAAATATATATTATTACCTTCCATTATATGAATGTTTTAGTATACCATGTTTTGAAATATTTTATACCATAGAAACATGTGATTCACATGGTCTATGAAATGCTATAAATAATTGTGTATTTTGACAAATTCTAAAAGATATCAAGCAAAATATTGTGAACATAATTTATCAGTTTCTTTGATTAGTGTATGGTACAATATTTTATCATTAATAGTTTGTATTTAAATAGCATACAGACCAGGCTCACCACTAAGACGGCGGTCAGACCGATCACCACATGGCCTCAAGCATATATCCACATATGCTAGAGGCTATATACTAATAGAGTGGGTCTCAAGAGGTGATAGTGGGGAGACTCTACAACATTATTAGAGTCTCAAAAACTTATAAAATAGTATATTACAATCAGTAGTGGTAAACGTAAATAGTAATAATAAGTTGTAAAAGACAGTTTCTTATATTCAATTTAATAAATTTATCCAATAATAGTTTACCCAATAGATTAATGCATGACATAGAAATGATATTAAATAAGTAAAAATAGAAAAAAAAAATTTTAATACATTACAAAAACACGAAATTTATAGTAAATACCCACATGAAATATCCCTATGAATCTAGAGCCCCATATCTGTCGATTTCTCTTAAATCCAGGTATAAAAAACACAGGAAAAACCTAGGAACAAATAATATAAAATCTACATTGGTAAAAATGGTACCCGAGTAGTGTGTTTGATAAAATCTCAGTACGTCGCCACCCATGGTGTCAATCACAACCTAGATAGTGCAATATCAATTAAATAGTGTAAAAGTATATAGAATTAGGTCAGATAGAATAAATTAAACTCACTCATCGAGGTTCCTATATTTGACATGATATCTATAGTATAATCAGCTCTCTGTTGGTATTTGAACATGTGACTAGTTCATTAACTATGTAATTACCAATATATATTGATAGGTCTTGTGTGGCATATCAAACATTTAAATCACCTCATGACAGTATAAATATTTAAGGATCTGAGAGTTAACAAGGAATTCATTGTTAATGATATTTAATTATGATGTTCCAAGGTAATGATCCAGGTAACATAGTCCTTAAGGGACAGAAACACAGAAGTTACCAATTCTAGAATATGGGTATGTGTTTAATGCATGATAAATATTCCATGTAATTCCCCAATAATATGCATACCAAATCGAAGGTTATCATCCAAGGTAAAATAGGGAAATGAAGTGCCAGGACCCTATGGGCTGTAACCATGGAACATTCAAGTCAATGCTGGATCCAAGGAGTGTATCCAATTCATCTTTTAATGCTTCATGAGGGATTATATGGATTTATACTTGGAATCCAAGTATATATAAGGATCAAGATCCGGTTGGGTCTCAACTTAATTAAGATTGATCCTTATATCAAATTGGGGTCTTGAGTGCTCATGGAATTCAATAATAAGAATCCATGTAAAGATTTAGTCATTCCATTCCTATTTGATAGTGAGGTCACATAAAATTTCATTTTCTTCAAGACTTTCCTTTCATTAGTGTGAAAATTCCAAGTATCCTGAATCAATTTAATCAAGACAATATTATTCGATTAGTCTATTTAGTTCATGATTTTACTTTCATTAGTATGACATGGTCATGTTACTTGCAACAATTCATTTAATTTATATCATACATATTCAATTATTATGGTTCACTCCTCGATATTCAGTTAACATGGTAAAGGGTGATACCAAAAAGAAACAAAATATTCATTTATGAACATGAGCCTTTCCAAGGAATTATTACATGGGAATCCATGTATCACCCATGGTATAATAATGATAAACCATTGAGTCAGTCGATGGAATCCATACATGGGAATCCATGTGTCACCCAAGGTGTTTATATCACTCAATACATTCATAATAATTCAATTATACTATTTGAAATTTAACAGTCATGAAATAATAATTTCATTCAATTAAAATAATTCAATATAATAAAACATTTCAACTGTATATATAAGGATATATTGGTCACATAATACGAGAAAAAGGAAGAAGTCAATCTATAACATGGATAATTCTAATATAAAAAATGTCCAAGAACATAGATGGTCCCATGGTTCATTAATCATGTAAAAAGAAAAACACTGACATTCAAATTCCATTAGGGTAAATGTTCTTAACATGACATATATCAAACATAACATCATGGAATAAATAAAACGTAAGTTTAACAAGGTAGGAAGCATCAAATTACATCACTAAAAGATTATAATGAATTAAACTCACCTCTGTTGTAGGGATTTTTTTATAAATCATTATTTTTTATCAAAAAATCACTTATTACATTTACCATTTAAATCATGTTAAAAAATAATTCTCATTTAATAGACAAAATATCTAACATCTTCACTATATAAATTTATAACTAACCAAATTGGAGTAAAAAATTGATAAATGCAAATATATAGTTGGTGTAATTGGAAAGGGACCATACCTCTGGGTGTAATTTATTTAAAACCCAATACTGGATAAAAAATAGGGAGACCACTTGTAACAAGGCCACACACGCATGCACAAACTAATATATATATATATATATATCTCTGTGTGTGTGTTTCTCCACTTAATTCTATGTATGCATTACCCATACCAAGAGGTAATACATAGATGGATGATATATATATATATACATACATACCTTATGTTTATCAATGAGCACCCTCAGTTATTCTAAAACAAAATCACCAAAAATTTAAAAATAAATGATAAATTATGGAGTAATGAAACAAAAAACTATAAAAATTTTACAAGGAACTCAAAAATTATTAAACCCCCAATTTTAAAAGAAGAAACAACAAGAATGGGTTGAGTCCCTTACACCGACTTAATGGATGTGAGAAAAAAACTCAATCCAGTTTGAATTCAGAAGATATTATAGGAATACATAATAATTTATATTGAGAGACCCTCTACCCAACCGTTAACCAAGAGAAAACCAAAATTCTGATCACTTCTTCGACCTAGGGGTCTACCGAACCTCATCGAGTGATGGATGACCCAAAATTGACTAAAACGAGGGTGGAAATTGTAGGAAAAGCCATTACTCATCAATACCAAGAAGAATTGATAAGACACAGGTGGAATGTCAAACAGAGGAGGGGATGTCAATGGGGGTCATTGCATGTGGCTAGGTGAGAGCCCAAGGGGGGGGGGGTCACATCGCCCCAAGAATGGATAAAGAGATAAATCCATTTAAGTTTGAATTTAATCACTTAATTAAACTAATAATAATAATAATAAAAAAAATAATATGTATCATATAACTATTAATTTATTTCTTTATAAATATTAATTAAGAAAATTCAATTCCTTAAAAAAACATTGCATGGTTTGGGTTGTATGATTTTACAAACCTTGCAACCCCCATGAGTGGAACATTCCGAGCACACTGTCCACTTATTCAGACCATACAGGCTAGGAACATAGTTTTGAAAAAATTGTATAGCCCATGAATAATTTCATTTCATGTCATGGTTAAGGCCGCATGGTCACTACTATGGTCCGCACGATTTCAGACCAAGCATGCACTCTCTACAACCACTTCAATACTAAGTTTTCACGTCTGGTTCTCCCACAACAACTTATGGAACCCATGATACTATTAGATTCTTTTCTAAATCTTGATATCATCACATTGAAGGGTTCCAACACTCATAACTTCTTTACAAATATCTGTTTCAAATTTTACCTACCCAGTAATTAGAAATGTTCAAAAACCACTGCATTTTAGTATGGTTCATAAACAAGGGACTCTACAAGGCCCCCACCCATTAAACTTCTTGTCCTCAAAAAGACATCAGAAAAAAAATCCTAGCATGATCTATGAGGGTCATGCAGTTTCATTAAAACTATTTAATTGTGTTTGAAATTCCCAATGGACATTTAAGAACTTATTCTGTATTCCCCACTTAAGCCTTCACAACCTTTTCCAACTGTCATTGTCCAAATAGAACGCTAAAACAGAGCTTACCTTATCCTGTTATTATAGAGAAGATCATATGATGGTCATAATAAAAAACTGTCCAATGGTACTTACCAACTTAGCATTTAACTTCAATGAGGGCCAATTCCAAGACATAGTACATACAAAATCGAAATTTCAAAACAATGAACACCTTTAAGTGTCCTAATGAGGTTTTTGACATTAAGACATTAAAACAGAATGGTTACATCGTAACCAACCAAGAAAAAAAATGTTATCTTAATTTCTCGCAGAAGACAGTGTCGATATTGAAACCATTCGATCCTTCATAAGTAAATATTAAATAAAATGAATGTTTACGACCATAAGCATTGACCAATAGAGAGGTAAATTGTTGAGATAGTTGGCTGACTTATCTTGTAGATGTATGTCATAGACGGCCAACACAATTCAAAAGAAATGGCTGGAGAATACATGTCCAACCAAATGAAATATAAATTTGGAAAATAGTAATCACTCAAAACTTATCAATACTTGATGAGAACCACACATCATCTTATAAAACTAAAGAATATCACCCAACATGATCAATAACTTTTTTTAGTGTGTTGTAATCCCGACACTCTCTTACTGCATCTGGGATGTCATCAATAAAGAGAACATGCTCATCTCTTAAGAAGTGCACACTAAGAGGGTTGAAATGGTTTCTTGTCAAACACACCCAACTACTAGAAGACAAAAAAGTCAAACCATAATTGGTCAACATCAAGGAATAATCTAGACTTAACAGTCCTATGAGACATTATTTAAATGAACACATTCCTTTAAAACCCAGGGAATTCCTTGATTTCTCTAGATTTAACCACTGATATCTCCCAACACCCACGGTGTTTTTCAGAGTATTATATAGAAAACCAAATTTTCATCATGCTCTAAGAAAGGAATGACACAGAAAACACAATTAAGACTCAAATAACTTCAAGAAAAACACACCATTTTAAAATTTTCTCTCTTGTATGTACTCCTTCTATATAGGAGGAAACATTTATCAATTTAAATATTTCAATCACTACATTAGGAGTGTCCATGATTGAAAAACAAAAAAAATATCTAATCATAAATTTTTTTGATCAAACCAACTTAAATGAATGCATGATGCTTGTCATATCCCCGATCATAGTGTCAAAACATAAAAAAAAGTTCATAGAAATGAGATTATCATTTCAAACTATAGATCCTTCTGAAATCAATCTGTATCATTGGGATGAAACTAAATCTTTAACGTTAGATCACTCTACTACCTAGATGACCCGAAACTACAATCAACATCATAATAGATTTATTTTGGAGTCTTATTTCATCATAAAACCATTACATTTGATGATTCCATAACCAATAATCTATTTCTAAGAAAACGTGATGTCGAATGTTGTACGATGTAGCCTACCATGCCATATGATTGTCTAAACTATTGAAACCGAGCATCTCCTGATGCTCATAGCCACAAATTGAAAAACGAATACATGACCCTCCCCATATAAAAAGGGTGTATTTTTCAAAAAAAATTACCAACTAGGGGAAACAACATAAAAAATTATAATGATAAATGAAATATAAGATAATTTAAACACTAGTGTTTATACCTACCATTGATTATCCTCTTATGTAATATATGAATAATCACTAACACTAGGTCATGCAAAAAAATCACTTTGTTAAAAAGCTTATCATCTATCTATTTCTAATGGTTATTTTCCTATGAAATGTATAGAAGCTCTAAATACTCTTACTTGAGGGTTTTAAATAGGGGACACCACTATAGGTTCTATTTCCAAGCCCATTAAATTTATTATCATTCCATAAATTTATAGTATTTAAAACAAACATGATGTACCCATTTTAAAACAAGATAGTCATGTTGTATCAAAAATAATTTTTAAAACATTTAATATCTTTTTACATTACATAATTAATTAAAAAACTTATCACATATACTCCTTTAAAATTTAAAACTGATAAGACGGCCTAATAGGGTCCATTTTTAACCAACATAGGTTTACTAAAAAGATTCCCCGTAGAAATTTATTAGATTAATAAAGTTTAAACACCCAAAAAGTCATCTCCAAATAACATCCCCAATCTGAACTACATGTGTTCAGTTCTATATTTTGGATTTAACCTTCTGATTTCATTTTAAAACAAAGCATCTCTCCCATTTATAACTATTTCAAACATAACATGATCAATACATTTAATATGGGTTTCTATTTACAAATTCATTAAGCCCTCATAAACATCATATATTGATAATTAACTCTCATTTATCATTACTAAACCCCATTATGAATTTAACATGATCACATACAATAGTCCAATTAAGCGGGTTTCCATCTACCAACATGAAAATTTCCCATACATATTACAGTTTAGAATTTGAAACCCTTAGTCAAAACAATCTTACTTTATCATTTTTATTATGACTATAATTTAAAATATTTTGAATATATGGGTTACATTTTCACACCAATAAGGAACCCATACACATTCACATTAAAATATGGATTATACCATAATTTCAACCATTTAAATTTTTATAAGAAACCAATTATATATCATTACAAGAAATTATTTCGCTATAAAAGCTAACATAGAGAAACATGTTGAAATAAAAGAATCATGGAATTATAATAATAAAAGTATACATTAAATATAATAAACCATAGTTTGTTTACAAATGAATTTCCTTAATAGTTAAAAATATTATCATGGAATATAACTCCTAGATCAAAATTCATTTAGTAGAAAACCTATAAAGAAGAATACATGGAATGTCACTATTCATGGCATGCAAATTTCTATGCACCTAGTATGATGAGTTAAATGAAAAATTTATTCCATAATAGACCACGGTTCAAAAAAATAGAAATGTATATAAATCATTATGTGGAGTAAACATACTAAAATCACTCAATGTGAAATTACATCAACTATCATAAATGTTAATTTTTTCTTTTCATTTAAAAAGAAACTGAAAACAACAAAGATGAAAAGCACTCCACCCTCTAACCTAAACCCG
Source organism: Viscum album (assembly GCA_963277665.1). Lineage (NCBI taxonomy): Eukaryota > Viridiplantae > Streptophyta > Magnoliopsida > Santalales > Viscaceae > Viscum > Viscum album. Next base: position 292,338,119 of record OY728148.1, on the reverse strand, counting down.
TATATTGAAGGAATATGCTAGAGCCTAAGAGTGTCCTCCTTAATGAGTATAACCCCTTATTCCATTAGGATAGCTACAGTATGATGACATACTTCTATCCGAGCATTGATATCTAAAGAGGCCAAATGATCTGGAACTATGTCCCACTATTTCTATGTGTGAAGAATGAGAGACCTAATACTAAGGGTGTTTTTCACGTTATGATATCATATCTCACTTACCAAGGAGAGATGACATACCCATTCAGGGAATTGTTCATGATCATGAAGTTTATTTCATCTTCAGTGATCTCTAAACCCTTTTCCTCGAATAATCCGAGCCCTGTGAGTATCGCCAAAGACTCCCCATGTAATGTGGATCCCTAACCCATCCTGATATGGAATTCTAATTGGACTGACACTTTTCCATCATGTACAAACCCACCTCCTTTCATAGCCCCCAAGACACATCATCCAGCTGTATTCAGTTTCAAACCATACATAGGTGGATGCCAAGAAACCCAATTAATTAAACTATTGTTTGACTGGATGTCATCGCATGATCTCGCATTAAAATGGAGAAGGGAGGGATCCTCCATCAAGTTTCTCAATACTATAGGAAAATCAATGAAAAAATTCATATCCCCAAGGTAATATCACGGGCATAAACCATATATACATCAATCCTTACTTTGTCACACACATTCTAGAGGCACTAGAACCGCGCAAGCAGCACCACAGATCATGTTAAACACTCAAGACCTCCTCCCCCTGAACCTTGGTACCATCTTTCAAGAAAAGGAAGGTACATCACAACTGTGGTTGAGACCACAACGAACTCCCCTGGGATATCCCATAGATTTCTTGCTGAATCTCTACATAATAAAATTTGGTTCACGCTCTCCACATTGTGGGCCTTATAACACATGCTCCTTGAGACAAAAGGAATTCCGAGATGTTGTATATTGTCATCATTTGAGAAAAACCTATTCCTAATTTTCTAGGTAAAAAAATAAAACATGATAAAGTTGATATTAAGAAAAATAGTCTCATTACCTCTCATTAGATTGACCTTTTTTTTGATAAGTGTAGGAAGTCCATCGACTTTAAATAAACCGAGGAGGAATGAGTTCTCACATTGGTCTGACTCCGAACTCAGCTTAATGATATTTAAGAGGAAATGTTTCACCCTATTAGGAATATTTTTGATGAAAAAGGGGAAAAGGATCAATTATTTGAATGGGAAATCCATGAAAGGGATGTTGGGGAAGCCTAGAGATTCCTCACACCAGTTCTAGTGCCAGATTGAAAGCTCAAAACTCCCAAGGATCCAGCGAGAGTTGGGCTGTAGGATCCTGATGTGGGGACATATCATTGACCAGAGATACGAGTGGTGCTACTAAATATTATATCAGAGTCCTGAGGAATAAGAGTTCATGAAATTCCCCCAGAGAGTCCATTTTCCATGAATTCTCCATGCATGCTTTGTGTTCATATAGTAAATTTTACACTCATGGTTGTTCACATTAATGCAACACTCACCCACCAGCTTCACCATCCAACTCTAAAAGGATTTTTTCCTCTTTACTTTTGAAAAAGGATACCATATAAATCTAGAATGGGCCCTTTCAATGTTCCTGAGGACACCCTTTGGAACTTTAATTTAAGATATACCATGAACTGGAGAGGCTACAAGCACGTTGTTAACCAAAGAAATCATCCTACTAAAGGACATAAACATATTTTACTAGTTTAGAACCATATCATTGATCCAAAATAGGAGTGGGTCTATACACCTTATACATAGTATTCTAGAAGAAATGGGGGCCCAATATAGTTCATATGAAAATTCCCCCTATGCATGTATAAAACCCTGCTAATAGTATCCACCCCCTTGAGGTTTCACCTAATAGATATATAGAAAAATCTCATATAGTTGTTGATGATCTAACTGCTCGAACAAAATTATTCCTCTAATTGATTGTTCATGACCCAGATGGATTTACTCATTGTATTCAAAAATAAGATGGTGTCACCTATGAACATGATGGGGGAAATAATTGGCGCTTTAAACTGTCAGCGATACGACATTATGCCTCCTTGGTTATTGATTCCATGAAGCTGACGACTCAAGATGTCCTGAATGAGGATGAAGATGCTTGGTGATATGGGGTCCCCTGTCTTGAGACCCTGAGTGGATGTAATGAACCCATATTATTTTCCCAAAAAGTCAAAAAAACCACAAATACCTGAAACAATGAATGATTATATAAATTCTCCATGAATGGAGTCTCATTATTGCCAAGACTTTATTGATAAAGATACATTCAACACGATCATAGTCTCTGTTCAAATCCATATTGATAATCATGTTAGAACCAATATTCATGAAGTTGATATCACTGTGTATCTTTATAGCTACGAAAATGCTTTCTTGTATCAACTGTCCTTTGATGAAGTTGTTTAACTCATAGGGCACCCATATGGAATATGAATGGCCAACCTCAAGTTTATAATACTAGCCAAGAATACGTATTGGAAAATACACATAATAACATGTCAATAATGAGACATCTAAATGGGTTTGTTTTACTTTAGAAGAATCACGATAGCACTATTAAACATCCCAACCCGTCTTATCAATAATATGGTTACTAAACTGTTCTCCACATGGACTCATGTTTATCTCCCAGTATGCTAGAGGATGCCCACTAGTACTGTGGATCTCAATTGGAGATAGTGGAGAGACTATACCATCTTATCATAGTTACAATGTGGTATAACAGATTAAATAAAAACCAAAAATAGAAATAGTAAAAATCAATGATAGGTATAGGAAGACATATTAAAATATTTAATTTAATAAAAGTTCCCAACACTAGTTTACTCTATAGATGAATGTATGTCATGGTAATTATACATAAATGAAACTTGTAAATATTAGAACATATTTTTCAATAAAAAAATAAGGGAAATATTGTGAATACCTAGGGGTGATATCCTTGTGCATTCTGAGCTCCAGCGCTATCCATTCCACTTATCTGTATATATAATAAACACACTGAAAAACCTAGGTCCTGCAAATATAAGGTCAACACAAGTACCAAGGGTAACCGAGAATGGTGTGAGATGAATTATTAGTCGGCTAGAACCCATAGTGTGAAGAACATCCTAGAAAGTGAAATATAAATTAAAAAATGTGCAGGTTATGTGAATTATATGAAACATAAAAATTTAACATCATCTTTTCTGGTTCTTATGAGTCACCTGATGGCGATTCATACATCATCACTTGGGTGCTGTATAAACATGTCACAAGTTATTTAATTAAATAATTACCAAATTATATTGATTGGTCATGTGAGGCATAACTATCATTGAAATCTCCTCATGATAATATAAATAGTGAAGGATCCAAGATGTATCCAAGAAACCATGATTTTTGTTATTTAATAATGATGTTCCAAGGTAATGAATAAGGATATATAGGCCTCAAGGAATGATACTCAGTAGTATATGATAGTATCTAAGGGGTATGACTATAATCTATCTATTATATTCTATGGACCTCTATAATTATATGCCTAAAAAATCCAAGGTGATCATCCAATGAAAAATGACGCTAAGTAGTGACAAGGAATTATGGGATGTAACCAAGATACAAAATTGTAAATGCTGGATCAAATGTGTGTATCCAATGAATACATTAATGCATCATGAGGGATAGTACAGTGTCATATTGGGATTCCAAGAATATAAAAGGACATTGATTTGGGTGGGTCCTTTTCCTAAGCATTCTACATAATTGAATCAGAAATTGGTTCCCAAGTGCTCATTGTATTCCACGATAAGAATCACAGAAAAGATCATCTCAGGACATTTATGTCTGTTATTGAGGCAACTTACTATTACATTTTGTTCATGCCTTGCATTTCATTAGAGTGATAAGTCCATGTGGCCTGGAACCATTCAATCAAGCCAAAATTAATCGATATGTCCATTTGTTTCAAGACATTCCTTTCATTAGTTTGATAAATTTATGTATCTTGAAACTATTAATTGAACCCATTAATCAGAATTTCAATGACTAAGGATCACTATGTTACCTTCTATTACCATGGTAAAGGTTTCTACAAACATGAAACCTCTTATTCAAACATGAACATAAGTCCATCTGTGGCATTCCTATTTGGGAATCCATGTATCACAAAGTGTATAAGTATGATATACCATTTTGTGCAACCATGGAATTATAACATGGGAATCCATGTGTTACAAAAAGTGTAAAAATAATTCAATACATTAAGAATAATTTAATAATATTATTTGATGATTAATTATCATTTATTAACTATTTCATATAATTCAACAAATTTATTTTATAAAAACATGTCAATTGTATATAAAAGGCTCAATTGGTTATATAATAGGTCTCTATGGAAAAAATTAAATCACCTAAATGGGTTATTCTAATCAAAATATTGGACATGCACATAGATGGTTCCTTTATTCTTTAATCATTTAAAAAGAATAACTTTGTTATTTTTAATTCCATTTAGGGTTGTTTCTTGAACATACAGTATATATTACACCACATAGAGTCATATTCTAAACAGTAGGGCAATAAGGCATGCATCATCAAATTCTATCTCTAGTTTTTATTTTGAAGGAAGTGCACCTCTATTAGAGGGGTTTTATTATAAATCATAACTTATTTTATCAAAAAATAAATTATTACATTAATCATTTAATAAATGATAAATAAAAAATTATCATTTAAGATACAGTTAATCTAAAGGCTTCACTACATTAATAAAAAACATATTGAAGTGAACTATGAAAATAATTATTGAATTTTGAAAATTGGAGTACTTGCAAAGGGACTCTTATTCAAAGATAAATTTATTTAATACATAACAATTGACAAAAATGATAGTAACCACTTGTAACCATCCAACATTCACATGTACTTACCATCATATATATATATATATATCCTTAATATAATGTATGTATTCCCCACTACATGAGGGAATATGATCATGGAGGATATATATATATATATATATTATGTAAATACGTTAAGTATATAGATATGTTCCCTTAATCGTTGATCATAAATCACAAAAATTGTAATAAGAACACAAGTATTATGGTGGCAAGGAATAACAGACCATAAATAAAATACCAAGGACTCATAAATTTCATAACCTACAATATTAAAAAATGTAATAACAATAATTGATGCATAACCATACCCTGAGATGATTGTTGGTATCCAAAATAACAAGAACAACTTCCTCTTCAACGACAGTTGTCAGAATGCACAATAATTGGTCTGAAGATACCCTCAACATAGTGTAAAACCAAGAGAAAACACAAAATCAAATCACACAGTTTCCCAATGGTTTGGAAAAACATCATAAAGTAATGGATAACCAAAAATAATACAAAGTGAGGGAGGAAACATGTGGATAAATGGATATTTCATTTATTTGAGAATGAATTCAGAAGAAACTGATCAAAATTGGCAACCAAATGGGGGTGTTGATGGATGAAACATCACATGGTTTGGAACACACTGTTTTCCAATCAATGAAACAATTGAGCGTTGAATAGTGTGAGCACATGGCCCACATGTGCACGCCATGTAGGATAGGTGCACGGTTTGGAATTCCAGGTGAATCACTTGTGAAATTCATCTAACATACTTTCTTAAGGTCACACAATCACTATTATGGGCCGTCTTGTTTCATACCAACTGGGAACCTTATGAAACCCCTTTAAAACCTATGTTTATTATTTTAGTGGTCTAAAAAACCCTCGAACATCCCATGAAACTCTTCAATCCTTTACCAAATCATTATATCATCACTTTAAAAGGTTCCCACACTCATAATTTCATTACAGATCTCATTTATCAATTAGACTAGTCGAGTAAGAGAAAAAGTTCAAAAACCATCCCATTTTTTGGTTCAAAATCATTGGACACTACAATATATTAATAAAATATAAATATATTCTCGTATAAAATATTTTCTGGTCTTTCATCATATATGATAATGATTTTAATCACAAAATTGAAAAATAATTTTGTTCTCAATGTTAATCTATCAAAATTTGGTTTCATATTTTAGTGGATGAAGAAATCTAGATAAAATAAATTTAAGATAAAATGGAAGGGATGACAATAAAATATGAAATTTATTTCTTAAAATATAAGGCCAAGTTATATACCAAAGAAACAACATGTATATCATCTTCTTATGTTTCCATACAAAATATAGTGTGTTATACTCCATGGTTTTCCAAACACATTTTCATGGTTAAGATCCACTCTATGGGATTCCACAATAATGTTTATGTTGGGAACTCATTTTCAAACAACATTTTCCATTCCCAAAATTTATTTTCATCGTTATTCAGCATCTTAAATCACAAAATAACTTGGTAGTACTATAACTAAAATGAATTCCAAAATGGTTGTAATTTACTATGATTTAAATATATAAAATAGAATGATGTATTCTTTAGTTCAAACATTTTACAAAATATTTTTAATTCTATTTTCAAATTATAATAAATCATTACTTGTGTGATCTCACACGAAACATGAAAACTATTTAAGGGATCTTTAAATTGAACCATAATTGTTCTGGTACATGTTATATTGGTTCATTGTGGATATAAATAGTCAAATGGTATATAACATTTTTAAAATAAAACGTGATAAATATGAATTTTATTATATAAATTTATGAATAGTACATAAATTATGTTATTATATTTTTATATTTTGTCCTTATTATTCAAAATAATAATTCAAACTATTCTAAAATTATTATTTTATTGTTATGATTTACTATAAAACAAAATAAAATAAGTGATATTTAATTTGTATAATTTTGTTACATAAAACCTAAATTCTCATTATTCAATAGTTAAATTTTTTTAAAAAAACATATTATTAATTTTAAAATTATCTATATTAAATACACTGAGATGATAATGTGAAATGTTAATATTTTGTAAACAAGAATAATTTATATTTTTCTTTGTCTTAATTATAAATAAATTATTTATCTAATACCTAAATAATTTATTTGTTAATTTTTTACCTAATTTATATATAATAATAATTTCTATATAATGAATTATGATGTATTATTTAGTTTAATGTTAATTTTTTTTAAAATATCATTCTTTTATATAAGAATGTACATGATTGGGTAATTGAATAATTTAATTCTCCCCAGTCTTGGAATTGTATTATATTAGTACAAAATATTGAATAAAGAAGTTAATTATGACTTATAAATATTGGTTGTTAAAATTATAATGGGACTACAATATTACATGGGTAAACTATATATGGTTATTTTATGTTTTTGTTAGATCTATCCTTGGTATATCATGAAATTTTAGAGTTTGTTTTTTTCGATAAGATTAATATTGTAGAAAATATGGATTTCATATCTATCTATAACTTTAAAAAAAGGGTGTTATATAAATTTTGTATAGAATTATTATTTTTTAAATATATTAATATAATGTACTTTTATTTTTATTTTGCAACAAATGTTATGAGTTGTTTTAAGTCTTACAATTCTATCTGATTTCAATATATTTATTTATTAGAAGGAATAATGTTCCAGACTAATTCTGTAGAATATTTAATATGTGTAAGGGGAATACAATAGAGAATATTGTGGAATTAATATATATTTTTACAATAACAAGTTACATATTTATTTTAATTAATGAACATTTCAAGACATCATTCATTAAATATTATAGCTTCTACTAGACAATGATATCCATATATTATCTTTTACAGATCATCATGAAAATATATAAAACTAAGAGATAGGTAACCAAATCATTATATTTTCAATCGGTTTCATATAGTGGTGAAACCCATAAATAGGATAGTTGAGAATTTGTGTTGAATTTCTGTTTTTTGTAGTATAAAAAAGTTATTCACATTTAGAAATATAATATTCATATATAATATGATTTCAACGATTCCCTACATAAATAATTAAGTGATGAGAAGAATGAAAATCATACTCATTCTATAGGATAATACAGATATTGTCCTATTATTGGATTTAATGAATTTAAAATTGTTCATTATTTATTTGGGGTAATAATTTATAAAATTCCTCATTAATTGATTCTTGATAAATATAATACACCTCTAATGTAATATTCTATAGTGTATATAAATATAATAATAATATTACAATATATGATGTGGATTAGTCACTATAATTGAATAAGATAAATGGTAGTTAATTCTAAGACTGTTATATAATTTTTTAGTATTTCTCGAATAGTCAACTAAATTTTACTTGTCAAAGACACATACTATGAAGGAAACACCCTATAATAAATTAGTTCAAGGGTTTAAATATGTGTACTATAGACTTATATGCAATTATCATAAAGACTAAGTATTTTTCCATTCTAGAATAAAGAAGAAAAATAAAAACATCGATTCTTATGGAATGATTAATAGCCTGCTATTTTTTTCAAAGGACCGATGACATTCACAATAAAAATAATTAATAAATTTCTTTAATTCTATGATAATAGAATTTAGTTTCTATTAAAATAACATGTTATTTTCATAATGATATGTTTTTTCATAATACATATGATCAAACATATAATGGTATATAACTAACATTTAGAAATATTAAGATTTTATGGCCTTAGATAGAGTCCATATCTTTAAATAATATCCATCACATCACAACATACATGTTCGTGTCATTATTGGTTTTTATGAGTTACAAATAACATAATTGTGGGGAAAAATGTATCCTGATATGAGGTCAAAACAAATTGAGTTTGATCTAAACTTTTTTTATACTATAGAAGTTAAGATCATGAAATGAATTAATTAGGTGTTTAAAAATTTTAAATGTCACCAGATTAATATGATTTTTAATTGTCCAGGGTAGATAAAATTGAAGATATTATCATTTTCAAAATATTTAATATAATTAGAATTTATCACACCATGAAACTATAAGTCATGTCATTATATATTTTTATTCAAAAATTATTAGAACCTCATTAAATTTGATATTATTATTTAGGGGGTACACATATTTTATATGATGTATGAATTTAAAAAAACAATAAGTAAAGGAGATGTATAAATTTCATAACTTGTTATCCATTGTGTAAAAATAATGGATTTCGAAAAGTGAAAAAATCTAAATTCATAAAAGTATAACATTATATTTAGAGAATGGTAATTCTATTAAATAAATCCATATGATTGTGAGTTATTTGAAAATTTTACATTCCATATTTTTTAATAATAGATGAAGATTTGATTAGAGTGTCTAAAGATTTCATGATATTCAAATTTTAAGGTATTTGTCTATGTTGTAAAGGTGTTTTACAGTCCATTAAGTCATATATTAATTCTTACGTGATTTTTCCATGTTAGAATAAAACTATTGGTAGGATTCCATACTGTAATATTTTTGATAAAAATTTAAATGTTTCTATATAAGTGATCATATTAACAAGAATAAACGGTTCATACTATGACTAGTTTGACATTATGCTTTTATTTAGAGATTTATTTTATGATTTTGTAAATGGTAAATATAAAATTTGAGGATTATTTTTTGGATATGGTTTTTTCCAAAAGTCACAATATGAAATTTTTATTCATTCTATAGATTATATTTTTTTTGTGATTTTTCGTTAGTATTTTTACGCTGTGAAAATTAAATAGTTGACTTATCCTATTTTAAATAACATTTATTAAAAGGGTTAAATTCAATTATATATAAAAAAATGATATAATAATTTATAAAATGGTGAAATTCCTTCAATAAATCTAAAATAATATATTTTCTCAAATAATATGAGAATAAAGAAGATGAATGAGAAGTGATTAAAGAACATGTTATAAAAAATTGATTAAAAAATAGAAGGGTGTTCCAAAAAATATAAAATTAATCTAATATAAGAAGATATTCTAGAATATTATATTACATTAAATATTATAAATTAATTTAAAATGAATAATTTTAATTTTTTTTGGAAACCATTGTTATGTAATATTGTTTTCTATTTTTTGTATTGAAAAATAGGGCACTCAAAAAGTATTGAGTGTCAATGGGGGTTAAGATAAGTGATATTTCTATCCTTGATAGAATTTTGAAACTATAATTTTTCTATTTCTACTATGAATTCTAATATATAGTTCTTGGTGTTCTATGAAATTGGCATATTTTCTATGTGTTTATCATAGATTAGCATGCTATAAGAGAACATAGTGAAATTATTGATCCAAAAAACTTTTTATTTATCATTATATTCTATATCTAGGGGAGATAATGTTTCAAAAAAAATTAAAAAATCATAATTTAAGAGATGAAATTAAGTAGATACACAAGGATAGACCCAAAAAACCCTGTTAATATTCTCAACATGCTTGATACAAATAAGGGTCAAAAATATATAACATGGTTAAATTAGTTTTATCCATCTGAATCCATTCAAAGAATCATTAGAAATAATGGGATACCAATCATACATAAAAATAAATTTCAAATATGGAATAATTTATTAAAAAATTATTTATCTCAATTATGAATATTCTACAACACATTAGTCAACTGTGTAATTATTTTCCATCAATGACATTAAAGATTCAATAATGAAAAACTATCAGAATCATGATTCTAATTTGAAAGGATTCACCATGTTATGATTAGAAATTACTAATTTTATATATGTGATGGGGATTCCATGTATATTATCACATTACATGTGGTAATGACATATCAATGTTTATTATATTTAATCTATGTTATGCGATTCTATACTATTTTTTTATGGATCATCATTTTAATGTAAAAATGTTGATGAGGTGATGTATTTTGGATCCTTCAACCGTAGAAGTGGTAAAAAAATTATTTGAAAACAATAAACATGATTTATTCTAGTGTTTACCATTTTGTTATAGTTTTCAATATTCTAAAACAAATTTTGAGATGATGATTAAGATGAATAATTTATGAGGAAAACATTTAAGAAAGTTGGATTCAATAGACTTACAATGAAAACATTCTTAAAAAGAATTAAATTATTATCAAAATAAGACAATATCTTGGATAGAATAAAGATGTAGGAAATTTTGGACTATAATTACCACTTGAATTATATTCTTATGGATTTTATAAAATTACCAGAAATAAATAATTGTGACTATAAAGACACTAAGGTTGAATTATATTATAACTTCAAATATGTGTTTTATGATATAATAAAAACGATTTATGTTTGGTGGGAAAAAGATAGAAAATAAAATTTAATTGGTACTTGAATCCAACATTATAATAAATATAAAGAGGAATAAAATTAAATATTGAAATTTATTATCATATTTCTAAAAAAATAAAATTTAATACACATGAAAAAGGTGATTGAGTTCATGATCAAATATAAATACATGGTATGGATCATAGATGTCATGATCAATTTATTTAAGAATTATGTTAAAATAAATTAGGATCAAAACAAAAAAATTATGTTATTGAGATGAAATCATGATCATCAATAGAGACTTCATACTCTTTTCATGGCATTAGGATGTTTGAACATATGGGGTACACATGAAATTGAAGTATTGAATGATGGATATATAGTGAATTTTACGATTTATCAACCATGGAATTTTTTTAATATGATTTTGAATAAATTAATGGGAATGATCATGAGAATAAAAAGCAAGGTTATAGAAACAAAAAAATTGAACAAATAACCTTATATAGGATTGAAATGGGAAGCACTAAAATTACCAAAATATTTACATTATAAGGAACAAATTCTCCAAATAAAGCATAGAAAATATAGTTTCATTGTTATAAAATGATTCTGTATACACAATATGAGTGTTCCTTTTTTAAATGGATTTATGTAGATATAGAAAAAATTTTGTGATCAAAATTTCATATTCTACGATTTTTTTTGGATATTTTATTTCATATAGATTTTATTAACTCATGGGTATGTATATACCATTAAGGGTGAAGAGGGATATTATAGGTGTAACTCAAACAGTGAAATCTCATAATATATATTACCAATTAAGAAATCTAGAAACACATTACATGATTTATGATTTACATTATGAATAAAATTCAATAGATCTAATTTAAGAAAATTCACCATCACTATAAATAGAATTTATGTATAGAACGTGGATAAAAAGACAATGTTAATAATTAAAATTTCATACATGTTTCATTGACATAAATAGACTAATCAATATATATATTTTGTATTAGTGGTTTAGTTTTCATATTTTAAGGAAAAAAATTTCATTAATAGTAAATATTACAATAATTTGGTCATCTGGTTAGTAAATGTTGACAAAAAAAATGTTTAGGCTATAGTAGTGGAAAAATGGTTAAATAACATTTAAGATACATAGATGTATTTGTGGTTAATTGATGTAACCACAATATAAAAAATAAATAGTAATTATATGAAAAGATAGACATTGAAAAATTAAAAAATAATACATTCGTCATCAAAAGAATGAATATGAATATAGTAATGAAATAAATCTTATTGATGGGGATCCCTAAATCATATATGGAGAAGAAGATAGGTGTTCTCTAGGCTTTGAATGATAAAATTTCTCATGTAACCACTAGAGTTTCTTTATTTTTATAAAAATCTATATGTAACACCCCAACCCCTATAACCGAAGCCAATGCATTACTTATTTCATTTTAATGATTATGTTGAATGAAATCGTGTTGGAACGATCAATTTAGTAGTCATAAAAAACTAGATACATATATGTATCTAAATTACATTGGGAAATAAAACAATATACAATAAATAACATCAAATAAAAAAACTGCATCCATGAGAACATAAGAAATTGTCTCTTTTTAAAAATATTTTGAATGAAAACGAAAGAGTGTGGTGATATCAAATCCTCAGTAAGGTTTAAAAATAGTGGAATCAGGAATTGATAATATGTGAATCCCAAAAATTTGACATAATCAATATGGCATCTTGAATAAATGAAAAACACGCACCATTAATAAAGTGAGAATGAATGTGCATCCATAGATTTTTTCATAATGAAATACACATTGATTGTAATAACTAAAATTGAATAATTAGAATTATTATTAATTGTATGTCATGTATCTATCACATGATACCATTATACCATCGAAGCGGTTTATGTCTATGGAAATAAACAAATGTGTTTTTATGGAAACAAACTCAGTGGGTTTGTCACCAACTGATTTTATCTAATGAGACCTGTCAATGCATAGATGGGCTATAGAGGGCCCCTACATCACTATAAGTCAAAATAATTATTCATACATATATTTAATTTAAGCATAATATTATTTCTCAATATCCATATAGATTAGTGGATATAGATTAATCAATATTTCCATAGTTAAAACAACATTCCAAAAAAATATTCTATGTAAACGGGTATAAATATTAATACAATAATCATATCAATGAAACAAGAATAAGTATATATAATATATTTATATTTTCATATTAAAAATCATATCAAATGGGATGTGGATGCACCACATATGTATGATTAGATGTAAAATACCAATTAAGTGTCAATGAAATGATAATTGAGACAAGGCCCCTTATCACATTGTGATCAACTGAGTTTTATGAAAAAAAAGTTAAGAACCACTAGCTAAATAATAATATTCCAATAATATAAACATAATCATGATAATATTTTTAAAAAGTAAGTACACAATACACCACATGAAATATTTAAGTGGAAGGTAGTGGAAATCTCACATAATTTAATGTGAGATAATAAACCCCATTCAAACATTTCGTCATTGTAAAAAGAGTTCTTGTGAAGGCATAATGAGAGGTAAAGAGGATTAAAAATATATATATAACAAATGGGATTAAAGGGGGAAGGTTAAAGACATACCCCATTATTAATAATTAAAAAAACAATAGGATACAACAAAGGGGGGATTATTGAAAAAAAGTGAAAGAAAAGATCCCATACAGTATGCCAGAAGGTTTACATGATTGATATTAACGTCCAGAATAATACTATTTGGATTCATTAATTAATTTTTATTAAACCTCATAAACATGAAATTTATTTATTATAAATTTTATGGTTTTGGACACATTTTCTTCTTTGGTATTATTGATCAGTTTACTTGTATTCATCAATGGAAGTCCATTTGATGTGTGGTTAATCGGCCATAATTATTAATATATATAATTATTTATCCTTTAGGTAAATAAATGATATTATAATTATATTGGCATATATACCATAAAGAAGACACATTTGTTAAAATGTAATTACAAACACTTAGATTAACATAGTGGTTTTTTTCAAAATGAAATTGTTTTTTGTTATTATTTTATATTAGGACTGTGTAAGGATTAAATAAAATTAGATAAGAAAAAATACATATATTAGGATCTGGTTTAATTATTAATTTTATTAATAGTATTAAATATTTTTATGGAAATTAAAAATCATCTTCGTTTATTGTGATAAATTAACATATCTTGAATGATGTTTCCATTTTAACTGTTATGAGGTGGGGAAAAAAGAGAAGATGATGAAATTTAACCTTATAATAATATTATTATATTAAATTTAATTTAATGGAATTATCATAGAATTTTGATGGTTGGAGATGTGGATAGATCAACAACAGAATGAAACTTCTAAACGTTTTTGAATGAAAAGAGAAGAGAGGTTGACCTCTTGAGTTCCCCTCCTCGAGAATCTTTTTAAGGCCCTTAATTTTTGGCTGTTTGGTGAGACCAAAAGTTCTTGACTTGATAGAGGAACATAAGGTGATATTCTAGTAGAATATAGGAAAGTATTGATTCTTTTGTGGTGTGGTAGGAAGGTGGAGCAAGGGTGGTTTATATATTGGGGGGGAGTGTTTCCATAATATTATATTTATTAATTTTTTATTTTTAGAAACAAAATATCTTAGGTTTCAATCAACTAGAATATTAAAAAGTTATGTGAGTTCAATATTATGGTGCTTACATCACTCATGATTCATGGATGAGTTATTTTGAATTATAATGTATTTATATGGTAAATTAATGTATTTTACTATTTACAAAATAAATCCCCTATTTCGGAAAAATCCAAAAAATATAATACAACCATTTATTGACATGTAGAATATAAAAATGATCTCCATTTTCAAAAAATAATTTTCTAGAGGAGATAAATTTAAAATTTATTTAAAAATTTTATTTTATTTAAAAAAACAACCACTTAAAATATTCGTCATTATTTTTAAGGTGCCTAAATTTCATTTACACCTCCATGGGTATGGTTACCATTAATAACGGTCATATTAATATTCATAAGGGTAAGTTAGTATTCATTATGGTTCATTACTATTCATAAGGGTAGTTTACTATTCACTGAAAATAAGATTCATTCTATAAAACTCCAAATATCACCCTCATCGCAACTAGGTATGTCCATTTATCGATATTCAAAATAGAAAATTAGAAAATATAATATTAATGTCTAGGATATGAATATATCATAAATAAATTTTTTTTGATTCAAATAAAATTATATATTTATAACGTATAGTCTATCTAATGAATATAACATATTTACGAGAAAAATACCATGACATTTTTTTGGGTCTGATATTATTATATCCTTTAGAAATATTTTCCTCTAAATTTTTCATATATAAATCCCTCTAAAAATATGTGGTTGGTTTTTATTTATGAAATACTTAGGTTCCAACAATTCATCCTCAATATTATGGTTTCTTCAATGCACCATTACTAGATGAGTTGTCCAATATCTCAATACCTTCATCCTTGTGTCATGAATCTCACTAGGCTCTTCACAATATGAAAAATCAAGTTCTAGTTCTATTTCTTCATAATGTCATACATGAATTTGGTACGGGATGTATTTATTAAGCAATGGAACATGGAAATCATTTTGAACTCCATAGACACATGGTTTCATTTCTAAATGGTAAGCTATAACTCTGATCCTTTCCATAAATTCAAACGGTCTGATGTACATGGGGATCAGTTTCCCTTTCTTGTCGAACCTTAAAATAACCTTCCATGTAGATAGTGTTATCGAGACATGATATCTTACTTTAAATTCCAAATCCTTTCTCTGGTTGTAATCATAACTCTTTTAACAACATTGGGTTGCTTTAATATGGGCCTGAATTGTCTTTACCTTTGATGTAGTCTCTTTGATATGTTTTGGGCCTAAAAGTTTCCTGTCACAAACAACATACAAATATGTTGGAATTTAACACCTATTACCATAAAATGCTTATTATGGCTCTATTTGAATGCTATAATTAATGATATTTTTGTTGTAAAACTCCACCAAAAGCAGCTATTTATCCCCCATACCTTGATATTCAAGAGATCATGATATCGACATATCTTCCAGGGATTAAATAGTGATTTTAAACTGTCCTTTGGTTTGGGGGTGATAAGAAGTAATCTTATGAAGCTCATTATCAAAACACTTCTAAATAATTTCCTAGTACTTCCATGTAAACCACAGATCTCAATCCGAAAAAATCGGTATAGGTGTACCATTAGGTTTTACCACTTCATTAGTATAATTTATTTCATGGAGCTCAAGTAATAAATCCTTCCTTATAGAAAGTAAATGTGCTTATTTTTTGAGATGATCAACAATTACCCCAATTGCATCATTTCTTTCTTATAAGCCTCAGTAGTCCAGTGACAAAATCCATCATAATGTCTTCCCAATTCACCATAAGAATAGGCATATTTTGCATCACACCTATAGGATGTTGTCTCTCTGCCTTTAGTTGTCAAAATTCTAGACACCATGAAACATAGTTAGAAATTTCTCTCTTCATATTATCCCACAAAAAATAATCATTCATATCTCTATACATTGTTGTGCTACCAGGGTGTATAGAAGAATTATTTCTGTGATCATTATCTAATAGTTACCTTTTTTCTCATATACTGATGGAATGCATAATCTCTTCACAAATTTAAGAACTCCTTCCTCATATATGATGTCTTCTAATATCCATCCTTAACTACATTAATTTTTGGTTGTATATTCTCATCATGAGATTGATATCTTTTTATCTTCTCAATTAAAAATAGTTTAAATATAATTGCAGAAAATAAATATTCTTCCCCTTCCTTAAAAATTCCCATATCCATCATTAGTAGTTCCATGAATATATGATCTCTCTCAATCTTCATTTGGTTCAGAATTGCATGATCATTCCTACTTAATTCATCTTATACCTTATCTTCCCTTCATAGTTGGTAGTTTTTTGAAAAATCATAATCATTGTGTAAGTCGAGCCATCTCATTTCCCTATGTCGAGTTTTTTTGTGTGAAAATGTATTTCAAACTCTTATGATCTGTATATATCATGCATGTTTCACCGTAGAGGTAATGTATCCATATTTTTAGAAAAATTATTAGGTCTACTAACGTAGGATCTTGAGTTTTGTAATTTTTCATATGTGTCTTCAACTTCTTTGATTCATAAGCGATAAATTTAACATTTTTCATAAGCACACAACCCAGTTCATTCTTTGATGCATCCCTGTATATCATAAATCAATCATTTTCCTATCGAAGTGTGAAATTTGGAGCATTGAATAATATTATTCTCAATTTTTCAATGTATTCAGTACATTCTTTCGTCCATGCTATCTTAACACCTTTATGTGTGAGCTTGGTTAGTGGGTTATCCAGTCAGGTAAAATTTTGAACCAAACACAAATAATAACCTACTATGCCAATAAACCTATTTACCAAAATTATGTTTGTTGGTTTGGGGCATTCAATGATTACAATTGTCATAATATGATCATCTAGAATTCCATCCATAGAAAAAATATCACCACGAAAAGAAACTCAATGAAGTTAAAATTAAATGTTTAAAAAAATTAGATATAATTCATTTATTTTAAAAATATTTAGAATAATACACAAGTGAATATCATGGTATTTATAGCTTTTGTATTATACTAGGATATCATCGTTAAATACCAAAAAAATGATATGATGATATTACTTGAAAACTATATTAATTAAATACATGAAAATAGTGGGTGCATTAGTTAGTTGAAAATGCATCATTGTATACTCATAATGCTAATACCTGATTCGAAATGTTGTTTTTGGAATATATTCTTTCCTACCACATAGATGATGATATCCAGAACAAAGTTCAATATTCAAAATTTTTGTTCTCCATGAGTTTGATAAAATAATTCATCAATTCATGGTATATGATACATATTATTTATAGTAATAGCATGGATTTCCTAGTGATCAACGTATAGCCTTTTTTATCCTTCTTTCTTCATGAAAAATATGATATATTCTACCCACGGAGAAACACATGGATGAATAAATTATTTTTCACTCATTTCCTCTACTTGTTTGTTTGATCCACTAATTTAACAATGGCCATTATATAGGGAGTCTTTGATATAGATCTTGCACCAGGAATTAAATCAATAGAGAACTCAATGTCCCGCTCAGGGGTATGTCCATATAAATCCCCTAGAAATATTTCAATGTATTCATTCAATATATGTACATAATTAATTTGAAAATTTCTTTCCATGCCCATATATATTGGGACCTCTTCCTCTCTAATAATATAATATATTAGAACTATTGTGGGTGGATCTAAATAAGAATTATATGGTGAGGATTCTTCTCTAAAAATAAGGGATTCTAAACCATTTTAAAAGATTGTATCTTCCATCTTCTAGAAATAGTTCTTCCCATCAAAATTTGATAGCCAATTCATATCGAGAATTATATAAAACTTGTTCAATGGTATGATGAAAAGGTTAACAACTAAATCAAATTTATGTGTCATGGGGGGAACTAATTGACACACCTTGGTAGCATAAATATATATCCTTGGAGTTTTGACTAACAACTCCTTTATTATATTAATCAAGATATATCAAATTTTCTAGGAAAATAGGGATGATATAAATGAATGCGATGTTCTACAATCAAATAAATTATTGGCTGTGTTTGAAGAAATAATTTAAATACCTTACACCACATCATTGGGAACATTAACCTCAATAGTTGTAATCCCCTAATCTTTCCCTTGATCTAGTGGCCTTTTCTGTGGAATGTTTCTTTAGTGCTTAAGAAACTCATTTTTATTGTGTCCATTATCTATACAATTGTATCCTTGAACAACATTTAATTTTTTCTTCCCATTGATTTCATTGGATTAGTGACACTTTTATCAACACTTATAGAGGACTCCCATTCCATTCAATCATTTCCCAGAATGATTATGTCCATAGTTCTTTCATAATGGAAATTTCTTGATTCCATTTCTCTTATTTGGTTATTTACCTTTTATATAGTTATCAGAGTTTCTATTCTTCTCTTGACTTCCCTTGAAAAAATTTGATCAACAAAACTCCCCCTTTGATTGGTTGGAACTTAATAATATTTCATCATATGATGAAAATGTTTGTGAAGTCTATGCCCTTCAAAAACATAGAATAAGGCCTTAAAAATGAACAGTCTTGGCTTCTGAGTTATGTAACTATTAAATGTCATACCTAGATAGTCTTGTGAAGGTATCCTCATACTATAAAAAAATATATTCATTCATTTTCATTAAGACAAAAAAATACACTTAATATCAATTTGTTTCACTTGATGGAAATACTTGTCAAAGAATATTTCATTTACAGTCCTCCATTTTATATCATCAATCTCTTCATCCTCCAGGGTATTATAGATCAAGTACCACCATTGATCAATGTAACCCTTGAGACAAAATGTTGTGAGCACTACCTTTTCTTTTTCACTTCATCTTAATTCCATTTATATATTTTCATTGGACTTGATCCACTTCTCAGCTTCTAATGGATTTGTTTTCAAACTAAAAGATTGGGGCCTCTACTGCATGAAATTATCAAACAAAGTTGTTGAATTTTTATTCATCACAACCTCGGTATGTTGTCTCAATATTTTCATGATTTGATATTCTCCAACATTGAATGTGTTGACCTGCTCAGTGGTTCAATACCTACATTTTCCTTGAGTATTTATTTTCTTTCTTTCACTAGGATCCATGTCTAAATAATAGAATACACTAGATTAGGTTCTTGAATCATAATCTATAATATCGAATAGAAATATACTTATCATAAATTAAAATCCTATTCATAGATGATAAAATATACATTGTTTCAATGAAGAAAATTTTACATTAAAATCAATCAAAATGGTCTATAAGGACAATGTCAATTATCCTAAGAATATCCCCTCAGAGTGTCAAACCATTAATGTCGTAAAGATCATTGTGATGTTCCGGAAAACCTTTTCCAATCTTAAAACTCCATGTTGGGGTTTTAAATCCTATGTACATATATTCTTGAGACACCTACACTTGTTCATATATATACATGGAAGAATTTTCTAGAATGATCCACAAAATATATCAAATAAAAAAATTGATTAATTTTTTTCTTTCAAATAATACATTAGTGAATAGTTCCCTAATATACATTTTATAATCTAGTTTCTAGGATTTCTACTAAGCTTCCTCTTATACAAACTGTAACATCCCGACCCCTTAAGAAAGAAACATGTGCATTACATATTACATAGGCATAATTAAGAGGAATTAAATTTCAAATGAAAAATCATTTATGTATTCCTGAAGATACTATATACATTGATTTATATCAAATTACATTGGAAAAGGTAAAAAAATACAATACAATAAAACAACAAAACACTACATCATTGAGAACTCAATAAATGGTCTCCTCTTCAAAACATGTTGAAGGTAATAAAAAATTGGGCTAGATATATTTATTATTAAGTGTTACAAATAGAAGAAACATGATTATATAACAATTTTATCATAACAGTTTGAGATAATCAATATTGCTTTTTGAAAAAATGATAAACACGTGCCATTAATAAACCAATAATGAACATGCATTCGTAGATTTTTCACAGTGACAACCTCTTTGATAGTTATATCTGAAATTGAACAAATAGAATTATTATTAATTGGATGTCATGTATCTATAATGTTATACTAATATACTACCAAAATAATTTATGACTGTGAGTAGAACCCATCTTATTTTTTTTGAATCCAACACATATGGTTTAATGCCAACTGATTGGTATCATTAGACCTGTTGATAAAACGAGGGGATATAAAGAGCCAAAACCATCCCTTATTGTCCAAAACATTTTTTCTAAATATATTTAATAAAATAAAAATAGGATTTTTCAATATTTTTAATGAGTAATGTATATGGATTCATCAATATGTTTAATGTTAAAACAACATTCCAAATAAACACCAAATTTAAAATGGTATACGATATAAGACTATAATCCTATCCACGAATCCAAAATATGAATATATAATATATTTAATTTTTCAAATGAAAAATTATATAAAATTAAATGTGGAGACATCACATAAGATATATTATATGCATAATACCAATTAATTCTCAATGAAATAGAAATTGAGACAGGGTCCCTTATAAGGTTGTGATCAATTAAGTCTTATGACCAAAAGTTAATAACATCCAAATGAATAAAAAATACAATAAATATAAAAATAATTAGTAAAATATATATCAAAAGGAAGTAACAATTACACCGCATGAATGATTTAAGAGTCAAACAATGGAAATCACATAGAAAAAAATGACATAAAAAACCCTTACAAACGTTTCGTCATGGTAACAAGTGATCTTGTGAGGGATTAATGATAGGAAAATGAGTAAAAAATAATTCATACATCATAAAGGAAGTATGTTGGATGTGATAAAACATACCCCATAATTTTTAATGTAAAATAAAAGGACACAATGTTGTGGGATTAAAGAATAAAAGTGAAAGAGATGGTCCCTTAACTTATGCCCGAAGGTGAACTTGGTTGATCATAATAACCTCAATATTCCAATTTAGATTCACTAATTAATATTTCCAAAACCTCATAATTGTGTAAATTAATAATTATAATTATATTATATTCATTCATATCCTTTTTTATGGGTGTAAAAGGTTAGATTTTATATGTTTGGAATCAATATCTTCCTTGGTTTTCATGATCTGTATAATTGTATTCTTGAATAGAAGTAAATTTTATGTGTGGTTAATCAACCAAAATTGTTAATATATATTATTACTCATATTATATAAATTTAAATGATCTTATAACCATTGTGGGTTATATACTACAAGGATGACTCATTATATAAAAGATAATTAGAAATGCTTTGATTGACAAATTTGTTTTGTAGATAATGAACCATTTTTGTATTATTATATTATATTATGATGGTGTAAGGATTGCAGAACATTAGATAATATAAAATAAATTTACTAGGATTTGGAGAAACCATAAAATAAGTTTTATGTCAAGTATTGGAGATTGTATCAAAAATTGAAAACCGTCTTCCTGGATTGTGATAAATAAACACATCTTGGACAATGTTTCCATTTTTATTGTAAGATTTGGGGGAAAAGTGATGATGATGAAATATAACATTTGAATAAAAAGATTATATTACATGTAAGGTAATATAATTATCATAGCCTTTTTTATGTGGGTAGGTGAGTAGAGATCCACAAAATAATTGAACTTTTAAAGAAAATATATATAAAAGTGATGAGAGGTTCACCTCTTGGGTACTTCTCATGGAAATATAATTAAGGCCTTTTTTGGCCTTTTGGTGATTTCTAAAGGTCTTGGACGTGGGGGAGGAGCTTAGAAAGATTTTTAGTGGAATTTAGGCAAATCATGAGTATTTTATGGTGTGGGGGGATGATCGGGTGTGGGTGGTTTATATAGTGGAGGGGGGAGGATATTCTTAATATTACAATCCTTAATTTATTATTTCTCTACAAGACCATAAATAGTGAGGATTTAATTACATATAATATTAATAAGTCAATTTGGGTTTGATATTTTGGTTCTTACATCACTCATGATTCTATTAATAGTTAATTTATGTTATAATTTATTTATATGGTAAATTTATGTATTTTACTGTTAACAATAAAATTATTTATTTCAAAAAAACCCCAAAAATCACCGTCAACTTTTTTTGATGTATAGAATCCAAAAATGAACTCCATTTATCAAAAAAAATATCTAGATATTATAAATTTCAATTTAAATAAAAAAATGTTTAATTGAAAAATAAATACGCCTAAAATTTTAATCTTTATTTTGTAGTGCCAAAATTTCATTTATGCTTCCATGCATTTGGTTACCATTCATTAGAGCCATAGTTATATTAGTAAGGGAATGTTACTCTTTATAAGGGCTTGTTGTTATTCATAAGAGTATGTTACTATTCCTCAAAAATTAATTTGATTATATTAAACTCAAAATATCACCCTGATCACAACCGTGCATGTCTAGTAATTTCTAAATTCATTACACATTAGTGGAAAATTTATTTTTATTCGTTAGGTTATGACTATATCTTAAAAAACCATGTTATTTATCAAAAAAAATTTGATTTTTAAAATATATGCTATCTAATGAATAGAACGTATTTAAGTGAAACATAACAAAAAATGTTGGTGTTTCTATACAATAGGGGACTTATTGATAATTTATGTTACATATAGATACCCTAAACACATACCTGATCACATTAACACAATGTATACATCAAACAAATGGATGATAATTAAGAATATATACATTCTAAATGAAAAAATTTGTAATTTTTTTTGATATGGGGAACATCCATTTTTCGTTCAACAATTTTAAACAAATTGATGGATTTAATGAGGTATTATATTGTATTTATTGATGAATTTAGTAGGATATAATGTTTGTTGGATATATCCCCCCAATATAACTTGTGTACATCCAATCAATGTTATCACTAATTGGTGGAATGTAAAATGGGATAAATTCTCATTGCATTAGATTATAACGGTAATGAATTCATTAGTAGTAATTTTGAGATATGTCACAAAAATTGAATAGAAGACGTTTTGTCAGTGACAATGACTCCTAAGTAGAACAATAAAGTTGAGTATAGAAACTAGATCCTCCATAAAATTTACTCAAAGAAATTGATTAAGGAAAATGATTAAGTATAATTTTATAAGTAGTTGTTTTTTATATTTATCTCTTATTGGGATTTTTTCTGTCATAGTAGACAAAAAAACCTAATGAGATATAGTATTTGAATAATTCTGTAATACAATAATTTTGATTCATTATAAGTAAAAAAATTATTCTAAGAAAAATAGAACCACTGTATGTTGATAGTTCATTGAAGCGAATGAATTTTACATTTATTTTCTTTTAAATATTTAGAATAATATTTATATAAACATATCCTTATAATAACTATCATATTTTACGATATAACTATTTTAAAGAAAAAAAATGTTTCAAATAAATCGGTAGGTTTTTTAATAAATTATAAATTACAAGTAAAAGGAGAGTGATGTTATTGTTTGTTTCCTTGGGGGAGAAAATCTAGCAGAGAGTGTCTCGAAAAACATATTTATGATGAAGATAAGATAATATGTTCATATTTAGTTATAAGAGTTAATGTTTTGGATGAACTATCTATAAATATAAATTTATGTGACTTGAAATATATGTTTCAAACACATTTTATGAACACTAGGTATAAATCATGTACTATATCTACATTTGAGCGTATATCAATAAAAGAGGCTATAATGAATGAAAATTGGGTCCAATATATGCAAGAAATACCTGGACACATTGAGAAGAATGGTACATTAGAAATTTTACAGGTTTAGTAGAGAATTATATTACAATAACTATGTTGGTGTTTCATAATATGCTCAATGAGAATGGGAATGTGTCATAGAATAGAGAATATCTAGTGTGAATGGGGAATTATCATATTGAAGTCATTTATTTTGATGAGACATTTTACCCATATACCATTTCAAAATAAATATACTCTCCTTTATAATATTGATACAAACGTAATTCATGTTCTACCAACCAAATTCAAAAATGTATATTCATTTTTTGATTTCGTAATGTGATGGTATATAGTGATATGCTAGATGGGAAACATATGGATGAAGATGAAATAATATTTTTTTATTAAAGAATTGTTTTTCTGATATGTAACGTAAAATAACATCCCAATTTTCTGGAATAGATAAAAATTCTATAATTATTTGTTTTTTGAATTAATATGTTTACAACATTCAATTAATTTAGAAGTATAATGAAAAAAATAATGTTAATTCTCTTAAATGTTGAAAATGTAAATTTTATAAGAAAAATCAAGAAATATTCATGATTTCTTCAAAATAATTGACGTGTGATTAAAGGATATCTAATAATAGTGTCCTATACTTTTCTCTATGTGTAAAAATTTATTAAATGAATTTTTGGTACATTTATTTTCTAATATACATATTCCATAATGTTATTAAAGACCCTCAACATGGATGAATATAATTAAATGGAAACTCTAAATTCTACAAATACGAAATTTTCATGGGATGATAGAGGAATGGATTTAACTATTAAAAAAATATATAATTTATTGATATCTTTTATAAATTATTGAAACCAGAGGAAAATTTTTTCACATTTTTTGATATATTTTATTAATATTTTCCTAATTAATTTCATGTGCAAGAGGTCCAATGGGTACTTATTTATATAAATATCGTTGTTGGGATTGGGTTTTTATCAAAAAACATCACATAAATAGTTTTAGGGATATAATGATGTGGATTATTAGGTTTTAACTGATAAATGTAAATCAACTTTTAGAAATGTTTTTAATATTTTAGAATTTTTCATTTAATATCATAGTTAGTGAAAATATTTCATTTCATTGATCAAAGTAAGAAATTAATACCTAATGGTTATTAATGCATCTAATCAATTAATATTTTCTAAATTATAATATTTTTTATTGACATTGATCAAAAATATCTTTTTGAAATCATGTGTCCTAACTCAAGTATTATCAATCATAGAAACACATATTTCAAATTAATTAAGTATAAATTACATCATAAAAATATATCATTTAATAGAAGCGAAATATAATAAATGGATTGTGATTTTGGAGTATGTTTTAACTCAATATCATATAGATGATATTATGATAATGTAATAACAAACAATTTTTATTAAAGGAATCACTTAGATCTTGAAATATAATCAACTACCACTAATATAATGATTTGTTTAGGGGTCCATAATTTTATTTTAGATATTATATTTCATAGAATGGTTATTATAAACTCATATATTATATACATTACTTTATAAACAATATTTGTGAACACTCTGCTATATTTTCTCTATATTTTTTATAAGTTTTTTGAAGAGTTTATAGAATGTTACTTATTAAAAGATTAATGTTTTGATAAATGAAGAATAATAAGAGTATTACTTCATATTAACAAAGGGTGAGAAATAATATAATAATGATAAAGAAATTGGGAGAGTTATTGATAGTTTATTCAAGGTTATGTTTGTTTATAGGCATTTATGATCATGAAAATGATTGATTTAATTCCATGGGGATCTATTTAAATTTTTTTTTCTCTCACCAATCATGAATTAATAGGTAATATAACTAGTGATTAGTGAATCATCGATAACACATAAAATAGAACGAGGTAGTTAACATCAGTTATAGTCAATTATAATGTTTTATGTGAGTTTATGTTCAATAAATAATAGAAATATTTATGAGCTTTTAACACACCCAAAAGGGAATAATTTTTAAAAAATACAATGAATCAATTTTTATAAGTGTTTCTCAAAATGGATAAAAGTGGACTATTTAAATAATTTCAACAAATTGCCAATTACATGTATATGTTTTGTAAGAATGTTAAGAACACTTATTTATTTGGTAAGGGTTATTTGGTGACATATAATACAATTTCATTATAATTGTTTCTAATACAAAAATGAAGGCCTTTTTTGGAGGTAAAAACTATTACAAGTGCTCATGAACATTTGTATGTTCAAAATATACGGGTTGAAGATCCATGGAATGTAATGTTTCACTATGAATGTTTACATTGTTAAGAATTTTCTAAATCCACTACATACATTATATATTAATTTGTTTGGTTTAGAGACAATATAATATGTTTTCCATTTCTAAAATTTATAGATAAGACATAGTTGTAACATTGTGACACAATAGATTTCACTTTTAATGGATATTTTATTATATATTTATAATACTGTATAAAATAAAATATTATGATTTTTTATGGATAATGTTAATATGTTGTATACATTTTCCAAAACTGATGTGGATAATAAGAAGTCTCACCCCAATGATTTATGTTTCCCTACAAAAAAGGATGGCAATAAGAATGTGAAATATCATAATTCAGAAGTTCCAATCATGTGATGAGGTGGATATATTTTCTATGATAGATCTTATAACGGTTCCCTAAATTTTTCATAAGGGATTAAAAATTATTATTTTTATTATAATTCATCATTCCATAATTTTAGATGTCCCACTATGATGTTGAGAATAACTTGAAAAATATGAGAGTTTCATTTTTGTAATGATAGTCTTGGATTTTTGGGAGATTCTATACGAATTTCAACCACTGAAATATATATTTTTAATTGATTATATAATGAATGGTTTTTTCACACATATAGTTTATAGTGGAATATTTTCATGTTTCTATCCAAGTTGAGATAGTTCCATGGGTAAGACGTTTCACCCTAAAAGAGTCAAGAACGTTTCCACAGTGTGATTAAAATGATCATATTTTGACCTGTTGAAATTTATTTTTAACATAGATATCCACTTATAAATTTCAATGGAAGTAAATTTATAATTTTGATTGAAATTTATGGATCTATATTTTTATTTTTATTTCTTAATGAATCATATATAACAGAATTGAGAGTTTATTTTTTTCAAATTTGGCGTAGTCATTGGAATGACAATTAAAGATGGCATATGACTTACCATATTCAATTATCATTTCGTTTAAAGTGTATATATTACGTTTTATTAATAAATAATGAGAAATATCATCCTATAATATTTTAAATAAATACTTTAAAACGATGATATGATATTTCATAATTTAAGATTATAGAGTAGATAAGATGAAAATGAATGGATTCTGAAATATGTACTATAAATTATAAAAGCAAAGGAATAGAGGTCCACACAATGAAATTGAAGTATTTAATTTAAATAATGACCTCCTAAAGGTAAGTTGGATATAAATAAACAGAAGTTCTTCAATAGGAAGAATATTTTGTAAGGAAATACACTATTTTAGTATAATGAAATTATTTATCTCGTGGAATGAAAAATTTAGAAATCATGGAGTAGTGAGTCCCATAAGTTATTTATATCAACGATTTTTTAATCCTTTTGAGGTTTGTTAAACATTATGGTTAGTGCGACCACCCAGAATTGTATATTAGTGTGCCTAGTGTTTCCACACATCAATACATTGTTTGGTATATTCTATTGGATTATTATGGTTTCGTTTAACCATGTCACACTTATGGGTCCCAATAATTTAGCATTATCATTTTATATCAATTTTGAGGGAGGGGGTGTTCAATAAAATCATAAAAGATGTTAATTATTGAGGATAAAAACAAAAAAAATTATTACCTTATTCAACCCCTCCACATATAATGTTTTATATCTTTACTGGGTCCATTAGTGCTTTAGTATCATCTAATGTACTCAATATGATTATGTATTTTTTTTGACATAAAAATTATGGGATGAATTATTGATCCTGAAATGGATATTAATTAATTTCTAAAAGTTTTATCATAATTGATCCTATAAATAATTTTGAAATATATAGTAAATGAAAGAATACAAATAATACACGATAAGTCAATATATATGATAATTAAGGAGGAATTGGGAGGTCTTGGTTTCATCAATATAAAAAATGATCAAGGTAGTGAATTCTCTAATAAAAAAGAATCGATCATTTTTTAAATATAAGAGTTAATATATTTACTCTCACTCAATGTTTTAAAAACATACTAGTGGATGCAAGAGGAATAATGAATGTTTTCATTGTATCATTTCTAGACACTAGATATTTGATTATACATAGAACCTAAAGGGATATATGTAAACCAATATAGATTATATGAATTTTATGATTTTATAGAGATTAATTAATAGTTATAAAAATTGTATATGATACCAATAGTTTGTTTTAATTTTTTTAAAATATAAAAGAATTAATTATTGATAAAAATTTGTTGGTATATTGTTGATGTTTATTTGAAATTAAGGGATAATATATATTAATTATAATTTATTTGATGTGGGAACAACTTTGAAGAATAGGTTAATTTTAAAATAGATATGTATTTTGGATTTGAATTTTTTTTCTCATGTGTATAAATAAATTCTTTAGAAGTATGATCTTATAAAGACCGAATGATATTGTATTCATATACACATGGTTTATGATTCATCAAATTTAATTATATATACTTATAAGGTAAGGATAAAAGGATTTTTCCATACAAAAAATTTATTTATTAATTTTAATAAATATTATATTGGGGAATGGGTTCCCACTAACCAATAGTGGTGTATATTAATTAATAATGAATTAATTTTAGAAAATAAATTTAATCACATAGAAACTGATATATAATATGGATATAATCGTTTATTTTCTATGATTCAGATAAATGAAATAAGTATTATTTTCTATCAAAATATAGTTTATGTATATTAAAATCATATTTTATAACGTGTATAATTCCTAATAGGATAGTGGTAATTATTTTCGAACCATATATGTTTTACAGTAAAAAATAATATATTATAAGAGTCATGAATTGATGCGAATATTAATCACTATCATAAATGAGTTTATGATACGACATTATCTTGAAATAATGAGTGTTTAATTAATTAACCAGCATGAGGTGAAAGTCACATTTTATCAAAATGGATCATTATTATATAAGGGTAAATAAATATTTTAATGAATTATTGTATTAACCTGGGATTATAAATTGAAATATTTGATAACATATGTGACATAGAGTACCATGATTAAATGAACAATTAAATATTTTTATTTCAAAAATGATTCTTATAACCTATTTTTTGAGTGTTTTGGTTTGAATCGGTTAATTAGATTTTGAAATATATATTTTCCCACTCAATAAAAATATATTTTTTATGTGTTAGATAATAATCACTCAATTGTTTGTGATTATATTTTATTCTTCAAAATTGGAATCTTCAAAATTGGGTTTTTAGGAATATTATAATGATTTGACAGTAATTTAATAAAAATTATATTAAAAGATGATATTATTTTCGAAATCATTTCATCATTTTTATCTTTACAATGTATTTTCAAGGTTTTGTGAAATGATTTATTTTTTAGGGTATAGGTAAAAATAATAATTTTATAGAAGCATTTAATTTATTTCACCTATTTAAAAGGTCCAATCATTTTGATTTGATTTTAAAATTTTTTATTCCCTTTCCTAATAAAAAACAAAAAAATTAATTAGATTCAGTATTTTAATTAATTATGTTAGAATCCATTTTTATATATTAAAATTCATTTTTGTAGAAAATTGTTATTGTTCTATTCTTCATATTTATTAAAAAAGTAATTTATATAAAATATAAAAATTTAATATTCAGAATAATAATTAATTGGGGGATTCCATTTTGTAAAATTATCCTTGGTGGAAATTTTGAGATCTTTTTTGAAGATGATACATTTTTGGTGAATTGAAAAAAAATACATTTTTGTGAAATACGGTATATTTTATTCTATCTACAATACATAAATATATTATAAAAATTTATGAATATTATAAAAATAATATTTAATGAAAATATAATTATGATATATTACCTAAATATTTTAAAATATGTATTATAAATTATTTGATGATAAGTATGAATACCATTTTGTGTTCCTTCATAGTACTAAAATAGAAAAAATAATATCATATGTTTTGTCCTAAAGATAATATTTGAGAATTTAGAAGAAATTACTCAATATTATTAAATAACATGATGTGTAATTCGTTATGTGGAAAATTTGTTATGATTTTTGGAGTTATATAACATGAAATTTATCTAAATAACATTTAAGTTCTTACACAATGTTATAAGAAATCAAAATAAGTTATTAAATACATTATTATAACATTGATGTGAGATATTATAAATATATCATGAATATAAAATGTACATTTAATTTTATTATGATTTACATTTATTTTTAAACTTTACTTATGATTTTGTTACCATATGTGCTCAAACAAAGATAACATAGTGTCAATGACAGCTATAGAAAAATCAAATTAATTGATTTTATAAATATAAAAAGTTTTAATTTTTTTTTCAGATTATACTGGAACATGAATTTTATGGTTTATAATAATATATAATTTCTTTATATAAATTTTATATAATAATTCTATAAATATCTTGTTTTTTAAAAGTAATGAAAATGTTAATATTTTTAAAAATCACAATAAGTGCATTTTATGTAAATATATATATTATTAAATATTTCAAAATTAATAAAACCCATTTTACTCCAAGGGGTTTGGGAATTTGGACAATAGTTAATAAAAAACTTATTTTTATCCATAATTTAACTTATATGTATATTTATATCCCTTTAGTACAGTAAAAGTTATTTCCACAAATAAGTATAAAATTTGTTAAATGATGTGTTAATCTGAAATAGATAGTTTAAAATGACAAACACTCATATGCAAATTTTATTTGTTAGAGTTATTTACCCATTAATAAATACTTTTTTTGATATTTTTGCCATGTTCTCTCACATTAACATGAATATTGGTTTATTATATTAAATTATTGTAGGTAATTATATGTGTGTCCATTACTATAAAAGAAAACCACATTTGATCCTTTATTCACCTCAACATAAGACACATATTTTAACATACATGAGACTATTTTTGGGTATTATTTTTTCAATTATTGTTCTCATGGTTATTAAATTGTTTCTCTAAGATGTATTGATGGATATATGAGATTTTGGGCTTGACTGTTATTGGCGCACGATGACACATTATTAGAAAAAACTGTGCACCAACATATAGAAACATGTGCTACTAAATTACATTTGGAATTAGATATCACATTATTGTCACATGGTATTGAAAATCATAGTGAATAAACATATGGAATGTCTCCCTTGGAATGTGAGTGTTGTGTGGCTGCTGCAAGGTCTAGAAAATTATGCATGAAAACCAAGTGACCTATATTAGTTTTTAAGAATGTGATGTTCCTATTAGACCCTCTAGGAATTTTTGACCCTAAAGATCCATTTATTCATTATCCTAGATCCTGTATCCAAAATCAGGCTCGAACATTTTCTTACAAACCTCTCATCCTCCTCTATTGCAGGATCTCGATGATTTCAACATGTTTTGGGGTTACATCATCAATGTATTCTCTTAATATATTCTTCATATTACTTCTCCTTCCATTTTTGTTGTGGTTATCTCTTCCATCATGGTCCATTGGATCTAGGGTTATGGTATTTTTGAGTTTTAATTAGTGATTTTGGTTTTTAGGTTTCTGTTGGATGTTCTTTCTACTTTGAACCATAAGAGAGTTGTTTTTGGTTGGTGTTGTTGAAGCGCATGTGATATATCAGGTAGGATTCCCATTTCACATGTCCTCTGAATTTATAAATCATTGGTTTCTATATATTATCACATTAATATTATTTTTAATAGTTATGTTTTATTTTATGTTATTTTATGATAAGAAATATTAATTTTATTAATTATTTTCATTGTATATATAGTTGTTTTAATGAGTTATACATACCTAATGTTTGATAATTATTTGGTTGGATTTTTCTAGTGGATTACGTTATTTATATCATTAGTTGTCTTTTTAAATGTAATTGTTGAATATGAAATTGTAGTTATGGTTTTTTAAATGAATTTATAGACGGTTTTTAACATAAAATTAGTGTGTGTTTGGTTCTTTAAAAAAAATTTACATGTGGTGGTGGTGTGTGGCCCATTCGGAATTTTATGAAAGTTGATTTGGTTTTGAAAGTGGAATGTGATTTAATAAATAAAATATTATAAACAGTATTGAAATGAAAATTTTAGTGATTTCAAAATTTTGAATGGTGGTTTTTGATCATTGAAAATGGGTTGTTTTTAATAGGGTTCTTAAGTCCCATTTGTCTCTTGTTTGAAAATGATCCTCTAGAAAACCCAATTTGAATAATTTTTTTTATGTGGTTATGTTTAATGATATGTGAGGTCAACTCTAAGAGAGTCCCATATGTTTGAATGGTTGAATGGAAATATATTATTCCATGGGGTAGCATGTGGGTGACGTGTTGTGGGAGTTTCTTAAGTATGATATATTTGAATGTGACTGGGTGTTTGTTTGGGATTATTGGCTCACCCCCTTTATAGTCATGACATGGGATCATGGAATAATCTAGAATTTTTTTGGTGAATGGTAGAAACAATTTCTAATAATATATCTCACTGATAATATACCATAAGAAGGGATTTTTCTCTAGGGTAATGTGCCCCTCGGTTAGACTACGTAGGGGTGGTTGCGTATATATTAAATTTGAGTTAATCCGTTGAGTAATTCCTTTGGAATGAGTTAGATATATTTCTTTTCTATATTATCCTCTAATCTCATAGAATCTCTAATGATCATCAGCATTTGGATATCAACAATGGATGATTGAGATGCTTTTGTTGTTCAGATACTCTTATGTGATGTTTTATATTTCTCTTGTAGTTCGCTTGATGCTCTTGTTCCCTTTTATGGGGTTTATTTTTTCTAAAATTAAAAAATTGTTTCAACCCATTATGGGAAAAAAATTATATTATGTTTTAGATTATCTACCCTTCTTAATCAATACCCCAATATAATATATTAAAATATTAATTTCATATTCGTGGAAAATAACCATTATTTTAATGTCAAAAGGGTAATGTATTGTGTTTTTTTCTAATTATAAAATGTACGAAAAACCTATCTTCATATATTTTATTTCAATTCTGAAGTTGATGTTACTTTTATATTTAATAAATGCCCTAGGAATAAATTATTCAGTAACGAATACTACATTTTAATAGTAATGATTGTAATTACATATTCTTTTTAGTGTTTTGGTAAGGTATCTTCTCGGTTTTTATCACCATGGGTGATAGTTGGTTTTGGTAACATATATTGACCCACGAGGTCACATGGGGATTATGGGTTTGTCATGTGTTGTTTGGTTTTTTTATTAAATCTATCATATTTTAATCTGTAGAATAAATGATGTTCTATTTTGAAATATTTAATTATTTATTTGGTATTAAGTGATTATGTTTTCCTTATATTTTATTTTTAGATATCATTACCTTTTTAAATATGTTGATTCCCGAAAAAAATTCATCCTATGAGGAAAAGGAACGACTCTCAATACTTATCTCAAGCCATCACAGGCGATCGATTTAGGGTCAACTGAGGTGGTTCATTAAAAAATTATATTAGAGTTGGCTGGTTCATTAGAGGAACTATCTCATAGATAACCCTTTATTAATTGAAATGTCTTGTTTTATTTTCTATGCCAATCATATATTGGAGTGTATGTCTGAGGATGTCTTTGAACAACAAATATAGGACTAAACAATGAGTTTCCATGGGAAGTTTTGTTTTGTTTAGATTCTCTAGTAATTTTTGGTTATTTGGTATTTTGATATTAAAATGGAGTTGGGATAATGGTCTCAATGATATCCCATGGAAAAAAAACTATGTGGAGAGGAGGAGATGGTTTAAAAAGACTCCCCGTGATTGTGGTCTGATAGGAATGTGGCCTCCAATTATATGGTCAAGTCATCCATCAACACTAGTTTCTTATTGTGAGTTTTTTTGACTTCATATTGATTTTAAAATTTTATTGAGAAAAATTATTCTTGAATTGTGAAATATATTTTTTATAGTGTCAATGGTTTTGTTGTTTAATGATTGAAAATGTGTTTTCATAGTTATTTAGAATCAATATTTAGAATATAGATTTCTATAAAAGGATAATTGGGTATAAATGGGACAAGTTTATAATGATTGTAATTCAATGATTAAAAAACAGGTTTTTTCATTATTGATAATTTGTGAAGATTAAATTTATTATTAAGATTATTTTGAATTTTTTTAAGAAGATAAGAAAGATTTTATAAAATGATACTTTGATAAAATTATATTTTATGGAATCAGATTTTTTGATCAACTAAAAATGTATTTAATGATATCAATTATATTTATTTATGTAATATATAGGATTTTATTATGAGTATGATGAAATGGACTGATGTCTGGGGTTTCAAAAAAAATGGGTTTGGATTTAGTGGTTATTGTCCTTTTGAATGTTTTCTATGAAATTTGATAAGGGAAGTGGGATATGCATTTGAATGTTGTTCATGAATTAATTTTTTAGAAATGAAATTTTTTTGACCATTGGTATTCCAATAGTTGTTCACAATAATTAGTATATGTATTAGAGAAAAATGATGATGATTTGGGCGGATGATTTCCTGGATATTAATTAGTTGATAAGTTCATGGGGTTACTTGGGAATGTAAATGTGTTAGGGTCCATGGAAAAACATTCGTTAGTATGAAACCACGGGGTATGCTTTTATTTTTAAAATGTTTTTAAGAGGGAAATATATGATTTTTTATTACTATTGTCTTTTGTGATTTTTTCCTATGAATTAGGAATTTAGTTTATGTGCTTTTATGAGTTTGAGAATTATTTTTGATGAATTAGTTTTGACTAAGTTTTTGGTTGTTTTACATAGTTTGTTCCACCAATAAAAATTCTATGGATATTTGAGGTACGACTATCGTTGGATCACACTTATCAGACGCTCTAGTTTATTAATAAACAGAATTGTTCATTGGGTTGTTAAATTTGAATCCCCCTCCGATTTAAGGTTAAGAATATCCTCTTGAAGTGGACCAGTTGGTTAGGAGGATCAAAAGGATCATCAGTTTCCATCAATTTCATGAGTACTAAATTTTTATGTCCGATAACATTTTGCATGAATGTGTGATCTAGAAGATGAGGAATTATGTCTCTTGAACCAGGACATAAGAAGATCATACCTAGGATTTTTTATGTCCTTTTCATTAATGTATTATTTATCAGAGGAAGTGATGAAGAGAAGGTAATGAATATATTCATTTTATATAATGAGATGGGTTAATGTATGATTTCTTCTATATTTTTTGGATCTTATTTCTTACCTTATATAATGGGATGCTAATGATTTTGTGAAGGATTTTTGATTTGAGAATGTGAGTTTTCCTTATTTGTAGTTGAATGGGTATGAATTCAATATTAATAATTTTTCTAATGTGGTGATGAAAGATATTGTTTTGATTTCGTGTTCGTATGAGTTCTTGAGTTTGGAATCTATCTTCCATTCATTGGATATGGTGAATGGAATTCTCAAAAAGAGGTCGGGAATCAACATGATGATGTTTGTTATGGTTTCATAAATAAATGGTCAATGGTTCATTCATCTGATTATTTTAATCAAAGTATCATGTTGTGTCATTAATAAGTAAAGACATATCGTGGTGTGTGGCTCACAACATAGTGGACTCAATCAACCCAATGATTTTATTGTTCCCTGCCTCATCCTAGCTGTATCCCCAAATCTGATAAGGCTTTTCACAGCATTGCGGTGAAGGTTCGTGGTTAATTCCCAATTTTGTGTGTTTAAGCCTAATTTATGTGGGGTGGGTGAGTTGGAATATTCCCTATGGGATTTGAGTGTGGTTTTGGAGGCAGTGATAGGATTGAGAGTTTGGTTTATGGCGGAACCATATTTCTGACGTGTTGGCATCCATGTGGCTAGAAAAGGTGATGGATTTCAAAATTTGAGATCATGAATCAAGTTATGTTTTTTATTCAAATTTCATTGAATCATGCAGTGTCCTCTGTGATTCTATTGTTTGAAATATTCTAGTCTTGAAACCGATATTTTGGTGATTTCATTCTTGTTGAAGCATTTGTTGTTCATCTATGTATATTAATCGGGTTGGTCTACCATTTTTGATGATTGTATCATTGTTCTTGAATCTAAGGCCTTGGATGAAGACATTGGGTCTTACCTGATTAGTGTCTTTGTAGGCAATAATAAGAAATATACAGAACTGATTTTGGTCTATGGGGTGTTGATTGGATTGTGGTTGTACTGCGGTGTCTGTGGAGTAGGGTGCAGCGTCCGGATGACCAGGTCATCCTCATTTCTGTTTCATCATTCCCATTTTGGATGTTCCATTTAGGCCATCCCACATCGCTAGAGGGTTTTGGCGAACTCCTACTAGAGTGTGCCGACAGGTTTGTGGATTTGGACTGGTGTTAATGATTTCTCTAATGGGAGATCGAAGAAGTCAGCTATGTGGTTTGTCCATCTTTTCTTATGTTTATGTTCCCTGGTTCATGGTTCGTCAGCATTCTCATTTCTTTTTTAGTTCTAGATTTGACGATAGGTCAGTTTAACTGCTTGAATGGATTTCCATTAATTTTTCTTGAATGTTGTTTGTTTTGATGTCTTGTTTAGTTTTTAATGGGGATATGGTAAAGTGGTGAAGTGGTTAAGTCATTTATGGTTTCTATATTTCTCCTAAAAAGTTTCTACATAATAATAAAAAATAATTTTCATCATGTTCTCTAAATAACTATAATAAAAGGTTAAACCTATGTCATTTGAAGTGGTTATAGAAGGTTTTTTCCAGGATGCAATGTTGACAATGTTTCACCACATTGAACTTCACCCCAGCCCTATTGCATGATTAGGGTGTTGTTTTTTTGGCTTGGTTTAAATCCATTACTATGATAATGGTTCTTTCTATTGTAATGATTTTATTTCTAGTAGTGTTATTTTATGGTTTATCTTTATTATATTTTGAAGGTAGATGTGGTGTATCTCATGGGAACTAATGTTTATTTTAATGATGTTTTTTTTTGAAATAATGAATTTTTCCTTTCTTAGTGGTGGTGTGTTTTTCATAATCCTTCTCCTTATTGATTCTCATTAGAATGGAAGAGATCAATGTACATTCATCTTCTAGAACCCAATTTCGGTGAAAGTACATTTTTTATGCGAAGTGAATCTCATGTTGTATTTTGTTCTTTTATTTCCAAATGGGGTGTTGTGTGGATGTTTATGGCATCAAAAGATGGTGTTCTAATCAGGGATCATCAGCTCTCGACTATAGGTGAATAGATTTATCAAGAAATCAGACTCCATTCATAGGTCCCATAGTTAATCATTTCATAGAGTATAGAATTGTGGGTATGGGGACTATGACTCACCACTTGTCTCTATAGCAAGGAAATATGTACTATAAATGTTCTTAAAGTTGTTTTCCATGTCATTGTATGTTTATTCATATTTCATGAATCATGGTTTTCTTATCATCTTAAATTATTATTATTGTGCCCTTTTAGTTGTGAATATATTATTCATTTTCATTATATGATTAGCCATTATGATTCGGTTTTGGTTATGGATTGTTCTTAGAAGGATATGGTTGTATCCTATAGAGATAAAGAATCATTATTTGGTTTTCTAATTGGTATGTAGTTTCATTCAATGGGTAAGCCTTGTGGTATGGGTTTGGAATCTATAGAGTTTTCTTGTACATGTTTAGTCCAAACAATTCTTAATGGTAGGGAGACCCAACATAGGCCTTATAGTGGTTTCTTTTAGAGTTGATCAGTGCTAGATGGATTCTAATGGTGGGGAGTCCATCTCAACCTGTGATGTTGATAACACAGTTTAGTTCATTGTTTAATCTTAGAAATGGGTGGATTTAATTAGTGTTAACTATTTTTTAGGTCCTTTTAAATTGGGTCACTATTGTGAGTTTTTGGGGTATTCTTAATGATCTTCATTGGAGAAATGTTGTTTAATTTTCGTTTTAGGATTCCCCTTATTTTTAAGGAAATGGTTATGGATAATGGGATCCTTCTATGTATGTAGGATGAGTTCTATTTGGATGTAGTCAGTATGATCCTCGATTTGAGAAGATGAATCATGTTGTCATGTGAACCTACTACTTTTAAAAGATAAAGTAATGATATTGTGGTTTTTTGAGGTAAAAATATAATTTTGTGTTGAATTTTCAAATCCATGATATTATTTTGGGGAATTATTTTGTCTATTTTTTGTCATATTTTTATGCCACTATTTCTCCATGAATTTTTTGTGAAAAGATGGAATTTTTCACTTGAATGCAGGGGGTGTATAGTTGGTGCAACATTAGGGAAAACCATGCTCCATCCACTAGGAAACTATGCAATTGAATTCCATTTTTGTCATTGAAAACAACATAGTAGTCACACAATTGGGGAAACTGTGTGGTCTATACAGGAAGAAAATTTATCAAGGACTTTTAGTGACAAAATGATTCCACGCTATTTTATAAACCATATAGAAAACCCCTATAACCTATCTTGCTCATTAAAAATTTGAAGATCCTCTTCTACCATATAAAATTTTTAACCCCAAAACACTCATTTCCTCTTTATTTGGGTTTGTGTGACTCAAAGGGAGCCCCTACCTTCTCTTCCTGGATACTCATCCTCCATTAATGGATCGAGTTGATTTCATCTTGTTTTTTGGATATATCCTCATGGTGATATCCTACTCTCTTCTTCATTATCCATTACCTTCAATTATTATCATGGTTTTAATTCTCAAATGGTCTCTTGGATCTAGGGTTCATTTTTATTTGATTTTTCATTATGATTTTTATCCTTTCTCTTGGATGTTCTTTCCTCTTGAATCCTCCTTGATGATTTTTTGGGTTTGGTTTAATAAAGAACATGTGATTTCATGTATTTTTTCCCTTTCAAAAGTCTGATATATTAATTAATCATTGGTTTCATACTTTTGGGACCATTTTATTTGCTAAATAGTGATATATGATTTTTAGAATAATACTTTTTGATTTTAAATAAAGAGTTTTTATTATTTCTCATTGAAGAATATGGTGTTTCTTTTTTGAGTTGTGCAAAACAAGTGTTTGATAAATTTCCTGATTGGGTTTTTCAAGTGGATTATTATTTTCAAAGAATGGTTTAGATTTATAAATTAATTTTTCATCTAAACTATGTTTTATCATTTTTCAAAAGTATTTCTAAACGTGTTTTTACATAGAAGTGGTGAGAGTTTGGTTCTTTTAAAATGGTTTGACCTTATTTGATGATGTGTGTGTCATGTTATGAATTTTAATAAAATTTTATTTCTTTTTAAAATGAGGTTTCTGTGCAAAAATATAATATTATAAATGTTTTTTAAATAAAAAAATTATGTGAGTTTACCTTTTTAGAATGATTCTTTTGGTTCTTTAACAAATCAGGTTTCAGAAAGGGTACTTGAGGCCCATTTGGAGCATATGTGATAATGAATGTCTTGAAAATTATAATTATATCATCTTCTAATCTTCATTGTGTTGAATGTTATAGTATATAAATTATGAGATACTCTATTTTGTTTTAATGATTGAATGGAAAGAGAATGTTCCTTATGGTATTCAGGGGTGACATGTCCGGTGAGTTTCTTATATATGATGTATGTGCATGTGATTGGATAATTGTTTGAAATTTTATCCTCACCACAAATTTTGTATTAACATAGGATCATAAAATATCAAGAGTATTTTTGGTGAATGGTTTCAAGACTATCTTTGTATTTCTCACAGACTAGTGGACCATTTAATAGAATTTGATTTATTTTTGGTCTTGAGAGGATATTTTCCCATAGTCAGACTAGCTAAAGAGTGATCAATAATGTGGGAATGTTTATGTAATTAGGTGAGTCATGCCATTGGGATAAGTTAAATAGATGTGTGTTATAGATTATCAACTATGATCCTAGGATAATTTTTATTTTTTGGTGCTTAGTTTTCTACAACGTTTGATTGAGATGTATATTTTTTGCTGGATACTCTAATGAGATGTTTTCTAATTCATTTACTATTTGAGTTTTTCTCTTGTTACTTTGTCTGGGGTATCTTCTATCAAAAATGGAAAAATTGATTCAATTGTAACATCAAATGTAAATAAAGAATAGAAAATTTTCATATTTATTAATTTTTGAATTAAATATTTATTTTTCTTTAAAAGGGTTTCTATGTTCATTAGTGTACCTGATAAGCAACAACTGGTTTCTTTGAAATATTACATTACACAGTAATAATTTAATATTATTATTTTAAATGGAAGTCAACTCCTTGACATTATACTGGTTAGAATGAACAAAACTAAATACAATATGATTATATATTTTTGTTAAATGTATCTACATTTTTCCAATAATAGTTAGAGGTTTAAAATGTAAATATATAAAATTATAAGAATAATTTAGATTTAAAGGCCGATTTATCGCCTTTTAATGGAAAACCCTTTTTAAATATAGTATTCACCACTTTAATACATGTTATATGACCATATAAAATCCTTCTTTAGAATGGGGAAATCAAAATTTACTTTGTGTAAATTTTTGGAATTTTTCTAATAAAGTTCATTTTTAAAGAATAATGAAAAATATTGTATTTTAATTCAAAAGTGCCTTTTTATATACATTTTTTATATGGTTAGATTATATTTTTAATTGGTTTTAATGTGAAATTAAAATATATAATTACCATTTAATCCAATGTGGGTCATTGGAATTAATTTCACTTTGAAATTGGACATAGACAAGTATAAATCTTTTGATAGTTATTGTTTCTTAAAAAAAATATTTGTTTTGATAATGGGAATTGATTTTAATGTTAATTAATGCGACTTCAATTTTTTGAATTTTTCATGATAGAAATCATTTTTGAAATCGGAATATCAAATGTAGCTTAGGGTTAATTTTTGGTATTTTCCTGAAAAACGTCAATTTTTTATGAATAGTGAAACCTCTTAGTGGTAGTTAAAAAATGGAATTTTTTCATTTTAATGAAATTTTACAACTTCTGTGAATTTAATTTCAAAAATCCAACATACATGGTTGTAATCAATAAAAAAAATTGGTTCATTAAGATGAAAATAATTTTTGATGAATAGTAACATTGGACTTTTTTTCGCGGTTAAAGTTAAATAGGGTAATTCATAGTTAAAAGAATATTATAATAATACCAAATTACCTTAACACTTTTCC
Source organism: Viscum album (assembly GCA_963277665.1). Classification (NCBI taxonomy): domain Eukaryota; kingdom Viridiplantae; phylum Streptophyta; class Magnoliopsida; order Santalales; family Viscaceae; genus Viscum; species Viscum album. Next base: position 292,295,837 of record OY728148.1, on the reverse strand, counting down.
AATAGTTATTGGTTGTGTCATTAACTACCATGGGCATCTTTTGGTTGATTTGGGGACCCCATTGAGCCACATGGTATTGATAATGGCAATTTTGATTAATTAATATAATGTAAATACAAAATTGTCATTAACAAATATCTTTTAGTATTTAATATATATATTGTGCTATAGAAGTTATTTTTTTGACTATAAAAATAAATTGTAAAGATAAAAAGATATCATACATCATGGTATTTTTAAAAAAAATTTAGACATCAAATAAATTAGATTCTTTATGACACAATAATGATGCAGTATTTACCTCATTAATTAATGATTTTAAAAACTATGATTATAATGAATAAATATTATCCAAACATGTCCAATTCTGATTGGTTGATTTTATTTAGACCATGAGTCATCTTATCTATACCTTTAATTTTTATTGGGCTTTTTTAAACTGAATATCATTATATAATAAAATAATATTTTCACACTTTCCTAAAGAGCCCCTCCTCTCCCTTATAAAAAAGACCATTTATATCCAATTACTCTCTCCTATATATCCATTTGACTCATCCAAACTCTGCCCAATTAATATCCTTACATCACTATCCTCCCCTTAGAAGCCTTAGAGTAGGTAGAAGGAACTTCAAGAAGTCCTTTGGATCAAACCAAAGGGAGTTACCCAAATTAAAGGTAACGATTTACCTTATTTTGTTATCTTTTATTTTACATCTCCAACCCCTAAACTATTTTTATTCATTTCTTTTGAAACAAAAACAGTTTCCAAAAAATATTAGGATGTTGTTATGAGATGGATTCTAACTACACTTACACACACCTCCTTCTATTGGATGATGAACATAATGTTTCTTTGGATGGAAAACTAATGCCTCACGAAATGATGATTGTTCAAATGTCTCCAACCGCCTATCATGGTGTCCATTACGATGGAACTGTATTTATATATGATATATAATATGTTAACGTTTTTTATGCTTTTGTATTTTCCATTTATAGCACACCATTATGGTTTCCATTGTGGGTAAATATGATAATCTCATTTAAGGATGCGCAGACTATCGCCCCCTTAATGTGATGTGACTCGTTAATGCCTTGTGTTGGGTGTATAAAGGATAACATTAATGATATTGTATATTATATTATACCCGAATTATAATATACCTATGTATCCTTATGTTTTAATTCCATTAAAATAATAAATATAAATGAAAGTAGTGTTCATGCGTACAAATGGCTTACCATCTCCATGAACGGTGCACTTCATTTCTTATCTCTAAATGTTATGTACTATTATAAATACATATATATACTGGATATATATGATATATATGATATCTAAATAATAAATCATTGACCACATGAACAACATGTAATTATATGAAGTCCATTTTTGACTTAAGTACCAAATATCGGCAAAATGATCATTATTAAATTAAATGATTACATAATGTTTATAACATGGTAATAAGTGATATAAAAGGAATAATAAACATGAAAAAGGTTCATAAGAAAGTATAAATTAACTTTAGTTTATTATTCATGAGATTAAAGAATAAATGAGTTAAGTCAGAGATGAGGTAAGGGATTTTCTTATATCATTTTTAATTCTGTGATATTTCCATTGATCACCACTTATTAATTGCATGTGGTGTATTGTGTAATGTCATTTGATATATATATTATCATTATTAGCTTTATATTCATGGTATTTTGTGATTCATTTTGTGGTTATTAACTTTCGGTCATACGATTCAATTTGAATACAATGAAGTAAGGGTTTTTCATCTCACTATTTATTTCCGTGAGATTCATGCTATATTTGCAACTATTTCCTTTTTTTTGGGGAACATACTGCCCATTATTTTACTATTTATGTATTTTAGTTTCATTTATCAGTATTTACATCTTTATTGTATGATCCTTCTTTCATGTGGCGTATGTTTTGTAACTTACCAAATCAGTAAGGCAACCTTTCTAATTCCTCTTTATAAAAGACTTATTTTTGGTATGTCATATAATTTACATCTTATTATGTTGGGATATGTTCTTACATATCCTTATTTATTTAAATTTTATGTCAATTTTATTAGATACACTTTTTACCACATCAACTAATTTTTGGAATTTTAAAGTGACGCCGTTAGGCTGTCAGATTTTTACCAGGGAACTTCTTAACAGAATTTCAATTCTTTGGGTTCAACTTGTACATATTAAACATATCATTCTATTTATATGTGTGAATGCCCAATGATTGTTTTAAACATAATATCCTCTTATATTTGGTGTATTTTTATTTTTACCACATAATTATGCGATTTATTTATCCTTGATTTAAGGATACCATCTTTGTAAGGGATTTCATCTCAATTTACATTTCCAATGAGACTTCATTGTTGTTATGAACAAATTCACTCTTATGTGGTATATATACTGTCCTTTGGAATAATATATCATGAATACCTTTATTCTCATGATATTATAACGTTTTTATTAAATTCTATTTCTCAATTATTTGTATTCAAGCATCTCACCTTTTTGTTAAAAAATTCGTTATCTAAAAGATCATTTTAAATGTTTTAAAGATTAATTCCTCTAAAGATTTCTCATTAATGTCCACGTTTTCAAAATAAGTTTTAGGATTTATTTATATGTACATTATAGTTTTCAAATGATAATTCATTTAAAAGCTTCAATGTGATATGGGACACTTTGATTCAAAAATCGATTTTTAAATGGTTTTGAAAATGATTTGATAAAACATGGTTTTATTGAATATATTTATTTGATATATTGGAATGTGGAAATGTTTTCATTTCATTATACATGTGTCATATGTTATGATTATGTTATGGATATTGGGCATTCTTTTCCTATATGGGTGGTTCCGTGATAAACCTAGGGCGAGTGATCCCGAGATAGCTCTCCAATGCATTGGTTAACGTGGTAGAGGTAAACATGATGTTTCTCCTAAGAGATTTGTGGAATATACCATGATGGGTATTCCAAGTGTAACTCAATATGTAGCTGTGATACCTACAATATATGTTTTATATGTATTCTATAATAAACCTTTATAATTTATGATTTATATCTGTTATTCACAAATCTCATGATTTCATAAGGTATGTTATGACTGAAAAGTATGGTTTCATTGATTTGTATATATTGATGGGCTAATGTTTTCATTCCTTGTTTTATAACCATTACTGAGCTTTTTATACTCATCCAATGTTTTAGAAATTTTTTCCATAGGGGTTAAATATGAATAGGGTCAAGGATGTGATCAAGGAAAAGTCATGCTATCTAAAACATGGAACTAGACATGTTTCTTTATAAGAGTTTCTATTTTATGAAAAAATAGATACTATGTATTAGTGTCTACTTGTAATTTTCAAGTTGTAATGTAATAGTTATTTATTAATTCTCTAAAACAATAATCATGAAGAGATCCTCAATGTGAACTATTCATTTAATTCAATATTATGTAATGTTTAATGTCGGGTCAATATAGTTGGTATCAAAGGTCGGTTTAGATAACATTAGAGGATAGGGTAAAATTTAAGTATAAGAGACATTACAATAATGGTTAGGATTTTCAAAAGTATCAGAATTATTTTTATAAAGTGAACGAGTTTTAGATAACACTAATAAGCATATCTTATTATTTACCCTCCTCATAAGAAATTATAAAATTAATTTTCTGATATAATCACACTAAACTTTTTGGTTATAGTAAATGGATGGATCTAGCCGGCACCTATGTAACAGTTGATGTGAAGAAAACTATGATAGTTTTCTTAACGAGAAGAATAATGATATTGGAGCAGCAATGAGAACTCTTGTGGTTATTCTCAACAATCTATCTGGAGTCATGATTGACCAGCTGATCCTTAGTGATTTTTATAAGACATCATATATACGAGAAACAAATCCCAACTGATGTTCAGGTAATAATCATAAAGGTACGTATGTTCAAAAAACTATACATCAAATATGTTGAATGAAACACATAGGAAAATGTTTCAAAGGGACAAAAAGATGCTATTTATGTGGAAATTAAATTCATAAAGCAAGAACATACCATGGAAGAAGGAATCATCTAGTTGACACTAGGAAATGGAAATAAGTACTTTCTAAAGGATTAATTGAATGTTTTAAATGTGTTATTCATGGTCATTATGAATACACATGTCCTATGAAGAAGTTTCTGTAATGGGATCACCAGGATCGTACCAATATTCCTTTACTAATACCTAATTCCATTCTAATTGAGGACGAAGAAACTGACAATGACCAATGAAAGGGAGGGATTATTTCTTAAAATATTTTTTTCCAATTATTTAAATCATAGGATATGATTCATGATTTTTTTGAGGAATGAAGTATTAAATAGTATGTTGGTAAATAATAGTTAATGTATCATGAAGAATGTTTAATTACTAAGAGGTCAACATATAATTGATTCAAGAGTTATGGAAGATTTTAGGACGGTAAAATGCCTAAAAGTATTAATGCTCTTTTGATGATGGGATTACAATAGAAGAATCTTTATAGTATGTGTAACCCAGAATATTGATATATGAAACTTTTATTCAAGGAAGAATTATCTTTTTTTTGTGTTAATAGTTACAATGAATCATTTGGGTTTATATGTTCCTTGCATTTTAGGCAATTACCATTTAATATATTTTGGGGGTGCAAAACAAAAGTTATTATATTACATTGGTGGTTACAATATTTTATGGTTATTTTTGATTAATTTATATCTTTTTGGGAATGTTATAAAATTATGTAGTTTTTGAAAAGGGACAATATACAAACCATGTGACAACCCATCGCATCAGATGAAGCTACGAGAATCAAACCAACATCCAAAGTGCGACTGATATTTATCGCCTACCACTGGACTACATAAAGTCCCTAGATAGTATGACTAAATCATTTTAGTTAGATGATCTTATGAATCAAGAATAATTTGAAATTGGGTTATCTATGGAAATGATTAACCTATCAGGGAATATATGTGATTAGGTTAATAAATTTTCAGTATGAGACTTTAAGAGTAACTGATGTTATTTGGAGATAATGTGTTAAGATTTACCTTGGAATACTATGTGATTAAATCCTTCTGAGATTTGGGTTTCAATAATAGTCTGGATTACATTGAATAATTTTATGGACAACTGTTTATTTAATGGTCTTTATTGAACCTTGGGTTCTTTTTGTTGAATTTTGGGGATGAAGAGTAGTATTTCTTTTTATAAAGGATTATAATTTTGGTGAATATATGATCTTATACTAAATTTTTTGGTCTCAGTTAATATCTAAAGACATTGGAAATATATAGTTCATCTTTTGGGGATTATTTGATTCTCTTGATGTTGATTATAACTCTCTTAATGTGATAAAAATTCATCTTGAATGTTCATCGTTTGGAGAAAACATGAGTTTGTGTTAGAAATATAGTAAAAGATTAAAGTATACATGACATGTAAGTATATTTCCTGACGTTTTTGGTTAAGCTCATAAATGAATTATTTAATGAAATGTAACTTTAAACACAAACCTTGTATGTTAACTTTTCCTACTGGGTAATCGAAGACTGTTTAACCTATCACAAGTTTCTAATTTTATGGTGGACAACGTCCTCTTAAACTTGTTTCCAAACACTCTCCATCAGAACATGAACCTTTGTTTACCCATCCATATACATGTTTTCATGGAATCATAATATGGGTTAACTCGGTTGACCATTTTACTTCTATTTATTTCTTTTAAAGTGATAGTTTTACTGACTCCTTTTTCTAATATGGGACTTTCAATAAAGTTTCTGAGCCCCAATTTTAAAATTGTGAGGATGCAATTCCCAAAATAGAGGGAAGGATGTAACATCTCGGGTAAATAAAAAATATGAACTTTTCATATTTAATAATTTTGGAATTAAATATTAATTTTACTTTAAAATATGATTATATATGTTTTTTGAATGTATTTTCATTTATTCAATAACATATAGAGGCTTAAAATGTGAATGAATCTAATTTTAACCATAATTTATATTAAAAGGCCAATTTATCTCCATTAAATAGAGAATCCTTTTTAAATCTTGTTTTGGTCACTTTAGTAAATTCTATATGACCATATAAATTTCTTTTTTATAATGGGGAAATCATAATTTACTTTGTGTAATTTTTTAGAATTTTTCTAATAAAGTTCGATTTTTAATGAATAGTGAAAATTATTGTATTTTAATTCAAAATTGAATTTTAATCTAATTTTTTTATATGGTTATATTCTATTTTTAATTTTTTTCAATGTGAAATTAAAATATATTTTTACCATTTAATACAATGTGGGTCATTTTAATTAATTTCACATTGAAATTGGACATAAACAAGTATAATTGTTTTGATAGTTATTGTTTCTTTAAAACAATCTATTTGTTTTGATTACAGGAATTAATTTTAAGGTTAATTGATTCCACATAAATGTTTTTAATTTGGAATAATAGAAATAATTTTTTAATTAGGAATATCAAATATATCTTAGGCTTACTTTTTGGTATTTTTCTTAAAAATGTTAATTTTGATGAATAGTGAAATCACTTAGTGGTAGTTAAAAAAACTGACTTTTCATTTAAATGAAATTTTACCACTTCTGTGAATTGAATTTCAAAAATCCAACAACAATGGTTTTCATCCATATGTAAAATGTGGTTCATTAGGATTAAAATAATTTTTGGTTAATAGTAAGTTTGGACTTTTATTTGCCGCGGTTACAGTTAAATATTGTAATTCATGTTTAAAAGAATATTATAATAATTCTAAATTACCTTAACACTTTTCCAAACCATATTGGTGGTGTCACTAACGACCTTGGGGCATCATTTGGATGCTTTTGGAACCCCATTGATCAACTTTGGAGTGATAATGACAATTTAGATTAATTAACATAATGTTAAGACAAAAATGACATTAACAAAATTATTTTAGTAAATAATGTTTAGATGGTGTTATATAAGTTATTTTTTTGACTATAAATATTAATTGGAAATAAAAAATGATTTCATACATAATGGTATTTTTTTATAATTTTTAGATATCAAATGAATTAAATTATGTATGACACAGTAATGATGCAATATTTACCTCTTTAATAAACGATTTAAATAAATAAGACTATAATGATTACATTATTATCCAAAACAAGTCCAATTCCGATTGGATGATTTTATTTCGACCATTATTCATCTTATCTTCACCTTAAAAGTTTTTTGGACCTTTTGAAACCGAATATCATTATATAATAAAATAGTATTTTCACACATTCCTAAAGACCCCATCCTCTCCTTTATAAAAAGAAAACCATTTCTATCCAATTACTAACACCTATCAAGCCATTTGGGTCATCCAAAATCTGAACAATTAAGATCACTACAGCCCCCTTCTCACTTTAGAAGCCTTATCTTAGGAAAAAGGCACTTCAAGAAGCCCTTTGTTCCAAACCAATGGGAGTTACCCAAATTAAACGTAACGATTTCTCTTAAATTGTTTTCATTTATTTTACATCTCCAACCCCTAAAATCTTTTTATTACATTATTTTGTTACAAAAATAGTATACTAACAATACTAGTTTGTTTTTATGAGAATGATTTTAACTACTATTACACACAACTCCATTTAATGGATGAAGAACATAATATTTCTATGGTTGGAAAACTAACGCCTCACGAAATGATGATTGTTCAAATATATCCAACCGCCTCGCATGGTTTCCATTATGATGGCACTGTATTTATATATGATATATATTATTTTTATTTTTTCTTTATGATTCTGTATTTTCCATTTATTGCACGCCTTTATGGTTTCCATAGTGGGTAAATACGATAATCCCATTTGAGGATGCGTGGACTACCGCTTCATCAAAGTGATGTTACACGTTAATGCCTTATATGGGATGTATAAAGGATAGAGTTAATGATATTATATATGATATGATACTGGAATTATAATATACATATGTATCATTATGTTTTAATTCCATTAAAATAATAAATATAAATGAAAGTAGCGTTCATGCGTACGTATGGCTTACCGTCTCCATGAACGGTGCATTTCATTTCTTACCTCTAAATGGTATGTACTATTATAAATACATGCATATACTGGATATATATGATATATATGATATCTAAATCAGGAATATAATTTTTTTAATGAACCTTTGACCGCATGAACAACATGTAATTATAAGAAGTCCATTTTTCACTCGAGTACCACATATCGACAAAACAAACATTATTAACATAAATGATTACATAATGTTTATAACATGGTAATAAGTAATAAAAAATGAATAATATACTTTTTAAAGGTTATTAAAAATGTATAAATTAAATTTAGTTTATTATTCAGGAGATTTAAGAATGACTAAGTCAAGTCGGACACGAGGTAAGGGATTTTATTATATCATTTTTAATTCCGTAAGATATCCATTGATCGCCAATTATTCATTGAATGTGGTGTATTATGTACGTACATTTGATATATTTATTATCATTATCAGCATTATATTCATGGTATTTTGTGATTAATTTTTTAGTTATTAACTTTTGGCCATACGATTCAATTTGAATACAATGAAGTAAGGGTTGTTCATCTCACTTTTTATTTCCATGAGATTCATGCTATATTTGGCACTATTTCCTTTTGTGTGGTGAATGTACTGCCCATAATTTTACTATTTATGTAATATACTTTCATTTATGAGTATTTAAATCTTCATTGTATGATCCTTCTTTCATTAGATTATGTTTTTTATGTTACCAAATCGGTAAGGGAACCTTTCACATTCTTCTTTTTAAAATACATCTTTTTATTATGTCTTATAATTTACATCTTATTTTGTTTGGATATGTTCTTCAGTCTCCATATTGATGAAAATTTTATGTACAAGTGATTTGATACCCTTTTTAACTCATCAACTCATTTTCAGAATTTTAATGTGATGTTGTTAAGCTGTCGAATTTTTACCAGGTAACTTATTGACCCAATTTCAATTCATTAGGTTCAAGTTGTAATTCATGAACATGTCATCCTATGAATTTGTGTGAATGAACTATGATTGTTTTACAATTAATATCCACTTATATTGGGTGTATATAGAGTTTTCACACATAAGTATGTTATTGATTTATCCTTAATTTAAGGATACCATCTTTATAAGGGATTTTATCTCAATTAACATTTCCATTGAGACTTCATTGTTGTTATGCACCAATTCACTCTTATGTGGTGTATATACCATAATTTTGAATAATATATCATGAATACCTTTATTCTCATGATATTATAATGTTTTGATTAAGTTATATTCCTCAATTATTTGTATTCAAGTGTCCCCCCTTTTGGTTAAAAAACTTTTTAAATAAAAGATCGTTTAAAATGTATAAAAGATTTATTCTTCAAATTATTTCTCATTAATGTCCATGTTTTCAAAATGAGTTTTAAGATTTATCTATATGGACATTAATGTTTTCAAATGATAATTCATTTAAAAGCTTCAAAGTGGTATGGGACACTTTGATTTAAAAATATCTTCTTAAATGGTTTTGAAAATGATTTGTTAAAACATTGTTTATTTCAGTATCTTGTTTTGATATATTAGAATGTGTAAATGTTATCTTTAGTTTACACATGTGTCATATGTTATGATTATTTTATGTTTATTGGGAATTGTTTTCATATGTGGGTGGTTCCGTGATAAACCTAGAGCAGGTGAGCCAGAGATACCTCTCTAATGCATTGGGTAACGTGACGGAGGTAAACGTGATGTTTCTCCTAAGAGATTTAGGGAATATATCGTGATGGGTATTCGAAGTATAAATCCCTATGTTGTTGTGATAGCTATAATTTAATTTTCATATGGATTCCATAATTAACCATTATGATTTATGATTTGTGTGTGTTATTCATAAATCTCATGATTTCAGAAGGTATGATATGATTGCAAAGTATGGGTTCATTGATTTGTATTTATTGATGGGATGATGTTTTCCGCCCTTATTTTATAACCCTTATTGAGCTTTTTATACTCATCCCATATTTTTAAAAATATTTCCACAGAACTTAATGATGAATAGGGTCAAGGATGGGATCATTGAAAAGTCATGTGATCGAACACATGAAACAATACATGTTTATTTTTAAGAGTTTTAATTTTATGAAAAAATGGATACTAAATAGAAGTGTCTACTTTTAATATTCAAGTTGTAATGTAATAGTTATGTCCTAATTCCCTAAAACACTAAACCTAAAAAGCTTCCACTATGTGAATTATTCATTTAATTCAATATAATGTAATGTTTAAGGTCAGTTCCTTATATCAATTGTATATTTAAATAGGTTTTTAGAATTTTTTTCACTTATTTTCCCCTGTTTAAATGAGAACACAATTATTATCCTTTAAAATGATAATGTATTATTATTAGAAAAGCATATTAATTTTGATATAAAAAATTTAAATGGAATGAATTTTTTTGTTGGGGAAATTTTTGAAATCCCTAGCTTTGTATATTTTATTTCTAACAAGAGTTTTACATTTATTTTATTTATTGTAATTGCATTGGGAAAAGATTATTTTGGGACACCTTCTGCATTTTAATTCTAATGACTATGATTCAATATTTTGCTAAGTTGTGGTGTTGGTTTTATCTTGTTTCAAATCATCATGTGTGATGGTCGGTCTTGGTATTATAGAGTGACCCTTGAGGTCACATGTATAATTTTTAGTCTCATGTTAATTTGGGATTTTCTTTTCAGTTTTTTGTATTTCCAACCATTTGTATAAATGATGATCTATTTTGAAATGTGTATTTATCTATTTTTGATTCTCTATTTATTTTTCTATAAGAAATTTATTTTATTGGAAAAAATACAACCCTTTGTTTCTATATAGATTCCTCAACACTTTTTTCCATCTATAGAGGATAGGGAACACTTATCATTCCTTCACTCAGGCCATATCAGGTGACAGGTTTGAGGCCCAATTGGGTTGGTTTGTGATAAATAGATTGGATAAATCCTTCAAAAAACTGTTATTAACATCCATATAATCATTTTATACATTATAGTACTCTTAAGTTACCATACCTAATCATGTTAAAGAGAAATAAAAATGATGTCATTTAATGGGGTGGTAATCGTCTTCACTGAAAATTTTCATTTTACCTATTCCTTTACCACCTTCAATTATATCCTTGACATTCAAATATAATATCAATATTTTCTACCATATATATATATATTATTATGATAATGTAATAGCATAATTAATATCTTTTTCCGTCATATGGGGAGGTAAAACATTGTATATGCATTTTTTTGGACTACCACATTCATTATGTAATTTGTTTTTCACATCACTGACAGTCATGGTTGATTATTATGAAGGATTTAATTAATTTATAAGACATCCCTAAAAAATAAATGTTTATAATAGTAATAGAAAATATATATTATTATTGTTTTTCCATTGATAATTGAAAATTTCATTTATGTGCACATGTTGAAAAACAAATCCATGATGTGAGGCGATTAAATTTTTAGGTACGACCGACATGAATAGTTATAAAATTATAATAAATGTAATTTTATTATTATTTAATGATATTGATTATAATTTTTTTGAAAAATGACACCCTTGACCATGTTTAACACACAAATGTTATTTTGGAATTATGAACTGAACTTCCTCAAAATAACTAACATGAACAAAAATGTTTAATTAAATAAATATATTTTTGATAAATAATAAAAAATTATTTAATTTTAAGTTAATGTACTATAAAAATATTGTTAATGAAGTAAATAATTAATATATATTCGTTCTATAGGAGTTGATGAACGTACATGACAATTGAAACTTAAGGTATGATATTTTCCTTCAATAAATATTAATAAATGTTTGTTTGTAACTTTTTTGACAATTTTTCTCATATATATATATTTTATTCAAAAAACGGAATATATTATTTTTCTCTGAATTTAATTATAAAATTATATTTATATAACCATTTAATTTCTATATAAATACTAAAAATTGGATTGTTATTTTATTTTTTAAATGTGATAATTTTTTCTGAAAGTGTGAAATTAATGCTTTGTTAATACAGATTAAATGAACTAATGTTTATACAATTAGGTACAATAATATTTAATAATATTTAATAATATTTTCCAATTTTTTTACATAAAATACATTTCATAATATTTTAGAAATTTATAATAAATATTATCAATTTAAATTGATATTTTACTTATTTTATGTGAAAAAATAAATTTTTTTATACATATGTGTTCAAAAGAATATTTTGTTATTTTTATTATTTAAATTCAATAATCAATGTTATTTACATATGTTTTGATTATTGTATATAGTACATGAAGAAGGGATCTCCTAATATGTATCTCCAATGTGTTTAAAATAATTCATTTCTCTTGAAAATTCTATTTATTTAATTCAACAATTTATTCAATATGTAACTATTTTTATAAGGGTTCTGTGAAGATGATGCAATAAGGAACATGTACAAATTTTATATACCAATAAGTATTTTTCATGGAATTTTATTTATTTCATATTTCTTGGTTTTTTTCTTTTGTTTAAATCAATTATTCTTCCATTTTAATGGTAAAAGTTATGTTTTTCAGTAATTTTTTTCCATTGGTTCTCGTTTTTTCTATAAAGTCGTCATGATTAGGATTTTTTATTTTTTATTAACAGTTTTGTCATAAAAACAATGGGAGGTAATGTTGATTTCACATATATGTAAATGATTATTTCATCATAATGTTTATAATATTAAAGAAATACACACTTATATAATCACATGGTTTTAAAATAGAATGATAGTTTTATTTTATTTTTTATATATCCCCTACTATGCATTGTTTTTATCAACCAATTATTGAAAATTAATTTTTTAGAGGTCTAATGGATGAGTTGGAAAGTAAATATATTTAGTCATATAGATATGAGTGATACCTACAATAAGGTATGTGTTTCTTTATAAAGATCTTATTTAATTAGAAACATTAATACTATGATTATATATTCATATTGAAATATATTATCCTAATTATATATAATTGTAATAAAAAAAATATGTATTTAGGTATTTAAGTGAAAAATTAACTTATTTACATGCTGTTTGTTTTATAGAATAATTTTAGTGAAAATTATCTGTATTGAAGCCCAAGATGTAAAGATAATTTTTTAGCATGAAATATAGGATTATTGGTTCAATGATCATAATATTGGCATAAAATTAGGGCTTAAATATCAATTTATATATAAATGTTTTAAAATGAACATAAAATATTGGTTATAGAAACTAGCATGGATTATAAATTTGTTTTTGATCTTTAGTTCCAAGTCATAATCAACCCATTTCAGTTCTATGTGATTTTATTTTAGTCGGTTTAATAGTACATTGTGACAAATTTATTTTAATAAAACCCTTATACTTAGTATTCCTTTTAGTTAAAATTATATTTGAGGAATAAATGTTTTATATTTTACTGACATAACGTTAATGGTACTCAAAACCTTTTAGGTAAAAATGATATTTGATGTCAATGTAACTATAGAAAATTGGGGTAAAATTATTATTATTTGTTAGAAAATATGTTTAATCATAAATATAAAAATAGAACTGAAAATTTATTTTTTAAATAAGTGATTAAATTTATTTTTTAGTAATTTTACTAATTTGAGAACAATATATAATTAAGGTAAAAAATAATTTTCTCTAAGATTAGTTTTTTTACATGGGGAATAAGGGTTAATACTACTTTAGGATTTTAAAATATTATTTTATTTTTACTTTTTTTAAAAATATGTCATTTATTGAAAATATTTGATTATTTTGAATATTATATGATTTTTTATTATATATTTTTGGTATATGAATTTATATGTAACTAATTGTTTTTCTAAAATAATATTTAAATTGATATGAGAATAGTATGTGATCAAATTGTTCGAGTTTATGGGTTTTGTAATGGTCAACAAAATTATGAAGACCATTATGGTTAGGTATTTATTGAATGATTAATTTTTAGCTTTGGTTATTATTAATGAGGCATTGGATATTGTTTTTGTATTTATTAATATAATAGTTTATTAAAATTGTATATTATCCTAAAATGTTCTATAATTTTTAATTTTTACAATTAATAATTATATGAAGAGATACATGTTATCAATTTTTAGATTTTATAATCCATTATTAATTTATTTCAATTCTTTAAGGATCAAAAATATAATTAGCATATTAATTTCTTGGAGTATGATATAATATATATGTAAAATTGCAGCAGCACACAATTAATGGAGTAAATCATTCATATAAAATTGGAATAAATCATGTTTGTAAATTTTATCATGTAAATTTTGATTTTTTAAGAGAATAAATCAAATCTCATGAAAGGATATTGAAATAAAAATGACATCCTTTTACATTCATTTCTAGTGAATTGCTGGTGTTCATCATCCACTACTGATTTCTAGATTGTTGTTATTAACTTTAACATCACCACATTCTCTATCAAATCACATTATTTTTTAGACATTAACTTTATACTTTCAATATATATTTTCACCTCCCACTAATGTTATATTATTTGGAAACCTAATTATGTGTTATTATAGATGACATACTTATTTCACATTTCGTTTTTTCAGAAGGATTTTTTGTTAAAACTTTTTTTTGAGGTCGGTTTTCAAAAAGGGTATTTTTATGTGATAAAAAACTATGTTATTGAACTCATGATAAATTTTTTATTACATATTATATTAAATTTTGATGAATGTAACAATTTGTTATCTGAAAATAACAATATGTTTGATGAAATATTTTATATACAACAATGAGCATAAAAGAACCACAAAATATTAATATTTTAATTATGACTATTATAACATATTCCTTGAATTGGGGGGTATGAATATGAGTAATGTATTTACTAAATATATATGATACTAATCATTAGAAATGTATTTTTTTACTTATTAGAAAATATGAAATAAATTTATTTTAATGTGTTTTTAAACATCAAAAAATATGTTTTCATTTAAAATAATTTTATTTTTTTACTAAATACTATAATTAATTTCTTAAATATTAAGATATGTAACTTTATAAAAAGAAAATAATTCCTAAAATAAATTTATAAAAATTATATTCTAAGGTTAATTTTTTTCATTTCATATTTGAAATTATTGATTATTCCATAAATATTGAAAAATACTAAATTTATATAAAGATGTTTTTTTTCATTTTAGGCATTTGAAACAACTCAATTTTTTTATTTTTCATTTTAAAATTTCATTATAAAAGTTTTACTAAAAAAATTATGTCATGGTAGTTCACATTATGGATAATTTTTCTAAAATAATTTCTTATATTTAAAAAGTTATTTTTCTAGAAAACAATATTTTTCAAGTACGGGGTTTCCTTTTAAAGTAATCTATTCCAAAAATAGGAATAAAATTTTTAATAAATGTCTTCAAATTTTTGATTTATAAAGTTACATGTTTTCTATGATAAACTGTTTTTATTATAATTTTGATGTAAATTTTTTTGGTAGTCATCAAATACTACATTTATAAAATATTACATCTTTAATGATATTGATAACATAAGAAAATGATATAAATATTTATGAAAATTTTTAATGAAGAATTTATTATAATATTAAAAATCCTAAAACAATTAAATACATATAAATTATAATATATTTCAGTATAAATATGAAAATCTTGTTCAATGCTAATGTAGGTCATTCTAATCACTAGAGATGTTAGATTTTGTGTCAAAAAGACAATATTTAATAATGGAGAATTATTTTATAAAAGATTATTAATTAATATGATGTTTATTTTTTTAAATGTATTGATAATAATGAAGAATTTAGTTACATGATAATAAAATATAAATTTTTTTTCCTTTTTATACAAGGTGATAAACATTCATAATAACATGTTCAATAAGTTGGTGTGACGTAGATGTGAAAAAATATACATGTTAAACCAATATATAATTTAATTTTGATATTATATATTTTATTTTTTTATGTTTTATAATTATTTTTATTATTATTGATGATATAGTTACATTAAATTATTACACAATGTTGACACAGTGCTTGTGTAATGAGTATAAAAATAATATAAAATAATTTTGAAGAAATCAAAAGTAATATTTAATCGATGAATTTTGATGACATTGAAATTTTATATCTAATATTAATTTAGAATTTATGGGAAAATAATATATATTATATCTGAATTGTAAAACCATGAGATATTGTTAATTATTTTTTCAAATTTATTTGTCCTTTTTTATAGTTTTTATTTCAGGTTGCCCAGAAAATAATTTATTTTATATTAAAGAACTACATTTATATTTTTTAATACATAAATAAATTTTAATCATGAAATTCACATAATATATACATTATCATGGTCTACACCAATCATTGAGGTTATATTTCATTATAGGGAACAATGAAATTCTATGATATTTTGCGTAACACGCAAGAATGAGTTTTACAGAAGAATAGTATATCATAAAAATGTAATTAATTAAAAAAATAGATATAAGATATATGTTATGTTATCAATTTTGAATATAATTCTTTAATATATGAAAATTTATGGATTACACAAATATAATATGAATTCATGGGGTTTTAATTTTTTAGAAAATAATATGAAAACTAGTAGAATATAAAGAGAAATATTATTATTTTTATTATCAAAAACCTAAATTAAAGTAATAAATTAAAATACTTATAATTCTAAAGTGATATTAATTTTATATATAAATTATATATTCTATAAAATAATTTTCATATTCATATAATTATTTATATAGACATGACATATGAAAATTCCAATTTTGAACAGAAGGATAAATTTTTTATCAAGGCATTTTAGAAGCCATTTAATGGTGAAGCCATTTTAAATCCGATTTTTTGATTTCGCATTGATTTAATATGATGAAATAAACATTAAATATTTCATATTAATATAATTATAATGTTTTGATAATTTTTTTGGAATTATTTAATGATGATATTTTTATTATTGACTAGAGAAAAATATTGAATTATCGTTCAAAACTAAATTTTCATCTATTTTATTTATATGGTTAAATAATATGTTAATTTTTTTTTCTATTTTAAAATATAAAATATTATTTAATTAATAAATACTAGTTCCATGAGGTCAATATATCTTTGAACTTATGTATAAAAAGTAAGCACCCTTTTGAAAGTGTTTATTTTAAAAACATGTATTGTCGGCCCAATTGTTGTATTAATTTTAAATTATTTTCCCCTCACTTATATACTTGGATTTAAGAGAAAATGAATCAATATTTTTTATAGGAATGAGTTTTTATTTATTTTTAGTTTAAATTCTATTTTTAACATGAAATATTAGTGAATGGGATTAAAATTAATTACAATGATTAAAGTTTAATTAATATATTTAAGGAACTAACCTAAAATCCTATCTCCCAAAAAAGAAATAAAATTAACCAAATTAAATATTTGTGCCAATGTTTCCCCAAATCCTCCCTTAAAAAGTAATTTTTATCGTTACTATATTCTCTGGATGTTTTAAAAATATTTGTGCAATTTTATCATCAAATATTTACAAGAGTGCCACTCCTCCTCAACTATAAAAGGCCACCTCACCTCAATATATGACACCATTAAAACCACTTAGTAATAGAAATTTTATAATAAAATCTCCTAACATTGATCATATCCTCCATTATGATTCATCCATTGGAAAAAAATCCTTCCAAGGAATCCCATTGGTACAATCTAAAATGACTTACTTGATTAAGGGGTAACACCCTACTTCAAACTACTTTCATTTAAATAATTTCTACAATCCCAAAAATATTCTTGTTCAATTATATTATAAAAAAATATATATCATAAATAAAATACTATATCATATTCTATTATTTCTACCCACACTTACACACATATTCAACTAATGGGTACGGAATATATTGTTTACGTATTTTGTGAACTGCTGCCTTACTAAATGATGGTTGATTATTATTTCCTTTACCATCTCTCATGGTGAAAATTATGGTGGAAACTGTATTTAGATATTTTATGTATTATATTTAATATTTATTCAATATTATTTATTCTAGAACAATATATAACTTTAAAAATATCCTTTTTTATTTATATGATAATTTCGTTTGAGGATATGTGGACTACTTCACCGTAAATATGATGTCATTTGGTAACACAATACATGGAATGTATTAAGGAACGTTTTAGTGAATATATATGATATATATGATATAATAAGTATTTCATAATATATATATATATATATACCTATATTTCTTTAACTTTCATTCTTTCAACATAATAATTAAACATAAACAACAGTCTTGCGTATGTATGACTTACAGTCTCTATGAACGGTGTATTCCATTTTATTAATCTATATACCGTGGATTATTATAAATTACATAATATCTATATAAATTAAATGTAAATCAAGTTTTACATTTTTTAAATCATTATTTATGTATGAGAACCAAATATATAACATATTATGATACATGGGAAAAACAAACTGAATATTACTCAATAAGAAACATTAAAATAGAATTGTTAACAAATTGTTAATATAAATCCAAAATAAAACCATAAATGTTATTATATATAAAAATATGGTTCTGTGAATGATGTATAAAAATATTATATATTAGATAGTAGTTTTAAATGACTAGAATTAGAGTCATGAAACGATGTAAGGGAATTACATCTGACCTTTTACTACCATTATATACATGCCTTATTCACCACTAACTTTTATTGTGTTTTATATACACATAAATATGAAATGTTTTCTCCCAAATATTATTTTTTCATGATATTATAATATTCATGAAATTTCTCATTCCTACATTGGGTGTACGGTTCAATGTTATTAAGTGATAATAGTTTATAGAATCAATCTCCTAACTTTTCGGTATTATATATGATTATCTTTCTATTTTTGATATATTATGATCCATAACTTATGGTAAATCATGAATTTCTTACCCTGATTAATCATGTTATATTAATATGTTGTTAACATTTCTTCAACTCTTTGGTACACAATATAGTTAAGATAGTGTTTTTTAACAAATCAGGACTTTTCCATCTCTTTGGATGGAAATTTGTGTCCCTTCAAAATCATGTTTTCTAAATAGTGTTTCAAATAATATTATAATATTATCATAAAATAATTAAAATACCTTTTTCACTATTTTCTCCTGCTAATGTTTTGAATAACTATTTCTATTTTTTCAAGTAATTTTATTTTCAATATGTTTCAAATGATAATTTATAAGATTGCACATAATTTTTTAATATAATTTCAAACCTTATTTATATGTTTTCAAATTATTTAGGAATTTTTTTTCAAAATGTTTTCAATAATCTTAAATATTTATTCATATAAAATAGATTTAAAATATTTGGAAAGATCCTTTTTTAAATTTTCAAGGAATATGGTTTTCAAAAAATTTGTAATCTATATTTTTATTTTTTCAAAGAAAAATATTTACAAAATGTTTTGAAAGATTACAATAACAGATTTTAAATTTATATTCAACAAAATGGTTTTACTCTTTTTCTTATTTTAAAGATCCTTGATTTAAAGAAGAAATGGTATTTTCTTCATGAAATGTTCTCAAAACATAATTCCATGTTATTTTTATTATAATATGTCATTTGTTGATGATACTCATTCCCTTCTAGGAAATGATTCAAATGTACCATTTATATTCTTTATTTAATGGTTTATTTTTTGATGGAATGATTATTAGAAAACCATTTTCTCATCTAAGGGTTGTACACTTTTGAGTCCAACTTCCTTTCATAGGTTATACTATGAAGAAATGATTACGGGTCCTATATTTCCACGGTTAAGATATGATTACATTTTTATAATAACCCATTTCATTTAATAGGGTATGATGTGATTATTTAGGATATTATCGAACATGTATATATTATTTACTCATGAAATATGTTTGACATATATCTACCACCAATGTGTTGGGTAAATATTTATATCTAATGAGATAGAATAATATGGTATTGGGAATGAACCATGACTAATATGATTACCAAGGAAGTGAACCATGGATACCGAGTTAGAATGAATATTAAAGTCACGATACTAATAGGGTAATGGGAGAGAACCAAGAATACTAATATGTTATAAGGAGCAAACTCATGCGATAATGATGGCTATGTGATTGACCCATAACTATGAAGATAGTATGGGGAGTGAACCCACAATACCATGATTTTATTGGAAGTGATGCCTTTGTTACTATGAAATAATATTATATTCTTATTTTTCATACAAAATTCTATGTTTCATTCCTATATTATATTGGAATGGATTATCATCATTATTTATTTATGATTTATGACTTTGGAACTCCCATAAATTATTCAATCATTCATGTATATGATCTCTGATATTCTTACTATGATTTTCTATTTTCATGATAATGTACTACACCCTTATTCACATGGTTATGCTTTTTTATTTTCATTTATTACCCATACTTATAATCTTATATCACACATTTTTATGTTTCCATCGCCATGCTAGGAGTATATGTATTGTGTTTTATGTGTCTCTGAACAATGATAGTTAAGAAGTTAATGGTGTGGGATTAGGGAGCTCACTTGTATATTAGTATTTATTTTTCAATGTTTCTAAAGGAACTGGCCTAATATTGCCTTTTAGAATCTGTTTGTATAATGTTATACATATTCTATAAAATTTAATGTTTTTGGGAAAGTTATGGGATGTATTACTTTTTAGTTTCTTATTGAGCCGGTAGATCATACCAAACCAATACTACTCGAGGATTCTCAACCAAATCTATTTTTGCAGGTTATGTTTGTTCACGTTTCCTAGCTCGGGTGCTCATAATTAGATCATGGATAACCAAGTGGTTGGTGGTGACAATGAGGTCACATGTAGATCATGTGGTGGTGTTTCATTTTTTCAACATTAGTTTCAGTTCTGTATTTTATTATTTATCATACAGAGTTGTATCTTTTAACAAAATATATTTATTATTGTTTTAGATTGAATTTTTAGTTTGTGACATCTTTAATTTATTATATTTATTTTTTGGATCATGGTTATTCATTGTGATTAAATACTTACCAATTTTTTTGTATTGGATGACTATAACTATCTTCAATCACATTGGGATTAAGATCTTCATTCAATCCTTTTCATGCACTGGGTCGAGTGTCCGGTAGGAGTTCATGATAGTAATGATTTCTCTTATCCCAATTGTTATCCATTGAGTGTCAAATTATTTCCAAAATCTATTGTTATAAGTACTATTTTTTTACCTAATTAATATTTTATTATTTCTTCAAAACCATAATTGGTTCTATAATTATTGTTTATAAAATAATTATCAAATGATTCATACCTAAATGATTTCTCTATTTTTTAGGGATTTCATTCTCTCAATTATTATTTATTGTGATCATATTCTTATTATGTACCAATTTAAATTTATATATTATATGTATATTAAATTTTTTATAACATATCATGACTTATCCTTCTAGGAATATTAAAAAGGGCTTCCAAACATTTGTCTTTTATGTGTATTTTTCAGAAGATAAACATGTTGTAATAATTTTTTTCTCAAATTTATATTCCATGAGACAAGATTGTGTTATATAGATATTTTTTGTATTAAATGGTGTAACTAATACACCATATATATTACATTTCTTTATTCATTCATTATTTATGGTTTTTAATTTTTCATATTATATATTTTATCATTTCATGGATCTTTTATTTAATTGGATCATATATCATAAATTATATTTGTATTTATTTTCAATCTATGACGCATGATTGATACCATGCAGTAAAATTTATTTTTTACGATTTATTCACTACCATAATATAATCTTTAAATAAATATATTTCATTTCATTACAAAAGAACATAATGGTTTCCCTGTCATATTTTTTAGTTCTTATTTTACTATTATCATAAGGTGGTTCATATAAAATTATTTTATTTTATGATATGAATCATAATGACTATTTTTTTGTTATATAGTTTGTATATTTTTCATATAGTACATAAAAAATCATGTCATGCTATTTTCCATTGGGTTATTAAACATGCTTATATTTATCACTACAATTATCATACTAAATCAATCCCTTTTATATTTATTATTTTCTTCTAATACCTTCCCTCTGTGTATTCCATGTAGTTTAATAGAATTTTTTGTGGTAATTTATGTATATTTCCACATAATAATTAATTGGAAAAATTAATGATTAAACTATATATCACTACTCAATAAGGATTTACATTTAGGGGTTATTACATATAATGTTATTCCATTATTTGAGAGTGGAAAATTTGAAAATCAAAACCCCAGTAATTCCATTATAGATGCTCATTATTACTAAGGAATTTCAGTTATATATTTTATAGTTTCTTAATTTCATCAAATTATTAATTAAAAATAATTTACTATTTATATATAGGTACTGGTATAGATGTACCCTGAATTCCTCAATAGGTCACATGAGACAAACTAGCTTGAGTAATTTAGTGTATGTCATCCTAGAAAAAATATTACATAGAAACATTGAAATGACTCTAAGATCACACTATATCATATCATGATTTTATAACTTATGGAATATAATTATCTCCACACCATTAAAAAATCCATTTATATGGAACCATTTATTTTTGTACATGTGATATTTTCATATACATTAATGAATTATTATGGAATTTCTATTTTCATATATATTGGAAAAATATTCATCTGATCAGATCAATATGGGATTTATCATTATTTTTTTATGTGTATAAAAAATAAAAAACTAATATTTCATTCAAATATATGCGAGTCAATAATTATTGAGATATTATAATTATTTATCATGAAAATTATGTCTCTTGAATTCCATACAATGTCAGTATGTAACTATATTTTTTTATGAAGACCGCATTTTGGGATCAAGGTTTTTGGATATTACATTTGGTATCAATAAAGGTTTTAGATAATGTGGGGTCCACATTAAATTATATATAAATTAAATATTTATACAAGACTTACCATTCATACATTTTGAGGATATATTCTTGTTGAGTGTTTAAAATAATTAGTTTATAACTATTACATAACAAAGCTATATATTAAATGTCTAAATGTTTGTCTTGATGTTTATTTTCTCAATAGAAAACATGTTATTATATAATATTGTATTTCCCTAAAACATTACATAATATTCATGTGGACCTCATCATTTTCCATAATCATACTGTAATCCATGTGATAAACATTAATACATGTGAAGTGCACAAAAATCATAGTATGGGACATATAAATAGAATGATGAAACCTATAGTCTAATTTAAAACATTTGATCATGAATAAATTTCCCCATAAAATACTAATCTTCATCATTAATAATCATTAACATACACGTGATTTCAACATTACGTGAAAAAGGATTTTCATAAAACACATTATAAGAAAACATAATGGAATAAACATAATCTAGATGATTTAATAGAAATTATGAATACCCATAAAAACATTTTCATGATAAAAATTATTTTTTAACTAAATAGATTGTAATACCTTCTCTAAAACTTAATGATAATTTACAATCCTTTTTAAATAAAATGAATTCCATGAGAAAAAAATCCTCAAGCATATAAAATTAATATAAATAACTTGGTATATCATTTACAATATCACTATTACAATTATAATAGCCTATATACTCAACATCTATCATAATTATATAAAAATAATATTCATTGGAAATTCATTAGACGAATACAAGAGACCAACTATTCCTTTGTTTATATCGTAATCCACCAACATAGAGTTTATAAAAGAACCACCATTTTTATGAAAAAACTATTCATACTTAGTTTATAATAGAACCTCCCATACATTGATTATAAAGAAACAAATATTAATCATAATAAATTGGCATGAACAAAAAATAAACAATAAAAATGAAATCCTTCAATGACCATCATTACAAGCCTACAAATATTTTGTTCTCCCAAAATAAAACATTTCTAGATATTGAAATATCCATAACATTTAAAATCCATTTTGAAAAAACCATAATAATACGAAGGATGGTTTTTATCAAAATAACAAATTAAAAAGTATAAAAGAATATAATCATAAAATTACAGTTAGAGATGAAGGAAAAAATTCTCATTCAATATACATTAAACAGATCATTCCTTTTTTAATTTTTTTGTGAATGAAAAAAATTATAAATAGATAACATATAAAGTAATTCAAAACAGAGAATCCTAATTTAAAATTTTAATTTATTTATGTATATATAAAAACATGTAAAAAATATTTTTAAAAGTACGTACATAGTATATAGAGGTATATAAAATAACTCATTAAAAAAAATTAGATAAGGGTTTTAATGTTATCTATTCTTTACGTCAAGTCCAACCCATCACATATATTAATAATTCTATATAATAATATTAATAGATTAATTATTTAATTTCATAATGGACATTTTTATTTTATTATTCATTTTTACATGTTATAATTAATTGCATAATATATTATGTTCAAGTTATACATTTTGGGGCTATTTGACCCTTATGTAAAAAATGACGTTCGTAGGTTGAATATGGTCAAATAGGTCGTTGTTAAATCATATTCATACTAAAAATGATTATATTAGTTTAGTTTTAATATATCAATTATGATTTTAAAATAAAATAAAATATATCTTTAGTAAAAACCAACCAAATTACAATCATGGATATGTTAGGTCATACATACTCTAAAGTAACACTTCCATTTTTCAATGATTATGAAGGAATGAAGGAAAGTGTCATTTTATAATCCCAAAATTAAAATTATTATAATCATATATTTTGATTAAATGATATATATATATATATCACTCATATTATTTTTTGATTAAAAAAATTGCATCAATTCATTGGGGTGG
Source organism: Viscum album (assembly GCA_963277665.1). Taxonomy (NCBI): domain Eukaryota; kingdom Viridiplantae; phylum Streptophyta; class Magnoliopsida; order Santalales; family Viscaceae; genus Viscum; species Viscum album. The sequence continues at coordinate 292,270,694 of OY728148.1, read as the reverse complement.
TAGTCGAAACATATGCAAGAATGACGTTACCATATTTTAATAAAAGTAAAGGTAAGAATATATATGACATATTTTATATTTATCATGATTAACATTTCATTAATATTATATATATATATATATATATATATATCAAATCCATAATTATATCCATCTTAGATAAGAGGTAATAGGAATGAAATTACATTGGTTCACGATTTAATAGTCCTCTATATCCTTGATTGATGATTTCTTTTCCCACTTGATGGTATAAGGGACATATATAGTTTATTTAATTTTCATAATTATATATTGTTATATGGGATATAACGATGTATTTATATAATCATCATTTAAGACTGTTCGACGAAATTTGAATAATCAATAAATCCCAAACATTCGGTAAAAAGATATACCTTTTCTTCATTCAATATCATTTTTATTGTATCTTAATCCCTCTAATTATGGTATTATTCATAATCAATGACCTATAAATTTAGGTGATAAATTATTTTAATGTATTTTTCTTTATTTTTTGAACTAAATTAATTTTTTGTTTTGACAAATAGAGGGGATTATGTTCAATTATATATGAGTCTGGAGGGGAACTCAAGGAATTACATAAAGTATTAAATTTATATAACATATATTTTCATGTATGATTATATACTAAAAAATATATTTGAAACAAATTAGGTGTCTATGTATAAATTATAAAATTAAATAAAATTTACACCTTTTTAGACTCTGTTTTTATCCTTATCTTTCATTAACCCCCCAATTAGCATGTTTAACAATTACAATGACAACACAATGTTGTACTCTTTAGGGGTTAAAATAGTTACTGTGAGTGTATAATTGGCCAATAAATGTAAAATAGATAATATTTTAAACAATATCCCTATTACATATACTAATATATTATTTATATGAATTTTAAAACATTAATGAAAATATTATTAGTCTTAAAATATCATTGTTATCATTTCAGAACTATTTATTCAATTTTACATTGTAAATCACATTATAGAAAAACAATTAAAATATAATCCCTTAAAAACCCCAAAAATATATATTTATATTCAAAATTAATGTACCATATTAATTCATTCCTATTATTTTAATTTTAAAAATTTTAAAATATACTATTTAATTTTTTTATTAATTATATATATATTATATTGATTTTGTGTACAAATTTGAATTAACAATTCATCACTAAAAAAAGATAAATAAATTTCAATCTTATGAAAAATATTATATATTAAAATTAACAATTTAGTATGGGATATATGTTGATTTTATTCTAAAAAAATATTATTGAATTAAAAATAAGATATTCTCATTTTGACTTTATAATTTACATATGTATTATAAGGTTCAAATCGAGGATAAATAGATCCCAAAAAAAAATTTATTTGGAAACAAAGATTAACATTGACAACTTAAACTCATACTTTAGAATATATTTAACTATTATTTTCATTTTTAGTCATTATAATATTATAATTTTTCTCAATTTCATAATTTACCATTATCATACTGATAAATATTTACTATGGTTTCTATTTATAATAACCCAAAATAAATAGGGCCAATTGCAAAAAATTTGACTCCCTAATTCCACTTATAAATTAAATATATCAATATTAAAACAATGTAATTAGATGAATTTAAACTATTATTACACTACAAAAAGAAATGAAAAATATTTTTTTCATAAAGAATCATTTGAAGTATAAAACAATTATAACAAATTTAACAAAAAAAATATATTCAATGAAATAAATTTGATTATTAATAATATAAGATAACTGAATACAATTTAAAAAAAAATTAAAATATAATTTTTTTTAATAAATGATTGTTTCTAAAATACAATTTTTTTAATAAATCATTAATTTTCACAATTTTATAGAAAATTACTCTTTATAGGAAAATGAAATAATTTATGTTAATAAAAATTTAATATTAATTTTTTTAAAATGGTATAATATTTATAAATTAAAATTTCTAAAATATCTATAAATTTAATAAAATATTAACATATAAAATGAATTATACCCATATTTTGGATGAATAAAATGACATTTCTAAAAAATGAGTACATATTTCAAATTCAATAATTGATAATTTTATTTTCATTAAGACCTTCATATATATATCTCAAATTGTTTTTGAACTTATTTATTCCATCCAATTCAATGGTTAGGCTACAACCATCATATTTATATTATAATATTTTGTAGATCATTTAAGCATACTATTATGTATATTGTATGTTATCAAAAAATATATTTAATTCCATATTTTGGTATAATAAATCACCCCAATAAAATTTATCTTCAAATTATGAAGTATTTTAAAATATACATTTTTTGAAATATCAGATCATAAAAATTGTTAACAAAAATTTTATAGAATATTGAGAAAGGGGGTGTACAAAATCCATCCAAAATATCACAAACTTGATTTCCAAATAGTCAAACATTATTGGGAAGTGAGAATATGGAAATATACTAATATTTGATGTCTAATATATTTATAGATAGAGATAAAGAAAATTTATCATAAGAAATTTATTTATCATGATAATGTTAATGACCACAAAACCATAAATCAATGAAGTTTGAAAAATACCACCGATTCATCTAAAATGACGTTAATCTAAAAACATTTTTTTCACGTATCTTTTCCTATAGTTGGGGGTTTCATTTACCACGTACATAGTGAAATTAAAAAAATATAATGACTTCATAAGTATAAATTTAGGAATAAAAACATTTCTATTATAATGAAATCATTTTCTCCATAAGATGATTATTAATGTTTAATTCTTCATGCCTCACTAATTTAAATCAAATTATAATCTATCATATAATTCATCAAAATTAATAAAAGATATTTCCACTATCACAATATATAAAATCACCCAAAACATTTTCTATAAGGATATGTAATTATAAAACTAAATAAATCATGTTTTGATAGAATACAACATTAGTCTCCAAAGTCTCAATAATAACTCCCAATGATAATGTTATATAACTTGATAAAATAAAATACCTTAATATTATTCAAATCATAATTGAAAATGATTAAAACCTAGAATTAGAATGATTTCATCACATATTTATTCAATATTGTTATATCATTTATATTTAAATATAATCATTCAATATTTATGTCTCACACCAGAAATATATATTTCCAAATCATATCATCTCCATGATTTTATAATAATCACTGTAAATTATTTGAAACACGATAAGGCCACATAAAAATAATATATTTATGAAAAAAAGATAACATAACCATATTCTTTATATAAAATCACATAATATTATATTTACCTTAATAATATAATATTATCCAAATAACATTAGTCACCAAATCACTATTTTTCTTTTCAATCCCATGGTGATCTATATGACAATGCATATATTCCAAAACAATATTATTATTTATCAATAAAATAATTTATGTAAAAAAATATAATACTAACTATGACATCATATTGTTTAGTGGTACGATCAACACCTTTTTGACCATTAAATTGTTGGTTCAAGTCCCTCAGTCTTTCTCAATGTGACATGTTGTCACCCAACATATATTTTATTCATTTACAAAAAAATATCAATATAAATCGTTTAATTATACAAAAAAACTGATATTAAGACCCAAAATTAACATTAACATCTATCATATTAATTATGTTTATAAACTATAAGTATCTCTTATACATTAATATATATCTCTCAGAAATTTAATAGAATTCATAAACTAAAAGGTTGTCAAAAACCAGTCTACAAAATATATAAAAAATATAACATTATTCTTTTTAGAAAATAGTTATATAAAACCTAAGGGTTAAACATACCTCATCCCAATAAACATATCTTAAAATATCATTATTTTCCTCAACATCCCATATCCCAAAACCTAAAAATGGGATTTATAGGAATTTACAAATATTATCAACAATTTTACAATCACATGATGGTCTCCCTAACTCTTAAGTTAACATCTCATGAACACATCTTAGTCTATAATTTAATATAAGCATTTTTTATAATAAAAAAGTTAAATAGCTGAACTTAAAAAATCAATAAGTTTAATCTTCATTCAATAATTCGCATTCATATATTTAAAAGACCTATTTATATTTAGAGTTTTATATAGTTACGTAACAATTATTACACTATAATCCCATATAATACATTTTAGAAAATTCCTCTTGGTAATAATTTTTTCCCATAAAACAAAACATTAAAGATGCAACATGTATTTTTTCATTAACCATATTCACAATTTAAATGTTGACCCCGTCCTTATCCCTACTCATCATTGAATATTTATTAATAACATTCTATAACAAAGGATGGGAAAAAAGTCCTATTAAGGGACATAGAAAATATTTGAAGAAACTCGTTAGAACATTTCAAAATAATGATATCATAAAATAGATTTAATTTAACATAATATATAATTAATGTATATAATCATTAAATTACACATGATATCAGCATTAATTAATTTTTTTCATCAAACACATTATATTAAATCATTACAGAAAAGTCATAATCATGAGGGTTTTATAGAAAACATGAGTACCTATGAAATGTTTTTCATAAAAAAAATACATTTAAATACTAAAATATACTAATGAATACTATAAAACAATATATCATGAACTGAAATTTATAAATAATTTTATTTATTTGAAATTCTTTATAAAGCAAGGATAAGGCATGTAGCAAACTTGGGACCTATTTTTCCATAACACGGTTCCAAATGTAATAATCGATATTGTCATCATTTAATATTATTATATAGATAAAATAATCATTACCCAATAAATATGAGGGATATAATGGACCCATCGGTCCATGATTTATAATGTTACAACATTTCCTTGTTATATAACAAAACCACCCATCATTGGTTTATGATGAACTAATCATCCCTGGTTTATATCGGGAATAAAATACATGGTTTTTAATGGACCCAATCTTATTCATAAAATATTACCATGAAACATAAAATAATCATAAAATATAAATGATTTCATTATTCATCATTGTATTTATAAGAATATTTTTCACACGCATAAGAAAATATTTCCAGACTTAGAAATATCCATGTAATTTAAAATAGTTTTTCCAAATCCCCAGAATAAATTATGTTAGGGTAATTCATTGAATAAAAGATTAAATAAAATAATGGAATTAAAATATACAATAATTGTTATGAAGAATGAAAAAACAATTGAAACCGTATAAATTAAAAGAGAAGATTTCATTTCTATTTTGTAAATAAATTGAAAACATTCCTTTAAATGTTACCTTTTTAAATCCTTTATAATAAAGACCCATATAATTTACATTATAATTTATTTATGTATGTATAATTTCATATTAAAATAATTATAAATAATTGGGACATGGAAGGGAATGATTTGTAAACTGAATGTTTAAAAATTTTAATATAAGATACAAAAAGTAAAGTGTCTCTTACCTAGAGACCACCTTAGAATGTAAAATATTTATTTACCTAATTAATAAAAATATTCCAATTATTTACATTATTTAGATTCATTTTCAGGTTTTTTACTCCTTTACCATGTCATAATAAATTAAAAATTCAATTATGATAATTCAAATATTTTGAAGATATTCAGATCACGGGTAAAAATGTTTTTGGTAGGTTCACTATGATCAAATTGTTAATTATTTAAACTTCTAATGAATATCAATAGTGATATAATTAAAATTTTAAAATATCAATTATAAATTTAAAACCAACTATTAAATATTGTTAATGAAATGGTATTATGTTACAATCATGGCGATGGTAGGTTGTATATACGAATTAGTATAAAAATGCAATTTTCAAAGATAACAATGGAAAAAAGTAAATTGTTATTTAATAATTATATAATATTCATTATATCATAATATATTTGAATTTAAACTTATATATTTCATTCAGATGATGTGGTGATGAAAATGTAAACCCATTACTTCATGGCAGTGGTAGTCACAATATATGCATGAATGACATTATCATATTTCAATGAATGTAAAGGAAAATAACATAATGATAAATTATCATTAATGTATGATAAATAGGTCATTAATATCATATATAGATTAAATCCTTAATTATATCTAATATTGGGAGGCGGGGACGAAAAATTAATTATATTAGTTTGTGAGGGGTTAGTCTTTCAAAAACATGAATAATGGTTTTTCCCACATGATTGAAGAAAGGGATAGATACGAGTAATGAAATTGACATAGTAATATTTATTTATATTTGAGATACTTATATTATTATATCATCATTTTATAATAATATTTTAAGGATATGTATAATAATTAATAATAAAACATTAAATTAAATGTTATACGTAATCCTTAAGAAATACCCTTTTCAATACACATTATGCCCTATAAAGACTTTAATATAAAAAAACAAAAACCTATATAAAAATGGTATTTATTTTAGTTGAAACAGTTATGAATCCTTGTTAATTTTTTTTTATAAATTTTGAATAATAGATGTGATTAAGTTCCCTTTTCTAAGAGAGGGGAGAGATACTCCTTGAATAACATAGAGTATTAAAAAAATATAAATTTAAAAATAATTGAATAAGAAAATCTAAAATGATATATTTATATTATATTAGTAATATGGACCAATATAATATCATCAAATGAAAATTTTAAAGGTTTATAATAATTTTTTACACCAATATTTCTGTTTTGAATCATGTCAAACATTTTAACAATTACAACAACAATAATGATTTTATATTTTTATGGGGTTAACAATGTTAATATTAATTTGAAATTGGTATAGATTTTAAAAATGTATCACAATTTAATCCATATCCAAATAATTTTTCAATATATAGTATTTTAATTAGTTTGAAATAATTTAATAAAATATTATTTTTTATAAAATAGTAATAATGTTTTCATTGGAAGTATTAAAATAATATGATAATAAGAACAACATGACAATGAATGAGTTAAAATATAATATCTGCACACATCCCTAAAATAATTTATATACATAAATAATTAATGGAACTTAATAATTCATTTAAATTATATTACTTTTTATATTTTTAAATTTATTTTTTTAAATGATTAAATTTTATGAAAATGATTCAAATACATTTATTGGAATTACACATAAAAAAAATAATACAAACTAATTACCATGATAAAAAAATTAATTTTTTATTTATATAATAAATTGTATATTGGAAGAGCTTGTGATCGCATATAATAGAGTTATATCAACAACATGATCATGCGTATGGTATTCTCCTGTACATCCACGAATATCATCTTCTAGTGTTTTGGTTCCTCTTATCTAGCACTAAAATTCATGGGCAAGACCCATGTTTTATTCAACGTGACTCGTCGCTTGAGGTTGGGTGATCCTATCTCCCCAATCCTCTTAATTATCTCTCAATACTTCCTTCGTTTCCTTATTCCTAAAGGCGTAAACATGGGGAGGTGCAACCTTATAGTACGATGGATAAACATCCATCAATTTTTCATCTCAAGTATGCAGATGATACTCTGATATTCCTCAATTCCAATAAGAATTCTATTCATGGCCTGATTCAAGTGGTTAAAATTTATATAAATTGGATTATCCATGTCATTAAGAAGTTTAAAAGTTTACTATTCCTTTCCAAATATTTCCCTCCTAGCCGAGTGGCCTCGATCTGCAACACCATAGCGATGCTGCATGATAGACTTTTCATATATTATATAAGAGCCCTGATCTCCTCAAGATAGATTCTTATTGTAGATTTGATGTGGTTGTTTCTATGATATAGGATATTTTTCCCAACTGCAAGAAAAAACATCTTGTCCTTCTGGGGACGCATTCCTCTAATCAATAGTTTCCTTCTGGCCACTCCATCCCATGCTTTGTCTACGATAAAAGTTCCAAAAGGCATCATATGAAATATTGAGTGGATAATTGCCCACATTTTTTTGGGATGCCTGTGTTGAAGGGAATAATCACTGGGAGGAATGAAAGAATATGACCAAGATAAATCGTGATGGTGAGAACAACGTACGATACATGGCGGGCACTCTGTTTTGCAGGCATGAAAGTACAGCCAGGGATATTATTGAACAAAAATCATTTGGTGTCATAGTAGAAGTAGGTATCTGGAGGGAAACTCCCATAATATAATGATTCACATGTCCCCTTTCCTCTTTTCCCTTATTACCACCTTCTCTACTCTTCGACATTTGGTCTACTAGATCATTGTGGAGGGGTCAATATCATTCTAACATCAAAAATCATTGGGGTTGTGCCTTAGTTTTCTTCGTTATCTAGTGTTTCCAATTACATTCATTGAATCCAGCAGGTACCATAGGACTATTATAGATATCCTTGATGAATATCAAGTGTGATCCTTCAATATCATTGAAACCTTAATGGATCCATAAATGTGTGTTTTCACTCTTACTAACTCTGAGGCCTTCTCGGGTAGCACTTTTTTCCATTCAGTGGATGCCAAGGTGTAGGGGGACCACTGGAATGAGGTCCTGTGGATTAATAAAATCTAACTATGTTTAATATCTTTTCTTGTAGGCTCCAGCATAACACTATCCCTACTAAAAAGAATGCAAGGAAATGCCACATTATTGTGGTCATACGTTGTATGTGATATAAACACCACTTGAAAGAGAACACTGGCCATATATTCAATTAGGGAGAATGGGTACAAGTTGTATGGTCATTAATTGGTACGTTCACAAATATATAATCCCCAAATTCCTATGAAGCCTCATTCTTGGACCATTGGTTCCATAACTCAGGTGACAAATGACTGAAGATACGGGCTATAATCATCATCCTCCATGCAGGATGCTAGTGTCTTTGGCATGCTATAAATAAGGATAGGCCTAAGAGGGATTAGATTTCTTGAAATATTATTATTGCAAGTACATGTTGTCTCCTCCATGATTTTGGTCAGGAACCTTGAAACATTGAGGGGTGCTCTTTCGTTCAACATCTGGAATCCACAATATGAGTTTCCTATTCAGAGGGATATTCTGAGAAGTTATTGGGTTTGTGGGATCCCTCTGGTGTTGGGCCAGAAACTCAATAATAATGTATCATGCTCCTCGAGGGTCATGAAAGGTGGTGTCCATGTCCATAACTCCAGTGGCCTAGTTTTTTGGGCGTTCACAACATTCTTCGGCCTTAACCCAACCCTTAAAGTAGAGGCTCTATCCTTCCTCACAGGCCACTCTCATTGTTGTCAGGGCGACTTCATCATTATGGAAGAGGAAATAAACTCCCTAGTCCTACTTAACTCACTTCATGTCATTACCAATCCTTTATGGTTGATCACTTTTGTCATCTGGAATATTTATGTCCTAATCTCCAATAACTTTTGACTAAGACATAGGTGGTATAAAAGCAACATGGCGTGTTATTTTATGTTATCCATAATGTTCCAAGGTTCCAGTGTCTCTTGTTTTTATCTCATGATTTTTCATAAATTGGAGGGGGTTAATATCATTATAAGGGATTCCCTTAGCCTTTACTACTTTCGACCCCCTATGGTCTTTGATTCTCATGATTTTCCTCCTTGTAGTTTCTTTTCATCTTATCAATAAAGAAATAAAATTGATGAAAGTAGTACAATTTTCGTATTATAATTTATAGAAATATTATTAATGTTAGAATCAATGAATGATGGAGACAAAATGACATATGTTTGAAAATGTTATTGATATTGATAAATGACACTCATAAAATTGGATAAACTCAAGTGTTAGGGAATGTTTTTAGTGTATAAAATATTATTTGTGACCATAATTACTTGATTTAATCTGGATATTGTGATATGTGTTTACTATGGGTTCTGTTCACAATGAAATAAAATATAATATGTTGAAAATATGACATCATGTTTTCATGATTTTATTCACATATGTTTTAGAAATTAATTTAGTTCTAAAATGTAAAATTCAATAAAATAATTTTTTTTGAAAAATGATTTTAAATGTATTAAAATGATTTTATAAAAAATTCAACAATCATATTTATTTAAATGAAATTAATTTTCTTATTATAATATGATAGATTCTATTTTATATTCAATAAATTTTAAAAATAATCGATCATAAAAAATTCATGAATAAAAAATATAGTATTAAAAAAATCATCATTTTTCACCATTAAATAGGAAATCAATTTTTTATAAAAATATCCAAAACAATTGACCATAAGATATTTTTGATATGTTAATTTAAAAATTGTTAACTTTTCTGTCAAATAAAATTCCAAAAATTTAAAGATATTATTTTAGATATTTAGTCAATAATGTAATAATACGCATTTTATATGAAAATATATATTTGGAGAATAAAATCAATTTAATTAAAATTTTGTGCTTATTTTATTGGTATTAATAACTTCATTAATTTATTAAAAAAAATTTGTTTATTTAATTATCGGGATATTTTAATATATTACATTAAATTCAATAGATATATAATAATAATCATATTCATATAAATCTATTTCATTTTTCTTTACCGACCAATATTACATATCTTGTACGCAATCAATTATATACATTATTATAAAATTTTAGGAAACTATTGATAATATAAAGGATATAATGTTAGTTGACAATAATTTGAAATTTTATAAGTTAAATTCCATAATAATTTAATACATATAGAGATATATTTTGGCTATTCGTTGTGATATTGAATATTTTAGGGATTTGGATAGGAGGACATCAGTGAAACCATATTTATATGTATAATGGTTATGTATATTTATAGGATAAAATCATGAGGATTTTATAATATATATACTTTTTGTTAATCCCCTTTATAGATAATAGAATATAGATTTGGGTTTCAAACAGATTCCCATAAATGTAGTAACTATAAAATGATTGGTTATGTATTAACCTTATATTTAATCTTGTTTATGATGAGTGTGAATATGAGTGCACACCTGGATAGGCACTTAGAAATTAATTTTTTTTGGTTAGTTGTATTATCATTACAATACATATTAGGTGATTTATTATATTATGGAAATATGTTGAGGAATATTGGATATCCAAACCTAGTGAAACATAGATTGAACTATGATATATTATAAAAGAAAATATAGATAATGCATTAATTTCAATGATTAATACATTTTAATGTCAAATTTATCATTTATTTAACATAATATAATACTTTTATGGTGTTCATAACACATGATTAACTCATTTTTTATTTAGTAATTGTAATATCAATAAGGAACCAATATAACAATGGATTTCATAGACAATGTAGAGATTTTCCTAATGAGAACCATAATAAGATTAGAGAAATGTTGAGAAATATTTTTATTTCTGAAAATAAGCATTCAATAATTATAATTAAGGAATTAATATTAGAGGAATATTCAAATAGACAAATGGAGAGATGTTCAGAGTCTCTTGTAAGCTCAATTGTTGTTGATAATCGAGGGAAGACGATTCGATAACCTATGTTTCAAAAATATTTAAAAAATAACTAGGAGGAATTTATTAAAGGTGACATATTCTATTATATGTATTGAAAAAAAGAGTATATCACCTAATTAAAAAAGATAATTACTGATATTCAGGTACATTGTGAATACACATAGTGTTTTCTAATATGCACTATTAAAATCTCAATTTCATAAGAGTGGGAAACAATAAAATCATCTAATTAAATTCCCAAATACAAGATATGTCATGGACAATAGCACCAAAAGAATAAATTATATGGAATCAATATATAAACAAACTATGGAATTGTTTTAAAAAAAATTATAGAATGATCATCAAAAATTTCCAACAAAAGAACTATAATTCATTATTCATATATTTTTCCTCCAAAATTATAAAATAAAATCACTTACTTAAGGACGGGATGATAAATTTTTAATGAAAACATTATATTTAGTTTACTACTATTTACAAGACCCCTTTAATATAATTTTATTGTAATGCTCTTCCTACAAACCATCTTATCCTAATTTTGGGAAAATTTCATTTTATATTAAGCACAATTTGTTTCTCTTGATAGAGAGGCCATGCTAATTTCGAAATGAATAAAATAACATCTTGAAATAAACAAATAATACACTATTAGGTATAATATTCATATTGCATTTGAAATAATTACACACCTTATATTGGGTAATTAATCCGATGTTTTTATGAAAAACATTATATTGTTATTTTTAAATTATGATGGAAAATTTGAGTTTACTATCATTACCCAGGATTATGGGGATGAAACTTAATTAGAAAATAATTTTTTAGTCATGTCTATATTGTGGATACTATTAATTATATCCTTAGTGATGAATGATTAATATTTTGTGGGAGAAATTTATTTAAAGGGTGAGGATGAAAAGAACCGAAATTTCACTATATATTTTCCATAAATAAATATTATTTTAGTAGTTTGTTCTACCTTAATCAAAAAACCACAACAAACCATAATAATTTGTATAACTATTAAAACTAATAATAATAATAAATTAGTAAAAAACAAATGCTACCAATTTATTAAATGTATTTAGAAATAAAAATAAATGTTATTATCCATGTTAATGTATTGGTAAATTAAATTGGCAATGCTAAACCAATATTAAGACTCAAGAGTGCATTAAAATTTTCCATAACTAATCATTCCATTTTTATCTCATTATTTATGCATAAATATATTTTCTACCTGAATAATTTATTCGGATATATTTTTTAGTAATTGATCGTAAATAAGAATAAAAATAGTTAATATATTAACCCATATAAATTCTTAAGCAGATATTTTTCATTATATATTTATATTCTTATTTAAATTATAAATATGAAGTTTTATTTTTTTTACTATTAAAAAACGTAATTTTTTTTGGATTAGATTGATAGTATATCATTTGGATTAAATTATATGATTTTTTTGAAATAGTGGATTTTTATATGAATAGTGAAAATATTGTTTTTTACCAAAACTATAAGTTTATAATTATATAATCAATACCATGATGTGTATAAAAGCTACTAACTAGTAAAAAATGTAATTAATATATATATATATATATATATATTAATATTTCAAAAATAGTATTTTTAATTTAGAGAACATATTATTAACCTTTTAAAGACCTTAATTGTTTTTCTAAATATAAATGATTTTTTTAAAAAAAAAATTAATTAAAAAAATTTTATATATTAATTTTATTCCATTAGAATCCACATGAAATTTATTTATATCATAATAAATCCATTTATATCAAAAAAATATATTATTTAATCAATTTTTCCCTACATATATATTTTATGATTAAAAAATAAAATATTTTTTCTAAAAAAAGGTTTTTACATTTTAAATGTGATAATTTCAAAATTGATTTCACAAAAAAATAGAATTTTTATTCTAAAATATGTTATATAATAATATTTATTATTATGTAAAAAAATTCTTATTATCTTTTATTTTGAATTTATCAATTAATATTTTTACATTTGAAAAAAATAATTATAATTTCAAAAAAAAATTGGTAAAAAGTAGAAATTCTATGAGAAAAGAACATTATAAAATCTCCACGACAAGTTTGAAAAAAATGTCATGGGTTATTTTTGATATTATCTTATCACATTTTCCATTTTATTATGAGTCTTATTTTCATGTAAAACATGTTCTATATTTATATTAATTAAATATACTTATAATAATTTCATTCTCACCACTTATAAATGGTTTCTCTCCCCACCAATTCAATACACCTACCAAAATTATATTATCTCTTGAAAATAATAATTTTTCCTACCCCAATAATTTCATTCCTATTAAATTATCATCTTTTTTGAAGAGATATTTCTTATACTCTCATTTTCGAGGACTCCCCCAATGATAATGTATAGATTTCATTATGAGTGGTCATTTTTTCTAAATTATTTTCCTTTCTATCATATTTTTTCACATACAATTATCTATTTACTGAATAATAAAATTGTTATTAGTTTTATATTGATATTTTTTATTCTGTTTTTATAACTATTGACCACCTATCCAATTTTTTATTAACAAAAATTAAATTGTTATTTAAATGTTTTACAGACATCCGCCTCCACAAAAAATCATATTCTATTACTCACTACTAACTCTATATATAGGTTATATTGGAATAATTAATTAGTAAATGTTGAAAAAATATTGTAAATATTATTATTAAGTGAAAATTATAAACCACTTTCTTTTCCTCCTATTCTTTTTGAAATAAAAATGTTAATCCTTGGATTTATGGATTACAACCTCTATGAAGAAATATATATATTTATTAATGTAAATCATTTTTTATTAATTAAAACATAATAAAATATGATTTAACAAATTTAATTTTTTAAATAATATCATTATTCATTTTAGTTATTGTATGTTCATGTTTCAGTTTTTCTATCCACATTCTAGATAATTTATATTAAAAATATAATGGATGGATATAAGAGCCAATTTAATGAAATATATGACATAAATATGAAAAAATAATATTAATTTTTTTCAATAATGGTAATATTCTAGTTAAACCCATTAATTAATATAATAATTTATTTTTATAAAAAAAATAAACAAATGTGCATGATATACTTCATCATTATGGACTATAAACAGAAATCCCATGAATGGAAATTATAACTTTTTAAATATTTATGAAACATAATTTAATGTATTTATTATTATTTTTTATTGATTAACATTATAATAAGAATGAATAAGAAAACCATTATTAAAAATCTAGTTCCAAGTGATCTGAATTATAGACAGTAGATATTGAAAATTTATAGTAACAACCTAATATACATGCATTGAATCATAATAAATAAAATTGAGAAATATTTATATATATGATTTTGTTTCTTTAATTGGTGAAATTTTTTATATTTTATATAATATATTTAATTTCATTAGTGTAATTCATGAAATAATGTTCGATTTTCTTATCTCAAGTTGACACACATTGAGTTATATTCCTTATTATACACCAGGTTTTCATTAAAATGGATTATATAATAAACTTTTCTTATTTTATCATGATATTATAATTATTATGAATAAATTTTTTTATTTAAAATAAAAATTATTAATGGGATTTGACTCAAACGTTTTTATTCTCGTAAAGGTTTGTGAAAACTCAATTTTCTTTCATTGAGTACAAACATTATTAATGACATTATCAAAATTCCCCACATAAATAGTCTTTATAAACAATTTACTATTATTGGAAGGATTTTAATTCCAATTCCATCCCTCAATGAAACCCTATTTATCATAAGAATATTTTAGGCTGATTCATCTTGATAAACATACATAGATTTAATATATAAATTATTGACCTAACACAAATCCATTACACAAAACGGTGTTATATTGATGGATTCTTATATATAAAACTATTACATTTATTTATAAGGTAAATTTTTACAATTCCTAAACCTGTAATTTCAATAAGAATATTTATTGATTATTGAAGAATTTTTGTTATTTATTTTACACATTTATTCATTTATTTGATGTATAAATTTTATGTATATATAGCCCGTTGGGGACCAGTATAGATATCTGGTTGAAGCATCGATTAATATTATGTAAGAAACTATCTTGGTATTTTTTATAGTATTTATGACCAAAAAATGATTCCTTGACTCAAATAATTGAAAACAATATTGAGATCTAAGGTCATTATTTTTATACTTATGTTATAGAATTATCCTTCTATAAAAGAATACTTCATCACAAATGAACCATTTATTTCTACAAATGTAATATTTTGCATTGAATTATCATATATATTTCTATATTATGATTTTAATTTTATTCTAATAAAACATAATTTTTTTATTATTCCTTCTATATTATTTATAATTAAAATATGCTTAGTTTTGATAAGTGATTATAATATATATTGATTACCATTAGTGGTGGTTTTATCTAACATTTTTTAGGTGTTTATTTTTACAATTTATGAATAATATTATTTCACAAAATATGTTTGTAATAGTAGCATGCGTCGCGATTTTTACTAGAGATGATGAACGATAACCGTATAAAAAGTAGTTTAGTATATTGTGCCAAAAAATTTCATTTGACGAGAAATAAATGGGGTTTTATTGTAATTTTTTACCTTAGCCTCTAAAAATCTTACACAAAAAGTAAATTTCAATGAATTCAACTAAACAGTTGTAGGTATCATTGATAATCATTGATGGTTAAAATTTTTTCACAACAATTCATTAAAAATTTGGTAAGTAATAAGGATATTTATGAGTATAAAATTTCACAAACATGGATCCTGGGTGTAAGCAACCCTAAATTATTCCTCCACTGTTTTATTGATTCAAAGGATTATCAACACCATATTGAGATAATAAGTAAAAGGAATATGTTTAAAAAAATTATTTTCATGATATCATCCATATCCAAGTACCTCATATATTTAATCATATTTAAATACTTGAATAACTTCCAAAAAGGATCAGATTATCCATCTATATGTTAAATATGCATTATTACATTAGATTTATCGATGCACTAGAGGATATATAATTTTATCTCAATGATTTTAATCCACTTTTCATTGATTATGTATTTTAAATAACAATTAAAATTTTGAACGCCATTGTCGTATATAGTCCAGGACCACACCAAGATAAATTTAATGGTTTCTGGGTGTTCTACTTAATTCTAGTTTTTTTTTCTAAAAATTAGATAGTCAGGAAATAAATACAATAATGTTATCCACTCACACATCCCAAATTTTTAGGAATAATATTTGGTTAATCATCACATTACACATATATAATTACTTGAAATTGAAAACATTTTAAAAACTATAATATTCTTGATAACATGTGTAAGACACTAAAATAAACAAAAATGACAACATATTATGAAAAAATATTAATAATTATAATATAATTACTAATATGATAAACCATTAAATATTTAGAAGGTAAATAATTAATATTATTTAATATTGAAAAATATCATTTTAAATCGATCTCATCTTATTTTTTTAAGAATTTTTGTTCGAATGACATATTTAAAATTTTGGAAATTTATATTTCCAAAAAATAAAAGAATAATTTTTAATTCCAAAAATCCTTATTTATATGGAATTAAATTTTAGTATTTTCTAAATTTGTTGTTTTTCAGTCAAAAAATATATTTTTTAAATTATTATAATATGTTTTTTTATCATTATTTAATATTAATCTAGAATATGAAAAAAAACCTTGTATGTAAAAAAATATATTATGTAAGGAATAATATTATTCACTTTTAAATATCATGTGAACATATAATATTATGTTCAATATGTTTAAAAGAAAATTAAAATGTTACATTAAAAAAATATTATGGATTTTCGTATGATTAATTGATTAGATGGTTGAACTTGATTATTAATTACCTCTAAATCATTTTAACATTCAATATTTATATTAATTATACTTATTTTATTAAATTTATTGACCATGATATTTTATCTTGAATATATATTTAAAATATTAAAAATTTAATTTTTAGAATTTAGTTTTAACATGATTATTTTCATTTATATTAAAATTATATTTTCTAACCATTAAAAATATTATATACTAAAATTGTATTATAATAATAAATTAAATGGATCTAATCATGTAAAAGGGTCCAATATATATATTTTTTATTTTCCCAATATGGTTAAAAATTAATTACTAATGAAAAGGTTAATATTGGTAAAAGGCTAGATGTTAAAACTCAAAATACCTAAATCATTATTCCATAGCCTCAAAATGAATGTATGGGAGTATCTTCATACAATGAAATTCCCAAAAACTCTTATTTTTACGTTTTTTTCAATTTGACCTTGAATAATATTATTGAATTATATAAATATATATGTGTTTCCAAAAGACTCATTTTATTCCATAAAATAAGAATGCCACATCTACACTTTTATAATGCATATAAAAAATAATTAAACCTTTTTGAGATAAAATTTTTATCCTTATAAAACCATTT
The DNA here is from genome assembly GCA_963277665.1 of Viscum album. Classification (NCBI taxonomy): domain Eukaryota; kingdom Viridiplantae; phylum Streptophyta; class Magnoliopsida; order Santalales; family Viscaceae; genus Viscum; species Viscum album. Next base: position 292,252,617 of record OY728148.1, on the reverse strand, counting down.
CACACCTATATAAAAGTTTTTCAACTTATCATTTTTTAGGCCTCTTCATTGAAGGTGTTTTCCAAGAAATAACTCAAGGATCCAACATGAATATAACATTATTTTATAATTTTCTATTATTATATTCCTTCTAAGATAATTTATAACACCATTAGTATAATTAAATAAATATCATTGTTATAATAAAATTTTATAATATTATAGATACAAAAAAAATAAAGCATTTTTATCCACTATGAAAACAAAATTACATTGGTCATTCATACAAGCTATCAACCGCCTCCATGATGTGATGCAATTTTTTTTAATTACCACCTCTCAAGTATGAAATTATAGACGTATATTATAAATGAAATTATTTTATATTTTAAAAACTAATTTATTACATTTCCATTTTCCATAAACCACCATTACATCTAATATGTGGGAATGTAGTATTTAATCACATGTATGTTCATACTACGTCCTCTATGAACAATGAAATTCATTTGAAATGATATATCATAATGGATAGTTCCTAGAATTATATAAATTTTGATGTTTTATACTTATGAAATTTTCATCTTTCTATAACAATTATATTAACATTTTATAATAACATTACATTACGCATTCAATAATTATAGCACACCCTTGTTTACGTATTCATTACCGCCTACATGGGTAACGTAGTAATGTTTATGTCATGGATGATTATGGAAAGATATATTCTGTTAATACCAAGTAATAATTTCATATTAAATATTACCAAATTATTATGGATTCATAATATAAATATCTAATGATGTTATTAATATATCACCTTTTATTAATAAAAGTACCAAAGAGAACATCATATTTTTATTAGTAATCAATTCTTTTTAAAAAAACTACGTAAATGAAAATAAATATTTATAATGTGTTATGAAAATAATATTCCATTATCATGTATTATCTTGTAATGGATACTTTTTAGAAAATAATTAAGAACAATAACACAATTTAAAAACAAATTCAAAATCATTACCATTTATGATATCATATTTTGAAAATATATGATAACTGTCTAAATACCTATATTAAATATAAATAAAAGAAATTTAATAATTTTTATATAAATACTTAAGGATCACAAATAGCTAATTATTATAGTAATTTTCTATTAATTAGGTTGGAGGGAATTCGACTAACATGGGGTAATGATAGGGGGTGTCCATGAATCAAATACGACATTGGGGTCAAAATAACATATCATTGTTTAAATACTTTTCATGTATGATAATATCCATCCTTTGATTATTTTTCTTGTTATTTACCCATTACATAACTTGTAAATCATGTTTCATAATAAATTATTATTTTTTGATGAATTTATTTTTTTTGGACATGATATTTTTTCATGATTAATTCATATCTATTTTAATGAATTTTTCCTATATATCCCTATTTTTACTTCTATCTAATGTTCTTTATTCCATAGTGGAAATTAATTTTTCTGTATCACAAATGAGTCTTATATTCCCAATTATTATAAATCCAAATCTGATAACCCTTTAAGACTCTGGTTTGTCCAATAAATGAAATTTCAAATATTTCTATGGCTTTTTCATTCCAGTGATCTTATATAATTCCCATTGACATCACATTCTGGTATATGATTTATTTATTTTATAGACATATTTATTTTAAATTTATGATATTTATTTTTAATTCAATTTTTTTGGATTATGGATTGAAACTCAAATGTTTTTATGATGTTATTAAAACAAATTTTAAAAAAAGGTATTTTTTCAGTTCTATATATTTTATAATAGATTATTAAATAATTATTTAATGATTCATATGTCACCAAATATATGATTTTTTTAGTGATATTTATTCCATTTCAAATGATGATGTTTTTATATAATATTATTTAGGAAAGTTGTAAATCCCAATTTCCTTTCGTTTTTTTATAAAATGAATGATTTGATTTGAAGTGGCACTCATATATATGTATGATGAAAATTGGTTCCCTATATCACACTCTATCATATTAGACATGGTTTTACATTACATTATACAATTATGTATTCTCATATATTATTTTTAAAATCTAAAGGGTGTAAATAAGTTAATTTTTCTACATAATAAAATGTTGAGAAAATATGTATTTGTTAAGAAAAATTACTTTGATTATGGTTATGCAGATAATTCTATGAAATTTGCCTTATTTTTCTTCTATGATATTATTTTATGATATTAATGGTTCTAATGTTACTAGGATTTCATATATATTTATTTCATGTTCACAGTTTATTTCAATATTATACATTTTAGGGCATTATTTGGTCTTATGTTATTATATTGTGATCCTTTATTGTCAATCAAGTAATTTTTTCACTTATAATCGTTAAATACACCTATCTAATATTTATCTATTACTTCAATTTTACCTATTATTTATTATATAATTATTTTTAATAATCGATAATCTTACCTTACTATGCATTTTAGCTCTCATGATCATATTCGTTCATTATCCATGCAATGAAGATGATTATATATAATGAGATGTCTTGATTAGGGTCTTGATTAGATTTTTTTGAGAAATAAAAATTAGTGTTTTAAAATAATATATTTATATAGCTAGTATCTAAGGCACTAAACCATTATTTCAATTTAGTGTGTGACTATTTGTGAAATATATTTATTAATCCATGAAATTGTTTTTGTATTTATATATTCTAATCTAGGAATGAAATAGTTGGTATCTGATTGACGGTTTATTTAAATTTGGTTTAATTTATTTAATTGTTTTTTTCAGAAAACTAAAAATAATTATACATGTTAGATAACTTCTAATTATCTCAGTAATATGGAAATTTGGTTGTTTTATTAGAAATACATCTCATTCAAGATTCTGGAAAGTGGATGTGGCTATAGAAAAATTGAACCTAGTAGTAATCACCTTGAAAGTGGTGGATGATGATTGAATTGATGATTAGAATGATGTGTGAATATTAGTCTTAAGACTACACAATCAGCTAGTCTATTTCGAGGGATATACATAGCTAAATTCAAATTTTCATTATAAACCATTATTATTATTTGTTTATCTTGCTCAGTAGGGTGATAAAGAAATATTCTATTAGGTAAATAATCCTTGGAATCCAAGATTAAAGATTACGGTGTTGTTAGGAAACAATATACTCATTATTTATGAGTATTTCCTTCTATGATAATAGTATTCACCTAGAACATGAGGTTAAATTCTCAATTAACCGTACCCATGGAATATTTATTCTATTAAATAATCCATATATAATGGCTTGTTCTAAATAAGATTAATTGAAAAAGAAATTACAATTGAATATTAGAAAGTTTATAATACACCCTCAGTAATTTCCATACGGTATTATCGGTATAATTTTTAAAAAAGGGATTTTCATTGTTAATTGGTACTAATTAATATCATCTCATAAAAATAATAGAAAAAAACAATGTATCATCATTTATATATTTATAAAATTTTGAAAAAACTCATTTAATATCAATTATTCACAATCATTATCCTTTTCTCTATATATCATCCAGTTAAGGTTAGGAGAGAATATATACAATATAAGTCTTTCCAAAAAAATATATGGATTCTATGAACTAATAATGATTCAATTTTTTTTAACAATTATTTCGTTATATTCATAAATTTGAGGAATAATGTCTTGGAAGATTACCTTGATAATTACATGGTGTTCTATAATGATGAAAATAAGATACATTCTAAGATGAAGAATGTTCATGAAGAGCATATGGAAATTTTTCTATGGACTATATTGATGACTAATTTATAATCCAGGTTCAGTAGTTTTTAATTTTTGTGGAAAATAGTGTTTCTCAAAGATCATGTTATCACTAGTGACGGTATATTTATTAAGACATAATTTTTTTTAATTGAATAATGGTTGATTCCAACTGCAATGACTAATATTTGATGTTTAAATGGATTAACTAAATAAATCAAGTGTTAGGTAAACAAACTCATTATTATCAACTTAAATAACCATGTTTACCCCAATGTGGGTGAAGATCCACATGACAATATAATGTGAGGAATCCATCATTATGATAAAAATTTGATTCATCACTATTCGAGTGATTACATTACCAATTCATGGTGAAGGGTTTCTAATTTATTATAATTCATCCCTAAAATAATTAGAATTCGTACTCATTATAAATAAAATGTTAAACTCCTATTCTTCCTTCCAATTAAAAACAAAATAGATTAATTATCTGTGGCCTGATTTGGAATTTGCAACAATGATATATGAATTGATTAATTTTCTACATTATCATTATTATATGTTATGTGATATATACACTGATCACATGATCCTAAAATATATTTCCACTACAATTATTTACACATTCACCCAATTATATGATTATATATAACAAAATATGATGAATTGATGGTATATTATCACATATTGAAGGTAAAAAAATGTAGTAGATTTTTTTACTGAGGAATAACCTGATACACTATCTATAATAAGGATTGATAAAGAGACAATACTGATGGATCTATTGAGTATGAATCACAATTCTATTTAGTAAGGTAAAAAATCATATCCATAACAAATTATTTCTTTAGATTCATTACAAGAAATGTTTAAATAATCCAAAAATGACGATTGGAAGTTATAGAAAAGTGTATAGAAATATTGTTTTCCTTTTAGGTAAATAAAATGTTATATAGTTCAGTGCCTAGATTTTTGTACCATAAAAACTAGAAAATAAGAAGGATATTTTAGATGATTATCAAATCTCACATTTCCATATTCATCTAGTAACAATGAAAATGAATGGATATCACAAACAAAAATAACCGTAGGATAACAGGGTGATGAAAATTTCAGAATACTCAACATGATATATGGTTTCATAGCATGTTAAAGATCGATGATAAAATTCTAATATTACGTTGAAACAATTACACATACCATTCTCAAAATTGGAAAAACATTATTGATTTTTTGGTGGAATTACATAAATAATATAACTTATATGATTATATTTTTGTTAAAGTAGAGCACCATACAAATTTATATTATTTTATAACCATAATTAAATATTTATCTCTTGAATAAATCTCCTGACATATATTAGGGAATGTGTATGACTATGTAGGGTGAATCATGACATTTTATCCAATTAATATGCAAGGTTTACCTAAATATTTTCTAAAATTATTTGTAAATAAATAGAGCTATAGTTTTTATTTACCACCGCATATCACCCAAAGATTGATAGTCAGTCTAAGATGACTATCCATATATTAAAGTATATGCAAAGATCATTTTTGTTAAAATCACAAGGACGCTTGGATTAAAACCATTTCTTTTTACAGTTCTCATATAACTACATATTACATTTAATAATTCAATTATAAAAATATGATGTATTATATGGAAAGTTATGTAGGACTCTAACATGAAGGGATGAATTTGTGGAGATAAATATGATAGGTCCTAACTATATCAAATATATTATAGATAAGTTTTAAACAATTATGTGTCTTATAAAAATAGAAAAATTATAAAAATATGATTTAAATAAATTATCAATCATGATATCTAATGATTTAATTTGGTGTAATGATATATATCTGAATATCTCCATGGAAATAGGTCATAATATTTTGGATAAAAATTATGTTGAACCCGAGACATAATTCCATTCAAGATCCATGATCATGTAAGAGTAGTAGATTATAACATATCATTATCTACACACCTCTCCCATGTGGTTGTATTCAATTTATTTTTTGAGTAATTAAATACAATATATATAACAAATACTAAACTACTAATATATATAATTTTCATATTACCCTTCCTATAATGAGCATGTTTTGAATATATTGGATCGAATATATAAGGATGTATTGAATAAGACAACACATCTAGTTAGAGTTGTATGTAGAAATAATAATTCTGAGGAATCCATGTTGGAAAATAAGAATGTGATGATAGAAAAGTAAAGTATCCTTTTTCCTCTGTAGAATAAAATTTTATGGTTGAAATTCTTTTCATGGGGTGAAATTTAATGTACTAAAATTCTAGAATATGTAAACCTATGGTTTTTTTTGATAACATGAATTAAAAAATCTAATTATTTAAAAACAACATATAAAGATAAAATTATTAATAAATATATAATAAATACTGATATTGATATCCATTTAATATTTATAAGGTACTATTCTTTTATAGAGGTCATGCCTTGGTCAATGAACAAGACACAAAATATAGTAAATAAAAATAGTGGATTAAAAAAGTCTAAACAACAGAATAATTTTAGAAACATTATCAAAAAAAGGTAGAAGATCATCTGGATGGTAAACCTGCTAGGTATTATCCTGGTTATCACCACTTTCTGCAAGGATGTATGCCACCCAATTAGCTTCGCGGAATGTGTGAGTGACAATATAACTGATTACATTGACCGATTGAAGTCAATTCATCCACCATATGGTAAGTGGAAAAAAATTTCCACCACTCCATTCCAAATTTCATGGACAATCATGGTTTAATCACTTTGAATTCATATATTCTTCTATCCATGTTTCATAGAAAAGGAAACATCATGGTTCACACTCATCATTTCAGCCTCCCGGGAAGAGGTAATTTAACCACTGCCATTATAACAACCAATACATTTAAAAAGGTGGCCTCTTAAGATTGAAACACAAATCTAATGACCTTGATTTCCCTTAAAGGATCCGTACATGTTAAATTTGATCTATCTTGGGAGTGGGGCTTTCCAGAACACTTAAAAAGTATGATTAGGTTGATGATATATGTCGTCAATTAGAAGATGATAAATAATCTCAAAGTCTCTGATACAGTTGTCACATAAATCATTCTATGTCGAGGAATCTTAATGAATATAAATGAGGATATTCATCAGATATCCATTAAAATTGAATGAGTAATTTCTATGAATTAGATCATTTATAAAATTCTAGATCAAAAGGAGGAGCTCCACAACAATTGCTAAGAGAATTTTATAAATTTTCAGGGTAGCTTAAATATCTACCAAATGTATAAGATGTAATGTGAGAGAGTCAATCAAGAGGCATATCCAATCAATCATGTCAAAAATATATTTCCAAACTGAAAAAGATATAGCACAGGTCATAAAAAATATGGCAAGTATCATGCATATGTTGGTTACATAGGATAAATTTAGAGAAAATATGAATCTCAAAATCATGAAGATAAACATCAATGGGGATTCTATTTTGAGCAATGATATAAATAATAGTAATCCTTAAGGGATTAATAGAGGTCTTATCAAAAGATTTTAACAATCATAAATTTCTATCATAATTTTGAATGTTTTGATTATAAATTATTTTGGAATTAAAAACACCATTATGAGAATGTCCCCAAAAAAGGAAAACATATTAGTTGGAATATGATTAATTATTAATGATATTAATAATGTTATCGGGAAGGATAGAGATATGAGAATTTTACATCTCCTTGATAGTTGATGTAGTGTCCTTTGGGAAATTATTCAGAAGAATAATTTACATTAAAGGGGAACTAGTCCAGTTTTTTAACAAAAAATTCATGGAAGAGTAATTGTTAAACATCAATGTTGAATTAATCCTAATATTGGAAAAGTTTTGTGTAATGGATGTACATATATAAGATCTTATATATATCAAATTTCATTTCTTTATATTACCACGGAATATTTTTTTATGAAAAAAATGGCTTTCAAATAATTGTTAAGGATTTTCATTGTTAATCTGGCTTCCAAGGAATAATTTAAAATATTGAGGTTCCTAATGTAAAAAAGACCTTTTTCAATAGAATTTCAACAAGAATTCCAAGGGATATACAAAAGTTTCTGATCTATTCTATTCTTGGTCCAAACAAAATTTTTAATATAAACATATTTTTTTAAGTGACCATCATGCCATTTGTAAAATATCATATAGTCGACCATTTTTTTGAAAATAAAATATTTTACCAGATTGATTGTGGCAGCCATGAAGTGGGATTAACCCTTCCAAGATGAGAGTTTATTGATAATTTGGTCCACAGTGATGAAAAAATAAATATATTTAGTTTGACTAGAAAACTATGTGTACTCCAAGGTATGTGATGGGGTAAGATACATCATTGATACTTAAAATAGTGATAATAGAATTATTTCTAGCAGGGGGAAAAAATTTCCCAATGAATGAAAATGATTGTTTCCAACAAATGTTATTCTTGGAGATATCTTTATATTGGAAATGTTCAATTTTGATATTTTGAATTTTCTTCTTATATTCTTGTTTAAAGAGTATAATATCATCAACATTGTGGAAATGTGTCGATACATTTATGTTTCTAGAAGAATGAATAGTATTGATCCTACATTTTTCAACAAGACGGTTAATTAATCTATGAAGGTACTCTTGTGTGATAGAGAAAGTAATGGCAGAAATGGGGTCTCCTTTCCTAACTCCCTTGTTTCATTTAACATAACACCTGGGAAAACCATTGACGAGGATGTTTTATGTAGAATAATTAAATAGAGTCTTAATATTACCAAAGAAGTTGTCAATGAAACCAAATCTGAAAATTACTTCGAAAATAAAACTCCAATAAATTTTATCAAAATCATTCCTTATATCATGTTTAATAGAGATATTTCCTCCTCTAGTAGTCATATTTAATATGTGATAAAATTCAAGGAAATGATAGATATATTATTGAATATAACTAACTTTGATGATTCCAAATTGATTACAGGAGGTGATTTTGCTACTTATCCTAGTGAGCCTTTTAAAAATGGGTTTAGTGATAATTTAGTAAATGAAATTAACAAGGGCAATAAGTCTCAAAAAATGAATCTGAGTGGAATTTCTATCAAAGGGAATTAAATAAAAAAATTATTCAACCCGCAAAGAATTAAACCATTAGAAAACAATTTGTACTAATTTTGAAAACATCTAATAGGATGACTTCCCAAAAATTCTGATAAACACCCCTTATAAAACCATCAGGGATTGGGGTGATGTCTGTTTTAATACTATAGACAGTGTCATTGATTTATTTTTAAATTGTAATTTATAGAAGATTATAATTGTCTTCCTCCTTATCAAAAACAGGAATAACATAATGTTAGAGAACCTTGTTGATATCAAAACCATTAAAATATTTTTATAATAAGTGACAACATGATTAGAACTACCATATTCAGTGTCAATGAAGTTTTCTACATCTCTGAGAAAAGTGGGAGGCCTACTAACTTTTAAGATTGTTTATAGAGAATTGATAAATTTAGTATTCATGTCACCGTCCAAAAAAAATTAGTTTTGAAAACACACATATTCATGTTATCCTTATGGGAAAGAAACACATTTCATTTCATAGGAGTATTAACTTCATGTTGAGGATTCTACGTAATGTATGAGAGAGAATTAGAGTTTTGATGTTTGCTAAGTTATTTTTCAAGAGAGGGAATTTAATTGACATTTTGCATGGATTTTTAATTGAACCAACATTTATGTCACTGTTTATGATGTTTGAGTTTATTAATGAAAAAAAGGGTTGTTGTTATGTTTTATAGACTTTAAAAATTTCAAATAATTATAGAACACCCAGAATAAACGGACCATGAATAATTTAATATAATAAGAGGATAATTCGTCATGATTTTAGTATGAAGACTAACAAGAATGGTATAATAGTTATAGTTTATCCCTAAAAGGGTAATGATGGAGATGGTGTTCCAATTATTCAAAGATGATTCATTCGTGAGCTCTCTATCGAATTTATTAGAAACCACACTATTGAAATGCCTTAGATTAAAAGTGAACATGTAACCTGTCAAGTTGATTTTAAGAAGGTTACTATCCTCATTTGAATCATGGAACTAAAAAAAAGATACTGAAGAATTAGTTGGGCCAATTTTCTCACATGAGGTGAGGATAGAAATGAGGTCACCAATTATAAACCCAAAATCATGAATATTTTTAAAAAAGAAAAAATTCCATTCCTAAGAGGTATTATATCTTGGTATGTATTCATAAAATATTCTATATAGAAGGAAATGTGCACACTATCTATCAAAAATTCATAAGTAAACATTTATTCTGAAACAAAGAAAGTATTAAAATTTTGAAGTGAATTGTGATTAAATAACTAATAGTTTTTAGTAGCAGTACCCTCTTTTCCAGAACCTAAAAATTTTAAAACTATAAAAGCATAGATGCATTTGTTTTGCCGATATGATTACATTAGGTACACTTATATAAAAAAATAATAGTTCTATGAGTAATAAAAATCTCTTTAAAATAATAAAACTATCTTGGTTTGCGATAACATAACAGATCCAAAAATTATTATTCATTATAACTACGATTTGGAGGAACCCCCTTTTTTATATCCAATTCCCTTTAGGCTAGCAGATCCTATGTTATTTACGGCTAAGGCTGGACTATGTTTCCTAACCTGCATACCCTTAGAAGGAACAAGAAAAACATTAGAATCATCTGTAATCTCACACATATCCATTGTATTAGGTGGAACAACCTTCAATGGTGTAACCATTTCCCTTCCACTTAATGAAGATGACTGATGTTTATTATTGTTCAAAGTGGATGTTGTTCTGTGTGTACTAATTATCCTATGTAGTTCTTCAAGAAAAACATTAAAAGGAGCTGGAAGTAAAATAGATACAGAATTTGGAAGAAAATAACTTGTATCCTCAACTAAGAGAACTAATGTATAGTAACTATTTTTGACAGTCGAATTTAAGGGGGAAAGGGGGTTTCTATAATAGTGGAGGAATCGTTCAGTATGGGGCATATTTGATCGGAGGCATTACCTAAATCATTAAGAGATTTGGGAGCCATGACCTTCTAAACAGAGGGATGTCCTAAAGTAGTGAGTGTATTGGAGTCCCCTTAATTTTGATTCATCAAATCAACCTTATCACATTGATCTTCATTAGACAAACTTGATTATAATTTTTTACATTATTCTAAAATGGTCAATTTGGAGTTGATGAATATGTTTTTTGAGAAAATTATATATTTCTATAGTTATTGGTATAAAATATTATATTAGTGAAATAATAATATTTTATATTATAATATATTTATATAAAGAATAAAATTACTCATATTTATATATGATTCTTTCATATAATCATATTAAAGATATTGATAATAATAAATTATATTGTTACTCTAATAAAAAATCATTCAGAGTATTGTAATCAAATATAGTTAATAAATAGTGAAAAATTATTTTGGATTTCCATTAAATCATCAAAACATTTATTTACAGTATATTAAATAGATTTATTTTTTTAAAATGAGTTTCTATGATAATTTTATGTAATATGTAAATATAAAAATATAAAATGTGAATTCTCAATAAATTTTGTTTAGTTGATCAGGACATTTTATTTTAAAATAATCATTTCACACTTGTAAAAATTTTATTTGATAATGTTTTTTAACATTTTTTACATTAATAAGATCAAATTAGGTAAAAATATTCAATATTAAATTTTCTCATTATTCTTAATTAATAATTTTTAATATTAATTACCATATTAATTGTTAATTTTAGTAAAATGTAAAAAGTAAAAAATATAAAGCCTTAAATCATTCTTACAACATGTATAAATGAATTTATGAGAGGATATTTGAACTTATCTTGTCACAAACAAACTTTTTTCACCTTTTATTATTTTCCCATTTAATAATAACATAGAATTTAGAAAATTTCGTGTGCTTTAAAAAGTTCAATTTTCATTTCTCATAAATGGAATCCACTTACAACCATTCAATTAACACATCATCGTCTAATTACTCCTTGATCATATACCAAAATTATACTATTATAACTCTATCCCACATTTATAATCTTATGGTTACCTAAAATATCCTTAATAATTCACTTATAATGATATGTTCAGTTAAGAACTCAAGCTGCCATCATGATTACTACCCTCTTATAGTCTTTCATTCCTTATACTCCTTCCTAACATAATAATTAACAATTTTAAGAAATTAAATATGTATTACTATTATAATGATAATTAATTATATTAATTCTAAAAATATATTAAATCATTTCCATCCAATAAGATAAAGAAAAATCACAGATTGTACATACATGAAGACTACCAACCAACGTTGCAATGCGATTTTCATTCTATCTCCACCTCTCATGGATGGTATAAAGGATTAATTAAATTAATATATACTTTTATGTATCACATAAATATTATGAAAAAATAATATTCATATACCATCAATCCATTCATTCACTGAGAAATATTATCAATAATCGTGTGTTCTTGATGAATACGACATCCGAGAACAATAAATTTCTTTTTTCATTACCATCCATCATGGAAGGTTCTATGAATATGTTTAATATATATATATATATATTATGTGTGATTTTCAGTATTATGTAACAATAATATTGGCATTATATATTTAAATTCTCTTATACCCTAACTAATTAAAACATCCCCTTATTTAGTTTAATATTAACACATACCTGAGTAATGTTGTAAGGATTATTAAATTTGATGATTCAGGAATTTTATAATCAGTTAAAAACATGTAATAATAATTTATTAAACATTTATTCATTATGATTTTTTCATAATATTGATATTTATTGATGCTAACAATATATCATTATTAATTTGTTTAACTCACCAAAATGAGCTTGTATACATTCTCATCGTCACAAAATGTTACCAAAAAATAACAAATGAAATTTTAAATTGATAATTTATTATATGAATTTATATTTTATTTCATATAATTATATATTAATGATAAAATTTGAATGAATAATGAATTACTATTCCACAATTACAAAAATAATAAAGAATAATTATGGTTTATTACACATTGTTTAGAAAATTGATTATAACTAACTAATATAGATGTATTGGATATATATAAATTAATTTTTGAAAATTATGTTTAAATTAATTTTGTTTTAAAAAAATAGTCTATTTATGTTATTTTCATGATATTGGATGTTAGAGTAAATTTGACAACGTATGATGAAGTTAAGGGCTTTTCAGGACATAAATTACACCATTAGTTCATAAGAACTTCCCTTTGTCTAAAACCATTTAAAAGTATTATTTTATCTTACATGTGATAACGTAATGTGGAATTTTATACATACCTTTTTAATTAAATCATGCTCCAAAAAACAATTCTTCCTTGATGAATTAATATTATTGTAGAAATTATATTTTTTTGAGAGTAATTAACTTCTCTTTTAAATTATTTTTCCTCCATATCAATATTTTTTCATCCAAACAATATTATCATCTTCCAAGTGGAAACAAATATTTATTTTATCCTTAATAAAACATATATTACCCATTAATTTAAATTGAGGGTTTTGATATACATTTAATAATTCATTTTTTTAAACAATGTGATTTTAAATATTTCTCAGTCTTTTCCATTCAATGGCCACATATTCTACTCTTCAAAATCATATATATTTAATATGGTTTATTTATTTCCACATAATATACTGTAGAATTAAGTTTAAATGAAATGTTTTCATATTTTTCCACTTTATTTAAAAAATAATAATTTTTAACATGACTTGGAAATCATTTTTTAAGACTATATTAAACAATGTCTTTAACAAAATAATTTTTGTGTTTTTTATTTTATTTTTAGAAATGTTTAATAATAAAGTTATTTTTCATAAATGAACTATTAAATTATATTTTGGGGATAAAATTTGTTTGGAATAAAATAATTATCTTCTCATGTCATTCTATTTGAAATATTTAGGAAAGCGATTTTTCATTTTCATGGGTCATTTATGATAAGAGTAATAGATTTGACTTTATGTAGAACAAACATGAATAGATGATGACGGGTGGGGTCCTATATTACCTCCCAATGTATTGGATATGGTTTTATATATCATTATATAATAATGTGTGGGAATTCATTAATTTAATTTAAAAATAATAATGTGTGGACCTACATGGATTGATTTATAATATTTAAAGTTGTGTATACTTTGATTTAATCACAATGTTACACTATTATTATTTTTTCTCCACTACTTCCCTAAAATATGACTTATTTTGAATATATACCAAATTTTTATTATATTACTTATTCTACAATAATATTTCTTTGTTATATATTGATTTCATGTTTTTCATAGTTTTCTAAACCATGTTTTTGATGAAATTTATATAGTTTTGTTTTATTATGTCCTTATCGATAATGATCAATCAAATTTCTCACCTAAATTAAAATTATCAATTTATCTAATATTATATGATTACAATAGATTCATTGGATTAACATATATTGATATTACAAAATTTTATTTGAATATTCTGTACATTAAAAAATATATTCCCATAAACCATAATAGTTTAGTGCCTTTGGATGCTTTAAATAAAATATTTTATCATGATGATAGATATTAAACATCTCCCATGAATATCTCAACCATTAATAATTCTAGATAAATCGTTTATTTAAAACATTTTTAAAGGAAAAATCAGAATGTTTTAAGCCGAGGGGGTTATAATTGTTAAATAAAATAAATACATAAGAATAACTTTAATCAAAGGGTATTGAAATTGAAATAAACTTTCAAGATCATACCCCACATATTAGAGATCATAATAAAGATTTTTAGTCAATAATACATGGATCACAATAGATTTATAGTAATAAGTATTGAAAGTATAACATAGTAATAAGACATAGAATTTGTGGAATTCACATTGGTTAATTAAGTTGTGAACATGTATATGTAGAAATAAGTTCAGTCATTAAGTTGTGGATATGAAATTGGGACCCTAAATGAACTTATCAACATGAAACAAGGTCTATTAATATCATTTTGAACATTTAATCAACATCTTGCACAACATTATTTACATGAAACTTGTACCAATCAAGACATTTTAAACATATACACCAATTAATTGATAAAATTTTGAACACGTAATAAGGATCACACATTATAACAAGATATCATATAATTTGTGTAAGAAAATTAAATTAAATGAAATAGAAAATATAATGAAAATAATAAAATTAATGATATATAATTTTAAATGGATGTAGATACAACTCAAAAGGTAATTTAGATGCATAACAACACATGAGTCTCACATAAAAAATGAGACAAAACTATTTCACTGATTTCGTAACTTTAGAATCATTAAACCCGAGAAATAAATATCATAAAATGGATATTTTAATACCCATAAAATTAATTATAAGATTAATTTAATATAATTATGGACATTACATACGCCACATAAAAAGAATGAGTGGAGAACATAACATCTCTCTCACAGAAATAATATGTGAGATTGAATCCCCTTACCATGTGTCTTGACTGTCGTCATACTTGTTCCAACCACCTATATAATAAATATAAAATTATTTTACAGATTTTACGTAAGAATAATGTTATATATAATACCATATATGGTTTGATTATGACCTTATATTATCAACATGTATTCCGTCTTATGATAAGGACTCGGATAGGATAATATTCACTTTGTATAACCATTTTGTGTTAGTTTTTTATATCATATGACAATTTACTTATATAATTATTTCAGAATGTAAACCATGATATAAATATCAGTTATATTAAGTATATTTTTATTATACTACTCAATTGAATATATATGTACAAAATGAATATGCTATTAAAGGAATCAGTATGTCGTACGCATGAATGATCAATGTTTCTATTTTTATTGTTGTTTTTACAGAAAGGATGAAGATAAAATAAATTTATAAATGTATAAAATATAATTATATAAGAATAATAATTTCAGAAATATCATATAATTTAACCAAAATAATCCATATAACATTCCATGTAATTTTTGAAATAATCACATAACTTTTAGGGGGTGGTGGTCTGCACTTCCTCTAACGAAATTATTGTATTTACCGCAAAAGAAATGTAAAAAAATTATTTTGTAAAAGGAATAAATAAGATATCATAATTGATATAAATAATATAATATATATATATATATATAAATAGTCTATACATCATAATATCCCCCATGTTTTTCCATAAGGAAAATTGTAAAATAATCATTTTTTGAGGAAGAAAATCTCTACACACATTAACAGTATGGTTGTTGACCAATATATAGAGGTGTGTATAATTGTCTATTTAATAATTAACATAAAAATCCTTTTATATATCAGATACAGGTCTTTTTATAAAATATTTAAATAAAGAAGTCGGAGGGAGGAGAAGGAAAATATTATAAATGAGATTGATAGAAGGAATTACCTCTTAATCAGGTAACTCCATTTGATTTGTGAAAAAAGGTTACCTTGGAATAAAATCTGCCCAATGTGATTATAGTAGGACAAATTTAAGGATGTTATGAATGGTATTTGGAAGATATTGGGTGAACCTATGTGGTTTTAGAGGTTTAAAAAAAGGTATATGTGGTGGACCTTTATAAGGAAGGGAAACGAAACATGCATCATTATTGAAAATAAAGTTAGGTGTAACCCCATTTTCCATAAAAACTAACATAAAAAAATAAAAAACTATATAATTTAATGTTACAATCAAAATATCATAATTAAATTTGGTGGTAAAAAATATTCATGGTTGTTTGGTGTCTTCAATTTTAGATTTAATCTTATGTTAAGAATAATTTTACATTAACCTATATAATTGTTTTTAATAATATTCACTAATAAATTTTGTCAAAAACAGTGTTGAAAATTATGGAATTATAGATAAGGATGATTAAAAATATTGTATCCATTATTACTAATTATAATCAATGATATTTCAAGAATTAATATAAAATTAATCCCAAATACTAGATGATAATATGTGTTTATAATGTTATATAAATTATTTCAATTTTTCAATATTTTTATAATCAATTTCAAATTGAAATTAATTAAAATAACCAATATTATATTATTTCATAAAAATAATATATAAAGAATCTTTTGATGATATTTTTAATATTATTTTACCCTGTAAAAAATTTAGATGAAAAATTAGTGTTTCAATAAAATCTTGTATATTTAACTAATCATTAAAATGAGAAACCATAATGAATAATAGGAAAAATCTATCCGACATTATTTTAATTTATTAAGTTAAAATTACTTTGTGACGATAAAAATATAATATTATTCATTATATTCAATCAAAATTCATAATTATTTCTAATTAATTGATTACATATGAATTCATCTTATATTTATGTAAACAATATATTTTAATAAATAATTTAATATTGTTCAAAACATGAAATTTATCTATTAGGTTATATTATAATATATTATATAATAATACCCAACTATACAAGTCAGAGGTAAAAACCCATCCCCATTTATTAAATAGAAAGGAAAATTACAGTAGGAACAAGATGGGGGTGACAACTTATCCAAATTCATCATAAACTAGGTTATATATCATCATTATTAGAGTCATTTTCAAAACCATATAAACCATTCCACTATTGAAACATAGTGATTTTATATAAAATAGTTATTTAATATAAAATAAACTATATTATGTGTTATGTGAAATGAAAAATATTGCAACTATTATTTTATTCAAAAATAATAATTCAAAAAATCTTATGGTGTTATACTTAATCATGTTATCTCACATGTTTAATATATGTCCAATAGGAACATTTGATATGTTACACTTATTGAGAATTCAAGAGCACATATTCATATATTTAATTTCCCAAGATTTTGAATAGTATTGTTTTATATGAGATGTCTATAAGAGTTTCTATTGGATAATGGTAATGGTGAAATATTCATTAGTGTTGTAAAATTGTTTAACTACATAACTAGTGACCATGATAATAAATCTATTGGTCCAGGGATTGTTCTATTTTTTTAGAATATTATTATAAATAAATAAAACCAATGCAGTATTTATTTACTTTTATATTGGTTACCCAATCCATAACACGTGTTTTTTACATGGTTCCTCATATTTTAATAAATTGAAAAAAAAAACCATTTTATATTAGGGATAATAAATTTAAAACTAGTTTTTGTATAAATGGGACACAACGAAAATAAAATTGATTTGTAATAATTAAAATATTCACAATATCTCATGAAATTTCCACACTTCAATCTTTGTTATATGTCATCTATTTATTGTAATTAAATTTCATAACCAATTTCCATTTTATCCTTTATAATGCTTAAAATAAACATGTGATTAACATAATCATATCCCCTATGAGTATCAGTTATGATTTTCTATCATAATGAACCTTTTCATAAACTATATATGGGTCAAATAATACCCAACATGATCATTATGGTTGATTTCCCCTAGGAATAAATAATCCATATTCATATCAACTTATCATTATAGAGACAATGATTTATTTACATGGGAAAGCGAACAATATACAATCGACCAAAATTTAACTAAATTTATTTTGTTTAAAACTATCACTAAGGATTCCACTACGAGTTTTTAGTCCTCAACCCAAAAAATAAAAATCTAATTATTTATTACCAACTATAACATGTTTTTCTAAAACATTCTTATCTATAATTTTTTACATAATGAAATAAATAATATTATATTAATAAAATGATATGAATAGTCTTTATTGATTATATATATAAATCATTTATTAAAAATAATATTTAACATATTTATTTATTTCACTATATTGTGATCCTAGTTTCTCTTAAAATCATAATACATCATGGCATATATTGGGTCTTACATAAGAAATTCATGAGCTACAAATCCCAAAATGGGAATAATCCAAGAAAAATATAGTGATAAAAAATACATGTGTGTCAAGATCCATATCATGATAACATAATGAGTATATAATCAAACATACTAATTGTGAAGCATCAGAAAGGATACCAATATCATTAAATAATGTTATCATAGGTATGTAGAAAAAACATAAGTGGTTATATTATATGAATAATTTGAGTCTAACTAATAGAAAAGCATAACATAGTATTCTTTGGCTAACCAAATCCACACCATAAATTGAACCCCTTGGTATAAATTAATTATCAAATTAAATGGAACACGATGTGGATAAACAAAATGTATATCTGACATTATTTTTACCACAATGCTTATCTAACATAAGAAAAAATTTCCTTAATTTAATTCCTTGATAAATGAATATTGCTGTCATACATAGATGTCCCAAATCATTGATGTATATATATATCCAATTGAACACCGTTGAATGAAAATAGGGTTTATTATAACAATATCAATTTATTTCATGGAAAACTAAGGGATATTTTTTGGAGCATAATAGGTGTATATGAAATCTCATCGAAGGATTAAAAGACTAAGGAATTAAGTATCTCATTATTCATGTCATATTTATATAGAAATAGAATTTCAAAAAAAATAAAGGGAAATAATTTATTTATAATAAAAAATATTTTTACAATGGTAGTGATTGATTTTAAAATTGTAGAGATAAAATATCTCACATTGAGTGTTTTCAGCATAATTTCAAGAGGGTCTCCAATGATTTTTGGGAAGACCATGGGAGAGATCTATAGAATAAAAATGGTAGAAAATAAATTCTTTAAGGATTTAGTGAGATGAGTAATTTTATAATAGGTTTCTATTTACATCGACAGGGATCGAATTTTTTATTAATTTCCAAACATAGGTTATTGACACCTAATTCATAAAAAATTAAAAACCATTGGCCTATCCCTAGAATTTATGTATTTTATTAGGAGGGGTTCTTTAAATTCATATTATTTTAGGAACAAAAATACATAAAATAATTTCATAAATAATGTAAATATGAGTAATTATCATAAATAATTTATTTAAATTCATTTAATATATTATAGTTTTTGAACGGTTCATTATAGTTTGGAAAATTAATATTTTTAATCAAATCACATTATATATATGAAAAAACCAGTTTTAAATTGATATTTATAATATCGTATTTATAATACAACCATGATTTTGTTATACATAACATATATTTAAACCCTATTTAAAATTTAAACAAAAACAAATTATCACTGGAAATTATGAAATATATCTTATTGAATTATTTTAAAATTCTACCTTTTAAAAATGAAATGTATAATAATAAAATAATTATATAACTATAAGTGGTAATTATAAAAAATATGTTCTTTTATAATACATACCATATATTAATACCATTTTGTCATCTAGATCTTCTGATATTTTAGGCTGAGGCCGGACTATGTTTCTTACCCTTCTTACCCATAGAAGAAACAGGAAAAACATTAGTAGCATCATCACACTCTCACTCTTATCCATTGCATTTTCTATCACAACCATCAATGAAGTAACCATTGGGAATCCTCTTAATTAAGTTGGAATATTTTCATTAGATTAAAATGTGGATGTCGTTCTGTGTGTGCCTACTATCATAGGGAATGCTTCATGAAAAAAATTAACATGAGATGGCACCAAAATAAATGCATAATTTCAATGAAAATAACTTGTGTCATCAAATAAGAGCATCAGTGTATCATAACTATTTCTAGTAGTTGAATATAAGGGGGGAAATTTGGTTTCTGTCACAGTGGAGAAACCCTTCAGCTTGGGGAATAGTTGAGCTTAGGCATTCCCAGAATCATTGAGGGATTTAGGAGCCACAATTTTCTAAACAGAGGGGAATCTTGAACCAGTGATTGAATATGAGACCTATTCCTTTTTTTCATCAAATCATCCTTATCACATTGATCTCCTTTATAAATACTTGATAATAATTCTTTACATTTTACATAAATAGTCAATTTGGAGTAGATGAATATTTTTTTGAGTAAATTATATTTTTCTAGTTTATGGTATAAAATAATATAATAGTTTAATAAAAATAATTTATGTTATAATATATTTATATAATGAATAAAATGAAACTTTTTTATAGGTCATTTTTACTTATAATCTTATTTCTAATTTTTATATGTATAAAAGAAAATATTACTCTAATAAAAACATAACTCAGAGTTTTGTCATCTGACTATGTTAAAAAATGGTGAAAATATTTTCAGATTTCCATTAAAGGATCATAACATTAATTTGAACTATATTAAATAGATTTATTCGTTTAAAATGAGTATCTTTGATAATTATAACTAATATAAAAATTTAAAATTTTAATATGTGAATTTTCTAAAAAAAAGTAGCTGATTAAGTCTTTTTTTAAATAAACATTTTTCACATGTTAAAATAATGTTTGATAAAATTTTTTATCAAATTTTTACCTAAAAAATATCAAATTTTGAAAAAAAAATATTCAATACTAAATTTTTTAATTATTATTAATTAATAATTATTAAAATTAACTACCATTTAAATTGTTAATTTGGGTAAAATGATAAAAGTAAAAAAATACAAACACTTAAATTAGTTTTACCACATCTCTAAATTAATGTATGTGAGGATATTTGAACATATATTGTCAGACAAAACTTTTTTTCAATTTTTATTCATTTTCCATTTAATAATAACTTGGAATTATAAAAAATTTGTGTGCTTCTAAAAAATACAATTTTATTTCTAAAAAAATCCACCTACAACCATTCAATTAACACATAACCATATAATTCCTTCCTGAAAATATACCATTTTTGTACTATTATGACCCTATCCCACCTTTATAATCTTATGTTTACCTTATATTCTCTTAAAGATTCACTTATATGGATATTTTCAGTACCAAACTGAAGCTTCCAACTTCAGTACTAACTTGTTATAATGTTTTCATTTCTTCGACTCCTTCTTAAAAGAATTTTTGACCTTTTAAAAAAAACGAAATTATTATCACTATTATAATTAAAATTTATTTTATTAATTATAAAAATATATTCAATCCTTTCCACCCACTATGAAAATTAATATACATCAATTGAACATACGTTCAAGTTACCACCCCACGATGCAATGCAGTTTTTATTCGACCTCCTCCTCTTATTGATGTTATAAAGGATTAATTTTATTAATATATATTTTTATTTATCACATATAATATATGAAAAAAAAATTTATTTTCATATAACATCAATCCATTCATTCATTGGTAAATAGGATCATTAATCGTGCGTTCATGAGGAAATTCACATCTAGGAACAACAAATTTCATTTGTCATTACCACATAATGTGGAAGGTTCTATGAATATGTTTAATATATATATATATATATATGATATCTGTGATATTTGTTGTATTATGTAACAATTATATTGTCATTATATAATAATATTCTCTTACAACCTAAAATAATTTAGAAATCATTTTGTTTAGTTTAATTCTTCCACATAAATGAGTGATGATGTAATGATTATTTAGTTGATGATTCATGAATGTTTAAATCAGTTAAAATTCTGTAATAATAATTTATTAAATATTTAATCATTATTATTGAGTCATAATATCAATATCTATTAATGATAATAATATATTTTTATTTATTAGTTAAAATCACCAAAATGAGCTCGTATTCATTTTCATCGTCAAAAAATGTTACCATAAAAATTTATAATTATAAATTGAGATTTTATTATGAAAATATATATTTTAAAAAATATATTTATATATTAATGATGAAATTTTAATTAATAATGAATAACAATTCCACCATTATAAAAATAGTATATAATAATCAAGATTTGTTACATTTAGTATTGAAAATAGATTATGACCAACTAACATAAATGTGTGGAATATATATAAAGTTAATTTTTACAATTATGTTTATATTAATATGATTTTAAAATAGGTGAATATTTATGTTATTTTTTGTGAAACTGTATATTAAAATAAATTTAAATAAGTATGATTGATGTTAAAGGATTTTTATGACATAAATCCCACCATGAGTTCAGAAACACTAACCTCTGTCTAAAACCATTTAAAAGAACAATTTTTCTAACACATGATAATGTTATGCTGAATTTTATATAATATTTTTTAGGAATCCATGTTCCAAAAAAATATATTCTATGTTAATGAAATAATATTATTTTAGAAATCATATATTTTTTAGATTAATTCTCTTCTCATTAAATGTATTTTCAATCAATATCAGCATTTTTTTCTAATCTATGTTATCATTTTCCAAGTGAAAACATATTTATTTTATCCCTAATAATAAATATATTACCGATCAATTTAGATTTATTGTTTCTATATCTTTTTAAAAAGGGGTTCTTTTTCAAACGTGGTGATTTCAAATATTTCTATGTATTTTCCTTTCAATGGCCATATATTTTATTCTTCTAAATCATATAATTAAATATGAATAATTTATTTTAATAAAATATTTATTGGAATTAATTTTAAATAAAATGATTCAATATTTTTTCTTCTTTATTTAAAAAAATTGATTTCTTAAATTTACTTGAAAATCATGTTTTTAAGATGATATTAAAAAATGTATTTTAAAAAAATATTTTTGGGTTTTTTATTTTATTTTAAAAATAATATTATCTAATTATGTTATGGTCATAACTCTAATATTTAATTTTACATTAGGTATATCATGTGTTTTGTATAAAATAAAAATCTTTTCATGTCATTACATTTGAAATATTTAGGAAATTTATTTTTATTCCCATGTGGTATTTATGATTAGAAAAATAGTTTCGATTTTATGTAGAACTCACATGAACAGATGATGACTAGTGGGGACCAATATTTCCCTCTAATTCATTAGATATGGTTTTATATATCATCATGTAAATATGTATGGGCATATATCAATTTTATTTAAAAATAATAAAGTGTGGATATACATAGATTTTTTCATAAAATTTAAGGTTGTGCATACTTGGATTTGTTCCCAAGGATTTCATATACTTATTTTTGTTCCTCTACTTCTTTAAAATATTCCATATTTTTATTCTAAAGAAAATTTTTATTATATTACTTATTAAAAAAATATATTTCTTTCTAATTTATTGATTTCATGTTTATCATATTTTTATAAACCATGTTTATGATGAAATTTTTAATGTTTTATGTTATTAATTTTTTATCCTTAATGATCGATCAAATTTCTTATCCAAATTCACATTATTTTTAATCTAAAATTACAAAATTACTATATATTCCTAGGATTAACATATATTGATATTAAATAATTTTATATGAATATTTGGAACATTAAAAAATGTATTCCCAAGGACAATAATAGTATAGTGCCTTTTGATGCTTTAAACAAAATCTTTTATCCTACTGAGAGATATTCAACATCTCCCATGAATATCTCATCCTTTAGTACTTCTATCTAAATCATTTCATTAAAACTTGTAGAAAGGAAACATCAAGATGTGTTGAGATCAGGTCCTCATAAAGGGTAAATAAAATAAATACATAATAATAACATTAATAAAAGGGTCTTGAAATTGACATAACATTTAAAGATCATAACCTACATATTAGAGATCACAATTAAGATTGTTAGTTAAGTGGACATGGATTATAATAGATTAGGGAATAAGTGGTGAAAGTATAACATAGGATTAAGACATAGAATTTTTATAGTGTACATTAGTTTATAATGTTTTGAACATTTATATGTTAAAACAAGTTCACTCATTAAGTTAGGGATAAGGATTTGGGCCCCCAAATAAACTTATCAACATGAAACTAGGTATATTCATAACATTGTGAACCTTAAATCATCATCACGCATAACATTATGAACATGAATCCAGAACCAATCATAATATATAAAACATGTAATCTAGTTGATTAATAACATTTTGAACATGTCATAAGGATCACACAAAAAATTTATAGACCTACAACTAGGTTCATTCATAACATTATGAAAACATAATATTGTTCAATCATTACACTGTGAACATGTAAGTCGGTTAACATAAGAATGTATATAAATAAAACCGGTTCCATGTATAAGATTCTGAAATGTAATATGGTTTATAGATAACTTTTATACCAATGAGTGATCAATCGTTACCCAATTTATTATAGGGAGATATATTTCCCATAAATATTTTAATAAAATCATTCATACATGTTTCATAACGTAATAAAATATTCATTATATCATGACCGATAAAAATAAATAATTTTTATTAACATGAAATCATAACACATAAAATTAAATGTGTATCATTATCATCTAATCATATCATAACACATGAAAAATAAATAAGTTTCATAACATTTTCATTGATGAAAAAACTATGAAAAGAAGATGACTTCAAAATCATATAACATATATAAGAGAAACAAGTGTTTTAATAATTATTACTTCAAAAGCATAAACCATTCATTAATGAATATTAATAGAAACTTTGGTTCATTTCCTTGATGATCTTGATTAATATCAACTGTTATCAAAATATATGGAAACTAATTGGGAAGGATATTTTGAAAACATTTCTTCATGAAAATAACCCTTCTTATTTGATGAATAATTTTTAAAACATAAAACATTTTTGAAATACATTTTCTATGAAAAAACATTTGAAAATTAGAAATGAATATTCAAATATATTTGAGAAACTTTTTCCCTGATTACTTATAATATAACAATCAAAACATTTTAAAAATATGTTTCATTGAGAACACATTCAAATCATTTAAATAATGATTAAAAATATTTTGAAAAACATTTTATTTAAAAATATAAGAAATAAATTTTTTTTAAACAATTTATTTGAAAATACATAATATAACATTTTCATAATACATATACATCTATAAATATAAATGATTCGTCAATGAAATGTCGAGGTTAAATGTGTGCATGTCGTACAAGGTAAAAGAACATTCCGTGTGAAAGGAATAATTTTAATAAAAATGCAATGTTTAGAAAGTGATGATAATATTTCATTAATGATATTTGATAAAGAACATAGTGTATAATATTATTTTAAATATTAATGAATAATGATACAATATTTCTAGCAACCCTTTTTAAAAAACACTGTTTTAAAGAGCATAAATTTTTGACCGAAGTGTTAGTAAATACAGTCTTTCAAGAATACAAACTCATAACTATATGATGTATCAATGAGTGGAAAAAATGGTCCCAATATATAAATTAATCACTAATATATTGATAATATGAAAATTCATGAATGTTTTTGTGATATGGATTATAATATTTCATTAAAGGAATTATTTACATATTGAATCAGGAAAAGTAATGATATTTTCAAAATAACTCTTCTAACATGGTACATGTAATCATACTCAGCATGTAAGAAAATGAAATTTTATGTAACAAAAAATATTATTAAAATGTATCAATTTGTGATATAAATTTAAAATTGATTTATATACCGGACGAAATTGAATTTCAGTGCACAACAAAACATGAGTCCTAGTGATGGAAAATTGAGACAATATTACGTCACTGATTTGGTAACATCTAAAAAATAATCAAAATTAGAAATATCCTAAAATTGAAATGTGAATAACATGAAATTTTTGTATAATATTAATATAATAAAACCTTTTTCAGCACATAAACCATATAAAAGGAATGAGTGGTGAATATATCATGTGTGTCATTGTAATAAAAAGTGAAATTCAATCTCCAAACCTTCTGTCTTCAATCTCATCATAAACATTCTAACCACCTAGATAATAAATATAAATTTGTTATTAATAATTTAAAGAACTATATTATTATATCTAATACCATATATGGTTTGATTAATACCTTATTTTAACTTATTTTAACCATCCAATTTTACGTATTCACTTCGAATAATATTCTTATTTTTCTTCGCATGTGTCTTAATTTGTTATATCATTGGTCCTTATATATCATGATTAAAGAATGTAAACCATGATATAAAAATAATTTATATCCATTATATATTAATTATAATAATCTACTTAATATATAATTACAAAATGGAATACACCATTCAGAGAGATAGTAAGTTGTACGTACGCATGAATGTTGGTTCCGTTTTTATTATCCTGTTGAATGAGAGGAAAAAATATGATATCTGTTTATATGTATATAATATATTTGAAGTATAATTTTAATTTTTTATATATCATCTAATTTCCCTAAAACGATATGCAATACATTCCCTGTAGTGTGTGAATAAATCAAAATTCTTTGAGGGGGGAATATTCCATAGTTACTCAAATAAAATTACAATATTCGCACCAAATAAAAAATTAACAAAAAATTCTTTTTACAATAAAAAACAAATAAAAAATTAAATATAATTTAAGATATATATGAACATTGTTTCCATTATATTTTCCTCCATTATAGGAGGTAATTTGAACTAAAAAATCATTATTTTTTGAGAGATGGAGTTTCCTTTTAATCGGGTGACTCCGTTTGGTTTGTGCTAAATGGCATCCCTAAAAGAATTTATGACAAAAAGGGTGGCATAGTGGAGTAAGTGAGGGATATTTTATTTTTTTATTGGGTTGATATTGTCCAATAGTATATGGTTTTAAAGGTGTGACGATGGTTAAGAGACGGTGGGGTTTTATAGGGAAGAGAAAGGACACACATGACATTTTTTGAAATAAGATTGGTGTACAAAATTATTTTTCTAAAATTAACAATAAAAACAAAAACATATTAATAATTTATGGTTAACATAGGAATAATTTTTATAATATTGGTTTTTCACAAGTTTCTAGGTCTTTTGGGTCTTAAATATAATGTTTAGTCCTTAGTTAATCACAATTTATCCTTAACTAATGTAACTAATTTTAGTTACACTAACAAATCATATTGGCAAAAAACTATGTTGATTATACTAAACATTTAAAATTCATATTTATTTAAAATATGGAATACATTTTTATAAATTCCACTCAATTTATTGATAAAAATTTATTTAAAAATAATCTCACTGATGGCATAACAATATAGGGTTTTAAAGTTAAAAAAATGATCAAATGTTTGCTATGATTTTATATCCAATGTCAATGTGAAATTGTTTAAAATAAACAATTTTGTATTTAATGATAAAATAATTATCTAATTTATCATTTAATATTAATCAAAATATAATATAAACTTTGAAATAAATCAGATGAATATTCATTATTGAATTACATTCTAGTATTTTTTTAATAATTCAGTAAAAAAAGAAACCATATAAAAAAATATAAAAAATAATCCTAAACTAATTTTAATTTTTATCTTTATAATATAATTTTTATTTTAATATATTAATTCTATTAATGTTTAAAAAATTGGATTGAAAATGTTTTCTCCATTAAAAGTCATTAAAACAACATTTATAAAGAATATAGGTTTTTATGCAAACAATTTGGTTTGTTCCTATCTTATGTCTAACGAATTTGATGGATGAATAAAAAAAATATAATATTAAATATATAACAAATATATGAAATTAATTTCATTCACTAATTAATTTAATTTATTATGGTAAAAAATATTTTTGACCATAAAATCATTAATATTTTTTATTATATTTAATCATCATTAATATTAGTTTATAATTAATTGATAACCTATGAAATCATATTATATATTGTTAAACCCTATATTTTCATTAATTATATAATTCGGTTCATAAATGATAATTTAACATCTATTTTATATCTTATTATATTAAATAATAATATTTTATTAATATATTTTTGTTTTGTAATACTTGTTCATGTGTGTTACGCAATCCATCATTTAAATTCATTCTTTCACATAATGAATTATTACCTCATGGTTCTATTTATATAAAAATAAAATTTAGGTTTTTTAGTTCATAATTAACATGGTATTTTGTATAAAACAATCCAAACAAAGTAATGTAATATAAAATTATCTATTTTAAGTGTTATATGAAATTAAAAATATGGAAATTTTTAAATAAATTCAAAAAAATAACAATTCATAAAATGTCCGGGTGTTAAAATATACCTCTTTTAAATGGATTCTCTCCATGTATATATTGTTTGGATTAAAAATGATTTTTAATTGAATTTTTCATTCATAGAAACCCACATCGTAAAAATGTAGACTATGACATCCCGTCAAAATAGACTGTTTTAATCATAATGGTTACAACTTGTAACATATAACTATGTTTCCACATTGGATAACATTAGTTGGGAGTGAATATTGGACAAGGAGTAAAAGGGTAAATATTTAAAGGGGTGATTGAGGTTATCAATAACAAACAATTGAATGATCAGAGAAAATTTGAGGGCCTCAAAGTCATAAATATAAGAGGATTTAAAAGTCCATTGCTTTATCTAAATCATGTTACATGGACACAACATGTTCTTTTAATCATTATCCTTGAATTTATTAATTCATTTATTTACCATGAATATATAGAAATATAATTATTTTACAAATTTTTATAATAAAAATTTATATTTTTATTTGTGCTTTTATAAATTTTATTTTATCCAACATCTTTTAATGAACATCCTGAAATTATCTATAATGCCAGAAGTTCTAAAATAAACAATTATCAAATCTAAATTCCAATAAAAGAATGAAATGTAGGACTATTTATCTATAAATATTTTTAACCATTTATATGGTAAATACATTAATCTATATATCTAAACGAATCATTAAAATTTCATCATAAAAACTGATTCATTATAAATAATAATACAATATAATGTAAATCACGTAGGTAAGTTGTCTGACCGAAACCCTTATCATCGATTGGCCATGGTTTGAAGACCCGCTACATTGAATGATATGGTTGGTTGTCACTGGACATATGTCGTTTTCATTTTTAAAACAATGATAATATAATATCCAAAAATATGATGGACATCCTAGAAAAAATGTTAATCTCAAAATATCCTTCAATACACTATACAAAATAAAAACACAATGTATAAATAATTCCTCCAATGTTTAACTTATTATTTTCACCAAGGGTTAACCTTATAACCAATATAAAATATGAAAATCTATAACATTAGAAAAATATTCATGAAGTTATCTTACCATTGATCCCCCACATATCATAATGTAGATCATGGTTGGGACATTCCACCCATCTATATAAGGTCATGGAAAATTCTATTTGAACATGGTAACAACCTTAATTAAAATAACTAAGTCTATAAACCATTAATTAATTCGTATTTTATTGACTACTGGATATATTCAATAAATCCAAGAAGTTTTTAAACATCTTCCATGATTGCATAATCTACTTGTAAACCAGTCATTAATTAGCTCTATGGTAATAAGTACCATCAAATTTACATATTCATATCCAAAAAACCATTATCAAAACAACATTGTCAAAAATATAAGGAATATATTATGTGTTTTCTTTCCTATAATTATGTGTTTTAATCGACATCACCTTCCCATTATATCATTTTTCTAATCCATCAAAACCATTAAATGTGATCTTGTAAATCCATGGTGAAAAAAATAGAACAATACTTATATATTTCTCATTTATTATAGCATTTTTCTTCAAGGAAAATACATAAACGATTTAATAATTCATATTAATCCTTATTCTATTCCCAAATCTACCTCATTCTATTACAAAATACCTCTTTCCATTCACATTTTATTTGTATTATCTTCTTCTTCATCATTGTAAGAATTAATCATATTCTCTTGGTGATACTCATTAAGAGATTTCCTCTTATGATGTTGAGTTTCAAAATTGATATTTATTCATCACATAAAACTATTGAATATCAATGATGCATTAGGAAGGATAATATTCTAATTTATTTCGTTACCAAACTCTTCATTTTTCCCTAGCATTCACATTATTTTTTTTACATTATTACCATATTAAAATCATCTTCGTGTTTTGAAAATACATTCACATTGGTAAATGTTAACACATTATTGACACAATATAAACCAAACCATATTTCCTTCATGGTCCCCATTACCAAAACACTCATATAAATCGTTGCTTTTATACATTGTTGAGTCTGAGAGTCGGTTAAGGTAGCCACTATTAATCATATTCTATGTAAACATATTAATAATTATCACAATATCTCTCACTATAGTGATAACCCAACTAGAATTCTCATCTTCAAAGCATCTATAACATTAAATGTTAATCTAGTTCCTTCGATTTCCCACCAGTGAACAAAAATGTAAGCATAATGTGGGCATTACTTATCATACTAGGAAACCAAAAAGTAATGAATATAATTACATATTAGATTCATAAATCATGAATACGTCTTTAATCAATGTTAGCCTACATTGATCCTATTCTATTTCTAATCAACATACCCATACATCCTTTATTATTTTTAATTAAGATTTTGTGAATTCCAATAGCATATCCCCCAGGACTATTAAACTAGGAGAGTATAAATGAAATTTTTCATGTTCTAGATTACCCATATTAGGTGTATAATATCATGTCATATTTGTTACCCCTAATTACATATTTTCTAGAGCCATGTCAAATTTTTGTATGCTGAAAAATATGTAAATCTAGTAATCCACTCACTCCATCCATTACCAAAATTCGAAGACATTTTCATAAACCTCTACTCACCCTTACACTTATCCTTAGAGACACACATATATATTTTCTTATAAATATTCCAATGGATATCAGTAAATTTTACTCATCATATATTCTAATGTTTGATGAAACCTGTCATTTTATAGAAAATATAGAGACCTTGTCTTATCATACATGTATATTTCATGTTTTTTGATCAACATTTTCTATATTAAAAAAATAAACACATGAGGACCATAAAAATTGTTTTCCTATAGAAATATGGAAACAAAATCTTCTATCATGGTGAAATATTGTCAACTAATACAATAAAGATATCAAACATTTTTACTTGAACATAAAAAAAATTATCCATTACCTGAGGAATGGAAATACAATAAATAGGTGATGTTAGATTCACTGTTAGGGTAAATAAAAGAAATGTATTAGAATTACCGAAACAAAAAGGATTGGAACATCATCATAAAATTTGTTGATAATAAACTTCATATTAAATATCATAACAAATTTTAGAAGTTAAAAAAATATAGATCATAAGAGAATTATTATGATAAGTCATCAAATCCTATCATAGGAAAAAATCATGTATGTTTTTCATGAACATTGGTTTATAACTTTGTGAACATGTATAGATAGAAACCGGTTGACTCATTATGTTAAT
Organism: Viscum album; assembly: GCA_963277665.1. Lineage (NCBI taxonomy): Eukaryota > Viridiplantae > Streptophyta > Magnoliopsida > Santalales > Viscaceae > Viscum > Viscum album. The sequence continues at coordinate 292,220,439 of OY728148.1, read as the reverse complement.
ACGAAGTAATCAGGATGTTGCATCAACATATGGACATGAATCCAAGACCACACATCACATTTTGAATTAGTATTAAGGTTCAAACATAACCTCATGAACATGAAACTAGGACCATTTATAAAATTTTGAACATCTATTTAGTTTCAAAAATAAAATTATAAACATGTAATATAGTTCACACATAAACTTATGTATGTGAAACCTAGTCAATGCCTAACATTGTGGACACATACTAAGGTTCCATCATAAAATATTGAACATAAAATTATGTTCAAAAATAATCATATGAATAAGAATATATTCCTATGAATAAAATATTTAACAAGTAATTAGGTTCACACATTACATTCATACTCATGAGCCATCCATCGTTACTCAATGAATTGGTTAGAGATATAGTTCCCTACCCATCTCATACAAAAGTCATTCGTATATGTGCCAGAAATTAATAAACCATTCATTATATCAGGACCCATAAATAATCTATGATTTTTATGCATTAAACCCTTTCCCATGAGATATAATAGGTTTCACTAACATTTTTTAATATAATAATATATGTAAAAAAATTATCATTTTTATAACAATTTCATCAATGCATAACCCGTGGAAATAAGAGGGATTCAAAATTGAATACCCCATGGAGAAGAAATATATGTTATTTGAATTATTTCTCTAAAACATAACCCATTAAAAAATAATATAAATGAAAACAGTGGATAATTTCCTAGAATGGATTTATTAACATCTGATAATGTACCCCTAGATGGGAAATATCATTGTATAATATTTGATAATATTTCTTGACACAAATATCATTTTATCATTAAATAATTATTTTTAAAACATAAAACAAATTTTAAATCTATTTTCAATGAAAATACATTGAAAACATAGAAATAAGGATTTAAATACTTTTTAAAACCTTTTCCTTAAATAATTACAAAATAAGATTCAAAAAATATTTTAAAACCCACTTCATTGATAAAACATTAAAAACATATAATGAAATCCTGAAAATATTATGAAAAAGCATTTCTAGGAAATTAAATTAAAACAATTCTATAAAATTATCCTTTTAAAAATTCATTGGATGGTTCAATGAAATGATGGTGGTTAAATCCTTACATGTCGTACGAGTATAAAAATATTCATTTTTCATGATTGATAGGTTAGAAAAATAATACATTTAAAAATGATATAAAGCATTATGTGAGTATATTTCGAAAAGAAAAACAATGTAAAAATTTATTTTTAATATTAATGGATAATTGTAATGCATTCATGGATTCTATTTTTAGAAAACATATTTTTTAAGGAGAATATATTTCTGGCCAATTATTAGGTAAATTTGGCCTAACTTGAAAACACTTTCATTATTATCATAGGTACTAAATAATTAAATAAAATGTTAAAATAAATGTATAAATCATTAATAAAGAAAGGATAAAATATTCATGAATTGTTTTGAGTAATTGATCATTTTATTTAATAAAGAAAACATATACCTGAACAATCTAGAGAAGTGATAGTATTGTCTCAATATACTATTATAAGAGGAAAAGAAGATATCATAATATATGTGTAAGAAAATGAAATTAAATAAAACATATAATATCATGAAAATAATTAAATTCATGATATATAATTTTAAATAAATGTATATACAGTATAAAAAAAATTTGTTTGCATAACAACACATGAGTCTCACATAATAAAAATTGAGACAAAACTATTTAACCAATTTGGTAAAATCTAAAACATTAAATCCATGAAATAAATTAAAAAATGGAAATTGAATACCCATAAAATTAATTATAAGATTAATTTATTACAATTATTTTCAGTACATACACCAAAAAAAGGAATGATTGCAGAACATAACATGTATCTCACGGAACTAATATGTGAGATTGAATAACCTCACCTCGTTTATTGACTATTGTCAAACTTGTTCAGAACACCTATATAATAAATAAAAAATTACTATAAATATTTTACATAACCTTAATGTTATATATAATAAAATATATTGTTTGATGAAAACCTTATATTATCCCCTTGTATACCATCTTATGATAAGGAATCACATAGGATTATATTCGCTTTGTGTTTTGATTGAGTGTTAGTTTGTAATATCATTGGACCATTTACTCATATAATTATTACAGAATGTATACCATGATATAAAAATCAGTTTTAACTAGTATATTTATATTATAATAATAAATAGAATATATATTTGATTAATGTAATATGGTTCTAAAGGAATCAGTATGTTGTACGTATGAATGAACATTGTTTCTGTTTTTATTATTGTATTGAAATAACGGAAGAAGATAATATATATGTATATCTGTATTAAATATTATTATAGAAGAATTATAATTTCATATATATCATATAATTTAACTAAAATGTTTCTTGAAACATTTCATGTAATTAGTGAACAAATCTCATTGCTTTTAGGGGGTGGTAGTCCATAATTCCTCAAACGAAATTATCTTATTTAAACCAATAAGAATGTAAAAAAATTGTGTTTGAAAAGGAATATATGAGAATACATAAATAAGTTAAATAATATATATATTTAGAATACATATCTCAATATCCACCATGTGTGTCTATAAAGAAAATTGAACAATCATCATTTTGTGAGGAATAAGTTCTCCGCACACATAAACAGTATGGTCGTTTCCCATTATATGAAGGTGTGTATAACTATGTGTTGAATAATTAACATAAAAAATCCTATTATATATCGGATTCATGGTTTTATATAAAATATTAAAATAAATAGAGTAGATGGGTGGAGAAGGAAAATATAATAAATGAGATTGAGATAAAGCATTACCTCTTTATCAGGTAACTCCGTTTGATTTCTGCCAAAAGGATACCTTGGAATAAATTCTTTCTAAAGTGATGGTAATAATACAAATTTATGGATTTATGAAGTGTATTGGGAGGATATTGGGTGAACCTAATAGCTTTTGGTGGTCTAAAAAATTTTATCTATTTTGTAGCATTATAGGGAAGGGAAAGGACACATGCATCATTATTGAAAAAGAGTTTGGTGTAACCACATTTTTTATAAAATTTGACATTATAAATTTGAATATTGGTAGTTTCCAAAAAACATAATTAAATATGGTGTATGAAAAATTTTTTGGATGTTTTGTGTCTTCAATTTAATGTTTATTCCATAGTTATGAATAATTTTACTTTAACTGATGTAATTAATTTTAATAAGATCCACTAATAATTTTTTCAAAAAAATTCTGAACATTTAGAAATTATATATAAGGATGACTAAATTTATTTTATCCATTTTTTCAAATTATAATCAGTGATGTTTCAACAATAAATTTAAAATTCATCCCACTAAATGGAGGACAATATGTTTTCTTAATTTAAAACAAATGATCGAATGTTTTCTATATTTTTTACATTTAATTTAAATTTGGAATTAATTTAAATAACCAAAATTATATTAATTGATAGAAATATTATGTATATAACCATTTGATAAAATTATTAATATTATTTTTCCCGATAAATAATTTAGTTGAAAAATCTGTATTGAATTAAAATTTATTATTTGTAACTATTCATTAAAAAAAAGTAACCATAGAGAATAATACAAAATATTTATCCTACTATAATTTTAATATTTATCATAAAAATATGATGTTTATTGTGACATATTTTATCAAAAAAATTGCAAAAAAAATTATTTAAAATGGGTTCTTGATTAAAAGGCGTCAAAACTACTTTTATAAAAAATATAGATTCTAATTATTAAAATTATGTGGGTAATTATCTTAGGTCTATCCAATCAATTGGATTAATAAAAAATAATTTATTGAATATACTAAATATATATTAAATAAATATAAATCCCTAATTTATTTAATTTATTTAATTTATTAGTGTAAATCACCTTTTTGACCATAAGGACAATAATATTTTTCATTATATTAAATCAACATTCATATTGATTTCTAATTAATTGATAACATATGAATTCATCTTATATTAATGTAAACCATATATTTCCATAAATATATTAATATTTTTCATAACTATAAATTTAATTGGTAGGTTATATCATATTATATTATATTATAATACCCAACAAGTCCAGTCAGAGCCCAAAAACTATGCCCATTAATTAATTAGAAAAGAAATGTACAGCAAGAACTGGACGAGGCCGATAGCTCAACCACATCCATCTTAATGTATGTTATAAATCATAATAATTTGAGTCATTTTCATAATCATATTCACCAGTCTCCTATTCAAACATAGTTCTTTTATATAAAATAGTGATTTAAAATATAATAACCTATATTCAGTGTTATGTGAAATAAAAAATATTTCAACTTTTATATTAATTTGAAAAAAATAATTCACAAAATTTTATGGTGCTATAATTAATCATGTTCTCTCACATGCTTAATATCTATCCACAAGGAAAATATGATTTGATTCACATACTAAGAATTCAAGATCACATATTCTTATATTTAATTTCACTAGGATTTGAAGAGTATTGTTCCATATGAGATTTCAATAAGAGAATCTATAGGATAATGGTTATGGGGAAATATTCATTAGTTTCTTAATATAATTTGATTACATAACTTTAGTCTATGATACTAAATTTTTTTTTTCAGGTAATGTTCATTTTTTTTAGAAAATTCTAATTAAACCATGAAACCAAATTAGATTTTATTTAATTTTATATTGGGTAGCCAAACCATAACATTGGTTGGTTACATGGTTCCACGTATTTTTATAAATAGCCAAAAGTAATTGAAAATTTGGGTTAATAATTTTAATACTATTTTTTGTATATATAGGAATTAGTGAAAATTAAATTCAAATGTCATAATTGAAATATTCACAATATATCATGTATTTTCCTCAGTTTAATATTGGTTATCTATGGAATATTTCTTGTAATTACATTTCATAACCATTTTCCCTATTCCCCTTTATAATGTTTCAAAAAACATTTGATTAACATAATCATATACCATATTACTATCAATTATGATTTTCTATCATAACGAACATTTTTATGATCCATATATGGGTTAAGATAATACCCAACATGAACTTTTGGGGTCATTTCCCATAGGTATAAATATTGTATATTCATATAAACTTATCATTATATAGAAAATTATTTATTTCCATGGGAAATAGGACACTGCATAATCAACAAAAATTTAGCTATATTTCATATGTTTAAAACTATCACTGTGGATTCCACTATGGGTTTTTAGTACTCATCCCCAATAATAAAAATCCATTTAGATATTACCAACTACACCCCATTTTTTTAAAAAATTCTTATCAAATAAAATTTACATAATGATATATATTATACTATAGTAAAAAACTAATAGCCATAGTCTCAATTGATTAGTTATATAAATCATTTAGTAAAAATAATATTTAACATATTTATTTAAAACTAGATATTGTGTCGTAGTTTCTATTAAAATCATAATACATGATGGTATATATTGGGTCTTACATAAGAAATTCATTATCTATAAGTCCAAGAAATGGAATAATCAAAGAAAACATTAGTGATAAGAATTAAATGTGTGTGAAGATCAATATCATGATAACATAATGTGTTTAGAATCATACATACAAACACTGATGTATTAAAAAATATAACAATATCAAAAACATTTTTTATCATAGGAATGTAGAAACAACATAAGTGGTGATATTATAAGTATACGTTTAGGCTAACTAATAGGACATAAAAATATAGTATTCTTAGGATAAAACAATTCACAATATAAATATAAACTCATGGTATTAATTCATTATCAAATGTATTGGATAACTATCTGGGTGAAAAAAATATATATCTGTCATTATTTGTACCAAATTTCTTATATAACAGAAGAAAAAAATTCCTCAATTTTATATCTAGATAAATGAATGTAGGTGTCATACGTGGATGTCCCCAATGATTGATGTATTGATATATCAAAATGAACATCATTTAATTGAAATATGGTTTGGTGTAACAAAATCAATTTATTGCATGGAAAACTAAGGGATAGTTCTGGTAGCCTAATAGGTGTATATATAATCTAATAGAAGGGTTAAAATACTGAGACATTTAGCATCTTATTATTAATATAATATTTATATATTAAAACAATTTTAATGAACAAACTGTAAAATCATAAATTTATAGTCATAAATATTTTTACAATATTGTGCTTGATTTTAAACGAGTAGAGATAATATATCTCACATCGAGTGTTTTGTTCTTAATGACAAGAGGATCTCAGAAGATTTTTTGGAACACCATGCGAGAGATATAGAGACTAAAAATGATAAAAAATAAATTCTTTATAGATTTTCATAGATGATTTATTTTATAATAGGTTTCTATTTATATCAAAAGGGATGGAATTGTTTATAAATTTCCATACAAAGGTTATTGACACCTAGTTCATAAAAAATGATAAACCATTGGCCTATACAAGGAATATATGTATTTTCCAAAGAGGGGTTATTTTAATTTTTATTATTTTAGAAATGAAAATACTTAAAATAATGTCACAAATAATTTTAATGAGAGTAATACTAATAATGAATTATTTTTAAATTCATTATATTATATTATTGGTTTTAAATGATTTGTTATTGGTTAGAAAAACTAATCATATTAATCAAATTACATTTTGTATATGGAAAACCCTTTTTTATGTTGATATTTACTAAATGGTATTTATAATACATCTATGATTTCATAATACCTACCATATAATTTTTTCCTAAGGAAATTTTACACAAAAAATCACTATCACTAAAAATTCTGAAAAATATCCCATTGAATAATTTTAAATTTTGGTTTCAAAAATGAAATGTATCATAATAAAATAATTTTATAAATATAATAATTGACCCAAATAAATGTAATTATTAATTTAATGTAAAATTGTAGTTTTAAATTCATTAAAAATATATGGACCCTTATAATTTATTTTCAGTGGAAAAGGTTATTTTTTATATAGATTATTTTAAAATAAAAATAATGATATTTGTTAACATGGTAATTAAAATAATAAATTAATATAATATAATAATATTATTTGAGTATAGAATTAAACTTTTAAAATGAACAACATTATTATTAAAATGATTAAGTAAAGATTTAAAATATTTTCAACTATTAACACTCATATTTTATAAATTCATATCGAATAATTTGGTAGAGATTTATTTGATTTTCATTATTTAAAAAATAATTGACCAAATAATTTCACTCAAATCAATTTAACCCTTCTGTTCATGATATTGAAAATTTAGTTCTGAATATTTAAATTTTACCTCTCATATTTTACAACAATGATGCGTATTTTAAAATTTTAATTACATAATTTTTTCTATTTTACAAATACATATAATTTTTTATAAATCTATAATAAATAAAACATGGAATTTGACAATTAATGGAATCTATGTTTTAAAAATGTAGAACAATAGTGCTAAAAATTCTAGTACATGTGTAAAATTGGAAGAATGTTGCTAAAATGGGGGTTAAACGCCTCTAAATCATGAGTTATTTCAATATTAATCTTCAATTATCCTCGAATGATGAATTTTATTATACATTGAAAACTTATGATTATATGTATTTAAAAATATATTAGAATTTTTTTATCAATTATATAAAAATATACATTCATAAAATAATTATATTTCAAAACCACTGAATCCCAATAATTATTGAATGATAATTTACAATATTTTAAACAAATAATATAATTTTAAAAGATTCTATTATAAAACAAATAAGTAACTATGTTAAATTTTTTTATGATTTATATAATGCATGTAACCATTAATTCATTTATTTTGTAATCCATCCAAAAAACATTAAAAAATTTCATCATCAAATCAAAATGACATTAAAATATTGCATCAAAGATTAATAACATTTTTAATATAACGATACTAATTTTGATATGTCAAAAATTGATTGGTGTAGCTATTTGGTGTGAGGGATAAATTATAATAGTTGAGGGATGATAAAAATTGAATAGGGGAAGGATGTTATAATGGATAAAAGGGTGTTAAAGTCATATAGGATATTATATATGTGTATGAGGAAAAGGAATTGATTGCATCAATAGAGGTGGGTGAGAATATAATGTAAAAAATACGATTACTTTTGTAAAAATAAATTATAAGTGGTGTGAAAAAAATTATATGAATGATTAGTGCGAGTTTCATGAAAATCATAAATACAAATACTAATTATTGGTTTTTTACTTCATAATTATAAATAATAATAAATAATTTAATATTAAATTATGATTATAATTTATTTTCATGTTTTTTAATAATGTTATTATAGAAATATTATAATAATATTATATTATTTATTATAATCAAATGATTTAAATAACTGAAAAACTAATAATACACACACCCATATAAAATATATTGTAGAAGTGTATTATTATTATCCACATAATATCTATATTTAAAATTATCAAATAATTTTTTATAATGATTCCATTATTTTCATTAGAGAAACAAATAATAATGTAAATTTTATTGTCATAATTCCTGAGAGGTTTCTAAAATTATCCATGAAAAGGTATATTTTCAAAAGTTTATTGTATCATTTAATAAATCGGTTAATAGTGAGAGTTCAATGTATTTTAGTAACCTTATTAGAATAATGTGAGTGTTGATACATGATAAAATTTTTTGGACTACCTATCTATATTTTATGATTTAGAATGTCACCTGTACTATTCATGATTGGGTATGGAATGTTTTAAGGGATGGAATTGTAATTATATTTATTGAGTGAAAAGGAAGAATTATTTCAGTAAATTATCTAGTCAATTAATACATAAGTTATTTGAGGTGACCTAATTTAATAATCTATATATTATATGTCATTTTTATAATTTCAACATTACAACTCAACAATGATCACACAAATCCATAAAGAAATGTTTTAGTGTATTTCGATATAAAGTACATGAACATATTATTTCTCATATTTCTTCAAAATATATCATTAATAGTCTCGTATAATATAATATACTCAAGAAATTGGGAAAAAATAAGTGGTGATCTAAAATAACCAGAAAATAAAACCCAATAAATGGGTCAAAATGGGTTGGACCATAAAGACATGATAAACCGTGAAGACAAGAAAAACACTAATTGAAAATCAGAATTTTTCCAAAAGGAATTTCTAACAGGTAATCAACCTATTCTAAATAGTCTGTCCATAGAGGCTATTGGTGACACAAATCATTTCATATAAGAAGCGATCTATTAGGAAATGTATTTTTGAGAGCATGAAATTTCTATTGAAAAAACCTTTTATGTGTGGTGTGCCCAAAAATGTGGAAATAGTATTTACGAAGGGAAAGAACCCATGTTGCTAGTAATATCACATCGTTTTTATTATTTGTCAAATTTGATTACTCACATCACAAATGATATTTTTATGTGAACGTATTTTTAATGGGACACATCGCAAAAAAAAAATTCATTTTTTGTTATTTTCTATGGTATTTTCTCTTTCCGCAAATAAGCTTTCAGTAGAGGGTATTTTTGTTAAGACCAATCACAAATACTTTCATTATCATCCTATATAATTACTACATGGTGTATTATTTATGATGGGTCACAAAGAAAATAATTTTATTTGAGATGGGACTCCTATCACAAACTCACGATTCATAAATGATCTAACCAACATATATCCCCAACAGAATTTTTTCCATTTCATTATTATCTGATATTCACTCTCATTTGCTTCTCTCACATTATTCTCTATACATTGTTTTAGTGTTTAAAATTTTAGAATGGTGAAACATTAAAGCATTGCAACAATCAAAATATTCATTATTAAGGATTTGATTTAATGATTTTTTATAATTCATAATTTATTTATTTATATTTTGTAACATTTTATAAATATTAGGTAATGGTATTTAATATTGAATGGTTATTTTTATTTCTCATTAATTAGTTCGAAAAGTATTTCTCTTTTAATTGTAGTATTTTTTTTAAAAATTGAATTTTTTTAGTTTGTAAAAATTAAGTTCAATTATCCGTAATTAGTAATAAGTAATACTAACAAGTAATAATTAGAATTAATTAAGAATAATGAGTATCAATTTTAATCAATTGTTCTTAATTAGTATTATTAAATACAAATTAGTACTAATTAGTATTAATTAGTAGTAATTAGTATTAATTATAATACTTAGTAATCATTAGTTATCCTAATAATAATTGGTAAAAATTATTAATTAGTAGTTGTTTGTAGACATTATTATTCATTATTAGTCATTAATATTAATTAGTATTAATTAGTAGAAAACATTATTAATTAGTAATAATAAATATTAAATATCCTTAATTATCTAAAAACTTTTAAAAAGTGAAAAATATTTGTAATATTTTATAATAATTAGTAATAATTTTTAATAATTATTTATAAATAGTAACAATAAGTACCAATTATGAATAATTAGTAATAATTAGTTATAATTAGTAATAATTAAAAAAATTAGTAGTAATTTGTAAAAATGAGTATTAATTAGTAATATTTTGTAATAATTTGAAATAATATATAATAATTTCTGATAATTAGAAATAATTTCTCTTAATTTTTGACAATTATAAATCATTAATGATAAATATTTATAATTTTTTATTATTTGGAATATTTAAGAGAAATTATGAATATTTTTATGAATATTTAGTACTTATTATTAATTATTAGTAAACAATAGTAAAAATTAGTAAAAATTAGTAATAATTAATAATAATTTGTAATAATTAGTATTGATTTGTATTCGTTGTTAATAATTAGTAAAAAATAGTATTTATACATATTAATTAGTATTAATTAGTATTAATTAGATTTAACTATTAATAATTATTAATAATAATTACTAATTAGTATAAATTTTTAATAATGTTCAATAATTATAAAAAAATAGAAATAATTTTTCATAATTTTTAATAATGAGTAATAATTTGTAAATTTTTTTATTTGTATTAATAAGTATTAATTAGTAATGGTTAGTAAATATTATCAAATATTAGTATTAATTATATTAAATAGTATTTATTAATATTCATTTCCAATAATTAATATTTCATAAAAATGATGATTATTAATTATTATCAATTCTTACTAATTATAATTAATTAGAATATATTATTTAAAAATAACATTAAATCGGTATAATTTGTAAAACATAATGGTAATTACTAAAGATCAACAAAAATATTAAAAATCATAGGTAAATAGATAAAATTTAAAATATTTTTGAGTAAATAATATTTTTTTAATTTATACTCTTTTTTATCTTCATTTACATATATGTAATTAATCATAAATAATTTTGATTTAATATTTTTAGATATATATAGACCAAGAATGTAAAAAAATTTCCTTTATTAAAAAATAATGATTGGATAAATCGTTGTAGAAATACAACCAGTTATGTTACAAATTCTGTATATATTGTGGGTCTTGAAGCTCTTTTATCATTTTCATCCTAAAATTAATATGTTCATTGAGTAGGTAAAATTATGTATCTAGGTATAAAATGGTATCTCATGTGGTTTTCCACATTTAACAATGTTAAGATCCATCTATTGTATATTGGTTTTTGATAATATTATGTTTTTAGTATTAATATGGTAAAAAATGTTCCATAGAAAATACTAAAAATTTTGTTCTAGATCCATCAAATTTTCAAAATTCAGTACTTTATAGGGATGATTTGTCTTTTCGAAAATCTAAAACTCATAATGATATTCACTTAACCCATTAATTAGAAAAATCCCAATTTTATGAGTTCATGATGTCCACTAACGATTACTTCTGTCCTTGTTGACAGATATGAGAATTTTAAGTCCATGAAAAAATTAATGATACTAAATCAATAAATGGAATGTCAAAATGTTCTTTTGATTAGATATTTACTTTATTTAAAGAACTATTAGTTGATGTAAATGTGTTTCTTACATATTTTAGTGAGAGAAGTAAATTTTTTGGTATTTTTGGACGTGGTTATCAAAATATTGATACTTGTTTAAATGATTGCATGATATATTATGGAAAAAATATCCATTTGTTAGTTTTCCAATATATTGAAAATGAAGGTACAATAAAACTCATATAGGGAAGTACAGATTGATTCATGTAAAATAGTTGAGTAATTTTCTTCTTACCCCTATATTACATCATTTTTTATGTCTCATAACATAGTGTCATTAAAGTCATCGAAATAAACCGTTTTTTTAACTGGTAAAAGATTAAATAATCCTTCTGGTGGTGATTCATGGAATAATTTTTTCAAAATACTTCTACATGTTTCATTAATATCTGATGACATGTGATATGGTCTCTCTACTGATGGTTTCTATCCATTTGGTTCCTATAGTAGTCATTATTCAATTTGGACTATATTTATAACATCATAGAATTAACCTCTTTGTATGTTGATGAATGATCCATATATCTTTTTAACCATATTAATGTAAAAAATCCAAAAAATAATATCAATGTTTATTTAAAGACCTAGATTGGTGAGTTAGAGTTATTAGAGAGTAATAGTGTCAATAAATAATTTTTTTTAAAGACAAAATTTCATAATGAAATATGTATTAATGTGGGAAATTAGTGACTTATCGACATAAAAAATATTATATTGCAGGACTACACATGTTATAAAAAAAATTTATACTGTAAGACAGATAGAAAATCATTTATGTTAACCGATGTATGAAAACGTTATTTTTTCGACATTCATTGAAGATTTAATCCTACCAATAATCCATTTCGGAGGAATATATACCATATTAGAAGAGATTAAATTAAAAGAGATGAACCTCTTCCAATGATAACTATTATTGAGTTAAAACTGATTTTTTATACATTACCTACCGTAAACATTATACTGAATATAAATAAAAAATGATGGATTTGTGAATGAATATATTTGGAAAACACATATCATTTATTGGGATCTGTCATATGGGTCTGATTTGTTGGACTGCCACATGATAAATTTTATGCATATATAATGAACTATTTTCATAATATATTTAATACATTCTTGGTCAAACCTATTGAAACTAGAGTTAATTTCAATGAACAAGTATATCATTCCTATTTTTATATGTTACAAGAACATGATGTTTTTGAAAATGAAAAATCACATAAGTTAATGAATCCAAATGTGTATTCAATGGTTTCCAAAGAAAATAACTTTTATTTTTCCATTGGATTCTTGATTTGATGCTTCCAGAAGTATATGTTTAAAATTTGGAAAGATGTCTCAAAAATGTTCATAATAGCATATTAAAATGTCATTTCATATCAAGTTATAATAGAAAGAATTATACAAATTCTAATTATAGGGTTGTTAATTTTCTTTGGATTCAATATTATAAATATCATTTTTTATGAGACATTCTTATGGTGATAAAAAAATTATTAACTAAGTAGTATTCAAAATAATTTAATTTTGATATTAGATAAAATTGGAAAAAAATATCCCCACTAACACTCTTTGATTCTAAGAAAAATTTGATATTTAATTTTCTACATGATGAAATATGTTGAGGTCTAATACATTTTACATAGGTGTATCCATTTGAGATATGCATGCTGTAATACAATAAAAAATTATGTAATAATGCATTGGATGAAGGATCAATTAAAGAAACTAATTTACGGGGGAAATTTCATTCATATGATGTCAATATTTATGATCCAAACATCCCTAAAAACACTATAACATGGCCAATATTGGGTGAAATGTTGATGAATAAATGAAGAATCCATTATCATTATTTAATCAAACCAATGATTTAATTTTTTATGTTGATTAACCATGGATTTAAAATTATAAAAACTAATGCGTTCATTCACATGTTCTTCTCAACTGTTAATAAATGAAACCATTTTTATTATGTTTTATCTAATAAATTATTCTAAACTTTTTTATAAAAATTAATATTATTCTAGTGGTGTAATATATGATAATAATTTGAAGAAATATTTTCAACAAATTAAAGAAGTTTCTCTTAGTTAACATCATCAATATAATTTCATCCCACTGGTTTGAAAAACAGATGATGTAATTTATTTGTAGTTTAACATATCTAATATATTTAACAATTGTTATATTGAAAATTTATTTTCAAATTTTAATGAATATGAATATTCTGATAAAATTGATAATAAATTATGTGAATTGGGTAACCAACCATCCAAAAAGATTATATCTTATAGTTTATATGTTTTGAATGGTTTTTCATTTCATACACATGCATTTATGAATTTATAAAAACAACAATGAACAGTTTTGTTTTATTGAGGTGATCTCACCCTTAATAATGTGAAGTTTTTCTTTTATGAAATGATAGACAAAATAATTGACTTTAATTATCTCGAAAGGAATTATGTAATGACATATAAATTTCATTGGTTGGATACTAATATATGATTACGTGGTCTTCTACCCCATGAAATTAATTATATTAAATATAAAATCATATTTATAGTAAATGAACCATTTTTATTGGCACATCAAAGAACATAAAATACATTATAAAAATTATTGTGCCTCTTTAAGAGAGTTAAGAAATTAGTATATAATAATAAAAATTAAATCTCATGAAAATCACTTTATCCATTGGGAATGTGGTTCCACTAAAGTGAAAAGAATTTTATTTTTTGATGAGACTACATGAAATACATCTTTTCTATAAAGAGACATGAATATCAATGATGAAACCCCAAAGTTTTTGTTTCATGGTGATGATAATGTTATTGATGAAAGAAATGATTTTGAAATAGAAAGTGTTTATAAAGTTGAAACTCCTATGGAAATTGATGAAAATGATATAGAATATAAAGATATTTATACATTCATATACAACGATTGAGATGTACATGATTTTTGACACATTTAAATACTGTTAATAATTTAATTCAATATATATCATTTTATAATACATATTTTCAATTATTTTATAAAAACTCTTATTTCTTGTTTCAGATGTCCATGAAGTGGAATTTTGATCAATTTCATGAGTTGAGGGTTTTTTTAATAAATGGTGATGAGCATGATTCAACATCATCTGTCCTTCAGGCTACCGACTATTCGATGAAGACATAGAGAGGTCATGGTCTTTCAAAATTGATGAATCCTGACCCAATTCTCTTATAGTGTAGACTTCCTGAGTTCAATCCACACATGGACCAGTTTATTATTTTGTGAATTTTAGTTAGTTTACATTGATTTTCATTAATTTATTTATATACTAATTTCAGGATAAATTTTTCTAATTTGAAGTACTTTTTTAATATATTTAAAGGAAATGAGGGTGGTATTTTGTGAAAATGGTTTTTAGACCACAAGAGGAATGGGATCATATCCCCATTGATGTTTGACCCTAAATATTTTATTATTTGATGGTATATATAGTTATAATAGTTTTGAGGAAATTTATTAAATTATTATCATGATATAATTATTAATTTGAATGGTTTAGGGTATTCTATTGATGATATCGTGGATACATTTATTTGGGAAGAATGATAGGTCTGTAATAGTTATTGTCATCATGTGTCTTTTCCCAATATGAGGAGGACACCCATGTAGAATGCGGGGGACACAAATTCTGATTTCTTGTTCTCCTCATATCGACTAGATTACCTCTTTTATATGGTTTTGGATTGATTATGGTAATACTTTATGGGAGAACATCTCATAAGATGGTGTGCTTTGGCCATCATAATTTTGAGAGGCATGTTTGTAACGCCTTGGCTTGGTAGTCATACAAACTTTGTATGTAAACAACATATGGCCTGTAATTTTGGGTAATTTATATAACATTGAATGTAAAATGTTTTTTATACTTGTATTTGTGTTAAAACATCCTTATATCATACTGTTGGAAGATTATAAGATGATGTAAAATGATTAGGTCATTAGATAGAGTACATGTGGTCATCTTGGTATATATTTGTTTATGTATAATTTTTTTTGTTTTCAAATTAACTAAAGATAATTAAATAACTATTTTAATTTTATATTGAAATTGAGCGAGTCTTTAAAGGACCCAAATTCTTAGAAACATCATTAAAGAATGTCTAAGACCACAGTTCATACCACTCGTACAATAGAATTTGATGAAAAAACCTGGATTCAAGTGTCTCATTATGCCCCCATGAAAGGATGAGTAGTTGGTATAAGCTCTTGATTGAAACCATAGTGTGGTTATGGTTCTAATGCGATGTCGGAATCCATCATGATGGGAACTCATAAAGAGTTTTAATCTTATAATGTACAATATAATGAGAAGATGTAAGTTCTAGTTGACCATATTGAGACCATACGTTGGGAGTAGGACAAGATTCATCGATATTAACAACATCAACAAGAGGATAAGTATCGGTTGAAGAAACATAAAAATGAGAAGATGATTCAATACATACAATTCTTGAATAATAGAATAGGGATGGATTTCCATCCACCATCCTCTCAATATCATCTCATCCCTCTCAATGATTTATGTTGTTTTTTATAAACATTTATATTTATATAATTTTTGTAATATTATTAGTAATAAACATATTTACAGTTCAATATAGAGATTATTTTATATTCTTTTGATTATATATATATATATATAATGTTATTATTATAATAATTATGATAATTTTATTTTATTTTAAATTGGGGATCCCTCGAGTAGCCAAAGGTTATTTTCTTTGGGAAGACTCTCCTGCCATAGATAACATTAAAAATGAATCATATTTATTATGATGGGATAGTATCCCATCATAAATAGTAATTTTGAGATGTTTCTTCATAAATATATAATTTTATATTCCATTATTTTATGACTTATTTCTTATGAAACCCTATCCCAAATGACTATTTTCAACATGGTCCCATCACAAATAAATATTTCCCAATATTATAATAGTTTATATTGAAATATATGATTAAATATTGCATGAAATCAAAATAGTTTTCTATAAGGAATTATAAATTTATATATATAATAATACAATTAAACATTTACCATAGTGTAAGGAATATGGAAATATCTTTCCATAACCATTAATCATGGAACCTAACATGGTCCAGTTATATAACAAATAACTATTGCATATGCCAATGCATAAGAAATCATAATATTATAAGATGCATTTATGATTAATATATACAAATGCTGTTATAAACCACATGATTCACTTGAATTAATGTTTTAAAAAAATCCATCATTTCTAAATTTTTTATTTGTCAATGAGTCCCTGGTATTTTTTTATTTATGTTCTGAACAATGCCACAATATCCATGAATTTAGGTTATACACAAACCAAACATTTCAAAGAATTTATTGACAATATCAAAAGATTATTAACACTATAAAATGTATTATGTTGATATATAGATAACCTACTATCACATAATGATTCTCCATACATATTCATTCCTCAAGAACATGGGAGAATTCACCATTCCCTCATTTAATAATTTAACACTGTAAAAGAAATGAGATTCATAAAAAAATGAGAAAAAATCCTTATAATAAATCTGATTATAGAAGGTGGAAAGTAAATTAGATCATATCTCTGGGGATGGATATGAAAATAATCTACGTTTACATATTTGAGTAATTATTTTAAAAAATAGTAAGATATATGTTTTGAAAAAAAAGAAGAAATAACATTTTCTTTTGTTATATTTTATGAATTGATTTATTCACAAAACAATGAGGACATAATTTTTAATAAAAATAACCAGATACATTTAAGATGAGGATGATATAAAATAATCTATATTATAGAATAAAATTCAATCAATTAGTAAATTTTAAGAAAACATTATTTTCACACATATATTAAGTAATTAATAAATTACCTCTAAGAAAATAGCTATTTAAATTTATTATTAAACCATTGTTAAAATTTTTAGAACAGTTTGAAATATAAAAAAATAAAATATAGACAGTAAAATTCATGAAATAATATAATTTATATTGACATGGGGGAATATTGTTTTGGTAATAGACTTAAAAGTATTTAATGTTTTGATTTAAACTAAATCCCCTTATTGATATTAAAAGAAAAACCCATTGAAATAAACAACATGATAAGGATAATAGAATATCATGAATTTAAAATTTATTAATGATATAATATGTTAATTTGGTATTATATTCATTATATAAATGGATATTAATGACTAATATTATAAATGTCTCACCTATGTGTAATAGATGTGATAAGCCCTTACCTTGGACTTCCTTTTAGTCAAAATGCAATTTAACATCACTATAAAATAAATAATAGTTTACATTCCACATTATTAAAAAAATATTCATAATTATTTTACAATATAAAATAAATTTAACATTCCATTTTACTGATATTGTATTTTCCAATTATCAAAATTATTATTAAGGTGTTAACCATACCATTTCATTTACATGCTTTGGTTGGGTTTTTTTCATCCCTAAATTTTTTCATGGATTTAACACATATTAAACGTATATTATTATGTAATAATATTTTCATCTTAATTCTGGATAATCAAATTCATTTCATTGATCTTATATTTCCAGTTCTAATAGAATAATTAAAACATCCCATTCATTGGGATTCTTGATTCAAAAATTGTTTTGAATTTATAGGTCAAGATAATTTTGAATTTTAATACAAAATAATTATGAAAAATATAATGAATCCAAAATTATAAAATCTTATTGATAGTTTTTATAGATTGTTTTTCAATAATGAGATTAACATTATAATAATGACTATGTAGGAGGAAAATTGGCCAAAAAAGAACACTTTATAACTATTGAATGAATAAGAACTTTTTGTTATATAGTGATAATATTAAATTAATATTAGCTTATTGTTTTCAATAATATTTCTTAAAAGTGTTAATTCAGAGTCAATATGATTTAGATAAGGAATATGTTGAAGAATAATCTTTACGAAAATATCTCTTATTATGAGATATTATGTTTCCAAATTAAGAAAAACGAGTAATATAGAGGAACATGAAATCTTAATAGAACAAAATGATAAAAAATGTGGGAGATGATTTTTAGTAAAGGATTTGTGGTAGATAAAGTGGATGGATTTTAATTTTAGGTTTCTATTTGTAATGGTGGAATTGGGATCCTTTTATAATCTAGTGGAGGAGATTGTTTTGTAAATATCAGTTTCACATTATAGAAAATGGAAGTCATATTCATGAAAACTTGTTCAAAATACAATTAAATTCAAATATATGTTATGAAAAGCTATTAATTAACTAATACATTTAATTAATGATATTGTTTTGTGATATTTGTTGCCTCATATATTAATTTATCCTCTTTTAAACAATTTAAACTCTTATAAAGGTGAATAAATTTTTACATTGGTAAATTATTCTTCTATGAATAAATATGTAGTAATACATATTCTTTATATTAAACATTTGTATTAAAAATATAAAAAATTATTAAATATCCAATTTATATTGGTTGCAATAATTTACATTATAAAAAACTTTTTTAAGTAATAAACACAAGTTTTAGAAATAAATACGTTCAAGAATAAAAATGAATTTAAATCACATTGATGTATTTCATTGGCTCCTAAGATAATTAATATTCTATTATTAAAAAATTATTTATTTTAAAAATTCAATGACAAATAAACTAAATGGATTATTGGGAATAAATAATTAAATGAAATATATAAAAATAGATTCTATTGTTAAAAATTCATTCTTAGGTTCCCAAAAATCCAGAATAGATTTTGAAACTCAAAATATTAATTTTAAATGTATTATTTTAATCCTTAACTGAATTATAATTCATTAAAAAGATTTCATATATTTTTAATTGATTCTAATAAACAAATCATGTAATTAAATTTATGGTATTTTTGAAAACTATACATTCAATATAAAGTAAAAGTCATCATTTTTATAAAACATTGAAAACATGAATCAAAGTATATATTGAATTTATGAATAAAAAATGAATATATAGGTTCTTATATTAATAAAATATTATACAAAATAAAAAAAATTATGAAGAACAATTATTTATCCATAAATAAATAAATTATTATTTCTAAGAGTTGCATATTTATTATTTTTATTTTTTAAATTTAATATAAATTGAATTAATAAATTTTCAAAAAATAATTCATTAAAAATACGACAATTTTTAAAAAAAAATTATAAAAAATAAAACATTCGAAAAAATAATACAAACATATAAAATTAATTATTTTTATAATTATGTATTTATATCTTCTAAATATGTACATAAAACCCCTCATGATTTCTTTATATGATTTTACTCTATGATATAAATTTTGGGTACTCATGGTTGGGGGTTCATCTTTCATTTATATTGGTTTTTCTCTATATTGTCACGTGCTTTTGGATTGGGTTGAAATCCTCATCGTATTTTAATATTCAGAGATTGCTGGCTAGACCAACATCATTATTGATAGTCAATACATAATCATGATAGTTACATTGACATAATATATTGTGTATATTTGAGTTTCAATGATCATAATTTTCATCTCAGTTTGAATTGGGTTTTAGGAGAGTTGAAATCTGAAAAAAAAATTGTATGGTTCATTGATTTGGGCACCCGATTTGGAAAAACCATACAGCTCCATAGTGAAACTTTACATCCCTCATTTGGAACTGTACATGTTTATAAAAATCATTCAAGAGGGGTTTCATGATAGTGTGAGGTTAATTTCCATTTTTGATAGAGGGATTATTCACATATTGGGCACAGTTTTGTAAAAAGTGTTACAGAACTCTATGATCGTTGTTTCCTAAACAGTGGGAACCAGAAAATTTTTGCACATTTTTTCAAAACGTATGGAAACCAAATAGACTTTTAAAATGTTAATAATTACTATTTTATCAAAAAAAAATTAATAGGGTATCTTTTTTTCTTTTCTAACTCTGTGACCTTTTCTTCTAGGCACCATGAATCGCTTTTTGAACCTCTAGTTTTTAGCACTACCCCCATCTGAGCACTGATTCTATATCCATATGTAGTGTTGGAAGTGTATTGGTAAGGATCCAATGACTCTTTCCTAACATATCCTTTTCACTCACAAAATGGTGTTCTAAGAATATGTTATCCATTTTGACCTATTTTAATTTTGGTCACCTAAAACATTGATTCATTACGAGACACTTCAAGTTAGAGGTTGATATCGGATTAGAGAACATATTCTAATATGTGTTTGGTGGTGACTAGAATTATCATTGTTTTTTCTCATGTTTTTTAGGATATTTAGGTATATAATTAATGGGTAGCCATTGATATAAGAAATTTATATAGTTGAATATTTTGTTTAATTAATTATTTGATCATTGAAGATTCCTTTGTGTATGCGACACATATATACATATGGTTTATGATGGGTGAGAGCATTCAGAGAATTATTATATATGGTTAGGAAATATAATTATTTGAATTAAATTGTTTTTATTATATGTTATGACTTTTATAAGAATGTGACATGATTTTATTGACGATTGATATGGTGATGAACATATGACTTGAGGGAAATATGGTTATCATGTTGGGCATGGACTAGATATTTTGGGTGATATTGATCCGTTGTTGGGATACATGGTCATTTGATTTGGTATACATGTTCATCAAGATAGGTGAAGGTCTGGTGTAATTTGAGATAGTCATTACCATTATATTGAGAAAAAAAGTCACAAGGGCTTGATGTTCCATAATGATGTGCTTAGGTACTTGGTTAGTCATTTTTTCTCACCATGATAGGATGACACAAAATTGGATTCATGTTCAAACCAATAGGGATTTGATGATGAGGTTGTTATGACCACTCATGTGGATTGAGTCATCTATTAGTTGTGGCATATGATGTAACCGACCATCAATATGGTTGGAGTTATTTTCCCTTGAAATCCATAGAGATGGTGAGGAGCCATCGACTGACTATTTTGAGACCATCCATTGGGGGGATAAAACTAACCATATATTAGGGCCCGTGGGATGAGATTATTTTAGAGGATAGATACTTACAATCATCATTAATTAATTTTTAGATACAATAGTGTTTGTATTTGAATGATATATATTATTTTTCTATGGATTTCATACATTGAGCCGAATATAAAACTTCATAGATGAGGTTTGAGGGATCAGGTACCTGACTGGGTGTTTCATTGGGGTGTCTATTTTATTATTGATGGAATGAGGGGTAAATTTATGACTTCTTTCTCGGATCCTAAGGGATTACATGGAATGTTTTTACCATTGGTATCCTTGAAAAATAATTATAATATCATTTCCTCTACTGGTATAACGTCAAAGGCCAAAGAATTTAACAACTTCCATGTGGTTGATGAGAACAGGGAAAGTAGTTTGTCTATGTGTTGTGTACGTAACATTTTACCATAATTATTGATACAAATACCATATAATAGATTCATTTTATTCATAAATTAGTGGTTTCCAACTAATATTATTCTCACAACCTACATGGGTCCTTCCAGAAACATTTAAACCATATATTCTTCTAATCATGTTAGTGGTTGGGCTCAAGAGTTAAACATTAGTGATCATGCATGATGTTTTTCATGGGATGGGTGGAATGAAATTTAGGTTCCTATATAAGCTGAAAATTTCCTTTTTTTTCTTTTGGTAACATCATGCTTATATAGATGCAAGGAGGATATCCATAGGTGACCCTTTTATGTTTTTCTTATATAACCTCACTTGGATAAATGTTATCTTGTGTTACATATTTCTAAAAGTGTTATCTTGTGATTATTTGATAATTTATTATTCTATACATTTCTCCTCTACTATTGTATAGTTTTTATACTACTACGGTAGTTTACTCATCTCGTGGTCTTATAGTATTTATTTTAGATGCATTATATTTATGTAAACCATTATTATAGTCCTCAATAAATTGTATAGTCTCCCAATATGAACTATTTTAACCTCAATGATGGTCAAATGATTATGGAATATAGTTACTTCCACATAAGGCCCAGTGTCACACTAAACCTAAGAACTATTTAGGTTGATATATGGGTCAAGGTGCTAAAAATTGGTACTAGAGATGTTCATGACTAGTTATTAGTATCAATATTATGATGTCCACTAATTATATCCCTTTGATTTATTTTTATTATTAAATATTTTTCTCATATTATTTTGATTATTGTAGAAAATAGATTTGGATATTGTCTTAACTCGGTGCAGAGCTCATTTTTGTGTTCATAAAGCAACATGCTTGAGAAAAAAACAAAATTGATGGGTATGGGGTATTTTTTACTCTTTATAGTCGATATTATTTATACCATAATTGGGTAACATGGATGTGATTATAATCAGTTATGATCGGTGACCATTAGCCTGGTATGGGGATGGAGGATATATATAAACTTGACCATGTATGAAATGGATGGGTTGATTATGTTTTTACCGTAGAATCATAGGATTTGATATATATATATATATATATATATATATATATAAGTGTGTGTGTGTGGTGTGTGTGAGTGCGTGACATGATAAATAGCTTATGATCACCATTGGGAACATGGATTGTGCTAAACAGAGTTGGGATTTTAATGTGTTAATAAAGGAATCTATATAATGGTTTCTAGAGGATCCTTGATTGGTGGAATTTCACACATCCAACTGAGGAAGACTATTCCAATTAGATCTATATATGATATTATATTATATGTGATATATGTATATGTGTGATAGGATATGATAGGAGCTGGACGGGACAATGGTTTGTGGTTAGTTTTTATAAATGTAAACTAATGAATCTAAACTATTTTTCCTTACATAGGCTTATTTATTTTAATTCTACATAACATCCACATATGACATGTGACTCCTAACACTGCTGCATGTATATGAGGGGACATGAGGTCTAATTTATATGTGATACCTATATCTGATTTTAGTCGGTATGGTGGCCAAGGGGCATGATTTCATGTGACATGATTGAGATGAGGGAGTGTAAGGGTTGTGTACAATGCCCTGAACCAAATTACCTAGATTTGGTGTATTGTTACATAACATCTTCATGATCAGAAAAGAGCATATCTCGAAACCCCGATTAGTTTAGAAGCCTTTGAAACACTTGATACATTCATATGTATTATATTACACGATAAAGGGAAAAACTACAAAAAATTAGTCTCCATAGTCCACACTCATATCCCCTCAGACTATCCCTATAGGTCAGTCCTAAAATACTTCTTCACATACAGGGAAAAGTAAAACATAGGAAGTGGTGAGCTCAGATTCTCAGTATGGATAACAATATAGTAGAAACATTCATAAATAAGCATAAACAAGTAAGGAAATGTATAACTAAAAAAATCCTTTTAAACATGAACTTCAGCATAATATGGAAAAATTAAATGGAATAATTCCATTTAGTTATTCACATGGATATTCTACTAGTTGAATAATCACATACAATATCAATATCCACTTTTATAATGATGGAATGCATAATGCCAGAGTATTATAACAACATAATTAAGGCCTTGTTCCAAGACTACAAATAATATTTTGTCAGGGCCTTGTGCCAAGACACTAGTTTGTCTCATGAGATATACTGATGCATCGAGGAGCTATATCGGGCTCCACCCATAACATAAAAAGTCCAATACAATCCTCATATGAACAGTTTTATACATAACATAAAAATTTGAATTAAAACATGCATAATAAATGTCAATAATTTATCCAGAAATCATGAATGGCATAAAAATAAAAAATCAACATTCAAACATATAAAAAAACCTTCAATACTATATGGATGTTTTGTTTCATAATAAATCAATATCAAATAATCTTAAAATCCATCAAAATATGCTGACATAGATGAAATCATAACTATTTGAGAGAAATATATTTTTTTAATCATTTAAAGGTCACACAATTAAAAAATAAATTAATTTTAAAATATTCTTATAATCTTTTAAGGAAAGCTTATACGATTTTATAACTATGGAAAATAGCTGCACCCGCTATATAATTTAAAAATGAAATTATTACCTTAATTCTTTTGAAAATGTTAAAAAGGAACCTCTTTAGAAAACGACAAAAATGTTCCATTATTAAAATATTAAAAAATCAAACAAGGGTATAAATGACTTTAAACCACAGTCTATAATGTAATAAGAATGTTTTGAAATATATTTTTAAGAAACATGGATGTGGATGATAAAGAGGTCCTAGTAAATAATTACGTATAAACAGCCACAAATAATGAAGAGATTTTGAAGTAAACCCATACCTTGTACTTTTCATTGGATGAGGGTAGGTTATCCTCATGTATAATAGTGAAATAATTGTTATTAAATTATTCTAGAATCATATACATTAATATGATATCATATATGATATTTTAACATTGTTTTGTTAATAATATCTTAGTATTATCGTCGTTTTCGGTGTTAATAGATTTGTTTTCCATTATATTACTTATTATGTGAGTCATATTTTTTATGGCTGTGATGTATCATATTCATATCCATAATGATATCAATTAATTACACATTATTTTTAATCATCTAATGAAAAATTAGTCTTTAATGAATACGATGGGGAATGAATCTCATCGTGTTCGTGGAGACGGTAATCCGTTCGTACGCACGAGCGATAATATCATTCATTGGATATTAAAATAATATATAATTTCATTGTATATCATAAATACATAATCATTATCATGTTACATTTATTATTTAAATTAATTACACATCATTATTATACTCATCCAAATATTAATGTAATAAATAAAAATTACAACACGATATGGAGACGGTAATCCCTACATAAGCACGTATGGTGACATTTCATTAAAAGGATGTCTAGAATAATGAATTTGGATGTACCATATTTATAATTACATCACATAATATAGAAGATACTGGAGTTATTATTTTATAATTGAAATAAAAAATAATTAAGAAGTGGAATAAGAAAAGAACATGAAATAGGGTGGTGAAATTATTACCACTTCTTTAGGTTCTTCCTTTTAATTTGATCAAAAGGTCTCATTAAGAAGGCTTTATGTCTAAAATAAGGGATCTAGGATGAATTGAGGGAAGTTTAGAGGTCATTTGGGATGGTTTTGGCTGATCCAAAAGTGTATGAAGGTGTGAATTAGAGATAAGGGGTAGTGCCCATTTATAAGTGGGGTGGGGGCCACCATTGGAAAAGCTAGAAATATTATTTTATAATAAAATAATTTCCTGTTTCAAATGGATTAAAAGGGATTATTTAAAGGCTAAGGTGGGGATGGGTCAAAATCCACTCAACCAATAGGTTTTAGAGAGGTTTGGGTGAATATATTAACTTTATCTTTTAGATTTAACTCTTAGTTAAATAGATTGACATTTACGATGTCTCTTTGTATTTTATATTATATGGTTAATAAACATACTATATAATTCTATGAAAACCCAAAGTGGTTCATTAATTATTCAAAAATCATTATATAAGTCATTTGGCCGAACCATATAATTTTAGGAATAGAATATCAATTAATAATATAATATTTGTTTTAAAAACTCTTCTATGTCAATTTTGACACAATTTGGTATTTTGTTTTTTCTAAACTCATAAAAACAGTATTAAATCAAAATAAATTTATTTAACCAAACCTAATATGTCATACTATCCTAGATAATTAGTTTAATTCATAAAATGTCTCAAATTATATTTATTCGGTTATTTATAATATAAATTATTTTATTATTTCATTAATAAGGTATTTACTAAATCACCATTGTGTCCTAAATAAATTAAATTATTTAATATATAAAATTTTTAAATAAATTAAATTTATGTAGGAAATATTTTTATCTTTCTAATTGATATTTAGAATCGAATTTTTCTTATGTATATCCCTATATTAAAAAAACATTAGTTATTAAACATTGATTTTAACTCTTTTAACTATTCTTTGAATTAAATAATAATTAATGTCCGAATCATATCCAAGTGGACCCAAGAGGTTAATATTCTATTAATATGGTTGTTTTGGTAGAATTATACTTATCCAATAGAATTAGTACATTTTTTAGTGCAATAATTATATCATTTTTACCCATAATTACCATATTTACTTTTAACCGTGATAAAATTAAAAGTAAAAAGTTATTATTCACCAAAAATTATTTTAATCTTATTGAACCACATTTTCATCCTTGATATTAACCGTGTCTCTCAAATTTTTGAAATTAAACTCAAAGAAGGGGTAAAATAATATTTTGTGTGAATTTACAAAATTTCATAGGAGGTGGGTAAAAGACGATGAAATGTTCAATAAAATTTTTATATATCTAAAATTATTATAATCTAACTCCAATGAATTAAATTGAAGTTATATAGGGGTTATGTATATATTTTGACCTAAAATAAATTTAAATAAAATGAATAATTATTTAAAAAAATTTCAGTTTTTAACTATTACGAAGTGTTTTTAACTATTCATAAAAAATGAAAAGTTTTCAGAAAAATTACAAAAATTAACCCTATGATAATTTTGATATTCCAAATTAAATAATGAAGTATATTTTACCAAATTAAAAAAATAGAAGATGAACTTATTAATTTAAAATTATTCTACGCTGTCAAAACCAAAAGGTCTATTTTTTAAGTAATAATATCTATCAAATGTTTGACATTTGTTTATATCCAATTTCAAATTAAAATTACTTACAATTACCGGTATTAGATAAAATGCTAAAAATATAATCTATTTATACTTCCAAAACATTAAAATGAATTATTAAACACTATAAATTATTTTGATTAAAAAATTTGTCTTCTGTTAAAATATAGTATTTTCAATATTCACCCAAATATGAAAGTTATTAGAAATAAACAAAAAATTTATTGAAACTAAATTAGTATGTCCCGATTCAAAATAAGAAGTTTATTTTGTTAAATTGAATATATAAATGTTTGAAATATTGGATTTAAAAAAGGGTTCACCATTAAAAGGCTGTAAAAGTATATTTTTTTAAAAATACTTCATTTATCAGAAAAAATGTATTAGTTCTTACATTATGTCTAAAAACTCATTATATAGATTCTAAAATTATAAGGATTATATAATGTTCAAAATTTAGGTAATACTATTAATAACAACTTTTGAATGACTATTTTCGCAAGTCGTGGTGCGGTTAAACTCGATGTTGCCTATAGTGTTTGTTATTGAATTACATTGAAGAACTAAAGTAATATGAAATCTTGGGGTGTTGCATTGTTCCCTCATTCAATAAATTGAATCCTTTAAATTTAAAATTATTCATTGAAAAATAAAAGGTTGAAAATAAGTAATACATTTGTAGGAGAACCCACATTGGAAATTGTGTTAATAAAATTTAGTATTAATAAGATGGGAAAAAATTAATATATATATATATATATATACTTGACAAGTAGAGTTTCATCCTTCAAATAATTCCTACCACAAACTCATCTTTAAATCTAAGAGATTTTAAAAAAAATATTTATCCTAATGATATAGGGTTTTAAAAATAATGATTTTATAATTCATTTATTAGACTATTTTAAAACCTAAATTATAAAAACCCGTAAATCACGTAGTCCAGTCATTGGTGGTGCACCTTTTTCGCTCTTTGGTTGTGGGATCAAGCCTCGTGACCTTTCTGGACATGAATAGTAATCGCCAGACCTCTAGGTTGTTCTTTTTATAACAATCCAAAAATAACCTTAAAAATAACATCCAATTTCTAACTTAATCCATTCCAACCATTTGACTTATCCAAAATACTTATATCCAAACTCTCTGTCCAAAATGTATAAGGAAGTTAAACACAATGAAAATAATTTTTTCCAAGTAATAACATGTGAACACCTTCATCGTGTATTCTTTTAAAACACTACAACATCCTGAATTACAATAAAACCATATTGATTATATTCATACTCCCTTATTTCGTATAGAACACTGGATATACTTTTTCTATCCAAAAAATTATGTAAACTCCAACAATGATAGAATATACAAATCATTAGTTAGTTTCAAGGAAGTCATGAATATGAAATATAATTTATCCAAATCAACCATCTCTTATTGAAAAATCACTATCTCATTATCAAGACCATATTAAAGATTTCCTTTCCGTCAAACATGTATTTTAAAAAAAGTGTTGCTTACTATTAAGTCACTTTTAATAGATCCATATAATCTCAAATCCTTAATAAAATAGTACTACAGTTCCATCCATATTATTCTCCATTATTCATAAAACTATTATATTGTTTTTACAGCACTCAACTGAAATAATTCTATAATAACAAAATTAGAGCACTATTCATTCCTCTTCTTCAGAGGTAGTATAACAACTAGATTATTATAAATAGCATCATTTTCAGTATACTCTGATTCATGGGACATTGATTTGTGTATTGTCTCAACACCTTGTAGATGAAACATTTTAAATTCGAATCCTTTTCCTTACCCATGAAATCACGTACGTGGTGTCCTTTTTCTCCACACATAATACAAAATCTCATTCCATTAAAGAATTTACCAAGGTGATTCCATACACATTTATCACATATGGTAAAATCCTTTTTCCCCTCTTCTCTTTATCCATATTTCTCTCTACCATCCATTTATTTTCTTACTTCCTTTCAAAGCCATATGACTCAAGGAATTAATTACGTATCTTATTAATACATGATATTATTTTTTTATATGTTGAGAATACATGGGAGTCTATTTCCATTCTAAATGTTGTCTTAATACCAATAAGGATATGATCATTCTTACACTTTGGATCATACGTATTGTTGTAGTTCTCATTCCTTCATCTGGGTTCCATTTCTAAACAATGGAATATAGTATGTCTGTTTATGAATCGTAATGAATAATTCCAAACATGTAAAATAACTAACATAAATTGAATAGTTTAGGGATATAATCCATAATAATAAAATAGTTTTCTTTGAGGTTGTATTTACTCCTAAATCCTTCATAATGGTTTTTAAAGATAATGAGAATTATCCTAAACATATCCCCTGGGAGTGTCATAACCAAGACTACGACAAGGCCCATTTTCGTACATCAATTCCTGTTCGAGTCTAGCTCAAAGCGGTGTTTTCGGTTTTTTCCCCTAGGTACATCTATGTCAGAGCCACCTCTACCTGCTCGTATCTAGACATGGATGTATTGCTCAGAAAAATAATAAAATCTCTACAATACAAAAATTATAGGAAGATATTCTATACTAATTCACAAAGTCCATCTAAGGTATATGTGACCTAATAATAGTTTATCTAAATATAGCTTCCAAGGATTGTACTAAACTTTCTCTGATACCAACTGTAACGCCTCGACCCCAGTTACCCAGATTTGGTGCATTATTACATAACATTGAATTGATCACAAATGATCATGTCTCGAAAGACTGATTAGATTATTATCCTTGAAACACTAGATATATTCATAATTATTATATTACATGATAAAGTGAAAAAATACAACAACATATTCTCTATAGTCCAGACTCATATCACCCCAGGATATACCTTCAGGTCAGTCATAAAATACTTCTTCATATATTTGGGAAAAATAAAACATATAAAGGGGCGAGCTCATATGCTCATTAAGGATAATAATAGAGCCAAAGCGTTCATAAATTAGCGTAATCATTTATGGAAATGTATAACAAAAAAAATCCTTTTAAACATGATCTTCATAATAATATAGAAAAAAATGAAATAATTCCATTTACTAATTCACATGGATATTCTACTAGTTCAATAATCACATTAAATATCTATAACCACTTTCATAATGATGAAATGCATAACACCAGACTATCATAACCCCATAGTCAAGGACCGGTTCCAAGACTACATATAAGATTTTGTCAAAGCCTTTTTCCAAGACATTAGTTTGTTTAATGAGACCTACCAATGCATTAAGGAGCTATAGCGGGCTCCACCCATCACTTACTAAGTCCAATGCATTCCTCATATGAACAAGTTTAAACATAACAGAAACATTCATATTAATAATAGCATATGAAATTTCAAATACATTATCCATAAACCATGGATGGTATAAAAACAACACATCCAAAGTCAATCATTTCACAAAACCTTCAATACTATATGGATGTTTTGTTTCATAATAAATCAACATCAAATAAGAAAAAACTCTATCAAAGGATGTTGACATAGGCGAAATCAAAACATTATGGGAGAAATATCCCTTTTTTAAATCATTTAATAGTCACATAATTAAAAAAATAAAACATTTAATTTGGTAATATTCTTATAACTTAGTAAGGGAAGCTTCGACAAGTTTATAATGTTGGAAAATAGCCGCACCTACCGTATAAGTTAAAAAAATACATTTTTACCAAAATTATGTCGAAAAGGATAAAAAGGACCTTGTTTGGAAAACGACAGAAATATTCCATTATAAACATCATATAAAAATTCAAAAAAGGGTTTAAATGACTTTATCCCATAGTATATAAAATAATAAGAAAGTTTTGAAATAAAATTTTTAGAAACATGGATGTGGATAATTAAGAGGTCCCAGTAGATAATTACGTATAAGCAACCTAAGATAAAGAAGAGATTGTGAAATAAACCCTTACCTTGTACTTTTCCTTGGTTAGGGGTTAGTTAAAATCTTTTTTAATGGTTAAATAAATGTTACTAAATTATACAAGAATCATATACATTAACATGATATCATATATGATCTTTTTACATTGTTTTGTTAATAATATATTACTATTATCATCATTTTGGGTGTTAACAGATTCGTTTTCCATTATATTCCTTGTTATGTGATTCATATTTACTATGTCACGACCCGTCCTCGGGGCCCGTGCCGTGACTACCCCAAGCCCGCCTTCCATAGGCCAGGGGCTGGCGACTAGCACCAAGGCGTAAAATCCCAGTAAACAGGGAAGGCATTGCCTTTATAAGTAACAACCACACAGAGTCAGCAAGCGGAAAGTAAAGTGCAGAAAGTAAAGGGGGCCGGAAATACAAGCCCAACTGTAAAGTACAACTGAAAAGAAAAACAGCAACTGAAGAAAAGACGGCGGCCTCGTGTCGTCCACTGGCAATCCCACCTGAAGGGTGGGTACAGATAGCCTCCAAGCTCCTCGGGTCCCACGTCCGCTCCGAGTACGTCCCGCCCAGTGGTCCACCTCCAGGTACCGTCCTGCTCCACGCCCAACCGTGATCAGCGCTGTCCGTCGTCTGCAACCAACACAACAAGGTGCGGGCATAGCCCGTGCAGGGGTGAGTACAACTACTCAGTAAGGACCCCGAGACCCCCGAAGGTCTCCCGAAATCCACAAAGGATATAGCACAAAGAAAGATGCAATCACGAAGTAACATCTGACTCGACTTAGGTATATGCCCATACATATACCTAAGTCCCCAATTCTAGCTCTGCTCACGAGCTCAAGAACAACTCGATCCACAAAGGAAAGCAAGACTCAAATCCACAAGGAGAGTAAATAGTAAATCCACAAAGGATGGTTCAACATAATCCACAAAGGAGAGTAACATAAGATTCAGCTCAACCAGGTATACTTTTTCAGATGACGTCAAAGATGATCACTGATCCATCTAAGTCGTCGGACCCACGAAGGATCGATAGGTACTAACCCCCGCAGAAGACCCACACAGGATCGGGCTCACACAGAACCTGTAGGCAGTGGCTCACACAGAACCGGTAGGCAGTGGCTCACACAGAACCGGTAGTAGGACCCACATAGGATCGGGCACTGATCCGCGTAGGATCGCTGAGTGCAGTAGTCGACGCAGTCCACTGAGGATCTCTGCACAGTCGTCGCCGAAGTCCACGAAGGATCTCTGCTCTGCCGTCGTCGCAGTCCACGGAGGATCTCTGCTCTGCCGTCGTCGCAGTCCACGGAGGATCTCTGCTCTGCCGTCGTCGCAGTCCACGGAGGATCTCTGCTCTGTCGTCGAGGTCACAGCCAGCGCTAGGGTTCCCGCACGTAGCGAGCTCGTTTAGGAGGGTCCGCTCCACGAGCCGAGGGGCTGATACATCAACTGACACGTAGTCCGAAGTTGATGTATCCAAAAGTTCCGTATCGACAACAGGATCTCAACGCGACAGACGGCGCGTCAATCGGACGCCCGGTCTGAGAGTTATTGGCATTTTCGTCCCAGGGGCCCGGTTGGTTTTTAGGGCAAAACCAACCCGACCGTACTCCGCCTGTATCCGATCCTCGGGCGGAGTATGCCAAAAGTTCCGTCTCACTTAGAGGAAACTACCACAGCTGACGGTACGTCGTTCGGACGTCCGTAGCTCAAGTTATGAGCGTTTCCGCTCCGAGGGCCCGGTTGGCTTCGTGTACGAACCAACCCGGCCGAACCCAAAGTCTTCCGAAACCTTGAGTATAATATACCGAAACGACCGTCTCGATCCAAGGATCGCGTAGCCGCTGACGGTTCGTCAATCGGAGGTCCCAGGCCCAAGATATGGGCGAAAGACCGCAGAGGGCCCGAAACGGGGGTTCCGGGTCCGGGGCGACCCGGCCCGAACCCCCCCTGGGGTCGGCCGAACCGGGTCGGCCCGAACCGGGTCGGCCCGACCCGGCCCGAACCGGCTCGGCCGGGTCCGGTCCGGCCTGGGCGCGGCCCGGCCGACCGGACCGGCTCGGCTTCGGCCGAGCGGCCGAAGCGCTGCCGCCGCGGGTCAAACCCGCGGCTTTGGAGAAAACGCGGCCCGCGCGGGCCGCGTGCTGGAAGGCCGGACCGCGGACGCGGTCCGGTGGCTCGCCGCCGCCGCGGCTCGGCCGCGGCGGACTCCTCCGGCGGCGCGCCGGGCGCCGCCGCCCCCGGTCGCCGGCGCCGCCGCGCCGGCGACCCGCGCCGCCGCCTCCTTCCGCGGGCCGCCGGAGATGCTCCGGTGGCCCGATTTGCCTCCCGTCTGCGCCGTTGTTCCTCCCGGGATGCGTCCTCCACTGCGGAATCAACATATGGCCCTTGCGTCGCGCTTTTGCCGTCGCTCGCCAAATCCGCACACAAAGGAAGATCGACGGAGGGTTGCCGGGTCTTGTTCGTTAGACCCGCACCCTCCGCGTTAGTCATAATCAACGGGAGAAACAGGAAAGAAACCAATCAACAATTTTAAATAAATTAAAATTGTTTCGTGATCGGGTTCTATATTTCAAAAGAATAAACACGGGATTTTAAAAAGAATTCCAACATCCCTTACCTTGTCGTTGCCGAACGGGGGATCGTCGCGGGATTTGCTCGTCGCGGAAGATGGAGATCGCCGCGTCGTCGCGGAATCGCTCGTCGCGTCGCCAATCTCCGGATCAAGATCAACGGATTTAATTAGTTTAAATCCGTTGATATTGAAATTAAAAAAAGGGAGAAGAAAAGATCCGATTCTCACCTTTGTTGCCGAACGAGGATCGGCCGCGGAAGAAGAGGCGTCGCCGAAGAACGTCGCGGGTAGATCTCGTCGACGTCGCAGATCTTGGTGTGCGTCGTCGAATTCCGGTCGCCGGCGTTCTTCGCGTTCTTCGCGTTCTTCGCGTTCTTCGCGTTCTTCGCGTTCTTCGCGTTCTTCGCGTTCTTCGCGGAGAGGGTGGAGGAACGAAGATTCTCTCAAATCCTTTCCAAGGATTTTTTTATGTTGGTCTTATTTTATAAACATGCCAACACGAAACCGGTTAAGAAACGATCCATCAATTCGTTGAATTAATTCAACGAAAGAAACGACCCATTTAATTCACGAAAGAAACAGCCCATTTAATTCACGAAATAAACCGCCCAATTAAATGGTCTGTTAAGAATTAAAGAAAACGCGTCGGTTGACTTTTCAGTTACTTTGACGGGTTTTCGCGGGTGCGTTACTTAGCGAAAGAAACGGCGGGGCTCGTGCGGGTCCCACCGCACAAATATCCTACCAAGGGGTAGGATATTTCTGGATAGCATCCTATCCAGTTCAACTCAGTTCAAGCCGTCTTTAAGTGACTTCAAGTGGCTTCCAAGCAGCTTAAGTGAAATAAAATAAAGTTGTCGCACAAACTTTATTTTATTTCTGACTTAAAGCCGTAAAATTTAAAAACCACGTCTGAGCAAACGCAACTCCGGAAGAGGCGTTTCTAAGCAAATACCGGCGCTGCGATTTCATCGGTGCCCTCAGAATTCGATTCCGGGCACCGGTTCAAAAGATAGAAAAACCCGCTCGTCCGTTCACTGAACGTACCCGAGCCAAACTTCGGAAATTGATTCCGGGCACACCGGGCCTCGGAATCAGGTGCCGTCTGAAGCTGTGCTCTTGTAAAATTCCAAAGAAAATTAAGAAAAAAATTTCCTTGAAATTTGCGGGTCTTTACATTACTCCCACCTCAGGGCTTTACGTCCCCGTAAAGATACATCAAAAACTAGGGGAACAAATGGGGGTACTGAGCACGCATCTGAGCCTCCCGCTCCCAAGTGCTCTCCTGGAGGTTCCCGTGCTGCCATCTGATGCGCACCAGAGGAATCGACCGCCCACGTAGGACCCGCTCCTGTCGATCCTCGATCTCCACTGGGACCTCCGCAAAAGTCGCCCCATCGTCCACGTCCAGCTCCCCAAAGTCGATGATGTGCGTCGGGTCGTGCACGTATCTCCTCAGCTGAGACACGTGGAAGACGTCGTGCACCCGGTGCAACTGAGGTGGTAGAGCCAGGCGATAAGCCACCTCTCCTATCCTGCTGAGGACCTGGAAAGGCCCGATGAAGCGTGGAGACAACTTGCCGCCTCGGCCAAATCTCCGTAAACCACGTCGAGGTGAGACACGCAAAAAGACGTGGTCGCCATCCTCGAACTCTAGTGGCCTCCGCCTCCTGTCAGCATATGACTTCTGCCGGCTCTGAGCTGTCCTCATCCTCTCCTGGATGATCTGGACCTTCTCTGTCGTGGCTCGGACCATCTCTGGTCCCACGAGTGCTGACTCCCCAGGGTCTGTCCAGCACAACGGTGATCTGCAGGGTCTGCCGTACAACGCCTCGTATGGTGCCATCCCGATGGTGGAGTGGTAGCTGTTGTTGTACGCGAACTCCACCAAGGGTAGGTGGTCCTCCCAGCTGCGACCAAAGTCGAGAACACATGCACGGAGCATGTCCTCGAGTGTCTGTATGGTCCTCTCCGTCTGTCCATCCGTCTGAGGGTGGAAGGCTGTGCTCAGATGGAGCCGCGTCCCGAACGCCTCCTGCAACCCCTTCCAAAGCCTGGAAGTGAAACGAGCATCTCGATCGGAGACGATAGACGATGGCACACCGTGAAGCCGTACGATCTCCTGGACGTAAAGACGTCCCAAGCTCTCTACTGAGCCCTGCTCTCTGATGGGTAAGAAGTGTGCCGACTTGGTGAGTCGGTCGACAATCACCCAAATGGAGTCGTGACCTCTGGAAGTACGTGGAAGTCCAGTCACGAAGTCCATAGATATGCCGTCCCACTTCCACTCCGGGACTTCCAAGGGCTGTACCAAGCCTGCTGGTACCTGGTGCTCTGCCTTCACCTGCTGGCAGGTGAGGCATCGTGAAACGAACTCTGCCACAGCTTTCTTCATACCCGGCCACCAGTGCTGTCGTCTGAGATCCTGGTACATCTTCGCCACTCCGGGATGTACCGCCAAGGGAGAAGTGTGAAACTCTCTCAGCACCTCCTCTCGTAGAGCGACTGGTACGAAGGTACGTCCTCTGAAAAGGATGTCATGCTCTGCTCCAAGGGAGAAACCATCAGGCGCCTGACCTGAGGATATCAGTGCACGCCGGGTCTCACAGTCAGCGTCCCCACGCTGAGCCTCTCTGACCCGCTGTAGAAGTGGAGGAGAGACTGTGAGAGACTGAAGAAAGGCTGCTCCGTCTCTATCCACGAAGGATATCTGCAAGGAGGCTAGCTGCTCCGTCGCCTCCTCAAGCAGCTGAATGCCCGTCCTCCTGCTGAGGGCATCGGCTACCACGTTCCCCTTCCCAGGAGTATAGACTATCTCAAAGTCATAGTCCTGGAGGAACTCAAGCCATCTCCGCTGTCTCAGGTTCAGGTCCTTCTGAGAGAAGATATACCTGAGACTCTGGTGGTCAGAAAAGACTGTGAAGCGCTCGCCCATCAGATAGTGCCGCCAAGTCTTCAGAGCGAAGACCACTGCTGCTAACTCCAGGTCATGAGTGGCGTAGTTCTGCTCATGCGGCCTCAACTGACGTGATCCGTAGGCGATCACGGCCCGCTCCTGCATCAGGACGCACCCGAGTCCAGTCCCTGATGCGTCGCAGTAAACTACGTACCCAACTCCCTCCTCAGGCAACCTCAAGATAGGTGCGCTGGTCAATCTCTGTCTCAGCTCCTGGAAGCTCTGCTGACATCTGTCTGACCACACGAAGGGTTTCCCCTTCTTCGTCAAGGCTGAGAGTGGTGCTGCAACTCTGGAGAAGTCTGGCACGAATCTCCGATAGTATCCGGCTAGGCCCAAGAAGCTCCGCACCTCTGTCACGCTCCTGGGTGGCTCCCAAGCTAGCACTGCCTCGATCTTCGCGGGATCCACTGCAACTCCCGCCTCAGAAATGACGTGCCCCAAGAAATGGACCTCACGCAACCAGAACTGGCATTTTGAGAGCTTGCCATAAAGCTGGTGCTCTCGGAGTGTGTCTAGCACAACTCGCAGGTGGTAGGCATGCTCCTCCTCAGTCGTCGAGTATACCAAAATGTCGTCAATGAAGACAACGACAAATCGGTCGAGGTATGGCTGGAAGATCCTGTTCATGAGGCTCATGAACACTGCTGGAGCATTGGTTACGCCGAACGGCATAACCAAGAACTCATAATGGCCATACCGACACCTGAAGGCCGTCTTCTGCACGTCCTCGTCTCGAACTCTGAGCTGATGATAGCCTGACCGGAGGTCTATCTTCGAGAACCACCGCGCTCCCTTGAGCTGATCGAAGAGGTCATCAATCCGTGGCAGCGGATACTTGTTCCTCACTGTCACCTGGTTCAGGCGACGATAGTCGACACATAGTCGCAAGCTCCCGTCCGCCTTCTTGGCGAACAAAATCGGGGAAGCCCAGGGTGAAACACTGGGTCGGATAAACCCCTTGCTCTGCAAGTCCTCCAACTGTACCCGCAGCTCTCGAAGCTCGGCGGGGGCCATCCGATATGCTGGAGTAGATATCGGGGCTGTCCCGGGGTACAAGTCGATGTAAAAGTCTACCTCTCTACGAGGAGGTAGCCCTGGAACGTCGTCGGGAAAGACGTCCACGTACTGGTCCACCACTGCAGGAAAAGCCGGACTCCGCACGTCCACTGCTCCTAGGATGAGGCTAGCCAACTGATGTGAGATGGGCTGCACTCTCCTCCGCGGAAGTCCATCCTGTGCTGCAAAGGTTCCCTTCTCGCCGGTGAAGGTAAACCTGCTCCCGTCGGTACGAACACATCGTACCTTGCGCCTAAAACAGTCGATCTGGGCATGAACCGTGGATAACCAATCCATGCCCAAGATGACGTCGTAAGGCCTCGACGCCGCTACAAGGAGATCCCAGCCGAAGCTCTCGCCTCCTAGAGTAAGCTCACACTGCCGGCACCAGTGCGTAATCGTCGAGTCTGCTCCCGTAGGAGTCTCTAGCCGTAAGGATCGAGCCAACGGCTCAGTCGGAATCTCCGAGCTCCGAACAAGGGCAGAGGCTATGAAAGAGTGACTCGCTCCTGTGTCTATAAGAACTGCAGCAAGGGTGGAATAGACACAGATCGTACCTCGAATCATCTCTGGCATGTCGGGGTCGTAGGCCTCCACTGCCTGGAGCTGGGCCTGTCCCTGCCCGCCGGCTCCCTGTGGTCGAGGTGGCCCTCCTGGTGGTGGTGGGGGTAGAGCCTGGAATCGTCGCCCACCACCCGCTGCTCGGCCAGCTCCTCTGCCTCGTCCGCCTCCTCCCTGCGGACCGCCACGGTCGACCCTCTGCCTCTGCCTGGGTGGCCCCTCCACCGTCTGCTGCTCCTCTGGTCGGCGAGTCGGGCAGTCACGAGCCATGTGACCCTGCCCGCCGCAAGAGTAGCACAGCCTGCCTCTCGAAAGGCTGGCACTCCGCTGTGTGCCTCGTACTGCTGAGCCGGTGTCCTGAGGCCGTCTGCGAGGGGGTCTGGTCTGCCTGGACCCGTGAGTCATCCGTCGGCTGCCTGCTGCCGAAGACTCAGCTACCTGCCGCCCTGCGCTAGGTCTCACCGCTGAAGAAGGCTCTGCCAGGAAGCTCTCGATCAGGAGGGCTCGCTCCAGCACTCCCGCCTGGGTCGGAATGCTGAGGGAGATCAGCGACGCCCGAATCTCCTGTCGCAAGCCCTGCTCGAAGGTCCGGGCCCGGAAGAAGGGGTCCCGTACCATGTCGGTCGAGTAGCGAGATAGGTCCGTGAACCTCGCCGCATACTGAGCGACCGTCATGCTGCCCTGGCGCAGCTGGAGAAGCTCCTGGATGCGCACCGCTCGGAGGGTGGCCGGGACGAACTCAGAGCGGAAGAGGCTCTCGAAGTCCGTCCAGAGCAGGGATGCCTCATCGTGAACCTGGAGCATCAGGCTCCACCATCGTCCTGCCGCCGCCTGCAGGAGGCTCGCTGCGAGGATCACCATGAGATCCGCTGGTGTCCTCACTAGCCTGAAGATCCGTACCACCGCCTCTAGCCAGTCCTCGGCGGCCTGGGGGTCCGCCTCACCGCGAAACCTGGGCGGTCGCTGGCTCTGAAACTCGTGCAGTGCCCTGAGGCGACGTGCATCGTCGGCGTCTGGTACTGGAAGCATCGGTGGCTCGGCGGGTAAGGCTACCGCCGGTGCCACTGCTGGCAAAGGGCCCTGCACCGAGGCCTCGTCGCTCGGTGGGCTGCCGTCGCGCCCTACACTCGGAACCCTAGCTGGCAGTCGTCGCGGGGCCATCCTGAAAAGGAGAACAAGAGCACCACAGTCAGAACAGTATACCTGGTGAGCTGGCACAAGTAATCACAAGGAAAACTTGAGACTTTCATAAAGCAGATCAGTATACCCGGTGAGCTGACATAAGTAATCACAAAGAAAACTTGAAACACACACGCAATCAATGTTTTCATGCATTAAGTCGGAAATCAGGAGTCAGGGTCCTGGTGTACGGATACGTCGGCCGCCGCACCAACACTGGGCTCCCTGAACTGATAACCACACTCAATACACTAAACACTATTGCTTCACATAGAAAGAAAGGACGATCAGAGTCTGCGGTAGAACCAACCTCCCTCTGATACCAATTTGTCACGACCCGTCCTCGGGGCCCGTGCCGTGACTACCCCAAGCCCGCCTTCCATAGGCCAGGGGCTGGCGACTAGCACCAAGGCGTAAAATCCCAGTAAACAGGGAAGGCATTGCCTTTATAAGTAACAACCACACAGAGTCAGCAAGCGGAAAGTAAAGTGCAGAAAGTAAAGGGGGCCGGAAATACAAGCCCAACTGTAAAGTACAACTGAAAAGAAAAACAGCAACTGAAGAAAAGACGGCGGCCTCGTGTCGTCCACTGGCAATCCCACCTGAAGGGTGGGTACAGATAGCCTCCAAGCTCCTCGGGTCCCACGTCCGCTCCGAGTACGTCCCGCCCAGTGGTCCACCTCCAGGTACCGTCCTGCTCCACGCCCAACCGTGATCAGCGCTGTCCGTCGTCTGCAACCAACACAACAAGGTGCGGGCATAGCCCGTGCAGGGGTGAGTACAACTACTCAGTAAGGACCCCGAGACCCCCGAAGGTCTCCCGAAATCCACAAAGGATATAGCACAAAGAAAGATGCAATCACGAAGTAACATCTGACTCGACTTAGGTATATGCCCATACATATACCTAAGTCCCCAATTCTAGCTCTGCTCACGAGCTCAAGAACAACTCGATCCACAAAGGAAAGCAAGACTCAAATCCACAAGGAGAGTAAATAGTAAATCCACAAAGGATGGTTCAACACAATCCACAAAGGAGAGTAACATAAGATTCAGCTCAACCAGGTATACTTTTTCAGATGACGTCAAAGATGATCACTGATCCATCTAAGTCGTCGGACCCACGAAGGATCGATAGGTACTAACCCCCGCAGAAGACCCACACAGGATCGGGCTCACACAGAACCTGTAGGCAGTGGCTCACACAGAACCGGTAGGCAGTGGCTCACACAGAACCGGTAGTAGGACCCACATAGGATCGGGCACTGATCCGCGTAGGATCGCTGAGTGCAGTAGTCGACGCAGTCCACTGAGGATCTCTGCACAGTCGTCGCCGAAGTCCACGAAGGATCTCTGCTCTGCCGTCGTCGCAGTCCACGGAGGATCTCTGCTCTGCCGTCGTCGCAGTCCACGGAGGATCTCTGCTCTGCCGTCGTCGCAGTCCACGGAGGATCTCTGCTCTGTCGTCGAGGTCACAGCCAGCGCTAGGGTTCCCGCACGTAGCGAGCTCGTTTAGGAGGGTCCGCTCCACGAGCCGAGGGGCTGATACATCAACTGACACGTAGTCCGAAGTTGATGTATCCAAAAGTTCCGTATCGACAACAGGATCTCAACGCGACAGACGGCGCGTCAATCGGACGCCCGGTCTGAGAGTTATTGGCATTTTCGTCCCAGGGGCCCGGTTGGTTTTTAGGGCAAAACCAACCCGACCGTACTCCGCCTGTATCCGATCCTCGGGCGGAGTATGCCAAAAGTTCCGTCTCACTTAGAGGAAACTACCACAGCTGACGGTACGTCGTTCGGACGTCCGTAGCTCAAGTTATGAGCGTTTCCGCTCCGAGGGCCCGGTTGGCTTCGTGTACGAACCAACCCGGCCGAACCCAAAGTCTTCCGAAACCTTGAGTATAATATACCGAAACGACCGTCTCGATCCAAGGATCGCGTAGCCGCTGACGGTTCGTCAATCGGAGGTCCCAGGCCCAAGATATGGGCGAAAGACCGCAGAGGGCCCGAAACGGGGGTTCCGGGTCCGGGGCGACCCGGCCCGAACCCCCCCTGGGGTCGGCCGAACCGGGTCGGCCCGAACCGGGTCGGCCCGACCCGGCCCGAACCGGCTCGGCCGGGTCCGGTCCGGCCTGGGCGCGGCCCGGCCGACCGGACCGGCTCGGCTTCGGCCGAGCGGCCGAAGCGCTGCCGCCGCGGGTCAAACCCGCGGCTTTGGAGAAAACGCGGCCCGCGCGGGCCGCGTGCTGGAAGGCCGGACCGCGGACGCGGTCCGGTGGCTCGCCGCCGCCGCGGCTCGGCCGCGGCGGACTCCTCCGGCGGCGCGCCGGGCGCCGCCGCCCCCGGTCGCCGGCGCCGCCGCGCCGGCGACCCGCGCCGCCGCCTCCTTCCGCGGGCCGCCGGAGATGCTCCGGTGGCCCGATTTGCCTCCCGTCTGCGCCGTTGTTCCTCCCGGGATGCGTCCTCCACTGCGGAATCAACATATGGCCCTTGCGTCGCGCTTTTGCCGTCGCTCGCCAAATCCGCACACAAAGGAAGATCGACGGAGGGTTGCCGGGTCTTGTTCGTTAGACCCGCACCCTCCGCGTTAGTCATAATCAACGGGAGAAACAGGAAAGAAACCAATCAACAATTTTAAATAAATTAAAATTGTTTCGTGATCGGGTTCTATATTTCAAAAGAATAAACACGGGATTTTAAAAAGAATTCCAACATCCCTTACCTTGTCGTTGCCGAACGGGGGATCGTCGCGGGATTTGCTCGTCGCGGAAGATGGAGATCGCCGCGTCGTCGCGGAATCGCTCGTCGCGTCGCCAATCTCCGGATCAAGATCAACGGATTTAATTAGTTTAAATCCGTTGATATTGAAATTAAAAAAAGGGAGAAGAAAAGATCCGATTCTCACCTTTGTTGCCGAACGAGGATCGGCCGCGGAAGAAGAGGCGTCGCCGAAGAACGTCGCGGGTAGATCTCGTCGACGTCGCAGATCTTGGTGTGCGTCGTCGAATTCCGGTCGCCGGCGTTCTTCGCGTTCTTCGCGTTCTTCGCGTTCTTCGCGTTCTTCGCGTTCTTCGCGTTCTTCGCGTTCTTCGCGGAGAGGGTGGAGGAACGAAGATTCTCTCAAATCCTTTCCAAGGATTTTTTTATGTTGGTCTTATTTTATAAACATGCCAACACGAAACCGGTTAAGAAACGATCCATCAATTCGTTGAATTAATTCAACGAAAGAAACGACCCATTTAATTCACGAAAGAAACAGCCCATTTAATTCACGAAATAAACCGCCCAATTAAATGGTCTGTTAAGAATTAAAGAAAACGCGTCGGTTGACTTTTCAGTTACTTTGACGGGTTTTCGCGGGTGCGTTACTTAGCGAAAGAAACGGCGGGGCTCGTGCGGGTCCCACCGCACAAATATCCTACCAAGGGGTAGGATATTTCTGGATAGCATCCTATCCAGTTCAACTCAGTTCAAGCCGTCTTTAAGTGACTTCAAGTGGCTTCCAAGCAGCTTAAGTGAAATAAAATAAAGTTGTCGCACAAACTTTATTTTATTTCTGACTTAAAGCCGTAAAATTTAAAAACCACGTCTGAGCAAACGCAACTCCGGAAGAGGCGTTTCTAAGCAAATACCGGCGCTGCGATTTCATCGGTGCCCTCAGAATTCGATTCCGGGCACCGGTTCAAAAGATAGAAAAACCCGCTCGTCCGTTCACTGAACGTACCCGAGCCAAACTTCGGAAATTGATTCCGGGCACACCGGGCCTCGGAATCAGGTGCCGTCTGAAGCTGTGCTCTTGTAAAATTCCAAAGAAAATTAAGAAAAAAATTTCCTTGAAATTTGCGGGTCTTTACATACTATGGATGGGATGTATCTTATTCATATTCATAATTATATCATGTCTTTAAATATTATTTTTAATTATATAATTAAAAATTAGACTTGAATTGATACAATGGGGAATTAATCTTATCGCGTTTGTGAAGATGGTAATATGTACCTACGCACGAGCGGCAATATCATTATTTTGAATGTAAAATAATATATAATTGGATGTTATATCATATATAAAGAAGAATTATCATGTAATATTTATTATTTACATGAATTACACATCATTATTATTCCCATCCAAATAATAATGTATCGAATAACAATTACACCACGACGTGGAGACGGTAATTTGTACGTACGCACATATGGTGACATGTCATTCAAAGGATGGATAGAATAATGAATATGGATGTAACATAATTATAATAACATCATTGTATATGGAATAAACCGGTGTTATTATTTTATAATGGAAATAACACGGAAAGAAGAAGTGGAAGAAGAGAAGAATTTGAAAGGTGTCGAAATTATTACCACTTCTTTGGGTTCTTCTATTTGATTTCATCAAAATGGCTCTTTTTGTTGGATTTATGACTAAAGGAAGGCCACTAGGATGAAGTGAGTGATGTTTAGAGGATATGTGGTCAGGATTTGTCTGAGCCAAAAGGCTTTGAAGGTGTGAATTATAGAGAAGGGGGAGTGCCCTTTTATAAGAGGGGTGAGGGGAACCTTATTAAAAAGCTCGAAATATTATTTTATAATAAAATCATTTTCCATTTATAATGGCTCAAAAATGGATTATTTAAATTAT
The DNA here is from genome assembly GCA_963277665.1 of Viscum album. Lineage (NCBI taxonomy): Eukaryota > Viridiplantae > Streptophyta > Magnoliopsida > Santalales > Viscaceae > Viscum > Viscum album. The sequence continues at coordinate 292,175,697 of OY728148.1, read as the reverse complement.
TAGGTGGGTATGGGTATAAAAACACTCAAAAAATTGGTTTTTGATAGGTTTGGTTTACAATATTATCTTTATCGTTTAGATTTTCCTCTTAGTAAAATAGATTGACATTTAACATGTCTTTTTGTATTTTTATATTAGATGGTTAATAAACATAGTATATACACCCATAAAAACCCAAAGTGGTTCATTAATGATATAGATATAATTATATAAGTCCTTTGACAAATCCTTATTTTTCAGGTATATAATATTAATTAATAATATAATATGTGTTTTAAAAATAGTTTTATTTCAATTTTTACACTATTTGGTATTTTGTTTTTGCTAAATTCATAACAGAATTATTACAATGAAAAAATTCATTTAACCAACCATAATATGTCATAATAACATATAAAATTGGTTTAATTCATAAAAATCCTCAAATTACATTTATTTGGATATTTTTAATATTAATTATTTTAATATTTCATTAATTAGGTAATTACTGCATCACCATTGTGTCATAAATAAAATTAATTATTTAATGTCTAAAAATTATAAATAAAATACAATTATGCAGGAAATATTTTTATCTTTCTAATTAATATTTATAATCGAATTTATCTTATATATAACACTATATTAGAAATGTATTAGTTATTAAACATTGATTTTAACCCTTTTAACTCTTCTTTGAAATCAATAATAATAAATGTCCTAATCTAATCCAAGTGATCCAAATAGGTTCATATTTTATTCCTAAGGTTGTTTTTGGTCTAATTATACTTAGCATATAGAATTAGGACATGTGTTAAGGTAATAATAATATCATTGTTACCCTTAATTACCCTAGTTATTTTTAAATGTGGTAAATAAAAGTTAAATGTTACTATTCACCAAAAATTGTTTTTATTTTATTGAACCACATTTTACTTCTTGATATTAACCGTGTCTCTCAGATTTTCGAAATTCAACTCACAAAAGCGGTAAAATTATGTTTTATGTAAATTTACAAATTTTCCTAGGAGGTTGGTAAAAGACGGTGAAAAGTTCAATAAAATTATTATATATCTAAAATTATTATAATCTAACTCCAATAAATTAAATTGAACTTATATAGGTATTATGTATCTATTTTTATCTAAATTAAATTTAAATAAATTAAATAATTATTTAAAAAAATTCATTTTTAAAGTATAATTCATTATTTTTTGATATTCATCAAAAATTAGATTTTATTAGAAAAATACCAAAAACTCACCATAAGATTATTTTGATATTCAGAATTAAATAATGAAGTCTATTTTAAAAAATTCAAAACATATAAGTTTCATTTATTAATTTAAAATTAATTCCCACTGTAAAACCGAAAAGGCGTATTTTTAAGAAATTATAACTATCAATAGTTTGTCACTTGTTTATGTCCAATTTCAAAGGGAAAGTACATACAATGAACAACATTGGATTAAATGGTAAAAAATATAATCTATTTATATATCCAAACCATTAAAATGTATAATATAACACTGTTAATTATTTTGATTAAAAAAAATTGTTTTAAGTTAAAATATAGTATTTTTCACTATTTACCCAAATATTAAAGTTAATAGAAAACACCAAATAATTATTGAAACTAAATTATTAAATCCTGATTCTAATGAAAAAAATTTATTTTGTTAAATTAAGTATATAAAAGTTTCAAATATTGGATTTAAAAAGGGTTCACGATTAAAAAGAGGTTAAAGTATATTTTTAAAAACATAATTCTTTTATATGAAAAAAATGAATTAGTTATTACATAATTTCTATGAAACACATAATATGGATTATATACACATCAAACTTCAGTTAATAATATTCAAAACTGCTTTTTAATGTCTAGTTTGGTTTGTCGTGGTGCTCTTGAACTCGATGTTGCATATAGTGTACGTTATTGAATTAATTTGAAGAACTAATGTAATATTAAATCTTGGGGTGTTAAATTTTGAGATTTTTATTCCACTTAAAAATTTTAATATTTACGTTATATATTGTTATTTTTATTATTATACCATTTTATTGTTATTCACTAGTTTTTCAACCTGATGTATTCTGAACGATTGTCAGTTGGGTGGTGATTTTTTATCATATGAGAATGAATAGGTTGAGGCCTCTGAGTTTTGAGATGTGTCTACTAATGTTTGTGATGAAGATGAATCATAGGTACATTCACATGTACAAGGTCAATTAATGGACTCGAATCCAGATGATTTGATATATTTTGGTGCATGGCTAGAAGATCACCTCAGAGTAATCTCTGTATATGTTGTACAAGGTACTAATAGGGTGACTAAAGAGCTAATCCTTCTAAATATTACCTAACTAGGGAGTTCTAATCATAGAACCGACCACTATTTATGTGTGACAGCAGACCACGTTTGGTGGATAGCTGGATCAATTCCATGAATACCATTTTCTACCATAAAAACATCCATAGGATGAAGGGTGAATCTACCTACATATATGCTTATAAGAATGGAAATTCCATTGTTTGATGTTCCGGTTCAGGAGGTCTGATACGAGGTAACAACATGGATATTTTATGAGAAATGTATCTTCATGAACATTTGATGGAGAGAGATCAGGGGTTCTTGAGACTGAATCTCAAAGACATCTCATTCAAGGACATTGCCTCTATACTAACATCCTTATACTGTTTCACACAAACTATTCTTGGAGATTACATCATGAGTTTTAGAAAATTTATGGATGGTTTACGACATTCCTTCATGGTACATGTAAACATCTTATTATTAACCTCATTATCATAGGTGTTGAATAATACACACACTACAATGGGATATTTGATGGACTGATTTCATGTTAGTTAATGGCATTATGTGATTTTAATAAAGATTATTCAAATAGTAGGAAATGTGTCTACGAGGAGTCTAAGTTGGTCGTTCATGTCATAGATGTTAGATGAATATAGACAATGGGCCTTTGATGAGGTTCTTTATGTGCGGGTTGCAACACCATGTATGCATGTAGTGTGATTAGGAATTGAAGTAGAACTGCGGATTTGGCCAGGTCGAGAATCACTATGGGTTCTGATGGAATCCTTCTCAGATATGAGACACCAAAGGACTGAGGTAGACTCACGCATCTGATGATGGACTTGGAGTAGTACCAAGTGTTGGTAAAAATGATTTATTAGAAAAAGAGGTCATGGAATAGATATTGGGACCTATTACTGTGGTTATTGGAATGATCATGGTGAAGCACTATTGGGAGTCCCAGATTCTGGCAGTCGGGCTTCAAGTGAGGTTCATGAGGTTGAGCTACTAAGATTTCGTCAGGTTGAGAGAAAAATGCAAGTAGAGTTGTTCAATGGGTATTATAGGATCCCTTTCTTTATTACATCTTGGAACATTTGATGTAATGTCCAGTTTTTCAGTATGAGGTTCAATGGGTATATTTGGACTAACCAGGTGTTGGTGACAGGTTGGAATTAGCATATAAAATTATATATATATATATATTCTTCAGGTTCATGGTACAAATATTATCTAGGAGAATATGTGTGATGTAAAATTACTTGAGTGTGTTTGAATTTGGGAATCATGGCGGATCAGGTTCTATTGAGTCGTGTTTTCAACTGGAAATCAATGTGATGCGGGATCAATGCATGGTGTGAGGTATTGACAGTGATTTCGTGAATGCAATGATATTTATGTCCACATTGGTTTCATGATATACCTCTGCACGAGGTGGGAATCTCATGAGATCTGGAAGATGATGGGTGTTTGATGTGGCATTGGTATGATACGGGCACCTGATGAGGTGTAAGAGTGGAAATTCATCCTTGGTGGTCTTTGAGTTTGGGAATGGCTAATGGACCATCAGGTTTTTTTCTTTTTAGTTCAGTAATAGAATGTGATAGGTAACTCCTATGGTGGGTAAAACCTTTATAGACTTCACATATGACATTTTACCAGGGTAGAGAAGGTTGATTTTAGAGATATGGTTATGTTCTATACCATATTGGACTAAGGATTGATATCATGGGGATAAACTATGTATTCATGGAGTGATTTTAACCTGATGTGTATTTTGAATGGGTCAAAATCCACAACCAATTTGATTTTTTGTGGTTTGGTGAGAAAAAAAATATCATAATCTTCAAAATGTAATATTTAGAGTTACATTGACTCAAGTCACTGTTTTTATATGGTTTCTAAGGATCATAAATTTCCTCAAGATCTAGTTTGGATTCAGGTGTGTCAATATATGAAAAAATTCATAGTGCATAAATAGTGATGAACAGTTTAGAAAATCATTACGAATCCTAGGGGAATTATTGTGGTCCTCCTTTATCTTTGTGCAAGGATTAAAAAAATATGCAAGAGGGGGTGAATGTTCATGTGAGGGACACTAATATTTTTAATATTGTGATTAAATAAGTATTGTTCATTGTTTGGTCAACCATGATCATAAAAATTGTGAGGTGTAGTATCTAAACATTGGGTACTATATCGTTTATGCATGGTTTTCCAAACCAAGTGATAATAGTGAGGCCTTCTGTAAATGGAAAAATTTCTAATTTTACCCTCATGTCATTAATATTCATTTCCCTTTTCTACCTTCCTTCGTGTGTCCCTATCCATATGGTTCCATGATGCTCTTATCTACCTCCCTTTGGATTTTGTGCTCTAATCCCCAACTATTCGATTATCAATCTTTCTATGTCATCGGATGTGTATCTGTAAGGTTATTTCTTATCATTATTATTTTCTCCTTCTATCATTCCAATGCACTATAAATTTTGTTCAAACAGTTTTACAATTTTTTAATGTGTTCATCAAATATATTGACTAATTCTGAATTTATTTGGGCTAGTGGTGGATATTATATGAGTATATGTTTAATAATACATGTTCCCTGAATTATTGATATCACATTTATTATTCTTGCGATTTTGGGTCAGTTTTTGAACATTCCATTGGGTATTTTTATAATGATTGTTTATAAGTATCACCTTGCATTTATTTTATTTAATTGATCATTGGGGATACTGATTGGAATGCTTCAACCAATCTTCTTATAATTTAGTCCCAATGACAGGATTCGGACCTCTGCGAGAATATGCTAGGGAGTTTATTTATTAAATGTAAATAGTTTTCATTAAATGTAATGAGTTACATGAGAATCTACAAGATTAGCCCAGGGATTGAGATTCTGATGAAATTATATCTTGAGGTTAATTTTATTTTTAGGTTGGTCTCAACGTGAATGGTTTGTGTGATATTGAAAATCATTTTGTAATGATAGTAATTGGATCGATGTGATAGGGTCATAATGATATAGGTATTATAGTAATATTAGAGATTGTATTGACCATAAAATTGAGTGATATGTTTTTTATGAAACAATTTGATAGTATGTTGTGGCCTAAAAACTTTTTTAGTGATTTCCTCTCATAGTATTTAGCTGATTCTTCATTTGAGTCATATTCATAGAAATATGAATTATATGATGAGGTGGTTTAGAAAACATATCTTGGTAGATGCCTTAGTTATTTGTGCCATGTTATGGTATCAATCATCCAAAATGTTAGAGGTTATTGTCCTTGATATCCGTATGGATGGTGGTGATCCAAAGGTGGATGGTGTTGAGACCACTAATTGGGGGATGATACTTGTCGTATATTGAGTCTATTGGGTCATGATTATTTTTTAGGATGGATATCTTAATTCCTTGGGAAATTGGATATTTCTCGGATGTTGTTATTACTTAGAGGAAAAAAAATTACATTTCATCAAACCTTGGGGTTTGAGAAAAAGAGGATTGATCTGACCTAATATATGAGGGAATATGTACATTATTTTGCATTACACCAGGACATTAGTTATTTTATTGATGGCATGAGTTTCTAGGTTATGACATAGAGGTTTAACCTGAGGGTTTTCAGAGGAAAATTTTAGTCAGATTATGTCGAGATCTTTAATGTTAAGGATCATATCCCCTACTTTTATAATAATGATGGGTGAAGTAGGTAAAATTTTTTTGGATGATGATCATAATTAAATCTTGTTTTTATGTGATGTGATGTACTGCTTTAATTTTATAGATACCCCTGCGATATCATAGATGTATGTTAATCACACATTGGTGGTGGCACACATAAATTATTATCACACTATACACGATCCCATCAGGATTCTTGTAATGTATTGTTATTGAATATAGGTTAGGGAAGAGGATTAAAATCTGTGCCTTAGTGACAATTCTAGATATTTTTCATGGGATGGAGGGAAAGTACTTTTGGTTCCTAATTCAGCTAGAGTTTACCAATATAGTTTCTGTTTATGTTAGTAGGCTTATATATTTATGCTGAGGTTTTCCATGGGTGACCCTTTTATTTATTATCTATTATTACCTGAATTGGATGTATATTTATCTATATATAATCTTGCATATTTTAGGTATAAAAATAATATATCTATATTTTTTATTTATGTAGACATATTTTCTTCTTTTGATACTTTGGTTTATTGGTCCCATCATCTTATGGTCTTTCTTTTCAAATTATTTATATATATATATATAAACCACTACTATTATAATCACCATAGGGTATAGTCTCCCCAATTTCAACTCTTTACGCCCACTCTATTATTTAGAGGCATTTATTATATGGGGATGTGTGCATAAGGTCCAGTGGAACACTGACCCTGAGAAAATTTTGGGTGGAAATTCAGGGTATCGAACTACAATATTAATAAGCCTAGACTTCTCTCATTTACAATTTCACTCAGGTTTTACTTATTGATGTAAATATTAGGCTTGTTCTAGGGAAACACCTAGTTTCACAACCACCGTAATAAGATCTAATAGATTACCCTCTTCTGTAAAATATATAATTATTGATGGAATTATAAAATCATAATTTTTTAACATTTATTTTCCTCACTAATTCATTAAATATATAATAATTTTCATATTTAACACATATAAAATGTACATGGTTTTAGTGTACTGTTTAATTTGTAAAAGATATTCAACAATTTATATTTCATAAATATTTACTAAAATCCTTTGTTTTTATATTCTTCAACACATAAAAATTATATTCTTTCAAATATAACATTTACATAAAAAACTAGTTAGGTTACTTTTCCTCATTACCTCCTTAGGTTCTTATATAAATTCCTCTAATTTTCATTTCACCACGAAACATTAAATATGTGTGTTGTCTTATTCAAAATTATTTTTTCACTTTGTTCTATGTTCTCTATGTGTTGATACTCATAATAGATATCATATTACAAATGTATATCTTCAGAGTTTAGTAGATATAATGTATCTGGTATGTAATTACTCAAAAGTTAAACTTGTAAAACATCATGTTTTTGTGAGAGTTATATATGGAGTTATAATAAATAATATAAAAACCCACCACTATCAATAATATTGAATTTATTGATGTATTTTGGTATCAGTCCCCCATTATTTCCCAAATCTCATAACCCACTGCCACGAAGATAGTTTGAGAAACACCTTATCACTAACATCAAAGTATAGATATTATCAATGAAATAATTATATATTTTATAACTATATAGTTATGATTTTAGGTCTTTTAATGTTTTGAATATTATATATTAATTTGTAGATAAGATCATGTTCTAATCATTTCCTCTCCATGATTTCATCCTAGTGTATCATATATGTACATCTCTTCCCATATAAAGCCTTATATGTTGCAATTTGGATTCTAGATTCGAAACTATTATTATATGAAAACATTTACCAACAAATATTTTCATTAAATTTTTTAATATATATTAATTTATATCTTACCATGTAATCCAATTTTTGAATGGTTCTTTTAGAATAACCATCAATAAGAGGGTTATAAGACGGTCTAATGTTTAACTTTATATCCAGTGTTTCTCACAATCTACTCAAAGATTTTTATGTGAACATTATATATCAATTTGATATAATTGAATTTAGTAATATATATATTTATCTTTATCTTTATATAATAAATGTAATGTTTATTGAGTGAAAAATCATCTCAGTTATCAATGAATTGGGTCAACATTGTGAGTCTATCCACCATTACTCTAATGGAATTTTCCCTTGAGTATTATTTTGGAGGATAGTGAAAATATCCATGGTGAAATTATCTCACTGGTATATGAGTATAGGTAGCGGTTAAATCATTCGCATAGATTAATAACATTCATAATTTAATTTTTAAATTATAATTAATTAATATACATTCTTTATATTCTTCCTTTTCATTTTATCTCTCAATTAATGATTATTAGTACCTCTATACAATATTAAAGCTTCCAAAATGAATAGATAATGATGATTTATATTCATAATTAATAATTTCATTCTTAAATTATAGTTTTATGGGAGATTTATCCTTGAAATAAATCATATTACTCCATCATTATTACGGTTTATATTTGGAATAATTTCAACATTCTTTAATAGAACCAATTCACAAATTTCTGATTATATAATATTTACATAAAATGATGTTTGATAAATCTTTTGGAAAAGGATGGATTTCATCACATACTTTATTATTTATTTATTCATCCTTCGAATATATAATAATATATGGGTCCCTTTCCATAATCATAATGGATATGGTATTATGATACTTTCTCCATAGAGCATCCACCATCGTGTTCTCCATAAACATATAGTAATGTATTTAGAAATCATAACATTGAATAAATTAAATCCATATTACTTGGAACATTATAGACTAATTATTGGTAAATAAATACTTTTATCTCCTAGGATCAATATATATATATATATATATATATCACACAATATTTCATAGACATAATTACAAAAAATAACTAATTAAAAGACAACTAAAATGACGCCCAACTCATGAATAATGAAATAAATTTATTTGATCATTAATTATAATGAGGCATATGATATTTCTTTAAATTCTTTTATTATAAAATGTCCAAATACCATCATTGAAGTATAACTATATAAAAAACCCATAAAAATTCATGGAAATATTAGTATAGGCATAATGACCGTCATCTTCCTAATATCCTTAATTAATTGTTTAATTTCTTTCTATGTAAATCAAATTTACCCCCATAAAAATTAACTTTCTTAGTGGATTTAATAGTAATGATAAATTAATTAGCAAAAATTTAATTTATATAGAAAAATCAAGAAAACATTGGATCATGATTACAATGGGTTTTCTCAAACATTATTCAATAACCAATATCATTCAATGATATATATATAAAAAAATTTGTGATTAAATATTCCAATAATGATACATTATTCAATTTGAATTCACATGTTGTATATTTGGAATAAAATTTATCTTTTCTCATGGAATTTCATACAATTCTGAAATTATCTTCAAACTCATATATTCTCTTCTAAAGGATACAAATATAAATTAGAAATACAATTTAAAAACGATCCAAATATTCTCTAAAGTCTCTATTAATCGGATCTATGAAAAAATAATAAAAATTTTTATATCTAAAAAGAATCATAACTAAGTCATTGTGTTTATAACACACATTTAAGGTAGTCTTGATTATATCTACTATTTTGAGGATAATGAATGATATAAAAATCAAAAGTTAAAATTCATGAAGTATTCAGGACATATTATTTAATATAACATGACATAAATATGGGTTAGATGATACTTATTCTTGATAATAGTTTTTTTATCTTCAATATATTAAATGATAAATGTCATTAGGCCATATTTAAAAAAATAGAAAGAGTGAACTAGTGTCGCACCAGGGTGTATAAATCTTTTATGTGGATTCAATGAAGTTTCTTCTAAAATTAATCCAATTATATGGGTCACATTCATTATGGACTATTTTACATAGGTATGAAACCTATATTGAGTCCCAATAAAAACTAACATTGTTCCAATCAGACGCTCTGTTATAAAATTATTGATGTTTTCAAAAAATTGTGTGGTTGGGTCTGGTTCTGGGATGACTTGGTCGAACCTTCCCATCCCAGACCCAACACCGTCTAGGACTGGTCTGTTGGGAAATAGGTTTGGACCATCCTAATGTGCTGCTTGGTCCGCCATAGGTAAACCAGTTCGTCGCCCAAACAGGGTTCCACTCAAAGCCACGTCGGACACCCCACTCGTCCCATGGTTGAGGCGGGTCTGTTCTATCAACCATAGTAAAGATACTGCATGCCTACAACGTGCCCAAGTGTCTAAGATGTGGGCCTCCCCTTTATGAGGTTTGGGTTGGCACAATATATCCAAATTGTCTCGGAAAGCCAGCCACAACTTTCTACCCCTACAACACACCAACTGGTACACCAACAATTCCTTTTTCAGGCCAACGATGATGATCTTGTGGTATGTCTCTCAAACCTTTTATGGATACATTCCTATAGGGATTCCACCTTCACATTGATGTCCACTAACTCGCCTACCCACAATTTGTTGAATTCACCCATATTGAATGCCCAATATGGAGGGGCTTAGAAATTTTTCATGTCAGCCTACACCCTACGTGTTAGATGTTTTAAACAAGCGATGTTTGAGATTAAAATTTGATCATGATTTCAATAATCCCCAAGAAAATCCCTAAGGAAATAACCCTCTCGTAAGAACATTCAATCCACAAATCAACCTATTCATGGGTCGATCTGTGTTTTTTGTTTTAGAATGAAGAATAGGGAATTCAAGCATAATGCAACACCTACCTTGATTTAGATTAGCCATAGGCATTGAATGGTGATTCAAGTCGTCATTAGCCATTCATCTTCTACTATTATTCACCATTCATCAATTATCTGATCCAATCTTATTCCCCATGAGATTTTTCATTGTGATCCAATCGTCCAACATTCATCATTAATGAGGGTTTCACTAGAATTCATTGTTCTTCAATGGAGAAGAATTCTTACATTAGTTTTTCAGTGATTCCATGCGGTTTAATTCCCAACTCTCCAACATTTTGGTTTAAAAAATCTCATTGCAGCATATCTGTTTTGCTCCAAAATTTCACTATTACGCTTGCACAATGATCTTTTAATGATCCTCAATTAATTTCCCTCATCGCCACACCGCATCTTATCCATCGGTTGCACAATAGTTTGAAAGAAATTAAAAAAAAATATCTAAATACTTTTATTAATTTCAGAAATTTTCAAAAATGAACATTTCTTTTTGGCCCTTACTAGTCAACTTATGTTCTTTGTTATAAAATCATGGCATCCTGAGTTCAATGGTGCACTCTGATTTTTGATCCAATCACTATTTTAATTATTATAAAATCCCACATGCACAGTTATATAAGTAAACTAGTGAAAAGTTCCAAATTACAATCAAGGGACCCAAGGGCTTGGAATCACGTGTTGTCTCAGCACCTGGTAATGAATACATTCTATATAATAAAAAAAATTCATATAAAATTTGGAACATTACATTCCTATTACTCTCATTATCCAATCAACTAGGTCATTAATTTTAATACTTCCCAAACTCATTATAATTGAATATTTTATGATAGAATGGTTACGTAGTAGGTACAATAATCTCTCCCTTTTATTAAAATATAATTTTCATTTATTTCAATAGTTTTGTGTTTGGTGGCCTACAGTATAGCGTGAAAAACATTTTCATAACCCACTGACAAAATTTAATTGGTTATTCCTCCAAAATTATATATATGTGGTGGATTAAGATTCTTTCCTCTATTTGATTAATTATTCAAGTATCATTATAAATACATTTTACATGTCTTATATCCTAGTACATATGAATGATAAGGGTCTCTTCAAATATTTATACCTTACAGTAAAATAAAAACATATTCATCACCACTACTATATATAATATAAAATAATTGTCGATGACATAGATTTTAGTGACTATAAACCTAATCAATCATTCTATTACTTAAATTAATAATACTGGAGGATTATATTTACAGTCATGTGATGTTTTTAAATTATTTTTTGAAGGGTTCATCCTATAATTTTTCATTTATATGAATTTTTTCTCTATTTCCATGTAACGATTTTAGTGACAACATTTAGAGAGTAAAATATTGTTGAACTCCAGAAAATCTATTGAATCAATGTTTCACATATTTTTGGATATTTTTAGTGAGGTCCCACTCTTAGTCTACCTCATCATCACATAGATAGATGGTTATACAATATTATAATGGAATGAGCACTATAAAATGGAAAATATTAATCTCTCTTATATTTATCTGTTTCATAATAATTAGTATGCTAAAATTTATACTAATGTAATTTGGGTATTTCAACATGACGGACTCTATAGTTATTTTATCATACCTAGATGTGTTTGGGAGATCAACAATATTCATGTTATGGTTCATTTATTTAGATTGTTGAGCGAGAATTTCATTTAGGATTTTTAATCCAGATCAGATCGTTGTTGGCTACATTGTGGGGAAAAGAACCACATTGTACTATATACCAAATGATGACATATTTTATTTAGGTTCTATGACATTACTAAACCAAATATAGGTTAATGGGATTTATAAATACTAATATTTTAAATTTATCAGAGTCAAAATATATAGAAATTTGATATGTATATATTTTGACTTTTTTACTCCAAGGCATTATAATTATAGAATCATATACTTTTACATCACTTTTTAGATCAACATATATCACATTTGTATAATCCTAGGTTTTTTAATTGTAGGTTTAATTAAACATCATTACATAATCCCCAAAAATATCAAAACCCACCTTTATAACAACAGAGGAGATCCATGATAAACATTAATATATTTTAAATAACTTTCTTTATTTAAATATTAATTCTCACAAACGATTTGACAATATTATAACCTAATGTCTTATTATCTATTAATATTTTCAAGATAAACATCATATTACACATATTTCTTTACAATCTCCAACAAAAAACATCATATAATACTTTATTCTACACATATTTCTTCATATAATTCCTTAGGTAGAATAGAAAATAAAGTAAGCGATGAGATCAAATTATCAGAAAGGGAAATCTTATTCCTGATTTGTAAGGGGTTAGACCATAAACATATGAAAAATCATTATCGTGGGAGAAATATCAAATTGAACAGAACATTAAACTATATGATTATTCTATAAGGAACTATAAGACAACATAAGACTTAAAATAATTATACATATACCATATATTAATGACTATGAAACATGATACACTAATAATTATCCATGTATTATAACATACTAATATTTCATGAAATATTATATTGGTATAAACATAGGCATAGGTAATCAAAATATTTTATTAAAAATAACATTTACCATTTATTAATATTTTTTAAAATTACATGATTCCAAATAATTAAAATAATGAACAACCCTCTGATTTCCATGCTTTAATATTGTTAAAAACCCCATATTACTATGAATTTATTTTATAAACAACCCCTTAATGTCAACATCTTTAATAAAAAAAATTCATAATATTCAATACATTAATGGAAGAATTATTTGGATATAACGGAACACTAAAAACCCATATTTTTAGTTCTTATATATGTATAACATAAGAACATATGATAATTTTGGATTCCTTCATATTCAAAATAATTCATGTAAAAGAAATCGGTTTCATGGTGATTTCTACGACATTTACGTATAATAAATTAAGATAAAGAAGATGCATGATATCATTAGAGGATATCATTAGTGAGGAAAAATATCCATTGAATAATTTTAAATTTTTAAAAACAATTTTTATAAAGTAACAATAAATATTCTTTGAATAACGAGAAGATATATCTCCATATTTTAGGGAAATTTTAAAAAATGAAAAATTTAATGAATAATATGAAAATAATATTCATTAATAGCACAATAATTATTTATATGTGAAAATTTTTATAATTAAGGGAAAATATTATCAAGTGGTAATCATTAATAATAATTTTGATTTATAATTTTAAAAATACACAAATGGCCCATATAAAAAAATGAAAAAAGTTTATTTTTAAAATATTTATGAAATAGTCGTAGATAGTTGAAAATGGCCATAATAAACTTGATTTATAAAATTTAAAATTATTTATTCATTATAATGAATTTAAATATAGAAGAAAATAGTTTTTTAAACCACTTTAAAACTTTTAAATTAGTGATTTAAAATAAAACAATATAACACATTTTAAATCTAATCCCCATTGAGTGAGTATATAAGATAATAAATATGAAATACCATGAGCATAAATATAATTAATTATATAATATGTTAAAAAATTATATATATTCCCTATATTCACATGAAGATGTTCATAATATGAGGCATGTCACAAGGAACTAATATTGTGATTCCAAAAACCTACCTTAGATATTTGTTTAGTTGGATGCGCTTTAGAAACCATTTCTGAAAAAATTATTCTTATTATTCACATGAATAATAACCTTGTAAACATCATCTTAAATTTATACTAATTATTTAAATTTCAGTATTACCAATATATTTATTTTTTATTTAAAAAATGATTATTCCAGTGTTAACTGTTATTTTCCCTTTCATGGTCTGATTCAGTGGTTCTGGTCCCAATGTATGGTTATGTATTCATCACGTATAGAATGATAATGAAAAGGTAATAATTTTTTTTTCTAATTTTTTATTCTCATAAAAATTTCATGGATCTTTTATAGTTGGTTAACAAAGAGTGCTGAAAAATTCCCATATAAATGATTATATTATTAAATAACTATTTAAATTTATTGGTATACTTTTGAATATTTCCATGATGTAATTATGAAATAATCATAACATCATCATTAGTATTTTTTATTATAATAATTTTATTTCTATTCATAATTCAATATAATTACATTATAAAAATGTTCATGCATGTGGTATGTCTAATCCAAACAGAAAACTCATTTTAATATTTGTGTGAGTATGAAAATCATAATATATAGTGATAATAATGAAATTAGTGAATTTGAATGGTTCTAAAAAATTATGATAAATTAGATTCAAAAAGTTGTAGATTTAAAGGATTTGGAAGACTCATGAACAAGAAGATATTTTTTATGTTTATAGAATGGATCTCTTTTTAGGTAAATCTTAGAATGGGGAGGTTTAAGACTTCTTATAAGGTCTAAATTCTCAATAACATGGGGGAAGATTATCTGAGATGTTAATAATGTTGTATAATGGGAGGTATTAAGATTTTTTCCTGTATTTTAAGGGGTAAAGGATCGATCCTTTTAAAAGTGAGATCAATTGAATTCATGAAAATTTTAGTTTTTTAGTAGAAAATGGAAAATAGTTTTCATAGAAACTAGATCCAAATTATCCAATATTATATGATAGGATTTTAGGGTTAAAAAATTTACTCATCAAATAAAGTAAAAATAACTATTAATGATACAAGGGGTTGTACCACTTACATTGAATTACTATAAACCATTTGACCCTTTTAAAGGTGAATTTTTTTATAATGGTAAATTATATTTTTGTGATTAAAGATAATATGAAAATTATTACATCATATGAATATGTTTTTGTCAATTTCAATACAATTTCAGATGAATCAAATTCTATAAGTGTTAAATTTTACTTTATGCAATGATCTTTACGCCTTAATTTTTTTGAACAAATTGATTTATGGATGAAAATAAATTTACATAAAAATATTGTATATCACATCTGTATATTATATTTATCGGTTTATGATTCTGAAAATTATTTTTGATAACACTAAAATATCATCGAAAACTAAGGTATCATTTTGTATAGTTAATTAATGGAAATATAAAAAAATAGTATTTATTATAAGAAAATATACCATTGATTCCAAAAAGTCAAGAATGGTTTTATAGATTTAACATATTAATATGTAATTAATTATTTTAATCCCTAAATGGAATTATAGGCCAAAAAAGGATTCATACATTTTTATTCTGTTATACTATCAAAATGATATCATAAAAGATATTCAATTTTTTAAATTATTATTTTTACTATTAATTTTAAAATCAATTTACTTTCAGTAAATATGAAAATTTCATTCAAATCACATTTTAACATGATGAATAAATAATACATGGTTAATTATATGTTAGTAAAATTATAGAATTTATAAATATAACATCAAAAAATACAATAATATATAATAATAAATTTTTTAAAAAAATTTCCTCCAAAGGAATAATTAAAATACTAATCATTATAGTTACATTTTTAATTTATTTGCATTATTAACTAATTATACCATTACTAAATACATAATATTTTTATCATTATTAAGAATTTATAACATAAATAAAAATTAATATATTATAAATATTGTTTATCTAATATACATAATAATAAAAGCATATAAGTTTTATAATATTAACAATTATATATTTATATCCCCAAAAGATTTAAATTAAGATTCCCTAACAAACTATGTATAAAATATAATGTGAATATATGAATTCATTTCAGTTGTGGATGGTGGATCAGCTAATATGGTTCACTCAGTGATTTCATCATGCATGAACTTCTAATACGAGAGATTTTTCTCATGTCAGTCATTATGAAGTTTTGAGTTGTATTATTCATGGGAAAAACCTTGTTATAATACATTCTTTTAATCATTAGAGAAATGAGACTCATAAAGAACACATATTCTACTTGATGAAAAAACTTGAAATTTTATTAAAAATATAAATCTATTTATACTCACTAATTAAAATACAATATTATAACTACCATACATAATACTTATAGAATGAATGGGTTTGTTTTACTTCTATGTTACAAGGAATAAATATTTTGGAAAATAATAATTAAAAATTTATTTAATAAATTCAATGTTTGTTAAATGATGAATCATTTTGGGATTCATAGTTTACTCTTTCTTGATATCAAAATTTCATTTTCTTGTTTCTAGTGATATAATTTGGGTGACAAGTGTATGATGACTTATGATTTCTTTGGTATATCCCTATAAGATTTTATCATTAATCATATTTTCCCTGGTTTTCCTTTATTATTGAAACATGTCAGAAGATTTCAATTTGGGGATGGAGGTAATTTTTTATAGAAAATAACCTAAATATTTTGGATGATTGTTTTGTGGAATCAATGGAGGCTTGGTATGTGTTTCTAGGGAATACAAGGTTCTTTGTTACTTTTAAAGGATTTATAATTAATTTGGGATCTTAAATAGCTAATGGGGATTAGTATTATTTGGTTTAAATTAACACGATAGGAACCAATTAATAATGTGTAAATGTGAATATAAAAACATGATGAAGTGGTTCAATACATGATTTGGTAACATGATGTGAACCTATAATAGGATTTAAAAATGTAGCCAAGAAAATATTATGGACATATTCATGACATGAAATAGATACACACATGAAACTGATTCACATCATGAAAATTTCAATATTGTTATTTTAAACCCATGGTGATGTATTTTCCATCGTAAATCATAAATTAAAAAATACACAACATTAATGGATTTCATGTCTTATATTTCACCGTCACAGTAGATTTAAGGCCACATGGATCATATTATCTTTTTCTTATACATGTACATCCCACCACTCTGAATCTCTAAATGAATCCATTTGAATTGGAAGTGATTAATTCCATTCCATACATATCAATCAATTTTAAAATCCATACTGAGTGGCTTCTTTAGGGTTTCCCTCCCTTTTATTTCTCTTTATTATAGAGATTTTTTTTCCTAACCTAAGTTATTTTTGTTGTCGAACATGATGAACTGTGATATTAGTTTAGTTTTTCAATCATCGTTGATGGCGTACATGTTATAATTACTTGTTGGAATCATTTTTTGGTCCCAAAATAATAGTTGCTGGCCTAATATCTAACCATATGGTCTATTACTATTTTTCCAGTAAATGAAATATAATGTGATTGCACTAACAAAACATGTACTTTATGTAATTGAATAATAAATGAAAATAAATCCTATGTTAGTTTATTCATTATATCTTTTTTTATTTGATGGTGTTGAGACATATCTTGGGGCTACCCATAAGGTGAACTTACTTATGAATAATAATGAATTTTTTATTGGCTCAATGAATCTTTTATCATGACATGAAACCTTAGGTCATTTCACATTACAGATTCACCCTCTAAGGTGGTAAACTTGATTATTTAATGGCTGGATATAATTTGATGATAGCTTTTTTTTTACAATCCTAAAAATTGTGTAAAATATAAGTTAAATAATAATTATTAATTTGAAAACATAATGGTAATTAAAATAAAAACCATCATGACTTATGATATAATGTTTAGTTTATATTTCCATTATTATTTGGGTTCTCATTCACGCTGAAAGAAAAATTTTGAGGTATTTCCCAAGATGTTGAAATGTTTATAAAGTGTTATTTTCCCAGATGATAAAATTTTTATATAGTGGGTCACGCCTGATTATTATGAAATTCTTATATAGATGGGAAGGTCCATGTTATGAAATGATTATATAGAGGGAATAATAAAGTTGATGAAATTTTTATATAGAGGTATTTTCATGGTTAGTTTATTATATTATGGACATATGGTTATCTATGGAATAGTTATCCTAAAGGCTCAAAGATATTTCAGCATGGGGATGAAGCAAGATGATTATCATATTATTTTAATTGTTTAATTAATATTCCATTATATAATCTTATTTAATTAACATATTATTAGACTATTTTTTTGACATGATGTTATTGAACTACTAAGTTTTTCAACACATCATATTCCAGCATCCATTTGATACATGAGAAAATTACATGTAATTATGTTTAGACAATATAGAAGGACCTCGTTGATGATTTTTGTTAACTATATGGATTAGATCATAGAGAAAATATTTAAATGATTTTATTGTCTATATAATTTTTTGTTATTTATATCAACATGGTATTATTCTATATCAGTAGTACTTTGATATTTTGATATATTATATAATGTAATTAAATGGATTATAGTTATTTGATTTATTGGTTATTAATTTATATTCAATATTTATGTCATATTGTTTCATTTATATTAATTAATATAATGAATATTTTGGTTTTTTTCCCTTGTATTTTATCTCTGTACTGAGGGTTATTGTCTCCCCACTATATTATTTACACACTCGATGATAGTCGGTAGCTTCTGGCATATTGGGATGCATACATGAGTTAAGTAACCAACCTGATTTGGCCATGTGAGAGAGTACAAGATCATGGGTTATTACAATGAGGAATCCTAA
Organism: Viscum album; assembly: GCA_963277665.1. NCBI lineage: Eukaryota > Viridiplantae > Streptophyta > Magnoliopsida > Santalales > Viscaceae > Viscum > Viscum album. The sequence continues at coordinate 292,156,435 of OY728148.1, read as the reverse complement.
TACTTAGATTTTTCTTTCTTGTCACTTAACTGTTTAGGAATGGTATAATGTAGATAAGGACGTGATATGAATTTAGTTGAGAATTCATACATCATGAATGAAACATTAGAATATATCATGACATGGATTTTTTATAATAAGGGTATATTTATTTTATGTGGTATATTTTCATGTTTGAGAAATGATATTAAATATCTTTTAAGACTAATAAATTATAAAAGGACTATTATGACATGTTTAAAAACTTTTAAACCCATTTTATAGTGACCATGTGACATTGGTTCTCTTTTTGCACTCATTAGAGAAGAATATGTTGTTATCTAGGGTTCTAAGGAGATAATTTATCTTCTAGATAAAATTTATCCTCATCAACTTCAAATTGAGAATCATGAAGGTGATAATCAACATTCTATTAATTCACATAAACCATATATTTTAGTATCTCCCAATGAATATATGGATGTTCATATTCACGATAGCTTCTAGAGGGTCATGTGATTTTGGGAAAGGGATATTTTTCATATCATTCCATCTATGTATGACCTAACGAGAGATTTATATGTACACAATATGCCTATATTCATTTGGGGAGTCCCCAAGGTAACGAAAATTTAGATATACTCGATCCGGATGATCTCAAAGCCCCTCGTGACAACCATAGATAAGTGGGTGATTGTTTCTGTGTACATGAATTATGAAACTTTAAATCATTTTTGGGATATTACTGTGAAATATATATAAAAAGAGGAGTTTTATAGGATGGATATTAGGGAAATTTTTGTGGGTTACATCTATCTAGAGACATTGGGTGATGAGAAGGTTCATGAGTTTATGCACCTAGCATAAGAGGGCATGAAAACGATGGAATGTGCATGAAATTTCACCAAATTATAGTTTTTTTACCATCCTAAGCTACAGATGAGATCTCTAGTGTTATACATTTACATGAAAAGATTCACTATGAGATAAACACATTAGTGAATGTATTATTCTTGAGTATCCTTTCATATGTGATGAATTGGGGAATCATAACACTTGGAAATATAATACGGTCCCTGAGCAACAACCAATCTATTTCATCAGTGAAAACAATGAAATCCAATTATAATAAAAATACTAATTAATATGGTAGTTATCACTAGGGAAACAATATAAATTGGGGTTAGGGTACTTGGAGTCCATCTCATGAATACGACCTGTTGCAGTGCTATCTGTGTGGAATGTTAGACCACAAGCAGCCTCTGTGTATCTACAATGCTTTGGAGTTCCATTGATAAAATAGTGTACAGAATAAATATATTTTTTAGTGGAATATATAAGTAAAATATTTTAAGGCAGTCATGATAGGTATTGGGTTCTAGGATGTTAATTGTAACCCCATTGTAGAGAGGTAGTTTGAGTTAAAATGGATGATTAGGTCGTGGTATGTGATATGGTACCCTACTGTTGGAGTGAAAGTATTATGAAAATATAAAAACCTATAGGATTAAAATTACATCCCATGGTAATGGTTATAGTCTATTTCAAACAATACAGTCTACTTAAGATAATGTGGATGACACAATATTGAATAAAATATTATTTGTGATAGGTCATTTTTTACACTACCCCATCACAAATTGATATTTCTGATGGGGTCCTATAAAAAATTTCCATGTCACCAAAAAAAAGAACGCATAAGGAATTATTTTATGGAACAAGAAAAAAAATTATTTTCTGATGTTCCACTATACCTTCAAAAATATTTTTTATCTAGATTATTTACATAGGTATTTGTGATTTGCCTGGTGACCTGAAAAACAAATTGGTGGGCCACCATCCACGGAAAATAATTTTTAACTAAATTATATTAAATGGATTCAATAGAGGTCCCAGTTACCCATTGAAAATATATTTTTATCTATGATAAAATATCTCATCACAAGTTTGTTAAAAAATTTATCAAAATTTTTAAAAAAAATATAACAAATATAAAAATTAATAAAAATTTATTAAATAATAAAAATACATGAAACAATAAATATATAGCACAAAATATTTACAGTCCTGTTTTAGGATAATAAATGATATTATTATGGTGGAGATGGGTGGGGGAGGGGGAGGGTCATCTGGAAGAGGAGGGGGAGGGAACTCCTTCCCAACACCCTAATCCAGTAGTCGCACATAATCTGTCATTTGATCATGTTGCTTTTAGTGCTGACATTACACTTCCTACTGATACTACTTGTGCAATCGATGGTGATCTTAAGATTCCCTACATAAGGCCTATATAACCTCACTATGTGATTTTATCTACTCTTAACATTATGAGGTCCATGATGATGAATCTATATGAGCAACAATTTATATAAACATAGACTATGAAATATTAACATAATAACTATAAGGCGTCAATTATGAACTGATACCAACCACTTGTCACTTCTCAAATGAATACTGTGTCCCATAAATCCTTATTTCTTCCTCAAATCCTACTGCATTGGCATTCTTAAACCAAATCTAAACCTAACACTCATCATGAATATGTGAATTCGTGACTTCAGTTGACTTCTTCAAATAAATTTTTATATTAAAATAGTTAATATATTATTTTTAGTGAAGTTAAAAACTAAAAAAATTATACTAACCACAGTATAATGCTGAGGACCACCCTCCATTTCCCCAAATATGTAATCATTTTATATCCACATATTATATTAAAACATTATTATATCATGTTTTCAACAACCATTTTTAGTTTAAAATAATCATTTTATCTCGACAATTATATAAATTAATAAAAACATTACATACAATATGTCATTAATCTATGATGAATCAATGAATAGCTGTTAGATATGTCACTCCATTTCTACATAGTTTCACCAAACTAATGATGACCCCATCTAAGAAATTTAATCGCACCCATAACGAAATAATTTCTCCCTAATTTCAGATGATATGTAATTTAGTTGGTGGGTGCAACAAGACCGGTCAAAATATATTACTCATGTTTTCCACATGGTCTCCATCATATTTTTGAAATAATGATGACAATGTTTAGGAACAATGATCTCCCATGAGTCTCAAATAGAATTATGTATAATATAATTGATGAGATACAAGAAAATAAATAAATAATAAATCATAGCATGTTAAAAATTATATAAATTTAAAAATAACTATTATTTATTTACATATCATCCATTGATAAACAAGTGTTGTAGAATATCAATGGGAATATAACCCAACCTCACCCATTCTCTAGAATTTTTTCCACAAAATATAACCCCCAATTACAACACATATATGTGTAAATCTATTATAATATTAGAAAAAACTAGTCAAAATATTTTTACATACATAAATTAATGAAAAATAATGAAAACTTACTAAAATACACAACTAAACATACCTCATTATGTGTGGATTAAACTCAATATGTGGACGTTACTGAGAAATGGAGTTGGGAATCACCAATATCGCAAGCCCTTGACACCTCTGAGTTGATGGTGAACCACTAGAAACATGAGGGTAATATGATTAAGAATCAGGATAATCACCATGTTTTATATCCTCATAGAGGTCATGGAATATCTTATTATAAGTATATTAACGCATCTAAATCACGAAAATAAATTTGTTATCAAATAATTGAATTTGAGTATTATTTTATATAATTATTAATTTAAAATATAAACAAAAATAAATTGATTAATTTTTTATATTCATCCTCATCTTTATATAATAAATTTTTAATTATATAATATTCCTCCTTAGTATAATCATTTTCCATATATTTTTCCTCTTCAAATTCATTTATTCCATCATAAAAAACATTATCACCACCAAACTATAACTCTTGAGTGGCATCATAAATCTTTATTTATCTTCAATGAAAATATATATTTTTACATATATCATGAATATTTTCAATTAATTGCACTTTAATAAAACAACATTCACTTTTTAGAAATGAATTTTCATTAGAATTAGTTTTTATAATACTCCAACAATCAATTTATTATATTGAAGGAGCACAATAATTGGAACAATATATTGTTTGTGTTTGATTATCCAATAATAATGCAACATTTACATGTTGGAGTCTTTATTATTTATCTTCAACGATTCCATGGTGCATATGAACATGAAAGCCTCTATCAGTATCAATCCAATGACATTTAATCATCATTACACAATTATATCCCATGTATCACAACACAATTATTTCATCCAAAATTCCATAAAAGTAAATTTTTCTTTCACTATAATGAGATACTCTAATGAAATTACTAAAATTCATTATTATTATTTTCATTATCAATATTCCAATTAATGATATCGAAAGTGATTCACCATATATGCATTATATGATTTAACCACTTTTAATGGTGGGTTAATCAATACACACAATCAATCATAAATTCCATTAGTATGGTGTGATACCCGAAAAACTGAATAAAATTAATAATATAAATAATAATAAATTTATTTCATATGTTAAACCCTAAACAATTTATTATAATAGACTTTGAAACAATTATAAAAAACTATGTTTCCTACATTATTTAACAGTATCAACTGAAATTTATGGGAATTAATTCTTCATATAATAACAAAAAAAAGAACAAATAAAATTATATTAAATTATTTGGTTAAAATAATAAAGAATATGTCGTATAATTACCCACATTAATTTTTTTTAAATTTATTTGATGTTGAATTGAACATATATATGAGCCATAAGATGGAAATCGTCTAAAATCCACCACTCATAAACTCCACCTAGAGAAGATCAGGGTTATTAAAAGTAATAATTGAATGATCATAAAATGATCAACATTTTGATCAATATGACAGAATAAATTCTATTTTTAAGTATAAATAGGTTAGAAATAATGGGAGAAAAAAATAAATTTTCCCTTTTAATAAAGAAATTGTAACTGACCCTTCAAATAATGCATTTCTACGTACCTTTTTCCACATTTTCATCATACATACCTAATAGTAATACATCCATCGTAATTATACAATCCATACATATTATTACTCATGGGGAAAATTTAATATCAACTATTCCATTGAATAATAGAATGATAGAAGAAATGTTTTTATCTATTTTATATAATGTTAAGAGAAAATATTTTTTATTCTACTATGTACATGATAATCTATTGTTGTAGCATAGATTTCTTGAAAAATATGATATTTATATTATAGCATCCCATATTAAAATAAATCAATAATGTTATAAATCAAATTTATAGAGTTCATTCCAATATTACATGAAAATACTGAATATTTAATCTATTAATACCAATGTTTCTAACACACCTAGAAATGTACTAAACATAATCATTCAGTAGTATAAAATATAAAATCAATTGAAAAAAAATAATTGGTTTTTTGGTAAATTGTTTAATCAACATTTGGTTTAATTATAATTTGTGAAATGTCAATTTCATACAAACCATGTTCTAGTCAGAAACAAATTTTGTATGGATTAAATCATTACATTAAATTATCTTTGGAATTTCCTGATGTCTCCAAAACTGTACAAAATATATTATAAAATATTTCTTATCAGTATGCAAGACACCAAACATCTGGCAGATGAACAAATCAGAACCATATGGAAGAACCCAAATAATACTCCATTTATTCTAATTGTGATCCTTCTCCAAGCCATCTATTTTTTTTAAGGATTGGAGGATGTCCAAATAAAAACGATAGTAATGAAATGCCAACATATTTTATATGAATTCAAGATATCATTTAAGGAGGTAGTTTCCCTTCAATTGTACCTTCTCATAAATTAATTATTTTTTTGGTAAAGGATGTTCAATAAGATTATATCTACGATGACAGTAGAGAAAAAAATATATTCTGCAATTAATGATAATAAATCATTTTCATTCACTCATACTGTATAGACATGAGTTTTGATCATGTGTAATCCTTTTAGAGAACTTTTCATATACTGGTAAGTTAATAATTGTCCACATCAATGCATTCATCGTTAGGATATTTTTCAAATGTCATCATATGAAATAACCCCAATACAATATAATATATTTTTCTCATCAATCATTAACATCAAATAAAAATTGATATTATTTTTTAGATTTCCTTCAATTAAATGGGTGAAAATGAAATATGTATCATTCATTGATATTGAAGGACGTATGTTGTGCATAGTTGTAAATAAAATCTTTCTATAGTATTAACATCTCTAAGAACTAAATAGTAATAAACAATAAGTAAAATAACCAATCACATATTTTGGGATTATGAAGAAAAAAATGTACATGGTCATATTATTTTCATGAACAACATTATAAGGTTGATTTATGATTTCACCTATTCAAATATTGGTTTTGTGCCATGAAATCAATGACATTGTGTTTTGAGGCATAAAAAATGATACATTCAAGGTAAAATAAGAAAATAACTCATCATTTTAACAAGAATCAATACGTACTTTCTTAGTTGAATCCTTAATGTACATCGATTGTACACATGTAGGAGGACTACCTAATGACACATATTTAATATAATATAAGGTGTAGAAAATTTAAAAAAATATGAATACTCCGATAACCAAGACCCAAATTATAAAATGGCTCTTGGTCTCATATAAATTTTTAGGGGAATAGTTTCTTTAAAGTAATTATTCTTTAACAAAATAAAATACATTATCAAAACTGTTATTTGACATTCCATTATCTGATTTAGTAGATATAATTATAGGAAGAACATATAATTATTTTATTTTACAACATTGATATATTGAATCATCAAAATTATTTATAAACTCATAAAATAGATATAGTTCTAACATAGGATTAAAAAATACATAATCAATAGTATTATATTTCTTAATACATTTACCAACAAAATCATGTACTAATGTTTTAAACTGTGATGGATTCGGAACCAAGTTATTAATATTTTATATAGAACTATGCTCACCATAGTATAAGAAAATAATATTTTAAAAGACAAAAATATAATAGATGACCCTCGACATTGAAAAATGTTTTAAACCTCCTTATATAACATTTGGTAGAGGGACACAGAATTATCCTTTCTAAAAAATTTCAGTTTTTAATGACATGAATGATAAAAAAGCTTTAACACCCTGAATTTAAAAAAATTATACCAAAACTGTTTGGATTCTTAGGATTATTTATCCATTTGTGATCATTTAATAAATAAACTTTTTGTTGACCATGTTTTTTATTTCATTACAAAATAAAATAATTAAGAGTGATAAATTTGATATATGAAAAATATGATAAAAATAGTATAAAATTAAAAAATTATTAATATTCCATGGGTACATAATTATCCTAAAAAATTATAAATAATTAATAATTTAATAATAAATATACTTTAAAAAATTATTTTATGGTAGTTAATGTATTTGGGATTTTCATTTACTAATTTACTTTTTTTAATTTATAATTTTCTTTAAAATTTAGAATAAATTACTTTTAAATCCCCAATTAAATCATTTAAATTCACATATTATCAATAAACTAATAGAATTTTCTATAATTTAGTATAAATTAATAAAATATTATATAAGTAACTAAAAACAATTAAATAATAGAATTTTTATTATTTAATTCCTGATTAATGACCAATTTGTTTTAACCATGTCGAAATAAAAATAAAATTTTTTATTGATCATGTATTGAAAATTGATGACCTATTTTATTTTAACATTTTTTGAAATTTATGTTAATTTTTGTTTTATTTCATATTAATTTATATTAAATTATAATAATTTAAAATATTTTCATTAATTTATTGAAATTTTATATGTTTAAATTTTTTAACATTTCCAAAAAAATTAATTTATAATCTTTAAATATTTTATCATAAATTATTGGAAAATTTTTCATTTTATATATTCATATAGTAACTAAAATAAGTATAATAATTTAATCTATTTTGTATTGTTTAATATAAAATTATTTTTAATTTAAAAAACATTTATTCAATTTACCCTACATTTTTGTATTTTTGTTTTTTTAATGCTATATAGTATTTAAAATTAATCTAAACAAAATTATTATATTTATTACTAATTATATTAATTATAGATATTTTTTTCAAAAAATATTACTATGTACAACTAATTATTACAATGTACCACAACTTATAACTATTTACCACTATTTATTAGTTTGTATCACAAATTTTTACTTTATACCACTAGTTATTAAAAATTAAGACAAATTTTTACTATGTTTCGCTAATTTTTTCTATGTGCTGGTAATTTTATCTTATTACCACTAATTTTTACTAAGTACCACTAATTATTACAAATAAATTCTAATTTGTTCAAAAATAAATTATAATTATTGATAATTATATATAATTATATCTTTTTATATCTAATTATTGAAAATATTTTCTAATTGTTTCTAATTACTTCTAATTCTTACTAAAAATTTATAATTATCACTAATTATTGATAATTATCAACAATTATAAATATATATCACTAATTATTTCAATGTATTGCTAATTATCATTAATTATATATAATTGTCAGAAATTGTTACTGATTATTACTAATTTTTAACATTTAACCATGATTGTTAATAATAATGGTATTTACCCTTAATTTTTACTAATTGTTGATAATTATTTATAGTCTACAATAAAGATTAATAATTACAACTTATTTTTAAAAATTATAACTAGATGCAAAAAATTATTACTCATTTTAACTGATTACTAATAAGTACCAATATTATTACTAGTTATTATTACATAAAACTATTTTCATCTATATATAACTAACTACTTCTAATTAATATTAGTTATTACTAACTAATACTAGTTACTTCTAATTACCACAAATTAGTACATATTCCCACTATTGTTTTTTTACAAATTACCAGTAATAACAAATTATTATTGTTAATAATAATTACTTTGTACCACTAATTATTACTTATTATCACAAATTATTACTATGTACCACTAATAATTACCAAGTACCTCAAATTTTTACTATGTACCGCGAATTATTACAAATTTTTACTAATGATTCCAAATTATTACTATGTACTACTATTTATTACTCATTATTAATAATTATTACTAGTTACAAGACATTATTCCATATTATTCCTTTGTTCTACTAATTATTACTAATTATTTTTAAAAATTGAAAATAATTGAAAATTATTACTAGTTATTTCTAATTATTGCTAATTTATAATAATAATTTCTACTTATGAATGGTTATTTTTAATTTCCACTAATTACACTGAATTATTAACAAATACCAATAATTATTACTAATTTTTCCTAATTTTTAATAATTATTACGATGTGCAAATAATTTATAATAATTGTTACAAATTAGTACATTATATTTCTAATTACCAATTTTATTAACATTTAAAACAAATTATTACTAAATACCATAAATTATTTCTAATTACTAACAACAATTACTAATTTCAAATTAATAATTTAAAATAATTTATACTAATTAAAATAAAGTACATCTAATTGAAAATAATTTATTACAATTAAAATTAAATTCTTATAATTAATAAAATATACTTAAATAAAACTAATTAATGCAAAATAAAAATATGGAATTAAAATTAATGCTAATAAATTCTAGTTAATGATAAAAATTACAATAAAAAAATAAAAACACTAACTGAATTTTTAAAAACATTAAATAAATACCTTAAAAGTGAATATTTCATGAGATGAAAATCCAAATATTTGTATCCCTGTTAAATTTATAACATTTAAAAATACATGTGGAACAATATGAAAGGAAGTTAATAGAAAAGAGGAACAGATGGAGTATGTGAAAACATATTCTGGGGGAGGGGGTATATATTGGTTAGATACTTTGCGACATGACTCTTTGCACTAGAAACCCATCACAAATAGTACCCACCTTAAATAACTTTTCCAGATGTAAATTTTTATTGGTGATTTTCCCATCTCAAAATGCCTATTTTAGACTATTTATTTGAAATTAGATGTAAATCAAGTACAAAATGACAAAAATAAAAATGGTATTTGCGAAAGGAATATAATCTCGTCGAAAATACCATTCTAATATTTCCCACTAATCCTTGCCAATGGTATTTTTAATGGGAATTATATCCCATAGAAACTAGTCATATACTAGTGACTATTTTAAATGAGATTCATTTATCATGGAAAATTATACATATCAATGGGATACTTGTGATGACTAATGGGTCGTCTCAATTAAGACGTTGCAAATGCCTATTTATCTGTAGGGTAAGGACTTCTTCCGTCAATGTGATGATACATTTTTCATATATATTGCTTAAATTATTTGGATACAGGTGAATCAAATTTCACTTGATCTACTCTTTATATAAACGGTTTGGCCATATTTTCAAAAGTAATAGATGGTGTCGTAATAATCAATACAATGTTTTGTGTGCAACCAATGAATATATAACAATGAGTGGTGTGTTCTATAAAGATTTCTGGTTAGTGTGTCTTTAGGGAACAATTTATGTTGGAAATGGCATGATTAAATTTGATTATTTGTATTCACCAGTTAGTGTTATACTCGACTCGTATAGATAGTTATTGAAAGTGATTAGCCCTTATATCTAGAGAAGAAGTCAATTATTTTCACTATAGTGAGTATGATCTTTATGTTGGTAAAGCATGTCTGATTCAGTATTGTTTGGATTTCCCACATGGATCATATTACCTATCATTCTCAAGATAATTGTGGAATATATTATGATTATTTTACTATAGAGGTGACACTTTTCAGAATTTATTTCACGATGACTTCAATGTTTAACCACTCGAGAGGGGTATTAGGTTCATGATCAAGTTAGTGTCGATATCTGAGATACATTATATTCCATATTGTATTATAGAACCACCCGAGTTATGGTAATTGAATTTCTAGATAGAGTATAGATAATTCAAAGGTTTCATATAGCCATAAGTATCTCCATGAGATTCCTTAGTTCATTTAAACAATAATTCTGATATAAGTTTATTCTTATATGTAGTTAACTAAAGAATGAATTAGATGAAGAAATAGAACCAGCATCCATTTCTGTGCATTGTCAAAATATACCACTAGCTAAGAGGTATATATATTTTTGACAACATTGATGTGAAATACAGATAAAACAAGTTTAGGGTGAGACAATTGTACATACCTCGTACTATTTTTAGGATCTATTAGGTCTTGTATGAGTTCTTCGTGAAGTCATTTGGTTTGTCAATTTCAGTAGTGGAATTCATGGATTTAATGAATCAAGTATTTCATCCATTCTTTGATTGGTTTATGGTTGTTTTTTTTTATAAACTCATAGTATAGTTCCAGTGAACTGGTTTTCATTTCCAACCTCTTAAAAGAATCTTAGATAACTTGATAGATTACTGGGTTTAGGTAATGCTATCAAAATGTAGTTTCTCGATTGATAGATTTCACTTATTATGCCATGTCTCCTCAGAGTTTTGTTTTTCAATGGAACCAGGGAAATTTGATGGCATTGTATCTTGGTATCATCCTATGAATATATTCCGGATTCATATATTTATTGGTTATAATTTTATTATCATAGATTTATAAAAGAATTCTCACATTTTTCCACGCCGATGATAAGGAAAGCCACTAATTGATTGATTATTGATTGGTAAAATGTCTATGGGAGGGTTTTTAAGTGATGAACTGTGTGACAACCCTTACACCAATCCTCATATTACCTATACATGGTAAATCCAATAATGTACACTATGGAACATCTATATTTTTACTAGGAGTAGTTATGATGTAGGAGGATTTATTGGTTTCTTATCGTTCCAGATAGCTCAGTCCACATTAGAAGAATTAACCTACTCATGAGATACAATTATATGTTTTAGTATATGGTCAGAGACACTATTGAAAATATCTTTTGGGAAAGTGGTTTTTCATGTAAATGGACTATAAGATCATTAGGTATACCATTTCTTAGTGATACTGAAATATTTATTAGAGGAGGTGGGTCAAGTATCTAAAGTATTTCAACTATGAGTTAGATTATATACATAGAAATAAGAAATATTGTAGTTGATTACATGACAAGTAATATGAAAATAGATGTAATATTTATGTCTTATGATGAGCAGTGGATGATATTGGTCATTGCAGACATGCATATAAATGTTCAGAAGTCATATGGAAGAGTATATTATACATCAAAAATGGTTATACCCAAGCTTCTGGATCAGATAAATAAATAAATGTTATCTTATCTGGAAAGATAATCTTTGTGAGATAACTTAAATTGTGGTAAACTACCAATTAAGTGGTGTTTTTTAGTGGTGGTGTTTTTCTTATCCATGGCCTAGAATGGTGTTTTAATGGTTTTGCGAGGAGTAGATGAGATAGTTTCTTTTAAATGGGTGGTATATATTGGTTTTAAAAAAATGTATCCTGATAATCATTTAAAGAACTAGTGTCTATAAATGAACAAAAATATAGTGATATTTATAGATATATTTTTGAACATTCAATTGGTGAAGCCCTTATATTATAGTAATTCCAGGCTGTGATAACCTCTGAACATTCAGAAGGGGAAGTGGGATGATTTCACTATGTATTTTTAGATTTTATAACCTAGGACACACCAAAAAATTAATTTATTATAAGTGATCGTGGATCAACTGAAAAAGGTATGTTAATCCTTACATATAATTGATACCAATAGTATGGATGATATAGGTAGTATTAAAGTGCATGAGGTAGTTCAGTTACACGTTGCATGGAGGATTATCCTTTCATATAGTGATCCTCATTTCCAATGTCATTTCTAGAAGGTTCATGATAATGATTTGAGATAATAGGTTCATCTAATCACAACCTATCATCCTCATATTATTGAAAAAATTGATCAGACTATTAATATTGTGGGGGATTTTTGTTGAGCCTATATTCATTATTTCCTTGGTACCTGGGAGAAGAATATATAACTAATAGAGATCTTGTATAAGAGAATCTTCCTTTAATCAATCCAGATGGAACCTTTTCAGTCTTTCTATGGAATTTCATTACATTAAACTTTTTTCTTGTTAGAGTAAAGTGAGTGAGAGATTATTGAATCAAGTCTCATGCAGGAGACATTTGAGTATTTTTAGTGGATCAACATGTGGTTAGAAACCACATGGTGTAAGAAAAAATTTAATGTCGACCATTAGAGATGAATTATAGAGATAGAATTTAGTCATCAGGTTTTTCAACATGTGTCACATTAGTTGCATAAATTCACTATCCAAAAACAAAGAAAGCTATCAAGTATCTTTTTTGGGCCATTTGAGATTGTGGTAATGGTTAGTTATGTGGAATATTTATTATTCCTTCCATATCTCTATATTCCTCTGTATTATGTGTTTTATGGATCAAAACATCACAGATATCATCTAGAAATTTATCATGTATTGTACATTGATGAATTTAAGAATTTTATATATGCATCATTTGAAGAATTTTTTTAGTAATTTTGACATCAATGTGAATATTCTCATGGGAAAGGTTATAGATTTAGTTTGAGTAATGTGTCTGCATTGTCATGCTGAATATGATACATGGGAGATGTGAAACTAATATGAGAGAAAAAAGTCCAAATCGTGTTCACTATAAACCCATTGTGATTCTTGGAGTAGGTTAGGGATGATATTTTATATGGTTGGGAGTTTTTAATATCCTTCCATGTGTTCCTTATATTTCCATCATCAAATTTTCTATTAAACATCTTTTGTTCGATTTTCCTAATTAATATATCCTGGGTGATTGATTTCCTTTTGCCGAATGATATAATTTTTTGGGAATATTTTCAAATGATTTTATAGGAATGTATTATTTTAATAAATGAATCCATAGTAATAAATTCAAGGGAATATGATGTTTATACCTGAGTTTGAAAGGATATTTAGTGGTTAAATATATTCTATTGAAATGGAATATAACACTCTGAAATCATAGTGTATCCTTCTCTTTTTATTATCTCTTCTTGTTATAGTGGAATATATTGAATGTAGTTGTATTTGTGTTTATATTTATCGTGTGTTATCTATGATTCTACATCCAATCATTTTTTCTATAGTTAGTTTCTACATTATTGGATTGAATAATTTTTTGATTACCTAAAAAATGTAGTTGGTTTAAAACCAAACCCTATAGTCTATGTCTATTTTCCAATTCTTCTCAATATTATTCGATTGTGTCAACATAATGTGGACAATAATAAATTGAATAATTAATGAAGATAAATAAAATAATTTTTTATTCATTCTAACATTTTCGTTCAATAGTGATTATACCTGACTTGAAAATACCTATAGTATGATCCATCCTTGGAAAATTAATTAAATAGTTAATGGGTTAACACATGTTTTACCAAGACATGAGTGCGCATGGGATTGATTGTGATATATTGACCTTAGAAAAATCATACCCCAATAATTGAATGGCTGGGTATAATTTGATAATAATTTGGTGAGAAAACAGGCATGGAACTGAATAAAGATATAAGATAATGAATAATTGGTAAATTGAAAGAATGATGGTAATTTGAATAATTAAATATTGTGGATTATGAGGTTATGTTGTGTTTTTTATTACATTATTATTTTGGTTCTGATTCATGACTAAATTCATATATTGAGTTCTTTCCCTAGATGATAAAATCATAATATAGACGGCCCAACACTATTATTATGAAATTAAAATTTAGAGTGCCTGGCTTGGATGCTGCAATGGTTAAATAGTGGTCTTTGACCCCATGTAAAAATAATTATACATATGTATTTTGTTGGTTAAATAATTACACAATGGGATGATGGTTATACTTATATGGGTAGTGATACATTCTCACAATTATTCAACAATGGAATGGAATCATATTGATTTTTATATTGTATTGATTGATTGATTACTAGACGTATTTATCACCATGTTGAATTAAATTTTTATCAGGTCAGTTTTTTGAAAACAATGTTGTGTTGACCTACTATGTTTTATCCACACCCTTGTCAGGCTGCCACATGGTACATGAGATGATAGTCTGGATGTACATTTGGATGAGTGAAAAGGACATTGTTGACGATTATTTATTTCGAGATGGCTTGAATCATAGATCCGAGATCAACATGGAGAACGAGATGGGGGACCTTTTTTCCATTTATATCAACATTGTATTTATTCTACACTACATTTAGTTTAACATTTATATACGTAGCGATCCCACTAATAAATTGTTCACTATTATTTGACTTGTTATTTAATTCAACACTTCCATGTTTACTTTTTTGTTGTTTCCATTATATATTTTATTATACTATTTATTATAGTTTATATACGCTTTATTGAAACTCTATAACTAGGGGAGTATTCTATCAACTATATTATCTACACCACCATTACTATTCACTAGCCTCTAAAATATGGGATGGTGTTCCTGAGGTCTAGTAAATAACTAAATATATCCATGTGTGATAGTGTTATATCAGGGGATGTTAAATAAGTATTATGGTGTATATTTTGTCGTGGTAAAACTATATAAGTGAAAATAGATAGAAAAGTTAGAGTTTTTTATATATATATCATTTGTATTTTTTGGATATCTAGGTTTTCATCATTCATAAAATTCCAAAAAATATTTTTTAGGGTTATATATGAAAAATATATTCCATATTATGATGTTATTAAATATTAATTTGGTCCTACATTATGATTAATTTGGTGGAACCTTTAGTGTATTTAACCTAATCCGTTGAATAGCCTTTGTTAGAATATTCGAAATGGATATTAGGTGTATATTAAATTATATCGGAATATTTCAAAGCAGTATTACATTTTTATAAATAAATTCCTAGATATTTAAGATGATATTGTTGTCCCTAAAAAAATTATTGATTTTTACATTGTTTGTAATTTCAAAAACCCTATATTTGTGGTCAATATTAGATTAATAATGCATATTTTATAATTTCATATTTGTTTGTTTTGAACATAGATTCAATTTTCTGTAATTTAATTACAGTTAATGATGATCTAGTACATTATTATTATAATTTTTCAATGCATATGAGGATAATTTTCCATAATCATATTGGAATTTTATTTAGAAATAAAATATTCCATAATGTTTGAAATATTTTTCGGGGTGATCATTTAATAATTATTATCCTTTAGGATATTTTCATTATCACTGCTATATTATTTAAAATAACATGTGTAAAACATTTCATCGAGTGTTGGAGTTAAATATTCATGAAATACTAAATTATGGTAATGAAACTTCTATTTTCAAGAGGATTCATCAAATTTATTTATATATTATTTATGTTTATTACTATCACATTTCTTTTATTGTGTGTTATAATAACTAATTAAACAATGAAACTTTTTCTCATCCTTGCATTCACTAATGAAATTTTTTTTAAAAATGATAAAATTATTAAAAATAGGTGTTTCCCTAGTTTATTATATATTAAATTTTTTCATTGAACAATAAAATAATGGATTCAAAAAAATAAAAATATTTTAGGTAGTAATATTGTGGATAATCAATGAAAATGGAAGAATAGTTAGACTATAGATTAAAATTACTATTTATGTATAGATAATTATTCAATTTCAAGCCGTTACGGAATTACATTACATAGATTCTCATAGTGATGGAATTATTGTTGGAATTGATTTTTTATGGGTCAATTTTAGTTCTCTTATTTTATTGGAAAAGTTAATTCTTTATGGTTACAAAAAATAATTGTCTTATATTTTTATGAAATTAGTTAGAAGTTAATGTAAATAATTTAGAAAAACCTAAATTTAATTTCACTGCCATGGGTTATAGTGTCCCATGAATTTTATTGTTAAATATAACATATTTTTTATTTTGTAATGTTTTATATTATATTTATTTTTCTTCCATATAATTTCAAAAGTTCAATTATGTCAATAGTTCATAAAAATATATTAATAATATTTTACAATAATCAATATTTTATTAAATTATTTAATGATCATGAAAATACTATATTCATTAATGTTAATTGGACATGGTTTAAAATATAAACTCTGTCCCTATTATATATCAATTTTCTTTTTATAGTTACATTTTGATATCTTTATTATAAAAACATTAATGTGGTGGTAATTATCTTAGATGGTGAAAACCATGAGATATGGGAGAAAACATAACCAAATATTTTCAAAATTTTACATCATGAGATGATTAAAAATAATAATCATATTATATTCTAATTTTATCATTTTGGGACCATTTTACACTGAATATTAATTTATATTAATTTAATACACAATGTAATTCCAAGAGTTTCCTTACACTCACTTATAAAAGGGAACCCCATATTCACTTTTCAACACACATCAAGAATGATTTTGTTCATAAAATACCTACATAAATACCTTATCAATAGAACTCCATATTTTTTGAGGAATTATTTTGGGATGAAGAACAACCTTTATGGGATTAGCCTTTGAAGAATAGGATATTTCCCAACTAAAGGTCATAAATTTCAATCAAATGTTATTTGTTTTACATATTCTTTTATAACCATTATAGATTTTTAAAATGTGTTGACATAACAAAAATAGTATATTAAAATAATATATATGTTATTTTGTTAATTTAATAACCTTTATTTATCTTATCTTCCATTAAATATGAAATGAAACCATCATTCATGTGTGTGGAAGACTACCACCTCATGAACTGATGTAATTCTTATTCCATCATCACCTCTAAAATATGGTAATAATGATCAATTAAATCAATAAATATTATATTATAGAAATAATAATCATTTTTTAAATATAATACTTCTTCTTTTTTCTTACCATTTAATCTATTGAAAAATTACAATGGTGTTTGTCTGTATGTTTTCCTGAATAGCTCTATTAAGAAATTTTATTCATTATTATCACGAAATAACATGAATGGTATATATAATAATTTTAAAAAATAATAATCCTATATTTTTAATTAAAATTATATTTTATTTTTAAAATAATACTTACCTATTTCTGTTGATTTCGTTCAAAAATTATAATCTTTAATGATGAATATATACATAATATCATCTCTATGATTGTAACATAGTCCACTATTTGATAACCATCATTCATGGTTGGTTTTAAAAATATAATTTATGAATACATATTATAATTATATATTTAACCTTATTTTTGAGATTATGGAAAAAAGTATCTTGGACCATAATCAATATACTAATTTAGTTTTGAAATTACAAATCAAACATCCTCAAAACACAAGATGAGGACACAACTGCTTATGTAATTAAATAATTAATTTAATTACATGAAATTAATGGTTTCTGTATCTTGGATTAAACAAATAAAATGTTATTAATAAATAATGTATTCTGTATATGTTAATTATATATGAGTGAAAGGTCATACATGTAGTGTATTGACTTGTGGAAAGGGATTTCATATCAATCTATATTCATTGAGGCATATTTTTTTTATGAACCTCTTTATTTTTATATGGTTGATTTTTTTCACATCAAGTAGGTAATATCATTAATAATTCAAAATCATGGAATTTTGTTAGTAAAATTAAATTATTTCATCAAAGGGTATTTGACATGAATGTTATTATGTTGTATGGGGTCTCTTAAATAAATTTCGTTTTGTAGGGTTATATCACATATCAATCGATTTTTTTTCCATGATTATATTTGAAATTATGTTTTATTTATTTTTTTTGTATTTTCCTAATTTTGTTTTGGGATTTACATATTTTCATCCTAGTTTCATCATTGATTATTTCTTAATTCGACGATATGTTTTTTATAAGGTTTATCCATATAAAATTCTATTTCGTTTCAACATGAATTTATGTTATGTAAAAACATCATTTTATAAGGTGTATATTATAAAAATTGGGATATTTTATCTTGAATGAATCATTTATCATAATATCTAAAGTTATTTTTATGTATACTATTTCATGATATATTTATTCAGTTGGTAAAAATATATAAGGTTTTTCATTGTCTCAATTTCAATTCATTGAGACACAAAATATAGTATTCCCCATTATTTATGGCATATGGTGTACATATATTCCTATTAAATTATTTTGAAATGTTTCTTTCATGGATATTATATTTGTTATAAAATCTTGTTATTTTTCTTTTTATGTTACTAGTTTGAAATGATTTTCTATTTTAAAAGAATGAAAATGGAATTTCTTTAAAAATATAATTTTAATTTATTTAAATAATTTTAACTATAATCCTCTTATATGTATCTTACCTTATTTTAATAATTTTATTTAATAAAAATAAATTTTTCCCAAATTTATTTTCCATGATATCTGATATTTATTTGTTGTGTTTTAAAATAATGTTTGTTATCTTTTTTGAATGGATCACATTTAACACTAAAAAATAGTTTGAAAATAAAAATTATTATTTATCCATCATTAAATAAAGTGATTCTCCAAAATTCATTGATCATCATTGTTTTGAATAAACCATTACATGATTCCAAGTTAATTTTCAAATAAATTATTATATTAATATCCTTTGGGTTTTTATAAAATATTACCAAATGAAATGTTTGTTTTTTTCTACTATCAAAGGTGTGTTTAAAATATTATTTTAAATTTATTTTAATATATTTAAATAACCTATAATGATTAATATTATTTACAAGTATTATTGACTAATGTCTCTATCCTTTTTTGTTTCCCTTTATGGATTACTTTAATTTCTTTAAAGCAGGTGTGTTGAAATCAAATTATTTTCCATGTTATTACCAATTTATAATTAAATTTTTTTATTTTTATAGGGTGTTATTTTAAAAAGATAAAACTTATAAATACTTTGATCATGTATAGTAAATATAAATTGTTGGTTATTATGGTGGTCCTAATTGTGCTTATATAAACTGGGGGTACATATACAACTTACATGAATGGGTAAGCCCAATACAACATATACAAATCATTATGTCATATATAACTTATAAAAACATGTTATCCTAATACAACAAAGACCAATGAGTGATCCCATAAAATTATACAATGGGTGATCCCAATATAGATCTTCAATTCATTGGGTAATGAGCATTTTCATCAAATAGAATATTGAGGGAGTTACCCTGTGTGGTTTTCTTATAGATTTAAATGGGATCCTATTATTTCTTTCCTGAGTAAATAAGGGTTAATAAGATAATGTATCTAGATATGAAAACATTTTATTTATAAATTATTTGTGTTTTTAATGATTCATTTTTTATTTATTACCTCACATGGCCCAAGATTATAGATTAATATTACTCTTTACATTCATAGATATGTATTCTGTGCCACATGTTAAATAGTATTGTTTTTTATGTGTATGATTGGTTTAATGATGTGGTGAAGGACTTTGATTATGTCATCATACTATTATTCTCATAAATAATCACTCATTAAATTTAATTATTAATGATTATATTTACCATTATAGATTTTTTGTTCTCAACCTTCTCATGTGTGTTTTTGCTTAGGTTATAAAGAATGATGTAAATATCTTTTGTCAATATATCATTCATGTGTGAAAAAATTTGTGGGAGATACAAAATAATTTTTATTGAATATTAAATGCATGGTATATTGAGAAAAAGTATCACATAATGACATGGTTATTTTTATGTATGATTATTTTCCAATTGCATAAAAATATAAAATTAAATATCCTTGGGTATATACATGATACAAGATTTCATTTTCAGGTTGAATGTTTTGGATGGTTCAAATTGGGACACAATTATCTGTATAAAAATTAGAAATGTAAATATTATATATATTTTTCACTGAATTTGGTTGTGTAGATCTTGGTCCAATAAATTATTTATTATTTTATTGTAGTGTAATGTTGGGTGTATTTTTTTAGAAAATTTAATCTTACATATTCATGAATAATAAAAACAATTAGATAAGTCTACAACATCTCCCACAAACATAACTAGCACAAAAGTTATATATATATATATGTCTAATAAAATTATTTTATTACTCTCATGATCACTCAAATTAATTGGATCTTAATATAACTCGAAAAGGTTTTCATTATAATTAAATGATAAAAAAGAGATAATCAGAATTTTAACTGAACTCTCTAACCATTTAAATAACTGTACGGTAAAATAATTTAAAAAATAATCCAATATAAAAATATATTATATCCACACAGAAGAGGGTTAGGATTGAAATTATGAAAATATATTAATGAAATATAGAAATCAACATAAAGATAAAGGATTCATGTACAGAAAATAATGAAATAATGAAGACTCATCTATTTTTTGGGGGTATTTATATATTTAATATGTAAATAAATTTAAGCATTAATAAAAAATGTGTCATTAATAATAACAAAAAATATTGAGAATAATAATTTTGGTCATGAAACTACACTGATAAAAACAATATACATGAGAAAGAATTAATTTGAAATTACTAAATGATTTCATAACATTACAAATGAAAAACAATATATATCACTATATAATTAAATAACCACCATTACATTAATAATAAGATTTTATATATTTTATTGATCCTCCATCGTTAAAAATAAAACAAAAAATCGCATTTAAAAAATGACTGTGGAAATTAATTGGGATGTCAATTTCTCAACTTTGAACTCCTAAATTATTGCCCTATTTTTTCTTCAAATAGATGTTATTGGAATTTATTTCTAAGAAGTAAATTTTTCATTAAAAGATAGCATAGAAAAAATTTCCAAATAGTTATTCTAAAATTTAGAAAATATTCTAGTTAAATGGATTTTTTATTTAGGTGTATTGGTCAAAATGGTGGTCTGGCTATTTTTTCCTTGAAATATAGCCTAGAATATGAACATCAATTAAGGATGACATGATTTCATTATGAATGATTTAAAAATCCACATCCTAATTTTAATGAAATTATAGTCATAATTTTCTTTTTATTTAGTTAAAATTTATACTTTATTCCATTAATTGTGTAGTTAACATATGTTTTAGTGGCTTCTAGTCCAGTCTAAATTCATTAGAAATTTATATATTTGGTTAAAAATTTGTCCACCATTAATTTATAATAATATATTATCCCATAAAGAACAATTTAATCTGCATAAATTGGTAAATATTATACTAATATTTAAAATTTATATCATGAATTTAAAATGATCTACACGTTGACACCTAAATAGAAAAAAAAAATACACAGTAAACATGAAGTGTTTATATGATGAAAAATGATTTTCATATTATTAAATAAAAAACCATGTACTTTATGAATAATGACGAACATGAAAACAGATAAAATTAAAATAAAAATTATGTGTATTTAGTATAAACATAAAATCATGATACACACTTCAAAAGTGGTATTTAGGGAATATAATTATTATTTAATATATGTAGTGGGAAAATTATAATGATATTTTATGCAACAGAGGGTACCTACTGTGTGTTATTTGTACTAACTTCACATAGTACTCTAGAATAGACCAAATTTGATTCATTGTGGATGAAATATATTTTTTAGGATATTTTTTTCCTATAAGGGTACCTTGTGTTACTACACTAGAATACCTCCACATATTACTCTAGAATACCCCCAACTAGATGCATTGTGGATGAAATATGGTCCTTGGTGAATCCCATGTTCTAAAATTTAAGGGATTTTTGGATTTTTATGCTTCATTCGGAAGATCAATTCTCCGGGGAATCATAAAATCCCATAGGAATATATCTTTATCATGATGAAAAGGATTAAATTGAATAGAATTAAATAGTTTAATATGTTGATGCCACACACATTTAGTCTGAATAGTTGAATCTTGTAAGAGACATGTACAGTTCACATAGGAGATATATGGGTTGTCCATGAAGTACAATCAACATTATAAATATTCCCGACCCTCCACCACTTGACTTTTTCTTCTATTCAAAATCATATTTCCCTCCATGAAATAAGTAATCCATATACATAACTCGGATTGAATTATCCATTATCAAATTTCTTATAATAGACCAAAAAATGGAATAACATTTATATATGGAGACAAAATCTTTTACATGGATTCTAGGTAATGATAAAATATATACACATTCCCTAGGACATGTTCATGGTAAGTATAAAGGAAATGATAATTCATGTGTTTATTTTGTGGAGTATACATGGTTACAACATTGAATTGTTTACTATGATAATTTTTAATCATTAATAGTACAATCATTTTATTATTTACAAAAAATAACATCGGAAGAGCATGAACATTTTGATGTAATGACAACAAGATAGGTTGAGATGATTCTAAAAATTAAGGCTAGTAGAAACTAAAAATTCACTCAAAGTATAAATTTTTATTATAACTTATATGATCAATCCATTCGAACTATTCTATATCAAATATGTTTAAATTTTATGGATTCATTATAATATTTGATGCTCCAATTCTCATGTGGGGAGTGGGAAATATGCAACTACACTTTCTTACGTGGAACGAAGATGTATCCAGAGACAAAATTTATATAATAAAATGTTTTCTCAATGAGAGTATCCATAATTATAGTTATTTTCTTAGTTAAACCCCTTATAACATATTAGAGAATCAAGTAAAAGTATATCCATATTTTCTTTGGATTGGGTTATTCGGGGATAGTCAGAGAAGTGATCAATGCCCCATTACTATAAAAAATTTATTAAACATAATAAAAAGATTTAATAATGAAAAACTTGATATGGGAATAAATATAAGGACAACATTATAAGGATATATGATTCACATCTATCATGGGGTCTGGTGAAATTAGATATAATTTTTTTAGTGAAGCACAGTCACTGACAATAGTCATGTCCTTTGAGGAACCACTAAATTTGGTTCGCTTACTTAATCTAAATCACATAAGCTATATGTTTTTTTTTTGATTTTTTCTAAGAAGGAAATGAAAAAATATGTTTTTATTTTATTTTATTCAAATTATTACATTGATAAGGATAATTTAAATGATTGAGAATGTTTTAAAAAATTGAGTTTTGTAATAAAAGTAAATGGGATTATGATCAACCTTGTATTCGATAATTATTATCCATTAATATTTTTATTTTTTTTGATAATTCAAACATGATGTCTCATTATTAAATTAATTTTATATATTTCAAAAATTTGGTATCCTTGAGAGATTAATAAATCATGATTCAACCTCCTCATATAACCATGGTTTATGAAACACATCAATCTAAGGTGGTACATCTTCCAAGACCCACCTCAAACGATGCTGTTTGATATATTGAATATATCAAATACTTCATATGATGATTTAACCGATTGAGTGATATAAATGATTTTTAAATAAAATAATAGAAATCGATTGCGTTTCTTGTCATTTTTGTGTAGTCCTTAAATAAAGTATATTCACAAAACAATTCAATCCATTCAAATCAAAAACGATCATTAAATTTAAATATATTAGGTTCTTGGGGAAAATATAAATTAAACACACACAACACACACATAGAAAAAATAAGAATATGACAAAATTGGTGGAGGAATAAGATGAAACATTTATGATCCTTGGTATAGATCTTATTAGTGTTCAAATGATGGTATGGGTTGATTTTTAATGGTTGTTCATGACTCCATTTATATTCCATATTATTCCTTCACAATATTCTTAATGTTATCCCCGTTGAATATATAAATTTTATAAATGTGTTTTCAAAAAATTTTATAATATATTTGTTTATCATATCACCTAAAATTTTCATCATATTCAGTAATTTGAATGGGATTTATGTATTTTTTACAGGGACAATTTATTTCACCTAGGAATACTCTCTGGATTCCATATATATTGTTTATCTTGCATTAATGGCCTTAAAAACGGCAGATTAACACATGTAGTCCTTCAAGAATGTTTTTAAAAAATTTATTTCTTGTCTCCCCCAAATATTTGTCTCTATTTTTTCTATATGATAATGAGATATGTTCCCATCTCCAAAATTCTCTAGATCCATGAAAAAATTTTAAAGCCCAATTTGTTAGCTAGTTTTGGGCTTAGTAATTGTTGATTTATCTTTATGTCTAGTAGAATTAACTAAATTTCATGATATATAGAATCCTAAAAAATTATTTGTTCCATAATTAAGATAAGTATAAAAATTTAATGGGAAAAATATAGATATAATTTAAAATATTTAAAAACCAAAGTAAGTTATATTTCCAATTAAGATCAAACTTTTAATAAAATTATAAAATATAATAATAGAATTTTAAATAACACATTTTTTAGATTTAAAACATTTAAATTCAAATTAAATGTTTGTAAAATCTTTTTTCTATCAATTACCCCACAAAAAAACCTTTCTGGTCCTCAGGAATAAAATATAATCATTGATTCAAATTGGACCCCAATGTTACCAATATTCCAATTTCAACCCAATAAAATAAATAAAATTCAATTTAAAACCGAAATATAAAATTTTAAACTATTAATCTAATTTTCTAATATTTGAATAATTAATCAACTCATATATTTTACTTCTTTCTATTAATTTATGAGGGAATTTTCCTTCTCATTTTTTCAACTTCCACAGTACAATATTATTAGACATCCCCAATCATTAATTTCCACGCCTTATTTTTTCTTCACACATATCACAAGAAAATATTCACTTATATTTATTCTCATATCATAAGAATATTCTCTTTATCCACAATCTCGTATAGGAACTACATTCTCTACTATTTAAATACAATATAAACATAAAATAATAAGGATATAAAATAATGTTTTGAAGAAATAGTTGGATTAAGGATATTAGGGTTGGATTATTTTAAAAATTAAGGCTCATGGTAGAATTTCATATGTTAAAAAATAATGAAATTTATTAAAATATATATTTCACAAAATTATGGTTTAGGTTTGGAATCATGTTCTCATTTTTTTATTCCGGAATATATATATGTATCTAATAAATTTTACCTTGGAAATATTTTTCATTTTCATTATTATCTCGAACATCATTCTTGAGTATGAGTTTTTCATATTTATCCTAGAAAACATCTTCTGGAAATTAATAAAAATTTAAAGAGGAAATTTGGATCTCCCCTCTTCGGTTTTGACAAATTTCATAATGAATTCAGGGAAGTAATTCTAGAATTCAATGAGTTTTCTGGATATTCCTTCAAGAACTATTTATTTTAGGGTATACTTGGGATCATGTTAGAGGTCCTTGAATTCCTCTTCTTTGAAAATTTTTCTTGTGTCCCCCCTAATCTATCTAGATGAAAATGAACCACTATCTTATATGGACCACAGTTCATTAGCTATTTTCTATTTCACCTCAATGTTATTGTTCCATAAATTGAATAAAATATCATTGGAAAATATCAATTATATTTTTAGTATTTATTTTTATCAAGTTAAAAAAATATAAAAGTTAAAATAGAATAATTTAGTAATTTATTCATTGTATCCAGTACAACAGTACAATTTTTATACATAATATTGTGAGGTATGGTCAATATTCGTAATATTTTTTCTAGTGAAGCACAACGGCCGACTAGGGTGATCTCACTTGATGAGTCATTTAGATTGGATCACCTACTTTTTTGTACTCAACTATGTTATTTCTTTATGTGGTTTTATTTATTCTAATAAATGAATATAAAACATTTTTTATTAAAATGATTTCTTGATGAATAAAAATTTAAACTATGATGAATATATAAACAGAATGTGTTATGGGAGAAAGGGATTGTCCATGGGTTCATACTTTTATTCAAATCATTATTATCCTTTTCTTTTTTATTTGACAATTAAAACATAATATATAATGATTAAATTACCATTATTTATTTAGAAATTTTTTATTATTTGAGATCTAAAGAAATCATGATTATACTACCTACTCTAAATATGGTTGACGCACTTTGGTATAAGTTGTTCCATCTTTCATGACCAACCTCAATCGATTATATTTTATGCGATGATTTTTATCAACTCATTCATGTGAAGATTTAACCAATGGAGAGGTCAAAAATAGGTTTTAATAAAATAATATAAATAGATTTAGTTGCATGTAATTTATGTGTGGTCACTAAATATTGTTCATTTACCTCATTAAACATACTAAATAAATATACTAAAAAATATAAAGTATACATTAATTAAAATTAATAATCATCATTACCTCCCACAAGAAAATACTAATGTCCAACCTCTCATTCAAATTGTAAGAGATCATAGTGTTGGAGAGGATATGATAAGATTAGAAAGAAGAAAATAAATTTTTAGAAAATTTAAATAAGAATGTTATACAAATATTTATAATAATAATAATAATTTCATGATAATATATCTACTAATAATAATTTTATCAATTCTATAAATACTAAAATTAAAAATAACATTTTAAATAATAAAATGAAGAGAATAAGTTAGAAGATTAATTAATGGATGAAATATTTAATAAAAATGCTCGAATTTATTTTATTAATACTAAAATGAAATTTAAATTTCTTTTAAAAATAAAAAACATAAGTAGCAAAATTAGAGAAGAAAAATAGTAAGATGAATAATAAATTAGGGAGGAATAATATGGTTTACTGTGACTCCTTGATGGATATATAGTCTATTTTGGTCAACCAATGGTCGGATATGATTTTGAAAAGGGGTGTTTTCATTCATTTATAGGGTATAAGTTTCTCTTGTATGTTACCCCATATTATCCCCATTAAATAGCATATTTTTGGAATAGTTTATTAATAAAATTTGTTCATAAATTACATTATTTTATCTTCTCTAAATATAAATTTATTTTTCCATGGTTATATATATTTAGGTCTATTTTACGTTGATAAATTATTCTTCCTTGGAAGATTCTCTATATTATATATCACCTTTTTTCCATGAAATAATGGCCTTGAAAATATATTATTAACATGTGTACGACTAAATAAATGTCTTTAATCGAACTCTTTTATGACACTCCTCTGAGTATTTGTGTATTTAGTCACTACAATCCGGATATATGGTCCAACCAAAAACAATTACCAAATTTATGAACAGTCTTTATAACCCAACTTGTGCTCTTGTTTTGGGCTTCGAAATGGTGGATTTATCATTAGGATCATAGGAATGAAATGAATCCCATGATATAAAAAATAAATAAAAATAAATAGTTTCATGCTTATGATAAGTATAAATGACTTTTATTTCTTAATTATAGAAATAATTTAAAACGTTTGATATCCAAAATTGTCCTTTTTCCAGTTAATCTCAACCTAAAACTAAAATAATTAAATGTTATAATATCAATGAAATTAATAATTTTTTGTGATTAAAACAGCTAAATTAAAAATAAAATTGTGGAAAATATATTTTTCCAATATAAATAATGAAAACAATCCTTAATGATGATGATATAAAAAAAATTCACACCCTTCACTATATTATAATATAATGTATATTTAACTAAGTTTTCCTCCATATGAATTTTGGTAGCTTCAAATTTTTTTTTTCCATGTATTCAACAGAATCCATCTAGTCGATGAAGATTTTCAAGGTAAAAAATATTATTGGTTCATCATAATATAACCAACATAAACATACTTTCATTCCATTTAATTCTTTATAAAAAATTAGTATCATAATTATCAACATACATGAAAACCCCAATCATAGATTAAAAGGAAGTAAAATTTCTAATAAATTTATGAATGATTCGGTTTATAAATCCATTAATGGTTCTGAATATAGCACCACATCATGTCGGTCTTTGTGTACCGTGTAATTAACCATATACATTATCTTTAATTGACATTGGATTTCGAGGAATCAACCTAATTTTCATAGGATTAATTGGTTTTTAAGGAAAACCATTAACCCAAATAATATTAAGAGTAATAAGATCATCCATATAATTTTACATACATTTGACATAAATTATAGAGTCCGTATGAATACCCTTTTAGAAACCCATAAGAATACCCATTAACTAATGATTAATTCCATTAAACATTAGTTAAATTCTATCAATCCACATATGAAGTCGTGTAAAATAAAAAAATGGAATATGATATTTTTCACCTTCATGTTGATATAATGATTATCCAAAACACTAAAAAAATTACAATATTGACATTATTTTGAAAGGTGCGAGAACAAATATATTCTGTATATATCCAGTGTATCATAAAAATGATAAATCAACGAAAATACAAGTATTTTACTAACCACTTTTCATATATACGTAGAATCATTATGTATATTTAGAGGCCTCCATTTGGATTTTTTAATCTATTGGAGGTCATTTGAGCCATTCATTCTTGATAAAGAGAATCCATGTTGTTTTAATAATAGTTTCTCATAATGATCATCATCTATCACGGTATACTATCATCACTACCATACATATTTCAATATAATATCATTTTGTTGGTAGTGGATATTTTGTTTTGAGCCATAAAATGTACTTCAATACTCATTATAAGTATATGGAATAATGTTCTGTATATTTTTTTGGGTGGTAACAGTTTCACATTTTCAAAATGGATTAATTCATTATAGGTGAATTTATTAGTAATATATGAAGAAAAAATATGATCATTATCAATAAAAACTATAATTAAAGATATAGTCTAGATATTAATATTTATTTATTTAGAATGAATCCATTGGGTGTTAGTTAAGACCTCCTCAAATGGTCCTAGATGGTATGTCAAAATGATGAATATAAGATGAACCAATTCCTCCATTATATTCATTTATTGAATTAAGTACAAATAAAATTCCAAAGAGTAATTATTATAAATAATCTTTCTCAAATTAAAGCTAGAAAATAGAGAGTGATTTAAAATTATGATATTATTAATACCACATTATCTCACATTAATAGGCATAACTCATTTATTCCAAGAAACTATGACATTTCTCCTTTAAAAATTCACCCAGAATAAGAAAAAATTATAGTTGGGTGTCTAGTTGATTAATGAACTCCCATTGACATTTTAAACTTGAATATAATACATAGATATATATATATATATATAAATATAAGCACAAAATGTAGAAGTTAAATTACACCATATTGAGGAATATTATTCCTTTCCAAAAATAAATTTGAAATGTTATCCCACAAGATATCCTTTCAATGTCTATGACTCTAATCCTACGTAAGAATAATGGTACTGAAATGTATATAAGGTGTGGATTTCACTTATTTTGGTGAATATAATTTAGAATTAACATGTGGGATACTATATTAAATAAATTACAAAATATGACCATAGATATATGGATTACTCAAGAAGAATGTAATGCTGAATCAAAACATGGATGTTTATTAGTCTATGACCACTTATTTCAAGGGTAATTCAAAAATTATTATTGTTATAGATTCTAGTCACAATCATAATATAGAGAATTTAAGTATTAGTTCAAGATAATTGATGGAAGTTGGATTATATGATGTTGTTTGAGTCTCAAAAACTATATAACATCCGAATACTCATTTTAATTTAGAAACACTTATCATGTGTATCCTGAACAAAAATGAATTCTAATTGGCTATAGTGAGTAATGAATCATGTAATAGGATAAGAATATGTATAGTGGGGAACCAATAATTGGAGAAATTTTAGATTTTTTATCAACCAGCATCATTATTTGAAAATTTTAAATGTCACCCACCAATTTCAAATGAGTTATTAATTCATTCAAAGGCTTTATGTGGGATATCCCCATCCCAAAGTTGATTTTTCCATTTAAGTAAGAAATTTCATACTCATAATGCTGACTAGTAACAAAACAAAACCCAAGATACCATAAACATCCCTCATTCATTAAAATAATGGGATTCCCCAAAAAAATTGGATATCATTGGAAGAGGACCATTTCAACAGGTGGGGCTGGATGGTTATTTTCATAGCTCATTGATTATTTGACTTATTGTTTTCCTAAATAAATTCATGATTGGATCCCTTAAAATAGTAAGAGACTCAAAAGAATGGGTTAGAATCAATACCTAAATGATGGGACCCAAAATTGAATATGATAAATTGATCAGTTTGGTAGTTCTATTGTTTGAAAATCAATACCCCAATCTTGGGAAATTATATAATTAGAGGCCCCTTATTAGATTTTCAGACGCTACCATATTTCATGGGGGAGGTTGGACACTCAAATAGGCATATATAAGTTTTTCAATGCATAACAAATTCACAATTTCTAGTATGGAGTAATGATATAGAGTATAATAGGAGTCATGAAATTTTCATTAGATTATTGAGAGGTTAATAACATGATTATTCATTACAAAATTTTTGTCTTCATACTATATGATGGTCTGACATTCCCTACCACTTGTAACATGAATTTGACCCAAGATGCGTGTGTCTCTATGATATCCATCAATTGGGTGTCATTACCATAACAATTTATTATTTTGTCACATATGAGGGGAATATTCTATAAATTTCATGAAATACATTCTCTTCTTTCAGATTAAGTTTCTTTGGCAACCCTCAAGTCTATGATCTGAGATGAATCCAATGGTATCATATCGATTCAATATAATGATATTGTAGAAAAATATTGGCATAATATTATCTTTTCCACAAAACTGGTCATATAAAATATTTCATTATACACTATGTTGAATATTTTTTATACTCATATATTGATAAGAAATTTGGTGAGACAGTTCACAAACTCATGGACCCATTAGAAGCATAAAGTGAAGAGTTTCAAGAGTGATCAGTAAAGGTTAAATGAAAAGTATATATGGTAAATAAAAAACCAATAAAACAGAAATGTAATAGGAATAATATCACATCAATAGTGTCATCCTTATTATAGATTTCAAATAATCATGTTGAGAAAATATATTTTTCACCATTTGAGATGAGAGTGGTTACACTTCATTTTATTTCATTAAATTTTCATTTTTCCAGATACCATGAGAGAGTGTGTTTTATTGTTAAATAATAATTATCCATGCAGTTATTGTATTTTATATTGTGGAAATAAATTATATTTATGCGGGTCTGGAAGATCTTAGTCCCCTATTTAGTCTCTTTTAACGAAGATAGTAATGAAGTAAAAGATTATATATATGATATAAAAGAATATATTTATTTTTTGATGGATAATACTATTCATTCTATTCTATTATGTATGTCAATGGGAATTAATACATGAAAGGATGATTAATGTAATAATCAAACATAATCTCGGTATGATTTAACAAGAATTTTCCTCTTGGGTATGGAATTTTGAAATTAGTGCCATCTTGAAAATAGCTTCTTATTAGTTATTTACTAGATTTGATGGAGTAGTTTCCCCCTATCATGTCCCCAATATACACTAATAAATATTACATGATTTTAATAGGTACACATTCAAAAAATAATGAGGATGTAGGGACAATCTCTCTATGCCACACGGATCCCATGCTATATGTGGTTTATACCTCTCAACAGGAGATTCATTTACATTCATGAGTTTCACATTCTTGTGATATGAAGACTGAGGATATATTCAAGAGAATAGATTAAAATTATTTAGAAATATGACAAAACAACATTATTATAGGTGAATACATCATTTAATTAATAGCATGTGATATAATTATTCTTCCTCAACATCAACATTATTTGAGAATATACAAGTCCATCATCCATGCATTAAGATATATCTCCCCCTCCCTCCTACAAGGTTCATAATGATATTTTAACCCCAAAGGGGGTATCTATGGGAATATTGATATATACAATTTAGAAAAGGATTAACTTAATTTTAATATAAATTTCAAAGTTAAAATTCCTATATGGTGATAGGGGAGTATCCAATAAATATTAACTAAATTCTACAGTGAGTATATAATATTTAATAACTTACATTATTGTAATTGGGATCATTAAATTTAATGAATCATTAAAGATGATGGATGAGATATTTTTAACCATCGAATGGTATAACCATGTATAATAATTCCTCAATTTTAACCTGGGGATAAAAGGGAATGTTAATTCCTCATTTATGATTGACTTAGACACTCCCATGCACGGTGTTATGACTAGTATATCTCAGACGTTTAGACTTATCTATATATAATTTCAAAATTATATTTTTTCAGTGGGATATTTCTATAATTCCAATTATTTTAGTAGTGGTGTCCCTAAAAAGGTTTTAAAAGTATAGATCCCCATAAACAACAACAACTACAGCCTAATGTTCTTAGAGAAGGTCGTATTCACTAGGATATGTTAGTTTCACTGATAGATGAGTATTCTAATGAATGGGAGTGATTGAATCATCAAATTGATCAAGCCATAGAAAGGTAGTGATGATAATGTTAGGAAACCATTGATGGTTGGGGGTTCTTCCACCATAACATTAGTAATCCTCTTTGGGAAGAGTATCATAATGTAACACTCTCAAGGGTGAATGCTCCCATAGACACCGAAACACTAGAAAATTGAGAATATTAAAAGAATCCTCAATACGTGTTTCCTATAATTAATTTATAATAAATATTTTTTCATCACTAACCTTAATTTTACATTCTTAATAAATGAGTCTCATTGATGGGGAATTTATTACGAAATCTAAAAAATCAGAATGCCCTAATGTTAATATTTTATTAGAACCTACCAGCTTTATAGGTGGACTTACGTTTTTTATTTGAGTGGGTTAGTACCTATGTATGTCTCACCCTCTAATGGTGATATAGAATGTGATAAATATGATCTTGATGTATTTTGTACTTCTAGAAAAAACATATAAACTATATTCTGTATGATAATATCTCAAACCCAATTAAGATGCCTTCTATAAATTATATACATGATTCATCAAATGTTTTCAATGCTCATGTATGATGTTTATGACTCCTTAATGATCCATATAGTCATGTATTGTATTCTCATGATATGAGAATGATATGAGGCATAAGATAATCTTATGATGTTGGAAAATATAATGGACCAATTTTTTATCATTCAAACTGGTTTGTCACAAGAGTAGTCTTATCAAGTAGAGGTCGAAATAGAATGGTGTATCATTGTAGTTGAAATGAATATCCAAGTGGAATTTATTAAGTAGAAACTATAATTCACTAATATATATATATATTTTTGAATTACATGATACTTAAAGATCATGATCACCGAGTAAATGTTTTTTGTTTCTAAAGTAGATTAATTTCATTACCTAATGTTAATATGGTTGTGAAAATGACCCTACATCAACATGGTATTGATAAATAACAGAAATCAATTACTAAACAATGTTATTATAATGAGGTATCTTTTGTATTCACTACAATAATTAAAAGATTTTTATTCTTATTAATGACCCACTTTACTTTTTCAATGAATGAATGAATTATTTTGAATCATTTTCTATTATTTTATTTTGATATAACATTTATTTTCAAATGAGAATAACCATAAAAACCTCAAATACATATAATATGATAGAATTATTGTAGTCGAACTCTGAATTGGAATAGATAAGTTCAATCATGATTCCTTAACACCCACTTATATATGGTTTCCCCATATAAATATATCACAAATATGAATTGTCATGGGTTCCATAATTATATAATAGAGTTGACCTATTTTGATGTGGAATATTATTTAATGGGTGTGTCTCATATATGGGTATATGAATATATTCCATCAACATACACTATAGATTTCATGATTTGATGTGAAAATTTTCTTCCTTGGTTTCAATCAATGATTGTTATCATCATAATATATATCACCATACACTAGTGTTAGTCCATTTGGATATGAATTGAGACTACTAAATGTGATTATGATAACAATGCACTAATTTCAAATGAGTATTCTAATGTTTAAAAGGATTTTAGCAATATAAAGATTCATACTTCTGGGATTTCCATGGTTTTATTGAAATGATATTCAAGGCATGATGGGTTGGTTTATCATTTTTATACTCTATGGTTCTTATAATTAATAGATTGAATAATGATGTTACCCTATATTGGGAGCCACATTAATTTTTTCCTTTATTTTATTTTAGTATTCTTTGGCTCAAAATTATTTATTATACTCGTTTGAAAGGTACATAGAATGTTGGGACATGAATTCTTCTTCAATTGGAATTTGGGAATTATAAACATAAAAAGTTATTTTTTTTATTAAATGATCCATTTTACCTAGATCATTTATACTGTATCTCTAGAAAGAGTGGATTCAAATTTTTCCCATTATTCCCTTTGAGAGATTTTCTTTTTGGAGGGTTTTTCATATCTTTACATATGCAGTTGAAGTTATCTATGTCATGTAAACATAACTCATGCTTAATATAGGATATAAATGACTAAAAAGTGGTATTGAATTCTATATTATAACATTAGTTAATCATATATAACATGAATAGAAATCCATATATCATTAATATAAATGGAATTATTGAATAGTACACAAATCATAATGTGATATCTCTTGGATATAAGGTAAATTAAATTTTAGGTCAAAGATATTTGACAACATATATCAATATTTTAAGGATCTATATATTTTTCAAACAAATTCTGACTGAGAGAATATATATTACAAGGTATATGAAAATCCTAAAATCAATTAGCATTACAATATCATTATAGAATACCAAATGACTATAATCAATAATTTTATATTCATGAAGATCATTATATCATCTCTTGTGGTTTGGGTTTATCTTATGAGGAACACTCAAAATGTTATAGTTGTGATATTATATCCTCACTTTTAAAGTGAGCAAGATTAATTGAATCATGAAATTGAGGGTATCAAACTCACTATAAAAGATTGATTATGGGGTTGGAAAAAAGAAACTCATCAATTATGAATTAGGTATGATGATCTGGGACATATATAGTTTTGATGATAATTTGATACATTCAAACATGTGGTTCTGGTATAATACCATCAGGGTGTATTGATATTGGAAGAACATTTTCTCAAGAATAAATCATACCATTGGTAAGAAATATGTATTTTTGTTGTGTATGAAGAGATATATTAATTCATGTATTCATAATATAATGATGTCTTATCTTAAAGGGGGATTCATTCATTACCAGAATAGATTCAATTTTCATTTGGATTAAAATATTTGGGAAATTAAATAGGCTCATGGATGAGAGGGAATTCATGGTGGTATGGTCTTTAAAAGTAAAACCACTTTCTATTTGACACATTATATTTATAAGTCGATTTGATATGTCATTTCTCTATATTTTTTATAAATTAATGTGTCTTGTGAGTTTGAATTGAATTTTGATATGGTCATAGGTTCTTCACTAAATAGATTTCATATTTTCCATTACTGCTTAATTTGGAGTTTATATTTGAATTTTGAAATCATAAGGATAAGTGTGTTTAATTTTTATTAGTTATCCAATTATATATTATTTTCATGATATGTATTATATCTATTTCACATATAGTTCATAGTACTAGGATTTGGATTATTTTTTGACATAGTCAAACAATTTTGACCAATATAGTTTGATTTTTTGGTTTTATTACATTGAAATTGATCTATATCATTTAATGTGGTAGTTCATAGTCCAAATGATGAGATAATAAATCTATAAAAGGAAAAATAAAATACTAATGCAATTAGAGACAAAATATTGTATAAATACTCTCAAAGGGGTGCACAAAGTTGAAGGTCCATATACACATGCCATAAATAGGGTAATATAATATGACTAATAATGGTAATGTTAAAAATCATGTGAATGAAGATCCCAATTCAAATATATATTATCTCTTCCGTGAGAGAACATAATTTAAGATAATAATTCTTATATATAATTATTATGAGGGTATGCGAATGAATAGGTTGATTGGGGTTCATGGGTCAAGAATGGCGAAACATAATTTGAAAAGGTAATGATAATGGTTTAAATCATGATTTGTGTTTTTTTGATGAAGAGTGATTATATGAGAATAGGACACCAGGGAATACTAATGACTATATTAAAATTATGTGTTTCACAATGAACATTTCATGGAATATGATGATTTTATGAGCATTTTCATTGGGTGAAAACAAGCCTATTGATGTCATTGCATATTGGGGGTGAATATGTAAATCTATGTTAGGGTATAGTGTTGATTACCAAAATTATTTTTTTTAAAATATTGATGCATCAAATATTGATATTAAAGAATGGTTGATGAAAATAAGATAATCTCTAAAATTAAAATGTTTTATGGGTAATGGGACATCCAAAAGAATGATGGACTCTAGTGGACCTGATTTATCTTCTGTTAGGATACTGTGATTATTTTTAATGGAGTTGAAATAGGTGATGGTCAATGGATTATTCTAGAATATATGTTCTTTTAATTATAAAATATCGTGGAATAATTTGAATAATCCCACACCTAGTTATTAAGTATTTCATTAACTCCCCCATATATATGCCTCCCATGTAGAATAGTAGGGTCATTTGGTATGGAATAATATATGAAGTTTATGACCATGAAATATAGAACATATTTCATAATGTTTAATTTCCTGAGATATGAAATTTAATTTTGTGTAGTTTAATTTCATTCAATAAATACATAGATTTTGTGAATTTTATCATCATTCTATAAAGACTTACCATTCTTGAAATATAATTCACATGAAAGGTCATACATTTGGTGTAGTTTAACATAATGTGTTGAGGACATAAATGTTCTTCAGTATAAATTTATATGATGAGTACATATGTGTTCTTTTTTCTGACATATTACATCTAGGAAATGCAAGTCATATAGTCTAACATCATATTAAAATAACCTAAATATCATCCAGTTTTACATCATGAAGTTTAAAAATAATATTATTTTAGTTTAACGTCATATGAAAATTCAATTCTGGTCTTGAAGTGTAATATCATGATATAAGTAGTAGGATATCTTTCAGTTTAATATCATGTGATGTGGAATTATGTATCTGGTAGTTTAACATCATGTGATAATAACTATCTCATTTTTAAATTTAATATCATTTAATGAGGCCATGCGTAGTGTATTGTTTAAAATTATTTTACAAGGATATCCACAAAGTGGATTAAGGTTATTTAGTGGGGAAAGATATGTGAAAATCATTTCATATATTAGTGTTGGATCAATAAAGGCATAGAATTATGATTAAAAATTTACATGTGGGAGATTTTTCATTTTCAAAGGAATCTAATAAACAAACATTCTAAAATACTATTATATTTTTTTTAAATTCCCATTTTTAATAATAATTTTCTAAATATCAAATGAGTTGTTATACCACTACAGTAAAGATAGAGATATGTTAATAATCAATTAGAACAAACTCTTAAGCCAATGATAAGTGATCTTTAAATCACTAAATATACATCAAGGATTAAAATAAAAACCATCTAGTGATTATAAATACTTTGAATAAATTTGGATAATGCAAAAAAGTTATAGTTTGGAAGGTCTTACTCTCACTCCAATTAATTATTAGTGACGTAATGTGTATTATGTTGGAAAATTTAACCAAGACAAACGTTGATGGGTTTCCCGATTGAGCCAAATAAAAAAATAACATGTCATAAAATTTCATATAATAATATCAATAAATATATGTATAATAATAAAATGGGTAGGATTTACCATTGGCCCACGGATTGGGAATTTTAATTGAGTGATTGTAGAGACTCGAATCTTGACGTACATGGACATTACATTACTTTTGTGGAATACATAGAACAAAACAAAAACACACACACAAGGATCGTAATAGTTTAGTGTCTTTGGAAACTCGGAATATAATCTTCTAATAGTTGTGAATGATCTTCAACATCTCCCATTAAGATCTTCCTTTTTTTACCTAAAACATTTCTTTATATCCTGGGGAAAAGAAAACATAAAAGGGTGAGCTCAAATGCTCAGTAAGGGTAAACAAAAGAAATATCAATCACATCATTTTCATAAGAACATAACATTTTGGAAATCTTAACCTGCAAAAGAGAGCATAATTTCATAACATGGGATAAATCATAGTAGTGAAATGAAATCCCAATAATAATTACTTAAAACATGAAACTTTTTGGCATACACACATAATCATATAGAATAATATCTTATTAGTCAAGACTCATTGCCAAGACTATCTTAGTGGACAAAGTCCATTTCTGAATTGAGTCACCCTTGTTTCAGTCCTATTTCACTGAACTAGTATAACCTACCATTCCATCCATGTCTATCTCATGAGATATAAAATCTTTACCCAATGAATTGGAGGGAGATATAGGTCCCACCCATCTCATAATGATTCCATTCTTATGTGTGCCACAAAATCATAAACCATACATCATAGCATAACCCATGTAATAAAAATGGGAATCTTAAACATCGTGACATCATAAAACAATTCATATACGGTAAAGGAATTCATGAAAACAATTCCATCACAACATAACCAAATCAATGTAATAATAAGGATAGAAACAGAACCCTATGTTATCTTAGATGGAAAATAATTTTGATAAAACACTTGAAATGAATTCTTGAGGAAAATATCCTTTCTTCTTCAAAATCAATTTCTTTTCACAAAATGTCATGCAATTTCAAAAGATAGAGATTTTATTGAAAATAGTCATGAAATCATTTGGACGAAGCTTAATGAAAATAAGGCTTTATAAAACCGTAAAAATCCATTCGTGCCGTATAAGTTAAAAAATGAGATTGTGATATTTCCCTTACCTTATGTCTGATATGATTTGTACGTATCTGAACCTCATGTATAATGATTTAAATAATTTCATTAACTTATTAAAGAATCATATTAATTGTTATGATATCATATATGGTTCACTTATGACTTTATATTACCCGTTCTTTTGTAAATTCCATGTTAAGGAAGAGTTTTAGGTAAAATCATTTCATTTATCGTCGGTGTTTGGACTTGTAGTTCTTGACATTATTATTACTTATATCATGATTTAATTACTTCAAGAATATAAAACATGATTTATATATCATATATATTCCTTATATATATATAATAGATAGATAAATGAAATGAAACACACCATTCATGGAGACGGTAGTCAGTACGTACGCATGAACACGGTTTTCCTTTCCTTATTGTCTTGAATGGAAGTAAGTAGATGACATACATATATATATATACATAAATACAGTAGATTTACCATGTCACATATTTAATTATTATTCATTATATATACTTTATAATCATTCTGGAATGGTTAACATGGATAATGAATCTCATCGCGTCGTGGAGACGGTATTCCATACGTACGCACGCGCGGTGATTTCCTTTTTCCGTAGGACGGATAGAAGGTTAATTATAGTTGTTTCATATTTATAATAACATATAAGTATATATGAAATACTGATGTTATTACTTTACCATGAAACAACAAAACAAGAAAAAAGTTGAAAAAAAGAGAAATTGAAAAAGATCGGTAATGGATATTACCTCTTTTTGACGCGCCTTCACTTAACCTCCACATAAAGAAAAAAGGATGGAATTTGAAGAATACCAGGACCTCTAGGATGATACTAGGGAAGTGGAGAAGGTATTTTGGCAGGGGATGGCCGAGCTTGAATGCTCAAATTGGTGTGAGGAGGAGAGGGAAGTGGTTCCCTTTTATAATGGAGGAGAGGGGCACCTTTGGAATAACTAAAACTATTATTTTATTATAAAGCTAAATTAGGTTTTAAATAGCTCCAAATTTATTTATTTAGAATCTAAGGTGGGTATGGGTCTATATCCTCTCATCCAATAGAATTTATACAAGTTTAGGTTCCTATTTTAATCTTATCATTTATATTTAACTTAAAGTTAGATAATTTTACTTTTACCGTGTCTTCTTGTTTTATTACACTATAAGGTTAATAAACTTACTATATCAGGCCAAACGAACCCCAAGGTGTTTATTAATAATATATATAACCATATATAAGTAATTTGGAAGATACTTATATTTTTATGAATAAAATAACAATTAATAATAAAATATTTGTTTTAAAAACTATTTTTTGTCAATTTTGAAAGTATTTAGTAATTCATTTTTGTGAAACTCATAGAAGATTGATTAGTTTGAAAAAAGATAATTAAATCAATAATAACATGTCATAGTAACATATAAAATTAGTAAAATTCATAAAAAGTCTTCAATTACATTTATTTTGTTATTTATAACATAAATTATGTGAATAAT
Organism: Viscum album; assembly: GCA_963277665.1. NCBI lineage: Eukaryota > Viridiplantae > Streptophyta > Magnoliopsida > Santalales > Viscaceae > Viscum > Viscum album. The sequence continues at coordinate 292,115,153 of OY728148.1, read as the reverse complement.
TCATTAATAACACAATTACTGCATCATCTTTGTGTCATAATAAATGATAATTATTTAATCCCTAAAAATTATAAATAAATTCCTATGATGTAGATAATTATATTAGATTTCTGGAGACTATTTATGTTCGAAGTTTTAATGAAGTTTATCACTAAATTAAAAATATTATACATATAAGATATAAGAAAGTGACATCTTGTAACATTCTTTGGTTTTAATAATAATTAAATTATTTTCATGGAAAAAAGTCCATTAAATGAATCTAATCCGACCCTTAGATGATATGTGTCGACTTTTAGTCATCCAATAGGTTTTTTACATGTGTTAGGGTAATTTTATAATATTATATTTACCCTTAATTACCCGATTTACCTTTAACTATGGTAAATAAAATTTACTGTAGTTACTATTCATAATTCCCAAAAACAAAAAGTAGCTTATTAACATAATTTGGATCCACTGATTCCAAATATGGAAACCATTTTTCCAAATTTAATACAAAAAAGTTGCAGAAATTAAATAAAAATTAATCCCGTTGTCGAAAGAAAATGGGTTTTTCTTTAAAACATTGCAAAAGATTGAATTGATTTAACCTACGAATTAAAGGTAAAATCAATGCTAATGGCATATATTATATTAAATGGTAAAAATTTATTCTATTTATACTTTAAAACCATTCAATATTATAATTTAACCACATAAGATATTACGATGAAAAAAGATGTCTTTAATTAAAATATAGCGTGTTTTTACTATTCATTAAAATATGAAAGTCATCAGAATAAAATGACAAATTTATCCAAAGTAAATTTTTATTTCGTGATTCCAAATAATAATTTTATTTTGTCAAATGAAACTTATAAACATGTCAAAAACTATATTTAAAGTGGGTGCGCCATCAAAAGGCGACAAAACTGCATTTTTTAAAAAATACTTATTTTACCTGAAAATTTTATTTTGTTTTTATACCATGTTCTAGAAAATGTGTAAGATGAATAATAATGATATAAAATTCAAATTTTAGTTAACACTATTCATAACGGCTAGTTCATAACAATATTATAATAATATATCTTTGTTTAGTAAATCCCAGTATTGCGTACAACACACGCTATCGAGGATGGTCATGATTGCGTGTAATGCAAGCCATGTCAGGGTTGCGTGTAGTGCACGACTGCTTTGTTGTTGCATATAATAGAATCCAACCATATTTTATTTATACATTGAATATATATATATATACACTCAATATTGCGTAGAATAACTTCTATCCAACGAACATGAAATTGTGTGTAACAAGAGCCAAGAAAAGTGTTGCGTATACTACAACCTAATACGTTGTTGCATATAGCGCAAGATAAACTTGGTCTATCGTACAATAGAAGATATGAATGAAATTAAAAAGAATGTATCTTATAAAATCTCGGGTTGTTACATTCTACCCCCCTTAAAATGAATTTCTCCCTCGAAATTCGCCGGGGTTATAAATGGTTTAATATTCGAAGGTTTCTTTAATAGAAACCCACATCGTTAAAAGGAATACCAAAACCAATCTTTAAAAACTAAAGTATGAAACGTAACAGTTATCCAAATAAACTAATCACTGGGTTTCCACATAGGTGAAAATATGGATATGGAAGAGAAATCTAACCATCATGTTCAGATTGAGAGTGGTAGAGAACATGGCTATGAAAAAGCCAACAATCACAAAGCCATAGATTTGTGATTATCTAAGGTATCATATGATTCATCGGATATAAGGGCAGTAGGAAAACATTTTTGGTCTTTCAAGATCATTTCACTAAAGTTGATGAAATTGGAATTAGAATAAATACTTTCGTGATTTTGGTATAGTCTCGCCGTTTGACATTCATTGGACAATTTCCACTTTATATCTTAATTAAATGAAGTTGAATTTGTCATTCGTGATGTGTTAGCAGATCATGTGACAGAATGATGGGTCATTCCATCTGTCTCAAAAAAAGGTTAGAAAACTTATCAAAAAATACATAAGTCCATATATAGTGAGATTAATCATATATGGTTCCTAAAATGAACTTATACATCATATATCATACCACTTAATAAAATAAAACTAGTTTCTACTAACCAGGGACTTCCTGTAGGCCAGTGGTAGGCGATAAAGGCTAGTCACACGTCGGTTGTGGGTTCGATTCCTACAACCTTGTCTGACGCGATGGGTTGTCTCCCATCTTGTAGGTTGTCCTTTTTGTAAAACTACATTACTATAACATCCCATAAATAATATAAAAAAACTTTTATCTTTAAACAATACTAACTTACGTCCAACATATTCCTTTCCAATCTTTAGGCTTATCTAAAATACTTCGTTCCGAGCACATAGTATAAATAAAACGATTAGATGAAATGTCATCAACCAAGAATGTGAATACCATCATTTATCCCACATATATCATAAGATATGTCTTATTGGTCACATTCCAAATATTCAAAGGCTTTAATCATGTATTCTCTTGAATACCCATTGAACTTTAGTGAAAACATGAATGTAGTTAAAAGTTAACAGTTTACACATACCAAAATCCGCAAAATTCTATATACTCAAACCATGATATCACATAGTCCTTATATCAATAATCAGCTCATGAATACTATCAAACATATTATATTCTCTTTATCCCTTCATTATGTGCAGATCATCTGCTTTCCAAAAATATTTCAATCACATTTCAAGGTTACTGATTCCATAAAATTAATGAACACCTCAATATACCAATACATAAATATTCCAATATTCCACGATACTATATAAAACATTATTCGGGAATCCCATTAGATAAACACTTAATCATTCCACCACATCGTTGTCATATTCAACATCGCCAATGGTGATCGCATGTGACTTCCCTTTTTTCCTTTTCCTTAAGTGGTTTCTCATGTCGATCATCACTAACACTTGGATTAGGGAATTTATTAGCATAATTCCCCATTTCCTTGCACTTGAAGCATTGAAGTGTAGTAGGTTCATTCTGTGTATCCCTTCCTTTGTTTGCATCATTAGGCATCTACTTCCCATCATTGCGGCATTCAAATGCCCGATGACCTTCGTTTCCACATTTGAAACATTTACTTGTCCCTTTAATACAATCTCCACCATGATTCTTTTCCACACTTTGAGCATAAGGAAACATTCATCTTCTTGTCATCATTATTCTGAGATTTCTCCTTGAACTCCATCTTTCATTTCTTATCAAAACTATGAGATGGATAAGTAACACCAACTTCCATTTCTACCTATATAGCACAATGCACAATTTCGTCATAGCTACTAAAGTCTCTTAGAGCTAATGCCCTTCGAAGATTTGGTTTTAAACCACTGAAGAATCGATCAACTTTACTTTCATGTTGGATGATAAATCCAGATGCATACCTTGCAAGCCTTGTAAAATTCGCTTTGTATATACCAACAGATTCATCATCCTTTTTCTTTAGTTCAAGAAACTCTTTCTCCATCTTTGTTCAAAGAATACGAGGGAAGTACTTATTGAAAAATAAGTTCTTGAACTCATCCCATTCCATGGACTCAATTTCATCTCTTTGCCTTGTATTCTTGATAAGATTCCACCATTGATCAGCTTCACCTTCTAAACGATATACTGCTAAGATGACTTTATCATGTTCAGAACATTGGAGAACTGAAAATATCTTTTCAGTGGTACTGATCCATTGTCCAGCAACAAGTGGATCAGAAGACCCACTGAAATAAGGTGGACGTTGCCTCATGAAGGACTCAATAGAATTTTGTTCCCTTCTCTTCTCATTTGGAAGTCCAGAATGATTCATATCTTGTGTAAGTATTGCAATAATATTTTTCACTCCATCTCCCAGAACATTTGTTTGTTCAGGAGGAAAATCTTTGCATTGTCCATTACATTGATCAACACGGTTCCTTTGGGTTCTATCCATCGTCTAAAACCCAAAAAGAATAGTGTGAGACGAAAATATTACGCTAGGGAAAACAATATAATAAAGGGGGATTATCCTCAATATCTAACATCTTAGGTTAAATTCTATGATTGTTACCATAGTTCTAGGACTGTATCCTATAAGTATACTTATCCTTAGGGACATCCCTAGACATACCTTAGAAATATCTCTAGGAATCTCACTAATGTTTTCGCATCCTAGTTTCTAAAGGTTGACTAAAAATTTTCTCTGATACCAACTGTAGAGACCCGAAGCTTGACATATATTGACATTACATTACTTTTGAGGAATACTTAGTACATAACAAAAACACACACACAAGGATCGTAATATTTTAGTGTCTCTGTAAACTTGGAATATAATCTTCTAATCGTGGTGAAAGATCTTCAACATATCCCATAAATATCTTCCTTTTTTTACTAATACCTTTCTTTATATCCTGGGGAAAAGAAAACATTAAAGGGTGATCTCAAATGCTCAGTAAGGGTAAACAAAAGAAATATCAATCACATCATTTTCATAAGAACATAAAATTTTGGAAGTCTTAACCTACAAAAGAGAGAATAATTTCATAAAATGGTAGAAAACATAGCAGTGAAATGAAATCCCAATTATAATAACTTAAAACATGAAACTTTGTGTAATACACACATAATCATAGAGAATCATATCCTATTAGTCAAGACTCATTTCCAATACTATCTTAGTGGACAATGTCCATTTCTGAATCGAGTCACCCTCGTTTCAGTCCCATTTCACTGAACCGGTATAACCTACCATTCCAGCCATGTATATCTCATGAGATATAAAATCTTTACCCAATGAATTGGATGGAGATATAGGTCCCACCCATCTCATAATGATACCATTCTTATGTGTGCCAGAAAATCTTAAACCATACATCATAGCATAACCCATGTAATAAAAATGGGAATCTTAAACATCGTGACATCATAAAACAGTTTATATACGGTAAATGAATTCATAAAAATAATTCCATCACAACATAACCAAATAAATTTAATAATAGGGATAGAAACAGAACCCTATGTTATCTTAGATGGAAAATAATTTTGATAAAACACTTGAAATGAATTATTGGGGAAAATATCCTTTCTTCTTCAAAATCAATTTTTTTTCACAAACCGTCATGAAATTCTAAAAGAAATAGATTTTATTGAAAATAGTCATGAAATCTTTTGGAGGAAGCATCATGGAAATAAGGCTTTATAAAACCGTAAAAATCTGTTCGTACCGTATAAGTTAATAAAAACATTTTTCTCGTACTTTTGTCAGAAAAGTCAAAAAGTACCCCGTACGAAAGACGACAAAAGATTACTTTCATATCTTTTACTAAAAACTCACCGAAGGGTAAAATTGGATTTAAAAAATTTTAGGTGTATGGAAATAATATTAAATATTGAGGAAACATGGATGTGGATGATAAAATACACCCCAGTAAATACCAAAGTATAAACAATCTCGGATAAAAATGATATTGTGATAATTCCCTTAACTTATGACTGATATGATTTGTACGTATCCGAACCTCCTGTATAATGATTTAAATAATGTCATTAACTTATTACATAATCATATTCATTGTTATGATATCATATATGGTTCACTTATGACTTTATATTACCCGTTCTTTTGTAAATTCCATGTTAAAGAAGCGTTTTGGGTAAAATCGTTTCATTTATCGTAGGTGTTTGGACTTGTTGTTCTTGACATTATTAATACTTATATCATGATTTACTTACTTACAGAATATAAAACATGATTTATATATCATATATATTCAGTGTATATATATATACTAGATAGATAAATGAAATGAAACACACCGTTCATGGAGACGGTAGTCCGTACGTATGCATGAACGATGTTTTTCTTTCCCGATTGTCTTGAATGGAAGTAAGTAGATGACATACATATATATATACATAAATCCAGTATATTTACCATGTCATATATTTCATTATTATTCATTATATATACTTTATAATCATTCTGGAATGGTTAACATGGATAATGAATCTCATCGCGTCGTGGAGACGGTATTCTGTATGTACGCACGCGCGGTGATTTCCTTTTTCTGTAGGACGGATAGAAGGTTAATTAGAGTTGTTTCATAATTATAATAACATATCAGTATATAAGAAATACTGATTTTATTACTTTACCATGAAACAACTAAAGAATAAAAATTTGAAGAAGAAAGAAATTGAAAAAGATCGGTAATGGATATTACCTTTTTTTGACATGCCTTCACTTAACCTCCACTTAAAGAACTAAGGATGGTCTTTGAAGAAGACCAGGACCTCTAGGATGATACTAGGGAAGTGGAGAAGAGATTTTATCAGGGTTTGGCCGATCTTGAATGCTCAAATTCGTGTGAGTATGAGAGGGAGGAGGTGCCCTTTTATAAGGGAGGAGAGGGGCACCTTTGGAATAACTAAATATATTTTTTTATTATAAAGCCAAATTCGGTTTTAACTAGCTCCAAATTGATTTAATTTGAATATAAGGTGGGGATGGGTCGAAATACCCTCATACAATATAATTTAGACAAGTTTAGGTTCCTATTTTAACCTTATCATTTATATTTATCTTAAAGTTAGATAATTTTACTTTTACCGTTTCTTCTTGTTTTCTTACACTATAAGGTTAATAAACTTACTATATCAAGCCAAAATAACCCCAAGTTGTTTATTATTAATATATATAACCTTATCTATGTAATTTGGAAGAACCATAGATTTTTAGGAATAAAATAACAATTAATAACAAAATATTTGTTTTAAAAACTATTTTATGTCAATTTTGACACTATTTAGTAATTGATTTTTGTGAAACTCATAGAAGATTTATTATTTAATAAAAAGTTAATTAAATCAATAATAACATGTCATTTTAAGATATGAAATTATTTAAATTCATAAAAAGTCTTAAATTACATTTATTTGGATATTTATGACATCAATTATGTCAATATTTCATTAATAAGACAATTACTGCATCATCTTTGTGTCATAATAAATGATAATTATTTAATCCTTAAAAATTCTAAATAAATTCCTATGATGTAGATAATTGTATTATATTTCAAGAGACTATTCATGTTTGAAGTTTCATGAAGTGTATCACTAAATTAAAATTATTATACTTATAAGATTTAAGAAAGTGACATGTTGTCACATTCTTTGGTTTTGATAATAATTATATTATTTTCATGGAACAAAGTCCATTAAATTCATCTAATCCGACCCTTAGATGATATGTGTCGACGTTTAGTCATAAAATTGGATTTTTACATGTGTTAGTGTAATTTTATAATATTATATTTACCCTTAATTACACGATTTACTTTTTAACTATGGTAAATAAAATTTACCGTAGTTACTATTCATAATTCCCAAAAATAAAAAGTAGCTTATAAACATAATTTGGATCCACTAATACCAAATATGGAATCCATTTTTACAAATTCAATACAAAAAAGTTGCAGAAATTAAATTAAAATTAATCTCGTTGTCGAAAGAAAACGGGTTTTTCTTTAAAACATTGGAAAATATTGAATTGATTTAACCTTCGAATTCAAGGTAAAATAAATGCTAATGACATAAATTATATTAAATGGTAAAAATATATTCTATTTATAATTTAAAAACATTCAATATTATAATTTAAAGACATAAGATATTACGATTAAAAAAGTTGTTTTTAATTAAAATATACCGTGTTTTTACTATTCTTAAAATATAAAAGTAATCAGAATAAAATGAAAAATTTATCCAAAGTAAATTATTATTTCTTTATTCCAAAGAATAATTTTATTTTGTCAAATAAAACTTATAAACATGTCAAAAAATAGATTTAAAGTTGGTGCGCCATTAAAAGGCGGAAAAATTGCATTTTTTGAAAAATAATTATTTTACCCGAAAAATTTATTTTGTTCTTATACCATGTTCTAGAAAATGTGTAAGATGAATAATAATGTTATAAAATTCAAATTTTATTTAACACTATTCATAACGGGTAGGTAATAATAATATTATAATAATATATCGTTGTTTAGTAAACCCATGTATTGCGTACAACACATGCTATCGAGGAAGGTCGTGATTGCGTGTAATGCAAGCCAAGTCAGGGTTGCGTTTAGTGCACGACTCTTTTGTTGTTTTGTATAATAGAATCCAACCATATTTTATTTATACATTTAATATATATATATATATATATACACTCAATTTTGCGTAGAATAACTTCTATCAAGCGAACTTGAAATTGTGGGTAACAAGAGCCAATAAAAGTGTTGCGTATACTGCAAGCTAATACGGTGTTGCATATAGAGCAAGATAATCTTGGTGTGTCGTACAATAGAAGATATGATTGAAATTAAAAATAATGTATCTTTTAAAATCTCGGGTAGTTATAGTGATCCTATATAGATCATGATTATATGGTCGGGCAGGAGAATTCTGGTTGATAAAATTCATGGTTGGGCCCAAGATTAGAGATCCAAGTGTTACAATATATCCAATAATAGCAGGAATCAATGAAAAAATATTTATGGAAAGCTGTCTTGATATGGATTCTAAAAGATAAGAACCAAACATGGAAAAACATATGAAATATTAGAAAGAGTAATATGAATTACTGTAAAATTTGAGGCTAGGTTTGGGAAAGACATTTCAAGCATCACTGGGTATCATATAAATATTGGAACCAACACATATGATGTACATTGAATGGAGGAATATTTCATTAAGGTCGTCTAATACACCCAGAATCTCTTAGACCAATCAATCCCCTATTCAAGGAAAATTGTATCATCAATAATCTACCTCATGGAATTTAAGGACTAGTGTATTGAATATCATGTTGTTTTTAGTTTAACACCATATGATAAATATTATATTCCATTTTCTGAATATGTTTTACCATAATAATTGTAATATAGGTGATTTTCCCAAGGTAATAATCTCCCATTATTCATGATTACTGTTAGAAATAAGTGATAAATAAGTTATCATCTGAATCACATTGGAATACCTGACATTGCAATAATGGAGAACATTTACATAAGTATGATAAATATACAATTATTTGGATCTCATGTCGGGTGAAGAGAATCATATTACTGAATTTATTATGGTTTAAGGAAAGATGTTCAATTCCTCCCTAAATACCCAATATTAACTATAATCACAATACACAAAGTTCTTATAATATGAGGAAATTTATACCTTGGTGTGGTTTGGTATAATTTGAAAGACATTAACAAAGGATACTTATACATATTTTCATCTGATTTATTAGAGTTAATCTATATAATGTATGTCTCTCTATATAGGTCAGGGTTTTCTAATAATTGAATGAATTCCATATTGTTTAATTTCTATGATTTAGCTAAATGGCGGATATGTTACCTTTATATTGGCTATCCGATGAGTAAAAATGTGCATTAGAGATCTGACATGGATCAGTCTCTTATATGGTGAACATGATCATTTTTCATTGAAATATTGAAATTGTGAAATAAGGATTATAATATAGGTCAAACCCACATTTTTGGCTATAATTCCTCAAATATGTGTAAATATTGCGAATTTAGTGTCATGGAAGTTGAAATAAATTTAATTCAATTTAACATCGATTGATAAGTACCAACTCTGAGATAATTAATGTCTTGTGAAATTGAATTTTGGGTCTATAAAATTAATGGTTATGATTTATTGACTAATTTTTCATACATTTAATTTCCTTACAATGAGGACTATGACTTTGTAGTTAAACATCATACAATATAGTTATTATTGTGATGTTTTATTTCCTACATCAGGGGTGGTGTTTTATAGTTTTACCTATTGTGGCAAGGATATTAGTGATATATATATTAATTTATTATATCATAGACCTATAAAATGTAACCTCATATCATGTGGTAGGTTTGTTATGTACCTAGTTTAACTTCTTCTACTGATAATGACATGAAAACCATCCTAAAGCATTTGAAAATTAATTATTAAAAATCATTAATTTAAGGGAATATTGATATGATTCTAGACCATATTCCCTAAAGGCAATTCACCATTAGAGTATACCTTTTTAATGAAATAGTGAACATTAATTTTTTTTCATGTTATGGCCGCTTCTTATAAGGGATCATGATAATTATGATAGATAGTTCCTGATCACCAATAAGTAATTAATATATAAGAACAATATTATAGAAGGATCTAGTGACTCTATTCTTATAGAATTACATGTTATTAAGTGTTTGAATCCTTTTTTTGTTTACTATATCCAATTCAGGAAGCTATTTTTGGTAGTTCCCAAAATATAATTAATTTTTTATGAAACAAATTATAGTTAGTTGAATGACCATAGTTTTCACTATGTATATCATGTAGAATATTACGTATAGTGTCAAAAATTGTATTATTGGTCAGCTGTGAAATTTCCAGAAGTCATTCACTAGAAGTATCACATTGAAGGATCATGATAGAGGATTTTTACAATCTCCATATAAGTTTTAGTCTTGAAAGAGGATTTCACATACTAAATTATCAGACTATAAAATATTTAACTTAATAGATATAGCAATTTAATTTGAACAGAAATTTTAATGGAAACTGGGGATGATGGATTAATGGATATATGATGGATATGATAACTTATTAAATGTAGAACTGTCATGTATGAGTATGGGAATGTTGATGAATAAAATTTATTGTTCCATTTACTTATAGATTAAATAATAGATCCCTAAGATTAAATTTATTTAACAATAGGGGTAGTAACCATTATTTTAATAAATGTATTAATGATGAGTGAAAAAGTAACTAATGATAGTAAAATGACAAAACAATTCTGATAGTGTGATGCGGCAGTTTCCATCACAAAGGATATGTTTTTTAATTTCGTAATTTTTTAGAGAAATATATAACTCTCTATTCAATGGGAGTCAGTATTTTAGGCATTATGTTCTACGAGAAAATTAGTAGTCCCACAATTCAGTGGATGGATGACTAAACCTATCTGTTCAAGGTGATGACTACATAGTGATATGAGTCCCTCTATAATAAGAATATATTTCTCATTTATTTATTATTAAGGATGGTAATGACATGATCTATATATGATATGATAGGGATATACCTAGAAGATAATGTTGGTGATAGACGAATCCACCTAAGAACATCCTGGTGCCAAAGGATAAATCATTGAATGATGAAGAATTATGGGAAAATAAACTAGAAGATTCAATGGCTATAAAGAATTAGTGTGCCCTCTTATAATGGTCTAGGTTGTGTTTTTTGACATTAAAAAACCCTTATATATGATATGTACTTATGATGGTTTTAATTAGGTGTTTTAATTCTCCTATGGATGTAGGATGATACTCTAAACCACATCACCCTTTCAGTGAATTTAATTTATGACTTTGTGATTGAATGCCTATGTATCATTTGGGTTCTTGATCCTATTTAAATTTTATCAGTGGAGGATCATGAGGTGATCGAAACAAGAGGATTAAAATGTTAGGATGACATGATATGGTGGTTCGGGTACATAGTCTTCATTGTTTTATGTATTTTTAGTCATAGGGGATAACACCATTGGTAGAAATGATGATTCCATTAGTTAATGTTCTAATATATGATGGATAACTGGTAGTGAAAATTATGAATGGTTGATTTTTTCATTCCATAATCCTTATTAGGTGGTATCAAATATTTTGTTTAGTTTTTTTTTGACTGATTAGTCTACCAAGGTCATGTGAGGAGTGTAGATTTGAGACATCAGGGTCCCTAATGCTTATGTGGTTAATTATGGTAATATATGGATATAACTGGATTATAGGTGTAGTAGTAGATGGTTTCCAAGATTTAATAATTGTTATTATCCAAAGGATTCATACAACATGTTCTTTTTATTATGTCTTGTTTGGATCTTGTAGTATGAATATTTCAATTATAATGGAATATAGTGATCCATTATTTTAATTGAATTTAATGGAATCTAAATTTTATAGTGGAATGAATTGGATAGGTCGGGCTTGATTTAACAATGTAGTGGTGGGAGATAAAGATCATAGATAAAAATGATGAATCATTTAATAGATGGTCAGTAGATCTATCTGATATAGAAATAAATTATATTTATAGTAAACTAAAGGTCCATGATTTTAATCACATTTAATTTTATGATGTGATGTTCAGATACTATTACTATATGTGTAGGGAGATTTTACTTGAGAATTTAGAAAATTTGGTGATAATCAGAATAGTCATGAACAATATTTTTACCACAACTTCAAATTATGCAGGTTCTATAAACTATAGCTAATAGGGGGTTACTGAAAAGTTTTCATTTGTTTTACTAAAACCATATTATAAAGATTATGTGGTGTGGAATGTTTTTTAAGTTCATTAAGAGATGATCTAAATAATATCATGAGAAAATATGTATGATTGTGTTAAAATTAATATTGGGTTTAGATTCATGGTTATGGAATGTTTTGAAATGATTTTATTATCTATAATGTGATGACCATAAGTAGTGTTTACATATCATGAATTAGTTGAATTGATTTTGTAATATGAGGAATTATTTTCATGAGATCATTTAGGTGATAGGGGTCATAGTATGGGAATTTTTAGTTTGTATATTTTATTTATATAAATTTGTAATAGAGGGTGAAATTTGTAGTGGGAGAGGCTAGTGTCCATGTTCTATTAGATTTTATTATATAAATAAACTTTAGTTAAAGATCATTTATCATAAAATCATGATGATTCTTGATTCGTATTAGTTTTATGTTATTCTAGGCTTTGAGATTGAATAGAAATAGTTAATTATTTGAGAGTAAAATTCCGAAGCACATGTCAAATTTCATGAGGCAGGATAATTTTCTTCTCTTCTTCAACTCATTGTAAGATGTGGACTTGGACCACACTGAATCCAAAGAATAGAAAACAATATTTCCTATAATGCTTTGTTAGAAAGTGTTTTTAGACTCTTTGGAATGATATTTCTATTATTTTTATATCATTATAATGAAATTTAGAATTGATTTGGCATCCTTAGAGGATCCAGACAAGGGGGGAATTTGGAGAAAAAACTACAGTGGGATTTTTTTCACTGATCTAGATTTTCATTGGTATTTATTCTTTGAAATGAGATAATATTTTCTGATACAAGATGATAAAGGTTAGTACCCTGGGTGTCACTAGTGTTTGGTGGGCCAAAATATCTCATATTTTGGGGATAAATATGGAGTTCTACAAGTAGATACCTAGAAGAGAAGTGAAATTGACCTAGTGTATAGAATATCATGTTGATGAATGTTCAAAAATATTATAGGATTGAAACTCAATAATTTTTTATTAAATGAGATCCCATGAATGTATTTGTTAGAACCTAGGATGTTCTTTTCTAATAATGGTGTTCTTTTTGTTGTAAATCTGCAAAAGGATAACTAGGGAGTTTTCATGGAACATGGACCTATGTTTGAGGCTGAAAGAAATATTGAAGCTGGCCTAGTTTCCCAGTTTATGCTAAATTTTTGGGCCCCTAAATTGGGAAATTGTTGTTAGAAAACAATGCCTTTTCAATATTAGAGTGAATGGTCTACGAAATGACAATGAAAATTGGAAAAATAAGGGAACCCAATACCTCAGAACATGGACCGTGTACCGTATTCTAGGAATGGTTCACGGCTGCATTCATGGAAGAGAGAACAACACACGGAGTGGTGTGTGGAACTAAAAATAGTTCTCAGCCATGGTACGTAGTGAAGGAATGTCAGATGCGCAATACTGAAGGTTGAAATGAAATTTTTTTTATAGCGACAGTACGTGGTGAAAGCATGTGGTATGAAGAGTGATAATGGTTGGTAGGATTACTAATGTGTGTGAAACATGAGTGGTAATTAGTGGATGTTATCCATAATAGATAGAGTTTAGTATAATGTGATTAATTTCCAGCATTAAATATTTGGGTAAATCGGATTTGAGAAATATTTAGAGTTGTGTTCCTATTTAAGGAATAGTAATCTAATTTATTAAGCGATGAGATTGAAAATTAAAATTTCGAGAAGAAATTTGGTGATGTATGATGTGGTACATGAAGGAGAAGATGGTGCATGTAGAGAATCATCCATGTAAGGGAAAACCCCATGGAAGAGACTGAGGATCGTGTAGGAATCTCTCGATGTACGTGGAGGAGCAAGGTATTACACAGAGTAAGACGATTCACATAGTGGAGTAGTATGTGGAGTAGGGAGATATATATATTAGGGTAGTTCTTAGAGGATCTAGACTGTATGTGGAAATATTAGTTGTACATGGAAACAACATCAGTACACAGAACACTCAAGGAAGCCTAAAAATTAACCAAATCAGTTTACGAAAATAATTTCCATAACTAATTAGTGTATAAGATAATAAATTACATTTGTGGGTGATCACATGACTTCAATAGCGAATCTATTTATTTTTGAGGATGTATAAATAAATTCCAAACCATTTAAGTGACCTTCATTTCACTAAATTGAGTGATGATTCTTCCATAGTAAAAAGAAAGGGGAAATAAACCAAAGTGATCGAAGTGACGCAGTCTGTTATCCCTCAAACCATGTAAAGGAAGTGCGACTAGCACATATTGAATTTGATAAACTCTTATAACCCACAACCTGTGATGTTTATTAGTTTTTGGTATGACCTAAAAACTATCAATGTATGCTCCTGGGATGTACCCCTTATTGGTGAGAAAGTAAAATTGTTGTGTCATTTCATTCCATGTGATTTTTTATTTTCAGCACGTCCTATAAAAATATTTTTAACAGGTTCATATCAACATGATAACAATATCCATCTGTTTAAAAGAAAAATTTGACACCCTGATTCACCCCTCCCCTCTTAGGGTGTTATGGGGTCCTTAAAGTGGTATTAGAGCCAGGTTGCTTTAGTGGAATCTGTCTGTCCTAGAGAATCCAGTCAATAGTATGTGTGTTCCCCTATTTGATGGAAAAATATTGAAATATGGAGAAATAAGATGATATCTAACCTAATATCTCTTGGAATGGAAGTATTATTTTATAGGATGCACGAAATACAAGTCTCTTACCTTATAGGATGGTCGATGGCCGATACAGAGGAAAAAATACTAATTATTGATGAAAAAGTACAGAGTGCTCTCACTGCAACCCTTTCTGATCAGATTTATCTAAAGGTAATGATTTGACCAATTTCCAAAAAAACATGGGATAAACTAGAGAATATATATGAAATAGATAAAAAATTTAACGATAAAAAACATCAACTAATACACAACATGATTGATGATCTAATGATGCAACCTAACAAGAATATAGATTCCTTATTCAATTGAATTATAGAAGTTGTAGTAGAAAACAGAGGAATGGGTGAAGAAATCAAATACATTCACATAGTGAAAAAAAATCTTGAGAAGAACTCCAACAATTAATAGTGAAATGGTGTCAGCCCTTGAAGAAAAATATCTCACCAAACTATCATTGGATGATCTTCTAAGCAATCTATCAAATTATAAAATTAGAATCAAACCAGAAGAACCTATGACTTTTGTAATCAAGAAAATGTCATTCAAAATCATGGACAAACTAAATGTTTTTGAATATATAGGTGATGATGATTATGAGAAAAACTAAAATATTTCTCTCATTTTTATGAATCTCAAAAATGGTATAGGGAAATTTTCAGGCAAGAAAACTTTGGGTTGTTTTCGCTATAGAATAGTTGGGCTAATTACCTCTTAGTGCTCAAGAAAATTTTATGTTTAAGAGTGTGAATATGAAAACTAGAAAAATCCATAGAAAAGATTCATCAAAAATAAAAAATTCAGTTTCGCAGAGATCATACAAAAGAAGGGATTTGTCTCTGAGGAGGAAGATGATGATAATGAATTTTATGAGGAAGAATAACCAGAATTTATGTTTGGAAACCTTGAATCCATGATGGATACCATTGAAAAGTAAAAACCAATGATAGATAAAGATAGAGTTAATCAGGTGACTACTAATGTTGATCCCAAGTTGCAACATAAGGATGATTTAGGTAATCAGGATATTAAATATAAGAAATGTAATAAGTTGAATGAAATGGGGTAGAAATCATCAAAAAATATTGATCATTTGGAAGTATAATTTGAATGACTATAATAATTGGTGAATTTACAATCATCAATCCATGAAATCACTGATGATGTTATGGAACTAGAAATATGGATTTAATAACATTAAATGGTCATTAATGACCACACCTTGAGAATGGATGAGAATTCAAAGATCATTGAGGGAATCGAATAATATGTTGTTACTATGAGATGTAAACTGAAAGGTAAATAAAAATCTAATGAAGGAAAATACAATTTCGAATGTTCTCAAAGGATTAGATGCTAGAGAGAGAAAAATGTGGTTCTGGTGGATTTAAAAAATTTTCGAGTGATCAAAGTCCCACATGTGTGTAATATAGTGGAATTAGTTATGATGCAAAAAATGAAAAATTCTATAAATAACATGAGTCATAATAAAGGAAAGACGATAGATGATCATGTTCAAAATCCACCATAATTTCTGAAAACAAATACATTAAATAAAATTTATTGGAAAATTTAAGATTATCCCCGAGTTTCTAGAAATAATAGGAAACCAAACTATTTTTTTGAGGAATAAGGCATGAAGAGAAACAGATGTGGGAAGACATTTCCTTTCATTAAGTGTTTGTTTTGTGGCTATCTTGGCCATAACATGTCATACATAGAAGAAGCATGTATAAATTATATAGAGAAGAGTTAAGAGTTCAACAAAAGAGAACATATTCTTATCCTAATTCTTATAGAATAAATAATTTCTATGGATATAGTTTTCACTTTTTTAACCATGGCCATAAAGTTGTGTATTGCATGAAGAGGTATGACAGGAGAAATTCATTCAATGTTAAAAGATGATTCAATACAAGTCAAATAGACTGTGTTTCTATTTATAATATGTTTTCTCTATTGGAAGAATAAGTTTTATATAAAGAACTCATGTACAGAAAAGAGAGAATTGAAATGCCATCAATGCCCTATAGTCAATCCAAAATCTCATAGAATGAAAAGAGGAAATTTGAAAATTACAATTTTGTAGAAGTATCCATCAATTATACAAAGAAAAAAACACCGTGATTATTGTTATCAGATTTTCATCCCACATAACGGGTAATGCGGATCTATTAAGAAATTTCAAGAAAAAATATCAATGGAATAATGGGGTTCGGTAACAATGATGCATTGATGATAAAAGGTAGTGGATGTACTAAGCTTGATAATGGATAGAAGAATAAAAATAAATCCCTATATATGGACAGACTTCATCATAATATTCTTAGTTTGAGTCAACTATGTGAATCAGGTCTTATTGTGACATTAAATATGAATGGTTGTTCTATTAGAGGACAATCTAGCAATTCTCTCGTTAAAGGTTATAGAATAAAACACCACCTATATCAGGTTGACAACAAATAGAACATTTTATACCTAATTCATGGAGAGGAAAACAACTTATGGAATCAGATATTGGGACACATCAATCAAAAAATGCCTGAAAAATAAATCCAAACTGAAGACAGTCATGGATATCCAAAATCAAGATCTTGAATGAGAAAAGAACTATGATGCTTTCTTAAGAAAGCAACTGGTCTATAGTTCCTACCATCCAAAGAAAAAAAGAGCATCAAATGTCTTTTAACAAATCCATATCGATGTATGTGGACTGATAAATGTTGTTGAAACCCATGGAGAGAGGTACTTTGTTCTTTTTATAGATTATTATAGTAGAATAAAAAATTTTATCGTCAAATACTAGAAGTAAGAAGTGCTTGATTTCATGAAAACTTATCAATCAATTTCCTTGAATGATACTGGATTGATGATAAAATTCCTCCAGTCTGATAATATAGGGGAATATATGTCCATTTAATTATAAAATTACCTTGATATGAATGAGATACAACACAAGGGGGAAGCTATGATAAATCTATAGAAAAATAGAGTTCTTGATCATAGGAATCCGTAGGTAAACAAAATATCCAGAACTATGATAATTGAGAGTCATATTCCCCATCATTTCATGAAATAGGCTATAGAAGCTTCAGTGTATATTCAGAATAGAATAGAGAAATATATGTTTGAAACAAAGACACCATATGAACTCTGTCATAGATGAAATCCCTCTTTGAAATATTTTAGTGTTTTCAAAAGAAAATGATTTATCCCAATAAAAAAGGAAATGAAGGGAAGTATGGATTCAATAGAGAAGAAGGAATATTTCATGGATACTCAATAAATAGGAAATACTACAAGAGTTTCAATAAACACTTGGGAATAATTGTTGAATGTCGTGATTAAATGATAATTAAGGAAAAACCTGAATGCTTCATGGAATACTTATACAGATGTGATAGAAGATAAGTAATAACGTGAACATGGAACACCAGATACTATAGAGGTAGATGAATGTGCAAAAAATCAGAGTAGTCACATCATTTTGTTGATTCTCATGAAGAATCAGAAGAGGAATCCATGGCTAGATAGAATTTGGTTGAACCCTAATAGAGAAATCAAATAGTAGATATGGATTATCCCAAAATTATTAGGGATCAAAATGCACCTACACAGACATGGATAAAGATAAATAATGCACAATATGAATTTCTATCAGTTGTGGAACCATCCACATTGGAAGAGGATGCAAAGGATGAGTCATTAGTGATGAATTAATGAAGTGTTAGATCATATTGAAAAAAATCATTCATGAGATATTGTTAAAATACTTGAATATCATAATTTGATTGGTAAAAAGTGTATTTTCAATAAAAAATATGATGAACATGGATATGTGATCAGAAATAAGGTGTTCATGTTCTATAAAGGATATTCACAATTTGAAGGCATTGATGTTGAGGAGACATTTTCTCCCACAATGAGACTGATGTAAATCAGGATATTTTGTTCCATGGAAATTCAAATAGGTTATAATGTGTATTAAATCTATGTCATGAAAGAATTATTAAAAGTACTATTGGAAAAAGATGTTTTCATTGAAGGGAAACCCGGAGTTGCATACACCCAAACTATTTAGAAAAACTAGTTGGGTGTACAACTCCCATAGAGAATCCCCATCAATCTGTGTGGGTAAAAACCAGTCCTGCAGCAAAATCACAAAAGAATGCTCTTCTATGCTCCCCCTGTGGTATTCAACCACGACGGAAGCAGGATAGGGGTAGGGAGTGAAAGAGAGCTGAGAAAAGTCACTCAGAAGCTTGATGACATTATCAGAGCTATGGGACTTCAAACGAACTCCAGCTATATCAAGTAAGGTACGCCGAAGGGTAGGAAGCGGGATGATTTTGTTATGACGATACTCATAATAGTGGAAATGATCTGCTACCTAGACATGTAAAATTTAAATGGTCCACTTAGGTGATAAGTTGTCCCACCCTCTTGAATGTTTCTCAGTAATTCGTTAATGCGAGCCAAAGTGGGGACAACCAGATTCACAGGGTGGCCTCCCGCCAGATCAGCTTCCATCATCAGGGTGATAGATCTTACACCTGGGTTGATATCTGGATATGGGAATAGCCACTCGCTAAAAAACATGGTGAAAACACCTGCCAGCCTGAGCATAGGCGGAACATTGGGTCACAACTCATAACCCCATGAAAGGTAGTCGCCTTCCACTAGAACCACCATGTAGGAACCTAGGACAGTTCATGATTGTTGGGATGGATGAGTCCTTGGGCGCATGAAATTCGGTGCTGGAACAGTGGTCTTCGGAAATAACACTATCAAAGTGCTATAGGGAATAAGAGATCGGGCACACTATGGTTGACCCAGTGACCTCTCTGACATAACCAGTAGATCCCTCACCAATGAAGGCACATGTTCAGAATCGTTCCATGTGTTAGGGGTGGGCATGAACTCATCATACATCTCAAAAATGATCGGAAGAGCTCCCAGTTGGAATATGTCCCATAAATTAATTCCAACTTCACCATGCGCATGGTGGAAAGTGTTAGTGCTCAAACACCAATGATTGAGCAAGTCAGGAAGGATCAAAGATTATGGGTAAATAGCATACTGGGATTCCCACAATGCAGAGTGCAGATTCACCGCTTCTAGAGACTCAGGAAATTCCGGGCATTGATAATGTCCCTAGAAGTACCTGGCCCAGTCAATTCAGAAATTCCCACCAGACAGAAGATCCCACATGGGAATCCATCCTACATCAGGATCCACTCGGGAAAGGTTCATCAAGGAGGGGTAACTCTTGATGACGATTTCTGCTGAGAATCCCTGAGTATTCCAATAACTTTGAGTCCAGATAGAGCCTCTCAAAATAAAAGTGTCTTTTGGATTGGAATTAGAGATTATCTCTCCTGGCTAGGCAATGTTCACTTGAGTGCACATTGGCAATACTTCCAAGAAAGGGAACAGAATACCTGAGAAGACAAGGGGGTATAGGGACGTCATCTTGAAGGTCGAAACCATAATGAGGAAGAAGATTTTATAGAAGATATCCATGAAGTCCAGGGGAGAGTAAGACTTTCAAAATGCCATTGTCAGGAATGATTGGTTGAATAGGGTTTTCTTTGAAGCTCTCAGATCAATGGGTCATAGCTAGATGTCTCCCAAGACCAATTGGAAGAGGCTCTGCAGTAGGCCTAATATTAGGTCAAGAAGGAACCATATTTTCTCTGTACATTATAAAAACTAGGAAAATGGTTAGTCCGGAAAAATAAAATCTGGACAAAAATACCAAATATATTGAAAAAGACTCTGTCAAGGAGCCTTCATGATGATGTCCACGAGCAGGCCTCAAAAGGTGGTTCGAAACAGCTGCATCCCACGAACAAACCCTATGTGGAAGTGGACTGTGATACTCTTTCCCACGATGCGTTCATCAGAATACCTTGAACCAGGCTGCTCCGCAGATTCTTAATCTCGGATTTAAATATTTATGTTCATAAGAATTAATAAATATTCAATGTATGGAACAATTCAGTTCACAGACCATCAACATCGTGTAGAGTGTTCAGATGCGGCCTGTTGTAACTTACTTTATAATTAATTAAATGTGTTAGTTCGCTGTTGGGAGATTGGTCCGTGGGTGAAATCAGGTGCGAATGAGGAATGGTTCATGAAAATGGATGTTCGTTCATAGACGAGGGGTTTCGTAAAGGAGCAAACATGTGGGGATGAAAAGAAAGATCTCCATGATTACAAGGAATTAGTTAAAAGAAAAAAGGGAAGGTCCCCGTATTTATAATGGTGGTCCTACACTGGGTCCACCCCTCTTCCACAAACTATCCACATTTCAGAACCACTCTACATCGGAATAGTCTCTTCTTCATTCCGATCAGACCCCATTCTGATGGGGGGCATTTCTATGGTCCTGAAAAAATACGCAAAGGAGAATGAGAATCCCCTTAATTCATGAACATATTATACCAAATTTCCATCGAATAATTGAGATAAAATGTGGAGAATACATAAT
The DNA here is from genome assembly GCA_963277665.1 of Viscum album. NCBI lineage: Eukaryota > Viridiplantae > Streptophyta > Magnoliopsida > Santalales > Viscaceae > Viscum > Viscum album. The sequence continues at coordinate 292,093,597 of OY728148.1, read as the reverse complement.
GGTATCCCAAAGAAAACCAGTCCGTGTACCGGTCCAATGTTGGTGGTATGCAGCCGGTTCAGCAAGTTTCCCCCTCCGTGGACTGCTGCCATTCGCAGAATAGAGGCGGGGACCCTCCGTGAGTACAAAGCAGGATGGGAGCAAGGCAGGTCCTCCATCACAAAACAACACAACCGTGAACCGCGCCAACCTCCCTGGACAACGTACTCTATCATTTGTGTGATGGAGGCGGAACCCTTTGTGGCCACGAAGCACTCCCTGAACTAGTTTGGTTTGCGAGGAAGGTTCATTCAATACCCCCGTGAGTTGTCGATTGACTAAGTCACCCGTAAACTGAGTTTCGGATAATGGGCCTCCAGAAAAGGCATCGCATGACCACAAATACATCTATTTCTCCACTCTATAAAAAGAGATCGTGGGGGAGAATAGAGGGATCGATAATATTAGGGTGGAAGGATTTCGAAGGAAGGAGATTTGGATTTCACAAACAGCGAAGATCCAATTCGCTAACTAGAACATGTATGAAATTGGAAACCAATTAATAAGGGACCAAAAAATGCATAACAACATGGTGAACAAAAAACAAAAAATAACAAAAAAAAAAGATCGTGAGCCAGGCCCCTTCGTGAATGTACTCCCCTTAGACTAGGGAATCTATGCCCATTTTTTGATCTGACGCACTGTGTAGCACCCTCTTACTCGGGCTTAGCCCTGAACAACGAACCCCTGACTGGCGTCACCCCTGATATCCATTGCTCGCATGGACTCCGCCGCGTACCAACATGGTAGGAATGCCGAACTCATAGCTGCAAACCACCCTCGTACATGGGATGCCTATTGATCCGCGCACCTCCCTGGTACGCGGACAACCTCTCCATCCGCGTAACACCCCAATACGCGAAGGGTTCCACTCCTCATACAACAATGTGGTCTGCCAACTCCATTGTTGTTCCCATTCCCTGAGTGAGATAAAATCCTTCCAATCCAACCTAATCATTCACAGCCAACTAATTGGCTTATTCATCAACCCCGAGTAGAGGCCTTTACTGAAGCCACCAGATCCATATGATGTAACCTTCAGGGGCATTAGCACACCGCTATGAGTTCACAAACCCATGGTAGGTGATGGAAAAGGGGTTTCTCCGGCCCTTGAGTAGGTTCTCATGACATTCCTGGGATCACATACCCACGGTAGTGCAGGGTCTGATCCAGGGAGTCCCCTTTCTCTCTCTCCACTAGCAAGGAATAGGGGACCCCACTTGCATTTCCTTTCGACGCCAGCAGTGAGTAATTCTCATCTCTTCTGAGAGTGACAGTGTATCTTCCTTGGAATAATCCCCTAGACTTTCTTAAAGTAGGTAGCACCCATGCACCTCTGTAATTACCCTTTTCCAAGAACCCAGAGGGGATATGGACACAGTCGTATCGTTTCCCTCTCCCACTGGGGGTTGTCACCATTGGGCCTCCATCCTGGAGTAAGTCATAGTCTTCATTTCTTTGGGTCGCTCCATGTGTAAGCCCCACTCTGCTTCCCATGGGCACACCTTTCGCGACGTGATAGTCAGGTGTCTGCTACCTCTTGTTTCTCACAATGAGCACGACTCACGTGGGCTTAGAGTAAGCATCGACCATGGCACCATCTTTGTCCTGCATGACGATAAAGTACATTCTAATGGAGCGGTAATCCATTGTGAACTCCTCCCAATCTACGTGAACTTTTATCCATGTCAAGTCATGGTATGTAAGAAGCCTCCACGGGGTTCAATCCCACTACCCATCAGACCCCTATCCCATCTTCACGTCGGTTCTCCAACACCACCTCTTGCGAACTACGATGACTTTGATCCATGTCAAGGCATGGTATGTAGGATGCCTCCATGATGTTCAAGACCACCACCCAGTCATTCCTACCCCTTCATGTCGTTTTATCAACTCTATTGGATGCCTCAGAGTGTAAGCCCCATCCACCATCTCATTGGGCCACCTCAGAGTGTAAGCCCCGATCCTTCGTCCAGCATGACGTTAAACTACAATATCGAACTACGTGGATTCTGATTCCTCTCACGAGGATATGTAGGAAGCCCCTATCACGGGTTCGATAAAAATTCTCAATTCATTATCAATCCCCCTGGGATGAAACTAAACACCAGAGTGCCCAGTTATGAGGCTTTAATGTCGTTCTATCTCAATGAGTCCAAACTCCTCAGAGTCATTAATCCCAATGAGGGATTGTAAAACTCGGGCCTAATTGATTCTTAATCCCTGCGTTCTGATTACAATTTGTAACCAAGTGTAATCCATGGATAATATGATAGGTATAAACTAATTATTATTTAACATATTAATAGGTCTTAAATCTATAAGGGAGTCCCGGGACATGCAATAATTCCACCCCTAAAAGGGTGTGATGAGCCTGAATTCCCATCGTCTCGACCAATGTGATTTCTTATTCATCGCTGGCCAAATCACCTAGCGAACGCCTGCCTTTGGAAAGCAGTTCCATGTTTCATTGGATGTGGAACTATTGGGAGTTTCGAAACGAAGACCGATATAACTGACCTTAGTGATTGAGCGGAGCATAGCCCTCTGTGATATCGACCGTTGGGCGCATCGGTCCCATCCCACATAGAAACGATTTGAAACAGCCTCTTCAACCACAAAGGCCTTATACCAAATTGGAAATGATATTTCACTATTTGTATACATTCCAATCATTATATAATGTATATGATAGATACATGGAATCACTAGAACTATGTTATGACTCATAGTCTAATGAAAATTCTATTAGATTGAAAAAACTCATATGATCGCATATTATTGTATAGTTTCCATCGACACAGTTTTGGTAGAATAAATTATGAGAGGTTTTGTATTGGTTTTGGGTACTAGTGTATATTATTCCTTCAATTACCTCTTATAATTGTGATACAAGCATCATCCTTTATTAAACGTTGAGGAAATTTGTTTTTTAAATATATGGAAGTTTGAGGCTTTAATATGATGATTTAGTTTATCTATGAGGGTAATGTTTTCTAGTTTAACTTATTTCTTGGTAATCTAGTCATTTATTTTTTTTACAATTATCCAATACGTGTTTCCATTCACCATTTTCATTGGGTATATGAGAAGAGACACCAGATACATTCTGTAGAAGCTTTCGTAACATCACTTTTCCAGGGTCTTCGATTTTATAATGATCATTATTATTTAAAAAATCCTTGATGTTCTTCAAAAATAAATGATAATATGGGTATTCATAATGATGATCATTTTAATAATAAATTATTCCTTATGGGTTCCATCAATATGAAAAAAATTCTCCAAATTAGATATTAAACACCCTGAGATGGGATCATTTCTGAATGAATTTATGTTGTTTTGTTAATCCTATTATGTTGGATGCTTGTGATCCTTATTTGTCTCATTAAAATATTTTTTTTATTCTTTCCACTTCAGTGGATGCATTACATTACATCAGATAGGATGTGTGTTTGGAGTGGATATTATTTCTAGTTCGAGTTTGTAATAGTCAATTTTCTATAATTACTATTTTTTCCTTGAGGTAATCATGTAGGATGATATTTGACCATATAATTTTCAATATAATATTTTTAAAAATATATATAATGGAAATATCTTAGAATCTTACTTGATTCTTCAATGCTATAAATATTTTTTTAAGTCATCATACATATTTTCTAAACATATTTTCCTAAACAACTCTTGGTGTAGATTCATATTTAGAGAATAATTTAATCCTTTCTATGCCTTGAAAAATTACAAGAAACTTGCATTATCAAAATATTATCAATTTTATTGGTTTCATATTTTATTAATTTTTGTGTAGATATGAATTGATAATAAAAATACTGATGAATATCCTCTTCACTTGTGAGATACCCATCAAATATTTTCTCATATTTGATGATAATTGTCCCTTAAAAATATTGATGGAAAACATGATCTTTGTGGATTATTTTTTCTTAATTGATCTAATAATGGGGCCAAATTTCGATATAAAGTAAATCAAATATTTTTATAGATACCTATAATTTTATAATAATTAGAAGTTTGTAATTATAAATTTATTAGGAGGAAAATTTGATCACACCCACCCGGTATATGGTTTCCTTTAATATTACACCAATAATTTTCATCCATTTGTGGTGTATATTTGAATGGAACATGTCCCAATAGTTTCATGAAGTTCATATAGGATTTTTTAGGAAAAACTCTTGTCTATGTGATGGGTGGAGTATTAATTGGTTGTCTTTCTCATGATTGTTGTGGTTATTCAGTATGAATTGGTGAAGTATACATTTCCTAACACAACTCCAGTTTTCTCCCCATTATAGGTAGATCATGATATCTTTTAGTTATCTGAATTAAAAATTCTAGTATTCATAACATATAGTCAACTATGAGGAAACACAAGATAATTAAACCCAATTATTTCATTATTTAACAAGAAAAACCATTCCATATCACAAATTGTCACACAAACAATGAAATAGAGTTTAATATCAATAATTATTTTCAATATAGAAAAGTTATTTTATAATATTCATCAATAATTCAGTATAAATTATGAATTAAAAATTCCTTATATAATAATAACTTGTATAAATTATCATCATAACATTAGGAAATACAAATGAAGAATGTGTTATCTCAAATTATTATTATGGGAAATTTCTTAATTTTTCATTATTGATAGATCATAAACATGATAGAAACATGAATAATATATAAATATATGATAAAGGAAAAATGGAATCATAATTTATGATCATAATTTCTTGATTGATCATTAAGGATCATAGATTAAGAACAAAATATAAATTAATTATCATAAAATGTGTCATATTAACCTATAAAATTAGTTAAAAAAGAAATGAATTCAGTACATAAGAATGTAGAAGATCATTAGATCATAGAATATCATCAAAATTTCAAGAGAACGAAATTAAGCCACAATTTATTATATATATGTGGCTTGAAATAGAAAAATGTGGCATAATAATTATAATATGAAAAAAATGGGAAACCCCAATCATTCCCATTCTTGGTGAATAAACACAATAATTTATACATATTAAATATGTGAGTATACACAATCATGTCCATGCCTTTGTGAACAGACACAATCAGGATCACAAATTTATATATTGAGAGATATAATTCATTAACTGATGAATTGAAGGGTGTTATATCACTCCATCAGTCAAAAACCATATATATTATTTCCACTTAAAATAAAATGATTCATTTTATCATAATGAAACTATGTGATGAAAACATTATTTCATAACATTTCCATATTTTATCTCATAAAATGAATTTTCGAGACATATTAAATAGATACCAGAAACATTATTAACCAATAGATTAACTAAAAATAGAAAATATATGGTAATTTATTAACCTTTAATCCATTTTATATGAATACATATAAAATGAAATAGAAAACACCAAAAAATAATCAAATAAATAAATTTTTAATGTTATATAAAAAAGTTGTGATTTTCTATACACCTTCTAAAAAATTATTTATGAAGTTTAATAAAAAATTTCATTAATTTTTTTTCAAAAAGTAATTTTTTAAAATATTTTATGATAATAAATAAAATATATTCATAAAATCCAACTTGGAAAGAATATATATATGATCATGAAATGGAAGAGTCTTTTATGCATTGTAAAATGTTGTCACTAAAAAACCATATCATTAAAAGGAATACCAAAAAATTATTTAACATGAATTAATTAAAATATAAGTATCATAATATACAAAATTAATTCCAATTTTTTTTGATAACATTGGAGGGCATAAAAAACATGTATACGGAAGAAGAGGCTATTTAAAATAAGTGGAATTTGTTCTTAACATATATAAATTTATACGAAGAAATAGAGTCATGAAGGAAGAAAACAATATAAGAATAATGAAATAAAAAATAATAATGTGAAAATATAGTGTAATTTCTTAATAATTTACAATAAATCTATTCTTGAACGATTATTTTTCATGTTGATAAATTATGACCTAAATAAAGGATTTGAGATAACAAAAACCCAAACTATAATTCATGTCTGTCACCAAATAACTTTTGTATCTTATAAAACTATCATAAATATATTTATATTATATTAATGATACTTAATAAAATACAATAAATTTTATATACTATATTTATGATCATTTATTATGAATATATTATCACGTTATTTCTTATATTTACCATCAGGTGTTGTTAAAAATAATTGTTTCACACATAATTTTATTATGTAAATTTCAATAATCATTATTTGATATATAGATCATTATTTTTAGATCATATAATGTACAATAATAAAACAATAATATTTATTTATATAAAATATGTCTTATTCTATAATTGTTTAATTTTTTTCATGTAAATATTGAAAATGTATCAGATTATGAAGTTAAATTTAGGTAATGAATGTTATATTTTAATAATATGTTTAATATTTAATAAAAAAAATAAAACAATAAGAAAACTATGATTTTATTATTAAATTATTATAATATTAAAATTTATGTTCTCATAGTTATCGATGATAGTTTTTATTGCATTGTTCGTGTAGGTGGTTATTCTGACATAAACGTGAACCTACCATAATTAATGGATTAGTAGAATTATTAAAGTGGATAATTTTAAATAATATAACTACAAATTAATTATAATTATATTACTCTTATTTTTAATGTTCTGAATCAAATTTTAATATTTACATATATATAATGAAAAAGAATATAAAAAATGAAAAAAATTACATTGTGGAGGTGGTAGTTCGCACATACTCGTAGTTAATGTTATGATTTTTTTATGAATGAGAGAAGATAAATATATATAATAAATACAGTTTTAGTAATATTAATTACATTTTATATATCATATTTAATCAAAAAATTTAACATTAAAACCAAAATTGGGAGGAAATTATGAAAAAATTGAAGGTGTTGATTCGTGGAGGTGGTAGCCCACTAGTACACATGATGAATAGTTTTTTATAAATGGATGGAAATTAACTAATAACTATTATTAATTAAATATAACAATATAAAAATATATTAAATATATTTATTTTATTGTATTTATTTTGATAGTAAATGTTTGGAATAAGAATATTATGAATTAATGATTCAGATGAAGCTAAAACTTTTGTTGAGAGAATGAATTTTCAAATTGAAATATTCTCAGAAATACAGGTCATAAGATAAATAATATTGAGAAGAAGATTACTTAATTTGAATATTCTTCAAGGTGGATGTGTTTTTATATTTTTAGGTAAAAATAAAATGTAAAGTGTAACATGAAGGTGGAATGTGTCCCCTTTTATAAATAATGATGATGGCAATTTTTGATGCACACTATACACTTTCAATAATATAAAGATAAAATAAAATGGTAAAAGGATAAAAAATATAAATAATTGCAAGATGAGGATATTCATCGATAATACACAATAGAAAAATTTATTTGGAAATATTTTTTAATTTTTTTTATTTACTCTTAATATTTATGTTTTACCATTTTTACTTTTATCAGGGTAAATACATTTCAAACATAGTAATGAATTTTATTGGAAAATATTAAAAATAAATTTTTTACCTAATTTGGACCTAATGATATTAAATTTTTTATCATATTATAGAATAAAACATAGTATGGTTTGAAATGATATTTTTAAAATAAACGTTTGTACTGCTTAAAATGGTTTTTTGGGGGCAATGTTTGTTTTCAATATTAAAATTAATGTTTAAGCCATAGTAATAAATATTATAATTTTTTTTTATATAAATAGGTTTATTATAAAATAAAATATTAATTATTCATCTTAAAAAACAATTATATATATAATTTTACATTTAAAATACCATATTAAAATAAAATATGTTAAAAATTATTAGAATTTATGATATTACTTCTATGTTATAATGTTAAATAAGTGTTTTATAAAATTGAGAAAATATTTTACACTCAAAACAATATACCTCAAAATCATATTTTATAAATTTAAAAATATATTTCATTCATATATAAAGAAAAGGTAATAATAGTCATTGTTTTTAAAAAACATTTTGTTTTTCACTTTTGATCCAAAAATCAGTTATTTTTGAAAATACCAAAAAATTCATCTTCTGTTAATTTTCCTATCATTATATTAAAATAATATTATTTATATGAAATTTATTTTCTAATTGGGATAGAAATTAATTGTAATATAAAAATATATTAGTGGAAGAAAAAATTATTTTAATGAAATGTCTCATATATTAATATATTTATTTGCTTTGTTTTCATGGGGTGATGACTTTTTTGGTACCTACAACTTTAATGAAATAATATTTTCCCATATTTATTATTTTTACCTTAATAATTGTTTGTGGTTATTGTATTTGTTTTTTTTATTTAATATAAGATAAGCCACTCGGAATTATATTTATTCAAGGAGAATTATCTTCTAAAAATCATTTGTCCTTACTATCTACACCCTAAAAAAGAATTATGACACCAATTGTTTTAAAAAAAATGAAATATGTCATATTATTTATCCATTGTTGCATATTTAGGTTCCCACATAAGTTCATCAGACATATTATTCCTCTACATAACTTTGACAAGAGGATTACTCATGTCTATAACACATTATCTCATCGACACATGATCTCCAATTTCTATTTCTTATATGGGAGATAACGATCTAATTATAGGACTACCAATATTAGTACATAAGAATGTTCTATTATATACTTACTCCAATTTGATGCATGGAAAACATCATATCGTTAGGATTGGTTGGAAGGGAGTGAAAAATATTAAGCTACTTCCTCTACATGATTAGGTATCATGAAAGGGGATGATACAACTATGTATTAGCTAACCATTATTATCAAACTATATGTCCTACATCAATCGAGAATCCAAAGGATAACCAAGTCTCTAATAAAAGTATTTAGATGTCATAATGATTAATAGTATATTTATTCTTTCAAATTTTTTCATTAGTTTATATGAAGCTATATGGTTTGAACATTATCCACTTTTTTGGAAAATGTGAGAACTTATATTCTTCCTCTCTCTAATGCATCGCAATATACATATCTTCACATAAATATCCTTATAAAATTCCATTTTAATTCAATATTGGAGAATGTTATTATAAAAAATCATTATGAGGGGGAGGTTCTTACCCCAATATCCTTATAATTTCCTCAAATAATATCTTAAAATGCCCTCCCTAGTTTTGTTTATCCTATAATAGTAACCATTTTTCTGAAGGTGATAAAGAGATTCCAAACCCAACCCTATGTCCAACTCATAAATATTAATTATCCATAACCATGATGTAAATCCAAGATCCCAATTATATACAGTATATATTATTACTCCACATAGGATTTATACTTCAATTATTTATAAATTGGAAATTTATGCAATAGAGAAATCATATTTTATGGTAATAGAATGATCTAACTTGGAAAGGAATTCACCTACAACCCGAACAGTATTATTGTCATTACATCTATTGGGGTGTGCAATAATCAAATCCATGGGAATTTTTTCTGATTTCCATACCAGTATGGGTTATAGTAACAAAATACCCTTTGAATTACATCATTCATCTTTAAATTTATTGTATACCGTCAATTGCGAAATCTACTCATTTATTTTCCACTTCAGTTTATCCCATTATTTTTCTCTCATTCGATCTCAATAAATCATAATGATACCTCAATAAAGAGGACAAATGAACTTTTAGAATCATAAATAATTTCCTTAATTTTTTATATGATTAATGGGAAAAATATAAAAGTTATAAATCATATATATCCATCATTATAATTTTTAAAATCTATAACACTCACTAAATTTTTTTGAAGAATATCATCATTTGTTTTGGATTCATTTATATGGAAGGGATTGGATGGTGGATAATTCATTTGGAAAAGATATATTTTCTCTCCTCCACTTGTGATTTTAGGATTCAATCATTTCAAAACCTGGAAAATTAATATTTTTTCAATATTTGTCAGGAATAAGATAGAATTATAATTCATATACGCAGAATAATCGACCATATTTTCTTTACTTGGGTGGTTTCATAGTGAGACGTGAAAATATATTCTGAACTACAAAAAAAATAATTTGGTTTATGTTTAACTCTATATTTGTGAATATATATTTCAATATCATTTTTTCTAAATATCATAATTTTCAACACATATATAATTATTCAAAATCATTATTTTAAAGATCAATGTTTCTAATACAAAATATTGTACGGTAAAATTTATCACATTTGTCATTAATTGAAATAACATGAACTAAATTACCTTATCATTTCTTTTCACATCAAGATCAAGTAGTTTAATTTTATTCATAATTTTCTTGGATATTTTTCTTATGGATTGGATCATGTTGTGGTCCCAATTAAATGTTTTTAGTTCTAGAGGATTCTTTTGATTTTTTAGTTTGTGCACTATTTGAATGCACATTTTGAGGGTTAACCATGTGGCCTATTAAGAAATATGAGGTTTTTAGTTCAAATATTTATTTCAGGATTTGAGAATTGATTTTAAAATACATTTTGTAGTAAATTGTAATCTTTTCATCTTGAGAGTTAGTGTATGGGTCTTGGAAAATAACATGTTCAATATTAGAGGAAATCATGTAAAGGGTATGGAGTTTTGGTACTAGTATTTTACATGGATGGAGTGTGGTTTGGGAAAATTTAACCCCAAAATGGTTTAAAAAAATAAATTTAATTTCATGAATCATTTTTTATGTATATAATTATAACTATCCTTTAAAAATAATTTTTAATATTTAATGTGTTTAATTTTCTAAATAATTAATTCACAATTGTGATTGGTATGTTATTTGGTGTCTAATGGAACCAACATGATTTTCAACAAATAGTAACCTACCCTTAGGGTTAGTAATATGAATATTATTATTACCCTAATTATTTGTATAATTTATTATTATTTTATTTCCTTAAGGTTATAATATAATGAGATGTTGATTAATTTTTTATCGTGTTAAAAATGAGTTAAATATATATATTTAATTTTTGAAGAAATTAAAAATTTATTTAATAATTAAATTAATAATATTAAAAAAATTATTTTCAAAAATGGATTTATTTTTTGAATTAGGCACATCTAACAATAGTTATGGTGAATATTTTGGATTTTTCTGAAATAGTTGAGTTTTCGGTGAATAATAGAAATACAGTTTTGAGTTCCGGTGTGTTTAATGAATTTGTTAATTATGTAATAACAATGTAATAATAATGGTACACTTTTATATAGTAAAATATGTTAAAAATTGTCCCAATTTTCCAACACCATGGGAAAAGACCATGGGAAGGCCCTTGTTTTTGTAAATACCACTAATGAGGTGTCCCTTGAAAATTAAATCACTATTCCCTCACTTTTTCTATAATTAACAACTCGTTCATTCATTTGATTGATTTAGAATTCCAAATTAAATAATATTTAGTCATTTTACAACCCTAATATTACTCCCAATCAGCCCTCATTATCCCAAGGTCCCAACCGTAATGTCATAGGAGTTACTCTAAAAGTTAAGAGAAGTATCATCTTCTTTCTTAGTCCATTCATGTTCGGTTTTATGTGGTATAACCTTCTGGATTCCATAACATGATATTATTTTCATTTTGTTATACCTCTATAATATTTTATTATTCATTTAGGGACGGTTTACCCCATTCCAATATCTTATTAATATTTTCTAAAACCATGTTGCATAGCCGTTATGCTGCAAAATTTTCTTCTCAAAATCTCTCTCTTTTTAAAAATTTATTTTTATGTTATTATATTTTCATTTAAATTTGATTAGGTTGGGATAGGTAATTACATATTCCCATTTACTATATATATTATGTATTAATTATGACACACTTTTTTATGTAATCTAAATATTATAGGAATTTTTAAAGTGACACTGTTAGTTTGCCGAATTCTTGTAAAGGATTTCTCAACTATTATTTTTTATTTTGAGTTTATTTATTTTCTTAATATTTATTCGCCTACGCATATAAAAGTGGAATGAATTATCAAGTATCTTATATATTCTTTATTTCATCATGTTTATTGATGATTCCCCATTATACTTCCTCTCATCTTTCACATATTCATGAAATTATAACATTATCTCTAATGTGTCGATTTACTGACATTATGGACAATGTGATTTCAATTGATTTTACTTCCTTTAAGACTGGTCATGAAACCATATTTATTGTTTAACTATATTAAAAAATATTAATTATAATTCATATAAGGTTATGGAACAATTTTTTACACATGTGGTTAATTTATAAAACAAAATGACTTCGTTGTGATCGAAGAATCGCCAAAATGGCCAAAATAAATATCAATAATATTTTAACTTATGAATCATCTTTATGTCAGAAATCATAATGATAAAAGAAATAATTTATTGTTATTTAAATTTCTAAATACAATTCAATTATAATTAAGTAGTTTTATTTAAAATCAATTAAAATATCTATCATGAAATGATCATTGATGCCATATAAAGAACACACCTGAAACATTGTAAGTAACAAAATATTACTAGGAAATGTGTTTAATGTTGTTGTAAAATCATCATAAAACTTGTTATAAGCATTAATATGTTTTATTAAGATATTAATACCACTCTTTATACCATAATATAAGAGTTTTAAACACATTTTATGTAAGGAGAACCCGTGGTAAGGAAATTCTTGACCCAATATGCATTCTTTGGGTTACCCTTCTTCTTGATTCATTATGTTGTAATAAGATTATTGGTGTGGTTAATTTATGTTTATATTATGTTTCACTATGTGTATTTATATTGTATTCACATATCCATTCCATTATATTAATTCTCAATCCAATTATATTTTAATATATATTCCTTTTAAAATCTCTTTAAAACACTATTTAATAATTTTCAATAGTATTGTTATATATATATAGAATGAGTAGTTTCACATGATTTAAATATACTTTATTATATTTATATGTTTCTTTGGAATTATTTTTTTTGTTTTGATCCCATTATAGATCAATAATGCTGGGTTGAGCCCATTATAGCTCAATATATGATGGGTGAGCCCCATTATACCTCTTCAATGCATTGGGTATTCTAGAGATGGAAGTTGAACAAAAGGTTATTCCATGTGAAAGGGTGATTGTAAAATTTATATGGTGAATATTTCCAAAATAAAACTACATGATGTTTCTATGCATATATTTTTTATTGATTAAGGGTTTTATTGGTTTTTATGTTATCAATTGATTAATGCTTTCTTTATTTACATACCTTACTAATATTTATAGTCATCTCTTGTTTTTAATATATTTTTCACAGGATTAATGGATTGGAAATGGATTGAAGGGATTCATGATGTTTGAATAGAGTGTTGTTAATGAAATCATGTGTTATGTTCTATGGTATATATATATATAGAAAAAATGAATATCGTTTTTACTAGTATCCTCTTTTTATCAAAGTGGAATGGTATGGATGTATGATATCAAAATTATTTAAAAATATATCACTGAATAGATATTTAATGGGTAATAATTTATGTTTTTTCTATAATTCAAGATTAATTAATGTTTTATGGTTGGGTCCTTATAGGTAGTATCAGAGGATGGTTTAGATAAAATTAGGTGTTAGGATGATGTTAACAGAGTTCCATAAATTATTTTTTCTGTATAGTAATCTGGAATATTATAGAATTTATAGATTACCATGTTGCTTCATCTATGTTATGTCTATTCTGAATGTTTCCCCACAGACGAAATAGGGAAAATTGATTAATAAGGAATGAGGTGGCTGATTTATGTAAAAATATGTATCCCAGAATGGTGGGAATCAGAACTGATCAATTCATGATATTAATGGCTCTGTTGAATCCAACAATAAATGGTGGTGGTACCATTTATTGAGATAAACATGACCTACCCTGAATAAATTTTTTTTTTGGATCATTTTATGAGGTAACATCCCCCATCATTCATTGTAATGGCAGATCTTGTGATATGTGAAGGATGGATCAATGTTCTAGAAACAATTCTTGATTTAATGGGATGTTTGGAATGTCAAAATGCAATACTAACCATCTATCATTTGGGAGCTGATGCCGATAAATTGTGGGATATTTTTAAGAATACGATAGAAGGTGATGATTGAAACAGTCCATATTTGGATGAATTTATGATTCTTTTTCTGGAAAAATATTTTCCCAAAACGGTTTGACTTGGAATGGAGAAACAACTGTTGGAACTAAACCAGAAAGAAGATGAATCAGTGACAGCATATGAAGAAAATTTTAAATGTTTTTATAGGTACATATCGTATTTTACAATGGATTTTGATACTAATATTTATAGATTATTCTCTATAATAAAACTATTTTTTCTAGGATAATTAGCTTCATAAGATTTTAAAAGCTATGTGAAACTTGTTTGCTGTGCTGAAAAAGTGGAGATGGAGTTTTCTAAAATGTATGTGCATCATGATGAAATTAATAAGAAGTGGTTGTTTTCAATGATTTCGGTAGTAATTTTACTAAGGAATATGGTTGTATGAATATCAATTTCTCTTCTTGTCAAACGTGTGGTAAAAGGAATCCTAATGAATGACTTGAGAATTCTCAGAAATGCTACTCATGTGGAATATTTGGACACATGTCTCATGAGTGAAAAGAAAATGATTCAAAAATTCATGAGAATTATATGGTGAGATGTTTCAACTATATGGAATTGGTTTGTTTTTCTATTGTCTATCCAACTCTATTCACTCATTTATGTTCGTATTTTTTGGAATATAGATTATAAAAATATTTTTCTTGCATTTGATGTGTACATAATTATTGTTCTTCATAAACCTATTCAATGTATTGTCTGAAAGGTGGGAAATAATTTATAAAATCATATTGATTTACAAATGTGATGAAATTTGTTTTTCTAATGTGGAGTTTTATTAAATTTGATATTCCTTTATGATATTTAAAATTGTGGGATATGAATTGTGAAATTGGGATAGAGATTGTTTTACTATGGGTTTGGAATGTTTGGGGATTTGAAATATACATTTCTCATGGGAATGGTAAGATTTATTTTGTGATATTCTTATTTTATCTATAAAAGGGTTTTCTTAATTAATCAAGTTGGGTGAAATGTTTTTCCAAATGGTCATGGTGATTTGAGTTATTATAAATATGGATTCAAATTTGTTCTCTATGGCATGTCCCCTTTTCCATTTTTTGTCTATTTTGGAAGGATAATGGTAAATAAGTCCATTAAACACTCTTTGGGTTATTTTATATTTGTACCTTGGTTTTGGATCATTCTTTTTGAAATGAAATTGGATTAATAAATTTAAGGCCTGGTTAGAACATTGAGATTTTCTGGTGTTTGTTTGAAAGATTATGTGTTGGGGAAGGCTCAGTTTAGATATAGTTATTTATGGGAATGTGATTTTGATTATGAAAATGGTGATTTACATGTGATTTTTATTTAATGGATGAACATTACGGTGTAATCGATGTATTTTTATTCATGTTCAGGATGATTGGATAATATTTGGAGACCATTAGACCTTGGTATGTGTTCTTCTCTAGTGGATCATGGGTATGGATATTGTAGTTTTTTTATTTATTTTTGACAACCCCTAGTATGTATGATGCACTACCCTGTTGTGGATTATCTATGAGGATGATGTGGGTTATGGTTTCAACAACCTGCTTCATTGAGTACTATTATTATTGGATTCATGGGAGTCATATTGAGGTTTGAGTGAGAGTTTCTTATCAACCCTAGTTAGAAGTGGTGGAACCCTAGATTTACAAAGTGTTCATATGGTACGCGCCACATTATTTTATTGTTAGGAGAATCTTGTTGGGTATATGCTATTGAGATACACCATACATTGGTAGGTGACTCCAAATTGAAGACATTTAGGTATATTAGGTGGATGTTTTTAGGAAATGACCATGAATTTCTATATGTATGTTCTATTTTTTATACTGCACATGGATATTTTTCCTTCCAGTTCATATCTACATGTTATGTTTTCTTTAATTCATGGATAACAACTTCTTGGTCATCTGGTATGGATTTTTATTCAGGATATTGTTCTAAACTAGGCTTTAGTGTGTCTAACCATTTTGAAAAGGAATATTGCATGTGGGATTGTAAATATATGATTTTTCATAAATTTTTTGTTAGCTTCTCATAAATTATTAAATCCATATTTTTTGTATATATTTTAAAAAAAATTTTTGCGGGTAATTTTTTTGAGAAAATCAAAGGAATATAAGGTAATTACCTACATAACTATTTAAGATCACTCCCTAATAGTACTACTCAATGTTGGTAAACCTGATATGTTTTCATAGATCCAGTTATTTGTTCAGTTATCCATTAGAGAAGGTTTTCCTTGTGGTAGTTCTCAACAAGAAGTCATATAGAGGTCATGTTGTATGATTAATATTTTGTTTTGTATTTTGTTTTTGTAATTTTGTGTATATTTTGTATTTATATAGAATTGTATATTTATTGATATTTTGTTTTTTCCATTTTTTCATGTTATGTTATTGTATATTAATTATAGTTTTATATTTAGATAAATCATAATAATTGGATTATTTTGATTCCCAACACTATTTTACAGTCCATGGGCATGAGGAATACCCTTTAGGCCATGTCTCAGGACAATTCGGGAGTCATGTTGGATGGAATATCATCCTCATTCACGAACTATTCTATGACAATTCATCATAATTCATTTTTTCGAAGGATAAATGTATATTGAAAAAATATCACCATTATATGATAATATATGTATTGGTGCAATGAAAACCATATTATATAGATCCTGGAAACCTTATTTTAATTCATAATTCCAAAGGAACATCACACCCTTCCATTTTATATTTGTTAGTGTATTCCATATCCATGATAAATGAATCAAAAAGTGTCTATAGTGTCCTTCTAACCAATGAAAACTACAGATCCAAATTAAAATTGGTGGATTGGTCCATTTATCGATAAAATCCATTATTGAATCATTTAATGATATTTCCTTTTTTTTTTATTATATATTCCAAGAATTACATTTTTTATAGGATGAATTAACACATCCAAATCATGGAATATTGGTTCTCCTTATTATGTTATTCATCCCTATAGGAAAATGATCATACTAAAAACATTCATTATTAAAATATGTGGTTATATAACCAATAAATACTACCAATAATGAAAATTGTAGTCTATAAATTCTATATTCATAAGAACAATGAAAATAATGGATTAATTTAGAATTTTAAATAGAATCACTATAAATTCATAGTGTGTATAACTTTATGTAAATTTTCTGTGTAAATATTTTCCTTTTTCAACCACAACCGATGGTATCTAAAAATACCATCAATCATGGATATGTGTTTATCACTTCAATGTTGATCAACAAAATCATCAATATAGGGTAGAGTATAATTTTTTGGATCCTAAATTTACTAATCTCATGATAATTAATGAAAAGGCTCATTGATCAATCGTTTTTGGATAATAGGGTCTCGTTTACCCCCTGGTGAAGCACTCAAACTTACAAATCATGTATAAAAATTCAATGGATGTATATTGTTTAATTATTATAATTCAATGGGGGATATTGAAAAGAGAATATTTGAGATATACAGGGATCTATATATATTTTCATTATAAAACTCAACTGCACACTTTTGGGGGGAGACCATTATGTTCATCTATTAATACCTTAGTGTACATCCATTCAATAGGCAAGTAATTGATTCTTAATTTCTATATGAATATTTAAACTAGAGTTTTCTCACATGTACGTACGAAGATCCATATAATTGAATAGTCTTCCAATGGAAGGTTGGGATCACAATTTCATTGATATTTGATAATTGGATGGTTTGGGATATTAAATTAGATCTCCTAATCCTAATAATTGATTTATAATCCCTCTAGGTATAGCCAATCCATATCAAGTAACACATAAAATAAAACCAAGTGTGGATTAAATAGATTTTCATGAAATTTCATCATATAATTATTGATCAGAAAAGGGTTCTATGTCTAATAGGTTATCATCATTCCACCACGAATTTTCTAATATAGTCCATTATACAGGGTTTTAGGTGGTTAATCAATATTTTAGATAACATGATAGATATTAATGAATATGAATAACTAAACTAAAATAAGGAATTTCATGATCTTGAGTGGATAATGAGTGTACTATTCAGCACATCATTATTTAGTTTCACGTTAGTAGTAGTAATAGATTACATACTTTCTTGACTCATTAGTTTACGATACTATGGATGTATATTATCATTAATAACTATTTTTTATGGATGTTATGTCATAATTTAAAACTCATTACACTATAATCATTGAAGTATAAGAGGCTTATTGTTCATATTCTTATTCACCATTGTTTTGTTACTCAATATCATTGTATCAATTAATTTCTCATGATATTATTGTAATACTTTTCTAAATATAAAACATATCCTAGACCACTAGAGGCATTTATCCATCTTCTTCCTCCCACACCTTTTACGGGTAGGAAAATGGACCTTCTTCCCAAACAATGATTATGATCATAATATCCACATTAATCCATATTTATATTATTTTCCCTAATATAAAGATATACCCCATTTTCATTATCCACATTTGATGCAAATAGAACAATATCATCATAGCTTTCTAATACTATTATAAATTATTCCCTTTGATTAATTTTTTAATCCAGAAAATAAAAAATAAATATTTTAATGTGTTCAGTATCTCAATGTGGTTCACATTTTTAATCAAAGCATATAACAATAATGTTAGTATTTCAATTCGTTTTTTACATGAAATGTAATCCCATTACATAGTTAATTGGGAAATTCACTAAATTATTCATTAAAAATCCTATTTGATCAGTTACTCATTGATCTATCTGATACTTATTGTGGAATAATGTTTAGGGTCATATGTTAATAAATTTACTAATGTAAAATATGAATGTAGAAGGAAAAAATCTTAAATGATATGCATACCCTAGATTATTAATATCTCCAATTCAATATACGGTATATGTGGTAACATTATATAATCATCGTTATCCAAAAAATATATAAATTTTCTCAAAATAGTATATAATTAAAATCTAAATTAACCAAATCATATCTCCAAGGAGTTTCTATTTTGGTATATAGCCTTATTTAAATTCATTATGAACTAGATTGAATATTTAAATAATACATGACTATGCTAATTTAGGGTGATTTCACCTTAGTGCTTATGTTCCATAGCCTTATCCACATTCTTGTATCCAAATAAGGATTTTATTGCATGAAAAAAATAGTCTCTAAATTACATAAACATATGCATGTTATCCTATATATAGACTTTTTTCTGTAGTAACAACTAAAGGTCTGTAAACAAAAAATTAACTAAATTGACTTTGATACCAACTGATTAAAATCAATCGTGTTAATCACATTTATGTTATTATATTTCAATAATAATAATTCCATATCCTAAATTTTCTCCCAAGAAGATAACTGATGGTTTTTGGGCCTTGGAATATTAGCTATTTAAAAAGGTTATTTTATAAATATTATCCACAAATCATCATAACACCTTATCAATAAATTATTTTCTATACACCAAAAATTTAAAACTTTTCTTTATATCCTAGGGAATTGAAACATAAAAAAGGGCAAACCTCAAATACATAGTAAGGGAAACTTATCAGAGATTTATAACTTTTTTATCATATACATGAGCGAAACATGAATAATGGGAATATATAAGTCATCACATTTATTTTATGATTTATCCAAACATGTATTAGAAACATATAGATATAATATTAAAAATATTAATTTTAAATTGTGTAATATAATTTGATATTCTTTTATCCTAATCGTTTGTCATGAAAAAAAAATATGGAAACAAAATTAGAAATTAATTGGATAATATTTGAAATTTTGTAGAAAAAAAATAGAATTAGAAAAACATGTGAAAAAACCCCAATCATTCCTATTATTTTTGAACAAATACAATTATTCCCATGGTTTAAAATGTGAGAAAACATAGTCATTCCAATGACATTATGAAAAAAGTCATATTATGTTCATGCTTTATAAACCCATGAGATATAATTATATAACTAAAACATTTTATGATGATATAGGACCCCAAAAATCATCAGACATACATATCAGTCACTCTCAATATATAGCCATCCATTTTATTATAAAAAACGGATGGGATGATTAATGGGATTTATTATTAATTGCAATGGTATCTTCTAAAATAAAATATCAAAAACATTGTTCGGAGATAAAAAAACATGATCAACCAAATTATTATATGACAATAAAACATATAGGTTAATTTATGAACCATTATATCATTTTAATTAATTCTTCTGAAAATGGATGATAAATCACAAAATGAATTTTCTGGAGAAATATACTCTTAATGTTATATAAAAAACATGTGATTTTTTAAGTCACATTCTGAAAACCCATTTCTAATTTTTGTTGAAGAGAAAAATTATTAGAACATAAATTCAAAACAAATTTAAAATAATATTCCATGAAAAAAATTAAAATTCTGTCAAAAATATGTAGTAAAAGGGAGTAATATTTGATCCTGAAATGGAAGAGTCTTTTAAGCAATATAAAATGTCTTTATAGAAACCCCACAATGTTAGAAGGATGAAAAAACCAGTATTTTAATGTGAATAAATGGAAATAAAAGGATCATTGGCGAAAAAAAATTTTAATTTCCAATAAGGTTGTGAGAAATATATATTTATTTAAAAACACATTGATTTAGATTAAAAATCTATTTAAAAGAGAGTGATTTATTCTTAACTAAATTTCATTTTTTTGAGAATTGAGAATATTCATGGAAGAATAAATTTATGTGAAAAATTATGTTCACATAAATAAAATGGGTATATATAATAACATCAAAATTAGATACAATTACTTAGATTTTGAAATATTACATTCAAATATAAGTAATTATTACCCGAGGAATGGATTGAATTCATGAACATCCCTTGCATTAACCCCTAACATCCATAAAAGTGCTTTAATATCTTGTAGAACATAAAACATATTAATATCATATTTAATAACAATACTCAAATGAATTATATATTATATAATTAAAATATTTTTATTTATTATGAATATATTAGTTATTTATTGCATATTTTTTCCTTTGGATGTTTGAACCTTTAATTTTCTAACAGATACTTCAATATTGTTTATTTTGGTACTTAATTTTTAATAGCATGTTCCTTATTAAAATATCATATAATGTAATGTAATAGAATACTTCTGTGCATTTTAAAATCTCTTATCTCATTATATTATTATTGTAGTTATGTGAGATGAATATGAAATCAATGTTGTCTTATTTTGTTAAGTTTGGTGATCAATATGTTATTTAATAATTAGTTAAATATATAAAAATAATTAAAAAATCATAAACCATAAATATTTCCTTATTAAATAATAATAATATTGGTATTTAATTTCTAAATTCTTCCATGATAGTGTTATTTTGTTCATGTAGGTGTTTAAACTGACTCAAACATGATGATTCCATAATAAAATTGTGTGTATGGACATAAAGGTGGTTAATTTCGAATATTATCATCATAAAAAATAATAAATATATTTTTTAGTATCTTAAATGAGGATATTAATATTTTAATACGTTCGAAAAATTAATGAAAAATAAGATTAATAAAGAAATATGTTACTTCATTTTGTAACAAACCAATGACCGACACCATATCATGTGGCTAAACTAGTTGTTTACATTACATCAAGAGTGCCTCCGTATAGAATAGATAATAATGACTATATTTTGGGGTGTATATAATATAGTGGGGATATTATACCCCTGATACAGATTTAAAAAACATTAAGAAATTATATGTATTAGAGAAATGGAAAATTGGAAATAATATAACATATAGCATCAAGGACTATACAATAAACATAATTTAAACCATCCAACAATAATAGAGTTATATAATTACCATTTGTAGTGTAGAAAAATGTCATTTTAAGTTCATATAGATACAATACAAAAAAAGAGTCTATAAATTCAAATTTATATTGTCCCATACCCTATAATGGCCATATATCAATGCCCTGGCCCATCCATCATTAAAAAGCCAACAAATAAATTCCATTGACCTTGTCCAAAAATCTATCCATGAAATCTACTTGGGTACCCAATAGTGAAAATAATAGGGTGTGATGAAAACTATGTTGGTTGACATAAACTTCTCTAAAAAATACTCTAATATAAAGTGCACATAATAAAGCAATAAAATAGAATTATTTAATCAATTAATACAACACTTAACATAACCCTGCAATCCCTCATGTTCAAAGACGACACTCAATGCCATAAAAACCTTCTTCAGCCCCATGAAAGATGTATCTTGTACATGATTGATCATCCTACCTCATGAAAAATCGCTTATACCAAGTCTCAATTGGAAAATTGTTTTATATGGGAAGTCTCATTTTGGAGTATCTTATATTTTTCTAGGGCACAAAACCATAGCAAGAGGAAAGAAACAATCCAATATAGAACTCCATCAAAATTACAATGTTGGAGTCACTAACATCCTCCCATGTTCATCTCATAAGGGTTGAATCTTAGCTCAATTTGTGTTTCTCATATTTCATGATAAACCACTAATTACATCTATTATGAGAAATTGGTCCAAGCCCTTAGGATTACATTCAGAAAACATGTATATAAGAAAAAAATGTATATCATTCATAGTTATTCATATAAAATTAATAATTTGTTAATTTATCTTATTCTATTATCTAGTCATATATTCTCAATTCATCTTTTCTATTTGTTATTGGACGCATCACTGTAATATATCAATGACCTGTTTTTATTTATATCGTTCAATTTTATAATCCTCAACATTTCAAATTGTCAATTAAAATTTTTAATATGAAACCCAATTATAATAAATTACTATACATTGTAATATTAATGAAAGGATAAAAAACATTTATGGATACACACCAGGATTTAATGATAGTGGATCCATTGAGGTCTAATGGTAGTTATGATAAATTATTTTTCTTCAAACATAGATTTAATTAATAATGTATGTCATGAACACAACATGTTGATGTCATAGAAATTAGTGAACATACCAGGTTAAGTGGAATCAGAATATAGGTTAATGATATAGACCTCCTACAATAACTCAGTGATAATACAAACCCCCACTAGGGGGAATTTCCATAAGTAAATTAAGGTGAAGTGTATGTCCAAGGTAAAACCTAGATCACAAAAGTATATAGATGTAAAACCTGATTCAACTACTGATCGAATATCACAACGCTAACACAGAATATATCATATTTAATGAGAAAACAATAGTGATGAAACTCACCAAAGATAAATTTCATGATTAAAATGTTTAAGGGTGAATGAATTACCCAAAAATCACCTAGAGTCTCCCTAGTTTATAAGAGAAGAGGTTTCAGAGGAAATAAAAATATATTGTGGCACCATAAAAAAACCACGTGTTCTATGGAATTCAGGATTTGAATCATCGATTCAAAATATGGATGTACTATATAGAGCATATTCCAAAATATGTGTCTCTTATGGGTAAAATAGACCTTTTAGATAGTTTCATGATGAGAACTAGATTCATAGTGTGTAAATGTTTTAAAATCTAAACATGATCATGAAAAATTCCCAACTATAGGTTCATATCTTGTAACCCATTCATGGAATGAATGTTTCTAGTAGATAGATCACAACCCATATTCTATAGAAAAAAATTATAACCACATATTTTACTTTACAAACTCATGTATTACACTTCAAATCATTAGAAATAATTATACTTGGACCCCATTAATTAAAACAAACATATATCCCTAGATTTTAGGTCATTTCACAAAAAATGTCTTCATCCTAAAAAGGATCAACCATAAATGTTTCAATTAATAAAATCCAATCTAAAATTGAATAGACTAAAAAATTAAAACTAGGACGTACCTTGAAAAGGATTATATATTATAGTGGTGGGGGTATTTCTCAAGAACACACAGTTAATATTATCACTTCTCAGTGAATGAGACGGGATAAAGGTAATAAATAAATTTCCTTTTGATATTAATTACATAACTATATATATTATTTTTCATCATTCCCATTAGTAAAGGTATCCTTGAAAGACAATGATGACGAAAATGAAGATTTTGATTCCTAGAAGAAATAGTCTGCATGTATTCATGATCAATATTCATTTATTTTTAGTTTTTGAAGTAAGTAAATAAAATAAGGGTCGTTCATTTAATATAATAAAATCTTGGTATATTAAATATTAAAATTTCATTAGATTATGGTCTTTAGAAATGTTTTAACAATAATATAAAGAATAATTCTTTGATATTATGGAAATACATAATCCAAGAGATTGAGTTGTTTATCATGAATTTCATTCTATTTTTCACATAGAATTTACTAATAGTGTCCAAATTCATAATGAATTGGGATAGGGTGTTAGGATGAAAAAAATTACAGAGTATTTGGAGTAATGATTAAGGGAATGATGTAAAATGAAATTTAAGAAGTGCCCATTTTTTATTACTAATTGTGATAGAATATTTTGGAGAATACATCAAATTTTCAATAATACAATGTTACTATTAAATGGTAAAATATTTCATATGTAATCAAAAGAGACAAAAGAGTTGAGTTTTGGCCTATCCACTCTCACCTATCCAGATATAAAAATTTTATTAACACATTTATTGTTATTTCATCATAGTAAATTATTTTTAATTATCTTCACTTGTACATCGGTAACTAGTTTTCTAAATTATTAATCAATTTTAGTAAAAAAACATTAAAATTGACATCTTAAACACATTTGAACCTTATAATTTTAAATTTAAAAACGATTTTATATAATAATATTTCTAATTATTTTTAATTTTATTTTTAAAATATCACAATAAAACATAAAAAGTAGATTTTTCAAAATTGAATATTCAATATTAAAAAATAAGATTATGTCATAGTTATCAAAATTATTAAATATTATAACATGAACTGGTTTATTATAAAATTCACAAATAAATATTCTACATTTAAAATAAAGATGAAATTGAATTTTTCTATTAAAATACATAATTAAAATAAATTATAAACACACATATTATTATATTTATAATATTACTTTTGTATTATAAAGAAAGATATAATTTATATAAATTTGAATAAATATATTTAAAATGAATTAAATATTTACGTAAATATAGATATGATTAATTTTAGAAAATAATATGTCTTCATTATATATTGATACAATAATATAAGTCATCATTTTTGCAAAACATATTTACTATTCATAAAAAAAATTAAATATTTAATAAAAAACTAAAAAATCACCATCAGATAATTTAAATTTTTTGAATTCAAAAATAATGAAAAATCAATTAAATTCACATTCAAAATGAAATTGAAATTAATTTTAATATAAAAAATGAATTTGTATTATATAGTGGAATATTCTCACCTCAACCTATGATCTTCATGTCTAATAGGGAACATATGATTAATTGCTGAAAATTATTACAGGTGTCAAGGTACGCTAATAAGATATCCTTGATATGAGTTCCAAACATTGATTTTTATGAATATGAGAGGTGAGAGAAGTCGATTTGCGGGAAAATCACTCTAATTTTCTTGACATGATTAATATATTGCACCTAAGATAAATGATTTTTTCTATAGATGAGTGATATTTTACATAGGTTATGTCACATAATATGTATGACCTAATATTCCATTTTTTGTATTGTTCTACTCAATTTCATATATGGTCCAAAAAAAATAGGTATATTACCATTGGAAAATTCAACACTCCTTTCTATGAAATTTTTCTCATTTATGAAAACAATTATTGTACATCATATATGTAGAGTTTAAATTTTTTGGATACCTTTTTAAAGGTATAATGATTAGTTAGAAAATCCACAATAGTAATGATGGATGGATAATCTGGCAATGTAATATAATAAGACTGTTTTGTTAGACCATCCTTTGGTTGGAGAAGATGTGGATAATAAAAGATAAGGTGCTTATTGTAGTGGGACCAAGGCCCTGAAGTTCCTCATAATATGAGTCAATTATCATATTATTTCTTAATAGGTTATGAGATTTTTTATATTGGTCATACAATAGTAATGATGAATATCATATATCTAATCAAAGAAAAATTTCTCATGATCGACATTCATGTTTTCACTAAGAGAATGTTTTTTGGATACACTTTGGGAGGATCACTAGAGTTATTTATCATAGTAGCATAACGATAGAAAATATAATAATCAATTCCTTATATTAACTAGGATAAACCATCATATTCCATGTCCATTGATAAAACATGTTGATTGTCCCCATGAATGTCATCACTAATTGGGGTAGGAATATTTGATGTATCCTAGGTTGTGGATAACATATAATAAAATCATATTGACCATCATGGGTTGGATAATGGAGGTAGGATTTATAACATTACAGGGTTCCTGAAATATGTGAAGTAAAAATAATATTTTTTAACCCACAATGGTTACCTCCTATCATTTATCAAGATATATAGATAACATTGATGAATATATTTTAGGAAATGATGGGAAACCTCACAAGTTTTGGTAGTCACAAGAATATAGAAAAATTGTAAATATTCAGCTATCTATAGGGTCTTATGACATTCCTCTTATACATGGGTATGAATAATAGCCCTACCCTTATAGGGTTACAATGAAATATGTCAACGGAACTCATACACATATTCTTCAATATGGGTCTCCTACTAAAATTTTCGGAGAATATGATGTTGTTCACCATTGGTGGGAGCAGTGATTTGATCCTTCATTGGAGTGATTAAAAGAAAAACAAGATGAATTTTTTATTTTTTGGTAAATAATTCGGCCTTAATTAAAGTTCATATAGAATCATTATGGTGGATTATAGTTGTAAAGGGGATAAGAGCCTGATTTGATTCATTGGTCGTCACCAAAATATTCTAATGATCCTAATGAATGGGAACATTAATTTGAGAATATATATGGGTAACTCCCACTGTATACTGATGTTTTTATCTAGTATTATGGGAATAAATAAGAGAATTTATGATAATGGGATTCTATAACATGAATGGTGGTATCATCCGATTAATTATAATTATTATAAATTTTATTCTACTTTTTTCTATCCCTCACTGTCAAGATATGTTGAAGGTCATTAGAAGTGATAGAGATAATACATGCAATTGATTAGGTGGATGTCAGGATATATTTTCTTGTTCATATAGATTATTCTTATGTGTGTTGGAATAAATTTCTGTTATTTGTGTTAAAATGAAAATTTCTTACCATCCTTATCGAAATATTCAAAATATTGTATTCATAGTAAATAGGGATATAAGTCTACTCCGAGTATTGGTATGTTGGATACCCTATGTATTACCTCATAGTAAATTCTTGATCCTGAGTGGGTGGGGATGGGATGTTTTATGAAGTTTTAATAATATAATCAATTGGATTTGGGTCATTGTGGTAGTTTATGATGGTTGGAAAATTCCGTGATCAATTTGGGGTGATGGTGATGTTTCCAGTGACCGCTAATTCCCCCTCTATAAGATATGGTATGTTAGTGTTGTCCCACTCTAGGGACATGCCACTTACAATGTGGTGAAATATGGAAATAGGTTCTACCTAATTCTCTTTATAATTATTCCTTTATTGATGTGGGGACATAAAGGGATTAATATTCTTGAAGAACTCATGTACCACCACATGTTTTGACATTGTATCACTAAATAATTACTCCTTTAGCATTATACATTTTACCAATCATTGAAGACCTTGTCTGGGATATGACTTCCTATTTGATGTGTGGGAGGAAGTTTTGGTGGAATCTGTGACATATATGTTGAAATCATTATGATGTTTTTGGTTTGAATTGAAGTGGGATATTACATTAAATTTACAAAAATTATTCGTAAAACAAATATAAAACCCCATAAATGATGCATCCAATGTTATGGAACATTGATTGATCTCATTCATGGGTGAAGGATTTTTGTTAGGTTCACCATATTGTTTTGGATAATGTACCTGGAATAAAATCCACTAATTCCTAGTAATGGAAGGATAATCATTTTTAATGAATTCATGGAGAGCTTCGATTATTTTTATTTTTTATGAAATCATATATCATAACCCCTCCAAGATGTCTTGAGATAGTTCGAGGATTCATTCCGATGGATGGTGTCTGTGGGGACATTTATAACATCACCATCTAATGAATGTTGCTTGAGAATTTTAGAAGTTGGTCACATCCATGCCTTTTGATGGGGGGATTATTTTATATATAAGACTATATTATATATATATATATATATCATATTCATAAATCCTTCCAAAATATCTGTTTGGGAATTGTCATCTGCACAGCGATGATGGATCGAAATAACTTATTAATGTGACCTTTGTTACATATTAAAGGAATCTCATGATTGCAAAAACATCTATGTATCAATAATTATTCATTTTTCACTCATATTTATGCATCATAGGTTCTTCATCAAGTAATTATTACCCAAGGGTTCTTAGTTTTGGGGTATTATGATTTAAATCCACATAGATTAGTGATTTAGAGCATATTACTATCCATGGAGGTTAAAGGTTCTTATGGTCATAGGATCAAGAGAAAAAGAAGGGTAAAATATATATCCAAATTAATTGAACCATAATCATCATTGATTGATTCTATATAATGTTACACGTGGTACCATATATATTTATCTGATAAGCACTGTTGTGATTCTTTTTATGGTCATACAACCTTAACCATTTAACTCTTTGGTGAATGGTTAGTAGAAATAGTTGGTTTGGGATTTATTCCTAAATGGACATTTCTAGTTGATTTCAAAGGGAACATGGACCTTTGAAGATGGATTCGGTGATTAACCAAAGGGAATATAACCATTCATGTGG
Source organism: Viscum album (assembly GCA_963277665.1). Taxonomy (NCBI): domain Eukaryota; kingdom Viridiplantae; phylum Streptophyta; class Magnoliopsida; order Santalales; family Viscaceae; genus Viscum; species Viscum album. Next base: position 292,064,416 of record OY728148.1, on the reverse strand, counting down.
GGGAAAAGTTTCATCTAGATTATGGATCAATGAGATGGGTGATTGGGTTCTTGCAAAAATATCCCACTAAGAAAGATATACACTTATTCAGAATATGGCCTAAAGAGGACATATATGGGGATATGAAACTGGTGAAAATATTTCCAATATTATAGGGTATGTGGACCAATATGAAATAAAATAAGTTGCATCATAAAGGATATGTCCCATATGTCTTGATGTGAAAGGTAGAAAATGTTGGATTTAAATATTTGGGACACATCATATGTATCTAATTGTATAATAATAAAATCTCATGTAGTTTTAAGAGTCTCATTTATGGTCACACAACAAGGTGATATCATGTAGTTTAAAATCTTGTTGTAGGGACGTTTATGTCATTAAATGGGAAGACACCTAGCATTGAGTTGGACATGTGCATTGGTGTTTACCTAGTAGGGGAATTTCTTTATTCACCTAATTGGATGAGATCATTAATGAAAACATTATGGATTAAATTTTACAAGTATGGATGTCTGTGATAAGTGAATCAATCTACTATCCACTGGTGGAAGCTAAGGGGTGACTGAGCACTTGGGGAATATGGCTTTATGATGAAGATGCGCCGAGGCATACATATGTGCTAACCCTTGAGAGAATATCATTGGATATAATAGTATAGTTGAACATGATGATACAATGTTTGTGGGTTACACCTATAAAAATGTGAGGGATGCTACTTGGGAAATGAGAGAGCATTAGCAGAGATTTCACATCAGTATGTTCTAACTAGATTTGGGTGTTACTATCTCATTTAAAATTCTAGATAATGAAATCATAAATGGGAATATATTTGGGGATTACACCTCATGAGGTGGCCCGCGTCTGCAAGAAACATTGATTTGAATAAGGATTTAGGATGACCATAATGAAATAAGAGATACCTGTACATCATCCCGGTAATAAGAACCTTCATTATAAAGGGAATCCATAATTGAGATCACACTAATGGTTCAGACTTTTTTGGGAGGAAATTTATTGATGTTTTATTTATCATTGAAAAACATGATTGAAATGGTGCATTATGTTATCTTGTATACTGGGTGGTATTAAATTTATTTATATTTCACTTTTTCAAGGGTTTGATTTGGATTGAATGAGTTAAAAAAATACTTTTGAAAATTTTTGTCATCAAGAAAAAATGAAGATGGTTGATATGACATAAGATAAATCTCGCCTACTCTTATTTTGAGGATAATTAGGGGGAAGTAGAACAGGCTCACCAAGAAATATGAGGTTCTGGAGAACTCAAAAGAAGTTTATACTATAAGGTAGACTATGAGAGGGACTAACCCCTGTGGTATGATTGGGAGAGGGACAATATCACATGGTAGGCACTCATAGGGCTAATCTACACGGGGGTCTCATGGAGGCAAGTTTTACATCCACCAGCGGATGGGAGATGGAATCTACACAAGGACATAGACTTATTTATTTAAAATTATACAAGTACCTCCATTATATGAAACCACCCTTTCCCCTTCAATATATTTGATTCAATAGAAGGATTCTTGAATCACCTTCTTCTGAAAATGATAAAAATTTGAGTAATATAAATTAAATAAAAATCAAATAATTGATGTACGTATGTGTAAAATCACGATGGATGGCCCTAGATTATTTAACATTACTTCAAAATCTATAGAATTTGGAATCTAGATAGCTCATTGTTGTTTTACAGCAAACTATTTTATTATTTCATCATTAGATTAGAAAAAAAGACAGTAAGAGATCATTCAGATGTAGGGATTTAGGAGGAAAATACATGATTTGGGGTGATTGAAACAGATTTCCCTCATCTAGAGATCCCATAGAAATAGATGATGATGTTAGGAACAAAAAATGGGGAGAAAATCATTTATATCAAACCCCAATTTTGAATCATCCAAAAATAATGAAAATTCAGATAGAAAACATACACATGTTTTAGGTAATTATTAAATTTTCATTTTTATACATTCATGACTATATAAAAAGCATTTTCATGTCATTCATTGTTCAATTCCATCAAATCGTTCCCCTTAACCTAGATGTCATCAATTTCATCGGTTGTTGTGGGATTCCACTACTAGTATTTATTCATGTAGTGGAGTTTTTCCCTTCATGTTTTTCATTATTTGATTTTTTTGTTATGAGTATTTTTTGCCTTCAATTAGAATTCTCTATTTACTTGTTTAATTTATTCTTTATTCATTTCGATATAATAAAACTGGATAAGGAACATATGAAATACATAGTAGATAACATGCATGATAATATTTTTTTCATGGAAATTTATACATTATCATTGGAATGGGAAATAAAATAAATATAATCTAAAAATTAAATGTTTTGGTGAATTTAATTTTATAAAAATTGGTAATTGATTTCTTTATTAATGGATATATTATTTTATTGAATTAATATTTATATAAATGGACATAATTTTCATTAATAAGAAAAAAATAAATATTTTTATATGTTTCTAAATAATTTGTTCATTGTAATTTATAAATGTTTCACCCCACATATTGATAGGAAGGTAATGGGGATGGGTTTTTTGGGTGCCAATGATGGGGAGAAGTCCCAAGGACTCTTTATTTTCTGGGTTCTTTTTAGCATGTGTACTACCATTTTCTGTTTTTACCCACTTTTTAATATATAAAAATTATTTTTCTACAATGAATTTATCCTCTAAATAATAATAATAATAAGATATTAATAATTTTTTTTATGTGTCTATAAATAATTTTCATAATAAATAATTATCTCTGAATACAAATTTTTAAATATATTGTAAATAATTTTGATTATAGTTTTTTATAAATAATTATTATTATCTCTAATTAATAATTTATAGAAAAATATTATTAATAATTTCGAATTAATAAATATAAATTAATAAACAGTTTTAATTGTTATTTTTATTAAAACAGTTATTTAAGACATTGAATTAATAATTATTTTCAATTAATAATTTTTTTTCTTGATTATCCTGAATTCGTAAATTTTAATTAAAAATTTATTTAATTAATTTATAAGTATTTTAAATTATATTAAATCAATAGAATTTTAATCATTAATTTTTTTAAAAAAAATATAATATTTTTTAATATATCAATCTAGTATAATATTGGCCTAATTTTGTTATATGAAATATATTGATTGATTAAAATAAAAATTATTAACATTTTATTTTTTTATAAAATACTATATATAAATAAATTTTTTAAAAAGGGTATTTTTGCCATTTAACATAAATTATTGTTGTTTTACATACATTGTGGTAGGTGTGATATCTATGGGGATGTAATATACCATTAACTTTTATATGCAGAAAGTATACCCCTTAATCTCAAGTGTATGAGGTATTTGTAAAAAATGGTTATTTGGGTCATTTTTAAGAAGAAAATTTCTTTTTATTCATTTAATAATTTTCACCAAACAATGTGGATAAAAATTTAAATCGATTGTTTAATTTTAATAAATTTTACATCCAAAAAATTGATGATAAATAATAATCATTTATTTTATTTTATTTGATATTTTGAATTATGAAATATATTCATTTATTTTACTAGTAATTGAACAATAATGTGTTAAACCAACTCTAGATGGGATCCCCTTTTTTGTATCAAATAGGTTCTCATAGTGGCTTATCAAAATTTAATGATGAAAAACACCTTTTGAAATTGATACAATATGACTTGATAAACCCTTTTATACTTGTGAAAATATTTGATAAAACAAGGCCATGCCCCCCATAAAACACCATGTTTCTCGTTGGGTATCCCATACTAGTTTCCTAGAGAGACACCCTTTCTTATTTCCCCAAATTATAATCTTCCTCCATCTAATAAAATGAAAAATACATTACAAATTAAAATTTTGTTGAAAAAATTTTGGTTCTATTTTATATATAATTATAATAATTGTAAAATATTTCTAGTACACATGTCACCAATTATTAGAATAATTTCCCTCCCCATACTCCCCTATATTTCTTCCAATTTTTTTCATCCCACGATTCACCATGTCATCCATCAAAACCCAGAATATCATATTCCACTAGACAATTTCATACAATCCTCTCTGTACATGCTCTCTTACTAAATTAAGGAATGTTTATAATTTTGTAATGTTGATCTCATTATAATACTCTCATTTTCAATGATGTATTTTCATCATTATTACACACCAATGTATCTCCATATTTTATAGATTCTCTCAAAATTCATACACATTTGTAAAGAATATCCTTCATTGTCCAATTACTTACAAAAAAACATATTTATCTTCTCCACACTGTTTTTTCATCAACAAAATATACATTTATTCACTTTCAATATTACATATAATATATTTCAATATACCCAGGGTTTTAAATTTATAAAACCCTACCCCCATAATCTAATGATTTATGTTATAGAATCGTCTAATCGACCGTCACTAGGTTCCATTTCATTCATCGATGATGCCCACACCCTTGAATGATAACCCTATAACATATTTATGATTCCTATAATTATTTCTATAAATCTCCACATTTCATATCAGTGGTATTGTTATTCCTAGTGATCCCTCAAAATAGGGTCTTTTTATTCAACCCATATGAATATTTTGGTCTGATTAGTTGGGGTTGCAACCATGAGGTTTTTATTGAGACATAAAGAGAGTTTCCTAAGACCTATTCTTAATTAAGAGAACACTATAATTGTGTTGAATTTTATGCTTTATAAACTAATATGATAATAAAAGTAAGTGTTTCATTAACTAATTTTGAGAATAAAAGGATAAGTTTTTGTGTTTGCTTTTGTTTTCAATGAATAAATCTTGTTCAAAATCAAGTGTTACAGAATGTTACATAAGAGGTGATTTTATGACATCCTAAGGATAAAAAGATGTATAAATAAATTAATCTTTGACAACATAGATGTGACATTTTGATATGTGGATAGGCTTAGTGTCGAAGCCAAAAATATTGGTTTGAAGAAAAAATTGATTCAATAACAAATACATGAAATAATATTAATTTGTAATAATTTATTTTATGATTCAAAGCATGTGATTGGTAAAAAACATGGGATAATAAAATAAAATAATGATGATGTCTAGATATGAATTCACATTAATGCCTGAAATACCCATTTTTATTTTTGGATTATCCCTATTTTTAATTTTGTTGACGGGGAACCATACATGACCTGTAGGCCAAAAGGTGGATTCCTAATACATGAACATAATTTCCCAAAAAACCTACCAACACTTGAACGGACCGTACCTATATTTTTCTGGTAAAATTTACCTACTTGAAACATTGCATGGATACACAACTAAAATTTTCCCTAGTAGATATACATTGTGCATGGTATCGATGACATGTGTTATACTGTATCATTCTTATAATCTTATATCCCTAAAAATTTGGGTGTTTATGTTCTGAAGCATCATCTAGAACTATACTATAGGATATTCATCCAGAAAATAAATAAATAAATATCTATATATATATATGGATTTCAACACCACTAATTTATGAATTCAGCATGACATTCATTGTCTTGATCTTAGTCAACTTATATTATTTGAACACCCATCATTGCATACTAGTCATCATTGATTGTTTTCATACACACTGGACCAAACTGAGACATTGATGAATCACTACCATTGAATCTCATCCCTCTATCATCGATTATTATTTCCATGAATATCTACTTAGAAAACATCATTGTGATCTACTCTAAGCTCTTTCCCCACCCCTGATGTTATTGAGAGAAACACTATGACCACCTCATATACAATTTACGACACAAAGCAATCATTCCCCCATCGAGATCACATTCATCCGCTTGAGGAAATAAAACAATCCACCTCAAATATTGGAATTTTTCTAGGATTTGATCATTGGATTAGATGAAGGATCACCTAGTTCCTTTACCAATAGGCCAAAATCATACAATCATAAGAATCTTGTCATAGTCAGTCCAATGGTTATGGTAAAAACTCTTCACAAAAAACTCTACCTTTACTCATTTAAAAGTACATGTAAATAAAAATAATGTCTAACCATAATCCTTAATAAAACATAGGGTTTGAACTAGATCATTGATCGGGGAAAAAGTTTAAACCCTATACCTCACATTAAACAAATAAATTCAATCAACTTGTATAATGGTCATACTCAAAGAAATAAATAAATTAATCCCACTAACTAAACCTATATAAAATGGTCATTAAAATAGAATTAGGTAAGAGAAAATAATTTAGTAAAAATATGAAATCCCAATATAAAGTGTAATAATAAATAACAGAACACAAATATTACATCCTCAGTCATCACACACTACATGAATCAAAGAAATCAACATCTCATTCAAGCCCTGATTTGGTTCTAAAAATTAAAAAAACCTTCAGAGTAACAACAACAAGGCTACAAAATCATGCCATGGTCCAGTATCATTATGGTCTTCTCCGTATACCAATCCCCAAAAGATCTGGTTTATGGGATGTAGAAAAATGTCACCCATGTAAAAACCTCAGCTGAAAACCTTATAATATATAAATTTTGTATTAGTTCCCATCACATAATGATTTCATGGGAAGTATTGTGGAAGTGATGAAATCTTGAAAAACATTCTCCCAAAACTCTCATTTCATGCTTTTTTATATGATGTGTATATTCACATACATCAAATACCTAGTTCATAGATATTTGCAGTGAAACCATATTCTAGAATGTCACGACATGTAATTTTTTCATGAAAAATAAATTTTTACAAGTGATTTTAACATATATGATATGGCTTCATCATATCAACAATTACAGATGTCTCACCAGACCACATTGTGTTGTAGTGTGATGTTTCTTTTTCCATTACATTCATATCCTTTTGTTAATTTCCCAACTAATTTATGTATCCTTATTTTAAGCGCAATAAAATATAAATCATCCAAATATGAGAATTTATAATTAATAAAACACTGGAATTGATTTAATAAAACAACCTAAAACATATATATATAATTTAAATATCAATTTCATTCCAAGGTTTATGAGTGATTGAATTAAAAAGGAAGGATTCTTGATGTATAAGAGTGGTGATTAAAGGTAGTTTATGTGATGGTGACCTCACCACACCATAACCAATACTAAAATGGGTGTTGTGATGGTCTGTGAATTGAAATGACATGGATGATCATGGAATGACTATTTTGGTAAGAATTATTCTATGAAATAATATATGATTCAATTTTGGTGACATGAATAACTATCCATAGTTATGTAATGTGGATATTATTATTGAAAGGATATTTTGATAAGTCATTTTAATTAAAAATGTTCCGGATGATATATGATAAGGCTCATACATATTGCAGTTAAATCCATGGTGACTAATGTGTGATTTTCTAAGATGTATTAAATATTTTTTATGTTATTGTATCTCTATTAAACATGTAATTACCATATTACATAAAACAGTTTTGACTTGTACTAAATATGTGTTATTGTCGGGGAATAAAAATTTTATGATTATAATTTGGTTCAATTATCATGGTCTTTTGGAGAATTCAAATAATCTACAAATTGGTTTTTTCCTATAGTAGTGAAACATCATTTTCTATTAAATATGTTTTGAAATAGTTAATTTATTTTCATTGATCAAATAATTTATTGAGAATAATGGTCCATTGTAAAATATGAAATGAGAGAGTATGTTGTGGCTGTGAAGACTAAGACCTTTAAAAAGATATTTGTTTCTTGAAATTTTTTTACATATTATTTAATAATATACATGTACAAAATAAATAGAAATGAAAAATATTTTGTCCCATTAATAATGCTCATTACATAAGTCATCTATGAAATCAATTAAAATTCTAAACATTATAAGTGGATAATAATTATATAATAGATTAGATAAAATAGAAAAATAAGAATCATTATAATCTAATAGAATCATAGACCCCACTAAAAATTCAATAGAAATAAAAAAAGAAATTATTAAACAAATCATCATCTTATGAAATGAAAATATAACCTTCTGGAAAAATTGTTGTGATTATTGAGTTAATGAATGATGTTGTGTTTATAGTGTATAATGGGAAATGTGACCATTGAAATTCTATAATTATGTGATTATTGGTCAAATTTTATAATTTTTCAATATGACCATCTGAAACAATACCTTTTATTGATAATTTTACCACTATAATTATTTTTTATAAGTATTACTGAATAGTTAAATGAAAAAAGAAAAGATAATTGATAAGATCAATAATAGATTCATGTCATTTATACCCATTTTTGAGAATCTAGGTGGGAGGTATCATCACTGGGATTTTCCCTCGACCAATTAAATGATGATATTCAACAATTGAATCTTTAATAAAATGTAATATGGGATAATTGTATATTGGGGGATATTACCACTTATTCAATGTTAGTTGAGTCATCCTATTGAAACTACCACCATTTTACACCTTACCCCTAGGGAGTATGTGAGTGTAATAAGGGGTTATATGTCCATGATATAGTTATATAATGTGTAACTCTACATTATATACATAAAATTTTAATTCCATAAATCCATTTTAATATTTTTTTCTTATAATCAAACATTTTTTACACGAAACAACACTAATAAATATATTTCTAGGAATAAAAAAATCATAATTATTTTCATAAAAAAGATAAAAAAAAATTATATAAGGCAATATATTATGAATATTTTTTTCTATAGTTAAATTGTATCTTTAAATAATATATATATATATATATGGAAAAACAATTTATAATGGACTGTGTAATATTTTATACATGTTGGAAATCATATTCAGTATTAAAAACAACCATTTCTAAATAAATAAGGATTTTTATATTTAAAAGACAAAATTATCATATTTATAGAATTTGTAGATAAATAAACATAATATTTGAAATTAGCATGTTGAAATTAAGTCAAGGTGAGTTTATGAAAATTTTTATAGAAACATTTTTTTTTCTTGATTGGTAATGATATAGTATTGAGGTTTTTTATGCTTAAGGACTACAAATTTCTATCATTAGGATGAAATAATTAATTAACAATAATGAATTATCTAAAAAAAGTTATTTTATTATTATTAATTATTATAATTGATTTCAATTAATTCCTAGAACATATAAGTAACATTCCAATGTCTATAATTGAATCTTTTACATTAAATAATTTACATTGTGAAAAAATTACATTTTCATGCCAAACGAAGTAAAATAAATGTTGCATAGTTCTATTGTGTTTAAATAACTTGTAATGTTACCTTACATTCCAAATCCATGAGCAAAGACCATGGGTATGCTAATGGTTTTTCATTTTCAAAAACCTAGTTTTCCTATACCTTAATTTGAGATTATGAAACAATTCTGCCACTTTTTCTATAAATACACCACTATATATCCATTTATATCCACTACTAATCCATTCTACACAATGTTATGATGGGTTTACCTCTCATGGAGTACCCCTAATGTTTCCTCAATTCCCCAATGTTTTATCCTCATGTTTTATGAAAATCATTCAATGGTAAATTAAATCTACACATCTCATTTCATTTATGTTAATTTTTCATGTGGTATGTATTATATTTTTCCAATAACATTTCCTTTTCCCACTTTATATCAACTGATTATAGTAATTATTGTCTTTTTTCATTATAAGCCCTTCATTATACCTTATTTTACACTTTCCCAAAACCAAATTGTGTACTCATTATGATGCTACATTTATTAGATGAATTTATCCCCATTAGATTAGAAATTCTATTTTTCTGATTAATTATAATTCCCAAAAATCCATTCTCTCAAATTGGTTTTCTAATATTTCTTGAAATTTATAATTTATTCAGGATTTTAATAAAATGAAAACTACATTAAATTTTCTTATTTTAATTATTATGTTATGATCATGTCATTAAGCACTTTTATACTCCATGGGTTTGATAAGAAACCCATTATTTATTCTACATTGATTCTTAATAAATAATTTCATGATAGATTTGGATCACATAAAATTTATATATAAAATTGGTTCACCCTAATAAATCACTCATTCATTTGTTGAAGAACTTCATTTTTATGGATTAAATGATTTATGATACCCTAGTAAAAACCTGTGTAATATATATTTATGAATCATTCGTGATATTCAGGGTGCTAAAACATGGTGATATGCTTATAAATGTATTATTTTAATATTATATCCTCATTTCAATGTTTTGAATCACATTATAATTTTAATGTTACCCTACTTTTTCGTGCCCTATTTTTATGCCACATGTTGATGGTGACATGTCTCGTGATCACATGCTTTTTATATCCCTTTCATTTTCTCTTAATGTCCATAATTCCCACCCTTTTCCTTTAATGTATGTCCATTGGATATGATATCTAGTAAATTTGACTTATGTTATACCCATTAATACGTATTTTATGTGGATTTATAAAAGGTATATATGTTTTTCATGTATTACGTAACTTATTTATAGGAAAATAAACATTAAAGGATCCATTTTTTGTATCATGAAATGAAATGTTGTGTAATAAAAATTCCAAATTTTATTATTTTTAACATAAGATTATATAGTTATTTATATTAATTAGGATGTCAAAATTTTAATATAGTCCCTTGGGAAAGTCTTGGTATATATAAAAATATTGGTTTTTGTAAGTATTAATTAAGGTGTTTATGATCAAATATAATCTTGTTTTCTACTAATAGTGGATGGGGATCTGACATAGATGAATCCAGAGGTAACACACAAAAAAATCTCTTTGAGCATGAATTGAAAATGAACTATTTCATGACAATGTGCCTTGCTATACTCAATTTTGACAAAATTGGGGATATTTTAGGTTAATCATCCTATCATTTTGGGATTTTTTTATTAATATATTTAAAAGCAAATTTATATTAATGTATATTAATAAAAAATTAAATCACGATGGTTTATGATATAAAATATATATATAATAATAGGATTTGTAATATTAACACATCTTTCACCAAGGTATTCTTATTTTAGAACAATGGTGGGAAATAAAAGGAACATCATAAATGTTGAGTTCAATGGATGATTCTTTTTTGGTGTTCCTATATAAATTTGAATGGAAAAATTCATAATGATAATGAATCAAATAATTATATTTATGAACAATATCATGGATCAATTTTAGAGACCATATTCACCTTAAAAAAATTATTTTCCATTTAGTCATTTATGTATCATTGAGAACATTCTTTAATTTTTTCTTCCAACACATTGATTATAGAAAAATAAATGATATATATAATGAATATGTTGTATTAAATCTATTGTTCAAAGAAATATAAATTTACCCATAAAGTATTCAAATTATAAGGTTAATCATATTGGTGGTGTAAATTTATTAAAAACACTGATAGAATAAGAGGTATTGATGATATGAAGTGGGAATAGTCCGGGGGAATATTATTCAATAAATAATTCCCTTGTTCAATGTGAACAAAAATAGAGAAGTAATTACTTGGGCTTAAAAAAAGAAAAATGATCTGGGGGGAAGATATGGGATGAAATTTATAATACTTTCTCTATACACCTATTGCATTGTTATATATCCTAAGGAAAGGGATGATAGATTCATTACTAGTCATAAACCCCATATGTATACGAATATTCCCAATTGAGACTATAAAATATATGAGGATATGGTGTGGTTTGATATGAAGTATTAATTTTAGTTTGGAGAGACATAGTAGAAACATATATTGAATAAAAAATGATAGAAACTGTTCTAAACTCAGGGATGAATTCGGGTCCTAGAAGAGGAGGAAAGAAAGTTCATATCCAAAATGCAAAATTTTTTAAAAGAACCTTTCTGTTAAGTTCTTTCATTGGAGTGAAAACTGCTATAGGTGTAGAATATATGGATATATAATCAAAACATTCATGGTGAGGTGAGGAATCAACTTGTCAACACAAACAATATAGTAAAAACAGAGCTATCCTAGGTAGAAGTTCAATGCTTTGTGTGCGGACAACATAAACAAATTTTCAATTAGTGACCAAATCAGATGATACATGACAGTAACCACTATCAACCATAGAATGTAGAATGATAGAAAGGCTGAGTATTTTCAATCGTGAAGGTTGAAGTAGAGGATTTTAATATTTTGGTGCTAGATATACGTGATGTACTCTAAAAGATAGAATGAACACTATTTTATTCTACTTCCATGAATAATTTTATTTTATTCATGTTGAAAAATAAAATAGAACCAATACCAAAACTAATAGATAATTAATTTTCAATCAAGCCTCATAGGTGGATTATGTTAGCAATATTAGTGGATAATAAATCCAGTATTAACATTGGATAGAACAATCTCATTAGAAATATTGAGGTTGTTCCCTTGAAGTTATTCAACAAAATACTTGGTATGGACTTTCTCTCAATGTATATTTGTAGGTTCAATTTAATAATGAAGAAAATTTTAATACTATTGAATGTAAAACATATAGTTATTATCTAAGTACATATATCTCAGACTGAGATTGTTCAAGAATCACCTCCCATAGCCTCCTTTATAAAGATGATTGGCGAATAAGGATAAAGAAATGAATTTACAATGATAGTTAATACCACGATATTTCATTAATACACTGATTTATTATCCTTAGGAGTTACTTGGTACTTCCTCATTAAAAATGTAGTGTTCTCCATTGAACGCGTACTATGATAAAATCCGATATCAAATACCGTATATTGAATGAAATATATAGACTTACTAGAATTAATGTAAAATTAATGATATTATGTATAATGGATTTATCTGTACATGTGTGTCTACATATGGAGAAACTATTCCCTTTGTAAAGAATAAGTATGGGTCAATGAAATTATTCATTGATTATAGAGAACTTATCAGGATCTCAGTAAATAACATGTAACCTTTCACGGTGATTGATGATTTATATGAATAGGTTTGAGGGTCACAATTAATCTCTATGATTGAATTATGATCCAAATATCATCAATTAAGGGTGAAGAAATAGGAAATTACAAAAATTGTCTTCTGATCTAGATATGGGCATTATGATATTTTTGTTATTCCCTTTACCTTGACTAATTATTCATATATGTTTATCGATATTATGAATTAGTCATGCAAGACTACAATGAACAATTTTTTTCATTTTTTTATGATATAATATTAAAATTCACAGGATTTTTTAATCATAAGGATCATATAAGGATTTTATTAGGGACTATAAGATGGATATGCTATTTGGGAAAATGTAAAAAAATGTTACATTTTGGTTTCAAAAAGTTGAGTTATTGTGGAACATTATATCCGATGAAAGAATCTAAATTGAAAATATTATTAAAAATGATATAATGGAGTCATCTCATTATAAAATGATAATCTATATTCACAAGTTCCTTGGTTTAGTAGGATATTTTAGGGAGCCAGTGAAATCATTTTCATGACCTTCTAATCCACCAAACATGTTATCTTTAAATGATTATATGTTCATCCCAACAACAAAGTGTGAAGAATTATCCAATAAATAAATAATAGATTTATAACATCTCCTATGTTAACTCTACACTTTTTCATAGGAAGATTTTTTATTTATAAAAACGAATCCCGGAAAATGTATTTGGTGCATCCTCATTGAAAATTTCATCTTTATCTCTTTGGCATCTCTATAGTTAAATCCCTATGAGAAGAATTATCCCATGCATGACATAAAGATAACTTTAGTTATTTTTTCTCTTATAACTTAATGGAACTATATCTATCAGAAAAAATTTGATATATACATAGAACCTCAAATGATTAAATTATATTTTCATGCAAAAGGAATTGAACATGAGGGGAATGTGGTGGTTTGAACTTATTAATGACTATATCTGTTCAAATCCTTATCACCCATGAAATAAAAAAAGTTATTTATGGATTTATTAGGAAATAACCTTTTGTCCTATAAATGATGAGGATTCAATGAAAAAAATCATTTGTGATCTAGTAATGTTGTACATGAGAATTGTACGGGAATGTGCATTATCAACCATATCCCAATTTATTTCCCAATATTAATTATTAAGGAAGATAAACATATATCAAATACAAGATAATTTATTACAATAGAATATAGTGGTTATAAATAATGGGGGCTTTAATAAGTTCAATATTAATCAAGAAGGTGTATATAACATTCTTACAATGGTACGAGTATCATCAGTCCTAAAGACAATGAATGAGATGTTGGATAACGCTCATAACTCTACATTCTAAATAATTTATGTAATCAGTATCTTTATAGGTACATTCACAATCATTATTGGTGGGATACATTGAAAAAAGAGATTGTAGAATACATTATAAAGTGCTTGGTGTGTCAGTAGGTGAAGGTGGAGTGACAAATTAATTGAGGAGTTTTGCAACCATTAACCTTAAAAACATGGAAGTGGGACAATATCACTATGAACATCATCACTAGTCTCTAGATATTATCAAATGGAAGTAATTTAATATTCTTTTTAGTGGATAGACTCAACAAGACTATCTATTTCATCCCTATTTGGGAAGATTATTCTCTATAACAACCTTTGATTATATATTTAAAGGATGTGGTAAGGATGCATGGAGTGCTACACTATATTTCTTTTATTATGACTGATGATTCTCATTTAAATTCTCAATAATTCATCGACATGAGCTGAATATTGAATTGAATTTCAGTATGACCATTCAACCCCCGAACTGATTGAAAATGTGAATGAATTATTCGTAAACTTGAGGACATGATGTGAGCATTCTAAATATAATTTAATGGTGGATGGGATTAACATATTACATTATTTGTGTTCTCTGAGGACCAAAAATTCTACCCTATTTTTCTTATGAAATTATATGAATATCTATATATAATGTGAATTAGAACTCATACATGGTGGGATAACATTTTTGGAGGAAGATTATTGTGCACAATCTGATGCAATGGATGATATAAAAGTATTGTTCCAACAAATAAGACATAAATGATAATTTGATACAATAGAAGGGATATGTGGACACCTGTTTAAGGGACATTGATTTGGATTATTTTTAATCAAATTTCATTCATATATCAAAATGGAAGAGTCATTCTTTTGAAAAAAAAATGGGAATATTATCCCTAGGTATGTTGGTCCCTTTGAAATAGTTGATATCATAGGAGTAAGTTAACATCAAATATAACATACACATAATTATTCTCAAGTTCATGATGTATTCTATTTATGTCATTAATGGATGTAAATACCTAATCCCTCATAGGTACTGAGTTTTAAGGATGTAAAATTGGAACATGACCTATCTTATGGGGAAAACATGTTGTAATCTTGAAACATAGAGACAAGGTTCTATTAAAAAAACATTACACCTCGTCAAAGTGTTATGGAGGAAATGTAAATTTAACAAAGTGACATTTTAAGTATATGAGTTAATGATACCGAAGTACCCACACCGTTTTTTCAACCTAGAGAATTTATTGAAATTTCGAGGACAAATTTTGTTATGGGGGGGGATATTATAACTCAACGTTTTTAAATGATATTTTTCTCCAGATTAAACATTTTTTACATATTATATAATATTTTCCACATATAAAATAATGAAGAGTAATAAAAAATTTTCTTATTAACATTGATAAATACATTTTTCATATATGAAATAAATTAAAATGAAAAACATTACATCCAAACAAGAAATATAAAATAGAATATTTAAATTGGAAGAAAATGACCACCCAATTTGAATAGAATCATCTCCCCGACTGGAAATTCTATATAATTGAATAATAATAGTAGTAAAATAGTTAAAATATTATGAAATGAAATGATTTTATTAGTGAGAATTATTACTGAATTTTGAGCGATATAATAATGTGGAATTTATATGGTATAAAGGGAAATGTGCCCATTGGTATTGGACTGTTATGTGATACTAGTTAAAATATGACATTTGGTCTATATTAACATTGGAAACTATTACATGGTTCAATTATTTTAGCAATATAATAGGTGATTATAATTATTAATTACAATGAAAACTGATATAGAAAAGAAAACGGATGGCCTCACCCAGAAGAGTCATTCCAATTGAAGATCATATTTAGAACATGGGAGAAAGGTATTATCATTGGGGGTTTAACTTGACCAATCCCTTATTTAGATTCAACATGTGAATCACGAATGAAATCACCTATGTTAGAAGTTCAAGATAGTGGTGATTACCACTCCTTCAATTTTATCCAAGCCACCCCATGAATCTATCATCATCACAAACTAAAACCATAGGGTGTATGCGAGTGTAATAATGAGTAATTCTCTAATGACATAGTTACATAATGGGTAACATTACATTGTATAAATTAAATTATTATTCCACCAATTCCTTTTATGAATAGTTTTTTTTCTTAAAATATTTTTTTATTTGAGATGAATTTTAAATATTTATTTTTAGACACAATTAAGACATCGTTTTTGGTAAAAGGTATAACTTTTATTAATATACCAATATATTTTTAATTTTTATAATGAAATAGACTTCTAAAAGTCTTTTATATAAATATAAATTTTAAAATAATTTTATAATGTTCAAGGAAATTTTTTATAAGAGATAAAAAATAGTATGTTCATAAAATAATACTATTTTAAAATAAATAATGTTTTATATTTAAATGTTAAAATTATCATATTCATCAAATTTTGATGATAAAATATACATAATATTATAAATCAGTGCTTCAAAATTAGGTTATAGATAATTTATATGATTTTCCAAAAATGGTTTTGTTTTTTAAAAGTTAAAATATAGGTATGGGTTTTCAGAATGATTAATGAAATTTTATTTATTTAATAAGGGTGTAATAGTCAATTTCCAATAAATAATGACCTAAAATGTGTTATTTTATTAATATTAGAAAATTAAATATATTTTAATCAATTTACAAAACATATATGTTTATTTCAATAGGCAAAAATGGATACATTGATTCTTAAAACATTACTTTCATGAAACATCACGTTATCATAAAAAAGAAGTAATAAAAATAAGTATGGGTCCCTGTGGGTTTAAAAAAATTATATATGACCAAAATTTCTAAAACCATGTAAAAATTCCATGGTTATTCCTAGGGTCTTTCATTATACACAACCTAGTTTTCCAAGATATATATTTGTATATTATTAAATAAATTTTCCACTTTTTCTATAAACTCCATCATTTTTTTATATTTAATTTCAATCCCAATTCATCCTCTATTAGTTTATAGTGGGTTTACATTCAATGGTGTTACCTAATGGATTAGTCAAGCCTCCAAGGATCCAATATAAATTTTTATCGACAAATATTACATGTTAATGAATTCTCGGAATCTATTTTAATGAATGTTCAGTTTTTTAGGTGGTATCTCTTATATTCTTCCATGAAACATTATTTTCATCCACATTCTGTTACCCCATTATTGTAATAATAATATTTAATCATTGGGGAAATTCTTTTTACCTAATTTTAAAATTTCCCAAATCAATATTTATACCTGTCATGATCCATTCTCTTCGATGTATGTTCCCAAGATTCTAGATATTGTAAATGAAACATTGGTTTACCCCAAGAAGATGTATTTGTACTGGATTTAGTAAAATATTTTTTGTTTTTCATGTATTATTTAACATTTTTCAAATAAACTATCCATTAAAATATCATCTCCATAATACCATGTAATGAAATGTTATATAATAAAAATGAAAAATGTCGTAGAGGCACAACACAATTTTGAAAGAAATTCAAATACAAAACAGAGAAGATGATCTAAAATTTATTACTAAGGACAATATTTATGGATATCCAAATGTAATATAAATAATATTACATAAAACAACCCATGGAGATAATTCTATGTCCTTGTTCAATGAAAGGATTTTTATTTTTAGCTTTTTTGATGATGAATCACATTTGATGACTAAAGGGACACTAATACATGATCTAGGGTTAATTTAAATACCCAAATGGATTAAAAGTTGTGTTGGATGCTCCAAATTTTCAAAAATAGGTGGTATATGTTAAAAAAATTAATGTTATATTGTAGTTCTAATTATACATTAAAATTAAAATATGAACATGAAGAAATAAACTTTATTATGTAAGATTTATGTGAGAACGATATCTTACAATTAATTAAAATTATGGATAAAATAAGATATGTGTATGTATGTAATATTACAAGACACTATATATGTTGATGTGGGAGAATAATAATAAGAATCATAATATGAACTTGATAGAACTAAAACCCATTTTAGGACTCTCTTATTTTTAATATATATATATATTTATTTATTTATTTACTGGATAAATTTACACATTCCCAGAGATATTTTTTTCCTGTATCTTGAGATCATGGTTATTTGATGATTATTTTAATCCACATTTACAAAACCTGTGGATCGTACGGTAATGGGTGATTCTTCTTTATAAAAAGGATTAAGTGCTCGTGTTGAGTAGGGAATCTTTTAAAAATATGTTTTCTATAATATAGTTTGTGCCATGATTTTTGTGACAGTGATGCAATTAATCATTATATAATGATTCAAAGGTTGTTTCAAAATAAACATTAAGGAATTAAATTCACATAACTCACCCTCTACAAGTAAATTATAACATCTATTGTGGGTTATTTTCAATAATTATTATATATTTACATTTCATTCGAAGAAGATTTCTTGTTTGATGTTTGATGAAAAGAGATCATACGTACATGATCATTTGTTCATTGAATTTCTATTATCCAAATAGATAACCTTCATCCAGTGATCAAGATCATTCCAATATTTTAAGGTAATGATGATAATATAAAATGACCCGATGTTTATAGATTTATTATTATTATGTTTGGATGTTTTTAATGTTTCTACTAATAGGTTTCTTCCTCGTACTAATTCTTTGGAAATATCAATAGTTTATAGAGTAAATTTAAAGACTTATTTTCATTCGAAATGTTTTAAATTGGTAACATTTTCAAGAAATTAATTTTTTATACAAATAAGAATAAATATTGTATTAGGAACTTGGTTTAAATAATAAAACATTTTTAATGCTATTTCAATGTGAAGAAATCCAGGATACATGTTTAAAGGGTGAAATACAATGATATTAACCTGAAAGACGATGAAATAGTGGAATAATGTTTCACTCGAGATAATGAAATTTAGAAAACTAATAGGTATATCGGTCATATTTTTTCAAAGTATATTATATTTATGAAATTGATATATATTATAATAAATAGATTAGATGGGAAAATCTCAAAATAAGAAGAATATGATTTGGGTTCACTTTTATTAGATAATATTCATATCATTCAAATTAAAAATGAAATAAGAAAAAAGGAATCCTAATAAATAAAATAAATTTATCACAGTAAATATATTATTAATCAATTAAATGGATAGGTGTTGGAATGAATTAGTTTCATTAGATGAGGATTCTTATGAAAAAGATGTTTTCAAAGTGAAAATACATAAATTCTTACCACTCATTTATAATAGTGTGAGATGTGGAAAATGACTATTCAAGGGAATGATACGACATGATTATTTCTAGTGTAATTGTATTGGATATTTTTCATTAATTTTTACAATGTGTAGTCGATAGTAAGATTTTGATGATGTGGAAAATAGAAAAATGAGTTTCTAAGAGTAAAAGTAAATAAAATATAACATCTAAAATTATTCTTCTAAGGTCAATATTTATAATTTTTGTAAATCTATAAATAGAAATTTATTATCATTATTTAGAATAAATTGGATGATGTTATGACTTTTAGTGAAATCAATGAGAAAATTGATATCTAAATTGAGTGAAGTAAATGTCACTACTATTGAAAGAAAAATCTCCAAATATTAGAATGAAAATATAATAGAGTTCATGTTGAAGTAATTACTCATGTAATACCATTACTAGTTCGTAAAATTGAAGGGGGAGAAAAAATTTTAAATAAATAAATTGAATATTCAAAATAAATTATTTAATTAATGCTAATAATGATTCAAATATGATGAAAGATATTGATAATTGGAAAAAGTTTCTTACTGAAGATAGGGATTCAAAATATGAAATGGTTGTGAATTAGAAAGTAAATTAGAAGTATCTAGACCATGTTAAGAAAATAGTACCATTGGATAGAAATTAATTAAAAATAAAATTATTGAATGTAAAATATTATATATATAAATATAGAGAATGCTGAAAATAGAAAATTACATGACCAGATGAGGTTTAAAAGAATTATTTGAATCCTTCACGTCAAAAAATATGATTTCAAATTTTGGTATTCATATTGGTAGTTATTGACAAAGATAAAAATACTATGTGTGAGATTTAAAATAAGTTATGTCATTAAATAACGTGGAATCAATCAATGTAGAGGATTTCACATCAGATATTATAAAAACAGATTTTAAAAAATAGGATTTAATGTCGTATTCAATATAATCCAATGTTAAAAATATTAAAAAAAAATTAATACACATATCTTTTGAGTATTGAATTTAATTCTACTAATCCTAAAAATTTATGAAAACTGACAACTAAAACTTCAAAACACCAACCGTCTTTTTCATTCATCGTTATTTTTTCGATTTTTATTTTTGAAACTATTATTTTTTGAATTATCATTAATAAAATTCACATTCCACATTCCTTTATCATAGCACGATATCATGGAATTTTTTCAAAAATTTACATTTATTTTAGTGATTCTTATGACTGGTTTGTTTAACCACCCTCACACCTGATTGTGTTTCATATGATGAATTTTTAGTTCAATTTTTTCTCTATTCATAATAAATACTTTATGTATATAGAATTTTTTGATTAATTATTTTTTTACCTGGAAAAATGTTTTATTATATGATTATAATTGATTTTTAATAATTTAGTTGTTGTTGAACATAATTTATCATATATTTTTTTAAATTTGAATTGTTTTTATTATTTTTTTATCTCTATTTTCAATGATATAATATATACATCAATATTTTTAATATATCTTATTTTTGGGAGTAATTATTTTCAATGTAATGAAAATAAAAATAGTAAAATAAATTATCTCTCATTTTTTTCATATTTATGCATTATAAAATCACTTATAGATCATTATATTTAATATAAAATACTCAACATTAGAATATATATTCCTTGTTTATAAGGTTCATTAAAAAGACTGTTTTTATAAATTGTATTTGTTTATTTTTTATTGTTATATAATTTATATGCATTTATTATGTTATGATCATTTATTTATTATATTCATATTCATATTTATAATTTTGTTTGGTGAAATGATTAAGAATCAATAATTTAAATTAAATTTATATGAATTTAATATTTTTGTAATTATTATATACTTGTTATTTATTATATTGACGTTTTTTAGAATAATTATATTTATTGATAAAAATTTTATTTGTTTTTATATATTCATTCATTATAGTATAATCTTATATAATGGATTATAATTTTATATATTCATGAATAACTAGTGAAAAATACATCAATATGGTTAATGATATCCTGGAATTCAAAAAAACATAAAAATATAGATATGTTTTTCTATCTATGTGGGATTTTTTTAAAATTAAAAAAATGAAGCAAAAAATAAATTAATGACTATTAAATTTTATATGTTTGTGTTCATAGTTATATATGATAGATCTAATATAGTGAAATAAAAAATAAGTCGTGATTTAATATTGATGAAGATGATCTGAATGAGATAGAGGATAATATTTTACAAAAAATTCATGATTTGGGTATTGATACCTTTAATGAAAATTCATGTGTTGAATGATTATACAAATATCCTATGTAACCACAATTAAAATGATGCACTAAATTTTAATTTTTAGTCATAGTTCTGAGATTTTTTAACGAGAATAAAAAAATTGTAGGAGTTTAAAAAGTTTCAAATAAATGTTTTAGATTATTAAAGATTTAATTATAAAGGGTGAAAACATCATGATTCTATTTATGATGAAAAAAATATCATGAATAATGGGATTACAGTATAATGAAATACATTTGATCCATAATTATTGTGCTTCATATAGGAAGAAACGTTGAATGTTTATCATAATCTTATAATTGTGGGAAATCATGATATTAAAAGGAATAGAAATCCAATTATGATTTATTCTATTGGGTTGATATTAAACCTCCCACTAAAAAAATTTATTATATACAAGTAATTTTTCATTTAAAAAATGTACTAGAAAATTATAATGATGAAATATTGATAGGATGGGATTAAAATGGTTGAATATATGATGGAAAAATACACCACCCAACTGATTCACTTAAATGGATGTGATTATTTAATTTGTTTCAAATTTTTTGTAATGAAATTAAAAATATTTGAATTTAATTTTGTAGTGATTGAATAAATCTTTATCAGATCTTCAATAACCAACATTCCTCATCATCCTTTATGTTAGCAGTGTAAAACATACCCTAATAGAGATGCATAATGAAATTGTTTTTGTAATGAGATTGATAATTTCTTTAGCAAAATAACCATGAAATAATAATTATGTAAATGTATAACTATTGATTGATTATTTGAAATTTATATGTGATGAATGAGTTAGATTTTTTGATGGACATAAATTTTTTTATTTTCCTTGATATCCTATGTTAGTGTTAAATATTAATTAATTTTCTTGCATATAGAAACTATTCATGATATACTATTTAGGGTTATAATTATTTTTTATTATTTATATAAGAAATGTCCTATAACTAATTTAAAAATGAAAGGAATTCAGCGTACATGGGATATTAATGATTAATTCTAATGTATCATATTATTTATGTTATAAAAAAATCCTCAATTTTTAAAAATAGTTTGATTACCCCATACAAATTTTAACTTAACAATATTAATAAAATATAAAAAAATGATGCCATAATCAGAATTAAATGTTCATAATGTCATAAAAACATATAGAAGAAATGATTCTTCTTATATGATCTACCTAATTGGTCATTTTTAGAGGTAAGACATAACATTAATGATATATTCGTTGATAAAATGATAAGTGAATAGATGAATTGAACTTTTTTAGACAAAAACATTAAAGAAAAAATGATTGATGGAATGAAATATTATACTTAATAACCATTGAATGAATTTTGGAGTTATTATTCACTATAAAAAGAAAAGGAATATATTTATCTATGTTTTTTAACACCTTAAGAGTGGGAAGTTTAATTTTTTCAATATAAAAATGGAATTAGTGTACCAGGTTTGTTTTATTCAAAAGTGAAATATTTTGTAGCGTTGAACGATTTAAGGTTAATTCATATAGAATATCATGATAATATTATATAAATGAAATATTTGATACCATATTCACTACCTGTAATATTGTTGATACCTATCAAAAAGTATTTCATCAGTATAATTTAAATTTTCAATTCGATTTATATCAAATTCAATGATACACATGTTTTTTATGTGTCAAAAAATAATGATATTCTCATTTTTTTCTACTAGAAACATATCTTACCCAATTTTTTTAATATAATGGACCATCTTGTTATTAATTTGGGTTAAGTGGTATGAATATTAGGGTCCATTTATTTACATTGGATGTATCCTATTAAAAACTATTAGAATGTTTTAATACTATATGCTAAAAAATTTCATAATATAAAAGCCACTATAATTTAAAAATATATATCAGAATAGGTGATTTTGTTCATAGATAATTAATTTAGTGAATTTGATAATATATTCAATTTTTTATCTTGCCTAAATGGCCCGATGGTCTTCATTTTTATTGATTTATTGATAAACCCCCTTTAAAGGGATTAGGGGGAACCCTAAAAAGGAAAGTACGCTCAGAGAGGACATGGATTGTAGGCTTAGGAGAATACATGACCCGAAGGTCATAGGGAATTCAACCAGACTATCTACAAGGAACTTCCCATCCCTGGCATCTACATCATGATAGTACCTCTCCACCTTTACATTAAAGTCTGGCTAGGCTTCCCGTGCAAGCACAGGCTAGTACTGATGTTATAGCCATATCCCTTCATTCCAATCCACCTGGCTCTGCTCTAGTGAGTGAACCTGCTCTGAATCCTCTTTTGGGGCTTCAACTTTTTTTAGTCTGTTTGGGGCCTGCATTCACGTGTCCTCAAGGCCTTGGGGTGGCCTTAAGGAATTAAGGTGGCCTGATGGCCTTGATAACCAACTGGCCTGAAGGCCTTGGGTGGACCCAAAGCCTTGCAAGACTTGAGGACCAAACCGGTGGTCCAAATGCCCATATGGATGAATAGGTCCGGCTGCTACAATACTGAACAATTCCTAATACAATTCCTTTTACAATGCTTTCTACATTTCTAGCTACAGTACTTCTACATTACCGAGAAACAAGCCTCCCCTAGGATTTGATCTCGGGTCTCTTGGATGCACCTAGCGAGTCCCCACCAACTGGGATGACAGTCATGTGCAAGTCATATTTTATCTTTATATTTAATAATTTATAGTAAAAGTGAATTGATATTTGGTGTAAATTTAAATCCATTTCCTCATGGTGAAGTCATTTAAGATCACATTTACGTTTTTTTACAAACAAAAGTGTTGTTTTAACATATATAAAATCATATATTACAAGAATTGGGGAATAATAGCTATAATTAAATAAAAATTTAATGATGAATGAATAAGAAAATATACGTGTTTCAATGTTTAAGGAGAAATAATAAACTGATTTATTTTCATTAAAACCTATGAAATCGTTGGTAGGGGGACCATCTCATAATGTGATCAGATAGTATGGTATTGAAAATAATGATTACATATACCAAAAATACTCTAATATTTGAAGTATTCAAAATTGTGGATTAATAGTCATCATTGAAATAATAAAATATTCATATTGAAAATATAAGTCCACAATTTTAACATCAATAACATATTTTGGCGTTATTGATGACATATGGAGGAATGATTATCTTAAATTTAGATTACTAATGATTATTTTTGACATGATTGATAGTAATAGTGGTGTGAAACAAGATAATTATATATTTTCATATGTCAATATGAAATGTTTTATTTGATTATATGAACAATTTTTCTTGATGGTTCATGAAAATAATATCATTTTGGTTGATTAATCCTCAAATGATTAGTGGTTTTTCATTTAGAAAGGGAATTTTTTTATTTTTATTATAATAATATTGATGATGTTGTGGTGTTATGTGATATATATTTATATAAAAAATGATTACCTATGGATTATAAGGAATATGATGAAAATGAAGTCTACGCAATATGAAATTATCGCATTGAAGGGATATGGGAAAAAACACCCTTACACTCTAAATTATTCCATTGAATATATATTTTTTATGTGAACCTTACATGTAAACAATATATATCACATATTCACATTTATAGATATGAATTATTTCGTTCATTTTGGTATTAAATTTTATAATAAATAGATTTAATTAAAAAATTTGATTAAAAAATTCATACAATATTAATTTTTTATGGAAAATTACACGTGTCCATTCATTTTAATTATCTTAGATATTTTCATCAATAAATTCAAATCATTTCTACAATTTGTAATTAATTTTTATATTCATTAATATTAGTTATATTTTTTATTATTTATTATTCCAAAAATAATTTCTAACAGCCTAGTTTTTTTAATGTGATAAGAATCATTAAAATTTTGGATTAATTTATTTAACCTTATAAATATAAATTTTGTTTTAAAAAAGAAATTATAAATTATTGGGTGTTGATCAGTGTAAGTAGAACTTAGTTTTTTAGAAAAAAACAAGGGGAACTACTTGAATTAACCATGCACATGAGGCCTCGTAGTTTTAACAAAACCTTAGAGAGCATTGAAGAGGGATGTAGAGTGTCTTAATGGAATGTGCATAGTTTTTTAAACATGAAACTAGCCCGTGTTCGGGGATATCACCAGAAACGTTCCTAGCGCATAGGGTATGCATGGTTTGACCATAAGTGGGCCTATTAGAAGTTGGAAATAATAATCTTCTGATCCTCATTTTTAATAACAATATAGTTTTTTTCCACAAATTCATAAGAGGTCACACTCTTCCCATTAGAAGCTCCACTCAAGAATAACCAAGATTTTGATGCTACTTCCCCACCCAGCATCCAATTTAAGTTCTTCTTATCAAATTTGATAAATTATAGAATGCTCTACATTCCATTAAAACTGATCATAGATCGTCTTTCTATCAACAGATTTATTTTGGTGTGACCCAATGTACTCTATTTTAAGGGTGTATATTTGTGATGATGTTTTCTTCTTATCTGGAAAAAACCAATGTTTGATACTCAGAAACTGTTCCTACACATGCATAAGGTATGCAGTCTATAAATTTGACATCAAGGTTATGATTTTTATATTTTTTCCCATTATTCATCATTATAGTATCACAAAGAGTTGACAATAAAATTAGCACACCTTAATTTGGGTTACCTAGTTTGAAATTTATGACTCATTTATAATCTCTAATGACAATTTAGGTAAAAAACCTCATTGTGAGACACTCGTTAAGGTGATCCCATTTTATGCATATTTGACCTCAATGGTTTTTGAGGCAGAAAACCCATTGGTTTGTTTCATTTGAATTTTTAAATGGGATATCATAAATGAATATTGATAATTCATAGTGTTCTAGAACAACTAACACACATACCTAGATTTGATTTATAATTAAATTTTTAAATAGAATTTGTAATTTAGAATGAATTGGAAATGTTCAATGTTGCACTTCCACCCTATAACCGTGTCATCAATAAAGAAAATTCATTGATTATAATTATATTTAAGTATCAAATTTTCATGACTATTAAATGGTAAATGTTACACTTCATATTCAAAGACTTGTTTCATGTTATTATGCCATCGAAACTTGTCAACAATAAATGAAAGGTAATGATATTGATTAAATGTATGTAATAAAGTTCAATGATTACCTCATGTATAATTGTATACACATTTATTTTCATTTAGTTCTTTTTCTATTAACAATTTTTCAATTATAGGAGTGTCCTGCCATGATATTACTATGGATTTATGAGTAAATATTGTTAGTTTATAGAGTAATCTACCTTGATTCATTGAACTAATTCACATCGGAGATTCCCACTACATAATCTGGTTCATGTATAATTAAGTGAATTACTTGGAATTGTAATGATGAATCACTTTAATATTCCCTAGATAATTGATTTCATGGGATATACTTTTTAGATTCAGCTCAACTTCTATGGATGTGGGGTGCAATGGATTTACCCATTTTGATCATTCATGCATAGCCCATCATTATAGTGGATGAGTTCCATAGAGTGGTTAGACTCTTTAATAGTTGAAGTACTTGGGTTTACCCAATGTATTATACATACATGCCTATAACTATACTTCATGACTTATTACAGGGATTTGGTTCAACCCCTACGGTTTGGGATTCCCTAACCTCACCTCGTATACTTTAATTTCTAATTTCATTATTATGATTCTCTATCTAGATATTTGAGGCTTGTGACATATTGATACACTATGTCGACTTATAGGCACTAATATATAGGTCTATGCTACATTTTGTATATCAATGAATATGACTATATTACATATGGATAAATATACATGAATTTAGGGATAAAATTTCATTTATAACAATGTTTGAATAATGTGTCATCAACCTACAATTATTTTATTTTCCATGTCATATATAGTGGTCACATTATTTATTATACATCACTGATTGTCATTATACATTCACACTATTTCATTTTTTATTCACCTGCTGGAATTGGGTAGACACCATTTCTAGTGGGCTAATTAATATATCTCAAACCCTATTATTTCACTAATAGGTCCTCAAAAAAATTTCATCGATGTAGGTAGGAACATGGGAAGGTATCCATTTATCAATTTTGGACTGATTATTATTTTGAAGTGGAGGAGAACATGTCCTATCTATAGATCGATATCCTATCTAGAGATAGCCATTGGTTTTTTCGTTCTTTTGATATACATTTCTATATGTGTGAATGACCCCATGTTTTCATATTACTATTTTTAGAGGCATGAAATTGTATTATTTTTATTTGGTGTTTTATATTTCTATTAATGGCCATTATTTTATCTACATGATTTATCTTTTTCACAAAATTGATATTATTTGTACAAAAATTATAAATTTATTATACTACTCTGCTACTATGTTTAGGATGGTATTGTCTCTCCATTATACCACCATGGACCCTTGCTTCTATCTGATGGCCTCTAGTGTATGGGGAGGTTCATATAAGTCAATGTGACTGAACATGGTCAATTACTTTTGAGTGAACCTGGTCTGAGACAATAAGAAATGGTATTGAAGGGTTTATTTCCCTTTTGTCTTACTATTTTGGTTATTATATTGGATACTAGGATGTATCAGAATTTTGTAATTACCCTATCGATTTGACTAAATTACCTATGTGTGGGAGGAAACACAAATTGTTTTTGTCGGGATATATTTTCCTAGATTATGCCTATTATAGTTTTACTAATTTCACTATCGGGGGATGAACATGGATTATGGATTTCAATATTAGTGTGAAATCTGATTTTACCATTGGCCAAGTATGATAAGGACATAATATATGAAAAATTATATTAGGCATGTGTTGATTCATATATCACACATTATTCATTGAGATTTTTAATTACTTCATCCGTTTTTATTTTATATTCATTGTTTCAGGAGAGTGATATTTGAGTTTTGGGAAAAATGTAATGATATAAATAAATAATCTGAATAATTAACTTATTTTCTTCAAGCTAAATATTGTTTTCCAATATATTTTGATTATTAAATATTTATTAGAAACATATATTTATATTTATCAATTCCTCATTGGCTTCATGATAATAAATTATTTTTGTTGAAATTGTATGTATTACAATTGTAATTTAAAGAGTCTGTTTTCCAATATAAATTGGGAATGATGATTCATCTAATTGGACCATCTAAAAATACATATTTTGGTTACTTGATGTGCTATCTACAATGTATAAAGCATTATAATATATAACATGGGAGTGATATAAGAATTTAATAGGGACTAGATATATTTACTTATATACATAATGATATATTTATGAACTATTCAGTTCTAAATGTAATTGGAAATACTTATCGTTAATAAGTGTTTCATACTGAAATTTAATTTTTCATTCATTTATAACATAAAATGGAAAAACTATATATTGTAACCTAGATATAATGTCATGACCCCCTCCCTACAAAGTGTACCCCTCCTGGGCCGACAATGTGAGAATAATTATAATGACCCCTGAGTCCCGCCTCCAGTAGGCCCCGGGTTGGCGACTAGCACCGAGGGTATAATAAACATACAAATGGGAGGCATTAACCTCTAAGAGAACACATGTAGAAGAGAGAGATAAAATAGACTCCGATCAACTCCAACTCAGAACTGAAATATAAAATAAATCCAAGTACATATATTAAATGTCAAGCAAACGTACTACAACTGTAAGGGGATACTAAAAGTACCCAAACGAATGTAAAATGGCCGTAACCACAAGCCCAGACAGCTCCTCCTCTAACAACAAGCTAGTAGTAACCAGCTTGATCTCCAACCTGCTCCAAGTGACCTAAATATAGTTTATATATACATATGTTGAGTATAACAGTATACTCAGTATGATCCTCCCCAAGCCGCTCGTGCAAAAGTAAAGAAAGAATGCTAAAGCCTAGTGAACAACAAGTGAAACTAACTTGTCACCTAAACAGGTATACTATATTCGCAACCTCACCATGGATACTTTCACCGAGTAACACATACAAGAATATAGAATATAGTAAATAATATCAAGGGTACCCCACTACTACTTCCCCACTGGTTTGCCGCTTTGCCCCAATGACATATGTCCTGTGCATCTCTCTCCAAAGGCTTGCCCACATACACCTGGGCTAAGCTCCACAATATGCACCTCGTGCACCACAAAGGCTTTCTCATAGACACCTGGGCGAAGAACCACACCATCCTCTCAACCGGAATTAACCAGGTGAGTTCTGGGAGCCACCACAGCCCAAATAATGTGTATCATACATCAGGTATTATACCTCTAGCCATTATATCCCAAACATCGAGTAGGGATCCTCAAGCCATCACAACCAATACATGTTGCACCTATAGTAGTCCATAGGATACTATATCCAGAATATATGTTTATGAAATAACCATAATCCATTACAGCCCTCTACACACATATATGGGGAAACTAACTATTGTGCATGTTGGCACATGTATCTACCAAGAGAAGAGAGTGGGGCCAAATGGGTAGTCAGCCATTCGACCTCCCATCAGAATGTTGGGGAAAACACTCTCCCAGGGCTCAGATTCCCCAGGGTGTCAGTTTCTCTTACCGACAAGGTGGAGTAGCGTATAGAAACACAAAAAGTACAGAATATATATATAACTCAAATCCACACTATGGGAATTAGCTAGTATTAGATACAACTGCAGCTAACATCTCTTAAACCCCAGGCTTCTACTTCAATGACTAGGTATCCTATTAGCACACAACAATTTGAAGCGATTTATTAGATTATTCCATTCGCATTTTATCAGTTCCATTGTACGTTAATTAATTCTTTAAACATTAATTAACCATGAACAATTCCACATTAAACTTAATTGGCATCACATTCATAATCAACTACTCCTTTTAAGATTCACATCACCTTAAATTCTAGTATCTCTATCCCCGTGGATTTTCACCATTTATCAAACATTCATTTTAGAATTACTTTTCCATATTCCCAGGCATTTTAGAAAATCATCCAATTCTTCTAAACACAATAGAGGATCAACACGGTGAGTTGATATACTACCCGTCGAGTCTTTTCCACCTATAGGAAGAGCATAGACCCATTATCCCTCGAGAGGCTAAACACGGAAAGCACGAGGCATACCCCGCACATCCTCGCCTCCTTTGGAAGAAGGGTAAGCAAGACCAGCTGCCTTGAGCAGTGGGGAAAAGAAAAGCAGATAAACATTCAAATAATCCACAAGCATCCAGCAACCACATTCATCCCATTCCATCACCCCTAGTGTCCTCCCCAACACCCACATGAATAAGTTGATGCATCTCGCCACCTTAGGCGTCATCCACTGCCACAACCCCAAGTCCCCATGCCTCCACACATCGTAACAGCCATCCGGGCTCACATTACATCACAAGTTGCAGGAAAACAATAGTCACAACCATGGGATCTTGTCCCTTTAACAAACAAGAGGGTAACTCATGAACCGTTTTAGAAATTCCCACACAATCTGTTCTTTAATATATATTGAATTAGCAGATTTGTTATGTGTATGATCCAATTAAAGGATACCCAATTAGTAAGCTATCACAATTAAATAACCATGCTTACTTCCCTAATTTTATTATCCTCAAATTAGAATAACTACGACAATGGCAATAACCAGATTAATTTACATGCCTCTTTATCTTTAGGCAATTAATTAACAATTAATTCTGGCTTTATGTTCATTATAAATTTCTATCATGAACGAACAACAAATCAAAGAAATCATAGATATTACTCTATCTAGAAAAACATGAGGCAAACCGTTATCACTGTATAAAGAAACAAAATGAGATCAACCAATTCATTTAATCCAGTTCTAGTATATAATTAGGTCAATTTCATTTTGATACAAATGACTAAATCATGATAATTCTACGCTTGCACATATACAATTAGATAAGCCATGGATCCCCTACATTAAAGAGTTATTAACGTTCTTTATCCACACAATGGGTCACAATCCTCCTCTCGTGACAACTGCATCCACCCGAGGATGCCACGGTACGACAATACCAACCAACCCCAAGAAACCCCCATTAGAATCATGGAAATTACATGGTATAATATGGAAAAGAGAACAATAGAAGATGATCCCCAAAGGAACGTTGATAAAACCTACATTATATAGAAGATTCACCGACACAGCTCAGTTGCTTCCAAAACAGAGCGAAACCAATCCTAGGAGTAAAGATTGAATGTGCAACTCCTACGGGATTGATTGAAAAGTTCGAGCATCTCTCAGCAGATAACAAAGGGAAAGAACAAGGGAGAATGATATCTCGTCCCTTTTTTAAGATTTAAATGGGTGACGGTTTAAGATCCGGTAAATTCTCCATTAAAAACGGATCGCATTAACCCATGCGGTTTGACCAAGTAAATACATCCCGGCATTAGGAATAATTATTATTGGATTTATGTCATTTGAAATGGCCTTAAGAGCCCTTAAAAATAAGGCTTTAAATGTATTTTACCTCAAAGGAAACGTCAAAAGGGGTAAAACTGTAGGAATCTGGAAACACTGTTCACCAAATGTTACTGTACATGAAACCGATCTGTCAGACCGATATGTGAAACCAATCTGTCAGACCGATCTGTGAAACCAATCTGTCAGACCAATCTGTGAGACCGATCTGTGAGACTGATCTGTTAGACTGATCTGTGAGACCGATCTGTTAGACTGATCTGTGAGACTGATCTCTGAGACTGATCTGTGAGACTGATCTGTCAGACCGATCTGTGAGACCGATCTGTGAGACCGATCTGTCAGACCGATCTGTCAGACCGCTCGGTGGGACAGATCTGTGAGACCGATCTGTGGGACCGATCTGTCAGACCGATTCTGTTAGACCAATCTGTGAGACAGATCTGTCAGACCGATCTGTCAAACCAATCTGTGAGACAGATCTCTGAGACCGATTTATGAGACCGATATGTGAGACCGATCTGTGAGACTGATATGTGAGACCGATCTGTGAGACGGATCTGTGAGACTGATATGTTACTGTTCACAAATCTGGAAACACAATTTACAGAACTGGAAATTTGGCAAAGTGTTGGGGATAAGTCCCCGTGACCTCCCGGAACACCTCACACACCACATTTTCACAATGTAATTGACCGGAGAGGTCCGGGCCATTACATTACATACCTCTCAGAACATTCTCGTCCATGAGAATTAAAAACAAACCCAGAAGAAAAGAGGGGTCCGAACAACCACCCCATAAGATACCTCTCTGGGGAAAACCACCATGAGTTGTTCTAAAGCTGGAACAAAACTACGACACCCGAGAGTTTGGAAACAAACAATTCATACCGAAAAAATTCAATCATAACATCAAATCAAAGGTACATAAATAAAACATGAAAGGTATAACCATAAAGGAAACATCATTATATGAAAGGAGTTAAACGTTAAACAATTCTGGGAACTGAGCACGTATTTGTGACTGACACTCACATTTACTCTCCTCCATGCCACCGTGTCGCCACAAGACATGAACTAAGGGGATAGAATGCCCACACAACACCTTCTCCTTGCAGTCTTGGATCTCCATAGGTCGCTCCTCGAAGGCTGCATCATCATCAATATCGATCTCTCCCCAATCGTTAACATGAGATTCATCATGAAGATAACGACAGAGATGTGATACAAGGAAAACATCATGTATCCAACTCATCTGAGGGGGAAGTGCTACTTGATACGCCACATCTCCCACACTATCTAACACCTCGAAAGGCCCAACAAACCGGGGAGAAATATTACTTCCACGACCAAGACTTCGCTTCCCACGATGGGGAGTCACCTTAAGTATCACATGATCCCCAACATTAAACTCTAAGGGTCCCGTTCTTTGATCCGCATATGATTTTTGACAATCATGTGCTGTCTTCATCCTCTCATGAATCACCTGAACCATCTCTATTGTATTCTGCACTAGTTATGGTCTGAGAATTGCTGACTCTCCGACCCAAGTCCAACACAACATAGAACGGCATGGCCGGCCATACAAGGCTTCAAACGGAACCATACTGATGGTAGAGTGAAAACTATTATTTTAAGAGAACTCTACCAAGGGTAAATTATTCATCTATGAACCTCCAAAATCTAGAACACAAGAGCGCAACATGTCTTCAAGAGTCTGGATAGTTCACTCTGTCTGACCATCAGTTTGAGGATGAAAAGCAGTGATAAGGCACAGTTGAGAGCCAAAAGCATGCTGGAGACCTCTCCACACCCTAGAAGTAAAACGAGGATCTCGATCAGAAATTATCCTCCTAGGTACTCCATGAAGCCTCACCACCCCCTCTAGATACTTCCTCGACAAAACTTATACTGAGGTCGACTCCTTGATCGCTATGAAGTGGACCGACTTTTTTAAACAATCCACTACCACCCATATAGCATCATGTCCTCCTGGAGCTCGAGTTAAACCTGTAACAATGTCTATTGAGATGCCCTACCACATCCACTAAGGAATCTCTAATTGTTGTAGAAGACCACCAAGAACACGGTGGTAGGCCTTCACCTTCTGGAAGACTAAACATCAAGACACACACTCTGCAACTGTACGCTTCATCCCAGGCCACCAAAACTGACTCCTCAAGGATCGGTACATCTTCATCACACCAGGATGTACTACGAAGGGTGAACTATGAAACTCTCGGAGAACCATCTCGCACATCGCCAATGGAACAAAATGCCTTCCATGATATAACACTCGGTGTTTTTCATCCTCTGACCAACCATCAGGGGCCTAACCACAAACAACTATGTCTCTCCAAACATCCACCTCTAGATCACCCAACTGAGACTCTTCCACCTTCTGCATTAGGGATGAATGCACCGTCATCTGGAAGAGTCAACCTCTACCCCCAAATTCTCTCATATCAAGATGCGAAGCTGATAGCTATTCCATCACTCTCCAGGAATCACCAGATTCAAACATAACATCATTATGTGACTTTCGGCTTAGTGTGTCAGCTACTACATTCCCTTTTCCAAGTGTATATGATATTTCAAAGTTGTATTCCTGCAAGAACTCCATCAACTAACACTGACTCATGTTCAAGTCACGTTGGGAGAAAACATACCTCAAACTCTTATGATCGGTGAAAACCACAAAGTGCTCACCAATGATTTAATGTCTCCACAACTTCAGAGCAAACACCACGGCTGCCAACTCAAAATCCTGGGTGGCATAGTTGCATTAATGGGGATGTAACTACCGAGACCCATAAGAAATAACTGACCTCTGCTACATGAGAACACAACATATCCCCAAATGTGAAGCATCCCAGAAAACAACAAACTGGACTCCCTCCGGTGGAAGACAAAGGACTAGAGCACTTACCAACTTCTCCTTTAGATACTCGAAAGCTACCTGACACTGATCAGTCTATATGAACGCTTGATCCTTCCTGGTCAAAGTTGTCAGTTGAGTCACACCTCGAGAGAAATTGGCTACAAACCTCCTATAATAGCCTGTGAGACCATGTAAACTTCGCACCTCTGACACGGTATTGGGGGATTCCCAAGACACCACAGCTTCTATCTTTGATGGATCCACAGCTACTCCCTGTTGGGACACAACATGCACTGAGAAACGAAATTATTGAGCCAAAAACTCACACTTGGTCAACTTCCCAAACATCCGATGTTGGCAAAGAACTCCCAAAACGGCTCGTAGATGATCTGCATGCTTTTCTTCAGATGTGGAGTACACAATGATTTCCTCTATGAAAACCACAACAAACATGTCCAAGAATTCACAGAACACAGCATTCATCAACCCCATGAAAACAGCTGGAGCATTCGTCATGCTGAATGGCATTACAACAAAATCATAATGCCCATGACGACAATGGAAAGCAGTCTTCGGGATATCCTCATCTTTTACATGCATCTGATGATATCCTGACCACAAGTCGATCATTGAGAACCAAAATTCACCCTTCAGTTGATCGAATAAGTCATTAATCCGCGTGAGAGGATAGATGTTCTTTATTGTCACTTTGTTTAATCGACGATAATCGATGCACAACCACAAACTTCCATCATCCTTTTTCACAAAAAATAACTGGTGCACCCCACAGTGACACACTTGGGTGAACAAAACCACACTACAAAAGACCATCAAGCTGTATACGTAGCTCTCGTAACTGAGAAGGGGCCATCCTATATGGAGACATACAGATAGGAGACGCTCCAGGTTGTAGCTCGATCCCAAAATCGATCTCTTCGAGGGGGTCAGGATAAAACCTCTTCTGGAAAGATGTCAGGGTACTCGTCTATGACCCTAGGAAACTCCAATTGTTGAACCCCTGAAGAACTCATCATCATCCCAACCATCATGGATGATAAGGATGGAACTCATCTATGACTCATCTGAGGATCTCTCTCACCAACAAACACCATTTTATCTTCATCCGTATCAAAGAAAATGACCTTCTTCCTGTAGAAATCTACAATATCCTGCACCGAATACAACCAATCCATTCCATGTATGACATCATATGGTTGTATTCTTAAACATAGGAAATCTCCCCAAGAGTGGTGTTGCCCCAACACTAGCTCACAGTCTCTAGATACTTCAAACTAGTCAACTCGACCTTGAACTGGCGTAGTCAATGCCAAGGGAACTGGAAGCCTCTCTACGTCAAGCCCCAAATCATGGACAAGGGTAGGTGATATGAATGAGTGTGTTTCTCTTGAATCAAACAAGGCATACAGCAATGTAGAAAACAAGAAGAGAGTACCTCAAACAACATCTGGCTCACATGGGGCTGGAAATGCTAGAGCATAAAGCTGACCATGACCACCTCCATGGCCTCTCTGACCCTGATGATGACCACCACCGTAGTCGTGCTCTGATCTCTGAGGACGGGGAGCGTCATGGGGCTATCCTTTGCCTGCTCCATCTACCCTTGGGTGATCTAAAGATGGTGTGACGTGCTGTTGCTGCCTCGGTCAGAACTACCTCAATGGATGAACCTAGAGCGTCGTGCCCGGTGCATGATGACTGATCTGAAAAGTCGGGTAGTCCCGCTTCTAATGACCTTGACCACCACAAGAAAAACAAGCGCCTAATCCCTTGGCATAGGCCTGAGAGTTGCTGCCTCTAGAGAAACGAGATGGAAAGGGCTGGGACCTACCCCAGATGAACGAAAACTCTTCTGCCCTGAAAACCGGGAACACAGACCACAGCTCTGCTTCATTAGGAATCATGACGATTCCCCTCTCATGACGATCCGGTCCTGGCCAAGGTCCTCTCAACAACCTCTGCCCTCGCCAGCACCTCGAGACATGCCTTAAGCATAAATGGGGTGACATGGTGCTGGATCTCTGGATACAAAGCTTCCACGAAATGACTCACCCTATCATCCTCATCTGGTAACAGTTCTGGAGCATATCATAGAAGGTTCCTGAAACGGATTCCAAACTCTCGAACACTGGAGCTCCCCTATCAATGGTTAAAAATCTCCTGGCGACTGGACGCCTTCGCAGTTGAAAAAAGAAACTCGACTCTAAACCGGTCTCGAAACTCCTCCCATGAGATCGCTGGCTCCTCACGATCCCTAAGGAACAAGAACCATAATTACCTCACTGATCCAGTCCGTATCATCACAACCAAGGACACTCAATGTTCCTTCCGAGCACGAGTCGAACTGAAGCCTATCTCGACCTCCTCTAACAAGTCTTCTGTGACTTCATCTGAAACGGAGCCTTTGTACTTCTGTAGATTCTAGCGCTGAAACTCTCTGAGTGTCTTCCTCCATGTGTCATCGTCATCAACCCCTACCTGGTGACGATCCGCTGGAAGAGCCTGTTGGACATCTTCTGTGCAAACCTGACGAGGACGTCGACCTGGAGCCATACCTATAAAATAACAACTGTTAGAGCACCTATTCCTGGAATATGGAAGACTCAACATTAATGAATTAATTGTTTTCTTTTATTAATTTAAGGTTAACCTATCCCAAGGTCTACCCATTCAAACACAGGCGCAAAGAATAATGATGCATGATCCTTTCCAAGGTCTCTACCCTACAACATGCATCACTTTGTTTAGTAGCCATCGTAAACTTAAAGGTTCGTGCCACAGATCATAGGGGGACCTAAATGCCTATGTCTCTGCCGGTCTCCAGTGTCTACCCCACTTTCTAAACATGAATGACATTGTTTCCCTACCATCCCATGCATCCTCACCTATGCCTAACTCAAAACTCCGTCCTATCCCTCAACCAGACCTCTGATACCATTCTGTCATGACACCCTCCCAACAAAGTGTACCACACCTGGTCCGGAAATGTGAGAAGAGAGATAATGACCCCCCGAGTCCGCCTCCAGTAGGCCCCAGGTTGGCGACTAACACTGAGGGTATAATAAACATACAAATGGGAGGCATTACCCTCTAAGAGAACACATGCAGAAGAGAGAGATATAATAGACCCCAATCATCTACAAATTAGAACTGAAATATAAAATAAATCCAAGTACATATATGAAATGTCATGAAAAAGTACTACAACTGAATGGGGAAACTAAAAGTACCCAAACGAATGTAAAACGGCAGTGACCACAATCCTGAACAGCTCCTCCTCCAACCACAAGCTAGTAGTAACCAGCTTGATCTCCAACCTGCTCCATGTGACCTGAAAAACAGTTTATATATACATAGGGTGAGTATAACAGTATACTCAGAAGGTTCCCCCCCATGCCTCTCGTACAAAAGATAAGAAAGCATGCTAAATCCTAGTCAACAAAAAGTGAAACTAAATCGTCACCTAAATAGGTATACTAAGTTCCCAACCTCACCATGGAAACTATCACCAAGTAACACATACAAGAATATAGAATATAGTAAAGAATATCAAGGGTACACCGCTACTACTTCCCCACTGGTTTGCTGCTTTGCCCCAATGACATACTTCTTATGCATCTCTCTCCAAAGGCTTGCCCGCAGACACCTGGGCTATGCTCCACAATCTGCACCTCGTTCACCACAAAGGCTTTCCCGCAGACACCTGGGCGAAGAACCACACCATCCTCCCAACCGGAAGTATCCAAGTGAGTTTCGGGAGCCACCACAGCCCACAAAACATGTATCATACATCGGGTATTATACCTCAAGCCATTATAGCCCATACACCGAGTAGGGTCCTCAAGCCATCACAGCCTATACACGTTACACCTATTATAGTCCATAGAATACTATATCTAGAATATATATGTGTGAAATAACCACAAGCCATTATATCCCTCTACATACATATTTGGGGAAACTAACTGTTGTGCCTGTTGGAACTTGTATCTACCAAGAGAAGAGAGTGGGGCCAAAGGGGGTAGTCATCTATTCGACCTCCCATCAGAATGTTGGGGAAAACACCCTCCCAGGGATCAGAATCCCCAAGGTGTCAGTTTCCCTTACCGATAGGGTGGAGTAGCGTATAGAAACACAAAAAGTATCGAATATATATATAACTCACATCCATACTATGGTAATTACCTAGTATTAGATACAATTGCAGCTAACGTCTCTCACACCCCAGGCTGCTACTTCTAAGACTAGGTATCCTATAAGCACACAAACATTTGAAGAGATTTATTAGATTACTCCATTCTTATTTTATCAGTTCCACTATACGTTAATTAATTATTTAAACATTAATTAACTATGAACAATTCCACATTAAACTGAATTGGCATCAAATTCAAAATCAACTAAATCTTTTAAGATTCACATCACCTTAAATTCTAGTATCTCCATCCCCGTGGATTTTTACCATTTAATCAATCTTTCATTTTAGAATTACTTTTCCATATTCCCAGGCATTCTAGAAAAGCATCCTATGCTTCTAAACACAAAGGAGGCTTAACACGGTGAGTAGATATACTACCCATCGAGACTTTTCCGCCTATAGAAAGAGTATAGACCCATTCTCCCTTGAGAGGATAAACACAAAAAGCACGTGGCATACCCTACGCATCTTCACCTCATTTGGAAGAAGGGTAAGCAAGACCAGCTTCTTTGAGCAGTGGGGAAATGCAAAGCAGATAAACATTCCAAGCATCCACAACCATCCAGTAACCACATTCATCCCATTCCATCACCCCTGGTGTCCTCCCTGACACCCACATGCATAAGCTGATGCATCTCGCCACCCTAGGCGTCATCCACTGCCACAACCACTAGTCCCCATGCCTCCACACATCACAATAGCCATCTAGGCTCACATTACATCACATGTAGTAGGAAAAAACACTCACAACCATGGTCTCTTGTCCATTTAACAAACAAGAGGGTAACTCAGAACCCTTTTTGAAATTCCCACACAATCTGTTCTTTAATCCATATTGAATTAGCAGATTTGTTATGCGTAGGTTCCAATTACGGGATACCCAATCTGTAAGCTATCATAGTTAAATAACCATGCTTACTTCCCTAATTTCATTATCCTCAAATTAGAACAACTACAACAACGACAATAACCAGATTAATTTACATGCCTCTTTATATTTATCCAATTAAATAAAAATTAATTCCGGCATTAAGTTAATTATCAATTTCTATCATGAACAAACAAAAAATCAAAGAAATCATAGATATAATTCTATCTAGAAAATCATGTGGAAAATCGTTATCACGGTATAAAGCAACAACATGTGATCAACCAATTCATTTAATCCGGTTCAAGTATTTTATTAGGTCACTTTAATTGTGATCCAAAGGACTAAATCATGATAATTCTACGATTTCACAAATACAATTAGAGAATCCATGAATCCCCTACTTTGAAGAGTTCATTGTGTCCTTTATCCACACAATGGGTCACAATCCTACTCTCACGGCAACTTATTGGGAAGATTGACCAACACAGTTCGGTTGCATCCAAAATAGAGTAGAACAAATCCTAGGAGTAAAGATTGATTGTGCAACTCTTACAGGAATGATGGAAAGGTAATATCATCTCTTAGCTGAGAAAAAAGGGAACGACAAGGGAGAATGATATCTCTTCCCTTTTTTAAGATTTAACGGGGCGACAGTCTAAGATCCGGTTAATTCTCCATTAAAACAGATTGGATTAACCCACGCTGTTTGACCAAGTAAATACATCCATGCTTTAAGAATATTTATTATATGATTTATGGAATTTGAAATGGACTTAAGAGCCCTTAAAATAAGGATTTAAATGTATTTTACATCAAAGGAAACGTCAAAAGGGGAAAACTGTAGGAATCTAGAAACACTGTTCAACCACCGTAACTGTACATGAAACCGATCAGTGAAACCGATTTGTCAGACCGATCTGTGAAACCGATCTGTCAGACCGATCTGTGAAACCAAACAGTCAGACCGATCTGTGAAACTGATCTATCAAACCGATCTGTGAAACCGATCTGTCAGACCGATATGTGAGACTGATCTGTCAGACCGATCTGTGAAACAGATCTGTCAGACCGATCTGTGAAACCGATCTATCAGACTGATCTGTGAGGCCGATCAGTAAGACCAATTTGTGACACCGATCTGTCAGACCGATCTGTGAGACCGATCTGTCAGACTGATCTCTGAAACCGATCTGTCAGACCGATCTGTGAAACCGATCTGTCAGACTGATCTCTGAAACCGATCTGTCAGACCGATATGTGAAACCGATCTGTCTGACATATCTGTGACACCGATCTGTTAGACCGATCTGTGAGACCAATATGTCAGACCGATCTGTGAGACTGATCTGTCAGACCAATCTATTACTGTTCATAAAACTGGAAACACTGTTCATAGAACTGGAAATTGGCAAACTGTTGGGGATAAGTCACCTTGACCTTTCGAAAGACCTCCAACACCACATTTTCACAAAGTAATAGACCAGAGAGGTCTGGGCCATTTCAAGACCAGTATAGTCAT
This sequence comes from Viscum album, assembly GCA_963277665.1. NCBI lineage: Eukaryota > Viridiplantae > Streptophyta > Magnoliopsida > Santalales > Viscaceae > Viscum > Viscum album. Next base: position 292,022,472 of record OY728148.1, on the reverse strand, counting down.
ATTTTATATTCCAATCATCATCATCAATCACTATATATTTATTTTTGGGTGTCAGTATTGTTATGTGTATTAAGTATACTAGGGAATTAGATGTTTAGAATAAGAGGGAGTATTTCTCCTTAGTTCATTGGAATTATTGAGAATGTGGAGTGAGTCGGGCTGATTGCCTTTTGGTTATACATACCTTAGAGGTATCTAGATATTCACAAAATATTCCATTCTTCATTGCTTCAATGTTACTATTGAAGCCCTTATCATATCAATTATCCTGATGATGTTGACATTGAGGTAAATGAATCATTTGAATAGAATCCCATTGATATCATCGGCCAATGAAAAAAGGCTATTTGAGGTAGGTCAGTCCCTCTGGTATGAGTGCTATGGTGGATTCATCATATTCTATATGAAAATCCTGAGAGAGATACAAATAAATTTGACCAGTAGATAGTGATATTCCGTAGATTAATATTTTCTACACTTTGAAGACTAAGTAGGGGATGTGTTTTCTTGTGTGGGGGAGTCTATAACTACATAAGTTATTCATATAATGTAGTACCCATTTAATTATTTGTTTAAATTCATAGAGTTATACAAATTAATGTCCCCTGTGGGCATAGGATGGAATCAGTAAATTCATCAACATGATCGAAGTCTAGAGCTCCTTGTTCATTAGAATGTAGACTGTGAGCACAATTTTATTTAATGATGCACTTGAGGCTGTATGATTTGGAAAAACCATGTGTTGAGCTTTATTGTTCATTTATGGGATGCATAGAATTTGTTTAATCATGTTATTAATCCACCCATGTATGATGTCAACTGAATAGTTCCTATAGCATGGAGTGTGCATGGTTGGATAAGATATGTGATTAAACCATTTTAGGGTATATCTTGGGAGAGTTACAACCTCATGGTTGGTTCATAGTTTGGTACACCATGAAGAAAAACTATACACCACATAAAATTCAAAAAAAACATCTTTTACCCTCCTGGGATTTAATAATCATATCCTTTTTATTTTCATCTAATAAAAATAGATCTATTTCCTCATTTTGGATGATATTATGAAGTATATCCTAGTATTAGAACCAACTTCTCCATTTAGAATCTGATTCAAGTGACATATATAATGTTTGATATAAATTAGTAATATATCAATTCATTTTTCTCCACTCATCATTAATGTTTCTATCAAAAGTGTTATTTTTTCTCTCAGCGCATATTCCCTATTTAAATGGAGAGTTTCTATTTTCTAATTTTCTTCTAATTTAGACCAAACCAATGTTCAATACTAGTTTTATGTTTCTCCTAAATCAACGGTTGGTGGTCTAGAAAATTTTACCATTATTTATATTTATAATTTTTTTAATTTATCCACATAACGTTTTCACTAAGCATTGACACTGAAATTAAGTTGACTTTTTTCTATTTCTCTAGTTGGAACATAATAAAAAATTTGAATCCCTAATTAAATTATCGGTTTTCAAACTCAAATGTGAGAAACCCCTTTGGGTGTTACCATTATATTAATATTTTACATCTATTGTTTTATTACCAAAACACCCATCTGTGTGCCCTATTTGACTTCATATATAATATCTTAAACTAAGCTGGATAATTCCTCATGGTTTATCACAACTATGACACTTACATTGCTTTGTGTTTTTATTTAATATTATAAAGAGGCGTTATAAAATTTTATTAATTAAACTTGAATAATGTTACCCATCCACCCTATAACAATTTCCTTAGTAAATGAACGGTTAAGATTCTAATTTAATTGATGTAGTAAATTAGCATGATTACTACATGGAAAGTTTTATAGTAAATTTTCACATACAAGTTTCATGTTATTAAGATCCATAAACACTGTCATAAATTAAGGAAAAGAAATTATTTTGATTATATAGAAATTGTGAATTGGTATGAATATTACATGTCTAAATTTACACTTCATGTTTTTTTATTTAATTCTTTTACAATGGTATATTTTACTATTATTAGTGTGGTCATACTATATATTGCCATGGATTCCCAAGGAAGTGCCTTGATAACTAAGGGAAAAACATCTTAATTCATTAAGATGATTTCCATGATAGATACCAATCATTGAATTTTTTCCTTTTCCTATTATATGTGTAATGACATGAAATAATATAAATTAAATTTCCCTTTTGAATTTAATTTAATATATTATTATGTAATATGGTCATAAAAAATAGTTTCCCTCCTTGTGTTTTATTATATTCTATAGGATATAAGAAGACCATTGATTTTCATTACAATGGATTATATATCTATTTAAGAGTAATAACATATTTATTATAAATATAGGGTTTTAACAAGTAAAACAGATATAAAAAAAGGAGTGAGGACCTCAAACATTAGGAGCGTACCCTATGCAGCCCTTTTTTGACCTCCCATGGGATGTAGAATCACTAGGCCTTTCTGTTAAACAATCCCAATCAAATATCTAATCAATTATGCATGATCAAAACCATTTAAATGGGAAGTTCACGCTCATCGAGATCACGGCCCAAACCATGTATGCCAAACCACCCCATAAAAATGTCCTTATCAGATACCATACTCATAAGTTGTTTACTATTACATTAAATGGATAAGTATCAAGACCCTATATATTAGATTATTTACAATATTTTTTAATGGAAAAATATATATATTTTCATAATATTTTTTTTACTGTGTAAATGATATTTATTTTCATAATATAAACCAGAAAAAGTATTTTGGAAAATATTCAAATTCATATAAAAAATTAATTATTATAATTTAATAAATTTTAAATTAAATAACATTTTAATAACATTTTATTATTAAATAATGATTATTTAATAAAAGGGATCATATAATTTTTATGAAATCTTATGTATTTTTAATTTGGGTTTGAAAAACATTATTGTCATGAAACATATCATTTTTATAAAAATGTAATTTTTTAAAAAAATTAACATTCATCAATTTTGAAAATTATCTAGAGAAATAATTTTTTTTTGAATATTAACATTTAAATTATCTAATTTTGAATTTTTTATATTTTTATGAGATACTCAATTTTTTTTAAAAAAATAAAATACTTAATAAATATACATTACGTATTACGAAATCATAATGACAAAAAGTGATGTAATAAAAATATTAAATAAATAAATAAAATTATATATGTCGTATAAATTAAATAATTAAATTTTATTCTTATTTAATTAATTTTTATGCCATTATGAATCCTCAAAAACTATTAATATATTTCAATGTTTAAGAAATCATTTTTTTAAGAGTATGAATCACCATCACCTATGAAAGGGAATGATTTTATGAATTTTTGACCTGGGAAATATAAAATAATGAATATTAACACCATTTGGATGACAAAATGGGAAAAAAATTCAAGGTATGTGGTTTTTGTTATTTTATATTCTATAGCCCAAAACATATTTTTGAGAAATAATAATGAAATCCCCACCCATTTTCTATATAATCCCACTGCATATCCCATTTCACTTCAGTTAAAGTAATTTAATAACTTTAATAATTTTCTTAACCACTCTATAATGCTCCCATGGTTCCCCCAAAGCTCTCAAGAAGCCATTCTCAAGCAATTGGATTGACACTCTCAAGTAATGGATCCTCACATTATCTTATTTATTCATGATTCATTATTATCTCATGCAATTTATTTTAAATTCAAAATGATGGGATATGTTTTTATATGTAAATATCACTTCCTATTTCATTTCCAAATGATAATATACCACTTCCACTATCATAAAAGAATTTTATGAATTTTTATTTGATTATGTTATTCTGTTAAACTTTAATAGTGGTATTCCATGTCAAAACAAATTAGTAGTGAATACTCTACCATTTTTCATCAAGGGTGTTCACAATGGTATACATAATGTTATATTACATGGTTAATAAATATAAATGTTATATACTCTATTTTATTTTAATAAATTATAATGTTTAAGGAAACCATGTTGTTTAATCTATTTTTCTCACCTATTCATGAGAATTAAATGAATGTAATGGGTGTGGTAAGAATTATATAGAACATCAGTGCATTGGTTAATGATTAGTCTCAAGAGACATCACGTTGGGACTGTAAATTATCCAAATTCTTCTATGGGAATATTTCATCATGATTTCATGGAATTGATCATTCAATAATGATTATGATTTTGTGTTTAATTTATCTTCACTTATCCCATGTTGTTGATATCAAGCTATTTCATTCTTTATTGTTAATGATCTATTTATTCTCCATTGACATGCCTATTTTAAAACATTTTTTAACTTAATCAATTATTTTTCCATAATGAGCATTAAAGATCCCTAAAATTTTATGTGTGTCCCCAGGATATCCAATGTAGTTTAAAAATCTATGGAATATTATGATCATGTTACTGATGATTTAAAAATAGCTGATGTATTTCCTATTTTTTGTTGTTATGTAATGTACCTAATTACCAAAGACACTGTAATCCGTTATATTTTGAGTTATATTTAGTTTAATAATATTTAATTAATAATTTATCACTGTGAAATAAATACTATGGTCATTATAGTTGGTATCAAACAAAATGTTTTGTTACATTCAATATTAGGGTTAGAAAACATCATAGAAATCCAACGAAAACATACATAAAATTTATTTAGAATAGAGTAATTGTTTTTTCAAGAAAATACATCGTTATTTGGTAACTACATGTGTGCATGGTTCTATGATATATGTACATTTGGGTAAAAATTCTGAAAATGTTCATCGAGCCTAAGTCATTTTAACCTCATACATGACAACGATCCTTACTACGCACCTATTTTGACTCTCCTGAGGGATATTCTTTCATAAAATACCAATCTAATTATGTACCATTGTTATTATAATAAAAAAATCCTGAAATTATATATGTTTTGAAATAGATCATGGATAACATATATTAAAGCCTATAAATTCATATGTTAAAGAAGTAAATTAAATTTCAATGTTATATATTTAATTTAATTTAATTTTTATGAATGTTTATAATTGTTTAAAAAAATCATCCCAAGTTTTCCTGTTATTCTAGCCAAAAGTCAAGAATATGTGGAGTAAGGTAAACAATAAATTTCATGGATAATTTTAGTGCTGTCTTAATATGAATCTCTTCATAATGGGAGTGGGGATATAATATTTTGTTATGATACTCTCTCAACTGAATTAGGTTCTAAATAGAAACAAGGATCCATAGTTATAGCCAAATCCCCCTAATAATTAACAAGCTACAATTGAGTCTGTAAAACAATGACATCGAACTTTTAATGGTACAACGAATCAATTAAATAGTACCAAATTGATCAACTACATTAAGAATATCTTCTCCATCCTTTAATGTACTTATCATGATAATAATCTAATAGTTTTCTATTGTATAAAAGAATAATCATATCAGTGTTATACATTGATCATGAATATAGAGAATGAGGAAGATATGGAAGCAATAGTATGGAAAGAATTCTCAAATTTTTATCAATAATGATATTATTCATAATGTCCATCTTCAAAAAGAAATAGATTTTGTATCACTTAAGAATAAATATGATGAATCTATTGGGGAATACATGAAAAAAATCAGTTGAAATTCATGATACACCACTATCATTTCCATTACCATGAATTCGTTGTTGAGTATTTCTTTGGGGGACTAAATCATTGAATACAAAAAGTCTTGGAGATCTATGACATTGATAGATATGATTAAATTGTCCATTGTACATCCAAATACAATATGATTTTTTGTAAATTTCAAATGTATGATGGGGATAAGAAGTGTAATGCGGGTTTTATTTTGAGCAAAATGATGGAAAAATATAATAGTTATTTGAAATTTAACCATCCAACAATTCAATGGTGTGGAAATAAGCTCCTCATAAATTGTCTATGGTGGATGGAGAAAGGATTTCAGTATTTGAAGGAAGGATACCAAGCGAACAATTGCTAATAGGATAAACCCACTAATGTAATGGAGGAAAGGATTCCTCTAATCAACCCTTGATGCACAGTTCATTGATTCAGCTAGAAGGAAATATGTAACTCTTCAAATCAATACATGAGACTTGGGTTTTTAGAGAAAAAAAATCTAAGGAAATAAGGGATATTTTTTCCTTAAAATTAGCTGAGGTGGATCACAAAAATGAATTGGTAACATGTCTGATATTTATTCATTAAATAATAGTGAACATACTTTTTAATTCTAGTTGATTAATTATTTCATATAATAAAAGTTTAATAGAACTATTCATACTCCTCCACAATGAATCGATGTTGAGATGACATTAAAAATGTTAAGTGGATATATAATTGAATCCCATGTATATAAATCCACCCTTATCAAAATTTTAGGGATAAAAATCAAAATAAACATTTTCATACTACTTTTAGTGTAATTTGATGAAATTATTGGCATTTAATGGATTTCTTGGTATTGTTCCTACAAAAATTTCTATAGGATAGAAATCAATCTATGTATTTCGAATCAACACATGATTCTATATAAGGGAATAGAGTTGGATGGATCTTATTCTGCAACAAAATCTTCATCATGTATATTTTTTCACTACAGTTAATAATGTCTATATCTAATGATTTATTCTAAAGAAATAATGATAATCAAAGTCATGCCGATTTTGAGGGAATATTCTATGTGTTATGTGATGAATTTGTTGGGCTTCATCATAAATGAGAGGTTGAATTTTCAATTGTTCATAATCCTATGTAATTTCCATTATTCTAGATTCAGTATAAATTGATTTTTATGAAAGAGAAGGTGCTAAAAAACATGTACATTAGAATCTATATAAGTTTTCATATTGCAATGTTATTCACTATGTGGTGCAACAATCCACATTATCAATAGGATGGATAAGACAATTCTCCTTCTCATTCCATATCACATGTTCAACATGATCATGATAAAGAAAACCTGTCATTTGCTTCAGATTTATGAATTGTTCAATCAGTTATGGGGAGAAGAATACAAATACAATGTTGATTTGTGGTTAATTTATTACCATGTTAGTGTAAAGAAGGAGGATATCCCCAATACTGCTTTTCATACAAGGTACTAGAACTAAGAGTCCATAATAATATCATTCATACTTACAAATGATGCAACTATATTCATGGAAATAATTAATTGAATATTTAGGTATTACTGTTAGAATATTGAGGTAGACATTATTAATGTTTTTTTAATATCATTCAAAACCAAGGAGGGGCATATCAATCATATGATCACTATGTTAATGACCATTCTAATGGAGACGGTTTATTACCTTGAGAATATTATGGTAGAAATTATTAATGATATTTTAATATTATCTAAACCAAAAGTGGGGCTTGTGGATTATATGATCACTATGTTAATGACCTTGTTAATAGAGACAGTTTATTACATGTATAGATAATGTGATATTTATTTGAATGACGTATAATTCATGGGGAATCTCATTACAAGTTATGGGATATCTATGAACCATTCAATGGAAGAATACATTTTAGGATGGTCAAGGACAACATATATGAATGATATTCGTAGTTTCTTTTATTTAGTTAGATATTGTCGTCCATTTGTGAGAAATTTCTCAATATTTTCAAACACTATATCCAATATAAATTTTAAGGGATTCAAGATTTCCATGAATGATTAAAGTGATTAGATTATTAAGAAGCTAAGAAAGAGGGAAATCATTACACATGTGATTACACTACACACAAGTGGATAAAATTCCATGGTGATTAGTGATGCTTTGAAGAACAGTCTCGGATGTGTGTTAATGAAGATAGATAATGTCATGGCCTATGATTCGTGGAAGATAAAATTTCTTGAATAGAACTACCCTATGCATGATCCGGAGTTGGATGTAATGATCATCTATTTGAAAATATGTCGATATAATCTCTTTGAGGATAAGTGTAATGAATTTATGAATCAAAAAAGATCACCATCTATATATTCACCTTGAAAGAGAAGAATGTAAGCCAATGATTATTGTTACAGATGATCAAAGACTATGATTTCTCAATTCAATTTTATACTGAGTAGGAAAATATTGTTTAATACTCTTAATGTAGAAAGGATAATTATGTTCTATCAACGATTTTAATTTATAAAGATACTATCCTCTTTTATATGAAAATGATGGGCATGGGAATCTTAAAAGAATTAAAATTATCAATCCATTCACAAATTATTTATCAACCATACATTATGGGGAGGATAAAATATTCCTAGCGAGATAAAGTGGGAATATAGAAGATTTTAGAAACTATAAGAAAAGTTAAATCCTTATATTTCAATGTTAATGAATAATGCGTTTTGAGAATTGGGTCATGGAAATGTGTACGATAATATACTGGGTTAAAGAAGGATCCATTGGGTGATGTACATTGATTTAATTTCTGTATTCATCAAGGATGAAAAATATTCCATTGAGATCATAGAGAGTTGTGTTGGTAGGAAAATATAATGAAGGATAATTCTTAGTATTCATTAAAGTTCCTAGTATGACCGAAAAAGAATGATTAATTATAGAATTCTAAGGGGTTGATTCAACCTTTACCCATACCAACATGGAAATGGGAAACAATCACTATGTAATTTGTCACCGAATTTCCAAATATATACAAGAAAAATAGTTCATATGTTTTTTTTTGTAGATTGTCTTACATATATAACTCATTTTATCACAATTCAAGAGGACTTATCACCAGATTAACATGCACGGATATACATTAGATATTTGATAATGATTTATGGTGTTTCACTATCAATTATATCCAATCAATATTTGAAACTCACCATTAGGATAAGTAAAAATTATAAAAATTATACAAAAACATAGTTGAACATCAGTATGTAATTTCATCCTTAAATTGGAGGAACATCTGAGTGGAATATTTAGGCAATGGAATAAATGTTGTGATAATATTCTAAGGACTTCATAGGAGGCACAGATCAACATAAAACTCTAGTTGATTTCACTTATAATAATATTCTATAATCAACAATCCAAATAGATCTCTACGAATCCATTTATGGGAATAGGTGAATAACACCTTCATATGGATTGATGTCGGGAAGGAAAACTACTATATCATGAAATGGTATTAAAGTTTAAGACCATTTGGTTGAAAATCAAGGATGATCAAAGTCGACAGATGAGATATGATAATAATAATTGATGATACATAAAGTTTGATGATAGAGACATGGTATTACAATGCACATCTCTGTGGAAGAAATTCATAATATATTGGACGAAGGGAAATAGTTTAACGAGACATATCTTCCCCTTTGATATACATGATCAAATTTGAACAATACCCTATTGAGTAGCACATCCACGAAACTTATCTCATGTACTTGATATATTCCATGTGTAATGATTGTGGACGTATATACAATACCCCTCACATACACTCAAAATATAGGTGGTGCTATTGTATAATGTTATTTCCTTTGAAGAGAATCCAGTGAGGATCATAGATCAAAGAGAAAACATTATTCAAAATAATAAAATGCACCTTTTTCGATGTGTTGTGAAGTTATGGGAATTTTGAAGAGCATATATGGGATCCAGAGGAAATTATGAAATAGAGTAATCCTAATATATTTCTGTGTGGGAAACTAAAATTTTGAGAGAGAAATTTCATAATTTGGGAAAACATTAATGACATGAACACTTATTAAGAAAACTTCCACTGTGATTTTAATCATATGTATTATTAGGTAACATGGTTAGAGAAAACACATACACTTATTAGGTTTTATTTTATTATATTAGTTATAAAAAATGATTTTTTTCATTACCTTCGATAATATAGACATTGAACAGTAATCACATGGTAAAAATAAATATAGGGTTTTAACATGTCTAATTGAAAAGAAAAAGGAAGTGATTGAATCAAAAAATTTGATCGTACCCAATGGTTCCCATTTATCAAATCTTCCATATAAGATATCATCACTGGAATATTTCATTAATCATTCATAGTATGGGATCTAATAACCATAGGATGAGATAACCTGTTTTCTAGAGAAGTAAATGCTCGTTGAGATCACAATCCAAAACATGTACATCTAACCACCACATGAAAATCTCATTCTCACACACATTACTCTAATTTATTTTTATAATGTAATAAATGGATATGTATTAGGACCCTATATATATGATTATGTAAATAATTTTTTTTATAGAAAATTAGATATTATTTACCATATTATTTATTCTTTATAAAAGATTACTAGTTTGATAAAATAGAAAACAAATTTTATTTTTTTGGAAATATTCAAAGTCAAGTAAAGAATTTAATTTTATGAGTTAATTGATTTTTCAAGAAAATAACATTTTAGTAAAATATTATTATAAAATACTACTTATTACATATAGATAATCATATATTTTTTATGAATTTGATGGGAATTTTTATTAGGGTTTTATAACTATTTTTGTCAAAAAAAACCTAGAATTTCTTGATTATCATAGTTTTATTTAAAAACAAGAAATTAAATTATTAATAAATTTGTTCAAATAAAATTAATTTAAAATGTTTAATCAAAATATAAAAACTATCCAATTCTTAATTTTCCATTATTTACAGAGACAATCAAATTTTTGTTTAAATATTTAATTCCATATAAATATACAATCATTATTATGACATCATAATGATGCCAAACTTATGTAATAAATACTGTAAATGTAATTAACTGTCAAATATAACTTTACTATTTAAAATTGCTACAAATTATGTTCATTTGATTAATTTAATAAAGATATTATGTGTTCTCCCAAAAAATTAATATATTTTAATGTTTTAAAATAATTTTTTTAGAGTGTGAGTCGCCTCTACATATGAAATAGAAATATTTTATTATGTTTGGCCCATAATGATATAAAATAATTCCAAAAACGCCAATTTTTCAGAATCCATAGAGAATACACATTGGATGTTTTGTGTTTTTGGTAATTTTATTATATAGAGTCTAGAATCAATGTTTGAGAAATAATAATGGAATCACCACTCATTTCCTTTATAAACCCACACAAACACTAATTTAATTTATAAAAAACTCTTTGGATCACATCATTACTCTACCATCCCCTCACTAGAGTCCTCCCAGGTTTCCCCCAATCTATAAAGATGCTCCAAAAAATAATTCGGAGTAACACAAAAAAGTAAGCTATCATGAACATCTCTTATATTTTCAAGTTTTCATTATTATATTATTCAGTCAATTTTTAAATCCCAATATTATGATATGAATGTACATGCCCCAATTAATTCCTTCTTGTTTTTAATATTATGCGATACCATTTTATCCCTCATAAAAAAATATTATGAATATTTAACTAACATTGTTCTCCTTCTAAAATGTCACAGTGATTTTCATTCCAAAAAAATATGTAGTTAATATCGTGCCCATTTTTATCGAGCGTGTTAACCTTCATATACATATATTTATTTAAAATTATACTTAAATGTATTTATTCTACAATAATATTTCATGGAACTAAATATGATAATTAATTAATCATTGTTGTTTGATTGGTGTGTTACACATAAGAATGTGAATGAAAATAATGTGATAGGTGAACCTATAATTATGTAGTGCTCTAATTAATATGTTAATTTTTAGTCTCATGAGACGTCATTTCAGGAAAGAGAGTGATCTTCAATCAATAATTTTAGTTTTTCTATCCGGATTACTTTTTAGTTATCCTTGTATTATGTTTATGATTCCCTGTTTTTAGTTGTTTCCACATTTAAGTTGTTGAGATTATCATGAAATATCATAACATATTAGTCATGTTACATTTATTTACCAATGATATACTAATTTAATATCATTTATAAACATATTACATGATTATTCCTTTAATGGGATTTCTATCTCATCCATTTCTTTTGTATGTCCCATGCTTATCCTATTCAGTTTTAAAAGCCATGGAATATTATGATCATGTTAAGGATGTTTTCAATAAAGCTAATGTATTGATTGTTTTAATCTGTTAGGAAATATATATAATTCCCAAATAACAATAATTTTCTATGTTATAGGTTTTATTAAGTGTAATATTAGGTATTAATTGATTTATTAATGTCAAATAAAGATTAAAGTTTTCATAAAATGTATTCTTGTACATTGTACCAGTGATTCACTTCACTCCTTTCATGTTATTAGAATGCATTGTATACACTCCATGGATTCATCTTGAAATCTATGGATATGTGACGCCATTAATTAACCCAATTTTCCAAGTAATTGGTATCTCGTGATAACCATGGATAAGATACCTATACTCGATTAGACACTTTTATAGTGAACTTCCCTCGGTGAGCCACATGGATTACATTTAGACCATTATACCAGGAATGCATGAGTTATTACTCTTAGTTGGCTTGAATAATGTTGTCATGGAGGGCCCAACCTAAAATTTAATTATTTTATTTATACAATATTTATTATGATTCTATGTTTACATATATAATACTAATTCCATATTGATACTCTAAGTGCACTTCTGGGCTCTATGCCACAGGTCCCTGATGAAGAAACTATATTTTATGCATATTATTTCCTTAGGAATGAAAATATATACATGATGGTAGGATTACAATGACATTTTCATCTTATTTAGAATTAGGTATCTCTGACCTAGCATACCATGAGGATCATTATGCATCATGGTCTTTACATTATGCATTTTAAATCATTGATTATTATTATATCTACAGATTATCATATTTTTTATTCATAATAAAAATATTTATAGACACTATTGGTGGTGTTCCTCTATGAATTTCTATGACCTTTTTTGGGCTGATTATTGATACCCAATTAAAATTAATTAATTTAAAAAGGCAGAGTAGGAATGCCCGTTTATCGATTAATGATTTATTGTAGCATGGAAATGGGGGGCACATGATCAAGATAAAACTCATGATGCTATCTAGAAATAGCCTTTTTTCATTTTTGGTTATATTAATATACAAATATGTATTTTATCTAATATGATATTTTATTTTTTCCTTTACATTTAGACATATCAAATTACAACAATTTGTAAATTATATTACATATTTCTATTAATGGTTATTTTTTTATATGGATTGTTTTTATCATTTTTGTCCATTGGTATTATTCTAATCTCATTTATAAATTTATAACACCACTTTTACAATTTGAAAAAGAGGGTATAGTCTCCCAACTATACCACATTAGACCCTTAGTATTATTATGTATCCTCTACCATACGGGGAGGTTCACTTAATGGATTGTGACTGATTGAGTTCAGTTACATATGAGTGAATTGGGTTCAAGATGTTATATCTTTATATTTTCAAGACTATTTCATTATATTTTTAGTTTTTATATATTCATAATAGAATATTTTGACATGTCATCATAATATATATAAATTACATTCTAATTGTAAAAATAAATTTTTCTAAAACTAAAAATAATTTAAATATAATAATATATAGTTAGAGATTATTTGTTTTTATTATTTAAACTATTTAAATGATTGATACATAGAAATATACAGATTTTCCATGGAATGTATATATAATTTCATGTTGGTATATCTTTAATATATACATTATTGAGTGAAATTATTAATTTATTTCTCCAACGTTATTTGTAGTACTATTGATGAGCCTCATATAGTAGATTATTCTTCTTTTCCAAAGAATAATATACCAATATATATGAGATGAGGGATTACACATTTACCAAAATAGACACTTTCTAAGGGGGGAATCGATTGATAATTGAATTTGATGATAATAAAAATCGAATAGGCCCAAACGAAAAACAGATTTAGAGTTATTTATCCACCAAAATCAATTTTAGGTTTTTTTATTTAATATTATGATTGGAAGAGTGTTCAAAAGGGCATGAATGATTAGCGGTGGTAGTCTATGATAATAAATTTTCTTATTTGGTTTATTTTTTCCAAATTATGAAATGTTATATAAATCATGAATAATACATTTTTTATTAATATATTGTTATAATTTCACTTATGATAAATAAAATATTGATAAAAATGGTTGAAGTGATTTGTGTAAGTTATATAGAGTGATTTTATAACCAAATTAAATTCATATAATTATTTTTAAATGATAGTGTAACTGATATAGAATATAATGGTTTTAATAAGTAGAAACTTGGGTTATTTTTATCATCATCTGGAATGGTGATGCATTTTTTATATGAAAATTACTTATTATGAAATCAATTAGAAAAATTACTTATTTATTTCATGAAATTTTATTAATTTATTCATATATAACAAGCCTATAGTAGATCTCAATAATAGATCAGTTATCATAATAAACACCCCCATACATTATCACATGGAGTGTATCAGCTTCTAGAGGTTTATATTATTTTATTAAAATTGTAATAATTAAGATATACATCTAGTAGTGGATCATATGGGTGTTGTTTTAGCCCTCCATATCACCCATCCCTCCATTAAAATTTTAAAATGCCAAAGATAATAAAAATCATTGGTTTCATAAAAATACATCAGTTGTATAATATAAAATTATTACAAACTGATAATTGTTATTTATTTTAAGTATTAGCGTTTAGTAAGAAAATTATAATTATAAAATAATTTCATATGCAAATTCATGATTCACATCATGATAAATCAATGAATCGGTACTTTATTGATGGGGTATGGGTAAAATTCAATGTTTTTTATTTAGGATAAAAATAACCCCTAGTTCATGTTAGAGGATTTAAGGTATGTGTTGGTATTAGAGCAGTTTCTGGTCATCCCAACAGATCATTGATAGGGGTTGACTACCTATGATGAATAACATTATTGAATGTTTATATATGATAATCAAATTAGCCAATAGATTTTAAAAATAACTGTTTTTTATATTATATTTTTATAGTAATGGTGAAATAAATAAATCTTCTCCAACCACCCTATCTTAGTTTTCCTTCCAATAAATTTCCCCTAAATCCCCATTCAAAGCTATCGTTGTACTAAAAGATTCATGTTGAGGATCCAAATTCCTATATTATAGCATGGAAAATCATAGATAATTTTTTCTATTTATTACATAACAATATTTTGCATTTATATCATGTAAGAGTGGTGGTGCATGATGTTATTTATCCAATAGATCCAGTGTCCTTTCTTAATAAATGGGGCGACAATGTTGAAAAGTGTACATGTCATTTTTTTACATTGGATAGCTACTCTTTATCATCTTTTACATATGATTTATGTGTTATTTTTTAAATTTTATATACCTTTAAAGGTAAAATATAATTTTTTATACTTATCTTATATAGAAATATATAAAATCTATGTATTAATTGAAATGGAAACAGAATTTTTGATAACCAAAAGCATTATATACATCTCATATTTCAAAAAAAAATTACAAAATTAAAATATATTCATTTACATTGGGGATTTTTTATGATTTTATAATGTCGTAAGAGATACATGAGAGAGATTGTGAAATAAATATATTCAAAAAATACATCTTAGATATTGTTTTCATTGATGAGATATATTTACCATTGGTCCTATTGTTTTTCATGTATGTAAATTTCAATTTTAATTTTCAATTATTTGAATCCATAGAAATTATATTTATTTCATTTATTAATTATATAATTTATTACATGCACACTCATTTCATATAATATATGATAAAATATGTTTTTGCATTTATGAATCAAGAACTGATTTCAATAGATATTTAATATTTAAGGATGAATGCTCGAGTGATATATTTGGATAAAATATTGGAAAATGCTAAGATTATGTATTGTTTCAAGCCATTAATATAAAAGTTAGATAAATTAAGTAATTATGATAAAAAATAATTATGATATCATTTATAATTATTATATTATAATATATTAGGCAATGGATTCTATGAATTTCATTCCCAGTGAAACATATAACATATTATATAATCTCTTTATAGGAAATATTTTATAACAGTTTTAATGATTATTGGATTCAAATGATTCGTGATTTTGATTAGACATTTAATATATTTTTTAACATATAATATTTCATAGTGTATAATATATAAACATATTATAGATCCTTAAATATAGTTTAATATAAATATATTTCTATTGAATAACTTAAATGAAATTAATTATGTTTATGTATAGGCCATAATAATATTTTTATTATTTTTTAAAAACCAATACCTGGGAGAGTGGCAGCCTTACAAAAAAGAATCCATGGCCAACTAGGAAACACAACATCAAATAACTAAAGAGATAGATGAGCCATTGAAATCATGTTTAAGCCTATTAAAATTATTGCACCACAAAATCTTCCATAAAGACCTTGTTAACTATTTCTCTGGATCTTCTATAATGAGATCCTTAAACCAACATAGAAACATATCCCATGCCTATAATAACTCTTCCATGTTTCTCTTCCCTGAATTAAACCCTTTTTCCATGATTTTATCATTCGTGTCGATCCATCCTCGTTGCACCTCACTAGTATCCACCAGATGAAATCTCTCATACAACTTCCACAATTTTCTTCTGAGGCATTGAAAGGAACGACTGTCTCCAAATGTTCCTCCTCAGAATGAATGATAACATCCCATCATTAATCCATGGAATCCAAAAACCTCATCGTATCATCCCCCTAAGGATTTTCCATAACGACCAATCGAACCCCCTCATTATTATTGTCCATGGAATTATCTATACCACCAAGGACACCAACATGCTAATGAAATTGGATTTTTCTTGAGGATCTAGTGATAGGAGGGATAGGAAAGAAGGAATAATTGTTCCTCTTCATTTCCTTATGAGAGTGATTTATAAACCCCTCTAAGTCAAATATGGTGTTTTTACATTTCGTAGAGGATAGTATGACATATTCATCCACCATTTCTACTTCAATTGGATCCTCCGAGGACTCCAAATCAGACTCCCTTTCCAGATCGGCCTTTTCCTCATCCCCTACCTCAACTTCAGGATTCTCTTCATCTTCCAATACTACAAAATAGTTAGGAGAGTGGAAAGATATTCCTCCAGCCTTGACCATCTCGGCGTAGGATAGGAAAACCATCGAGGCCTGCCCCAGATTCTCTAAATTCATAGACTGGTCAAAAACTCGACCCTCGAATTGAGACTGAGGGTTATGGTCCTCCCAATACTTGGTTAAAACACTAGACAAGGTAACCAGCCTGGTAGAATCAACCACAGGGTGAAAATTCCTCACCACTAGCTCAGCCTCAAATCCCTTACAAGCAGTTCCCAAGACAAAGGAAGTTTGTACTCCACCCAGATCCTTCCATAGACGATCAGAAACCCCATTCAACTGAGGAAAAGAGACCATATGTGTAGCCTTCAAGACTGATCAGGAATGGCTCCCCTTCCTTGAAGTAGAAGGGGCCTCCGCAGAGGGGGTAGAAAGTCGAGGCATCTCCTCCCCATGTTGAACAGAACTCTCATTCTCATGCACAACACCAGACTCCTCATCCTGGATAGGAGTAGCGAACAAAACCTCCATGGAACCATGTTTGAACATAACAGATCCTAAGCCTTCGACTAGGCAAGAACCTCCACCGTCAACCTGGACTGTTACATCTTCATCAACCGCTGGAATATCCACTGAAACCATCTCCATTAACCACTTACAATACTACTCAAAACAGTGACCCTGCCTATTACAAAAGGAACAGAACGGTGACTACGTTTCATAGTGAATATTTTGAGAATAACATTATTTTCCCTCAACCATGATCTAAACCATATCCGGAGGAGGTTGGGAGAGAACCATTTCGACGCAAATATGTGCCACAGTTAGGTGCATCATGGAATCAGTCCGCCGATCAACACAAATGAAATGTACAATTGTATTACCTATTTAATGTAGGAGAGAAAAATTTTGGAATGGAAGCGGTATGCATGTAAGTTGTATACAGATTGTTGAAGAATAGGAGTTGTGATTCATGTGAACGTAAAATGTCCAACGATGTAGGTGGAAATAAAACCCTCGAAAGGATCTGCATGCACGAGACCATGCCATAGCGAAATCATCCTCACCGACACGGGAAATTAGAAATTGTCATAGACCAAGAAGACTGAAAACTGCATGATGACCTAACCCCCATGCCTCGTTAATATACTTGTCGAACAATTCCACCGAAGATCATCGTTGAATGAAATGTTCCACCAGAGCTGTGGAATGAAGCGACAAAGCTTTGGAAAATTCTTGAAAAGAAACCGGAATCACCGGATGTCCATTGAAGATTCCATGGACCTTCGTAGCAACCTCTGTGTTGGGTAAGAATGAGCATCACACTGGAGGAAAACCCCCATGCGAGAGATCCTGCATTATCCCTTGAGGAGGAGGGGTCGTCGCCGCCACCATGAAACCTTCGGCATCCCTCCCCATGTGGGTCTGAAATGAGTACTCTCCCTCATCATCCTTATTACACCTTAACATGCAAGTATAGGTAGATATTTTTTAAAATATTATTAATACATTTTTTTCATTCATATGTTTGTTTTATTTATAATGGGTTAGTTTTTAAATGTATTTTAATCATTAAAAATGAAAGATTGAATATGGGTATTATTTTTTATTGTTCACTTATGTGACTATCATACGATAGGTAACATAATTTTAGAACGTTTGATATACTTTAATTCTCTGGTATTTTACAAAAAATTATAATTCATATTAAATTTTATATAATTTATTATATTGGTTATTTTTTTAAAGATGTTGAGTATCATTAAAAATTTATATTAAACAAAAATCATTCAGTATTTTCCCAAATTTTGTAAGCTTCATTCATTTATAGATTTATATGCAAATTTTATTTCTTTTAGAGATTTTGTATACAGGTTTTGTTTTCATTTTTTTCTACTGATGTGTGTTTTTAATTTTTTAATTTTTTTAAATGGTATTTATTAATATGGATTATGTATCTAATTATCTATTATTTTTTAAAAAAATATTTTCGATCTCTGTTATCTTAATAAATAACATCAATAAAAATTTTATTTGTAATTTTTTTTTAAAACAAACTTCAAACACCACATTTTATGATTATTATTTTAGATAACTAAAATAAAATGTCCTATATAAGGATTTTTTTTCTTACATTACACATCGTTTATAATAAAAAATATTGGGGATGTGAAAATTATATATACATATCTTGATATAGATGGTGCCAAAAATTGTCTCTTACATCCATTATGTTAATGACATAAGTCAAACATATTTTTTAGGTAACATTTTAATACTTATCATGTTATTTATTAATAATAATGATGTTGAAATTATTCTTCAATTCCAATTTTATAAATTATATAGATGAAATAATTTTATTTTTAATTTTAATATCATCACCATTTAATTGATGTTAATTTAATAAAATAAGAAATATCAAAATATTATTTTCTGGTAGTGAAAATATTGTTTCATTTATTTAATTGGTTATGATCAAACCATTAATTGAAAACCATATATTGAATTTATTAATCCTGGAAATAACATTACATATAAGGAGATCACTTTCTGTTTTGTAGTTATTCTTGATGTTCCATCATAACATTCTCAATATATTAATCCCACATGAATATGATTGTGAGATCAATAGTAGTTGTGACCAAGATGTGTCTATTGCGATCGAGAGAGAGTTTTCTTGGATCTAAAATTGAAGAAGTTTCCCCTATAATAATTGGGATTTTATCATGAAAGAGATTTTGAATTTAGATGAAAATGATATTATTTTGGACATATAATTGATAAAAATGGATATATTAGTGTTTAATTTTTTTCATCGATAAATAATTTTCAACCATATGTTTTACATGTTGTTTAATTTTATGGGAATTTCATTATATGGTTATGTTGTGATTAAATTAACATTGAAGGATTTTTTATATTTAACAGTCATGTTTTTAGGTATTTTAAGTATTGGTGACCTCGGTAGACCATTGTCATTCAAAAAATATGTGTGCAACTAGTGTTAGTAGTGAAACAAAATGGACTCATAAGAAATATTTTTTTTGTAAACCTTAGTATATGGAAAAAATTGACATTGTTTTTATGTAGCAAATTACATTCCATATTTGGAAAATATGGAGATAATAATTGAATGGTTCACTCTAGATGTAGTTTTATTCAAATTTTATCTGTGAGAAACCATGAGACTTATACATATTGTGGTATAATATATAGATTATCACATGTGAATTATCTGTTACACTATTCAATATATATGGAGCTCCAGATATGTAATGGTTCTGAAATATCGTAAAATAGATTTATTTAATTGGATTCAAAATGGTTTTGACCACACACTATATAACTTATAGTAATTATTTACAGAAATCCTGAATATTCCTTGGAGGCTTCATCCAAGATAGGTGAATCTTTATGGAAATTAAATAAGGCTTGACATTTCTAATCCCTTTTGTAGAACAAATCATGGGGTGAAAAAATTACCCATTTAAACTATGAAATGGGGAACACATTGTGAAAAAATGATATTTGAAAAAGATATTAACATAATTTAATATTAATTGATTTTAAATTTAATAAAATACATAGTGGTCAATTTAAAATGTATTAAATCTAAAAAAACTCGTTAAACGTGACTTCGTGATGGTTCTAATGCATTGTCTAGTAAATAGATCGTGATTATTGAGTCAGTTTGACGAATTAGATCAATTCATGACTAATGGGTTAATAATTATTAATATATGATGTCATTAATTACCTTAATGGTGAATACAAATTCATGTATGATAAAAAGGCTTAAAAAGGTTTAATAAGTTGAAAAGAATCTAAAGGTATCGATTTTCTCTAATTTGATTTTCAAAGTCAAATTTTAACTTGACAGAAAACCCCTTTATTTGTAAGGTTTTTGTTGAGAATTTATTTTAAAAATAATAAAATAATGAGTAGAATATGATTAGTATCTGTATATAATAGTACATTCTCCTGTACAAGTATAAGTGGTATGAGATAAATAATAATCACAATCATAACTTTATTTATGTATAAATTAGATAAAGACTCAATTGTTTTTAAAAAATAGATTATATATCTTTATTTTCATTAGAAAACATTTTTCAAATGAATTTTTTTAATCATTATTTTATAGTATGTACTTTTTAATACCATCTAAAATGGTGAAATTAATAGATTTTATAGTATTGGGTTTCTCTAGATCATGATAAGGATTAACTACACATTTTGATTAGTGATCCTTAAAAAATAATTTTACCTAATGATTTTATGCTCTAGTGTTTGTGAATGTAATTAAATCTTTCATTTTAATAGTTTTAAAAGGATGTATCTAAATAAGTAGATAATTTATTTACTTCCTTTGTAACACCCCAAGAATTTATGAAAAATATTCTTTTTAATTTCATTAATGTATTGTGTTGTATTCTACACCAAGATTACCTTGCGCTTTACGCAACACCGTATTAGCTTGCAGTATACGAAACACTAGTCTTGGACAGTGTTACACACAATTTTGATAATAGTTATTCTACGCAACATTGAGTATATATATATATATATTAAATTTATAAAGGAAATGTGGTTTTATTCTGTTATACGAAACAACGATCGATTCTTTCACAACACGCAACCCTGACTTGGCTTGCATTACACGCAATCACGACCTTCCTCGATAGCGTGTGTTGTACGCAATACCGGGTTTTAATAAACAATGATATATTATTATAATATTGTCATGAACTAGCCATTATTATTAGTATTAACTAAATTTTGAATTTTATAACATTATTATTCATCTTACACATTTTCTAGGACATGGTATAAGAACAAAATAATTTTTTTGGGTAAAATAAGTATTTTTAAAAAAATGCAGTTTTTCCGCCTTTTGATGGCGCACCCACTTTAAATCTAGTTTTTGACAAGTTTATTTGTTCAATTTTACAAAATAAAATTCTTATTTTGAATCAGGATGTAAAAATTTACATTAGATAAAGTTTTGATATTTTTCCGATAACTTTCATATTTTAATGAATAGTAAAAACACGCTATATTTTAATTAAAAACAACTTTTTTCATCAAAATATCTTATGTGGTTAAATTATAATATTGAATGGTTTTAAAGTATAAATAGAATATATTTTTACCATTTAATATAATGTATGTCATTAACATTGATTTTGCCTTGAATTCATAGGTTAAATCAATTCAATCTTTTGCAATGTTTTAAACAAAAACCCGTTTTTATTCGACAACGGGATTAATTTTAATTTAATTTATGCAACTTCTGTGTATTTAATTTTAAAAAATGGATTCCATATTTGGAATCAGTGGGTCCTAATTATGTTAATAGGCTACTTTTAATTTTTGGGAATTATGAATAGTAACTACGGTAAATTTTATTTACCATAGTTAAAGGTAAATCAGGTAATTAAGGGTAAATATAATATTATAAAATTACCCTAACACATGCCAAAATTCTATTTGATGGCTAAAAGTAAACCCATATCATCTAAGGGTTGGATTAGATTCATTTTATGGACTTTCGCCAATGAAAATAATTTAATTATTATTAAAACCAAAGAAAGTGACAACATGTCACTTTCTTAAATCTTATAAGTATAATAATTTTAACTTAGTGATAAAAATCATATAACTTCTAACATGAATAGTATCCATAAATATAACAAAATTATCTACATCATGAGAATTAATTTAGAATTTTTTGGGATTAAATAGTTATCATTAATTGTGACACAATAGTGATGCAGAAATTATTTATCTAGTGAAAAATCAAGAATATAGTAGTTATTAAACTAATAGAAACCATAAAAGGCACAAAACCCTGACCAAAACTTATTTTTCATGTAAATGGAAACTATAATCATCCAATGGTCTAATATTTGACCATTTGGAGTCTTATACAAGCAATTATGACACTTATATTATTTTATTTTAAATGATGCCAATGTTTTCACCTTCATAATGTAATAAATATAACAATTTAAATATTGTGATTTTAAGATGATAAATTCATGAAAAAGTATTATTGTGAAAGGTAATATATTTATCTTCATCATAGGATTTTATTTTAAATTTTTATGCAACAAATATGTATATTAAATAATGATACAAAAATGATGTAGTAATTATTTTATTAAGAGATAAACCAAATAAATGGTTTTAAAAATAATAAATTAAATATTATATGAACTATTTAATGTGATCCACTAATTTTATAGATACATATGACCTTTTATTAATATATTAAAGCTTTTTTTTTGAACATATCTTCTGTATATATTTTATTTAAATTCAAATAAATGAATAGTTTCAAAATTGACACTACTGTTATTCTATAAAAATAACATATTATAAAATTGTTTAAAAATCTCAAAAATATTTAAAAATTATAAATTTATATTTATATGGTCTATACTGTTATAAAGTAAACAATTATAGAAAATTCACAACAAATAAGTAATTATTTGTTATAATTTAAAATTTAGAATTTTATTACCACAAATAAACTTAAATAGATTAAATAAGGATAAATCAAAATGATAAGGTTTAAAATAAGATCCAAACATGTCTAAATTATAAAGTTTGATGCTATTACAACCCTATATCATCTAATATTATAGTATGAGTCATTTTGGGAGGTTTTTAAGTGGGGTTAGATTTATTATAAATTAATATTTTTGAGAATTCCAAAGGTGCCCCTCTCCTCCCTTATAAAAGGGCACCGCCTCCCTCTCTTCCTCACACAACTTTGAGCCTTCAAGCTCGGCCATCCCCTGCCAAATTCTCTTATCCACTTCCCTAGAAACATCCTATATGTTCTGGTCTTCCTCAACGACCAATTTTAGTGCCCTAAGAGGAGGTCTCAAAAAGGCGCTTCAAAGAAGAGGTAATTTCCGTTACCGATCCGTTCACCTTTATTTCTTCTTCCACTTCTTCTTCATAGGTTGTTTCATTATGAAGTAATAACATCAGTATCAATCATATACTGATATGTTATTATAAGTATTAAACAATACTAATTCACCATCTATCCATCTTACGGAAAACGAAATCACCGCGCGTGCGTACGTACGGAATACCATCTCCACACCGTGGTGTAATCTGTTTTTCCACCAACACCTTACATGGATGGGTATTATGGTGTAAAGAATAACTATACATAGTTATTATAACATCATAATTATTCTGATATATCGTTTCATCCACTCCAATTAAATTCAATAATTATGGAAATGATATCATCGCTCGTGTGTACGTACGGACTACCGTCTCCACGACACGATGAGATTCATTCTCCATGTTAACAATTTAAGAATGATTATAAAGTATATATAAGAAATAATAATGAAATATATGACATTATAATGTGACTGTATTTATGTGTATATATATGTATGTCATCTACTTAATCCCACTAAATTCAATAAGGAAACGAAAACAGCGTTCATGCGTACGTACGGCCTACCGTCTCCATGAACGGTGTATTTCTTTCCATTTATCAATCCATTATATATATGTATATTATGAATATATATTATATATAAATAATGTTTTATAATCTATAATTATGTAATAATGATCTAAGTAATCATATGAATAATTACAAGTTAAAACACGAACGACAAATGAGACGATTTTACCCAAAACGCTACATTAACATGAATTTACAAAATAACGGGTAATATAAAGTCATAAGTGTACCAAATATGATATAATAACAATGAATATGATTCTTTAATAAGTCAATGACAGTATTTAAATAATTATATAGGAGTTTCAGACACTTACAAAGCAAATCGGACCTAAGGTAAGGGAAATATCACAATCTCATTTTTATCCGAGATTGTTTATACTTTAGTATTTACTGGGGTTTATTTTGTCATCCAAATACATTTTTACACAATATTTAATATTATTTCTAATCACGAAATTTTTTTTAAATCCTATTTTACCTTTCGGTGAGTTTTTAGTAAAATATATGAAAGGAATCTTTTGTCATTTTTCGTACGAGTTACTTTTTTGACTTTTCCGACAAAAGTATGAGAAGAATGTTTTTTTTAACTTATACGGCATGAATGGATTTTTAAATCATTATTTCCAAGAAGCTCCCTTTACAAGTTTTCAAGTTTATTTTTAATCAACTTCTTTTAGTTTAAAGTTTTATGACATGTTACGAAAAGAAAAATGTTTTTAAAGAAGAAAGGAAATTTTCCTCAAGAATTCATTTCAAGTGTTTTTTCAAAACTATTTTCCATATAAGATGACGTTATTTGATATGTATGTTTCAAGAAAAATGTCTCTATGATTTAAATGGTTTCAATTTTCTTATGATAAAATGATATCAATTGTTTATGGATTACGATGGCATGATGTTTAATAATCCCATTTTATTACATGGGTTATGCAATGAAGTATGATTTATGATTTTGTGGCACACATAAGAATGGTATCACTATGAGATGGGTGGGACCTATATCTCCCTCCAATGAATTGGGTAAAGATTTTATATCTCATGAGATAGACATGGATGGAATGGTAGGTTACACCGGTTCAGTGAAACAGGACTGAAACGAGGGTGACTCGGTTCAGAAAGGGACTTTGTCCACTAAGATAGTCTTGGAAATGAGTATTGACTAAAAATAAATGATTCTATATGATTATGTGTGTATGCCAAAAAGTTTCATGTTTTACGTTATGATTATTGTGATTACATTTCACTGCCATGGTTTATCCCATGTTATGAAATTATGATCTCTTTTGCAGGTTAAGATTTCCAAAACTTATGTGCTTGTGTATACGATGGGATTGATATTTTTTTGTTTACCCTTACTGAGCATTTGATCTCACCCTTTTATGTTTACTTTTCCCCAGGATATAAAAAAAGGTTTTAGGTATAAAAAAAAGAGAATATCTTTATGGGTGATGTTGAAGATCTTTCACCAGAATTAGAAGATTATATTCCGAGTTTCCAAAGACACTAAGATATTATGATCCTTGTGTGTGTGTTTTTGTTATGTACTAAGTATTCCTCAAATGTAATGTAATGTCAATGTACGTCAAGATTCGGGTCTCTACATTTGGTATCAGAGGAAAGGTTTAGTCAACCTTTGGAAACTAGGACGCGAAAACGTTAGTGAGATCCCTAGATATATTTCTAAGGTATGTCTAGGGATGTCCCTAAGGATAAGTATACATATACGATATAGTCCTAGCACTACGGTAACGATCTTAGAATTTAACCTAAGATGTTAGATATTGAAGTTACTCCCCCTTTATTATGATTTTTGCATCTCACACTATTCTTTTTGGGTTTTAGAAAATGGATGGAAACAAGATGATTCACGATAATGGAGGATATGATAGACAATGGAATGATATTCTTCATAAGAAATCAAATGAAATGGGATTTGGATGTCCAAACATCATTATTATGCCAAATCAGCAATCTCATAATATAATCAATAAAGTAAAATTTGGTAAGTTTCCTGACTCGGCTAATAAGAGAAAGATGGAGTTTCATGATGATCATAGAGGAAAGAAAGTTCAATTTCCCCTATGTAAATAATGTGGGAAGAGGCATCAAGGAGAATGTTTCAAAGGAACTGGAAGATGCATTGGGTGTGGAAAAGAAGGACACAAAGCCAGTAAGTGCAATGGAAAAGTTTCAGTTAACACCATGGATGAGGTTAATGGTATTGCTACGACATCAAAAATGGTTAAATGTTTTAAATGTGGAATGTATGGGCATTATGAAAACCAATGCCCTAAGGGAATGTCTCATGAAGAGAATCAGTATGGTCGTATGGGTAGTATTTTTTTTGATGATGATGAAGAGACTAAAAATGATATGTGAGATGAAAGAATTGTTGAAGCTCGGTCAATGGTTTAAGAAGGTAGTGGAATGATTACATGTTTATCAAGTGTAATGTTGTACTATAGAATAAAGAGACATCTAAGGATTGTTACACTATTGTCTTTCCTTATGTTTTGAAAGTTTATGATGAATGGTATGAGTAACAATGAAAGGTTATTCAGATATTTTTTTGGAAAGTGGATGATATGCGCATAATGAAGTGATAACGAGAAAATGCAATGTTTGACAGTATTCATGAGCTCATGATTGATATAAGGACTAAGTGATATCATGGTTTGATTATAAAGAATTTTGAGGATTTTGTTTTGTGGAAAGTGTTAACTTTTAACTGCATTCATGTTTTCACTAAGGTTCAATGGAATACATGATTAAGGCCTTCGAATGATTGGAATGAGACCAACAAGATAGGAATGCAGTATTACGATATATGGGGATCAACGATGGTATTATATCTCTAGTAATCGTTTTCACTATGTTATGAGAGTGGACCGAAGTATTTTAGATAAGCCTAAAGATTGGAATGGATTATGTTGGACATAAGTTAGTATTGTTTAAGGATAGAACTTTTTTTTAATATTATTGATGGGATGTTATAGTAATGTAGTTTTAGAAAAAGGACAACCTACAGGATGGGAGACATCCCATCACGTCGGACAAGGCTGTGGGAATCGAACACACAACTGAAGTGCGACTGGCCTTTATCGCCTACCACTGGCCTACAGGAAGTCCCTGGTTAGTAGAAACTAGTTTTATTTTATTAAGCGGTATGATATATGAAGTATAAGTTCATTTTTGGAACCATATACGATTAACCATAAGATGGATTTATTACTTTTGCTAACCTTTTGTTTGAAAGAGATAGAATGACCCATCATTCTATCTCATGATCTGCTAACACTTCACGAATAACAAATTAAACTTCATTTATTTAAGAGATGAAGTGGAAATTGTTCAAGGCACGAACAACAGTGAGATTGTACCAAAATAAAGTAAGTATTTATTCTAATTCAAATTCTTCAACTTTAGAGAAACGATCTTGAAAACCAAAAATGTTGTCCTAGTGCTCTTATATCTGATTAATCAGATGGTACCTTAGATCGTCACAAATTTATGGATTTGTGATTGTTGGATTTTCCATAACCATGTCCTCTACCACTCTCCACCAGAACATGATGGTTAGATTTCTCTTCCATGTCCATATTTTCACCTATGTTCTCCTATGTGGATACCCAGTGATTAGTTAACTTGGGTAACCATTAAGTTTTATACTATAGTTTTTAAAGATAAGTTTTGGTATTCCTATTTACTATGCGGGTTTCTATTACCGAAACGTTCGAATAGCAAACCATTTATAACCCCGACGAATTTCGAGGGCAAAATTCATTTTAAGGGGGGTAGAATGTAACACCCCGAGACTTTATGAAAAATATTCTTTTTAATTTCATTAATGTCTTGCATTGTATTCTACACCAAGATTACCTTGCGCTATACGCAACACCTTATTAGCTTTCAGTATACGCAACACTAGTCTTGGACCGTGTTACACAGAATTTTGATAATAGTTATTCTACGCAACATTGATTATATATATATATATATATATATTAAATGTATAAATGAAATGTGGTTGGATTTTGTTATAAAAAACAACGAAGGATTCTTTCACAACACGCAACCCTGACTTGGCTTTCATTACACGCAATCGTGACCTTCCTTGATAGCGTGTGTTGTACGCAATACCGGGATTTAATAAAAAATGATATATTATTATAATATTGTCATGAACTATCCGTTATGAGTAGTATTAACTAAATTTTTAATTTTATAACATTATTATTAATCTTACACATTTTCTAGAACATGTTATAAGAACAAAATAATTTTTTCGGGTAAAACAAGTATTTTTTAAAAAATGTAGTTTTGTCGCCTTTTGATGGCACACCCACATTAAATCTAGTTTTTTACATGTTTATATGTTCAATTTGACAAAATAAAATTCCTCTTTTGAATCAGGATGTAAAAATTAACATTATATAATGTTTTTATATTTTTCCGATAACATTTATATTTTAATGAATAGTAAAAACACGCTATATTTTAATTAAAAACAACATTTTTCATCATAATATCTTATGTTTTTAAATTATAATATTGAATGGTTTTCATGTATAAATAGAATATATTTTTACCATTTAATATAATTTATGTCATTATCATTGATTTTTCCATGAATTCGTAGGTTAAATCAATTCAATCTTTTGCAATGTTTTAAACAAAAACCCGTTTTTATTCGACAACGGGATTGCTTTTAATTTAATTTCTGAAACTTCTCTGTATTGAATTTTAAAAAATGGATTCCATATTTGGAATCAGGGGG
Source organism: Viscum album (assembly GCA_963277665.1). Lineage (NCBI taxonomy): Eukaryota > Viridiplantae > Streptophyta > Magnoliopsida > Santalales > Viscaceae > Viscum > Viscum album. The sequence goes on along the minus strand of OY728148.1, from coordinate 291,993,118 downwards.
TCCTATTTATGTTAATAGGCTACTTTTAATTTTTGGGAATTATGAAAAGTAACTACGATAAATTTTATTTACCATAGTTAAAGGTAAATCAGGTAATTAAGGGTAAATATAATATTATAAAATTACCCTAACACATGCTAAAATTCTATTTGATGGCTAAAATTAAACCCATATCAACTAAGGGTTGGATTAGATTCATTTTATGGACTTTCGACCATGAAAATAATTTAATTATTATTAAAACCAAAGAAAGTGACAACATGTCAATTTTTTAAATCTTATAAGTATAATAATTTTAACTTAGTGATAAACATCATAAGACTTAGAACATGAATAGTATCCAGAAAGCTAACAAAATTATATATATCATGAGAATTTATTTAGAATTTTTTGGGATTATATATTTATCATTAATTGTGACACAATAGTGATGCAGAAATTATTTATCTAGTGAAAAATCATGAATATAGTATTTATTAAACTAATAGTAACCATAAAAGGCACAAAACCCTGAACAAAACATATTGGTCATGTAAATGGAAACTATAATCATCCAATGGTCGAATATTTTACCATTTATATTCTTATACATGCAATTATGACACTTATATTATTTTATTTTAAATGATGCCAAAGTTGTCACATTCATAATTTAATATATATAACAATTTAAATATAGAGCTTTTAAGATGATAAATTAGAGTAAAAGTATTATTGTGAAAGGTAATATATTTATCTTCATCATAGGATTTTATTTTAAATTTTTATGCAACAAATAAGTATATTAAATAATGATACAAAAATGATGTAGTAATTATTTTATTAAGAGATATACCAAATAAATGGTTTTAAAAATAATAAAATAAATATTATATGAACTATTTAATGTGATCCACTAATTTTATAGATAAATATGACCTTTTATTAATATATTAACACTTATATTTTGAACATATCTTCTGTATATATTTTATTTAAATTCAAATAAATGAATAGTGTCAAAATTGATACTATTGTTATTTTAGAAAAATAACATATTATAAAATTGTTTAAAAATCACAAAAATATTTAAAAATTATAAATTTAAATTTATATGGTCTATAATGTTATTAATTAAACAATTATGGAAAATTCACAACAAATAAGTAATTATTTTTTATAATTTAAAATTTATAAATTTAATAACACAAATAAACTTAAATAGATTAAATAAGCATAAATCAAAATGATACGGTTTAAAATAAGATCCAAACATGTCTAAATTTGATTTTTTGATGCGATTACAACCCTATCTCATCTAATCATCGAAAATGAGTCATTTTTGGAGGTTTTTAAGTTGGGTTACATTTATTATAAATTAATATTTTTAAGAATTCCAAAGGTGCCCCTCTCCCCCCTTATAAAAGGGCACCTCCTCCCTCACATCCTCACACAACTTTGAGCCTTCAAGCTCGGCCAAACCCTGAAATATTATCTTCTCCACTTCCCTAGAAACATCTTAGAGGTTCTGTTATTCCTCAAAGACCAATTTTAGTGACCTAAGAGGAGGTCTCAAAAAGGCGCTTCAAAGAAGAGGTAATTTCCGTTACCGATTCTTTCACCTTTATTTCTTCTTCCACTTATTCTTCATAGGTTATTTCATTATTAAGTAATAACATCAGTATCACTCGTATAATTATATGTTATTATAAGTATGAAACAATCCTAATTCACCATCAATCCATCCTACGGAAAACGAAATCACCGCGCGTGTGTACGTACGGAATACCGTCTCCACGTCGTGGTTTAATCTGTTTTTCCACCAACACCATACATGGATGGGTATTATGGTGTAAAGAATAACTATACATAGTTATTATAACTTCATAATGATTCTGATATATTGTATCATCCACTCTAATTCAATTCAATAATTATGGCAATGATATCATCGCTCGTGCGTACGTACGGACTACCCTCTCCACGACGCGATGAGATTCATTCTCCATGTTAACCATTTAAGAATGATTATAAAGTATATATAAGAAATAATAATGAAATATATGACATTATAAAGCTACTGGATTTATGTGTATATATATGTATGTCATCTACTTAATCCCACTCAATTCAATAAGGAAACGAAAACAACGTTCATGCGTACGTACGGCCTACCGTCTCCATGAACGGTGTATTTCTTTCCATTTATCGATCCATTATATATAAGCATATTCTGAATATATATTATATAAAAATCATGTTTTATATTCTATAATTTAGTAATAATTATCTAAGTAATCATATGAATAATTACAAGTTAAAACACGAACGACAAATGAGACGATTTTACCCAAAACGCTACTTTAACATGAATTTACAAAAGAACAGGTAATATAAAGTCATAAGTGAACCATATATGATATAATAACAATGAATATGACTCTTTAATAAGTCAATGACATTATTTAAATCATTATACAAGAGGTTCAGACACTTAAGAAGCAAATCGGACCTAAGCTAAGGGAAATATCACAATCTCATTTTTATCCGAGATTGTTTATACTTTAGTATTTACTGGGGTGTATTTTGTCATCCAAATCCATGTTCCCTAAATATGTAATATTATTTCCATTCACATAATATTTTTTAAATCCTATTTTACCTTTTTGTGAGTTTTTAGTAAAAGATATGAAAGAATCTTGTGTCGTTTTTCGTACGAGGTACTTTTTTGACTTTTCCGACAAAAGTACGAGAAGAATGTTTTTTTAACTTATACGACATGAATGGATTTTTAAAACATTATTTCCAAGAAGCTTCTTTTACAATTTTTCCAGTTTATTTTTAATCAACTTATTTTAGTTTAAAGTTTTATGACATGTTAAGAAAAGAAAAATGTTTTTAAAGAAGAAAGGATATTTTCCTCAAGAATTTATTTCAAGTGTTTTTTCAAAACTATTTTCCATATAAGATGATGTTATTTGATATGTATGTTTCACGTAAAATGTCTCTATGATTTAAATGGTTTCAATTTTCTTATGATGAAATGATATCAATTGTTTATGGATTTTGATGGCATGATGTTTAAGAATCCCATTTTATTACATGGGTTATGCAATGATGTATGATTTATGATTCTGTGGAACACATAAGACTGGTATCATTATGAGATGGGTGGGACCTATATCTCCCTCCAATGCATTGGGTAAGGATTTTATATCTCATGAGAAAGACATGGTGGGAATATTAGGTTATACTGGTTAAGTGACACAGGACTGAAATGAGGGTGACTCGGTTCAGAAAGGGACTTTGTCCACTAAGATAGTCTTGGAAATTTGTATTGACTAACAAGAAATGATTCTCTATGATTATTTGTGTATGAAACAAAGTTTCATTTTTTATGTTATGATTATTGTGATTACATTTCATTGCCATTATTTATCCCATGCTATGAAATTATGATCTCTTTTGCAGGTTATGATTTCCAAAAGTTATGTGCTTGTGTATACGATGGGATTGATATTTTTTTGTTTACCTTTACTGAGAATTTGAGCTCACCCTTTTATGTTTACATTTCCCCAGGATATAAAGAAAGGATTTAGGTATAAAAATAGAGAAGTTCTTTATGGGATATGTTGAATATCTTTCACCAAGATTAGAAGATTATATTCCGAGTTTCCAAAGACACTAAGATATTACGATACTTGTGTGTGTGTTTTTGTTATGTACTAATTATTCCGCAAATGTAATGTAATCTAAATGTACGTCAAGCATCGGGTCTCTACATCCTTGATTTATCCCCCACCCTAGGGAAATTTATTTCTCATGTGCGTCCTTTTCATGAAATGTTTATATATTCGAGTTTCTTTTATAGTAGATGTGATTTTTTTTGTTTGAAAAAATAGTTCCTCTATAATTGATTATTTACACTATGACTTAATGTTTTTAATATAAAAAATCGTAATTTATTGAATAATAATAGAATATCTACATTCAATGTAAAATTATATTGTATTGAATGATCAAATGATTCTATACATGTTATTATTTTGTTGGAATGTTTTCAAGGATTTTAATGATTGTTAGGTTTTTTCATTAAATTTATTTTTATATGTTATCCAATGAAGAAAAAATTAAGATAATGATGGTCATTTTCAATATTCAACATTATCGTTTCATTTAGAAAATTATATTCCAAAATATAAAGAATGAATTACAGTAATGATAATTTAGGATAAATTATAAATCATTTACATATATAATATAAAATTAATTTAATACTAGATTTTTGGTTTTAGGTTGAAATATGAAGATCTAAAAATGAATAATAATACATATTTTTGAATAATTACTTGAGTTAATGAATGTGAACACCTTCATTGATATTCGTGCAAGTTGATGGATTTTATATATTTTTTGAAAATACAATGTAGTATAAAAGTAGTTTATATGAAAAGCTATCAACTCATAAAGATAATGATCTAGGTTCACAAGCACTAGATAATTTTCAATGAATTAAAAATATATATGAATTTCCAAATTTGAGATTAGTCATTATGTAATGTAATACTGATAAAGAATATTTCATTTATTCATTTATATATAATTGTAATAGAACAAGTTATTTTTAGAGGTAGAGAATTCGAGCAAAGAAGATGATGCAAATGATAAAGATGATAAAATCTTGTCACTTATTTTTTGATGTGTGAGAAGTGGAAGAGCTCATTAAGTGAAAATAAACTACTAAATGTTTTCATGTATGAAGATATTTGATATTTTGTTGAAATTTTCCAAAAGTAGAATATATTGGAATATTACAATTATTAAAGTGTCATGAGTTCCTCATTTAAAAAACTTATAAAATGAATCAACTGAAATATTTATTCAAATTAGAAATGTAAGATTTTTTAAAAACCCAATAATATAAACTGATTATAATTGTTTGAGGAAAATTATACCACTGAGAAAAAATATGAAGTTGGGACTTCCCCTGAAATTATTTTAAAATTAATGATAGATAATGTAAATAAAGAAAATTTCACTTCAATTGAATGCAACAATGGAAAAATTGAGGAATAAATTGAAATGTTTCTTATGATGATTTAATTACTCATGGAATACCTTCAAAAGACCTAAAAATCAGATTATGGGATAACTAATCTAATTAAAAATAATCTATCCTAAAAAATAATAACTATATTCATGCTTAAAAGTATTCAAAGATAACAAAATATAATGATATCATTATGAAGTTTCTTTTTGAATAGATGGAATTCAATTTTTATATAGAAGTGAATGTTAAATAAAAGGATATTAATCATTAACCTTTTAAAAAAATACAAGATCCCAAATAAGGAATTGAACAAAATTATTTTTTACTTAAATTATCATAAATAGGAAGATAGAGAATGATTAGTACAAAGATTATAGAAAGTGTTTTTTTTAAAAGAATGATGAGAATAATGTGGGATAGAAAATTTAATCATCAATGTTAAAAACACTTCATGAATGTAATGGTGAAAAGTATGATTTATTATCATGGGTGAAAATAGTAAAAGTGGTTTCATGTTAAATTGATTCCATAAAATATGAATATTTTAGGATCACTAATTTGAAAGGTAAAAAAAATGAAAATTTTATAATGAATAAAAATTAGTTTTGAATGAATAATAATGTTTTTGGAATCCATAAAAATTATGATTCAAAAAAGGTTCCAAAATTGATAATCTAATGATAGAGAAACACAATGTTTCATGTTTCAGATAAGAAGATACTATTATATTAATGTATATATTTTATAGATATTCTTTACAATATGGGGTATCTAGGATCAATTAAATGAGAACATTTATTAAATGAAATTATTTCATTGAGCATTAAATATTTGGAAGATTTTTTTGGGGGGATTCAACCCACATGGTGAAGAAAATATTAGAAGTAATATGAGTATTATATACGTAAAGATGAAATTAATATCCAACCATTGGATGAATATTGTTCATGATGTGACAAGCTATATCACTCAATATAAAAATGTATCCCCATTATATATTACTAAATTATCTTGAATTTTAACAGTCAAATGCCTCAGAATAAAATTGTTAAAATAAATAATAATACATTTATTATTGAACTTGACCTCAATGAAACACAGAAACAATTCCAAGGGATTCTTGAGAGTGTACATTCAATACATATAACATGTTGTTTAATGATCCTAAATGATATTTTGATGTTAAATAATGGTTTATTAAATTTTATAAATATTAGGTTACTTAAAATAAAAGGATTTCATATTTAGTGATTAGAGAAGATGTGTTTAATTTGAAGAACACATTATTTTTTGATGGGATGGTATACAATTTATTAGCTTTATCTTTTTATGGGACAATAGAATTAATTTTTTTTTGAAATATGGGTTCATGGCTAGGTGGGTAATTATTTATTTTCATTTATTATAGGGTATAAAACCTAGTACAACATGTTTTGGATTGTTTATGTTGAAAAAAATGTTTCATAATATTAAAGAAGTAAACTGAATCATGGTATCAGAGGTTTTATCTTCCTTTTCAAAAGAAAATGATATTTCATACCCAATGAAAGACAATTAATGATTTTCATATATTTAAGAGTGATAGAAACTAGTTGTTCTCTCTATTATTAAAGAGGAATATTATTAATTATTTTCACAATAAAGAAAATTTCATCCTTCTAACATATTTTTACACATTCATTCATATTTTGAATCACCTATGAGGTAGTAATATAAAAATATATATACAAATTTTATTTAAATAATAGAATACTTAACTCATATAAAATGAAAAATGTTCATGAAATATAGATTAGAGGATATCAAAATATTAATTAATTTTTAAATAATTGTTGACGTGTGTGGTTACTACTATAATAAGATCATGACATATGACAACTTGAATATTCTAGTAGAAAATATAATCATTATCATTAAAATAATAGTAATTAAAATGAATTAATTACACCATACACCCCCTATATAGTAGTATTTATGGGTGACATAACCTCAGTTTGGTAGATTGGCTTCAATGATATTTACCAACCATGGGAGTTATAGATATTTATAGATGAAAATAATAGGTATGACAGTTAATACTCAAAATTATTATTTATATTGAAGATATTTACATAATTAACCATATGTAATATATTATAATGAATCATCAGTCTTTAACTTATTATGTTTATTTGGAATACTATGTATTATCATAGTGAAATGTTTGGAAGAGAGTAGTCGAAAATTTTATCCTTTTTATCATATAAATAGAAGATGATACCACTATTACAAGAATGATAAATGTATGATTATGAATAATAATTATATAATTTTTTGAACAAATAATTATTGAAATCACACACCCAGAATAACTTTATAGAAGTCAACACATTAATGAATTTTTATTGAGAAGTGGGGGGATAGTATTCAAGGTGATGTTTGTTAAGAAGAATTACATATAATTAATGAATATTTGTCCATTTATTGTGATGGATAAAAAAATTTATATCTTATAGTTTCCTAAAAATGTTGGTGGAGGGTGAAAATATCATTAGATGATAAGGATTGATAGTTTATACTAGAAGAGAATTACAGAAGTGAACTCATAACTCCCAATTTTTTTCAGTGAGCAAGATATGAAAAATTATTTTGTGAATTAAGAGTTTCTTAATAAAATGAGTTAAGAGTCTGATCGAATCAAGAATAATGCAACTCAGCATTTAGTACCCAATTTAAAAATCAAGATTTTTATCTCAAATAATTAGGTGTTTCCCTAAAATATGTATAAAATATGATAAGTAATCAGAAACATTTTATGAATTGTGTCCAATGAGACACATAGATTAAAGTAATTATTTTTAATGAAATAATAACACCACTTCCCCAAATCGATATCATTATGATATCTAATTAAATATTGAATAAAAGTAGATTATATATCTTCTAAATAGATTTCATGTAATCCATATTTAATGGAGAGTTAGAAGAGGAAGTGAACAATTAACAACATGATGTTTTCCATTTAATAGAGGGTATTGAACCAAACCATATACCCTCTCAAACTAGTACCTAATGTGACCCACCACATATCAAAATTGTTTCCCAGATCATCATAAGAAGAATACATGAAACTGATAATCAAAAAACTATAATAGGGAACAATTTATCATAACATGAAGCATGAACATGGGACATATATATAACATATACAATATTAGAATGGATAAATATATGTTGTAATAGAAAAAAAGTGGAAACTAAACAACTCTAGTGTATAAACAATCATCAAGTACACATCCAACCAAAAAGGATCCCAAAATAGGAAACACAAGAACTCCATATAATATCAGTGGTAAAGTCGCTCCATTTAATCACATTCCACCCAATTCAGTTGACAAAAAACCACACCATCCCCACTATGGAGCCTAGCCTTTCCGAGCATCAAAAGTCATAGCTAGCTCTTAACACTACTAAAGAGATAAACATGGTGTGATATAATATTCCTATTAGAGTCCCACAAAGGATTTCCATGTCTTGTTTATGAAAAATAATACAATCATTCTCAACATTAAGGAAAACAATGAATGATAAAATACCTAAGAGTTTTTATATCAAAATAATTGCTTACTAATTTAATTTTTCAATTTTAACCATTTAAAAATAATATATGATATCAATTTCATATAATTTCATTATGATAAATCACAATATATATACCTTTTTAAAATAAATCATTCATCACATCTCATATAAAATATAATGAAGTAAAATAAAACATTACAAACCAAAAGATGCCATAATATGACAAGAAACACAGGTAACCACATGAAATGGATTACACTGGATAAGGATTGCTATGAATTCTTTACCTAACAAAGATAATCTTGAAAACATAAAGAATCTAAAAAAATTCATTAATTCGATAGAATAGAGGGACACCCCTACATGTAAACTCCCCAATATGTCGTAAAATTATGTAAATAAATGGGACAATGTATGAGCGATATGCCCCATGTGAAATTTCACAATGGTTGGATGATACCTAATACTATACAATAAACTTAAGTACCAGATATTTTCCATGTTCAATATTTTAAAAACTATTTCATTAAAATATTTTCAAAAAATTGTGAATTTAAAACGATATGAAAAAACCATTTCTAAGTGGGATTAAAATCCATTTCCATTTAACAACTGGGAGAAATCCATATTTTTTAAAAACCTAGTTCCTCACATAGAAAAAAACCAATAATAACGTTATATTTAATATAAGAATTAAATTTATAATGAATAATATAAATGCATTTCCACAATATATCATAGAGAAGAAACTACCTACCTAAAAAATCAGGCCACCCACATGCTCAATGGAACCCAACATTAAAATGATAAAACAATGAAAAGAGAGTCCCTTAATAAAATAAAAAGAATATTAAAATATATTCAGTTAAACAAAAGGGTTAATAGTGAAGAAAAAATATATCATTTCAAAACAACTCAAGCCTAACCCACCACAACAAACACATGGTACAACTTCCAGAATAAGATGACATAATTGAGCTAGAAAGAAACATGAAGAAACATTACTACCAAAAAGCAAAACCAATAGTTACACACAATAGTTCTACCATGATCAATGAAAATGAAGATGTGGGAATTTTGAGTCATCTAGAGATATTCAATACAACCATAATGGTGATAAATTACCAAAAGTATCAATTTGGATCAAATGGACACTTCCAACATCGTTGGAGGATGGATCTAGGATGAGTAAAAGGAGGGATGAAAGTGAATGAATGTAAAATTAGCTTATGTGGTACCCTAAAATATGACATTGCAACATTTATATGGTGTGTGATCGATTTTCATGTCATTTAATCTTCAAGAGTCATATATTCCAAAAAACCCATTACCATTTCATTAAAATAAATGATCATTTAATATTAAAATGTTTGTAATACTAGCTAGAGGTGTACTCACTTTATTTTCTTCATCATCTTCACATCGTCTACCCAACAAAACATACATATTATTTAATCCCATTACATAGTCATTATTTCTTTTAAATACAATGAAAACTACATGTTTATACACAAAATAAAAAACCAACCTTGGGGGTTCTCTAAACTCGAGGAAAACCCTCTAATACATTAAAAATTTATACCAAGACATAATTAATCAAAATAAATATCCATCTCTAATATTTGGGTCATTTTTTTTAGAAAATAGTATCCATCATCAAGAGTCTTGACATTCAACAACTAATGAGGGAAAAAATAAAATAGAAGGAAAATAATATAAACAGGGTAACATGATGTTTCAAACTCCACACCATAATAATTACCATCCTCTAAAAGTCAAGAGGAATAATTAATCCAGGGAAGAGGTGAGTCCACTAATCCCTCTTCAACATCCCAATATCCCATTTATTTTTATAATATGATCTATTCATACATAACAACCATCCTAGTGGTGTATAATTCACACACAAGACTATCAATTGAGAGTCATTGATCTCAACTGGATACTCAATAACAGAAATATCTAACTCTAACTCACTTTCCTACCAACTAATAATGCGAGGGGGATTTGAATGGTATATTTTGAATTACAATATGTGGAAATAATCATGAAATCCTATCATCTCAGCCGATAATTACAACCGATAACCAACCTACCAAACCCTCTCAATTACCTCAAATGGTCTATCATATATCTGAGAAAATTTGTCCAATATTCTAATCCCATAGTGACCAATGTATGTTGAAACATACAATAAAACCAGAACACCTTGGGAAATTACAAAATGATGATGTTATTGATATATATAATATTTAAATTGACTCTGATCTGTATTAATATGTTAATGTATATACTTAAAACAAGAATATGTCTTGTGAACCAAATGTGGTACTAAATAATATGATTATCCCATATTTTCCTAGTAAAAAGGCGATCAGAATGTGAAACCATAGACTCCATCAAAATAATCCATTATAAATTATGTTAGATAACTTTTTTATATATAAACTCCACCAGTCACATATGGATATCCCAAGATCCACCAAAATCAATGACATAGGTGCAGAGAAGATCCCCACAAAAATTAATAATACTCTTCCGCTAATTATTTGTCTATGTATGATAAGTCATACACAACATAACCTGATTCCCCATTTCCTCATAGAGATATCTCTAGAACCTGTAGTTAAAATAAGGATAATTTTCTAAATCAGTGGTTATAGTTACTCTATATAACCTCATTACTTCTTTCACATACACTATATAAATATATTCATCTTTTATGATATATTTGATTGGAATAAAACGATTTTACTTCGATATCTGGTCAATGTCCACCTAGATATAATTTATAACTCAAGTATTCCATGGAAATCAAACAAAAATTCTATGTTTATCTCATCAATGTTTTCAACTGGAAATAGATTTTTCTAGAGAAAACCATAAGGTTTCAAATTATCTAACTTAATATTTTACTATGTGTACAAGATGGAACATAATATGCAACATCCCACTTCATAACTAGCCAAGAAAATCACCACCTCATGTCATAATAAATTTTTTTAATTCATATATTAATGAAAATTGAATAACTATGATAACAAAAAAATCATAACTGCTCATATATGTTTGGCTGAAAAACAGATTCCAAAAAACTGATAATGCAATCGGAAGAGATATACTAACCATAAAAGGTTTCCCCCCAAAATTTGGTTTCACATATTCTAATAAACATATAATAATACTACCTAATATAAAAATAGACTCAAAGAGAGGTGATTTAAACTTAACTCTTTTTGTATCATATATTTAATATCCTCATGGGCATCGTTCTACAATAGAGAAAAAATCAACACATCGTTCCAAATTTCATTCGATTTTATAATTTATTGTGATAGAACATCCATGCTATGAGTGTCTATAATAACATTTCCTTTTTTCATAATGTAGAATATATTGAATTCAAATGTATAAAGGTATTCCATTAAAATCCAATATGTATGATTCATATCCATTTGAGAAAAGACTCAACTCAAACTCTTATAGTCATAAAATAATGTTTACCTTTCCCCATAAAGAAAATTCTACAATCATAGTAGTGAAGACATAATTGTAGAAAGATATATATCGTGAGTGAGGGGATTATTCTCTAATGTACTATGTTGTATAAACTCATAAAACACATCATGATACTACTATAGGATCACACACCCTAATTCAGAATTATTAGAATCATAAAAACGGCATGCCCATTACCAGGGAAAGTTTAGATCAAAACAGAATCTATTGTCAGATGTCCTATTAGCTCAATGAAAGAAGGCTAATAGTTTGAATCAGATGTGAATACCTCAACATTCATGGTACTTATCATCAATGATGACACAAAAATAGGTAAATACATGATGAACTATTGATATTTTCTACCAAGACCAAGGAAGGTATTAATTTAAAATACATTATATTGTTCTTCCCCTTAGCATAGATCATTTACCTTATCAGGATCAATGAAAAATCCATTCCCGGGAATAAAATTCCCTATAACTTTCATAGCTTGAATCCATATGTTGCATTTTGATAACATTCCTTTCAAATAGGTAATTCTCATGTTTTCTAAGACCAAACATATATGCTTCTCATCCTAATCCATATATCTTGAGTAAACCAAAAAATAATCTATGATAACTACCACAAAATTGTTGAGGTAATATTCAAATATCACATTCATCAAATAAATAAGAATTTTATGTGTGTTAGTCATACCATGTTTCACTAGAAGATATTTATAATGTCCATACATTCATCTAAAATCCTTCTTGGGTATATCACACTCCCAAAAACATAGTTGATGATAACCTTATATAATATGAATCATTAAAACCCCCTTTTATCCCTTTATCGTATGAAAAAAATCATCCACATAATAAAAGATTACGTTTTCTTAACAATTAACCATCTCACCTTCTAATAGTCCATTCACAAGTAGATTTAACCAAGTACTCTCTTGAAAAACATCACCAGGGCTGCTTAATGTGAAACACTAGGGAGAAAAAAACCGTTTCCCACAATGTATTCTAAAGGAACACTAATCCTTTTCAATTTTCTAGTGATATACAAAATGTTTGTATCAATAATAGTTGCACTCATTGAAATATCTCAGTTATAAAAAATCCCCCCTATTTAGATAGATTAAAAAAAATTTATTGTAATGTCTGAAAAATATTGAATAATGGTGATGTAATCGAAAAACTAACGAGTCGTCATCAGGAACCACTTCTACATTAGACATGAAACACTTCTGTTTTGTATGGGAAGGTCTTTTATGACGAAGTCTCATATCTCAATCTCCAAATACATTTTAAGGGATTTCAATGGACTTTGTAAATGATACACGCTAATAATAAAAATCAACCTCATAATATTGAGAAATATAAAAAGACACATTTATTATGAAATCTATGAGATTTATACTATGAACATGAAAATACCCACCTATGAATCATCTATAAAAATTGAATATGAAGGACACTAAAACCCCTACTCATTCCTATTCTCAATAGGCGATGTTAAATACATAAAAAATGCAATTATATCCATTGTAATGTTAGAAATATCAACTAAATGGATATATATAAAACAGTCAGAAACACTAGTATCATGTAATGAAACTGCTATTGATGATTCAATAGTGAAAGTACCTCTCATAGGCATTGGACCTACATCTAAATAAGATGGTATTCAATTTACTATGTAAAGGTTATTCACATCAATGTCGTATGTATTTTGTTATGTAGTGTTTGATTTTTATGATTTCCCCACTGTATCTATTTGGAGATGATGATCCCTAACCATATTGAGGTGTAGACATAGCCTGATATAAGAGTTATAGATACCCATATTGTGAAAACTTGTTAAAATATTAGAAGTTGAAGAAAAAAACAACATCAGTGTCTTTCCATTCCACACTAATATAATGATAGAGGCACACCAATCAAAATATTGGAGGAGTTGATAAGGCCTTCTTCTAAGAACCACATATATAGATATTGTGATGATACTTCCTCTTCCACTTATTTCTTGTTGTGCCACTAAATATTCCACTAGATGGAAGATAATGAGAGTAATATCCATCCTTAATAAAATTATTTAATTTTATAATCATAGACATGTAAAATATCTCCATATAATGTCAATGATTTACTATAAATACCAACAATCTAATATTTGGTCACAATCCATTTTGGTACCTCTGATCATTTAGATGATCATTCTTTACAACCAATGGTGAAAATTGAAAAATCACAACAAACTGATTGGCATACACCAAAACTAAAAACTCTCCCTATTGAAAATATAAGATCATTGTAGACTATAACATCATCAGCAACCCTGGTAAAAATACTAAATGAACCTTGTCTTGGAAATCATCCTGTACAATCACATATGTTTATCTTCATATACCAGAGAATCCTAACAATTCATTCTAGGAACCATATATTTAAATGACACACACATTAACATTATACTCTCAGTTGTATCCATGAATATAAATATATGATCAATATTTTTATGTTATTCCTCATCTTGATAAAGTTTATTCGTACCATTAAAGAATGGTGGTTTCTCATGTACGAATTCACTGAATCAATATCGTTCTCCTAAAAATCCTGGATATACCCCAAAAATTTTGTTAAAAACATTTAGAAAATTCTAGTTAATAAGAGAAACCTCCCACATGATATCCCTGTTGATATTCTAATCTGTCAGAATATTCCTCTAATAAGAATCATCTAAAACCTCTTGAAAACTCATAGAACATGCATTAAAGGAACACTATTGCACACTAAAACAAATCAAATGATCCAAATAATAATTATCTCAGTTCAAACCTGAAAACCTATAAGTAAAAAACTATGATTAATATCAACACCGAAAATAGGAGACCCACATCCTAACATCCCTTGGTAACATGAGTCTCACCATGACCTATTCTAGCTAGGAACATCCAAAATTTACATCTCATTTCTAGAAAATAATATCTCAAGTATATCAAGAATCATATGACAAACACAAACCCAAAAATATAAGGCTATGATAACAAACTTTAATTAATTCACCGAGACACCATCTCAAACTAGTACCCAATTGTCCTTCAGCATAATCGAAGGTAATTCTCTATCTGTATTGTCTGGTAACTAACACTCTAGCATCAAAAAAAATATTCACCTATTTCTTCCAACCTAAAGTAACAACATGGCTTATATATGAGCAATAGAGACAATAGTTGAAAGGATAAATATATGCCATTATAGAAAAAATTGCATAAATCATACAACAGAAGAGTAAAAAAATATGGAAGTACATGCCCAACCACAATGGAGAACCAAAAATGAAAAACAAATTTATCTATGTGATAGTGTGGGATGAGTCCAACTTTATCACCCCCATCTACCCATTATAGCTGATTGAATACATATCTGACACACTATAATACCTTTCATTTTCCTATATGGAAAGCTATATCTAGGACCATGCACCACTAATGAGCTTTGTAGGGTGTGAGATAACAGCATCAGTATGGTCCCACCATTTTTTTCCATATCATGTCTCGTAAGAATAATCAAAACCTAATCAAAATTAATGAAAAAAAATTATGATAATTGTTTTATAAATATTTATATCAAATGAATAGAAAATTAATTTAATATCATCATTTTGTACATTTCTAAAAAAAGGTAAATCATTTTTATATAGATTCATAACCATCTATCATAGTAGATATGAAATATAAAAAACATTTGTGACATCTCATATAAGATCCATGATGGAAAAATAATAAAACACAAAAAAATGATCCCAATTTGTGAAAAAATAGGTAAGATGAAACCAAAGATCACACACATTAAATATAGCTAATAAACTCCTACATGGAAATGAAATCATGTGTGCAACAATTTAGTAGACATATGCATTGAATCTAGATAGCAGAGAAACACCATATAATGGGAACTCCTAATATATCTAACAGGTCCCTAGAATAATGGGCCAAGGGAGTGGGGATAATCCCATTGTTCAAACCCTAATGGAAAATAATAACTTCTACTATACCTTTCACATATGTTCCCAATGATTCCTATGTTCTCTATTTTATAAACCAGTTCATGAAATTATTTCCCAAAAATAATTATTTGCAAAAAGTTTTAGAAATCCATTTCAAAATGGTTGGAAAATATTTTCCCATTTATCAAAAACTAGAAAAAAATCATCTATGAAAAATACTATTTCCATGAAAATAACAAAAATCAATCATATCATTACGTTTAATTTAATATCACAATTTTTTAAAAAATGTATCATTGTAGTTCTCCAGCATTGGAAAGAGATGATACTATCAACATCAAAAAATTGGCCCCACATGGTAGTAACAAAAACCAAAATAATGAAAGATTAAACAATAATAACAGATTAACTATGATCTATCAATACATCAGATAAATAATTCAATTTAAAAAAATTGTTCATGGAGATGAGGAAATAACACATTCCTTAAGATCACACACCTTCCACGCCATAACCAACAATGGAGACACCCCCTTTATAAATATCACAAAAAATACCTAGAGAGAATAATGAAGAAACCAAACAACATATCAAAAACCCATTAATGTAATTAAAAAATTATATCATGATCAATGGAAATTAAGAACTAGATAGGATTACTAACCTAGAGAGGCACAGTCTATCCAAAATGGTGATCAATCACCAAAAAAATCATTCCAGGTCGATTAAAGACTCAAATTTTTTTATAAAAGGGCGACACGTTGAAATACAAGAAGGTTCTAGAATAATGAATGAATAATACTCATTTGAATCACCAAAAAAGACAACTCAATGAAATTTACATAGTGTGTAATAGATTTAGACATCATGTAATCATCATCAGTCTAATACAACAAAAAACCGATACCTTTATCTAAAAAACTGATCATTTATTATTACATAACAAGTATTCACTTTATGTAGTGCATTACGTTCAACTAGTCTACCCTTAAAAACACACATTTCATTAGTTACCATTACACATTCTGTTTTTCTCTTGCATATTTTGAACAATGAAGGTTCTTCCATGAAAACACAAACCAACCTTGATCGTTCTATTAATTCAGTGGGAACCCCAGAAATCCATTACTAATTTTTAAATAGACATCATTAATTAATGAAAACAACCATTTATGATCATTAAATCATTTTTCTTATCAAATATTTTCCATCCTTAGGAGTCTTAAAATGCACCTAATTAAAGATGAAAATTTGAAATTAGAAGTAAAATACCTTAATGATTGTAATGGGATGTCACAAAGAGTACAAAAGAGATTTTTTTTCTGGTTAATGAAGTATATATATGGATTAAAAACCAGTAAGTTTATTTTATTTCATGTTATAAACATTATTGATGTTGTTTATGTTCATGAAGAGAAGAGTGTATTAAAACATATTCATTAATGATGAATATTTTGTACTTCATATTTCTATTACATATTTAAAGTATAAAATTTATTTCTAGAAATATTTCTTTCACAAATATATTACATTAATATTGAAAAGAATTATTTAGGTTTTCATTATTAGAGAAATTATGCACTTTTGGGTGTATAAACATCCCAAGAGGAAGAAAATATCATTATTTTATAAGATATGTATGCTTGTGAACATCTGAATATGTTTTTCATGATGGATGTGATGCTCTTTTCTACCCCAAATTCATCAGTAACCAATGCCTTAATAAAATGAATGTTTATTTAGTTGAATTTAGTAATTTTATTGGTATTTCTCGATTTAACTTCATTAATATATGATATAGTGCATGATATTATAGTTTTTCCTAGATATCAATGTTTACTCATGAGATATCATTTAAATACTAGAAAATGATGTTTATAAATAATATCTGAATGATTATATATGGCATTGATAGTTTGAAATAGAAGAAAGATAAATTTATTTGGTCATATAGTTGTGGATTGGGATGGAAATATTGATGATATAAGATTAACATCCAATGTAGATTTCTTTTTAGTAGAAAATGAGTACATGTCGGAACACAAAAAATGAATGTTTGATGAACTTGAGTAAAATTAAAGATTAATATAAAACTATATAATAAAAATCACTCTATTTATTTGGATGTGGAAAAATCTGGATGATCTCAAAGGGGATATGATGCTTCAACCACCGATGGGATGTTAGAATCAAAGTTCTATCAATTTGTTGAGACTGGAAGTTTATAATTCTAGGTCGAGGAAAATTTATATAGAATAAAACATTATTAAGGATTAAGTAATGAATATTGTTATTAAACTATAATTTTTTTCCTACCAAGTATTATATTGAGAATATGTTCACTAAGATAGTACTATATGAATCATTTCATATTTGATATTGATAATGGATATTCAATATAATTCCTCTCATTTATATGCTATTGGGAATCTATACCCTCTTTAACATATTAATTTAATTATTTTTGGGAAAAGGGGTGGAATAAAATATAAATTAATCTATTTTTATTCGTTTCATTATACAGAAAGGGAAATAAAAATGACACAGATTGATGATCTGAAGTTGGAATTTTAGTATATCTATGGGGAGATATCGTATATTATCAGATTATATTTGGGGGGGAGGGTTGAAAAGTTTAATCTATGATATTAGTATAATTGAGTATTTTTTTAACTACTATAACATGATTTGTGAGAATGTATGTATGAACTTATTTTACATAGGATCATGGAACATTTTCTAAAAAATAATGGTAGTATATTCTTAGTTAATGTGGAAGATATAAAAAAACTATATAAAATCCCTTTTAAGGGAAACCATGAAATTATTATTAAATAGAAACATTTCATGCCCCAATCTCACTCAAATAATCTTATAATTGTAGAATTATGATTCATTTCAATATGTCATGAGTTTTATGAGTGTTTTATGTTTATTTTTTTCCAATTCAATATAGGGTATAAAATTATGGTACTTATAATAAATGGTGAGATCAATAGTGGTATGACCTTAGAGTGTTTATTGATACTTCGAAATAGATTTTTAAGATCTAAAGTTGAATAATATTCCCAAATTATTATTTTTTTCTAGGGAAGTGGAATTTGAGTTTAGAAGTAATTTTTATTTTTATGGAATTATATTTGTGACTAAATAAAAATAATAATTTCTGTGAAATTTTTAATAAATAAGAAAATCATGATCAAAATCATGTGTTATGTGTGATTCATTTTAGTGTATTTTTACTCTATGATTTTAGTGTCATTTATTGAATTTAGAATGGGGTTTTTATGAAAAATAAAGGTGTTTGAGATTATTTGAAGTCCAGGTTACTGTAAAATTCTATTACAATTCAAAAAATGATACGGTTGTTGGTATGGGATGAGAAACAACCTGATTGATTATGATTTATGTGTTTTCATACATCATATTTTATAGATGAATATCTGACTATGGCGTGGTGTCATGAAACCACTCAGGTTGCCATCCAACCCGGTACCTGAACCGTTACGCAGTCAGGCAAGAGGGGCATTCCCGATCCCCACAAGCTTGATAATTGAAAGAGTATCCAATAAAGTTTGCAAAATTTGTCTCCAATAAATGAATGAGAAATATTAAAATAAAAAAATAATCATAAAATGATCAAAATAGGTTAATACTTGCAGCAAAAAATAAAAAAATAAGTCTAGATAAACATACATCCATGTGACCTCATGGGTCACCACCAAACATGGAAACAAACATGTTACAAGTGTGATCAGTAACTATAACGTAAAACTGAAATAAAAAGGTATAACTAAGCACTGATAGTCTCTATAATAATTCCAAAATACACTAAATTCCTAATGACATTCCCTTTAATTAGAAATCCAATAATGATAAGTTTAATATAAGATATAATAAAATTATATTTTTCCATCGTTTCAAATTGAATTAACAAGTTTATATGTTTAAAGAAAGAACCTCAATTCCTCTATATATTCAAAATACTATCCTACATGCATTAATATTCCAAAATTAAGGGGAAACATTTTAAATTAAAAACATGGACTTCATAAAGATGGGAGAAATATTGATTTAAAAATGGAAATCATTTCACAAACCCCAGGTCACAAGCAAGCTCCATGGTCCGCCCCTCTAGGTATCCTGCAAGGATAGGACAATAATAATAGCGTACCTCCGTGAAATGTGATATAAAAACCAAAAAACCAACACTATTGTGCACAAGACACATGTAGGGGAAAACATTGTAACCCTATTAGTCTCCCACTATCATCGATAATGTTTAGTTATTGTTGTAGATTCATCTTAGATAAAAATAACTGGGATAAACCACTACCCCATCATCCAGTGAACTTGGCATAGTCTTCCCCCTAGGTACTCGACGATTCCACTGTTCTCTATTTCAAGTGCTTGTTATTTTTAATTAAATATTCTATAGTAACATATAATTTTTTTTATTCGAAAACACATCCACAAAATCACCAATGACCTCCCTCCTTGAGCACATCCGGCACCTTTTCGGTCACAGAAAAATGTAGAATCCCCTTTACTTAGAACATATCACAATTTCCACATTCAAATCACATATATTTTTTTAAAAAAGAGTCATTCCTTAAGAGGAGAATTCCATTTTCACAAAACACTATTAAAATTAAAAATGGTATTTATTACTTATAGGTATTAATTTTTGTTTAATAACATATAATTACCCAACAAATTCAAGTTTCCAAAACTGTTGGAATGATTAACTAAAAATGCAAGTTGCTATGTATTTAAAACAAGCATAAAACCATGCTTACAATGAATAAATTATTTTACAGAGTTTAAATATCCTATTAAACTCATTTCTATGCCAAATATATATTTGTAAATCACTATGGTATTTCTTTTTAAAATCAGACATTTCATTAAATGTTTTTAGTAATATAGACTGAAAGGCCAAATATCTTTGGAAATAACTTTTTCACATTCAAATCATCTATGAAACTACTTTTCAAAAACCAAAACTAATTTTATATATACCTAAATATATATAAGGCATATAAATTTATTATAAAATGAATGGAAATGAATTTAAAATAACACCAATAAAAAATTGGAAATACAAATTAAAGATCAATGCATAAGGAACCTACCTCAGGGTGGAACCAAACTGAACATTCAAACCATGACAAATTCTAACAAAAATTTGTTTCTCCCCCACTACGCATATAGAGATTCACATACATATAAGAACACATAGCCACTATGAGCAAAACTTCACATAAATGGGAATGTGAAAGGGGATCCTTAAATATATTCTTCTATGTAAATACTAGTTTCCACATAACTATATATGCATTTTTATATTTATACATAGGAACACATATCCTAATTCATTTATATTCACTACAATGGATGACTATACTTTTAATGGGGATACCCCCCCCCCCCACATCCTCATATATATATAAATATATATATACTTACAAATTCATGTGTAGGTGAGTCTCCATAGACCTGACAACTCAACACCATAAAGAAAATACCACACAATACACATTTAATTTAATAAACAAATAAAAAATATATGAAACACATAAA
Source organism: Viscum album (assembly GCA_963277665.1). Taxonomy (NCBI): domain Eukaryota; kingdom Viridiplantae; phylum Streptophyta; class Magnoliopsida; order Santalales; family Viscaceae; genus Viscum; species Viscum album. The sequence goes on along the minus strand of OY728148.1, from coordinate 291,971,448 downwards.
AATTAGTACCCAAAAATTTTACTCAAAAATGGGTTTATATTAAAACACTACTAAATAACTAACCACACAACATAACCATGCGAAAAAATTACGTGCATCATGTACATAATTTTAAAAAATAATTTAAAAACAATGTAATTAAATTCCATGAAGCACCAGAAGGTCTTTTATAAAAAACACACTCAAATCACCTTTTTAATCCAAACATACACCAAAACCTATCCCAAATGTGTTCTTTGTCTCTCTCATACATTAGTAAACGATTTGAAAAATTTATAAAAAACCGCAAAGAAATAGCAAAAAGACTCACACCAAGATCATAAACAAAATACCTTTTTTTAAAACAAATTATCATAAAAAACCATTACAAACATCAATCTCATTACTTACATAATATAAAAAAACAAATTGAACCATTTATAAAGTGGCATCATATAATGAAAAATGGGATACACATGAAAGACAATAAATTTCAGCTAAAAATGATACATTAAATATAATTTATTATGAAACATTTTCATAAAAAAATTTAACCACAAATATTAAACAAGGAACATATTATATTAACTACGAAATCAAAATAATTCACAAAATAATTTTTATAGATGAAAGCACCTACATCGGGTGTCAAAAACTCCAGAATAATTGTGTGGAACTCTATTATCACCATGAAGTACCCAAATATGAAACTAATTCATCACATGAAAAAAATATCATTATAGGAACATAAACAGCACAAAACACAAAACAGAATCCCTAAATCGGAGGGGAGAAGTTCACTAGAGTATCTCACATGTAAAGTGGTTGGGGTTTTTTGGAGGTCCCACCAACAGTGAATCACACCAGAATGGGTTGGTTGTGCCTGAGAAGATTCACCAGAAGGGGATCTCTATGGATGATTGTCCCACATATAGAAGGGGGTCGAGCCATGGAGAGGGCAGTTTGAGGGAGTATATCATGGTCATCGGAGCTTGGTCGGCTTGTTCCTTCACCAGAAAGATGGGATGGATATATGGGGTAGGGAATTTCTGTAATATGGAAGAGGATTGGGAATTAGGTACTGATTTTAGGTGGTGCTGGGGTTATAGGAAATTAAAAGGATAACGATAGAATAAATTGAAAAAAAAGAGAAAAAACAAAAAAAACTAAAAACCATTGTAATACTGACAATAATAATATAATACATGTATCAATGACTATAGAAATAATAATTACAATAATATTCATATTAATAAAATTAACATTATTATCATTATTAATATAATTCATTAAAAATCATTTTATTAATGTTATTATTTTACTTTATTCTCATTTTATTATTCACCTCATTTCAAATATTTATTTTGAACATCAGTTGTATTGTATCATATTTGTACTTGTACTTTCTATTTTGGCTTATATTCTAGCCCCTTTTACTTTCCATTCTCTTTTCTTATGGATTTTACTTGGTGATTCTTATCCAGCTGTGTGCTTGCTTGTGTGTGTGATTACATGTTATAAAGGCAATGCATTCCTAGTTTTATGGAATATGCCTTTGGTGCTACTCGCCAGCCCCTGTCCTATGGAAGGTGGGCTTGGGGTAGTCACGACACAGACCCCGGGAGACAGGTCCTGACAATAATCATATATTGGATAATAGTGGTAGTTTTCTAAGGAAAATCATGATCATCGACACCATAGGAATATTAGTAATCTCTATTCTATGTTGGTGCTGGTTTTATAATTTTAAAAGGCTAAATCGACTACTGATCTTCATTTGACTTGATTTCTTCAAATAAAAAACCTGAATTAAGATTTTAAGATATATTTTAATTCACTATTAAACTATTAGTACCCATTATTAATAGATTCATCGACATTCTCATTTTGGTTCTCGGATCCCAAAAAAAGTGTGACACACATTTGACCTTTCTTGTGCTTAATCCATGTTTTTCACATACCTCATTACTAGAACATTCTAAAAGATCATAAGATGATATTTAGTGTATAGTTCATGTGTATATAGTATTTTTATTATCTCATGTAATCTTCTCCAATTTATATTTATATAGTGATGTGTTATCTACTTTCAACTAGACCTAGATCAATTGTTGGAAGTGATGGTCTTTGGGTAATCATAAATGTTAGAACCACTTGGATTGTTTCTCTTAATGAATATAATTATAGAACTCTTATTAGGATAGATTGGAATCAATTATTAATACCATTGTCTTGTGGATTTGTTTTAGTTAGTGTGATTTTGTTTTACGGATGATAGATCTCTTAGTATATGTTGACATTGACATTTAATAGCATGAGGTAGGAATCTCAAAAAAATTAAGGCACAAACAAATTATTTTTTTGTGATATGATTTTATGTTACTATGTGAATTGAGACCCATGTTTTATATTGACAAATCATATGTTTTTATGTCTCCCATGATACCCATTTTGGAGATTTATCGCATATGTGCACATGTGTATCCCAGGAGACTCCAATTTGACATAGATCAGATGTGTGTATTTTTGAAAGCTAAAACTGATTATGTATAATCTACTTTTTTACATAGAATTTTTATGACCAATTTTTTGTGAATTTATGGTCTTTAGTATTTATTATTTTCATACATAATAATTTGTGGTATATTATGTATTTATTATGCCATAGGCGTGGTTCATGTGAATCACTTGAGGATGATGATGATGCATTGAGACACATGGTAAGGGTGTGATGGCCGATTGTCCTCACATGAGTTTGGGATGAGATATGATGACCATGTTGACTAATCCTATATAGATATTGGGTATAATAGGATTTTGGACTTACACATGAGTGAAATGGTATATGATTCCATTATGTTTTTACCCAATACTTATTGACCTTGTGGCTTCTAAGGGATCTATGTGGAGGTCTCTTATCCCATGATAATAATGTTTTCCATAATGATTATTATTCTAGAATGAATACTAAGAAGGTATGTCTAGTGTTCATGGCTATTTGGTCGGTGATTATCCTCTTAGAAAGTGATTGATCTTTACTTGAGTATTTAATTTCTTTATAGAATACACCACTTATGCATGTGAACATATTTTATGGGCACATTGGTGGTGACCTACAGTAAAATAATCACAAATTTCATGGCTGTATTAATGTTCATGTATAATTAATGATAATGGAACTAGGAATGGGAATGATCATTGGGATAAAGAGATGAGGAGATAGAGATTGTTTTACAGATATGATACCAACAATAACTCCAGATTGTTAACGAAATTTCATTATTTATCTTTATATTATTGATTATATATTGGATAATCATACACATTTGGGATCCATGGTTTTTTTCTAGTGTAATACAATAATATAATGTATTACATATTATATATAATTTATTTATTTTAGTCATGTTTTAACTTTTAATGTTATTATTAATTTTATGATATTTTGATGATGTAAAAATTCTATTCTATGGGTATAGTCTCCCCATTAATGAGGTTCATACACCCACTACTACTCAAAAACACTTTTATACAGGGAGGTACACATGGTCATGTTTCACTCCAGACTAGACTAGGTGACTTGGGTTAGGGAGTTACACAACCACAACACATGGAAGAAATAAAGCATATTGCGCATACATAGGGAATATTCTAACTAATAAGAGACAACTCCCACATGTTCCAATACCTCTAATGGTTTTATAAATAAGGGTGAATGAATAACCTCATGACCAAATATTCACAAAATACAGGGTGTAGACACTTTTATGAACATGTGATATCTAACATCAATCTTTAGAGGCCCCATCCTAAAATAAGAATCTGGAAGATAATGATCATGCACAAACATCATTCACTAATATATCACATATTACATCTATATTATACTCTACACCAATTCCATGGTGAGACCTTATAACTCTCCAAAATCAGTGTAGCATAATAGAGATTGGTAGGGTTTTCCATATAGGTATTTTAATGAGGTCATACTATTAGTATTGTGATACCATATATTAAAAGTGAACTCCACCAATGGAAGATGGATTACACATGAACCTCTAAAATGCACTATTTTAATGTGAAAATATCCTCTCTGGAAATGTTTATCTATTGAATATGAATTTCAATCTATTGATGAAAAGAATATTGGAGGCATAAATCTATAGAAAATAATGTTAATTTCCTCTCCACAATGTAGATGTGAAATTGGGGTCATGATCAGAGATAATAATACTATGAACCTCATGATTCCTCACATCATTATTCAGATAATTCCACAACAAATACTCACCTATGATTGACATAAATTTTTTTAAGCTGTTTGATTTTATCATTATGTCCATGATCACCCATATAGCATGAGAAACACCCTTGGTGAATGAAAACTATTGATTATGTCTATAAACACATCCTAAATATTTAACTAGAGAATATAAACATGCTCACGAAAACCACAAGGGGAAAAAAATTTGTCGTTCCCTCTTTGGAAAACCAAACACCATGTTATGAATTCTGTAAAACACACTTTATACCATAAAACCAAGAATATCCTCTGAAAGAATTATATATAATTGATACACTAGTACAAACAATTAATGGTAAATTTTGGTTATTTCATAATTGATTTCATTATACGTTTTAGAAGTAATTAAAACTGTCCGTTTAAATTAGGCTTGATATTTTCCAACATTAAACAACCCCTCAATTGAATTCGGGAAAATTAATTGATCATGATAAACCTCTACATTAGAATTCATGTACTGGGACCCCTCCACCAAATTTCCAAAATATAACTACACCTTAATTTGATAATGAAACCCTCTGTAACCAATTAACCCGATGTTACAGTGTAGGAGATCCAACTCCTCTATCACCCTCCAAGAGTCTATAGACTCAATAAAAAATCATATTCATGGCATCAACAATAATATTAAATTTACCATGTCTATATTAAATATAAAATGCATAATTTAATAAGAATCACATCCCTTAATATTTCTATAAATTTATGTTGTGATGTTAGAAAACATACTTCACTCTTTTTTTGTATGTAAATAAAAATAACATTCACCAATATGTTTTCACCAAGACAATATTATAGAACAAACTACCCCATAATGATCAACATAATGGGTGGTATTATTACATTCTAATGGATATAAATATCATTCCCTAAATGTGATAACCACCCTCTACTGCATCAATAGACAACATAATCCTTGACACATAGAGTAATAAAAACATCAAATTCATCATAGTCCTATGGAAACCATTATATATGGGTACTAACAAATTTTTTTAAAAAATAGTAGAAATCTATCTAGAACTAGTCTATATTTAAGAAGTAATTATCATTCTAATTAATTTTTGTTGTTGTAGTTGTATTATTTGAGAATATGGCAGAAACCCACCTATAGTAACAAAAAAGACAACGGGAAATTTGCACCACCACAACATATATTTTAGATTTCCCTGATACAAACCCATTGGAATTTATATGATTCATGACTAAATCACATCGAGACATGTTATATCCTATTATATGGACCTTGTTGGAAAAAAATTCACACATAAGGTTCTTCACAATGAGTTTCTGAAAAAAAGGACTCACAAAACACCACTATTATTCTCTATGTGCTCATACTCTAAACTATATAACATAATTTTTTCATTGTTAAACCCCAATTTGATCCTATTTAGAAAATGACAGAATATTTTATTCATCATTCCAATAAACAAGGATGATCACTAATCACTTTAAAGTGTCCAGATCTAATTCATAATACCAATAATTATAATAGAAAACAGCTTCCATGATATCCCCATTGTTTACTTGAATCTTGTGATATCCCTTCTGTTAGTAGATCTTCAAGAACTGACAATATCTTTTGAGATAATAGAATAAATCAAGAATCCCTTATAGAATGTAGTGATTATTCATAGTCACTTGATTAAAATGGTGATAATGAACACATAGATGCAAATCACCATATTCCATATTCACAAATACTAACAGAGCATGGAAATGTTATGTACTATGAAAAATAAATCCACTTGGTATAATATCATCAATAATAATTCTTATCTCCCATAAATCTAATGTGGAATTACAATATAAAATCATTTATATTGTAGAAATAGATGGTTGTTACTCTACTCATACTCAATTTTTTATTGAGGGTGAATCTTTACAGTCACTTCAAGAATTATATTGGGGGAACTTGTCTAACACATTTGGATACAACATTATCTTATTATCCATAGATGTTAGAATCAACCCAACCATAAAGGAAAAAAAATACTCCACACAAGTCCATCATTTTTAAGGGTCTCACTATCAAAAAAATAACCTAATCTCTATTAATGATAAATAATATGATCAATATCCTATAGAATTAATTTATATCATATGCTAAATATATAAACTAGTTTAGATGATTATTTCATATGGTTTTATTAGTAAATATTGGATGTCTAATCAATAGTGGTTCAATTCTAGAACCAACTCAGAGGATTTTTACTTATAAAAAAATTCTTGACCTATAACTAGTATATTCAACAAAAACAAAAATGGAAAAAACATTACGTCATGTCCCAATACATAGACTATTCTTTGTCAAAAAATGGATTTCACCTCAACTGAATCCAAAAAATATATATGGCATTATATTATTAGTATATGATACCATACACAATATATCTCATTCATGGTGTTGGTAAATGATATTGAATACTTATGACCATTTCCTCCTCCGTGACCAATTTTACCTTGATGGAAGCCACCTCGATTGTTTGTTTATACTTCCATAGAAAGAGGATAAATATAAGGTTTTCCTTTTCCTTGCATGCATCCTCATTTTTAGTCAAATGTTTGGCCAGACTACAGCTACTACTACATTGAGGGATACAAATATAATGAAAAATACAGTAATGGGTGAAATAGCCTTGACTAACTACTAAGGATTCATAAAAACACTCTATTACAATGTCAATGAACTCCATTAAATATATTCAGACTAAAGCCACTTATATGGATATCAAATCCAGTAAAATTGGGAAATCTAGTTCTATATAGTTGAAACCCACACCCTACTAACTAAAAACTCTACTTATGAACAATAAAAAAAATATTGTCGTAACACAAGTCAATGGAAAATATTGATGAATCACATCCCATGATAATCTGGACCTTTCCAACATCATCTTAAAAACCTCCATATTCTCCAGTAAGTCAAGATGTGTATTTAACATAAACAGCATGACCTATCAATGGATCATTATATTAAATTTCACCTAGAAATTCATCTACCTAGTATCATCATATGGAAGAATGTATAATGAATAATTTCAGTGGTCATTATATCAGATAATGAACATAAATATACAATTAATCCCATTTAAAAAGTCATAATCTCATACTAGTATGACTTTGTCGCTATTAAACAATGAACCAAATCCTAAAACAAATCTTATAACTTTTACCAAGAAATAGATCACTCATATTGAATGCAAAGGATAAAAATACCTCATCATCATGTTGTTCCATGGAACATCATCACAACCAAAGAAACATTTATCTTATTCTAGATATGAACTATATAAAGGATATCTCCACCTACTACATCCAATCAACTCTTTCCCAATTTGAGGGTCCTTCAACTTCTGTAATCCCCATTGCCTATAATCTCAATTTGTCCCCCACCATGTATCATTGTTGTGGTCTATAAATTTTTTGACATCTGGTATAACGTCATGATGAATATATTCATCAAGTCCTTAATTGGGATATCTAATAATGGCCATTTCCAAAATACAATAATGAAAGGGTCATCTAAAACCAGAAAAATATTATTTATGGTCACTTAATATATTCATTTTAAAATACTCTACCACTATCTACCCAATTAAAACTTATATTTTGCCAATAATTATACTATATACTCTTCTGGATCTCAAACACATAAATATTAACTCTTATCATACCATTTTTATAATATGAATGATTATTAATGTAGATCACTTTAGTCCCAAAATATTATTTTTATATTCAATTTCAGTTGGTTAAATATAATTTTACATTTAGATAAAACAATTTCCGTACCCATTCATGATCACTACTTCTTATATCTATATTACATCATATATCTCAAAAATCGACTCTTATACTTCTCATCAACGACCCCTAACTCCAATAAACCCCTTCTTATGTCAATAGTGATGGGAAAATAATAATGACCCCAAATACCTCCTCAACAATAACACTAGAAGATGAATAGAACTGATGATATATAATATGTCCAAATTAGAATCAGTATCAAAAACAAAATTCTAAGGAATAAGGGATAATAGTTGAAACCACCTACCAACAACATGAAAAAATAATAAATAAATTCAAATAAATAATGAAAATTCATACAAAACTAAAACAATTAAAGGTACATAAATAAACCATATAAATGACCGTATATCTAACAATATCATAACAACTCTTCTATGCTATTAATATCCATCCCGATCTCTAATTATCTATTTTTGGCCTTAAAAGTTTATATATGCATAGGGTGAGTATAACATGTATAATCATTAAGATCATCCTAGAATACTCTCATAAAAATGAAAATGATATATACAAAATTATGGGGATTAAATAATTGAAAACAACTAATAAACTAAAATGTTATATATATTGTTCTATCCTCATTATATATCACTCACTATGTAAAACATAGAATTTAAACTTTCAATATCAAAAGAATATTCTTAAATGACGGTACCTCAATTCTACTTCCCCACAAGTCTATCACTCACACACCACAATGAATAATATCTTATTCATATCCATCTTAAAATTCATATTAATTTTTTTTATATATACCATATCGTTTTTACATCCAATAAAACACGATATAACATCATCATTATAAAAAATCCCTGTAATTATCGCTTCATAATCTAAAAGACACTACATCCCAGAAATCATTCATTAGACCTACAACCTTTTCAACCCATGCATGAACTCCCTTGGGATACCATATCATCTATGTCATCATAATATTATATATTATACATCAATTTGTTACATCCCACATATAAATTTATCATCAAACCATGATCTATGAAAACCCATGTAGGATCACACCCTTTATAGTAAACCATTTTAGCTGGGGTACAACTACGTATAAAATGTAACTAAAATAAATGTGGGGGAGAGGTAGATTTATTCCATTTTTTAAACCCCTTGTATTTTTAGTAAAACACCACCCAAAACATTTTGGTGTTAGTTTACCTACCAAATATAGTAGAAATGCCTATAAATTCAGAAAATAGAATAATATCACATAAAATCAACACTAAAGGAAACTCACTATCTATAGTCTCATATTTATCTATAATTTCAAAAGAAACATAGTACCACTATAGTGGTCTAGATATCAAACATTAACATGAGAATATATTTAATATTTAATACTTTTATATTCAAGGATTAATATTATTTGATATTCATTTCCATGATTATAACATCAATATTCTACAATATCTACCTTCAATAAAAAAATTTCCATGAATATTCACAATTATTACCTCATAATATAAAAACACTATGATCCATCACTATACTTATACATAATTTATTAATGATCCATAACTATCGGGCTCTCTAATACCCATATTACAATTCATAAATAAATATACACTCACTGTTAGTGGAGTCAAACACCACCAAGATGGTGGGTAATATGCCAAATTGTATCAATCCAAAATACCTTCTAAAAGAAAAAATAGTATGTCGAAGATAAATACAATATATAATGTCTTTTACCACAATAGTTCAAAACCAAAAACTATTATCTATTATAAAATCAATCCTGACATCACCAACAACATTACCAAAACTATATTCTCAAAAAACTCCCACCATTTTCTCACCAATAATTTCCAACCACTACTAGTTCGCATCAAAACATCTCAAGGATCCGCCAAACTAGAGAAGGAATTCGACCAAATAGAATGTATTTTCAATAAAATTCACTCATTTGGAAACTAATTATATGAAACCATGGCATAGAATCCATTATACATAACAATGGCTTCACTTAGCCATATTTTTTAAAAAAACTGTATTTTATTTAGGTATTGAATTAACTAGGTTATTATTTATAGGTTTTTGAATACTATGAAACCTATAAAAATTATCATATAAAAATTGATGAATACATTCCTTTAACATAACATCCATATTTCATCCAAATTAAGGTAGAATATTCATTAATTTAATTACTCGATTCTGTAATCATGTTATTATAAATATCTTTATATATTTTTATAAAATTAAGAACATTTTAACATAGATAAACAAAAAATAATCATAATAATTATATACCATTCCATTTCGAAAATCAAGAGGAAAAATTATCCAGCATAAATCATAAGAGACCAAAAAAACAAAAATCCATAAATCATTATTACATTTACTCTAATATGATGCTCATAATTTGTTTGAATCCATCATTGCCTATAATATAAAAGTGTTATAAGGAGATATTTTCAAATAAATAAAATATAACTAATTGATCCCCTACCTCAATTAGAAATTCAATAATCTCAAATAATGAATGGATGGCCGAGGAGAAACCACTAATTAAAGAGACACCCACAAAAATGATGGATGAACCACCATAACATATCTACATCAAGGAAATATTTAGTCTTAATTTCCAAACCAAAACAAATGAAACTACCCAAAAAAATTACGAATAAAGAATAACTAGAGAGATTAAGAGGGAGAGATATAATAGAGTACCCTGATTTATAATACCTCAATCAAGATTAACCAATTTGATAGAACTATCAATACTGCTAGCGTAATACTGGGAGTGGACAAATGGTTAACTAGGGTTCAATTGAAAAAGTATAAATTTAATTTATTTCTATTTTAAATCATAACCATATATATATTAATGGGTACATTAAAAACCATATTAGAAAACCATTACCATCATCAAAGCATTCTCCTGCAGCGAAACAAAATCACTATATAATTTTTAGACTTCCACATGAATAAAATAATGTAGTGACACCCCAAACATTGAATTTCCTCTACCTTCTACCAAGATTATATTTATTATACAAACATTCTATGATAAAAATTTAAAATATAGGGAAACATTATAGGATTTTTTTTCCTCACCCAACTAAATAATTTGATGTTGTGACTCCCCATAACCATTTACTCCACATGCACAACTTTATCTCTCCATGGGATGATAGAGCTCACAATGACCCCAAACTATTTGGACTGATGGTCTCCCCATTATTTGTTTAGAACTATGAATGTCACTACGTGCCAATCCAAATGAAAAAAGGTTACTCTGACCCTTTAATATTTTAATTGTTCATATGTGGTCACCCACATGGTTAACACCCTATGAAATGTCCTCTAAGTCCATTTTTCTAATCATGGTGTATAAAAAACCACACCACCATGGTAAAAACATCAAATTTTCAACATAACATCACTATAATTTAATTTTCTCATGATCAAGCCTCCTGATAACCATTTAACTTCCCCTTGGAATAACAACACCCCATGAAAACATAAGATAAGGGGTTTAGTAAACTGTGACCTTACACATTAAGTATATTATGTTACATATTATTAATTAAATCCTTATATAACACATTATTTTCTCATGAATTCATTTTATTATTTTAATTGATGTACATATTCCATTCCAGGTGTCACTCTTGATTATGAGAATTATATAATGGGATGGGTAGTTAGGAAATTATATATCCCTCCAATGCATTAGTAAGTGTGATATATCCAATGATATTATGATTATTATATATAAACATGATTAATGTTTTGTTTACATATTCTGATTTTATGATTAGTAATCGTAGGTTATACATGAACATGATATTGTTCTTGATCATAAAATATGTATGGGATTTTACATTTATTATATAGTTTTCCATTATTATCTATATACAACATTCCATATCTCTATAATATGATTCCATTATTCTATTTATTGTGATACTTTTTCGAATGATATAAATTCGATGATTTTGATAACTCGTTTACAATATTGATACATGATTCATATTTCCTCATTATTAGACATCACCTTATTTGAATTTTATATCTCCCTTTGTTTGGTGTAAATATATAGGTGATTAAATGTATTAAGAGTATTATTTATGTTTTTTTAGGGGATTATTAAAACAGAATTAAAAATGAATGAAATTTTATATGTAATCATAACGCGTAATCCTAATTCATCCAATATAATGAATGATTTTATTCTATATAATATTATAATTTTTTTTTCTAGAAAAAATAAAAAAATATTATTGTATAAAAGTGGGGGGTCACTATATTTTGAATCAAATGGAGGTATTCTAAACCGTAAAATTAGGTTATTACAATATAACATAGGATAAACACAGGGATCCCATCCATGAAAAATTAATATTTATTTACACTTGTGAATATATAATTAATATATGATTTATCTATTTTTGTTTCATTATATACTTTTCTATATTTTAAAATAGTGGGAACCAGTATAAATAAATCCAAAAAAATCGAAGGAAAATTAAATAATGGATCAAATGATATATTAATTATAATGGATCAAATGATATATTAATGTGAGTTGAGTTCGTAACCTTATGGATTTATTTAACCACTTTTCCTAGAAAACTAGGAAATACAGAGACCCAGAGGAGATTCTTTCTTGACCAAAAATTAAACAATTAGTTTTCATGTCTATTATTTAGCAATGACGATTGTCTCTTTATAGAACCTCTCATCCACTAGTTTTATAAAATGGCTCCACAACACATAAAATAATTTTTTATTCCATATTATTATATATTTATGGTTTTATCAGTCATCTATTATTAATAATGAAAATATTCTCAATGGTTATCATTAAACATGAATACAAAGTGAACAGATGAAGCAGAAGTAATGAAATGATAAGAATTCAAGTAAATATATCTCTATAAGTGTTTCACATTGAACACATCAGGATAATATGTTTTGATAATATATAGATATTCAAAAATAAATCATAAATCTATCTCAACCTATATGGTGAGTTTCAAATGACTTGGAGGACATTCAATTGGTTTTTCATCAGTAATGAAAGAAAAATAGATGTATTGATATTTTTTATTTAAAATATCACTATTTATAGTATTTATCCTTATGAAACATTCATATTGATGAATAATTGGTTCAATGTGCTTTTAATATATAAATAGTGTCTGTAGAATCATCACCCAGGACAATAAATAAGAAACAATGGAATAAATTTCAAGATGGAGGATCTACCAATTAATGAGGACGAAGATCCATACACCCTCATTAAAATGGTATGAAAAGAATTACCATAGGAATTTCAATAATAAAATTCATAAATACATCAAGTGAATAACTAAGTAAAATAAATAATATTAATTTTGGATATGTATGAAGAAGATAGCGGGAATGATAGAAGGAAGGAAAACACCGCCTAATGTTCCATTTATTGTCCAATGATACAACTGAAAGGAACATGAGAACTATATAAGATAATTCCCAAAATAAGTTGAATTAAATTTTTAATAAAATAAAAAACCAAATAGACTAATAGAGACAAATAAAACATAAATCAATACCAACCAAGAGGTGGAGAAAAAAATAATGTCGGAAAATGTACCCTTACTATTCACATAGTACTGGTGAATATATTATTTTATTCATATTAAATATATTCATTTTTATTCTAAATTTCTTATAAAACATTTGAATTAGTTTTATGATATCATAAATATTAGATATCTATAAGAAACACCATATTTGAGTAATTTAATCCAAAGTGTTGGACTATTTAGAAATTAACATTTATAGGATGATTATTCTAGTGAATATTTTTATCCGTAACTTAGTAGAAGTTTGTGTTATACTAGAAATGGATTTGATAACATTATATATATCTCAAATAAACTATTGAGAATAGGAAATTCGTTCCCATATCTAAAACCAATATTAATTCCCACAAATATTCATGGATAATTATGAATCACATTAAGAATAATCACCATTAGTGTTGGTGTTGGTACCTAATAAAACATTTACATTTAATTAATGGTTGAGTTATGTGGTAGTTTCAACCAAGAAAATATAAATATTATTTGAATTTTGAGTGAAATATTTCATTATAAATTTCCCAACCATACCTCTTATTGTGAGGTATAAATTTATATATAAATTGTACTCGAAGACACACCTATATCCAAGATCCCGTATAGGATGGTCCCAAAATAACTAGAAGCGTTAAACAATATAACACAAGAATATTTGGATAATTATTTAATACACTCTTATTCACCACCATAGGGTAACCATTTCTCTTTTTTAAGAAGAAGGATGAGTCAATGTGGTTGTACATCGACTTCTATGATCTCAAAAAGATCATTAGAAAGGAAATTAATGAACTACCAACAATTTATGGATTCTTTGATAATCATTAATGAAAAAAAAATTCTAAAATTTGTATATTTATTGGAGATATCACTAGTGAAGATGAATAGAGAATACATTAAATAGATAGTCCTTGGAAAAGGATAAAAAAATATTATTTCCTAGATATTCCATTTAGACATAGTATTTTTTTCTACAAGACATGTTGATTTGATGAATAATGTCTTTAAAGAGTACCTCAATAAATATTTGTCCATATTTATAGATGATATTCATATATAGTGAAATATATATATGAGGATCTCTAAGATAATATATTAATTTTGATAAAGATTTTATGTAATGAAAATATGTATACTATGTTTTGTAAGTGTGACATTTAGACATAAAAATTCATATTCATTGGGTATGTGATCAAAATATCGAGGATTACTATGGATCCATTAATGAAAAATGAAATATATTAATGGGTCATACCATCATATTTCATGTATATTTAATGTTTTCATATATTTTCTAAGAATTACCAAAAAATTTGAGATATTTATCATTTTTTCTATTACAAAATCTGTTAATATAGAAATGGGTAATGAATCTCGATATAAAAAATATATATTGAAATATTTAATGAGATTAAGAATTGAATAATCACTATAACTATAATAAATATATGATTATTTACAGAATGTATTGTGATATTAAATAATTCTTTAAGGACTACCTTGGGTATCATCGTCATGAAAAATCATATAGTGGTATTCTATTCCTCTTAAAAATTGATAATATATTCGTTGAACTGCTAGATTCAGGACATGGAGACAAAAAATGTGAAGTTTACAATGAAAATTTCGATTCATTACCTCTATGGAGAGAAGTGTGACATAAATACTAATCACAATATATTAGAGTATATATTCACATAGATACAGTTTAACATGTTCTAATAAATATATTTGGGGGTTATTAAGGACATCAAATCCAGAATTATCTACCATTGTGAAGTCATTTATGTGGAAGATGACACTATTAGTAGAAAGGAAATGACCATTCTATGTGAAATGGAGGAACCTAGTGAGTGTACAATAAAAAATAATTTTTTTCATATTTCATGGATCAAGAACAATACTTATTAGCTTAATAACCAATAAAAAAAGAAAAGAAATTCCATAAAATGTTTGTATAAGAACAACTAGGACACGGATAGGATATTTCGAAATTTAAATTTCAATTAATTTAAATATTATTAGATAAAATGATAACTCATATTTGGATACTTTTTTAATAGTTTTTTATCTTATAATAATAGTTTATGGATTACCATTGTTATATTGGAAGGATCATTGTGTAGAATTCCTCTAGAAGTGACACACAAATGCTCTTTTGATATCTAAACAACACTATTAGAAGAAACAATTGTAGAATAATAGATCTAACATCATGTTTTATTCATCTTGACTACATATAGTTCATTCATAATAATTAATTATCTCTAGGTCTTATTCTTATTTCTATGATGACATTATAATAATGGATAAAGAATTGTATTCTTCAGAATAATTCTAAAATATAAATTTACCCTTCACAATCGACATGACCATATATTTTAAGGATATGATTTTGAATGATATAATATTTAGTTATTCAGAAAACCATTTATAATATAATGAAAATTATAAAATCCCCTACCATATAATAATAATAATATATTTATTTAAAGGATTTCTCTAACTCATGTAATGATGTTATTATTTTAATGGCAGATAAATTAATATTCACCAGTGTACACGATCTTCGTTAAATCAAACTCCCCAAAATATATTGAATTCCTAAATAAATATTTAATTAAATATTTAAATCATCAATAAATATTTGAAATTAATAAAAATTTATTCATTACTATTCATAATAATGTTATTTATTAATTAAATTCAAATAGACATTAATAGAGATCAATGAATGCACATAGTTTGTGGACCGGTAGGATTATTTATCATTAGCATTAGATGTGGATTATTAAAGACCTAGATTATAATCTATCCACGGTTCAAGGAATAAAATATAAATTACATATTTGTTTGATATCTAATACCATATTTAAATGACCTCTATGGAATATAATCACTTTGTCACAATATATCATCATATAGGTAGAAAATCTATTTTAGTAACCATAAATCATGAATATCATTCTTTGAAAATATGAAATAAACACATCATAATTACTATGAAATTGTAATTTAGTTTGGTAGTAATATTCAAATAAGAGGGATGAGATATCAACATCCATAAATATGTAGTAATAATTCCTTACTCACTATATCAATTAACATAATGTCGTTCCTGGAACACCCAACATAAATTACATCCCATGAATAAACAAAATAACTATTTTGGTAATTAAATCTAATTTTGTGATTTAGGGTATGAAATAGTTATAATATTGAAGCCTTATAACCATTAAACATGATCACGTAAAAAAATATTTGATGACACAAAAACTAGCCAAATTCTTCTGGCAGGAATATTCTCAAAATATCCCATCTTTGAGATTATCAAGTCAAATCATCATGATAAGAGGGAACATATGCTTACAAGTACTCACACATGATATTCTACATAATATGTTTCCTTTCATATTATATTATCTGATTATTGGAATGTATTTAACTACATCACCATGAAACATTATGGATATGATCATAGTGGGGAACTTCAATGAAATTATCATTGTGATAGATAACTTAAAGAATTATTACATTGATGTCATTTAAAACAATGAAAAATATATAATACGATGTTTTTATAATAAAATCTTTAAAAAATTAAATCAATATTTAAATATTTGGTTCGAGAATAGTAACGCCTACAAACTATCACTTTGACTAGAGATAACTACATATGGATTTCAGTATGCTATACCTCACATGATGTTTATATGTTTGATGAGTTACTGATTTATACAAAGGGTATACCAAGGTCATTATCATTTGATATTATTATAACTTAATATTAACCTCATTGAGAAAAATACATTAGGATATTATACTTATAAGTTATGATCTTTGTCCTATAATGTGGCATTGGCTCATTTGAGAGAGGCACCACTATTGTGTAACAACAATATAGTGTGATATGATCATTACAATAAGTAAGTAGATCAATTTATTGGAAAAAGTTTCATATCAATAATACTTCTATATCTTCTTTAAGATCCATTATATAAGAAAACAAACTATAAAAACTATGACTATAGCCCAGTTTGAGTTCATCCATCTCACAACACCTTCATTGACAGTGTAGATGTATCTTGTATTCTATTTAAGATCATATTTGTTTATTTAGAAAATATAATATGAATATCATTGTATATATAGTTATTCATATCCTCTATAAACCACAAACATATACAATGTTGGCAGTTACCCAAATTGTTTTACACTCAACCAGTGCTCTAGCATGGTCGGTCTGTAACACCCGAGATTTTTATGAGAAATATTTTGTTTTTTATATATCATCAAAGAATATTTAAATACATACTAGCTTGGCTTACTTTACACGCAATCGCGACCTTCCACGATAGCTTGCGTCGTACGCAATACCGAGTTTCACTAAACAACAATATGCTATTAAAACTAGCCGTTATGAATAGTAATAACCACTTTTTGAAATTTTATAAATTTTATTTTTCAAAATGGACTTCATTTTTGGACTCAGAATATCGAAATTATCCTAGGGTGAAATTTTGGTATTTTTCTGAAAACTTTCAATTTTTGATGAATAGTGAAACCACTAAGTGGTAGGTTAAAAATTGAATTTTGCATAAAACTTAATTTTACCGCTTTTGTGAATGGAATTTCTAAAATCCAACAGACACGGTTGATATCAGTAAGTAAAATGTGGTTCAATGAGATAAAAAAAATTTTTTGGTGAATAGAAACTTTTTACTTTTCTTACCGCGGTTAATAGTAAATAGGGTAACTAAGGGTAAATATGATATTAATATTACCCTAAAACATGTCCTTATTCTATTGGACAAGTGTAATTATACCAAAAACAAACTTAGGAATAAAATATGACCATTTAGGCCCACTTGGAATTGATTAGGACATTTATTATTAATTTATTTAAAGAAGAGTTAAAATAGTTAAAATCAAAGTTGAATAAGTAAATAATTTTTAATATGGGGTTATACATAAGATAAATTCGACTATAAATATTCATTAGAAATATAAAAGGATTTCCTACATAATTGTATTTTATTTGTAATTTTTAGACATTAAATAAGTTAATTTATTTATGGCACAATGATGATGAAGTAATTATCTTATTAATGAAATATTGACATAATTGATGTTATAAACACCAAAATAAATGTAATTTGAGACTTTTTATGAATTACACTAATTTTATAGTTTACTATGATATATTAGTGTTGATTTAATCAACTTGGTTCGAACATATAATTCTGTTATGACTTTCACAAAAATCATATATCTAATAGTGTCAAAATTGACACAAAATAGTTTTTAAATCAAATATTATATTATTAATTGTTATTTTATTCCTAAAAATCTAAGGATTGGCCAAATGACTTATATAAGGATATATATATTAATAATAAACAATTTGGGGTTCGTTTGGCATGTTATAGTATGTGTATTAACCATATAGTGAAAGAAAACAAAAAGACATGGTAAAAGTTAAATTAATTAACTTAGAGTTAAATCTAATTGATAAGGTTAAAATAATACCCTAAACTTGTCAAAATCCTATTGGTTGATAGGATTTCGACCCATCCCCACTTTATCTTCGAAATAAGACCCTTTGGAACCATTATAAACCGATTTTGACTTTAATATAAAATAATATTTTGAGATATTCCTAAGGTGCCCATCTCCTCCCTTATAAAAGGGCACCTCCTCCCCCTCCTCCTCACACCAAATTGAGCACTCAAGCTCGGCCAACCCCTGAAATTTTCTCCTCTCCACTTCCCTAGAATAATCCTAGAGGTCCTGGTCTTCTTCAAAGACCAATCTTAGTTCCCTAAGTGGAGAATTCAAAGACGCGTTCCAAAGAAGAGGTAATATCCATTACCGATCTTTTCAATTTCTTTCTTCTTCAAGTTCTTCTTCTTTAGTTGTTTCATGATAAAGTAATAACATCAGTATTACTTACATACTTATATGTTATTATAAATATGAAACAACCCTAATTCACCTTTTATCTATCCTACGGAAAAATGAAATCACCGCGCGTGCGTACGTACGGAATACCGTCTCCACGCTGTGGTGTAATCTATTTTCCACCATCACTTTACAAGGATGGGTATAATGGTGTAATTAGTAACTATTTATAATTATTATAAAGTAATATTGACACTGAAATAATATATATATACTCCAATACAGTTCCACGATCATAGGAACGATATCATCACTCGTGCGTACGTACGGAATACCGTCTCCACGATGTGATGCGACTCGTTCTACATGATCATCATTACATAGTAATTATATAAATTTAATTAATAAATATGATATATGTTACTCTAATACCATTCTGGATATAAGTTATCTATAACCTTAAAAGAATAATAAGAATGTATTCGGCAAAACACGCATAAGAACAAAAGGCAATAAAGACCCGAGTAACAAGTAACAATGAAATATTACTATCAAGAAGCTAAGAATATGACCATATATGATATCATATCAATATGTATGATTCTGGAATAAGTCAATAACATTATTTAAACCATTATATAGGATCTTTGACCACGTACAAAGCAAATTGGACCTAAGGTAAGGGAAATATCACAATCTCATTTTTATCCGAGATTGTTCATTCGTAAGTATTTACTGGGGTGTATTTTATCATCCACATCCATGTTTCATCAATATGTAATATTATTTCCATCCACCTACAATTGTTTAAATCCATTTTTACCCTTCGGTGAGTTTTTAGTAATATCTATGAAAGGAATCTTTTGTCGTACGAGGTACTTTTTGACTTTTCTGACAAAAGAACGAAGAATGTTTTTTTTAACTTATACGGCATGAATGGATTTTTTAAACATTATTTCCAAGAAGCTTCCTTTACAAGTTTTCATGTTTATTTTTAATCAACTTATTTTATTTTAAAGTTGTATTACATGTTATGAAAGGAAAAATGTTTTTGAAGAAGAAAGGATATTTTCCTCAAGAATGGAGTTCAAGTGTTTTATCAAAATTATTTTCCATCTAAGATAATAAAGGGTTCTGTTTTTATCCCTATTATTACATTGATTTGATCATGTTGTGATGGAATTATTTTTATGAATTCATTTATCTTATATGAATTGATTTATGATGTCATGATGTTTCAAGAATCCCATTTTTGTTACATGTATTATGCGATGATGTATGTTTTATGATTATGTGGCACATATAAGAAAGGATTCATTATAAGATGGGTGGGACCTATATCTCCCTCCAATGCATTGGGTAAAGGTTTTATATCTCATGAGATAGACATGGCTGGAACGGTAGGTTATACCGGTTCAGTGAAACAGGACTGGAACGAGGGTGACTCGGTTCAGAAAGGGACTTTGTCCACTAAGATAGTCTTGGCAATGAGTCATGACTAACAAGAAATGATTTTCCATGATTATGTGTGCATGCCACAAAGTTTCAAGTTTTATGTTATGATTATGGGGATCTCATTTTCAATTCTATGATTTATTCCATGTTAAGTTATTATGATCTCTTTTGCAGGTTTTGATTTTCAAAAAGATATGATATGATTTTTATTTCCTTTATTTTCCCTTGATGAGCATTTGAGCTCACCCTTTTATGTTTTCTTTTCCCCAGGTCAGGAAGATGGATATTAAGTAGAATATGCTAAAAGGGACCCTAGATATGATGAAATAAATGGGAGACACTGTAGAAGATTTATGAACCAGTTGTTTATGATTCCCAGTTTCTAAAGACACTATACCTATACGGTCCTTTGTGGTTTTGTCATATGTTGTAATAAGTGTTCTTCATTTTTGAAGTATTAACAATGTATGTAAAGTATAGGTCGTTATAGTTGGTATCAGAGGAAAGGTATATTCAACCTTTGGAAACTAGGATGTGAAAGACTTAGTAAGAACCCTAAGGATAAGTCTAAGTATAGAACACAATCTTAGTGTTTTAGAAATGGCCATGAATACCCTAGGATAAAATCTTAAGTGTGAAATTTTATCCGTGATTATGTGGTTTTCCTGTTATAATTAGTGTTGCTCACACTATTCTTCTTGGTTTTAGTCAATGGCTGGAACCCGAAGGAACCGTGTTAATGCGGAATGCGATGGGAAATGCAATGATTGTCCCTCTGAGCAACCAAACGATATGGGAGATGGAATGCAAAATCTTGTAGCCATGCTCACACAACTTTCTCAAGCTATGAATCATGCAGGACTTCCAAACGAGCCAAGGAAGGAGCAACATTCTGTTGAAACCTTCATGAGGCAGCGTCCACCTTCTTTCAGTGGGTCTACTGGTCCATTAGTTTCTGAACAATGGATTAGTACTACTGAAAAGATATTTTCAGTTCTTCAATGTTCTGAACATGATAAAGTCATCCTAGAAGTGTATCGTTTGGAAGGAGATGCTGATCAATGGTGGAATCTTATTAAGAATACGAGGCAAAGGTATGAAATTGAGTCTATGGAATGGGACGAGTTCAAGAACTTATTTTTCAATAAGTACTTCCCTCGTATTCTCCGAACAAATATTGAGAAAGAGTTCCTTGAACTGAAGCAAAGGGATGATGAATCTGTTGGTACCTATGAAGCAAATTTTACAAGACTTTCAAGGTACGCTTCTGGTATTATTATCCAACCTGAGAGTAAGATCGATCGATTATTTAGTGGCTTAAAACCAAGTCTTAGAAGGGCGTTAGCCATAAGGGACTTCAATAGCTACGAGGAAATCGTTCGATGTGCTCTCAAAGTCGAGATGGAGATTGGAGTAACCCATCAGTCACATGGGTTTGATAAGAAGAGGAAGATGGAATTCAAAGAAAAATCTAAAGAGCACACGGAAAATATGATGAGCTTTTCCTTATGCTCAAAGTGTTGAAAGAAACATGGAGGGAGTTGTCTTAAAGGGACAAGTAAATGTTTTAAATGTGGAAAGGAAGGTCATCGGTCATTTGAATGTCGTGATAATGGGAAGAAGATGTCTAATGATGCAAGAAAAGGAAGGGATACACAGAATGAACCTACTACACTTCAATGTTTCAAGTGCAATGAGATGGGGCATTATGCCAATCAATGCCCAAATCCAAGGGTTGATGATGATGGTCGACGTCAACAAAATCTTAAGGCTAAAGACAAAGGAAAGTCACATGCAATTTCTATCATCGATATGGAGTACGATAACGAAGTGGTGAAAGGTACACTTACCATCACTCTAAAGTAGCAAATGTTTTATTTGATTCTGGATCCACCCACTCATTTATTTCTAAAGAATTTTCTAAGGGTATCATCGTATTACCTCAACAATTAGATGTTGAGTTAGCTGTGACAACACCTAATGGAACAACAGTCGCGTCAAAATTTTATAATTCTTCTCCGATCGAAGTTTGTGGGAAAGTGCTTCCTGCAAATCTTGTGATCCTTCCTTTAGTGGAATTTGATGTGATTCTTGGCATGGATTGGCTTTCTCTACATGGAGCTCATATCAATTTCCAAAGAAGGGAAGTCACATTTCATATTCCAGATCAATCTACGATCGTATACCAATGCAAGGATGAACATAACCTTCCAGTGGAAATTTCTTCCATCTTATGGGTATTGATTCCACTAAATGAAGGTTATATATCTGAAATGGTTTGTGAGAAACTCACGATTAAGAATATGCCCATTGTACGGGAGTTTGATGATTTCTTTCCGGAGGAATTACCGGGTCTTCCACCAAATCGTGAAGTTGAGTTTTCAATAGAACTCGTACCGGGTGCTTTTCCTATTTCAAAGACACCTTATAGAATGTCCCCAACTAAGTTGCAGGAATTGAAGAAGAAAATCCAAGAGAATCTTGATAAGGGATTCATACGCCCTAGTGCGTCACCTTGGGGAGCACCTGTTCTATTTGTTAAGAAGAAAGATGGATCAATGAGACTCTGCATTGATTATCGAGAACTTAACAAGATCACTATCAAGAACAAATATCCTCTCCCACGCATTGATGACTTATTTGACCAACTACGCGGAGCTCAATATTTTTCCAAGATTGATCTTCATTCAGGGTATCATCAATTAAGGGTCAAAAGGGAGGATATACCAAAGACGGCTTCCCGTACAAGGTATGGACACTATGAATTTATAGTGATTCCATTTGGTCTTACTAATGCCCCTTCTATCTTCATGGATCTAATGAATAGAGTCTTTAGAGACTATCATGATCAATTTGTGGTAGTCTTTATAGATGATATTCTTGTCTATTCAAAGATCAAGGAACAGCATGAAGATCACTTGAGAATTATATTGAAGCCCCTGATAAAGGAGAAGCTTTATGCCAAATTTACCAAGTGTGAATTTTGGCTTCAAAAAGTTGCATTTTTGGGTCACATAATCTCAAAAGAGAGGATATCTGTGGATCCAGCAAAAACAGAGGTTATCGAAAGATGGTCAAGACCAACAACAGTAACTGAGATTTGATGTTTTCTTGGTTTGCCCTGATATTATCGACGTTTTGTAAAAGATTTTTCACGATTATCTAATCCACTCACCAAGTTGACTCGGAAAGGAGTTAAGTTTGTCTAGACAGAGGAATGTGAAGAGAATTTCAAGGAGTTGAAAAGAAGGTTATCCAGTGCACCTGTGCTCACACTTCTTGTAGTGGAGAAAGGTTTGCGATCTACAGTGATGCATCCAAGAAGGGATTGGGGTGTGTTCTTATGCAAAATGATATGGTGATAGCTTATGCCTCACGATAGTTGAAAATCAATGAGAAAAATTACCCAACACATGATTTGGAGTTGGCTGCGGTAATCTTTGCATTAATGATTTGGAGGCATTACCTTTATGGTGAATGGTGTGATATTTATACTGATCATAAAAGTTTAAAGTATATTTTCACACAAAAGGAGCTGAATATGCGCCAAAGAAGATGGTTGGAGCTTATTAAGGATTATGACTGCTCAATCCATTACCACCCTAGAAAGCAAACAAGGTTGCAGATGCATTAAGTCGACAAGACCATGCTAGTTTATCCATGATGAGGATCACAAAAGATCCAATATTTATGGATTTACAAAGGATGGATCTTGGAATTATAATGGAAGGGGAAAAATCTTATCTTTCTCAAATGAATGTTCAACCATCTATACATGTGAAGATTAAAGAGGCACAGAAAGAAGATGTCGAGTTACAAAAGAAGGTGAGAAATGTTCCTGAATTCAACCTTGATTGTGATGGGATAATAAAGTTCAGGAATCGGGTTTGTGTTCCTTCCATCCCCGAATTAAAGAAGGAGCTGCTGGATGAGACTCATAGTTCTTCATTCTCTATTCATCCTGGAAGCACGAAGATGTATAGGGACCTGAAAGAGTACTTCTGGTGGGATGGCATGAAAAGAGATGTTGCTGAATATGTCTCTCGATGCTTGGTTTGTTAACAAGTTAAAGATGAGAGACAGAAGTCTAAGGGGATGTTACAACCATTACCCATACACGAATGGAAATGGAAAAACATCACTATGGTCTTTGTTATAGGACTTCCTAAAACATCCAAAGGAAATAATGCTATCTGGGTCATAGTTGATCGTCTTACAAAGTATGCACACTTCATTCCTATTAGAGAGGATTTCTCTCTAGATCAGCTTTCCAGGATATATGTAAAGGAAGTGGTAAGATTGCATGGAGTACCACTTTATATTATATCTGATCGGGATCCGAGATTTACCTCGAAGTTCTGGCGAAGTCTTCAGCATACTCTGGATACAGAGTTGAGTTTCAGCACTGCTTATCATCCCCAGACAGACGGTCAGTCTGAGAGAACAATTCAAACCCATTAAAATATGTTGAGAGCTTGCTCTATGGATTTCAAAGGAGGTTGGGATCAACACCTACCTTTGGTGGAATTTTCTTATAATAATAGCTTTCACTCCAGTATTCAGATGGCTCCTTATGAAGCTCTCTATGGAAAGAAATGCAGGACTCCAACTTACTAGGATGAAGTTGGGGAAAGAAAGCTATTAGGACCTGATCTCGTTGATGAAATGACAGAAAAGGTCAGATCTATTCAACAACACATAAGAGCAGCTCAGAGTCGACAGAAAAGTTATGCCGACAACCGAAGAAAAGACCTAGAGTTTGAAGTGGGTGATAAAGCGTTCTTACGAATATCTCCCTGGAAGAGGGTTATGAAATTTGGAAAGAAGGGGAAGTTGAGCCCTAGATATATAAGTCCTTTCGAAATACTAGATCGTGTTGGGAAGGTAGCTTACCGATTGGCGCTTCCACCGAATCTCTCTCAAGTTCACGATGTGTTCCATGTATCTCTCCTGAGAAAGTACATACCAGATCCTTCACATGTACTCAGCTCAGAAGTTCTACCACTGGAGGAAGATATTTCTTATGAAGAACAGCCGATAGAGATTCTGGATCGTAGCGAAAAAGTCCTAAGAAATAAGACCACTCGATTGGTGAAAGTTTTATGGAGGAACCACCAACTTGAAGAAGCTACATGGGAGCTTGAGGATATGATGAGGGAGAAGTATCCTCATCTGTTTGTTACAAAGTGACGAATTTCGAGGGCGAAATTATTTTTAAGGGGGGTAGAATGTAACACCCGAGATTTTTATGAGTAATATTTTGATTTTTATATATCATCAAAGGAATCATTCACTACATACTAGCTTGGATTACTTTACACGCAATCGCGACCTTCCTCGATTGCTTGCGTCGTACGCAATACCGAGTTTCACTAAACAACAATATGCTATTAAAACTAGCTGTTATGAATAGTAATAACCACTTTTTGAAATTTTATAAATTTTATTTTTCAAAATGGACTTCATTTTTGGACTCAGAATATCGAAATTAGCCTAGGGTGAAATTTTGGTATTTTTTTGAAAACTTTCAATTTTTGATGAATAGTGAAACCACTAAGTGGTAGTTTAAAAACTGAATTTTGCATAAAAC
Organism: Viscum album; assembly: GCA_963277665.1. Classification (NCBI taxonomy): domain Eukaryota; kingdom Viridiplantae; phylum Streptophyta; class Magnoliopsida; order Santalales; family Viscaceae; genus Viscum; species Viscum album. The sequence continues at coordinate 291,944,825 of OY728148.1, read as the reverse complement.
ATAATTTTACCGCTTCTGTGAATGGAATTTCGAAAATCCGACAGACACGGTTGATATCAGTAAGTAAAATGTGGTTCAATGAGATAAAAATAATTTTTTTGGTGAATAGTAACTTTTTACTTTTTTTACCGCGATTAATAGTAAATAGGGTAACTAAGGGTAAATATGATATTAATATTACCCTAACACATGTCCTTATTCTATTGGACAAGTGTAATTCGACCAAAAACAAACTTAGAAATAAAATATGACCATTTAGGCCCACTTGGATTAGATTAGGACATTTATTATTAATTTATTTAAAGAAGAGTTAAAATAGTTAAAATCAATGTTTAATAAGTAAATCATTTTTAATATGGGGTTATACATATGATAAATTCGACTATAAATATTCATTAGAAATCTAAAAAGATTTCCTACATAATGGTATTTTATTTGTAATTTTTAGACATTAAATAATTTAATTTATTTATGACACAATGATGATGCAGTAATTATCTTATTAATGAAATATTGACATAATTGATGTTATAAACACCAAAATAAATGTAATTTGAGTCTTTTTATGAATTACACTAATTTTCTAGGTTACTATGATATATTAGTGTTTATTTAATCAACTTGGTTCGAACATATAATTCTGTTATGGCTTTCACAAAAATCATATATCAAATAGTGTCAAAATTGACACAAAATAGTTTTTAAATCAAATATTATATTATTAATTGTTATTTTATTCCTAAAAATCTAAGGTTCGTCCAAATGACTTAGATAAGGATATATATATTAACAATAAACAATTTGGGGTTCGTTTGGCATGTTATAGTAAGTGTATTAACCATATAGTGAAAGAAAACAAAAAGACATGGTAAAAGTTAAATTAATTAACTTAGAGTTACATCTAATTGATAAGGTTAAAATAATACCTTAAACTTGTCTAAATCCTATTGGTTGATAGGATTTAGACCCATCCCCACTTTATCTTCGAAATAAGACCCTTTGGAACCATTATAAACCGATTTTGACTTTAATATAAAATAATATTTTGAGATATTCCTATGGTGCCCCTCTCCTCCCTTATAAAAGGGCACCTCCTCCCCCTCCTCCTCACACCAAATTGAGCACTCAAGCTCGGCCAACCCCTGCCATTTTCTCCTCTCCACTTCCATAGAATAATCCTAGAGGTCCTGTTCTTCTTCAAAGACCAATCTTAGTTCCCTAAGTGGAGAATTCAAAGAGGCGTTCCAAAGAAGAGGTAATATCCATTACCGATCTTTTCGATTTCTTTCTTCTTCAACATCTTCTTCTTTAGTTGTTTCATGATAAAGTAATAACATCAGTATTACATAAATACTGATATGTTATTATAAATATGAAACAACCCTAATTCACCTTCTATCCATCCTATGGAAAAATGAAATCACCGCGCGTGCGTACGTACGGAATAACGTCTCCACGCCGTGGTGTAATCTATTTTCCACCATCACTTTACAAGGATGGGTATAATGGTGTAATGAGTAACTATTTATGATTATTATAAAGTAATATTGATAGTGAAATAATATATATATACTCCAATACAGTTCCACGATCATAGGAACGATATCATCACTCGTGCGTACGTACGGAATACCGTCTCCACGATGTGATGCGACTCGTTCTACATGATCATCATTACATAGTAATTATATAAATTGAATGAATAAATATGATATATGTTACACTAATACCATTCTGGATATAAGTTATCTATAACCTTAAAATAAGAATAAGAATGTATTCGGCAAAACACGCATAAGAACAAAAGGCAATAAAGACCCGAGAAACAAGTAACAATGAAATATTACTATCAAGAAGCTAAGAATATGACCATATATGATATCATATCAATATGTATGATTCTGGAATAAGTCAATAACATTATTTAAACCATTATACAGGAGCATCGGACACGTACAAAGCAAATTGGACATATGGTAAGGGAAATATCACAATCTCATTTTTATCCGAGATTGTTCATTCGTAAGTATTTAATGGGGTGTATTTTATCATCCAAATCCATGTTTCATCAATATGTAATATTATTTCCATCCACCTACAATTTTTTAAATCAATTTTTACCCTTCAGTGAGTTTTTAGTAATATCTATGAAAGGAATCTTTTGTCGTACGAGGTACATTTTGACTTTTCCGACAAAAGAACGAAGAATGTTTTTTTTAACTTATACGGCATGAATGGATTTTTTAAACATTATTTCCAAGAAGCTTCCTTTACAAGTTTTCAAGTTTATTTTTAATCAACTACTTTCATTTTAATGTTGTATGACACGTTATGAAAGGAAAAATGTTTTTGAAGAAGAAAGGATAATTTCCTCAAGAATGGAGTTCAAGTGTTTTATCAAAATTATTTTCCATCTAAGATAATAAAGGGTTCTGTTTTTATCCATATTATTACATTGATTTGATCATGTTGTGATGGAATTATTTTTATGAATTCCTTTATCTTATATGAATTGATTTATGATGTCATGATGTTTCAAGAATCCCATTTTTGTTACATGTATTATGTGATGATGTATGTTCAATGATTATGTGGAACACATAAGAAAGGATTCATTATAAGATGGGTGGGACCTATATCTCCCTCCAATGCATTGGGTAAACGTTTTATATCTCATGAGATAGACATGGCTGGAATGGTAGGTTATACCGGTTCAGTGAAACAGGACTGGAATGAGGGTGACTCGGTTCAGAAAGGGACTTTGTTCACTAAGATAGTCTTGGCAATGAGTCATGACTAACAAGAAATGATTTTCCATGATTATGTGTGCATGCCACAAAGTTTCAAGTTTTATGTTATGATTATGGGGATCTCATTTTCACTTCTATGATTTATTCCATGTTAAGATATTATGATCTCTTTTGCAGGTTTTGATTTTCAAAAAGATATGATATGATTTTTATTTCCTTTATTTGCCCTTGCTGAGCATTTGAGCTCACCCTTTTATGTTTTCTTTTCCCCAGGTCAGGAAGATGGATATTAAGTAGAATATGCTAAAAGGGACCCTAGATATGATGAAATAAATGGGAGACATTGTAGATGATTTATGAACCAGTTGTTTATGTTTCCCAGTTTCTAAAGAAACTATACCTATACGGTCCTTTGTGGTTTTGTCATATGTTGTAATAAGTGTGCTTCAATTTTGAAGTATTAAAAATGTATGTAATGTATGGGCCGTTATATGGTCAGTATTCCTTTCGCACGACACCCCATACAGTAAAGGCTTTCCAAAAGTAATGAGGGTGTTATTATGTGATAATGTGGATACTATAACATCAGTTATATATAATAATAATGATCATTATGTATATAAAAAAGTGTAAAATGACTAAAAATTTGTTGATGAAATAAATATATCTTAGTGTACTCTTTCTCAGATATAACTAGTAATAATTAAATCAAATGGCATACCATTTGAAGACAAAACAAGTATACAGGTCAAACAAAAAATTTAATCATGTCATTTCAACAAGGGATTATCCTATAATTATATACAAATATAAATAATGTAAAATACTATATAGAAAATCCAACTTAAAATAAGTAAACTACTATGGTACAGTTCCTTGATTCTTATGATACGAAGTAAAAAATCAATCAATATGGTACAACAATGAATCCTGAAATCTCAAATTACCTCAATAGAATAAATTCTACATGTTTCCTAAGCTTCCAATGTAGTGAATGAGTATGAAAATAGTTGTCCATCACCAATTTGTTCTTATCATAAATACATAATTATGAATGAGTATGTTGAATAAAAATATATGGTAAAGAACGAATGTTTGTTAATTAAAATATTTCCATTGTGATAAAAATCAACAAAAAGTATTTTCTAACTTCATATATCATTGGTATATGTCCAAAACATTCCCCCAAATAACATGTCCCAATTTCCTTAAGGGAATAGGTGAGGCTCATCCCCCAACTGATAGTTTCGACAGAATAAACAGATGGTCAATTATCATCCACATGGATTTATATATTGAGCACCCCAATATATCTAATGGTGAACACCATTCCATAATCAACATAATGTACATGGGCCTCCACACAAAATAATTTTTCAACACCACAATGACTGAGTCCTATCTATGTGCACATGAATCTAATGGTGCATCGACCAACAATGGTATGTGGAAGTCACAAAAAAAACAAATCTACATCATCTGTAAACTAATATCACTAAAAAATATCACATATCCTAATGGACGACAAAATATAAAAATATGAGGGTCATTTCACCATCCTGAAAACAATGTTGTCACAAACCAACAACCATTTCACCTCATCCGGGTAAAACTCATCACCACCCGTCTCTCAGGATATCTCCGAACTATCAAATGACATTTCCCCAGTCTAGGTGACCAATATCACGTCAATGGTTGGTCTTAGCACAACCCCTTCCCCGGGAACACACTAAATCACTATTAAAAATAATTTTATTTAAAAAAATACTCAATCGGACTAAAGACGCCATGCTTTCCAAAGACCCTTACCAGTATTATCATCCATAAATGGTCTAGGGAGTTCTTAATGAAACCCCTTTTCATTATTTAACAAATAAAAAGATTACAAATAATCATTTAAGGGTGACTCTTTGACTACCCACATGGTGTATATTAAATCAATCCCCCAGCAAACAACTACAAAATCAAATAGAAAGATAGAAATCACCAAACACAGGAATGTAGGGTCTCCATCATTAGATATCTTCATGTAAGTCAACCTGAGATCAGATAAATATGTATTTTTTGATGAAATCCTTGAAAATAGGTCAAAGGGGATATAATAGATTTTGAAATCTGAATGGATATATAATAGAAGATGTTGAGTAATATGGTTGAAGGTATTACCACTAATGTTCCATCGAGATAGACCAAGCATGGATCAAATATTATACTGAGAAGAACAATGAAAAACATGGAGAGAAAAGGAGAGTCCGAAGAGTATTCCTAGGTAAATATTCCATTATGCATAAAAGTGAAATGACAGAGGGTCCATGACCCAACTTCAATTAAAAAATTTCCTAAAACATTCACATTGTGTAAATAGAACAGGTCAAGAATTCCATGAATTTCCCCCACCATTCTTTCATTCCCCATTGTAAAATGTACAAATGAATTAAATGAGGTTTAATTGTTAAATGTTGTTTAATTCATAATGAAGTTTTTCTCAATACCCTAGTCCATCTGTCCATACTATAGTGTTCCCAGAAAACCCTAAAACATCCATCAAAACACAAAACAACAAATTTACCTAGAAAAAATTGCCCACTCAATGATTTGTGATTTTATCATCACCCACATTAACCTATCTCATACCTAAGATACTAAAATCTACTCATATATGGAATCAAACATAGCTATTATATTAATATCAACATGCATTCCCCTGTTATTAAGTTACAAGTGAAATACACTAAAAGTCCAACCCACCATAAATTTACCTACCATATCACTTATCTACCAATGTGACATCATTTTATCAATGGTTCTCTAACGATCCCCGGACACTAAATTCCACCCATGAAGAACTGTCATTCCTACACCTCATCAGGTTCTCTAATATTGCTTGTGTTATAAATGACACCCATCAAGTATCATATCTCATCAGATGACCATTTCATTCTAGTTCCATACATGACACTCATCTAGAACCTACATCTCATTATATGCCAATAAATCATGCACCATAATTGACTGAAAAAAATAACCTCACATCATAAATAGATATGAATTCCCATAAAAATTAGGATTCATATTAACCTCATAAAAAACATGTGTTCTATTGATTCCCTGATTCCTACACACCACATATAGAACCTGTATTATATTGATTTCCATAATAAGTCCCAGTTCCAACACACCTTATATATATATATATGTATGTATATCATGCGTCATAATTGATTCCAACATACTAACCAGTTCTGAGTTAGTCCAAAAAAAATCACTTGTACCTCTTCTATCAAGTCCATCAATGAAAACACATAAAGAGAACTGGACCACAACCACAACATCTCATGTAAAATGTGCTCGAATATCCTATCCTTGTAATACGTCAATGAAAACACCTTGTGTCCACCTAGAGAATCCTATACATCCCATCAATGCTTTTATTGTCCATTAATAATATATGTCTCTTACTTCACCCTCTAACCTAGGGGTGTCTCCAGCTGGTCGAATATAGTCTGGATGGAATCAATTTAGTTATCTAGAGAATTAAATCTATCATTAACATGTAATAAAGGTGGATAATAATACTAAATCATAGGATTCAGATATTACATTGATGTCTTAGCTCCTTTATCTCCCCTATCGATGGACTGTATAACCTGAACCAGTAACACCTAGATCTATTCATCACACAATTCCTCAATGTCTACTATATGATACTTTAAAACCAGTACTAGAGCCTATATCGATATCTCCTGGTCATTGGGTCCTTTCAGGGCCTCATCCCAACCCTCAGGGTCCCCATCCCATGCATACTTTTGCAACATCATAACAACACTGCCCCCCAAGCACTCCATCAGAGCTCATCTATGTGGAATCCTATTGAATAACAATAATGATGGTTAGAAATACATAACAATATATATATATATATATATATTAGATAGGGATAGGTATAATGGGAATTACATATCACAAACTTTACACTCCCCTATAACATCTTATCACCTAATATACGACATCATGGCCCTTACCTACCCATATAAGGGTAAGGTATCATGTATCATCTACCTTCATAGACCCTTGCTTACCCACATCAGCATTATAAATCATATATAATCTTGTCTCATTGCCTCTTAACTACCCAAATTTGTGTCATGATTCACATACCATGTATCAAAATTGGGCAACTCAGTATAATGCCACCAATGAATATATATAGGAAAATATTGTTTATCTTATTTGTTTATAGTTTAAATAATGAACGACGAATAATCATCCCTACCTACCAATATTAGGGTGATTCCGACATATCATATTCATATATAGATACATACAGATCCCATTGGAACCACATTCGTAGGCTAGCTGAGTAGAATTCCACCAGAAGAGGCTAAGAAAGTAAAATATTAATATTCCATGTTAAAATATTAAACACCCCAACCTCCCTTATTGAATTCTAGGTTCCCAGTGATAATAACAAGAAAAAATATCATATTATCCTTTGTTCATATAATAATTGATTATTGATCATCTGTTTCCATGACGGTATATCGGTGAAAATCCATAAAATTGAAAACCATGACACCTAGATGTTCCACATGAGGGGGAAATCAAATTAAATATCAAATCACATATAAGATCATCAATTTACCACCCATAAAAAATAAATATGATCCCCATGCATGGGGATACAGGCACCAAATTATGAGATCATTTCTTAGTTATTACTATATCATATTCAGTAATCTATTATGATCAAAATAGCAAGATGAATGTGATATATAATACATTTGATACAATTATTAACCAAAAAAAATATTTACAATTTATACTCATGACTTGTGATGTTCCAAGGGATCATCAACATTCACCGATACCACTTATAGTTCCCCCAAACCAGTTTCCACTCAAATAGTGCTTTGGGTTGGTTTTCCAAAGGGCTTTAGGTGTGCCTCCCCAAATTCCAATGGCTACCGAATAACAGTATGGTTCTACATAGGTGATTTTTTGGAGACTATACCCCCATTTAGTGATAAAAATAAAGGTTGATATTAATATAACATATCATAAAGACTAAAAATTAGTATAATAAGTAAATATAACTTAGTAGAAGTATAATAAAATAGTTGTAGTAAAAATTTATTAGGCATACTATTTATAAAAAACACATGCCTTAGTTGGTCATGAAATATTGGTAATCATGAAGGATCACTAATATATATCCATATTACTACATACATATATATGGAATGAAATAGCCCAAACAGAAAATCCTACTCCATGTAGTGGAACCGCCATAATACATTACCTTCCATCATTTTCTTAGAATCAAATCTTGATAAAAAATTTCCTATATCTAGAGCCTATATCCTAACCAAATATCAAAAAAAATGTCTAAATGCATCAATTGGGTCCCAATAGTGTATTAGTTTGAACTCAGTATGTAAGAACAAACATGTGTCTGCCATACATCTATAACTATGAATATTTTTTGCATAATAATAATTATAATAAATGAAATCACATTTATTAATTGAAATTCTTACATTATGCCCAAAATCTTGATGAATGTGTTTCCTTATTCATCAATCACTAGTATATGTATTAATAAATTCCCCCAAATATATATATATATATATAAATGGGATAATCCAGAAGTTTGCATATTTAAATATTCATTGGTGAGGATCATTGACATATCACCCATGCATCTCCTATCAAAATAAGAAAATGGGTCAACCCTCAAGTTACACCTATAATCATGTCACCCAAATCCTTGTGCCAATTATCGTGTATATAGAGTCCAATTTCACACCAAAAGATGTCCCTAATCAATTGGACCATAGCGCTAAAAATCACTGTCAGCACAAATCCATATGTCCCAAGGCATAGAAATTACTATCATATAATATTTATTAATATTGGACTAAAAAAATGATGTCTCAATTAATGGTGATATCCTTGTTCCTAATATCTCAATTAAAATGGAAAGCCCCTTCCAACAATTAATTGTCTCACACCATTACCCTATGGTCTATCACCGTCCACAAGTACATATATAGAGATAACCTCCAAAAGATCTAGTGGTTAGCACCATTCCATAATTATTATTATATTTGCAAGAATCCACCTATAATGAGTGGTTTAAACCACATTTATTGGGTCCTATATCTATTCACATGGCTTTCATAGAGTGTCATTCAGCAACAGTGACTGGGAGTCAACAGGAAACCAAATCCAAATCATGTGGTAATGTATTTCTATTTGATCACATTGTTATATATCGATGGTCAACATTATCTCAACTCACATGAGCCATGAAAAATCATGATGACCTAATCACATCAAATTGACCACCATGTCACCTAAACCAGGTGATCATCATCACCCCATATCTCTCGAGCCTTGCCCAAACTAAAAAACAAGTTTTCAAAGTCTATGTGATCAACATGCCCATAATCCTCATGCCTAGCATGTTACATTCCCACGGAACGTATGAAACCAATATAACAAATAAGTTGGATTTAAAAAAAGTCACCTCACAAAAACGTATCAAGTGGTAAAAATCCCCTTATTAGAATTATCATGTATAAAAAGTATCAGGAATGCCCAATGGTTCCCACTATTATTTTTTAACGACTAAAATGACAACCATTTATTATTTTGGGGTATCCATAAAACTTCCCACAGGGTTTATATAGAACCCACCTGAAAAACCTGAATAATCAGGGGATAAATCAAGGAACCACCTAACTTAGGTTAGTATGTTCTCTCTCATATAATATTGTCCACTAACTAGAGCTGAGATAAGTGAATTCATGGTTTCATATGAACAATTAAAAAATAGGAGAAAAAGGATCACAATGATTTAGTAATTGATAAGGTGAGATAATATAAAAATATATGCAAGGTGATTTAATTTATTACATCTACTCTTTAGAAAACATTGATATAACTCATTACATATCTCAGATAGGGAATAGAGAAGGAAGCCTAGGTGATTGAATTTGAGGCATGCGAGACTACCTGGGCTATCCAACCTCTTTATGAAAAGAAGAAATGTGGAAAGGGTTGATCCCTTACATAACCTTAAATAATTTTCCCACAGCTTAGATGAAAATGATATTTTACACATTGTGTATTTGTTTCATGACATATAAAATTGTTACACATCATCAATTCCTCCATTAGTTTCCTTGAACCTTCAATCCCTATTACATATAATGTAAACTTCTAAAACATATTGTAGTTGTTACATAGTATGAATTTTTGGCTGCATAAATTTTCAATAACCCAAGAATTCCATCCTTTGTATAGTGATATCCTAATCCCTCAAGGTATCCCTAAAATCTTAAATGTTCCAAAATACCATGTAAAATGACCTTCTCAAATACCGAACACATTATATATTATTCCACTCTTAAATATTGATAGTCTTTAATTCCATCTAATAATGGGAACATATTCTCTATTAATATTATCCCACTACACTCAGGGTATATATAACATCTAGAATAATATATATCTTTCCATGCATGACAATACTAATCACTGATATGTTTGGAATTCATTCCATCCTCATCCTTTCTATATGGGTCTAAGGATACATTTTCCAAGAAAGTTAAATTAAATGGTTCATTTCCAATAATACGGTATTATATTTTTCATATAAAAAGTCACTTCGGTATGTTCCCAATATATAAACCATGATGATGGAACATAACTTTCTTCGATCAATCACAATGGATTTTGATCCCTAGAATATATACTGCTTCACCTATGTCCTTCACAGAGAATCATTTGGCTAACTTGGATTTAACATACTATAAGATCGGTATTTCATTTCCAATACGTAGAATCTTGTCAATATATATATTATAATGAAAACATTCTCACTCATACTAACAACATATATATAAAATTATTTCATTCATTATTTATAAAATAAATTATTTTTTTGTCTTCATCATCCAAAATGATCCATGATGTTGATTCTTTCATTACTCTAAAAATTGAAAATTACAATTTTAAAACCATGTTAGCATAGTTTGGAGTCATAAACCCTTAAAATTGTTTAATATGAGAATCATATTGAATTTAACCATTATGAATGGATTTTTTTACATCCATATTAAAAATATGGTATTCCTTATATGATGTAATAGCATGTTAATTTATATTGGATTTTAGCGTTGAAATTGGGGAACTAGATTCTCCAATGTCTACGCAATGACATTTTATAAACAATTTTTCAAATGGTCATGATATATACATACTAAATTATACAACCTTGTTCTTTTTATTCTTGAATAACCATTTATGACAAATAGGATATACATCTATTGGAGTATGTAACAGAATTGAGAAATAGTTTTGGTAGATAAAATCCATTTCATAATTAATGTCATATTAGAAATTGGAATTAAATGTGACACTTAATACATCCGTATATGTTACGAGATTATTATGAAAAACTAAAAATAAATCATATTACATAGTGACTAGAAAAACATAACATTATAGTTTGATAACCACTCTTTTATTCATATACATTTCTTGTGTCTTTTAAACTTATTCATCCATAGGGATTTGTGAATTTTTTTCTTACACCAAGTCTTGTGTACATTGATCCAAGAATTAAAAAAATTCATTCTCCCTCACACTTTCTCTTACATAAATGTGTTCCCTCTCATGTAATATGGAGTGTCATTCCTCTGTAACCATTTTTATAAGGGTATGTATATGTAATATTGCCTTGTTTCATCAGGGTATACTAATTCGGTACAATTTATTCCTTGGGGTATAAGTTTGTTTCTTTAAATGTCCATAACAAATGCTTCACATCAACACATATGAATGTATGAAAACATGATTCTCAATCCATTCCACAATTAGTATAGTATACCATATTCCTCTTTAGTTGGAAGTTGGTTTAGTATTTATGAAACTATTAGTAATGTGTATCCCTAAAAGAATAATGTAATGGTCCTGTGACTCCACATTGATCTCACCATGCCTAATATGGTGAATTTCCTCAAATTCTGTAAACCATAACATTGTGGTTTATAAGAAGAAATTAATTTATTTAAATTATTAAACTCTTCGAAATAATCAATTAATTATAGATAATGATATTATTCAGTTTTGTCTGAATGTTATTTTATAATATTCTTAACAATATTGTTCTGAACATCATTATAATATTCCATGAATATATTATAGTAATATAACATATACTTCACAATATAAGATTATCCAAATAATCTAACATCTTTTGACAAAGTGATGAAGTATATGTACCCAACCCTTGCTTCTCCTAGAAATGGTCAACACAATTCAGTTTTAGTTAAATCAAGAATTTATTATCCCTCTTTACCTTTTCAACTAAATCAATATTTTGTAATTGTTTTTGGAGAACAGGTGTGACATACAAAAAATGATTTTTGATATAGATAATCAAAATAACCATCTTGGTGATATTTTTTAAAAAATATTTATTCTACATCACATATTCATTGATTCCAATTTTGGGATAGGTATGATTTATGTGATATAGATTCATTTTGGGATTTCCATTACATGGTCCATTAAATATATCACATTTTGGATGTTATTTAAATAAAATTTCCCATAAAACATATCTTTATAAATGAAGAGTCATTTATTCTATTTTTTTAAAAAATAATTCTTAATAAGAATTGATTCAAAATAAAACATTTCTGTATCAAATTTCAGAAAATATCAGTTATTTAAAACCAATACCATTAACATAAAAAATGGGACGTTTAGGTCCATTATATCCACAGAAGCATGTTTGGTTTTAATAAAGGGTCATATATCTACCTCCCCATGGTCAATATTTCATTATTTTTATGGTTATTATATTTGAATACAATTGTGACTAGCAAAATTTGTATATAATACCCAATTTTTATAAATAGATAAATTCCCCTAGATAAAAAATACCCCTATTTCTTCCCCTTACATCCTTGCATGGGAAAGATTTATCTTTTTGTGTCTCTTATTACTATATACTAAATTGAAATAATCATGTTCATTTTCTTCTCCCTTGGCATTTCTCTTTTTGGAGTAGTGTTTTTAAACAGCATTAGTCTAAGTGGTCATAACATGCCCCCTCTATTTTCTCACAATTAGGACAGGTGTATTTTCACACATCATCCCCATATAATAATGTAAAATATGAATAATTTTATTTGGAAGTTAATTTTTAATGATTTTCATACTGAAGTTAACAAGAAATCATGGTAATTTGATCGGGAGTGACACAAGTATTTGATTAGTTCATAGTTCATTGGATAGTTTAAATCCTTAAATGTTTCGGTTATAAATGTATATAATATTTTTGACTATGTGATTCTCAATTTTTGAACCTAATATAATACTACTTTACCATTGTTTATTTTATATCTCAAACAACTCATGTTTTGACCCCATTGAGTACAAACAAAGGAATTAATCTAGCACACTATAAGTATCCATTTATTCATGAGATTTCATGGGTTAAAATGGAATATAAAATAGAATTAAACATTAATTGTTTACCATGTCTCCTGAATATTTATAATAGACAATTGAATCTTCATCACTCACCTCTTTAGTATTAAGATCCAGTAGTATGGTTTATTTAATGTAATATTTTATTCATGGAACAACAAAACCCAAAACTGTCTAAACCATTATTAGAATTTAATTCTACTAATGATATGGTATTTAACTATTATTTATTGTATTTATAAAGTTAATTGTGATTATTTTATTATTATAAAATTTTATAATATTTAATTATTAGTACAGAGTATGATTAAAATATATGTGTGACATAATGAATTCAATTTCTATTGGTCTCCCTCTATTTTATCATGTCCCAAATAGACAACCTATTAGACTCACAATGTTTAGTTTCTATGAAATTATAGTGTAATGGTTACATATTTTCCTTCACGTAACCCTAATAAGTGTTTGTAAAGCTACTTGAATGTCATTATGTAGAGAGGTATTTTCTAAAAATGGACTTGTAGCTCCTTGATAAATTTGGTGCTGTCCCAAAAACAAAAAATATAACTAGTATTCCCTATAAATTTTCCTCCACTATACATAGATTTTAGAAATGGTTACATTTCCTGATCTAATATGGTTAATTGAACCCATAACTATCATAATAACTCCACAATAAATGTTAATTTCCCAATGATTGCTGCTCAAATTGCTAGTCCTTTTAATTTAATTATAAATAATATATTTGAAGTCCATGTAGTACCCCCGGTTTGAGGTATGTAGCCTTTTTTATGCTTATTTATTTGTTTAAAGTGCATGAGATGAGTTCAGAAGAGGTTGGGAGAGTTTGGAATGGTTTTGAATTTGTTTGGAGGCTTTTTCTTAAGGATCACAGTTTGAGCACGGTTAGTGGAAACCATGTGGATTCTATAAGAAACTGTACAGGGGGTGACAATAGGCTTCACACGACCTGCACACGGCTTTCCAAACTATGTGATGCAACCGTGCAGACCCTTACTCAAGAGGAAGTAGTGTGCTCATGGTTGGCGCATAGTTTTCCAAACCGGGCAGACTAACTGTGCGTCCAATTAAAAGTAGGGTTTTAAAACTTGAGTTCAATCGGTATTTTCTCATTCCACTTCAAATCCTCTCCCACTCGAGCCTCACTTGGGATTTTTGTGTCGCAGGGGTTGAAGGTGATCTCCCACTGATTCATGAAGCATTTTGAAGAGGTTTTATGGCGGATTGGAGGTGGTTTCTCACGGTTAAGTCTCTCCTCTTTGGTTCCTTGGGTTTTCTTCAAGATCTACAAATCCCTCTCTCTAGGTTTTATTAATCTACCCCTGTTTTGTGTATATATATGGTCTTTTTTACCTTCTATGTTAATTTTATGGCTTGTGAATGTTATGAAAGGAGATCTAGAGAGGTTTTGGGGGTGTGTTCGTCAGATTTGAGGTGTGATTTCTAGTGGGTTGATTTCTCAAGAACCCTAATGGTAGGTGGCTTCTCTCTCGACTCCACTGGGTTATAGATAACGGTTTTGATTACCATTAATATTATTTGCATTGAATTAATTGTGGGTTGATGTGCGAAATTGATTGGATATCCCTTGGGTGAAGTTTTTGGGGGATTTTTGGCAAAAAGGGGGTTTTATGGTGAAATGCTTTTATGGTGGATTTTAAAATGAGTTGTTGAGATTGATTTTGTGAAAATGAATGATGGAAATGATTTTTAATAAATAGGTAGTTTTATTGAAATGTGGATTGGCCTGGAATATGATTTTAAATTAAGGGGATATTTATTGAAGTGGATTGATATACAATGGAATTGTTTGATTGTATGGTGTTGTGACCTAGGTGGGTTATATTCTTGGTTATGGATTGATTTTAATGTTGTGTTAATGTGGCGAGAAGTTCCAATATAAAAACAGTATGGATAGTGGACGGAAGGGCCACCATCAAAGGATAAGTGGACGGGTAGTGCCACTAGGTGTGAATGGGTGAACGGGTTGGACAGAAGATCCACTATTTAGTTGATTGGGTTGTTTTGGTTTTTTGTTGTGCATTCCATTGCAAGTTGTAAATTGTTGTGTTAGTATGTGAATGATGAAATGGCTTGTGTAATGTTTGGTTGGCTTTCCCGTGGTTAATTGTTTTGGGTGTCATGTCTTTTTAAGGGCACGTTTGAATTATTGAAATGTTTTTAATTGTGATTATCTTAAAAAAATTGTTTTATATAAATGTGCTTACAATTTTATCCCAGTGGCATGAGTAGGGAAGTCATTTGTGGAAATCCTACTATGTTTTAGTACTCACACAGTTCTTTGGAACTTTGGTGTCTTTGCATATGTCGTGTACCGTGACATGGGAAAAGGTAAGGCATCTCCCTCTATTAGTGGTGCATTGTGATGTCTTATTGGAACTTGGAGCATGGATCTTGGAGCTTTGTGTGGAGCTGTGGTGGTGTCATGGCTTGTGTTGTTGGTTGTTGGATTTCTCTTGTACTCTGATGTGGTGTAGAAATATCTGGTTGTATTGTTTCAGTGTTGTATTGTGGTACAACATGGTTGTCTTTTGGGAAATTCAGGCTTGAATTTTTATCGACATGCATCATATAGTGGTTGTTAGTGGATTTTTGGTTGGTTTTTTCTTAAGGGAAAATTGTTCCCCAACTTGTTTGAGAAGTCCTCAACATTTACTGCCAAAATTTGTCACCATGGGAATGTCTCTTAAGGACAAGTAGCCCGCACCGCCTTCTCAATACAATGAGGTAGGGGTGGGGTGTTACAAGTGGTATCATCTTGTTCGGCCCTTGTGGCGTTGATCATTGGTTTTGGTGTTGACATTAGTTGTGGTATATTCCTTGAGTTAGGATGGTAGAAAGATGTAGGAATGTCGGAACATTGAATATATAGCATAAAAGGACATAGCTAACCCTCTTATGTTGAATTTCATGTTACCGGGGAGTTGGGTATATAAGTGATTTGGAGACACTTATAGGCATTGGATTTCTGATTTTCGTGGGTGTATCCAATGAGATGAGCATGGCATGAATTGTGGGAATAAATTCCAACTAGGATGCATATTTCATTGGGGTATAATGATTTATGGTGAGATATTAATGTGTGAAAATTTTAATGTAAATAAATTGTTATTTTGAAAAAGGTTTGGTTTTCAAAATGGTGAAACATTGAAAATGTGAACTTGTGGAAAGCCTTGTGCAATAGTGTTGCGTAATGTGATTAGAAATGAGAGTTCTTGATTTCTACAGAAGTGAGACTCATGGTTGTTTTTTTTTTGTTCATAGTAATGGTACTAGGTAGGCATCATAGAGACCAACATGAAGTGGCTGATGAGAAGTTGGTTGCATCTGAGCCCTAGGTGAACCAACAGCTAGTGAAGAGCATAGTTAAAGAATTCCAAGTTGTGGAAATTGGAAATGAAATTGATGAACCAAGGAAAGTGGATCATTCAGTTCAGTTTAAAAAGGAAAATCCACCCATCTTCTGGGGTGATTCAGTGCCAGAGAGGGAATAGGCATGGTTGAATAGAATAAACAAGATCTTTGAGTTCTTGGGAACACTAGTAGAGTTTAAAGTGATGTCGGCCACGTAAATGTTGGAAGATCTTGCCCTTCAGTGGTGGAAATTGTTAGTCCAAGCAGGTACGGAATATGGTGTGATGTGGGAAGGAATTGACAAATTGTTTATTAAACAATTGTACCCACATACTTTCAGAATTCAGTGTACAACTTATTTCATAAGTTTGAAGCAAGTGTTTATGTCTGTGACAGAGTATGCAGATAATATTATGAACTTAGTGTGGTTTTCACCAGAGGGGGTGGGTAGTACATCATTTAAAGAGCGTATCGTTGAAGCTGGTTTGAGGTAAGAAATTCATTCAAAGATAGCAGTACAATTTATAGATGATTACACAGAGATGGTGAATAGATCCTCGGTGGCTGAGCATGATCTGTTTGGCACTCCAGGTAGGGGAAGCATGGTGGTACCCAGGGTGAATCATGGTTACTCTAATGCTGGGTTCTAGAAGAGGAGGGACACTTATTCCCATGGCAGGAATATGTCATATAATTCCATGACAGGGTTGGTGAATCTTCCTCTAAATCCCCAAATCAATATGGGATGTATTCACTGTGGTTCTATGAGCCACATCAAGTGGGATTGTATGAAAAAACCTTGAGCATGTAATAATTGTAACTTGATGGGGAATCTGTAATGTTATTGTCAAAATGATCCAAGGTCGGCTACGAGTGACACTCCTCAGGGATCGCAGACGTCATATGCTTCTACGGGACAAGAAAAGAAGCATACCCCTTGAGAGTATAGTAAAGTGGGTTATAGTGATTCTCTGAATACCACGACACCTCAGCACGACAATAAACAGTAGTGTGTGGTGAGAAAAAATGTATTTGGAGCTGATCAGGTTGTGGTGGATGATCAGTCAGGACCATCCACGGTGCGAGGTACTGTTCTTTTAAATTCCTCCATGATGTAAGTGTTGTTTGATACAAGTTCTTCACATTCTTCTATTGATATTTGTATGGATGAGTTTTGGGGTTTATGGGTAGAAATGATGCCTTCGGTTTTGAAACATCAAACTCATCTGGATCGAAGAGAGTGTCAAGACTTCTTGTATAGTTCATGTAGTATTGTTGTTGGAGAGGTTGAGATAACCAAGAATTTATCAGTGCTTGAGATGGATGGGTATGATGTAATCCTGGAAATGTATTGGTTTGTGGAGTTTAAGGATCACATTTATTGTGATGTGCAGACAATGTATTTTACAACACACGATGGCATTAGACATATCTTTAGAGGAGATAGGGATAAAAGGCATGGTGCAATGGGTTTTTTGGCACCAGCAGTGGGCACATTATCTTATCAGTTTGCGGTGTTGTCGTTGGAATTAGTAGAGGGTGTTTAGTAGAGTGTTCTTCTGGCAGTGGTGGATCATTATTGGGTGAGGAATGACGATATTCCTCAAATAGTTTTTCGAAGCAGATATGACCATTATGAATATGTGGTTATTCTCTTTGGTCTAATGTATGTACCAGCAGTGTTCATGGATTTGATGAATCAGATATTTCCGAGATATCTGTATTCATTTTTGGTGGCGTTTATAGAAAATATTATGGTGTATTCAAAGACAAGGGTGGAGCATGAGCATCGCTTGGTTACAGTGATAGGGATATTGAGCGATCATCAGTTTTATTCCAAATTGTCAAAGTGTGATTTTTGGATACAAGAAGTTCATTTTCAGGGCTATGTTACTTATGAAAGGGGTCTATTAGTGAATCCAGAAAAGTTAGAGGCTGTTATCTTGTGGAAACCACCATAGACAGTGTTTGAGGAATGGAATTTCCTCAGTCTAGTTGGGTATTATCGGCATTTTGTTTATGATTTTTCATGTTTGGATTCACCGATGATATCATTGAAAAGAAATAATGTTCTATCCCAGTGGAATGAATAGTGTCCGTAGTGTTTCAAAGATTTAAAGGGTCACCTTACATCATCACCAATCTTGGTTCTTCCAAAACCAGGAAAATGGTATGTGGTGTATTGCTATGCATTGGGATCAGGTATGATGGGTGTTATCATGCAAGGAAATCATGTAGTTGATTATGGCTCACAGATGTTGAGGGTTCATGAGATGAACTACCCAACTCATGATTTGGAATTGGCAGCAGTGGTGCATTCTTTGAAAGTGTGGCGTCATTATCTCTTAAGTGAGAAATTCTCGATATATATAGATCATAAGAGCTTGAAACAAATTTTCTCAGAAACGGATTTAAATTTGAGGCAATGAAGATGGATATAATATCTCAAGATGTTTGGTTTTGACTTGATGTACACAGAGGGTACGGTAAATTTGGTGGCAGATGCATTAAGTAGAAAATAATATGCTCTGGTGGTGAAATAGGCATCAGAGTAGTGGAATTTGATGTCAGTTATAGATTATATACGGTTGCAATATGAGGACCTAGGCGATAGAGCGGTCTTCTTTCCAGTTTTATTGGTTTCTAACTTGGTTGTCTTGGTTATAGAGGCACATATATTTGATTCTGAGTGTGTGATCATGGTGTCGAGACTCAATGGTGGGGAGAACATTGAGGGTTGGCAACTGAATGGAGATTAAGTTTTGTGTTTTTGAAATTGGATGGTTGTACCAGTTGTTTTTTAAGAGGATCTTCTCAGGGTGTATCATCATTCTAGGTGGGATGTTCATCCTGAAATTCAGAAAATGTATATAGCATTGAAAGAATTGTTCCGTTGGGCTAGTCTAAAAAAAGTGTGGCTAAGTTTGTTTTGAGATGCTTGACTTGTCAGTAGGTCAAGGAAGATCATCAGAGGCTAGAAAGAATGTTTAGTAATTAACAATCTCTATTTGGAAGTGGGATAAAATTGCGATGGATTTTGTCACAAGTCTACCAAGAAAGATCAGAAAGCATGATTTCATTTGGGAGATAGTGGATCGACTAACAAAGATGGCCCATTTCATCCCAATTAGTGAATCTCATACGGTGGAGGATTTTTCCATAATATATATCTGGGATGTGGTAAAGATTCATGGTGTTATTGTTTCGATCGTGTCGGATAGAGATCCAAGTATTACATCTCATTTCTAGAAATCCTTACAGTAAGCCCTTGAGACACAATTAACTCTGAGCACTGTGTGTCACCCATAGAAGAATGGTCAATCTGAAATGACGATACAAACTTTGGAGGATATGTTGCAGGCTTGTGTCATGGATTTTGGTGCCTCATGGGAAGAGCACTTGTTTTTGGTTGAGTTTTCAAACAATAACAGTTATCGGGAATTCATACATATGGCTCCGTTAAAAGTGTTGTATGGGTGGTCATGTCGTTCTCCACTATGTTTGGTGGAAACGAGTGAGTTCTAGATGGTGGGACTGAGACACATCCAACATACTACGGATCAGATCAAAGTAATCAGGAAGAGAATGGAAAAGGTTCAGAGTTATCAGAAATTGTATGTGAATCATCGTCGACGGTTGTTGTTGTTCGAAGTGAGTGATCATGATTTCTTGAGGATCTCTCCTAGGTTGGGACATCGTCGGTTTGGGAAGTAGGGAATTTTATCTCTGATGTATATTGCATCTTTTGAGATTCATGAGAATGTTTGTGAGGTGGCTTATCATTTGGATTTTCCACCTTGGTTCAGTGCAGTGCACAGTGTGTTTCATGTGCCGCATTTGAAAATATATCAGCCAGATAGCGACCATGTGATTCGATGGGATCATGTTGATCTAGAATCGGATGCTTCATTGGTGCATGTGCCAGTGCGGGTTGTGGAAAGGAGAGAGAATGTCATGCGTGGTAAAATCATCGGTTTAGTTCGTGTCTTGTGGCAGCATAGACAGATTCTAGAGGAGTCTTGGGAGCGGGAGAAAGAGATGGTCGAGCAATGGTCCGAACTCTTTCGACAAAGGGTGGGTTCACTACATTACATGGACTGAAATACCAATGGTGGGGAGAATTTAGTACCCCCAGTTTGAGGTGTGTATCCTATTTTCTACTAATTTATGTGTTTAATGTTCATGGGATGAGTTTAGAAGAGGTGTGGAGAGTTTGGAATGGGTTTGAATGTTTTTGCAGGCTTTTCATAGGGATAACAGTTTGATAATGGTTAGTGGAAACCGTGCAGATTCTCCAAGAAATCATATAGGGGGGGATAGTAGGCTTCGCATGGCATGTTCATGATTTTCCAAACTATGTGAGTCAACTATGTGGACCCTTGATCTCAAGGCAGTAGCATTCTCATGGTTTGCACACTGTTTTCCAAACCGTGCAGACAAACCGTGCATCCACATAAAAGTAGGGTTTTAAAACCCGAGTTCACTCGATATTGCATCATTCTTCTCCAAATCCTCTCCCACATGAACCTCACTCAGGATTTTGGGTTCTTAGTGGTTGAAGGTTGTCTACCACTGATTCTTGATGCGTTTTGAAGATGGTTTTTGGTAGTTTAAAGATGATTTCTCCTGGGTAAGTCTCTCCTCTTTGGTTCCTTGTGTTTTCCTCTAGATCAAAAACTACCTCTCTCTTGGTTTTCTACATCTAATCCAGTTGTGTGTTTATCTAGGGTTGTGGTTTTCTATGATGTTCATTTTAAGGATTTTGAATATTAGAAAAAGGGATCTAGAGAGGTTTCAGGGGTGCGTTCGCTGGAATTGATGTACGAATGACTGTTGGCTGATTTCTCGAGATCACTAATGGTAGGTGGATTCTCTCTAGACTCCACATGGTTGGAGAAAATGGTTTCTGTTACAATTAATTTTTTATGGTTTGAATTAATTTTGGTTTTATGCGAAAAATTGATTGGATATCCCTTGGGTGATGTTTTGGGTAATTTTTGGAAAAAAGGGGGTTTTATGGTGAAATGTTATTGTTATGGAATTTAAAAGGGATGATTTAAAATGGGTTTAGGAGATTGATTTTGTGAAAATGATTGACGGAAATTGTTTTAAATAAATATGTTTTTTTATTGAAATGTGGGTTGGCATGGAAAATGATTTTCAATAAAGGGGTGATTTATTGAGGTGGAATGATATGAAATGGAATTGGTTGATTGCATGTTGTTGTGACCTTGGTGGTTTATATGCATGGTTCTGGCATAATTGGAATGTTGTGTGGAAGTGGAAAGAAGTACCACAATAAAAAGAGTATGGATAGTGAATGGAAGTGAAACCATCAATGAATAAGTGGATGGGAAGTGCCACTAAGTGTAAATGGGTGAATGGGTTGGACGGAAGCTCCACCTTTTGGTTGTTTTTGTTTTTTTTGTTCATTTCTATGGAAGTTGGAAATTGTTGTGTTATTGTGTGAATGATGAAATGGATTGTGGCATGTTTGGTTGGCTTTCCTATGGTTAAATGGTTTGGGTGTGATGGCTTGGTAAGGGAATGTTAGGATTATAGAAATTTTTGTACTTGTAATTATTTTATATAAATTATTATATATAAATGTGATAATGGTTTTATCATAGTGGTGTGTGTAGGGAAGTCATTTGGAGAAATCCTTCTAGGTTTTATTACTCACTCCCTGCATTTTCACTTTGGTGTATTTGCAGATGTCGGACATGGGAAAAGGTAGGGAATCTCCCTACTATAGTGGTGTAGTGTGATTTCATGGTGGAGGTTGGATGTTGGAGCTTGGAGCGTGGTGTGGAGTTGTGGTGGTGTCATGGCTCATGGTGTTGGTTATTGGTTTCAGCTTGTACTCTGATGTGGTGTAGACATGTCTGCTTGTATTTTTTTTGTATTGTGGTACAACTTGGTTGTCTTTTCGGAATTCTTGCTTGAATATTTATTGACATGAATCATATAGTGGATGTTAGTGGATTTTTCGATGGTTTATTCTTAAGGTAAAATCATTCCCCAGTCACTTCGAGAATCCCTCAGCATTTATTGCCAGCCTTTGGCCCCTTGAGAATGTTGCTTAAGGACAAGTAGACCTCACCGCCTCCTCAAGGCAATTGAGGTAGG
The DNA here is from genome assembly GCA_963277665.1 of Viscum album. NCBI lineage: Eukaryota > Viridiplantae > Streptophyta > Magnoliopsida > Santalales > Viscaceae > Viscum > Viscum album. The sequence continues at coordinate 291,922,044 of OY728148.1, read as the reverse complement.
GTAAGGGTGTTACAGTCTATGTCTATAATAATATATGAATGATCAAATTTATTTATTATGATTAATCATTATATATTTTTATCTTTTAAATATGTTTTTAATATTAATGTAGTTTAGATAAGAGATTTACCATGATTGGATAGAATAATTAAACACACTCCATTTGTATATATTCCATCATTCCATATTAATTCATTTATTTATGGAATCATAGTCATTCATTCAGAGAATATGTAATTCTCACATGGATGAAATAATACAAAATTGTGCAATCATAAAGATTTATAATAGTTTATTTGTTGAGAGAAATAAAAATAAACCTACGACCTTGGGGGAGATCATTGTGATGCTCATGGACTGAGTTGAATCATTCAACATGTTAACCATTGTATCACCTATATTGGAATCATCTTTGTTATATATTGTTTATCCTCCTCAATTATTAGGACACTCATTTAATAACCTGTATTTAATACATAGAAATAGGTTATGGGAAACAGTGGATTTGATAATGGTAATTATATGAATAACTATAGACACATAGGTCCAATATAATAAAAAAGTGAGGGATAATATGTGGTCCATCATGATTAATTCGATTATAAAAAAATTTATAGACTTGAAATAAATTAATTTAAATAAATCAAATTCATACACACGTCTTGGTTAAAATCATAAAAAGTATGAAATTAAATGAATAAAAAAGTGCACTGGGTAAAGTTCACTTATATTGTTTTTTTACTCATAAGATATACATACTTGAATTAATTAATTAATTCATTTTTATCTTATTGAACATCTATATTATCTTATAGATATCCATAAAAATGATTTTATACCAAATAAACTGTTTAAAAAATAATTATAAATAATTATTATAAATCTTTTGAGAATTTATAATTTGATAAAAAATTTATTGAAATGTCAGATACATGAGTTTGAAATACGTTTAATAAGGTTTAAATGCATTAAATATTAAATTAATGTAATATAATTCTATATTATATTGAGATACAACAATACATGAACATACATGCTACATTCCATGAACCTTGATTACCATATACACCAGATAAATTCCATGGCCTTTAACTTTTACATCAGATGGACTACATGGCGTATAATAACTAGCTACATGGCATGTATTATGATTTACTTGTGTCTTCATAACCCATTTCTAGACTCAACATGTTTATATACTATGGTACCACATGTTGATTACTCATGCTAAACACTATGTGTTTAACTTGATATGTTTCTTCCATGCCCAATTAAGAATTCAACATTTACATTAGATGTGGGAAAACACAATGTATACTCCAAATACATGACAACTGTTATGAGATCCATGTGTCTGCATGACCTATCAAATTACATTATGTGTATTTTGGATCTGGGAAAAAATGACTTAAATTTCATGTATATCAACTACATGTCATGTATTTCATTAATTCTCTAGGTTTTTAGTCTCACATAGGATAAAAATATGTATTTGACATCATAGATTGTGTGAATTTTTCATTTCAACTATTTATACTTCACTACATGTAATATAACAATTCATGTTCTCAGTCTTAATGGTCTATATGTGGTGTGCAACAAATTCACCTTGTTTTGTTACTTATTTCCATGTTATGTATCTCACAACATGACCAGGTGACCTTCACATGTGTACATATCATGTAATCATGCTTCATGTCGTGTTTCATGGTCTTATATATCATAATCCATGACAATACATGATATAATATCCATTTATTATTTATCTTATCTTAGGGGATGATGAAAATTAATCCATGATGATGATAATTTCAATGTAAAAAACATTTTAATTAAAATAAAATTATAGACAACATATTCTGAAAATGAAACATTTAACCACTATATTCATATTATATCAATAATAAAATAAATATTTATAAATTAATAAGGAGATACCCTCGGATTCTACTTGATGGATCCAAACATTTTAGAATAAGAAAGTGTAAATATTAACCCAAAATCATTTTTGCTGATTTTTTTCATCATTAAAAATAGTGTGTGACATAAATACCACAACCAATGAATTGTTTTACATTAAATACTGAAATACGAATGTCTGAAACCAGAATAGGATCTTTTGATTTTAAACACATAATCGAATAAGATATGATCAAATGAAATGATACCTCATGTTATAATCATTATTAAATAGTGTTGCTGATCTTTAAAAAATCCCATTGTGGATTAATATCATTACATTGGTAGTATATAATTGTAAAAATACTCATGTGGTGATACACATGGGATCCAATGATCTAAAAGAAACATGGATGAAACTATAGGTGATATCCCGGTTAATCCATTATTTTATGTTGTTATTCAAGATCAATTTAGGTTACTTTGGTCTTTAGTAAATCAATCTAGTACATAACTTTATTGAAATGTGGAGAGAGAGTCAGTTCGAGAGAAAAGAAAATTTTTTCCAATGAATAAAAAATCTCAATTAGACCAATATAATTAACAGAACCACATATTTATAGATCCAAATGTTAGGGTAAAATAATGATTAATTATGTATTAGACCTTAAAAATATAGTGATCCTTATCAAAACCCTTTCCATATAATAATAATATTATTATTATTGTTATTATTTAAGGTCATGCACTAACACGTTCACTTATGATATTGTATTATCATTGTGAGAATTAATATTATCCATAAGACATGATCTTGGTCTTCTCTAACTCCTAAACTTTTATTGAATACATATAAAGATATTAAATTGAATTTTTCAATCATCAATAATTATTTTTGATTGAGAAACCCGGAATTAAATTATTCTTCCGCATTGAGAATAATATTTATCCTATTAATTAAATATAAATATAATTTACTCCTGATCAATAGATAATATTTTTATATGACCCTCTAAGATTATTTCATATTGTAATTAAGAAGTATATCCTAAATTCAATGATTATTGTATTGTAGTGGGGCAAGAAACCCAAGAAAAAAAAATACTTTCACTATGCTGAAAACCACATACAAACATTCATTGTGAAATAAAATCCATTTTTCATAGTATCATATGAAATAAGAGTCACATTCATGTCATCAACCTATATTCTTAATATGTATTTTTTTAATATCTAAAAAGATATTTCATTACACTATAACCAGGGAATTTAATAATTTGATTCTACTCTAATTAAATGGTTGACATATGAACCTCAATAACGATAAAAGTAACAAATAGTTTCTTTAATTATCCATTAATAACATGTTATCTATGACACACTCAACATAACATACTTTAAATGAACTTATGTCTTCATTGTTTTGGTCAGTAAATCTATGTACCTGATCCATAACATGCATTAATGATAATCAGTTAGTATAAATATTAATGCACACACACAAATATAGGATGTTCCAATTTCTCAAAATCATACAGAATTCGTACTAGTAGGTATTTTCTCATAATCTTTAATAATTTAGATTTCCAAGTGATAAATTAATGAGAATAATATTTATACACTCTTCAATATTCACACCTTACATTTAATTTAATTTGTTCCCTAAAACTGTATATTTACTGAAAATATAACAATATTTAAGAATATCATCATGGAACATCATTATTTCCATCATATCGGGGAACTGTTAGGATATTATCAATGTAGAAGAAAACCAAAGAAATTATTACATCAATTTAATTAATAATAAAGAAAAATAGTTAATACCTTTTTTTATTAATTTGATGATATTTTAACATATATATATATATATATAATGATAGTGAAAAAAATTCCTCTAGAAAAACAACACCAAAAGGATACCGCAACTATATCTATGATAATGATTGATAAAGAAAATATCTTTATGAATATGATAATGATTCATTTTTAATTCATAATATAATTGATTAATAAAACCATTCCTAAATGATTATCAAAGCTTTCATTGAAGATAAAATCATGTATGATAAAACTGGATGATTTGGTGCTACAAAATAATTAGGAAAAGAATGAGTAGACGATAAATGAATTCCAAATTGAAAAAATGTATTTTCTGAGTTATGATGTTGAATATATATACTAGCATTAAAATAGAAAAAAATTTATTTCTAGGATGATTCACATAGCTTATCTTCCTCAATCCCTAATGAAATTAGAAATATTTCTATAGATAATAAATATCATATATAGTATTAATGAATAAATAATGTACATTTTATGAAAACAAAAATGTTTTTGCAGTTTAATTATGTAAAATTATAGCATTAGAACTGTAAATGGATAATGAAATCATTTTCTTTTAAAAATTATAAATATGGAAACATTTATATTGACTGTTTCAATTCACATATATATATATTTAAAACAAACAATTCCATGTAGGATATGGTGGATTGACTCACATAGACATTAAACGTCATTACCATTCAGAAGTATTTCCAGATCCATATATATTCCACAATATGAATAATAAATGTTTTGGGACTTCTAGGAGAACTAAAATTTTGATCGTTCATTAAAATTTCCTAAATGTGGTGTTGAACTTTAATTTAACTTATATCCCTCAAATAAATTACTCTTTGAAAAGACTATATAGATGTTTAAATACATATCTAGATCATTATCTATGGACGTATAATGTTTTTTATATTAATAAATTCCATCTATTGAGTTTAAACACACAAAAATTTCAAATTAAATATTAATATAATCCCTAATAAATATCTAAATGGGAAGTGATTTTAAACGTCAAAATGTTCCTATTTTGTTGTTGAATGGAATTTAATTAGACCATGACATGAATAATAAATGAAGGAGAATGTCTAGTCCATACAAAAACACATTAAGATTACATTAACTTAATTTATGTGATATACTAACAATTATTGAAGTATTTTGAGTTTTCAGTTGGATATAAATTGTTCATCCTATTGTCACCATATAAGAGAGGCATGAGTTTTTTATATAATAGAATGGAAAAAATTAGGTACAATTTACCATTTGGGATTATTGATCATATATAAGTTATAACTATTCAACTATCACATCTACTAATCTTGTCCCATGTTCATGATTTTTTCATGTATCAATCCCAAGAAATTACATATAAGCTCAATGAAATGTACTTAATCTAGAGGAGGTACAACTAAATATTTAACTCTTTTTTGAGTAAAAACCATTAATGTTAATGTTCTAAATAGACTATGTTCGTGGAAATAATAAAACCAACTATTTCAATGTACATTAAAAAATCCATATGAATAAAGAGTAAATATAAGAACCAAATGATGTATTACTAGAGAAGTAACCTAATATATTCACAATATAGAGTATGGGTAGAAATTTCCTCAATGGAATTTATAAATGGGGTAAAATTTAATGAATAATACACATATATATATATATATGTTTCCATATGAAAAATCATCCATCTACTACTACATAAAATAAAATATTATAAAACACATGTATTACATAATAAATTACAAAACAAATTTTTAAAATTTATTGATTAAAGTTAATATCCAAGGATAATATGAATAATAAAACTTAATGTATGATAATGAGAAAATAAAAAAAATTATAAATATAAAATGGGAAATATTTTCATATCCTAGAATTATCACACCCATAGACAATATATCCAAAAATAATCCAAATAATAGAAATATGATCGATATATTTAAGATATATAAAAAGTGAAATTTAGTTTATTTAATGAAAAAATTGAATAAATGAAATATGTGTTATTTATTTGATGTACGAATCCAATATGACCCTTTTATTATTAAATTGGGTATTATGAATAGTGACATCATTATAATAAATAGCAACATATCCACTATAATAGTAATTAGACCATTTGAAAAGCAACAACAATAATAAACTTGTATAATGAAATGTGGATTATTTTTTAAAAAATCTATATTATTCAAATAAAAATTACATAATTCCACATAAAAATAAACTCTCAAAAAATGAATATGTTCCTTTTTGATAAATAATAACTTATCATATTATTAAAAATACCTTATTTTAATGATAAAAAATAAAATTTTCATTAATAGTTTTTTTATAAAATGAATATCAATTTTAAAATCATCATATTTATATTATTTAATATTTATTTTTTGGTAATTTTTTTAAGTATGTATGTTTTATTATGAATAGTAAAATATAGTTTTTATGTAAATGGTATGTCTTCATTGTATCATTTTTGATGTAAAAATTTATTAAGAATTATTTAATTAATTTCTTAATGAAAAAATTATTTAATAACATAAATTTAAAGATAAATTCGAATTCAAAATCTAATATGTATTTTCCGTTGAATACAAAATTAATGAATTTCCTTAAATACATATATTTTATTATTTTTTAAAAACTAGTAATTATATTGTATAAAATATTTTAAAGTATTAAAACAAATATTTTTAATAAAATATAATTTATATTATAAATAATATCACAATTACAAGGTTTATCTTTGATATAATAATTTATCCTTCATTATATCCTAAAAGTATATCCCTCATTAAGTAAAAAATTACAGTTATCTCTTACCATGAGAAACCAATTTCTATCAATTTATAATTTTAAAATATATCCAAAAATACCCTATCATATATCTCATTATACCCTTTGTGTTGTTTTCAAATCATCCAATACCAATCCCTAATGCCTTTAGTTCAATAGAAAAAGACTTATATTTAAATGAGGAGTTAACTCCCCGATATTATTTTCAATGTTCTTCTCTTGTATTCTTTCTACACATAAAAATTATTTCTCATTTTTTAACATCCAAAATATTTGAATATATATTTACATAAAATATTAATTTTATTAATATATTTTTATCAAAATTTTAATCCTTTTATAGTATATAAACACATTCTCTCCCTCTATGACACATCTCGTTAATGGTATTTTTCATCCACCAACTAGGAAATAGTTAGAAATTTTCTTATCATTCCATAAATGAATTGATAGTTTATATTATACATTATAAATTTTAAGAAAAAAAATTTAGAAAAATTATAAGTTTGAAATAATCCAAATCATGAAATAAAAACCAAAGTGGATAAATTTAAGAAAACATGACATCAAAAAAATACATGTTAAACAAATAATATATAAAAATTAAATCCAGTGATTATAATTTATCAAAAGAAAAAAATAAATATAATTAACTGATATTTTCATTTTTTAACCATTATATGTTAATTATATTTTAGTAATAATGGAAACGAAAAACATCAGGGGCTTTGTTATAGGGAACCTAAAACATATCACTTTATTTTTGGTTTACAACATATTTTTCATTAATTTGAAAATAAATCATCTATATTTCTAAAATCTTTATTTGTTATCTCCTTCGTTATGTAATTAACAGTAGATAACTGATACTAAGTAATATAGATGAATTTATAAACAATTTATAATTTTTTAAAAAAGATATATTTTGAAAAAACATCTCAAACTCTTAATATTTTTATTCTTCTTCAATTAATGAAGTATGATATCTTCCATTATAATTTTGGAATTTCCTTGAAAAATGAAGCTTTAAATAATATTTTTTGGTCCTACAAGTGAGTTTTATATATATATTTGATGAAATCTCCGTAAAAAACTCTTTTCTCATGGGATCATATCTTGATTATGATTGATGTATGTTTTCTATTATTCATCTAAAGCATAATTATAAGAATATAATGATGTCATGGGAGGTAAATGGACTATATATCTGTAAAATTCTATGGATAATGTAATATATAAAATTATATTATATCCACTAAATTTTATCATGAGGATTTATTTGTTCGCAATTCATGTAGAGGTGATTTTTACACATATGATACAGGTGAAAATGATCCCAGGTTTGTTCAAAAATTACATCTTGGACAAGAAAACAATGTTATGGTACATATTTATTACTCATGTATAATATTAAATTTATATCTTATATGATTCCCCCATTCTTACGATGATGATTATTTTCATATAATATGACGTTGATAATTATACCCTCCAATATATTCTATTAATTAATGTCTTATATTCATTACAAATTAATCTTTCCCCTAATTACATTTCATCTAAACCTTTCTTTGGGTGATTTCCCTAGTATGTTAAAAATATGTATATAGTTATTAAATATTATAGGATAAACATTCTATGTAAATTAAATAACATTAAAAATTAGGTATGTAAACACATTGTAAAAATGTACTTTGCTGATGAAACTGAATTTTTCGATTCGAAGTTCAGTTTTTTAGATTTTATTTATAAAATATGGTGTAATAATCATGTATAAAAATATAAGGTCACTATAGAGACCTTATATTTAGGTATTCAAGACCAAATGTATAGTGATAGTTGCATCAACAAAGTAGTGGTATAATATCCTGAATAATGATATTTGGAAGTGTAGCTACATAAAATGCATCTTTAAAACATTATTTTATCATTATTCATGTGATTTATTTTCCAGAATCACAATCTCACTAATAAATACCATTGAAAGATGATTTTTGATATCCTCTTTCTATCCTAATCTTACCCATCACAGGGCACAGTGAAAGTAATTATTAAATCAATGGTAAGTTACTTTGAATCATCCTTTCTTATGTTTATTCTTATAATTTTATTGAAACATCATTCAAATTTTGTTTTTGATGATTATGTGTTTTATTACTTGAATGAATTTATGATTTTAGTTCTAGGGTATTAATATTTTATTGAATATATTGGATCTTAAGTTTAGAATTTAGGTTTTGTGAAATTATTATATTGAGTTGGTTGTCTTCAATTGTAATATTATTATAACACATCTAATTTTTTAGTGTGATGTTTCTTTTGAAAATTTTATATGATCAAAATAACAATGGTAATATGAAATTTTTGGTTTTTGTAATGTTTGTTTTTGGGGTGTTTGATTTTTGGAAAATTTCATTTGTTAATTTCTATATTTTTTTGGTGTTTTTAGAAAGTATTGTTAATATTACTGAATTTTTTATATTTTATTTGGTATATTGGTGTTTCCAATGTATATAGTTTCGTTTATATTTTTTTTATTATACCAATGTGGTTGAATTTATTTGATTATATTTTGAAAATTAATTATGGTAAACTACCACTTTGGAATGAAAACATTGTTGGTAATAAAAATATGATCTTGTGGAAACTCCCATATGGGTTATAAGACGATATATATAATGAAAAGGTGGGGTTAGAGGGTAATAAATCGTCTATCTAGAAGGTTAAACCCATTATTGGTTGTTTTTTCAAATTCATTGAGTCTATCTAGTTTGTTTTCAATAAGTGGATATTATGTGTAATATTTTTGTTGTCTGTATGGCATAAACTGGTTATTATTTCAATGAATGTTTGTTTTTTTTAATATTGTTTCATTTATAAAATTTATTTTGAAAATCCTATTTATTAACAAATCCTTGGATTCATAATGTTTTATAAATACAAGGGGTGTAAGAAAAGTATTTGGGAAAAATTATTATACCTATACTCACCCCCTATTTATGAACATTAGTTGGTTGGAAGATGTTATGAAGTATCAAATATATAAGGGAATGAAATCAAAATTATTGTTTTGTGGATTATATCTTGGATGGTAAAGCAATGAAGAAGAATGGGTTTTTATAGATGAGATTACTAATGGAGTTTTTATCTAGTGTCGATATTTCATTAGCACTTCATTTTTTAGGATATTATTATGACAAATCTAACACCCCAAGCTTCCATGGTATGCTTCTCTTTGAATAACACAGTAGTGTGTGTTGTACGCAAGTTCGAGTTCTAACATACACTACAACAAATCAAACTCGCCATTATGAATAGTAATACCCACTTTTTTATATTTTATAAATTTTATATTTCAAAATGGACATCATTTTTGGATTTGGAATATTGAAATTATCTTAGGGTGAATTATTTGTATTTCTATGAAAACATTCAATTTTTTATGAATAGTAAAAAAACACTAAGTTATATTTTATAACTTAATTTTTATTTAAATAATTATTGATTTTATTTAAATTTATTTATGGTAAAAATAAATACATAGTACCTATATAATTTCAATATAATTAATTGGATTTAGTTTAGAATAATTTTAGATACATAAACATTTTATTGAAATCTACTCCATCTTTTACCCACCTCCTAGGAATATTTGGAAATTCACATAAAACATAATTTTACCAATTCTGTGAGTGGAATTTTGAAAATCTTATAGACACGGTTAATATCAAGGAGTAAAATGTGGTTCAATAAGATAAAAATAATAATTGGTGAATAGTAACTTTTTACTTTTATTTACCACGATTAAAAGTAAATATTGTAAATAAAGGTAAAAATGATAAAATTATTACCCTAACACATGTCATAATTCTATTGGAAAAGTATAATTCGACCAAAAACAACCTTATGAATAAAATGTGAATATATTTGGTCCACTTTGATTAGATTAGGACATTTATTATTATTTTATTCAAAGAAGTGTTAAAAAGTTAAAATCTACGTTTAATAAGTAAAACATTTTTCATATAGAAATATACATAAGATAAATTCTATTATAAATATTAATTAAAAAGGTAAAAAGATTTAAAACATAATGGTTTTTTATTTATAATTTTTAGACATTGAATAATAAAATATATTTATGACACAATAATGATGCAGTATTTTCCATTTTAATGAATGAATCAAATAATTGGTATTATAAATGTTAAAATAAATTTAATTTGAAGGTTTTGATGACATCCATGAATGTTATTTGTTAATATTACTTGTTATTATTTCTTAAATGAATTCAGTTAGAATTAATAAAGTAATGAAGAATTTGAAAAAATAAATTATTAAATAGTTTCAAAATTACCATAAATGAGTTCATAAAACTAATATTATATTATTCATTGATATTATATTCCTAAAAATATAAGGTTTGGCCAAATAACATAAATAATGATAGTTGTATTATTAATGGAGCACATGGAGGACACTTGTAAGATTATAGTAAGTTTATTAATTATATTATAAATAATACAAAGATACATGGTAAATGTCAAATTTTTTAACTAAGAGTTAAATCAAAATGATAAAGTTAATATAGTGACCCAAACCTGTCTAAAACGTATTGGTTGAGTGTTTTTAGACCTATCCACGCCTTAACCTTTAAATAATATACTTTTGAGCCATTATAAACCGAATATGAATTTATTATAAAATAATATTTCTAGCTTTTCCTAAGGTGCCCCTCATCTCTCTTATAAAAGGGAACTCCCCCTTCTCTCAAATTAATACCTACAAAGCCATTTGGTTCAGCCAAAAACCTACCCAAATATTCTCTAAGATTCCCTCACATCAACCTAGAGGCCTTATTATGATCATAATTCAATCTTTTGGATCCCATTAGATCAATCCAAAAGGAAGAACCCAAATAAGAAGTAATGTTTTCACCACACTCTTTCAAGTTCCTTTCTTCTTCCACTTCTTATTTCTTTGTTATTTCAATTCATAAATAATAACTCCAATTTTTTATATATATTGTGATGTTATTATAAATATGGTACAACCATATTTAGTATTCTATTATTCCTTTGAATGACATGTCACCATATGTGTGTATGTACGACTTACCGTCTCCACGCCAAGGTGTAATTTTTATTCAAAACATTATTATTTGGATGGGTATGATAATGATGTGTAATTGATGTAAATAATAGATATAACACGATATTGATTCTGTATATATTATATACCATCAAATTATATATTATTTTAATATCATAATAATGATATTGTCGCTCGTGCGTACGTACGGACTACCGTCTCCACGAACACGATAAGATTCATTCCTCATCGTATCCATTCAAGACTAATTCTCAATTGATGATTAAAAGTAATTGTTGAGAACTTTATATAAATATAGATATGAATAAAATACAACCAATACATTACAAACACTACTTACATAGAAATTTATATAAAGAAAAACGAATTAGTTAACACCCGAAACAACGATAATACTATGATATTATAAACAATGAAATGTTAAAAGATCATATATGATATAATTTTAATGTATATGATCCTTTTATATTTTAATAACAATTATTTCACCATTATAAATGAGGTAAACCAACCCTATACCAAGTAAAAGTACAAGGTAAGGTTTTATTTCACAATCTATTCATTATCCAAGATTATTTATACATAATTATCTACTAGGATATCTTTATCATCCACATCCATATATCTCAAAAATGCATTTCATATATTTCTTAATATTTTACAGACTATGGTTTAATGTCATTTATATCTTTTTTTGAATTTTTATTAGATTTTTATAAAGGAATCTTTCTTTCATTTTCCAAACAAGGTCCTTTTTAACCTTTTCAATAGAATTAAGGTAAGAATGACTTTTTTTAACTTATACGGAGGCTGTAGCTATTTTCCACTATTATAATATATTCAAGGCTTCCCTTAAAACTTATCAAAATATTTTCAAAGTAAATATTTTATTTTATAGTTTTGTGACTTTTAAATGTTTACAAAAAAGGGATATTTCTCTCAAATAGTTTTGATTTCATCTATGTCAACATCCTTTGATGGATTTTAAGTTTATTTGAAGTTGATTTATTATGATTATGAAATTCCACATTATATTGAAGGTTTTGTGATATGTTTGATTATGGATGTGTTATTATTATACCATTCATGGTTTAGAGAGAAAGTATTGACATTTCATATGCTAGTTTTAATACGAATGTTTATGTTATGTTTAAACCTATTCATATGAGGAATGCATTGGACTTATTAAGTGATGGTTGGAGCCCGCAATAACTCCTCAATGCATCAATAGGTCTCATTAGACAAACTAGTGTCTTGGCACAAGTCCTTGAAACAAATTTATTTGTAGTCTTTGCACAAGGCCTTGAATGTGTGGTTATAATAATCTGGCATTATGCATTCCATCATTATGAAAGTGGTTATAGATATTGAATGTGATTATTAGACTAGTAGAATATCCATGTGAATAAGTCAATGGAATTATTTCATTTTATTTTTTCCATATTATGTTGAAGTTCATATTTAAAAGGCTTTTGTTTTAGTTATACATTTCCTTAAATGATTATACTTATTTATAAAATTTTCCACTGTATTGTTATCCTTACTAGGAATTTAAGATCACCCCTTTTATATGATTTATTTTTTCTAGGATGTGAATAAGTATTTTATGAATTATCTTTAGTGATAATATAAAGGGATATGAGTGTGGAGACAAGATGTTGCTGTATTTTTTACTTTATGATGTAATGTAAACATTATGAATGTATCTAGTGATTCTAAGGCTACTAAACTAATCGTTCTTTCGGGACCTGATCTTTTGTGATCATGTCAATGTTATGTAATAATGAACCAACTCTGGGTAACTGGGATCAGGGTGTTAAAGTTTGTATCAGAGGAGGGTTAGTACAATCCTTGGATGTTAGATTTATATAAACACTTATTAGAGCACATAGACCTAAGATAGATGTTGAGGATTATTATAGAAGAACATCATAAAATTTTGGTATAGTATAAATTTTGTGAGTTTTCCAAGAAATACATCCTAGTATGGATATGAGCAGGTAGAGGTGGCATTGGCACAGATGTAACTAGGGTTAAAACCCAAAAACACTGCTTTGTGCTAGACTCAAATGAGAACTGGTTCACTACAACGGGCCTTGCTGCACTCTTTGATATGACACTCTCGGGGGATATGATTAGGATAATTCATATTTTATTTACAAACCAATATGAATTGTTTATGAGTATATACTTCCTCAAATAAAACATTTTTATGATTATGGATTATATCTATAAATGGTTTAATTTATGTTAATTGTTTTACAAGTTTGGATTTATGTATTGTGATTCATAAACTAATCCAGTGTATTCTATAGTTTAGAAATGGATCCTAGTGGAAGAAATGGAAATCATATCAATGCATTCATTCCATGTAGGTATTTCCCTCTTGCTCAAGATAATTATAGTGGACCTGGTGATGCAACTAGTGCTGATCGTCTAATCACCATACTGGGACAACTCACTTAGGTTATGAATAATAACCTTACCGGTATAGAGCACCCAGATCCACAACATTGAGGATTAATGTTATATCACATCATGAGGAAACAACCACCAACATTCAATAAGAGTAAAAATCCACTAGTATCTGAGCAAAGGATAAATTCTGTAGAGAAAATATTCCATGCCATGGGGAGTAGTGAAAGGGAAAAAGTTATCATGGAAGTTTACCACCTCACTGGAGATGTTAATCAATGGTGGTCATTTATTCAAAACACGAAGGAAGATGAAGAATTATCAAAAATGGAATGGAGGTCTTTTAATGAGCTATTTTTGGAAAAATACTTTTCTTGTGACCATCGAGCAGATATGGATGGGTAATTTCCGAGTCTGAGGTAAAGGAGGATGATAATGTCGCATAGTTTGAGGCTAACTATACAAGGTCAGCAAGGTATGATTAAGATTATATACTTAACCCAAGAAGTAAGATTGATCGTTTCAATGATGGGTTAAAATTGTCTCTCTGTCAAGCATTAGCCTCACAAACCTTCTCATTTTACGAAGATATTGTCTCATTCGCTATCAAGATATAAAAATAATTATCTAAGTCTTATGACATTAAAAAAATGCAAGAGAAGAAGATATCTGTTGATCACTCTATTAATAGAAATAAGGGGAAGAAGGGAAAGGTTGATTATCCATCCTGTAGTAAATGTGGAAAGAGTCACCCATGTACTTTCTTGAAATGAATGGGAGTCTATTACAAGTGTGGGAAACGACCAAAAAGCTCGTTATTGCAAGGGGAATAAAGAAGATACTGATGTTCAATGCTACAACTACAGGGAGATGAGAAATTATTCAAATGAATTTCCTAATCATTAGGGAAACTTACGTCAAAAAATTCCAAGGGATCAAGGCCATTCTTATGCTATCACTACTGCAGAGGTAGAAGCTCTGAAAGAGGTGGTGGTAGGTAATTTAATGGTTTCCTCAAGTTTAGCTGATGATTTATTTGATTCTGGATCATCAAATTGTTTCATATAAACCCTGTTTACTATGAAAAATAGATATTTACAATTTAATTTAACAAGAGATTTGTCAGTTAAAACTCCTAAGTAAAGTATTTTGGCAACAATGTTTTGGGAATCAGTCCCCATTAGAGCACATAAATGTTCTTTTTGTGGTTATATCATCGTCATACCCATGATTAAATTGGATATAATCCTTGGTATGGATTGGCTTTAGGACCATGATGCGAATATTTATTGTAAGAAGAAGGCGGTTACGATTTTTGATGATGATGATAAAGAACACCTTATCTTTAGAGCAGAATCTTCACCACCTGATTCTTATCTAGATCCACCCCAGAAGTTCAACTAAATTCAATTATCGTGGAGGAAGAGAATGAAATAACTACGGGTGAGTAAAGTAATGTTCAAATAGAGGATGTAACTATTGTGAGAGAACATTTTGATGTGTTTCCGGACCATTTACCTGGACATCCTCTAGAAAGAGAAATTGAGTTTTCCATTGATTTAATTTCTAGTTCAAGGCCCATATTGAAGACCCCTTATAGAATAGACACTATGGAATTAGTTGAACTGAAGAATCAACTATAGGAATTGATTAATAAGGGATTTATTTTCCATAGTTTTTCTCCATCGGGAGCCCCTATCCTTTTTGTTAAGAAAAAGGATGGATCAATGAAGTTATGTATCGAGTACAGGGAAATCAGTGCTATAACAAATAAAGAACAGGTATCCCATACCTTGCATTGATGATTTATTTGAACAACTTCATGGAGATAAATACTTTTAAAAGATTTACCTTCGATCTGGATACCATCAGTTGTGTGTGAATAAGGAAGACATTCTGAAGAAAACATTTTGAACCAGGTACAGGCATTATGACTTTACAGTAATTCCTTTTGGGCTGACTAATGCACCCTCTATTTTCATGGATCTAATGAAAGGATTTTTCAAGAAATATCTTGATGATTTTGTAGTGGTATATATTGATGATATATTGGTAAATTCCAAAAGCTACTAAGATCATGAAAATCATTTGCGCATTATCCTAAACACTATTAGATGACATGAATTATATGGGATGTTTGGAAAGCCTGAATTCTAGCATCAAGAGATTTATTTTCATATCCATATTGTCTCTAATGATGGAATCTCTATTGATACTTCTAAGAACAAGGAAATCCCATAATGTCCATCACTGATGAGTATAACTGAGGTACACTATTTTATTGGTTTATTAGGTTATTATCAGCGTTTCGTCCAGAATTTTTCCTGATTGGCTAACCCATTAACAAAGATCAAACGTAAAGGGGTTACATTTGTCTGAACAAAATAGTGTGAAAAATGTTTTGAAGAGCTAAAGAGAAGACTAGTCATTTCTCTTATATTGACTATACCATTGGGGGATGATGGGTTTGTTATTTATAGTGGTGCATCAAAGAAAGGACATGGTTGTGTCCATATGCATAATGATAGATTTATTGCCTATGCATCATGACAGATGAAAATTAATGAGAAAAACTATCCTACTCTTGATCATGAGTCGGCATCTGTAATATTCGCTTTGAATATTTGAAGACACTACCTCTATGTTGAAAATTTTGAGATTTATACTGATCATAAGAGTTTGAAGTACATTTTCTCATAGAAAGAACTCAACATGAGGAAAATGTGATGGCTTGAACTACACAAGGATTTTGATTTCACGATACACAACCACTCAAGGAAGGAAAAAAAATGTGGCAGATGATTTGAGCAGAAAGGATCATGGAGTTTTGACTAAAATGATTGTTGAAAGGGATCCTATTTCATGGATATAGTAATGATGGATATGGGAATCACCATGGAAGGTGAAACATCAATACTTTTTCAAATGGTTGCTTGACCATCATTACTAGAAATGATAAAGAGTTCTTAGATCGATGATGAATAGTTTCAAAAGACTATTAAAGCTATGAATGATGGGATGTTGAGTGACTTTGTGTATGAATATGGAATTTTGAAATTTGGGAAGAGACTTTGTGTTCCAAATATTCCTGATCTAAAAAGGGAATTGTTGGATGATGCTTATTGTTCGAATTTTTCTATACACCCTGGGAGCACCATGATGTATAGAGATTTGAAGGAACATTTTTGGTGGGACAACACGATGGGGGAGATTTCTGATTTTGTGTCACGATGTATGGTTTCTCAACAAGTGAAAGCTGGAAGGCAACAGCCTGGAAACGTCATGCAACCTCTTCCCATACTAGAGTGGAAATGGGATAATATCATGATGGACTTTGTCATGGGACTACCAAGGACTCCTAGAAGGAATGTTGCAATATGGGTCATTGTTGATCGTCTTAACAAGTCAGCACATTTTCATGTTATAAGGGATGATTTACCACTTGAACGTCTAGAAATTCTATATATTAATGAATTGGTGAGACTTCATGGAGTACCCATATCGATTGTTTCTGATCGTGATCAACATTTTACATCAGGATTCTGGAAAATTCGTAGAATGCCCTGGAAAATGAACATCATATGAGCACTGACAACCACCCCCAAACTAATGGACAATCAGAACAAACTATTAAAACCTTAGAAGAAATGTTGAGATCATTCTAACTTGACATTCAAGGTAAGTGGGATCAATATTTACCTTAGGTAGAATTTTCCAATAACAATAGCTTCCATTTAAGTATTCAGATGGCATCATATGAAGCATTATACAGAAATACATGTCGCACACCAACCTGTTGGGACGATATTGTTGAAAGAAAACTCATAGGACCAGAACTAGTGGAGGAAACGATGGAATAGGTGAAGGTAATACAATATCACATCAAAGCAGCTCAAAGTAGGCAGGAGAGATATGCCGATAACCGAAAGAATGATTTGGAATTTCAAGTAGGAGATCATGTTTTCATGAAGGTATCTCCCTAGAAAGGGGTTATATGTTTCAATAAAAAGGGTAAATTGATTCCCATGTATATCGGACCTTTTGAAATTCTAGAACCATTTGTGGTCATAGCATACCGTTTGGCAATGCCACCAAGACTCTCCAAAGTTCATGATGTGTTACACATATCACTATTGAGAAAATACATGTGTGACCCAACACATGTATTCACCTATGAGGAATTAGAACTGGAACTCGATCTGTCTTATTGCAAAGAGCATGTCAGGATTCTTGATACCAGAGAACAAGTGTTAAGAAAATGGACGACTCGTCTAGTTAAAGTTCTATGGAGAAAACATAATATGGAAAAGACAACATGTGATCCCGAGGAACATATGATGAATAACCACCCATGTATTTTTATGCAGTAATTTCTATAAATTTAGAGGATGAGATTATTTGAAGGAGGGGAAAATTTAACATCCCAAGCTTCCCCGGTATGCTTCTCTTTGAATAATACAAT
The DNA here is from genome assembly GCA_963277665.1 of Viscum album. NCBI lineage: Eukaryota > Viridiplantae > Streptophyta > Magnoliopsida > Santalales > Viscaceae > Viscum > Viscum album. The sequence goes on along the minus strand of OY728148.1, from coordinate 291,903,518 downwards.
AGCGTGTGTTGTACGCAACTTCGTGTTCTAACACACACTAAAACCAATCAAACTGGCTGTTTTGAATAGTAATACCATTATTTTTGAAATTTTATAAATTATATCATTCAAAATGGACTTCATTTTTGGATTTGGAATATTGAAATTATCATAAGATTATTTTTTGGTATTTTTCAGAAAACATTTAATTAATGAATAACAGTGGAAAAACACTAAGTTATAGTTTAAAAGGGAAATTTTTTATAAATAATTATTTTTTTTATTTTAATTAAGGTCAAAATATATATATAATACCTATATAGGTTCAATGTAATTCATTGTAGTTAATTTAGAATAATTTTAGATATATAAAAATTTTATCGAACTTTTCACCGTCTTTTACCCACTTCATAAGAGAATTTAGAAATTCACATAATACACAATTTTACAGCTTCTGTGAGTGGAATATCAAAATTCTGAGAGACACTGTTAATATCATTGATTTAAATGTGGTTCCATAAGATAAATTTTTTTGGGTGAATAGTAACTTTTTACTTTTATTTACCACGGTTAAAAGTAAATACCATAATTAATGGTAAATATGATATTATTATTACCCTAACACATGTCTTAATTCTATTGGCTATGTATAATTCGTCCAAAAACAACCTTAGGAATAAAATATGAACCACTTTGGTCCATTTCGACTAGATTAGGACATTTATTATTCTTTAATTCAAAGAAGAGTTAATAGAGTTAAAACAAACATTTAATAAGTAAAAAACTGTTAATATAGGGTTATACATAAGATAAATTCGATTATAAATATTCATTAAAAATATAAAAATATTCCCTTCATAATGGTATTTTATTTATAATTTTTAGACATTGAATAATTAAATATATTTATGACACAATAAAGATGCAGTATTTTCCTTATTAATGAAAGAATAAAATAATTGGTATTATAAATGTTAAAATAAATATGATTTTAAAGTTTTGATGACATAAATGAATTTTATTTGGTAATATGTCTTTTTATGATTGCATAAATTAAATTTTTTAGAATTAATAAATTTTTTATGACTTTAAAAAAAATCAATTATTAAATAGTGTCAGAATTTACATAAATGTGTTTTTAAAACAATTTTTATATTATTAATTGATATTCTATTCCTAAATATCTAAGGTTCGGAAAAATGAATTATATAATGATAGGTGTATTATTAATTGACCACTTGGAGGTCTCTTGGAAGTTTATAGTATGATTATAAACTATATAATTTAAAAATACAAAGAGGCATGGTAAATGTCAAACTATTTAACTAAGAGTTAAATCAAAAAGATAAAGTTAATATAGTGACTCAAACCTGTCTAAAACCTATTGGATGAGTGGTATTCGACCAATACCAAAATTAAACTTTAAATAATCTACATTTGAGCCATTATAAACCGAATATGAATTTATTATAAAATAATATTTCTAGATTTTCGTATGGTGCCGCTCACCACTCTTAAAAAAGGGTACTCCCCCTTCTCTCAAATTCATACATTGAAAGCCTTTTGGATCAGCCAAACCCTGCCAAAATATTCTCTCAAATTCCCTCAATTCAACATAGAGTCCATAATGTGATCATAAGGCCAACCTAGGGATCCCTTTTGATCAAACCAAAAGGAAGAACCTGAAGAAGAGGTAATGTTTTCACCACCCACTTTCATGTTCCTTTCTTCATCAACTTCTTCATTCTTTGTTAGTTAAATTCTAAAATAATAACTCAAGTATCTTCTATATATTGTGATGTTAATAAAAAAATTTTAAAACCATATTTAGTATTCATTCCAATTTTTTAATGACATGTCACCATACATGCGTACGTATGACTTACCGTCTCCACGTCGTGGTGTAATTGTTATTCAAAACATTATTATTTTGATGGGTATGATAATGATGTGTAATTGATGTAAATCATAAATATAACATGATAATTATGTTTTATATATGATATTACATACAATTATATATTATTTTAATATCAAAATAATGATATTGTCGCTCATACGTATGTATGGACTACCGTCTCCACATACTTGATGAGATTCATTCCCCATCGTATGCATTCAAGAATAATTCTCATTTGATGATTAAAAGTAATTTTTATGAACTTTATATCATTCTGGATATGAATATGATACAACCTATCCATAAAAAACATGGTTTGCGTAACAAAGCATATAAAGTAAAATTAACCAGTTAACACCCGGGACAACGATAATAATAATCCAATATTAACAATGTAATGTTAAAAGATCATATTAATTTATATGATTATTTTATAATTTAATAATTATTATTACACCACTATACAATAGTTTGACAAACCCTAGGCCATGTAAATGTACAAGGTAAGGGTTTATTTCACAATCTCTTCATTATCCGAGATTGTTTATACGTAATTATCTACTAAGACATCTTTATCATCCACATCCTTGTTTCTTACAAATGTATTTCAAATAATTATTACTATTTTACAGACTATGGGTTAAAGTCATTTATACCCTTTTTTGTCTTTTTATAATAATTTTATAAAAGAATCTTCTTGTCATTTTCCAAACAAGGTCCTTTTTAACCTTTTCGACATAATTAAGGTAGGAATGTATTTTTTTAACATATATGGCGGGTGCGGCTATTTTCTGCCATTATAAAATCTTTAAATATTTCCTTACAAGAATAAAAGGATATATTCAAATTAAATGTTTTATTTTATAATTATGTTACATTTAAATGATTTCAAAAAAGAGATATTTCTCTCAAATAGTTTGGATTTCATCTATGTCAACATCCCTTTATAGATTTTAAGAATATTTTAAGTTGATTTATTATGATACAAAACTTTCTCATTGTATTGAAGGTTTTTTGATATGTTTGGATGTTTATTTTTTATTTTTATACCATTCTTGGTTTATGGAGAAAGTATTCACATTTCATATGCTAGTTTTAATAGGAGTGTTTATGTTAGGTTTAAACCTATTAATATGAGGAATGCATTGCAATTATTAAGTGATGGATGGGTCCTATTATAGCTCCTCGATGCATCAATAGGTCTCATGAGACAAACTAGTGTCTTGGAACAAGGCCTTGAAAAAAATATTATTTGTAGTTTTGGCACAAGGCCTTGACTATGTGGTTATGATTGTATGGAATTATGGATTCCATCATTTTGAAAGTGGTTATTTATATTGCATGTGATTATTAGACTAGTAGAATATCCATGTGAATAAGTAAATGGAATTATTTAATTTTATTTCTGCCATATTATGCATAAGATCATGTTTGAAAGGATTTTGTTTTAGTTATACATTGCCTTGAAATTTTATGCTTATTTTTTATTGTTTTTTCTATATTGTTATCCTTTCTGGGCATTTGATCTCACCCCTTTTCTATATTTTATTTTTCCCAGTATGTGAAGAATTATTTTATTAATGACCTACAGGTATAGTATAAAGCGATATGAGTGTGGAGACATGATGTTGTTGTAGTTTTCACTTTATTATGTAATGTAAAATTTATGAATGTATCTAGTGATTCTCAGGCTACTAAACAAATCAGTCGTTCGAGACATGACATTTTTTTATCATGCCAATGTAATTTAAAAATGCACTGACTCTAGGTAACTGGGGTCGGGGCGTTACAACAATGATAGACTTCATTTTGGGTTTCACAAACTATTTCACTATAATTTTAAAAAAAATCAATTATTTTCTTTATTTTTTTATTTTAAAAAATATATGATCCCCTTATATATTGTACGTAAGAACCCCATTTTAATGCCAAAAATTTTCATGAAACATGAATTTTGGGTAATGGTGAAGGGTCAACCCCCAATATGAGGTGTTATAGTATTTTGTAGTGGTTATATATTGTAATTCATAAAGAATAATGATGTGATTATAACATAATGGGAATCAATCAAACTCGGATCCCTCTATGTAAGAGAAACATTTAATATAATGGGAGGGTTTTCACCATTATTTACTGGGTTTCACCATCAATACCTTGTTCACAACACATTGGTTGGATAAAATTGTCTAGTACTACTATAGACAGGGGTATTTCTTTATGGTATTAATTTTCATGCTATAATGTGACCCTGATATGGGGGAATCACATCATGACACGGATGGTCACATCGAAATGGGTCTATGTATATTTTTTATTATTTGGAACTACTCATTGTATAGTTATCCCATCTTCATGTTTGAATTCATGATGGGGGATATTTTTTCCATCCTCTCATCATCCTCCTTAGATTACATTGCTCACCTTAGATCATGTGGAATCCAAGATAGTATTCTTTTTCTAAATATTATGTAATTTTATTACCTTCCCATTTTTCATTATTATTCTTCTATTTCAAATATGTTTCTTTATTTTATTTATGGATTTTATATTTGATTCTATAAAATAATTGTACATAACTATTTATTCATTTTTTGTTACTCGTTTTTCATGTATAGGAGGACAAACAATTATGGATTATCGTGTTCATTTATTTTTCAAGGGTTTTATTTTTACTTAATTTATTAATGAATTATTTTTTGATATGGGAGAATATTGGTCTTTATATTATGGTTACTAATTGGGGTTATATTCAATTATTTGGCTCAGTTTCTTATTGTAAATAGACCTAACTATTTGTTTTGTGGTTTTGGGATTTTGGAGTTGGCAGATATGTTTACTAGTTATTATACATATTAGGGATTTTGTGTTTAAATGTAATTTTTTTTAGTTTTAAATAGTTTATATCGTTTCTTCAGTTCTTGGTGAATTTCATTGTGATATTGTATTATAAAATTTATTGTTGGTTGAGGTATCTATAATTTAATTTACTATGTATCGTCACTTTTTATTTTATTTTAGGGTTTCAATCATAATTTTCATATTTTATCATATTGTATTATGTTTTTTATCTCATAACATAAATTGGGAAGGAACCGAGAAGTATAAATGTCAAAAATGATTGAAAGTATTTCTAAATGGGTCGTTGGTGGTTCCATGGTTTAATTAATACTGGTGGACATCATTATTGATTTTTTACGGGTGAGAGTGACTTGAAATTGTTTTATTTAATGAAATTGTTTAAATAAAATATCATAATAAATGTGGTAAAATAAATATTTTCTTTAAAACATATCTATTTTAAAATATGGGGTGTACAAGTTGGGATTTTGGTAAGGGAATATTGAGATAAATGATGAAAAGTTGTACTTTTTCAATATTTTTTTATGTATTTTGTTAGTTTTAGTTTAAATTATATCCACAAGGGAATATTTTTTAACCAGATTTGTTTTTTTTGAACTAGTGTAGAAAATTACATATTATTTATTTGAATCTTTTTTCCCAATGTTGTGTTCCAGTTAAATAAAATTTTTCTCATATCAAATATTTCAAAATTATAATGTAACCTTATAAGATAAGTTCCCTTGAGTGATGGTATATTAATTCAGTTTGAATTTTTTTAGTTTTATTTTCATAGGTCCATAAAACCTAAGGGTTCCATTTAGATGGGTGTAAGTCCTTGATGTTATCCATGTGATGGGTGGTTTGTTCCTGGAATGATTTTGGGAATATCATTAAAAAAAATTGATAAAGAGTTTGTCACTTTAGTTCCCTATGTGAGAGCCTCATGATTTGTCATTAGACATTAAGGTGGAAATTAGTACATATGTTCTTCAAAATATAATTAATTCTAGTTTCATTTGATGGAGTCCTTTTAATGTAATAATCCATTTCATGTATCTAGAGACGGTATAACATATGTGGGATGATTCTATTTTTTTGGAAGATAATGTTATGTTTAGATCCCCAATACCTTTGTCTTTTTTCATTTAGGGAAATGTGGTTGGGAATGTATCATATTATGTAAAGAGATTTGTGTGGCAGCCCCTCAATGGTGGGTTGATACATATAATGGTTGAAAACATTGATGAACATACAGTTTAATGGTTTCTATGAGGGTTTTATTTACTTTTTTATTGGGTTTTTTATATTACTATTTTACTCAATAAGATGCCACTCTCTTTAGATGAGCTATTATGTATACTTTTTTATGCAGAGGGATTTATGAAGAATCTATATGATAGATAGTGGTTAACAATTTGAATATGATGGTGGATAATATAATGTAGATATGCCATGGATATTTCTATTATCATACCTAAGGTAAGAACATGAAAATTACAGACAAATATTATTTTACTGATTGATTCTTCAATGATCTACATTATTAGAGTGCATCATGGGAGTTATACCATCATGTAGTGGGAGAAAACCCCAATGATGACATATGACATTTGGGATCGATCTAGTGATTCTCAATTTGTAAGCTAGGGAATTTTTCTGTTAATGAACAGTGACATGAGATTGGATATGGATTCAGTATTTGGATTTCATATATCATATGGTTGGGAATAAGTTTTTTGTAAACATTTTTTTAGAATGGGATTGAAGTTATGTTTTTAAATTCTTTTTAAGCCCTTATTTATTAACTATTTTATTTTCCTTTTCGATTTTATATTTTATATTAATATTTGGCCCTTATTTTTTCTTATTTTTCAATATTTCTTAATATTACAATATTATAGATGATATTGTAGTGTTTCATTTATTTATAGGTAGTTGGACGATTGATGGGTTTGGTGCACTCTAATTAGTGACTCTAATTAATATAGAGAGATCTCTAGGTGATTTCATAATATGAGGGGATATATGTGTTGTGTATTTTTTTCAAGGTTTTATATGAGTTATAGATCATTTGTAGGATGTACTATATTTATATTGGTAGTTTTGGGGTGATTCTAGAGGTGGGTGGTATTACCTGTAGGTATATCTTACTTCCGGTTTTGGAGTGGGTGAGTTATATTATGGATATAATTATACCATGTCCTCATATTTTCATATAAATATCCTTTATCTGTAACACTCTTTGAATTAAGGAATCAAGGGAATTCTACATGGTTCTTGGACTCACCGCTACCTCTATACAAAACATGGGTTTCAACATACTCATACAATCACCATATTTTATTTTAGGAAAAGATATAATATGGATTTAGTGGTAAATTTGGGTTATAGTAGGTTGTTGGGAATAAAAAGTTTTCAATAGATACATTATGACCTTGGATGAAGGAAATATTTCTTCTTTTACATTTATACTTATACTAAATCTATACATTCCAATATTATAAAATTTTTATTTTTTTATCTATTATGATTTATAAATTTTTCAATTAGAAATTATGTTTCATTACTGATCCATCATAAATAATATTATATTGCTTATATATTTGAGACAATTGGGGACATATTGGAACCCCTTCTATGTTAACAGGTTTTAAAATTTCCTACCAAATTGATGGATCATATTGTGTTTTTAGTAGATCCAAGCATATGATATTTTGTTTAAAATCAAGGGATTAGACCCCCTTAAAATTTTTTATAATTTCACTAATTGTTAGTAACCATTAAAATATATAGAGGATATTCAACAGTATTATAGTCCCCATATGATGGTTTTCATTCAATCACGTTAGAATAATAAATTTTAAATTCTTATTAGAGATTGTGTTACTTTAAGACAATGTTAATTAGTAGTTGAGTTTGGATGTCGATTCAACGGAGTTGGATGTAAATTTAGAATGTCCATCATAGATTAAAAAAAACCCATGTGACAAGTAAATGAATAGTGTACTATGTTATAAATCTATGTCACAATCCGTCCCCTAGGTCCCGAGACTTTCTACCCCATTCCCACCTTCCATAGGCCATGGTCTATCAACTAGAAAAGAATGTGCATATCCTATAAAGGCTAGGAATTTGAAATTATACTAATACACCTGTACAAAAAAAATTTGGAAAGGTAAAAATAAAGTAAAATACTACTGTCACATGAAAAATACTATTAGTACAATAAAAATTGAAAGTAAATGGGTGGAATACAAACCCAATAAAAGAAAATAGCAAACAAAATGGTCTATAAGATTTTTGATAAGACATTTGCTGGAAACTCCACTTGATGTTTATGTGTAGAGTGGCTAGAAGAATACAAAGAATTACTCAATGTTTGGCTGATATCACTATTCACCGCATAGTCCAGGTCCAGCACGGTCTCTACTCAACTGTTCATCACCTTCATGGGGCATGACATGTGTTGGAGAATCTATTGTAGGGGTGATTAAATCATTAATTGGAAAGTCCCCCAAACACCAAAGGAAAGTCTACAAAGTAATACCTCCCTGAAAGATCAAAAAGAAAATAAAACTCACACTAGGTATAACAAATAGTATAGAAAGTAAAATTATTAGTCATAAAGATGATGATTTATACTGAGGATGGATTCATTATCTAGGCCTACTCATCACATGGGCCAACTGGATAATTGAGACCAGCTCATCTCTGGGGCCATATGGATCCCATATACCCACTCGTCTGGGGGCTAGCTAGATCACATAGACGCACTCATCTCTGAGCCAGCTAGATCACTAAGACCTTCTAATCTCTACGCTAGCAGGATCACATTGACATGCTCATCTCTTGGCTTGCTGGATCAATGAGACCCTCTCCTCTATTGAGCCAGTAGGATCACATAGACCCTCTCATATTGTGGCCTATTAGATCATAAAGATCCACTATTCTCTTATGCTTGATGAATCTCATAGACATGATCATCTTGGGTATAGGTAGATCACTAAGTCTGACTCATCTCTTTTCCAGTTGGATCACTAAGACCCACTCATCATATCCCTCAAGTCATAGTGGGCCATTTGGATTCTAGGTTGTAGTGTGCTTCATTCTGGAATGACCTACTCCTCAAGCCATTAGTCGCATATCAATTAAATCTAAATCTGAAATGGATTATTCTCATTATATGCACTTATCCAAACGGTTTCCACCATGTAGACGACGCACCAATTAGACACCCAAAATGAAATAGTTTGGTGTTTTAGTAAACAAGGTTTGGTTGTGTCTAGGCTTGGTCCGACCAGACTAGCCCTGCGTGGGGGTCCCATATTACCTGACACATTTTGGATGACCTGACCTAACCAGGTTTGGTCTGGTGTGCCCCGGTACATCATGTAAAATGGGATAAGAAAATTTCACCTTGTTGTACCCATCTCGGATCAGCCGTAGGTCCAACCTGTCGGGTCAGCTAGAAACCTGGATTCATCCTTCATGAACTACAATGGGATAGATGGTTCATTCCTATACTGGGATACCCACCCTTCAATGAATCACTAGTTACATTCTGCAGGTTATGTGGGGAATTTGACATGCCTAGGTTGTTGTGTCCGCTGAGCTCTATGCTAGCATCCCTTATCTGCACCTTTGGGACGCCCCTTCATCCTGGTGCTACCACAGTGGTTGGGGTGCCTTAGCCTAGAACCACCATCGAACTAAGGTTTTGTGAACTACTACCAATGCCGCCAACCATCTGAATAGAGTCTCCTCAGCTATTTAATTTCCATCATTGCATCATGATGAATGAGAAAGACAAATGAGGGAGTAAAAGAACAAGTCTCACATAAAACACTCAGAAAACGATTTGGTCCTTTTTCGTGTTGACCCGAATGTGTTATTGTTATAATAATATCATAGAATGAAGAAATAATATGGAATAATCATTGAAAATTATTTACCATATTCATCATGGAACATTCACCCTCTCATACAAACGTGTGATCCACGGGTTGACTTGTATGTGGGTTAACCAACATTCTTATTATAAAATAATGTACATGGAAAAGCAAAAAATAACATAAAATAAATCCCCATACCTGGGACAGGATTATTGGTCAAGGAATTTCCTGATCGTGCACCACCCTTCTTCATTCATGTTTCTCATCCCACAGTCACTATCAATTCCTAGAAGGGTGGAAGAAGGTGTGTTCATCATTCGTCACCACCACCCACCAATGCCTTAGAGAAATTCAAGGATTGTGTTAACAAACCTACATTTCATGTTAGGATAATATTGAAGAATGTGAATCAGCAGTTCTGTTATGCTATGTTGTAGTGTCGTTACACATACTAATTAATTATGATCATTAATGAGATTCATCGTCTTCTCGTCAATTCAATTCAGAGATGACGTGACACTGCTCAACGATGAAGAAGAAAATTAAAATAAAATTTTATAATATTTTACTTTTCTTATGAAATGTCTGAAAATTAACATTCACCCGCAAACCATGTTGTTTGAGTTTAATTTGTGCCTATGTAAAACACACCCTTAGATCCTTAAAAGAACTTTAATATTTCCATTCCTAGTTAATGTATATTTTTTATAATAATTTCAAAAATAAAATAATTTTTACTTAATAATTTTACTTATGGATAAAAAATATTATCCTCTATTATCCCACACAAAAAAATTTTAGGCCCTTTCTAGTTGAATCTCGATTATATGAGTTCAATGGTGCCCTCAATTTTTTTTATACAAGCACCTATTTAGAAGTAAGATAAACCTACTGACACATTTATTCAAGGAACCTAAAAAATAGTTCAAAAATATGTTCCTACCACTCCGAGCATCAGATTTACATGTAGTCTCAGAGCCTAAACATGAAATAATCCAATTTACATTTCAAACCAAAAATCAAGAAATTATTGGGTATTACAATATAGGTGTATAGAAGTTTATTAATTGTAATCCAAATTTTGGATATGAGATACCCATGATGAATCACTTTGTCTATCCTAAAATCATTTAGTTTTTCCTGAATCATGATAGAACCATGGTTAGGGAATGAAAAATGTGTTTATGGGTTGTGTTTTGGGAAATATTTCCTTATCAGTATCCATTATTATTTGTGGAATTTCATAATTTTTTTTACTGTTTCTATATAATAAAATAAACTCCATTATTAGATTAATTTGGTATCGAGGGGATTATTTGAGACATTTTGGATTGTTTTTGTTCTAAAAATGTATGGAAATTATATTTTAGATGCATATTTTTTTATAATAATCTAGTCCCTAACATAAAATTCAAGTGATGGAATGATATATGTTTAAAACCATTTGTGATTCTAATTTTATTATAACTATAAGGAAAAAATTTCTAAAGTGATTTAACCATTTTTTTTGAAAATAGGTTTTGTATTTTGGGAAACAATGTCAAAGGTGGGAGGTATCTATTTTTGTGAAATATTCTTGGATAATAATGATTATTTTTAATTTCAATGAATTCTTGAATGAATCCTGTGATATGATAATTTTTTAATTTAGAAGTCAATAACTATGTATACCATGTTTTCATGGGATTAAATGATTGTATTGGGAGTGATCTCACATTATTTTATCACGAAAGAAATTATATATTTTGATTATTTACAGTGATTCATTTTAGTATGGCTTATTGAATAGGATTTGATGTGAGGATCGAGTAGTTAGATATGAATACTGATGTATTTGATGGTTTAATAGTTTTTTGAGTTTTTAAAAAGATTCTTATTGTAGGAAGAAATATTAGTTTGAATTTATCTTTATTACCTAATTCTTATAGATTATAGGACAATAAGACATCAGTTAGAATGGAGGATTATTTTTCTCTATTTTTATGTTTTCTATTATTTTTGACAAATACATCAATAGTTTAGTAATGGGAATGAACATGTTAGTTTAATTAATAGTATTTGGATCTAACTATGTGTATATACATTTAGAAAATATAATTTGAGTGAGGTGATGTTGATATAAGAATGTTTTGTGATATATTTAGTGAATAAGATAAAAGTAATAATCTAATTTTGAGTAATGGTTATTGGATGGGAATCAAAAACAAAATTTTAATTCAAATGTTGAATGTGATGATATAATACTAGATTAAAAAATTGTATGTGTTAAGATTTATGGTCAATGAACCATCCAAACTTACGTAGAGGTATAATAGTAATAGTAGAGTCTTTGTAATGAATTGTATCTTTATCGGTTATAATTAAAATGGAATCATGTTTTATTTAATACGTGGAGGTTCATTTTATTATAGGAGGTGTGAAAAACTAGTGCAGAGGCCATATGATTATTTCTCAAAAATGAAGATATAATTAAACCTAGGTGGAAATGTATAATTCATTAATTTCTATATGTAAGATTAAATACTATAGTTAGGAGGGTTACACAAACAAATAAAGGTTTCCATATTATAGAGACCCAAGCTTGACATACATGGATGTTACATTTCTTTTGTAGAATAATTAATTTATAACAAAAACAGACACTAAATGACTGTAATAATTTAGTTTCTTTGGAAACTTGGAATATAATCTTCTAATCATGTTGAAAGATCTTCAAAATCTCCCATTATGATCTTCCTCTTTTGTTTTACTACCCAAAACCTTTCTTTAAATTATTCAGAAAAGAAAACATATAAAGGGTGAGCTCAGATTCTAAGTAAGGGTAAACATGGAGAACATTAAACAATCCATAAACATTAGAATGTAAAAACATGAACATAAAATCTAAACATCAAGATCATGATTAATGTCATAAAACATGGCAGTATAGAAGTCTTAGAACATAATGGAATATTTATCATGATAAAGTAACATGGGGATAAAACATGTAATTTTGGAAAACCATTAATCGCATGATATGATTTCCATAGTAGTCAGGGCATTGTTTCCAAGACCATTATAGTGGACAAAGTCCATTACTAAAATAGGTTTACTTGTCGTTCCGGCCGTGTATTACTAAAATGGATTTACTTTCCATTCTATCCATGTCTATCTCATGAGATACTAATCATTACCCAATAAATAGGAGGGAGATATAGGTCCCACCCATATAATATTGAAATCATTCTTATGTGTGCCACAAAATAATCATAAATCATTCATTATAACCTATAGAAGAAAATGGGTATCATAAACATCATCTCTTCATAACATAATCCATATAAAAAAATGGATATAATTTCATCATAAGAAAAATCAGACCTAGTAAATAATAGAGACATTATACTTGAAACATAAACATACTAAATAATGTCATCTTATATAGGAACTAGTTTTGTTAAGACACTTGAAATGAATTCATCATGAAAATATCCTCTGATCTTCAAAATCATTTTCCTTTCAAAAAATTAAATGTTATTTTAAAATTAGAGGATTTTTTTGAAAATAATAATTAAATCATGTAGAGGAAGATTCATTAAAATAATGCATTATGAAACCATAAATTCCATTCATGCAGTATATGTTAAAATAAACAATCATCTCATACTTTTTTAGGAAAAGTAAAAAGTACACCGTATGGTAAACAAAATAAATATTCCATCCTTACCACATATTAAAAGATAAAAAGTGGTAAGAATGAATTTCAAGATACATGGAATAATAATAATAAATTTTTGACAACATTTTTATAAAACATGGACATGGATGATAAATAAAACCCTAGTAAATACTTACGAATAAACAATCTCAGATAATAATGAGATTGGAATAATTATCCCTTATCTTTGTTCTAATATGATTTGTATGTATCCAAAAATCATGTATAATGATTCAAATAATGTCATTTTCGTATTCCAGAATCATATTCATTGTTATGATATCATATATGGTCATATTCTTATCTTCTTATTAGTAATATTTCATTGCTACTTGTTATTCGGGTGTTCATTGATTTATGTTCTTATGCGTGTTTTGTAGAATAAATTCTTATTCCTATCTTTAGGATATAGATAAATAACTTAAAGAATGGTATTAGTGTAATATATTTCATATTTATTCATTCAATTCTTTTATATAATCATTACTTAATTAAGATGATGTAAAACGAATCACATCACATCATGGAGACGGTAGGTCGTACGTACGAACGAGTGATCATATCATTCCCATGATTGTGGAATTGTATTTAAGTGTATGGTGTATAATATTTATGATTAAATATCACTTTACAATAATCATACATAGTTATTTCTTCCATTTTTATACCCATCCAAGTATGTTAGTGATGAAAAAAAACATTACAACATGGCATGGAGACAATAAATTGTACGTACACACGCGTGGTGATTTCATTTTTTTTCATATGATGGATAGAAAATAGAATATGGGTTTTTCATATTCACCATAACATATCAGTATACATGTCATACTTTAGTTATTACTTAATAATAAAATAACTCAAATAGATGAAGTATGAGAAGAAATAAGTTTGAAAGAATCGGTAAAAGATATTAGCTCTTCTATGATGTCCATCGGCCTAACCTTCCCTTAGGGCACAAATTATTGTCTATGAAGAAGACCATGACTTCTAGTAGGTTTCTAGGAAGTGGAAAAGTGAAATGTACAGGCTTTGGACGAATTTGAAACCTCAAAAATGTTTTTAAGTGGAGAGGGAGGAGGTGCCCTTTTATAAGAGAGGAGAGGGGCACCTTTTGAAACCTAAAAAATATTAATTTATAATAAATTTAAACTCGATGTATAAACCTCAATAAACGACTCAATTATAATATGAGATGAGATAGGGTTTTAATCTAATCATTCTATAAAATTTAGACATGTTTTATGTTTATTTTAAACTGTATCATTTTGATTTATCTTTATTTAATCTATTTAATTTTATATGTGGTAATAATATTCTAAATTTTAAATTGTAATTAATATAAAATTATATATTTTAAATATCCCATAATTTTATACTTTATAACCTTTTGGACCATATAATTTTCATTTTGTAATTTTTAAACTTTTTTTGTGATTTTTAAATAATATAATAATAAGTTATTTTTATAAAATACCAATAGGGTAAATGTTGACACTATTCATTATTTGAATTTAAATAAAATAAAAATAGAGAATATATTTGAAAAAATATATTTAAAAGGTTACTAACATTTCATATGAATCTAGAAAATTAGTGGAGCATATAAACTAGTTCATATAATATTTATTTTAAAATTTTTAAAACCATTTATTTGATATTTCTCTTAATAAAATAATTAATGTAACTTATTTTTATAATTATTTAATATATTTATTTGTTTCATAATAATTAAAAATAAATACCATGATTATTATAAATCTAATATATTTCATTATAATACTTTTTGTCAAATTTATCTTCTAAAACACCAAATTTTTAAAATTATATGTTTATTAAATTATGACGGTGACAACTTTGACATCATTTAAAATAAAATAATATAATTGTCATAATCACATTTATAAGTCTCCAAATGGTCAATGATTCTAAATTTCGATGATTAGGGTTTATATGTACCCGAAAATTATGTTTTGGTCAGGTTTCTAGGAATTTTATGGTTATTATTAGTTTAATAAAATCTATATTTGTGATTTTCACCAAATAAATAATTTTTGTATCATTAACGTATAAGCTATTAATATAATTATATATTTCCTAAAAATTATGAAGAAATTACAATGTTAAAGAAAAAAAATTTATCTTTAAAATGATTATTTCTAACAGATTTTATATTCTGTATAGCCTTATATTAAATGCAATTTAATTATTAATGTTTGAGTGAGACATATTTCACTTTTATTTAAAATAAATAAATTTTATGTCTTGATAACATACAAGTGGGATCTAATAGATATCATTTATAACCAGGTATATTTTAGGACAAAATATAGTCATCCAACAATAATAAGGGAAGTTTTAGGGTAATTTTATTATATTATATTTACCCTTAATTACATATTTTACCTTTAACTGTGGTAAAAAAATTTACCGTAGTTACTATTCATAATTCCCCAAAAACATATCCTATTACCATAATTTGGAGATACTGATTACAAATATGGAATCCATTTTTCTAAATTCAAAACACATATGTTGCAGTAATCAATTTAAAATTTACCACGTTGTTGAAAATAATTGGTTTTTATTTAAAACATTGCAAAAGATTGAAATGGTTTTACCTATGAATTCAATGTAAAATTAATGATAATGAAATATATTATATAAAATGGTAGAAATATATTATATTTATACTTAAAAACCTTTAATTATTATAATTTAACCATATAAAGTATCTTGAAGAAAAAAGTCGTTTTAAATCAAATTTTGCGTTTTTTTACTATTCATCAAAATATGAATGTTATTGGAAAAATATCAAAACATTATCCAATGTAAATTTTTATATCATGATTCTCTAGAAGATGTTTATTTTTTAAAATTTAACTTATTAAATTATAAAAAATTATATTTAAAATAGGTTTACCATCAAAAGGCGGAAAAAGGGCATTTTTTGAAAAATACTTATTTTACCTGAAAAATTTATTTTGTTCTCATACCATGATCTGGAAAAATTGTAAAATGAATGATAATTTGATAAAATTCAAAATGTGGTTAATATTATTCATATTGTCTAGTTCATAATAATATTATAACAATATATCATTGTTTAGTGAAACTTGGAATTGTGTAAGATAAACGTTATTGAGGAAGGTCGCTTTTGAATGCAACACAAGAAATTAATTGTCTTTGCGTATAATCCAAGCTAATACAATGTTGCGTATAGTGAAAGATAATATTAGTGTAGCGTACAACACATGAAATCAAATTAAAAATAATATTTCTCATAAAATCTCAGGGTGTTACATTTTACTCCCCTTAAAATAAATTTCGTCCTCAAAATTCGTTGGGGTTATAAATCATTTACTACACGAATGTTTCTTTCATAGAAACCCACAATGTAAAAAGGGATACTAAAACATAATTTTGAAAAGTAATGTAAGAAACATAACGGTTACCCAAATCAACTCATCACTGGGTTTCAACAAAAGAGAACATAGGTGAAAACAAAGACATGGAAGAGAAATCTAACCATCATGTTCGGTTAGAGAGTGGTAGAGAATATGGCTATGAAAAAGAAAAAAATCCCAAATCCAAAAATTTGTGATGATCTAAGGTACCATCTAATTCATCGGATATGAGGGTTTTAGGACAATGTTTTTTGTTTTCAAGATCTTTTCCCTATAGTTGACAAATTTTTTCACCTGGAAGAATACTTACATGATTTCAGTGTAATATTATCATTGGTCATTCAATGAAAAATTTCCAATTCATCTCTTATTGACTGAAATGAAGTTTAATTTTTCATTCTTAAATTTTTAGCAGATCATGTGATAGAATTATGGGTCATTCCATCTATATCAAACAAAAGTTTAGCAAAAGATATTAAATATAAATAAGTCCATCTATGGTGAGATTAACCGTATACGATTCCAAAAAAAGACTTATACTTCATCTATAATACATCATAATTAAATAAAACTAATTTCTACTAACAAGGGACAACTTGTAGGCTAGCGGTAGGCGATAAAGGACAACCTCACTTCTGTTGTGGGTTCTATTCCTGCATCATTTTTCAACACGACGGGTTCTCTCCCATCCTACAGGTTGTCTTTTTTCTAAAATTATACTATTATAAAATTTCAGAAATAATATCAAAAATTTCTAGACATAATCAATAATATCTAAAGTCTAACTTAATACATTCCAATATTTTTTCATATCCAAAATACTTCTATCCAATATCATGGTATAGAGAAAAATATTATGAGAGGTCATCTACCTAGTATGTGATTACCATCATTTATCCTTGTATATAATAAGATATATCTTGTGGGTCACATTCAAAACATTTAAATACCTTATTCATGTATTATCTTGAAACATGAATTACTATATAACCTTATTGAAAACATAAATTCTGTCAAAAGTTAATTATTTATACATACTAAAATCCAAAAAGTTCTATATACATAAACCATGATGTAACATTGTCCTTATATCAGTCATGAGCTCATTAATAATATCAAACATATTATAATCTCTGTATCCCTTCATTATGTGCATATCATCTTCCTTCCAAAAATATTCCAATCACTTTTCATGGTTATTGGTACCATACAATTATTGAAAACCAATACATCGATATTCCAATAGTCCATAATACTATAAATGAGATTCCACAACACTATTTTGGAATCCCGTTACATATACACTTAATCATTCCACCAATTCGTTGTCATATTAAAAATCACCAATAGTTATCGCATGCGACTTCCCTTTTTCATTTCCCTTAAGAGGTTGTTGATGTAGAACATCATTAACCCTTGTATTAGGGAATTGGTTAGCATAATGCTCCATTTCCATGCACTTGTAGCATTGAAGTTTTGGTGGTGTGTTCTCTATAGTTTTTCTCTATTGACATAATTAGCTACCTTTTTTCCATTACTGTGACACTCAGCTACTCAATGACCTTATTTTCCATGCATTAAACATTTTATAGTTCCTTTAAGACAATCCCAAAAATGACTATTTCCACACATTGATCATAAAGAAACAGTAATCTTCTTTTCACCATTGTTTTTAGATTTTACCATGAACTCCATCTTTCGTTTCTTGTCAAAACCATGAGATGGATTAGTAACACCAATATTCAGTTCTACCTTGATATCACAACGCATAATTTATTCATAACTACTGAAGTCTATTATAGATAATCCCCTTAAAAGACTTGGTATTAATCCACTGAATAATTGATCAACATTACTTTCATGATGGATGATAAATCCAGATGCATTCAATGCAAGCCTTGTAAAATTCTCCTCGTATATACCGACAGATTCATCATCCTTTTGCTTAATCTCAAGGATATTTTCCCATATTTGTTTGAAGAATATGAGGTAAGTACTTATTGAAAAAAAATTTCGTGAACATGTCACAATCCATGGATTCAATTTCATCTTGGGGCCTTGTATTCTTAATTTGATTCCACCACTGGTCTGCTTCACCTTCTAAACGGTAAACAGACAAAATGATTTTGTCATGTTCTAAAAAGAGAAGATTAGAAGATATCTTTTCAATGGTACTGATCCATTGTTCAGCAATAAGTGGATCTGAAGACCGATTGAATGAAAGTGGACGTTGCCTCATGAATTACTCAATAGAATATTATTCACTTCTCTGTTCATTTGAAAGTCAAGAACGATTCATATCTTGTGTAAGCATAGCAATAATATTTTTCACTCCATTTCCAATAACATTTGGTTGTTCATGAGGAAAATCATTGCATTGCCCAGTGCATTAATCATTAACAAGGTTCCTTTGGGTTACAACCATTATCAAAAGCCCAAAATGAATAGTGTGAGGGGTATAAATCATACTAGGAAAACATAATAATCAATGTGGAGTGCCTTTAATATATAACATCTTAGGTTTTATTCTAAAATCATTGTCGTAATTCTAGGACTATAACCTATATGTATACTTAACCTTAGGGACAACCCTAGAAATAACATAGAAATATCTCTAGGGATCTCACTAATGTTTTCACACCATTATTTACAAAGGTTGACTAAACCATTCACCTGATACAAACTATAGATACCCAAGCATGGTATACATGGAAGATACATTTCTTTTACAGAATACGTAATACAAAACAAAAACGGACAATAAGGACCGTAATAGTTTAGTGCCTTTGGAAACTCAGAACATAATCTTCTAATAATGGTGAAAGATCTTCAACATCTCCCATAAAGATTTTCCAATTTTGTTTTTTTACCTAAAACCATTCTTTATATCCTGGGAAAAAGAAAACATAAAAAGGTCATGCTCAAATTCTTAGTACGAGTAAACACGGAGAACATAAAACAATCTAGAAACATTTGAACGTAAAAACATGAACATAAAATCTTAACATCAAAATCATGAGTAATGACATAAAAAGTGGCAGTACATAAGGCACAGAACATAAAGGAACATTTATCATGATAAAGTATCATGGGGATAAAAAATTTAATTGTTGAAAAACATTAAGTACATGATATGAATTCCAAAGTAGCCAAGACATTGCTACCAAGACCATCATAGTGGACAAAGTCCATTACTGAACTGGGTTTACTTGTCGTTCCGGCCCTATATTACTGAACCTGATTTACTTACCATTGCATCCATGTCTATCTCATGAGATATACATCTTTACCTAATGCATTATAGGGAGATATATGTCCCACCAATCTTATATTGAAATCATTCTTACGTGTGCCACAAAACAATAATAAATCATTCATCATAACCCAAAGAATAAAATGGTTTTCATAAACATCATCCCTTCATAATATAATACATATAAAACAAATGTATATCACTTCATCACAAGAAAAATAAATTCGTTTAAATAATATAGACATTATACTTGAAACATAAACATACTAAATAATGTCATGTTAGATGTGAAATAGTTTTGATGAAACAATTGAAATGAATTATTGAGGAAAATATCCTTTCTTCTTCAAAATCAGTTTCTTTTCACAAAATGCAAAGTAATTTTAAAAGAAAATTATTTTGTTGAAAATAAAAATGAAATAATGTAGAGTAAGCTTCATGAAAATTAGGAGTTATGAAACCGTAAAAATATGTTCATGTACAATAAGTTAAAAAGACAATCTTCTCGTAATTTTGCGAGAAAAGTCAAAAAGTGTCTCGTATGGTAAACAAAAGTAATATTCCATCCATACCACATAGTAAATGTCAAAACGGGGTAAACATGAATTTAAAAATACATGGATGAATAATAATAACTATATTAAAACATTTTTACAAAACCTGGACATGGATAATAAATATAACCCCAGTAAATACTTATGAATAAACAATCTCAGATAAGAATGAGATTGGAAAAATTATACCTTACCTTAGGTCCGATATGCTTTGTATGTATCTGAACCTCATGTATAATGATTTAAATAATTTCATTGACTTATTACAGAATCATATTCATTTTTATGATATAATATATGGTCATATTCTTATCTTATTTTTAGTAATATTTCATTGCTACTTGTTATTTGGGTTTTCATTGCTTTATGTTCTTATGCGGGTTTTGTAGAATAAATTCTTATTCCACTATTTAGGTTATAGATAAATCATTTATAGAATGGTATTAGTGTAATATATATCATATTTATTCATTCAATTCATTTATATAATAATTATTTAATGAAGATCATGTAAAACGAGTCGCATCACATCGTGGAGACGGTAGGCCGTACGTACGCACGAGCAATGATATCATTCCCATGATTGTGGAATTGTATTGAACTGTATAGTGTAAAATATTTCATAATAAATATAGCATTAAAAGAATCATAAATATTTATTTCTTCCATCTTTACACCCATCAACGTATGTTAGTGATGAAATAAAATATTATACCATGGCGTGGAGATGATAAACCGTACATACACATGAATGGTGATTTTATTTTTTTCATAGGATGGATAGAAGATAGAATATGGTTGTTTCATATTCAAAATAACATATCAGTATACAAGTGATACTGGAGTTATTACTTAATATTGAAACAACTCATATAGAAGATGTATGAGAAAAAATAAGTTTGAAATAATTGGTTAAGGATATTACCTCTTCTTCGACACGCCTCCTCTTAATCACCTGTTAGGGCAGAAATGTTAATCTTTGAAGAATACCAATACCTATAGTAGGTTTCTAGAGAAGTGTATAAGATAAATATTTAGGGTTTGGACGAATTTGAAAGATCAAAAATGGTGTGAAGTGGAGAGGGAGGAGGTGCCATTTTATAAGGGAGGAGTGGGGCACCTTTGGAAACCTAAAGAATATTAATTTATAATAAATTAAAACCCCTCATAAAAACCTCCAAAAATGACTCAATTATAATATGATATGAGATAGGGTTTTAATATCCTCAACCATTAAAATTTAGACATGTTTTATGTTTATTTTAAACATTATCATTTTGATTTATCTTCATTTAATATTTTTAATTTTATTGGTGTAATAATTTTCTAAATTTTAAATTGTAATTAATACATACTTATATATTGTAAATTTCCCATAATTTAATACTTATAAACTTTTATACTATATAATTTTCAATTTTTAATTTTTAAATATTTTTGTGATTTTTAAATAATTTAATAATAAGTTATGTTTATAAAATACCAATAGAGTAAATTTTGACACTATTAATTTATTTTAAATTAAATAAAATACACACAGAGAATATATACAAACCAAAATTTTTAATAAGTTCAAAACATGTAATATTTTACTAGAAAATTCGTGGAGGATATTAATTAGTTCATATAATATTTATTTTAATACTTTTAGAAACATTTATTTGATATTTCTCTTAATAAAATTATTACTACAACATTTTTTATAATTATTTAATATAATTTTTTTGTTGCATAAAAATTAAAAATAAAATAAAATGATGTATATAAATATAATATCTTTCATAATAATTCTTTTGGTCGAATTTATCTTCTAAAACAACGAACATCTAAAAAAATTTATTAATTATTAAGGTGACATCTTTGACATCATTTAAAATAAAATAATATAACATTCATAATCGCTTTTATAAAGGTCTAAATGGTAAACAATTATACTTTTGGATTATTAGAGTTTATATATTCATTACCAATAAGTTTGGGTCAGGTTATTGGGCCTTTTATGGGAATTGTTATTTTAATAACATTATATTCTTGATTTTTTACTAAATAAATAACTTCTGCATCATTAATGTATAAGCTATTAAGGTAATTATATGTTTCTTAAAAATTACTAATAAGTTACGATGATAAATAAAAACAGTTTATATTTCAAATTATTATTTATAATCGAATTTATATTTTTTATAACCGTATATTAAAAATAATTTATTTATTAATGTTTGAGTTAGACATATTTCACTCTCATTTATATAAAACAAATTAAAGGTCTTAATCACATAGAAGTGAGTTCTAATAGATATCATTTCGACCCAACTATATTTTAGGACGAAATGAAATTTTCCAATTATATTATGACATGTGTTTGAGTAATTTTATAATATTATATTTACCCTTAGTTACCTAATTTACATTTAACTTTGGCAAACAAATATACCCTAATTACTATTCTTAATGCCCAAAAATTAAATTTATCCAATTAACAAAATTTGGACCCACTGATTCCAAATATGGAATCCATTTTTCCTAATTCAAAACACAGAAGTTTTAGTAATTAAGTTAAAATTAATCGTGTTGTCGAAAAATCTTTTTTTATTTAAAACATTGCAAAAAATTCAAATGTTTTTACATATGAATTCAATGTAAAATTAATTATAAGGACATAAATTATATTAAATGGTAAAAATATATTCTATTTATACATTAAAACCATTAAATATTATAATTTAACTATATATATAATCTTTATGGAATTTATTTTAAATACAATTTAATGTATTTTTAATATTTATCAAAATTTGAACGTTATCAGAAAAATATCAAAACATTTTCCAATGTAAATTTTTAAATCCTGACCTACAAGAAGAAGATTATTTTTTAAATCTGAACTTATAATCTTGTTAAAAATTAGATTTAAAATAGGTGCGCCATAAAAAGGCTACAAAACTGCATTTTTCGAAAAATACTTATTTTACATAAAATATTTATTTTGGTCTCATACAATGATCTAGAAAATGTGTAGGATAAATGATAATGTTATAAAATTAAAAATGTGGTAAGAACTATTCATAACAACTAATTCAAAATAATATTATAACAATATATCGTTGTTTAGTGAAACTCGGTATTGCGCACAACACACACTATTAAAGAAGTACACTCTTTCATACCACACAAGCTAAGAATAGTGTTTGCGTATAATACAAGCTAATATGGTGTTTCTTATAGCACAAGCTAATCATGGTGTTGCATACAACACAAGAAATCAAATTAAAAAGAATGTTTCTCATTAAATCTCGGGATGTTACACATGTCACTCCCAATGTCACATAACAATTGGTGGTTATGAATATAAAATGATTCAATAGAAAAGAGAATTTAACTTTGAGGTTTAATATCATGCTAAAATGTGACTTAGGGACATGGGTATTTCTCCATGATAGATATAGACACGCTAAAATGTTTCATTATAAAAATTTTATTAGTAGAGATGAAATGGTTATTGTATGATTAACACCTGTATTTTATATAGAATCATCAATGAGAGGGAATATTTTTAGCTAACCTCTTCTATTCAATTCCAGTATTGGAGCCCATCATTTCCCAATTTTATATAATTTCATTAAAGATATTTTTTAATTTCAATATATTTATTAATTTCATTTAAGTATCATCTATTATTGTTATTATATAATTTCCTCTATAGTTTCTATTTATAGTTTTCATTTTGATATGAAATTCCTTTAATAAATGGTAGAATCACATTATTTAGAAATGGATTTCACGTGTTGTCCAAAGAGGATGATAATGTTTTTTGAATGTATTCACCACACAGTTTTTGGATTATTTTATGTTTCTTAGTTGATGAATTTAGGTTTTTTTGGGAATTGACCAGAGATTAGCTGTCATTTAATTATTTTAAATTTGATATTTTCTTGTAATATGACATGTGTATTCTTGAGAAAACCACACATGGTGGCTTGTGTTGTTGATATCCTAGATACACATACTGTATTTACAATTTATAATTATTATTTGGAGCTTTTGTGTTAAAATATGTTTTTTACTAATATTTTATGGGTTTGATATGTTCTTTTTCTATTGGTGGTATTTTTTTGATATATGGATTAATATAGTTGACCTAATCTAAAAAATTCATTAATTTTTTTAATTCCTATATAACTATGTGAAATTATTTTCACGGTTTATTTAATTATATATCTTAATTTTTTGTAGCATATAAACCATTAAAAATCCTTCTCATAAGTGATGGGATCATTCGATCTTTTTAAAAATATTTTATAGGATTCATTTTGGTGTTGGAATTTAAAATTTTAGGATACATATGAGATGTTCAAGAGTCCATCTGGTTAATGTAGTGAGGGTGAGTTGTTTATCTATATTTTTTTGGATGATTCATTCCTTCATGTGATGAAGACATAACCTCCTTAGTTGCTTTTTTAAGGGCCTCATTAATTATCTATAGTAGTTGATATGGAATTAAGCACCTATATTCTTTTGGTTATGGAATATTTTAGGTTATGTTTGGGGATCATAGTGGTGTGTCAGTTTGTTTGGAAGAAAATATATGGCATAGATGATATGGGATGCAATTTTTGACTCAAATTATATTTCCTATCTTATAAAAAGAATCACCCTTCTATATATCTATAATAAATACAAATAAAATTTTTTATATAATCTTTAAGGAACATATCCATATTCAATTCTATCATATACATCAGATATCCATAAATATCATCAATTGTAATTTCCACATACACAAAAACACGTTCTTTATTATCTTCATGACTCTCATTCACATTGACTGTATTACATATTTTAGAATATTTTATAATATCTCCCACAAAATCAAAATGATTTCCAATTTTTATTTATAAAAGTAAAATATTTTTAGATAAATAATTCAACCACTATACATGATGTTTTTATATGAATTTTACTCTCAATTGATTTTGAAATTATATGTAAATTTGTAATTTTCTTATACATGAATAATTTATTAAAATAAATTAAATTAATTTTATCTTCATTTTATAAATTCTAGAAACATCATTTCTCTACCTTCACTTGATTCTTATGTAGTGAAGATGATATTTATACAGAAAATGATTATTTAGGAGATGATTTTTTTAAATCTAACCATATAGTTACTCAAGTATGGATTATACTTATATATGTGATAATCATGTATAGATCGGGACTATATGATCATTACACACAACCAGATTCGTTCTTACACAAAACTCATATCATCTTAGATCATGTTAATGAAACATTAGATGAATTTTCAAATAGGACACACTGATATTTACACATATTCACCAATAAAATTTATCCATAAGTATACTTTTTTATTTAGAAATAATTTCATCCATAGAAAATTGAATAATATTTATGCATATTGTACTTTTCAATTTTTCCATATTTCCATTTTGAGATGTTTCTTACAAAACCCATGGAATCTCCCCTATTCACATCAAGATAAAATTATTTTTTATATCTAGACAATATCAAATCATAATGATAGGTAACTTAAATAATTACCCAAATCAATTGAAAATCACTTCAAATTGAATACCGCCATTATTAGCTTTTGAGAATGAGTATTTCAACACTAAATATAAAAAATTCCATGTGTATCACTCCAGTGATGATATCTACACTTATTCAAAAATAATTAGATCTCCCCATATTATTATCTCACAAAAATTTATACACCTTTTTTAGTAAAAAACATGAATCTTTTGGAACTTATTTATTCACAGTGTTTATCTATATAATTATCTTAATTTAGGGTTAATATAATTTATACAAACATTCACTATAATTAAAAGTCTCATACACATTATTCAACCAATTTTATACTCATCCCCCATAACAAAAAAACAAAATATAGTTTGTATGTTGAACATAATAATATAAATTATAATTGATAACAAATAAAACTAGTGAACTTGGTAAGAATAGGAAATAGTTATTATTAGAATTACATAATTAAAATTGGGTACTTCTAACACGTGAAAATATAATATTTGTGGACATGAAATTTCAATTCTGGTTTTCTACAATGACCGATGATATTATTGATTATATTGAATTTTTTCCAATCTATTGGTAAAACCCAAACATAAAAGGAATGTGGAAATATTCCAACCATTGACAATCCATGTTCTAATGTGTTGATGAATCTATCTTGATTTCATGATGGATTAAAAACTATTTTTGGAAAATAAATATTCTATTATGGTAGAGGTGGATAAACAAAAAACGAATACATTTTCTTAATTTTTTAAAAGAAGAACATTATATATGATTTAATAATGATACATATAATAAAATTTATTAAGATTCATAGCATTCTTACATAAATTTTATTTCATAGAGATCTTCAGTTCACTTTCATTTGTTAATACTCATTTCTGTATATGATAGATATGTAATTAAATTTTAGTGGAAAATATTATCCCAAAATATATGATTAGTCATATTGGACTATTTAGATATTAAATGAAATATTAAAATGATGTTTCATAGTTATATAGTGTTCATTTGAGGACCATATATTTTTGATGTAATTATCATACAAAAGTAGATATCTTTTAATGAATTGTATGTCTCCCATTGATGAAATTTATAGAACATTTTGTGGTTTTATTTTATGATGTGTAGAATTGGGTGAATATTCCATGGTCATTTCATGTATTACTAATGAGATGACTATTAATATTAAATTGATTTAAATGATAATTAATTTAAACCAAATATAACCAATGTTACTTATCAATAATCATTTATTATTTTTATATTTCACAAGGGAATACCAAATATTTCTAGTGGTCACTCTGTGATTGGTTCAATGGAGGCTTGGTATATAAGGTCTGTTGGATCATATATATTATGGTTCATTTGGTACCATCATTTAAATCTATGAACATGTAATGAACTGAAGCAAGTAACAATCAAGCCATTATCAGTCCCATATCATCATAAATTCTGAAGGGATTTCTCAATCCCATAAATATAAGAAACTAGTTCTTTGGTATCAATATTGTACACATAGAAATAATTTTATCCATATACTATATTATCAACAAATAACATAAACCACTAATAATTCAGCATGGACAATCTGTATCCCTGACATCCTGTCATTTCAAATAAGTGTAAAAAATAAAAATAAAATTATATAGGAGCCCCATGTTAAATAAACAAACAAAATCAGCACAAAATTTAGATAACAATCACATTCATAAAAGTTTCTAAATATAAAAAAATTAAAATATAATAATCAGATAAAATTGAAGATAAAACAAGCTAATATAAAATAAAATGACACACCACTTAATTTGTACTTTTTCATCTAGAGTAATTATCCATGACTTCACATCTATCAAAAGAATATGAAAAACACAAAAAAAATCTTGAAATGGTAACCTATATAAAAATAGGGCATTTTCACTTTCACACATAAGCTACTATGCAAATATTCGATGAGAAAGATGATCATATTATGACCCAACCAATGATTCTATAAAATTATATTAAAAAAATACATAAATTCAATATTGAACATATGATATAAAATTTTTTTTTCACTTTTAAATGATCATTCCTTAAAGAAATAAATAAAATAATAATTTAATTTTCCTTCTCAAATATTTTTAATCCTTTATAAGAACAAGTCATATTTTGATTAGAATTCTATGATTCAAAGCCACACATTGAAAAAAAAATTATTTCTTGAAAACATCCTTCAGCCAATTAAAATTAAAATTTCAAAAAAAAAATCCAAACCCAAACTTTTTCCCATGATTTTAAAAAAACTTTTATCAAATACCATATTTAAATAGTACAATCTCCACATAATAAGTAAACAATTCCATGTAATTCAAGTAAATTTTTGAATGTAAATCAAGACCCCCTCATAATTTATTATAACCATTACATGCCATGAGATATTAATGTGGCCAAAGAAAACTATGACAAAAAAATTAATGTTTTTGTTTGGATCAAATCAACTTTATGGGATATAATAATGTGATGGAATGGAAACCATAGAATTTTCCTTAATAATATATAATGATCATGGGAAAATCCTTTGTATATAATATAAATTTTCAATAGTTTTGATTCAACAAATCATTCACTAAACCCCTATTTATGACTATAACATCACATTGAACTTATATTTTGGGTATTTCGGAGTACTATACGAACAACCCCAATTAGGGAATATCATTCCAATGGAACTAGATATTGGGTTCACATCATGCTTATATATAACACATATAATCATCTACAAAGCGACCTAGTATATCATGATATTAATAAAATTAGGTTACACAGTGACACATAATTATTCCATGAAATAAATCTACCTTAAAAAATTTATCTACACCTTAACTCACCTCCTAAACCGAGGTGAGAAACCACTCCATTCATTCTATCCATGTCAAATAATTGTATAAAAATAAAATAGAAACATACCCATTTGGGCCACAATGTGCATTAAAAAATCAATAATCCTTTCAATATGGTTATCAGAATCATAAAATAATTTATTTATAAAATTCAAAATGATAAATTACAATGTAGCTGAGAATGGATACCTGTTTCATCTTCCCTACACCATTACTATGAATCATCCTTTAAAACCAAGTCATTTAATCATACACTGAGTTATCTTCAAATGTCAAACATTTTACTAAACTATCATTAGAAAAACAATAATGGATAAAGATATATAAAAAACATTTCACATTGGATTAGAATACCACATTTTGATATCACAATTCATTATAATCATAAAAATTTATCATTTGAAATTGATAAATTATAATCCCTACGATAAATTACTCTTTCCCATTTTTTATTCTATAGAGTAATTTTATAATACACTTGGAATGAAAAAGAATTCAATGAAGAATCCATATTTTTAATAACAATAAAATATTCCTTTTATATTTATAAAAACCATTGGATTCCAATTCGTAATCTATCATGGGAATAATAAAAATATAATTATATTATAATTTTTTTTAAAGATCCCTTAATTTCACAATCTTTATTATATGTGATATTTCATAGAATCGCTACCCCATTCGAGTGTAGAAACAACATATTGAATTGTCTTCACTATAAATTACTAAAATGATAAAGGAAACACCTTTCATATTCTATAGAGAAAATATCAAGGATTAGAAATATCCTAAAAACTATATTCACCCCCTAGAGAGTTTGGGTTTTTGAGTGAATGAAAAATTATGGGGAATGGAATAAAGGAAAATGGAGGATAATGATATAATGAAACCATCCATTTTTTCACTCAAAATAATGAAGAATGTGGATTTGAATTGAATATAAGGGAGGGTTATACCTCTCAAGAGATCTATATTTTCTTAGAAATTATAATGGGGTAATATAGTTGGGATGAAATCCCACAAATTTGAAAATTTTAAAATCTAGTGTACTAAAAAATTTGAAACAAGGTTGGCTAGGCCATGGTGTGACCTCTTATGTTGCAACATGAACTTCTTACACAAAAAAAACAAATATTGGTTTTGGTGACCTAGAACCATATTTTAATTACATTATGGTTACTTGAATAAATGTATCTAAATATAATTAATTGATATTATCACATTATCATTTTTATTCTACGTGTCATTGTATGTGATAATTTACTATGTCTATTGTCTTACAAAAAGTTCATAACTATTCCACATTATGATGTGAACCTTGAAGTTCAATTAACATATTTTAAATTTATATGTTCTATACCCAGATGATATCATTTTATCAGAGGTAAATGACACATTCTCTCATAGGATGACATCCATGAGACTTTATGAAACTTCTCCTAGTGTACACCCATGGTAGTCATTAGTGTAGGAGATTATGAGAAAATGACCCACTAAGAATAAATCATCATTTGGGTGTTTCATTAGCTATTCCTATCTATGTACATGTGTAATGGCCCATATAATTTATTATTATTATTATTATTATTATTATTATTATGTATCTTGTGTTACACAGATTGATTTATATATGAAATCCATTTTTTCATATTCTCCTAGTGATATAGGATATGTAGGGTGCATAACTGCTGATGTTACATTAATTATTAATTTAAGAAAGGATTTATCGCATAAATTTTTAATTGAATTTTATATTACATTACATTTTATGGTAACTAAACTACATAATTATTTCCAATGCCATTGTGGTGTTGTTGGGATGTTACATTCCAGAATGTCAAAGAAATATACATCAAATATTTCAGTTGATTACCACTGCATGAAACCATCTTAATAAGAGATATTAAGAAAAATGGATTAAATTACACTATTCGTGTTCGTAGGTGTTCAAATAATACTCATAAATTAACTTATTTATCAATGGATTCTTTGTCATGTTGCTAGGTATTAACAAATTAGTTTAGGATGTGTATTCTAATTCCACATAGAAATGGGAATAGAGGGTCACACACTAAGTGTATTTTGAACATAAGATTAATTTTAAATGAATTTGAAATGTTGGATAAATATCCTTCTACTATTTTGATTAATAAATGTTTAGGCTGGTTTAACCATAAATATTAAATAATTTATTATTCTATATAATATATATATGACTAGAATGTTTTTAAAATATTACATCACTTTGTAATTGATTATCTAATTTCCAGAATATTAACTATTAATTTATTAATATTTTTGGATAAAGATACATAAATTATTATTTATTTATTTATTTGAACATTTAATATATATTTATTCTCTAGTTTTAGTTAATATATTATTTATATATTTATTGGTACATATTACAAGTTTATTTATTTAATTAAATTAATAGTCATTATTCAAATAATAAAAATTATTGAGAAGGATTAGAAAGATAAGATTAATTGTCCCCATAAAATTATCTTTTTAAATATTACTTGTATAAAATTTTATTTATTTATTTGAGAATAATTATATTTATATTACATGTGAGTTTAGTGCATGCTAATTTTAATGTAAAAGAATTTGACAATGTGTTTTCCATCATTTAAAAAAAATAAGGGCCATTTCTCAATTATTCATTTTAAAAACCTAACACAATATAAAATTGATTATAATATTTGGTGAAATGACAAAAATCACTCTATCATTATGTGATATTAAATCTATAGATAATTACTATAATACCTATAGTTTTATACTCTAAAACATTGTAAATAACATATAGAAATTATTCTCACCTACTAGAATGATTCATTTCCCTTTTAAGGATTCATATTTTTTGTCCATAATGATCATCACAATCATTATATTCATCTATGATACCACATGGAAAATTATATGGAGATGACCATAGATTTGTTGACAACATGTGAATCCCTACTATTGGGAATCTACCACTGATATCTATGATGAAATTAAGGAATAACAAGTGTAGTATATTGATTCATTGAAGAAGAAATAATTAAAAGAATTATAATGTTTTATTGAAGTAAATTATTAATAAATTATGTAGTAAAAACATGTCATTGTTGGTTCCATGAACAAATTCCTTTCAAATTTTGAGTAAAATCATATTAAGTTAATTTATTTTTTATACACCACTCGATACAACATCATGGTGACCCATAATGTTCAAGTTGTATCATAGTTGGTCACATAATACGTTATAAGTATTTATTATCCATTGGTCATCTAAACTAATTTTTCGTTATTTATTCATTCCAATTTTACCTATTCATTAATATGGATTTTAATTAATATATTTTTTCAAATATTAACATTTTCATTCATGTTTCATGTGGTGTCCTTTAAACATTGGGTGATTTTATACTCCAGTTTAATTTCCCTGTCCATCTTCAACAATCCTATAGAGGTAGTTGAATGGATCAATAATATTTTCCTTAATCTATGACCTAAAGATATGTTATTTCTATTTTGATCTAGTGGAGAAAGATCCATATCATCATGTTTTAGAGAATATTGTCACGACCCGTCCTCAGGATCCGGGTCTTGACTACACCACGCCCGCCTTCCATAGGCCAGGTGATGGCGACTAGCACCAAAGGTGAATCCCCGTTAAATAGGGAAGCAATTTCTTTTAAACCTGAAACTCACACAGTCTAAACACAAGAAGTAGAATAAAAAAGTATTGAAATAGAAAAGAAATGTGTGTTAGAAGTAAGTGGGACAGTATTCAAACCCAATTGAACTACAAGTACAGGTATATGTAAAAAGGGAAAACTACTCCTAGAACATACATTGGGGAATCTTACCTGAATGGTATGTAAAAATCATGAAAAACTCTTCCCTAAGGTATACCCCATCTAGTCCTGCTCCAAGCTGCCTCCCGTCTGTCACCCTCAGCCTCGATCACTGCTAACTGTCGTCTACACAGAACACAACAAGGTGCGGGCGAAGCCCGTGCATGGGTGAGTATAACAATTCTCAGTAGGGGACCCTGAGTCCCCTGAAGGTCTCCCAGAATCCACTAAGGATAAACCACAGAAGTAAGGTACAATCATGAAGTATCAACCAACCCTACTTAGGTATATGTCCATACATATACCTATGTTACCGGTCATATTCCGGCTCCAACTCTTGAGCCCAAGAACAACCTAGTACACAAAGGAAGTAAAGTCAATCACCTAGATGATAATGATTGAAAGACAAGACTCAGCTCAGATAGATATAAAACATAAGAAGAGGGGTAGATATGATTAGATGTAGCCTCGTAATAATATCCATTGTTGAACCCACATAGGATCCTGGAACATTATCAGCGCTGTCGAACCCACGAAGGATCCTGGTACAGAATCCATCAATGTCGAACCCACGAAGGATCCGAGTACAGAATCCTTCAATGTCGAACCCACAGAGGATACTGGTATAGAATTCACCACTTTTGAATCCACAGAGTATCCCGGTACATATGTCATCGTTGTCAAACCCACGGAGGATCCTGGTTCATTATCATCGTTGTCGAATCCACAGAGGATCATGTCATCTCAGTTGCAGCTAGCTATAGGGTTCCCACATGCACCATGCTTGATTTCAGGAGGGTCTTCTCCTCGAGCCATGTGTCGATACATCAACTACCACTAAGCTTCGAGTTTATGTATATCGTAGTTCAGTCTCATCATAAGGAACTCAACGCGACAGACGGTGAGTCAATCAAATTCCAGGTCAGAGAGTTATTGGCATCTCCGTTCTAGGGGCCCGATTGGTTTTTACGTTCAAACCAACCCGATCATACCCCAACTGTGTCCAAACCTCAATTGGGGTATTCCAAAATATCTACCCTTCTCTAATACTTCCTTTGTAGCCGACTATTCATCGATCGGAAACCCGTAGCCCAAGATACGGGCTAAAAGATGTAAATGGCCATAGCGGGTTCGGGTCTGGTCCGACCTGGTCCGAACCTGGGTCCGACACAGTCTAAACTGAGGTCTGACCTGGTCTGTGGGTGCAGCCCGACCAGAGTGGTCGGCCCGACCTAAGTGGTTGGCCCAAACCAAGGGAGCGTACCAGCCCGAGTGGGCGGCCCGAACCAAGGGAGCGACCTGACCTTAATGGGTGGCCCGACACGAAGGCTCGGACCTTCCTGAGGGCGTCCCAGCCCATGGCGGTCCTGCCCGTGGTGGCCCAGCAAAATGCAGGCATGTCCGGGGCGGCCCGGCTCGTGGTGGCCTGGCAGAAGGGAGACATAGTCGCGGCGGCCCGGCCCGTGGTGGACCGGCCAAAGGGCGGCCCGACCGCGGTGGCCCTGCCTATGGCTGCCAGGCCATCCACATGTGGGAGAGGTATTTTTCCCCCTAGGTTGATCAAATGGAACCGGCCCATTGTGCCAGTTCATGATACGAATGACCATGGTGGCCTCGCTTGTCCGGATCCACGACGGTCGGCCTAGCATGCCACCACCGCACCTCCACGACGGCGCGACGACGCCGCTGTCCTGCTGCTCTCTGCGTGGCACGATGGCACCGCGCCTCCTCCACCGTGGCCTGATTTGGCCGCGGTCCTTGGTTCCTCCACACATCATGATGGTGTCACGCCTTTTCGGCATCCCAGTTCCTTTTCACCGCCTGTTTCTTCACAGCCGGCCCGACGCCAGCCGTCGTTGTTGTTCTACCTCCATTCGTCAACAAATGTAAATAATAAAGAGAGATAATTAGGCCTTGTTCATGTGTCCTGAGGCATCCATGTGATTATGATATCAATTAGAAAATTAATAACCAAGATCTAACAATGAAGAATCAAGACGAGAATCAAACTTAAATCACCTACCTGGTTTGACAGTGTCGTTTCACTGCCTCACGGAAAGGCGACGTCGTTATGTCAACGTCGAAAGAGGAAGAGTGGTACATGTCGTTGGCGAACGATGTTCAAATGTGATGATGTCGAAGATGACGTCGGCGTTCCTCGTGGGCGTCACTTCCCTTTCCTTGCCTTGATTGAAGAAGGAAGAAGACGGTGTTGATTTTCGATGGTAGGAGCATTCATCGTTTGGAGAGGATGAAGTTATTAAAAGAGTTCTCCAAAGATCCACCAATGAGAGTCACCAACCAAAATAAAATAATATCTTCTCTATTATTTAATTGTTTCCATGCATTCCAAAAAAAATTCAAATGTTTTCAAAGAGATAATTAATTGTAGTCATTAATTAAACATTAGCTGTGTTGGCACCATTATAGAGAAGATGAAGAGGCTCCAAAATAAATTGGGAGTTCCAAGGGTTAAAGGGGGGTTAAAAAGCTTGTGTGGGACCCACTACCTAATATCATCACAAGGGAGGTTATACTCAAGTGAGCCCCACCTCCAACATCCGATTGGAGGTTTAAACCACCAATCAAATAAAAATATGCTACACATATTATTATTTAATTTACTTAGAAAACCCAAAAATTAACTTCCAATCTCCATAAAAAGAAACTATGGTAAAGGTCTCCTTAAGAGAATATCGGAACTATGAGTTCAACGGTGTCCTTAAATTACAATTACAAGCATCGGTTCAAAAGATATAAAATCCCACTCGTATTTTTACTGAACGTACCTGAACATGACTTTAGAAATTGAATCTGGGCACACCGGGTCTCAGAATAAGGCACCGTTAGAAAATACGAACTCATAAAATCCCCATGTATTTAAATAAAAATTTTCCAGGGAATTTGAGGGTCTTTACATTTTCCCCACCTCAGTTATTTTCATCCTCGTATGCTACAACTCACGCTAAGGAAACTCATGAGGTTACTGATCACGTATCTCAGCCTCCCTCTCCCATGTGCACTTATGGAGGTTCCCGTGCTTCTAGAAACTGTGCACCAGAGGAATCGACATTCCACATAGGACCCCCTCCTTTCGATCCTCAATCTCTAATGTAACCTCAGTGATAGTAACCCCATCATTGATTTCCATCTCTCTGTGGTTGATTATGTGGGACAAGTAATGCATGTATCTCCTTAGATGTGATACGTGGAAGATGTTGTGCACTCGGTGAAACTACAGTGGAAGAGCCAGGTTGTAAGCCACCTCATCCACTCTACTGAGGACCTAGAATGGTCCGATGAATCGCAGAGATAGCTTTCCACCTCTGAAAAATCTCCATATACCTCCTCGAGGTTAGACCTATATAAAGACGTGGTCTCCATCCTCGAACTCCATGGGTCTATTTCTCTTATCAACATAGGACTTCTGCCCACTCTGTGCAGTATTCATCCGTTCCTGGATGATCTACACCTTCTCCGTTATAGCCTCCCCCATCTCATTTCCCATAAGTGCAGACTCCCCTGGGTCATTCCTACGCAGAGGTGATCTATAAGGTTGGCCATAAAGTTCCAAGAAAGGTGCAGTCCCGGGGGTGGAGTGGTGGTTGTTGTTATATGAAAACACTACCAAGGGTAAATGATCCTCCTAGTTGTGACCAATGTCGAGGGCACATGCATGGAGCATGTCCTAGAGAGTCTTAATGGCCCTGTCAGTATGACCATCCATCTGAGGATGGAAGGCGGTGCTCAAG
The DNA here is from genome assembly GCA_963277665.1 of Viscum album. Lineage (NCBI taxonomy): Eukaryota > Viridiplantae > Streptophyta > Magnoliopsida > Santalales > Viscaceae > Viscum > Viscum album. The sequence continues at coordinate 291,866,954 of OY728148.1, read as the reverse complement.
CGAAGCTGCGTCTGGAAAGACTCCTGCAACCCCTTCTATAGCTGGGAAGTAAAACGAGTATCTCGATCAGAGAAGATCATTGATGGCACACCATGATGTCGTACGATCTCTTGCACAAAAAATCATCCAATTATCTCTACTTAACCCTGCTATTTGATCGGTAGGAAGTGGGGTGACATTGTTAGTTGGTCGACAATCACCTAGATAGAGTCGTTTCATCTGTATGTATGTGGATGCCCTATCACGAAATCAATGGATATATCATCCCACTTCCACTCTGGGACCTATAAGGGATGAACAAAGCCATCTAGAACCTGGTTCTTCTTCCTTCACTTGCAGTCAAGTGAGGCATCATGAGACAAACTTTGCTAATGCCTTCATTATACATGGCCACCAGTATTGTCATCAGACGTCTTGATACATCTTTGCCACTCTTGGATGTATCGATAAATAGATGTGTGGAAATCCCTTAACACTTATTTCTGAAGTGAAATTGGTACCATGATACGTCTTCTAAAAAGAATGACGTGCTCCCCAACTTCAGAAAAATCCATCAGGTTCCTACCCTATGGATAGTTGTGCACGTCGAGCCTCGCAGTCTACATCCCTACGCTGCGCCTCCCTGACTCGCTGAATAAGTGGAGGAGTGATTTTGATAGATTGCAGAAAGGCTCCTCCATCTCTATCCAAAAAGGATATCTGCAATGCAACCAGCTAATCCATCACCTCTCTTAATGGTTGAATGCCTGATCATCTACTGAGAGAATCTCCTACAACATTCTCTTCCTAGGAGTATAGACTATCCTGATGTCATAGTCCTAGAAGAATTCAATCCATTGTTGTTGTCTCAGGTTCATGACATTCTATGAGAAGATGTACATGAGACTCTGGTGGTCAGAGTAGATTGTAAAATATTCGCCAATAAGATAGTGCCGCAAATACCACTACTACTAACTTCAGGTCATGGGTAGCATGGTTCTTATTATGCTATCTCAACTACCAGAAACCATATGCATTCACTTATTACTCTTGAATCAGGACACACTGGAGTCTCATCTCTGATGTGTCATAGTAAAAAATGTACCCAACCCCCTCCTCCTGCAGCCTCCAGAAGGGGGCACTAGTCAACCTATGCCTCAGCTCCTAATAGCTCTTCTGGAATCTCTATGACCACAACAATGGTTTCCCCTTCTTTGTCAATGTAGAAAGCGGTCCTACAGCTCTGGAAAAGTCTGGCGTTAATCTCTGATAGTACCCGGCTAGTCCCAGATAACTCCCTACCTATTTCACACTCTTGGGTGGCTCCCAAGAAAGAACTACCACAATATTTGAGGGATCTAGTGCAACTCCGACCTCTAAGATAATGTGTCTCATAATGTGTACCTCTCGGATCCAGAACTGGAACATAGAGAGCTTACCATAAAGTTGGTGCTCTTGGAGTGTGTTCAATACTACATGCAAATGGTAGGAATGATCCTCCATAGTAGTCGAGTATATCAGTATGTCTTCTATGAAGACTACGACAAAGCGATTGATGTAAGGATTGAATATCCAATTCATGAGGCTCATGAAAACTACTGGAGTGTTGGTTATGAAGAATTCCATATCCAATAACTCATAGTGGACATACCGACACCTAAAGGCCATCTTCTGCACATCCTTGTCTCTAACTCTGATCAGGTAATAGCCTGACCTTAGGTCTATCTTCAAGAACCATCATGCCCCCTTGATCTGATCAAATATGTCATCAATCCTCATGAGTAGGTACTTGTTTTTCATAGTCACCTAGTTCTGGCGCTGGTAATCAACACACAGTTTCAAGATCCTATCTAACTTCGTGGAAAACAAAATAGATGTTGCCCAGGGTGAAACACTGGGTCAGATAAATCCCTTCTCATGCGAGTCCTCCAGCTGTACCCACAGCTCACGAAGCTCGACGGGAGCCATCTAATACACTGGAGTAGATATAGGTTTTGTCCTGGGGTACATGTCAATGTAGAATTCCTCCTCTTTGTGAGGTGGTAGTATTGGAACATCGCAATAGAGAACATCCCTGTACTGATCCACCACAATAGAAAAACAGGGACTCAATAGATCAACCATTCTGATAATGAGGCTATCCAACTGATGTGTGATCGGCGGCCCCCTCCTCTTGTAAGTCCATCCTGCGCTGTGAAGGCTCCCTTCTCGCCAGTGAAGAAAAAACTCATCCCATCCTCATGGACACACAATAGTTTCCGCCTAATACGGTCAATCTAAGCATTAACAGTTGATAACCAGTCCATACCCAAGATGAAGTCATAAGGCCTCAACGCCACAAAGAGGAGATCCCAGCCAATGGTCTCGCCTTCTAATGTAAGCTCACACTGTCGGCACCAGTGCGTAATCATTTGAGTCACCACCCGTAGGAGTCTATAGTCATGAGGATCGAGCTAACTGTTCCATCCGAATCTCCGAGCTCTGAACAAGGGAAGAAACAATAAATAAATGACTTGCACCTATGTCTATAAGTACTGCAACGAGGGTAGAGTAGATGCAGATAGTACCTCAAATAATCTCATGTGTGCCGTGGTGGTAGGCCTCGACTACCAAGAGATGGGACCACATCTTTCCTCTAGTTCCCTATGGTCAGGGTGGACCTCCTGGTGGTGGCGGAGGTGGGGCCTCAAAACATTTTCCACCACATGCTGATCGGCCAGTTCCTCTACCACATCTTCCAAATCTCTGCATACCACCATGGTCGAACATCTGACTCTGCCTGGGAGGTCCCTCTACTATCTGATGCTCATCTACATGGAGGGTCAGGCAGTCACGATCCATGTGACCCTGCCCGCTGCATGCATAGCACTGGATCCTCCTCGTATTTTTCGCAATGTATCTCGTGCCCCACATAACCAAACCTTTATCCTGGGGTTTCCCACCTGACGTTATGGTCCGCTTGGACCACTGTGACATTAGTATACTACCGGCTGCAAAACGCCTCTGCTACATGTCGCCCTGTGGTAGGTCTCGCTTCGGGTGTCTGCTCAGCTAGGAAATTCTCCACAATAAGGACTTGCTCCTGCACCCCGGCCTACCTCAGGATATTGAGGGAGATCATAGCAGCCCTGATCTCGTGCCGTAGTCCCTTCTCAAAGGTCATGGACCTAAATAATGGGTCCCGCACCATATCTGTTGAGTAATTCTAGAGGTCAGTGAGACTCGCTGAGTACTGAGCTATTGTCATGCTGCCTTTCTACAGATGAAGTAACTCCTGAATCTGCATCGTATGAAGGGTAGTTGGAACAAACATGGATCAGAAGAGACTCTCGATGTCTTTTCAGGCTAATGATGCCTCATCATGCACCTAGAGCATCAGTCTATACCATTTTCCTGCTACTGGATGCTTGAGACTCACGGAAAGGATGACCATGAGATCGGCTAGTGTCCCTTCCAATCTGAATACTCTTACGACAGGCTCCAACCAATACTCAGCTGCCTGTGGGTCTGTCCCTCTTCGGAACCTGGGTGGTCTCTAGCGCTGGAACTCGTGAAACGCACTCATATGGCATAAAATTTCTACTAATTGAGCTGGTGGTATCGGTGACCAAGCGGGTAGTGGTACCACTGGTACCTCCGTTGTGATGGGGCCCTGCACTGGGGCCTCATCGCTTGGTGGTCTACCATATCATAAGAAACTCGGAACCCTAGCTGGTGTACATCGTGGGGCCATCCTGAAAAGAAACAGTTTCACCACAGTCAAAAAAATATACCTGTTGAGCTAACACAAAGTTATCACAAAGAAAACATTTAATATAAAACACACAAGCAATCAGTTTTTTCGTGCAACGAGTTGGAAATCGGAAGTCAAAGCCCTAGTGTATAGATATGTCGACCACCACACCAACACCAGTTTCCCTAAACATATAACCACACCCAAAACACTTAACAGTATTGTTGTTAAAATAATCATTTGTCTATGTTCTGTGGTAGAATCAACTCCTTTGATACCAATTTGTCACAACCCATCCTCAGGGTCCGTGTCATGACTACCCCAAGCAGACCTTCCATAGGCTAGGGGCTAGCGACTAGAACCAAAGGTGAATCCCTAATAAAAAGAAAAGGTCTTTCCATTAAACCTATAACTCACATAGTCTGAACACAAGCAGTAGAAGCAACACGTACTAAAATAGAAAAGAAAGGTGTACTGAATGTATGTGGGCCAGTATACAAACCCAGCTGAACAACAAGTACAAGTAAAAAAGGGAAAATAGATCATAGATCATCCACTGGGGAATCCTACTAGAATGGTAGGTATATATCTCGAACAAATCATCCTTGAGGTACATCCCGTCTAGTCCAGCTTCAAGCAGCCTCCCATCCATCACTCTCAGCATCGATCACTACTGACCATCGTCTGCATAGAACACAACAAGGTGCAAGTGAAGCCCATGTAGGGGTGAGTATAACAACACTCAGTAGAGGAACCTGAGACCCCTGATGGTCTACCAGAATCCACTAAGGATAAAACACACAAGAAATATATAATCACGAATTATCAACCAACCATACTTAGGTATATGCCCAAACAAATACCTATGTTACCAGTCATAGTCTGGCTCCAACTCTCAAGTCCAAGCACAACCTAGTCCATAATGGAAGTAAAGTCAATCACCTCAATGATAATGATTGAATTTCAAGACTCTTCTCACACAGGTATAAAACACACGAATAGGGGTAGATATAATTAGATGTAGCATCTGAATCATCTCCTCCATCGAACCCACGTAGGATCCTGGAACAATATAAAAACTGTCGAACCCACGGAGGATTCTGGTACAGAAGTCATCACTGTCAAACCAACAAAAGATCACGGTAATGAAGTCACTACTATCGAAACCACAGAGGATATTGATACAAAAGTATTGATGTCGAACCCATGAAGGATCCTGGTGCAATATCGTTGTTGTCCAACCAATGGAGGATCATGTCATCTCAGTTGCATCCAGCCATAGGGTTCCTGCGCACAGCACACTCGATTCTGGGTGGGTCCTCTCCTTCAGCCAAGTGTTGGTACATTAAATACCATGAAGTGTCGAGTTGTTGTATCCCATAGTTCCGTCTCATCATAAAAAACTCAATGCAGTAGACGGCGTGTTAATCAGGCGCTTGGTCTCAGAGTTATTGGCATTTCGGTTTTAGGGGCCCGGTTGAATTTTAGGTTCAAAACAATCCAACCATACCCCAACATCATCCAAAACACAAGTGGGGTATGCCAAACGATACGACCTACTCTAAAACTTCTGTCGCTGTAGACGGTTCATTGATCGGACACCCATAGCCCAAGATGCGGGCTAAATGGTGAAAATGGCCATAGCTGGTACGGGTCTGGTCCGACCCAGTTGGACCGACACGGCCCGAACAGGGGTCTGACCCGGTCCGTGGGTGCGGACCGAACTGAGCGGTCAGCCCGACCTGAGTGGGCAGCCTAACATAGGGAGTGGCCCTGCCCGAAGGCGCAGCCCGGCCTGAGGGTGGCCTGGCCATGGCGGCCTGGCCCATGGGTGCCCGGACGAAGGGTGGCCCAGCCGTGGTGGCCCGGCCCGTGGGGGCCTTGTAATGCGCGGCCTAACTAGCCATGCGTGAGAGGGGTTCCCCCCGCCCCCCCCCCCCCCCCCCCGGTATTTCGAACGGAACCAGCGCATTGTGCCGACTCAAGAGTCGCGAGACCTGGGTGATCCCGCTTCTCCGGCTCCACGGCGGCCGACCAGACCGATCGCCACCGCACCTCCACCTCGGCGTGACAGTGGTACAGTCATGCTGCTCTCCGTGCGGCGCAACAACACCGTGCCTCCTCCATCGTCGTCCGATTTGGCTACGGCCCTCAGCTCCTCCACACGGCTCGACGGTGTCACTCATTTCCAGCGGCCCGGTAGCCTTGTGCCGCCGGTTTTTTCATGGCTAGCCCGACGCCGGTCGCCGTTGTTGTTACACCTCAGTTAATTATCTAATATAAATAACAAAGTGAGAGGATTGTGACATGTTTGTACGGCATGAGCCTTCCACATTATAATGATATCAATTGTAAAATTAATAACCAAGATCAAATGACAATGAATGGAATTGAGAATCAATCTGAAATCCCCTACCTTGTTTGACGGTGTCATTTGACAGAGTCGTGAAAAGGTGACATCGTTCCATCAATATCGGAAGAGGAAGAGAGGTACATTTCATTGGTGGACAACGTTCGAAGGTGATGAAGTCGAAAATGATGTTAGCGTTCCTCATGGTCATCACTTCCCTTTCCTTGCCTCGGTTAAAGAAGGAAGAAGATGGTGTTGATTTTTGGTGATATGAGTGTTCTTAATCTGGAGGGTATGAAGTTAGTCCAAGAGTTCTCCAAAGCTCCACCAAAGATAATCACCAACCTAAATAAAATAATATATTCTCTATTATTTTATTATTTCCATGCATTCAAAAAATAATTCAAAAGTTTTAAAAAAGATAATTAATTGTATTCTTTAATTAAACATTAGGTGTCTTGGCACCATTATGGAGAAAGAGAAGAGGATCCACAATAAATTGGGAGTTCCAAGGGGTAAAGGGGGTTAAGGATCTCATGTGGGACCCACTACATAATATCCTCTAAATAGAGGTTATGCGCGGGTGGGCCCTGTAACACCCCAAGATTTTATAAAAAATATTCTTTTTAATTTCATTAATGTCTTATGTTGTATTCTACAGCAAGATTACTTTGCGCTATACGCAACACCGTATTAGCTTGCAGTATACGCAACACTAGTCTTGGACCGTGTTACACACAATTTTGATAATAGTTATTCTACGCAACATTGAGTATATATATATATATATATTAAATGTATAAATGAAATGTGGTTGGATTCTGTTATACGAAACAATGAAGGATTCTTTCACAACATGCAACCCTGACTTGGCTTTCATTACACGCTATCGCGACCTTCCTCGATAGTGTGTGTTGTACGCAATACCTGGTTTTAATAAACAATGATATATTATTATAATATTGTCATGAACTAGCAGTTATGATTAGTATTAACTAAATTTTGAATTTTATAACATTATTATTCATCTTACACATTTTCTAGAACATGGTATAAGAACAAAATATTTTTTTCAGGTAAAATAAGTATTTTTAAAAAAATGCAGTTTTGCCGCCTTTTGATGGCACACCCACATTAAATCTAGTTTTTGACATGTTTATATGTTCAATTTAACAAAATGAAATTCTTCTTTTGAATCAGGATGTAAAAATTTACATTAGATAAAGTTTTGATATTATTCCGATAACTTTCGTATTTTAATGAATAGTAAAAACACGCTATATTTTAATTAAAAACCACTTTTTCATCATAATATCTTATGTGGTTAAATTATAATATTGAATGGTTTTAAAGTATAAATAGAATATATTTTTACCATTTAAATTAATGTATGTCATTAGCATTGATTTTGACTTGAATTCGTTGGTTAATAGGATAATTATGTTAATAGGATAATTTTTATTTTTGGGAATTATGAATAGTAACTACGGTAAATTTTATTTACCATAGTTAAAGGTAAATCAGGTAATTAAGGGTAAATATAATATTATAAAATTACCCTAACACATGACAAAATTCTATTTGATGGCTAAAAGTAAACCCATATCAACTAAGGGTTGGATTAGATTCATTTTATGGACTTTTGACCATGAAAATAATTTAATTATTATTAAAACCAATGAAAGTGACAACATGTCACTTTCTTAAATCTTATAAGTATAATAATTTTAACTTAGTGATAAACATCATAAAACTTCGAACATGAATAGTATCGAGAAATCTAACAAAATTATCTATATCATGAGAATTTATTTAGAATTTATTGGGATTAAATAGTTATTATTAATTGTGACACAATAGTGATGAAAAAATTATTTATCTAGTAAAAAATCAAGAATATAGTATTTATTATTCTAATAGTAACCATAAAAGGCACAAAACCCTGACCAAAACTTATTGGTCATGTAAAGTGAAACTATAATCATCCAATGGTCGATTATTTGACCATTTGGAGTCTTATACAAGCAATTATGACACTTATATTATTTTATTTTAAATGATGCCAAAGTTGTCACCTTCATAATTTAATAAATATAACAATTTAAATATTGTGATTTTAAGATGATAAATTTGAGTAAAAGTATTATTGTGAAAGGTAATACATTTATCTTCATCATAGGATTTTATTTTAAATTTTTATGCAAAAAATAAGTATATTAAATAATGATACAAAAATGATGTAGTAACTATTTTATTAAGAGATAAACCAAATAAATGGTTTTAAAAATAATAAAATAAATATTATATGAACTATTTAATGTGATCCACTAATTTTATAGATACATATGACCTTTTATTACTATATTAAAGCTTTTAGTTTGAGCATATCTTCTGTATATATTTTATTTAAATTCAAATAAATGAATAGTGTCAAAATTGACACTATTGTTATTTTATAAAAATAACATATTATAAAATTGTTTAAAAATCAAAAAAAATATTTTAAAATTATCAATTTAAATTTATATTGTCTATAATGTTATAAAGTAAACAATTATGGAAAATTCACAACAAATAAGTAATTATTTGTTATAATTTTAAATTTAGAAATTTATTACCACAAATATACTTTAATAGATTAACTAAGGATAAATCAAAATGATAAAGTTTAAAATAAGATCCAAACATGTCTAAATTTGATTGTTTGATGCGATTACAACCCTATCACATCTAATCTTCGAATATGAGTCATTTTTGGATGTTTTTAAGTGGGGTTAGATTTATTATAAATTAATATTTTTAAGAATTCCAAAGGTGCCCCTCTCCTCCCTTATAAAAGGGCACCTCCTCCCTCTCTTCCTCACACAACATCGAGCCTTCATGCTCGGCCAAACCCTGCCAAATTATCTTCTCCACTTCCCTAGAAACATCCTAGAGGTTTTGGTCTTCCTCAAAGACCAATTTTAGTGCCCTAAGAAGAGGTCTAAAAAAGTCGCTTCAAAGAAGAGGAGGTTCGGACAGTTATGAAGCAAATCGGACCTAAGGTAAGGGAAATATCACAATCTCATTTTTATCCAAGATTGTTTTTACTTAAGTATTTACTAAGGTGTGTTTTTTCATCCAAATCCATGTTTCCTCAATATGTAATATTATTTCCATTCTCCTAAAATTTTTTAAATCCTATTTTACCTTTCGGTGAGTTTTTAGTAAAAGATATGAAAGGAATCTTTTGTCGTTTTTCGTACGAGGTACTTTTTTGACTTTTTCGACAAAAGTACGAGAATAATGTTTTTATAACTTATACGGTATGAATGGATTTTTAAAACATTATTTCCAAGAAGCTTCCTTTACAAGTTTTCAAGTTTATTTTTAATCAACTTCTTTTAGTTTAAAGTTATATGACATGTTAAGAAAAGAAAAATGTTTTTAAAGAAGAAATGATATTTTCCTCAAGAATTCATTTCAAGTGTTTTTTCAAAACTATTTTCCATCTAAGATGATGTTATTTGATATGTATGTTTCATGTAAAATGTCTCTATGATTTAAATGGTTTCAATTTTCTTATGATGAAATGATATCAATTGTTTATGGATTATGATGGCATGATGTTTAAGTATCCCATTTTATTACATGGGTTATGTAATGATGTATGATTTATGATTTTGTGGCACACATAATAATGGTATCATTATGAGATGGGTAGGACTTATATCACCCTCCAATTCATTGGGTAAAGATTTTATATCCCATGAGATAGACATGGCTGGAACGGTAGGTTATACCGGTTCAGTGAAACAGGACTGAAACGAGGGTGACTCGGTTCAGAAAGGGACTTTGTCCACTAAGATAGTCTTGAAAATGAGTCTTGACTAACAAGAAATGATTCTCTATGATTATGTTTTTATTCCACAAAGTTTCTTGTTTTATGTTATGATTATTGTGATTACATTTCACTGCCATGATTTATCCCATGTTATGAAATTATGATCTCTTTTGCAGGTTAAGATTTCCAAAAGTTACGTGCTTGTGTATACGATGGGATTGATATTTTTTTTGTTTACCCTTACTGAGCATTTGAGCTCATGCTTTTATGTTTACTTTTCCACAGGATATAAAGAAAGGTTTTAGGTATAAAAAAAAGGGAAGATCTTTATGGGAGATGTTGAAGATCTTTCACCAGGATTAGAAGATTATATTCTGAGTTTCCAAAGACACTAAGCTATTACGATCCTTGTGTGTGTGTTTTTTTTATATACTAAGTATTCCGGAAATGTAATGTAATGTCAATGTACTTCAAGCTTCGGGTCTCTACAGTTGGTATCAGAGGAAAGGTTTAGTCAAACTTTGGAAACTAGGACGCTAAAACGTTAGTGAGATCCCTAGAGATATTTCTAAGGTATGTATATGGATGTCCCTAAGGATAAGTATAAATATAGGATATAGTCCTAGCACTATGGTAATGATCTTAGAATTTAACCTATGATTTTAGATATTGAATTTACTCCCCCGTTATTATGATTTTTGCATCTCACACTATTCTTTTTGGGTTTTAGAAAATCGCTGGAAACAAGATGATTCACGATAATGGAGGATATGACGGAAAATGGAATGATATTCTTCATAAGCAATCAAATGAAATGGGATTTGGAAGTCCAAACATCATTATTATGCCGAATCAGAAATCTCATAATATGATCAATAAAGTAAAATTTGTTAAGTTTCCTGACTCGGCTAATAAGAGAAAGATGGAGTTTCATGATGATCATAGAGGAAAGAAAGTTCAATTTACCCTATGTAAATCATGGGGAGGAGGCATCAAGGAGAATGTTTCAAAGGAACTGGAAGATGCTTTGGGTGTGGAAAAGAAAGACACAAAGCCAGTAAGTGCAATGGAAAAGTTTCAGTTAACACCATGGATGAGGTTAATGGTATTGCTACGACATCAACAATGGTTAAATGTTTTAAATGTGGAATGTACGGGCATTATGCAAACCAATGCCCTAAGGGAATGTCTCATGAAGAGAATCGGTATGGTCATATGGGTAGTATTTTTGTTGATGATTATGAAGAGACTACAAATGATATGTGAAATGATAGAATTGTTGATGCTCGGTCAATGGTTTAAGAAGGTAGTGGAATGATTACATGTTTATCAAGTGTAATGTTGTACTATAGAATAAAGAGACATCTAAGGATTGTTACACTGTTGTCTTTCCTTATGTTATGAATGTTTATGATGAATGGTATGAGTAACAATGAAAGGTTATTCAGATATTTTTTTGGAAAGTGGATGATATGCGCATAATGAAGTGATAAAGAGAAAATGAAATGTTTGACAGTATTCATGAGCTCAGGATTGATATAAGGACTAAGTGATATCATGGTTTGATTATAAAGAATTTGGAGGATTTTGGTTTGTGGAAAGTGTTAACTTTTAACTACATTCATGTTTTCACTAAAGTTCAATGGAATACATGATTAAGGCCATCGAATGATTGGAATGTGACCAACATGATAGGAATGCAGTATTACGATATATGGGGATCAACGATGGTATTAAATCTCTGGTAATCGTTTTCACTATGTTATGAGAGTGGACCGAAGTATTTTAGATAAGCCTAAAGATTGGAATGGATTATGTTGGAAATAAGTTAGTATTGTTTAAGGATAGAATTTTTTTTGATATTATTGATGGGATGTTATAGTAATGTAGTTTTAGAAAAAGGACAACCTGCATGATGGGCGACAACCCATCCCGTCGGACAAGGCTGTGGGAATCTAACCCACAATCGAAGTGTGACTGGCCTTTATCGCCTACCACTGGCCTACAGGAAGTCCCTGGTTAGTAGAAACTAGTTTTATTTTATTAAGCGGTATGATATATGAAGTATATGTTCATTTTTGGAACCATATACGATTAACCATAAGATGGACTTATAACTTTTTCTAACCTTTTGTTTGAAAGAGATGGAATGAACCATCATTCTATCACATGATCTGCTAACACTTCACGAATAACAAATTCAACTTCATTTATTTAAGAGATGAAGTGGAAATTGTTCATGGCACGAACAACAGTGAGATTGTACCAAAATAAAGTAAGTATTTATTCTAATTCAAATTCTTCAACTTTAGGGAAACGATCTTGAAAACCAAAAATGTTTTCCTAGTGCTCTTATATCTGATTAATCAGATGGTACCATAGATTGTCACAAATTTATGGATTTGTGATTGTTGGCTTTTCCATAGCCATGTCCTCTACCACTCTCCATCAGAACATGATGGTTATATTTCTCTTCCATGTCCATATTTTCACCTATGTTCTCCTATGTGGATACCCAGTGATTAGTTAACTTGGGTAACCATTTAGTTTTATACTATAGTTTTTAACGATAAGTTTTGGTATTCCTTTTTACGATGTGGGTTTCTATTAAAGAAACTTTCGAATAGTAAACCATTTATAACCCCGACGAATTTCGAGGGCGAAATTCATTTTAAGGGGGGTAGAATGTAACACCCCGAGATTTTATGAAAAATATTCTTTTTAATTTCATTAATGTCTTGTGTTGTATTCTACACCAAGATTACCTTGCGCTATACGCAACACCGTATTAGCTTGCAGTATACGCAACACTAGTCTTGAACCGTGTTACACACAATTTTGATAATAATTATTCTACCCAACATGGAGTATATATATATATATATTAAATATATAAATGAAATGTGGTTGGATTCTGTTATACGAAACAACGAAGGATTATTTCACAACACGCAACCCTGACTTGGCTTGCATTACACGGAATCACGACCTTCCTCGATAGCGTGTGCTGTATACAATACCAGGATTTAATAAACAATGATATATTATTATAATATTGTCATAAAATAGCCGTTATTATTATTATTAACTAAATTTTGAATTTTATAACATTATTATTCATCTTACACATTTTCTAGAACATGGTATAAGAACAAAATAATTTTTTCGGGTAAAATAAGTATTTTTAAAAAAATTGCAGTTTTGCCGCCTTTTGATGGCGCACCCACTTTAAATATATTTTTTGACATTTTTATATGTTCAATTGGACAAAATAAAATTATTCTTTTGAATCAGGATGTAAAAATTTACATTAGATAAAGTTTTGATATTTTTCCGATAACTTTCATATTTTAATGAATAGTAAAAACACGCTATATTTTAATTAAAAACAACTTTTTTCATCCTAATATCTTATGTGGTTAAATTATAATATTGAATGATTTTAAAGTATAAATAGAATATATTTTTACCATTTAATATATTTTATGTCATTAGCATTGATTTTTCCTTGAATTCGTAGGTTAAATCAATTCAACCTTTTGCAATGTTTTAAACAAAAACCCGTTTTTATTCGACAATGAGATTAATTTTAATTTAATTTATGAAACTTCTCTGTATTGAATTTTAAAAAATGGATTCCATATTTGGAATCAGTGTGTCCTAATTATGTTAATAGGCTACATTTTATTTTTGGAAATTATGAATAGTAACTACCGTAAATTTTATTTACCATAGTTAAAGGTAAATCAGGTAATTAAGGGTAAATATAATATTTTAAAATTACCCTAACACATGAAAAAATTCTATTTGATGGCTAAAATTAAACCTGTATCATCTAAGGGTTGGATTAGATTAATTTTATGGACTTTCGACCATGAAAATAATTTCCTTATTATTAAAACCAAAGAAAGTGACAACATGTCACTTTCTTAAATCTTATAAGTATAATAATTTTAACATAGTGATAAACATCATAAAACTTCGAACATTTATAGTATCCAGAAATTTAACAAAATTATCTACATCATGAGAATTTATTTATAATTTTTTGGGATTAAATAGTTATCATTAATTGTGACACAAAAGTGATGCCGAAATTATTTATCTAGTGAAAAATCAAGAATATAGTATTTATTAAACTAATAGTAACCATAAAAGGCACAAAACCCTGACCAAAACTTATTGGTCATGTAAATTGAAACTATAATCATCCAATGGTCTAATATTTGACCATTAGGAGTCTTATACAAGCAATTATGACACTTATATTATTTTATTTTAAATGATGCCAATGTTGTCACCTTCATAATTTAATAAATATAACAATTTAAATATTGTGATTTTAAGATGATAAATTCGAGTAAAAGTATTATTGTGAAAGGTAATATATTTATCTTCATCACAGGATTTTATTTTAAATTTTTATTAAACAAATAAGTATATTAAATAATGATACAAAAATGATGTAGTAATTATTTTATTAAGAGATAAACCAAATAAATGGTTTTAAAAATAATAAAATAAATATTATATGAACTATTTAATGTGATACACTAATTTTATATATACATATGACAGTTTATTAATATATTAATTCTTTTAGTTTGAACATATCTTCTTTATATATTTTATTTAAATTCAAATAATTGAATAGTGTAAAAATTGACACTATTGTTATTTTATAAAAATAACAGAGTATAAAATTGTTTAAAAATCTCAAAAATATTTAAAAATTATAAATTTAAATTTATATGGTCTATAATGTTATAAAGTAAAGAATTATGGAAAATTCACAACAAATAAGTAATTTTTGTTATAAATTAAAATTTAGAATTTTATTACCACAAATAAACTTAAATAGATTAAATAAGGATAAATCAAAATGATAAGGTTTAAAATAAGATCCAAACATGTCTAAATTTGATTGTTTGATGCGATTACAACCCTATCTCATCTAATCTTAGAATATGAGTCATTTTTGGAGGTTTTTAAGTGGGGTTATATTTATTATAAATTAATATTTTTATGAATTCCAAAGGTGCCCCACTCCTCCCTTATAAAAGGGCACCTCATCCCTCTCTTCCTCACACAGCTTTTTGCCTTCAAGCTCGGCCAACCCCTTCCAAATTCTTTTCTCCACTTCCCTAGCAACATCCTAGAGGTTCTGGTCTTCCTCAAAGACCAATTTTAGTTCCCTAAGAGGATGTCTCAAAAAGGCGCTTCAAAGAATAGGAGGTTTGGACACTTACGAAGCAAATCGGACCTAAGGTAAGGGAAATTACACAATCTCATTTTTATCCGAGATTGTTTATACTTTAGTATTTACTGGGGTGTATTTTTTCATCCAAATCCATGTTTCCTCAATATGTAATATTATTTCCATTCACCTAAAAAATTTTTAATCCTATTTTACCTTTCGGTGAGTTTTTAGTAAAAGATATGAATGAAATCATTTGTCGTGTTTCTTACGAGGTACTTTTTTTACTTTTCCGACAAAAGTATGAGAAGAATGTTTTTTTAACTTATACGACATGAATGGATTTTTAAAACATTATTTCCAAGAAGCTTCCTTTACATGTTTTCAATTTTATTTTTAATCAACTTCTTTTAGTTTAATGTTTTATGACATGTTAAGAAAGGAAAAATGTTTTTAAAGAAGAAAGGTTATTTTCCTCAAGAATTCATTTCAAGTGTTTTTTCAAAACAATTTTCCATCTATGATGACGTTATTTGATATGTATGTTTCATGTAAAATCTCTCTATGATTTAAATGGTTTCAATTTTCTTTTGATGAAATGATATAAATTGTTTATGAATTATGATGGAATGATGTTTAAGAATCCCATTTTATTACATGGGTTATGCAATGATGTATGATTTATGATTTTGTGGCACAGATAAGAATGGTATCATTATGAGATGGGTGGGACCTATATCTCCCTCCAATGCATTGGGTAAAGATTTTATATCTCATGAGATAGACATGGCTGGAATGGTAGGTTATACCGGTTCAGTGAAACAGGACTGAAACGAGGGTGACTCGGTTCAGAAAGGGACTTTTTCCACTAAGATAGTCTTGGAAATGAGTCTTGACTAACAAGAAATTATTCTCTATTATTATGTGTGTATGCCACAAATTTTCATGTTTTATGTTATGATTATTGTGATTACATTTCACTGCCATGATTTATCCCATGTTATGAAATTATGATCTCTTTTGTAGGTTATGATTTCCAAAAGTTATGTGCTTGTGTATACGATGGGATTGATATTTTTTTGTTTACCCTTACTAAGAATTTGAGCTCACCCTTTTATGTTTACTTTTCCCCAAGATATAAAGAAAGGTTTTAGGTATAAAAAAAAAAGAGAAGATATTTATGGGAGATGTTGAAGATCTTTCACCAGGATTAGAAAATTACATTCTGAGTTTCCAAAGACACTAAGCTATTACGATCCTTGTTTGTGTGTTTTTGTTATGTACTAAGTATTCCGCAAATGTAATATAATGTCAATTTATGTCAAGCTTCGGGTCTCTACAGGCCCCACCTCCAACCTCCCCTTGGAGGATTAAACCACCACTCAAATAAAAATATGAAACACATAATTTCATTTAATTTATTTAGAAACCCCAAAAATTAACATCCAATCTCGATAAAATCAAACTACGGTAAATGTATCCTTAAGAGAATACCAACGTTGTGAGTTCAACCGTGTCCTCAGATTTCAATTCCGAGATTCGGTTCAAAAGATATGAAATCCGGATCGTACATTTACTGAACGTACCTGAACAAAACTTCAGAAATTGATTCTGGGCACACTAGGACCCAAAATCAGGTGCAGTCAGAAAATGTGGACTTGTAAAATACCCATGTATTTAAAAAAAAATCCATGGAATTTATAGGTCTTTAAAATATTTATGAATATAAGGATTTTAAGAATCATTATTTTGATAGACCCATAATTGAATGTTTTATGGAATCGATTATTATTCCTCTTATTGTTATTTTATCAATCCCCTATTTTCAATGGAATTGATCATTCAAGAATCGAATGGCTTCCAACATGAGTTGTCATGGTGATTTTAACATTACCGCAGTTTAGAATTTTGGATCATATTGTTAAAATCTATGAGTTATTCCAATACTAATGAATTATGTGGAGGATAATACAGAGGGGTCTGGTTCTCCCATGGTATTGTTCTGCCACTAGCTACTAGTAATGGGTTTTCCTAGAAAGGGTGAACTATATATTAATACGAAAATAATATCCTCCTCTCTTATCATTGGAACGTCTATTGAAGTTATCCTCTAGAACATATTCATAGAATTAGGTGATGAAACATCATATGATGATGATTCAGTGGGTGGAAAAGGGTTGCTTACCACAAGTCTTTAAAGGTTGGGAAATTTAATAAGGATAAATTATTTGAGGTTAATTTAGTAAAAATTAAACCGTATATTAATTTTCATACTTTTATGAGTAAAACGATGATGAAAACAGTCATTATTCTACCAAAGTGGAAGGACTAGAAGAATGTAGATGTCCATTGAATTTAGTTATCACCCACATACAAAAGAGAATAAAACTAAGTCTTATAAAGACAACTCATATATTCTGAACCTTCTGAAATCATTATTTTTAGATAATAGTATTTTTTTTAAAACCCTATCTATATTGTCAAATTTGGTCTGGAATATTGTAATGATTATGATCATATACCCATTTGTTAAGAGATTCATCCTTCTCATGAGGATTCCCTGGAATTCTCAGTGATAGAAGAAAAAAACATGTTGAATGTGGAATACTCTTCAAATGAGAAAGTATAGAATTGCGATGTTCTTAAGTATTTGTGTTCTCTTGGATATTTTTAATAACTAGTGGATTAAATTAATCATAAAATGATTCTACTCATGAACAACATTGAAAAAATGGTGGTATAATATTTCACTATCAATTCTTTAAATGAATGCAAAAACCTGATGAATGTAAGAGTTATTAAAGATAGGTATATGTAGCAAATGACAAAGAGTAATTTTTTTTCTCAAATTTTACTTTTATTATTTAATATATTAACGATTTGTGTGGATAAATTCCTTATATCATGGGATATGATGTATTCATTACTTAATGAGCCATTATTTAATGATCCCAAGTGGAATAAATTTCTTATAGTTGGGAATATTTTAATTTTCAAATACTTTATCACCATAATACGATACTTGGATGGGAATTCATTTCATATTTCTCGTTAATCTCATTCCTGACTTTTTTATTTATGCCCTTTAATTAGGTGTGGATTGTAGCCAATCATGTAGTTTTTCATGTTTTTCATCTTAGTGGTAGATAATGTTGTCACTGTGGTGTTTTCAATGGATATGTCATTTTATATATAGGTGTTCAATTAATATGGAGGTGTTAGTGGAATGTTGTGTTTATGGTTGTCTTCGATAATGAAGTATCAATCCTATATGTGTTTTTTATCCTTTTTTTAATAATTCTTGGTTTCTTTTCAAGGTGTAAATGTATCTAGTAATGATACTAATTGTTTTATAAATTATCCTTTAAAATAATACTAATGATAATTAAAAAGATAATTGACATGTAGATTTCATACACTCTGCATTTTCTACATGGATGCAAGTAATATTCTAACAATCCTTTTGGAAAAAAATGTGACATAAAAAACATGATACAAACAACCTATACCATTAATTAGACACATGAAGAGTAAATAGAATAAAAGTCATGTGACTAATTATTTAAAGATCCATATTTTCTTTATAATTTTTTATTATATATAATTATTTTGAGTCTTTGAAAATTGGAAGCACACGACTAAGAGAACCGGTGTGCTCGGAATGAATTTATGAACTTCTTTTTAACTTACGTCCTATAAATGTGCATGCGAAGTTTTTTATATTTTGAATCGGTTCTCAGATAAAAAATCTGAAGGCACCGTTGAATACACATCGTAGGGATTCTCTTAAGGGTGGATTAAGTATGATCGCAGTAAGTTTGTTGAAAAAGTCAGATTTTCGACTTTTTAAAAGAATAATAAAATGATATTGTTATTTTATATCTTTATTTTCATATCCTTCAATAGAAAAGCAGTAGTGGAGGGTCCAATAATACGTCAAGACATTAAATGGCTTGACTTTTCAAAACCAATGTAACAACATAGTTATATTTATGACAGTTCCTACTAAATGAACTGCCAATTATTCAATGGTCGGTACTTGTCCTCAACCTATACTATTTATATGGAGCTTGTGAGGAGGTATTGGCATGGAATCACCGTGTGATGAAGCTTTGGTAAATATTTGTGACACCCAACAAATGGAGGATAGAGATGGTTCTAGTAGGTGGTGATAAGAGACACCAAATCAAGAACCGAAGGACGACGTTTTAGTGGCTTGTTGCGGGAACAATGAACGTTTCCTCTAACTCAATCATAGGCACTCTCCATCGATCATAAGGTAGGGATTTATTTTATTATAATTTCATGTGATTGTTGAATCACATTCCATCCTCATTTTTTCACGATAATACGGAGGGCATGAGCCAAACGAAGATGGCCCGGACCCTCTGCTACCTTGTTTACCCTTGCTTTCTCTATAGAAGACCCTCAGTGTAGTGGTATCGCCTGGCCCTGATGGAGGAGGTGCGCCGTCGCGCGCCGCAGGAGGAGGGAGTGACACATTTCCATGGCGGTTAGCAGAGCGGCCTACACCAGCCGACTGTAGATTTGTTGAGGGACGCAATCGTGTGCCACCAGTGGGAAAGGGTCATGGCCGATGCCACATTGAGTGAAGAAGGAATAGATGGAGCGGAGCACCGTTGAACACTGTTGGAGGAGGCCGCAACTGGTGCATATCGGCTCGACCCCACGCCACGCCGAGTGGAAGACCCCCAGTCAACCAGAATGGACGACCGTTACGCGGTGAGGCAGCACCCCACCAGCAGGTCGAAACGTCCCCACAAACATGGGGACAGCGATGAAACCTAGTCTTCCTTCTGCCATAATGGGATAGATGCAGGCCGACCGAGTGGGCTGGACCAGCTAGCGGGCTCGGTCGAACCCGTTTCCTGGTTGTCCAATGTTGGTGGGCTGAGCCCTACCCGATAAGTCGGGCCCACCGCGGCGTGGGCCCATAAACTGAAATGGGCCATCCCGTTATGGTGTGGACCCTGAGCAGGGTCAGGTGGACCCCAAGAGATATTGCGTCCATCCAGTCTGACCATGTTGGTCTGGGCCCAGACCAAACCAGTTCCGGAATATTAAAACACTCATAACTGACAAACAGGGTGTCTGTTTGACATTTCTTTAGTAGCGTTGGGATCCCTTTTGGGAACTGGTCCCTTTGACATATTCTAGTTGACCCTACTGAGCAAAGATATACCAAAGTGTGATCTCCACTGTTTCATGTAATGGGGTGTAACTAACAGTCCATGCGACTATTCGACGAACATTCTGCAGCACTGGAGCCCTCATAATGGGGCGGTCCTTTTGGTATACCCCACCAATGTTTTGGGGAATGCTAGACTACAGTAGGTTTGGATCCTTCCTGAATCCAACCATTACATCGGCACTAAAATTCATATAACTTACAGACTGGGAATCTGGTTGACGCACTGTCTATTGCTTTGGAACCCATATGACATGACAGATCATCAGGTTACATCATGGGGGGTCTTCATGGTGGTAGATGGATGACCAATGGATTGTGGATTAGTTCTCCCAAATGTGATAATGAGAGAGAATCCAGTGGTAGGAAATGAGGTATCGATTAGAGATAGATCCTACGGAAGTTTTTTCCAAGCGATCTTGTGTGGGGTAGCACTGATCCTGTGTGGGTTAGATTCAGTGTGGAATAGTACTCAGCGATCTTATATTGGTCAGCATGTATAGATCCTGTGTATGTCAGATCCAATGTGGGTTAGCGCTCAACAATACTATGTGGGTCAACACATATCGATCATATGTGGGTGAGATCTTGTGTGGGTCATTAGAGGTTAGTACCTAAGGACTCTGGGAGGGAATAATCTTATTTGGATCATTGTGGGTGTTAGTACATATCGATTCTGTGTGGGTTAGACTCCCTATTGTTAGCAGTAGTGCCTATTGACAGAATAATATGATATAGCTTCATGAATGATCATATGTACTTCTATATTTCGCCATTACCTGGTGTGATTTGAGTCTTTTACCTTCATGGAGATACCTATTTGGTACTTCTACCTTCCTGGTGTTATCATCATTGTGTTACCTATATGGTACTTTTACCTTCATGGTGTTATATTTGTGGTTCTACCTGTGTGTTACTTTTACTTTCATTTTGTTCCCATCATGGTGTTACCTTCGTGATGTCCATTCCTCATGTATGAGATGTGCATATCTTGATAACATAGGTATCTTTATGGGAATTTACCTATATAGAGTTGATGACTATTTCGTGCATTGGGATTGAGGTCTTACTTTGTTGTTTTTCCACTGTGGAACTCTATGATACCTTTGGAGGTATTGGGGTCTCTACATAGCATTGTTATACTCACCCCTTATGGGATTCACCCGCACATTATTGTGTCTTGTCCAGATGACAGACAGTGTTGATCAAGGTTGAGTGAGACAAGACTAGATGGTGCTTAGAGGCATACAATTTGACGTGGCATGACTCAGGACTACTGATCATGAGTTGTACCTATCCTTCATGTAGGATCTTTAGTAGAAGATTCAGGTGATGTTTTTCTCTTTTAGTTGTATTTATACTTTCTAGTTGGGCTTCTATTCTATCCCCTTTACTTTCAACACAATTTGTACTACAATAGTTTACATTGTGGTTTCCACTTGTAGTACTCTTTGATTTGTGGGTTGTACAGGTTTAATGTAAATAACTCTCCATTAAGGTATATGTCTTTCTAGTTCTATTCGCCCGCCCCTGGACCATTAATGGCTGGCATAGGGTAGTGACGGAATGGGCCCCATGTGACGTGTTAAAACAAAGTTGTGTCAAAGGATTCAGTTCTACGGAAGAACTAAGACTCTGGTATTTTCTAAGTGGAGAGAGTGTTTATTGTTATGAGTGTGTATTTCAATTTGGGGAATCCCATGTCTGTGTAGTGGCTGATAGATCCACACACTCGGATTCTGAATTCTAATTTCCGACTCAGTGCACGAAAACAATGATTACATGTGTTCTTAATTGATTTTCTTATGATTTCTTTGAGTCAGCTCACCGTGTTTAACTTATTGACCGTGGAACACCTATATTATCGCAGGATTTTACCATATATATAGTAATCCTAGAATCCCAACAGAGTACATGATGATGGCCCATTGAGCGATGAGGCTTTGGAGATGGTCCCGCAAATAGCAATAGTTTCATTGACTGGTGAACCAGTAGTACTACCACCTGTTGGGATGCAGGTTCCACCAGCCCCACTAGGTGAGGGATCATGGATAATGAGCATGTTGCATGAGTTTTAGTGACCAAGAGCATTGAGTTTGTGAGTTGTGACTGATCTGCAAGCACCTGAGGACTGGATGGAGGCTATGGCCATAGTTTTTCACTAAGTTAGGACACCGGCTGATCTGATGGTGATCCTAGCTTCTAGTCTCTTCCAGGGGCAGCTGGGAGATAGTGGAGTCTCACACTATAGATAAAAGTTGAGATAACCCTGATCTATGTGGACATAAAGGGACTTTTCAGGGTAGAGTTTGTCCTATAGACTCTATGCTCAGTGCGTATATAGAAGCTGGTGCACTTACAGCAGGGCATCATGACCGTGGACCAGTAATCAGTGAGGATCATTGATCTGTCCTCCTACTCCACCGACAAGGTATGGTACCATTTCTCTAGGACCTAGATCATTGACTAGGGTATTTTATGGAGGATCAGAGCATTTATGGTATCACTCAACATTCTGACATAGTTTGGGGTGCTAGAGAAGGATCTTTTTGATGAAGAGCTTCCTTGTTGAGCAGGCACCGACAGAGAGAGCCACCACTGAACGTCATGTAGCAGAGTCATCTGCATAAGGTTGTGGAAGGGTGACTATGGGGCCCAAGCTAGCCTGAACATCTTGGGGTTGACCTCAAGAGACATGGTCGGTGGTGAGGGGATCAAATGACAAAGGATGATAGTTAAGGATCAGGAAGTGATACTTATATGGTAGGCAGAGTCACATGGCTTACGACTGCCCGAACCGATATACCAATGATTAGAAGATGGTCGAGGGACCGCTGAAGTAGAGGAAAAGGATTGATAGAGGAAGTATATATGGTGTGAAAATGGCAGAGGAGTTGGCCGTGCAACTTGTAGTGGATGGCGATTCGATGTTCTTCTGACACCACCACTTGGTGCTCCACCCCAACCACTGGGAGCAGGAGGACATGGGCGAGCTCAGCTCTAGGCAGCTGAGGCCTACATCCACAGTGAATCAGAGATGATTAGAGGTATGATCTGTGTCTATTCCACCCTATCTCTAGTACATATAGACACATGTGCTAGTCAATCGTTTATTTTACCAGCCCTCATTCGTAGATTGGAGATTTTGATAAAGCCATTGGCTCTATGCATACATCTAGAGACTCTTACAGGAGAAGGTTCTACCATTACACGTTGGTGTTGGTAGTGTAAGGATACTCTAGTAGATGAGAACTTCATGTGGGATCTTCTAGTAGTGGAGTCGTGGTATTATGACGTCATATTGGCTATGGAATGTTTATCCATAGTCCATGCTTGGATTGTCTATACTAGGCACAATGGGCGGTGTGTCTACACAAATGGGACCATGTTTTCCTTCACCTTTGAGAAGTGAACCATAGAAAAACATGATAGACTTTACCGGAGGAGGGTGTAGCTGATCACACATCAGTTGGCAAGCCATACCCATATAGCAGTTGATTTTGAGAGTCCTAACTGTCCTTTAGTGGTGGAATAGTTTGATGATGTCTTTAA
This sequence comes from Viscum album, assembly GCA_963277665.1. Lineage (NCBI taxonomy): Eukaryota > Viridiplantae > Streptophyta > Magnoliopsida > Santalales > Viscaceae > Viscum > Viscum album. Next base: position 291,843,111 of record OY728148.1, on the reverse strand, counting down.
GTTAATGTTTCAGGACTACCTCTATGTAGGGAGAAGAACAATCACATCGTCCTATAACCTGGGACTTCACCGATATCTTTAACAACATACAGTATTTCCCTTGTGGTGCTTCGTGAGTTACATGTATAGTTGGAGGACTTGTAGAAGAAGGGGTTCATAAGGCCCAGTGTCTCTCCATGGGAATCCTCAATTTTGTTCACCATGAACGAATATGGGAGTTTGAGACTCTGTGTGGATTGTCAGTAACTGAACCAGGTGATCGTGATGGAAAAGTATCCACTTCTGAGGATTGATGATATTTTTGATCTGTTGAAGAGAGCTCGACAGTTTTCGAAGATAGAACATAGATTAGGCTATCATCAACTCGGGGTATGAAATGACGTTGTGTAGAAGGCGACAATTAGATTTTAGTATAGCCAAAATGAGTTCTTGGTTATGTATTTCGGTGTGACCAAATCCCCTTCAGTGTTCATGGGTGCCTGAATAGGATCTTCCACCCATTCCTCGATCAATTATTTTTTGTCTTCATCGTAGAGATCTTGGTGTAATCATTGATGAAGGAGGTGCATGCCTATCATCCGCATGTAGTTCTGGATACACACTGAGATAACTATATATATGGTATGATCATGATGTGGTAGTTCTAGATATGAGAGGTTCAATTTTTGGGACACGTTATCTTGGAGGCCAGAGTTGTTGTCGATCTGGCGAAGATAGAGGCTATATAGCATGGGAGCCATCCAAAAGTGTGACCGAGGTGTAGAGTTTCATATGGTTGGCTGGGTACTACAGTAGATTTGTACCTGATGTTTCTAGAGTTTCAACACCCTTTTCATCATTGACGAAGAAAGTACAACCCATTTTGTGGAAGGAGAGATCCAAAAAGAGTTTTTAGGAGCTAATGTAGAGACTAATGAGTGCCTGCATCTTGAGGCTTCCCAAAGTGGTTGTTGGGTATGTAGTTTACTACAACTCTTAAGGGGCTGGACATGGATGTGTCCTAATACATGAGTGATTAGTGATCCTGTATGGCTATCAGCAGATGAGATAGCATGAGAAGAACTATTGTACACATGACATGGAGTTTTCCGTAGTGGTATCTGCCTTGATGATGTCGAGACATTATTGGATGTGTGGATTTTTTACCATCTACACTGATCACTAGAGTCTCAGGTATATCTTCTCACCGAAGGACCTGAACCTAAGACAACGAATATGGAAAGAGTTCCTTCAGAACTATGACATTGAGATTATCTATACTCAAGGTAAGGGGAACATAGTGGAATACACAAATCAGCAGGATGTTTGGTCTTAAATTGCTGAGTGAGGTGACAGAGCGGCTATCTGCATTACAGATATCCTTTTTTGATAATGATGGAGCAGCATACCTCTAGTCTATGAGTGTCACTCCCCCACTTATTCAGTGAGTTATGGGGGCAAAACATGGGGAAAATGATTATGAAGCACGATGTGCACAGATATCCACAAGACATGAACTTGATGGATTTTCTTGATGGTGGGGAGCATTCCATCTTCTTTAGAGGTCGCATTATGGTACTAGTGGTACTAAGGGAGGAGGTGGTGAGGGAGTTCCATACATCCCCAATGGCAGTACATCCTTGTGGGGTAAAGATGTAACATGACCTTTAGCATCAGTACTAGTGTCTATGGATGAAGAAAACAGCGGAAAAGTTTGTTTAATGATGCCTTGCTTATCAACAAGTGTAGGTTGAGCATCAGGTTCCAGCAGACTTAGTTCTGCCACTAGAGGTGACAGAGTGGAAGTTGGATGGCATCTCCATGTACATTTTCACATGGAATCCACATATTTCTATGGGACATGACTCAGTATGTGTGATCATTGACCGACTCACCAAGTCGGCCCACTTCCTACCTATCCGAGAGTAGGGATCAATAGTGGGCTCCAGACGCCTCTATGTACAGGCGATTGTACAACTTCATGTGGTTCCATCGACATTCTTCTTTGATCGAGACACAAATTTTATATCCTGGATTTTGAAGTGAATACAAGATACATTCAGGACTCAGCTGCCTTTGAGCACCACAATTCATCCTTAGACTGATGGTCAGATAGAGCACACAATATAGATGCTGGAAGACGTCCTACGTTGTTGCATCCTAGATTTTTTCCAAATTTGGGAGGAACACGATCCCTTGGTGGGGTTCACATACAAAAAATTCTATCACTCCACCATCACTATGGAACGATTCGAGGTCTTGTACGGTCAAACTAGTAGATCAACTCTATGCTGGACTGACCCAGGGGAGTCAGCACATATGGGTCCAGATTTAGTATAGTCTACTATAGAGTAGTTTCAGATCATCCATGACAAGATGAAAACTAGACATAGTAGAATGAAGTCTTACATTTACAGGGGACAGATTCCCTTGGAGTTCTTGGGGAGAGACCTCATCTTCCTAAGGGTCTCAACTCAACGAGGTTTGTGGATATTTGGCTGAGGCGAAAACTCTCACTCAGGTTTATCAGAAATTTTATCTTGGTTTGGAGGACTGGACATGTAGCTTACCACTTGGCACTAACAACATAGTTGGAATGGATGCATGACGTCTTCCACCTACGTTAACTGAGGAGATGAGTGCATGACCCATCCCACATCATCGACCATGGCACGCTAGATGTTGATGATTGGGATATGTTTACAAAGGTTCTCGTGGATACTGATGATCGACAAGATGGGGTCCTTCATGGATTGTCGATACCTTTAGTGCACATACTCTAACATCACATGAACCACCAAGGTGGCTCATTAGATCGCGAGGTTGAGATTCGACCTCAGTACCCCCATTTTTCCCCGTAGTCATTGTTTTGGATTTCGGGGGAAAAAATAAATAAGGTGGGTAGAATTTAATGACCTGGATTTTCCATATAATTTTTTTATATGAAATTATTATGAGTCTGTGAAAATTGATCGCACATGATTTTGAGGCCCGGTGTGCCCGTAATAACTTTTTGAACATGATTTTATATTACTTTCAGTAAAGTAATGGGCGGAGTTTTCTATCATTTGAACCGGTTCTAGGATTAAAAATATTAGGGCACCATTGAATCCACAATGTAGATATTTCTTTAATATAGGCTTCACTTCGACCGTAATAAGTGGTGGAAAAAGTTAGATTTTGAACTTTTTAACACAATAATAAAATAACATTGTTATTTTTTTTCTTTTCTTTTCCTCTAATGGAAAAACTGTAGTGGAGGCTCTAACAATGATTCAACCCATTAAATGGCTTGAATCCTATGTAACATCAACAATAGAATTATGAATGTCTCTACTAATTTAACCCCCATTAATTCCATCGTTGTTACTCATCCACCCCTCTACTATTTATATGGACCTTGAGGGGATGTCTTGGCATGGATTCACCAAGAGACAAATCTCTGATGAAGTGTTCTGATGACCGACACGTGGGGGATAGAACTGGTTCTAGTGGGCAGTGACGAGGGACAACAAATCAGGAACCGAAGGAAAAGGTTTGAGCGGATTGTTGTAGTAATGACTAATGGAAAATCATCCTCAATTGTGGGTTCTCTCCATTGATCAAGAGGTAGAGATTTATTTTTTTATAATTTCAATTGACTGTTGAATCATATTCCGACCTCATGTTTTCAAGCTAAATTGGTGGGGGTGAGCGACACAAACATGGCCTGAACCCTCTTCTAAATTGATTACAATTGCTTTATCCATGGAAGAGTGTTGGTGCAACAGTATCGTCGAACCACAATGGAGGCGACGCTCTGTCGCACGCAGCAGGAGATGGCCACTGCAATTTCTTATGGTAGTTAGCAGAGTGGCTAGTACCGACTAGCCATGGAGGTGGTGTGGCATGCCATCGCACACCGCCAGTGGGAAAGGGTCATGGACAAAGCCACGGCGGTTGTCAAATGTGGATGACTCATGTTGACAGCGGATAATTGAGATGGAGAGGGGTGCCAACATGCCCTGTTGGAGGAGGTCACGACTCAAATTCGGGAAGGTACAGAGGGGCGTGGCCCTGCACCGCACTGGGTTGGAAGACCCCCAATCAGCCAAAACGGTTGACCATTATATTGTATGGTAGAACCACACTCATTGCCTGAAACGGTGCCTCACCCACGGGGCTTGCAGGGAAGACAGGTCCTCCATCTTGCGGACTGGGCCAGATGTGGGCCGATTAAGCAGGCTGGACCCCCCACCCCAAGTGGATCGGCCCTGCTAGCGGGTCGGGCCAAACTTGCGACCTGGTGGGCCAAAGCCGGTTTGCCGAGCCACACCGGACGGGCTGGGCGAATAATTGCATGTGAACATGAACCGAACAGGGTTATCCCTTAGTGGGAAAGACCTGAGTGGGGTTAGGTGGACCTCGGGACCCATTGCTTTGGGCTGGTCTGACCAAGTTGGAATGAGCCTAGACCTAACCGGTCGCCAGATAAAGAATTGCCCGCAAATAAAAAATCGGGTGTCCGTTCGACACGCCGTTAGTGGCATTCAGATCCCTTTTGGGAACTGGTCCCTTTGACATGTTCCTATGGGCCCGACTTGTATCACCCCAAGATTTAATTGTGTTTTATTTCTTCAAAATAATTCAATAAATTGCATTATACACAACACCAAGTTCATGCGCACCATGACATACTAAACAAGCCGTTCAAAAGAGGTTATGAATAGTTTTAACTAAATTTTAAACTTTATATAATCCTTATAATTTTAGAATCCATATTATGAGTTTCTTAGACATAATGTAAGAACAAATTCATTTTCAGTATTGGACTTTTAAAAACATTTAATAGTGAACACTTTTTAAATCCAAAATTTTAAACTTTTATATATTAAATTTGCCAAATAAATTAAATTTTTACAATGGGGACATCAAAAATTTACAAGGAAACATCCCAAGCTTCCACAATATGTTTCTCTCTGAATAATGCAATAGCAAGTGTTGTACGCAACATCGTGTTCTAACACACACCACAACCGATCAAACTAGCCGTTATGTATAGTAATACCTACATTTTGAAGTTTATCTTTCAAAATGGACTTAATTTTTGGATTCGCTGTATCGAATTTAGCCTAAGGTGATATTTTGGTACTTTTTGGATAACTTTAATATTTTGATGAATAGTGAAAATTACTAAATTTTAATTAAAAACAACTTTTTTAATAAAAATAATTAATAGTGATAAATTATGAATTTGAGTGGTTTTAAAGTATATTTAGAATCTATTTTTAGCATTTAATACAATTTTGGTCCTTGAACATAATTTCACAATTAACGAGAACATAAACAAATATCAATCTTTTGATAGTTATTATATCTTAAAAAGACGCTTTTTGTTTTGACAGCAGGAATTAATTTTATATTAATTTCTGCCACATATGTGATTTAAATTCGGAAAAATGGATTCCATATTTGGAATCAGGATTTTCAAAATTTTTAAATAGTTAAATTTTATTTTTAGACATTTTGAATAATTATTTCGGAAAATATTTTATTTACCATGGTTAAAGGGTAAATCCGGTAAATGAGGGTTAATAAATAAAATTATAATAATACAAAATTACCCTAAAACGTGTCCTAACCTCATTGGTTGAAACATTTTCGACTATGGGTATCTTTGGGTCGATTTTGGGACCCCATGGTGCCACTTGTAAGTGATAGGGACACTTTATTTTAAAATGAATACAAAAATGACACAAGTATATATCTTTTAGAAAAACAATTTTTACATAGGGTTATATATGTTGTAATTTCGACTATAAATATTCATTAGAAAGATACAAAGCTTTCCTAAATAATTTTATTTTATTTGTAATGTTTAGATATTATATAATTTAATTTATTTATGACACAATGGTGATGCAGTAATTACCATAATAGTGCAAAATTAAAATTATTGATAATGTAGATACCCAAATAAATATAATTTGAGACATTTTATGAATTACACTTATTTTATAGGTTAATATGACATGTTAGGAATTCTTTAATTAACTTTTTTTGAAGTAATCATTCTGTTATGATTTAAAAAAAATCAATTTTTGAATAGTGTCAAAATTGACATAAAAGAGTTTTTAAAACAAATATTATATTATTAATTGATATTAAATTCCTAAAAATATAAGGATCGGCCAAGAGACTTTTATCAAGATAGGTGTATCATTAATGGTCCACATAGGGGTCTCTTAGATGTATATAGTTAGTTTATTAAACATAAAATATAAAAATACTAAGAGACATTGTAAAAGTAAAACTAATTAACTAAGAGCTAATACTTAATGATATGGTTCATATAGTAACTCAAACCAGTCTAACTTCAATTGGTTGAGTGGTTTTCGACCCATCCCCACCTTAACCTTTAAATAATCCACTTTGGAGATATTATAAACCGAATATGAATTTATTATAAAATAATATTTCTATCTTTTCTGAAGGTTCCCCTCACCCCTCTTATAAATGGGCACTCCCTATTCTCATTAACTCACACCTTCAACGCCTTTTGGATCGGAAAAACTCTTCCCAAATACTCTCTCAAATATCCTCACTTCATCCTTGAGGCCTTCCTTTAGTCATAAATCAAACCTAAGATCCCTTTTGATCAAATCAAAAGGAATAACCCGAAGAAGAGGTAATGATTTCACCACCCTTTTCCAAGTTCCATTCTTCATCCACTTCTTTTTTCTTTGTTATTACCATTATAAAATAATAACTCCAGTATCTTATATATACTGTGATGTTATTATAAATATGGTAGAACCATATTCAGTATTCTATCCATCCTTTGAATAACATGTCACCATATGTACGTACGTACGACTTACCGTCTCCACGTCGTGGTGTAATTGTTATTAAATAAATTATTATTTGGATGGGTATAATAATGATGTCTAACTCATGTAAATAATAAATAAGACATGATAATGATTCTTTATATATATGATATACCATCTAATTATATATTATTTTAATATTAAAAGAATGATATTGTTGCACGTGCGTACATAGGGACTACTGTCTCCATGAACGCGATGAGATACATTCTCCATAGTATCCATTCAAGTATAATTCTCATTTGATGATTAATAATAGTATCTAAGTATGTGATATCATTCTGGATATGATTATGATACAAATTATTCATGAAAAACATAGCTTACGTAACAAAACATATAAAATAAAACACGTATGTTAACACCCGAAACAACGATAATACTATGATATTATTAACAAATCAATGTTAATAGATCATATATGATATCATATTAATGTATATGATTCTTGTATAATTTAATAACAATTATTTCACTATTATAAAGGAGTTTAACCTACCCCAACCAATGAAAAATTACAAGGTAAGGGTTATTTCACAATCTCTTCATTATCCGAGGTTGTTTATACGTAATAATCTACTGGGATCTCTTTATCTTCCAGATTCATGTTTCTTAAAAATGTATTTCAAATGTTTTTTACTATTTACGAGAATATGATTTAAAGTCATTTATACCCTTTTTCACTTTTTATAAGAGTTTTATAAAGGAATCTTTCCGTCGTTTTCCAAACAAGGTGATTTTTAACCTTTTCGACAAAATTAAGGTAAGAATGTTTTTTTAACTTATACGCGGGTGCAGCTATTTTCTGCCATTATAAAATTGTCGAAGTTTCCCTTACAAGCTTATAAGAATGTTTTCAAAGTAAATTTTTTAATTTAGTGACTTTTAAATTATATCGAAATGATTATTTTAAGAATTTGTGAAAGGTACTCTTTATCAAGATCATAATTTTAAATGTTTTAAAGATTTATCTTTCTAAATATTTTTAATTAATGTCCATGTTTTCAAAATGAATTTAAGGATTTAATTATATGGACATGAAGGTTTTTAAATGATATTTCTTTTCAAAAGATTCAAAGTGATATGGGACACTTTGATTCAAAAATCTCTTTTAAATTACTTCCTTTATAAATGTGTGACTTTTAAATGATTTCGAGAAAAGAGATATTTCTCTCAAATAGTTTTGATTTCATCTATGTCAATTTCCTTTGATGGATTTTATGCCTATTTGAAGTTGATTTATTATGATACAAAACTTTTTTATTGTATTGAAGGTTTTCTAATATGTTTTACTGTGGATGTGTTATTTTTAGACCATTCATGGTTTATGGAGAAAGTATTGACATTTCGTATGCTAGTTTTAATACGAATGTTTATGTTATGCTTAAACCTTTTCATATGGGAATGCATTAGACTTAGTAAGTGACGGGTGGAGCTTGCTATAGCTCATCGATTCATCGGTAGGTATCATTAGACAAACTAGTGTCTTGGCACAAGGCATTGGCGAAATCTTATTTGTAGTCTTGGCACGAGGCCGTGGCTATGTGGTTATGATAGTCTGGAATTATGCATTCCATCATTATGAAAGTGGTTATTGATATTTCATGTGATTATTCGATTAGTAGAATATCAATGTGAATATGTAAATTGCATTATTTCATTTTATTTTTTTCCATACTATGTTAATGTTCAAGTTTAAAAGGCTTTTGTTTTAGTTATAAATTTCCTTAAATGTTTATTCTTATTTATGAAAGTTTCCGCTATATTGTTCTCCTTACTGGTCATTTGAGCTCACCCCTTTTCTTTGTTTTATTTTTCCCAGGATATGAAGAAGTAATTTATGAATGACCTCCAGGGATAGTTTGAGGGGATAAGAGTGTGGAAAATGAAGAAATGTTGTTGTTGTAGTTTTCATTTTTATGACGTAATGTAAGACTTATGAATATATATAGTGTTTCCAAGGCTACTAAACTAATCGGTATTTCGAGACATGATCTTTATTATGATCATGCATATGTTATTTAATAATGCACCGACTCTGAGTAACTGGGGTCGGGGTGTTACAGTTGGTATCAGAAAATTCTTAGTACAAACCTTGGAAGCTATATTTAGATAAACTCTGATTAGAGCACATAGACCTAAGATGGACTTTGAGGATTAGTATAGATGAACTTCCTAGAATTTTTCTATTGTAGAGATTTTGTGTGTTTTCCGAGCAATACATCCCTATCTAGATACGAGCGGGTAGAGGCAGCTCTGGAACAGATGTACCTAGGTGTAAAACCCAAAAACACCTCTTTGAGCTAGACTTGAACGGGAACTGGTGCACGAAAACAGGCCTTACTGCACTCTTGGTTACGACACTCCCGGGGGATATGCTTAGGAAAATTCTAATTTTCTTTAGAAACCATTATGAACGGTTTAGGAGTATATACTTCCTCAAAGGAGAAATGTTTATGATTATTTATTATATCCATATACTATTTAATTTATGTTATTTGTTTAACATTTTTGTGATGAGGTATTGTTATTCATAAACTAATCTAGTGTATGCCATTATTTAAAAATGGCTCCCCGTACAAGGAATGAGAACTCCAGCAATCCACAAGATCAAAAGAGAAAGATGGATCATATGTTTCATGGTCTTAAGCCAAAATTTATAAGAGAAATAGTCACCCATGTATTATCATCATATGAAGAAACAATATCATGTGTTGATAAGATATGTAAAGAGTTTACTGAGTCCTATGGCTTTGAAGGGAAGCTGGAGAAGAAAAGGATGTAAGAGGGAAAGATGGATAAAGGAAGAGGGAAAAGAATAATTTTCCCATATGTGATAAATGTGGGAAGAAACACCCTGGAAGTTTCCTGAAAGGAATGGGAGTTTGTTATAAGTGTGGAGGAAAAGGGCACAAAGTAAGTGACTACAAGGGTACGAAAATGGTTTCAAATGTACAATGCTTCATTTGCAAGGAGTTTGGACACTACCCAAACCTATGTCCCAGTCATCAGACTATGCTGCAAATGATGCTATTGGATAATAATCAAGTTATGATACTACTACAAATAAAGAGGAATGATTAGATTTTTTATGATGAATATCTTATTTGAGTGTTGTATCAACAATGTACTTGTTATAATAATTATGGAGTATATAAGGATTGTACATCAGTACTATTTCATTAATGACTTGAGATTGTGTGGAACAATGAAAAGTGACTCAACAGCAGGTTAAATTTTTGGAAAATATATGGTTGAGAGAAAGATAAAACATTATATGGTTCTGATACCGAGGTAGTGATTTTAGAATAATACATAATTGATTTGGATAAATTATATTGGATATTCTTGACTATCTTGAAACTGATTAATGATTTGTATATTCTAACACTCTTTGGGTTTACAACATTTTTGTATTGATGGAGTATATCAATTATTCTTTAAGGATAAGGGATCATGAATGTAATCAATAAGGTTTTATGGTAATTTAGGGTGTTGCGGTGTTTTAAAAGAAAACATGATGAAGGTGTTCACATGTTATTACGCAGAAAAAAGGATCTTCATTGTGTTTAACTTCCTTATAAATTTTGTACTGAAGTATTTTGTATAGTTTTAGTTTGGATTATTGTGTATTTCTATTAAAGGACAACTCGGATGTCAGGTGGCAACCCGTCTCATCCGGCAAGGCCACGAGACATGAACCCACAACTGAAGGGCGACAAGGGTGTATCACCTAACAGTGACCCACGTGATGTCTTTGATTGAATAATGTCATTTTTTTAATTGTTCTACTAGATGAATTATAAATTCATTTTTTTAACCCTATACGAATGGGATAAATAGAATATTATTTTTATGTTCTATTATCTTTTAGAGTGAAAGATGAGTTTGTGGTAGAACATAGTTAAAGGATGAGATTCTAATTTTCAAGTATATATTTTTCTTATTCTCTTATTCAATGATGAAATTATTTCTTATATTGTAGTGAAGGGATCATAAAACAAAAAAATGTTTTATCCTAATACCATATGTTTTGCTGAACCGATGGTATTTTAAATCATCATAGATTGATGAGTTCAAGGACCCCAATTTTACACTTTTTTGTGATTGATGATCTCAGTCACTACTTATAAATATTAACGTTTTCCATTAATTATATGTCTCTAATTACCACCAATGTTCTCCGAATAGAGATCATAATTTGGTGGTGACCCTTTCATTTATCTTTTCCTATTATTAAGAATAAATTTTATTAACCCAATTTCCGATGTGGGTTATCCCAAAAAGATATTTTCTATATTCATCCTTTTATTTTCGAAGAACAATTTCAAATTGAGAGGACATAATTTATTGAAGTATGGGAGAATGTAACACCCCAAGATTTCATAGTGTGTTATTTCTTCAAAATAATTCAATAACATGCACTACACCCAACACCATGTTCAAGCGCACCATGACTTACTAAACAAGCCGTTAAAAAGAGGTTATGAATATTATTAAATTAATTTTAAGCTTTATATATTCCTTACAATTTTAGAATTCATATTATGAGTTTCTTAAACATAATGTAAGAACAAATTCATTTTCAGTATTTCACTTTTAAAAACATTTAATAGTGAACACTTTTTAAATCCAATTTTTTAAACATTTATATATTAAATTTGATTAAATAAATTTACTTTTTAGAATGGGGAAATCAAAAATTTACAATGAAACATCCCAAGCTTCCACGATACGTTTCTTTTTGAACAATGCAATAGTCTGTGTTGTACGCAACATCGAGTTCTAACACACACCACAACCGATCAAACTAGCCATTATGAATAGTAATACCTACATTTTGAAATTTTATCTTTTAAGATGGACTTCATTTTTGGATTCGTAGTATAAAATTTATCCTAAGGTGAAATTTTGGTACTTTTAGGATAAATTTAATATTTTGATGGATAGTGAAAATTATGAAATTTTAATTAAAAACAAAATTTTTAATAAAAATAATTAATAGTGATAAATTATAAATTTGAGTGGTTTTTATGTATATTTAGAATATATTTTTACCATTTAATACAATTTTGGTCATTGGACATAATTTTACAATTAAACCGAACATAAACATGTATCAATCTTTTGATAGTTATTATATCTTGAAAACACGGTTTTTGTTTTGACAACGGGAATTAATTTTGAATTAATTTATTCCACTTCTATGTTTTGAATTTGGAAAAACGAATTCCATATTTGGAATCAAGATGTTAAAATTTTGTAAATAGGTAACTTTTATTTTTAGACATTTTGAATAATTACTTTGTTAAATATTTTATTTACCATGGTTAAAAGGTAAATCCGGTAAATGAGGGTTAAATATAATATTATAATAATAAAAAATTACCCTAAAACGTGTCCTAACCTTATTGGATGATACATGTCCGACCATGGGAATCTTTTGGTATATTTTTGGACCTCATGGTTCCACTTGTAAGTGATGGGGACACTTTATTTTACAATGAATAGAAAAATGACACAAGCATATATCTTTTAGAAAAACAATTTTTACATATGGATATATATGTTGGAATTTCGACTATAAATATTAATTATAAAGATAAAAATAGTTACTAAATAATGTTATTTTATTTATAATTTTTATACATTAAATAATTTAATTTATTTATGACACAATGGTTATGCAGTAATTACCATAATAGTGAAAAATTAACATTATTGATATTGTAGATACCCAAATAAATATAATTTGAGACTTTTGATGCATTAAACTAATTTTCTAGGTTAATATAACATGTTATAAATGTTTTAATTAACTTTTTTCTAAGTAATCATTCTGTTATGATTTTTAAAAAAATCGATTAATGAATATTGTCAAAATTGACATAAAAGAGTTTTTAAAACAAATATTATATAATTAATTGATATTAAATTCCTAAAAATCTACGGTTCGTACAAGAAGCATATATAATGATATTTGTATCATTAATGGACCACATGGGGGTCTATTGAGTGTATATAGTAAGTTTATTAACCATATAATATAAAAATACAAAGAGACATTGTAAAAGTGAAACTAATTAACTAAGAGTTAATACTTAATTATAATGTTAATATAGTAACCCAAACCTTTCTAAATTCTATTGGTTTAGTGGTTTTTGACCCATCCCCACCATAAAAATTAAATTAACCACTTTGGATCCATTAGAAACCGAATATGAATTTATTATAAAATAATATTTCTAGCTTTTCCAATGGTGCCCCTCACCCCTCTTATAAAAGGGGACTCACCCTTCTCATTAAATCACACCTTCAAAGCCATTTGGTTCGGCCAAACTCTGAAAAAATACTCTCTCAACTTCCCTCACTTCATCCTAGGGGCCTTCCTTTAGTCAGAAATCCAACCTAATTCTCTTTTGATCAAATCAAAAGGAAGAACTCGAAGAAGAGGTAAGGATTTCACCACCCTTTTACAAGTTCCTTTCTTCTTCCACTTCTTCTTTCTTGGTTATTACCATTCTAAAATAATAAATCCAGTATATTATATGTAATTTCATTTTATTATAAATATGTTACAACCATATTCATTATTCTATCCATCCTTTGAATAACATGTCACCATACGTGCGTACGTACAGCTTACCGTCCCCATGTCATGGTGTAATTATTATTCAATAAATTATTATTTGGATGGGTATAATAATGATATGTAACTCATGTAAATAATATATATGACATGATAACGATTCTGTATATTTGATATACCATCCAATTATATATTATATTAATATTAAAAGAATGATATTGTCACTCGTGAGTACGTACGGACTACCGTCTCCATGAACGCGATGAGATTCATTCTCCCTCGTATCCATTCAAGTATAATTCTCATTTGATGATTAATAATAGTATCTAAGGACTTGATATCATTCTAGATATGATTAATATAACACCTATCCATGACAAACATATCTTACGTAACAAAACATATAAAAGAATATGAGTAATTTAACACCCGAAACAACAATAATACTAAGATATTATTAACAAATCAATGTTAAATGATCATATATGATAGCATATTAATGTATATGATTCTTTTAGTATTTAATAACAATTATTTCACCATTATAAAGGAAGTTAACCTACCCTAACCAAGGAAAAGTACAAGGTAAGGGTTATTTCACAATCTCTTCACTATCCGACGTTGTTTATACGTAATAATCTACTGGGATCTCTTTATCATCCACATTCATGTTTCGTAAAAATGTATTTCAAAACATTTTTACTATTTACAAGAATATAGGTTAAAGTCATTTATACCCTTGTTTGACTTTTTATAAGAGTTTTATAATGGAATCGTTCTGTCATTTTCCAAACAAGGTTCTTTTTAACCTTTTCGACCGAATTAAGGTAAGCATGTTTTTTTAACTTATATGGCGGGTGCGGCTATTTTCCGCCGTTATAAAATCGTCGAAGTTTCCCTTACAAGATTATAAAAATATATTCAAAGTAAATGATTTATTTTAGTGACTTTTAAATTATTTCTAAATGAATATTTTAAGAATTTGTGAAAGGTACTCTTTATCAAGATCAAAATTTTAAATGTTTTAATGATTTATCTTTCAAAATCATTTTAATTAATTTCCATGATTTAAAAATTATTTGAAGGATTTATTTTTATGGACATGAAGGTTTTGAAATGATATTTCTTTTCAAAAGTTTCAATGTGGTATGGGACACTTTGATTCAAAAATATGTTTTAAATTACTTCCTTTATAAATGTGTGACTTTTCAATGATTTTGAGAAAAGAGATATTTCTCACGAATAGTTTTGATTCATCTATGTAAACATCCTTTGATGGATTTTAATCTTATTTGAAGTTGATTTATTATGATACAAAACTTTTGTATTTTATTGAAGGTTTTTTGATATGTTTTACTGTGGATGTGTTATTTTTATACCATTCATGGTTTATGGAGAAAGTATTGACATTTTGTATGGTAGTTTTAATACGAATGTTTATGTTTTGTTTCATCCTTTTCATATGGGAATGAATTGGACTTAGTAAGTGACGGGTGGATCCCTCTATATCTCCTCAATGCATCGGTAGGACTCATGATACAAACTAGTGTCTTGGCATAAGGCCTTGGAAAAATCTTATTTGTAGTCTTGGCACGATGCCTTGGCTATGTGGTTATGATAGTCTTGCATTATGCATTCCATCATTATGAAAGTGGTTATTGATATTTCATGTGATTATTCAATTAGTAGAATATACATGCGAATAAGTAAATGGCATTATTTCATTTTATTTTTTCCATACTATGTTGAAGTTCAAGTTTATAAGGATTTTTTTTAGTTATACATTGCCTTAAATGTTTATTCTTATTTATGAAAGTTTCTGCTATATTCTTATCCTTACTGGGAATTTGAGCTCGTCCCTTTTCTATGTTTTATTTTTCCCAGGATGTGATGAAGTAATTTATGAATGACCTCTAGGGATAGTTTGAGGGGATAAGAGTGTGGACTATGAAGAAAAGTTGTTGTTGTAGTTTTCATTTTTATGATGTAATGTAAGACTTTTGAATATATATAGTGTTTACAAGGCTACAAATCTAATTGGTATTTCAAGACTTGATCTTACTTATGATCATGCCAATGTTATGTAATAATGCACCGACTCTGGGTAACTGGGGTCGGGGCTTTACCCAACTAAGCTGGGACGGACCATGGTGTGACAACCCCTATTTATTAGAAATGGGTGTAACTAATAGACCAGATGTCTGTTTGGGGAACCATCTCTGGTGCCAGAGCACTTAGGACGAGGCAATCATTTTGGTATAATCTACTTGAATTTTGGAGAAGTTTGGAGTATGGCTGGGTTGGATCAAACCTGAATACAATCGGGTCCTCGACACTCAAATGCATATAATTTACAGACCTAGCATCTAGTTGAAGCACCATATCTTGTTTCGGAACCCTTATGATGTGATGGATCATTGAGTTACATCTTCGTGAGACTTTGTGTCCATTTAGGTACAACCAATGGAATTAAGATAGGTTATATCAAATGTGCTATTTTGAGGGAATCTCGTGGCTAGTAGTGAGGTGGATGTTGGAGGCAGATCATACGAAAATTTGTACCGAGTAATGTTGTGTGGAAGAACCAATCATGTGTTGGTCCTCACTCAACGATCTTGTTTGGGAAAAATCATATGGATCAAGTGTGGGTAAGATCTTGTGTGGGTCAGCACTCATTTATATTGTGAGGTTATGCGTATAATGATCCTATGTGGGTCAGATCATGTGTGGGACTTTGTGGGGATTAGTACTTATTGACTTTGGGTAGGTCTGATCTTGTGTGGATCATTGAAGGGGTTATTACCTATCAATCATATATTGGATAGACTTTGTATGGTTAATAGCAGTGCCTCTTGATAGAATACGATGATCATGCTTCACGACGGATTTTCTATACTTCTATACTTCACTATTACCTGTTGCCAGCTATGTCTTTTACCTTCATCGTGACACCTATGTGGTACTTCTACCTTTGTGGTGTTATCTTCATGGTGTAATATATGTGTTACTTTTACCATCATGGTGTTATCTTCGTGGTGTTACCTATGTGGTACTTTTACCTTTGTGGTGTTACATCGTGATGTTACCATTGTGATATTCTTCCCTCATATATGAGGCAAGTATATATTGAAAAATTTAGTATACGTATTGGAATATAACTATGTAGAGTTTACCAGTGCTTCATGATTTTTGATAGATGTCTTTCATTGTGGGTTTTCATTTCTTTAACACTCGGAGACCATTAGGGGTCTCAGGGTCCCTACAGAGTATTGTTATACTCACCCCAACGCGGTCTTTTCCCTCACGTAATTGTGTTCTGTGCAGAAGACGTACATCATTGATCTAAGATGAGTGAGCCAGGACTAGACGGTTCTCAGAGGTGGAACATTTGACATTTCATGAGGTAGGACTACCGATTATGTGTTGTACCTACACTTTTGGTAGGATACTCAGTGGATGATTCATGAGCTATTTTTCAAATTTTAGATGTACATGTAATTTCCAGTTGGGCATGTATTCCAGACCCTTTAAATTCAACACACTTTTTAATACAATAGTTTACTACATGATTTACTCTTGTTGTGCTCTTGTATTTGTTTGTAGTATAGGTTTAAATGTAATGCCTTCCCATTAAGGGGTACAACTTTTCAGTGCTAGTCGGTAGCCCATGGCCTATGGAAGACGGGCATGGGGTAGTCACGGCATGAGCCCTGGGAGACGGGTCATGAAACATTAGCCCCATATCAAAATAACATTTTTATCTAACCAATGGGTTACATTGAAAAACTAAAAAAGAAACACTTGTCCTGTAGAACATTAGTAGACCCAATGTAATCAGACCGAGATACACACTGAGTCCCTAGATGTTTATCAAGGATAAATGTAATATGAGGAACATGACATGTTGCTCATTTTTTCACTACATGTCGTCTTCCAATAACAAATTATACATAAATTATATAAATAATAATTAAATGATGAACTAAAACCTAACGAAACTATTAACATAAGATGTATGGACCATGTAATATTGGGCACCACAATATAAATTCCTCTATTAATTCTATTTAATTACTTCAAAATTCTAATCAATGAATTTAACATCCATATTTTATTATTTATTTGTATCTCCAAGAGACATCATATGGTCAATAATTTAATTGGAAATTACTAATTAATTAATTAATTCAATTAATTAAAGAACATGTTTCATAATGATAATGAATTAATTGAAATTAATGTTATATATTCTACTTTTTCATATTGAATTCATGTATACAGTTGAACATGATATTATGCTATAATTTTTTTGTTAGTTGTTTATTTAATATATAATTTCGTTAATTTTTTATTTTTTTTTTAAATTTTATTTTTTCTCATGAGTCATTCCTATATTCTCATTATGTAATTTCTTACATGCTCAATCCATCCAATCACTATGATTTTTATTCAAAAAATAAAGATGCAGAAACAACACAAGGACAAAGACAAAAACCCCCACCTATGGGGGACGAAAATAGTGTAAGTCGAGGGCATCACCCCTAATCAAGATTACCCCTCTAGTTTGAAAGAGGTATCATTATCACACCAAACCACAGGTTCCCCATGACCCGCAATAGATTCGATGTAGTCCACCACTCTATTACCTTCCCACCATGTGTGTGTGACCCTAATGTAGTTGTTCATTTGCGTCTTGCATTGTCTAATAATGTAAGTGATTGTCCGTGGCATACTTCCGCGCCCCTCCAAGGCCTCATGCACAATATTCGAGTCGGTTTCCAGTTGGAAAATGTCCAGGCCCCTCTGACTACAAAGGTACATCCCGGAGACGGCTTCCAAAACCTCTTCCCAGACCGAGCTCCCCTTCCAATATAAAGCTGAGAAGGCCAAAACCACAAACCCTATGTGACCCCACACAACCGCACCACCCTCCGCACATAATATCAACTGAAAAACATCCATAAATATTCATCTTATACCCATATTCGGTTGGGATCCATCGAATCCAATTACCTTTCTCGTTGTAGACCTTCTATCTATCCACCGTCCTGCGGGACTATAAACATCGAAGTGAGGGAACTTCAGTTCCAATATCCGCAAGATCCACCACCTCAATAAGCATAAAGCTGATCCTTTCCACCACCGCCCTCCCTATAGACTTGGTTCCCTCGATCCTTGCAATGTTCCTTTCCTTCCATAGCACCCCGTATCATGCATTAAAAATAATGTCACAGGCCTCAGCCTCCTTCGGGTTATGTTCGCACCCCTGAAACCACTGCTCCAAAAAACACTCCAGGTTAACTGCATTTGTCGAATACCCCATATAGATTCCAAAGAACCTCCACACTATACGAGCCCAAGCCCCCTCAAAGAAAATATTATTATAACTCTCCTCCCTCCTGTTTAGACAACACTGGCAGTAGGATTCCAGGATGATGCCCATCCTTTTGATGATCAAATCTGTGGGGATAGCATTGTTCTAGACCCGCCACGTCAGGAAGTTCAGTTTAGCAGGGATACTCTTCCTCCATTCCCGCTGTGTCCCTGCTCCTGGTTCCCCTGACCCATGAAGCTCTTACAGAAGTCTTTAAGGTTGTACTTACCCGACGTTGAAGGGGTAAACATGCACCTATCCTTATCAGGGGCGAGCACAACCGAATTAAAAACCCTCTGTTGTGCATCATCCAGAATCGATTTGAAAAACAGGGGATACGAGCTTGCCTCACTGAAATAAATAAAAGGGGTCAGGCACCCTAGGTAACCCAGCACCGATCCTGCCCAGTTATGTTCCCAAAAATGGATCTTCCACTCCCCCATAATCCACTGATAGAAAGGGAGTAATTGTGGGACAATGTTGCAGATCGCAACCCACAGCGACGAACCCCTAATTGGTACGGAGTCATCGGAAGATTTATAATTCATCAACATGCTTCTCCCCCACAGCATGTCACCCCCGACGATCTCCCATGCAAGCTTGGTACGTAAACCATGAAGTGTGTCTGCCATGCTCCTAACGCCAATCCCTCCTTTGCAGATCGGCCGAGCCATCTTCCCCCATGACACCCATTGCCGCTTCCCCTCCAGTGACGCGTCACAGATGAAAATGGGCCGTCACCCTGTCAATGTTTTGAATGACCACCTTGGGGACACTAGTAGACGCCATCTCATGCATTGGAACCGTAGAAAGCACATTGTTCACAAGCGCAATCCGGCCCCCAAAAGATATGAAGTGGTTTTTCTAGTCCAAGATGTGGCCCATCATCTTGTTCACCACCTTATCAAAGTCTCTATTACTTAGCCTACCAGAAGAAACTGGAGTTCCCATATACTCCAATGGAAGAGACCCTTTCCCCATGCTCAGCTCGGAGCTCACCCGTTCCTCCCTTCCCTCTCCATAATAGATTGCAATGAAAAAACATCTTTTTTCTCTACTCACGAGCTATCCACTCTATATTCTATACACCATCAAGATTTTATTCACCGAACGAATGGATCTTCCCCCGAAATTCATAAAAATGATGGTATCATCCACATACATTAAGTTGTATATGGGTTGGTAGCCATGTCTCCTACGGAAAGGTAGGATATCCCCCTCCCTCACTCCTCTGTTCAGCAGCCGGCTGAGAGTATCCTGCATCAAAATGAAGATTCTCGGCGATAACGGGTCACCTTGCCTCAAACCCCAAACCGAATTGAAAACCCTGTGTGTCCTCCCCTTGAAATACACCCCCCAGCCACGGCGAGCTAAACACACTTGAAAATAATATCACAAACCCAGTCGGAGAACCCCATATTCCCGAGCACCCTGTTAATGAACCCCCATTCCATACGGTCATACGCCTTACTCATATCAAGCTTCACAGCCACATTAGATCCCCTAGACATCAGGTTCAGGTCCCCCATCAGCTCCTGAGCTAGTGCCATGGCCCCCTGAATCGACCTCCCATGCACAAACCCGTGTTGCTCCAGAGACACCCACCGAGGCAGAAAACTGGCCACCCATCTGTTAATCAAAGATGCCAAAACATTGTACGGAAAGTTACATAAACTGACCGATAGGTAGTGATTGAGGGAAGAAGGATCTTTGGACTTCGACAGGAGAACCACCAATGTCGTAGCCGCAATCCGGGGGGGGACACCTCCATAGAAAAAATTCTGTATCGCAAAAACCATGTCCTCTTTAACAATATCCCATCAACCTATGTAAAAAGCCCCAGAGAAACCATCCGAACCGGCCGCATTGTCTGGATTCAGGTGCCACACAACCACCCAGACCTCCTCCTCCTCCAGAACTCCTTCGATCAGAGCATTATCCTACACAGAAACTAGATTCAGAATCGCCTCCCAAAGAACAACCTCTCTAGAAGGGTACCCCCTTGAAAACCCCTTAGTCTGGCCTGCCAAGAGATCTTTAAAAAAATATAGCTCCAATCCCCCAATCACATCCCTGTCTTCTGAGAAAGAACCGTCCTTCAAGGCCAAGTTAGGCTTTACCACCCACCGCCTCTCTCTGATGAAAGCATGAAAGTATGTTGTGTTCTTATCCCCTTCCCAAATCCATCTCACTCTAGACTGGTCCCTCGCTCTGCGCTCTTGGGAAAGCACCTGCACGGCCAAAATCTCCTTCTTCACCGAAAGATCGTCGAACACCTCAGCATCCCAGAGACCCTGTAAACTAGCATCCATGAACTCTATATCCTGTTTGATAGAATCAATATCCCGATACCATGTAGGAAGAGAGTTCTCCCACCCCGCCAGTGCCTGTTTCAACCTCCTCAACTTGGAGTGGAAGGTCGCCCAAGAGTACCCCCTCGACGGAGCAATCCAAACTTGCAGCACAACTCGATGGAACTCTGGGTTGCTCACCCACTGGCTGACAAACCTGAAACATTCCTGGGGTGCCACTGAACCACCCCGAGAAAGAAAGAGGGGCGAGTGGTCTGAGATACTTTGGGTAAGATGAAGGACCTTCAACTCATTGAACCTCCCAACGGCCCGTAAGTTTCCAAATATCTTGTCCAACCTACTCCAGCCCCAACTCTCCCCCTTACGATTGTTGCACCAGGTTAATGGGTCTCCCATTAAACCCACGCCGAAGAGCCCGTTCCCTTCCATGCACTGAGAAAAGTATATGCTCGTCTGATGCTAGAAAGATCCTCACCCCTTGTTCTCTTTAGGCCCCAAGACCGTGTTTAAATCATCTCCCATAAGCCACGAAAAATCTCTTGGATCGAACCCTGAGAGCTCCGACCACAACACTTCCCTACGATGGGCATCACAACATCCATAAAGAACTGACAAGAAGCACTCATATATGTCACATGTGACCGTCGACGTCAAATTCACATCCCCAACCTGAACGAGGTCCACCGTAACCCCTCTCTTCCAGGAAATACAAATGTGGTTGTTAACCAGGTCCCCATGTATATACGCATTCATCTTGATCTTACGGGTGAACACATGAATCTTGGAGACTTACTGCTTGTTCTCGAAAACCACCAACACTTTAACATTGTGTTTCTGAGACTCCAAGGCAATGAAATCAGTTTTCACCATGGATCCAATTCCTCGATACTTCCACAGTAAGAACAGCGACATTAAACCAAAAGCATCCTGGTATTGCCCCCAAGAGATGAGGACATCCGCACCAGCGAGAGAGACCTCCGCCTGACCTCCCTCCACTTCTTCATCGCTCTGGAACACACCCCAGGACTATCTACTGGCTCGCCTGAATGATAAGAGATGGGACTAGGAGATGAGACATCCTCACTTGCCCTTCCGCGCCCCAAACTACCTGGAATGTTGTCCCCATCTGGCCCCCAACCAACCAAAGTCCCTGGGGATCCCTGAGAATCGCAACCCAACATGCCAGCAGACCTTCCATTATACTGCCCTCCTGGGCTAAGAACCTTGAACGGATCTCTGCGGAAAAGAACAGAGAAACCTGAAGAGGACTCCCCCATGAGGCGGCCTGCCACTAGAACACCACCCCACCTCCATGACTGAAGAACGGAGGAGGTAATCGAGACCTCCGTAACACTTCTCAAGAATAACCCTATCAAGTCCTCAAAAACCAGACGCATGAGGGGATCCTCGGATCCCTTCAGGGCCATATGCAAAAAAGGCACCACCTCCCGACAACTGGAGACGACGGTGCTACAAATAGGCTCCCCTGGTCCTTCGCTAGGCAGGGGGGCATGACTGCACCCTGAGGAAACTCGCACCAAGAGCACCACATCAACCACGAGATTCCCCACTAGAGACTTTGTGAGCTGGCCAGAATGCCTGGAACTGGAAGCGGAAACACAGATACCAAGAGACTTGCGGCAAGAGTTCAAATAGTGACCCTGTATAGCGTAGGACGAGCAGAACTGTGGGAATACCGGAAACACAATAGTATGCGACCACTCTACCACCCCAAGCACCGAGAGGATGACCTGTTTCAAAACTGGTATGGAAAGACCCATTTCCACACAAACCCTGGCCACCAGCATCTCTGCACCACACAACGTGCTATCTTCCGCACACAGAAACCCTCCAAGAGCATCACCAATGGCCTTCAGAAATGCCCCATTCTAAAAGAGGATCGGTAGCTCGGGTAGACTCACCCAGACTGCAGCGCAGGCACCCTCCCTCCCCTTATGAGCCTCCATCGACCAGTGGGAAAAGATGAAACGCCAGTGCCCGAACACTCTCAGAACCTTACACCATGCATGATCAAAATCCTCTTCCGAAGCGAAAACCAAACAAAACGAGATACAATTAAGAACTGACAGCTGAGCCCGCCCCTGTAAACCCCAGGAATCATGAAGCAGATGAAGACCGAAAGAGAGGGTTTCAGTGCACTGAACCTCGCCACCAGAGTTCATTTGAGGCCCGCCACGGCCTCAGTGTATGCCTACACCGGCGCGACTAGTGAGACAGATGCCCCAACCCTCACTAACGAGTGAGAGAATGGAGGCCCCGCCGGGAAACAGGGCCCCGAAACACCAGCGCCAGAGCCTCTAACAACAACCCAGAAATTCTACCCCGGACGACACTCCCACGGATCCCCCATGGCCGGGGTATCCATCCTAGGATCGGCCGCAGCCGGAGCTGACGACACCGGAAGAGACAGATGGGAGGCAAGGGTCGAAAAAATTTGAAAACCCCATGGCGCGTGCGGCGCATACTCTCGAGGGCAGGAAGAAGCCATCCCTTGATGGATTACCCCCATTTCCTATATGATGATAGTGTATTTTATGGGAAAAATCCTTAAACAATACATTAGTTTCTATCACATGTTTGATAGAGAAATTATTTAATTAATGGATCTCAAATGATATTGAAGAAGTTTTAAGTTCAAATCCAAGTTGAAAATAATCCAAGAGGTATATAAGAGTATATTTGGAAAATTTTGACTTAGAACATGCATGGATCAAGTACTTAATTCTCAAGGGTCAAGGGTTTATTTTTCATTACCAAGATAAACAATCCATTATATATTCTCATGAACAAACCACTTTATTTACTTTATTTCATCAAATCACATTGTCAATATCTATAAATTATGAAATAAATTAATTAATTAATTAATAATAAATAAATATATATGTAAAATAAATATTAAAACACGTGTTATATACTGCCTTAACCATAATTACCAAGAGTCTGTGCATTATTAAATAACATTAGAATGATCAGATGTGAACATTTCTTCAAAGAATGATTAGATTAGTATTCTTGGATGTACTAAATACTTATATATGTTTTTCATTGAATCATTAAATAAAAAACAACATTTTGTTCCCATATAAAACACTTAGAAACTTTTTTATATCCCAACAGGTTAATCATAATATACATCTTCAATCTTGAGAAAAAACATGAGAAAGGGGGGACATAAAATGATTAGTAAGGATATCAGTATAGAAGAAACTATGATAAATAAGAATAAACATTTTAGCAAATGTATAAGCATAAAACAAAATCCATTTAATCTAAAATTTCTCAATAATATAAAAAATATTAATCAAATAATGCATTTAATTATTCACATGAGTATTTAACTAGTTGAATAATCAAATGTAATAACAAAACATATTTCATAATGATGGAATGTGTAATTTCGGACATCCTGACCACATATTCAAGGGCTCGTTCCAAGACTATAAATAAGATTTTGTCCGGGCCTTATTCCAAGACACTAGATTGTCTAATGAGACCCACCGATTCATCGACGAGCTATAGCAGGCTCTACCCCTCATTTACTAAGTCAAATGAATTCCAAATATGAATAGGTTGGGGCATAATCAAAACAGTAGTATTAAAAATAGCATAGAAAATGTCAATATATTAACCCCAAACCATTAATGGTATAAAACTAGCACATCCATAGTAAAACATAACTCATTCAATACAATATGGAAGATTTTGTTAAAATAAATCCCCCTCAATCAATAATAATAATGGATATTGACACATATGACAATAATAAGTAAAACAATGTGAGAAAAATAACACATTTCTTCTTGAAAACATTTAAAAGTCTCAAAATTTTTCAAGAATTCATTTAAAGGAAACTTTTTAATCTGTATTCTCATAAAAAAAATTGAATCTTTTAAAATGATTTTTAATTTAAAAACATTCATGTCCATATAAATAAATCCTTAAATCTATTATCAAATCCTTGATGTTAATGTAAAAATTATGAATAATAAAACATTAAAACATTTAAAATGATATTTTAGTTTCAGTTACTAAACAAATGAGAGATGCTTGATTAAAAATAATTGTTGTAATAAAAACATTTTAATATCATGGGAACAATGTGATTCCTGATATACTATGTCAAATTATAGTGTATACACCATATATAATTTAATTGGATTATAACAACAAAGAAGTCTCAGTGGAATATAAATTGAGATGAAATCCCTTATAAAGACTGTATCCTTATGATAAAGATAATTAAATCACATAATTATGTGGGAAAAATATAAACACACTCAATATGGTTGGATATTCAGTGTAAATAAATCATAGTATATTCCCACATATTACTATAAAAACAACACCAAGTACATGTATGTTTAACTCAATGATAGAAATTAAGTTATGATTACTCTTATCAAGTTCATATCAATGGCTTGAGAATTTATCAATGGTTGGATTATTTCTATAAAAAGTATATAAAAATAATAGGGAGTATAAATTACTATATAAATAAATACATAGTGATTTAACACATAATCTTTTAGTAAAATAATCAATCATGGTTGCATAAAACCCAATGAGTGGAAACTAAAATTAAAAATTTCGTTACCGATTTAGTAACTTACAAAACATAAACCTAATGAAAGAAGGATCATACAAAGAAGATTTAAATACCTATATATTATAGTATATTACACAAATAATACAATCAGGGGTAGTACATACACCACACCAAAATAAATGGCGGAAAATATACCATGAATCACATGGGAATAAAAAGTGATAGGAAACCCCCTTACATTGTACTTTTCCTTAGTAGAGAGTACGTTAACCTCTTGTATAATATTTAAGTCATTTATATTAAATTATAAAAGAACCACATACATAAATATGATATCATATATGATCTTCTAATATTTCTTTGTTAATAATTTTTTAGTAGTACCATTGTTTTAGGTGTTAAATTATTTGGTTTCATTTATATGATTTGTTATTTAAGTCAATTTTTTATGGATGGGATTTATTTGACTCATATCTATAATTATATTTAGTTCTTAAAAATAATTTTAAATCATAAAATGGTAATTATTCTTGAATGGCGACAATTGGGAATGAACTTCAATGTGTTCGTGGAGACAGTAATCTGTACGTACCCACATGCGACAATATCATTATATTAATGGTGTGATCTCCTATAATTGGATGGTATATCATATATATAGAGAATCAATAACATGTTATATTTATTATTTACATCAATTATAATCATTATTATACCCATCCAAATAATAAAATGTTGAAAAACAAACTACTCCATGACGTGGAGATGGTAAGTTGTATGTACGCACATATAGAGACTTTGTTTTAATAGGAAGGAAGGAATAATGAATATGGTTGTACCATATTTATAATAACATCACAGTGTTTAAAAGATACTATAGTTATTATTTTGTTATGGAATTACCAAAGAATGATAATGTTTAAGAATAAATGAACATTGAAAGAGGTAATGAAATTAGTACCTCTTCATCGGGGATTCCATTGGATTTGATCAAAAGGGCTTCATAGGTCAGATTTCTGATCAATGTATGGAATATAGATTTATTTTATGGTATTTGGGAGTATATTTGAGAAGGGTTTGGTCTATAAAAATGGATTTTGAGGTGTTAAATTAAGATAAGGGGATGTACCTTTTTATAAGAGAGGTGAGGGGCACCTTAGAAAAGCTTGAAATGTTATTTTATTATAAACTAATTTTTGGTTTATAATTGCACAAAATGGATTTATTTCTAGGATAAGGGGGTATGGTTAG
Organism: Viscum album; assembly: GCA_963277665.1. Taxonomy (NCBI): domain Eukaryota; kingdom Viridiplantae; phylum Streptophyta; class Magnoliopsida; order Santalales; family Viscaceae; genus Viscum; species Viscum album. The sequence continues at coordinate 291,816,167 of OY728148.1, read as the reverse complement.
AAATCCTCTCATATAATAGGGTTTAAAAAAGTTTATATCACCTTATTAACCTTATATTTTAGATTTAACTCTTAGTTAAACAGTTTATCTTTTACCATGTCTTATTGTAGTTTTATATTATAGGGTTAATAAACATACTATAAATAGCCAATAGAACATAATGTGGTTCATTAATTACATATATATCATAATATAAGTTTCATTTCCAAACCATTGATTTTTAGGAATATTATATCATTTCATAATATAGTATTTATTTTAAAAACTCATTATTGTCAATTTTGAAACTATTTTGTATATGGTTTATGTGAAAGTCAAAAAACAAAAATAATTAGAAAAATATAATTTAAATCAACCATAACATGTCATATTAACGTTGAAATTTCTTATAAATCCTGAAATACTCAAGTTATATTTATTTTTTATTTATAATATCAATAATTTTTATCGTTTCTTAATAAGGAAATTACTACATCATTATTGTTTCGTAAATAAATTTAATTATTTAATCTTTAATAGTTATAAAAAATACCATGATGTTGGAAATATTTTTATTTTTATAATTAATATTTATAGGCTATATTATCTCATGTATAACCTTATATTAAAAGTTTTTTACTTATTAACATTTTAATTGAACACTTTTATCTCTTCTTTAATTAAAATAATAATAAAAGTCCTATTCTAATAAAAGTTAATTAAAATGATCATATATTATTACTATAGTTGATTATGGTCGAAATACACTTATAAAATATAATTAGGACATTTATTAAGGTAATTATAATATCATTTTGACCTTTAAATACTCTATTTTATTTAAACTATGGTAAATAAAATTCAAAAGTTTATATTCACAAAAAATTATTTTCATCTAATTGAACAACATTATACTTACTGATGTCGATAATATATATGGTATTTTTTAAATTCAATTAACAAAAGTGTAAAAATTACATTTTTTCCCAATTTGCAAATGTACATAGATGGTGGGTAAAAGACGTTAAAAAGATCAATAAAATTTTATAAGTTTATTATCATTATAAAATGACACTAATGAATTAAATTGGACTATTATATGTATTATGTATCTATTTTGAGTCCAAGATAATTTTTTATTTAAAAAAACTAAATGAAAAGCTGGTTTTTATCTACAACGTAGAGTTTGTCACTATTCATAAAAATGGAATGCTTTCAAAAAAATACCCAAAATTCACCCAAAGATAATTTTGATTCTCCAAATAAAAAAATTATTTATATTTTATGACATTAATTCCAATCGAAAAAAACAGGTTTTCGGGAAGTAAAAACTATTAAAATATTGATAAGTATGTTTGTCCAATTTGAATGTAAAATTACTTCCAATGTCCAATATTTGATTAAATGAAAAAAAATTAGTCTATTTATACTTTAAAACCATTCAATTGTGTAATTTAATACTATAAATTATTTTTATTAAAAAAATCAATTAAAATTTATTATCATACAATAATCCTAAAAATACGAAAGATGTCATAAAAACACAAGAAATTTATCCAAATTCATTTTTATGTCCCACATTAGAAAAATAGTTTATATTTTCAAATTGAATATATAATAGTGTCAAATATTGGATATAAAAATGGTTCTCTATTAAAGGGTGAAAATTTTTCATTTTTGTAAAAAAATGCATATTTAATCTAAAAAATTGAATTTGTTCTTATATTACATCAAAGAAACACATTATATGGATGATAAAATTATATGGAGTATAGAAAATTAAAATTTCAGTTAATACTATTCATAAACTCTTTTTGAACAACTAGTTCGGTAAGTCATGGTGTACTCGAACTTGGTGTTGCATGTAGCGCAATCTATTGAATTAATTTAAAGAGATAACATATAATAAAATCCTGTAGTGATACATGTAAACAATTTATAGACATGCATATTCACTTAATTAAAATTCATTTCAAATTAACAATCATGTAATGACAACAAATGGGTAGTTAAAAAATAAAGGTAAAAACCCCTAAAATCGTATAATAAGTCGGTATAGCCTTCCCCTTACTGAGTTGCAATCAAACCATATTTCAAACTACTTGACTGAAAAAAGTAAGGGTTATTTAAATTATTCTATAATTTTACATAGTGTTCATGGGATGAATTAAAAGTCATCTAATTAACTATTGACTTCCTAAACAAGAGTTATTGTAAATAAGAGGTGAGGTATTGATGAAATACATTTCCTTGATTCTTGGACCAGGGTGTCAAGTCAAAAGATCATGTAGATACATGTTAATTTAGTTATAAATTTATTCATACCAAAAACTAAACAAATAGAATTTCATACCTATGATTGAACTATGAAAAGATAAATATGGATCCATTACAATTGAATATCCATTGGATGAGCTCTTCCAAAACTAATGGTGAGATATGTTAGGTTTCAATAAAATATTTGGAGGTTGAAAAATTAAATTAAATTTGTTATCATATTTATAATGGAAATAATGAAAAAAATTATGTCGCTATATAATATTGAAATCCAAACAAACATTAATTTTACTATATCGTAGAAATACATTCTAGAGATGGATAAGCTTCTCCTTATCTGAATTTCATGGAATTGTATAGTTGATTAATAATAATAATATTCCATGAAAAAAATTTATGCATAGGAAATGCCTATTCTTGAGGCGCCTTAGGAAGAGGCTATTGTGGAAGAAAATTCTCTCTGCATATATAATTGTTTTGATTCTAGATATATCTAATTATTCATGCTATCTTTTTTCAGTAATAATTTATAAAAACATGAGTATATCGATTTTTAGAGAATAATTTGATAAAATCCTTATTTTTATCATGGGACGGTGATACAAGATAGATTTTAGATATCATAGGAATTATTAATGAGTATATTTTGAGAGTTATTCGATGATTGGCCTCATGCACTAAATATTGTTAGCATTATTGAGCAGTTTTATATCCCGAGATTTATGATCCCTAATAAGCTTCACAAAAATATCATTATATTCTCACCAACTAATGGAGCCCCATATAAATTGTTTATTATAATGTTATAAACATTGAAAAACAGCTCTCTGAACTCCTTGTATAGATTATCCAATTTGATAATGGCATGGGGCATGAAACTCCTATCATAATTATGGTTCATAATAAAACATTATAACAAATAATATATTCCTAAGACTCATTCTAATTCTTAGTCTCCCAATAATTATACTTCTATAAAAAAGAATATCAAGATAAATTAATATGTAAAATGATAAAATATGTTTTTTATGTTGAATGATAGAACAATATAATAAGTACTATACCCAGTTAAAGTACAAAGGATGAATTTATTTTGTTTTTTGTATGAAGTGAAATAATTCTATACTATCTCATTGACTATTAGATAACTATCCTATTTCTAAAATTTAAATGACAATTTAGGATCCGTGTAGATTTTAAAACATATATTGATAATATGTGCACTATTGGGATGAAAATTGTACAAGTATTCTTTCTCTATTCATTAGAGACTACAACCAGTTTTTTTTCTCACTAAGATGATCAGGGTTTTAAAAGATTTTTATTATGTGTTGACCTCTACCAAATAAATAATTTTTGTATTCTTCATAGATACTTATGTTTTTTTACATTACAACAATTAGAATATGTTTATTTTTTTAAGGTAACATATGTTATGTGATTAGGAACTTAAATAACAATATATATGAATAAAACCATTATAGGAACATATTGAAATTGAAATTTAATCAATTTCCCTTGAATTTTTTAACACCCAACTACGACATCACTAATTTTGTCATGTTAAAAAGAGGTGATTAAAAAATCATTATAAAAAAGTTTATTATACTATTTTGATCTAAAAAACACTTTATGAATGTAATACATTATTTTATTGAGAAATGAAAAATTACATTTTTTGTACATGGTTAAATATTTAATGGTATTCTATTATTTATACATAAAGATATGTGAGGAAAATTTATAGTATATGATGGATTTTGGTGTTAATAATTAATTACTCTTACTAATAATTTTACGTAAATAAGTATTTGTCTATTTAATGAGTTATAAGTCATAAAATTTTGATAAATTAAAATAATTAAATAATAAATTTTAAATATAATTTTTATTAATATTAAATTGAATCATTTTGATTCAGGTAGTGTATATCATAAAAAATAATACCTCGAATTTCTAAAAGAATGTGGAATTTTTTTAAAACCCACTCCTCCTTATACACTATATTAGAATGATACTATATTAAAGATGAACTTTACCATTATTGAAATGGTATGGTCAACGATAATCTAATAATGTTTCAAAATATCAATTTTGGGAGATTAATTAAAAACAATATCATACAACCTAAACCACGTAAATGTTAAATTTAAAAATGGTAATTCATTTGAGTTAAGGAGTGGAAAAATATTCTTTTGTCACCAATTCAATCTTGGGTTTGTGGGAAAATTTTAAGGCCATCTATATAAACAACTATCATCATATGGGGTGAATTTTATCTTTATAGGGTAACCAATGAAAACAATATTTTATTATATATACAAACCCTTCTACAAGATGGTAATTATTGAAAGAAAACTAATTTTTCTTTAGAGTGAGCACATGATAAAAAAAAATAGTGACAGAAATGTTTAATTCAATGAATTTGATACTCAAGACATAATAATTTTGTACAATAACAGGTTCCATAGGTCCCCAGGGAAAATTTTATTCCTGAAACACATATATTTCATAGGTGCACCAAAAAGGTTATAAAATAATAAATATTTGTATTTTCTAGCCAATAATGATGGTGAATCCTCATTGGTTAACAATAATATATCACTTTTATTAAAAAGGATTAGTAGAGATATCATAAGACATGATATGTGATAAACCTATGAATTCTAAAAGTAATTTTATGTATGTAGTTCTTAAAAAATCTAATAAAAGAACATTTTATAGGACACCGTGTATGACCTGCATCACCAAGTGCGTAAAGAAATATAATATCATCAGAATTTATAATAAATTAAATATTTTGAAAATATTCAATATATTTTTAGATTGAAATGAATATGTAACTAATATAGATTACTCCAAATACAATAAGAAGTTTCATCAAACTATTTAGTTTCACGCCAGATCATGTATTATAGAACAATAATATATTATTAAAATATTATCATTTAATATAATAAGATAAATCCTAGCTCTTAAATTTCTGTTTATGCATATTATTAACTAACTTATGCCAAGTTAATGCTTTCACAAATATAAAATGTACTCATTGGTTATAAATTAATAAGAAATAAATATAAGAATCAATTAATATATAATTCGATTATTTTTATAGAAGTCTATTTTTCCCCACAATGTTCATTTTCCCCAAAAAAAGATATTAACTAAAAAAAATTATTTATATTATTGAAATATTTAAATTATTTATTCAATAAAATATTTACATATTCATTAAATATTTTTGATATGAATAAGATAAGAACAAACCCATCATTTCACCTAAAATATATATTTTTATAAATGTAATTTTTATACCTTTTAATGGATTCCCTATTTCAAACATATTTTTTATAACTTTAATATGTTTTATACGCAAAAAAATTTTATATTATAAAGGGAATTAATAAAATTATGTCAGGTTGAATTTTTTGTATTTTTATATGATTTTTCAGTTTGTAATTAATAGTGAAAAATAATGAATATAAATTCAAACCTGAGTTTTTATATATTTTTTTCATAATGTCAAATTGTATTTTTTCTATAGGTTTTAATGAATAAGTAGATATATTATACATAATTACTTTTATGTTAGATCATTAAAATCAATTTTAATTTGAAATTTTATATAAAACTTATTAATCCTTTGACTAAATTTTTCATTGTATACCTTCATTAATGTCATATGTATGTGATTAAATTTAAATTTATTTTCACCATATATGGTATTGTAATTTGAAATATGTATAATATTATTGGCATAATAATATTAATAATGTATAATAATGTAAAACATGTTTTTTACATTAAATATTATTGATTTTTATTAAACTAATTATAATGATTAAGAGAAAAATTAGCATAAAAATGGAATAAACCTTAATCCTAAGAGCCAAAATGACCTAGAAACATGTATAGAATTAATTACGCGTACATATTTATACCCTATTATCACTTTTGTATATTTTTTTTAACATTATTGGATCCAATTTAAATTTTAAAAATGTTGATTAAATTTCCATTAAAATATTTAAAAGAGGTCCACTCCTCCTCTACTTTAAAATAGTATGCACCACTCCCACATTCTCACACATCTCAGTAAACTTTTTCTTGGCCAAACTCTACAAAATAAATCCTAACTATTCCTTTCATAAAAATAGTTGCTGATCATTGTACATAAATCTATCAATGAAATAAGTTTTTTTAAAACTAAAAAGATTTACCCAAAGAATAGGTAACATCTTTCCTCAAGCTATTTAGTTTTATTTTCATTCTCCATCCCTTTATCATTCTTATGTGTTATAAACTACCGCCTCATGAAATGAAGTTGTTCTCCTTTTCATTACCACCTCTTAGTGTTGGGATTATAATAGAAACATTATTTATATTTGTTATATATAATAATTATATGAGATTTATAATTATTTATTTTGTTTCTAACACTTTTCTTTATGCACCCCATTTTGATGGAATACGATAACATTGTTTGTGGAAGTGTGGACTACCGCCTCCCCAATTCAATGTGATTTGGTTATTCTATATATTAAAAGTATAAAGAATGGTTTTAGGTAAATTATGATACATATATGACATAGATATGACACTATAATTATAATTTACATACATATAATTTTATTTTATTTTAATTAATTTAAGAAGAAAAAGAAATGGGAGTATTTTTCATGTGTACGTACGACCTACGGTCTCGATGTACAATTCATTTAATTTCATATATCCAAATTTTATTATTTTTTATAAATAAATATATATAATATATATATATTTACATCATTTCTTCATTATGGTTATTATGAAACAATTATAGAAAATACATGGAACAACATAATACATACCTAGAAAGGTAGAAAATTAACACAAAAAATAGTGACAATAATGAAGTATTATTTACAAATAGGTAATAAGATATTATGATAAGTTAATATATGATATTATATAAATGATTATGGTTATTGTATATCCTATTTTCTAGTCTAAAACCATTATAAATAAGACAAAATAATGTTTACCCAAAATGGAAATGCAAGGTAAGGGATTTCATATCAATTTACATTCTATTGAGACATATTTATTTTAAAAATATTTTATTTTATTTGGTGTATGTAATTTATTTGACCTATTATTTCATAAATATCCTTATTCTAAAGATATTATGAGTTTCATTTAATTTTATTAATTCATTTAAATTATTATTCAATTTGATCTAAATAATATGGGATATAAGGTAACGTTAAAATATTATTCTCCCTAAGAATTGTTTTTGTATTTTCAATTTCACATACTTTTTGATGGTTAAAATTATTATTAAATATTGAATTTATTGTTTTTTCATCAAATTTCAAATATATATGGGGTACATGATATAATTTTTCATATAATATCATGATTCATTAAATCAGAATTATTTATTTGAGATTCAATTTTAATTATTCCAACATATGGAAGTTAATTTAAAAGTTACCATGTAGAAAATAATTTCACAACCCAATTTATTTTAATTACTATATATTACTTATTTATTATCATTAATATTATATGATTGTGTTTATAATTATGTTGAATATCTATTGATTTATTTCAACTTCTATATTTGGATGTAGTGTTGATACATATAATATACTCATGGATGATTCTCAGTTGAAATTTGTATTACTTTCAAGGGTTTAATTTATAATCTAAATTAATTTAGGATTCATTAAACATAAATTTATATTTGTGTAAATTATTTGATAATATACTAATAAACAATTTTATATTCCTCTCCCCTGGTTATTCATTACATATTCCCCATAATAGTACCATTTTACATTCTTTTTTAGTAAAAATATTTTAGAAATTTTATTTAATAAAACCTAACTACATTTCAATCTGTAGTCAGAGATCCCTTTTTCTAATAAAAACCTTTTTTATAAATAGAATTTATAAAATTTTCATAACAATTCAGAATATATTTCTTAATAATATGTTTACCATTTATATCTTTTACCAGTGATTTCAAAGGCATCTTTGTTTCATTTTAATAAAAATCTAATTTCTATAAATTTTACAATAAAGAAGTACAGTTCTTTTACCTCAAATGCCATATATAAATTTACCTTCCATCAATTACATAATTTATCCTTTTAATTACTAAAATTATATATTTGAAAACAAAAAATTTTAAAAATATTTTTCAATGATATATTTTTTCAAATGGTTGTTTCAAAACCAAAGGAAATTTTAAACAAGAGTATTTTTAAAAGATATTTTTATAGCAGGTCCACTCATCACCAATAAAAAAAATCTCAATTTTTATTCCACTTGTTATATATTGTATTGATACCATACTTATTACCCCTATGGATGGTTTATGATTGATTTGTACAATTGTTATATTTACATTCACATCTTGGATTCATTTTATTCCCCTTGAAATTATCAATTTCCTAAGATAATTTAACATTGAATTGACATTATATTTACGATTACTCTATTTGATGGATGCTTTAAAAATTAAATGACGGTTGGGTCCCAAACCTTATTTATCCTCATTATGCATAAAAAAATTATCATGAGAAAATATGTTTCCTAAAATAAAAGGTTTTGTACATGTATTTTTACAATGTTTGTAGGATTGATATTGGTAGTATAGGATTTCATTTGACTGTGAAATGATGTCTAATTATTAAACATTTCCATCATATTAGTTATTGTTTATACCTATATTTTTTAACCAATATATCTATGGATTAATTTCATTTGTAGTTAATTGATTAAATATAATATGTTTTATTTGTATACCATAACATATATATATATATATTTATTTATTTATTTTAATGGTATGTGTTTTTTGTTATTACATTTCCATATTTTCTATCTAATGAAGTTTTTGATTATATGGCTTGTGTGTTCAATAATTTAATATGACATAATTATTATTTTCTTTCATTCATTATTTGTTCCACTTTTCATTCAACTTCTTTTTAATTTGACCTCACCCTAGTTATGTTTCTATCCATAGAAATATAATAGGTGTATTATGAATGATATTAAAGTATATGATTGAGGGAATAAAGTAATTATCCTAATATAAATAACTTATCTTTTAATTAGTATATTAATTTTTAATAAAGGAATAATTTATGTATATTGTTTTAAAATACTACTAAAATAACTAGTCTTTAGTGATTTGATAAGATGCAACCATGAAAATATAAGGCAACAAACACTAGTTCTGGGATTTTTGGGGTCAGGTCACTATAGTTGGTGTCCAAGAAACTTTAGTATAAATATTGGGAACTAGATATAGGAAAACATAGATTATAGAAGATATCACAAAGATATAATTTGAGGATAATTATAGTATACCATACAATGATTTTTATAATGTAGTGATTATGATAGTTTTCCTAGATATACATCCATATTTTGATACTACATGTGGATGTTGTTTTTGAATTAATGTGCCTAGTACTATCAATATTAACACTGTGTGTCGAGCCTAACTTGACGTAACATGGTACATGATAACGGTCCATACTATGCATGCCATTTGATTCTCCTTGTGGATATGTGTAGGATAAATCACTTTTTCTTAAAAAGACATTATAAATGTTTTTGAAAATGAATAACGTAGTTAAATACCAATGCATTTCATATTGAAAATAATTTGTTAATATTTATCTTCAGAAACATTATTATATGGTTTTTCTAATATGATAATTCATATTTAAGCTATATTGGTTTGGTTTTATGAACATTCTTACCCTATACTATAATCTTTATACCAACTAACGAATTATGTTGACATAAAATGGAATATGTATTTATGTGTTGGGGTTGTATTGAAAACTGTAGTTAAATGGTTATTTAGTGGCTGACTGTATTTTAAGGATTTAAATCATATTTATTTTGTAAATTATTTTAATATGTTTATAGAAAAGGTCAAAATCCATGTCGGGTGACACAAAATCAAATTTAGGAAGGACATGATACTCTAACCCATTACTGAAGGATGATAAGGTTTTAATGCCCAGCACTAACCTATATAATGTCCCAGTTAATATGTCATTGTTTTTAGTAAAACAATTAATAAATAAATATTAATTATGAACAAATAATTTATATATTTATGTTAATTGGTTAATGTCTTATCCAAGTTCGATTTGGAGATCATTGAAGGATAAATTTAATAAAAAATTACTCTTTTATGGACCTCACAATCTGTTAAATGTCTATTATAGTGTTTCATAGACAAATGTTAATTTTTTGATACACATTTATTGATGTAAGGGATAAATTATAATATGATTAAACTACAACAAAAATATGTAATTGTTAATATTAAATTATAACTTAACATGTAATTAAATTTCCTTATATTCATAAGTAGTAAAACAATTTTTCAACATGATGAAAAGAATTATAAAAGAACACCTTAATCTATATTTTTTTGAACTGGTGGTCTTCTAAATCATCATATATTTAAGTATTTGAGGCCCTCAACATTCCATTGATCATTCACATTTTTTAGGATGTTGAACTTAATTTATCCCTATAATTATTTAATTTTTTCCCTATAAGAAGGTATTTATACATTCCAATAATTTTTTCCTAATTAATGACGCTGTTAAATGTAATTATATATAACTTTTTACATCCCACATCCCTCCCATAGAGAGTATTTTTCATAATCCCTTATCATTATGTGGGATTTTAGACATAGGAAATATCAAAGTATCTATTAGCATGATATTTTTTAAACTATGAGGATGATGTTTAATTATTGTTGGAATAATGTAATGTATGTAAATTGTATTCAATAGCATGTACGGCCCGGACCATCAAACACGTAAAGGAATAAAATATCCCATATATTTATAACTTATTTAATATTATAAGTAAATTCAATAGATTTTATAGCATTTAATTAATGTAACACTAATTTAGCATATGTAGAATGAAAAAACGAGTTTTTTAATGGCTTGTGTTACACGCAATGTTGTGTTTTATAGAACAATAATATATCTTTAATATATAATTATTATTTATAATAATATATTTTGAAGATGTAAAATTAGAGTTTATGAATATTTTTAACAATGTTTTGAATATATATTGATTAAAGAAAACTAAAAATATGCCTTCAGTTACCAAATTATCAAAAATTAATATAGTAACTAATTGAATATAAATGGAATATTTTAATAGAAAAATATTTTTTCCCACAAATCTACTTTAAACTGAGAAATTAAATAAATTTTAATTACATAGTTATGTTAATGAAATATATATTATATACTTAGTGAAATATTTTTTATATTCATCCAATAGATTTGATAATCATATGATAATTACAAACCCCATATTTCTTGTAAATGTGAATATTTTAATAACAACACTTATATCTACTTTGAATAGAGAACCCATTTTAAATAAAATTCTGGTGCTTTTATATATTTTATATGTTTCAATAAACCTAATATTTGAATGTATAAAGTAAAAATTATGTTAGGGTGAATTTTTGGTTTTTTCTGTGAAATTTTACTTGGTAACGAATATTTAAAAATACTAAATTTTAATTCAAATTGAATGTTCATCTATATTATGTGTAAGGATAAATGAAAATTTCATGGTTTTTAAATATTAATTTGATCTATTTTATATAATTTAATAAAATATAGGTCATTTTATTCAATTTCACATAATAATTTGATATAAAATCATAGAAATTTTTTGATCATTATTATATTAAAAACCTGAATTGTCCTCTATTCTATGGGATTAATGTTTAATTAATACTAAATACATAGGGGACAATAATTTGAAATAAAAATCCACATTTTGATTCCGAATAGTTTATAATTTATAAATTTTTCAACTTTTTTGACCAAAAATATTAGTTGAAAATTAAGATTAAATACATTAATTATGAGAAATATTAGCTTAACTAGAGTCCAAACATTAAATTTAAGAGAAAGATATCCTATAAAAAAGTCCAAAGTCAATTGGATATCAATATTTTTAAATAATATTACCTTGGATAAATATTTTCAATTATTGTAACTAGTTTCAATTGATAAACAATGGGTTGATTTCACATTTATATAATTTATAAAAGTGTCACACCTCTTCCACTATAGAAATGATCTCACCCATCTCAATTCCTCACAACACTCACGCCACATTGGATTGGCCATTAATTTCCCAAATTGCTCTGAAACATACCTCCCCTAGAATTATCAGTCTCTAACTATTCTTTAAGCCATCCATGTTATCCCTTTAGTGTAAACCAATATGAGTTACACAAAGAATAGGTTACATGATTCCTGATGCCCATTAGTTTTATTTTAATTATCTACCAATTTATTTATTATTATTTCATTATTATATAATAACAAAAATTATCCTATCATAATATTTTTTTTGTTAATGGTTTGAACTACACTTATAGAGACATATATCTAATTTCTAACAAACTTACAGTTCTTCTGTATAAGGATCTACCACAACACGATACGAATATTGTAATTTTTCCTTTACCACTTATCATGGATGAACATTATTCGGGGAAATGTGGACTACCACATCCCTAAGGTGATGTGATTCATTCATGATTAACATGAAATGTATTAATTATGGTTATAATAAAATATATTACATTTATGACATTTATATGATAATGTAGTTTTAATATTAATATATTTCATTTTCATTTCATTCATTTCATATAAAAATGAAATGAAAGTTGTGATCATGCATACGTACAATCTACCATCTCCATAAATGATGAATTTTACATCCTATCTCATTTTTTTTATTTATTATAAATTCATATATAATTGATATATATTAAATTTACATTATGGTTTACATAATTGATATAATTAAACCATGATTATAAGGATATATAACAGGTTAAATCAAACCCAACAAACAAGTTATTTTACACAGAAATAATAAAAATAATGCAAGATTAATAAAAAAGTGTAACAAGTTATTATAATAAGATAAAATATGATATTATAAAGGTGAATATTTTTATTTTAGGGATATATAAAAAATTGTTATACATGAGATTAAAGGACTTTAACCAAAAATGTCAACACATTGAATGTGATTCGATCTAAATTTAAATTCTATTGAGACATATTTTTTGTTATGCACCACGTTTATTTTATATGGTGTATATGTTTCTCATTGACATGTTATACAATGACAATAATTATTCTCATGATAATATAAGTTTCATTTATGGTTATTCCATCATCTAGATTGTTATTCAAATGTTTCAAAATAGCATGTGATGATATGTAATGTTTAAATATTATTCTCATTGAAAACATTTTTATCCCTACAATATCACTTCATTTTGTGATGTAACATTATCCTAAAAAATAACTATAACATTGTGAATATAATTTCTTATATATGGTGTAAATAGTAAAAAAATTTCATATAATATAATAATCCATTCATTATTTACTATATTTTGAGATATTATTTGAATTTCTTCATCTAAGGGGGTTTGAGTTAAAAGTTACCAAGGGGGAAATAATTTTAGAACCTAATTTATTTTCTTTTGGATATATTACTTTTTTATTGTTGTTAATATTTTCTAATTATGTTTATAATTACATTTACTATCTATTTATGTATTTTTACATCATTATATGTGTTTAAATTTTATACACATAATCTAATAATTTAGAAATTCTCACTACAACATTTTATAAGATTTTAAATTCTTTACATTATAATATAATTATTTTCATGATTGTTTAAACATGAATTCCCATTAGAAAAAAATTATTTGATAATTTTATAATAAACCCCTTAATTTTCTTCTCCTCTGGCCACTCACGACTTTTTCAATGTAATTAAACTATATTTATATTCATTGGTACTCTAAATGTTTTACCAAATTTTTTTAAGATAGCCTTAAAATATTTATCTATTTAGTCAGATATCATACTCTCGTTAAAAAATCCTCAATGTTTTTTTAAAATGATTCCAAATTTTTTAACCATTCCAAAAATAAATTATCAAAATAATTTTTTCACATATTTCTCTTATAAATTCATTCAGAGGAATCTTCTTCTCACATTCCAAAAAAGTATGGTTTCTAACCTTTTACAATAAAAAAAGGAATGTTCATTTACATCATACAAAATGTATGTATATACTCTCCATAATTACTTTGAATCATTAATTACATGTTTAAAATATTACTATTGGAAGGGAAATTTTTAAACTTTTCTTTTCAATGAAATATTTTTTCAAAAAAGATTTATATTTCCCTCAACAATGTTTTAAATAATATTTTTGTAGTATTTATATTAATCAATTAAAAAACTATATATTTTTACTCTAAATCTGATATGTTTTATTGATACCATCCTTATTCCTCCCTCAGAAAGTTTATGATTGATTTTTCCAAGGATTGTATAGAAATTAACTTTATTGATTCCATTTAGTCCATTTTAAATATATAATTTCCTATGATAATGTACATTGAATTTCCCCTAAATATCCATATCATTTTTTCATGTATATGGTTATTTATGGAACTATATATAGTTTTTCAAATGAATTTTTATTCAAATGTTATTTTATTTGTTGAGGAAAGAATTTTAAATACACATCATTTATTCAATAATGATATTTAATAATGCATGTTGTCTATTAATCAAATCAATTACTCTATATAAAGAATGTTGTAATTATGTAGTGATGGGAAGGACCCATACATTATATAACCCCATGATTCATCGCCATGATATCATGAGAAAAATATGTTTTGAAAAATTAAATTGGTTTCTGACAATAGTATTGATATTTTTGAATGATAAATCTTGATAGTTTAGGTTTTCATGTTCTTAATAAATGATTATTAATAATAAACATTTCCATTATTTCAGTTATTATTTTTTCATGATATTAAGAATCTATATATCTATGTATGAATTTGATTATTAGTTTTTTAATTAAAGGGATTTTGTTTCAGTTTCTTACTTTTCATTACTGATTTTTCCTTATCAAGTAATTTTAATGGAATGTTTTTCAAATGTTACCTTACCGTATTGTATATCCATTTGGTTAGTAGATTATATAGAATATTTTTTCAGCTATTTACCTGTCCACAATTATTATTAACATCAATTAATGTTAATTCTCATAATTCATTAACCTTATTGAGCATTTGAGTTCACCTTTTATAAGATTAATTCCCCATGAATCCATAAAGTTTACTTAGAATGATATGAAATGATATGCTAGATGGAATTAAACTGTTATCCCCAATGAAAAAATATATTTTAATTTCTGTATTTATTTGTAATACAATACTAATTTATGTATCTATATTAACAATAATATTAAAACATTTTTTCCTTAAATATTTTATTCATTATAATAATGTCAATGTCAATGTAATAGAAATCGGCTCTGGGATTTCTTAGGTTGGGTCACTATAGTACAACAAAACCAAGTCTAGGTTCTAGTCAATCCACTTGTTGATTAAAAATACATTTTGTAAAAATGTAAATTGAATAGAATAAGGTAAATCAAAGGAAAACTGAGAACCTATAAAGTACGGTTAGTGTCTAAAGTGTTAAAGAAATTCTACAGAATGCTATTATGAGGAATCCTTTTCTCTAGTTTCCATGTTTTAATATATCCTAATTCTACATGGAATATCATCTCTTCATGACTCAATGATTTGAAAGTAGATTGTAAATATTGATTTCATTAATTGAAACCTCCGAGAAGATATTTATATGATAGAACATGAAGGTTCTGTGACTCGAGGAAAATCCAATAATATACTAAATTGATAGGGATACATTGACGGGTTAATATAGACATCTTGCTTAGGATAAATTATGATCAATAAAGACATTTGAGAATTTGGATTCATAAAAAATGTGATCCGTGTGTCTAATAGAAATTTATTGGGATTTTAGTAATATTCTTAGTTTTACATACTGATGACATGTTAATTATTATAAATGACATACCGACATATAGTTAGTTAAGGACTAGATAAATAAGTTCTTATCTCTAAAGTACTAAGGTGGATAAAAATATATCATTATAGACAATTTTATTAATGAAATATCCAATAATATGTTTGGACTATGTAAAAGTTCATATATGAATAAGACACTATTTATATTTAATGTTGAACAGTAAAAATGATGATGGGTTTCATTGTCACACCATATTCATATCCTTAATAAAATTATTCCTTATACACAATATGAGAGAGATTGAGTGAATATGATCTCATAAATAACTAAGATAAGATCCATCATGTATTCCATTATAACATTTGGTATTCAAGTTCCGTATTATTTATGAATTGTAGTAGATATAATGATGATCTAAGAGTACAACATTAGTATTCAATTAAAGGCTATCCTTATTTATTTGAGGCATAATATTGATTTATTCCTAGTATATAAGAGATATGAAGATCTATTTATAAAATAAAATAATTGTTCTTGTTTCCGAGTAGATAATAATGATTTAAAGTCATAGAAATTAAATTTTTTCAGTATCAATTGATATTGTGAGAGTGAGAATAGTTTAACGATACTATTTTTTCATATTATACAGTGATTTATGGGTATATAAATAATTCTAAGGCTTCTAATGAAGTTTTTTCAAATTTGAACATTGTATAATAGCTTGATAGGGTTCCTAGAGATAGAAATAATCTCATATTGTGTTATGATAATACATTATTAGTTGATCTCATAAATGGGAAATGATAATTTCACAAAATAAATCACATATTTCATAATATCACCTCCTGAGGGATTTAAAAAAAGGATTTAGTTGTTATAATATGATTATCTATGGGGTTTCATGGATCTAGTGAAAGTTGGAGTTTGTTGGAGTTATTTCCAATGAACCAAGTTTTATTTACATGGTGCTGAATTGTATTCAGGTATTTGAATATAAATAAATGTTCTTATCTAATAATAATTTTTCTTATTCCTGACTTAGTATGTGATGAGGTAATATTTTTACATTTCTCAAAGAAATGCCACACTAATTAACCTCATTGATGATAACATATGTGTGCCTTTATGGAATTCATAAATATATGTTATATATATTAATGATATAATTTGGTGTGACACAAATGAAGTAATCTATTATTGGTAAATACTCATAAGAATTTGAGGACTTTTTTATTGTGTACTCTCATGATAATCATCATAGATAGATATAATGATAACATATCCAACTTATTGGAAATAAAAATTTATATGCTTAATTTAATATTCCAATATTCAGACATGTGTAATTATCATTACTCTTTATTATTATTATTAATACATATCATGAGTCAGATAAGAGTTTGTGTTGATATAAACTATAATGATATCTGCTCACGATGATGTACAATATGTTGCGTATATCCTGAGTGAAGTTTTATTAATGATTATTGTTAGAAATGATTTATCGCTTTTGTATTAAATAAAATATTATACCTAAAACACTTTTCTGAGAATTGAACTAGCTAATTTAGTCCATAACAATTCTGGTTTTAGCATATTTATTTTAATAAATTCAGTGAATGATTCATTTAAAAAATATGTTCATAACACAATCATGGATAAAGATTATTATTTATATTATGAAAAAGAGATTTCATTATATAGCCTATGTTCTTAAGAGGTAAAAATTCATTATGATATTATATTCATTCACTGTGGAAGACACAACATGTTACTAGATACAATTCATGGACTTAACTATTGTATTCTAATGCCACATAGAAATAAGCCTGGAGTAACACACACTCAGTTCATTTGGAACTCTAGTTAAATTTTATTTAAATTTTACATATTGGATAAAAATATTATTCCTCTACAAATCATGATAACCATTAATGTTGTTTTGATCACAAATATTTAACAACAAATTATCCATGAAAATATATATATATATGAGTTGAATATTTTATAAATATTTATTCTCAAAGTAATTATTTATTTAATTATATGAATATGAAATATTTATTTATTATTGTTTTTTCACAAGTTAAAAAAATGATTTATTTATTTAGTTATGGGAGTATTTAATAAATATTTATTCATTAGATTTTTTAAATATAATATTTTTATATTTATTAGGGGATTATGAGATTGTTTTTATTCAATTAAATAAATAATAATTATTAAATGAAATTTTTATATTGAGGAGGATTAGTCGACTAAGGATAAGGATATTTTGGGAAATTTCATATTAAATATTATTTAAATAAATTTGAATATATTTATTGTTTTCTAAAAAAATTATTCATATCACTAACTAATGTCATGTAAATAATAATAATTATATTTTTATTTAGATAAATTTTTTCATGTAATTAATAAAATAACAAGGGTCCTTGCGTTATGAATTATTTTACAAACCTTACACTATATAGAACTGATTATGAAATAGTTTCCAAGTCCATTTTTAATTCCATCATTGCACGTATTGAAATCTCAAGAGAATCCCCTCAAGAACTAGATAGATCTATAGTCAAATATTCTAAATAATAAAAATAAATTCTCCTCCTCTAACATAATGAATATTTCTCATTTAAAGGATTCATTTATGGTCATCTGGAATTATCACAATTGCTAGATTCATCCTATGTAGCACATAAAGAATACTATAGCGATGATCAGAGGTTTACAAAGCACATGTGGATAAGTTTATTGCAGAATATAACTATGAATACTTTAGTGAAATTATGGTAAGATGATGGTTTTCTTATGATTAATCGAGAATGAGAGAATTAAAAAATGTAATTTTAAACTAAATAAGTTATTTATAAATTATTTTGAATAATATATTTCCTTTCTATATAATAGAAATAACATTATATCTTTTTCTAAGTCAAAATCCATAATGTTTTCTAGAATATTTTATTGGGATGAATTGGACATGGTTCCATTATACCCAGTCATCAAAAAATTTTGTCTTACTGCCTATAATGTGTCTTTGGTCATTCTACCCAGGCTCATGACATGGTCGAATCAGGATAAAAAATAAAATATTTTTTAGATAGAGTCTTATGGTGAAACCATGGTCGTGATGAGACCTACTATAATAGAAAATTTAATCTCCCTAGAGGCTTTAAAAACACACAAAATAAAATAAAATTAGCATAAAACATTATGATAAAAAAGATAACAATATATACATAACAGTGACATTAATGTTCAAACATTCCCCCCACCATTCCACATTATTCCCCCCAAAAGTCGTAGTTCAATCTAAAAAAAATAAAAATATGAAAAATATGCATCCAAAAAAATGGGATGGAAGGAAATTGAAAAAATAAAACCATTTCCTATGGAACTAAAATAGTACCCATGAACCAATACTAAAAATAATTCAAATAAATATATAAAACCCCATAAAAAACCTCAAACATAATTGACCTAACAACCATTAAATAGAAATATCTATATATACATACACATAGAAAATGTCTGCCAAATAATTTTAATTCATCAAAAATCTATTAAAAAAATTATATCCCGTATAAGGATAGGTCCATTGAGAAAACTTCAATTCCAAAATTTATCTGTAGAACCATCAAATTTCCATCAACCATAATAAACCACATGAATTTGGAAAAACACCATAATGGAAACACAATCCAAATGGAACTAAAGGGATGAAAGAACCAACTAAAATCCAAATATTATAAAATCATGCCAGAAAAACCATCAAATTTGAAAAACTAAAAAACACATTAAACAAAATCAAACCTCATAAATAAAATAATTTATTTAACCTTGATTCATGAAACTATATTATTGGGAAACATAGGGTAAAACTTATATAACACCAACTCATTGTGATCCAAATAGAAATCATAACATAGATGCTCTCGTAGTCATAATAACAGCCTCTCATCTGTTAACTAGGAACATATGCTTAGTTTCCCTTCCTCAATACATAAAACCCAACCTCATGATTAAATCTCACCATAATGATATCATAATAAAACAATTAGACCAACCCCAAAAAAGATGCATAAACATACCATTAAAAATATTAATAATAAAATAGATTCCACATGAGAACCCCTAACAAAATCCACCTCAATGAATCAATTACTATGAAAAACATATCATCTCTAAAAAAATTATTTCCTTAAGCAAGGTTCACAAGCATAGAATATGTAAATTAATAAAAAATTATCCAAAAAATAAAATCATTGAAAAAAACATAATGTATAATTCCAAAACCAATCTTTACCCCATTAAGAAAAGATGAAAACAAATTACACATAGTTTTTTATAGAAAGATTAAAGAATAATAAAGGGATTACCCTAAAATATTATAATCTAACCATTAAAATAAATCTTATTTGGAGGAATACAATTAAAAAATCATTATACTTTACAAAAAAATATTATATCCTAAAATAAATAACATGATACAAAGGTCAATTAATTAGAAATAAAATACATCATTAACCTAGACACAAAAAACACCCTCAAAACATTCTTTTTAACCCATAACCCCTTAGTAAGTATTTTTATATGTTTTTTCAATGTGAATACACATTTGAAATAAATTTTAAACCATTAAAAATTATATTCTTTTTAATACACTATAAAATAATATTTCCCATATTGATTTAAGTTGAAATCACTGTTTTATCAATTTAAATTACCTAGAAATCAACACAAGATAAATTCCCATCACAGTTCATAAATAAACTACACCATAATTTTTTTTATAAATCAATTACATTTCATATATTATAAAAACAACTAAAAATTATAAATCCCATATTTCCCTCCAAAATAACATTCCCATTAAAACATTAAATTATACCTCCTGATAATCATTTTAGAACCAACTATTTTGGAAATCATACCCCAGGAGGGTCATATTCATAATATAAATAAATACAACATTTATTTTGAAATATAAAAACTTTTCCTGTTTTCATTAAGAAATAAAAAACTTATAGAAAAATTTAATAAATATCTTGGTTGTTTTATAAAGAAGACATAATGTCTCATTTAAATCTAATGATAATTTTTGGGAAATGATCTTCTTCAATAAGACCACATTTTATCAAAAATCATTGGGATAATGGCACACCATAAATATCACAAATAATATCTTATTAACTGATTTATATATCTTAATATGCACCATAAGTAAATTTAACAAGGCCAAGAATCGCTCAAAAATGATCCATGGATCATGGGGTCTGATTACAAAAACAAAATGAAATGTGAAAATAAACATGACTATGTCATATGGTCATATGGGATATACACTAATCATGAAACACGTCTTCAATTATTTAAAAATAAAAGCCATGTTCACTATATGTTTTGTCTGGATATATGACTCAACATCAAATATTTGATTAAGTTTTGTTTTAATCCAAAAATTATAATAACAAATCTAAAATATATACATATATTATAAAAGAGGGTCAAAATACCACCTTCTTTAATATGATTCCATCATGATAATCAAAATTAATACTAAAAACAAACTACCTAGTGAAACTCAAGGACAAGGGTGATACATTAGTAGATATACAATTTCAACACATTCATCGTGACTTTTGAAATTATAATATCCATCATTGACCTTTATTAATTTTGTGGACACAATGCTATTGTATTAAACATATTATATTCTATATAGATACCTTGTATTCCATAATATCTATAAATTTATGTTAGAATAAAAGAAGGTAAAATGCCATAAAATGAATAATTAATAATAGGAATCTCTTAAATTAACCTTATATTACCTCATACCCCTCATAAGAAATTACCCATTTAATTCCACAATTTCTAAATCATTACATAAAAATTAAACAAAAACATCCTCTTTATGGACACATTGTGCGTCACAAAAATTATAAGGACTTCAAATAAGCTCTCAAAATACTAACATAATACATTTATAAATTTCAAAATGATCCTTTACAAACTATATTTGAATGTCAATCCATTTCACCTTTCCTAAAATTTCACTCTAATATATATTATAAAACCAAGTCATTATATAATTCTTTTAAATTAATTTATAATCTATCCTTTTTCAAAAATAAAATCTAATTAAAATCACCATGATATCTAAAAACACATAATAACTATATTAATGGGGATTAACAGAAACATTTTTGTGGAAAAAATACATTTAAACTATAAAATAACATCATTTGAAATTAACTACTCCCCAAAAAGAATTTTAAATCTTATTTTCCCCTTCAATATCCATATATTAATTTTGGAATAATCTTTTCATACTGAAAAAGTTCATATTAAAAGTATCAATAGAAAACCATAAAAATAACTTTCACTCCATGTATGAAAACCATTGGAAAAAAATTTTTAAACCATTGTAGGTATACCAAAAAACATTGAATTATATAATAAAACATTCAAAATGATTTATCTATTCATCACATGTGCTATAAGGGAGATTTCATTGAAAACCCTACCTAATTCCCATGGAAACAAATTATAATGTTTCAGGATTGATAAAAATTGTAAACTGAGGATATAAACATCATTAAAACCCCATAAATATAACAATACACATAATTTAGACCAATAAACAAAATTTAAATAATTTCCTTATAGTAATTAGGGTTTCCCTTAGAGTGTAATATATCTAGTAATGGGAAAAGGTGAAATACATTAGAGAGCATAGGAGAAACCAAACATCTATCCTCATTAAATAATATATAATGATCCAATTAATTTGTGGTTGTCAAGGATTATACCTCCATTTAGATCTACATTTTCTAGTTGATGTGATTGGGGTGAGGGATGAGACCAATAGAATTTAAATTAAAAAAGTTTAAAAAATTATAAAACTAGAAAAGGTAAAATAGTTCATGTTATGTAATGAACAAGAATATTTAAATGATAATTATTTCCTAAAAATTTGACTTATATTATATTATACAAAAAAACAATATCAGCTTAATAATGAAGTGAATAAAAAGGGAAATGTGACAATATATATTCAACTGTTATATGTTTGTTTGTTAATTATCACCATTGTGCAATATGACTATTAAAAACTATACTATTGGAAATAATTTTTCATATATAATTAGTGTTTTTAGGTAAAATTGAAGAAGTATAATTAACACATAAAAGTGAATTAATAACCTCAACTATTAGAGTCATTCTGTATAAAGAAAATTTTGTAGACATTTTTAAGGAGGTAGTACTACAAAGGATGAACAGTTACCAACCCCAATCTGATATCTGAAAAGTGAATGTTGATTGAAATCACCTATGGTATAAGTTCAAGTTAGTTTTACATAACACTCGGTCAATGTTAGTATAGCTTCCCCCACGAATATATCACTATAAAACTCCTTACCATTATGTCATACAACAGAATTATTAAGCATTAAGTGTCTCGTCATTAGTTACCTATAGTTAAATTACATTGTACAAAGAAATTTTTTATTTTGTCATTAGTTTTTTATAATAATTATATAGTTTTAATTTATATTGAATTTGATAAATTGATTCTCTAACAAAAATTTTATTATTAAAAAATAAATAAAAAATTTATAAAAAATTATCTTATTCATAATAATATATATTTTAATGAAATGTTATGATTAAAAAATTAAAATTTTAATAAACTTTTTTTTGTAATTTTATTATGTCAATAAAATCTTTTATGTGTCATATATTTTACTCTGCATTTTTAACAGACACTTTTAAAAAAAATAAGTTTTTATTTATTTAATATTTAAAATAATTATATTTATAGAATTATTAAAATAAAATGAACATAATTTTTAAATCATAATTTCAAAAAAAGTTATTTTTATGATAATTTTATAAAATGATTTAATTTTCAAATAATAATAAAAATACAGTTTGAGGTTTTAAGTATGTTTAATGATTTCATAATTTTTTTAAAATTTATATAATTATTAATTAACCACAATACAAGAACAAAAAAATCTTATTTTATTTATATTATTCATTTTAGTATATCTTAATTATGTTTCAATCATATAAGATACATTCCAAATTCTAAAA
Organism: Viscum album; assembly: GCA_963277665.1. Taxonomy (NCBI): domain Eukaryota; kingdom Viridiplantae; phylum Streptophyta; class Magnoliopsida; order Santalales; family Viscaceae; genus Viscum; species Viscum album. Next base: position 291,791,841 of record OY728148.1, on the reverse strand, counting down.
TGGAAACTTTGACAATTAAAATTTTATTTATATAATACTTTAATTTTCAGTTCCAACAGAAGAAAAAAATTATTGTTATATTGTATTTTTGGATAAATTAACATCATATTTGTCCCAAATAACTAAATCCATGGGAAAGCACCATGGGGAATCCCATGGCAATGTATTATCTACAACATAGATTTCAAAGGCCTATATTTGGAAATTATTAAAAAAATCTACAATTTTACTATAAGTACCCACCAATTTATCCATTTTCATTCAATCCCGATCAGTCATAGAAAAATATATGACGGTTTAACCTTTTAATTAGTCCCCAAAGTGTTATAATTCTCCCATGGTTCCATTCCTCAAGACATAAGAGTAAATATTCAAGGAAATGGAATTATTCTTATTTTCATTTTGATTCAAGAACCTAATTTTTTTATATGTATTCTTGAATATATGGTTACACTCTAGTATTATACAATTGATACTAAAATCATTAAAAATATTTTTTATCAATGGTAGATCATTTTTTCATATAATTTATATTTTAAAAAAAAAATTATACCTGTTATGCGAATGAATTTACTTCAAACAAATTCTTTCTTATCCTCAAGAAATTCCATTTTATTTTATTTTTCTGAATAACCAAGACTTTTTAATTTCCATGGGTATTTAAAAATACTTAAAAATGATTTATTTTATTATAATATTAACTCAAAAAAAAAACTCAAATTACTATTTTGTGCGAATATTGTAACACAATAATGATTTTTTAGTCACTTCAGAAATGCCATAATTTTTATATGGAACCCGTTTCTTTTATTCCCTATTGGTTTTCTATGAAATTTTTTATTATGATATATATGGATTACATGAAAAAAAAATTAATTTTTCCTTGTGATATATCTCTAGTTTATTAGGTAAATAATTTATTATTTAGTGAATACATGTTTTAAGATAACATGGAATATAACCCAGGTAACTTTCATTTACCACACCTTGGTGAATAACATTGGTGGCATGCTAATGTAAGCCAAAAATAAATATTTTATAATCATTTTCATGTTATGAATCATATTATTTTTATTATTATATTATTTCTTTTCTATTTTCCATGTGACAATTATATTTAACATGATCATAGTGACATTTATCATGAATACATGTATATTATTTCCCTTATTGGGCCTTATGCTCACCCCCTTCCATTGATGTATGTCCAAAGGCTATGATATGGATTAAATGTACATAGTATATAGCTATTATGAATCCTATCAATTGGATTAGAAGAATATTTTATGTTTTCATGTTTTATTTTTCTTTTTCCAATAATATAATCATTAAAATATCATTTATATTTATAATCTAATGAAATTTAATGTGATAATGATGTGGGATAACATAGATGGTATGAAAGGGAGGTTTCATTATTTTTGGGTATTAGGATTTTAAAACATTAGTAAGATCATTAATTAAGTGTTATAATATTGTAAAATATCCTAGTATTTTTATGAAATATTAAGTAATTCATTTTTGAGAGACGAAATCAATGTCTACATATGAATAATTATATGTGGCTTTAGAAAAGATGTATATAGGCATTATACCAGAAAACAAAACAATATGCTAGAGTCAAATAATAACTAAGGCATGAAAATGGGACTTGATTCACTCACGGTCTAAAATTCATGGGGGATACGTTTTGTTAATAACAAAATTATTATAAACCAATATAAAATAATTATAGAAAATATATTTTTCAATAAAGAATAAGCCATTTAAGAATGGTGTTTCACAGAATAAAATTTGTTTATAATTATATTATTTTTAAAAGAAAAATGTTTCATACTAAAATTTTAATATTTTACAGTATTGTTCGAAATAGGAGGAACTGTGAAAACAATATTTCCAAATGACCGAGCACTGATGAACCTATAATGGAAATCAAAATAAAAAACATCATAAGAATTATGAATAAACTAAATTGACATATAAGAAAAAACCATAATTAAGCTGAGAGACCAAATTCATCTTGAAGGTAACAATATACCATTGAGTCATTTTTATTTCAACTTCCACCTTTCATCTGTGGTTTTACCAACCCATTTATTAAGTTACAGTTGATAACATCATTGTAAAAGTTATTTTTTGTACTTTTTTTGGAACAATATAAAGTCACCGTAGATGTTTACCAGTTAGAGAGAGGATCTGATCAGTGTTAGACACTGATTATAAACATCAATCCAAAAATATTGATTGATTCTATGGATTGTAAAGTGTTTAGTGGATCCATTTCAAATAAATAATTTCCATGTTCAATGCGAAAAAATGTAAAAGTAATTCATAAATTAGATGTAGAACAAAAATGAATATGTGGGTATCTTTGAGATGAACATTAATACGGATTATTATATCACCTATAGATTTTTTATTGGTCATTATTTAAAGGATTATATATTTTTTTGGTTCTAAAACCCCATATATGAAGTAATATAATCATTAAATAAAATGAATGCTCTAGAGAGATAGTGAGGTGTTCTATGAAGGATGAACTAGTGTTTATAGATAGTCAATGGTCATATAAATTGAATGAAATGAAGTGATATTTTGAGCCAAACATTGGCATGAACATTAATCATATAAGGGGAGGATGGAAATTGAAAATTCATGCATTAATCAAATGTGAGAAGAATAATTTAGGGACCTTTTTGTTTGGCAGTGGGAAATATTAAAATTATATAAGTGAAGGCCATATAGAATGGATCTGTCATAGTGATGTGAAACCTGAACTTCTCAACACAAACTTAAAAGGGAATATTTTTCATTCCCAACCTGAATTCCAATTCTGTATGTGCGGAAAATAAGGGAACAATGCCAATCAATATCCTAAAAAGTATTTAATGTGGGAGAATCACCATCAACCTTATGAAAGGAAAATGGATTATGGTTAGGAATTTTCTATCAAAACAACTATTGTAGAGGCTCTCGATAATGTGGTTCAATGTACTATTTTTATTATCCCAATGTTAAAAAGTAATTTGTTTAATTTGGGTACTATTATTTCTTTTATTTCCCCATGTAAGAACAGAATTTAAACTCAACCATTAATCCATTATATATATACTTATGAGTCAAGAATAATATAGATATTATCTAAGCATGAACTATTTATAGAAACTGTACTATTAAATTTTCTACGCATAGTATGGTCATCAATATATTAGTCTTTCTTATGATGGAATTTAACATTATAATAGGTATGGAATAAATCTCTATGTATAATTATAAGATCAACTATATAAACATGGAAATTTCATTAGTCGTGAATAGAAAACCTATATATTTATTAAAGAAGAGATATCATTGACAAATATTTTTCTATAAGAGAATCCTATAACTATATTTATGGATTTTATTAGAGAAGAGGAAGAGAAAAAATGAATTTATAGAAATAGAAAGGATCCCCATAATTCAAGAATACATTTAGGTATTCCGTGAAGAGTAACATGTACCTCCCCTGGAAAGATAGGTTGATGTACCCATTTAAATCATACTTAGATCCTAGATGATTTCAAAGACACTATAAACATTAGAAAATGTAGAGCTAAATGAATTAAAGAAACATCTTCAATATCTTTGGGGGAAGGGGACTATCCGACTAAGTGTTTCTCGTTAGTGAGAACGTATTCATGGTGTGATGATGAAGAATATATCAATGTGGATATTCATTTAATATATATAACATAATGTGACCACAATTATTAATAAATAATCTCTCCTAATGTTTGATGATTTATTTTTCTATATTTATGGGGGTTAAATAATATCCATGATTTACCGTCCATCTAGTTATCATCAAATGAGGGTAAAAATGTATATATTATGAACTATACCTTCCAATAGTGAAATGTGAATTAAAGGTTTTCTATTATTACCTTATCATGACTAATGATCCTGCTATATTCATGGATTTCATGAGTTTATTCTATAATAAATACCTTGATAAATTTTTGGCTTTCTATAGTAGATATTATGATATATTCACAATGTTTTGAGGATTATAAGGATCATCATGGGGATATATAGAAAACTATGATGAATGTTATGATATTTTTAATCATCATAAAATTTCAATACTGGTAAAGATAAATTTATTTCTTTGGAAACATTGTAACCAATGAATGAATCTTAGTTAAACCTACCAAGAAAATGGTTGTGGAGGTATTGCCTAATACTACAATATTAAATTTGATTTTTATTTTCCTAGGTTTAGATATCATTTATAGGAGGTTTTTCAAAAAAATTAGGACATTCTAATCTACTATATATGCTAACACAATAAGAGAATGTTATCATCATAAAAAATACGTGTAAATAAAATTTCCAATATCTATAGATTATATTTCTTAATTTATCATCGATAAATATATCCTCTATTAAATAATAATTCATTATTTTTAGTGATGTATATCTGAAAAGATTTGGGTGAGTAATCATGAAAAATGAAAAGGTTATTTCTTATCTATATTGACAATAAAATACTTGTGAGTAAAATCATCACATAAATCACATAGAGAAAGTAGCTATTATTTTCACTTTAATGATATGGATGCAATATATTTATGGTAAAAAATATGATATATACACCGACAACAAAAATCTGATGCTTATATTAAAAAAAGGTATTGAAGATGAGATAATGAAGATGGTTGGAACTTACTAATCACTGTGACTATTAAGTTCATTATCACCTCGAAAGAGACATTGAAATCACTGATGCAATAATTATAGAAGATATATTTGTGCTATAAATGATGAGGATCTAAGTAGATCATTTGATCAAAGAACTAGTAAAACGATAGACGGTAGTCAAATGGGAAGGAACATCATCAACCTATCACTCCAAAACTATGGGAAAATCTCATTTGAAATATTGAAACACTCGAGAACATTTTGATAACATGATAAATGGAATTTAAAGGTGGATGTGATCTAAATATCACATAAATTAAATTTTATACACCATCAACTTCTATTTTTTATTCAAATGGATCCTAGTGAAGCTCTATATGGGAAGTGATTTAGAACACTTACACGTAGAAATGAAGTAGGAGAGAGAATGATTATCGGGTCTTATATTGTTCATGATATGAAAGAAAAGGTTCATGCCATCCAAATACACATGAATGCAACTATTATTTGGAATAAGAGATATGATAACAAAAATCAATGGGATTTGGAGTTTGGTGTTGGTGACAATGGTTTCCAAGAAATATCACCATGAAAGATTTTCATGCATTTTGGGATGAAGGGGGAGAATTTCACCAAGTACATTGTCCCCTATGGAATCTTAATTGTATAATGGTAGTATCCTATCAAATATCACTTTCAAAAAAAATTATCACATTCCTCATGTATTCCCCGTATATCTCTTAAGTATGTACATGCATAACCCTTCACATATATCGGATCAAGAGGGGTACAATTAGAAATTGACATATCATTAGAGGAGAATTTGGTGGAGTAATTAGACCCTAAAAACATGGTTCTACAAATCAATAAAATCCTCCTCACCAATGTGTGTTGGATAAACCAAAAATAGGAATAAGAGATGTGGGGACTATATGGGAAAATGAGACAGAATTACCCACATCATTTCTCAACTGACATAATGAGTTCAAAAATTGAGGATAAAATCTCTTAAGTGGGAAGAATTCAATGACACAAATTATTTGAATGATAGTTATTTCAAGGAAAATTGTGTTATATTATTTCATATACAAAAAACGTTATCCTTTTAATATCAAAGTTAATATATTGTGAAAAGATACCATCCATTTTTGAATGTTATATGACCATTGATCAATTATGAAAATTGGTCAATATTACTATTACAAACTATAATCTTGGTAATAATTATAACAATATAATTAGTGTTTATAAGTAAACATTTAAAAGGATAATTAATGTAGATAAGAGATTTGATGGCCTCAAACAGTAGAGTAATGTTGTATTAATCAAAAATTTCATATCTTTGGGGGGAGGTAGTGTCATGGGGGTTCTCTCTTAACATAACATAAGATGAACTTCAATAGGTAAAGCTTGAGGAAAATTAACTATAGGTGAAGATTAAGTTCATGGATATAACCACTTTGTAGTTGTTTTCTAAGATTCCCCATGAATATATAACAATAGTAATCCTAATTCTTAGGTCATACATGGGTGTTATAACGGGTTATGTGTCACAATCACTAAAAAATAAACTATAATTACTTTGTTTAATAAATATTTTCCCATTAATAGTTTTTCATAATAAAAATAAAGGTGTAATTAATATTGAATTTTATACCTTAATTTTGGGAAACAACTAATTCTTTTCATAGAGGATGTAATTTTTCATATTAAACTAAGGTATTATGAATTGAATTTTTTAAAATCAAATAGTATGATAAAACAAAATATTTAAATATAAATTATAAAATAATGTTATTATGTAATTGAAAAATTTTGAAGTGTCAAAATGTTTAGTACTCATTTTTAAACAGATGTTTTAAAAAAAATTCTTTCATATTTAATAGTTAAAAGTATAATATTTAGAGAATTATTACAATAAAATAAACAAAATTTTTTAAAAAATAATTTAAAAATTAGTTTAGTGTGTATTTATGAGAATGTTCTAAAATACCTTATTTCATCGTGAATAGAGAAAATATAGTTTGAGGCTCTCAGTATGTTTAATGAATTTTTGATTAGTTCATAATGTATTAGTAGTCCATTAACCACAATCCATGACCAAAAATAATTTATTTTATAAATATTTTCTATTTTGATAGACTCTATAAATTTCAATACCTATGTGACAATTTCCAAAGTATAAAATTGAAACATTAAAATTAATTGTATTATTTTCTGAAAGAATTACTTTTCCCATCCAAAGTAATAAATATAATAATATTTTTGGATATTATGGTTTAAAATAACCTAAAATATGTTTCAAATTCCCAAGACCATTGATAACCCCATAGTCAATCCCGTGGATTTTCCTTTACCACATCATCGATCTAAAAGGCCTTTATTTGGATAATAATTAAACCAATATTCCATGTTTTCGCTAAATTCCCACCCATTTATCCATTTCCATTCACTAACAATCCATACAACCTAATGCTCTGGTAGTTTTACCACCCATGGATTTACCCAAGTATGTCATCTATCCCACAAGGTTCCATTCCTGAATATTTACAGTAACTCTTCAAGATAATTTAATTATCCTTCGTTTCATTTCAATTCAAGAACCACTTTTCATTTATGTATTTGAAATTTCATTGTGTCTCCCTTGTATTACTCTTTTTATTATACCCTTGATGCCAAATATTGTTTTCAATTGTGACCCAAGTCCCCTAACATTTTTCCATATTCAAAACCATCTTTTATACTTGTTATGTAATAAAATTTAGTTTTGAAAGATTCCAACTTATCCTCAAGAACTTTTATTTTATTTTCCTTCTTATGAATACCGAGAACACGTTTTTTATATGTTTATTAAAATATACATCAAAATTAATTTTTTTCTAATATTAACATACATAAAACCAACAATACCTTACTCTGGGCAGAGAATGACAGAATGATCCTATTTTTATGTACTTTTGAAATGCCGTGATTTTGAAATGAAACACAGTTCATTTATTCTAAATGGGTTAATCATGAATTTTTTTATCATCTATGGGGATCACATGAAATTTAGTCACATTAGAGGTGTATCCAATGCATTGTGTAAATAATTTAATCACTATAGAAGTATTTTTTATAATACATTGGTGAATAACATTGGTAATTTTCTTTTATAAAATGTTAGATAATAACATTGGTGATATGCCTAAGAATTTATGAAATAAATTTGGTTGCCACATTTACCTTTTATGACTCATGTTATTTTTGTTATGATATTTTTTTCAATATCTCATACCACAATGATATTTATAATTTTCTTATTTGTATGCATCAAAAATATATTTATATTGTTACTTTATTGGGATTTATGGTCTCCCTTGTCCATTCATGTATGTCCCCAATTTATGAGATGTATTAAATGAAAATAGGATAACCCTATGAATAAGAGTTGAATGTGGATTAAAAGAAGTTTTAATGTTTTCATATATTAGGTAACTTTATCTAATAAACTAACCATTAAAATATACTATATTTTTACAATGTAAAGAAATATTATGTAAAAAAATGTGGGATACCCTAGGATAGATCATCATGCAGAATTCTATATCATGGTTCAAATATCCCCCCCCATAAAAAATGATTAATAATAATAATACATAATAAATATACCACCCACAAATTTTTCCTTATCAAATTTCAAACAAAAATTAAACATCATTAATATGGTCATGGAATTAAACCCTAACCAAAACATAACCTACAACATCTCCAGATGACTTCTAATACAACTGAAATTCCATTAAAATGCATAAGTAAATCATATAACACGAAAGAAAAAAATTAAAACAAAACAATGAAATATTGGTGTCACATAAATCACATATTCTATATTATTTCAATTCTAAAAAATATCAATTCATGATGTGTTTAATTAAAATATATTTTTGACACACATACGATAACTATTTCATGTTTTTTGTATTGGATTAGGTTGAGTTAGAAAAAAACAAAAAAATTATTCAAGAGATTTTTCATATGATATATAAATGAAAAATTTTATTTCTAGGAAAATTTGTTACATTGTAATGTGTTCTTTTGTAAAATGGTAATATGTATTAGGATACATCAGTGAGGGAATCATTAATGCATAAACTTTGTCTAGATCTTATCAAAACCTCAATACATTCAATCTTTCAATTTATAGTTTTTTCAATGGTTGTGAGTAATTTAGGATCATACTGAAGGAATGTGAAGTATATTTTTGATGAATATTATATGAAGGAAGGTTGATGGTAATATTTGTTCGTCCAAGGCAATTTTCCATCTTTCAAAGAAAATTTACAATCTTAATAACTATTTGGATTTCCCAAGTAAACCATAAAAGGGAATTGAACAATTTTATGGGATGCATGTTCAATGAAAAACTCAAATGGAAATGAATTTGGTCCATTTATGGAAATTCATTGGGATTTATTAGACATACCATGCTCACTGTGTGGCCATTAGGATTTTTCATTCAGGATATTCAACCACTTAAAATTTCATTCACACCCACTATTTTACAAAAAGTTTACTAATGTTATTCCAACTATATACCACTCATAAAAAATATTATTAGTATATTTTTATCATACTAATCCTAATATAAATATTCACGGATCATGGAACTATTTAAGTCTATATTGAAGATAATTCACTTGGAATCCTCTCCTTTTACCATGTTTGTTGGAATCAATTGATCAAAACATATCTGGGAAGGTTTTATAAGGTATATGGTATTTATTTATGACCTATGGTTTCACTATTTTTTATATGGTCTAGAGAAAGAAAATGATATAGTGGTTCATTAGTATGGTGGAGTGGCTTCATTAATTTTTCTAAATAGTGGTATGTGTATTATTTTGTATGTTTTTTGTAAATAATATTATTACATTAATGGGATGTTTTAATTTTTGTTTAAAATGATTGGAGATATTTTGGGAGGTTTAAATTTATTTTTTTTTATTTTAATGTATTGGTGTATTTGATTTTGGATAAATGAAAATTATAATTTTCAGAGTTATTATTGATGTTTTTTAGATATTTTGGAGAAGGGTGTTAAATTTTGAATTATTACTATAGTGTTATTATAACACCCCGAGATTTTATAAAAAAATATTCTTTTAATTAATGTCTTGTGTTGTACGCTACATCAAATGGATCTTGCACAACACTAATCCTTGACTTGCCTTGCATTACACGCAATCGCGACCTTCCTCGATAGCGTGTGTAGTACGCAATAACGACTTTCACTAAACAACAATATGCGATTAAAATATTATTAAAACTAGCCGTTATGAATAGTAATAACCACTTTTTGAAATTTGGTAATTTTATTTTTGAAAATGGAATTCATTTTTGGATTCGTAAGATCGAAATTAGCTTAGGGTGAAATTTTGGTGATTTTCAGATAACTTTCATATTTTGATGAATAGTGAAAATTACTAAATATTAATTAAAAACAACTTTTTCAATCGAAATAATTAATATTGATAAATTATTAATTTGAGTGGTTTTAAAGTATATTTAGAATATATTTTTACAATTTAATATAATTATGGTCATTGGATGTAATTTCACATTTAAACCAGACATAAACAAGTGTCAATATTTTGATAGTTATTATCTCTTAAGAACACGCTATTTGTTTTGACGACGGGAATTAATTTTTAAATTAATTAATGCAACTGATATGTTTTGAATTTGGTAAAATAGAAATCATTTTTGAGTTCATAATATTAAATATAGCTTAGGCCTAATTTTTGGTATTTTTCTAAAAACATTCAATTTTTGATGAATAGTGAAACCACTAAGTGGTAGTTAAAAAACTGAATTTTTCATAAAACTTACTTTTACCGCTTCTGTGAGTGGAATTTCGAAAATCTGAGAGACACGGTTAATATCAAGGACTAAAATGTGGTTCAATGAGATGAAAATAATTTTTTGGTGAATAGTAACATTTTACTTTTTTTACCACGGTTAAAAATAAATAGGGTAATTATGGGTAGAAATGATATTATTATTACCCTAACACATGTCCTAATTCTATTGGAAAAGTGTAATTCGACCAAAAACAAACTTAAGAATAAAATATGACCATTTAGGCCGCCTTGGATTAGATTAGGACATTTATTATTAATTTTTTTAAAGAAGGGTTAGAAGAGGTAAAATCAAAGTTTATATACTAAAACATTTTTAATATGGGGTTATACATAAGATAAATTCGACTATAAATATTCATTATAAATAAAAAAATATTTCCCACATAATTTTATTTTAATTGTAATTGTTAGAAATTAAATAATTTAATTTATTTATGACACAACGATGATGCAGTAATTATCTTATTAATGAAATATTGACATAATTGATGTTATAAATACCCAAATAAATATAATTTGAGACTTTTAATGAATTCCACTAATTTTATAGGTTACCATGACATGTTAGTATTGATTTAATTAACATTTTTCGAACTTATCATTCTGTTATGATTTTCACAAAAATCAATTACTAAATAGTGTCAAAATTGACATAAAATAGTTTTTTTAAAAAATATTATATTATTAATTTTTATTTTATTCCTAAAAATCTATGGTTCGGCCAAATGACTTATATAAGGTTATATATATTAATAATAAACAACTTGGGGTTCTTTTGGCTTCTTATAGTAAGTTTATTAACCTTATAGTGTAAGAACACAAGAAGACACGGTAAAAGTACAATTATTTAACTTAATGTTAAATCTAAATGATAAGGTTAAAATATGAACCTAAACTTGTCTAAATTCTATTGGATGAGAGGATTTCGACCCATCCCCACCTTAGCTTCGAAATATATCAATTTAGATCTATTTCAAACCGAACTTGACTTTATAATAAAATAATATTTTCAGTTATTCCAAAGGTACCCCTCTCCTCCCTTATAAAAGGGCACCTCCTCCCCCCTCCTCCTCACACCAATTTTAGCAGTCAAGCTCATCCAACCCCTGCCATAATATCTTCTCCACTTCTCTAGAATAATCCTAGAGGTCCTGGTCTTCTTCAAAGACCAATCTTAGTTCCCTGTGTGGAAAATTCAAAGAGGCGTTTCAAAGAAGAGGTAATATCCATTACCGATCTTTTCAATTTCTTTCCTTTTCAACTTCTTCTTCTTTAGTTGTTTCATGATAAAGTAATAACATCAGTATTAAATACATACTGATATGTTATTATAAATATGAAACAACCCTAATTCACCTTCTATCCATCCTACAGAAAAATGAAATCACCGCGCATGCGTACGTACGGAATACTGTCTCCACGCTGTGGTGTAATCTATTTTCCACCATCACCTTACAAGGATGGGTATAATGTTGTAATGAGTTACTATGTATGATTATTATAATGTTATATTGATAATTAAATAGTATAAATACACTTAAATACAATTCCACGACCATGGGAACAATATCATCGCTCGTGCGTACGTACGGAATACCGTCTCCACGATGTGATGCGACTCGTTCTACATGATCATAATTACATAGTAATTATATAAATGAATTGAATGAATAAATATGATATATGTTACACTAATACCATTCTGGATATAAGTTATCTATAACCTTAAAAGAAGAATAAGAATTTATTCGGCAAAACACACATAAGAACAAAAGGCAATAATGACCCGAGTAACAAGTAACAATGAAATATTACTAATAAGAAGCTAAGAATATGACCATATATGATATCATATCAATATGTATGATTCAGGAATAAGTCAATAACATTATTTAAACCATTATACAAGAGTTTCTGACACGTAAAAAGCAAATCAGACCTAAGGTAAGGGAAATATCACAATCTCATTTTTATCCGAGATTGTTTATACTTTAGTATTTACTAGGGTGTATTTTATCATCCACATCCATGTTTCCTTAATATTTAATATTATTTCCATCCACCTAAAATTTTTTAAATCCAATTTTACCCTTCGGTGAGTTTTTAGTAAAAAATATGAAAGGAATCTTTTGTCGTTTTTTGTATGAGGTACTTTTTGACTTTTCCGACAAAAGTACAAAGAATGTTTTTATTAACTTATACGGAATGAATGGATTTTTAAAACATTATTTCCAAGAAGCTTCCTTTAAATGTTTTCATGTTTATTTTCAATCAACTTCTTTTAGTTTAAAATTTTATGACATGTTAAGAAAGGAAAAGTGTTTTTGAAGTAGAAAGGATATTTTCCTCAAGAATGAAGTTCAAGTGTTTTATCAAAATTATTTTCCATCTAAGATAATAAAGGGTTCTGTTTTTATCCCTATTATTACATTGATTTTATTATTTTGTGATGGAATTATTTTTATGAATTCCTTTATCTTATATGAATTGTTTTATGATGACATGTTGTTTAAGAATCCCATTTTTATTACATGGGTTATGAAATGATGTATGGTTTATGATTTTGTGGAACACATAAGAATGGTATCATTATGAGATGGGTGGGACCTATATCTACCTCCAATGCATTGGGTAATGATTTTATATCTAATGAGATAGACATGATTGGAATGGTAGGTTATACCAGTTTGGTGAAACGGGACTAAAACGAGGGTGAATCGGTTCAGAAAGGGACTTTGTCCACTAAGATAGTCTTGGAAATGAGTCTTGACTAACAAGAAATGATTCTCTATGATTATGTGTGAATGACACAAAGTTTCATGTTTTAAGTATGATTATTGTGATTACATTTCACTACCATGATTTATTCCATGTTATGGAATTATGATCTCTTTTGCAGGTTAAGATTTCCAAAATGTTATGTTTTTATGAATATGATGTGATTGATATTTCTTTTGTTTACTCTTACTGAGCATTTGAGCTCACCCTTTTATGTTTTCTTTTCCCCAGGATATAAAGAAAGGTTTTAGGAATAAAAAAAAGGAAGATCTTTGTGGGAGATGTTGACGATCTTTCACCAGGATTAGAAGATTATATTCCGAGTTTCCAAAGACACTAAACTATTTTGATCCTTGTGTGTGTGCTTTTGTTATGTACTAAGTATTCCGCAAATGTAATGTAATTTCCATGTACGTCAGGCTTCGGGTCTCTACAGTTGGTATCAGAGGAAAGGTTTAGTCAACCTTAGGAAACTAGGATGCGAAAACGTTAGTGAGATCCCTAGAGATATTTCTAAGGTATGTCTAGGGATGTCCCTAAGGTTAAGTATACGTATTGGTTATAGTACTAGAATTACGCAAACGATCATAGAATTAAACCTAAGATGTTAGATATTGAAGTTACTCCCCCTTTATTATGTTTTTTTCCCTAACATGATTTTTGCCTCTCACACTATTATTTTTGGGTTTTAGACGATGGTTGGAACCCGAAGGAACCGTGTTGATCACTGCAATGGACAATGCAATGATTGTCCTCCAGAACAAACAAATGTTATGGGAGATAGAGTAAAAAATCTTATTGCTATACTTACACAAGCTATGAATCATTCTGGACATCCAAATGATCAGAGAAGGAAACAATATTCTATTGAGTCCTTCATGAGGCAACGTCCACCTTCATTCAGTGGGTCTTCTGATCCACTTGTTGCTGAAAAATGGATCATTACTAATGAAAAGATATTTTCAGTTCTTCAATGTTCTTAACATGATAAAGTCATCTTAGCAGTATATCATTTGGAAGTTGAAGCTGATCAATGGTGGACTCTTATCAAGAATATGAGGCAAAGAGATGAAATTGAGTCCATGTAATGGGACGAGTTCAAAAACTTATTTTTCAATAAGTACTTCCCTCGTATTCTTCGAAAAAAGATGGAGAAGGAGTTTCTTGAACTAAAGAAAAAGGATGATGAATCTGTTGGTATATATGAAGCGAATTTTACAAGGCTTGCAAGGTATGCATCTGGATTTATCATGCAACCTTAATGTAAAGTTGATCGATTTTTCAGTGGCTTAAAACCAAGTCTTCGAAGGACATTAGCTATAAGATACTTCAGTAGCTATGAAGAAATTGTGCGTTGTGCTATCAAGGTAGAAATGGATGTTGGTGTTACATATCCATCTCATGGTTTTGACAAGAAACTAAAGATGGAGTTCAAGGAGAAATCTCATAATAATGGTGAAAAGAAGATGAATGTTTTCTTATGCTCAAAGTGTGGAAAAAAGCATGGTGGAGATTGTCTTAAAGGGACTAGAAAATGTTTTAAATGTGAAAAAGAAGGTCATCGAGCAGCTGAGTGTCGAGGTAATTGAAAAAGGGTTTCTAATGATGTGAATAAAGAAAACACAGTAGAGAACACACCACCAACACTTCAATGCTTCAAGTGCAAGGAAATGGGGCATTATACTAATAAATGCCATAATCCAAGCGTTAGTGATGATCAACATGAGAAACCACTTAAGGAAAAGGACAAAGGGAAGTTACATGCGATCACTATTGGAGATGTTGAATATGAGAACAATGTGGTGGAATGATTATGTGTATATGTAATGGGATTCCAAAATAATGTTGTATATAGTATTGTGGAATATTGGAATATTTATGTTTTGGTCTATTGTGGTTTTCAATAATTTTATGGTACCAGTAACCATGAAAAGTGATTGAGACATTTTTGGTAAACAGATGATATGAGCATAATGAAGGGATAAGAAGGTAATGAGATGTTTGATTTTATTCATGAGCTCATGATTAATATAAGGACTAAGTGATATCATGGTTTGAGTATATAGAATTTTGAGGATTTTGGTATGTGGAAGGTGTTAACTTTTAACTGCATTCATGTTTTCACTAAGGTATTCAAGAGAATACATGATTAAGGACTTTGAATGTTTGGAATGTGACCAACAAGATATATCTTATGATATATGGGGATAAACGATGGTATTAAATCTCTGAGAGTGGACTGTAGTATTATGGATAAGCCTAAAGATTGGAATGGATTATGTTGGACATAAGTTAGTATTGTTTAAGGATGGAAGTTTTTTTCGATATTATTGATGGGATGTTATAGTAATATAGTTTTAGAAAAAGGAAAACCTGCAGGACGGGCGACAGCCCATCGCACCAGACAAGGCTGTGGAAATTGAACCCACAACTGAAGTGCGACTGGCCTTTATCACCTACCACTGGCCTACAGGAAGTCCCTATTTAGTAGAAACTAGTTTTATTATATTAAGCAGTATGATATATGAAGTATAAGTCCATTTTAGGAACCATATATGATTAATCTCACTATAGAATGACTTTTGAATATTTAATAACTTTTGCTAACCTTTTGATTGAGACAGATGGAATGACCCGTCATTTTATCACATGATCTGCTAACACTTCACGAATAACAAATTCAACTTCATTTATTTAAGAGATGAAGTGGAAATTGTTCAAGGCACGAACAACAGTGAGATTGTACCAAAATAATGTAAGTATTTATTCTAATTCATATTCTTCAACTTTAGGGAAATGATCTTGAAAACCAAAAATGTTTTCCTAGTGCTCTTATATCCGATTAATCAGATGGTACCTTAGATCGTCACAAATTTATGGATTTGTGATTGTTGGATTTTTCATAGCCATGTTCTCTACCACTCTCAATCAGAATATGATGGTTAGATTTTTCTTCCATATTCATATTTTCACCTATGTGGAAACCCATTGATTAGTTTATTTGGGTAACTGTTACGTTTCATACTTTCGTTTTTAAAGATTGGTTTTGGTATTCCTTTTTACGATGTGGGTTTCTATTAAAGAAACTTTCAAATAGTAAACCATTTATAACCCCGACGAATTTCGAGGGCGATATTCATTTTAAGGGGGGTAGAATGTAACACCACGAGATTTTATAAAATAATATTCTTTTAATTAATGTCTTGTGTTGTACGCTACACCAAAAGGATCTTGCACAACACACATCCTTCACTTGCCTTTCATTACACGCAATCGCGACCTTCCTCCATAGCGTGTGTAGTACGCAATAACGAGTTTCACTAAACAACAATATGCTATTAAAATATTATTAAAACTAGCAGTTATGAATAGTAATAACCAATTTTTGAAATTTTTTTATTTTTATTTTTTAAAATGGAATACATTTTTGGATTCGTAATATCGAAATTAGCTTAGGGTGAAATTTTGGTGATTTTCGGATAACTTCCATATTTTGATGAATAGTGAAAATTAGTAAATTTTAATTAAAAACAACTTTTTCAATCGAAATAATTAACAGTGATAAATTATTAATTTGAGTGGTTTTAAAGTATATTTAGAATATATTTCAACAATTTAATACAATGATTGTCATTGGATGTAATTTCACATTTAAACCAGACATAAACAAGTGTAAATCTTTTGATAGTTATTATCTTTTAAGAACACACTATTTGTTTTGACGACGGTAATTAATTTTTAAATTAATTAATGCAACTGATATGTTTTGAATTTGGAAAAATAGAAATAATTTTTGAGTTCATAATATCAAATATAGCTTAGGACTAATTTTTGGTATTTTTCTAAAAACTTTCAATTTTTGATGAATAGTGAAACCACTAAGTGGTAGTTAAAAAACTGAATTTTTAATAAAACTTAATTTTACCGCTTCTGTGAGTGGAATTTTGAAAATCCGAGATACACGGTTAATATCAAGGACTAAAATGTGGTTCAATGAGATGAAAATAATTTTTTGGTGAATAGTAACATTTTACTTTTTTTAACCACGGTTAAAAGTAAATAGGGTAATTATGGGTAGAAATGATATTATTATTACCCTAACACATGTCCTAATTCTATTGGACAAGTGTAATTCGACCAAAAAAAACTTAGGAATAAAATATGACCATTTGGGCCTACTTGGATTAGATTAGGACATTTATTATTAATTTATTTAAAGAAGTGTTAAAAGAGTTAAAATCAATGTTTATTTATTAAAAGATTTTTAATATGGGGTTATACATAAGATAAATTCGACTATAAATATTCATTAGAAATCTAAAAATATTTCCTACATAATAGTATTTTATTTGTACTTTTTAGACATTAAATAATTTAATTTATTTATGACACAACGATGATGTAGTAATTATCTTATTAAAGAAATATTGACATAATTGATGTTATAAATACCCAAATAAATAAAATTTGAGACTTTTTATGAATTCCACTAATTCTATAGGTTAATATGACATGTTTTTATTGATTTAATTGACTTTGTTCGAACTTATCATTCTGTTATGATTTTCACAAAAATCAATTACTAAATAGTATCAAAAATGACAAAAAATAGTTTTTAAAAATAATATTATATTATTAATTGTTATTTTATTCCTAAAAATCTAAGGTTCGGCAAAATGACTTATATAAGGTTATATATATTAATAATAAACAACTTGGGGTTCGTTTGGCTTCTTATAGTAAGTTTATTAACCTTATAGTGTAATAACACAAGAAGACACGGTAAAAGTACAATTATTTAACTTAATGTTAAATATAAATGATAAGGTTAAAATAGCAACCTAAACTTGTCTAAATTCTATTGGATGAGATGATTTCGACCCATCCCTACAGTAGCTTAGAAATATTTCAATTTGGAGCTATTTAAAACCGAACATGACTTTATAATAAAATAATATTTTTAGTTATTACAATGGTACCCCTCTCCTCCCTTATAAAAGGACACCTCCTCCCCCCTCCTCCTCACACCAATTTGAGCAATCAATCTCGGCCAAACCCTGCCAAATTCTCTTCTCCACTTCCCTAGAATAATCCTAGAGATCCTGGTCTTCTTCAAAGACCAATCGTAGTTCCCTATGTGGATAATTCAAAGAGGCGTTTCAAAGAAGAGGTAATATCCATTACCGATCTTTTCAATTTCATTCTTCTTCAACTTCTTCTTCTTTAGTTGTTTCATGATAAAGTAATAACATCAGTATTACTTACATACTGATATGTTATTATAAATATGAAACAACCATAATTCACCTTCTATCCATCCTACAGAAAAATGAAATCACCGCATGTGCGTACGTACAGAATACCGTCTCCACGCCGTGGTGTGATCTATTTTCCACCATCACCTTACAAGGATGGGTATAATGGTGTAATTAGTTACTATATATGATTATTATAAAGTTATATTGATACTTAAATAGTATAAATACACTTAAATACAATTCCACGATCATGGGAACAATATCATCGCTCGTGCGTACGTACGGAATACCGTCTCCACGATGTGATGCGACTCGTTCTACATGATCATCATTACATAGTAATTATATAAATGAATTTAATGAGTAAATATGATATATGTTACACTAATAAAATTCTGTATATAAGGTATCTATAACTTTAAAAGAAGAATACGAATTTATTCAGCAAAACACGCATAAGAACAAAAGGCAATAAAGACCCGAGTAACAAGTAACAATGAAATATTACTAATAAGAAGCTAAGAATATGACCATATATGATATCATATCAATATGTATGATTCTGGAATAAGTCAATAACATTATTTAAACCATTATAAAGGAGTTTCGGACACGTACAAAGCAAATTGGACCTAAGGTAATGGAAATATCACAATCTCATTATTATCCGAGATTGTTTATACTTTAGTATTTACTGGGGTGTATTTTATCATCCACATCCATGTTTCCTGAATATGTAATATTATTTCAATCCACCTACAATTTTTTAAATCCAATTTTACCCTTCTATGAGTTTTTAGTAAAGAATATGAAAGTAATCTTTTGTCGTTTTTTGTACGAGGTACTTTTTGACTTTTTCGACAAAAGTAAAAAGAATGTTTTTTTAACTTATACGGCATGAATTTATTTTTAAAACATTATTTCCAAGAAGCTTCCTTTAAAAGTTTTCATGTTTATTCTTAATTAAATTCTTTTAGTTTAAAATTGTATGACATGTTAAGAAAGGAAAAGTGTTTTTGAAGTAGAAAGGATATTTTCCTCAAGAATGTAGTTCAAGTGTTTTATCAAAATTATTTTCCATCTAAGATAATAAAGGGTTCTGTTTTTATCCCTATTATTACATTGATTTGATTGTGTTGTGGTTGAATTATTTTTATGAATTCCTTTATCTTATATGAATTATTTTATGATGAAATTTTGTTTAAGAATCCCATTTTAATTACATGGGTTATGAAATGATGTATGGTTTATGATTTTGTGGCACACATAAGAATGGTATCATTATGAGATGTGTGGGACCTATATCTACCTCCAATGCATTGGGTAAAGATTTTATATCTCATGAGATAGACATGGCTGGAATGGTAGGTTATACCAGTTCAGTGAAATAGGACTGAAACGAGGGTGACTCGGTTCAGAAAGGGACTTTGTCCACTATGATAGTCTTGGCAATGAGTCTTGACTAACAAGAAATGATTCTCTTTGATTATGTGTGAATACCACAAAGTTTCATGTTTTAAGTATGATTATTATGATTACATTTCACTTCCATGATTTATTCCATGTTATGAAATTATGATCTCTTTTGCAGGTTAAGATTTCTAAAATGTTATGTTTTTTTGAATATGATGTGATTGATATTTCTTTTGTTTACCCTTACTGAGCATTTGAGATCACCCTTTTATGTTTTCTTTTCCCCAGGATATAAAGAAAGGTTTTAGGTATAAAAAAAAGGAAGATCTTTATTGGAGATGTTGAAGATCTTTCACCAGGATTAGAAGATTATATTCTGAGATTCCAAAGACACTAAACTATTACGATCCTTGTGTGTGTGTTTTTTGTTATGTACTAAGTATTCCACAAATGTAATGTAATTTCCATATACGTCAGGCTTTGGGTCTCTACAGTTATTGAGCTTCTTGTGTCTGGTGTATTATTTATGTTGGTTATTATTTTATGGATATGGTTGAGTTTTTTTGATGAGGAATTAGGCAAGATTTAATATAAATTCTGAAATTAGTGAGTGGAAATTTTTTATATAGTAATGTAAGGTGGTGAAGGCATAAACATGGGTTCAATTGCTTATTTGTAATTATATTGTGAGGTTTTGGGATATTTATCATCTTCTGGGTATGAGAAACCCATTTATGGTTAGTTAATCATGGTATTTTGGTAATAGGTTTTTGTTGTTTTAAAGATTCATGGGGAGGATTTTTGGATACTCTTTTATTGTTTTCGATTTCATAGAAGCTCATTTATTATTTATTCTTCACTTGATTAAAAATAATTTTAAGAAACTATCATTGTTTGATTATGTATATTTTAAAATTGTTAAATCTGAGATTTTTTCCAAAACATGGGGTGTATGAAGATTATTGGGAAATCCTACTAGGTCATGTAATCACCCCCCCAATTTCCAATATCAGGGGATAAGTATATATTATATTGTTAGAAATTATTAATGGAAAGGAATATATTTTTACATGTGTTAGAGCATAGCCATGGTGGGGATCCAATCAAGGAGGATGTTTTTAGACTAATCATTAGACTCATCGATTTTTTGGATCATGTTGAGATATTATTGGATCAAATTTTGAGGATATATTATTATTGACATATAAGCTATCATATTTATTGTATACATTTTTATGTTATTATGTTTTCAAAAACAATTTTACGTAATTTAATTAGGTTTTATATTAGACGTGACATATGATATTGGTTATAAAATTATTTTAACAATCCTTGTTTTCTGTAGGATGGGAATATTTTATTTAATGAATTCATATGACAAGTTTTTTATAAAAACTTATAATGTAAGGTGACTGATTCTTACGTGGGAAATCCATCTCCCAATTTTACTATTTAAACCAACTTTAATAATTTTTTTCCATTATTGATTAGAGTGATTCACCAAATTCATAATTTCATTATGACTTTTTCGAGTAGGGGTAATGAATGAAAGAACACTTTGGGGTGGTTTATAATTTATCCTATTTAGTAAAATCATGGTAATGTTATAACGTACATTATCATGTTCTGACTATCATTTTCAAATCATAATACTCTTGGACACAACAGGATTTCTACAAAATATTTTATTCAACTCTCTTGATGTTGGGGACAATTAGATGACATAGTTTCTACTCCAACTTGATATTTTATATCCCAAATACATATCAAGAATTAATAAAAGGATTATTTTGAAATTGATACTTTAATTAATGTGATAGAAATAAAAAAATAATTTATATTTGGAAATTAAAATTTGAATTATAAACTTGAATATTATCTAAAAATATATATTAAAAAGAGAGTTTAGTTAAGTGTATTGACTTATTTGAGGATGTGATAGAGAATAAGAAGATACACTTAAAGAATATATCATTACACTAATGATGACAAGACATTATGAAGTAATCATATGACAGTGTAGATCATAAGTTTGATTTAGAAGAAGATGACATAAAAATTATTTTATTATTTGTTCTTGGGTTTTTTATTACAAGATGACATGATCATCAATTATAAAATGATACATCTCATATTGAAGAGAAATAATATTTTAGGAGATCTATATGAAGTTTTATGTTGATAATTTTCAAATATTTAGTGATTTAAGGAAATAAGATTATGGTAATAATTTTAAAGAATATATTTTGAGGATTCTTATGACCCATGAAGTGTCATTCAACTATTTCATTAAATAGATATCACGAAGTGTACATGATCTGATTATTTTTTTCATGATGAATTTTAAAACATGTGAGTCAATGGATAGAAAATACTCATTGTAATATAATTATTAATTCTATTAAATCATATGGTGATTTATAATATCTTCTATTTCCTTGGATGTAGCTATTTATGTTGAATGGAGTACTATATACATCTCTGTGTTATTATTTATTATATAAATGAGTGCATATAATCGTTAAACTAACTTGGTTAACAACAAACATTTTATAAGTGAATAACTTTTTTTGTGATAACTATTTTTTTCATATTCACTAGGGATTAAAATTGACTGTTAAAATAATCATAAAATTTATATAGTCACCAATCCACCAAATCTATGTAAATAATATTTGTTTGAATGAACTATATTGGTGGTGTATATCTTAATACAATCAAATAAATATATATATTAATGACCTCTCCTTTGGACCTAAATAATCATACATGTACCAACTCTCTGAATGTCAATTTGAGAACATCTTTATTTCTATAGGTAATGAAAATTGTAATGAGGAATAAATACTAAATATTTTTTTTAAACATACAGTCAAAATACATAAATAAAATAGATAAAAAGTAGGTGGAAGTTGGAGAATTTTTCTAAATTGAATTCAAGAATATTTTTATAGTGAAAATAATTGAGTTTTTAAAATGTAGTATCAAAATATTGGTAACATACATAATAAATTGATTAATGTTCCAAAAAAGTGGACACCAAATACTAACATCATATATAAATCATGTGTATTTTATTGATTTCTAATGATGAACATTGTATTTTGTTGAATTGCATCAAATCCTTTTATATCTTCATGTCCATTGATATTTATAAGTAAAATTATATTTAAAAATTATATTGAATTTATCTAATATCTAAAATATGATCACATTTATGATTAATCTAAACACTAAACTCTAATAATTAAAAACAACATTTATAAATAAATACTTTATCATTGAAATTTAATGTATACATCTCTTTACTCAATTATGTAATATGTAAAAATGTGTATTAAAAACATAAACCCTCCATTCCCTTATAATATAAATATTTATGACCCAAGAAAAAATTATAATCATTTAATAATAACCACATGTGAGAAACATAATATCTCTATATAAAAAATCACCCTATTTCCATAATATCACCCATATGTCAATATTTGTGGTTACTAAAGAATTATAATTTGAAATAATATTCACAACATATATTTGAATATACAAGGTATTAATTTAATCCAAGATATAATAAACCATCAATAAATCCATTAAATAATAAATAGAAATTTTTATCCTCATCATACACACCTTTATACCCCTTCCATAATTTAGTAATGGTTATGTATCCTCAATAAAAAAGCCAATTTGAAAATATATTTCTCTAATAAAGATTACACAAACTAAGATATTCATAATTTTTTAAAAAATTAAAATATAACATATGACATTGAAAAATAATCCAAAATATTATACCCTAATAAAGTAAAAAACTCACATATTTAATATGAAAATATAGAAAAAAATAAATTCATTAGAACCCATATTTAATAATTAGATAAAAAGTATGGCTCACTATTATTAAAATATTTTATAAGATAATAATTTTAATTTAGTTAGATCATTTTGTCTCAAAATTGGTAATAAATATCACTACATACATTAGTAGTGATTTTACTATGAATATAGGTTTTTTATCAATTAATGATGAAAAACATACATATAGATATTTTATAAAAATAACTTATAAATAATTATGACATTAATATTCATAAATAATTCATATAATGACTAAACTATTATACATGTATATTAGAGTAACCAACATCAGTTAAATTTATCATGATCTACATACATCCGTATTATAATGATTTTATTGGATGAACCACTCATAAATGATGATTCAAAAAAAAAGATTAATCATAAATAAAATTTTTGACGAATCTTCTAAAAGTACATTGGAAATATATGTATGCGTCTGGAATGAACGTCATACTAATGTAACAAGATCAATTTTATTTTAGAATGGTTTTAATGTGACTCAGTATTAAAATAGAACATATATTTTAATGAATTTTATATCCCCATAAATTTTTTTCTACTACTATATAACTCAATATTTTTAATTTATAGGTGAATAAAATATCCTAATAAAAATATTACTACATGTGGAATGATCTCCACGATAAATTGTACTCATATATGTAAAAAATCATAAAAACAATTTTTGATAAATTAAACACAAGAATGAAATTTTTTTTATTTTTCATGATATGGATATATCTGGAAAATCATTATACTGTTTATATATAAAAATTTTGTTTGTTTATTTTCAAACACCATTGTGATTTTGATAGATCTTTTATCATTTTATAATTTGAATTACAATATGATCCTTTTTAAAATGATTCTGAAAGATAAATTTCTCCAAATAGTGAATAGACAAGATGGTATGAATTCCAAAATAAAGAGATCCAATTCCTTATTTAATTTCATATTTTCCTCCGTCTATAATTAATATAAATAAGTAATTTACCTCATTAATGATTTCAATTAATTAATCACAAAAATTAACTCACCCAATTTCTTATTCAATTCGATAAATTTCATTATTAAAATCTCCATGGTGAACAACCATAACTCTAAAGTCATATCTTCTTCAAAATCCTTTAAATTCTAATTTGGTCATAAATATTTCGTCATGATGTTTTTTCCACCACAAAAAATAAATAATTTTTTTTATATTTATTTCATAATGTTATCCATTAAAATATATCCTCGTAGAAAAAAATTTCAACCTAAATTAAATTATAATAAAACATATATATTAAATAATTAAAACATTTTGAAGATAAATTCCACTTATATAATTAAAACAATTCTTAATTAAATGATTTCAATCCACAATTACCATATATTAAAAAATCATAATAATACAGATGTTAAAATTTACCACACTAAAAATTCTTCATAGCCCTAGAGGGTTACATAATTTCTCATTGTTTTTTGAAAATGGTTTCCATGTTCAAGTGTCCCCTAACACAATTTTTCATGAATATCACCACATTTTATATAAAACTAAATTTTGGAATATAATTTTCTAGTAAAATGAATTTTTATTATTAGAAAACATTTATTTTTTCCAATATAAGTTATTTATGGTTTTATTTCATTCAATTTTCAATTATGAAAATGAGATGGATCATGTATGTTGAGACCATGACAAGGGATATTATTTATATTAGATATTCTGTGAATATTTTTGAGTTTGAGGAAGATAAATCTACTAATATTTAATTTTTCAGGGGGTTAAAGTGAATCAGTGGTGATGTGGAGGAGAATTGTGATGTAATTTTTCATCCACATATCAATTAAATTGTTATATTAATTAATAAACATCATAATCATGTAGATATATTTCATTTAAATTATTTTAACATATTTTGGTACCTTTGAATACAATTTATAAATATTATTATTTAGAAGATGGTGTTTGGGTAAAGTTTTGTTACATTGGAAAAAAATATCATATCATAGTGGCTGGTAGTAGTAGTATAATAAAATCTCTATAAGGGTAAATAATGGGGAGTTAGGTATGGTTATTAAATAAATTTATATTTTTGGTCATGAATACTATGTTAAATTACTTTTGATACTCACAACAACAATCTTAAATAAACCACGATATACAATAAAAATATTATTATTTAAATATGACCTTATTAACCTAACTATCGGATTGAAATGTATGAATATGATTAAATAAATTTTTACTCAATTTTTTTGACTTTAATGAAATATCATAAGATTAAAACAAGTTAATGTTTAAAAAGATCATTTTTCTACATAATAATTTGATGTATGTTCTGTATTTTCACAAAAAATGATTAATTTATATATTATATAATTTAAATTTAATAAAATGGATATTATTTTTTATTTCATGTGTTCTAATATATCTTAGGGTTATTTTTTGTATTTTTCAAAAAAATTCAATTTTTGGTTGCATAGTGAAAAATTACAATTTTAGAAATATTATCTCTTTTCCAACAATAAAAATATATAATAATTAATTATATGTGTATTAAAAAGTTCATAAGAGAAAATTTTTTTAATAATAAATATTATTCACCTAAAAATATATTTTTTAACTTAGAAATCTATTTGGGTAATTTGGAAAATCTATGTAATATTTTTTATTCAAATAAAACAATATTTTTGGTTCGTAAGTTTTTATAAAGTATTAAAATGTAAAATTTATGTTTTGGATATTAAAAAAATTAAAATAAGACTCCATTTATTTAAAATAATACAATAAATTCATTAGGAATCAAAATTATAAAAATTTCCTTTGTAAAATCATGTTTATTCGTAAATAGTATAATTTTATTCAAAAAATAGGCTTCATTGTGTTTTAATAAATCATATTAAATTTAAATTTGAATGAATATGTAAAATGATTCATTAAAAACTATTTTAAAATTTATAATAACCATATTTAATGTTAGGAAATTAGTTCAACATAATTCTTTGTCATAATGAACAATAACCATGGAAAAGCTATGTCTCTTAAGTAATGGGTAAAATTAGTTAAATATGATAAAATAATGTGAAATTGCTTCAATATAAGATAAAATTAGGTTAAATATATAATTTAATGGTTTTATTTTTACCATTATCTTCTTATATTCTAGTATATGATATTTTGGATCTAGTCTACTCGAGTAGTATATATATTATATGATAAATATTCAAGCATTTATAATTTTCCTACCCACCTCACTTATAAAATGGACATCCTCCCATCACTTATCTATAGTTCATAATCCAAAAATATTTTCAAATAACTACACAAATAATAATACCAAATACTTATCCATATCCAATTGGTTTTATTATTCAAAAAATATGACTTCAATAAGGCTTACGTTGTATGCTAAATGAGATTAGGAAAAAGAGATAGATTTGTTCTTATAGAGCATTTTGTTGTTCTTTTCTTATTAAACATTCCAAAAATAAAAAATAACCACATTAACATAGCAACAAAATTATATTTACTATAATTATATGTTTATACGATAATATAATATCCATATTAAATCAAATTTCCATCCAATAAAGAATCAAATCATTGCTCATCCTTAGTTATAATCTTCAATATCCATGAAGAGATGTGTATCATTTTATATTACTGAATAAAATAAACATTTATGCAGATATAATTAATTAATTTATATAATATTTATGAAATATTTTTTTTAAATATAATAAATCATATACATTCGTACCCATATATCTTTTAAAAGTAGATAACATTGCTTGTGAGTTTTTTTGGACTACCACTGACACAAAGTCATGTAATTTTTTTTTCATTTTTACTTTATTGGGAAATTGATATGGATATATATAAATACTATATGTCATATTTATGATATAAATATATTTCATGAAATATTAATCATTATATATCTTATTTCCATCATTAAATTTAGAAATTGAAAATGTTGTTCTATGTATGTGTGGGCAAACCTCTAAGAACAACATATATATTTTTTATTTAGAAACATGTTTGATTATAGAATTTTATTTACTAAATTAAATTAAAATTAATAAATTACTAAAAAAAATTAGACAAGGTTACTATTTCATAACATCTTTTACCACATAAAAATGTGGTGGAAATATTTTGGGTAAATTAATAATACAACTTGAACTGTTCAACAAATGCAAGAACTATGTAGTAAATAGTTGTAAAATTATTTTTAATGGACCATTAATAATGAAATATATATGAAAATTTTTTTAATTAGTTTTTAATGTTTTTGAAATTATTATTTTGAAGATATAACCCTTCTAAACAAAATTCATTCCAAGGTAAAGTCTTTTTAACATCAATTCCACATCATTAAAGCATATTATAAAATTTGAAACTAATTTATTTTCTATATTGTAGATAACTTTTTATTGACTTAATATTTATTTTAATCCTATTTATTAATATTATTTAATGTTTCAAAAATATATTTCCCTTTATATGGGGTTTTCTTCAAAAGATATTGAATCTATAAGGATCTGTTTTATAATCCCACTCAAATACATATTTCTTGATACTAAATTTATTTTGATTGAATAATTTGATATTTCTTTATAAAACCCAATATATTTGTCATATCATATCATTATTTAGGGTTTTATATGTTCTCATCAAACTACCCGTCTCTTTATACTGAAAAAACAAAATTAATGTTTTTATGAAAATCCATCCTCATTTTACTTCATTTAGTTGGTAATCATTCTCTTCCATATCTATTAAATTTTAGTTGTTTTCTAGTTGTGTTAATATAAATTTAATTATTTATAAACATATTTTATATAATATATTTGGAATTATTTAAAAAGGATTTAATGTGATATTTTTATTTTTCAAAAAAAAAATCCTTTTTGTACATTCTAAAATTGTGTTAAAGGATTGATCATTTTAATACATTTTATGTGAATTGTGATTCCCATATATATAGAAGTTATATTCTATTTAAAATTCTCTAAAATATTCAATGTTCAAAAAAATATATATTTTCCATTATTCTATGAATTTGTAGTAAAAAATGAATTTTTAGTAAATTGTTGAAATTAAACTTATGAAGTAATTTAAAAACTATGTTATATAAAATGTTTAAGTGGATTTTTGAATTTCAATTTTTAAATATTCAATTCCATTTTCCTCAACACATTATTACGGAGTTTATTTTAATTTAAACTATCACTTCTGATGATTGTATGGTTTTGCATCGAAAATTACTAATTTATAAATAATACCATATTTTCCTAGATTTCACAATCATGTGATTATATTCAATATCAATATCTATTATTAATTTTACTTTATTTTTTCCTTTGTATAAATTTTATTAGTATTATTGACAGAATTATTAACATTTATACTACTTTGATATTTTATAATGACATACAATTTTAATATATAGTTTTGATTTAAAAAATCATAATGATAATGTTATTTCATTAATAGGGGAAATATTGACAATCTGTATTATTGATGAAATATAGGTATTTTATTTTTAAAAAGACATATTCAATAAGCTTTATGTTTTATATTAAAAATATGTGAAATTTATTGGAATCTTGTTTGTGATGGGTGATTACCAATTCAAGATACCCCTATGTTGTATTGAATGGTCTGATGAGACATATAGTTGTCCAAAATAGTATGGTATTTAGTGTATACCTACCTATTTATTGAAAAATCTTATAAAAAATCCATGGACATAATATTTATTAGGTCTTTGAATTAGGTATTCATGTAAAAATCACAACATCTTAAATTATTTATTACCTTCATTAAATTTTCAGTTATTATTATAATACATGTGTTTATTATGTTGATAGTTTCACTGGATATATTATGAAACCCACATTATTTATTTAAGGAATATGTATTTACTAACTACATTAACTAATTGTATCTAATTTATCTTGTCACGATATCTTCCCTTATATTCTACCCTTACTAGGAATATAAGATCACCATATTTTTATACATTCTCTACGATATTAGGATGGAATCATCAAATGTTTTTAAATATTGAAATAATGTTTTTAATGCAATGTTTTCATCTTTCAAGGAAATATTTATGTCTATATGACTTTATTTTTCTCATAATTATAAATATATTCATCCTTAATGGTTAATTCCCATTTATATTTTACCACAATAATCATAAAAACATTGGCTGTATGATAACAGAGTTAATGTCTCTATATTTGGAATCAATATATCTTTCGGAGGACCCTTTTGAACTAATTTTCAATTTTACTTATAAATAACATTAATTATGAAAAATCATTTATAATATTTGGTAAAATTTAACTTCTTATATATTGTTATTCCATGACATAGTATTCCTGATGATTATATGATTATTATATGTATGTAATTTTTTAGAGATAGAATGTAGAGTATATAATAGAAATTATATCAACCCTTTTTGTTACTATAGGTATTACCGTTTTGTGAAATTATGTATGAATAATATTGTATCTTAATAGATTATGAGCATATTAGAGAAGTTTTTTTTTAATTATGACTAACTTCCTTTACCATTTGGAGATACCTTTTTCTTAACATCATTTAGAAATTGTGTTGGAATAAGTTATACAAAAATCATAAACTTTTTTAATAAATTAAGAATTATATTTATAGTTGAGTAATGTATTAGGTCACATGGAAATATATTTATTGTTTTGTGGAGTAATCCAAACGAAAAGGTTATTTTTAGATGTATATTATTTAAAATGATATTCTAATCAGTGGTTTTCATTTATTCAAAATGTTATGGAGCATGAAGATAT
The DNA here is from genome assembly GCA_963277665.1 of Viscum album. NCBI lineage: Eukaryota > Viridiplantae > Streptophyta > Magnoliopsida > Santalales > Viscaceae > Viscum > Viscum album. The sequence continues at coordinate 291,761,120 of OY728148.1, read as the reverse complement.
AGAAATAATATTATAGATAAATTTTAAGATGATTAAATTTGAGAAATATTTTCCTCATGATAAAGGAAATGACATTGAAAAGAAATTGTTGAATTTAAAGTATAACTATGAGAAAAACATTACTTTTTATGTGGTAAAATTTACTAGACTGAGGAGACATAAAATAGACTATATATGTAATATAGATACTTGTAATGAATAATTTTTTTATGGTTATAATCTTATCAATATGATGGCCTTATATTTAAAATATGTGTCATCATATGATGATATACCATCATGTTATATTAATATAGAAAATAATTATTTTTCAATTAAAATTTTAATATAAATTAATTTGTGATGAGGATGACTGAGAATAATCTAAAATGAAAAGTAATGATAAATAAGAAGGGAATAATGGAACGAACATCATTTGAAAATTATAGAAAGAGACATATAATAAAATATGTAATTGGAATTACAATTTTTTAGAATTTTGGATGTATAGTAAATAAGGATAAAAATGTAAAGTTATGTAAGAATCCATCAATAACTAATATGTGAGATTTAATGCGGTGGATCACTATTCATGTCAAATATCTTTTCACTAAGGATTATTTTTAGAATTTCTTTATGGTATTTATTTATTTTATCATAGAATAATATTGAATATATGATGAGAATGAGCATACCATTTGAATCATTCATTGGACTAATAGAGGAAAAATGTTTTTTGATAAATTCCTAATCTATGAGTCATCATTTCAGAGTTTTATTATTTTTAAATATAACATCCAAATATGAAATATTTTATTCTATTTCAAAAAAAATTAGACAATAACCTCTATACATAACCATTAGGGATAATATGTGTTTTAATTGAATGGTAATTATGTGAAATGTTTGTGATGATTTTCTTATAGTATATTCAAATTGGTTATAGATTATTCTAATGAGTTTTATGATTTAATAACTAATATCGAACCTTGGGTGTTATTATTAATTTTTTGGATATATTACCCTATTATTTGATATTTTACATTAATTAATATTTTTTATTAAATAATTTGATCCATTTTTTGGTTTTAGATAATGTTGAGAAATTGGAGGAACCACCATTTTGATAATCATTCTAACCCAATAAATGAAAGTAAAATTTATCACTATTATGCAGAAAGTATCAATTGACTAGAGATGTACTCATATAGAAACACATTAAAAAATGTGAGTGTGATTATGGTGCACATATTGTTTAAAAATATATATTTAAGAAATATAATGGTTTTTATACCCGTCCTTGAAAACAAAATACATAAAAAAACTATTATAATGTCATTATATTCTCAAAATGAATTTAAATTGTGAGAAATAAATTTCTATAATATTTTTTAAATTTAACACTCCAAAATATTATTAAATAATATTAAGTATTTTATCATATGATTCAATAAACACCAAGCTTAAATAACCACGACATATTAAATATATATATTATTGTTTTAATATGATCTTTGTAATCTTGATGTTGGATTTCCGGGTGTGAAAAAGAGTGAAAATATTTTGAAATGTGTGTAGAATAATATTCCTATTCAAATATTTATTAAATACCAGAATATATATACTCAATTTTCATGAATAATTAATAAATTATATAATGTTTTTATTTGTTTATGACTAATTGGGAAACTTTTCAATAAAATCAGTTTTGATGGTTATTTTGTATTTTCATTTAAAATATAAAATTTTGAATTTTTTTATTTTAATTTGATATTATGGATATCAATTATGTCTCCATATGGTATAATTATTTTCATATTGAATTTTAATAATTATTATAAAATTTTATATGATAATTTTAATATTGAAAAATATCAATTTTAGAATTAATCCCACTTTTACAACATTATCAATATAAAATAATGATTTAAATGTCTATGAAACCATTTAAAAAAATATATTTTTTGAAGAGTTAATATTAATAACTTATAAATTTAATTTCTAAGTTATAAATATATTCTAGATAGTGTGGAAATCTATGTAATTTTTTTTCAAATAAAATCAACTTTTTGTTCTCCAATTTTAATCAAGTACTCACAATGTAAATTTTTGTTTTGGTTTTGGTTTTATATAGAAGTAAACTAAACCTAATTTTATTTAACACAATTGAAATATTCTCACTAACTCAAAATTATAAAATATTTCTTTGCGATATCATTTTTACGCATAAAAAGTGGAATTTAAAAAAAAACATGTTTTGTTTCATTGGGAGAACAAATTTAAAAACAAATTTTTTTTAAATTATAGAAATTTAATATGAAAAATTACTTCTGTATTTATAATAATAATATTTTAATATTATTTAATTACATTAAATCACATTATTTTTATAATGAAAAAAACTGGAAAAAATTTATCAACTCAACAAATAGTAAAAGCTGTTATTTTTTTTAAATAATGATAACAGGCTTAATGAAAATAAGAAACACATTATTAAAAATCTTGTAATGGTTTTATTTTGAAATAAATGTTCTCATATTAAAAAAAATAATTTGGATTCACTTTTCATGCATTTTATATATTATATATAATAAATTTTTATGTATTTTCAAAATTTCCACAAACCTCAATTATAAATGAGTACCTTATTCACATGATTATCGAAAATTCATAATAAAAATAGGTCTACCAATACCTACCGAATTTTACACCCTATATCATTTTCCATATACATGAGTTTTTTCATCCCAATAGACAACTTCCAAAAGTTCAATGTATAACCCTATAAAGATTAACAAAAGAAGAGGTATGTGTTCTTACTAATGATTTTTAAGTTTCTTCCTTCATAATCTCCTCCAAATATTTATGTACCAGAATAACAGAATCATATCCATAAAATTAATAAATTTATAATATTTTTTATTAATGGTGTATCAATGCTCTTTTTCAAATACAATATATATAAATATGAAATATTTCTTGTGCATATATACGGGCTACCATCTCCAAGAATCGATCTATATTATTTTCCATCATTGGATCACATAAATGGTCATAAATATAGAATAAATTAATAAATATGATATTAATGATATAATTATCATTCTATAAATGTAATATATATTCTAATTATATACCCTTTCATTGGTTGGAACATTATAACGTCACTCGTGAGTGTGTGTAAACTACCCCCTCTATGGAGTGATGTTATCCACTTTTCATTTCTAGATTACATGAATATAATAAGGATATATTTATTAAATATATAATATATCTGTGTTGTAAATCATATTATGGAAATATTTTTCATTAAATACTTTCTTTTTCATAACAGCAAGAAAGATGTACATATAATAACGCATGTGTATCGACTACCGTCTCCATGAAAAACATAATTATTTTTTATATTAATGCAATTAATTAATGATTAAAAATTATTATTTAAGGAATAAAAATTATATACATGACATTATGATTATTTTGGAGACGATGTAACCATTTCATAACACCTCAAACCAAAATTTGTATTCCTATGTTGTTTAGGGGAAATTGACCAAAATTTTTTAATTGGTCTACATAAAAATGTAGTATATAATGAATAAATTTAAAATGGTTTTCATTTGATAATATAAATTCAATATTTTATTAATCATGTATATAAAAAATTTAAATTTATTACACTGGAGGATATAACAAGGATGACCAAGAAGGAATCCAAGGTATGTATTTTTTTAATCACAAATTTACTTCATTTGGACATAAATTATATTATGAAAATAATCAACCTAATATATCGTCTATATAACTCCCATTTAATATATAAAATCTTGAATTATTTTCTAATAATTATATGAAATTCTTAAATTTTTACTTTCCCTTATAAGGTGCTTTGATCCAATATTTAATAAATTCATACGTGTTTATTTTGTTGTCTCTGTTTTATTTGGATTGTGAATGTTTAAATTTTTATTTCTATGATAATATTCTCTTTATTTATTAAACCAAATTTATTTTCTTCCCTATTTAAATTTCACTATTTTAAATGTTTTATTAAAACTCTTCTATTGTTTTTCATCAAGATGATCACTAAATTTTTTTATGAAATGCCAACCTTATTTATATTAGTCGGGGTTGGAATTATTCTCTTATGTATCTATATTTGTAAAAAAATTAAGGTAATTTTTACAAAGATTTATATTAATTGTAAATAAAATTTTGCAATAATTTTTTCTTTCTTTTCAATTTTTTATAATAAATGTTATTAATAATTTCTAAACATGTCTTTTTTTATAAAATAATGAAATTGATGTAAATTTTAATTTATATGGAGTGAAATAAATTTCCTATCTCTCTAACCATTATTTCATATGTAAATTCATTTTAAAATTAATTTTTAGTTTTAATTGACATCATATTACATTATTTTATGCATGTTTTATAAAACAAAATTATTTCATAAAGGTTGAAATTAATTTTGGATGTAATTTATAACATTGATTAATAAAAAAGCTATATAGGGTTTAAGAATTATTGTTTATAGTATTTCGATAAGATTTTCATTCTATTTTTAAAGGCTGATGATTTTATATAAAACCATCATTTTTCCAGAATTGATGTATTTCTATCATTCGTGAATGATTTATGGATTATACCGAATGTTATAATCATTCACATTCTTGTGATCTTGTTCTAGATTACTATTGTTTTATTTAATAGAAATAATTTTTATCCTTACATTGAATATTATTAGTATTTTTTATATATTAAGTCTAATTTCAAGTACATGAAAAGGTTCTTAGCCATATACCAATTGCACATTCAGTGTTTATTGGTGGTATATTATTAAAAACATTATTTCATTATCAGGGGAAATGTTGATATTTTGTATACTAGAATATCTATGGATATTTATTTATAGATATATAATATGTATTTATGTATTATATTATTGATTCAATATATATTAATTTCTTGGGATACAAGTAAATGATTTGTTGGGACTGCTTGTAAATAGCCACTTAATACGTCGACATCTATCATGAGACAAACAGTTCTATAAATTATTTTGGTATTTTTGGTATTCTTACTCATTAATTAAATTGTATTCCCATAAGTCCTTTATGATAAGGTTCATAATGTTTTGGAATAAAGGAAATATTGAAGAATCATGACACATGATATTATATATTTCATTCATTATAATTATTGTTATTTTTAATATCCATGTTCTTTTTTATATTAATATTTTCCATGGATATATTTTTATTCTCAATTAATTGAATATATATTAATTAACCTCTCTTCCATTTTTTTATCGTCTAATGATATATTCTACTATATCTTACCCTTACTGAGTAACTTATCTGACCCTTTATTTATTTTCCCTTTTCCTAGGATATGAAGAAATAATCATGGAACAATTTTTAATGATTATTTTTACTCAATCTAGGTTTTTATCATCTAATTTATTATTGAAGACATATGTGTATCTATATTTTTAATAATTATAAATTACTAAATAATTTTTGGTGTGTTCATTTATATATTATAATAGTATAATAAATCAAACATTCGATATAGGTTACCGGATTATGGGTTTTTATTATTGATATAAAAAGACGATTAAGAGTAACCCTGCGAACCAAATTTTAAAAGAACATTACTAGTATGAGAATTATAATAAAACCCTTAGAATATTTATGAAAACATTCATTCAATTATTTTTTATTCCATGAATTAATATCAAATATGATTATAAGATGATTATCTGTGTTTAATTTTTGGAGATGGTTCCTAGTGGAACAAAGGATAATCATATCAACACACATAGTGAATCAAGAGATTTTATTTTAGATCAAGTCAATATGGAAGCTGTTGAAGTAATAAAATTATGACCATATTAGGGAAGTTGTCTCCAATTATAAGAAATAAAGTTTCTTATATGAAGTCACACATTTATTATTATCAAAATGTAATAATACTATATCACTTTATGTCACAAAATAATCACTCCAATTATTTAATAACAAATTCATTGAAAGATAAGAAACAGATCATGTCATGTAAAAATAAATATGCATTTCAGAAGTAATATAAATATGAATTTTATTTTGGAATTATATATTTTCATACATGATAAAAATTAATGGTAATGGTTGATTCAGAATTCTAAAGAGTAACGGACATGTAAAGTATTCAATAAGATAAATTTTAGGTAATTTTATAATATAAACACTTTCTATGAAAAAAAAGTTGAAATTTGATGGAATATTTTTAATTTAATGATGAATATATTGAAAAATGTTATATGTCACGTATATAAAATTGCCAGATATTCCAGGAATATCACATAAAACATATGTAATTAAAAAAGTTAGAATTATTATTTCATTGATGGGATTAAGACGGGCCTTCAACATATATTAATTTCATATAAATTGTTTCCTCACATGATGATATGGTATCATCAAAAATTAATATTGTAAAATAATTCTACATGACAAATACTTTAAACTCAAATATAGAGAAGTGAAGGATGAATGATGAACCTGAAAATAAATTAAGAAAGAATAAGAAAATGGGATTGGAAATGTAACAAGTGATAATCATGGAAGGATAATATTTATAATTATATTAAAAGGGAATCATTGTATATTTTACAATTTTAATGATAATATACAAAAGTTTCATGGATTTAATGTAAAAATTTATCAAATATCTGCTGATTAATCTGTAAATAGACCGGTCTCTATATTAATTATTTAATAAAATATCTGGGATTTCCATGATAATATCAGTTTGGATTTTGGATATCTTTTCATGGTATATTATAATTGATAGAAAGAGAATGGGAATAAATTTTGAATTAATCCTTGGACACACATATGAAATAAATTATTTTATATAATTATTACGTATGAATCATTCCTTATAAATGTCTCTTTTTTTTGGAAATATAGTACCTCTAGATGGAATATTTGTTAATATTCTTTTGACAAGGAGGACATATATTCTATAATACAACTCTGGGGTTAGTATCTATTTTATTTTATCTGTAGGTACACTAAATATATTTCAATATATGATTTCTATGTATTCAAATTTGGTCTAGAATATTCAGAATTATTTTCTAATTTCTTGATTAATGTGGAACCATTAATGTAATTATTGTGATTTGGAGTTATTCATTGTTAATATTATGGTTTAAATTATTGATTACAATTTTTAATTATGTTAACATGTTTTTAGGTTTTAGTAAATAGAATGAAAATGGAGGACACATTGATAAAAATTATTTCCTATAAAGAAGAACACTATATATTAATTGAAATCATATGTGGGCGTATTTTTTTACTAATTTGTGACATAATATAATTCATTTAATTATTATTTTATTGTAAGAAAAAAAACTAATGGAGAAATTTATAATTTTTTTACATTTGTATTAAAATTATAAATACATAATTACATTTTTTTAATTATAACATTATATATTAATGATTATATTAGTAATTTTTTAATAATTTTATTTTATAATAAATTAAAATCTTATGTTTAATATAGTGATTTATTTTTTCTTACACTATTTTCTTTATTTTTGATATTAATTGAATAATTAATTTCTTCAGTTTAATTTATTTCTTTAATTATCTTAATAGTTATTTATGTTAAATTTTATCATCAATATTTTAATTTATATTATTTTTTAGTTAATAAATTAATTAATAAGTTAATTTGTAAAAATTATATTTTATCTATTCATCATAATTTTAAAATTATATTAAATTTATCTTATTATGGAATACATTATTTTTTGGATTTTATTAATCAGTGGTGCATGGAATATTTTTCTTTTGTATGAGTTGTGTACATGATTATGAGATATGAATAAGCAGTGCATTTGATTTTCTTGTGTTTAATAATTTTCTCACGCCATATAAAAAGAATTTATGTATGATAGTGTTTGATGGTGTATAATACTCTATATATTGAATGATTTTAAGAGTCATCATACAAGTATTCTCATGTAACATAAATTATCGCAAATAAAGTTGGAAATATCACATACAATAATTCCCTTGGTAATGAAATTTATCATCTACTCTTACATGAAAATAATTTTTCTTCTAACCACTATATTCTATTTTTGTATGTGAATAGTGAAAGTCGCACAACAAATTATAATTATGATTTTTGGATATGTGATAACCATGGATCACTGAAGAATAAATTTGGTAGAGATTGTGAAGCTAAAATAGTAGAAATTGAGGCTTTATGTGAAAAAAAATACAATGTCAACTCTCTAAAAAAGGGATTCTGAACCATTTAATCGAATGCTTGATGGTTGATGAACACATAAAGATGAATAGGAATAGGATATTTTATTGGTTTTATAGAGTTTCGATGAAGATCTTCGTCAACTTCGATGTTGTGTTGACTGAGACTACTACCACCTCTATGATATGGAATCTCATTAAAAAAATAATGAACATTGAATCTAAGGTACTACAATTGACGTTGAAAAAACATGATAAAATAGGGGCCATCCAATTTGTTACCTACGTAATAATATTTATTGAAAATATTTTAGATAAATATGGATAATATATTTCATTAAACGATGGAGAAATGAATAATAATATGTGAATTTTTTAGAATCTATACTACCCATATACAAGATTGACTGAGTACAGATGATGCTAAAAAAGATTTATTTAAAGATGTCGATGATAAGTCCTAGAAGTGTACAACTAATTTTGATCATCACTATGGTGATTTGTTTCATCATGCTCAGATTCCACAATATAGGATTAGTCTAGTGTAAATTAATATTACATGTCGTGATATAATATCAAATAAAGATGAACTATCGGATGATGATTTCATTCACTGTGAAATATTTTTTGAATCTGAGTGGATGAGAGAAGATATTTCAATAAATAGTTAATTCCTATATAGTTTCATTAGATAATGATATTGGGACATCCATGAATAGAAATTTTGTCGTTCCATTAAAAAAATATTGATGAATTATTCAAAATGTTTTTATCCGTGGAAATGTGGTTTTGAATAATTACAAGTTGTCGTGAAAAAAAATTCGGTGTCAAAGAAGTGAAAATAATGACATATAAATGAATGTCTCAACGATATAGAATATAATTTTTTTAGGAATATCATGTTATATGAAGTAAATTAAGTCTTTTAATAACAAAAATAAATCTATATTTTAGTATTAAATTTTTTTAAATTGGTTGAATTCAATCAATAGTTTTAAACACAAGATGAGAGAGAAAGTTTTTCTTCTCCAAGTTGGTCGAGATACAAGGGGTTAATAAGAAATATGTTTCAATGAAACTAATCATGATGGATTAGAGTGTGCACATGTACATATGACATGTGAAATCTAACTTTTTTTACATTTTCCTTTAAATTGTTTGGTAGTCATAGTAAGACATGATAATCATCGTATGATTGTAATTTATGAATTATTTGGGTCAGTTATAAATAGATAGAGAAACACAAATTAAATTTTACTATCATTAAACAAAAATGGAGTTAATTGTGGCTTTCACATGGATAAAAAATATAAAGCAGAAATTTCAATTTGTTTTCGGTGGTGGAATGATTCGAAGACAAGAATAATGGAGTATCTGAGAAGTACCATCAACACAATCTCACGACACTAGAGTTGACAGATGGAGGGTTGAGTCAGGAGATCAACTTTTGATCATTAAGAATATCTATTTCAAATAATTGTAATGATGATCGGGGGATGTGTATATATCACAAACATGATCAGTTAATTTTATAATATGTGATCATTGTGGTTTCTTCTGGTAATTGCATCTCTATCACATCAATTCATTTTCTCCACCATTTTTTTTCTGAAACATATATTATTAGCATGTTATTTCATCTGGTGAAGTCTTCTAGGATAGTTTAGTTTGGATATTTATATTATAATTGTTTTAGAATCTCAATTCATGATAAAAATTTTTGAGCAAAGAGGTTGTACTCTATCAATGTATTTTATGATTGTTGAACATATTGACTTTTTTTTAATGAAGGAAAGCTAAAAAACGATATCACAGTTCATGAACATGAATTCATATATATAATGAGAAACACTATTTAGAGATTTCATATTGTTTCTTCAATTTAATTTATGGAATGAATTATTTCAATTAAAAGAATAATAGATATACTAGTTTTGTAACTTAGGAAGGGAACCAATATTTTTTGACATTCTCTATTTTTCATTTTCCATTTATTGTTTTCCATTGTTAATATTTAATGTTTCAGTTGTTGTAGAAATTATTTTAGATTCATTTTATCCTTACAAAACCCCGTGAAATATTATATTTTTGTTAATAATGTTTCAATAAAGACCATCAAATGTAGTGTCATAATGAGACAACCTTGACCACATCATTACTACTGTTCGTATGTAATAATTGGTGAAATAGGTTTTACAATGACTTTTAAAAATCATTGTTTCAATTGGAACTGTTTCTAGAGAGGCATCCAAGGTATTTCAAAAAAATAATAGAAAAATAATATTTTTAATAAAACAACATTATTGTTAAGAAAATAATGAACAAATTAAATCTAATCCACCATTCGACAATGATGTCAGAAACATTTCCTAATTTTTTTTAGATATTCAAGAAATTAAATGAAAATTAATTTAAAACAATGATAGAATAAAATAAATGGGATTGGAATCTATCTCTCTTTAAATATTTAGTTAAATAACATTAGGAGTATCCACATGTTTTTCCCTAGATCAATGTAAGAGAGATAATAATTCAACCATTTGAGTAAGAATCCATCATGGTAAGGTCAAACCAAGAGACAACTAATATTTTAATATATTTTAGGTTCCTATGGTCATAAAATATGATCACGGGATGAAAGCATTTTCACATCTTGATGATTTAAATATTTTTCCCTTTCTTGTTTATAAATATTTTTTGTTTGAGATTTCAACGTAGTCTCTTTATTGTGAGATTGTATGAAATGAACCCATTTCACTGGTTGGTGAAAAATTGGAAATGTTTATATAATAATATACTTTTTATGAAGAAATATTGGTTGAGTTTATATTAGACAAGAAGATAGCCTCTAGAGAAAAATACTTTAATCTGGATATCGATGGGGAGTATTTCTAATTTATAACAGAAATGAAATTATATCATATTCTATGGATATCCCAATATGACATGGATGGACTGGGGAAAAAATCATATTATATATAAATTTATTGATGGGTCCTATATTTTCTATTTCTAACCACAACATTCAAGTTCCAACATAATACAAGTGGGTGGAAAAAATTATTTCCTCTAATGGGGTCTATACATAGAAGTTAAGTTGAAGAGATATAGTAAAGCAATGAGGTTGTGGTTTTCACCACAGAAGCCCCATACACAGATTTTTTGGGGATAAAAAAAGTATTCTAGTTGTGGAAAAGATAAATTTTTAACCACTTGAGGGTTTAACCTATATTTTTTCTTCACTTTACTTATTTTCCATTAACATTATTTTTGTAGATTTTAAAAAACATTTAAAACATTAATTTATTTATTGTATAAAATAATTTTGAATACAAGTGTGAATGTACATAGTACTGGTTACTACCTAATTTTATATTGGTTTATATCTATTAATAATTCATTAGTGGACACTATCAACATAAGTCAGAGCAGATTCAGTATGAACTAAATATAGTAAAAGATGATACAATATGAATAAACATGAACTACCACCCACATTTTAATAAATATTGTTCAATTTTAATGGTTCTACAATTTATCTGAGATCTAATGCGAACATAATTTCATTTTTAAGATATTTAAATTAGACCATAAGAGCTTATTCAATGATAAAAATGATTTTTTATAATATATTTTATAGAAATAAAATCTTTTAATTCATGGAGTTTTCCATTTTACAATTCATCTAATTTACATGTTTCTAATTTCTATTTTCAATTAATATTTATTTCGAAATTAATTGTTTAGAAATTTATAAACATGTGAGGGTTTTTTCATACTAAATATTGTCTAGAAACTTACTGGTTATTTATACTATATTGATCAATTTTTATTTTTTTATTTGTGATGAAAATATCTTATCTCTCCTTAAAATTTGACTTCATAGTTTTTAGAAATTATCTAATAAATAAAAACATTTTATTAACTTGAAATCATTGATTTGATAATGACTAGGGAACTTATGTTCATGTTATCTATTTTTATTTAGTTTTTTTGTGTAAAAACTATATTGAACTATCATTAAATCATTTGAATATAATTTTAAACTAGTTTACTTAAAATCATTGTGAACCATTAAATTGTATTAACATTTTCTCTTGACCATAGATTAAACATTGAGGAAATTTCTCATCCATATTCTAGTTGGAGTGTATTTTAATGCAGTAATCTATACAAAAGTGTGATCCCATTGAAGACCCGTCATTTTTAAAAAAATTCAAAATATTCAAAAAAAATTCCAGTGATATTACATTTTTATAATTTTTTAATTATGTGTAACCACATTATGGACATCAATCCTGAATTACCACTAGATATAGTATATTAAAAAATTATTTTCACTCATGAATAAAATATTATTTTGGTATTAAAAAATGTGTATATATTATAATATTATCTTTTCCTATGATTTTTTTTAAAATTCGATTGAAACTTATAAGGTATGATTCAAATGGATTATAAATGGAAAATCTTAATACAGGGTGAAATTTTTTCTTTTATTAATTAATCGTCCTTTAAAATTATTTGTAAATTTTTTAATTTATTAAATTTCCTCATCCGAATAGTGTTTCTATGTTATTTGATGAACAATTTATGTGAGTTTTCACTCCTAGAGTTAATTAAAATTATGGAATTTTAGTTCAATGAAAATTGATGTCGGTTTAATTAAAAATAAAAATTTTAATGTCAGTTATTTTTTATAAATCATGAACAAGTTTTTCATTTGAAAATAATTAATCTCTAGAGGGTAAAATATTGTCCTTAATAAATAAAATTTGATGCGAAATTCATTCTAAAATTTATTTTTAGATTCAATCCAATATTTTATACTTACAATTTAATTCATTCTATGAGATTTGATTAATTTTCATCATGAGGAGATGAAAGAAATTAGTTTGGGGAATTGATATTGGTGTATTTTGTTACAAAATTTCTACATAATAGATTTAATTTAATTGTGATTTAGTTTCTACAATAATTTCATAGTTAATTTGATTATAATTATTGGTAATTCAATGATTAGATAATAATGTAATGAATTATATCTTTTAATTATAATTTATTAACATTTATTTCTTATTTAACTTTTAATAAGTTTTATAAAAATAAATTAATTTTTTTTTAAATTTTCATTGATTTTATTTTCCCTATTTTGTAATTAAATGATTAATCTATTGTTTTTTATTTATTTTAAATAATTTTATAGTTAGTTGTATTTATTTTTAAATTGATTATTTTAATTTTTAATGTTTTTCTATTTTTTTAATTAAATAATTTATTGATTATCTTATGAAATTTATTTTTATTATCTTAAAAATAATATTATAATTGACATGAATTTATCTTATAAAGAAATACCTTGACCATTTTCATTTATTTATCTATGGTGAAATACATTTTTTTTCTTTTTTATTAGCAGTACACACATTTGATAAATGGAAAATTATTGAATTTTTTGAGAATATTTTCTTGACGATGGAAAAATAAAATCCTATAGGAAAGATAAATTTGGATGGCTTATACAACCATCCATATAAGATTACATGAATACAATAAGCGTAAGATAATTTAATGCAACATAAATTACTAGAAATTATTTTTTAATGATTATATAAAATCGTTCGACATAAAATATAAATTATCTTATGCTCAAACATGAAACCAAATAAATTGATAACCCATATTTCCCATGTTTTTAAATAAATAGAGAAATCATGAACACTACAATGAATTTAAGACTTCATGATAACTCAAAACCAAATATCACTGAAAACCCCATTGGATGAGTAATATGAAATTGAAAAAAATAGCAACTGAGGCTTGATTTAGATAAATATGATGATAACTCTATGAAAAAGGGTTTTAATCCATTCCAAGTGATGCTCATTGGATGAGTAACACCCAAATAAGAATATGATATATATTATTTATGGTTATCTAATAATATTGATTAATATATCCTATGCCACCCCTTCTGATTCAATTGAGACTGCCACCACCGTGTAGATGTGACACCTCATAAAAAAATGTTATTAAACATGACATTGCAGTTCTGAAATTGAGGAAAGATGAATGAAATTAAGTGAGGGTGGGAGATTTCATATCTATGGAAGAATAATGGTCTGAAAGATTGAATATGAGTTAGGATATGAAATCAGATGCCTCAATTGAGTAATCCAGAAGAAAATGTGTATTTTTTGAAATATGTTTTTACCAAATAAAGGATTGTCTATGTAATTATGATGTTTAGATATCAGTAAAGCTTTAATGAATGGTGTCTACTATAGGTCTGAGAAGAAGATGAAATATTTTGAGCTTCCCTGTGAGGAATTTATTTTTATCAAGATCAAATTACACAATAGATTTTTTGTCTTGTAGAAAGTATGATTGCACATTATGAGATCATATCCAATAAAGTTGAATTCATTGGTGAATATTTGATTCTCCTAGAAATATTGGTTGGAACCATGTAGATGACATCAAGAGCTAATGATCAATTGGTCATTCCAATGAAGGTTCTTCTGATGAGGAAATCAGTAAATCCCTAATTTTAAATGATTCAAGTGTGTAAAAAAATTCATCTTTACATATTTCTAATATTTAGACCTACGAAATGACTTTTTGGATTATTGAGAGATTGATTTAACTAATTTTGGTTTTCTATGCATTGAATATTCTCAGTTGTAAAGGCTTTTGTTGAAGAATATGAACACTTGTTTGTTTTACATGATCCCTTTATAGGAATTTAATGAATTCTTATATTGACAAAAGATGATAAGGGTTATAATACTTATATTTTCATCATTGGTTGAATTTTTTATAGGATTAAATTACTAATATAAGTGGAGGTTCTGTTTCTTCTAGTCTGTATGTGCCTTTGTACAATTGATTAGTAAGGAGTAGAGTGTGTACAGATTGATTTGAAATGTGATATCTATAAATATTTTACTGGGATTTTTATTAAAAGTGTTAGATAATCACATTAATAGATAATAATTGAGGTATAATGGGTGTTAATAATGTATTAGGAATAACGAATAAATGATTGATAATTCCCTATGAAATTTGAATATCATAGAAAAACGATGGGTTTATTAGTGGTTGTGACATGGATATGAAATATAAAGGAGAAAATAGATTTTTTACTGGGATTCATTCACATATAAGAAAATATGATAAGAATATATGTTGTAGAAAAATGGTTCATGAAACTAGTTCTTGGTGAAAAAGCATAGAGATTGTAAAACTATCATTGAACCCTTTGAATATAAGTTTATCAATATGGAGGTGATGATAGAAAACCATTTTCATTTCACAAACAAGATCAGATAATTTTTTAATAGATGGTAATTATGTTTTCTTCAGGTGATTTGGTTCAGATCATTCATATTTTCTATCGAACTATAATTTTCTCCAAAATTAAAATTGTTAAATAATCTGTTGATGTATGATTATTTCATCTTTGTCATATAATTTCATTTTATCTCACATTTCGTTTCCATAACAAATCTGATTAATATGTGTTCTTAATCATGTGTGAATGGTTAGTTTATTCAGGATAGAATTTTGTTTTTTATTATTGATGATGAATCTTATCAATACACAATAGATAATTGTGAGATAAAATGTTTTACTCATTCCTTGTGTTTTCAGATCGTTGAATAATTTTACCAAATAATAATTAAATAATCTTAAAATTAATATCTTATTTTAAGAACTTTATTTCTCAAACATGATGTCACTCATCCTTTAGTGATTTTGGATTATCTGTGAATATAATTTATTAAATGAATTAATTGTTTGAAATGATGAATTGGTAAACTAGTTGTGTCTCCTAAGAAGGCCATCAATATTTTTAATCTTTTCTCTATTTTTTGATCACTCATTATTTTCTCCAATTAACTTTTCATGTATTCTTGGTTTTATATGTTAGAATAGGTTCACTATAGAATTTAATATACACTGTAAATATAATGTTTTAGTAAAATTTTTAATAAAAATCATTACAATGAATCTCATTAAATGTGGTATCATTGGAAGATAACCCTAGTTAATGTTTTATTTAAATAGTTATTTAATAAATAATATTTATTATGGAAAAAAATTATTGAATACCCCATAATTAAAATTCATAATCCATTATAATTTAATTTTAGTTCTTCAAACATGAAATTATCTACCTTCAAAATCTTAATTTTTAAATTGACATGAATTATATAAATAAATTTGATTCAAATAAACTGATTGATGAAATACCACACGTGGAATGGAATGAAATCAAGTAATTTTATATTTTTACAACTCCTATATTAAAATTAATTTAATAAAAAATATAAAATATTTCGGGTGGAATGTTTCACTTAAAATTCTAGGCAAACTCGTTGATTCAAATTCATATGTGGATTTCTTATATAGGGGATCATAATATTTAAATAAAGATTATTAATCAAATAATATTCTCTAAATTCCTAAACTATATATTATAATTCATGTAAAATATATTATAATGTCGTTATATGCTAAAATTAAATAATAATTATGAGGACACAATTTTTCTTTGGAGGGGAGACATTAACAACAACTTATTTTATATAAGTTGTACTATGTACTATAACTTGTGATTCATATTTTAATGAGCTTAATAGAACCATGATATACTATAGAAATATTATTCATTAAATACTTTTATTACAACATTTCCATTTTATTTGAGGGTACAAAGAGAAGTAACCACATTATGAAATAAATAAATAAAAAATTGTCAAACAAAATATATTTATTAATTTCTAGGTCATAAGTACTTATTCATTTACCAATAAAAATGATATCATATAAGGGTATAAATAGTTAAAGTTTAATTGTGACATTTTTTCTATAAATTTTGTTTATCATTATAGTTTTTATATTCATTTAAAAGATAAATTTTAGCATTTTAACATTTTATTTTGATAAAATTTATTTCATTTTTGAGTTTATTAGTTATAATTTATATTATTTAGTTTTTAGAAATTTTCAAAAATAGTTGATTTTTTGGGGAATAGTGAAAAATACTGATTTTTTAAAAAAATATCACTTTTAAGACATATAATGATATTAGAAAGACATTTAATTTTTTGATACCATTTATAGTATAAATATATATATAATGAGCAATATTATTTTTTTATAATATATAATTTTCATCATAGAAGTCTATGATTGATATTTTGGACATCTATGAAATGTTTTATATTAAAGTGTAAACTAATTATTGTTCTTCTATTAAAATAAATTATTAAAAATTGATCTTTTAGTTTTGGTTTGATTTTAAATTTAAATAATTGTCATATAATTTAACATAATACTACTAATTTTTTAAGAATCAATATTTTACATGATTTTTTTGTAAGTAAAATTTTATAAAAAATAAACATTTTTTTTAAAATATTTTTCTTTGTGTTCTAAAACATCATTATAATATAATTTTTTATAAATATGTAAATTTTATTATAAAATAGTTATCAATAACAATTAATACTCTGAATTGTTTCCTACTTAATCATTGGTCATATGTAAATATAACCATAATAAATATTTATCACCCTTTTTAAGTGTCAAATATGTTACAATAAGTTAACATAATGGGGTTAGGATTAAATTAACACAAAAAACTAGATTAAATATCATCGGTTTATTTTATATCAACCTCAAAAATTACATATTAGAAACATTTTTAATTGTTACCACTCTCCTTGAGTGGGACATATATTATATAATTATGTTTAATATATTTATAAGCTTTCCAATGAGATGAAAGAAAACAAAAGGTGTATATTCTTATCAGGATTTTTAATGATTATTTATTCATAAAATTTCTAAAAACATATAAACTCATATTAAAATGATTAAATTTATTGATTTAATATAATTAAATGTCTTTATATTAATTTATATCCAAATTCAATCACTTTTTCATCCCAAGGTAAATGAAAACATCACTCGTGCACACATATGGACAACCATATCCACAAAGAGATGTGTGTCATATTTCGTCATCAGACCACAAGATGGATATAAAATACGAATTACTGAATATTTATTATATTTATTACATAATTAATATTTTATAATTATAAAATATCCTCAACCATCTTAACTAGACATCTGTTACAAATTGATAATGTGTCTCATGGTTTTGTGTGGTCTACCATCCCCAGAAAGAGATGTGATTCGTTGTTCATTTCAGATACACATATTTAATAATAAGAATATAATTAATGATTATATATTATATTTATGATATATATATATGAATTATTATGGAATAATTAGTCATTATATAAATTCATTCATTTCGAGGCATTATTAAAATTAATAAATCATCGTGAATATGTGTGGATTCCTGCCTCCATGAACAACATATTATTTTTTTGTATTGAATACTTTAATGGATGATTTAATATATTTATATAATGATTAAAATTTATATTAATGAAATTATTATCATTTTTTAGATAATGGAACCATTTCTTAATACCTTTTACCAAAGTCAATATGCAAGGTTAATTTCGTGCAAATTAACTGAACAATGTTAAATGTTTAACATAGTTAAGGAGTATAAAATGAATCCATGTATCATGATTATATATTTCATGAACTGTCCCAAAGGGAACTCATGAAGAAAATATCCTATGACCACCTCCAATATCCAAGGGGTTGGATACTAGAATATATTGGGCATATCACTAATATTGGAGGTGCAAGAAAAATGTACATTCATACACACAAACAAATCCATTCCCATTCAATGATAAAATTTAAAAAAACTGATAAAACGAGCATTCACACAAAAAATCCCTAACTATAGATTATGAAAAAATTAATGGAATTAAAAAAGATCCGAATATAATCCCACAACAATGAAATTATAAACAAGTCCAACCTGTATATATAAATGAGGGGTTTGCTCAATGAAACCGCATGAACAAACCCCACTATATCCAAATCACTAATATCAAATTAGTATTGGAACCTCTATATATTCAACAAAATGATAATCATTTATATAAGACTCGGTAGATGAATGTAATTTCAATTTCTGTGTGAGTATTACAATACATAGTAGGAAAACCCAAAATCAGTAAGCATATAACATGTAGAGTAACAGTCATCTCATCACTTGTATATGTCTACAACACATATAAAAATAATATCTATATATACTTAACAAATACCAACAACCTAATGTAGATGTCACTACTGTTATTCCATAATAGGACTCATGCTTTGAGGTTCTACCTTGAACTAATATGAGGTAACATGTTCCATGAGTTGGATGAAATTGGTACCATCCATCCAAGATGTAGGGAACACAAAGAATCTCCATAATTGGTTTATGATGGAAGAATAAAGGGAATAATAGAAAGATAAGGATCATAACAAACACCATTATTTATAACAATAAATTTAACTTGAATGCCTCTCTATATAGGGTAATTATTCCCACTTATTGTGGGTCATGAATAAACTAAGAACGCTACGTAGGGAAATATAACAATAAATGATCTAACACCAGGACTCATGAAATGATTCCAATAACTCTATCTAATAAGTACCACATAAAATATCACTATTCTATGTGTATAATGGTATTATATATTAACCCTCTATGAATATATCATGGGAACAAACCCTAATGAAATGTTTCTGTTTTGAAGCAGACATGGGCTCAACGACATGCTTTAAGGATTACATGACATGTGATGATAGTACATTGAATTTACTTTTATCATCAGGACCTACCCATGTATCATGTTTTTCCCATGTCTATGTTCGTACCTAAGTGCACACCATTTCTAAAACGATGTAATCCTTTCCATGTCTGTGTCTGAATGGTGGTGTTAGTGTACAAATAGTAATAGTTATTCCTATTCTCATCAAAAGTGTATCATCCCATGTAAATACTAAGCCAAAAGGTAAGGGTAACACACCTTTTGATAGTGGTCACATAGAAGGTGATATTTAATTTCTTCATGGACCCCAGTGTTTCACATGGGGGTCCCACATGACTTAAAAATCCAAAATACACGTGTAAAGTGAAATTTCATAGAATATGTGAACCCTCCACACGTCTTCTAGATCAGCTGCTTCAATTATCCCTCTAATAATGAAATATATATTTTTATATTGAATAGACCTACTATTATCATTTGATGTAATAAGACATCTGATTTGAGTGAAATAACAACCTAAAAGTATACCTCTATCACATATCAAAACCCACAAACGAACACCATAAAACTAATCAGGATCCAATTTTGTAACCATATAATGTCGATATATCATGAATATCAAACCTTGATCTACAATTTAAGTTCATTATGATGAGAAAATATTTTATAGTGATTTAATATCATGTATTTGGCAAACCACATGCCAATGTAATTTTCCATGATAAATGCATAATGGAGGGTAAAACTACATGAACCCACAAAGAGGAAGGGACCTCATATATGTTTGCTTGTCCCTCATCCATTTCATTCAGAATGCATAATAAATATTCATTTTATATTAAAGAATTCTCCCATAAATCTCCACAGATAATTTAACACCTAAAGTAAGACTGATCTACTAATCATACTATTGGTTTATTGATTCAATTTCATTATATAAACAATAAAATGTGATAATTACAAATAAAACAACATCCTTCCTTGATTTTGACCGATAACTGGTGAATATTGACTCTGTTTCATTTTTGTTGGCACAATTCAAGATCTCTATCACAGACCAATCAATGATCCATGATTCAGTCCTTTCTTTCAAATAGAGGCTCCTTCAAATCACTCCAATAGATTTTTTAGATTTCTAGTGTCTCATGAAAAACCCCAATAAATAAATAAAGGTAATTATTTTAGAAATTTATAAGTTTATGATAATTAAATAAATTTATTAATTTATTTATAAGTCTTCCAATAACCACATCCATCCTGTACATCCATATAATTTCTTGGTTACATTTCACCAACGGTAAAATTTACACTCTAAACATGGAAGAAGTATTTCTTTTATAATCTGATATACTACTAGAAGTTATTACACTTTTTCAGAAATCTATGTGTGCTTGTATTAAATATATTTTATAATTTTTATTAAATTAATTACGATGACAATTGTCCATAGGATCTCATTCCATTTCAATTTATAGTTCCTTATATAATTCATATAATATTCCAAAACAAATCATTGGAAAATCAGAGTCATTACATTCTCCCCACCATAGGGCACTATATACTGGAAATACCATTCAAAAGGATACAGAAGGATATGTTAGTACTAAGCATGCATCTTGGTCTCCCACTCATAGGATTAATTTTTATAATTTCATGCTTCCACCATACACACAATAAGGGAATCAACATCAATGAAGGATCCTCTCCTTCCGATCCTCAATACATACCTAGTACATCGCAAGGTAGCTCCATCCATAATTTCCAACATTCCCTTGTTGATAACATGAAATAGATCATGGATGTAACTCATTATCTATGACCTGTGGAATACATCTTGTACCAGATCTAATTTTATTTATAGAGCTATGTGATATTCCACCAAGCAAACACTAAACACTATCTAAAAAAGGACAATGAATATCAAATATATTTTCCACCCTTTTTAATTTTCTAGATCCCATTTTGATGAGGGCCCCCCAAGAACACATGGACTCACAACCCAAACATGAAATTCCTCCATAATCTACCCACAAAGGACAAAGGATGGCTATGTGCTGTCTGCACCCGCTCCTGGATGATCTGAACCTTCTCTGTAGTGGATCATATGAACATTAGTCTTCTAATTTCTAACTATCCTGGGTCAGAAAAAACATAGGGATAACCAATAGGGACCTCTATTAAAGGACTTTAATGGTAGAATACTGATGATTGTTTGGTATATTTGGTTATATTAAAACTATACCAATGGCGAGGGATCCTAATAGCTACAACTAAAGCCTAATATGCTCACCCTCAACATGTCCGCCATAAATAGATTGGTCAAATCTATATGGGTTTTAGTTTAGGGGTGAAATTATGTGCCCAAGCACTTCTGAGTCTACTTATAATAATTTCCACCACCACTATGTGAAGTTATCTACATGGTATGAAATCATCATCATGGTAACTACGTGGATTTGAAAATCTACTCTACATAGTGGCATCACATTCTATCTACCAAACTCCGCTTCTATATATCTAGAAGATGGGCCATGTTTGTGGGTCAGTACAATATCACCTAGATTGAATCACCCCCGGTAGTAATATGTGCTATTAAGATCATGAATGCATGTATATCTCATCAAACATCTACTATGGTGCCTTACGGGGTTGAGCTAAACTCGTTGGAACCAAGTTCCAAGCCATCACATAATAATAACTTGGGAAGAAAGAGACAATGTCTACAACTACCTTCTTTATCTCTGTCCACCAGAATAGTAATTAGAGCTCCTAATATATATTTTCCACACCTAGATACTTTATCAAATGTTATTTTTGAATCCCTCTCATAACATCCTCCCAAAAACTCACTAGAAACATGATCCATACTCTGAAAAAAATAAAATTCCCCACCATTAAAAAATCCATCAAGATCATATAAATTGGATATATGAGTATGTAGGGTCTCACATTTGGTATTAAAAATCCATGACACCATAAGTCTCTTTATAATTATTGATATAAGAACCATCAACTAGAGGTATGATTCCCTATCCCCATCCATAAACGAGAACTTCAACAAAGATATCTATTCTAAATCCCCTCTTAGAAAATCTGAACAAATCTTCTACTAAGAGCATATATTACCACATTCCCCATCATATGTGTATAAAAATTTTCAATGACATAATACTGGAGGAACACTCACTATAACCCATATCTAAATTAAGGATACATATAAGAGAAAATATAATAGAGAATAATGCACTTAAAATAGATGGTAAACCACTCCCCCATCAGATATTGTCACTCCATCATTAGTGTGTATACTACTAAAATTAACTAATGATAATGGTTCGTATAGTTCTTCTCAGGTGGTCTCAACAGATGTGAACCATAGACAGTCACTACATACCTCTACATTTAAACAAAACCAAACCCAGTTCCTAATAAATCCTAAAACTCTATGTACTAGACACCCTCTTCTGGATATCTCAACATGGGATAGCTCATCATTCTATATTCCAACTCCTAGAAATACTTCAAGAACATCGTTTTTCATATGAAATGCTTTTATTTTTGGGTCAAAGATGTAATGTGATATGATATAATTGTAAAAATAGCTATGAATCATTAATAGTAGGATAAATACCTAAGGAAACTCCATTACTCTATCATGATCATGAGTGGATCCCAAGATAGAACTACCTCAACATTCACTAGGCACACTACTGACCCATTATCTATATTAATATGTCCCAGAAATTGGTACTCTTAAATCCAAAACTATAATGTCAAGATATTCTCATAATATTGGTTCAATCAATCTATTTCAAAAACCATCCTCATGTGTCATTCATGATCCTCCTCGGATACCAATTACAGAATGATATTATTGATAAAGACTACCACACTATTATCTATGAAAAGATAAAAGATCTGGTTTATGTGTCCCATAAACACCGATGGGGAATTAATTATGTGAAAGGTAATAAACATGTACTCATTGGGAATGTAGAGAATTGTTAAATTAGTCTTTGTAATATTCTCATATTATACTCACAACTAATGTTACCCTAATTTGAGGACTATCTTTGAGATCCATTTTTCTCTTTTCAACTGATCAAAGTGGTCAAAAATCCTTGGTAGTGGATAACTTTTATTTATAGTAACTTATTTTATGTGACGATAGTCTACATATAACCTTTACTTTTATTCATCCTTCAATTTGAACAATATTGAGGCTACTAAGGCAGAAAAAATCAGTCTTTCAATGCACTTCCTCAATAATCCCACAAACATCACCCACTACTATCTATGTTCTATGAGAGCCATATGATATATTGGAAAAAATATCAGTGTTGTCTTGGGGAGTATATTAATTATGAAATTTTTATACTAGTTGGGGTAAGGTTCCGGGAACATCATCATGAATGACATCATAAAACTCCACCACTAATAAAGGGAATGGAAAACATGATGCATCCACTGCACCAGAGGTTATGCTATCTAGATGAAGTGTAATTAGATGTAATCTCGTATGGATGAGTCCAGAATATGGTTCCTAGGTTTCCCTTTCAACCAAAAAGTAAAACCATGTCCCATAAATATTCAAACACTACTTACTCTACCTAAAATATTATATCTTTACATTAATTGAAGATATCTAATACATAAATAAGAATAAATTGTAAGTCCTCATCACATCTATAAATAGATTCCAAACGAAGTAGTCACCTCTAAGTGTTTGGTCACCCTATTAGTAGAAGTGTGTTTTTACTGATTTAGCTCCCATAGGAGTCTCGAAGCACAAGATGGTCATGAAGAAAGATAAATAGTAATCCCCATACTCTTGCCTTTATTAGGACTCGGGTTGGCGACTAGAACTGGGGGTATAAAAATATCACAATATGGGAGGAATTACCCTATATGAGCAAACAATTTATGTAGGTATAATGAATCGAACAAAAAAACTCCATGAAATAATATAAATATACAAAAAATCCTCCCAAAATAAATGTAATTGTAAATCATATATAGATAAAAGATTTAAAACACCCCCATATAAAATCTAAGGCATTAACATATAAACAACTCTGTAAGGTTCAAGCTAGTATTGTCCAGCATGGTGTACATAGTCCACCTAGAAAACTCAATATCATATTTATATAGGTTGGGTGTGACTATAGATATACCCAGTTGGAAAAAAAATGTTTGTCATGAAGATGTGGAAGAAACATACTAATGCACCCATGAGAAAAAAATAGATCCAAAAAATGCCTATTCATGTACACTAATCAAACCCATCCTCACCATGGGTAACTAAAAAAAAATATCCCCATATAATAATATAACATGAAGTATATTGATGAAGGGTACCCCACACTACATTCCCATTAATTTTTCACTCGGACGCCCCAACGTCATAACTCATGGTGCTCCTACCACTTACAAACTACATCACATCACTTAAAATCCATCCAACAAACACTTGGACCATCTCATCACATCACATCTCATAACCAGTGTGGTAGGTTATTGTGAACTTAAATCACACGAAACATGTTCCCACCTCTTACCTCGTATGACTCCCAATATAAGCCATCTCATCACATATCGCCTGAAGACACCAAGGTCATCACATATCCTCACTTCACATGTATAAAATATTACTTTTTCATTATATCCATCACAAATCAGGCATACAACTAGTATCATGTAGATGGAGTGGGTATGTGAAGGTATCCATCTATCAATTAGTCCACAGGGGGTTGTAAAATACCCCCCCCCCAATTTTTTTCAGTACATGGTGATCAATGTTGGTGGGGAGAATATATAAATTAAATGGAATATATGATGTATAAACAAGTTGATTCGCATCACACAAGACATATCATATGTGTTAAAAACCATGGTATGAAACGTCTCTTATCTTTCCATCACTTTTTTGTTTCCTCTAAATTTATAAAAACCAAAAAACAATTCCTTGAGCCACAATGAATTTTCAACTAAATCAAAATTTCATATTATCTATTTCATAATTATTTTAATTAATATAGACATCATATAACATGTTTATCAGTCATTAATTAAAATATAAACCATAACCCATTTAAACCACATGATCTATCATCAAATAAATCAATAAAAATGCTCATTTGATATAATTATCATCCATTTAACTCCATTATTACATAAGAAAATAGCATACCCAACCACCATTGTATCCCCGCTGCAAAACTGCACCTCCATCACCCATGTATCCCCAGTACACAAACGTACCCCAATAACCATCATAACCTGCCCATAACTGCACCAGCTGCAGCATTGTAGCCCTACTGCATAATCGTACCACTTCCACCATTGCAACCCCCACTTTATATCAAATCCACAACCCCTGGATATATAAAATTGAATCTACTTCAACCTCATCGAATCCTCAAAACCTAGATAAAATACACAAAAACTTCCAAAAACATATCATGACACATACCACATCATTTTCCTGTCTTTCCGTAGGAAATTATTTCAATTACACTTCATTATTTGGGTCCACCATCACATATTCCATAACATCCTGTTGATTCTATTTCATTAAAAAAATATTCATCGTCATTATTTTATGTATAGTGTTGTTGCAAAAATCATAAAACATGGGAATAACAACATATAATAAAAATTATAAAATAGGGGATTTAAAAACCCATGGGATTCAATGATAAAAAAACACATATAATTTCAATATCACAACATAAAAAATATATAAAATCTTGTGATGAATTACCCTGTAATTTTACATTTCATTTAAAACGTTTAATTTCATTTTTCAATCCAGAAGAAACTATCTTATCATGATATAATAGGAGTTAACCATCCTTCATGATACAAATAATGGAGAAATGAGGGACCCCTTCCTGGAATAGTGATTCGTTATACCATCTTGCAGCACCAAAAATAGGGAAGCCTAAACTGGTGGAAATCGATTCTGGGACACTCAAACCAATTACACCAGCACTGATCCATGACCAAAAGGGAAAAATGATTTTCAAAATCTCAATTCAAGAAAATTTATTCCAAAATAAATAAGGAAATATATTCTCTCCAAAAATATTAGATCCAAATCCACTAAGATTAAATATAGATTAAATTGTCCATAATATTTCTATATAATTAAATCCATGCAATATAAAAATTGAAAAGGAATCTCATTTTTTAAATTGAATATATTATTAATACACTTTGAAATTGATCTAAAATTCATTAATAAAGAAATTATAACCATTTTTTTCATGTACATATCAAAAATGGTAATTCTATAAATTATTGAAACACTGGAAAAATTGTTAACTACCTTAACTGTATATGACTTTCCACTAGGAATGACATACCTCATAGAAATGGACTACTACCAAAAATGGCATACATGTCAAATTGTTCTAATGATAGAAATTTCATACCATAATAAGTAACATACCACTATAAATTATCTACCACTAGAAATGATCTTCCTCTTTCCATGACCCTTCCTTATAAATGATTACCAAAAAAATAACCTATCACAGAAAATATCATACTAACAGAAATGACCTACCTCATGAATTGACCTACCACCAGCAATGACCTACTATGATAAATTACCTACAAACAAAATATTGTTTTTAGACTCAAAAAAACCATAGAGTTCTCCCCAGACACGATAACAATTATATTTTCTGTAATTTAACGGGCCAAAATGTTCTAGTTGTTACATCATAATACCCCTCAAATAATTATATAACTTAATAATCCAATCCAAACTAGAAGGAAAAAAAATATTGGTCTGAATGCTTGTCAGATGATATTCATATCAAAATTGTCATCATATTTGGAACAAAACCACCACTAGGGAATATCAGTGTAGAACTGCAGAGTGAACAAAAATATCACTGATGGGGGATACCACTCAAATAGAACAAGGTCACATAGATGATCATGACAACCACATCCTGAAATATATACTAATCAGTTATTAGAATAACATTATTTTCAACTCAATTAATAATTCACACTTTATATTTACTACTCCATCTTCAACCCAAAATATAAATTTTTTACAACTTCATGACTTTCAAAATACCCATTCAATTAAAGATTTTTTTTCTAGCTCAAATAGATATCATCAAATATTATATAATGATAATTATTTTTTCCCTACTAAATATTTTCATATGTTATAAAACTATTATTTAATTCAAAATTTCACTTCTTTTATTTGAAAAACGTTAAAATTTTCTATTCGAATACACTAACACATTTTTATTAAGAGTCAAAAATTTTAAACATTACATGGTAAATAAAAAATAATAATTTTGAAACAATCAATTTTTTTATTTTTATAAAAATTCAAGCTTGCTAGAAAGACATTATTTACTAGGAACGTAAACATGAAAAAATAATTTTTTTTAACATTTCCCAACAATCAAATAAACTAAAAATGTAACACCCCAAGATTTTATGAGATATATTATTTTTAATTTCTTTGATATCTTCTTTTGTACTCTACACAAAGATTCTCTTGTGCTATACACTACACCGTATTAATTTTCAGTATATGCAACAATATTCATGGCTTGTGTTATATATAATTTCATGTTCTTTTGGTAGAAATTATTCTACGAAACATTGAGTTTTTATTTTAATCATTGTATAAATGAAATATATTTTTATTATGTTATATACATCACCAAAATAAGCTAAAACTACACACAACCCTGACATGGCTTGCATTACACGCAAGAGCGTCCTTCCCAATAGCATGTGTTGTACGCAATACCGAGTTTCACTAAACAATGACATATTATTATAATATTATGAACTAGTTGTTATGAATAGTATTAACTGAATTTTGAATTTTATAACATTATAATTCATCTTACACATTGTATATAATGAGGTATGAGTATAAAATATATTTTTCGGATAAAAGAAGTATTTTTTTTAAAAATCCAGTTTTGTCACCTTTTGATGGAGAAAGCGATTTAAATGTAATTATTGACATGTTTATAAGTTCAATTTTACAAAATAAAACTCTTATTTTGAATCCTAATATAAATATTTACTTTGGATAAAGTTTTGATATTTGTCTATTAACATTCATATTTTGATTAATAGTGAAAATACTCTAAACTTTAATTAAAAACAAATTTTTTCATCAAGATTATTTATATGGTTTAGTTATAATGTTGAATGGTTTTAAAGTATAAGTAGAATATATTTTTACTATTTAACTTAATTAATGTCATTATCATTATTTTTACATTGAATTCATAGGTAAAATCATTTTAATCTTTTGCAATGTTTTAAACAAAAACCTGTTTTTTTAAACATGATTAATTTTAAATTATTTAATGCATATTCTGTGTTTTGAATTTGTAAAAATGGATTACATGTTTGGAATAAGGAGGTTTAAATAGTATAAATAGATAAATTTTATTTTTGGGAATTATGAATAGTAACAAGGGTAAATTGTATTTACCAAAGTTAATGGTCAATTAGGTAATTAAGAGTAACAATAATTTTATAAAATTACCCCAACACATGTCATAATATAATTGGATGATTATATTTCATCATAAAATATAATTGTGTCTAAATGATATCTATTAGAACCCATTGTGTGGGATTATGACCTTTAATTTATTTTTTAAAATGAAAGTGTAATATGTCTCACTCAAACATTAATAGTTAAATTATTTTTAATATAAGGTTATAAAGAATATAAATTTGGTTATAAATACTCATTTGAAAGATAAAATGTATTTCATTAAGATAGTAATTGTTTATTAATTTTTAGGAAATATATAATTACCTTAATAGATTATACATTAATGGTGCTGAAATTATTTATTTAGTGTAAATTAAATAATATAGTCTTCATTAAACTAATAATACCTATAAAAATCTCAAATACCAAAACAAAACTAATTGGTAGTGTACATATTATCCATAAGAATAAAAAAAATAGAATTTTTGACCATTTGGAGTCTTATAAAAGAGATTATAAAACTTATTTTATTTTATTTTAAATGATGTCAAACTTGTCACATTCATAATTTAATAAACATAACATTTTAAACGTTAGGGTTTTTAGAAGATAAAATCGATTATAAGTATTATTATCAAACCTATTATATTTATCTTCATCACGGTATTTTATTTTCAATTTTTATGCAACATATAAGTATATTAAATAATTATATAAAAATAATTTAATTATTTTATTAAGAGAAATATCAAATAAATGGTTTTAAAAATATTAAAATAAATATTATATGAACTAATTAATATTCTACAAAAATCATATATATTTATATGTCATGTTAGTAAAATATATAATATTTTTGTTTGAATATATTCTCAGTTTGTATTTTATTTAAATTCAAATAAATGAATAGTGTCAAATTTGTCACTATTGTTATTTTATAAAAATGACATATTATTAAATTGATTAAAAATCACAAAATATTTAAAAATTAAAAATTTATATTTATATGGAGTAAAATTTCAAAAAGTTTCCAATTATGGAAAATTCACAATACATAAGTAATTTTTTATAACTATTTAAAATTTAGAATATTATTACCACAAATTAAATTCAATAAATTTAATTAGGATAAATGTAAATGATAAGGTTTAAAATAAACTTAAAACATGTCTAAATTTTCTTTTTTAATGATATTAAAACCCTATATCATCTATGATTTTATGTTAAGTCATTGTGTAAGTATTTACGTGGGTTTTTAATTTATTATAAATTAATATTTTTGAGGTTTCAAAAAAATCCCCTCTCCTCCCTTATAAAAAGGCACATCCTCCCTCTCCAATTCACTACATTTTGAGCCTTCAATATTATCCAAACCCTGTGAATTTCTATTATACACATCCTCATGAACCTACTAGAGGTCCTAGACTTCTTTAAAGACCATCTTTAGCTCCCTGTGTGGAGGTTAAGAAGTGGCGCGTCAAAGAAAAGGTAATATCGATTACCGATTCTTTCAAAATTATTTCTTCTTCAACATTCTCTATATGAGTTGTTTCATTATTAAGTAATAACTAAAGTATCAATTTTATACTGATAAGTTATTTGTAACATGAAATTACCATATTCAATCTTCAATCCATCGTAGGAAAAAATGAAATCACCACGCGTGTGTACATACGGCTTACCAGCTCCATGTCGTGGTGTAATATTTTATATCATCACTATCATACATGGATGGGTATAAGGATGGAAGAAATAACTATATATGATAATTGTAAAGTGATATTGATTATGAAATATTATACACCATACAATTCAATACAATTCCATAATCATGGCAATGATATCATCGATGGTGTGTAAGTACGGCCTACCGTCCCCACGATTTGACGAGACTTATTCTACATGAGTTTCATTGAATAATGATTATATAAATAAATTGAATGAATAAAAATTATATATATTACACTAATAAAAATATATATATGGTATATCAATAACCTAAAAAAAGGAATAAGAATTTATTCAAAAAAACAAGCCTAAGGACATAAAGCAATGAACACCCAAATAACAAGTAAAATGAAATATTACTTACTAGAGGATATAAATATGACCATATATGATATCATAACAATGAATATGATTCTGTAATAAGTCAATAAATTTATTTAAATCATAATACAGGAGGTTCATATATGTACAAAGCATATCAGTCCTAAGGTAACAAATAATTATTCCAATCTCATTCTTAACCAAGATTGTAGATTTGTAAGTATTTAATGGGGTTATATATATCATCCATGTAAATGATTTATAAAAATGTTTTTTGTATTTTAAAAGTCATTTTTACCCATTTCTTATTTTTACTACATGGTATGTAAGGATTCTTTCTTTTATTTACCATACAAGGTACGTTTTCACTATTATGGTAAAAGTACGAGGATACAGTTTTTTAAATTATATGGCGTGAATGTATTTTTACTGTTTCACAACTCCTTATTTTCATAAAGATTCCTGTACAAGATTTCATGATTATTTTCAATAAAATATTATTATTTTGAAATATCTTGGCATTCTGAGAAAATAATATGACTTTGAAGAAAAAAGGATATTTTCCCAAATAATCCATTTCATGTTTTTTATCGAGACTATTTTCGATATAAAATTACATTCATTAATATGGTCATGTTTCATGTATAATTTACCTATTATTTACATGGTATTAATTTTTTTATGATGAAATGATATCCATTGATCAATGTGGATTATTTTATGATGGGATGATGTTTATGAAAACCATTTTATTTTTTGGGTTATGATGAATGATTTATGTTTATTTTGTGGAACACGAAAGAATGATTTCATTATGATATGGGTGGTAACTATATCTTTATACAATTCATTTAGTAAAAAAATTATCTCATGACATAAACATGGCTGGAATGGAAAGTAAAATCGAGCTCAGTAATACATGGCTAGAATGATAAGTAAACCTGTATCAGTAATGGAATTTGTCCACTATGATGGTCTTGCCAGCACTACCTTGGATACTATGGAAGTCATAACATATGATTATTTGTTTTCAATAATTACATGTTTTATTCCAATGCTATTTTATCATGATTGATGTTCCTTTATGATCTATGCCTTATGTACTGCTCAGATTAATTTAACAACTAATTATTTTGATGTTTAAACATTATGTTCATGTTTTTTATGTTCAAATGTTTATGGTTTGTTTTATTTTCTCCATGCATACCATTAATAAGCATTTGAGCTCACCGTTTATATTTTTTCTTTTCCCTAGGATATAAAGAAAATTTTCAGGTGAGAAATAAAAGGGTAATATTTTTATGGGAGATGTTGAAGATCATTCACCATGATTAGAAGATTATGTTCCATGTTTCAAAAGAAACTAAACTATTACGGTCCATGGGTGTTTGTTTTTTAGGTATTAAGTATTCCGCAAAAGTAATGTAACTTCCTTGTATGTCCAGATTTGGGTCTCAATAGTTGGTATCAATGTGAAGGGTTAATTAACCTTTGGAAAATAAGATGCGAAATATTTATTGATATCCATAGAGATATTTCATAGGTATGTCTAGGGATGTAACTAATGTTAAGTATATGTATAGGTAAAAATCCTAGAATTATGATAATGATCATGATTAACCTATGATTAAACATAAGATGTTAGAGATTGAAATTACTCCCCTTGATTATTTTTATTTCCTAGTATGATTTTTTCCTCTCACAATATTCTTTTTGGGTTTTAGATAATGGCTGGAACACAAAGAAACCATGTTAATGATCAATGCAATGGTAAATGCAATGATTTTCCATCTGAATAACCAAACTTTATGGGAAATGGAGTGAAAAATCGTATTGCTATACTTACACAAGATATGAAACATTATGTACATCCAAATGGGTAGAGAAGGGAACAATATTCTATTGAATTATTCATGCCACAACGTCCACCTTATTTCAGTGGGTCATCTGATCCACTTGTCGCTGAATAATAGATCAGTACCATTGAAAAGATATTTTCCATACATCGTTTTTTGGAACATGAAAAAGTCATTTAGGTTGTTTACCATTTATAAGGTGAAGCAGGCCAGTGGTGGACTCTAATTAAGAATACATGGCCCCCAGATGAAATTGAATCAATGGAATGGGATAAGTTCAATAACATGTTTTTCAATAAGTACTTCCATCATATTCTTTGAAAAAAAGATGGAAGAGGAGTTCCTTGAACTTATGAAAAAGGATGATGAATCTGTTGGAATATATGATCCGAATTTTACAAGGCTATCAAAGTATGCATCTCACTTTATCATTCAACCTGAAATTAAAGTTGATCGATTCTTCAGTGGATTAAAACCAATACATTGAAGGGAATTAGCTATAAGACACATCAGTAGCTATGAAGAAATTGTGTGTTGTGCTATAAAGGAAGAACTGTAAGTTGGTGTTACATATCCATCTCATGGTTTGGACAAGAATAAAAATATGGTGTTCAAGGAAAAATATCAAAATGATGGTGAAAAAAAAGAAAAATGTTTCGTTATGCTCAATGTGTGGATATAAGCATGGTAATGATTTTCATAAATGGATTAAAAAATTTATTAAGTGTGGAAAATATGTTCATCGAGCAGGTGAGTGTCTAATTAATTAGAAAAAGGTAACAAATGATTTGAATGGAGAAAAGACAACAGAGAATTCACCTCCAACATTTGAATGCTACAAGTGAAAGGAAATGGGGAATTATGCTATCCAATTCCCTAATACAAGGGTTAATGATGATCGACAAAAATAAACCCTTATTGAAAAGGACAAAGGGAAGTCACATGGGATCACTATTGGTGATGTTGATTATGAAAACGATGTGGTTGAAGGATTAAGTATTTATGTTACAGGATTCCTAAATAATGTTGTGGAATCTCATTTATAGTATCTTGGAATATTGGAATATCTAGGTATTGGTTTCTTGTGGTTTTCAATAATTTTATAGTACCCGTAACAATGACAAGGGATTGAATTTTTTTTGGAAATCAGATGATATGCGCATAAGTAAGGGATAAGGATAAAATAATATGTTTGACAGTAGTAATGAGATCATGATTGATATAAGGACAAAGTAACATCCTGGTTTGAGTATATAGAAATTTTTGGATTTTGGTATGATGAAATAATTAACTTTTGATTGCATTCATGTTTTCACTAAGGTTCTATGAAAATTCATGTTTTAAGAGAATACCTGATTATGGTATTCTTGTGTTTGGAATGTGGCCAAAAAGATATATCTTATGATATATGGGGGATAAATTATGGAATTAACATTCATAGTAGATGACCATTCTATTAATCATTTTATTTGTTCTGTGAGTTTGGAAAAAAGTATTTTCAATAATCTTAAAGATTGGAATGGAATAAGATAGACCTCAGATAACATTGTTTAAGGCTAGAACATTTTTCGATATTATTTCTGAAATTTTACAATGGAGTAGTTTTAGAAAAAAGTCAACCTGTAGGACAATCGACAACCCATCACATCAGACAATGCTCTGGGAATAGGACCGACAACCAAAGTGAGATATGCCTTTATCACCTATCACAGGCCTACAGGAAGTCCCTGGTTTGTATAAATTTGTTTTATTTTTTTTACAAGGTATGATATATGATGTATAAATCAATTTTTGGAACCATATATGATTAATCTCACCATAGATGGACTTATGTATATTTAATAACTTTTTTTAACCCTATGTTTGAGACACATGGGATGACTTATCATTCTATCACATGATCTGGCCACACTTCACGAATGACAAATTCAACTTTATTTCTTTAAGTAAGAGATGAAGTGGAAATTGATCATGGAATTACCAATGATGATATTACACTAAAATCAAGTAAGTATTTATCATTTTGCAAAAATTTATCAACTTTAGGTAAATGATCTTCAAAACAAAAAAAAATTCCTAGTACCCTCATGTCCGATGTATCAGATGGTACCTTAGATCATTACAAATTTATGTCTTTGTGATTGTTGGATTTTTTATATCCATGTACTCTACCACTCTTCATTAGAAGTTGATGGTTAGATTTCTCTTCCATATCCATGTTTTCACCTATGTTGTCCTATGTGTTAACCTAATGCTGAGTTACATTGGGTGACCATTAAGATTCTATCATTACTTTTTAAAATGATTTTTTAGTATTCCTTTTTACGATGTGGGTTTCGATGAAAGAAACTATCAAGTAGTAAATGATTTATAACCACGAAGAATTTCGTTGGAGAAATTCATTTTAAGGGGGTAGAATGTAACACCCCAAGATTTTATAAGATATATCCTTTACAATTTATTTGATATCTTCTATTGTACGGAACACCAAGATTATCTTGTGCTATTCACAACAACGTATTATTTTCAGCCTATGCCACAATATTCTTGTCTCCTGTTACAAACAATTTCAAGTTCTTTTAGAAGAAATTATTCTACGCAAAATTGATTATAGATTTTGTTCAATGTAAAAATGGAATAGTTTTTTATTATGTTATATGCAACACCAACGGAAGCTTTAACTGCACGCAAGCCTGACTTGGTTTGCATTACACGCAAGAGAGACCTTTTTCAATAGCGTGTGTTGTACGCAAAACCGAGTTTCACTATACAATGATATATTATTATAATATTATGTACTAGCCCTTATTAATAGTATCTTCTACATTTTTAATTTTATAACATTATAATTCATCACACACATTTTCTAGAATGAGATAAGAGAACAAAATCAATTTTTCGGATGAAAGAAGTATTTTTCAAAAAAAAAACACTTTTGTCTCCTTTTGATGGCGCACCCATTTTAAATCTAATTTTTTACAAGTTTATAATTTCAATTTAAAAATATAAGCTTCTTATT
Source organism: Viscum album (assembly GCA_963277665.1). Classification (NCBI taxonomy): domain Eukaryota; kingdom Viridiplantae; phylum Streptophyta; class Magnoliopsida; order Santalales; family Viscaceae; genus Viscum; species Viscum album. The sequence goes on along the minus strand of OY728148.1, from coordinate 291,724,728 downwards.
TTGAATCTAGATATAAAAATTTACATTGGATAAAGTTTTTATATTTTTGGGACAACATACATCTTTTTATTAATAGTAAGAATACACTAAATTTTAATTAAAAACACTTTTTTTCATCAAGCTGATTTATATGGATAAATTAAAATGTTTAATGGTTATAAATTATAAATATAAGATATTTTTACCATTTAATGTAATTAATGTCATTATCATTAATTTTACATTCAATTCGTGTGGAAAATCATTTCAATCTTTTGCAATGTTTTAAACAAAAATCCATTTTTTTCCGACAACATGATTAATTTTAAATTAATTACTGAATCTTATGTGTTTTCAATTCATAAAAATGGATTCCATATTTCAAATCATGAGGTTTAAATTTTTTAAATAGAAAAATTTTAATTTTGGGCATTAGGAATTGTAACTATGGTAAATTTTTTTTACCACATGTAAAGTTCAATTAGGCAATTAAGGATAAAAATAATATTATAAAATTACGCTAACACATGTATTAATATAATTGGATGATTATATTTCTTCCTAAAATATACTTGGGTCGAAATGGTATCTATTAGAACCCGCTGGTATGTTATTAAGTCCATTAATTTATTTTTTTAAATTAATGTTAAATATGTCTCACTCAAACATTAATAATTAAATTATTTTAAATATATGGTTATAAAGAATATAAATTATGTAATAAATCCTCATTTGAAATGTAATTTTTTTTCTTTATCATGGTAAATAATTTTGAGTTTTTATGAAATATAAAATTACCCTAATAGCATATACATTAATCATGCAGAAATTATTTATTTAGTTTAAAATCAATAATATATTTTTTATTAAACTAATAATAACCATAAAAGACCCACATACATGAAATAAACTTATTGTTAGTTTAAATATAAACCATAATAATCCAAATGGTGAATTGTTGACCATTTCGAGCCATATAAAATTGATTATGATAGTTATATTTTTTTATGTTAAATGTTGTCAAAGTTGCGCCATTCATAATTTAATAAACATAACATTTTAGATGATGAGTGTTTTAAGAGATAAATTTGATTAAAATTATTATAATTAAAGATATTAGATTTATCTTTATCATAGTATTTTATTATTAATTTTTATGTATCAAATATGTATATTGAATAATTATACAAAAATGTTGTAGAAATAATTTTATTAAGAGAAATATCAAATAAATTATTTTAAAAATATTAAACTAAATATTATATGTACTAATTAATATTCTCCATGAATTTTCTAGATTACTATGACATGTTAAAAATCTATTAAATATATTTTTTGAATATATTCCCAATCTGTATTTTATTTAAATTCAAATAAATTAATAGTGTCAAAATTGACACTATTTTTATTTAAAAAAATGACATATTATTAATGTTTTTAAAAATCACAAAAATATTTAAAAATTATAAATTTATATTTATATGGTCTAAAATATGATTATTTATCCAAATATGGACATGTGACAACACATAAGTAATTATTTATAACAATTTAAAATTTTGAATAGTATCACAATAAATAAAATTAAATAGATTAAATAAGGATAAATCAAAATGAAAAGGTTTAAAATAAACATAAAACATCTCTAAATTTTATTCATTGATGATATTACAACACTATATTATCTTATTTTCGAGTTTTATTTAATTTAGATGTATTTATTTGTGTTTCGAATTTATTACAGATTAATATTTTTGATGTTTCCAAAAGTGCCCCTCTCCTCCCTAATTAAAAGTCACCTCCTCCCACTTCTCTTCAAAACTTTTTTAACCTTCATGCTCAGCGAAACCTTTTCCATTTATCTTCTCCACTTCCCCAGAAACATACTATAGGTCCTGGTCTTCTTCAAAGACTAGCTTTAGTATCCTAAGAGGAGGTTAAGAAGAGGCGCGTCAAAGAAGAGGTAATACCCTTTACCGATTCATTCAAACTTATATCTTTTTCTACTTACTCTATATGAGTTATTTCAATATTAATTAATAAATACAGTAACCCTTATATACTAATATATTATTATGAATATTAAACAATTATATTCTATCTTCTATCCATCCTATGAAAAAATTAAATCCCCACACGTGCGTACATACGGCTTACCGTCTACACGCCGTGGTGTATCTTTTATTACATCGCTAACATAATTGGATGGGAATAAGGATGGAAGAAAATATATATATGATTATTGTAATGTGATATTTATTCTGAAATATTATACACCATATGGTTCAATACAATTCCACAGGCACGGAAATGATAACATCACTCGTGCATACGTACTGTCTACCGTCTCCACGATGTGATGCTACTCATTCTACATGATCTTCATTGAATAATGATTATATAAATGTTTTTAAATAATAAATATGATATATATTAAACTAGTACCATTCTTTTAATGATGTATCTATAACCTAAAAATATTAATAATAATTTATTCTTCAAAATACACATAAGAACATAAAGCAATGAACACCTGAATAACAAGTAGCAATGAAATAATAATAAAAAGAAGATAAAAATATAACCATATATGATATCATAACAATGAATATGATTCTGTAATAAGTCAATGAAATTATTTAAATAATTATACAGAAGGTTCAAGTACGTACAAAGCATATCAAACCAAAGGTAATGGATAATTATTCTAATGTCATTCTTAGCCGATATTATTTATTTTGAAGTATTTACTGGGGTTATATATATCATCCATGCCCATGTTTTCAAAAAAATGTTTTCATGTATGTTAAAAGTCATTTTTACCCATTTATGACTTTTACTACATGGTATGTAATGAATATTTTTTTTGATTACCATATGAGATATTTTTTGACTTTTCTAGAAAAAGTACGAAGATAATTTTTTTTAACTTATACGGCATGAATGGATTTTTACTGTTTCATAACACATTATTTTCATGATGAATAATGTACATGATTTCATGATTATTTTTAAAAAAAATCCTTTTCTTTTAAAATTCCTTGGGATTTTGAGAAAATAAAATGATTTTGAAGTAGAAGGGACATTTTCCTCAAGAATTCATTTCATGTGTTTTATCTAGAATATTATCCATCTAAGATGGAATTATTTAATATTGTCATGTTTAATGTATAATGTCCTTATTATATACATGGTTTGATTTTTTTTATGATGAAATGATATCCTTTGTTTTATATGGATTATGTTATGATGGGATGATGTTTATAAAACCCACTTTATTCGATGGGTTATGATGAATGCTTTTTGTTTATTTTGTGGCACCCGAAAGATTGATTTCATTATGAGATCGTTGGGACGTATATCAACCTCCAATTAAATGGGTAAATATTGATATCTCATGAGATAGACATGGCTGGAATAGAAAGTAAAATAAGGTTCAGTAATACAAGGCTGGAACGACAAGTAAACCCGGTTAAAAAATGGACTTTGTACACTATGATGGGCTTTGCAGGAATGCCTTGGATACTATAGAAATCATAACTTGTGGTTAACAGTTTGACATAATTACATGTTTTAGTCCCATTCCATTTTATCATGATTGATTTTCCATTATCTATACCTTATGTACTACCATGATTTATTTCACAACTCATGATTTTAATGTTTAAACATTATGTTCATGTTTTTTTAGGTTCAAAATGTATATGGTTCGTTTTTATTTCTCCGTGCATACCCTTTCTGAGCATTTGAGATCACCATTTATATGATTTATTTTAACCAGGATATAATGAAAGGGGTTGGGTAATAAAACAAAAGGGGAATATCTTTGTGGGAGATGTTGAAGATCATTCACCATGATTAGATGATTATGTTATGATATTCCAAAGACACTAAACTATTACAGTTCTTGCGTGTCTATTTTTTGTTATGTATTATGTATTCTGAAAACGTAATGTTATGTCCATGTATGTCATGATTTGGGTCTCTACAAAAAATAACATATATAACGCTCGTGGAAGCATAAAAATTGAAGAAATTCATCCACCTAACACTGATTTTTTCTAATTTGGATGGTAATAACTCACCCAAATGCTTTTAAAATGGTTAATAATACAACACATATTGATTTTGGAAAGATTTTCCCTCTCTTCATATTATTGATGTCAAAATACATGTCATCAACATAAGATCAATCCCTAATAACCCTACCAACTATATAGTAGGCAAACATTCCCATAACTTCTTTTATAAAAATTTATTTATTCATGGGAGGAAATACATGTTCATCATAATATTTTTTTTATGAGAATAGAGGGAAAATAAGACAATAGAAAATTATCCCATAACATAAATAAGGGGTTTGTCTAAATTTGTGCCCCTCGAGGGCATCCCTCATTCAATGATCACTCTGTCATGTTTCAAGGATCTTATATAAGAAATCTAGCTGATACTCACACATTTGGTTTCCATAGAATAGAGGTAGTATGTAACCATGTTACTCTCCCTCCAATTATGAATTTTATCCATTTAGGAGTTGATTATACTCCTACACCTTCTAGTAAAATATATGACTAGCCATGGCGCATCATACTCCTTTCATGGAATCATATCGAATTAGATAGCTTTTTACACTACTCTATATCATCCTACACATTTCCACAACCATTGATAACCACTATCATCATAAATCATCATCCCATACACAATAATCAATGAATTACCTCTAGCATATCATGTTGTTATCTACATTCTGCACCACTGACACACCTGAATGTTTTCAATTGCGTCAATGTATTATGTATATCGATTAGGGATTATTTTTCACCTCTTCATGTGAATGATGGGTTTTAAAAAATTACACATGTCAACAAAAAAGATTGTCCACACATCACACCAACACCCTATGTATTGTACAATTATTCAGGGGCTTAGATTACATCATCTCAAATTCCAACATGGTTACTCTTAATTAATTTTAAATTTTCGTTGGAGAACTAGTTCATTAAATAGATGTAAGGAATAACCATTTTTAATAAATGGTGATAATAATAAATATTCCATATCAGGTGTCTCATAATACACACTAATCATACAGTAATAATGGTTTTCCATCAACTGTTATATTCATGAAGTATTAATAACACTTCAACAAAAAAAAATGAAATCTCAAAATAATAGTCAACATTTATAAATCCTTTCCAATATATCAACATTACTTTAATATTAATTGATCTTTCATGTATACTAGTTAAATATAAAAATTCACACACATTATCTCCCACATCATGTTTAACATTATTAAATAATACAATCTTGGTTCTTCTTCATTCTAAAAAAGTACCAATTCAGTTTCATTTTAAAACCTTTAAAACTTAGGTTATTGTAATTAATTAAAATAATAAATTATATATACAAAATGATAAAATAATCATCAACATAAAACATATTTTTTTATTACATAATTAAAATTAATAATGTTTAATAACTATAGTCCATAATTTTTTATGATCAATAGAATCATTTATTATCATTAAATTGATGAAGAAAACATGATTATATATTGAAATAATTATTAAATTTTTATACATACATATTTAAATACAATATACAAACCATTTTACACAAAAAAGACACATATAATAGAATTTCCCCAGTTAACACCCCTAATTTTTCAAATTTCAACATGTTTTCCATAACAAAAAACCCATGAATTAACATGTCTGGAAAGGATATTTTAGTACATGAAAATTATTATTAGTAATGGAAAAATATTCTTAATAATTTAAATAGTCCCATGTCTCAATAGGTTACAACAAGGCATGGTAATATTTTTTTAAAAAAATTAGAAACAAATTTCATGATAATTTTAAGACTAACACATTCTTACAACCTATGATTATATAAATATTATAGGGTGGAATCATGAAAAAATAAGAATAAAATTATTATTTTCATTGTTTAGAATAGAAGGAAAATTTCAACAATTAATATTTTTAATTTTTTGAAAAATTTCAGAATTTTAATGTCCAATACCATGTTTTAGTCCAAGTTCATAACACGTACTCATGATAATTTAAGAATAGAAATAAAAATGAAATATTAATTAACACGATAACTATAATAATTTTAATATTGGTTTTAATATAATTAATTTTATTATTATATGTTGAAATCTAATCAATTTTTCATGCTTCATAATAATTTTAAAAATGAAATATTTGTTCACAATAAAAGACACTACACATGTCTCTCTTAAAATATCAAATATTATGGAATCAATATATCTTGTTATAAATTTTATGAATAGAAAAAAATAAAATCATTAAGAATAATGCAATAACATGAATGGAAACATCACATAAAACCCTCAAAAGACTTTAAACAAAATACATGTGCTAGTTAACCATCATTTTTCCATTTCTATTCAGGTAATATGATTAATTAATAATACAATATATGTTCCTTTTCAACAAAATTATGGGAAAACTCATAGAAAAACACATAAGATTCCATGATTTATTTAATTAAATTCTTCGAATTCTAAAAACAATCACATTAAGTCATAAGCATAATCAATCATGTTCTCGTTACATATCATAGGTCATTACCCTACAAGTGGGGGGGGGGGCACTTGGTATATTGGGAGGCTTAGATTCCTTACTCAGATCATGGGGGGATCTAAAATCTCATTTCTTATTTGGTATCCTTGGCCTATGTCTTACACTAATGTAAATTGGAAGTTTTGTCATACAAACCCATGATATCCTCATTATTCCTAACTCTAAACTCTATCTTTTCTCTCATCAAACATCTCTTGTAAAATTTTTTCATGACACCCTCCCACTAAAAGAACCCTTCCAAGGACAAATATTAAAAAAGGCAGATAATGACCCTTGATTCCCACCTCTAGTAAGTCTCACGATGGTATCTAGTATCGCGGTTATAGAAATCTGACAATATATTAGGTATCACCACTATAAGAAATAATTATATAGAGATTGAATGAATTGACTATAAAAAACTCCTTTACCATATTTGAAAAAATAGAAAATCATTTCAAAATTAATTTATTAGAAAAATAGATACAGATAAATGACTCCAAAATGAAATCCCAAGTAAAAGATAAGGAAGATACAAAATAATAACCCCTAGAGTTATGATCTAGTAATATATATCATAACCCACATAGTCCTCCAAGAAACCTAATATTCATTTTAATATATGTTGGTCAAGAAAATAGATATTCTCAGTAAGAAAACCAAATAATCTTGTCCACATGTGGATGAAGAATAAAAATTCACGCGTGAGAAAACAAAATTACCAAAAATACACCTATATAGTTATTGTAACCAAACACATCCCCATCTTTGGAAACTCACCAAGTAATTTTTCCAAGAAAAAAATATAATATGAAGCATATCATTGAAGGGAACCCCCACCTCAATCCCAGTCATTTAACGCTCTCACACCCAAACACCAAATATCATGTCACAATTTCTTCTTCAAAATAACATCACATCACATCTCACCCACAGACACCTTGATTATCTCATTACATCACACTACAAAAATAGATTAGTATGGTATTGAGAAAATGAAATAAATTAATCTCATCCCTCCTCCTACCAGTCATGATCCCACCATACATCATCTCCTCACATATTTCTGGAAGATGATTGGGCTATCACATCTCAAAAACATACATGTATTCAATGACACATTTGACTTCTAACCATAAAACCCAATGCATATCACCAATGCCTATAAGAATGATCAAATAAGAGAACTTATCCATTCATCCATCCCACAATCGATACGCTGAAAAAACATCCACAAAATTTTTGATTATAATACATGGGTGGGGAGCTATTTAAAATCAGAAGGATTATAAAATGTATCTAAATATAGATTCATAGTACACAATACCCGTTATAATTTTTTACTACAATGCCACTAACAACTCATAACACTACATCGCTTGTCAACTATATCTAAATTCATAAAACACCAAAAACATGACTTCAGACAAAAAACATTATAAATTAATGAAAATTTCTATATTATCATTATCATTACATTTCTATTAAAACAGAAACATTGATTCATGTAAGTAGACCCTTAGTTTTGATATAAACATTAACCTTTTTAATCAAAAAACCCTTGAATTTTTTTTCAACGTGCCCATTCAATATCATTAACAACCATTTATTTCAATTACTACTCGATCTATGTGTGTAACCAAACACCACTTAATCCCTATTATAAAACAACCACCATCACATCCCCCTATAAAACTGTACCACAATTAACATCATAGACCTGAAGCACTGTCACACGACCACCAGCATTTTCACCCCTCTATTGAACAGTACTCCCAACAACATCACATCCCCATTATATATCACTTCCAATGCACCCACATAACTCATAATAAATAAAATACCAATGAATAATATCATTATAGAAAAGACACAACACAAAAAAAAATCAAATATATCAAAACACATACGAAATTTTTTTCCATATTAGTTATACGTGCATTATTTCAATTCCACTTCCTTATTTGAGGGAGTTATCATATAATCCATAAGATCCAGTGGAATTATTTTCATTAACTGAATAAATATGATTAATAATTTTTTTATTGTGGTGTTCCAATAAATCACACAACATGAGAACCGTAATAAATTATAGAACTACAAAGACAGGGGATACTGACAAGCACAATATTCAATGATACAAAAATAATTGAAATTATCAATATTACAGTATCATATATATATATATATAATAATTTGAATCATTCTCATTCCCCATTGAATTTAATTCAAAAAGGTTAAATAACTATACGAAGACTAATGCAACTATCATCCCACAGGATGACCGAATTAACCCATTTTAAATTATATATAAAAAGGGAAAATGAAGAACCCCCTACCAAGATGAACTAATATTTATATAAACATGATGCACCAAAAATAGGGGGTATGCATATAGGAGAAATCCTTTTTGGGGAATATCAAACCAACCACAACAACAAGCTTCAACAACCCTAATAGAATTTGGACACAGAACCTCCATTCTCTAAAGAAAGTGATCAAGAAATTATTTATTAAAGATATTCTATATTGAATGATTATGTCACAAGATACTAGGATTAGACGTGGTATATATAGTTAATTATAGTAGGATATCATTAAATACATAATTTAAAATTTTAAAACCAATCCAGAATTTTTTATAAAATTGGGATATGATTAGACTCTTTGAAAAGACATTGAAATTTATAAATATGTAATTTAAACCATTTTCTGTCAATGAAATGTCACAAATTGAAATTCTATAAATATTGGAATGATTTTAAACAAAATTCCCTGCCACCAAAAAAAATGAACTACTGTAAAAAAAGACATACTACAAGAAATAACCTATCAGAATAAATAATATACCACTATAAATGATAACCAATAAGAAATTATCTACCACTAAGAATGACATAAAACCAAAAATTTCCTACAACCAGAAATGACCAGTGACTAACCATGAAAAACTATCAAAAACATACCTACCTCCAAATATTCCATACCAATTGAATTAACCATCCAACCGGCTTGACCAACCAAAAGAAATTAATTATTCCCATCCATAACCTTCAATCATAAATGTCATGCAGCTAGAATGTTACCATTAGCCTCTAAAAGAACACAAACATCCCCCAAACATCTTAATCATCATATTTCTTTTTCTGTAATGGGATGGATAGTCCAATCCATTAGAGGTCAATCCAAGGGATCAATTTAAATCTCTGTGTCTTGAACCAAATAAATGGAAATAATTAAATGACTCAGTCCTGTGTCTATTGTTACTAAATCTAATGTAGAAATTAAATAGATCATAACTTTTTTTTATCCTTGGATCCTCTGGGTCTTATTCCATAATCACATATAGTGGACCCCCACCATAATACCCTATATCTTTAAGCCTGGAATGGGCCATCATGGGTTGTGGTGGAAACAATTCAACACTTCTACCACCTCCAACTAATATCCCAACTCTATTCTCAAATCCTACATCATATATACATATCTTCTCCAACCTCTACCTCTAACTAGGGTCCAATCCATGATCACTCAATCAACAGAATGGTGGGTCGAAAATTCCAACATGAGATGACATCAGTCAACACAAGAAAGGCATCACCTCTCAATATGTTATTTAGATCTATCATGTGATTGCTATTCTATATAACCTTAGTCATAGGATCTCCTCAATAATCATCACACACGTTTAGGTCACAGATATTGATGTTGGTTTCATATTACCAAAGTCTTTATTCTTGAGTACCAACTGTCAAGAAAAATTTTCTATATCTACATTTATATGAAACTATCGAGCATTAATCCACATTCTAAAACCCCAGTGTAGGGTTTAAGTCAAATAGGTATAACATCATATCAGATACTTATATTCATTCCCATCTCAATGGTCTAATATTGATTGAAATGATTACAAATTATATTCATTGAGAACCTTGATAGGTTGTTGAACCTTAATGAATACCTATCAACTATGATTTTACCGTAATGAAGATTTAGATTCTCTTCAATGAACAGAACCCTCATTTAATATAGTGATAACTACTATTTAAATATTCACTCAAAATCTGATCATGTTACAATTGCCTCATCCAATGAATTTTTAACTAAACCCCACCATCATCCAATAAATCTCAGAAAAAGGGTCTCTACTAGTACCACCATCAGATCTGTAGGTGTCCTGGAGGGATAGAAAATTAGTGTCATTATCTCAAACTATACCACATACACCTATGGGTTGAGATATTCTGAAAATATATAGGGTTAGTATCACTAAATCCCCTTAATATTGTTTCTCCTGAGCACCTCATCTTCTCATACTGTGGGTACAATCTGTTGCTCAATAGGTTGTGGTATAATCGGTTCACAACCTAGAGGTAACTCATTTGAAACATCCCTACTTATCAAATAATAACCAATAAGGGGAACAACCTCATGATCCTAATGAAGAATCCAATATGGTGTATGAAACATAGAAATATTGAAATAGAAATGATATAACGTGATTAAAGAGTATATTGAGAGAGCATACTCAAGAATTTCAAGGAAACCACAATAAATTTTTATATGATAAATTTTCCAGTTATTGTTTTTCCTACAACAATATTCTACATGTTTTGAGTGAATTGGAAGGTTATAATAGTTCCAATGTATGGATATGTTAGTCATCGCAGCAAAATTGGGGTCACTGTCCTGAAATCCGAACTTGAAACACTTTACACTGTTTCCCAAAAAAATCTAAAACATATTGGTACTAAGGTAGAAATGAATGGATATGATAACAGTCTATATCAACTCTTCCCAATGGGGACCATGTTTAAAATACCCCAAGCCCTCCTCTAATAGACCATGGGGTGGAGAATAGCACCGAGTTGGAATATCACTCAAATGGGTGGCCTTATCCTGATGTACCTATACACACAAAAACACATCTCAATGACCATAACATGTGAAAGGTAATCTAACAAATAAACCAATAAAGAATAAATCTAAAACACAACATTATTGTATGAAAATATATATTGTAATGGAAATGGAAACAAATAGTCCCAGCTCAAAGAATCAGAAAACAAGTCCATCTTGAATTTATAAAAGGGGACTATTGTCAATGAAACTTCAATAACAATATGTGACTTATACAATTAAATAGGCTCCTTTGGGTATGGGACCCTCTCAAACTCTTTCATATTTTCGATCATAAATAAAAGACACAACATGTGTAGTCAATGCCAATTCATGCATAGTGTATTTCAACACCCAGTAAGACACCCTGAAATAACTAATCATGTAATATCAAAAATAATAGTCAACACATCAATAGTATATTTCTACGAAACATATAACAATAATATATAGTCACACTAAATAATAACCCACAATATGTTTTCTATATCACAAATATAATTTCAACCTATTAATCATGCTAAAAAATTTCACATAGGACTCATTCGAGCGATCATGTTCCAAGAGATTACTAACACTAATGGAGTCCTATTTCGATGTACTTCTCATCATTTCTCAACATAATAATTCTATTTTGGAAGTCATAATATAACAATACAAATATGAGGATCACACCCAATTCTATGGGTTAATATAACAATTCAATAAATAATAATCCAATAAGTATAATATGAACACCCTTGTTGGGTTAACCAGGACAATAATAAGAACTCTACATAGGGAAATATAATTATGTAGGTTCTCACTCTGGTCCTCACAGAATGATTCTGAAAACTCTATTCATGAATTCCACCAGAAGGGATGACCATCCAATGTGTATGATGTGATTGAATAGTAATCATTAGTAAATGGATAATGGGAACACACCCAAATTAAACATGTTCAAGATAAAGATAAAATGGCTCTATGACTTGTTTAAATAAGAAAATGACGTGTAATATTAGTAAAAATCATATGTCATATGTATTGGGTCCTTCCTGTGTATCATGCAACTTCCCCAGGTTTGTGTTTGTGTTTAAGTACAAGGTGTCTCTGAGCCTGTGTACCCCTAACCATGTTTTTTTCTGGATGTTCATTTCTGTGTACATCTATCCAAGCCTATTCTCATGACCATTCCTATATGTGATAAAAGTTAAAAAACAATCTTCTATGTAAGGGTCACAGACTATGGGATATTTATATTCTCCATTGTCACATAGAACTACACAAGGGGGTCACACAATGTGTGTAAATATGAAATAAACATCATGTAATGTAAAATTTCCCAAAACCATTCAAAGCATCAAATGTTGTCAAAATCTAATTCCACTCCGTCCATATCATTTTGAAATTTGGATCTACAATTTGACCAACCCTGTCTTCATTGGTGGCCAAATTTCATCTTATGATTTTCTGGAAATCACCACTCTAACCAACACTTATGTGATACATCAAAATCAATGAATGAAAAAGTTTGGTATGGTCAATATATAATGTTTTCACAGTCACAACTCAATCTCTCAAAAATAAAGAACCAAATATATTATATAAATCCATTATTCTAGAAACAGGTGTGCAAAAATTAACATTAAAATATTAGTAAACTCACATGCCAAAAAAATGACCCCCGACATACACAAAATAGTATATAAAAATACAAGAGAAACTCAATAGGAAAAAAATTATTTTTGTTTGATTGTACTCATTCCAATTCCATTAGAATGGATAATGAAGATCTTATTTAAATTGAACCGTTCTCCCAATAATCCATGTAGATAATCCCATACCCATGGTTTGATAGATCCCCAAATCAATCCATTGGTCATTTGATTGATATTAATTGAATGAATGAAAAAACAAGAATAAATAAAAATAAAACAACATCCTACATCAATTTTGATCAAATACAGGTGAAGAATTTTATCATGTCATTTTAGTTTACAATATCCTCGAGCTTCATCACACACCAGTCGATGATCCATGATTTGTTCTTCACATTCCAAAAGAATATCCTCCAATGATCTCAAAGGGATACTCTATATTTTTAGACTTATAATGATAAAACAAAAATTTATCCATAAAAGTGTATATATAGATAATTTTTAGATATTGGAAATTAATTAAATAATTAAACATATTCAATTATTTTTTTTTAACATCTAACCATGATTGTGAATAACCTAACATCAATCTCATTCCATGTGTACATAATTCATAGGGTGAAAACAATACTGGAAACTCAATAGTTTCTCAAATTTCTGAACAATGACATTATTTTTAGTTATTACACATTTTTTGGTATTACATGTACATGTATTTATTATTTTTATCATAATTAAAATATTAATTCCATGTACACTGGACATGAAATGTCATGATGTCTCAACACTTTTCTCCTTAAATAATATAGATATTATACAAAAAATAAAATGGAAAATTGGATTTTATAAAATAGAAATACCAAAAAATGAAATATATATTAAATATATTCTTTTTAAAGAATTAAATAAAGATAAACTTATTATTTAAAAGGTTTTTTATTTCAAATAATTTTGGAATAAAATATAAGGAGTTTTTTTCTCAATTCCACTCCATTAATAAATATTATACATTAAACACTTATTTTATTTTATATGGTGTGTATACATATCCATTGACACATTATATAATTAAATTATTTTTATTAATTGTATTTAGGGTTTCAATTCCAGTTTTATCTTTTAAGAGTTTTTTATTTAAGAGTTATTAATGTAGTAAGGGTTAATTTTACAATCAAAATATAATATATTTTTTCTTGTTTTAATTTATATTGGAACATTTATTTAATCCCAAAATGGGTTCTTATTATGATATTACACTAATGGGAGAGTGGAAATGAATCATGGTATGAAATTTATTATCCCATTAAATCATTTTTTCCTTTAACTCAGACTTTCTGAAATAAATCATGAACTCTTAACATTAAGGAACATTTCTATCATATTTTTCATATATTTTGATCCTATTCAATCCCCCTAACATCTCATTCATGAAAAATATTCTATAAAAAAATTTTATCATCTTTTGGGCAGCATTTGTAAATAAAATAGAGTCATGAAAATATATTTGGTTAACCCTCAATACGTTACTCTAGGGAGTATAAAATCAACACAATTTAGATGCACCAAATAATAAAAATACCACTACTTTTCAAATTGAATATTTACTAAATCGCTAATTTCATATGATTACTTTCTTATGTTTTGGGATATCTCAATACATCCCATGGGTTGCCCCAAATACTCCTTCATATCCTCACTCGAGTCAAAATTATCACTTTTTAATAGTATATGGAAATATAAGTCCCATGAATGGTGTCACTTACTTTGTTACACTGAGTGCAGATTGTATCCATTGAAGTCATGTTTATCCTCTTCCAAAACCTTCAAAGGTATTTTATCAAATATCCCTCCTAATACATAAATAATAATGTTTGGGAAGAAATCTTAAATGTTTTACATTGATTTCTTACTTCTTCTATTTATTGAATCTTCATATGGGTGAGAGTTTGGTATTCTTTATTACAACCCCTTTCACAGAATACATATCACCTAGAGATATGAATGTACATTGTTCATGGGTCAATCTAAATTTTATCCTTCTAGTGGGAATCTCATAGTAAAATTTATTTTACATGGTACCAATAATTAGATAAATATATACATTTTTATAGTACATTAAAATCACCCATTAGTCATTGGTGAACATCATTTGTAATATTTATAACCTTAGTCCCACTTTTTTGCTTGAGGATCAAACATCATATTTTATAGCATGGAATAATTCCCATTTAATTCACTTGATGAACCCCAAAAAATCACAATTTTTCACTTCTGTAATCATGAACTAAAATTGAGGCCCATGATTATTATACCTTTAAAGATCCATTGAAGTGTCATTAGATTGATATTATTTTCATTTAGTGATCCTCATATGGACACTCCAACCAACATGGTTTGGATTATAACACTATAGTATGGTTTGTGTATCTATATGATGATACACACAATAAAATTCCCATATCTATAAAGTTTTGATCATTATTATTTCTCATATAAATCCCCAATAATGAACTTCAATTGTTTTAGGAAAAACAATCACCATGGTCATCACAACGAGGTTAACATTCATCATTTTATCCCACATTTAGACTCTAATGAAAAAACTCACATCACTAGGGAATGGTCCATATCAATAGTCTATGTTTACTAATTCAATTTTTAAGGAACTATAATGAGGTATTATATATAATGTGGAACATGAATGTTTCCCATGTTTCAATCATGACAACATGTTAAATGGGTTGGTTAAACATAACGATTTCATGAAAACTAAAAATCCCTTTCCACCACCCCTATGCTTCACCTTATTACATAGCTTATCTAGAAATACACCATGGGGACCACCAATGCATGAAATATTCCATGTTTTCTATTTTGGGAATCATCTTCTATTCCACAAATATAATCCATTGCATGGTTACACCTACCTTCATATTTTTCTTAACCACTCCCATTGGCCACGGAATAGTCTTTCTTGTGTTTGTAACTAAATAAACATTATCCAGGATTCATACATCACTTATAAGGTCCTTATATAAAAATATAGGAATCTTTTGGAATACATGTTCAATTCTGGATTACCTATGGAGAACCTTCTATTGTTAATAAAATTTACACCAATAAACACCTTCATTGTAAATTTTTTCAAGATTTACATTATTTTTAGTAATACTATAATCATATCAAATAAATAATACCACTCATTAGGGTATCAATAAAACCCAATTTTTGGGTTTTCATATAATAATAAATCCATTATGTTCAACTATTCTCCATCATCATAAAAATTAAATGGAATGATCTAAATTAAAGAATATTTTATTTCAATTCCATTCACCTTTAGGTGAACATGGACCTACACACCATAATTTTAATGGGAATTTATTTGAGTCTTATACATTCATTTTGAAAGGTGTAATATCATTTAACCTTAAAACCACTATACACCTTGATGTTGGGGAAGAAACACAAATAAATTACACCATCCCTTTTTCTTCAATGTCTAAGAGGGATTTCTCAAGGTATTCGAGTCAACTTATGTGGAGATATAGGAATTACTCATATTATATCTTCTACCCCTTGTTTTAAAAAACCTACATCATTTTAAATCAAATATATGATGCTTATTCAATGGATCATAACTAATTGAAAATAATTTATGTTCATAATTGCCATATACAGAATAGTCCAATGAACCATTCCGTATAAAAGCTACATTAATTAATAAATTAATTTAGTTATACATACAATTATTATTATGGTAAAAATACCCCTAATCCTGATAATATTTTTATTTGTGTAGGAACCCGTAGGTTTTATTTAAAACAATAAGGATTTACATGTCAGTCATGAATACCAATGAATATAATTCATTTATGGCTCCTCTTACTTCTGATCATACATCATGTGATCTCATACACACTTTCTCACCAAAACATTAGTATAAAAACATTAACTCGCTTTGAGTGAGGGTATCAATCCAGTTGATGAATCGAATGACTCTAAATGTTATAATTTTAAACAAAAAATTCGACATGTACTCAATTCCATTGAGTTACTGAATTCTTTTTAAAAATTGATGATTCTTTATAGACAATAGATTTTGTTCACAACTATCCCAGATAATTTTACCTCTTATAAAAATTAATTTGATTCTAAAAATAGGTGTTACACTTTTGGGAATATTTATAATCTATATAATGATTTTGGATATACTAAAAAATCAGATAAGACTAAATACCAATAAACATGTTAGAAAAAAAATATATACATATAAAATTCATACATGAATTTCCCATTACTTTCATTCTACTTGATGTTAAATTCCAATTGATTTTCTCGTTCATCACCTCCTTAATTAGATCCATAAAATGGGATTTTTGAGAAAAATCACCACATAGATTGAATATCCACATAATTATACACATAATTCAAAAACATTAAAAACAATTAATCATGTGGGGAGAGGAGAACCACAAATAACATCATGATAAGGAATAATAATTGATAAATAGGGACAAAATATCGAAATAAATATTTCTTTTTCAGTTCCACATTCATTGGGAAAATAGTTACATCGTATCCTCAAAATATTCATTATTATTTATTGCTCAAAATTTCATCCACTAGAAAAATGATTTCCTTTTTTGTAACAACATAACATTATATCAAAATGTATGTCCTCATCAATTTTATTCCTTATTTTAGTATTTTCTGTAATTATGGTAAAAATCACATAAACAAATGTATCCCATTGAGTTTTAATAGGAAGGGTTAAAATCCCAATATATTTTTCCCATTTCATATTCATATTTTTCATTTTAATGGGTTGTGAAATACCATGTAGGAATCACTCTTCCTAGATGACCATGATTTCAATAATAGATTATTTCTTAATAAGTGTGTTATTTTTTTATTTCGTTATATATCAAAGAAATAATTACTCCTGGTTTATTCATTCATATATGCCTAATTTCAATCCAAGCGAGTTGGTTTGAGAATTTATATCATTGTTCATTATACCATATTTATTGAGGTTCAACATAATTCCCCGCCACATTAAACCTTTTTTCAAAAATAGATGACAACTATTATTTGGAAAAACTCTTTATTTACTTATCTGAAGAGTAATGTTTCACCTTATGACTTCCCTTGACATCCATTCATTCCTCCAATAAAAATAAATTCATATTTTAGGGATTTTAAAACAAATAAAGCATCTATTATATGAATCATACATCATGTATAATCTCTATTATTGAGATATTTTAATACATAAAATTAATTCAATTATCCTTTAATGTTTTTTCATTGAATCATCGGTTCATAATTTATCCAATTCATCAAAAATATTAACACTTGGATGCTAAATTGTTTTATGGAACATCTATTTAGGATTATATATGGAAATCATATTTTAATAATGATTTTGGATAAGTATTTATTCATATTAAGGCCACTTTTGGAGGGATTTTCATCATGTCATTTGAGGTGATTATGCTCACAGCTATTTCTCAAATCATTTTCTCATTTTCGTTAAAATATGTTTCCCTAGCCGTTATATTTGAATTAACATCCATCCCAAAAAAATCATTAATGTGAAAATTGAGTGGAATAATGCAATACTTAAATTAATTAACTATTGAAATTTACATCAAAATTTATTAGGAAATATATTCATTCAATGTTTCATTTTGTCCTTCATTTTCAGACATATTTTCATTTTTATAAAATTCATAGACACTTTTTCTCTATTTTTCATCTAATTCTATAATAAGTGTCTATAAATTCATTATCTAATACACATCATGCATTAATTACCATTATTCTACCTCACCTTCTATAATTGGGATATAATTGTGAAAATTTAATGAAAGGCTCCTTGATTGGATCAGTAAATTGAATTCACTTATACATCACATCATTCATTTAGCACAAAAAAGAGTTTAAAGGTTCAAATAAATTCTTCAAACTAGTGATAAATATAATACTAATTAAATTCAGAAATTTTTACATAGGCAAGAGATTAATTTCATTCAACATATTTATTTTTATTCTTAACATTATAATTGAAGCACTCTTCTTCAAAATTTCAATAGAGTTATTCAAATTATAATCATATATCTTTTTAAAAATTTCTTTTGAAATATCCTTGTATATGAATTATATAAGATCTAATTTTAATTAATATTTGAAAATGTGCTTGATATAATGATTCATTTACATATTTCAATGATAAATATATTTCATCATATATGAAACTTACATCATTAAAAATATTTCCTGGAACTTATAGTGAATCATCCATGAAGGATATAATCTCTATTAATCATTATGGGATGTTCATTGAATCATACATAAGTGTCAGGGAAACAGATTCCATATACTATACAAAATCATCAGATTATGTTAGAGTGATAAAAAGAAAATAAAATGAACTTGAACAACGATACTAATTTTCAGTACCTTAATAGGGTCTCAGATTGAGATTTCCCTATGTGGGTGAATTGGGATACATAATGTCATATTTAATTTGAAAATGATTTATATTTAAACTCTCATTTCCCTAAATGGATATTATAATCTCAACCTTAAGTGTTAATATTTATGGACTTTTTGTTATTTTTTTGTATGTTTCAATTAGATGATCCACATTTTTTAGCAAATATAATCTTATAATATTGTCTATTACAGATAAATTCCATTTATATTTATTCCTACTTAAGGAATATTTCCCACTAGGGGTATCACTACCACCTCACTCTAAAAAGTATTTTTGATTGGGGATAAATCACATGTCCTATAATATATTCCAAACAAATGCCCAAAATTTTTATAGGACACTGGGTGGGACATTACTATGTAGGCACACTAAACATAAGATTAATTCTATCTAGATCATACTTTTAGGGATATTAATCCCACGTCATCATCCTAAGTGTAGTAATTTCATTATGGTTCTAATAATGTCCCCAACAGTTCATGACTTATGTAATGATCCATATTTATCAAACATATGTATTACATTTTTTTATATGAATACTCATTATATTAAACATACACACTCAAAAGGAACATAATGATTTAGTGACTTTGGAATCCTAAAAACCTAAACAACATTTCCACAAATGGACTATATCATCTCCCAGTGAGTTCTTCATTACTAGTAACCTTATTAGTAATATTATACTTAAAATCATTCATTATAACATTTATAAATAAAGAATAATATAGTGTTAAATAAGATTCCTTATCGGGATAAACATGTTAGATAATAATATATTAGGAGTATAAGTGAATGCAAACATGAGAATACAATTTGAGAAAAATACACTATTTAATGTAGATCATAAATATCAGTCATGGAAAAAATCACAAAATATCATAAGACAAGAATCATAATAGAATCAATGATTGGGTACCATGAGAACACAAAATAGAAATATGTAATATATTTTTGAATTTATATAATCTTAGAAAACCTTTTTCTTTTGTAGTTCAGGGCTCATTTCCAAGACTTTTATAGAACAATTGGTTTACTTTCCAGACCATCAAAGTATTCATACATCACTCCCAAGAATATCATTACGGATAGGGTCCCTTACTAAACTAGGTTCACACTCTATTCTAGACCTATTTTTCACATAAAATTTTATTCTCTTCCAAATTAATTAGAGGGAGGTATAGGTCCCACCAATCATAAAATAAAAATCATATATATTTGTGCGACAATATAATAAAAAATTATTTAAATATAAAGAAATGAAAATAACTAGTTTTTATACAACATTAATCACAACCTCTCTTATGAATAATAAATATGATTAGTTATCATTTTACCCTCACATTAATGCATGAACAATGAAAAAAGGAAGCGTGTTTCTAAGAATATGATCATGGTACATCTTTTGGAAGTGAAACGACTTTAATAAATATAATATCACCATAAAATTAAAAACAGAAAAATATTAATATTAATATTTCAATGGTTAGTTTACCTAGTAAATCATATAAACACTAGTGGTTATTATTTTTTATGAATAGAATTTTCATGAAAATATATCATTAAATTATTCTTGTTAAAATTACTATTTCCTTTTTTATATAACTTCTTAAAAATAAAAAAAATGAAAATTATTATGGAAATCATTTTCATTGAAAATATTTATGGAAAAGTTTAATGATAATGTTTAATCATTTTGTGTTTCTAATGGAGTTAAATTTCATTCAAGTTTTATACATTAATACAAATATTCCCTTATCATTTTTGTTAAAAGACAGAAGAAAATCATTTAGAAAAAAACCCAAATACTTAATTTTAAATGATTTTATGAAAAGTAACACAAGGTTAAAAATGTATTTAAACTATCATTTTATATTTGTAAAAACATATATATATAATATTTTCTAATATCAATGTTATCATAGAGAAATTATTTTCGACCAAATATTGAAATAAAAAGAATTTTTCTTAAACATATTCTTTTGTATTTTTATTTAACTAAATATTTGAAAATGAATATAAAACATGTATTATACATAAAGAACTATATTATAGGAAAGTAAATTAGTTCTTATAGAGATACAAATTATTTTTTGATCATTTTAAGTATAATAAAGAACAATACCTGTAAACTATGAGATTGTATCATGAAACTCTTGCATCATTTGGGACATAAAATAATAAGTCCCATGTAATAATAACATTAAAGGAAAAAAAATATCTTCATAATAAATAAATTCATTATATTACATGTAAATTTGAATTTATAAACACATCTTAAACATAGATAGTTGCATATCATAATGTATGTCTAAAATAAAAAATATTGAGACAAAAATACCTTACCAATTTGGTATCATTTAAACAGAAATACCATTAAGAGATAGATTATAAAATGGTTATGTAAATCCCAAAAAAATATGAGAATAATTATAAAATAAATTCATGGTAATTATTTACACTACATAAATAATATAGGTGATTAATATTTCATGTGTATCATAGAATTAAAAAAGTGAGATGAAAATCTCCTTCCATATGTCCCGACTTCCATTATACACGATCGAAACACATATATATAAAATATCATTTTATTATAAAAATA
Organism: Viscum album; assembly: GCA_963277665.1. Lineage (NCBI taxonomy): Eukaryota > Viridiplantae > Streptophyta > Magnoliopsida > Santalales > Viscaceae > Viscum > Viscum album. Next base: position 291,702,504 of record OY728148.1, on the reverse strand, counting down.
TTAAAGAACCATACAAAAACATACACTAGATAGATATATATATATATATATAATAACATATTTTATGCACTAATGGGCATTTATTTCAGGTTTATTGACAATTCGATGTAGCTTTTTATTAATATATGTTTTGATTATTATTTTTTTGGTCATCCTTCATTGGCCGTGGATCCATAATATCCAAAATAATAACCTTGATATAAATATCATATATATATATATATAATATATTTATTTACATTAATCCCTAAAAATTAGAGATAGAAAATGATATACATCGTTCATGGAGACGGTAGGTCGTACATATGCACAAAAAAATGTACCCCATTTTATCAATAAATAGAAAGAAAAAATTAATAAAATTCAATAAAAAAATAATTTTAGGTCATATATATTACTCATTTTTTATTTAAACCAATCCTCATTACCTTCCATATGGTACATGAATGAATCACAACGCTTCGTGAGCTGGTAGTACACTTTACACATGAGCAATGTTATCGTATTCCCATAGAGTGGAAAATAACAATGAATATGTCATATAGTATTTATAGAGGAATAAAAATAACATAATTATCATTTATAATTAATCAATTCATCATTATATCCAACTATTATAAGTAGTGATATAAAATAAAAAACACTAGTTTGCGAGAAGATAGTCCCTTATAGACACAAATGAAGATTTTGTATCCCAATTGATTGAAGTGGAGATGAATGTAGGTTAATTCAATAAAATAATAACATAATTTCATATGAAAGATTCTAGTTTTATTTTATCATAATATTATAATAAGGTTTTATGGAGGTAGATGTATAAAAAACATAAATGATCATTGAATAATGTCACTTATTCTTTGGGTAACCTCCTTATGTTTTCACAAAAAGCATTCATAGGATGTATTTATGATCAAAATAGGGATTCTAAGTTGATATTATGTAATAAAATATGGAATTTAGGTATTATAATTCAAAAAAAAATTATTTTATGTTTGAAGAAGAGAGTATAGGGGCAGCCTTTTATAATTGGGGGGACACACATCGTATGTTCGAAAAGAATAATTTGTAACCGCGTTTTTCATATTGGAAAAGATAAAAAAAATTAATAAATGTAAATTATTAGACAGTGTAATGTCTATTAATTCCTATATAATGTTTTTTTGAGATGTTTTAGGTTAATTTTAACCCTCACATTTTAATTTTTACAATAGATAAACCCATTTTTATTTTTAACACTCTAAATAATTTTTACTAGTTTTTAAAATTAATTAAGGTAAAAAATTACATTGAACATAATACATAATATAAATAATAATTATTATAAATATGTAATAAATTTTTTCAAATTATATTTACAAAATTCAGAATTTTTTATTTCATGTTTATTGCAGAGAAGCGACGAGAAACCAGATTTCCTTATAAAAAATATTCACATGATTAAAATGTTTTAATTTCAAAAATAAATATAAAAATGATTGAAATTTCTTAAATTTAATTATTTTAAATATAATTTAAATAATTAAACAATTAATAACATTTTGAAAAATGAGCCTTATAAATTCATTAAACGAAACAGAAGCTCTAAATAAAAACTATTATTATGCCTTATTAATTGAAAAAGTTATATTTTTAGAAAAAATAGAAAATTAAACCAAAGATCTATAAGAAATGATGTGTTGAAAAATGTATATTATTTTAAAAAATCAATTTATTATATTTTTTTAATAAATATTTTATTATTATTCACTACATATATACTTGTTTTGATAAAATATTATTTTTAAAACATATAAGGAATTCATTGATAAGTAAGTACTTTTTTATCAATATGTTTTCATTATATAAAACCATTATGAGTTATATTTTAAAAAAATATTCCTATTCATGACACCGTTTTTAATATCAATGTAATAGTGATCATGATTGAATATTAATAATATTTTCTCATCACTCATTAATAATTAATGTTTCTTGTAACACAAGTTATCAATGAAATTTAATCAATTCGAAGAAAAATTATTAATAAAAATTTAGGCATGTTAAATTATACCCCCCCCCCCAAATAAATTTATCCCTCAAAATTTTATTACTTCAGTAAAAACTTATAGAGATACTTATACCTCATCATTGCTTAAGGTTCTAACATATCTTATTTTAAAAGGTGTTTTCAATGAAATTTTTTTACTTATTTAATAGTCTTAATTCATAAAAACATATAGATTTAATCCACCTCATTTTTTAATTATAATATTCAACTTTTTCTATAGATATGACATATTAGTTCAAATCATTTAACGATTCACATATGTACATCACCATGAAATATACAAGGAACTCATTTTTAAATTGAGATTTGTTTGGTGGAAGCACAAACTCATAAGCTATGGATCTGATATGATAATGAATTTAAATGGGCACGATATACCAGGGGTTTTATTCACATTCTGTTTAATCTCATAATCTCTTTTATATAGAACACTTTATAAATATATTTTCAATAAATTAAAACTCTAGATCACTTTGATAATTATAAGAAAAACTTATCTATAAAATTTATCTTCCCCTTGTTTATTGTTGAATAAATCTAACTTCATCTACCATTTCATTTGATTTCTCATGTCCAAATAGAATTATATCCCTAACATAATTCCTACATATAGGATCTCTACACCTCTTTCCATTTAGTGCTTCATAAGGATCCATCTATATTCCTTTTTAAAACCTACTATTTAATGATGACCTTATGAGGAGAAAGTGTTAATACCAACCATCATATAAATTTAGAGAAAAACATATCAATATATCTTCTAGGGGTTTATTTTTTATCTTATATCATCAATCAACCTAAATAAGTTATGATGTGATGAGTTACAAGTCTATATCGAGAGCTTGATGATGAACTTCTCCAATAACATCATGTTGAAAATTGAATCCAGATAGATATAATTGAATGTGGTAATCCATGAAATTTTACCACTAAATTAATATAAATTCCAGATTGCTGATCCAAAGATAAATATTCGTTAATAGTGATGAAGTTTACTAACATTGAGAGTTGATGGACTAAAATACAAATAACATTGTTCCCTTTAAAAGTTTTGTGGAGTTTAAAAACATTGTTCCCTTTAGTATGTTTGTGGAGTCTGATGATAGAATACTTGGTAATATATTCCCATTTCAATTATGGTTTGGGAAATGGGAACAAAAATCTAGTATATTTTTTCTCTCATCCATAATTTTATAATATAACTTTAATTTTGATAAAAACATAATGATATATCTCTTCATACAATCTATTTGAATGTAATATTTCAAATCTATATACCTACTAAAAATTACAGGATGAATAGATAATGAAAAACATTGAGAGTACAACAAAAATCCTCATCAAATATTTTTTTTTCAAAACACATATTATGTTCTTGAAAATTAACATTATATTTGTATCATGGTGAATCTTAAGAAGATTTCTAACCTTATTTTGTTTCTATAAATCATCCTTCTACACCTCTTTAATCATCAGATAGATGACTTTTTTACATTAAATTGATAAAGAAAATATTTCTATCATTTCATAATGATTTCCAGTTCCATCATTTGAAAATCATTAAATATTGCATCCTTTCTATTCATCATCATAGTCAAGTTAGCATGATCGTATTAATTCAACGCATCAGACACCCTGATCACTTTCCTATGGTAGTGATGTATTGATCTGTATTAATCAATAATCATCTCAGATCACCTTTTCTATTGCATATTCAACTACGTCGGTTTAATATATATATATATTAAAATTGTTTGATTGATATATATATATATATATATATCAACATTCCTCTATAAATATAACACCTCGATATCTTTAGCGTAAAAATTACCATATATATCTCTAAATCAGGACTTGGTTTGTTATTTTCAAGATCCTCCAATTATCATGTGGCATAAGCTATGACCATGAATTTCCACATAGGAATATAAACCAATCCCATATTTGGTGTATCACTATAGATTAAATCCACTAATCCACTATAGGGTAATGTTAGAATATGTTTGCTGAAAAATGTTCTCCACAGTTCCATGAAATGATTCTCACATTCTTATTTCCTATAGAATGTGGATCCCATCGATGTTAACTTAGTTAGTTGATTATATAGAAATAAAATATTCTACTAAAACATAGGATTATATACAAATATACTAAGAAAACTATCAATCATAGTCACGAGGGATAGTCTAGGGTATCATTCAATATCCACTTTCATTGATGGATCTATAGATATACCCACTCCTGAGATTACATGACCAAAAAATGAATTAATTTTCACATAAAATTCTCACTTTTAAACTTTCTATTATAGTTTATCCGTCTATAGAATCATTAGTACAATTATTAAGTGATGTTATTTCTCTCTGTGCACTTATAATTTATAAGAATATAATCTATAAAGAATAACAAAAACTAATTAAGGTAATCTCTGATGAATATTTTCATTAAATAAATGAAGATAGTGGGGAATTTTTAAGATAGAATAGAATCTATAGATATAAATATTGTCCAGATGTTTTACAATATGATTTATTTTGTATAGACACTTAATTGAACCTCAAATGATGATTACCAAAACAATTTTAAATCTTGGAAAATAATTGATCACTTGACAATTGGTCAAATAGGTCATCAATACAATGTTAAGGTTATGTATTCTTGTTCTTGATGATGTTCAAATCTAGATAATCAATATTGAGTCACATGTAGTGATAATTGATTTAATAAAATTAATGGACGAACTTAAAGGGGACATAGATGGATGAATGAATACCTTTTCCATTTTCTCAAAGAGTTTCTTCTTCAATTCTCATATATCAATATGGTACATTCTATATGGAGTTATTATAACATATTGGGCACCAAATATGAGTTATAATATGAACTAAAATCATTTTTTGGAGGAAGGGCTGGATATTTTTATGTAAAGATATAAAAAATTAGTTCACAATATGCATATCATCCATTTTGTGTTTCTCCCCAACCATATAAGATAAAACCACATTTTAAATGGAAATAAAGACCCATTAGATGGGAGTGATGTCCATAAAAAGTTCATATATTTATTTAAAATGATTGATAATCATTTATTAGTTTAAAATATAAAAAATGAATTCTATTCCTTGAAAATTTATTGGGGATTTATGTAATAAAATCCAATAAATTTTTAAGATAACATCAAAAACAAAAACAGTATGAATGAAAAAAAATCATAGGAATCACATTCCAACAAACATCAATCCGAGTAGAATCATATACTTAAGATGCAGTCATCATAACATTAGGGTTTCACTGATGATTATGTGTCTAACCATTTTGGTGGAATATTTAATCCCATATAAAAATATTTTGACTTAAAAAACTGAGTAGATACATTCTAAAATTAGATATTATCAGTTCCAAAGAGGTTAGTATTGGTACCTTCCACCAAATCATTATCACATCCCTCGTTAGAAATACAGATCACCTGATATTTCCCCTTTTCCTTTAGATTTTTTTGTTTATTATGTTGATCCTCATCATTAAACACTATATTTATGAACTAGTTAGCATAGTTATAATACTCCATTCATCTGAAATAGTGAAGTATGGGTGTTGTATTGTGTGGAGCCCCCAATATATTTGCATAATTAGATAACATTTCCACAAACATCAGAATTCAATTACATGATGACATTATTTTACATACATAAAACATTTACCAGTCCCCTAAATTGAATCTCCTCTATGTTTTCATTCACACTATGAGAAAAAATGAAGGGAAATATTCATCTATCAATTGTATTTTAAGCTTGTTTTAAACTCCGTCTTATTTTTATACCAAATACAAGAGATTTATGGGTAAATAAAATATTCATTTTAACCTTGATATAAGATCAAATGATTTATACATATCTACAAAGTCCATTAGGGATAAAACCCTTTGTAGAATTAGTTATAAGCTACCAAATAAATAATCAACCTTATATTCATATAGGATGATAATGACAATAATCAATGTCCCATGTCTTGTAAAATTTTCTTTATAGGTTGCAAGATATTCATCATATTTATTCTTTAGATCAATTATTTCCTTATTCCTATTTAAAAATTAGTTATAGGAATGTACTTATTGAAATATATTAACATAAAATCATCCAACTATATAGAGTAAATTCCATCAACTTCCCTTGTATTCTTGATGATAGTCCACCATAAATATGCATAGAAATCAAAAGGATAAAAATATAAAAGTAATTTTTAATTATTAAGTATTTAGAGCGTAGAAAGTATCTTTTCAAAGGTAAAATTGTTTATCACCACTACTCTTTGATTATTGCATCCACTGAAATAAGTTTGATGCTTCCTCATTATGGTCTCAATGGAATATTGGTCCTTCTATTTCTCAGTTGTAATTTAATAATGAATCATTGAATGGGAACTTTGTGAGAGCATATTAGAGCATTTATTTATCTTCACTACCAATGTGTTTGCTTGATCAGGACAAAAACCATATCATTTTCTATCTCACCGGCATTGACATTGTTCTTTTGAGATCTTCCATTTAAAAAACAATCAAAAATAGTTTAAGTAACAATAATCATACCTGGGAACCACAAAACCATGAATCATAATTTTTCATATATCTAAACCAAGAAAACATATTAATATAATACAACTAATCTTTATCTAATATCATTATTAGTCCACATTTATTTAACCCCTTTCTTATAGTTTGTAATGATTTGGTGAATTCCCAAACCATTTCCTTTTTGAATATCATTCTAGGTGTGAAACAAAGACTATTTTCATGCCCCAAATGATCATAGATTACAACTCAATTTTACATTTTGAGAGTTATTAAGCTTAATTATATTCATTCCATGGACACAATCAGTTGTAGTATCCAAAAATTAATGTAATTTTCTAAAACCACTCAACCTGTCACTGAACAAAATACTATAAATGTTTATTATACTTTTAATCAATGGTATTTTTATCCTTAGGGATATCACTAATTCTTTCGCATCCTTCTTTGCAAATGTTCACAAAACCTATCTTATGATACTATCTAAAATGTATAAAACATGTCATACATAGATATTACTAATTATTAGAATAATATTCATTACAATACTCATAAACACAATTAAGGATTGTAAAGGTATAATGTCTTTGTAAACATAGTCCCATAAACCACATGGAAATATGATAGCTACAACATCTCCTACTATGTTCTTCTTAAATATCACCCTTTTGGACATATCAATAATAATAACTATCAAAATAATCTGTGGAATGTAAATATAATAAAGGGAGAGGTATGTCACATGGTATGGGTAAAAAAATGAGATATCAACATATCATGAGTGTATGGGTATGATATAATGAGGATATCATTTGAAACCCACAAATTGAATATCATAGATCATAATATCTGTTAATTAAATACATCATGGAATTAAATAAGACATGAATAAAAAAGAAGAAGTGAACATAAACCATGATAGCATAACATTAATATAAGGCATATATTTCTAAAAAATATACAATCCTAGATAATCATTATTTTAGTATTTAACGTCTCATTGCCAAGATTATCATTTTTGAATGGGTTCACTTCCAAAACCATTATATTAGTCAATGTTCACTCCCAAGACAATCATAATGAATTGAGTCCCTTATTGAACTATTTTCACTACCTGTTCTAGTACTACTTATCTAATAATATTCCGATCCTTACCCAATTCATTGGACGAAGATATAGGTTCCACTAGTCACTATATAAAAACCATACCTATCTATAATGAATGATTATAAAATATAAAATATATCATAACTTTTGAAAAGATATTGTTCTCATAAACAATTCATTATGACATAACCTATAAAAAATAAATAGGTTTCATAATCATTTCCTCATTTCATAAAACCATAATTCATTAGAATATAAATTTTTTTGATAATAATTTTTTGAGGGTATAACACATGGAAGGAAAAAATGACCAATAAAGAAATATTAATCATAAAAGCAATCCATTCATATGAATAATAGGAATTGTATCATTGTATTATATCCCTAATAAAATATTATTAACACCAAATTTTATTTTCATTAATTAATAGAAATTATATAATGAATAACATTAAACTATTTTTGAAGGAAGTAAAATTTTAATTTTCATAAAACATATTTAAAATCTTAAATAATTTCAATTATTTATGAAAAATATTTACCTTTAAAATAATAATGAAGAATTTTAATGGAATCATTAAAAAATTGACTGGACTTAATGGAATAGATTTTGGTTCATACCATGAACATTAAAATATATACTACTATCACATTTTTTGTAAATTCAAAAGCACCTCTTTAATAGAATCCATATAATTATTATTATAAAAAAACTATGAATATTCAAAAAATCATAGAAATTAAATTAAAAAATCTTAATATATTTTCAAAAACTGCTTTAAAAAAATTTATTCCCAACATGATATATATGAATAATCATTTTAAACCAATGAGAGAAATAAGAATGATTCATTAAAAAAACAGTCGTAAAAATTATTAAATACATAAAGAGAGAGAAAATATGAGAGAACATGTATTATCTATAAATAACCAAAATATATGAAAAAATAAGATGTTTTTATGTGTTAGATAATAATTATTAATCATTTGAATTATTGTTATGAACAATATCAAAATCTGAGGAGATTGTATCATAAATCCCTTATGACATTGGTAACATTAAATCATAATCCACATGAATAAATAAATTTGAATATTTTAAAAAATAAATATAATAATTAAAAATATGGTATTGTATGACAAATTTTTTGTTATACACATCATCCCAGAAGATAGGCTCACAACATAACGTATGTGTCAAATAAAACAAATTGAGTAAAAAATCCTCACCACTTTGGTCTCTTCTAAACTGCAACCAACATGTAAGAGATATCCAAGAATGGATAATGAAATCCACCTATATTTAAGTAGATTAATCCTAAATTACATTCTTGGGTAGTATATACATAACATAAATGATATATGTGGTAAATATGGTGTGTGTATCCTGGAAGTAAAAAGTTTGATAAAAATCTGTTACATTAAGTCTTATATAGCTCCACTCATATTAAAACCGACAATATAAGTTATATAATTTTATTATAATCATATTAAATAAAAAAATTTACGTATATAAATTATTATGTATATGATATACATAATTCCATTTATGAATTATTTATTTACATTACTATGTAAAGGTCATGTTTCATGATATAACTGCTTTGTTTTTCAAGTACATTTTAATTTTTTAGTTTTTTTGTCCATACAACATTTTTAGTGGTTCATATATCAATATAATGTAATCCATGACATATATGTAATATATATTTTGGGTATATTTATTTATATTAAACATAAAAAATTATATATTTAAAATAAAAAACATCATTCACGGATACAGTATATCGTACGCATGCATAAACTATATTTCCATTTTATCAACGAATTGAAAAAAATTATATAATAATATACCATTATATAACCATAATTATTTCATATATAACACAATTTTTTATTAAATTAATCCTTACGACATTCTATGTAAATCTTGAATGAATCATATCGCTTTGCGAAGTGGTAGTTCTCAATACACATGAGCGACATTATCTTATTCTGACAGAATGGTAATAAAGATGGGATATGTGATATAAAAATTAATTAAGAATAAGAATAATATCATTAATGTAATATAAAAACATTTATTAATTATTATATATAGCTATTAGATGTGGTTATGGAAAACAAATAACCTCGGTTCGCAAGGTCATAACGTGTCGTAAACAAAAATTGATGACTTAGTATCCCATTTGATGGAAGAGGAGGTGCATATATATTAATATATTAATATAATAACATAAAATAATATGATATATATTTATAATATTATTATTAATAAGAGAATAATATTTGAAACATGTGGATTAAGAAATAAAATTTAAACACTCATTGATGAATGTTAAAACTTAATTGGGTAACATCCTTAGGGTTGCATCACACACTAGTCTAGATTGGATTTATGAAAAGAATAAATATTAGATCAATATATAATGGAACTACAGAGTGGATTTTGTTAGCTCATGTCCAAACCAAATGGATTGGGAAGTTTGAATAGGATATGATAGGGGTGGCATTTTTTAATTGGGGAGATGACATAGTTGGAAATTTTGAAATTAATTTATTATAGCCACATTTTTTATCCCAAGAACCCCCAAAAACGAAACATTATAAAAAAATGATGATAAGGTATAAATATGTCTATGAAATAATTTTTTAAAACGTTTTTAGTCATTTTAGTCTTAATATTTTTTAGTTCAACACCATATTATAACCATTTTAACCATAACCATGGTAAATAATTTGTGTAATCATAGTATTAATTATAGTAAACAATTGTGTTGAATATATTATATAATATAATTTTTTATTATTTTTAATATGAGATCAATTTATCCAATTTCCGATAACATAGGTGATAAATTTTTTATTTCAAATTAAACTGGTATACATGAAGAGAAAGTTGTTTTCCAAGGAGTATATGTTTATACGATTAAATTTTTTTTATAAAAAACATTTATATGAAAATGATTAAAATAAATTAAATTTGATAAATTGATATAAAATTTAACTATTTTTACCTTTAAAACCATTTAAAAAATGCATCATTATATATTATTGAAACCAATTGACAATTTTTAACAAAACACACTATTTTTCACTATTCATCAGGAAATTAATATTTTCAGAAATATCATTAAAATTTACCATAAGAATATCTTGAAAAGATTAATTAAAAAAATATATTTAATTTTCTATAATTTGAGATAACAATTTTATAATTTTTTGCAATTGAAATAAAAAATATTTTTTTAGAAAATGTAATTTTAGAATTATATAAAGACTTTACTGAAAATTAATTACTTGTTTATCAAAATGTTATCATTATATAAATACATTTTAATTGATATATAATATGTTTTTATTACTACTCATCCCAACTTTTTCAACATATAGGTAATAATGGTTGAGATTAAATAACAATATTAATGGTTTATCATAGTTTCTTAAAATAGTGAGTTACCTGTAACACACGATATCTGGAAAATTGAATTTATTCAAAAATAATAATACCTAAAATCACATGGTTTTGAAACATATGGATAGAATAATTACCTCCATATGATACTACATATATAATTTACATATGGCCCCTCTATCACAATGTTATTTTCTTTATCTCATTACCAAATTATTTTTTTCCTAAATAGGTGTCACTAACCATCACGGTGTCTACATCTACCAAACATAGAAAAGGACATATGATATGGGGGAAAACATTGGGATTATAATCCATTTATATAATTCACCATTACCATAGCTGGGATTGTGTGTGACACTATAACATAGTCTCGCTAGTCATAAGTGTGGTGGCTTTTTAATCACGCTAGAATGGTTGTTAAGCCAGTGTCATAAGACCATTGAATGGAAATGTTTTTATGGTTTTATAAATATCACCCTAAATTCATTTCCTAATCATAAATTATTCCAATAAAATATTTAAAATATTTTGGGTTTTATTATGTCCACTCAATTACCAAAATTATATCTGATTTTCACAATCACATCACATTATTCCTCTATATAGACCACTACACACTAGGGGGCATACTACAACCTCAGTCTGCAAAGGCCTTGTGATAGCGGGAGAAATTAAATGAATTATAATTCATTGTGAGAAATATCACATTATTGATGTGGTTTTTATGATGTGAAACTACATTTGTGATTCACTACAAACAGGATTGGTGTCAGCTAGATAACACCATTATATATGTTAAGACTATATAATGATCTCTATAGTTGCCACTTATTTAATATTCATACAAATTATATATTCTTACAAACATAAACCCCATAAAATTTTCGTATACTCTATTTATTTCTTCAGTTTCCATGATCTCTTTAATCATTTCATCTCATTCACACACATGGGGATCGATGGATTGGATATAACCAAATCTATCATAATTTCTCTTTTTTCAACAATATTTGTCTTCTATATAAATTTTCATTGAAAATTTTCATTTTATATATAATATAATTTTAAATAGCTGGTAAATATATTTTTATTCTACCTATTAATTTACAAAAAATAATTTTATATTTTTTTTAATAGGTTGTTGTTAAATTTATAAAATTTCAGAATGTAATTAAGTAAACACCTAATTTGGGATACTGGAGATGGGGTTTCTAAAGGTGGTTTAAAAGGAAGATTAGTAGGACCCATGGGAAAAATATTTTTATATAATATATCTTCTACATAAATTATGATAAATGTAACACCCTAAGCTTCCATGGTACGCTTCTGTTTTAGTAAGACAATAACATGTTTTGTATGTAACTTTGAATTCTAACACACCACAACCACTCAAACTAGCAGTTATGAATAGTAATACCCAATTTTTGAAATTTTATGAATTTTTTTCTTTCAAAATTGTCTTCATTTTTGGATTAAGAATATTGAAATTAGCCTAGGGTGATTTTTTCATATTTTTCAAAAAACTTTCAATTTTTGATGAATAGTGAAAAACACGGATTTATTGGTTAAAACTGGATTTTAATTTAAATAATTATTTATTTTAATTAAATTTTTTACATCAAAATAGATACATAATAACTATATAAGTTCAATGTAATTTGTTGAAGTCAATATATAATAATTTTAAATATACAAAAATTTTATTGAACTTTTTACCGTCTTTTACCTACCTCTTAGGAGTATTTACAAATTTAAAAAAAACATAATTTTACCACATCTATGAGTTTAATTTTTAAAATCCGAAAGATATGGTTAATATCAAGGAATAAAATTTTATTTAATAAGATAAAAATTATTTTTGGTGAATAGTAACTTTTTACTTTTATTTACCACGGTTAAAAGTAAATAGGGTTATTAAGGGTAAACAGGATATTATTATTAACCTAACAAATGACTTTATTTTATAGGATAAGTATAATTCGACCAAAAAATACCTTACAAATCAAATATGAACCACTTTGGTCCACAGGGATTAGATTAGTACAGTTATTATTATTTTATTTAAAAAAGAGTTAAAAAGAGTTAAAATCAAATTTTAATAACTAAAACATTTTTAATATAGGGTTATACATAAGATAAATTCAACTATAAATATTATTTATATATATAAAAATATTTCATACATGATGTTATTTTATTTATACTTTTTAGTTATTAAAAAATTTAAATTATTTATCTCACAATGATGATGGAGTAATAAACTAATTAATGAAATATTAAAATAATTAACATTATAAATATCCAAATAAATGTAATTTTTGACCTTTTATGAATTAAACATATATTCTAGGTTAATATTACATATTAGGGTTAGTTAGACGAATTTTCTTTCGAAATAATAATGCTGTTATGAATTTAGATAAAACAAAATACCAAATAGTGTCAAAATTTACATAAAAGAGGTTTTAAAACTAATATTATATTATTAATTGATATTTTATTCCAAAAAATCTACGGTTTGTCCAAGGACATATATAATGATAGTTGTATCATTAATGAACCACTTGGGGTTCTTTTGGAAGTATATAGTATGTTTATTAACCATATAATATAAAAATACAAAGATACATGGTAAATGTAAAACTATTTAACCAGGAGTTAAATATAAACGATAAATTTATATAGTGATACAAACATGTCTAAAACCTATTGGTTGAGTGGTTTTGGACCCATACCAATCGTAGACTTTAAATAATCCATTTTGGAGCCATTATTAACCAAAAATGATTTTGTTATAAAATAATATTTTTAGTTTTTCATATGTTTCCCCTACCCCTCTTATAAAAGGGCACTCCCCCTTATCTCTAATTCACTCTTTCAAAGCCTTTGGATCGTCCCAAATCTGCCCAAATACCCTCTCAAATATCATCCCCTCATCTTAGAGGCATTACTTTAGTCATAAAGCCAACCTATGGAGCCCTTTTGATCAAATCAAAAGGAAGAAACCGAAGAAGAGGTAAATATTTCATCACCTCTTTGAAGTTCCATTATTCTTACACATCCTTTTTCTTTGTTGTTTCCATTATAAAATAATAAATCCAGTATCTCCTATATACTGTGATGTTATTATAAATATGGTACAACCATATTCATTATTTTATCCATCCTTTTAATGACATGTAACCATGTGTGCGTACCTATGGCTTACCATCTCCACATCGTGGTGTAATTGTTATTCAATTCATTATTATTTGTATGGATATAATAATGATGTTTAATTTATTAATATAATAAATATAACATGATAATTATTCAATATATATGATATAAATTCCAATTGTATATTATGTTAGTATCAAAAGAATGATATTGCCACTCGTGCGTACATACGGATTACCATCTCCATGAACGCGATGAGATTAATTCCCCATCATATCCATTCAAGAATAATTTTCATTAGATTATTAAAAATAATGTTTAAAGACATGATATAATTATGGATATGAATACGATGCATCCCATATATAAAAAATAAGACCCACATAATAAATAATATAATGGAAAAAGAATCTGTTGACACCTGTAACAACGATAATACGATGATATAATTAACAAAGAACTGATAAAAGAACATTTATGACATCATATTAATTTATATTATTTTTGTATAATTTGAAAACAATCATCTCACCATTATACAAGAGGTTACCCTAACCTCGACCAAGGAAAAGTACAAGGTAAGGGTTAATTTACAATTTCTCCATTATCAGAGGATGTTTAAACATAATTATCTACTAGGACTTCTTTATCATCGACATCCATGTTTCTTAAAAATTTATTTCAAAACATTATTACAATTTTATAAACTATGGGTTAAAGATATTTATACCCATGTTTTAATTTTTATAAGATGCTTATAAAGGAATCATTCTATTGTCTTCCAAACATGGTGCTTTTTAACATTTTAGACAAAATTAAGGTAAGAATGTCTTTTTTTAACTAATGTGGCGGCTTCCACTATTTTCTGCGGTTATAAAATCGTTGAAGCTTTCCTTACAAGCTTATATAAATATTTTAAAATTAAATATTTTCTTTATAAATTATGTGACACTTAAATGATATCAAAATAGAAAGAGTTATTTCGCTTAATAAGGTATTGATTTCATTTATGTCAATATCCTTTGATGGATTTTAAGTTTATTTGAATTTGATTTAGTATGATACAATACTTCCATATTGTATTGAAGGTTTTATGATATGTTTGACTATGGATGTGTTATTTTTATACAATTCATGGATTATTGATAATGTATTGGCATTGCGTATGATATTTTTGATATGAATGTTTTTGTTATGTTTAAACAATTTCTTCTGTTGAATTTAGTGGACTTAGTATGTGATGGGTAGAGCCCACTATAGCTCTTCGACGCATCGGTAGGACTCATGAGACAAACTAGTGTCTTGGCATAAGGCCTTAACAAAATATTATTTTTATTCTTGGAACAAGGCCTTGACTATGTGGTAATGTATGTCTGGAATTATGCATTCCCTCATTATGGAAGTGGTTATTGATATTGGATGTGATTATTTGGCTAGTAGAATATCCATGTGAATAATTAAATGGAATTATTTCATTATATTTTTTCCATGTTATGCTAAAGTTCAAGTTTAAAAGGCTTTTGTTTTAGTTATACATTTCCTTAAATGTTTATGCTTATTTATGAATGTTTCCGGTATATTGATATCCTTATTAAGCATCTGAGCTCACCCCTTTCTATGTTTTATTTTTTCTAGGATGTCAAGAAGTATTCCAGGACTAACCTGCAGGGATAGTCTAAGGAGATATGAGTGTGGAGTATGGAGACTATGTTGTAGTAGTTTTTTACTTTATGATGAATGTAAGACTTATGAATGTATCTAGTGTTTCAAAGGCTACTAAACTAATTGGTCTTTAGAGACTTGATCTTTTGTGATCATGCCAATGTTATGTAATGATGCACCAACTCTCGGTAACTAGTGTAAGGGAATTACAATAAATCCTTTATAATTTTTTTAAATTTAATGTACTTTTCGAAATCTGGTAAATGGTTTAATTTTCATGATGATTATAAAATGATTATGTTTGTACAATTATTTAGATACGGAACCCAGTGGAACAAAGGGAATCCAAAAAAACAGACATTGTAAATGTATGTATTTCCATTATGAGTATGTCAATATTACTGGTGTTTTAGTAGAATAGACTCTAGCCATATTGGGTTAGTGGTCCCTATATATGACCAAATAACTTGATCACAAAAAGAAATATGATTCTTTTCAGTAGAGCGGAATGATGTTGGACAACTTTACAAGACAACAAAAATAATAAATTAATTAAACTAGAAATTCATTTTAGTTTTTAAATCGATCAACACCCATGAAATGTTATTTTTTGATATGGTAATAAATTAATAGAAAATTATTATTCTAGCAATTAAATGTTTAAATAGTGATCTATTAAAATAGTGTTCATTGATATAGAATACAATACTGGGAGAAGAGACGGAATGTATAGAATGAATAAAATTATTGCAATTTTATATAATAAATACTTTATATGGGAATAATGTGATAATATGGGAAGGAAATTTATTAATATAATGTACAAATTAAAGGTAAATATTAATATGTATGAGTCTAACATTACTATATTTTCAATGCATGTTGTGTAATACATTAGTGATCCCAACGGTATGATTTAATTTTTCATTGATGGTTCTATTAAAATCCTTCAAAATGACTTGAATTCACAATAATATTTTTCATTTGATAATATGGTATCACGTTCTATTATGATATAGGATAAATTATTTTATGACTTATATTTTCAAAATAAGTCAATGAGAGAAAAATATTTCTATGAACAATGAAAAAAAATTCAATAAAGAATAAAAAAGGAGGATAGAAATTGTGAACATGTGAAAATTAAGGTGTTAAATATCTCAAAAATTATTATTGGGAATGTGAGATAATTACATGTTCATATATAAAATAAATATTAATCACGAATTTAACAGAATCAAATAATCCACTAATATCCATTGCTTCAACTATAAAGATATGAGTGACTATTCGAATCAATTCCCAAATAACAACATATTACCATGATAATTTAAATAGAGAATTTTTTTGATGTTCCCTTAGTGTATTATAAAAATATGAACAACATGGGAATCACTTATGAAACATTCTTAAGACTCTAAATATATTTGATAAATTTACCATGTGCGAATCTTGTATTTAAAACGTTTATTTTAAGGTAAATTTATAATTATAATGTAAAATATTCAGTGATACTAATAAGGCATGTTAAACCATTACCATTTTATATTACCTTTATTGTATTTATATGAATTTAATTAATTGTTATTATAGTAATTGTTTTGTAAATATATGTTTATAATGTAATTAAATTTTATCTTCAATATTTTGACGTGTTTCAGGATTTAATGACTAATGATGATCCCTGGGTGTTTTTATTGAGGTATTTGATATATTTCCTATCCAGTTATTTGTTTAATTCTTTATTATAATTTTTCAATTCTGATAATATTTTTGGATTTATTACATGGAAATAATTATGAGGAATAACTAGTTATGAAATTCTTCAAAAACACATCCATTTAAGAAGTCTCATTATCCCTTACCACATAATTTTATTGATTCTTCTATGAATATCTTATTGTTATAAATTATCACTTTTAAAATGTGATGAATTTTATGTTTGAAGATTATTTTATAAAAATATATATGAAATATCATATATGTAATTGATTGAAATCAAGTAACAATATTTTCTTATAATTCCTCAAACCCATAGAATTAAAAATAATGTTCTCATGTTCTGGCTGAATGTATATCCTAAATATCAAGGAATTATTCTAGAAACACAATAAAATTTGGATTAAATACAATGTTACACATATATTTTAAAAAAATTGGACTTAAAATAATAAGTAGCATAGTGAAAACCATTATAATGGAATCCTTTAAAAATCTATTATTAGGTCATGATATGTTCAAAAAGAATTAAAATTGTGAGAACATAATTTTTATAACAATATTGAATATCACATCAATGCATTTTAGTTTATTATTTCTATATACTAAATCATGTGATTAATTTAACACCGAGCATAAAAAAACCCTGATAAACATTAAACTTTTGTGGGATAAATATGACCATTATAACATTGCCATTGAATTGAGGGATTTTTTAGGAGGAACCACATTATAAAAGATGTGTATAATTTTTTCCCTATTAGAAATATATTTATTATTTACCATAAAATAATTTTTAAATTTTGAATGATAATAATTGAAATCATTTAATGTTAAGAATAACTAATGTTTAAAAGGTTCACATTACTACAAACGTGATTTTTTCTATATATTTTTTCAATTAAACTAAAATTTTATAAATTTTAGATTATTAGTTTTATAAAAATGTATATATTTTTAGATTATAATGTATTATTTATATTTTACTGAATTTTTTCAGATTTTACCAAAATAGTTGATTTTTCAGTGAATAGTAAAAAATAAATATTTTAGAAATAACGTCACATTTATGGAATTATTATTCTATATGAATAACATGAAATTTTATTAAATTTTTTTTAAGACATGTATATTTAATAATAAAATTGATTATATTATAAATATGACATTGAAAATATAAATCTATTTTTGAAATTTCAAAAATCATAGGAATTTATAATTTAAATTTAAACAAATATTATATAATTTTAGTAATCACAACTATACATTCATATATGGTTTGGTTTTAATGAAATTTAAAAAAATTATCAAAAATAATCTAATTATTTCAATGTGAATCAATATTATCATTGATTTTTTTTTTGTAAAATCATTTCTATTTAAAAAATGATATCTTTTTTAAAAGTGGGATTAATTTCATTTTTAGAACATTTGATAAACATAATATCTAATAATAAGGTTAATTTAATTATAAAAGAATTATTATATATTTAGAGTCCCCAAAAAATAATAATATTTAATTATTTTTATTTAAGTTTTCATCTTAATTTAAAGTTACCAATGTAAAAATCTATCCCCTTATAGAATGTTAAAATGGGAAAAAATGTTTAAAATAAATTTATAACGAATTATGGTAAAAAACATGAATTAATATATTTTTTTAAAACAATAACCTTATATTATAAAAAACGATGATAATTTGGAGCCGCATCACTTGACTGGGACATATATTATGAAATAAAGTATCAATTATTTATATATTTTCTGCCCACCTCACTTATAAAAGAGAACAACCTCTTTACACATCTCAAAACCACTAAAAGCACATATCATAACTAATACAAAACAACATAACTTTTTAAATTTTTTAACCACTTAATTATGGTTTCATTGTTCTCAAAAAACAACATCAACATGGATTATGGTGTAATTCAAAGGAGATTATTGAAAGATGGGTTATATGATAATATTGAGATTTTACAAGTTATTTTCAACTTAAACCTCATATATTTATACAATAACAACATTAAAATATTTAAATTAGTTAATTTGATATCAGGATATGTTTTTATGTTAATTTTATATCCATATTCTATCTCCCTTAAAATATTTGGAAAATGATGACATCGCTCGTGCATACGTACAGAATTCTATCTCCACAAAGCGACATGTATCATTTTTCATCATAAACTCATGTGAATGGTTATAAATATATAATTAATTAATATATATGATATTTATGGTATAATTATGATTCTATATTATATATCATCTAAAATCATACTCATTAGTGCATTGGAAAATGATAAAATAGATTGTGTGTATGTGTGGACAACCACCTCTACAAACGATGTGATTCAATATTCATTACATTTTTACATGAGTGATAAAAATGATTTATTTTTTTTATATATGAAACATCATTGAGATTTTAATATTATTTTCTAAATATTAAAAATCATAAATATTTATTCCTTTCCAAAAATTATGAAAATAAAAATGTCATCATTTGTATATATAAACCAACTTCTCCATGAACAACAAATTTTATTTATCTATTAATTCCATGAATTATTGAATATAAAATGAAATAGAATTAAAAAAAATTTCATTAAGCATAGTATTAAAAATTTTATATGATGTTACTAATTCATAACAGCTTAAACAATGTTTAGAAACACATTTTATGTTTGGAATAATTGACCGAACCACATAAACTGGTTGATGTAAACAAGACATAAAAATCTAATTTATTCCAATTTATTTTTAAAGTAATAAAAGATATTAAATATTTAATAATATGTTTCTTTATAATATATTTTTAAAAGTTAAATTGATTATTTGGAAGTACATCATGTGTCTGACCAAGAAGTAATCAGGGGTAATGGTTTTTCATCTCAATTAAATGCCATAATGAATTTTTTTTATTAAGAACCTAATTTCATGTATAATGGGTATATAATACCCCTATAAAATCTTATATCTTGAATTAATCATTATTTAGGGAATTTAAACTTGCAATTTTAGTTTTCACAATTAAAGTGTTCTAATTCAAAATTTATTAATATCGTAAGTGATTATTTTTAAATATCACTCTTATTCAGAATTTTTATTTATAAATTTCTATTAGAATAATTATATGATATTTATTTATTAAAAAAATAATATTTTCTTCTCTTATGGTTATTTATTTGGATACCATTTTCTCTTACAATATTTCCCCTGTTTGGTACTAAAAAAGTCGAAAAGAATGTTATTTTGAAATACTGACATCAATTCAATTTGAGTTGATAATCCTTCTCATATATATCCATATTAATAATATTATATAATGAAATATATTATCTAATTTTATATTGTTTTTTAATGTGTTTTTATAAAACAATATAATTTATTTAAAAGGTATAAAATGAATATTTTAATTCTTTTACAAACATATCATTTTTTAATTTTTATAAAACTAAGAAAGGAATGCTAATTTTAAAATATATACGTTGAATGAATGGTCACGCATACATGATCATTGTTCACTATTTATATTCCCATAAGTATACCTGTGGTTTTTAAATGAAAAATATTTTCCAATATATTATTAATTTCATTAAAAATTATAATTTTCTAAAAGGATATGAAGAAATTTGGATGTAATTTAGAACTGCATTTTACTGAAACATACAGAGGTTTTAAGAATGTTTCCTCTAAATGTTTTTACTATTTTTTACATATGATTTTATGATGGACATGATTTTAAGTAATATATTTATTTTTATGAATAAAGGGTTATATATCATCCGTCACCCATTTATGGATTATAATTTGTGTTCTATACATTCACATTCTTATGATCATGTTCTCTATCACTCCATTTTAGTCATTGGACATTAAATTTCTCCTTCATGTACATAATTTCATAATTATAGAGTTATTAAATATCATTTATACTAAATTTATATTATCTATGTAAAATTCCATTTTAATATACATTTTTTATTTAATGAAACCCTAATAATAAAATTATTTCACTTACTAGGGAAATATTAACTTTCCATATTATTTACCCAATTGAGATGTTTATTTATTGATAATGAAAATTAATTTTTCCTTAAAACATTTATTCAATTTATGAGTAATTAATTAGAATCATTTAAGTAATGAGAGATGCCTGGTTATAGATAACCCATCGATTAATAGAAAGGTATCCTGATATAAAAAAATCCTCATATTAGTATGGTATTACGTGTATACCAACCCCTTTATTGAAATTTTTTGGAATAAGGACTTGATAGAATGGTTCGTGATCTTTTCACATGCAGTCTTGATGACATGATCATGATGTATGCTATGGTTAATTTATTTCATTAAAAATTATGTTGTTATTATTATTATCCATGTCATTGTTAGGTTGATATTTTTCATATATATATATTAATATTAAGATTATTTTTTTGATTAAATGAGATATCTATTTATCAAAAACACTCTGATATTTTTTACCCCATATTTTGTCATTATATGTTTTAATATATAGTAAACTTAGTGGGTATCTGATTCTACCCTTCAATTTGTTTCCCATCACCTAGGATATGAAGAATTAATATTTGAATTATTTTCATGGATATAATAATGTGTTTTTATCATATGTTTTTATACACTGATATATTATGGAAGTCATATATGATTGTACTTTTCCAAGATAATTAAAATGAATATTTTCTTTTTGTGATCCTTTTTATCATGTAAAAATGTAATAAAATAAACCCCAAGACATGGTTAAATGAACCAGGTTGGATAAAACTCTATTTTAATGGTTGGAATCACATTTTCATTTAATTCAAGAACATGGTCTTATTCTAGAAATCCATTAATACATTAATATCACATTGTAATGAAAATTATCATGAACCAAGCCGACCCACCATCCAACCAAACACCCAACCCAGAGTGAAGTATGGTGGGAAGGGAATTCCAGAACCTAATTGAGTACCAACTAGTGACTAGAAATCAAGAATCATATTTAAAAACAATTTCACCCATTAAATGGGTAATAAAACCTACCAGAATACTACATCACATAATATTTAATAACTATAACCGAAATTTAAACCATCAATAGTTATAAATTTTACATTATTAAAATAAACCAGAATACCATATTGGGTATGGGAAAATTCTACATAATCAAAACTCTATGTAAAAATATGGTTAACTCTTCCATTCCAACACCACTAGAACCGGCTAAGAGAAAAACCAATTTCAACTAGATCCACTGTCACCACCACAAAATTATTTTCCTTTAACTGGGTCCAACATAAGAGTAACTTTATAAAACTAATGGAGTATTTATAGTTTAATCAAAATGAATAGTAGGATACCACCAAAATAAATTACATATAATGAAATAATATGAAAATTTAAAATGGTGGGTTTTTTTGAAAAAAATGTTACAATTTTAAAATAAAACATGCATTGAAATTAAAATGAAAGTAAAAGTGACAACAAGTTTAATGATACATATAATTAAAACCATAAAATATAAATAAGGAACTATGTTTGGTGTGGTCTTATTATCCTCACACACATTGTTACCAAACCATCTCCAAGGCTAATGGGAATACTCGAGCCTCCAAAATCCAACACATATATGTTCAGTTTGCATTGTTATGTTAAACTATTCAGTGATAATAGGCCTCCACCCTACCGATTTTCCTTTAATTATAGACCTAGTATGCCCACGTTGTTACCTATAAATCCCCAATTCTCAATTAAATTTTGTATGTCACATGAACCACCACATACATAAACACACTTCTACAATTGAACAGACATGAAAACCAACCATTTTCAATTGGAAAATCAATCCTAAAACCTTATGAATTCATATTTTTTTTGAAAACATGAATTTCACTACACCAAAAATTAATTTAACCCAATTCAAAAAATAATTAAAAATAAAGTAAAATCAACATTCCAGGTCGACCCATAAAACCTCCAACCACTTTCTTGGATTTTTTTTGAAACAGTTTGAAAACCATAACCCCACAATTTAGGTACCCTATAAAGAAAATAACTCCCAAAAATATCATTATTTCTCCTATGGAATAATGGTTGAACACAAATTATATCAAGCATCCTATTTTAAAATAGAAAACATATGAAAGGAAGAGGAATGGACAAAGAGAAAGGGATGGAGAAATGATAGAGGAACTTACTTGATGGAGCCTTGAAGATCCATTGTTATATGACCTAGTAAATGGAGCGCAAGCATGATGGAAAAGAGACAGGGGTACCTATGAAGGGAGGATTTACAAGGATATGAAATGAGGTGATTTGGTGTTAAATGAAGGAGGATGTAGAATAGGAATTTCATTATTTATAATGACCTAAAATGCTACATGGTTTAGATGCATGATTTTCCAATCAATTAACTAATCATTAGGTGGATATTCATAAAACAGAAATGATATCATATGCATACTAAAGGGGTATCATTCATTTTCTCTTAGATCTATGCCACATACATTCCCTCTATCCTTGGAAAACGATTATCCATCACACCCTTTATCATAGTCATGTGACCTGGGTAGTGCCTCTATCTAGGGATCAAATTTTCTACTAGGAAAAATTATGATTTCTAGTAACCATGTTCAAACCCTGCTCCACATTCTATTTAACCCAAAAAACACAAATTTGACAAAAAATCACCAAAAAATAAATGGAAAAAATATAAGACCAAATATTAAATAGAAAATCCATAAAAAACGAAGTATGTGACAATTATCCCTACCATGAAAACATCACAGCCTCTAAAATTCAAACAGAAACACGATAATAGAAAAATTATAATTAATGGTACTCCTCCAAATAAATTTACTACCATGTCTCAAACTCATCATCCCCATTATACAGAATTATCTAAACCACTATTACTAAAATCCCTCAAATATTATTCTCGTGGGAATTTAAAATCAAAACTGCTCACTCATACACATAAAAATCATATTCTATCCCTAATTCATTGTTGTTCATCTTATGGTATGGATTCAAATTATACTTACTAAATTACGAGACATGGAAAACATCATGGAGTGATTTTGACTGAAACGTAATAGATAACTAGTAATCTATCTTAACAAACTATCTTAGTGATCATAAAAGGTTAGGCATACCTTGATATAAGCTTCCTATACATTCCATCATTATGGGGACATAGGCAAGGTTACACTCTAAGAAACACATTATCACCCAATAAAGGGTCAAAGGATCACTGTAACTAATATAAATAAGACTTATTGATCTTGTAAATTGTTAAAATACCTTTTCTTTATCATTCAAACATTATCCTAACACTCCTACAGAATTCATGATCCAAACAACGAGGTCTTACCCTCCTTTTTCAAGCACAATTTTGATAGAAAAGGTCAACCATAATTCACATTAAATAGATATATTATTATTAGGGACTGTTAAATATTATTGTATTTACACTCTAACAATACCTACTGGTCATTCAACCAGCCTAAAAAATCCAACATAAAAACATAAATCATTTCTTCAATGATTTGGGTATCCCTCTCTGTATGAAAATCCATTTGAGGATGGTATGATTTATTTAGATTAATCAATATCTCTATTGCCTCTTGATGGGATTCCCCAAATAGAGATTTAAAATTTGGGTGTCTATGTAAAATAATAGATGATGGAACAACATTTAACCTCAGAGTCACATGCACATACAACACTCCTAACTCATCCACCATGGACGATTACCTGATCAAAATTAAATTGACGGATTTGGTAATATAGTTAGTAACCACCACATTGAACTCCTCCCATGGGATGTAATAAGTATGATAATGATGATGTCCTTTGGGACCTTGTCCCCAATCCTAGGTTTTAATAGTTATTGTATGAGGAAAACCAAATGGTCTTTGATGATTATCATTAACCTATTGACAATAATATCACATGGATACAAAGTAAGATACAATGCACCTCATAATTCACCACTAGAACAAGTATGTCGCTTCATAAAAAATGTTGGTTGTTTGGGGATGAATGTCACATTGATACAAATATCTATCCAACATCACCACATTCCGTAGAGTCATTAATATTAAAAGATGACCCTTGTAGGAAAAAACATCATCCAGATACAACAACCATCCATTGGTAAACTCCCCACCAATCAAAATTTTAAAAAAATGTTGAAACATATAATCAAAAGGATTTTTATTGTGAATTATCTCAACAAGGGTGGGAATCCACTTAAAATGTACAATTACAAGCATATCCTATGATCCATGATTTATAGGTGTATCTAGTAAAAATCCTCATTACGGTTCACTCATCACTGGACACTTTTGAGGATTGAACAAGCACATTCTTATTGAAGACATACATTAAAACATTACCTTTTCCTATGGTATAGAACATATCAATGAAAAATATTTAATGGTACTCAACCTACTAGAACTAGATCAGATAGAGATACTTTGGGAAGAATATGTTAGTTGATATCATATGATCGAAGTAGAATACAATATTATTTCCTAGGGGATAGTGTTAATATTTTTTTCAAGGAATTAATCATTGTTTCCAATTACAGGTCATGTGTTGGGTAATTATTTTCATAGGTTTGTAGTTGGTAAGAATAACATTACACTACATGGCCATCATGAATCAATACACACCGAATACCCATACCTGATGCAATATAAGAGACCACTTATACCTTTTTAAATTCTGGATGGATCAAAATATGGCAAGTGGTAGACCAAAAATTATGCTCCTCAAAATATGCCTAAAATTTTTGGCTCTTTTTGAAACTGAAATGATTTCATTTATGCATAGTAATGGTAGAATCAAGGCCAGTGAAATCACAAAAAAATCACATGTAGTAACCTTTTGAAAAAAAGCGTCATATCTCAATGTCATTCCTTATTTTATCCCATGACTTAATTGTTCAAATTTACTCAGGGTTTAAAAAAACAAACATTCCACTATAACATGGAAAATAATAAAACCTCCCTAATCCATAAGGAACATATGGAATTATCTCCATAAATATGGTGATATAAAAGAGTGTCCGACACAATCCTTAATTTCTTTTCATGCTCTTCTTCATTCATAGAGATTACTAAGATGTCATTAACAGAAATAACAAGAAAATAAAGGATGCATTGATAACACACCCCATTAATAAGATCCATGAAGAACAATCTGTCATTCCTCAACCCAAATTACATTAAAATATACTTAAAGTGTATATTCCTAATTCATAAAGACATATTTGGAACATCTCTCTCATGGAACCTAACTAGGAGAAAACCGATGCACATGTCGATATTGGATAACCAAATGGACCATTTGAAATGATCATATAGGATATCGATGTCAGTAAAAATGTATTTTTCCTTGATACTAACCTTATTCAACCTTCGGGTATCAATGTACAGATAGACGGATATGTCCTCTTTAGAAAACTCAACTGGGGCAGCCAAAGGTGAGATTCTTAAGTGATTGAATCCATTGGATTCTAAATCATCCTATGGTATTATTAATTACATTAAATCAGTCAAGGAAATAAGATATTAGGTAATATATATTGGCTGGGATCTTGAAGCCATATAAATAGTGAAATAAACATCCCCCTCTCGATGTATTCCAAAAGAATATTTTGGAAATACATCTTGGAACTCATCCACTATATGAGGTAAATAATCCCCAAAATCTGAATCATCATCCTCTAAAATGAGTGATGTGGCCAAGAAAATGAGACTGCACAACTTGAAAATAAGATGTCTAACATTCCCGGACTAAGGATCCCACTCACCTTTAAAAACCTAGGTACTTCCCTCTTATTCCAAAATTCTCACATAATGATTGTATAAATTGATGTGGACCATGATATTAACCATCCAATCTATTCCATGGATCACATAAAAAAGGTCCATTTCTATATATAGTAAATCACGTTATATATTGGCCTCTGATAGAGTGAGAATACCTGACAGACACCTAAAAACCTATTCAACATTTTTACCAGGTGGCATTACAAAATACATCTCATAAGTTATAATCATATTATGAAATTTCTAAATTTAGGGAAGGAACTTCTAAATAAATGGAAAAATAATCACCAATGTTATATAAAGTAACAAATATAGATGATACAATAACAAAAGTACCTCAAACTATCATCAGTTTTTCATTAGATTCCACTTATTCTAGATCCAAATAATGAAGGTGTGTCATATCTACTGAATCCTATGGTTCATTACTGAAATGAGGATCTTCCTTGATCCAATTTTTTCTATAATAGGATGCATGATTTTCTATAATCTCGACAGACCGAGAACCCATTTTACCATATTACCTCGAATGAGTTGGTTATTCCATTTGGGATTAGAAACCAGCACAATTAAGGGTCTACACGCTACCTTTACAAAAACTATGATGGTACCCAAAACTCCCACATAGATGGTAAAGTCTAGGTGGAGTTGGACATGATTCTTGAACGTCCCCCAACCTTCCACATTAGTTGAATACAACTAACCCACCACAAGTGGCCACCTATGATAGAAGACATGATAAATTGTCGAAGCTAATACCTCCCTTATCTAATTAATCATTGCTGATAAATTTCATTTCATACAGTCCACTAATACCTTGCCCCACTAGTAATATGTAACTTGAGAAACTAGACGTTCACTCTTTTTCAATGTCCACCATCAACGCTTGGTCAAATTTCTTAACATTTGGCTATATCTTAAACATGATGAATTGTGACCAAATTTCTAGCTGAAACCCCATTTCAAAACAATGAGGCTTTAACATCTCATTATAAAACTCAAATTTCAAAAAACATAGTAAATAAATAATGGGTTTGGAGTACTCCAACACCGTTTGATCCCATTTCTAGATATTTAGAAACTCCCATGTCTTAGAAAAGAAAAATTCCCTAGGGGAATACATATCATTAAATATGACTTTCTAGTCATTATTATAGGACCCTAGAACACCCTGATAGAGGATGGGTGAATCAAGGTGCCAAAATATTCTTCTAATGTGAAGGATATCCTTTCTATGTTGGTAGATACTCATTAAAAATGTATAATGTATTCGATTAGTAATCAAACATTCACATAAATAAATAAAGAAAAATAGTTTGGTGTGGTTCACCACTAAGGTCTCGTCAAAGGAGCATATGCTTACATTGTTCTAATGGTACAAAAATACACTAATCTTCACAACTTAGGGAATATTAGTGTTCAGGAACAACCATTTTGTGCCAAGCACATTACTGTTACAATATTTTTTGGAAGGATCATTGCGTCCTGTTGAAAATTTCAGTTGATTCCACTATATCAATACTTATATAGAAATCCACAGAAAATTTATGGCCTTATAGGTCCCTTCAATAGATTAGAATTGAAATATTTCTATTTTTATATAATTAGACACTTATTTCATAGAAGACCTAAATTGATTCACTTCATTGAATTATTTACTAAAAACCAAATGTTTAAAACTGCCTATCACAGTGTTCAATACATTCCAAGTCATACTTCTTTTGGATAACCAAATTACATTTCAAACTATAATGCTTCCTCTATGAACTATTTTTCCACCTCCATGGACAATGATTCACTGCATTCCATGAGTGCTTCATGGAAATCCTCCTCTTACAAAAACCATCCCAACTTCATGGGACGATTCTTCTTCCATGAACCTAATATCCTTCAAGGACCATTTCTGCCTCATATACCACCTCTCTTCCAGTGACCCATATTATTCTATATGGACCATTACCTCTTCTACAGACTACCTTTGCATCTGTAGAGGCTTTTCCTTTTGGATATGTAGAGCCTGACAATCCTCTATTCCTGAAATCTTCTCATAAACTATATCACCATTTAGGGAATCCTCCCTCATTAACTCCTTTCCTATTCCAAATTGTTTCTTTGTGACACACATCTGACAA
Source organism: Viscum album (assembly GCA_963277665.1). Taxonomy (NCBI): domain Eukaryota; kingdom Viridiplantae; phylum Streptophyta; class Magnoliopsida; order Santalales; family Viscaceae; genus Viscum; species Viscum album. The sequence goes on along the minus strand of OY728148.1, from coordinate 291,672,839 downwards.
TAATGGATTCAACCTAGATAAAGGATTTTTTTCTATTTAAAATCACTCTATATGAATATTTGATTAGTTGTCCTTATATTGGAAAATATATATGAAAATATTGCTATCCCAAATCACCTAACACCTTGATATGATACGGCCATCATCATGTACCATGATCCTCCAATAAACCATTTTCTATCTATGGTACATGTATTTCCTTTTCCTTATAGCAGCTTATTTATTCTAAAAATGAAACCCTGTGAAGCTCCCAAAATCACGGCCTCCATTCCAAAAATGATAAGCCATCCCATGAACTATTTTCATCCCACAAACTATAATCTTTCCCATAAATTGATTGCCTCCCACAAACCACCATGCCTCTATGTACAATTTTCTCTACAAAATATTCATACCAAACATCAAATTATGCCTAACATGGCTATGTAGAATTATCGTTCCTCATACATTAATTTCAATCCAAAAATTATGATTTGTGGAATGTATATTATTCACTCTAATATTGAAATATTTCATTTTCCAAAAACAAACTCTCTATTTTTAGCCCCAAAAATTTGATGAACTAGGAAATGTTTCCACCATATATACATTTTTTAGCATGAATATAAAAATCAATTTCTCTAAAACCTCAGAAATATTAAATGTAATTATATTCAACAAACACAATCCATACTAAATTTCAGGCAATGAATAACCTTTGTTCCAACACATCCAACACACATGCTCTTGTTTCCCCACACAGACAATTGGGCCCCACCACCTATAAATATGTATTTTAAACAAGAACAAAGAACACTTCACCTTGAATTCATTAGGTGTATCATATATCCCAAAAATCCTCTTAATCATTGAAATGCAATTTTCATCTTCATGAGGGTCCATGTTACCCCTGATGGAAGGAGGTTTTTTCTTGAGGAACAACTATATTTTTCTATTTTCAGAATCAGTTTGGATTTAATAGCATGAGTATGTCCGGATCCCACTCCATGATCCATTACCTAGACATCAAAAACCACTACCTTCATTGCTCTCTGATCAAATGGGGAGGGAGAAATCTATCTCTCCACTTCGCACAGTTTGAGAGGAAGCCTCCATAAAGGTATAATACTATATAAATTAAAAAAAAGAAACCATCAAAACATTTTACTAAAAACTTTCAGTATAAATATGATCAAAAAACATACATAAACTAACATGAAACCACAAAAAAGCTAAATAAAATACCAAACCACTACACCCCCACTTGATTCACATGCACTGTCTACAACCTATACATCTCCCCTGGTGATGAGATCAAAGAAAATACATTATATCCCATGGTTACTCATGGAATGTCAAGAGGTGTGTTGGCCATACACCCCACTTGAAACCATCACATTAATTCCCAACAATCCATGATCTAGAATATCCAGAATCTCTAAAATAATATGACCCAAAATTTTGGAAACCCCACCTATGATACAAAAATTCACGAATCAAGCCATAATTACATCCATTCAAACACCCAACCCATCCTATGATAAGGCTGAAATGGTGTTACAAATTTCCATATGCTAAAAAAATAGTTCCTCAACATCAGGCATCAACTGTGATAATTATTTCTCACATAATAATCATCCAAAAACAACCCACCAAAATCTAATATCATATCATAATTAATATCCATAAAAAAAAACATAACAAACATGAGTTAAAAAAAGTGACATTATTTTTATTCAAAAACCAAAATGACATAATGAGGATTCAGTAAAAATATGAATCCATCTAACAAGATGGTCAACTGCCATGTACTACCCCAAATAACACCCAAGAAGAGAATAAATACTAGAATCCAAACCCACCATCACTCGTATAGAATGACTCAGCTATACCTAGGTAAAATATAACAATATATAGATACACTCAAGTGTTTACATATGGTGTTATCCAAATTACAAATAGGAAAAAACCAAAATATATTCCATGGGATGATATTATATGAAAAATAAATATTCTAGTTTTTAATAAATAAAAGAATAAATTTCAAAATAAAATATGCGGTCAAGTAAAAATAAAATTAGAAGTCACAATAAGTTTAATGATACCATACCATGAGAAATGTAGTTAATTTCTAATAAAATGTGATAATTGGGTTCTTGGGACTCTCATACTTATGGTGATCAAACCATCACCCGGACAAAATGGCCCAATTTGATCCTCTTACCTCTATTACATGTATATTTTGTTAGTGTCGTTACATCAATCCAATTAGGGCGACCAAGATGTGGCCCTACTAACTCAACCAATTTACTAGAAATATTCTTTCCAATAAGCTAGCTTGGATTAACTCATGCTCAATTCCATTTCCTAGATCACATGAACAACCAAAAACAAAAATGCATTGTCAACAACTATAGAGACATGAAAACTATCAATTTTCAATAAAAACCCATATATGGTTACTAAATCAATCTAGTACCTCATAAAAATGTCATTTTCAACACATAAAATATGAATTCTAAAATATTAATTCAAATTCAATACAGGTAACAACCTAACTATTTATTGAAGACATACAGACATAAGTTTGAAACCACAAATTCACCAAAGAGATACCATATAAAGGAAATACAACTCTAAATCCATCAATATTTAACGAAAGTAATCAATCATGAAAACACATTAAGTAAAACTATCTTCTAGAGAAGTGAGAAATCAAGAAATGAAGGTGAATAGTTCAAGGGAAAAGAAATGATAAGAGACGAGGGAAATAATAAGATATATTCAGGAAGATCCAAGGCCACATCACTATAGAAATATAACCCAATGGACATGGAGAACAGATGAGGAGGATCCTAAGATAAGAGGATAAAAGGTGTGAAGAAATTTGGGTATTTTTTATTATATTAGTGGAGGGGTGGAATAAAAAATTCAACATTATTTATGAACTAGATGTTCGTACTGTTTTTCACATCCTGATCAAATCATGTGGCACCAATATCCAAGTGCACAGTTATCCCACATACTCATGTACTAGTCACTGCATCGTAGAAGGTTCCTCTATCCAAGATTTATGATTATCACTAGTATAGAAATATATTTTTATTTACCATATTCCACCAGTGCACTTTCATTGGTTTAACTAAAAACATCAATTTGTCACTAAAAACACATGATAAATCCACAAGGTGTGCACATGGTTTCAACATCCATTGAATTTTTTTACAAAGACTTAAAAGGATTCGTTATAATGTGTTATGAATATATTGTTTTCTTCATTTTAATGTTTTAATGGAATGATCATTTTACAATATACATGTAGAAAAAATCATCCCACCTTCATGATCTTTATTCACTATTTAGAATCCCATAAATTAACTTCTTTGTTTTGAAAGAAAAATATTTCTATTTTTATGGTTATTTATTAAAAATGTAACTATTTTATAAATAGTTGATAATAATTTATCATTTATTTTAAACCATCATTTTATGAAAATTTTCAGGGGATTTAAGAGTTTTTTTCAAATGTTTTTACTCTATTTTACACTCTATTTTTTATCGACTTGTCCTTAATGAAAATATTTAATTTTTGATAATTTTATGGTCTTCTATAATTTTTTACACATATATGGATTATACCTTATGTCTTAAACATTTAATTAATTATAATCATGTTCTGTATCACATCCTCTTATTCACTAGACATTAAATTTTTCCATCATGTGTATATCTTTTGTTATCTGGGTTTATTTGATATCATTTATTTAACTTTGATATTTCCTTAGGGTAATTCCAATTTAATATTAATTTATAAATGATGGAATATTATTAAGAAAATTAATTCATTTATCAGTGAACTATTATCATTCCATATTATTGAATCAATATGGATATTTATCAATTGATAATGAACAATTACATTATTTTAAAATATTGATTCAATTTATGAATAATTAATTGGGAACATGAAATAATTTGTTAGACCGGTTCATAGATGACCCCATGATGCATAGACTGGTCTCATGAGATAAATGAATTTTGTTTAGTTGGGTCTTTGGTTTATACATAACCATTCATTAATTTTTTTTCATAAGTAATTGATGGTAAGGCTCGTGCTATTTTGGAATGAGGCCTTATGATCTTGATGTGTGGTATTATGAATTTACACCATTGAAATTTTCGTTATTATTATTATTCATGTGATAATTATTTTTATATTTCTCATTAATATAATTTTGTGATCAATTTTATGATTTAATGACATATATATTGATTAATACTAATACTACATCTATATGGTTTATTCCACATATTTTCATGATTTATTCACAATACGCTACCCTTAATGAGTATCTAATCTCAACCTATATTTTTTCCCATTCTAATGGATATAAATAAAGAATATTTGAATGATTTTGATGTGTACGATAATGGTTTTGATGCTATGTTTTTATAATCTAATTTGTTATGGAAGACAAATATGTTTCTTTTTTCCAGTACTAAAAAACTTATCAATCCTTCATGGTCGGATTCCTTGTATGTTGTACAAAATGTAACAATGTAAACACCAACATGTTGTTATAGGATCTATGGTGTATAAAAATATATTTTAATGGTTAGAATAACATTATAATTTATGTCATTAATATGATGATATTATAGAGAATCCATAAATAAATTACTATCTCACTCTAATGATAGTCAATGAGTTCTTGCGTATTCATTTTTTGAAAATATGAAGTGGTTGTGCTGTGATATATGAATGTTCTACTATAAAGAACATGGATGGGTGATTCTTTTTAGAGTTATCTAATAGTTATTACATGATGATATAGATTTCACTATAATGAATACATGAAAACATAGAGGGCAGTCTTTGATAATTAAGTTTTAATGTAGAATTATAATGTTTTCATATTAACATTGTAATCAAAAGGGGAAAACACAAGCATTATGATAGTAATTATGTGGTTGGAGATTTAATTACTGATCATACTATGATACATTGCGGTTCTTATGTTTCTAATGATCACAGCTCATTGAGAATAGTCCTGTTGTGATTATTATCCGAAACTAGAAATTCAATATCATTAAAATGTGTCCCACACTATTTTATATGAGATAAAAAAACATATTATATTAAACCCCAGGATCATATCCATGGGTTTAAAATAACTACTATCAATCCATCTTAAGGAAAATATATCAAAATATTTAATGTTTAAGTTACTACTATGAATTTGAAATTACAATGAAGATTTCTTATTTAATGAATAGTGATTACTAATATGCAAGAGTGAAGAGGATTGAAATGAAGTGGAAGAAGAATATAACATGAATAAAAAAATAAGAAGCGTTAAAATAAATTAATGGAAATATATCTTCTGTTAAGAAAAACGTTTTGTTTTTTTCTTGTAGAATTTATCATTGTTTTCATATCATATGATTATAGATATATAGATAAACATTATGCACCATGAAATCAAGTATAATAGATACTCATTATAGCCAATCTATTTAAAATAAGGGATAATGGGATCACCAACGGTTCCATATCGTGGAAAAATTTTAATATCATATTATGAGTAGTAAACCAAGTAATATTTTATTATTCACATTATATTTGAGAACTCTTTTTTATTATATTCTTGTATAGTTATCTGTTCATTAAAATAAGTAGGTATTAATGGTTATTTGAATAATATATATAAATTCATGTCAATTCATTGATTGACTTAATATCTTAGTGAACTCTCACTATTAATATGGTATCTTTTCATGTTTTATTAGATTCACTAATTATCGTTTAATGAAAAATAATTCTTTCATAGTTTGGATAAAAGTATTTCATATTCTTTTAAAGTTAAAATAATTATAGATTAGGTTTTTACATTATAGAACACATAAAATTTTATAAAATACCGGGATTTGTAATATCAATTTCTTAAATAATTATTTACTGATATATTGGATAAATCCATATTCTTAGTCATTCATTTTTTATGTTTTGGAGGTTCGTCTTGATAGTTTTACCCATCATAGTACAGTTATAATCCTGAATTTTTTGGATTAAATGTTTCTTAATCATGATGGAATTTCATGCATGACAATCAAGAAGATGTATGATAATGAGTGTTTCTAGGAAGAATATTAAAAATGATTTAGAAGTATACGTTAAATTATTATTGAAATAAAAAATAATGAATGAAGTTGATGAATATTTTTATGAAGAAGAAGATAAATAAGTAAAATATCATATACTTATTTCATTCATTTAAGATGGTTTTATAAGAGTAAAAGGTATGTCTATAGTTAAAATTATACTAAAATTTTATATTTGTGGAGCATTAGGAATTATCCCAGAATATTATCCGATGATAAAGGAAGAATAATATTTTGAATTTGTGGAAGTGAATCCATGGAGTTACTCAAATAATAAATCCATAAAATTAAATAAGATATTTTTTACATAAATAGAAATGTAATAATTGTTTTTAAACAAAAAAGATGGAATTTCAAATATAACAATGAAGATTATAACACATGTGTGGAAGATGAGTATATTGAAACATGCTGTGCTGTTTTTATAATTTTATTATTGTAAAATTGAATGTGGAAGATTACTCTAGTTATTAGATAAAAAGTTATGGAAAATTAGAAGAAATAAAAATAAATTTGAAGATAAATTTTAATCATAAGTAATGTATTTAAAATATTTTAGTATTAAAAAATAATATTGTTGATAATACAAAAAATGTTGAGTCACCATTAAAAAATAAACCCTAACATGCTAAAAATTGTTTCATGTTGATTTCTGGAATTTATAGTTTGAACAAGATTAGAAATAATTAAAATGCTCTAAATGATGGGATTAAAGGGAATGATTAAAATGAGAAATAGATTATTTTTATTCCCAAGAAGATAATATAGATAAAGTAAAAATTAAAAATTTTCCAATCTCCCATTCATAATTTTATTTAACATTTTAATGAATGTTTTATATAGATGATGGTTGAAAATTGAGAATCAAAGATCTGGGTGGAAAACATCAAATGTTTTTCAAATCAAAATTTAGAAATATGATAATTCTATTAATGGTAACATAAAAAAGATATAGACTATAAATATTGATTCTAAGTACCCAAAATTAAATCTATAAAGTATAATAATTTGGTAAAGGTATAAAATATATTTTTTGATATAAGGGTTCGTGTTATATTTTTTAAGGGTGGAATAACATTAAGACCATACTTCTTGAAATTACTATGTTTCAAACTGATGAACTCATTTTATGGATACTGTTTGTTTTTTTGATACATTGATAACATGTAAAGGTGTTACTAGCACAATTACATTTATCACTATAAACATAGAGTATATGAGAAAAAAAATATTGTGAGGCTATTCACATAAAAAATATAATTTCAGAATCAATAAAGAATTTCCAAACAGAAGGATGAAAAGAAGTTCCAGTCATTGGTGTAGTTTTATAGAAAGTGTTTCCATCAAAAGGACTATGATGAATAATCTATCAAAACAATCCTTAAAAATATTATTATTAAATTAAACATGAAAATGTCTAAAAAAATTTAAAATTATATTTAAATAGAAAGAGATAGATGATAATGTGGGGCGTACAGTATCATTGAAGAAAAAATACATGGATCATGGAGAGTGGATACTCTTAATATATGAAATGTATTTATATATCTAGATTGATACTGATAATTGAATCAAACAATCAATAACCATTGATAATTATTTGTTATTATATATAAATTGAGTTTGATTATAAATCATTATAAAGGATATACTGATATTGGTGATCACATTATTGGGGAATGTGTTCCAAATAACCAACAATCTGTGTCTAAAAATTCTAATAAAGGAAAAAATTGTTTGTCCATAATTTTAAATTCATTCTAATGATATTGAGAGTTATATTCATTTGAGGGATTTTATAATGAACGTGTAATGACTATTGTAAGTTTTGTGATTCTTATAATTTACACTATAAGAGATTGAAGGATGAATAACAATAATAGAATTGAAGACCGACCAACATTTTCAAAAAAATTATGATAATTATAATTAAAAAATATAGACACAAATTATATATACATTACATGTATAAAGTGGGATATTTATAATTATTCACATAATAATGTTTTCATTCAAATATATCACCCATCAGAGCTCATTCATTCACGTTTTCATAGATGAGACATTTATGTTGAAAGATAATGTGGGTTGCTTAATTGAATCCAAAATCCTAACATACAATTTTCATCCCACTTATGAAATTAAATTAATTTAATGTAATAACTTAAAACAAATTTAGAGGTAAAAATATAATCTTGCATAGATATTCAACCAATAAAAAGATGTACAACCTAAATAATAAAAGAAAATGATAATTAAAGAAATTAACTGACCAGAGTAAAAATATTTCATAGATTATTGGATAATAATCCAAATACCCATAAAAGGATACATATTACCCAAAAAATATCATGAAAGATACTATTTAAATTTAATATAATATAGTTAGTAGTTCGATAACACAAACCATGGAATCGAAGACTTGCACTAATGTTTTATAGTCTAACCCATCATGAATGAATGAAGGTCCTCTCCTAAAATATCATTGATAGAACAATGAAACCAAATAGTTGTATCCCTGATCATATATTTAATTTGAATGATTTCACTACAACAAAACCATTGTTTAGCAGCAGTTCTAGGAACCTCCGCTAAAACTTTTTGTAAGATAGGTTTTGCAGTGGTTTATAATAAACCGCCGCGAAACATTATTTTTTTAACAGCCCGACCCTTCCCCCTACCCTGACCCTGCTCACCATAGTTCCCCCCCCCCCGCTTACCCCACGACCTCGGCCCCCCGTAACCCTAGCAAACCCGCGACCCTGAACCTGGTGACCCCGGCAACCCCGACGACCCCGTGACCCCCATCCCCCCGCGACCCCAGCCCCCCATGACCCCCAGCGACCCCGACCCCCTCTCTCTATTTGTAGTCTGTGAAGCTTCCAAGGTAAGATTCTTTGCATTTTTTGTCATTTTATCCTCTTTTATGTTTACCATCATGATTTCATGATTTCATTGGTCAGATTTATTCTTATAAGGATTCATGTGAATCACATTTTGCTGCAGTTAATTATTTTGTGATCATTTCATCATCATTGGGGAGAATTTATACTACAGGTAGTTGTAAAAGGAGGATCAATATTTTTTTCATTTAGGGAGGTATTATGCAGTGACCAAATGAATGTAATGAATTATATTAACAGGACATTATTGGTAAGTGGTAGGAAACACATGTTTTTCCACATTTAATGTTATTTCGAGGAGACATTTTTTTATTCCTTTTCTAAAAATTATGGGTTTGGGATTCTAGTTTATGTTATAGTTGATATGGTTTCAGAACCCATATTGTGTGATTGTTATATATAACCATTTATTAAATGGATAATCACTTATATATAGATAATGAATCAATTTTCCATCAGATAATAACTTTTATTATAATTCCCTTGAATGTAATAATGTGAATGTTAATCATGACCTTTTTGGTTAAATTGAAAAGAAATATGTGAAAAGTGGTTTTTATGTGTTTGTGTGAGGAGATTTTTTTGTGATTTGCAGCCATTGTGAAGTAAATGTGGTTGTGGTGTGTGGTTGTGGAAATCTTGTGCTTCCTATCATGACTATTTTCATTATTTTGGTATTTTTTTTTGATTGTTGTTCAACATGGATGAAATTAAATATTGATAATCAAATTGGAATATAAAATTGGTTGAATTTTTCAATGTGTTGGAATGATTAATACATACATAAATTTAAATTGGATATCTATCTTAATTATTTATTTTTAAATATGAAATAAATAGGAAAGAAAAATTAATTTGGTTGGTTACAATAAAATTAGAGAATTGGATTAATATGAAAAGAAATGTTGAAAGTGATGTGGTTTTGGTGTCTTCAATGGGTTGTGTAATGCATATTGAGGAACTGAAGATGGAGGAGGTTTTAAGGCCATTTGGTGATTTTGTGAGTAGTGAACGAATCCATGTTATGAACCCATTGGTTGGTATTGTGTGTGTGACTACTATATATTTTATTTTCATTTATCTTTCTATATTCACCCCACCCATACTGAGCAGTATTTTCCAATAGTAAAATGATTTTGGGGGTATTTCTCTAATCATCCTAGATGTTGAGGATGAATGGTTATTGACCACCTATTCCCCACTCTCTCTTCCAAGTAAGGCCCTTTTACATCAGATGTGATGTATAGAATCTGAATGTGTAGTAGGTATAATGTTTTATGTGATGATGTAGTGGTTCAGGGTGGGGATCTTGTATAGTATCAGCAAGGAGTGTTGTTTACTTCCTTTATTCTAATTATACAACACTACTATGGTCATAAAAATAGTTGATATGGGATATGATGGACTATGTTTTATCCAGGGGGGATGTGATAGCCAGTTTCATGCAAGGTGATGGGAATGATGGAGTTTTTCGAGTGTCTTAGGTTATGATTATACAAATGAGGTGGGAGAACCAGAACATACGATGTTGGGTTGTGAGACTATAAACTCATTGAGAATTTTTTTGGGGGTACCTCTTTTCCATATTTTATTATTAGGTTATTTTACTTTGGTGAATTTTCTAGTGAGTATCCATGCACCATGATATGCACATATGAATGTATATATTTACATTCATTCTTCACGGTAGGGACATATTTATTTCATGTTCTATGTTCTTTCCTATATGATGTGTTTTGATAAACCTACTATATCTTATAAATGTTTTATTCTCCCAAGCCTTTAATATTCCGAAATGGATTTGTTTTTTGTGAATAAATATTATGGAACCCTTCACCTTTGTAATGATTACCGAAAGATGAATCGAGTCATAGTAAAGAACAAGTTTCAATTATGTATTCATGGTATGCGCCTAGACACCCATCCCACAAATCCAAATCATTTACATCAAAATTTATCCCCCTATTATCCTGTTTCAACTCCTCTCCAATATGTGTTTTCCAAATTAAGTTCACACTTATTGGAGGTGGTATTTCATAATTACTTATAAAAAAATGGTGCTTTAAAACAAAAAGTAAATTTGGTTTCATTAGTGTGTTCCTTGTTAAATTTAAACTTTTTTTGTATTTTATTCTTACCTTCATGTAGAATAATTAGGCTTTATTCTGAGTGTTTAATTGATACAGTTCATTTAGATGTTATTGTTGTCCACTCTAATTATCACACAGGATTATTTAGTTCTTATTCTGACCTAGAATACATGTTGATTTTTTGATATTAAATCATTTTCAATCTCGGACACCATCATAGGATTCCTGAATCAATATCTTCCTTCATTAAGTGTTTTTCAACGGTCAGTAGAAGTAGTTAGGTAGTTGGATCAAATTGAGGTGATCCTCAATTATCATAGGGAACCAGATACTTTGTGTGCGAGAATTTTTTAGAACTGGATTAATAGATTTAGTAGAGTCTTGTGGGAGTTAGTGGTACCTTCTTAACTTCATGAATGTATGAATTGGAATGTCATCAATATTGATTTTTCTAATGGTTATTTCATAAGGTAATTAATGTAAAGAAATAGAATGAGCTCATGAGACTTTTTATTAGTAACAGATCAGTATGAGATTATGTCAATAACCTTTAAAGGATTGTTATATATTCTCCAAAGATAGAGGTCATCAATTATGGGAAAAATCATTTCTTTGGTTCTCTCCTTCACCCAGACCTTGGTACATCTATACTTTCTTTTGGCATAACATCCATTTTGGTGGTTGTCACAAGGGACATGTGAATGGAAGCTAAATATTATTGGAAATCGATGGTTGTTCATTCCGTAGTTTTATCAGGTATGCAACAAATTAATAGTGGGAATGAAGAGAATCCAATGTTCAAGGAGTAGAGGAAGGATGAACCATAACACGATGAAAAGGAAAATTCTTATTGAAAGAGTTCATCCATTTTGTGCTTCCAGTTTAGGGACTTTGAGGAATTTTGAGACCCATTTCTTTATATATCCTCAAATGTTTCTCTATTATGGAAATTTAGTTCGTCATTATTTGTTTTTGATGATGGGCTATAGAAAATGTCTCATATTTGATTCCTTGTTTTTTTAGTATGCACATTGTGATATAAATGGATAAAAGCTCGATCACATTACCGAGGAACATACCTCAGTATGTTAAGGGTTTGAATGAGTTTTTAGATTTTTAAATTTCTAATCGATATGTAGAAGGGAGAATAAAATGTCTATGTCCTAAATGTAAATTTATAACATGGTTTTAGAGATATTAGGTTTATGAACATTTAATACTGAAACAATTCCCTGCTCAATATCTGTGTTGGATTTGGCATGGAGAATCAAACGTTACAGAAAGATTGAGCACTGATGTTAATCCTCATAATGAGGTCTCAAGTTCATCCGAAATGGAAAATGAATTGAAAAACCTAATAAATTATGCATTCGGCGCTACAAGACACAACTATCAGCAACAAAACATATCAGAACTACTAGAAGAGGGCGCTACAAATTGCAACGTGACAAGTGATGTTTTTAAGACTATGACACAGGCAGATCAAAATTGTCACATATCATTGGATCCTCCTCTTCATTTTGGGGAGCCAAATGTAAGATAAAACTTCACTGAGGAAAATGTGTTTCATGATTTAGTTTATGATGGAAATCAAGAGTTGTATAGTGGGTGTTTGAAATATTCAAAGCTTTCATTTATGCTGAAGTTGTACCATATCAAATTTCTATGTGGAATTACAAATAAGGCAATTTCCATGATAATGGAATTGATTCATGATGTATTTCCTGAAGAAAAAATCTCAGAATCTTCTTATGATATGAAAAAAGTTGTCAACAACCTTGGTTAGAATTATACAAAAATACATGCATGTTCCAATGATTGTATGCTTTATTGGGGAGAGGATTCACGTAGGAAGAATTTCAAGAAATGTTCTTCTTTTAGATGGTTGGAAAAGGGTGATGTTGGAAGTTTGAATGAAAATAATTTCATGGAGAAGAAGAAAAGGAGCACACCTGCAAAGGTTTTGCATTACCTTCCTTTGAAACCTCGATAGCAATGATTATTCATGTCATCGAAAACTGTCGAACACATGAAGTGGCATTCCGTAGATAATAACAATGATGGGTTAATGAGACATCCACGAGATTCCCAATCATGGAAGAAATTTGATTCATTAAATCTTGATATCTCAGCTGATCCTAGGAATGTTCAATTGGGATTGGCTGCCGATGGATTCAACCCATTTGGGACTTTGAGTACCAATTATACCATTTGGCCAGTTGTTTTGATCCCATATAATCTGCCTCCATGGATGTGTATTCAACAAATATATTTTATCCATTTGATGATTATTCCTGGAAAAAAAATGTCTGGAAGTGATATTGATGTATACTTGTATCCTTTGATTGACGAATTACAGGAGTTATGGAGCAACGGTGTTGATACATTTGGCCAGTTGTTTTGATCCCATATTATCATCTCAATGCTAGAAAATACTTAAAAGATATGAACATAAAACGCAGTCTATGGCCAGATGAGAATGAAAAGTATCCTCCGACAATTTTTGCAATGAAAAATAGGGATAAAGATACATTCCTTCGAATGATAAAGATTGTTAAGATATCTGATGGGTATTCAAGTAACATCTAGAGGTGTGTTGACTTGAAGAATCGTAAGCTACATGGATTGAAAAGCTACAATTCACATATTTTGTTACAACAGTTACTACCATTGGCATTGCGTACATTATTACCTGAAAAATTACTGTTGTTGTACTCTAGTTCTACACATTTTTCAGAAAACTATATGAGAAATCCCGACATCGATTTCAGCTTTACAACCTGCAGGAGAGGTTTTTATTGACTCTTTGTGCAATGGAGATGATCTTTCCTCCGTCCTTTTTTTCTGTAATGATGCATTTAATTGTGCATTTGGTTGAGGAAGCTAAATTAGAAGGCCCTGTTCATTATCGATGGATGTATAAAATTGAGAGGTACATTATTTATATGTTTATCAGTTATGTAATCAATTTTTGGTACATAATTAAATTCATAATTATGTTTACTTTATTTCAAAAATATATTGGGCATTTGAAATCTTACGTTAGAAATAAAGCTAAACCAAAAGGCTCAATTGGTGAAGGCTATGTGGATGAGGAGTGTCTTACCTTTTGTTCTCGATACATGGATGATATTGAGACAATATTTAATCGAGTTGGACGTGTTGATGACACATCGACTCAATCTCAAATACATTAGAAATCCAAAGTATTTCCTGCTATTGACCGATCAGTTGGGAGGACCTCAAATGTGACACTAACTGAATTGGAATTATTACAGGCACATAGATATGTGCTGCTGAATAGAGAAATTTCTGATCCATTTATTGAAGAGTTGAGGATACAAACAATGATATGAATGAGAGGCTGAACACGAAATTAGAAAGATATAACGAAAGCTGTTAATGATGAGCTTGTATAATGGTTTTCATGACCTGTAAGTTCATAAATATTACAATAAATACGAATATCAGTTTGACACATAAATTGTGTAAATCTAATAAAGAAAATTTCTTTTTTCATAAATGAATATTGATACTCGAGCAGATGTGTCCTATGATTTTAAGTTTCTTGTTAGAGGTCCTCTAAAAGAATTCAGAAAGTTTGATGCTTATAATTTGAATGGCTTTAGATTTCATACAGTCGATCGTGAAGTGGGTTTGAGAACACATAATAGTGGTATATTTACATTTGTTGAAATAGAATACTATGGAAAGCTACATGATATTATTGAATTAAACTACCACGGAAATGTTTCAGTTGTTTTATTTAAATGCAAATGGGTCTATATTATAAGAGGTTTTAAAAGAGATTCCTTTCAATTTACTTCTGTGAACTTCTCTCGCTTGATGGATGTTGGTGATCGTGAACTACATGATCCATATATCATAGCATCGCAAGAAAAAATGGTATATTATGTGAATGATGTTGTCGATGAATGGTGGAGTGTAGTTTGTCACATAATACAAAGTGATTTGTATGATATGGGTGATGAAGTAGAAAATTTGTCCTCTGAAATTGAATTTAATCAGCAATAAGAAGCATAATTATCTGTCCATCATGATATTGAAACTATTAGTCTAGAAAGGATGAATGAAGTGGATGAAGAAATGGAGCAAGAAACCGACGTGATTGAAGGGGAAAATGATTGTATGTACAATTATTTATTTATTCAGCACCTACTTGTTTTATTTCTGTAGTCATTCATTATCATTGTTATATATATTTTGTCTGTTAGTAATCCATCTATTATCATTTTTAATTTTTTTTTCTGCATTTTATTTTTGAAATATATATTTTGAACAAAATTTTATTTGATTAAATGACAGGACTTCCAAGGAAGAAGCGTTACATTATTTCATCCAGTTCTGCAACATATGACTATCCATCTGGCTCCCTCTCCATGATATCTGAGGCACCATCTGCTGAAACCCTTGCACCATCTCCCACTGCATCATCTCTCACACCATCTGGGGATGTCCCAGTAGAGGATGAGTCATCGACTCCCCCTTTAGGAGCCTCAGTCGTGGGGCAGCGACGCGCCCCTTCTAGTTCTTCCCGAACATACTGGAGTGTCACTATCATAGGTACAAACTTTAATTATATAAATTTATTGCATTTTGTTTATACTAATTTTTTTCTCATTGAATATGAAAAAAATGATACTGTGGAAAAAAAATAAAAAGTTTATATGTTTGTAATTTTAATGGTGAGAAGATTTTTGGGTCATTTGATTCTTACGAGGTCCCTACAGATGATGCCGCGAGGTTACTTTTCAAGATTCTAGGCCAGCTGGCAGCAGAGCCCATTTCCCTTCCCCTTTAATATGACGATTGGAGACATATTCCTCCAACCTAGAAAAATAAAGTGTTTGATTACCTAATCAAGGTAAATTTATTACATTATGGTTTAATTGAATTTCATGTTACAAATATGTTCAAAATTAATTTCTGTATACAGATGTTCTTCCACTTTACCATTGCTGATGTGATAGCATGGAAGTGAACGTTGAAAAATCTTGGTAAGAAGTGGAAAGATTTTAAATGGAGATTGTTGTGTGATGTCAAGGATGCTTCGTTTACTGCAATACAAATGTATGAGAATCTACCCAGTGGGGTACCTAAAGAGCAGTGGAAAGTGTTTTTTGACAGGAAACGGGATCAGAAGCGGATGGTATTGAAATATATATATTATTATATTATCCTCATTTTACATTTATACATGTATATAAAAAGGACATGACATTCAATACATCAGTATTAAATTACATTTTACTTATCTCAGGATCTCTCAAGAAAGAATGCATCAAACTGAGTGAAGCAAGTCATCCCGCACACTACGGGATCAAAATGTTTTTCTAGAAGTCGAATGACATTGGTAATCTATTAATTAGTTTAAAAATTTATAAGACCATATTATCTGTTTAATATATTGAACTTTTGATTTATCTTTGATTATTGAAGTTATAGAGTTTAGGCCATGAAGTATCCAAAACTGAACTTTGGTTGGATGTTCACAAGAAATCATATGGATGTTTTGTTAATGAGATTGCTAAAGAAGTTGGGGTATGAAGTCAATATTTTTGTCATAATAACTTATTATCAGTTTTTACTGTGTTAATATATATTGATATTTGATTTATAGGAAAAAATTAACGAACTATGGGATTCCAATCCTATACATTCCTACTATGTCTCCCAGGATGACCTGGTTGCTAAAGTCCTTGGGAAAGTGCATCCTGGGAGAGTGCGAGGGATGGGTTTGGGACCCGTTCCATTTAAGCTTTTTAGCAGGCCATTGGGGACAGATGCTTCATCTACTCCGGACTTTAGTCCGCCCATACCCAAAGATGCTAAGAAAGAGATTGTTTCTTTAAAAATCACAGTTCACCGGTAGGGGGATCAGATATCTGCATTGCAGAAAGAGTTGACTGAAATACGTCAGCAGATGAGCAGATATTCCCCCAGTGGGAGTGCATTGATTGGAGGTATGCAGGTAAATCATAGAAAATAAAAATCATTTAGTTATTTAACTTTCATTGGTTTTAATTTTTAATATAAATATGTAACTGTATTTAATTATCAATATAATTTTCTTACAGGTGATAGCACAAAGTGGAAATGAAGGTGGTGAGGGTGACGATGCATCATCAGACTGTGAGTAGTTCTATTGTTGATGTGTTGAACAAAAATGGAAACAGATGGTTTGTATATGTAACATTTGTGGCACATAGTTTCCACCACACATTTTCATGTCCAAAAAGTTCCTTGACTTCTCATGTTTCTTTTTATACATTTTATTGAATTCTGATCTTTCTTTTTATGTATTTATTTCTTGAGTGTGGTATATATCATTCCATTTAGGTTTGAGTTTGAATTGGTAGTCAAGATTTTGGATGACTAGACGGTAAACCCATTGTTGATGTGGGCGGAACAGTTGCACGTAGTAGAGTTTTATAGAACAATAGTTATCACTATACCATTAAAATGGCCATTATATGACTTTTATGGAAGGTTGTATTGTTAATCATTGTTCTAGATAGGCATTGGGAAGGCAGGTGTTCTTGGCCCAGAGTTAGTGCAGAGCACAACAGAGAATTTTGATATCATTCAAGATATAATGAATGCAACTCTGGGTATAAAAGGTTTAGTAAGGTGATAAATCTCTCTTTCACGTTCATTATACCTTTCTAAGTGTTTGGGTGAGTTGGTGTGGTGGCATATTAGCTGGAATTTACAACTCATTTGGGGAGGATCCATGATGTTTTCCAAGACACCTAGATCTATCAGTATCTACATGATACCTCTCACGTCTGATACTTGGGAGAGCCGGATGTTGAGAATGATGCAATGTTCATTGAAAAACTATTAATAATCGAGGATCGTAAGGATAAAGTGCTCTGTGGATGGATGATTCATTTGGATCGCGTGTTGTGGAGGAATGTTATTCCATTGGGAGAGTAATAGGGAGTGAGAAGAGAATATATGTTCCCAGTACAGTAATCTGTATTTTGTTGATGTTCTGAGCATTGCTTTGATGTTCTAAATTTTTAATTTTCATTGAAGAGATATCTGACCTTGTTTTTCAATAAGATATGTTGTATCATGAAATGGAGGATGGAGCTCTCTAATCCATGTGTCTAGATGGTGTGACGATATGTGATTACATGGTTGTTAGTTGTAGTGTGGGTCCTTGTGGATTACACAATTGATTTGGAGAAATATAACTATTGAGAAGGGGTTCTGGGATGCCGAGGTTTTCATTCTAGATTTAGAACAAATAATGGTGGTTTATACCTGATAGTTATATTACAGGGTGGTGGTTCAGACCACTCTCTTCTTGGGTTGTTTTGCCTTCTATAGGGTGAGGCTGTTTTGAGAGCTATATGATATAATGGAGTAAACCTATTAGATTAATTACATTGTGATACTTTAGTGATTATGGTGTTACAGGGGATTATTTTCACTTATTCCAAGAGTTTTTTAAAAATACGGTTTTTAACTATCCATGAGTCAGCCTGCCAATGAGTCAGGTTTTCAGTGAATCATCTTATCAGTGACTCAGAAGTTTTGGTGTCGGTGAGTCAAGGGTGTTAGTTTCGATGAGTCATGGGAATCAGTGTTAGTTCCATGGTGTCGGTTCTAGGGCATAGGTACAAAGGTGTTGCTCACATGGAATCAGTTCCAGGGCATCGATGCTAGGGTGTTGGTGCGAGGGTGACAATGTCATGGCATCAGTGATAGGGTATCAATGAGCCACCCATTAGTGAGTCATTTCATGTTTTCCCCAGACATCCCAGTCTCTCCCTTATGATTTTCTTTTAACAAATAGTATGTTACCTATCGTGTTTGACTTTGCATTAATCTTTTTCCACTATATTCAAGGAGAATTATTGATTCTCCAAACTGTAATCACCCTTAAATTAGGAAAAACCAAATTAACGATATTTGGTGTGGACCACAACACATATTTCATGTATTTAGAAGTCACCTCTCTAATTTTATAGGTATATGTTTTCAAAAAACCGAGTTTGATGCTATGTTTGGGTGTTTTTAAGAGTTTTTTGAAGGATAGTTTTTATATATTTAATTTTCTTAATATCATCAAGGATTTGAGATATTCAAATAGAATGGTAAATCCATGATATATTTTATCCAGAAAATTGAAATTATATCCCTTGTTATTAGGATCTCACTCATTCTTAAGCCAAGATCCTCTAATTTCATGTGGATTCTTTTCCTTATACGAAGGTGTGGAAAGATTCCTTCCTCCTTAGAAGGGGTTATTGTACATTTACTATTTATACTTGATATCTTTTTTTATTGTTCTAACTTATTGTGGATGTGTTCCTTATAAAAATCATGGCAATTGGTAGTATTTTATTACACACTATTAATATTTATATTGTTTATAATGCGGGGGAAAAATATTGTAATGTGGAAACTAATTAATCATGTACAGATATTTAATTAAATGGATGCTCGAGGAATAAGAACGATTATGTGATACCCCAGTAATAAAATGTAATTCAAGAAAAGTGTTGGATAAATCTGAATTTACCCCAGTTTGATGGGTGTGGTCATGTAATATGTGTTATGGTTGGGTTTTATGGTTTTTGTGGAATGTTTGTGAATTGAAGCGACAGTTCTATCTATGTTTGTGGGGTTGATCTTTGAATGGAGGAACTTGTAGGAAGTTGAACTACCTTTGGCTATACTGTGTCGGTTAGACCGGCTTCTGTACGGGGAATACAATGTGCCATTGGTGGTGTTGTGCAGTGGGGCTACAAGAATGGTTTTCATTCATTTTTGAGTTGTTTAGGGATTTTATTTTTTGTTAGTAATGGAATATATACTGTGAATCCCTTGAATAAATGAATAGAATGCGGTTAAATAAAAAGTGGCTAGATTATTCTTTGGAAGTATCTGTTGTGTGGGTTTGCATATAGCGGTAGCTACAAAAGTGTTACTATTGGGTTGTTCATTTTTTGGTTGAAACCTATAGGTTGGGATACTGTTTGATTATCTATACGTATATGAACATATTGTTTTTTATGATTTCTATACACACCCGACCGTAATTTACCACCATATTGTTTTCTGTGATTTCTGGATTTATTTTTTTTCAAGGAAGTAGTGCAGCAGAACAAGAGAATTATTATTTTTATTCTCGGCAGCTTTTTGCGGCGGTTTTAACCGCCGCTACATGCATATATGCGGCGGTTTCGTGGCGGTTTACACCGCCGCTAAATAGTGAAAACTGCCGCTAAACGTAAAATACAATTTACGATTAGTGGAGGTTATATCCAACATTAAATAAGCGTATTGTGGCTACCTCATTCCATTGAAGATATTGTGAATTTAACGGTAGTTTTACGGCCACAGGAATTTGAGTTTATTCGCGGCGGTTATAACCGCCGCTAAATTCAAAAAAGCTGTCGCGAAATGAGGCAGTGACAACCCTATCCTGAGACTGCCGCTAAACGCAAATAACTGCCCTTAATAGATTGGCGACGCCCTATTACGTGTCGGTTTCTGTAAACCACTGCCAATCAAAGTAGCAGTGGTTTACACCGCCGCTAAATGGTTATTCTGTTGTAGTGTTTTTAGCAAGTCCAATTACCTCATATGTTTTTGAATATCTGTGTTCATTAGTATTATACTTCCAGACATAAAATAGTAGGAATATCAAATATTTTAATAAACATATTCCACACCCAAAATAGTATAAATTAAGAATTTTGGAAGATGTAAAATTATAATATTACATAGAAAATTATTATAGAAAAATACCCAATGAAATTTAAAATTGCATAATGTCTTCAGTTATAATAACATAAAAATATGATCCCCTAGTTTTTAGGAAATTTTTATTCCAAATATATCAAATTACCAGTTATATTAATAGTATGTTATATGTCACACATATCCTTTAGTTAACTAAAATATAAAAAAACATAATTTGAAATTTACGCATTGAATTACTGACAAAAAACATCTATTTAAGTCAAAAGATGTATAAGTGTATTGTGTTTTAAAAAATAAGGATATTGATAATGTAATTTAATTCACCAATATGAAATTTTTTTAAATATAAATACACACAATAATGGATGGATTGAATAAAATATGAAAATAAAGTATTCATTTATCTTCAAAAGATGGTACATCTATGCTTAACATCTAAGAACAGTATGTTTTTATTCTCTCTAATCACTTCCCACATTTTTTATATTTTCAATCTAACAATTTTCACAACTCGAATCTGTAAACATATTAAGGAAGAAAATTCAGTCCTTCAATAGATGTAAATCAATCAAAGTAAAATTTTACTTTTCTCAAATAAATGGAAAGCATTGAAAAAAAATATTTTTCTTAAATTTATCCTACTTATTTTTTTAATAAAAATAATAAAAATGAAAATTATTGGTTAACGAAGAGTTAAAAATTATGTAGGAAGTAAGAATTAAAATTAAGTAGGCATATATATATCCCTATAATTTCTATAAATTTTACTCCGATTCAAAATATTAAGTGTATAAAAATTTGTAAACTTTACTTCAATCTCTTTCACATTCTCTATTTAATACAAAAATAATACCCATAACAAATCATAATAATAATAATAAATTTTTTCAATTTTTTCATTTATCAAAATATAAAAAATATATCAAGGATAATAATAATATATAGTGAGAATAAAATTATGAAATCATTTTGAAACTGTATTTAGAGTTATATAGATACTTTTCATATGTTGAATGTTTTTCCCAAATTATATTCTAAATAATTTTTCTTAATTTTCTAGAATAATTTTTTTAAAAAAGTGTAGTATTTTTTGTAATTATATAGAAAAAAATTACCATCATAATGTTTAATAGAAATATTATAATGAATATGATATTATATAATGAAAAGATATTTAAGAAATATAGTTCAAATATAAGAGTAACCTTATAGACATGTAAGTGTAAGATCAAGGATATGTAAACATAAATTCAAGGACAATATAAAATTATTTAAAACAAAAAAATTTTTATAGATACTCCATCAATATGTATAACCATTAAATATACTTTTTCTTATTAAACTAAAAAATTGTTTAATATATTGAATATGGTTGTATTTTTATGTTTTGATTCCATGATATGTTCTATGTAAATAATCTACCTTCATTAAAATATATAATTAACCTATATTAAAATATTATACAACTATAATCAAATTATATGCTTCCCCTAAAAGGACATTTTCAATGTCTTCATATTGTAAAACAATATGTGGAAGGTGCTCACATAACATTGATCATAGTAAACAAACATTAAATTGTATAAAATATATCCTAATTAAAACACTTGGTAAAAAAATTTGTATCATGATCATCAGTTTTGGGAAACATATGAATAATATCTCATGAACGCTTTTGATTCTAAAGAAATATATGTCTTAAATATTTCTACTTCACCACTGAGGGGTGTTTTGGGATTTTATTAAATGATATAACCTTTGTTCAATAGAAAATGATTCAATGGTTGGGAAAAAACATTCCCAAATCATTTATTGTTTGTTATCGTCCATAATAATAATATTCAATAATAACTAACCACCACATATTATACTTCAGTGAAGATATGTGATAGTGAATTTTCATTATGGTCAAATCACGAGACTAATGCTTCACCATCATGTGATATTTTGTACCAGTGCTCTTCTTATCCATTATATATCTATGAATTATTGTAACTTTCTAACTATAAATAGTAAAATTGAATTATAAATATTAATACAAACTTTGTTTTGATGTTGATTTATGAAAACAGAATCTATTTTTAAATTCAATAAGATTTTATTCTTTTAAATTATCTTGTAACCTCAAAAAACCACATATATTCCATAATATTCAATCAATAAGTATTATTGTTTAGTAAATTTATAATAATCCATGAAAACAATTTTTGATATATCAATTTTGTAGATTCATCGTTGTCGAGTTTATAAGTGGTTCCTTTAAGAGTATAAATACTAGAATAATTATTAAAACTAGTTCCCTATATAATTATATATTCTCAAATTAGAGAGTTTGGATTATTCCTCCGTATATTTGAATTATTTTGAGATAAAACAAGTAATAATATTCACCCATCATACCAATCTATAAATCTTATTTCACAATTTATGTAATATCTTTTGTTAAATATTTTATGGGTTATACCTAAAAATATTTCATTGAACAAAATTTTTTCATTGATGGTTTGATTAAAACTTTAGGAAAAAAGAGTTTAATTATTCGTTCCTTAATGAAATTAATTTTTTAGTAAAAATCATCATAACAGACCCTACTACGTTCTCAAGATTTGATTATTTCTATTTACTGATTTTGTATGTTTGAAAACATATTAATGGATCTTAATATCATTCCAAATATGAGGATGGTAAATATAAAATTCCTACTAAACATACCTATTATGTAAATGGCACTTTACATCTACTTGATATAGTTTATATATTAGATTATATATTAAGGAAAATAGTATTTGATTGGATTTGATCCCATATGATAGGGATGAAATTCAGAATAATTTATTTCTAATTCATAATTATAACCCTTCTAAATTATTCTATCATTATTCGAAATGATTACACCATTAAAATAAAACTAATATTGAAAATTTCATAGTAAAACTATCATAGAGAGATGATTTAGGCACATAACAAGGGTCAAAACCTTAATCTATTTTATCTGATTAATCTCTTCACACATAAAAACTATCCAACTATCATCACCCATTGATTTAATTACTAATTTTTCATTAAATTAATATCAAAAATAAATATAATCATACTGATTTCATAAGTAATTCTCAGTTCATACAGGTTCATCATAATCACTAATGGTACATGAAGTGGTTATATGATCAACTGGTTTTTTGTTAAATAAGAATTTTTTCACTAATTTATATGTTTATTGTAAATTTTCACCATAAATTCAAGAAAAAAAATTCTTGTAGACATTTTTGAACATCTATTAAAAAAATACTGGTGGTTTCAAATATAAAATATCAATAAATTTCATAATCTAACAATATTAAATTTTCATAAGGATCTAATGCAACAAACATAACATGTAATATTTCTATAATGGTACTTGTTTGACTTTAAAATATGGCATACTTTTTACAAGTTGTGGGATAAAGAAGAAAAATTACTTTATTGGAATTTAAATGAAATTTAGTTTGTTTTTATTTATAATTTTAGATAAACAATCTACATCTAAATACTCTAATGTAATGATGCTTTGGATTCCTACCATTGAACTATTTTTAATGACTATTATTTTAAACTGGTTGAAGTAAATGTTGATTAATATTTTAATGTTATGTACTAATAACACTATAAAATACCTACCTAAAACAAAAATTTAATAA
This sequence comes from Viscum album, assembly GCA_963277665.1. Lineage (NCBI taxonomy): Eukaryota > Viridiplantae > Streptophyta > Magnoliopsida > Santalales > Viscaceae > Viscum > Viscum album. Next base: position 291,648,284 of record OY728148.1, on the reverse strand, counting down.
ATAATTCATGGTATTTTGATTGTGGAATTTTTTCTTTATTTTAATCACAAAATTCATTTATACATTCATCGGTGTCAAAAACAAATATGAGTAAATACATATTAATATTTAAAACATTAAAAAGTGTATTTTTCACACATTACATCTTGAACACATTAAATAGTGGCCAAAGATAGGGATTTTATGTTTAAATGAGGATCATAAAACGTTATATAATTATAGAGTTCACCCAAAATATGGGATATAAATTAAACACAAATATATCGAGTATAGTTATAAAGTATGACTTTCATAATGTATTTTACATATGTACTTCATGTTTATATATGGAAAAAAGATATGTCAAAACCAAAAATATATATTAACATGTAGTGACATTCTCAATTATTTTAATGACAATATTTTATTTCATCCTACATTGTAAAGTGTCATAAAATCATAGATAACTAATCGTAACTCTTGATAAACCCATAACACAAACATTGATCGAATATGTTGATATGTTAAAAATAATATAGTTTCCTAATATACTCTTAATATTCCATGATATATCCTTAGACACACCAAGGTGAGTAATTTTTTTGTAACAATAGGATGCTATGTTGATAATATAATCATTATTATTATGGAACGACAAATGTGATCTCCGTGAAAATAAGAAAAGGAACACTTTTTGTTACTATTGTTCATATAGTAACATTCATCACACAATTGTAATCCTATTATCAGGATATTATTATATTTTATAATAAAAAATACCATTGAAATTACAATCATACTATGAAATATGAGATCAAAAATACGAATACTTTTTCTATATGTATTGTCTATAAAATTAATGTGACCACCATTATCTTTTGACAGGTTTTCGAATATTGAATTGTTTCCAATAATGATTAAAAAAAATATTTTCTATAAACCAATTATTTCTAGTACTCATCCATTTATCATGATAATTTTAATTCTGTAATTTACATAATACAATTTCTGAGGTATATCGATATTAACTAATAAAACATTAAGAAATGACTTTGTTCAAAAACTACGTTGTTGATAAGTAGAAAGTGCAATAGAATTATATAACAAATATGTTCGGAAGGATTAAAACATATTAAAGGATCAATGATTCTTATAAAAACCCTCAACTAGAAATTTTTTTTTCAAGGGTTTATATCCTTAAAAAAATATTTTTACCCAACATGATACTTTTAAAATGTAAAAATGATTCAAGAACATGTACTTTTACGTTTCAAATATCTTAACAAATTATCAATTCTCTCCCTAACAAATGATAAATTATAAAGAAGGTTTTTCCATATATAATATTGGGATAGAATATTTATAACAATTTTCTTATTATTTGTTGCTGAAATAATAATATTCATGTTTAATAGATCAAAAATACGATTAGATATTATACACTCTACATTAACAAGATCCACCTAATTTAAATCATATTTCCTCACCAACATTTTATTCTTCATCTATTTTAAATTACCATATTCATCAATATGTTTAATTGAAGTATGATCAATCTCATCATCATTTAAATTTTATGAAAAAATATGAAAAATCATAAGATAACATATATTTACCTTTCACATTAAACAAACTTAATTTTATTGTTCCATTACATAAAATATTGTAATATTTTTGTAGTCATATTGTTCTGATTCACTGTGTCATCAGATAATTTATCTTCAATAACACTCTATGTGTTATCAGTTTATATTGATTCATTATCATTGATGAACCTATAGATTTATATTTCCTTTCTTTTCAACATTGAATATTTTGCTCTCATGTATTAGAGATTCTTCAATATATAAAAACCTACATTCGGTGAGTACATATTCTCATATATTCCATTTTTTTTCTTATTTTCATTTCAAAATTCCTTCTTAAAATATATTTTATTCATCTTCCTTAAATTGTGAGTAATTTTTATTTTAAAATTAAAAAAATAAATACAAAATTTTTTTTTTTTTGATTTTTCATACATAGTGTTAAGATTTTATATAATCAATCTAAAACATACTGTAATGAATGTTTTTTTAAAATTAAATTTCATTCTATCACTTCTCCTTCCTATAATCACTCATCTTCTTGATCTTATACTAAATGAGATTCCTAATAAAATCGAGAATAATATCTAACTATTCATTCTTATTATTATCAATCGGAGACCATTTATTCCCATTTTTAAAAAATATTCTCAATTATGATATCTATATATTGATCTTTTGATAAAAAATTTCTATAAGATAATATATCACATACTACTGTGTTCAAAATCACTAATTCATTTTCAAAATTGACTCTTTCTGAAGGAAGTCAATCTCTAAATAAATAGCTCTTAGTATTGATCATATGGTATTAAGATTATTTGATGGTTTACAATTAATAATTACTAATATTCTATAAATATCATTTTCCATTCAATGTGAATAAATTTTATTGTAGATATTTCACATATTTGGATACAAAATTGTATGACAAACCCAGTAATTATATTGATATTCAAGTTTCCCCTCATGCATAAAATGATAATTTTCTTTCTAGACAATCTGATTTTTTTCATTATATAATAGTTATTCACATAGTATTAATAACAAAATCTTCATCAAATCATTCAATTAATCATAGTCATTTCCATTGAACATTTATGGTTGTATCAGATTGAAATTATCAATGGTTTTGATCAGTAGCCCTAATATTGAAAAATAGATATCATTAATATTCTACATTTTTTTATAAGGAAAATTGAATAATAATCCAAAAGATTAAGGTATGGGTATGATACAAAATAATGATATCAAGAATGTCATATGACAAATAAATAAAATATAGATCTAATACCAAGTATTTACTTGATAAGGAAATCATATAGTACCTCCACATGGGTGAATTTAATCCCAAAAAAATTAACTTTTTTCTAACACCTTTTTGAAAACTGATTAGATGTTATAAATTTCAACCTAAAAAATGTTTTACAAAGTAAACAATATAAATAATGGAATCAAAAGTGATTCAAATTGACGTTTAAAAGTTATACCATATGAAAAATCAAATACAAAGGTAAAATAGAGTATTTAATTATAATCATAATGCACATATAAGTATATATATTACCAAATAGTTATTATTGACAGAAACATTCAAATTTAGTGTAAAATGACATAAGGATCAATAACTTATACCTTGATATCTATGTCTCACATTGAAACTTAATTATCAATTCCATTAGACATTTCTTTCCAAGAACATCGAGTGACTAACATAATTGTGTATCTTTATCACTGCGAATATATTAGAATATCAGTATTGGATGAAATTCATTGTATTATATAATTCATTAAACATCAAAATTTTTAAGTAGAATACACTCAGCCTTCAATTTTATTCAATTTCAAGTATCATAATCAAAAAATTACAAATATTTAATATTAATGATGTCAATGATCTAAAGTGACATATTCAACATCTAGAGTATCTTTAATCATATATATCATAAGTAGAACAATTAACTATAATAAATATCTCTATAATAAAAACCATACATAGAAATATTTTTGTTCTTATAGGAAAACCACTTTTAAAGGAACATAAATAAATGATATGATTCAAACATTACCATAAATATAATGTTTTATTAGATTTTTGGTATCACCATGTTACGTTATTAAAACTATTAGTCTATTTTTATAAACATTATTGTAATTATAACCTCATAAAACATTGATTTCATATCTAATAGGATTTGAATTATATCACCTTATCATGATGGATTATACTTGTAGTATCTTATCATATTCCAGTGTTTTTTATAGAGTTACGAAAGTTAATCATACCATTCAGCTGACCAAACATAGAAATTAAATGGGTAAAATTTATATATATAAATATTAACAAAAAAACATCAAGATTATCAGAATATAGTATATATTGTATTGTGATTTTCATAATAATGATACTAAATAAGACACTTGACTAAAACATTTAGATATTTTTGGGCCTATGAAGAAGAATTCCTCTCATAACGATATGTTTTTAATCTCTTTTATTTAATAATTAACTAATATTATATACATTTTATTCATAAACAATAATATTAATATATTTAATATATTTAAATGTTTTGAAACTAGTGTTTAAAATATGAATTGCTTATACATGAAGAGGTTATTAATAGTAAATGAAATTTAATAGAAAAGTGTTAGGTTTGAATCATATATTTTAAATTATATAATTTTTTATGAAGTATACCATATTAAAAAAATATTTTTTTAACATTAATAATAATTGATTGTGGAAAATTTTTAATAATATATTTTTTGAGAATGATCGATTTCAAATTTTTTATGGAAGTTGTTTAGTACAATGATTAATATTTAAAAGTATTTTTTGTACTAACGTAATTAAAAAACTATTCTCCTTAATATTTTTTATAAGTAGAAAAAAGTATTAAAATACTTTTGGTTATTACATATCCCTTGTACTATTAAGGTAAAATTGAAAACATGAACCTATTTACAAAAAGAGTATTAAAAGATATAATCTTGGGATATCCTCTAAATTCATGAGGATATTGTTGTTGTAATAAAAATCATTGAATATTATAGAATGTTATGATTTTAATGAAATAGAGAACTGGATTAATTATGTTTTATATTAATAAAAAAACCTCCACAACTGAATATTGTGGATTTTTTTTGAGGAGGAAATTTTTTCATAAACTAAAATGAATTCAAAATTATACCTTGTTGAATATAATAATTCAATAATTTATAGAGTTTAATAAAATATTTATTCAACTAATCGATGGATAAAATAGTAAGTGGAGGTCCATAATATCATTTTTTATAAGGGAAAGGTGATTCCAAGGTGTAAAACATCGAAGCAATCACCAAAAAATTTATTTTTTTATTTTGCTGACCCATGATATATGAAAGATGTTTTGGAGAATTATTTGTGGATAAATGATTTTTATTAGATGATAGATTAGATCAATACCTATTTTACTTAGGAGTTGGTACTGAAGATATATATCAAGAATATAATAAAAAATGGGTATTCTATAAAATGTTAAATTTGAAAGGAGTTGCGATATGATACAAGGTAATGTTTTTATAAAAGAATACTCAAAACTAGGAGGAACTAGATTTGATGCGACATTCACATTAGTTTCTTGGATTTCGGTTATTATGATATTTCATTATATTACTATATAATTATGATATAATATCACTCGAATGTATGTCAAATCATAAATTCTAAATAGAGAGTTAGAAGTGAAAGATTATATTGAGAAAGATGGTGGATTACTTCACAGATAAGATGAAGGATATGTTTAAAGGTCAATGAATGATTTGTATGTGTTAAATTAAGCCCCTATATTATGTCAGTTCATGTGTATAACTTTTTTAATGTCATTAAAATTTGTATAAGTATTAGTGGAAAATAATCTCTATAATTAATAAGATATAATGGATTATTTAATTGTTATTATCAATATAGATGATTTAATCATTTATGATAACAATGAATATATTTTCAAAAAAATTTAATTAGGGAGAAAGATGATATTTTATATTCCCATCATTGGAGAGTTGAAATATATCTATAGTCTTAAAATTCCCCAATATAAGTGTCAGTTTTTCCATTCTAAGGATACATATTCTTTGGAACATTCAAATAATATTATAATAGATATCTAAAAGTATTTTTATACCACAATTTCCATGGGAACTAATATATCATTGATTAAATATATATGGAATATTGATTCAAGAGAGTTCGAAAAATTTATTTTGTTTTTTCTCTAAATTAAAAAATCATAAATATATTTTGAATATTCTATTACATTGTGTAATAATTTTGAAAGACTTCCTAAATAATCACAGTATGTTAATTCAAATAGGATATGTATATACATCATAGAAATTATAAATTATGGTCTGAACTTTGACATCATATAAAGACATGATCACTTTTTATATAGATTTATATTTTAATGGAAATACCAATTATTGAAGATCAGTATCGTATTATGTTTTTTTCTTGGAGAATGGATTGTAGTATTTCATATATACAAGCTCAATTCAGTGACATTGATAATTCATGAAGTGATGTATTTCTACTAATGATCAAGATATAACCTAATTGATTTTGTTTCTGAATGAATTGGATGATCTAAATTTGGATTTTGAGTTTTTATTTACTGTGGTAAATGATAGTCAAAGTGCCATAAATTATTCAATAAAAATAGTTCAACATTCTGAATTTGAAAAAAGTGATATAAAGAATCCATTTTCTAGGACTCATTGGTGTTGGGACAACATTGTGTATAAGTTGTATTTATTGTCAATGATTTTCAATAATGGTAAAAATTCTGATGGAACTCCATTTTGAATGGAGATTGGTTGAAATGAAGATTCCTGGAGAATTTCCATGGATTCATAGCATTGGATTACACACTTTAGAAATTATCCATGTTGTTTAAATGAGATTATTGATGCACTAAACATAATTTTAAATAACTTGTATCATATGTGATAAAAAGACTATATCAATAAATAGGATGATTGGATAGTATTATTTGGAAATAAGAATTCATAAATAATATAAATATTATGGTTGAATAAGAGGCTCGTTAATTATGATATCCATGTATGCGGTATATGATTTAATGTTTCCATGGAATTTTACACCTAGAATTATTTTTTATTGTATTAACTTTAAATCAAATTGGAAAACCCATCAGCTAGAAGACAGCCTTGACCCAAGCCATATGTGAGGCATAGTCAACTGGGCCTAATGTGTAGCCATCCAGGCCATCCCCAATGCGGCAGGGCCCTATGTATGCATACTTGAGTGAATAGGTAAAATCCTATGCATGGTTGGGCCAAATTCAGAAGAGATAGTGGGAATAGAGTGCGCAAACCGAGAACATCGTATGAGGCATTACCATGGAGGGAGAGGGAGTGATATGGGTGGAATTTCAAGAACATTGATTGTTATACTTCATGTAACATACCATGTAAAAAAATAATATGAATTATCATATTTATTAATATTTGTGAATAAAATATTAATATTACTCTAAAGGGAATGTTATGCTCAATAGCGTACCAAATACACAACAATGAGTTTCTTTGAAATCTTACATTGCACAATAATAATATAAAAATCTAATTTTAAAGGGTTACTAATGCCTTGCCTTTGTTATGGCTGGAATGAACTGAACTATCTACCAAATGATTATATATGCTTGTCAAATATGTTTTTCTTTTATCCAAATAAATGTTAGAGGCTTAAAATGCAAATGAATCCAATTTTAAGCGTAAATATTCTAATATTATTTAAAAGGTCGATTAACCTCCTTTTGATGGCGAACCCTTTTTAAATCCACTTTTTGATAATTTTATATGTTATATTGGACGAAATAAAATCATTCTTCAGAATCTGGACATCAAAATTTACTTTTTGTAAATTTTTGTTATTTTTATGATAAAGATCATTTTTAGTGAAAATGATTTATTTTAATTCAAAACCTATTTATAATCTGATTTATTTGTATGGATATATTATCTTTTTAAATTGGTTTAAAGTGTATTTAGAATATATTTTTACCTTTTAATCCAATGATGGTCATTAGAATTAATTTCACTTTGAAATTGGACATAAACAAGTGAAAATCATTTGATATATTTTGTATCTTAAAAACATGCTATTTGTTTTGACAGTGGGAATTAATTATTAAATTGATTAATGTAACATATATGTTTTTAATTTTCTAAAATAGACATCATATTTGAATTCAGAATATTAAATATATCTTAGGGTGAAATATTGGTATTTTCTGAAAAACTTCAATTTTTGATGAATAGTGAAACCACTAAGTATTAGTTAAAAAAATGATTTTTTGTTTAAATGAAATTTTACCACCTCTGTGATTTTAATTTCAACAATCTGGCATACATGGTTGTCGTTAGGATGTAAAATGTGGTTCAATGGGAAAAAAATAATTTTTGGTGAATAGTGACTTTTATGTTTTATTAATCGTGATTAAAGGTAATTAGTGTAATTTAAGGTAAAGATAATGTTATAATAATATGAAATGACCATGAAACATTTCCTAACCATATTGTATGAGTCATAGACGACCAATAAAATCCATGGGTCAACTTGGAGACCTCGTGGGGCCACTTGGGTATGAAAATGACATTAATAACTTTTTATTTAATGTTAAAATAAAAATGTCACAGACATGTATTTTTTTACTAAAAGAATTTTTACATGCGGTTATACACTTCTTATTTTTTACAATAAATACTCATTGGAAATATTAAATGATTTCCTACATCATAGTATTTTTTTTATAATTTTTAGACATTAACTAAATTAATTAATTTAGGACACCATGATGATGCAGTGATTACCTCATTAATGAATGATTTAAATAAAATGAAAAGATAAGGTAAACTCTAAAACTTACACATGTCAAAAACATATTGGATGGGTGTATTTCGAACCCTTATCACCTTATCATTGAAATATATAATTGTGGGACCTTTAATTTCCGAAAATCATTTAATAATAATGTTACTTTTCAAGACTTTCCAAGAGTGCCCCTCCTCCATCTTATAAAAGGCCCCCACCTCTACCCCCATACCCACATCTCTCATGCCTTTAGATCAACAAAACTCTTCTTATTTTATCTCTCCACATTCATATCTTTATCCTAGAATCCTTACCTTAGGAAGAAAGCTCTTCAAGAAACACGTTTGGTTCAAACCAAAGGGAGATACTCGATTTAAAGGTAATATCCTCTCTTATGTTCTTTTGTTTTATTTTTCCATTACAACCCCCTAAACACATTATATTCCTTTATTTTGTAAAACCACCAGTATCTTATATATACTAGAATTTGTTTTTAGATTTATTCGAGCTACACTTACACACACCTTTGTCTAATGGTGAAATAACATACTGTTTCCGTGAATGGCGAATTACTGCCTCACAAAACGATGATTGTTCGATCTTCTCCTACCTCCTATCATGGTGGCCATTATGATGGTACTATATTTATTTATGATATATATTATATTTATTTCCTTTCTATGCTTCTATATTTTACATTTAAAACATACTATTATGCTTTGCATGTTGTGAAAATGCGATAATTTTATTAGAGGAAGTGTGGACTACCGCCCCCACAAGTGTTGTGACTCGTTCATGCAATACATGGAATGTATAAAGAATGAAATTAATGAACATATGTGACTTATATAACATATATATTATACTGTAATTATAATATATATAAATCTCATTTAGTTTTAATTCCATTAAATATGAAATAGAAATGAAAGTAGTGTTCATGCGTACGTACGGCTTACCGTCTCCATGAACGGTACATTACATTACTTAACGTTAAATGTTATGTAATATTATAAATGAAATTATAAACATGATATATATGATATATATGATATAAAAATCATGAATATAATTCTGGATATAATGGATATTTTACCACATGAACAACTTGTAATTATAAGAAGTTTATTTTTTTGTCTCAAGTACCAATGATCGAAAAAACGACCGTTATAAACTTAAATAATTAAATATTGTTTATAACGTGGTAATAACTTATATAAATGGAATAATGAAATTTAAAAAGGTTACTAAGATAGTATACATTAACTCTAGTTTGTTTTTCAGGAATATAAAGAAACAAACAAGACAATTCAGACATGAGGTATGGGATCCAACCTCTCTCTTTCTTTTTAAGTACTCTCATTTATGTCACTTCTTTTAAGACCCTATTTCTTATGTTTTGGGATGTTATTTTATATCCCTATTAATGTATCTTTTTCATATGATGAGAGTCCATATTTTATCTCTTCTATCCATTTTTGGATGTTTTAAGTGGTGCTGTTAGGCGGGCGAGTTTTCGTAAGGGATTTTTTATCTCACTTTTTGTTCCCATGGGATTCATGCCACAATTTCCACTATTTCATTATTTGTGGTGTATTTACTCGCCATGATTCTATTCTTTGTGTAATATAATTTAATTTATGGTTATTTACATCATCATTGTATGACCCTTTTTTCATGGGGTGTACATTTAGAAAGTTACCCAAATCGGTAAGGGACTTCATCTCAATCTCCTTTCATTGAGAAATATTTTTTTCCAATAAAAGAATTTATTTTATATGTTGTATAAAACACCATTGACTTATACTTTTATTCAAAAGTAATTTTTCTATAAAAATCGTTTTACTAAATAACAAACATTATGTTTCTTTTTAACGTACGCGGTGACAAGGACCTTTTCCACCGATGCGAGTATTATTTGGTCTTTGGCTTCCATAACAAGCTCTAATGTTTTTAAATGGAATTAATTAGCATATACGCATTTATTTTTTGGGTATTTAAAATTGTTTTTATAATTCATTTGTTATTTTAATATATTTAAGTGAAATATTATGATTGAAATTTGGAAATGTTTTCCTTCCTTTATATTTATTTTATGTATTTTGATTTTGTAATGGTACTTGTAAATTTGAATGGTTGTTACATGATAAACCATAAGACGGGTGGTGTCATGAATACCAGGACGGGTGGTTCCGTTATAACCTCCAATGTATTGGGTTTGGAAGTCGGCCGTATGGCTATTCCATGTAGTGATATGTGTGGAAGTCGACCGTGCGGTTATTCCATTTAAGTATGTTTCTGTCCCAAGTTACCTTTATATGTTATGTGTTATTTATTTGTGTTTTATTTTAATATTTTGGTTACAAAGGGTATGTAGTGATATTTTATTCCGTAAAGAGTATTTACTATTTCATAAAGGTGAAATTTTTACTTTGATAAAGTATTCATGGATTACTTGTGGTTTTTGAAAAACTAACAGTTTTCATTCTTTGTGTATCCTTTACTGAGATTTTTATGCCCATACCATGTTTTTGAAATGTTTTCCAGAGGACATAAAGATGAATAGGGTCACAGATGGGATCAAAAAAGTGCATACTATCTAAAACATAGAACTAGACATGTTTCTTTTTAAGAGTTTTTATTTTATGGAAACTTAGTAGAAGTGTCTACTTTGTAATCTTTTGAGATGTAATAGTTATGTCCTAATTATCTAAAACTCTAAACTTGAAAAGATCCTATTTTTGAAATATTCCTTTAATTCTTGATTATGTAATGTTTTAAGTCCAGGTCCTTATAGTTGGTATTAGTGGTCAGTTTAGAAAACTTTAGAGGTTAGAGTGTTGTTTAAGCATAAGTGACGAGTTGTGTATAACCAAAATGGGTAGTATATTAGATGGAGTCATTGTTTTTTTAAAGTTAGAATCAGTTTGAGATAACTTGGATAACTATATCTTAGTGTTTATCTTCCTCATTATTATATGTTGATTTTACTGATATGCTTACACTGACCTTTTTTGTTTTAATAAATGGTTAGAACAAGCAGGCACCAAAGTATCTGTGGATGTGAAGGAAACTGTGAATGTTTTCTGAGTGAGAAACTGAATGATATGAGAGCTGCAATGTGAACTGTTTTGTTTATCCTCAACTAACTATCTGGAGTCATGATTGACCACCTAAACCCTGGTGATTTTTATAAGGCAACATATATGCGAGAAACAAATCCCTACAGAAGTTCATGTATGTAGAGACCCGAAGCTTAACGTACATGGACATTACATTACATTTGCGTAATAATTAGTACATAACAAAAAACACACACATAAGGATCGTAATAGTTTATTGTCTTTGGAAACTCGGAATATAATCTTCTAATCGTGGTGAAAGATCTTCAAAATCTCCCATAAAGATCTTCCTTTTTTTTACCAAAAACCTTTCTTTATATCCTGGGGAAAAGAAAACATAAAAGGGTGAGCTCAAATGCTCAGTAAGGGTAAACAAAAGAAATATCAATCACATCATATACATAAGCACATAACTTTTGGAAATCTTAACCTGAAAAAGAGATCAGAATTTCATAACATGGTGTAAATCATGGCAGTGAAATGTAATCACAATAATCATAACTTAAAACATGAAACTTTGTGGCATTCACACATAATCATAGAGAATCATTTCTTGTTAGTCAAGACTCATTGACAAGACTATCTTAGTGGACAAAGTCCCTTTCTGAATCGAGTAACCCTCATTTCAGTCCTGTTTCACTGAACCGTAATAACCTACCGTTCCAGCCCTGTCTATCTCATGAGATATAAAATCATTACCCAATGCATTGGAGGGAGATATAGGTCCCACCCATCTTATAATGAATCCTTTCTTATGTGTTCCACATAATCATAAACCATACATCATAGCGTAACCCATGTAATAAAAATGGGATTCTTAAACAACATGACATCATAAAACAATTCATATAAGATAAAGGAATTCATAAAAATATTTCCATCACAACATAATCAAATAAATGTAATAATAGGGATAAAAACATAACCCTTTTTATTATCTTAGATGGAAAATAATTTTGATAAAATACTTGAACTTCATTCTTGAGGAAAATATCATTTCTACTTCAAAAACACTTTTCCTTTCTTAACATGTCATACAATTTTAAACTAAAAGAAGTTGATTAAAAATAAACTTGAAAACTTGTAAAGGAAGCTTCTTGGAAATAATGTTTTAGAAATCCATTCATGCCGTATAAGTTAAAAAAAACATTCTTCGTACTTTTGTCGGAAAAGTCAAAAAGTACCTCGTACGAAAAAACGACAAACAATTCCTTTCATATTCTTTACTAAAAACTCACCGAAGGGTAAAATTGGATTTAAACTAGTGTAAGTTGATGGAAACAATATTACATATTTAGGGAACATGGATGTGGATGATAAAATACACCCCAGTAAATACTTTCGAATAAACAATCTCGGATAAAAATGAGATTGTGATATTCCCCTTACCTTAGGTCCGATTTGCTTCGTATGTGTCCGAACCTCCTGTATAATGATTTAAATAATGTCATTGACTTATTAAAGAATCATATTCATTGTTATGATATCATATATGGTTCACTTATGACTTTATATTACCCATTCTTTTGTAAATTCCATGTTAAAGAAGCGTTTTGGGTAAAATCGTTTCATTTATCGTAGGTGTTTTGACTTGTTGTTCTTGACATTATTCTTACTTATATCATGATTTACTTACTTCCAGAATATAAAATATGATTTATATATCATATATATTCAGTATATATATATATATATATAATAGATAGATAAATGAAATGAAAAACACCGTTCATGGAGACGGTAGTCCGTATGTACACATGAACGATGTTTTCCTTTCCTTATTGTCTTGAATGGAAGTAAGTAGATGAAATACATATATATATATATATATATACATAAATCCAGTAGCTTTATAATGTCATATATTTCATTATTATTTATTATATATACTTTATAATCATTCTTAAATGGTTAACATGGAGAATGAATCTCATCGCGTCGTGGAGACGGTAGTCCGTACGTACGTACGAGCGATGATATCATTTCCATAAATATTGAATTGAATTGGAGTGGATTATACAATATATCACAATAAATATGATGTTGTAATAACTATGTATATTTATTCTTTACACCATTATATCCATCCATGTAAGGTGATGGTGGAAAATAGATTACACCACGGCGTGGAGACGATATTCTGTACGTACGCACGCGTGGTGATTTCTTTTTCCGTAGGATGGATAGATGGTGAAATAGGGTTGTTTCATACTTATAATAATATATCAGTATATAAGTGATGCTGATGTTATTACTTCATAATGAAACAACCTAAGAAGAATAAGTGGAAGAAGAAATAAAGATGAAAGAATTGGTAACGGTAATTACCTCTTCTTTGAAGCGCCTCTTTGAGACCTCCTCTTAGGGCACTAAAATTGGTCTTTGAGGAAGACCAGAACCTCTAGGATGTTGCTAGGGAAGTGGAGAAGATATTTTGGCAGGGGTTGGCCGAGCTTGAGTGCTCAAATTGTTGTGACGAGTAGGGGGAGGAGGTGTCCTTTTATAAGGGAGGAGAGGGGCACCTTTGGAATTCTTAAAAATATTAATTTATAATAAATATAACCCCACATAAAAACCTCCAAAAATGACTCATATTCAAATATTAGATAAGATAAGGTTGTAATATCATCAACCAATAGAATTTAGACATGTTAGAAATTTATTTTAAACATTATCAACATGATTTATCCTTATTTAATCAATTTAATTTTATTTGTGGTAATAACATTCTAATTTTTAAATTATAACAAATAATTACTTATTTGTTGTGAATTTTCCATAATTGGATTCTTAATAACATTTTAGATCATTTAAATTTCATTTTATAATTTTGAAATATTTTGTGATTTTTAATCAATTTTATAATATGTTTTTTTTATAAAATAACATTAGTGTCAATTTTGACACTATTCATTTATTTGAATTTAAATAAAATAAATACAGAAGATATGTTCGACCTAAAAGTTTTAATAGATTCATAAAATGTCATATGTATCTTAAAAATTATTGGAGCACATTAAATAGTTCATATAATATTTATTTTATTATTTTTGAAACCATTTATTTGGTTTATCTCTTAATAAAATAAATAATACAAAATTTTTGTATAATTATTTAATATACTTATTTGTTGCATAAAAATTAAAAATAAAATCCTATGATGAAAATAATTCTATTACCTTTCACAATAATACATTTACTCGAATTTATCATCTTAAAATCACAATATTTAATTTTTTATATTTATTAAATTATGAAGGTGACAACTTTGGCATCATTTAAAATAAAATAATATAAGTGTCATAATTGCTTTTAGAAGGCTCCAAATGGTCAACTATTCGACCATTGGATGCTTATGGTTGAACTTTACATGTCCAATAAGTTTTGGTTAGGTATTTGTTCATTTTATGGTCACTATTAGTTTAATAAAAACAATATTCTTGATTTTTCACTAGATAAACAATTTCTGTATCACTATTGTGTCATAATTAATGATAATTATTTAATCCCTAAAAATTATAAATAAATTTATATGATGTAGATAATTTCATTAGATTTCTGTAGACTTTTCATGTTCGACGTTTAATGAAGTTTATCACTAAATTAAAATTAATATTCTTATAAGATTTAAGAGAGTGACATGTTGTCACTTTCTTGGGTTTTAATAATAATTAAGTTATTTTCATGGACAAATGTCCATTAAATGATTCTAATCCGACCCTTAGGTGATATGGGTCGACTTTTAGTCATCCAATAGGATTTTGACATTTGTTAGGGTAATTTTAAAATATTATATTTACGCTTAATTACCCGATTTACCTTTAACTATGGTAAATAAAATTTACCGTAGTTACTATTCATAATTCCCAAAAATAAAAGTAGCTTATTAACATAATTTGGACCCTCTGATTCCAAATATGGAATTGATTTTTCCAAATTCAATACAAAAAAGATGCAGAAATTAAATTAAAATTAATCCCGTTGTCGAAAGAAAAAGGGTTTTTCTTTAAAACATTGCAAAAGATTGAATTGATTTAACCTACGAATTCAAGGTAAAATAAATGCTAATGACATACATTATATTAAATGGTAAAAATAGATTCTATTTATACTTTAAAACCATTCAATATTATAATTTAACCACATAAGATATTACGATGAAAAAAGATGTTTTTAATTAAAATATAGCGTGTTTTTACTATTCATTAAAATATGAAAGTTATCGGAAAAATATCAAAACTTTATCTAATGAAAATTTTTATATCCTGATTCAAAAGAAGAATATTATTTTGTCAAATTGATCATATAAAAATGTCAAAAACTATATTTAAACTGGGTGCGCCTTCAAAAGGCAGTAAAACTGCATTTTTCGAAAAATACTTATTTTACCCGAAAAATTTATTTTGTTCTTATACCATGTTCTAGAAATGTGTAAGATGAATAATAATGTTATAAAATTCAAAAATTAGTTAATACTATTCATAACGGCCAGTTAATGACAATATTAAAATAATATAACATTGTTTATTAAAACCCGGTATTGCGTACAACACACGCTATCGAGGAAGGTCGCGATTGCGTGTAATGCAAGCCAAGTCAGGGTTGCGTGTTGTGAAAGAATCTTTCGTTGTTTCGTATAACAGAATCCAACCATATTTCATTTATAAATTTAATATATATATATATATGTATATATATATATACTCAATGTTGCGTAGAATAACTATTATCAAAATTGTGTGTAACACGGTCCAAGAATAGTGTTGCGTATACTACAAGCTAATACGGTGTTGCGTATAGCGCAAGGTAATCTTGGTGTAGAATACAACAAAATACATTAATTAAATTAAAATAATATTTTTCATAAAATCTCGGGGTGTTACATTCTACCCCCCTTAAATTGAATTTCTCCCTTGAAATTCGTCGGGGTTATAAATGGTTTACTATTTGAAAGTTTCTTTGATAGAAACCCACATCGTAAAAAGGAATACCAAAACTTATCTTTAAAAACAAAAGTATGAAACGTAACGGTTACCCAAATAAACTATTCACTGGGTTTCCACATAGGTGAAATTATGGATATGGAAGAGAAATCTAACCATCATGTTCTGATGGAGAGTGGTAGAGAACATGGCTATGGAAAAGCCAACAATCACAAATCCATAAATTTGTGACGATCTAAGGTACCATCTGATTAATCAGATATAAGAGCACTAAGACAACATTTTTGGTTTTCAAGATCATTTCCCTAAAGTTGAAGAATTTGAATTAGAATAAATACTTACTTTATTTTGGTATAATATCACTGTTGTTTGTGCCTTCAACAATTTACACTTCATCTCTTAAATTAATGAAGTTGAATTTGTTATTCGTGAAGTGTTAACAGATCATGTGATAGAATGATGGGTCATTCCATCTCTTTCAAAAAGGTTAGAAAAAGTTATAATTCCATCTTATGGTTAATCGTATATGGTTCTAAAAATGAACTTATACTTCATATATCATACCTCTTAATAAAATAAAACTAGTTTCTACTAAACAGGGTCTTCCTGTAGGCCAGTTGTAGGTGATAAAGGCCAGTCTCACTTCGGTTGTGGGTTCGATTCCCACAGCCTTGTCCGACGCGATGGACTGTCGCCTGTCCTGCAGGTTGTCCTTTTTCTAAAACTATATTACTATAACATCCCATCAATAATATCGAAAAAAAATTCTATCCATAAACAATACTAACTTATGTCCAACATAATCCATTCCAATCTTTAGGCTTATCCATAATACTGCAGTCCACTCTCATAACATAGTGAAAACGATTACCAGAGATTTAATACCATCGTTGATCCCCATATATCATAAGATATGTCTTGTTGGTCACATTCTAAACATTCAAAGGCCTTAATCATGTATTCTCTTGAATACCCATTGAACCTTATTGAAAACAAGAATGCAGTTAAACGTTAACACTTTCCACATACCAAAATCCTCAAAATTCTATATACTCAAACCATGATATCAATTAGTCCTTATATCAATCATGAGCTCATGAATACAGTCAAACATTTCATTTTCTATTTATCCCTTCATTATGGGCATATTATCTACATTCCAAAATATTTGAATCACTTTTCATGGTTACCGGTACCTTAAAATTATTGAAGACCACAATAGACCAATAAATAATTCAATACACCATAAAAGTACCTCAACAACATTATTCCTGAATACCAATACATAAACACTTCAGTCCATCCACTTCAATGATTGTCCTGGAAGAAGTCCTTCCTTGATTTAGAAGTAACTTTTTAGGTCAGGGCATTGAGTTGGGTAATGCCCATGTTCTCCACAAATAAGACATTGAACTCCATAACAGTCTCTCACTCTATGACCCTTTTCTCCACACAGATAACATCGGTCCCTCCATTTGAGGTATTCCTCAAGGTTCTTCTTCCCTTCTCTAGAAATCTCAATCTTCCTTTCTTTATGCTCCTCAACATGCGAACATTCATAATATTTTATCTTCCTCTTCATTGATTAATTAGACATACCACTAAATTTCACCTTGTTAATCATATATCGCGATGACTGATTTGGCATAATCACAAGATCTTTCTCTCTAGGAATTACACAATTTTTTTTGCTCATAGTCACCAATTTGTCCATTGGATTCAATGTTAACCGAATTCCTTCTGGTTCCCTCCATTAACTAAAACACAAAAAGAATCTTGTGAGAGGCAAAAATCATGCTAGGGAAAACAACATAGTAAAGGGGGAGTACCCTTAATATCTAACACCTTAGGTTAAATTCTAAGATCGTTACCGTAGTTCTAGGACTGTATCTTATACGTATATTTATCCTTAGGGACATCCCTAGACATACCTTATAAATATCTCTAGGGATCTCACTAAAGTTCTCGCATCCTTGTTTCCAAAGGTTGACTAAACCTCCCTCTGATACCAACTGTAGAGACCCGAAGCCTGAAGTACATGGACATTACATTACATTTGCGGAATACTTAGTACATAACAAAAAACACACACACAAGGATCGTAATAGTTTAGTGTCTTTGGAAACTCGGAATATAATCTTCTAATCGTGGTGAAAGATCTTCAAAATCTCCCATAAAGATCATCCTTTTTTTTACCTAAAACCTTTCTTTATATCCTGGGGAAAAGAAAACATAAAAGGCTGAGATCAAATGCTCAGTAAGGGTAAACAAAAGAAATATCAATCACATCATATACATAAGCACATAACTTTTGGAAATCTTAACCTGCAAAAGAGATCATAATTTCATAACATGGGGTAAATCATGGCAGTGAAATGTAATCACAATAATCATAACATAAAACATGAAACTTTGTGGCATTCACACATAATCATAGAGAATCATTTCTTGTTAGTCAAGTCTCATTTCCAAGACTATCTTAGTGGACAAAGTCCCTTTCTGAATCGAGTAGCCCTCGTTTCAGTCCTATTTCACTGAACCGGTATAACCTACCGTTCCAGCCCTGTCTATCTCATGAGATATAAAATCTTAACCCAATGCATTGGAGGGAGATATAGGTCCAACCCATTTATAATTAATCCTTTCTTATGTGTGCCACATAATCATAAACCATACATCATAGCGTAACCCATGTAATAAAAATGGGATTCTTAAACAACATGACATCATAAAACAATTCATATAAGATAAAGGAATTCATAAAAATATTTCCATCACAACATAATCAAATCCATGTAATAATAGGGATAAAAACAGAACCCTCTTTATTATCTTGTATGGAAAATAATTTTGATAAAATACTTGAACTTCATTCTTGAGGAAAATATCCTTTCTACTTCAAAAACACTTTTCCTTTCTTAACATGTCATACAATTTTAAACTAAAAGAATTTGATTAAAAATTAACTTGAAAACTAGTAAAGGAAGCTTCTTGGAAATAATGTTTTAGAAATCCATTCATGCCGTATAAGTTAAAAAAACATTCTTCGTACTTTTGTCGGAAAAGTCAAAAAGTACCTCGTACGAAAAAACGACAAACGATTCCTTTCATATTCATTACTAAAAACTCACCGAAGGGTAAAATTTGATTTAAACTAGTGTAAGTGTATGGAAATAATATTACATATTGAGGGAACATGGATGTGGATGATAAAATACACCCCAGTAAATACTTACGAATAAACAATCCCGGATAAAAATGAGATTGTGATATTTCCCTTACCTTTGGTCTGATTTGCTTCGTATGTGTCTGAACCTCCTGTATAATGATTTAAATATTGTCATTGACTTATTACAGAATCATATTCATTTTTATGATATCATATATGGTTCACTTATGACTTTATATTACCCGTTCTTTTGTAAATTCCATGTTAAAGAAGCGTTTTGGGTAAAATCGTTTCATTTATCGTAGGTGTTTTGACTTGTTGTTCTTGACATTATTATTACTTATATCATGATTTACTTACTTCCAGAATATAAAATATGATTCATATATCATATATATTCAGTATATATATATATATATTAGATAGATAAATGAAATGAAAAACACCATTCATGGAGACGGTAGTCCGTACGTACGCATGAACGCTGTCTTCCTTTCCTTATTGTCTTAAATGGAAGTAAGTAGATGACATACATATATATATATATACATAAATCCAGTAGCTTTATAATGTCATATATTTCATTATTATTTCTTATATATACTTTATAATCATTCTTAAATGGTTAACATGGAGAATGAATCTCATCGCGTCGTCGAGACGGTAGTCCATACGTACGCACGAGCGATGATATCATTTCCATAAATATTGAATTGAATTGGAGTGGATTATACAATATATCAGAATCAATATGATGTTGTAATAACTATGTATATTTATTCTTTACACCATTATATCCATCCATGTAAGGTGGTGGTGGAAAATAGATTACACCACGGCGTGGAGACGGTATTCCGTACGTACGCACGCGCGGTGATTTCTTTTTCCGTAGGATGGATAGATGGTGAAATAGGGTTGTTTCATACTTATAATAGCATATCATTATATCAGTGATACTGATGTTATTACTTCATAATGAAACAACCTAAGAAGAAGAAGTGGAAGAAGAAATAAAGATGAAAGAATTGGTAACGGTAATTACCACTTCTTTGAAGCACCTCTTTGAGACCTCCTCTTAGGGCACTAAAATTGGTCTTTGAGGAAGAACAGAACCTCTAGGATGTTTCTAGGGAAGTGGAGAATAGATTTTGGCAGAGGGTGGCCGAGCTTGAGTGCTCAAATTGGTGTGAGGAGGAGGGGGAGGAGGTGTCCTTTTATAAGGGAGGAGAGGGGCACCTTTGGAATTCTTAAAAATATTAATTTATAATAAATCTAACCCCACATAAAATCCTCCAAAAATGACTCATATTCGAATATTAGATACGATAAGGTTGTAATATCATCAACCAATAGAATTTAGACATGTTAGGAATTTATTTTAAACATTATCAACATGATTTATCCTTATTTAATCAATTTAATTTTATTTGTGGTAATAACATTCTAATTTTTAAATTATAACAAATAATTACTTATTTTTTGTTAATTGTCCATAATTGTATTCTTAATAACATTTTAGATCATATAAATTTAAATTTATAATTTTGAAATATTTTGTGATTTTTAATCAATTTTATAATATGTTTTTTTATAAAATAACATTAGTGTCAATTTTGACACTATTCATTTATTTGAATTTAAATAAAATAAATATAGAGGATATGTTCGAACTAAAAGTTTTAATAGATTCATAAAATGTCATATGTGTCTTAAAAATTATTGGAGCACATTAAATAGTTCATATAATATTTATTTTATTATTTTTGAAACCATTTATTTGGTTTAACTCTTAATAAAATAAATAATACAACATTTTTGTATAATTATTTAATATACTTATTTGTTGCATAAGAATTAAAAATAAAATCCTATGATGAAAATAAATCTATTACCTTTCAGAATAATACTTTTACTCGAATTTATCATCTTAAAATCACAATATTTAAATTTTTATATTTATTAAATTATGAAGGTGACAACTTTGGCATCATTTAAAATAAAATAATATAAGTGTCATAATCGCTTTTATAAGGCTCCAAATGGTCAAATATTCGACCATTGGATACTTATGGTTTAACTTTACATGGCCAATAAGTTTTGGTTAGGTATTTGTGCATATTATGGTCACTATTAGTTTAATAAAAACAATATTCTTGATTTTTCACTAGATAAACAATTTCTGCATCACTATTGTGTCATAATTAATGATAATTATTTAATCCCTAAAAATTATAAAAAAATTATTATGATGTAGATACTTTCATTAGCCTTCTGGAGACTATTCTTGTTCGATGTTTCATGAAGTTTATCACTAAATTAAAATTAATATACTTATAAGATTTAAGAGAGTGACATGTTGTCACTTTCTTTGGTTTTAATAATAATTAAGTTATTTTCATGGAAAAATGTCCATTAAATGATTCTAATCCGACCCTTAGGTGATATGGGTCGACTTTTAGTCATCCAATAGGATTTTGAAATTTGTTAGGGTAATTTTAAAATATTATATTTACCCTTAATTACCCGATTTACCTTTAACTATGGTAAATAAAATTTACCGTAGTTACTATTCATAATTCCCAAAAATAAAAAGTAGCTTATTAACATTATTTGGACCCACTGATTCCAAATATGGAATCCATTTTTCCAAATTCAATACAGAAAAGATGCAGAAATTATATTAAAATTAATCCCGTTGTCGAAAGAAAACGGGTTTTTCTTTAAAACATTGCAAAAGATTGAATTGATTTAACCTACGAATTCAAGGTAAAATCAATGCTAATGACATAAATTATATTAAATGGTAAAAATATATTCTATTTATACTTTAAAACCTTTCAATATTATAATTTAACCACATAAGATATTATGATGAAAAAAGTTTTTTTTAATTAAAATATAGCGTGTTTTTACTATTCATTAAAATATGAAAGTTATCGGAAAAATATCAAAACTTTATCTAATGTAAATTTTTATATCCTGATTCAAAATAAGAATATTATTTTGTCAAATTGAACATATAAACATGTCAAAAACTATATTTAATGTGGGTGCGCCATCAAAAGGCGGTAAAACTGCATTTTTCGAAAAATACGTATTTTACCCGAAAAATTTATTTTGTTCTTATACCATGTTCTAGAAATGTGTAAGATGAATAATAATGTTATAAAATTCAAAATTTAGTTAATACTATTCATAACGGCTAGTTCATGACAATATTATAATAATATATCATTGTTTATTAAAACCCGGTATTGCGTACAACACACGCTATCGAGGAAGGTCGCGATTGCTTGTAATGCAAGCCAAGTCAGGGTTGCGTGTTGTGAAAGAATACTTCGTTGTTTCGTATAACAGAATCCAACCATATTTCATTTATACATTTAATATATATATATATATATGTATATATATATATATATACTCAATGTTGCGTAGAAGAACAATTATCAAAATTGTGTGTAACACGGTCCAAGAATAGTGTTGCGTATACTGCAAGCTAATACGGTGTTGCGTATAGCGCAAGGTAATCTTGGTGTAGAATACAACAAAAGACATTAATTAAATTAAAATAATATTTTTCATAAAATCTCGGGGTGTTACAATGTAATAATCATAATGTAATGTGTGTTCAAAAACCTATTTGTCAATAATGTGGAATGAAACACCAAGGAAAATGTTTCCAAGGGACAGAAATATGCTATAGATGTGTAAATGAAGGTCATAAAGCAAGAACCTTCGATGGAAAAAGAAAGCATCCACTAAAATCGAGGAAAGGTGAAGATGTTCTTTCTGAGGGATCAATTGAATGTTTTAAATGTTGTATGCATGGTCATAATGCAAAAACATTCCCTACGAAGATGTTTTGGGAATGGGATCACCAAGATCGTACAAATATTTGTTTACCGATACCAAATTCCATTCCGATTGAGGATCAAGAAATAAACAATGACCAATCAATTGTATTTATTATTTCATAACTCATTTTTTCCTATTTTGGAATCTTAGGATATGATTCATGATTTTGTTTGTAGGAAATAAGTATTGTAGAATATGTTGGAAAGGAATGGTTAATGGATCATGAAGAATATTGAATGACTAAGAAGTCAACATATAAGGGATTCAAGAGTTATGGTAGATTTTAGGATGGTGAAATTCTTAAATGTTTTATGTCTCTTTTGATGATGGGGTTACATTATAAGTCTTTTTATAGTATGTGTAACCCTAATTTTTGATATATAAAAATTTTATTCATGGAATAGTTATCTTTTCTTTTATGGACGTAGTTATGATGAACTATTTGGGTTTATATGATCCATACATTTGAGGTAATTATGGGTTACTATATGTTATGATGGAAAATGAAATGCATGAGATAAAATTGAAATTAAATTATGTTATGGTTATTTTTCATGATTCTATCTCTATATGGGGACTGTTTTGAGAATTATTTAGTCTTGGAAAAAGGAAAACATGCAGACCTTGTGACAACCTGTGGCGTCGGACAAAACTATGGGAATCGAACCCACAACCAAAGTGCGATTGGTATTTATCGCCTACCACTGGACTACGTGAAGTCCCTAGTTAGTATGAAAAATGCTTTTTAGTTATATAATTTTCAGAATCAAGAAAATGTTGATTTTGGGTTATCTACGAAAATATGTAAATATCATGGAGGATATATATTTAGGTTAATTACTTTTCAATAAGATACTTTTAGAACAACTGCTGTTATTCAGAGATAAAAGATAATTTTTTGTACCTTGGAAGACTATGTGATTAAATCCTTCAAAGATGTGGGTTTCAATATTAGTTTTGTTTACATTGAATAATTTTATGTACAATTGTTTATTGAAGGGTCTTTGTAGAACTTTGGGTTCTGCTGGATAAAATTTTGGAGATTATGAATAGTTTATCTTTTTATAACGGATTATCCTTTTTGGGTATTATCTGATATCATACTAAAAACATTGGTTTTTTTTGTCTAAATAAATGGTAAATATTTATTTCTCTTTTGCGGATTTGTTGATTCTCTAGATGTTGATTATAGAGCTCTTAATGTGAACAAGTCATCCTAAATACTTGTCTTCTGGAGGAAAAAATGAGTTTGTGTAAGAAATCCTTTAAGAGATGAAAGTCTAAACGACAATAAATTATGTTTCCTTGAGATTTAGTTTAGCTCATAAATAAATTCTTCAATGAAAAGTAACTTAAAACAACAATGTTGTATGCTAACTTTTCCTATTGGGGAATCAAATACCGTTTAACCCATCAAAAGTTTGTGATTTTCTGGTGGTTAACTTTCTCCTAATCATGTTTTCTACCACACCCCATCAGAACTAGACCCTTTGATTTTTGTTCCATATCCATGTTTTCCTACACGGAATCCTACTATGGGTTTACTCGGGTGACCTTTTTACTTCTCTTTCTTTCTTTTAAAGTGATAGTTTTCCGGACTCTTATTCCGATGTGGGGCAGTCAATGAAGTTTTCAGCACAATTTTAAAATTGCAAGGACACATTTCCCAAAAGAGGGGAAGGATGTAACATCCCAAGTAAATAAAGAATATTAAATTCTCATATTTATTAATATTTGTGAATAAAATATTAATATTACTTTAAAGGGAATGTTATGTTCAATAGCGTACCCAATACACACCAATGGGTTTTTTTAAAATCATATGTTGCACACTAATAATATAATAATATTATTTTAAATGGTTGCTAATGCCTAGCCATTGTAATGGCAGGAATGAACAGAACAAACTTCCAAATTATTATATATTCTTGTCAAATGTTTTTTCTTTTATCCAAATAAATGTTAGAGGCTTAAAATGCAAATGATTCCAATTTTAAGCGTAAATATTCTAATATTATTTAAAAGGTCGAGTAACCTCCTTCTGATGGAGAACCCTTTTTAAATACACTTTTTGACAATTTTATATATTATATTAGACCAAATAAAATCCTTCTTTAGAATATGTAAATAAAAATTTACTTTGTGTAATTTGTTTTTATTTTTCCAATATAGATCATTTTTAGTGAAAATGTTGTATTTTAATTCTAAACCTCTTTTTAATGTTATTTATTTTTATGGATAGATTATCATTTTAATTGGTTTTAATATTTAGTTAGAATATATTTTTACCATTTCATCCAATGGTGGTCATTTGAATTAATTTCACATTGAAATTGGACTTAAACTAGTCTCAATCTTTTGATATATTTTGTTTCTTAAAAACACACTATTTGTTTTGAAAACGAGAATTAATTATTAAATTTATTAATGAAACTTATATGTTTTAAATTTTTTAAAATATAAATCATATTTTAATTTAGAATATCAAATATATCTTAGGGTAAAAGTTTGGAATTTTACTGAAAAACATCAATTTTTGATGAATAGTGAAACCACTAAGTCGTAGTTAAAAAACTGATTTTTCATTTAAATAAAAATTTACCACCTTTTTTATATGAATTTCAAAAATCCATCAAACATGGTTGTTGTTAGGATGTAAAATTTTGTTCAATGGGATGAAAATAGTTTTTGGTGAATAGTAACTTATAAGTTTTATTAATCACGATTAAAGGTAATTAGTGTTATTTCAGGTAAAGATAATGATATAATAATATTAAATGACCTTGAAACATGTCCTACCCTTATTGGATGAGTCATGGCTGGCCATGATAATCAATGAGTCAAGTTGGGGACCCCATGGAGCCACATGGGTAAGAAAATGACATTAATAACTTTTTATTTAATGTTAAAAAAATGTCACATACATGTATTGTTTTAGTAAAACAATTCATTAATGGGGTTATTCAAGTCATGTTTTTTACTATAAATATTCATTGGAAATTTAAAAATATTTCCTACATTATGGTATTTTTTTCATAATTTTTAGACATTAAACTAAATAATTTATATATGACACCACGATGATGTAGCGATTACCTCATTAATGAACGATTTAAATAAAATGAGAAGATAAGGTAAAATCTAAGACTTAAACGTGTCAAGAACTTATTAGATGGGTCGATTTAGAACCCCTATCACCTTATCCTCGAAATATATAATTTTGGGACCTTTAATATCCTAAAATCATTTAATAATAAAGTAACTTTTCATGACTTTCCAAGAGTGACCCTCCTCCCTCTTATAAAAGGCCCCCACCTCTACCCCCTTACCCACACCTCTCAAGCCTTTGGATCGACAAATCATTGCTAATTTTATCTCAAAACATCCCTATCTTCATATTATACGCCTTACCTTATGAAGAAAGCTCTTCAAGAAACCCCTTTGGTTCAAACCAATGGGAGATACCCGATTTAAAGGTAATGTCCTCTCTTATGTTCTTTTGTTTTATTTTTCATTTCCAACCCGCTAAACTCATTTTATTCCATCCTTTTGTAACAAAACCAGTATCTTATATATACTAGGATGTTTTTATTAGATGTATTATAGCTACACTTACATGCACCTCTGTCTAATGGTTAAATAACATATTGTTTCCGTGGATGGCGAATTACTGCCTCACGAAACAATGATTGTTCTATCATCTCTTACCACCTCTTATGGTGGCCATTATGATGACACTATATTTATTTATGGTATTATTTATATTTATTTTCTCTATGTTCTTCTGTATTTTACATTTAAATCATACCTTTATTCTTTTCATGTTGTGCAAATGCGATAATTTCATTTGAGGAAGTGTGGACTACCGCCCCCTCAAGTGATGTGACTCATTCCTGCAATACATGGAATGTATAAAGAATGAAATTAATAAAATAATGCAACCTATATAACATATATATATTATAATGCAATGATAATATATATAAATCTCATTAATTTTAATTCCATTAAATACGAAATAGAAATGAAAGTAGCGTTCATGCGTACGTATGGCTTACCGTCTCCATGAACGGTTAATTTCATTTCATACCTTTAAATGTTATGTAATATTATAAACTCAATTATATACATGATATATATGATATATATGATATCTACATCATGAATATAATTTTGTATATAATGGATATTTTCCACATGGACAACTTGTAATTATAAAAAGTTTATTTATTTGATTCAAGTGCCATTGATCGACAAAACGACCATTATAAACTTAAATAATTACATAATTTTCATAAGATGGTAATAAGTGATATAAAAGTAATAATGAACCTTAAAAAGGTTCTTAAGAATGTATAAATTAACTGTAGTTTATTATTCAGGAATATAAAGAAACGAACAAGACAAGTCGGACTTGAGGTAAGGGATCCAACCTCTCTATTTCTTTTTAAGTACTCTCTTTTATGTAACTTCTTTTAAGATCTTCTATATTATTTTTGGGGATGTTATTTTATATCCTGATTAATGTAAATTTTATGTTCATATGATGAGAGACCCTATGTTATCTCTTCAATCAATTTTTTGAAGTTTTAAGTGGCGTCGTTAGGCTGCCGAGTTTTCGTAAGGGATTTTTTATCTCACTTTTTGTTCCAGTGAGATTTATGCTACATTTGACTCTATTTTCTTTTGTGTAGTGTATTTACTACACATTGTTTTATTATTTGTGTAATATATATTAATTAATGGGTATTTACATCATCATTGTATGACACTTCGTTCATGGGGTGTACGTTTCGAAAGTTTCCCAAATAGGTAAGGGAATTTTTCTCAATCTCCTTTCATTGAGGCATATTTTGTTCCAATACAAGACTTTCTTTTATACGGTATATAAAACACATTTTACTTCTACATTTATTCCAAAGTAATCTTTTCTATACAAAGCGTTTCACTAAATGACAAAAAGTATGTTTCCTTTTAATGTACGCAGTGACAACGATCTTTTCCACTGCCACGAGTATTATTTGGTCATTGGATTCCTTAACATGTCATAATGTTTTTAAAAGGAATTAATTACCATATAGTCTTTTATGTATTTTGTTATTGAAAATTGTTTTTATAATAGATCATTTATGTCAATATATTTAAGTCGTATATTGTGATTGAAATGTAGAAATGTTTTCTTTCCATTATATTTGATTTATGTATTATGACTTTTTAATGGTACTTGGAAATTTGATGGGTGGTTACGTGATAAACCATATGACGGGTGCTTCTGTGAATACCAGGATGGGTGGTTGTGGTATAACCTTCAATGCATTGGGTATGGAAGTCAGTTGTATGGTTACTCTATGTGTTGATATGTGTGGAAGTCGACCATATGGTTATTCCATTTAAGTATGTTTATGTCCCAAGTTACCTTTATATGTTATGTGTTCTTTATTTGTGTTTTATTGTAATATTTTTGTAAAAAATGGTATGTAGTGATCTTTGATTCAGTGAAGAGTATTTACTACTTTAAAAAGGTGAAAATTATTACTTTAATAAAGTATTCATGGTTTACTTTTTGTTTTGGAAAAACTAACAATTTTCATTATTTGTGTATCCTTTAATGAGCATTTTATCCTCATCCCATGTTTTTGAAATGTTTTCCATAGGACTTAAAGATGAATAGGGTTACAGATGGGATCAAGGAATGACATGCTATCTAAAACATGGAACTATACATGTTTCTTTTTAAGTGTTTTCATTTTATGGAAACTTAGTAGAAGTGTCTACTTTGAAATAATTTGAGATGTAATAGTTATGTCCTATTTCTCTAAAACTCTAAACCTGAAAAGATCCTCTATGTGAAATATTTATTTAATTCTTGATTATGTTATTTTTTAAGTACGGGTCCTTATACTTCACGCCACAAATGTTTTGATTTAGATGTGAGACAATATATGTGGTTATTATTCACTATTTAAAAATGTGGATTTAATCTTGGTCATCCATCTCATCTATGTACCAAGATCTAATCATCTCCATGAATCTACCCTATACCTAAAGCATTTAAATGTGATTCATTCAATTATCATGCATTATTTGAAGAAGTCGTACAATCATTTTCATCCTAATGTGCTCGCCGGCACCACTGCTACTAATCGACAATGAAGGCCAAACCATGAGGATAAGCATCTATCTATAAAAGAGTGACCTTTTCAAAAAAAAATTGGGCAATTGTATTGAACTAAAACCATGCATGAAATCTACATCTTTGATACAAGCTAAAAACACGCTGAAGAAGAACTCGGTTTGGACGAGGTATATCATGTTTCCAAGGCCATGATTATTTGAGTAGGGATTTAAAATGAGATTCATGTGATATTGAATACCTGCACAATTAGGTAGAATGCATCAAACATTAAAAAGATATATTCATTGTTTTCCGCCAATCTTGTATTCACAGTTTGATGATTTTAAAACTCTCAATATCTCATTCATTCAATTCTCCAATCATATTTCATATCGAGTGAGATTTGAATTCAGAGTAGATATATTACTCACCTATAAAAAGAGAATCCCTGATCCAAATAATTTTATTACCATTCTTTATCCATTAGCTATTGTTCTCAAAACTGATCCTCTATATGTATTCATTTCATGAATGATAATCAAGGATCCCACAATCCATCACCATGTGAACACCAATCTCGAAGTGTCTCAAGAAAATTTAAAACTACTCCAACGCAATAGGCGTTTATCGACTTTATTGTTCCTTGCTATGAAAGATCCATAAACAATTCTGGTTTTGTTAATAAAGAGGAAAGTGCATACCCTTCATGAGGAAGAACAACAGTTAACCCCACGGTCATAGAAAGGTTAAAAAATCTCCTCTTTACGCTTAATTACACAACTATTTCCAAGAGTTCCATGTGATTAAAAATGGGATATCATGGAGGAGGTAAGTTTGTATCTGTATTCACTCGTGTGCATGACTTGAGAAATCATGAGGCATTGTGTGTGTACATATGAATAATGAGGAAGAACCTTTCCAAATGACTACACCCATTGTATTATGGTTTACTTGTGCCTGGATACACCCTGGGGATTCATGTGCATACATGGAGATTAGATTAAGTGAATGGTGTGTTTGGTTTTTTCAAAAAAAAATGCATTCACTTAAAATCATGAATTAAAAAACAAACAAACCAAATGGAAAGGGAATATAAGAAATGGGGATATAGGAAGAGACTGCATGTGTGAGTGAAAATGTTTATACCAATTTGGTATCACACACAAGAGGGAAGAAGTGGAAGTTACGAGTTCAACTAAAAGACATATGAATCATCTCATGGATGTATGAAAAGAAGATGAGAGAAGAAGCTAATTCTGATGATGTTGAGTGATATGATCATTAGTCTTTGAATAATCACAATTGTGTTTGTGATTCTATCAAATAAGAAGGAATAATTAGATTTCTTACATTGATTAATTACACTACAACAAGAAGAATGTATAATAAGTAGTTCATTTTTTCACTAATAAGATGAGACAAGAAGAAAATAGAGTTTATTGCATACTTCTTTTATAGAAACCATGTGAAAAGAACTAAAAAAGATCTAGACCAAAATTAGACTTTTAAACATGGAACAATACTATATTTAGTGGGAATATAAAAAACCAACAAGGATGATTCATATTGAATTAAGTAATCATGAGTTCAAGAAGAGGATTATTTCCCTTCCCCCTCCAATGTATATGGACTCCTACTAGCCAGAGGATTGTTTCCCTAGAAAATTCAGTATAATAGTAATCACATTATAGTACATAATCTATTTTTTTCGTCAAAAGACATGGTAAAGATGTATCTTCCCTTATTTAGTAGTTAACCTTGTAAAAATATAATGTTTACATTTTTATTTCATTTAATTTTTTCTACTTATAGGGAAATTGGAATATGAAAATCATGATACTAGAAGATACGGAGGTAGAGAGATTGTAAAGACCCAGAAATTCCATGTAATATTTTTTAAAATTATATGGAATATTACGAGACCACAAAAATTGAAGTCGTATGATTCCAAGGCCCAACATGCCCAGAATGAATTTCTGAACATTATTTTCAGATACGTCTAGTAAACCTGCAAGTGGGTGTTTTTATCTTTTGAACTGGTGCTCATAGTTGAAATATAAGGACACCTATTAACTCAGAGCGCTGGTTTTCGCTTGAGGAGACCTTTACCTCAACAACAGTAGGTCAGGATGAAAGGTAGTATTTCACTTTGTCATGGGAAAATAAAAATAAAATTATTTTAACATTTAATTTTTATTCATGAAACGTTTCTACATGGGTTTGGGAGGTGTGGACCACCCGAACTGAAACCCCGGATTTTTATTCAAAGGTGGGGACCACCTGACTCTTGAACTCCCTCTTTAATGAGCGGGGTGACCATAGGTTTCCTCTAAATTAACTATTCCAACAACCCATTTAATTGTTGGAGCCAACTATAAATTAATGAAATGTGTCTTCATTTTAATTGTTCTTACATAATTAATCATCTTATGTTAAATTATATCGGCACCACTTTCTTTTAGTGGGAAAAAAGAGAAGGGGAGATCTTTTGGGAGCATTACGCTTTTCCAATGAGGAACACCTCCCAATGAAGAACTTATTCAACGAAGACTGTGCCACCTCCATCGTGGGATACCTTCGACAAAAAAAAATCCGACTTCCTCCCTTCTCTCCTAACCAATGTATAAAAACATTCATGGTTGGGGTTCTATAATTCTTTGTGTTTTATGTCGCATTAATCATCTTGATCCTCCTACAACCAATCTAATGTGGGGGGAGGGGGCCTAAAGAACATGTCATGATCCCTCCGTTGTCCTTCATGGTTGGGGTGTTCATCACGATGGAGGATGACGGGAAGTGAGGCTGGTGGGGAACAAGAATTGCAGCTGGCACCACAGCCGGCCGTGATGATGGCGACGGCCCGACCGCACCTCTCGATAGAAGAGAATCGTGGCCTTGTGTTTCGAGGTCAAGGGAAGGGTGGGTGACTCTTCGTCGAACGATGGTGAAGGCGCGACGAGTGAATGCACCATGTGGATAAGATAACAGGATATCTGGCCTACTGTGGCGGACCATCGTGCTGCACTGCGGCTGCTACACTGCACCGCGACTCCCTGCCGCACCATGGGCCACCCTGGATGTGCAGCTAGGCCATGTCGTCCAGCGCGGGAAGAACCTCCCAGCGGAGGCCGGCCACACCACAGGCTGGGTCGCACCGAATTCCGGGCCAGACCTACTGGGCCGGGCTAGGTCAACCCGAACCTGGTCAGCACAGCGGATCGGGCCGGGTCAGTCTGACCAGACCTGGACAAATTTAGACCCATTCCACACTTTTCAACATATCTTTGGACCTGGATGTCCATTTGATGAACTTTCTATGGTCATATAAACCTTGGAGAGAGATGGTCCCTTTAGACTACCCCACATAATATTTGGATAAAGTTTGGTTTCAGTTTTGTTGGATCGAGCATGAATCCAACTGGGCCCTCACAACTAAAAGGCTAATAACATACAGACTGAGCGTCTGATTGACACACCATCTATTGTGTTGAGACCCCTTTGATGTGGAGGTCCTTTGGGATATATCTATATAGTAATTCTTGATAGTTTTAGTATCTACCAGTGGATTGAGAGGTGGACCCTCCCAGAGACAAGCGAGCTTAGTGTGGGAACCCTATAGCAAGTTGTGATGATGTACTAAGATCATGTGTGGGTCAGACGATGCACTGATGATGTAATAGGATCTTGTGTGGGTCTGATGATATACTAAAGATGTAATATGATTATTTTTTGTGTCTGATGACGTACTATCAATGTACTAGGATCTTATGTGGGTCTGACGACGTCGTGACAATGTACTAGGATCATGTGTGGGTTTGAAGCTGTATTAATGATGTACTAGGATCCTGTGTGGGTTCGACGATGTATGTAAGAGGTACTACGATCATGTGTGGTTCTGACAATGTATTACAATCCTATGTGGGTATGATGATGTTTTAGGTTCTTTCGTGGGACTACCTCTTAGCACAGTAAGACAAATTAGTAGTTACATCTAATCATCTCTACTACTGTACCTATGTTATACCTCATGTGAGCTGAGTCTGTACCTATGTGGTACTTTCCATTGTGGAAATACCTTGGTAGAATTATTATGTGTGGCGTACCTATGTGGTACTTTCCTTCTTTGTACTCCTACCTTTATGGAACAGTTGAGCTTCAGATTTAGAGATGCACTCTTTGTTTCCTCACGATTGAGATGGTCAAAGTTTATAACTTATGTATATGTATGGGTATATACCTATGTAGGGTTTTCAGTTGATTTTAGGGTTTTGGGTTTATCCTTTTTGGATTTTGTGAGACCTTGAGGGTCACAGGGTCCCTACTGAGTATCTTTATACTCACCCCTATACGGGTTATGCCCACATATTGTTGTGTTTGGTATAGACGACGGTCAACGCTGCCTGATGATGAGGGTACCTGGATTGGAGGTATCTCTGAGGTGGACATTAGATGAGACATACCTCAGAGATGCGCATTCAAGATAAGTACCTACCCTACAGGTTGAATCCTTGGTGGGTGTTCACAGGAGTTGTTCCAGTTAACATGTACTTTTTATTTTTCTTGTACTTTCCAGTGGGGTTCGAATTCTGGCCCCTTTTACTTACATTACACAAAATTTTACTATATAGTTTACTAATGTTCATAATTTTCTGTGTGCTTAGTTGCATATGTTTATAGGATATAAAGGAAATTCATTCACAGTTTTAGGTAATATGCTTTCAGTGTTACTCACCAACCCCTGACCTATGGAAGACGGGCTTGAGGTAGTCATGGCACGGGCCCTGGGGGATGGGTCATGAAAAATTGGTATCAGAGGAGTTGGTTTTAATTTTGAACGTTGGAATCTGATCTTTTTTTATGACAATTGTTTTTAGTGTAGTGAGTGTGGTTATTAGTTTAAGGAATACAGTGTTGGTGTGGCGGCCGATGTATCCATATACCAGGACACTAACATCTGATTTTTGACTCAGTGAACAAAAACACTAAGTGCGTGAGTGTTTCAAGAATTTTCTTTGTGATCTCAATGCTCCATATCACTAGGTATAACATATTGATAGTGGGGAACCTGTTTCTTTTTAGGATGCTTCCACATGGATAGCCAGCTAGGTTTCCGGGTATAGTACGCACTAATCTCCCACCGAGCTACAAGGCCTCATTGCAGAGCAGTCTTCTAGTAGAGGCACCAACTGTACCATTAGCTATTAGGCCATTGATGGCACCAACCCCATCAGATGAGGGTGCATGCCACATAAGTGAGTTTCAAGAGTTCCAACACCAGAGGCCACCTAGGTTTAGGGGAGACACAGAGCCACAGGCAGCTAAGGATTGGCTGGAGGTCGTGGTGAGAGTGTTCCTTCTGGTAGAGACACCAGCTGATCTCAGGGTGATCCATGCCGCCAGTCATCTATAGGAAGAAGAAGACAGAAGGTGGAGCATGATGCATCAAGTTCATGACTAAGTGACACTTCTATGGGAAGTCTTTGAGAGCCTTTTTTAGGCAGAGTTTGTCCTAGCAACTATTCGTGTAGTGCTCACACTTGAGCTTCTTCATCTATAAGAGGGAAGCATGACTGTGGCTCAGTATGAATCTAGGTTCAACTACATATCATGATACTCCTCTAATATGGTGCAGGAACCATTTTTCTAGGTCCAGACCTTCAATATGGGAATCAAATGATACATCAGGGCCTTGGTGTTTTCCCTCAGCATCATGACGTTGGCGGGGGTGTTATAGAGAGCCCTCTTAGTGAAGAGTTTTTTTGTTGAGAAATCACCGGAAACGAGACCCACCACCAGATGTCATGTTGCGAATTCTTCTGTAGCTGGAAGTAGATAGATGTAATAGATATCCAATAGGAACATACCAACAGGTGGACGACAGCATGATTTAGGGTCAGTTGTGCGGGGCACAAGAGACAAAGTCAGTCATGCGAGGAACATGCAGTGTTTCATATGCGGCGGGTAGGGTCACATGGATCATGACTACCTGACCCGCCATACGAATTATTAGAATATGGTTGAGAGACCGCCTAGGTAGAGACAGAGGTTCAACCGAGGAGGTCTGCATAGAGCAAGCATACATAGAAGAGGAGCTGGTTGTGTAGCTGGTGGTGGGCGACGATTCGAGGTGCTACTCCCACCACAACCAAGTGGTCCACCCCAACCCCAGGGCTCATGTGGATAGCGGCGAGCTCAGCTCAAGACAGCTGAGGCCTTGGACCATGGTGCGTTGCAGATGATACGAGGTATAATCTGTGTCTAATCTACCTTAGCTGTTGTACATATAGACACAAGTTCCAGTCATTATTTTGTTTCCACTACCCTCATTTGTTGCTCGGAGATTTTGATGGATCGGTTGGCTCGATACTTATGGCTAGAGAATCCTATGGGAGAGGATTCAGTGATTACAAAAATGGTTATGGCAGTGTGAGCTTACTCTAGGAGACAATATCTTCAGCCGGGATCTCCTAGTAGCAGTGTCGAGGCTTTACGACGTCATCTTGTGTATGGACTTGTTAACAAATGTCCATTCTCATATAGACTCTATTAGGTGCAATGTGTGGTGTGTCCACATCAATGGGAATTTTTTTACCTTCACCAGTGAGAACGTAGCCTTTAAAGCACAATATATACTTACCCGGAGAAGAGATCAACTGATCACTCATCAGTTGGTTGACCATACCCTTGGAGCGGTTGATGTGGAGAGTCCGGGTTATCCTGTAGTGGTGGACCAGTATGTGAATGTCTTTTCTGATTATGTTCTAGGTGTACCAACTCGTAGAGATTTGTACTTTTACATTGACTTGTACCCCAGAGTGACACTAATATCTACACCACAATATCAGATGGCTCTCGCGGAGCTTCGTGAATGATGGGTACAATTAGAGGAATTACAGGGTAAGGGATTCATTCGAACCTGTGTTTATCCTCGGTCAGGCCCAATTTTTTTGCCTAGAAGGCAGACGGGAGCATTAGACTTTGTGTTGACTATCGGCTCCTGAAACAGGTGACAAAGAAGAATAAGTACCCACTCCTAGTGATTGAAAAGCACTTTGATTAGATAAAGGGAGTGCAGTGGTTGTCAAAGATAGACCATATATCCGGCTATCACATGCTTAGAGTACTTGACGAGGATGTGAAAAAGACGTATTTTAGATGTTGGTATGGCCATTTCAAGTTCTTGGTAATGTTGTTCGTCATGACCAATGCTCAAGAAGTGTTTATGGGACACATGTATAGGATAATTCATCAATACCATGATCGCTTTGTATTAGTCTTCATCAACGACATTCTGATTTACTTGGATTCTAAGGAGGAGCATGCCTATCATTTTCAAATAGTTTCTGGCACACTCTAAGAGAATCATCTTTATGGTTATCTCTCGAAGTGACAGTTCTGGATCCGAGAGTTTCACCATCAGGGACATGTCATATCAGAGGCTAGAGTTGCAGGTGTTGTAGTGAATATTGAGGCGATACTTGCTTAGGAGCCACCCAGGTGTGGGATAGAGGTACAGAGTTTCATGGGTTTGGCCGGATAATACTGGGGGTTTGTGCCAGTTTTCTCTAGAGTTTTAGCACCTTATTCAGCATTAATAAAGAAGGGACAACGCTTAGTTTTGTTGGAGATATGCCAACAATGTTTTTAAGAGCTGAGGCATAGGCTGACAAGTGCCCCAATATTCAGGCTACTAGAGGAGGGTGTAGGGTACGTAGTCTACTACGACGCATCAGGGAACGGGATCAGATGTTTCCTTGTGCAGGAGCGAGCAGTGATTGCATATGGTTCTCGATAGCTGAGACAACATGAGCATAACTATGCTACCCATGATCGGGAGTTAGCAGTAGTGGTCTTCACGATGAATATGTGGAAATATAACAAGATGGGTGATCATTGTATAGTCTACTCAGATCACACGAATCTCAGGTATAACTTCTCTTAGAAAGAACTGAACTTGATACAGTGACGTTGGCTTGAGTTCCTTTGGGACTATGACTTCGAGATTGTCTATACTCTTCGGAAGGGGAACGCTGTAGAATTTTCACTCAGCAGGAGATCTTGCATACAAAAGCCATGTGTGGCTCTGGAGTAGTTATCCGCTTAGCAGATATCCTTTGTGGATCGGGATAGAGCATAATTTCTTCAATCTCGTATAGTCACACCCCCACTTTATCAGCGATTCGTGGAGGCATAGATTGGGTATTCTGACAGTGAGACTCAACGTGCTTAGATATCAACAGGACAGGCACCTCATGGATTTTCTGAATGTGGGCAGCACATCATGCTCTTTAGAGAACGTACCATGGTACCAGTGTTGCTTCTGGAGGAGGTGTTATGGGAGTTATACACATCCCCTCTAGTGGTACATCCAGTATTTGCGAAGACATACCAGGACCTCTGACAATTGCACTGGTGGTCGGGAATGAAGAATGTAGTAGCAGAGTTTGTCTCTTAGTGCCTTACTTGTCAGCAATTGAAGGATGAGAATCAGATACCAGAAGGCTTGGTTTAGCCATTAGAGGTCCCATAGTGTAATTGGGATAAAATATCCATGGACTTCGTGAAAGGACATCCACGTACATCCAAAGGTCATAATTCTATCTAGGTGACCGTCGATAGAATCACCATGGCGGGCCACTTCCTATTGATCAGAGAGAAGGGTTCAGTAAAGAGATTAGGATGCCTCTATGTGCATGAGATTGTGTGGCTACATGTAGTACCCTTGACTAGTGTCTCTGATCATGATTCAAGTTTCACTTCCCGGCTATGGAAGTTGTTTAATGAGGCTTTTTAGGTGCAACTTTTTTGAGAACCACCTTCCATATTCAGACGGATAGCCACAATGAGCAGACCATTAAGACCCTCGAGGACAATCTATGTGCTTGCGTCGATGACTTCAGTCACATCTAAGAGGATCACACGACTTTATTGTAGTTTTCATACAACAACATATATCAATAAACCATTGGGATGGCACCTTTCAAGTTGTTGTACGACCGAACTTGTAGATCGACTTTGTGCTGGACTGACCTAGGGGAGTCTGCACTTATGGGACTAGAGATGGTATGTGATACCATAGAGAAAGTGAAGATCATCCCAGAGTGGAAGAATACTGTACAGAGTAGGGAGAAGTATTATGACAATAGGATACAGAGACCTCTGAAGTTTGAGGATGGCGACCATGTATTTCTATTGGTCTCACTTCGACGAGGTTTGCGGAGATTTGGCCGGGGTGGAAAGTTATCTCCAAGGTTCATTGGACCCTTCCAGGTCCTTAGCTGAGTTGGCGTTGTGGCTTACTACTTAGCACTTCCCCCTCAGTTCCACCGGGTGCACGTTGTCTTCCACATATCCCAACTGAGGGGATACATGCATAATACTACCCACATTATCGACCATGGTGAGATGGACATCGACGATGGGGTGACATTTATAGAGGTTCTAGTAGAGATTGAGGATCTACATGAGTGGGTCCTTCATGGGTAGTCGATACCACTGGTGCATGTTCGATGGCATCATGGGAACCTCCAAGAGAGCACATGGGAGCTGGAGGCTCAGATACAAGCTTAGTACCCCAACTTGTTTTCCTTGTTTTGAGTTTTAGATTATAGGTACACAAAGCCCTAAGGTGGGGAGAATGCAATGTCCTAAAAATTCCATGTAATTTTTATAATTATATGGAATATTATGATACCAAAAAAATTAACGATGCTTGATTCGGAGGCCCATTGTGCGCGAAATGAATTTCTGAACATTATATATTGGTGCGTTAAGTAGTCATGTGAACGGGTTTTTGTAAAATTTGAACTGAATATCAGAATTTAAATCTAAGGACACCATTGAACACTCAGTGCTGGTATTCTCTTAAGGATATCATTACCTCAACCTCAGTAGGTCGAGGGTGAAAGATAGTCATTCACTTTTTCATGGGAAAATAAAAAAATTTATTTTATAATTTTATTAATATTCTTGAAACCTCTCTACATGGGTTATGGAGGTGGGGAACACCTGAAATAAATCCCCCAATTTGAATTCAATGGTGGGGAACACCTGACTCTTCAACTCCCTATTTAATGAGTAGGGTGACCCTAGTATTCCACTAAATTATCTATGCCAACACCCCATTTAATTGTTGGATCCAACTAAAAATTAATAAAATGTGCCGGCATTATAATTATGCCAACATAGTTAATCTTATTAAGTTAATTATTTTGGAACCTCTTTCATTTAGTGGGTAAAGGAGATGGGGAGAGACTTGAGGATGATTATGCATCTCTAATGAAGAACACCTCACAACGAAGAACTTCTTCAATGAAGAACGCACCACCTCCAATGTGGGATGTCTTTGACAATAATGAACCGACATCCACCCTTATCTCCTCACCGAAGTCAACCATACATCAAGGTAGGGGATTTGTTATTCATCATGTTTTATGTCGAATTAATCATCTTGATCTGCCTACTACCGAACTAATGCAGAGCGAGCGGGAGAAACAAACATGGCATGATCCCGATGTCATCCTTCATGGCTGGTGTGTTCATTGTGATGGAGGAGGATGGAAACCAATGCGGGTGGGGCATGAGAAAGTTGGATGACACCATAGCCATCTACAATGGAGGTGATGATGTGACCTCAAAACCCGGTTGATGAGAACTACGACCTTGTGTCGTGGCGCTGAGGGAAGGGAAGCCAACATGCTGGCAGAAGCCAGAGAAGGTGCGGTGTGTGACCGCGCCAGGTGGAGAGGATGGTTGGTCGTCCAGCCATCCATGGTGGACCACTGCATCGCGGCCGCACAACCGCCTCGTGACACCCAACCGCACCATCACTTCCCCACCACCTCACCGCACTACGGGACGCCCTGGTCGGGCTGTCTGGCTTAGGTCGGACCGCCCAGTGTGGATCGGGTCGTCCGGCGTGGGCCGGACCACCCAGTGCTGATCGGGCCGCCCACTGTGGGTCAGGACAGACCCGGTGGGCCAGGTCACACTACGGGTCAGGATGGGTTGATTCAAACCAGGTCGACCTAGTGTGTCGGGCAAGGTCGGTTTGACCGGGTCGGACCAGACCCGGACCAATTTCAACCCATTCCATAATTTTTTCAATATCGTAGTCACCGGGCGTCTGTTTGATGAACTGTATGGGCGCTGGAAACCATAGATAGAGATGATCCCTTTATTATACCCTAATAGATATTATTATAATGTTAGGGTATGGTTGGGTTAGATCGAACACGAATCCCACTGTGCCCTCGAGACTAAAAGGCTAATAACATACTGACTGAGCGTCTGATTGACGCACCATCTGTTTCGTTGAGACCCATATGATGTGATGGTCCATTGTGATAAATATTCATGGGACTTCGTGAAAATTGGAGAATGTACCCATGGCTATAGAAGCAAACCGTCCCAAAGACAAGCCTACTTAGTGTGGGAACCCTACAGATGGTTGTGATAGTGTATTAGGAACCTTTGTGGGTCTGACAACATACTAATGATGTACTAGGATCTTGTGTGGGTCTGACGATGTACTGACGATGTACTGGGATCCTGTGTGGGTCTGACGAGGTAATGATGATGTACTAGGAGCCTGTGTGGGTCCGACAATGTACTGACGATGTACTAAAAGCATGTGTGTGTTTGATGAGGTACTGACTATGTACTACGATCCTGTGTAGGTCTGAAGACATATGGATAATGTACTTGGAGCCTGTGTGGGTCTGGCGATGTACTAATGATGTACTAGGATCCTGTGTGGGGATGATGATGTACTAGGATCCTGTGTGGGTCTGACGAGGTACTAGGATCCTGTGTGGGTCTGACGATGTACTACGATCCTCTGTGGGTCAGATGATTATTTGGGTTCCTTCATGGTTCTTCCTCTTAATAGAGTAATATGAATTAGTAGTTACATCTAATCATTTGTACTATTGTACATATGTTATACATGGTGTGAGATGAATCTATAACTATGTAGTATATTTCATTGTGGTAATACATTGGTGGTATTATTATATGTGGCCTACCTGTGTGGTACTTTCCTTCGTGGTACTCCTTCTTTTATGGAACATTTGATCTTGGTCTTTTGAGTTGGACTCTGTGTTTCCTCCTAATTGAGATTGTCATACTTGATAACTTAAGTATATGTATGGGCATAAACCTAAGTAGGGTTTTCAGTTGATTTCATTCTTTGTGGTTTATCCTTTTTGGATTCTATGAGACCTTGAGGTTCTGAGGGTCCCTACTGAGTATCGTTATACTGACCCCTACACGGGCTATGCCTGCACTTTGTTGTGTTTAGTTCAGGTGATGGACAACGCTGACTGGGGAAAAGGGTACTAAGACTGGAGTTAGCTCGGAGGATGTCAATATACGAGGTGTACTGTAGAGACGATCATTCGAGAGCTGTATATACCCTTCAGGTAGGACCCTTGTCGGGTGTTCACTGGAGTTGTTCCAGTTTACTTGTACTTTTCCATTTTCATGTACATTCCAGTTGGGCCTGTATACTAGCGCCTTTTTCTTACTTTAATTTTACTTATATAAAGTTTACTGGTGTTTTTAATTTGTTGTGTGCTTGTGTGTGTTTATAGTATATAAATTCAATTTCTTCCTAGTTTTAGGGAATATGCCTTCTGTTCTTGTCACCATCCCCCAACCTATGCAAGGTGGGATTGGGGTAGTCACATCATGGGCCCCGGGGGATAGGTCGTGATAGAGATTAAATGTTGTAATTGGTATAAAAGTTCCCCAACACTTATATCCCCCACCCCGAATGATTGGAATATCCCAATTGGTCCTCTAAATTGGTATTATAGGGAGGTTCACAAATGTTGTAATTTCTATAGTGAAGTTATTCTGTTTTATAGAGTTGAGTTTCTATCCTAATTAATCAATGATGTTTAGTTTTATTGAAGATTAAGTTGTCTTTGAAAAGAAGACCATATCTCTCAAGACAATGATGAATAGAAAAAATAATCATAATTGAAAGTTGAATAATAATTCCCTCTTATATTAAGTTGAGGAAGTATTTATTTCTCCATACCTTCCTGATAGTGAAGCCATGTTATGTATGGAATGTAATGGACAGGTGGATCAAGTTTCCATCATGAAAATAGATAACCATGCTACCACAATTGATTTAGAGGTATGTGTTAGTACAATAAAAAATTATTCTCATGATGAAAATTCTAGCAGAAGTGGTGACAATGATTCTAAACACTCTCAAGAGTTATGAGATGATGTATTAAGAATGATTTTACATAGTATTCTTGAGGAATGTGTCCCACTTATTTATGGAGTATTTTAATTTATGCTAGAAGATGTCACCCAATTGGTGAAAGAAAATTATATTTTGGAGAAGGGGATTAAAGAAAAATAATATTGACTATCTAAATCTCTTTATACAGGATGTAATTTTTGAAGAAATAAAGATGTAACTTGAGAGATGTTCCCCAAAATGGCTAAATGAATCTGAGGAGAAATAGGGAGTCAATAAAACTCTAAAATATAAGCTCAATGCACATTAAAATGACATGAATAATATCAATTACTTTGATGGTTTATATTTGGATGAAAATTTCAAGAAGATCAAGGAATATGACACATTATTATAAAAAAAGGTTGTAATGCTTGATGTAGAATTTGAAAATTAAAGAAATCATCTGATGAGAAGATGACTATGATTGAAGATCAAAAAATCATTATCAATATGAAAATTATAGAAATAGAATCTCAGTTGAACAAACATGAAAATACACATATTGATACATCATAAATGATTGAAATAGTTGGTAATGGTACCCAATGTTCATTGGACGATTTTAATGGTAAAATAACTCCAACATTTGATAAAAATATAATGATATCACTCTATGATCAATCAATAGTAGCTAAGAATGAATAGGTATCATCCATACAATCTCTTGATAATATTTATAAATTTTTATATACACAAGGTATAGGTTGGAAAAAATTTCTGAACAAATATGGATAAGGAATGGTGATGAGATACCTACCACTGTGGCCAAGGTAGAAAGGAAGATGAAGTTGGATGACGATTCCCCATAGATAGCACAACAAATCAAGAAGAAGGATGATAAACCATATATATAATACATAAAGAAGACATAGTTTAATGGTCATTGATGGTGTTTCAAAAGATTTGGGAATTTTGCATTCTATTTTTGGTACAATCATTTAAATAAAAAATAAAAAATAAATCATATATCAAGGTGGATAAATCCAGAAAAGAAGAAGCAACATCCACATATAAAGAATCATTTGTACACTTCAAATAGATTTTGAATACGTGACAATATCAGTGATGTATTCAATAGGAGTGGTCCCAAGGTTGGTATATGTTAATCTCAATAGGTAACCAAATATGATAATAAAAGAATATCATAGAAGCTAGCTAATACAAAAAAATTTGTGGGAAGTAGTTATGAGAATGTTGTAAAAACTAATTCTCCCAAGAATACTCCAAGTATTAAAGTAGAGTAGGCATTGGGTTCTAAATCCATGATTTTTAAGGGTGGTACATACACAAGAAATCCTAAGAAGTATGTAATTCAAAATAATCCATGAAGAATATCCAATCATCATGCCTTAATTTTTAATGACCTACTGGTTATCTGGAGAGAAGATTTCAAAAGAATGATGAAAATGGAATATGTACAAGCTAAATCTAGTGAAAAAAAAGAAAAAAGAGGACTTCTCATGAATATAATTAAGTCTTATGTATGAGGTGCCCCAAGGATGGTCATTCTGTTATAAATTTCATTGCACTCATTCTAGATCAAGATGAATTTTTTGAGATGATGAAAGTTTCTCATGTAGATTCTAGTTCATTAAAAGATGATGAATAATTAATTAACACACACAAAGAGAAATAAGAATAGATAATATCCACCCAACCATAATCATAATTGAAGATCAAATGTGAAAGTGTGAATAATGAAGAACCTGGGTTGAGAAAAACATTTCAACCATGTCGTTCACATTGATGATGCAATGATAATCCAACTTGTTCCCTTAAATATTTGTGTATTGTATTTGTTATTATAATACAATGAGTTTAAGGTGAACCAAACTCATAGGGGGGGGGGGAATAAGGATTTATTGATTAGGAGTTTAATCTTGATGGGGAGACATATGATGAAGCTTCCATAGTTAATATTTCAAATAATATAATCTTTTGTAGTTATCAAAATCAATTATTATGAATATTTTTTGAAGATCATGTTTTTGTAAAAGGTATGTCATTTCATAATATCTCATCCTTGGTTACTCAAAATAATGATCATCTTACAAAGCTG
Organism: Viscum album; assembly: GCA_963277665.1. Lineage (NCBI taxonomy): Eukaryota > Viridiplantae > Streptophyta > Magnoliopsida > Santalales > Viscaceae > Viscum > Viscum album. The sequence continues at coordinate 291,603,315 of OY728148.1, read as the reverse complement.
GAGTAACATAATTACTCATTGACATATGAATAATGGATGTTCCCCAAGGTCACTCATCCGACTTGTTGTACTCAATTGTTTTTTATTCACATTCTGATGTGAGTGCATGAGTTTGTGGATGATTATTTCATATCACATTTTTTATCCTCTGTTTGGAATGAATTTAGAAAACCCATTAAGACATTTATATGTGTTCTCGTCTAATGAGATATCTTGATTAGTTGATAAAGGACAACCTTGTTTTAAAAATCAAATGCTACTGTTTTCTACACTAATCATTGCTCATGAATACATTGAGTGAAGTGATTGATATAACATTCTTTAAGTATGGACTGATACCCATTTCCCATGAACATTGTTTTTCTTGTTAATAAGTGGGAGAGAATGTGAAATGATAGATCAAAAGTGAGAGAAACACAACTGAAGGGGATAAAGGGGATTCTCATTTTGATATTGAAACATTCATTGGGAAAGTACTATGAATTATTTCCAACAAATACAAAGGGGATATTGTGGGGACAAAATTATGTATAGGTTTTATTTTTTCAATAGTTGTCTATATTAGTCAAAATGAAGATGAAAAACCAAAGTGAATTGAGATTGGTTGAAGTGAAGATGCTTGGAGAATTGTTATGGATTCATAGCATTGGATTCCATGATTGGGAAATTATACATGATTTTTATTTCAAGATATTTATGCACAACACATAATTCCAAATAACATGTATCATAAGTGATACACAATCTATAATAATGAAGATGATGATTGGAGAGTTTTCATTATAATTAATAATTCAATAATAAATTATAAAAGATGGTGGAATAAGGGGATTGGTGTTTTTTGTATACATGCATGAGTTATATGACTTATGATGGCCATGAAATATTACACATAGAAGTATTATATTTTATGGTATTCAGTTATAAATATAGGATATCCCATAAGATTTCTAGCAGCCACAACATAAGGAATATGCGGGATAGAGTCTACCATTCCAAAGGGGAAGCCGGTCAAGCCAGGCCACAACCAGAAGGGCCATGGTAGGCCCATTGGAGGGAATGATGGAAATCCAATGCATAGTTTGGCCGAAGCCAATATAGAGTGTGGGCGCATAGTCCAATCGACGAGTACATGAAACGAGGTGGTACTGTGGAGGGAGAGGGAGTAATTTGGATAGTGGTTGGATCACTTTGGTTGAAATAATGCACACCAACCGTGTTTTTGGTTTTGATATAGGAAAAAATATACAGTTATTGTTCACATTTTAAACATGTGAATTTAATCTTGGTCTTCCATCTCATCATCATCCCACAATATAACCGATGCGTTCTATGAACACTGCTCCTCACATGTTTAAATGTGAGTTGTTCTATTCTCAAATGGAATTTTAATAACTTGGGTTTTCATCTTCTTTCACTAGCGCTATCCTGTGCCGCTCATATACATCAAAGATGAAGACCAAACCATGATGATCTAATATTAGCTACAATATATGAATCAAGAAGACACAACATGGGATATTCGATTGAATTGAAACAATTCATTAAATGTATGTATTGCATGCATATAGATAACTCTTAGCAGAAGAACTCAGTTTAACTGAAGAAAATGAAGTTGCCAAGTCCACATGAATTCAAGAATGGATTTAAAATGAGATACATGCAATCTTGAATAAATGCATAATTAGGGAGAAGGATGTGATCTTGAAAAGGAAATACGAATTTTTTGCAACATAACTCAAATATCTGGTTTAATGATTTTAAAATGGAGAATATCATAGGCATTCAATGCATCAATCATACAAAATATTAATAGAGATTTTAAATTGGAAAAGATATAATCCTAAAATATATAAATATAACCCTCGAGATGAAGAATGATGCTCCTCCCCCCTCTGACCAAAATTTATATATTGTCGATAAGTCGCAGATCTCTATCCTGAGAAAAACTGGGGGGTCGATACAGAAAAATATTATTACTCCATCTGAATCAGTTGATGATAAAGAGTTGATGAATCTAGTGGAACCTAGATTATTTATTCAGAAAATTAAATATGATAGATATTATGATAGCACTGATGATGAAACATTACTGGAGAGGCATCACTCTCTAACATCAAATAGGGGGGGAAAGAGGTCGGGGGTGCAGTCGAGGGAGAGTGGGATGGATTTTTCTTTAAGATGAGGAATGAAAAATCACTGTAAGATTGATGAAAATGATATGAATGTAACTATTGGTTGTGGTATTTGTTCATTTTGATTCTTATTCTCTCTTGGAAATTTCTTTTAATTGTTTTTAATAAAATAGGAGCAACCTCCAACCTTTTCAAAAAAAGTGAATTGCACCCACACAATAGGTGTTCATAAGACTTGTTGTTTCTTAAAAATAATGATCCATGAACCATTCTGTTTTAGTGAATAAAGAGACACATGTATAACAAGAATGAAGAAGAACAACCATTAACCCCACTATCATAACAATGGTAAAAACGCTTCTCTTTACATTGAATAAACCTATTGTTTAAAGGAGATCCATTTTTGTAAAAAGGGATTAGCATGGTGGAGGGTAATGTGTACATGTATACACCCATGTGAATGACTTGAAGAATCCTAAGGCATTGTGTGTAAACATGTGAAGAATTTTCAATATCATATCCATATTCATACACCCATTTAGTTAATGTTTCATTTTTCCAAGTTACACAATGTTGATTCGTGAGAAAATAAACACATGAGAAGAATTGAAGGGTTTGTCTGTCTTGTTTATATTAAATGAATGAACTGCTGAGCATGAATTAAAATCACCCAAACCATGTGAAAATTTAAGATGATAAAATGTATTAAGGGAAGATTTCACATGTTTGTGTCAAAAGTTTTCTTCCCATGATGGTTTACACACTAGATATAATAATTGAATGATTGGGGTCCAAATAAAGTCCACATGCATGAACACATGCATATAAGAAAATAAAAGGAGAGAAAAAGATATTTTTTTGATTCCTATAGAGATACTCCTTAGTGTTTGAACTACCATATTGGTGTTTTATATTCTATATAAGAAGAATAATTATGAAATTTTAGTTCATTCTGTTGTTTCCCAAAGAGTGGAAAAATGAAGAAGAAGTAGTGCAGTTGGTTTTGCACTATAAAGTAAAGAGAATAAGAAAGAATATTTGATTTCATATTTATTTTGAAGTACCCAAGTGAATATCACTGAATTAGATTTAGAAAAGAACCAACCTATTGAAGAATGAAGGAGACTATCTTCAGTGGTAGTATAATGAACAAGAAAGGAAGCTGTAAGTTGAACTATATCATAACCAGTTTAAGAAGAGGATGTTTTACCTTCCACGTCCAAATTGTAGGGACTCTCATTGGATAGAAAACTATTTCCCATGCCAATCTTGTGTAATAGTTTTCAAATTTTAGTAAATAATACATATATTGGACATCACTATTCATGGAAAGGATGTATCTACTCTTATTGTGTAGTGAACATTATAAAAGTATCATGTAAATATTTTTACTAATTTCTATTATTACCTTCAATAGAGAAAACATAATAAGAGAATCAAGATCCTAACAGGTCAAGAGGTGTAGGGATAAAAATGTTGTAATTGGTTTAAAAATTCCTCAACACCGATTCACCCCCTATCAGTGTTAGTTATATCACAAAATGATCCTCTCAATTGGATCATTGACTGTTGTATTTTAAATGTTTTCTGACATGGAAAAAAAGAAAAAAATTTCAATAATACATCACCAATGTATTAATTTCATTAGATGAGGTTGATGATAGGATTTATTCTACCTATTATTCAATGATATGGTATAGTTTATCAAAAAACAGTCAATAAAACTATTACATTGTTATTTTAATACAGGTAGTAGAATAATATAAATTCATTTTAATATATTTAATTTAAAGGTGAATAAATTATCGAATAATGATAGACAATTACTACGTGTTAATTATATAAGTATCTGAGTGAATCTAATATTTTTTGTGATCATGTATGTAGGTTGTTATTTTGGAAGAGGAATAAATGGGTTTAAAAAAGTATTTAAAGTTGATGTTTTGGAAGTACCTAAGAATATGGTGTGAATGTAAGTTATGATAATCAAAATATTTATTATAGTTATTAAGAGTTCATATTTCCTAAACATATCATTCTCTATTATGTTTATAAAAATTTAATGATGATTCATTGCTAAGATAAATTGGTATATTGTGTTCAATGGGTAAAAAAAATATTATCTATAACTGTTTGGAATTTATCGTTGAAAAACATATGATTAGGAAATTTTTAGGCCATGTCGCTAAATATTGTTGATATAAAATATTTAATGAATATTATCATTATTATTTAAATTACATGTTAATATACTAAATGTTTTATCAAAAAATGGGTGACTTTTATTATAAGTGTATGTGATTTTTTATATATATTATTTTTAAAAATTTTCTATACTTATTTAGTGAATTAATGAATTCCAAAATCATGTGAATAACATTGAATAATATTAGAGAAATAAATTTATTTATCATAGAAGAAAATAGAATAAGTTTTAAATTGAGAAAGTATTGTATTGTTAGCATTTTACAACCTAAAAAACACATTTCATAGAGGTCAGTAGCGATACTATATGGTACTCTATATAAAATAAAATATTGTATACTCAGATTTGGTGAAAACATAATGGTTGTAATCACATTGTAATTAATTTATTCATCAAAATGATGTTATATTTAGTAATTTTTTAAATGAAAAACATACTCTAATAAAAAGGCATGATTTTTTTTATGTTTATACAATTTTAAGAGGTATATGTTTTTTATGTGGCCTATTTAAGTAATAATGTAAAAAATATGAATGAGTATATGAATTATTATAAAAATTGAAAGATTATACCCTAAATAAGTTATTAAAAGTATAAATATTAGATTATTTCATTGGGTAAGGGCTTGATAATTAGGTACTTCATTAGATTAATAATAATTTAGTGTTAGTTTTTCAATCCTAGAGGTCCCACATTAAAAAATATAATAGTAATGAAGTCGTTGAGTTGGAACATCATGTTTATACAATGATTCATTAGGTTATAACATGATGGTGATTATCATTATGTAATGAGAGATATTATATTCTTATTGATACCAGAATCATAAATTAGAGTTTTTTTATAATTAGGCCTAATTGGTTCATCACGTTATACCTCAACTTTATCATTTATAACACCCAATAATATTTAAGGGTGGATAAAATAAGTGGAATAATCTAATGGTACTAACATAATTTGGATAAGATAAACCATAAGTTACACAAATATATTGGAAATTGGAAATCATAATTGGTGATTGAGGAATATTTCATAAAATTTTGAGAGAATGAAGATAATTTAAAGGAGGAGGTATCAGATGATAAAAATAATAATAGAAAGGTGAAGAATAAATATAAACAATTTATAGAAGTATCTATTTGGTGAAAAAAAATGATATTTATTTTATCATAATACCATATATAATTTTCTTGTGTGGGAACACAATACACAATTTTGGAGATGTATTATTTATGATTAGTTCGTGGATGATACTTGATAATTTTATTCATCCTTTTTAAACTATATGAACATGTCATCTATATATTTTCCAGATCATGATAAAGATATTTTTAATTGTTTTTATTGGTTAAACATATAGATTTGTTATATGCCTACAGAGTTTTGGTGCTGCAATATGTGTGGTTCTTGGTAAAAATTGTATCATTTAATTTAATTAGTGTCAATGATTTTTGAATCATAAATGTTAAAGATAGTTAATTAAGTAATTTTTCACACTATTAGTATATTTTCATTTTCTAATGGGTTCTTTTAAATGTATAATTATTATCATCAATGATACATGAAATAAATTTTGAATGACATCATCTTAGGGTAGTTTTCTTAATTTATATGAAACATTACAATACATTATTAAATTTTATATATATCCACTTATTGTGATTTGATCATCTTTTTTTTGTATACTGGGTCTTAACCAAGGAAACACTCATATAAAGGCATGGTTACCAATATTTACAATCGTAGGTCATCAACATTGAAAACATATGAATTATGTTAACTCGACACCATTTCAATAAAAATTAAAAATACATTACATTTATTGATTCTCATATACATTATAAATGTTACAATATGAACCATTCCCTTTATTACTCAAATTATAAGGATGATAATAATGGACAATAATATAAATCCTCAAAAGGATCCCTAAAAATTAATGAATTATATATATTACAACGGGAAAATTTCATTATCTATAAATAATATTTCTATGATCTTCCAAAATTATGTTCACATTGTTGATTTATAAACTTCTAAAAATTATTAATATATTCTATTTTTATATCTATCAATAAATGATAAACCATAATTATTTCCAATTGGGGAAAAATCTTAATGTTCATTCAAGAATCTCAATAAAATATGATAATCTTTATCAAAAATAGAATCCTTTTGAACCTGATGATGATTAATAAGTGTCCTAATATATAACATTCCAATATCCTCAACTCAATAGTATTATTGTATATATATATATAATATGTTATGAATTCATGTTTCCATACAATACCACCCAAACTGAATCATCCTTTAATATTATATTTTATATTATTATCATAATGTATAATGGAATATATTCCTACTTATATGCTTGTATAAAACAATTATACAATAACCATGATTTTTGATATCCCATAAATAACCCATAACAACCAAACAATTAATTTTATGTACATTCTATGGTTTATATGTTTTTCCATTATCTCCTCTTCCTTTTTTCATTATTTCATTATCATGTGAGGTCTTTCTAGCGTTCTAATGCTAATGGGATCCTTATATGGATATTTTTAGAATCTTCCTATAAATAAATGTTGTCCAATTTTAAGACATACATGACCATGATACTGAGGATTTTGTTTCACTATTGATTTAGTGGCTTCACCATATTGTTTTGTGGTTGGTTGAGGCTATACAGTAGAGAGAGTGGGTGAACTATAGTGACCCTCACCATATATATTTCATTATATCCTTCTCCAGGGGGGGATTTGGGATGTTATATTCAATTGTTTCAAATACCATGACATAGATTGGTACTCTATGTCCTTTTCCAAAATTTATATTCATTATGACTTTTATAATTATAGATATTAATTATCTGTTTTTTTATTGAGGGATCCATTTTTTATTTTTCAATAATTGAGATCAATTCAGATGTTATGGAGGGTATTAAACTCATATAAAACCCATATAAATACTTCTCTCTCTATTTACATTGATCTATTAAATAAATATAATGGAATACTATAAACCTAAATCGAAACAATATTTCTAATTGTTGTCCTGATGCATTTCACTTTTTAGGGTGGTTTTGTTCCATAATATTTCCATTTGTATTGAAGGGTTTATATTTTGGTAATATCAACACAGCAAACCCTATATTTTCTCTTTGGTGGTCTCCTATAGTGCATTACTAAACCATATGTTCCACCCTACACCATGGAAGTTTATTCTACTTTGTAACACTTTTCTTTCATCATGAAGCCTCCAGGATTTCCATAGGCTTTAACTCTTCCTTCTCCTATATTTCCCATTATGTTCTTGTTATAGTATTATCATTTTATCTGGAATCTAATAAAATTCCTATTATTTTAAAATATAAATTCTTATTTATTTTAAATTTATTTTCAAATAAAATTATACTACTTGGGTTGGGTTTTGGTAGATGGACCATGAAATTTGATGGTTGGGATGAAATTTTATTGATAGATATTGATAGCTGATTTTTAAGAAAACATTTATTGAATTTGAAGTACGAATATTGACACGTTTATGTCAAAAAAAAAAGGAATGATATATTTCATTATTTAAAATTTGATGAATTGATGAATTTTGATAAAACCTATTTGATAATGTTTTTTGAAACAAAGTAATGAATTTTGATGAAATCCATTTGATCTCGGTTGTTGAAAGAATGAATTTGGTTAATGATAAAAAAAATATGAGGATAATTTTTGAAATTGAATCATGTTTGTAAATAATTATTTGGGTCCAAATGGAATGATGAGTGAAATTATCATTGAATAAATTATAGTCCCATTTAAATTGATTAGTTTATGTTGAATCATAGGGGATTCTGGGTAGTGGAGTGGGTGTAATATTCACTGGCATGTAATACCTCTATAAAGAAATAGATTAATGATGAGAATATAAATAAAAAAGTTGAAGAAATGGATATTATACTCTGTGTATCTTATCATTTCCATTCCTTAGGATGTTCCATGGTCACTTTGGAATAATTACATCACCAAGATGTGTGAGAATTCAAATTTATCCTAACACTTGTACCTTAACAATAGTATTATGTTTAAAGATGATATTTGATGCACTATGATATATTTTTTTTTACTCATGTATGTTTTGATGTATATTTTTACTCATGTATCTTTTGATAACTATTATGTTCATTACTAATTGACATATATGATTGATTATGTTTTCTATAATTGAAAAAATATTAAACATATTTTTTTGAAGTGAATGGAAATAATTGTATAACTATGTCTTGATATGAACTATGAAGATGATTCTATTCCATGTTTTAGTTACATTAAGCATAAATTTTTTATCTAATATAAAAATATTATTAAATGATTTCACAAATCCCATTGGGATTGTAGATCACAACAACTATTTTCTTCTTGAAATTTTATATCTCCTTATACAAGGTCATAGTAATGTAAATGATCATTATGGATGTGGAAGGTGTACCTAAATTGTAGGACATTCAGTAGTGGGAATAGAATGTTTTCATTTGTTAAACATCTTTTTTGATGGGTTTTATTTATAATTTTTATATTTATATCAATGTTTTGTTGATCTTTTTTTTATTATGGCATCTTTTTCACTCCCATAGTTTTACTATTTAATTACCCAGTATATTTATTATAACTTGTGAAACTTGTGTAAAAAATAATTCTTATTTACATTTATCAAATCTATGGTGTATATAGCTATGGAATTCAATAATTCCCATTGATTCATGTTCATATTGGATTAGGCACTATTTTTTTATGTTATCTATGTCGGTTCATGATATATTTATTATAGTGGTTGTTGGGCCTAAAACACTATGTCATTATGAAATTTTTTACATGATTCATGTGACATAAGGGATAAGTTATGGGAATTCTCATGTAATTGTCAAATCATAATGACCCTTAAGATACCATGTTTTTTTTGGAATTATTATTTGAGGAAAATTGTAGTTTTGATTGTACATTTTTATAATGCATTGATTTGAGATTTTGATATAACACCATTTATTACCATTTTATATAGTTGATGATTTCATTTTCCTTAATAATTTTTTCCATAATTTTATGTTTTATAATTCCCCTGAGAAGTTGATTTAATAGATTTCTGGATAAGTCCACAGAGAAACCACAACTTGGAAACCCTATAGTTGATCTAATCCTTGTAGAAAATGTTGTCAATGTGGTCCATGCTCTATTCTAGAAAATGTATCCTATTTCTGATCAGGTTATAATGGTTTTCCATAAAGAGGTGAAAGATGTAATTATGATAATGATTTTATTAACCATAAAACTATATGCATATGTTTTACCAACAAGCCTCATATGATCGAGGATGGTTTGAATACATTATATCATATATTAGAGTTATTAGATATTCAGGATTATATAAATGTAAAATTTAATGAATTATGGCATCAAGGCCCTAAGATTAGGTGGTGTTACTTAATAGTTGTGATAACAAATAATGTGATATTTGAGACAAAATAAATCATGGATATTTTCAAGGAGAAATTATATATGAATTTAATGGGGTTAACTAAAAAAATGTAGTTTCATAAAAATGGTAAAGTTAATTGGACTATAAATTAGGATAAAATTTTTATGCAATACATTGTTCACTTCTCACTCGAGGGGGAATCAAATGAAAAACTATTGGCTTGGAAATTTTAGATGGTTCTTTGGCCAAATATTTGATCCCCATTTTTTTCTACTGAAAATCACCTCATGTAATAATTTATGGTTTATGTATTTAATAGAATATCTTTTGGTGGATTGGAATTAAAGGCTGAAGGGAGATTATCATATTCTTAGTTGGGTTTTCAACGGTCACTAAATACAGAAGAGAAAGAGGGATTCATCTTTTTGTAGAAACCATGGTGGGGGATCTCAGCTGTTGAACTCCTCTATGTAATATATTAGATTCATTAAAAAATATATTAATATTTCATAGTTCGGTAGGTATGGTAAGAATTAGAATACTTTCTAAGTGGAACCAATGAAATACTACTGTTGTGTATTCTCATGACATTTACACAGGTTTTTTTCACCTTTTTCTCACTCTTTTTTGTTTCAAGAGCTTGTTTGTTATAAGAGGATCTGCAACATAATATTATGATTCAGTGAAAAATGGGTTACATCCAAAATCATCAAGAATTAATATTTATTAGGTAGTGAATGAATTTTAAATGGAATCTAGTGTGTGACCATTGATAATGAGAGGTTTTATTACCATTTCTTCGTCATTACTATATGTGTTATTTTAAAATGGATCCTTTTGTTCCCATATATATACTCAAAACATTGATCTATTTAATATTCATATAAATATCATGACTATTTTTTTATAAATTTCTACTTCCCATGTATCAACTAAAGTGTAGGGTCTTGGATGTTGTTCTTATGCTTTCACTCTGTGTAATGTTGCGCTTTCCTGGGATATTTTTGTTTTGGATATGAATCTTCATGAAGATATTAATAACAAGGATTTTTTGGTCACCCTTTATGATTTTATAAACATTTATCAATGATTTGATCCTTTTTCTATCCCAATTTGATTTATAGATTCCATTCATGGGGAATAGAACCCGAGGTCAATTTATCCAGGACTTCGTCTTCTAGAGATGGGTATTATGGAATCCATGCTTCCCATTAAATTTTTGTATGAACCATAATGTGTTGAACTTACTCTAGTCGTTTTGAGTTTCATACTATTTTTATAAGACTTCTCTAGTGTTCCACTAGTGATAGGGTTAAAAATTTCCATCAACTTGGGATAAGGTATTTACCCTATATGTATTCCCTAATAGTATTTATAACTACTAGGACTGAAGAAAACTAAAACATAATTCAATAACATATCCTCCAAATGATTTTTCTAACACCATGATTCACCATAGATTTCATATATTATATTTTATATGAATGGTGATGGAACCCTTAGAATTTTTGTTGACATTAGAAAACATAATGGATTAATATTTAAGAATAAGTATTTACTTCTGTATATTTATGATTTGTATAACTAGCTAAAATAAAATAATTGTTTCCGAAATATTGATCATCAATCTAGTTATCAACAACATAGGATTAATGAGTCTAAAATTTCCAAAAATTCAATCAAAAGATGATATGACCATTTTATGTGTCATGTTTTTTATTTTTGTCTGAACAATTCTCATAAACGATTCATGGAATTAATAGAAAATATTTTTCATATGTACCTTGATTTCATTTATGTGGTATTTATGAAATACATCAGATATTAATCTAAGACTGAGGCTAAAAACACATATAATTTGAGAGAAGTACTAATTGTCTAGATAAATCACAAATTTTATAAAAATATATCTAAATGAAACATTTCATTTGTATATGTAATGTTCTTTTGAAAATTGGTTTTTGAGCATGGTGTATTGGTTGATACTGAGAATATGTAAGGCTTGATGACCATTGAGGAACTATAATATGGCATTATTGTTCATATATTCTTCAGGAGGGCATTATAATTTCATAGTTGGTTTATGTATTAATATTTTGGTGTTATTTAATTTCCTATCTTGCTCATAAAGGATTATTTCAATTTTGGAATTCATAATATGAGGTTTCCTTTGTTGATTTGAAGCACCGGTTTTCTTGGTATCCCATTTTGACTATTTTTGAACCTGATAAGAGTTATATGGTATTCATTGATGCATCAGTTTCATGTTTGGGAAGAATTTCTATATATTGGGATTATGATATTGAATATGGTTATCAACTTATATTGGCTAATAAAAATAAATTTCTATAATTTGATCTTGAACTCATAGCCATAATGAATTTTCTAAAGAGTTAGAGGAATTGTATTCTCAATGAATAGTTTATCAACTACAATGATCATAATATTATGTGTTATATGTTCTCCAAAAATGTATTAATCATTTGATAGAAATGGTGGGAGGAAGACCTAAGTTATTTTTATTTTCAAATGACATACAGACATTAAAGGTGTAATTTCAATGCTAAGGAATTATTTAATAATCCACTATCAAAATCCTTGAAATAATATTCTGAGGAGTGGATGTTTATGGACCTATTTTCTCATATACCTTTGGGAGTCCATATAGGTGAGATCATTATTACATTAGCAAGTGTTTATTTTACTACAACACTTCTTCAAATGATTTTTCATTAATAAAAACTCAATGTTGAATTATTTAGAATTATGTATACTTTATTTAATAGGGACACCATGTGTAAATGTTCTATATCATTATTGGGTATCATATGCTTCCTAAATAGGTTTTTCAAACCAATAAAATTTAAGAAGGCTGTGATGGGAGATCATCATGACTCCTAGTGGGAAGTACAATGTGGTACCCCATATATGGTTTATGATATGATGATACACTTCTAGTGGCCATGTATAAAATGTGAAATTGTTGATTTTTCACATTTTTATATCTATCAACAGGTTAATGATTACCATCAGATGCCTTGTGGTAATATTTTACCCCTTTTAGTGTTGCAATGTAATTGATATGAGATATCTATGCATATTGTGATCAAATTTCCACATACACCTTGACATAAGAATGCAACATGGGTGGTGATTGAATGATTGATCACGTTATATATAATTATTATTATTCATGATACTACAATGTTTAGGTCTTTAGAAACATATATGTTTATGAAATCAGGATATTATATGTTTCTCCATCAAAAATCAATTCAGATAAAGACCGCATGATTCACTTCTCACTTTTGCAGGGGCCTCATGGAGGCAATTTAATTCTATGTGAAGTTTAGTATGAAATCCCCTCCTCAAACAGATTTCTAGAAAAAAATTATAATTTTAGTTTATTGATAAAATTATATCGTCAGGTGTCCTTAACATTGGAGGATATTTGTATTAAAATTTGGTGTTGGTTGATTATTCATATAAAAACTAATTCTATTCATCCATTAAGATGAAAACCAATAAGTATTTGTATAACCAACCATAAAAATGTATACTGTGTTGGTCTGAGGTTGGTGAAACATAACTACTGATACCATGTTTGTGATAAGAGATAATGTTTAATCAAAAAATGATTGATTAGATAATTGTATTGGAATATAGATTTTATAAATCCTATGACGATTTTCATCAAGACACTTTGGAATTTGGTGTTAGTGTCCTAGAGATTATAGATGATTCAATATGGTTTGGTGTAGAATGGAATCAGAAATAAGAAATATTGGCACAATGATAAATGGGACCATTTGGGGTTATTGAGAGGTTTTTTGATGTGTCTTATATAGTATATTTTTCATCACATCTAAAATATATAAAAAAATATCTTCTATGATTATAAACAATATTGGTTTCTCTCTATTAATTTTCATGTATTATGATGGGATGATCTAGATGGTGATCCTGATTTATGTGTTAGTGAGAAACTAGTTCAAAAAGTGGATACAAAAATAATGTTTATTTGTGGAAAATAAATACCCCTAAATTAGGTATTAGGGAATAATTGTTTTGATTTACATGAGACTTAGGAGAATGAGGAATTGATGAAGAAATTTTTTCTGCTACACATTGTTATAGAATCATCATGATAGAAAATTTTTATGAAGAATGATTTTATAGTGGGGATAATACTACCTTCTTGACAATTTATACTAGGTACTTTATCTGGTTTTTATTTTTTCCATTTTACTAATATTTTATTTTCCATTGATCCATGTTCATGTAAATCCAATTGCGTTTCAGGATACTTATAGAGTAATAAATGAATGTTGTTGTAAAAATCATTCCAAAATTGGTGGTACCATACTGAAGCACTCATGTTCATGACATTGAGTATTTTTTTGGTATCGTAGAGGTAGTAGATGCACCTATTTGTAACATTGCGGGTTGAGTCTAAGCTACATAAGAAATAGTATCAAGTAGTTACCTTGGACTCAGATATTATCCAATTCCCTTCACCATAATGGTTTATTTTGGAAGTGATTAAATTTGGTGTCTTATACCTTTTCACATAGTTTTTCTCTGCATTTGTTTCAGCTATAAGTAATCAGTCAATTTTATTTTTAGATACATTCATTACTGATTTGTTTTATTTGAGAAACAATTTTTTAATCATAGTTTTTATTTTATAATTTGTGAAGGGTCTTAAACATGTATTGAACCCCTATAAATAATTATCTCCCTCTTCATCTAGCTTTATATAAAACTCTAAATTATGACTAAATAGCTAAATACACATCTTATTGCATGTGCAATGCCAAAACTGTTAGATTTTCATTTTGTTTTACTTCCATAGTCACTCTCTTAGAACCAAAATGGTCTTTTTTTTGATCCCCACAATAACATTCCTTTTATTCCACCATGGAGGTCTTTTAAATTGTACCACTTTGATATAGTATTACCCATTCATAGTGGCGGTTCAATATACACTTTAACACCATTCAATCATTTTGGAGCCTCTTCGATTTCCAAAGGATTCACCTTTTCCAAATTGAAAATACTATATCAGAGTATTGGGATGTAGTCATATGGGTAGTGAGTAACAAAATAAATTCTTATTGTTTGAATCCTTGGATTCATCAATATTTTAAATTGAATTTCAATTCAATTTTTAACTCTTGAGATGTGTTTTGAAAAATGGACTTATAAGTGTAATGGTATGGGATAAAAATTTCTTGATATTTATTGATTATTGATTAAAAAAACATGTTCTTGAATTAGATGTATGACTACCGATAGGTTTTTTGTTAAATTAAAATCAATGATCCAGTTTATGATTTTAAACGTGATTATTTTATGTATTTTGATAAATAATGATTCATATAGTTTTTGGTGACAAATATATTAATTTTTATTTAAACTATATGATATTGAATTTGAAGGAATGAAATGAGTGTATTATAAAAATTGAATAAGTTTTTTTATAAATTAAAGGAATTTTTTGAAACATGAATATTAGAATGAAAGAAAAGTGGATTTAAATGATTTTTGAACGAATGGTATCCTCATGTTTAATTTCATATTTACCATGATGATCCTAGGAGACTGGGGAGTTAAGTGGGAAGAATTATTATAAGGCATGTATTAGCTAAACCATGAAATTTATTAACAGAAAAAATAATAATATTCTTAAAGAAAGATAGATTTTTCCTTTATGATATTCTCCTTTCAGTCATTTTGGGTGATTATTTTTCACATTGGAATGCAAACATCTTTAAGATGAATGAGATTCATTATTTTTCCTACCCTTATTTATTTTAACCACGGTTCTATGATTGTATATTACTTTTCATGCCTTATGATTGAAATATTTTACACTTGACATTTTTCTTGTAAATTATTAATCATGTCACTCTTTTGATAAATGTTATATTCATTATGAAATTATAAATAATCATTATTATGAATTGTTTGATATAAAAGTTGTCATACACATTTTCTATAAGTCTATGGAAATATTTCTTCAATATTCTTTTAGATGAAAATTGTAAATTTTTTCATTTCATGTGTTATATAATTAATGAATAAATATCTCATCTGTTGTGGATTTCTTATAAATTTTTTGGTAAAATCCTACTAGTTTTGTATACCACACCCAACCTGCTCCATCTAGAGATTATATATTTCAATATTTAGTGTCATGAAAACAAAATACACCCCATGGTGTTAGAGGTTATACCTACCTTGTTAAATATTTGGGAGATAGAAACAAAAAGGGGAACTTCTTATCCATTTGTTGTGTTAAGTTGTCATTCCATATTTGATACTTTTATCCAGGTGTTGTAAACTTTTTTATCATATGGATTATTTTCATATTTATTATTTTATTGTTCTATTATATATTAACAATATATGAATTGAAAAACATATGGATAAATCATTCCACCTATAAATTAACCAGCTCTATTGTTCCTATTACCATCAAATGGGGATCATTAATTACCTTTTGTTCTTTTCAGGGTCATATTAGGTACTTTTATGATGGGTTATGTGGGTGATTTTGTAACACAACTATAGAAAATCTATACATTGAGAAACATACTAAAAAATTTCATTTTCCATACCCATCCACAAAAATTACAATTCTATATCAATTAAAATAATAATATTTCTAATATGTGGCACCCAATTCAGAAGATAAAAACATGTGACAGATTCATTCCATAAAGGCATAGGGACATCAACTCTCTTATTAAATTAATGTGTTGAGTCTGAATATAAACTACACATAGTAGTTTTATATCCATGAAAAAAGTGTATCCGATAACCTTACAATTTGGTTTTGTCAACTATGAATCCTTTTCTTATTTTAATGACATGAAATACATATTATAATTTTAAATAGAAAACCCTTTCTTAGTTTAATTTATCTATAAGAAAAAATTATTCCATTAACTACCCCCAATATTTTCATTACTTATATTGTTAAGTTTAATTTTTCTATATAAAAAATTTTATACAACATTTTCATTTATTTGTGTATACGATTGTCAATATTTAATTATTAATGATATTTCCCCAATTAGTGATGTATCTAATTGATTTCATATAGTGAAAATATATAATTTTAACTCATATAATCTTTATATTTCATTAAATTCTTATGATATTTATAACATCTAATATATATATATATATATATATATGAACAATAATAACCAACTATAAATAATTTATAACAATGTTTTTCTATTTCAACTATAACCACAATAATCCATTTACAACAATTAAAACTCCTTATATAAAGAATCTCTCCAAAATTACTCTTATCATATCAAAAGATAAATTATTTCTCCCACTCTACTCTGTAAAAAATAAAATCTTGTAATGAGTTTAGTTTTTTATCTATTCATTTAAACGTCCAAGAACGCCACATTAAATTGAAATTTTACTAAATTTATAATCATAACTAGGATTGGAGAATCGAAAATTCTAAATTCCTAGATAAATAATCCATAATATAAAACCAACTAATGAATGTGACATATGTACAAAAAGTTAATGGGTTTCTCTGAAGACATGGTAACCATGAAATTATTATGATAAAAAAAATTACTTTTCAAATTGAATGTTTACCTAAAAAATCATCTAAATAATATAAATTAAAAATAATCTACTTCACTATATAATTTATGTTTTTGAAAAAATAGTCTAAAATAAATTATATATGACTATCAAGGTATAACATCAATCTTGTAGAAATAATGAAATTTATTTTTGTTTTTTTACTAATTATTAAATACTTCAATGTGCCAATACTAATGGAAAAATCATGGGGCCCAAGGAATTTAAAATTGTGGCTTTTATGGTTCATAATAGAGAATAATTTTGATCGGAAAAGCTTTATTTTTATTCTATCTAGCCTCTATTTGTTTATCTTTATTGTTTTTCACCTTCTAAGTATATGATATAACCACAGCTATTAGAAACCATAGGCAGAAAAAATGAAATGGGATGATGGTTAGTATGCCTTG
This sequence comes from Viscum album, assembly GCA_963277665.1. Classification (NCBI taxonomy): domain Eukaryota; kingdom Viridiplantae; phylum Streptophyta; class Magnoliopsida; order Santalales; family Viscaceae; genus Viscum; species Viscum album. The sequence goes on along the minus strand of OY728148.1, from coordinate 291,585,466 downwards.
TAATGGGATTGTCATGTAAAGTTGATCATGTATGTATATGAAATATATTTGAATCAAAAATGAATAATTATTTGGAAAAGGGGAAAGACATTGGTCAAGAATGGAAACCCATCTATATTGTAAAACCCCGACGTATTGTGAACATTTTTGAATAAATTATTTTTTATTGATTTCATTAATTAGATGCTACCATATTCCATTCATTAAATCTTCACCACACCATTATAATCTTGGGAACATGCAATATCAACCTAGATTGGGCTATACAAAACTCTGAGTTTCTATGAGTCATCATTTTATTTTAATAATTATTTTAAAGAAATAGTAGTTACTGAGAATTTAAAATATATATATGGTTTTTAATTAAAACTTTTGAAATGTTAATATAGAAATAAAGAAAATATATAATATTTCATTTAATATTATTAAAGCATTTATATATTTGGACATTATATTTTTTCAAAAGTACTATTTTATATTTCATTACATGAGAAAAAATAATATTAATGTTATCCAATTTTAGAAATTTTAAATTTTAACATAATTTTTTTAATTCATGATTTTATATTATTTTAGGTTTAATTTGAGTCATTTTCCAAAAAGACATCATTTTTGGATAAATAGTAAAAAAATGAATTTCAATTCAAAATTGATTTTTTCATATAATTTATTTATATAGTTAAATTAAATTTTAAGTGGGTGTTATAGTTTATTTAGATTAATTTTACATAAATTATTTCAATTTAGGTAATTGGATCAAATATAACATTTAAATTTAGTATAAAAACATTCCAAATTTTTAATCAATTAAAGAAAAACCTGTTGTCCAAACATGTTTGTGGGATGAATTTTAAAACTATATCTACCACATATTTTATTGAAATTGGATAAATGGATTCCATATTTTGAAACATAATATTTTAAAATTTTAAATACATTAAAAATAGATATTGAGAAAAAATAGTAGTGAATAATATTTAAATTAAATAAATAAATTAAGAGAAAAATTAGCGTAAAAAATAACTAAACCCAAAATATTTGTTCCAAAACTACTTAGAAACAAATAAAAATACATTTAATATTCATATTTACAAACATTCCCATATCAATTATATTTGAACAATTATGGGTTACACTTTTCCTGGTAAAAATAAATGGTTGGAATTCTTATTCAATAAACTTACAAGAATGTCATTCCTCCTCCACTATAAAAAATCACTCACACCTCCCCTATATTAACACCTATCAGGCCTTTTTCCTCACCAAAAATATAAAATAATAATCTCACAAAATCCATACTGTCATCCTATAATAATCCATTTGTGTAGAAAATATTCCAATGAATGCCTCTGGTGGAAACAATGATGTGTTGTCCAAAGAAGTGGTAACATCCTTCTTCAAGATCCTATGTTTTACATTCATTATACCTCACCTTTAATAATCATATTCCATCAATATATAATAACCTATGTATTCTAGATATACTGATACATTGTTATTATAAGGATTCACCCTACACTTTTACAAAAATACATATAATTTTTAATGAACTTATCCATCTAGTGTGCATCAAACTACTTCTTTACGAAACAATGTTTTTAATTTCACTTTTACCTCCTCTCATGGTTCATAATTATTATTTTAAATATATTTTTATATTATATATATTTATTTATTTATTTATGATTCCACAATTATTATATAACACAAACCTTATTGGTTTCCAGTTATTGTTAATATGATAATTTCATTTGAGGATTTGTTGACTACTACCTCCTCACAACAATGTTATTCATTCACACTCTAAAAGAAAAGTAATATGTATGTGTTTTCACAACCTATATGATATTTTTTATTTTTTGATAATATTAATGTTCAATCCCTATTTATTGATATAAAAATATGAAACCCCAGGAAACCCATTACCAGGAACAAGAAAATATGCCCAAGAGAATCATGACGTAAAGGGCCTGAAATTGTCTCGAATATCCAAATGGAGGAAAACTTCAAAGGTAAGCATTTGTAAAAGTACCATATACATCATAGTGCCAATTTTCACTAGAGAATATGAGAATCCCAACATATAGCTAGGTCAAAACATAGTAGCTGACAACACATCATGCTTTCATATCGCACTGGAGTTGTAGAGCAGTGCATCACATAGCCAAGTCACACTATAGCTTCCATTAAGCGCATCACGAAGAAAATTTGCATTGTTGTATTAGTAAGTGCTTCAAAAATACATGATAATAAGTAAAATCGTGCATAAACCCATGTTTTCCATGTTTAAATGTGGATGGATGGCGAGATGATATGTACCGTCACACCTCTCTCTATATTGATCCTCCCACTCAACAACGCAACAAAGAACACCACATTTCCAACCTAATTAAAAAAAATCCGGCCAAAAACACTTTTCTAAACATAAATGGTAGTGAATCTATACATCCGTCATGATGACTAATATTTGAATATTGGTTGTTAGCATACACATCCCCCATTTTTGGGATGCCCACCCATTGGAACCTGCAATGATTTGCACCATAGCTAATGCAATAGAACAAAACTAATACTAGCTGAAAACACCAGATCCCAAAGAAACACAATATTCCTTGATATTATCCAAAAAATCATAGATCACATAGAATAAAAATATTAAACTATATCCAAGACACATTCCCCCAAACCATCTTCAAACTGCTTCACCATCCATCAACCAAACCACAACCATTACAAGGGGAGAAAAGACATTGACCGCCAGTTCATACCGCCGCTTCCCGATCATGCGGAATTAGAGAAAAAACAAACATATTATTTGAAACCACCACCATTAATCCAAAATAAAATTCATTAATGGTATCCAAGCCCACCTATAAATATTTGCTGCAGCAAATAAAAACACTGATCAATACCTGCCCGGCAAAACCAGCCACCTAAAAAAATGAGATATCAGTGCCAACACATAGTCTATCAACACCATTGATGTATATATATTCATCCAGGTACAAGTTTGATGTAAAATCATACACAACATAGAATCTACAATCCACTTCCACCTTCAGGGTCTCAGATTGAACCCAAAACGAACTGCAGTCAACAAACACTGTTAGATAACTCAGATTTGACCAGATCAAAGCATGCACAGTACATCACGGTAAAAAATCACACATTGACAGAGTGTAGAGGGTTAATATAATAATGATTCATTAATTATTATCTATATATAAATATATTTATATTTCAATTTCATTATTAATTTAGAACTTAAATAAGATGGAAACTACATTCATGCGTATGTATGACCTACCTTCTCCAAGAACATTGTATTACATCTCATTAATGTGTATATTATAGATTATTATTATTAAATAAATACTGAATATATATTATATTTATATCAAGGCTAACATTTTACAAATAATTTGATAATTATCTAACCAATATGATCATGAATAAAAAGTCAAATAATATATGTAGAACAACTAATAAATTACCCGAAGTGTACCATTAACATGGAATTGTTTTTATGGGGTTAATATAATGTTATAATAAATAAATATATGGAAATATATATATATATATATATGAAAATTGTAATATAAATTATGTATAATAAGTAAATATTGATTATACATGAGGTTATAATGGGCATGAATAGAGATAAGACATAAGTTAAGGGGATTTCAAGTCTCACTTTTATTTCAATAACATTTATTCTTTATTGACCATTCATTTCAATTTTGTGGTCTATATACATTTCAAGAATATATTATATGATTATTATCATAAAAATAAATATGTATTTACATATAAATTTTATGACCTGTCTTTCATGGGGTTTATGATTCAATAGTTACCAAATCGGTAATGTAGTATTGCCTTATTTTTCCTTCTTCAGACATATTCCATGAATTTCAAAACCACATTCTTAGAATTTTTTTTAAAAATATAATAATTTAAGCTCATTTTAATGGAAAATATATTTTAATTTTTTTTATTCTCAATGATTCATTTTTATAATTTCAAATTTTGTTGAAATAAATGTTTTTCAATACATTTTTTTTTAAAATAAATGGATTTCAAAACAATTTAGTTTTTATTTATAGGTTTTGAAGGTTTATTAAAAATAAAATTTTATCAAAATGTTTTCAAGCGTTCATTTAAAGGTTTTAAAAATATTTTCAAGGAAAATGTTTTCCAAATAAGTGCAAGATTATTTTATATGTTTTCAAGGAAAATTGTTTCTAAAGGGATTTCAAGATTTATTTAATAGCTTTGAAATAAATATGTTTTTAAAATTATTTCAAAGAATCATTTCTAAATTTTCATTTTTATTTTCAGGAAAAAATATTTCAAATTATATGATGTTTTAAAAATCAATTTTCAATGAAGAAATTATAAATTCATCACAAAAATATTTTTAAAGGATCTTTTCATGTCATTTCCTATATATGATGAAAAATATTTGTGTTAAATATGTCAATCTAGGGATATGATTTGAAGGTTACATTAATATTCTGACTATGAATTACTTATGTTTTGATGGCATTATTTTTATCAAACCCATTTCACTTTAAGTGGATATATATTTATGGAATCTCTTTCCCTTTAATAGGTTATATACTTACGAGACATGCTTCTTTACACGGGTTATGATTTGATGAAATAATTATGAAACCTATAATTTACACATGTTATGTTTTGATTACATTTTTATGAATCCCTTTTATTTTCATGGTATATGATTATTTTTTATTTTATGTCTCATATATGTACGATTTGATTTTGAGATGTGATGGACCTATGTCTACCTCCAATACATATGGTAATTTTATATATATTATGGGATAATGATGCTAATCAATGTAACATGATTGAGCCACCAGGGAATATCGAAAATCATCATCCAATATGGGGATATGGCAAAACCTAATCCAATGTGATTAGATGGTGAACCCCAATCCACTATGGGAAGATAGAAAAACCCAATCCACTATGGGAAGGTGTGGAATCCCCATCCACTATGTGAATATGGGGAACACTGATCTGTTATAAAATAAGGGAAAGGGACAGGGGGTCGTTGTGTGTCCCACCTTGTTGTTTTAGACCACATTTTGTTCTGTAATATGTTTTGGAAATTGTATCTAACTTATAGGGTTATTTATTATATGTTTATGCATCTACCACAATTCCATTTTGTATTCCAATGTTAAGAATTCATGGATAAATCTTTTGATTCCGTTATGATTAATGTCTTATGAACTATCAATATTTATGTTATGGTATATTTTAATGATCATTGATATACAAGGTATGGTGTTCTAATGTTATGATAACATTTTCATCCTTTATTATCATGTGTGTTCTTACATATCTCTCTTTTTTACCCTTAACAAGCATCTCATCTCATGGATTTTTTTTCGTTCTTTTCCCATGTTATAAATTTATGTATTATGTATGATGTGTATTGTAAGGGTTCTGTTAAGTAAATACCTTGTGGGTGATAATGTAGACTGCTTATGGATCAATTTTTATGTTTCCATGTATCTAAAGTCCTTTGGATGATATAATATTTGGGAGTTTTTTTATAATGTATAATGAGTTCTGTAAAAGTGATGTAATGTTAATATTTGGGAAAAAATTGGTTGTATATTTGGAATAAAAAAAATAAGTTATCCTTTGGAAAATAGGATGAAAAAACCGTAGTGAGAACTATAATGATCTATCTAAAGATAATCCTAAGGGTAAATAAATTTATAGGAAAATATCTTCAAATTTTGATAAAGGATACAGTGAGGGGTTTCCTGGAAATATATCCATGTCTAGATAAAAAAATTGGATGTGATTCTTGAAAATACACACCTAAGGGTAACAGATCAAAAAAGGATCATCTATCCTAACTCAAGCATAACCCCATACATGGAAATTGTTTTATTGCGTTTATGGATTGACACATTAGTGGTATATTCTCTATGAATTTAAATAATCATCTCAAAACATCATTAAGGATTTATATATAAGTTGGTTATGAATTAACTAGGTATACCAAGGTTTTCATATATTTAGTAAGGTGTAATAATTTGGACATAATATAAGTGGTTTCTCATAATTTTGTGGTTCCTCACTATGATAAATATTTCATAAACTATTATTTTTTTCATTCACTGGTTGGAACCCAAAATAACTACTTTAATGGTGATTGCGATAAACATTGTAATGATTCTCTTCATGAGAATCATAATACTATGGGTTCTATAATAGAAAATCTCTTTTCTATGATGTCCTTAATTTCTCAATACACGATTCATTTTGAGCTTCAAAATGATAAAATTAGGGAACAATGTTATGTTGCTTCATACACAAGGTTACATCCACCATCTTTCAATTGTTCCCATAATCAACATGTATCTAAACATTGAATTAGTACCACTAAAAAGAAATTATTGATTCTCTAGTTTTTAGAACATCAGAAAGTAATTCAATATATTTATCAGTTAGAAGGTTGAGTAGAACCATGGTGGACTCTAATCAAGAATAAAATAAAGAAATATGTAATTGAATCAATGGATTGATATGAGCTAATGATCTTATTATTATGTATTTACATTCCTATAATTCTTCATAAGAGGATGGAACATGATTTGCATTATTTGATGTAAATGGATTATTATTCAATAGGTTAATATGAGGCTAATTCCACCAGAAAATTGAGGTATGCTTCTTGAATTATAATCCAATCCAAAATTAAAGTAGGTATCTTCTTCATTGGATTAAAGACAAATATCTGATGTGAATTGTATAAATAAGACTTTGGTAGCTATGAAAATATTGTTTATTGTGCAGTCAAAGTTAAAATGGAGGTTGGAGTTATGCATCAACTTGTGTTTTTTGTAAGAAAAAGATGATATAGTTCAATGGAAAATATAAAACATAAGGAGAGATTTCGGACCATGTTTGATGGAAAAGGATGTTAGAAGAGTTTCCTATTATAGAGTGTTTCCTTTTTTTCAAAGAAAATTAATCAAATCACACTACAAAGGATGTGTAAATCAGATGATGATTTGCTGATATGTATTTCAAAAATATTATATGTTAGGAAAAATTGTGATTCAAGACTTATGAAGGAATGGGGAAGAAACGATGATTCTAGTCATATACAGTTTTTATTGGAAGAAATAGTACTACTGGAAGATAGGGAAGTTTTAGGACTTCCCACTGAAAATCTGATGAAGATAAATCTATTTGATAGAAGGATTCATACCACGATGGTGGATTTCATCATAAAATCTGAATAATGGTTATTTAATTTATTTAAAAGATCAATGGCCAAGAAATAGACAATCTGGAGGTGGAAAAAAAGAATATTTTAAGGTGGCACTACTTTTTAGTGTTTGCAAAATTTTAGGTCCCAAAAATCAGGAGACGAAGAAATGTGTTTTTGGAAAAGGATTTTGTGTGCAAGTTTGAAGATGTCTTGTTATGTTTTTTACAAGTGTATTTCCATGATATGAACATAAAAATATTTCAAAAGAGTGGTTTTCATGAAAGATTTAGTTTTGCACGCAATATTTGTTTTTGTGCGCAATATTGAAGGGATTTTGGATTCTTGTGCGCAAGGCATGATTTGAGGTCCAAACATGGAAAATGGAAATGGAATGAAGTGAATGAATGATTAAAAGAGGTGCATGAATGATGATATAGGTTCAAAGGATAATTAATCACCCAATTCGACGTTGTAAGGGGTTTTGTATGACTTTTCAGGATCATACGCAACAGATTGGGGTTCTTGTGCGCTGGGTTCAATGAGGTCTATAAATAAGAGGTGACCCCCTCACATTTTGTAAGCACGACACATAGATAAATTAAAATCTCCTGAGGAAAAGAAAAATATTATTAAAAGTAGAGTGCATGAAATAAATAGAGTTGTGTAAAAAAAGAGATTTTGTGTGCAAGAAGAGAGTTCTTCATAGGAAGAGAATTGCACGCAAGGGGTATTCCACGACAAAATTCATATCATGATCACAAGGAATAAAAGTTGCACACAAGAGGCCTTAAAGGGTTAGAGAAATATTTGGTTTCTTCAAACATATTAAATTGTGTGTAAGATAGTTCTTACTGACTTATGGGTAAGAATGGGAAGATTTGTTCTTTAGAGAATACACGTGTTCAACTGTAAAGAAGCACTGAAATACTATAATTCCCTATATGTGTTAAGAGGGTGCACACACTCATGTTGATTCTTTTCAATGTGCTACATGAGTGTAAGGTTATATCCTACTTGTTTTATTTTACATGCAAGTATTTTTTTCTAGTGCATTGTTTGGTACTCGATTATTTTCATACCATACTAAGGACACAACTACTCTTGTTGAGTAGTGAACCTTGTAAATCGTGTGTTCTAATGGTTGTGTGTTTTCAGAAGAGAAGAACCTATTTAACATGAGGTGAAGGTTGTTTCAAAAATAATGAAACATAAAAAGAAAAAACAAAACTAATTCACCCCACCCCCTCTCAGTGATACTTATATCTAGATTTAGAACTTCAATGATTAGAATATTGGCCATCAATTATTCTCTGTGTGAGGAAAGTATAATGGAGGGAATTTTATTATGTGGTATAATATGTGTTTTATGTGATGATGGGACGACTATCAAGAAATTAATTTCCACAATGATGAGAATAAGATGGATAATGATGTGAATAGATTGAAACATATACAAAATGCACCTCTGACACATAAGTGCATCATGTGTAAGGAGTAAGGGAATAATGCTAAATAGTGTACCAAAAAAAGGGTTGGTGATGATGATTAGTATTAGAAAAAACATAAATAGATATATAAGGGGAACTCTCATGCATTCATTGTTTCTGATGAGCATGTGGTAATGATGGGGTGAATGTTATACAATAAATCCACTCTAGAACTAAAAATGTCATATTTGATTCCAGATCTACCCATTATTTCATATCTAAATAATTATTAATGGTTTTAATATTTCACCCAAATTATTGGATGTGGAATTAGTAGTTCAAACCCCAAATGGTTTTATGATTGAATCTCAAGTCTATGATTCATATTCTATTGATATTTGTGGGAATACACATCCTGTAAAAAATTTAATTCCTCCACTGGTTGAATTTTATTTCATTGTAGGCATGGATTGACATTCTCTCCATAAATACCACATCAATTATCAATTATATAAATATATGTTCCATATTTCAAATCATCCTATGTTGAAAAATAAATGTGATGATAAGACTGAAATTTTTATGGATATTACATCCACTATATGGGTATTAATTTTCATTCAGAAGGTAAGTTTGCGTCAAATTATTGGGGAGAAATTCAACATCGATTACCTGACTATGGATCGGAAAATTTTAGAGGTATTTTCATAATACCTTTTTAGCCATACAAAAAAATGAAGTTGACTTTTCAATATAACTCATACCTATTTCTACACCAATTTTAAAGACTCCCTATAGAATGGCCATAATTTTATTACATGAATTTAATATGAAACTCAACAAAAAAAAACTGATATGTTATTCACTCGTCCAAGTGTATGACCTTGGGGTGTAGCTATCCTCTATGTGAAAAATATATATGGATCAACGTGACACTACATTGATTATCTGGATTTCAACCAAATAATAATCAAGAAAACTTATCAACTAGTTTGTATTTATGACTTGTTTAATTTTCACCAAGAAGATGAATATATTTTCAGGATTGACCTTCGTTATGGATATCCACAATTGATGTTCAAGAAAGAGGATATACCCAATACAAAAATTTGTAAAAGGTAAGGAAACTGTTAATATATAGTGATTCTTTTTTTCTTACTAATTACCGTATTTTCTTTATTGATTTGGTGAGTGTATCCATTAGAAATTATCTCGATCAGTTTGTGGTTTTCTTTATAAATGACATCGTTATCTATTCAAGGAGAAAGGAAGAGCATGAATACCCCATAACAATTTTACTATATACCCAAATAAATGAACATACATATTAAAAAAATTAAAACTGTGAATTGTTTTTGTAAAATGTTTCATTTTTTTGGGTCACATAATCTCAAGAGAAGCTGTAATAATAGATCCAGTGAAGACAAAAGCAATTGAATGGTGGCTAGGAACAAAAAAGGTTACAATGGTCATTTATTATCATGGTTTAGTTGGATATAGTCAATGGTTTGTGGGGAATTTATCAATAATATCTAATCCTATGAAAGTTTAATATAAAAAGGGTTCCATGTTCTTTTGGATAGATGAATGTGACAACAAATTCAAGGAACTAAAGAAACATTTGGCCAGTGTACCTATGCTTTATTTACCCTGTAGTGGAGATGAGATTGTAAAATATAATTATTCATCCAAAAAGGTATTAGGATATGACCTTATATATAATAATATGGTTATATCGTATTTATCATGATAGTTGATGATTAATGAGAAAAATTACCGACCATGTGATTTGGTGTTAACATTGATAATTTAATAATTAATTATATATAGAAATAATAATTATGAAAATATATGTGATATATATAAAGATCCTAAAACATTATAATATATATTCACATGGAAGAAGTTGGACATGTTCTAGAAAACATAGTTTGATCATAAATAACATTATGACCACCCAATACAATACCACCCTTGGAAAGAGAACATTGTGGCCGGTGATTTTAGACGAAATAATCATTCTTGTTATCCATAATGAAAATTTCAAAAGTCCCCATATATAGGAAATTTTAAATTATTTATTGGGAAATCATGATTGAAGGGGCAAATCGTATCTTTCTCAATTTATTCCTCATCCCTATATAGAAGTAAAGGTCTAGGAGGTGAAAATTGAATATATAGATCTATAAAATAAGGTTAGAGATATTCCAGAAATTAACCTTGATCAGGATAGAATGATAATGTTATGGAATCATGGATGTATTCCATCAACTACAGATTTGGGGATGGGGATATTATAGTAAGATCCTAGTTTTTCATTCTATAATCATCTTAGAAGTATGAATATTTATAGATAATTGAAAGAATACATATGGTTATATGGGATAATAAATGATACCACTTACTTTGTATCTTATTGATTGGTGTTCAAATAAGATAATGTTGAATGATAAATAGTCTTAGGGAATGTTTTATCCACTACCCAAGACATAATTGAAATGAGAGAACATCATTATATATTTATTCATTAGACTCCCCAAAACATTTAATGGGTTTAATTCTATATGTGTGGTATTCGATCCCATTATATAGTTAGAACACATCATATAAATTAGAGAATAATTATCTCTACATCATATTTATAGGGTTTACATTAATGAAAGTGGTAGGGTATCACAGATTACCAAATTCTATTTAATCTGATCAGGGTCTATGGTCTAACTCAAAATTTTGGAAAATTATTTAGCAAGAAATTCATTCAAAATTGAGTTTTCTCACTTCTTATCATCCTCTAATGGATGGTCAGTCTGCAAAAACAATTTGAATAATAGATGAAATGTTGAGATGTTGGTGGTCGTATTTCAATGGTTTATTGGATGAACAACTTCTTCTAGATGATTTTTTTTACAAACATAGTGGTCAATCTTTCATTAAAATGTCTCCTTATGAATCCATATGTGGTGAAATATGTATATATTAAACAATAAAGGTTTATTTTAGATAATCAATGCTATTGCGACAAATTATAGAAAAATAAATGTTATAGAATTTTTGAACATTCAGCAGAATATAAAAGGAGAATAAATATGATATAAAATTTATACTGGTAAATGATATTCTGATCTATAATTATATTTTTTGAGGAGGTTCTTCTTATAATCTCTCCATTTAGAAAATATCGTGATATTTAGGGGAAAAGGTAACTAATCCATAGTTGTATTCATCCCATTAAAATTCTTGATTATATTAGTGTGCTAGAATATTTTTGGTCACATACACTAAATCTCTATCATGTTCTCAATGGGTTCCATGTATCACTTATCAGTATGTTCATAACTGACCCTTTACTTTTAGTAAACTCAAAGGTCATACTGCTGGATCAGGATCCATCATACGAAGAATTTCCTGTTGAAATTTTCAATCGTATAGTGAATTTTATATTTAAAAATTAAAAAATTGTGAATGTTATGTGGAAAAATAATCTATTATAAAATGATACCTGGGATATTGAAGATATTATGAGTCATAAATATCTTCTTTTTTTTTGAATCGAAATGCATAATTTCTATGGTGAAATTTATTTTAAGGATGGTAGAATGTAACAACGTGAGTTTTTTGAACTATTTTTTTAATAAATTTATTTTCATTGATGCTCTATGTTTCATGCTACACTAATTAGAATATTTGTTATAAGATTGAACAGGATAAGCTTTCACTACATGAAACATAGACTTGGCTTGTCTTACATGCAACAACGAGATTCAACAAAGCATAGTTTTTTTGTTTTAATTATTTTAATACGATATTTATAACTTATTTGTTAAACTTATTAATATTAATAGAAATTATTAATTATTAAAATGGTTTATATACATAAAATATACTGATAATAAAACATGTAATATTGTTAATGTGTTAATATGTTTGGAAAGACTACTTTATCAAAGAACTTATTTTGATGTCTTTATGTGGAAAATTATAAAGTTACATTTAGAATATTTTATAAATTAAAAATTTTAAAATAGAAATCATTGTTTATTTATGAATATAAAAATTATCTAAATGTGTATTTTCTCAATTTTTCTTAAATACATCATTTTTGGATAAATAATTAAAAATATTGAATTTTAATTTAAAAATTGTTTTTCATCTAATTTATTTATATCATTACATTGGTTTTTATTCTGTTTTTAAAATGAAATGAAATTTTTTTCTTAAATTAATACAATTTATTTCTTTTTAACACATTTCACATTGAAATTGAATGTCAAAAAATTCAAATCTTTCAAAACATTTCAGAAATAACCCCTCTATCGCAACACCTCTACTAGATTAATATTATAATTATTTATGAAACCAATTTGATTATAATTTGAAATAATTCATTCAATATTTTTAATTATATTCACTTATATATTAAAATAGTCCCATATTAATTTTTCTCCAAAAATATTAGTGAAGGTCAGTAAAATTATTGATAGTGATTAATAGAAAAATTATACATAGAATGGATTATACCGTAAAATTAAGGCCCAAAATGTTATAAAAAATCACAAAAGTCAGCTTTTTGTTCACATATTGACCATATCCTTACATGGATATACATTTAACTATTATATGGGGCACTTTTCAAGGGAAAAACTTGGTTGTTATTCACTTTCCTAAATTTTACAAGAATGTCACTCCTCCTCCACTACAAAAAGGAACTCACCTATCCCCCTTATCCACACCTCTGAATCCCTTTGGATCTCCCAATATCAGTTTAATTAATCTCCCAAAATCAATTAAATCATCATTATATCCTCCATTTTTTACAATTCCATCCAAAAATGCCTTTGGTGAAAACAAAGAGGAGTATCTCAAATAATAAGTAACATCTTTCCTGAAGCTTCTTTGTTTTATATTCATTCTCCACCACGTAAAATATTATTATTCTTTGAATATATAATAATATTTTAATAATTAATATTTTTTAATATTTTTTTTATTTTATACCTAAAAGTTAAGAATCACCAATATAATGGGTAACAAAACTATCGTTCTTCAATATGGTGAACTACTACCTCACAAAATGATACAATTCATATTTTTGATACGACCTCTCGTGGTTAAGGATTACAATGGAATCTCTATGTTGACATGATATATATTGTTTCTTTATTTTTATTTTTTATCATATAAAACATACCTTCATGCTTTTACTATTGTGTAAATTTGATAATTTCATTTGAGAAGTGTGGACCACTGCTCCTCAAAACAATGTGATTTGTTCACACTCAAAATAAAATGTATTACCGATGGGTTTAGTTAGCATGTATGGAATATATGATATAATAATTAACTTTAATTATATTATATATATAACTTTTATATTTAATTACATTCATTCAATATTATAATAAAATGGAAACAACATTCAGGAGTATGTATGGCCTACCATCTTCATGAATGATGTATTTCATTTCATCTTTATATATACTTTTCATATTATAAAAAATAAAAATATAATGAACATATGATATATTTATATCATTTAGTATATTTATTATATAATTAAATTATGATCTAAGTAATATTATTAATAATAAAAACTCAAAACATGTATGATGAATAAATAGTTATTACCTGAAGTGAAACCTTAACATTTAATTTTTATTATGTGGATAATATAAAGTGATAATGAAACCATATATGGTATTAGATATTATATTATAGATATGTAAATGATTTATAATAAATTTATATTAATTATATCGTTTTTTGGTATGAGTTTGAAGAGAGTCCAATCATAAGGTAAAGGGACTTCTAGTCTAAATTTTATTTCTAGGTGATGTGTTCCTTATTCATCACTCATATTTTTGTGTAGTGTATATAATGCACTGGAATATAGTATACATTTATTATCATTTAATTTTTAGGTATTTACATATCAAATATATCAAAAATCTCTAATGGGGTTTATTTTTTAAAATATATCAAATAGGTAAAGTCGTTTTGTGTCAATATTGTTTCATGAGTCACATGACATGAATTTCTAAAACAATTTTTTCAAAAATATATTTAAGATTATATTTTAGGACCATATACAAGGAGATAGTATTTTAATTTTTTTATGGTTGTCAAATAATTCAATATATGATTCTGAATAAATCATCTTTGAAGTTTTTCCATTATTTTATTAAAAGTAATCAAAATGTTATCAGAGAAATTGTTTTCAAAACATTTTTAAGCATTATTTATAAATTTTATAATAATTTTAGAAGAAAATGGTTTCTAAAATGTCTTAAATCAATCATTATATGTATAAAGAATATTTCAATTTAATGGTTTCAAAAATTCATCTAATCCTTATTTATATTTTATAAATAAAATTATTTTCAAAATGTTTTCAGACATTCATTATATGTTTTAAAAGGAAACAATTATTAAAAAAATTCAAATATTCTATTATAATTATTCATTTTTCATTTCAATAAAAAAATATCATTTTTAAAAATAATTTTTCAATGATGAAAGTATAATTTCCTCATGAATTTTTAATATTTTTCAACGTTATTTCCAACCAATGATTTCATCCAATGGTGTTTCACATTCCATTATAGGGAAATAATCCAATATATCTACTCATATTATTTCTCTAGATGGTTTATGTTTTTATGGAAGGATTTTCATGAATCACATTCCTTTATAACAGGTAATATTATTATTAAACATATTTCTATTTCATGAATTATATGATAATGGAACTTTCTTCTTTTCATGGGTTATAATTTGATGAAAGGATTATGAAGCCTATTTTTTCCATAGTTTTAGATATGATTACATGTTTATGAAACCCATTTCTTATCATGAGTTATTTAATTATTACTTATGATTTTGTGGCACACGTTTGAAAGATTTTATTTTTATTTTTTGAGGAATTCTATCTCCCTACAATATATTGGGTAAAGATATATATATCATGTGATTATGATGAGAATAATATCGATGAGCTTGATCATGTATTAAAGTTGGGGAAACCTGATCCTCTATGAGAATATAGGGAAACATGATCCCTTACAAGTTAAGGACTATGACTTTGAACGGTTGTGTATCCATCCCAATAGGTGTAGGCCCCATGATGTTACCATTAGGTTTTGGAAATTCCCCTAAATTATAGGGAATTGTATCACATATTTACGTGTCTAATACAATTCCATGTTTAATTCTTATATTATTTTTTCAAGTCTCATGCTCTCAAATCCATATGATTCATGACATTTTTAACATAAAATTATTATTCCATGATTTACATTTATGATATTGGATATATAGTGATTAATCATATAATGATTTTATAATGTTCTCATACCCTTATGTTCATGATTATACTTATATATCTCCAATATTTACCCACACTGATATTTTTATGTATCCCCTTTTTGTGTTTACCTCCCCACATTATGATGATATTCATTAATTATGATGTGTCTAAGAAGGGTACTACTCATGAAAAACCCATTAGAAGATAATGTAGTTCGTTTTTCTACCAATGATTATGATTGCATGCTTCCAAACTAAATTAGATAATATGTCCTTTGGTCATCTGTTTGGGTAATGTATTATGTTTTTTGAATAATTTTTGTAATGTTAATGTTGGTAATCTGAGGTTCTATACGTATATAATGAGGATCATTGATATTTTTTTACGATTAAGTGTAGAAGAATTGTCATAAGAGCCATTTGGATACAGCTGGCCATACATGATGTTTTTGTTTGGATTGTCTAGTGAAAAGGGAATGGAAAGATATTCATAATATTAAAACTATTATGGGAGAATAATTTACAATGATACTGCCATAAATTGTGGGATAATCTTTTAGGACATGATGAATCATAGTCATATGGGATAATTTGGAGTATATCACATAAAATTATGTTAGAAAATAGGGGTGATACCACAAGACTTCCTTATAAGGTTAATCAGAATTTCATTCATAAATACCAGGATAATATTTTCAAAATACATATATAATATTTATGTTATTATATCCTTTTACACAATTGCTGTGTTAGTGGAATTTAAGGGAATTATTAAAATTTTACAATTTCTATAATGTCATTGGAAATATTAGTTTGCAATATCATAATTATTTACAATTTATTTTAGTTAACATATATTGAGGATAATTTTATAAATCTATCGTCATTATTTCTCCTATACAAATAATACATCAATATGATTTATAAAATATATATATCATCATAACAAAACCAAAAATTAGTTACAAAATTTTAATAAAATAAAACATGTGATTCTAGGAAGAAGTAATAGGTAAATTAAATAATTCATTAAATAATTTTTCTAACCAGGTAAAAAATTCATATTAAATGTTTTGTTCAATAATAATTTATTTTAGAAACGTTATATTCATTATAGAAAAATGATCACTGGGAAATTATCCTTTAATTTTTAATGGAAATCTAGGCAAAACTTTAGTAAAATCATTTGGAAACCTTTGAAAGGAAATGGGCTATTTTAGTGTACTATGAATCTACATGGATTTAAGAAATATGATTTCTATATTAAAATAGGAGCCCCAAAAATACTACACAATTTTAAAATCAATATTTTTATTAATATCCTACACTACGTAAAATTAATTAACAATGCTAAAAGGTGAAAATAAAATCCAACATCAAGTATATAAGAAATTATTAAATTTTTAATTATTTACAAAACATATCATAATGATAAAATCACATCTTTACATATCAATAACTATGAAATCCCATGATACTTATACATCAAATATTAATTATCCTTTAATAATTTATCATCTAATAATTAAATCACATATGTCAACTACCCATAAATATAAAATATGATATTTTCCAATATAAAATCCATTTTTAGTGATAATAGAAGTAGTATATGTAACACCTCATATAATATAAGGGCGTACCTAAACACCATACTTCATTGGAAATTTATCAAATCAAAAATTTCATCCAATAATCTTATGAGGTTG
This sequence comes from Viscum album, assembly GCA_963277665.1. Taxonomy (NCBI): domain Eukaryota; kingdom Viridiplantae; phylum Streptophyta; class Magnoliopsida; order Santalales; family Viscaceae; genus Viscum; species Viscum album. The sequence goes on along the minus strand of OY728148.1, from coordinate 291,567,764 downwards.
TTTGAACTAACATTGACATTCTAACATAATGTTTTTATTTTTTTCTAAAAAATCAATAGTAATTGTATAAAAAAAATTCACTACAACAATAATTTAAAGTTTAAAAACATTTTAATTTTATTAAATGAATTACCATTCAACATTGTTGGTATGGTTAAGGTGTACTATATATTGGAGTCTTTAAACATCCCTTTTCAAATTTAAAACATTTTTTCACATTCAATTGTATTTTTACACAGTCAATGAGTTTTTTTCATCATTGGTCAATTCATTCATATGGTTAGTAGATTATTATCATGGATTATCCTTTATCATGGTCAATAAATTCTTACTATTAATTAATTCCCATTGAAAATACCTTCATGGTTAATCAAACAGGTTAGACAAATTATAGTTTCATAAAATACCTAGGTTATTCATGATTGATGTAAAAATGAATTATAATGTAAATTAAAGAATTGAACCCTAAAAATTGAAATTTATTTTCCCAGAATAAAATCATTTTTTTAATAATATAAACATTTTTTTAATGGGCCCCTCAAAGAATATTTTTTGATATGAAATTAAATGGATATTACAAATGATTTTCAACCATGTAAATATTCAGAGTTATTCAAGGTTATATATCTAGAATATTAAGTGGTAGTGATATCCACTATTTAAAAATTTGTTACTTCCTTCAAGTCTTTAAAAAAAACCAAATTCATGAACCTTGATTGTTGTTTGATTTCACATTTATCTTTCATACTCATGTTTCTTCCATTTTTGAAATATTTGTCCCCAATTTATTTTCCATTGATGTATGTTGTGTTTGTGGTATGATATGGTCTCTCTTTCAAATTACTCTATTATATACATGTGTATTATGATTGATCAATAAATTATAGTTATAATATTTAGCTACAATTTGTGTCCTATTTTCCTCGGTTTTAAGAACAATTTATATGGGAGTCTATTTTCCCGAAATGAAATCATAATTATCAAATATTTTATTTCTCAATAAAATTAGTATACATTTTTTCCAGTGGGTAGGTGGTATAGAATATAAAACTAAGATAATAAACCATTTTTAATTGATTTTAATGCGATATACTATTTTTAATTGTATTAAAATATTTATTTCTATTTTTTAGCAATAGTTTTTATTTGGGATTATAAGTTGTTATTGTGATCGTGTTGTTAATTTATAAACCCATTTTTATATTATTATAACCGTTTATTTATTTTATATTTACACACACCAATCATAAAATAATTAATACTTATACTCGTCTAGAAATTATTTTCCAATGTAAATCTAGAAATATATGAAATTACCCTTGAATAAGAAGATGATTTAACATATAATTAAATTTATATTATTTATGGTAATGTACGTTGTTTGGAAATTTGTTGTTTCATTCTACTAGTGTGATTGTTGTTTTATTTGTGATTTTGTGGCCTTTTGTGTTTGTACGAAGTTGAGGTGACTTCCTTATATGTGGAATGTATTCTGGCTAGCAGAAGTGAGATGGTTGGTACAATGGATTATTGTGTGATTCATTGTTGTAGTGGCCTACTACAAATGTGATATGATTTTTGTTATTTTAAAAAGGTAAATTTTAAGGGATTGTTTCTAATAAAGGGGGACTTTGAATTTTATGTGACAACTAGTTTTTCAATGTGACTAACATTGAAAAAGAATGAATTAAATAGAGTTTGAATTATGGTATTAGATTCAGTTGTATTTTATTTATTATAAAGATAAATTGATTGAAAAATATAAAGTGGTTGTTAATATAATAATTTAAAATTTTAAATGAACTTGTCATTCGATCAAATGATACTATATTAAATATGATGTTTTTCTATGGATTGGTTACATATAGTTAATGAAAACGTGTGGTAATGTTAGTGTGGGGTCAGTTGTAGAGACTTAGTGTTTTCTTTGTATGAATTTGAAATATTTATTTATATTTATTCACTTTTAAGAGCTAAGAAATTGTGAGATTCAATTTCCCGGTGTTCCGAGAATTAATTTTATAAAAAAACTAAAAATATTTAATATTCAATTCACAAGGTTAATTAAAAAAAATGAGATAAATCTCAAATGGCTAATCGGATTGGAAATTTTATACCACAGTTTGGTTTGGAATGTAACATTTTCTCAAGGGGTGATGTAAAATGGGTTATCATGGGACATTCATACCCCTTTATTGTTGGTAGCATGTTTAACTGGATTATATTATTTTTTCAATTAGTTAAATATTTTAACCTAATTTATATAGTAAAAAATATACCCTTATCGAGTTCTTTCAAGGGTTGGATCGTAACTCTCCTTCACCAATGAAGCTATCTACTCCTCATCACTTTGGAGAATAAAAATGATGATGAATAATTATTGGATCATTGTGAATCGAAGTTCAATAAACACATCGGCTCCTCCCAAACATATTGGAAATCCTGTTCTTCCAAATTGTTCAATAAAATTATGTTTGGTCTCATCTTTTAGAGATTTAGTCCCTATGATTAAATGCTTGCGAATATCCATCTTTTTTATTGGATATATGCTAATTAAAATATTTTCATGTTTCAGTGTTTTGGAATTTAAATTATATTCCTACTTTTTCATCTTTCCCAAATTCCCCTTTTGTGATAATCATCCAAGAATTATTATTTGGTGATGTATAAACACTCATTTTTATGGTATTTTTTTATAATTAATGTAGTTATTCAATTTCTAAATCCTCAACGTTTTTGTATTGACAGTTTCTAGGTGACTTGAGATCTATTGGGAACCCACATATTTTGTGGATCGACAAAACGTCAACAATTTTGTGGGTGAGGAAAATATCAAGAATTACCATGGTTCAAGGGTGAGATATCCATTAGATTAAGATCATGAAAATGATAATGGAATGAATGGTGGTGTGAATAACACACAACCAAACCATTCCCAATGAATGAGTCCAATTCAAAGAGTGAAATGGCCATGATTCATAATCCATGTCTAGATCTCGGAGTTTCAGACATATTTTAGGGGTTTTCGGAGGAGCTAGGGACATGTTCGGCTGGGGCGACCAGATTATGATATTTTCTAAAAACAATGACACAATGCCTTGTATAATTAAGAACTCACGATGTGTATAATTTTTTAAAACAAACTCTATCTTTTTCGAAAACCCTTATTATGGAACAACATATACTTCACTTAAAACATATTGTACCCATTTTCTGTGTGACTGAGCCATGTGATGGATCACACGGCCTTGTACACACCATGTGGTGAATATACTAACATTAATTGACCGCATGTGTGGCATATAATGTGTAGCTACATGTTTTGTAGCACGTTACACTAACACATGGTATGAGTACATGGACACAGCCAGCAAAACACGAACTCGTCCCCAAATCGGTAGAAAACAATGTGAAATCCACATACACTGCATGTAAACCAACACTGTTAGAAGATGTATACTGGCCAGGAAAATGGATAGGATATTGATAAATACCACATGATATGTGGGTCCCCTCACAAACAATGTACCCCTCCAACTACTTTTGAAAATCATCAAATCATGGTATCTCCATTGTTTTAACTCATATGTTTCCCAAGAGATGCCTATTTGAAGTGTTTTTACATGAAAAATGAAATAGTTCCCCCTAAAGAAACTTCTGAGAAATGATATGATATTTTATAGGTTTCAAACATGTTGTGGTGACAATAAATGATAGTTGTGATCATGAAGAAATTCCAGGATAGTCTGACAATACCCTCTAGTAAGGCTGGGTAGTGGCATTCCTGAATATCATTTATGGGGAATACCCTTTAGTTGGGATGGGAAATAGTATTCCCCAATGACAATTCTAGTATTAACCTCTAATAAAGGTGAGTATTATTATTCCTTAATTGACTCTATCTAAGATTACCCTCTAGTAGGGGTGGGATGTGGAGTTCCCCAATGTTCTTCATTTTGGGGATAACCCACTTGCAAGGCTAGGCATTGGGGTTCCCCTCAAGAAATTTACAATCATTAGCATCTAGAAGGGGTGGGTATTGTAGTTCCACTAGTAATATTACTATGTGTTCCCCTCTATTGAGGTTGGGTAGTGGAGTGTCTTGGTGACTACAAGAGCAGGACCCTTCTGTTGGGCCACGGAACAAAATGTTTACCTAGAAGTTGTGGGACCTAGACTATGTGGCATAGTGATGATACATTGTTTGACATAGCCATACACTCATTAGAAATATGAACACTTTCAACAATGTCTAGGATCTTGGTATGCAACCTAAAATCATGAGGGAGAGTTAGTTCTTGCAAAAGTGGATAGTATCAGGGTGTGGTGATGGGGTTCCTTAGACTTTAATGTTCTGGTAAGATCCATGTGATATTGGACATCATTGATAGACTTCTTATGGAATGGATGGATAATCTTCTTCTAAGGATGATATATGAGATGGATATCCACTACTCTTGGGTTGGGATCTTTTTACTATGAATATATATATATATATATATCCTACTTTTGTACCCACTCATTGGGTTTAGTTACTCTCTTTCCATCATAGGAGAAGATGTGTAATGTGTGCCACATGCATTCTATGTTTTAATTCTCATGGTTGGATGAGTCCACTCTCCTGCTATTGGATGTGAATACTCAATGAGAATTTCATCATATCACCATGTTGAGGTCCTTATGCTTGTAAAATTTTATTGTCACTATCTTATTGGGTTTACCTATAATCATTCATTGATCATTATTCCCTCTACTACATTCGTCTTCTTTTTTATATCATATTTCAACCCCTTAACCCTTTTGGGGCATTGTATTGGGTATGTATATACTATCCCCAACCTGGGATTCTCTAGAAAGTGTTTGGTATTTTCTTGATAATGGATATGATGAACTTGAATTCAAAATATCTCAGGGATATTTTGTACATGGACTGCATACGGTGGTCGTAGCTTGAGATCCAAGTGACAACATATGTCAACTATTTTACATTTCATGTTTTCTTCCAGGTTGGGACATATTTCTAGTTTGTAATATATTTGTCACCTTTTCTTTTCATTTTAGCCTACATTATGTTGTATTGTTTGGTGGTCCATGCATGTTTGGTTTATTTACTGTAGTGTTTCAGGTTTGATTTCATTTCCTATGCAATTTTTTATTGACATTGTTGAGTGTGTTTATAGGTACTTATTCGAAGGCATGCCCGAGTTATCTATGCCTTCGATACTGATTTCCACCCTTAGCCTATTTTTTCGGGCTAGTGGGTAGTTGTGTCATTATATTTGGATTGAGTATGGTCAGGATAAATTGGTTTCATAGGATACTCATAAAGTAGGCTACAGTGTCCATTGATATTATGTAGGGCTGATTTATCCATTCAATAGAAGCTTGACTACCTACTTTTCAACTCATAATGGTGAGACATTTGTTGAAGTAATCAATGGTACATCCAGTATATTAGATTGATACTCTGACGGTCCTTCAATTAGATTCCCATTATATATATATATATATATTCTTATCTACCAATGGTACTCATTAATAACATTCATGATGCCTCTACAATGGAATCCATCCAGGATACCAGAATTGAATCATAGTGATGTATCTATGAGAGACGAGGCCTCTATTCATGGTCCATCAGGCTATATCAGAATTCCAGGTGGAATGGTAGTAGTACCGCCACCTATAGAGCATATGTTAGTTCTTACAGACCATGCTGAGAATGTTCCTAGCCTGAGTGAACTCCATGAGTTCCAGTTTTAGATACCATTGAGAATCCATGGTGATCTAGATCCCCAGATAGTAGAAGATTTGCTAAAGTATGTGATATTCACCTTCAGGCTTTTTCCTACATTCATAGATCACATTGTGCACTAGTATACATCCATTTACATGGAGTATTTTGGTTTTGGGGGATACAAATTATTCAGATGCACACATATTTGGCCATGTCAATGCCTAACCTCTTACATTTATTCAATAAAAAGTACTACCCTTATTATATCTGTTCAATCGATATTTAAATGATTAATGAACTGAATTAGGAATTGGCGACATAGGATCAATACATGAAGATTTTTATAAAACTTAAATTTTAATCCATTTACATGATTAGAGACCACTAATTATAAGCACAAATGTCTCATTTGGGACTGCATGTAGATAAATTAGCCACTGTAGTTCCCTAGTGCATCCCCACTAATGTCAATGTGAAGGAGTGGGAACTTGTGGCATTGATCTTTTTATCAGAGGGGTGATAGATATATGGAGTTGGTTGTAGGAACAATAGGGATGAGTCGTCAATAGTATTTAGATGTCATCGAGTGCTACGATCTTGAAACGTGAGACATATTCTTGAGAAGACTCACGCATGTGTCAATATGGGGCCCATATAGTGTATACAGGAAGGTAATAAAAGAGATGGTCATTGGTTTACTTATGTCTTGAGACGTCACATGGTACAAGATTACCCAACTAGATGTTCTAAGCATCCAAAGTATGTAGTCGGTGGACTGAAATAGCAGAGATAATGTCATTATTAGTGATCTCTATGGAATGGAAAAGGTGGTCCCTATGGAGGTAGAGTGGAAAGTGGTGTGGGAGGAGCATTTTGTATAGGATAGAACTATGACATCCTTCCAAAACAACCACTAGGTATCCCACATTAAGCTTAGAGAAATGGTAGCCATGGCCATGGATAGCTGCAATATTGGATGTCTACGATCATGTAGCAAATGAGATGATTCATGGTGTGATCAGTGTTTATTATACTCAATTCTCAATATCAATATAAATAGGTTATAGTCATTATTTTATCTCTTAACTCTTGATGGGTGATATAGATCTACCAATTGTGATGATAGCACAACAACTTCACCTTGAGGTTCTTACAAGGAACACTTCTTCTATATATTTTATCCTCCTACACTGCACGAAATATCATAGAGGTTATAGATTCACGTGGTAAATTTTCTCATCACAATGGAACCCTATGATGTCATCATGGGGATATGTTTGGATTCCATGGTTTGGAACCTGATCGACTATCTCGATAGATTAGTCAGAAGCATATGCAATGTTGGGATGAGATTCAATTTTACTAGAGAGAGAGATATCATGACATTATCGGTGGATGCTGCAATACAAATTTTATAGCCTATCACCATTGAATTTTCAAGTGTTCCACTTGATGAAAAAGGCTCTTTAGGAATCTAGGATCCTTCATTTGTGGATGATTATATGGGTTCCTTTACCTAGAACCTTCTAAGACTACCTCAAGGTGAGAGAGAGATATTTTCAAATACTTTCATCCTGGGACTACCCAAATATCTTTTATGGAACATCAGATAGAACCTATAGAGCTTCATGATCTATGGTTGAAATTAGAGGACATTCATGAGAAAATTTTCCTAAGAGCATGTGTTTCCCCCTCAATGGCTCCAATGTTGTTTGTGAAAAAGGAAGATTATATATTACATATTTTTATGGATTATCATCGCCTAAATCAGGCCATGAAAAAAAATGTACTCTTGGTAATGGATTGATGACCTATTTGAGCTGTTTTGAGGTGCGAGATAGATCTACAAGTTCGATCATTGGTCTGGCTACAACTAGTTCTGGGTTCATGTGTACGATATTCCAATTGTGTAATTCTGATGTTTCTAAGGATTGTTTGAGTTCTTAATGATTCCCTTAGGTGTGATGAAATCCCATTACTTTTTTATGGATTTGATGAATGATGTTTTCTAGTAGTACATGGACTACTTTGATTTATTCATCATCAACCACATACTCATGTACTTTTTAATAGAGGTGGATCATGAAGATCACTTGAGGGTAGACGTAGATATAATTCAAGAGAACTAGATTTAGGGGTACCTCTTATAGTGCTAGTTCTGGACTGATGATTTTTACATATTTGGTTATGTCATTTCTGAGAAAGGTATTGTTGTGGACCTAAAAACAATCAAATCAGTAATTTATTGGGATCCTCCAAAAAATGTGCTATATGTACGTATATTTCATGGTTTTATAAGGTACTACATGAGATTTTTGGAGAGCTTCTAAAGAATTACAGCCCCTTCGACTACTCTGAAATAGAAAGGGAAAATATTTAAATAGTTTAAGTAGATCCATATTGCCTTTGAGGAGTTGAGGAAGAGGCTGATAAGTGATTCTGTGTCGATACTACTAGAGGAATGTATTGATTTCTTAGTATATTTTGATTCCTCCAGACATGGTTTCAGTTTCATGTTGACGAATCCTTATATATTCATCACGTTAAGGTCAAGGTATTTGATACCCCATGAGAAGAATTATGTTACTCATTTCCTAGAGATTGTAGTGGGGCTCTATTCCCAAGGTATGTGGAGACACTACCTTTTGGGAAAGGGATTGATTGATTACTCATAACATCTGAGTCATAGGTATGAGTTCACCCAGAAAAACATGAATGAAAGACAAAGACACTCGATGGTGTTCTTATAGGAATACAACATTGGGATAGTCTATACTATAGAGAAGGGAAAATTTGTAGTATATTTCCTTATAAGTAAGTATAAAGATCTCTTAGTTCCTGAAGCTTCAAAAAAAAATTCCTCACTTTTTCTGACCTTGGAGGAGTAGCACAATCAAAATTTTCATAAATCGATGGTATTGAATCGTTTTCTTCTAGAGTGTGTGAGAGAGTTCCATTTGGGAGAAAATGACTTCATGGTCTTATGTGATTTGATATCCTCATGTGATGAATCAGATTGATAATATGAATGAGGGAATAATGCCATTTTTTTAATGTGGAGAACAATGGTTCTTGTCACATTGTCATAGGAGGTGGTGTTTGATTTCAACACATATCCCACAGTTGTACATTACAATGTATGGAAGATGTGATGAGATCATTAGAAAAATCATTGGTGGTCTAGAATGAGATAGAGTGTAACTAATTTTGTCTCATTCATCATCACATGTCAGTAAGTGAATGATGATCACCGTATTCTAGCCATCTTGTTGAATCCCCTTTATAACATGGAGTGAAAATGTCAATGAATATCAATGGGCATTATCATAGGGTTTCCATTCACAACAAATATCCATGATTCCCCCAGGGTGATAGTGGACTGACTCGTAATGTTTGTTCAATTCCATTCCATCTTTGATAGAGTTTTAGTAGATAGTTTGAGTCAGTTATATGTAAGATAGATTGTTAACCTTCACGGGGTTACTAAATGATTTACACTGATTGTGAATTGTGGTTTACTTCATGATTTGTAGAGATACCTATAGGGGGATTCAGGACCCAATTACTAATCAATACACCCTTTCACCTCGAGACTGATGGAATGATAGAGCACACTATCCATGTTATAAAGGAGATTTTGAGGGTTTTCATGTTGGAAATTATAAAACTCTAGGAGGATCACCCTCCCCAATTAATTTTTTTTTTCAAAATAGGTACCATTCTACCATCAGTGTGGATGATCGTGAGGCCAAGTACAAGAGACCCTATAAGTCTCCCATATGTTAGAGAGAGACTGAAAAATCATCTCTTGTGGGCCCAGAGTTGGTGTGGGTGATAATGGATAATGTGATGTTTATCTATGAGTGGATGATGATAGTTGAGAGGAGATAAAAATCCTACATATACCATTGCCTTAGTCTATTGATGTTCAAGTAGGGGGACCACATCCCATTTATAGGCTCCCCATGAAGAAGATTGTAGAGGTATAGTTGGGTGGAATGATATCCTCAATGTTCATTGGGCCATTAAGGATCATGAAGTGGGATATAGAGGTTTCTTACCTACTCACCCAATCGCCATGGCCTGAGCAGATGCATGGCATCTTCCACATGTAACACATGATAAGATATGCGCATGACCACACACACCTCATTTACTAGGGAAAGATGGAAATCAAGGGTGGAGCCACCATTCTAGATAACCTATTGGTGATCAAGGATCATAAAAAGATTATCATTCACGAAAATAAAATCCCTTTGGTTAAAATGCTATGGTAGAACATAAATGTGAAGGAGATGTACTAGTTGTGAGATAGCTAGAAGTAGGCTTAGTACCATAATTTTTTCATATTCATTATTTTCGGGTAAAAAATCTAGAAGTAGTGAATTTATTATAGTCATTTTTTTATTTATTTGACAATGAAATATTTCTCTATATTTTTTCAGTGCTAATCACTGAGATTATGTTCAATTCTGAGTCTCAGTGTTAACAAAATTAAATTATAAAAATATTAATGATATTTTATATTGAATACTTGTGGTTAATTAATAAAAATCTAACAAGTCACCAATGTTTGATCATATTTGAAATACGTTACCATGTTTATGTCGAGAACATGGTGTTTACCCTATGAGTGACATAAAATGAGTTAGCAGGGGACAATTGGACACCATCCCTTGTCGATGGTATGTTTAAGTGGATTAAATTAATTAATTAATTAAATAGCATAACATAAATGATATACTTACAAATATATCATTATAATGTTTTGGACAAGGTAGGACCATAATTCACCTTTTCTAGAAATTAAATTCAGTCCTCCTACCTTTGGAGGATCAATATGATTAAGATGAATCCCTAGATTGACATGAATCAATGTGAAAAATATGAAGCAGATTCTCCAGAGCTCATAACAAAGATAATTATTCAAAATTGATCATTAAAAACGAGGTTAGGACTCATATATTTGTGTTTCCCACCCTTATATTACATTATTGCGAAGATCCAATATTTTTCTTTGATATTCGGTAACCACAACATTTTTTCTCGGGTTTTGAAATTTAAATTATTTTACTTCTTCTACATCTTACATTAATGCTCCATTCTTGATCCTCTGCATAGAAGGCCTAGTTTTTGATGTTTATACCCCTTTATGGTGATTTTCACTCATTTTTATTTTCATTATTCATCATTTAAATCGCAATGGTTTCTATAATAACAACTATCTGGTGACTCGAGCTTGACCAGGAACCCGAATATGTGGAAGATCAATGAAACATTAACATTTCTTTAGTGAAGGGATTATTTTTAATTTCCATGTTTCATGGTTGATATAACCACTAGTTTTGGGTCCAAAAAATTATGGTTGAAAAAATGGCGGCATATAGAATGCACGTCCAAACCCTTCCAAGAAAACAAAGCCAATTTGAGCAATGAAACAACTGAGTTCCAGATTCCCTGGCTATATTTGGGTGTCTCGATCCAATTACAGACATTTTATAAGGAATCACAGGAGGATATTTTTGTTTGATATCAAATCATTATATTCTAAAAAAATCATGACTACACGCCATGTATAATGATGAACAAACAATGTGTATCCTTTTTCAGTGGTAGTGTTAGGGTTTTAAAAACCCCTATAGATGGAACAATGTGTACATACTTTGGAACATTATGTACCCATTTTAGATTTTATTGAGGTGTGTGATAGATTACATGAATAGGGATATGATATGTGCTAAAAATATAAACATGAATTTACTACACAGTGCACATCCTGTGTGAACTGACATGCCATGTACTAGAGTTTTTTGGAAATGGGGTCCGAGTACACACACAATTCCGATGACACATGTCCTAGACACCGCATAGGTTGGAAATTCCTATCAGTACAATTACAAAGTTCTTACTTTTAAGAAATACAAATACATGTTCTTTCTAGGTACATGACCTAGCTATGGATTGATTCCAAACACCATCTGCATCCCCTCACAAGAAGTGTAGACCATGGAATCCCTTGAGAAAACATCAAACAACAGTCTCTCCATTGTTTGATCTTAGATTTGGGCCCTTGATATTCCAAGATTGAGAATTTTTTCACATTGAATGTGATGGTTCCATAAAATTATTATTTTGATATGTAATAATAAAAGTTCCATTTTCGGAACATGCTGGGGTGACACCCGATAATCATAGTGATTTAGAAAAAACACAAGAACATTCTAGTCTTACATTCTTGTAGTGTTGTGTAGTGGTGTTCCCCTACAGTTTTCCCATAATTACAAACTATTATTGGATGGTAGTTGTGTTGAATTATTTCCATTATAGTCATACATTCTATCATGGTTGAGTAGTGGCATTTTCTAATGTCTGTTTTTGGGCTTACCCTCTAGCCAGACTGGGCAGCGAGGTTCCTCGATGTTCTTCTTTATAAGAATTACCCTCTATATGGGCTGGTTAATGGAGTTCCCTAGAAGTAATTTACCGGTGTTAGCCTCTATAAATGTCATGTAGTGGAGTTCCCACATTTATATTTTTGAGCATTACCCTCTAGTGGGGCTTGTTAGTGCAGTTCATCAGTCACTAAAAGATTCGGACACTCTTGTCAGACAAGGGCATGAAATACTTACCTGGAAATTCTGACCCTTTATTGTGAAACATAGTGATAATATGTGGTTTTATTGATAATTGGACACATGATGAATAATAAACCATTCCCCATCGAGACACATCATTATGACTCAACCTAAAACCATGAGGCCAAGATAGTTCTACCCAAAGTGGATAATTTCATGGGTTGGTGATAGAGTTCCTTATACTCAAGTGCTTATGGTAGATAGATGGGGTTTTTGTCATAGTTGACGAACATTTTTTGTAACTGTTGGATACTACTCTTCTATGTATTATATGTGAGATGTAGATCCCATGCTCTCTTTTTGGTTTTCATTGACTGAGAATATATATATATATATATCCTACTTAAAAACCCACTCATGGGTGTTAGTTAATGTACTTCTACGAAATGTGAAGATGCACGGGGTATGAAAAGATACTTTGGTGTTTAGAATGTCAAGGTTAGATGAGTCCACAATCCAATTATATATAGTATAGAACTAGTGAGAAGTTCATCTTCTCACCATGTTGATCTCTTTATGTTTTTACAAATTTACTTTCACTCTTCTGTTGGTTTAATATATTAAATTTCATTGTACATTGTTCTATCAACTGATTTTTTCATTATTTTTATCTTATATTTCTCCCCCTTCAACCTTTCATATATTTTTACTTGGTTTGTATATACTCACCCCTACATGGGATTCACCTGCATGTGTTCTGACTTGTGTAGACAATAGATAGGATGATCATAATGACATGAACCATAGAAAAACATGGTTCTAGACCATGTATAATGGTTTTAGGTTGGGATATTGGAGATATTCTCTTTTATCTAATTTAGATATCCAATTTTTTTATATTAGGACATATTTATGGTTAGGTGTGTATTTTCCTATTTTATCTTTAGTTTACATTATCGTACTTCATATGGATTAAAGTTCCATTCTTATTTTTTTATCACTAATAGTGTTTAAAATTTTATTTCCATCCTTCATCACATTTTCGTTAAGTTGGATATGTTAATGTGTATAGGTACATAATTAAATTCCTCAAAAGGTATTTTTTGCCTTCAGTTGTTGTCACCACCCCTGGCCTATTGAGGTGGGTTTGGGGTAGTTGTAGCTCGAGCCCTAACATGGGTTGTCTCATGACATTGATGTTATGAAAAACTCAATACAGTACATATGTGAACAAATTAGGCTATGATTGTGTGTTATGTTGTATATATATATATATATATATATATATATTTGTATTTTTCTTTTACTTTTATATTCACCCCACCCATGTTGAGTATCATTTATTGATACCTATATGTAATACACGGTGCTTTCCCTACAATCCATATGGTGATAAACTGATATATAATTACCCCACTCTTTCCCACACTTCCTTATTCATTATCATCAGGAAAAAGTGATGTTTAACATTGATCATATCCATTTATGATCAAATAGATGGTGGAAATTCATATATATGAGATAATTATTTATGTATTGGGGGTTATACCTATTAAGATGATGGAATTAATTTGATGAAATTAAAATTTATTATACCAAAAATCCTTAGTGGTTATGTTTTATATTGATTTGTACTAATTTAGTAGTGTAATGTGTGTTGTGCATACTGATATTGATGCTGAAAGGGGTTATGAGGCCCTAAAAGAGGCTATGGTAGGTAGTGATTTGTCCCAACCCACACATAATAAGGAATGATATGTGGTGAATAGGTTAAATTTTAGGGATGATGACATAGTGTATTTTAAAATGATGTGTAATAGTGGAAACATAGTGTGGATGTGGATGGGAGGTGTTGTGATTAAAATTTTCAATCTATTATCTTACTGATTGATTGGTTTATTTGGTTTGAGAAATATTTTTTAGGTTGGGATAGATATATTACCAATATATGTAATTTTTATTTCTATGGTTTTTTAATTGGTTAATTACTATTATCATTTCACATTTTCACAACATTTCTTATGTATGATCCTACAAGAATACTTTTTATTCTCACCATATATATATATATATATTTATATATTCCTCATATTTCCAATAGGGTTATGAGGACAGATTTGGGAATTAGTATCTTGGATATCTATACTGTTGTGGAGTCCATGGAGAAGATGATTTTATATATTAATATTGAAGACCTTATTGATATTTATTGACAAAAAAATGTTCAATGATTTAGTTTTTTTATTATTAGATAGAGTTACCGTTGTTTTTTAATCTTATGTAAAAATCTTATTATTTTTCAAGGTAGTGTCTCCCAGTTGATTTTTTTTGAGTGTTAGTTATTATGGCCAAAATGAGGCCTAATTTATGTGAGACTTGAGTGTCACTCTTTTTATTAATTATTGGACCCTGGGCGGAACTAGTGGATTGGGTGTAAGAAAGAGTGGACCAATTTTTTTTGTTGATAGATTATATAGATTTTGAAATTCGGAATTGACAAGTATTATATGAGAAATCTAGTTAAAAAAACCTTATTCAAAATTTGTGTTTTATATCATAAATGGGTCTTATAAGGAACTATATGTCAAATATTTCCTCTGATTCAATAAAAGAACCTTGTTATTAAAAAACACCCTATTATAGATAATATTGATTTTATGGTAAAAAACAATAGGAGTTATATGAAACATGTATGATTTTCCATGTGATTGAACATGGTGTATTATGAATTTTAATTTAATTACTTAGATAATATAAACAAATTACTTGTAAACAGGATCATGTTACCCAGTTGCGTGTTTTTTCTAACATGGATCCCATTCATCATCTACATTCATATCAATAGGTGTAGGTTCAATAGGATGACATAGTATATCATTGGAGGATTGAATTTATAGTAGTGTATGAGACATGGAAGAGTTTATCGAATGGATTTGAGATTTATATTGTAGAAAATATGAGGGAAGTTTTTATGATTTAGAAATGGAGTATTAGGTAGACGATATCATGGATTCATTCAGTATAATTAAGGATCAATCTTAGTTATATATTTTTTTAGTAGTTAGTCATATATGGGGAGGGGAAATATAGTTATGAATATTGAGAAATGGAGAAAAAGATGGGTAGGATGTTTCCAATAATAACCTCCAAAATTATTTCAAAATCATGTTCTTGTATTCGATGACAAAAGAAATAGGAATTTTGGTGATTCCTTCCATTCAATAGATGATTCTAAGTGTATGAGATATTCTGACCATATTTAAAGATATCATATATATTTCTCATGATATAATTCTAGATGAGTTGTATAGATAGAGACATATCGAGGAGGAATTGCATTAATTGATAAGATATATAGACCCCCAATTTACCATTCCAATGTACTTGGTAGTGTATAAGAATCTATATGTGATGTAGTATAAGAACACATATGAGGGAGTTCATTAATAGGGATGTAAATAAATCATCTCAAAGTGAAAATATTTATGTATAAGATCACCAATATAATGAAATTCCATGTTCTAATTAGATGTTATTTGATTGATATAGTCTATTATATATTGTACTTTGTCTATTTATCCCTAATTGTATAAAATGTTATCTTCATTATCATAGTATTTCTATAGAGATTATTTTCATGTAAAAGTCTAGTTCCCTAAAAAATTATGGTGGTTATATTTTTTGAGTTTTCAGACCCCTCATGAGTCGTAGAAAAAAAGAGTATTTCACTATTTGTTCATAAACTGAGGGTAGATAGTACCTATATAGGTTATTTCCCATTATTTTCAATAAATTTATGTATCTAGGATAGTGCATCGTTATAGGGTTTTCAAAAATTGGAAGGAGGATTTCGATGTGGGTATTATCAAGATATGGTGGAGTTATGTCAAAAGTTTCTTGAGGTTTTCATGGAATAATTAGTTTATCATTTACTTATATTTCATTTCTTTTTTAATTTTAGTGTTTTTACTCATTTTTGTATCAAATTTGTTCCATACATTAGGATTATTGTATGTGAGGCTTCTAGTTACCTTGGTGTATTTTACGAAAGTTAGATATGAAGTTTTCTTGTTTGATGTGTGTTGGGGGTGTAGATTGATGATAAAAAACAATAGTTTGTGTTGATTTTATTCTCATTACATATGAGACCAAATAATGTCAATATTTTCATGTACTAATTGTATTATGTACCTGATATTTTTATTTACCTTTTATTATATTATTATTTTCTTATGTAGAGGGCCATTGAGTGGTGGTCATTGTCTAGATGAATAGTCAAATAGTATATTGATGTACAATGAATCCCTTTTCATAGAAGGGGGAGCTGTTATTGTAGAAACATGTCAAATAATTCCCCATTTTTTGTTGAAGAGAACCTTAATATATTATTAGATATTGTTGTGACACAACTTTCTCATTTATAGGTATAGTTAGAGATATAGTTATATCCATGTTGCTCTATAATATAGAAAACCCCTTATCCAATGGTACCCACTAGGATGAATATTTTTATACCCTAAATTTATTATTTTTGTATAACGAATTTATCCACTCTAGTGTATCTTATTGGGGTTCCCCATGGTGTTTCATCAAAATGAAAATGATTGTTTGAAGATCTGAATTGACTAAATGAAGTTAAATTTAGAAATGGTTAATAACTGTAACTATCTAATGATAAGAGATAATATATTATTCTTAATAAAGGGGTTCTATTGGTTTTAGAAGATAATACTACATAATATATATCAAAAAATTATGGTAAAGTAATATTATTTCTAAATGATCACCTTTTATGGTAAATAAGGACTAAATTCACTTTTTTACTTAATGTTATTTGTCACGAATCGACCATATATTTTTATAGGGCTCATAAACTAAATGATCTAAGAGTTCCAACATTGGTTTTTAATCAGTTTCATCGATAAAACTTTCATACAATCAATGTCATGGGAGGGTCATGTCTGGAATTTAAACTAGTCCATTAAGATATTCAAAACTATGAAATATATAAGAATAACTCAATGGTAATGTGTTGTACAAGTTAGAACCATTTTCAGGGTGTTGTTGCATGTCAGTGGTGTGGGAAAATATCACAATAAAAATATTAGGTAGTTGTTTTATAGGTTGTAGAAAAGAACATGGAATATATCACAATTTAATTTATCTTATAATAAAGTATAAGACTATTGTGCCTTAATTTTCATATATTACAACTTTGTAAAATATATTTCAAAAGGAAATACAATAATTTTAACTAGGTTGATCTGTGTTAGGAAGCATTCGTCTACTAGAAAGGGAGATTGATTAGTTCCCTTGTGATTAATTTTTTAGAAAAAGGGGTTATGTTCATGGAATTTTTTTATAGTTCCCATCTAGGCCTAGGATAAATCTTGTTGTCTCAAAGGGTAATAATCTATTATGTATCATGAATTTTTTTCCTGATGAGAAAAACTTTGTCACTCATGAAATGAAATTACTAGTATTAGTGTTTTATATTATGATTTGGTGATATTAACTCATCAAGAAGTTATTTTTGGACTTCACATATCAAAAGATTATACATAATATATTCTCTTGGTGGGATTTGAACCGAATTTGGTTAATTTGGATAGTTTTTCTCCATGATTAATTTTTTTATCTTTTATGGTCATGGAATATAAAATTTAGCTTAAAACATTATACACCAAATGAAATAGTGATATATTTTCTGCAAGTATAATGATTTTTGGAATAAGATTTATGGTCTTATATAAATGATATTTACCGCATAAAATTCAATAGAAGTGAATGCTTCAATCAGATGAAAGTGGAATAAACATTGAGTTAGCAGGTTACAGAGTCTTAGGGGGAGACATATATGATGAAGTGATGTTCAAACATGTCAATTATGATTATTCTCTATAGGGGTGGATTAAGTATGGTTATAATCTGATGAAACATTATGAGATTTTTTTATACAATCCACTGTGGAGGTAGTTCCTACTTAGTTTCATAGCATACCCTTATCGGTGATCCATTTGTATTCGTGATCATTCAAGGTTTTATTAGATAACTTTTGTTACCTGGGATGATACAATTAGTAGGGGAGTTCATGGAATGGTGAATTTTTTCATAATAATATAAAGAAGAACATCATCTTATATGTGTTATATTTGAATGCCGTGAATTCCCTCAAGTGGAATCTAGAGGTAATCTTAATGGATTTCATATCTGGGTTTCCCCAAGACAATAGTGTTTGTGTTTCTATATAAATAATTTTTTGAATAGCTGATGAAGTCATCTCATCTCCTAGTAATAAAAATGTTGCATTCTATGGATGTTATGTATAAGAGGTACATTGAAAAACATGTGGTATAACACATGATATTGAAGACCATTTTATTCAACTGGGATGCTCATTTTACCTCATTATTCTAGAGATGATGGTAAAATTATTTTGGATCCCATTTTAACCGTATCACTTTTTTCCATCCTTAGATATATGATTAGATGATGTTGACCATTAAAATATTGGTGGATATGTTTCTCCCTTGCATCCTAGATTTCTCCAGGTCATGGTTAAACTTCTTATCATTATTTATATTTTCCTTTTATAATATATATCACACTATCATTAGTGTTGATCCGTTCAAGGAATTTTTGTGAGTGGGAATAAAATTTTATATTTGGAAGGACTAAGTTTGTGGATTCAAATGTCCCTACATATGATGCATTTCATATCACAATAGAGAATATATAGGTTGTTGGAATGGGGATAAAGGTAGTATATGAACTCCAAGATGCCTAAGAAGAACATAGGTGAAGGCCGTATTGAGTTTGAGTTCAGATAATATGAGTTATTTAAGTACTCCCATATTCACAGGAATATGAAGAAGTTATTTAAGTATGTGAATTCTACTTGTTTTTTGGGCTTGTCAAGATATCTTATTTAAATGGAGATGTGTCTTATGGGTTAGAACAACCACTATGTCTTGATGGAGATCAAAACATCTCCCCCATATCAATGATTTCAGATTATCTTCATGACAACTCAAATTTCAAACAATGTAGAGAGTTACATATTTATGATAATGAAATGTTTTTGTAGTGGATCATTGAGTTCAAATATCATTGGGAGAAAGTTTTACATGAGAGACTTATCACATTGAGTCATTATCTATGGAGTCATGATGAAGTGGAGGTGGGTGTTTAAGAGAAGGAGTCCCATATCAGTGATTTATTTATCTTTTTTATGAGTTTATATGTTCAATATTATTATTTATATGATATTAACACTTATCCTTATTTGAATTTGTATCATGTTAGTACATTTTCCCCCATTTCTGGTTGTGTTCATGTAATAATCATATCTTAAAGAGGTATCTATTAGAATATTTTCTTAAACTCTATTCCACTTTTCTCCAATGATATTTTTGGATTCTTAATGATAATAATTTAATGATATATATCCGATGTAATTATTTAGGTTATTAGATCCATTATATTGTGGTTTTCTATGACTTGGAGAGGCCAAAAAGAATTTTGGGGACTTCTTCAACCAAAAATTTAAATTTTGTTTACTCATTTTCATTGTGTTCCTTTAGATGATCAATAGTTTACCTAGTAAATAGTTTTTATCTCCATTGATCAAATCATTCACATAGTCAATCAATTTGTCATAACAATCAATAGTTTTTTTCACTGTTTATCCTTTCATTGACATAGTGGATTTTTTTAACAATCAATACCTTTTCAAAGAGTTATTCAGTTAATTAAAACTGTTGCTAAGTAGTTTATAATGCTTGATAGTTTCTATCAAGGTTTATATGTTCTTTTAAATGATAAATTTTCCCTCTATCGATAATTAATTTATTTTTAGATCTTTTCATTTACATGGTCAATCTGTTTTTTCCCATGATCAACAGTTTGTGAACCTCATCAATCAACATTTATCAAGGTAAATAAATTCCATGTTACGATCAATAGATTATCTCATGATCAGTCCATTATCATAGTAGATACTTTCTTGTGGTAGATCATATCTCAATATCAATCACTTTTTTGGAAATCTAGTTGTGTAAATAGTTTCTAATTTTTCAAAATACCTAGATTTCTATAGGATGTAATAAAAATTATTTTTAAATCAAAATTAGTAATATTATATTTAAATAAATTCTTTTGAAATCCAATTTATGGAGATAAAATATAGTAACCGAGTTCCATAATCCTCAAGGTTTTAAAATTTATTCTCTATATGTTTTAAAATAAACTGAATTAAATAACATTTCAAAAGTAAAGTTGATAGTATTAATATTCATATTTATTCTAGGATTTGTATCTAAAATCTTGAAGTGTGATAATTTCTTCCATCCAATTCATATCTTATTTCATTGGACTCCAAATTAAATATAACTAGGTTATAGAACATTTTATGTTGTCTACATTTTTGAGACCCTTACATTTTGTGATTCAATATACATTCTACACCATGGTTACCTATCTTTTTCAAAATTACTCTGTTAGACTTAATGTCAGAGTTCGTTCACAATCATTGTCCATACTTACTACATTATTTTTTATGAGTTATCCAACAGTTACCTCCAATATATCTTGGATTTCATGTCATCCTATTATTTTCTATTTTTTAAAAAATATTTTTTTAATTTCTATACCACGTAGGGGATCCTTGATCTCTCTTCTTTTTTGTGTATTTATAATTATCATGACTTTTTTATTCAATGGGTGTGTAGTATGATTTATTTTAAAAAATAAAATGTACCAAATTCAAATGAATTGAAGGGGATGTGGTGTATTAATATTACATAGCATATTTATATTTATCATCAAGTGAAGGTTGTTATTTGATATTATAAATTTTTTTGATGAGATATTACTTGATATTGTGAATTTATTAACCCCAATTATGGATAGATAAACCATGATATATTTTTAAACCCACCACTCATAAAATGATTAATTATTTTTTTCAACTATGATTTTGGTTCTCATGTAAATATATAACTATACTGAAATACACATGTATATAAATATAAATAAATTTAGAAGGCCCATCTAAATGAAGTTTAGTAAACTATTTGTTTTTTATAATTTTTTTGTCTACTTCTACAGTGTATGTTATTTTACTGATTGTTATGTGGAATTTTTTGAGTCTATATGATGTTGGAAATGATGAGCTCAGATGTTGGATGTGTTGTGGTTAGAAAATGTTTGGTGGGAGATATGATGTGTTATAGTATGATACAATGTTATATATGCCAGGTAGTGATGGAATTTTCATTTTTTAAATGTAAAAATAGGTATTGTGTGAGGTGGTTTCTAATAAAACTAGAATAGAATTTATGGTTAATAATTGATTTAGCAAAGAAAAAAATTATAAATTCAATAGAAAAACATATAAATTAAAGTGATGGATTTAGTGTTTGGTCACAAAATATGATGATAAATTGAATAACTAATTAATATAGGTTGTTAATTAAATGATATGAAATTTTGGTGGATCTAATAATTGATTGAAATAGAAATGTTGGTTGAGCGTGGATGTATATTAAATGGGTTTCATGTAGTTTGTAGTAGAGTGTGGTAACATAAGTATGGTGTTTATGCTAAGGTAATGATGATGAAGTTTTGATGAGAAAGCTTTTGGCCGGTTTTGTTTGTTATTTTGTTAATAAATATATATTCATTGAATTTTCCCTTACTTTTATAGAAACCAATCCCACATCATATACCATGTACTGACACCTAGATGACCTACAGGTGTTTTCCCCAATATAAAAACGTTAATGAATGGTTGGATTATGGTCCCCCTACCCTACTTATCCTTAGATAGTAATATAAGTTAATGATAATTATTTTAGGGTAACCATTCCCTTTATGAAAATATAGTTGGTGTTGATATCTATTTTTAAGAGGATATTTAATGTAGTAGGGGTATGTATGGTTAACAAAGATAATGTTGTTAATGTAATTTACATTTTTGATACCATACTACACTTCTTGTGAGGTTTAGATGGATTGTGGATGATGAAACAGTGGAATGAGAGATTTACAGGATGAAATCTTTGCTAGCATGGGATGTTGGGCCTTGTGGGAGGTCGGGGTAAGAAAGGATATGATTGGATCCACATCAGAGCTGACTTGATATTTGGTTATGAAATTACATTGAAGGGATGAGAGAATAATATTATTGATGTTGGGGTTTGATAGAAGAATCATAGAGGGATAATTTTATAAGCATCGTTTATTGATGTTTTCATGAAATAATATAACTATTTTCTGGAATAATTTGGTGAGAGAGACTTAATGGGGTTGAGAGAGATAGATTACCATTCATGTTTCTTTTTTGTACAACTACTTTTACACTGGTTCATTAGTATACTCTTTTCACATTTTCAAGAGAGACATAGGGTATTATTATATAGATCATACATTTTATTCTCACACTACATATATATAAACATTATTTTTATGTTTATAGGAGGGTTATATGGATCGATATGGGCATTACCCACTTGAATATTGTAGGTTCTGTGGAGTCAGTTCCCAATTTTTTCTTTTTTTATATACTTGACAAACATTAAATTTATTTCTTGACATATGTATCTTGGGTGGTTTGGTTTTTTATATATAATGTGATGACATTTTTTGTGTTTATGTGGGGTTATACTACTAGTTACATAATTCAAGTATCGAGCCTGATACACCTTCCAGTACATTATTTTATACCAATAAACATACATGAATGATAAAATTCTTAATTATAAATTTAATTTTATGTGTATATAAACATACATATATCCATGAAATAATAGTGGTGTTACAAACATTCTCATTACAGGATTTTTCCCCTAGATGCACCTCTAGTGTTCTTTTTCGAGTATCTCTACCCATTGGGATCGATATCTGACACCCACAATAATGTATCTTACTCGATACAACTTTATTTTAATAACTCTCATAAAATCAGAGTTATCTTCCACCACTTCATCTTCTAGATTTAGTCCACATTTTATTAATGCACTCTCCAAATGAAACATCGTCATTTCATCAATAGATTCACTTAAAATCATGTGTTTAGGTTTTAGAATATAATTTTATGTTGTAATAATTGAAAATAATAATAAATAACACAATTCTATATAGTTATATTCAACTAAAAATGCACTACTCCAATTCCATTGATAGTCATGAATATTCTAATAAACCGCAAGATGACCATCCCCTACCTCCATAGACAATATTTACCTAACCAAGGAAATACCCATAGGAATACCAAGTCAACTAAGAAAAATTATGAAATTCATTTCCTCTTGTTAGAACAAGATATTTTTTTACACTAATTGGTAACCAACCCCTTCTATATAAACATCACCTTCTTGTTGGTCTCCTATAGAAATGTCTTTCTGATTACTGCCACATCACTCACATATAATAGACTCAATAGTGAGTGATAACACCAACTATAAAACAATTATAAGGGGGATTATAGATAAATTATTAAAATATATTAAATAAAAAACACTCCCAAATTAAGATATATTCCTTGTGCTATGGAAAAATAAATCACTTACAGCACAAGGATATCCTCCAATATCTAGTTCTCAATCCTTTACTACCCATTTATCTAAGGGTAATACACTATGAACATCTTATTATAAGTCCCTAGAGTATATTATAATTTTATATATAATCCTAATGTGATAATTACATACCGATATGATATTATTCTCCATGTTTCACCATGTAGGTATATTGTCTCATGTATTTAAAGTATTCGTTGATCATGTATCTTGGTAGGGCCATATGCTGGATAAATTTATAACATTGTCCATCACCACCCAAATAAGATAAATACCTCTTGGGGTCTTCTGAATATATGTGGTTAATTCAATAGTCACATCATCCCACATCAATACTAGAATAAAAATTGGTTGATGTAACTCCCAATGTCATTAATACACCACATTTATCTTCTAATAGGTAATATAGTGGCAGATATGTGTAAAAATATTTTTATCATTCATAGCCACCAGATTTTCTATATGTTTTCGTGTAAAATCATTCTCAAACCTTGATCTACCAACCATAATAAAGAATGAGAGTCCCTCCTAGGTACCCCCTCATGGATGTGGGGAAGTTCCCCCTACCATATACATAGATAATATCTTCCTCATCTGGATATAATCTTATTATTGTATCACATATCAAGATCTATTCCATCTCCAAAAGGAAATATAAATTTGGCTAATAGGTAACCTTCAACTAATCATCCAGGTAAGAGGTAATAACTAATAAATCATGGGTAATTTATATATGGAACATCAATACATTAATATTCAATTTATCTTGAATTATCATCAGTAGAAAATCCACACTGGACATCTGAACTCTCTACATTGATGTATTCATAAGAAGAGTATCAATGATTATTTTTCCCTTTACCTAGGAAATATTCTATAAAATTAAATTATCTGGATGTACTATATCAAAAAACTCTACAATAATTTCATGTATCATAGGGATAATATGATTCATTTATTTTGGTTGATAGAGATGAAGAAAAATCAATCACCAATGATATAATTATATGAAAACATTAAAGGGTGAAATAAAACATATAGCTCTAAAATTTGATATTATAGTTCTTTTCAAAGGGATATAACTAATGAGACCCGTAAATGAATATATAATATCCCAAAATCATAATTAATCCAATGATGATAACTAATACTTTGAATTTGATGGTATAACTGGACCCTTTATTTTTAAGAATCGGTTTTTCAACTCATAGAACAAAACATCACACTGATAAGTATATAGAAACATTACTCCATTATTTGATATTCCTATCATAAGTTATTTTATGTGACATTTGTCTTATATAATTTACATGTAATTATCATCCAACTCATGTAACTCTAGTACTTAAAATCATTCTAGGGTCATTCGTATGATATCAATACCTTCACCATATCTATATCAAATGTAATCCTTTCCTATGAGATCACATGCCTAGTGATAGGCATATATTGAATCCCAAACTAACACATTAGGTTCCTTTAAAAAATATTATGTTCTTGATGAACAAAAAATATAATTTATAGGTTATATACAGGAAACACTAGTGTCAATATATTGGCAAACCTACTATAAATAAACATAATGATGAAGGATTATACATTTTGATAAAATATCTAGCTACACTAAATGATTAAAGAGGTCATTTATCCTTCTAAACATATGGATTCTCTTCACTATAACATGATTCATACATCAATAGTCCATTATAAAATGAATATAACATTAGAATTTATAAGGAATAGAACAAGGGTACCCCAAGAACAAGTACTCAAAAAAATAAGTAACTTCATCTCAATTTCCTCAAGATGGACCACTTGATATGTCAACAATGTTGTTTCTAGGAAAGAAATAGGGATTGATATAGTCTTGAATAAAAATATGATATCAATCATGAATTCAATTTCTCATTCAGGGGGGTATTACTAATAATTATTCTTGTAATATATCTTGGAATAATAATAAATTAAAGTAAAAGTATCTAGTAATCTATGTTGATCCACTATAAGAACCCGACCCATCCAATTTTTTGTGATTACTCCCATATGACTACATTATGGTTCATATATACATTTATAAATTCCATAACCATCCATAAAGACACACTATCCTCCACGATGTTATGTAAAAGAAACATTTATTTGGTATAGATCAATAAATTTATTGAAGTGTATACCAAACAATCCATCTCAAAGATGATGTAAAAACTCATTATATAACGAATTATGATTGTACTAATTATAAAGATAACCCATAAAAACTATTTTAAATTCTATAGTCCACTAAACATGATCCATACATTTCTTGATAGGTGTACCATGAGTTATTATTCATAGGGTTAACTCTATGGCTATCCTGAAATATGATATTTTTGAGGAAAAATTAAATAATGACATTTTATGAAGTAAAAAAAGTAACGAACAGAATAATGATATCAGATCCTTAAATAATGGTAGAATGAACCTCAACCCAATTAGAATAATGACCTATTATTGGACACATATCCTACTCACAAGATAGAAAAAAACAATGTCTCAATAAAGTGTGTAGAATATTTTTACAAAATAGTTTCCTAGCTATAGCTCAATGAACGCTGTTGACCAGTCAAATCTTGTAAACTCTTCAATAAAATCATATTTTATGTGGTCCTTGAATTTCTCCCATGATAATCATCCATCCTTCAAGGATTATACAATAACACCCCAAAATCATTTGGAATTTCCACCAAGTATTTATACCACTATCATCACCTATCCCTGATTAGTCGTCTCATATAGGTCAAAGGCACCTTCAATCAACTCAAATATAGTGTCGATATATCGAAAAATATTGGTGCCCTTGAAATCTAATGAATGATACATCTAAATATCTCATACATCATTTACAATTTTAGGGACACTTTAATGTAAACTTCATCCACCCATTAGTATAATATGAAACACCCCTAATTAAAGTGAATCCAATGCATGAACAATTGGGATAACCTTGAGAACATGAATAAACAAACCATCATAAAAAGTTTATCAAATAATATGATCACTTCACACCTTAAAAAAATTACCAAATAAATACTTTTGTGATAGTATTGTTTACATTTATTGTTTTATTTTCAAAAATTATAAAATATAATCTTCAAAAACCATTAACATCATATATATTAAAAAATCATAAGAATATTACTTTTTTATACACATGCATATTACAATTCAAGGGAAAAACAAGAGGTTCGACCTTCAAACACTAAAAATAACAAAAAAAAAATACATAGGAAAGGTCTAAGAATATACCAATTATTCCAAATCATTATTCATAGTTAGATAAACCCAAATTACTAACATAACATGGATATATTTATTGTATTTCACCTATAAGGTATTTGAAAAAATAACAATATAACAATCAACATTTAATAAACATAATCCTATATCATCCCCAAGAAATGAAGAGCAAGAATTTTCATCCTATGTTCCCATCCAAGATGTATGAACTCACCCACCCTCACAACATGTGGAAATTTAATAATCCCAAAAACCATAACTATACAATAAAACTTGATGAAAAATATGTTCCATTAATTAAACAACCAATAAAAGCAATACACTTAACGTGGATACTTGAATGTTCACTATACTGGTGTTGTCTATTCCCAATCATTGATACCCACATGAGTCCAAATAATTTTATCTTCATTATATGATGCCTGAAATGAGAAATAAAAATAATGGGTTATATGATATCATTTTGTAATAAAAATTCTATTTCCTTAGATCCAATCTGATGTACCTTACAACCCCATGAAAATACTTTTATAGGCCAAAGGATTCTATCATTTTTTTGTGACTAAGTCATATTATTCTGACAATTTTCCATCATTTTTAGATAACTATCACCAACCTGCATAATAGAAGTATTAATAAATAATAATAATAATAATAATAATAATAACAAAAATATATATGGATATAAAAGGGAATATAACATCACATACTATAAAAAATACTACAATCATTCACAGATTAATGTTAGATGGGTCATCACATACATGGAACAAATAAAGTTCATAAATAAAAGAAAAAATTAATTTGAGAGTCATAGAAACAATTCTATCCTAAAGTATGTCATGGAATATTCTATACATAGCAAAAATATCCACCTACACAACATCCCTAGGTTGCGACCATTCCCTTATGTAGATCCCTGAAAATAAAATCCATATACAAATTGGAATACTGATGAAAGGTGTGAGAAATAAACATAGTAGGACACCCCTAATGAAACCTTAACATATGTTCATCATAAAAATGTACGACCATTCATTGAGCTAAATGGAAATATAATATTAATACAAATATTTTGGGTAATTATAGACTAGATAAGAAACCTGAACCTCTACTAAACCTATTTGAGAACTATACTAAAAAGAAGTGTTCTATTGAACCCCAAATACATTCTATAGAATGAATGGCTGCTTACCACATTATGTATGACCCCAAATAATCAACCAAATCGCATCCCATAACATGCACCAAAAAATCATTGTCACTAAAGGATACCACTCTCAGAAACCCATAAAATGGTCGAGAACAAAATATCTCAGACATCACTAGTCACATTCCATTATCTCATAGCCAATCCATTTCACACATGATTATCCCTACATTGTCATATAATAGCCCAATCTTCTCAAAAAATGTTGGACATAAAATCTAAGATCCAATTCTATCATATAATACTGCACCATTCTATCAATCAAGATATAGTCACTACCATGAGTCATATCATGTTAAAATTTCGAAATATGAAAAACTAAGAAATACTGTAAATAATGAAACACTTACACAAAAGTAAATCCTCAGAATAAAAATTCCCCATGGATAACATATTAGACTCTTTTTATTAAACATCACATGTGTGATGAACAGAACAGAATGCCACATAACAGGTTCCCCAGGCCCGGTGGGCCACATGGATTAAAGCGCATCTTCACGAATGCCAGAGGATGTCGACTATCAATGATGTCCTAGGGTTTTTTGTGGGAAGACTATTCCCTCATTACTAGTGTGCAACAAAGAGGATGGAATATGAATGATATAAATAAAAACTGGAAGATATATTAATATAGTATACAAACAGTGGAAGCTAACTGATTTAATAGATAAATATGAAAAATATTAACCGTATGAACTAGAATAATGATTATATAATTTCATTTAACTAAAAAATATAAAACATGGATACAATATAATAGTAATAACATGTATCGCGAAGTAAAATAGAACAATGGCTACTCCAAGAATCATGAGATCCTACTCACTCATCTGCAATCAACCTCTATCCTATCGGCATGCAATCAAGAATTGGATGTTGTGTGAAACCATTTGTCATTACCGGAAACCATGTAATATACATTGGGTACCAAAAATGTTCCAAAGAGGGTGTGAGATAAATCATAGTGGGCCACCACCAATAGTTTCTAAAACATAAGGCCCATGTAACGGAATATAGCAGTGTGCAGGATTGCATATATAATGTAAATAAAATAGTAAAATGTAACTAAATACCAATGTACCTACTTCATCCATTGGCCAGTGTCTGAAAATGTTACCAGTTAATTAATTACATAATTTCCATTTAAGGTAAATAGGGAATGTAAGGAATATCCCTCACTGACATCACCTCATTATAATATAAGTAGCGAAGGTCCCAAGACGTAACAAGACAACCTAACAAGATATATAGTGAGGGAGTTCTAAGCTAATAACAAAGGTAACATAAATCTCATAGAATTAAAACACATTACTATCTAATCCTAGCTATGGGGTATGAGTGTAATATAAGGATCATAATCTAAGAAATTCAACAATAAGATGCTTATAAATTCTATGGTTATGGACCAAGGTAAAAAAATGCTAAGCACTGGGCCCTATGAGCTTTTTCCCTGGCACCTTCTGGTTAATGATTTATCCAAGGAGTGTATCTGAGGTATCCTATAATAATGAAAAGGATCATACGATAGTATGCAGGGAATTTGTGGAATAGACATGGATCATTGTATATGTGGGTATGAACCTATGGAACCTGCATCATTGAATCAGAATGGGGTTCCTGATAGCCAAGGTATACTCTTTTGAGAAGACAAGTTGAGCTCGAGCCAGTCAAAACATATTTGATATAGTAATCATGTAATGATTCATTTTGTTCAAGTCTTTACTCTCATTAGTTTGGATAGGTAATGTATATTTGAAACAATTATTATTGGTCTATGCCTTGTCTTCAATTAGTGTGAATAGTCTTTGTACCATTTCAACAATTAAGTCAAGTCTTAATTACCTATTAAGGCATACAAGTTTATTGAGTATCACTTCATTACCTTACATTAACATGGAAAGGGTTGTAATAGAAAAGTAACCTTAATTCAACTCATTTAATAGGGCCATGATATAAACATACTATACATTAAATTTCACATTTCATATTTAATAAATCATTTGGCAGCACTTACCTTAGGTAGGTCAAGTGTTGAGAATACATGGTACATTCAATCATGCAATTATCATTAATAAAAATCCTTTTATTATAAGAGGGATCACTTTTATGAAGGTCAATTAGAGGCACACCCGAATGGTGGCTCAAATGTGTCAAAACACTAAAAACCAATTATGGAAAAACCATTGACATGCGGCGGATTGCTTTGTATGTGTAAAAACTAATAAATAATCACATATTTGAAGGATCATGACCATACTATTCTAACAAGTATAACCATGGAATGTAAATCTAAGAAATTTTTTTCAAAGACACTAGTGGGACTCTCATAAACATTCCAAAAATGATGATCTTTAGGGATATATTATTGTCCACCCACATTAGGTTTGTATGATCCTTCTCCTAAAGTATCAGCCTTTGATTTTCCCCGAATCAGAGTATATCTAAGAAAAGGTGAAAATGGTCACATGGTGATATCTTGGTCAAGAGTGAAAGAGATAAAAAATGGATAAAGTGTACTCGAGTACTTACAATTTTACATATAATGTGAAGAATGGAAGCTCGGTCATGTGTCAGACGACAGAGAACTCTTGATTCCCATTTTAGATCAAAAAAATCCCAAAATCGAGTGAGAATTATGTCAATCCCGCATGAACTCGGATTATAGAGAAAGGGGTGACTTATTTGATCATTAAGGGAAAACTGTAAAAGTTTCTTAGAAAATAGCATGCAGGTGATTTTTCCACACAGTTTGTCAAACTGTCGAAAAACCGTGATGGACGACATTTCTCGAATGGTTTGGACTGCATGCTTTTTCAAACCCCGTGAAACCCATACATGAATACCTAGGAAAACAGTGTTTTCACACGGTTAGCCCGCATGGTTTTTCACCAAACAAGCGAGATTGATATGTCTGAAAAAATATCTTCATCAAGGTTTACTATAAATCATGCACAGAGTCTATTTTCTCCATAAATATGGGTTTCATACTCTAAACATCCCCTATGCACCCTCATAACCCTTACTTACACATTAGGAAACCTTATATGGTCTAATGAAAAGATTTAGACCAAAAATTATAGGATACATATCTGTGTGAAAAATTGAGTTCTTATAATTTCGTTACACAAAAATAATATTTCTACACCCAAAAACTCTAAAATTTATGTGACTCTTCGTAGATACGCAAATACCACTCTAAAGTTGAACATTGAATTAAATGATCCAATATAGATCACATCATTCATAGTTTACCCAACAAGATAAACATTCCCTAGAACATAAAATAAGTATACGTTAACCCATTGACAATTCATTGTAAACAATATTTTCATCTTAGTGGTTAATGACATCAAATAGATCCTCTAATAACATTGATACCCGATGAATAGCCTTAAATGGATAACACACATGTAGATATAAAATTCAATCACTAAAATTTTATATTAATGATAATAAAATATTAACTAAATCTTACTAGAGAAATTTTTTCAATACACACTCTTTTATTCAATTATAATCCTATAAAACACTAGAATCATCCCTGAAACATTATTATTAGTGATTTCGATGAAAAAAGAAAAAAATGATTGAAGAGTGAATCCATGTAATAAATGGTATTATAGATATATACATATTTTACAATAAATTTCACTTTAAATGGAATAGTGTCTATGAATATATCATGAGTGGGATGAATAAATGATAAATTATAGAGAACAAGGTCTTACTTTCTACATTTTTTTAATGAAAATACAAATTTTTGTCTTCTATTTCTCAATTTAAATAATTATTTTTAATTTTAAAAAAATAACTATCCCACTTATTACTTTTTCAATGTTCCTAAAAGATACATATTTCTGTAGTAATAAAGATATGTAAACCCTTACGAATCAGCCTTATAAATCAATTTAATAACCCTTATATATCACCTTCAAAAATTGTTAATATATTCTTGAAGATGAGGACCCTTATATATGGTTCTACCCATATGTAAGGGTAACGTTAACACATGTATACACTTATGTATTAGTGTAACACCCTAGGTAAATAAAGAGTACGACATTTTCATATTTATCCATATTTGTGAATAAAATATTAATATAACTTTAAAGGGGATTCTATTCTCGATGGTGTAACCAACACGCAACAACGAGTTTTTTGGGAATCTTACGTTGCACTCTAATAATAAAATAATATTATTTTAAATGGTAGTAAATGCCTAACTGTTGTGATGGCGGGAATGAATAGAACTAACAACAAAATTATTATATATGTTTTTCAAATATTTTTACTTTTTACAATAAATTTTAGAGGATTAAAAATGCGAATGAATCCAATTTTAAGCGTAAACATTCTAATTTTCTTTAAAAGGTCGATTAACAGCCTTTTGATGGAGAACCTCTTTTAAATCCACTTTTTGACAATTTTATGCATTATATTTGACAAATTAAAATACTTTTTTAGAATCGGGACATCAAAATTTACTTTGTGTAAATTTTTTGTATTTTTCCGATAAAGTTCATTTTTTAATGAATAGTGAAAAATGATGTATTTTAATTCAAAACCTCCATTTAATCTAATTTACTTATATGATTATATTATCTTTTGAAATTTTTTTAAGTGAAATTAAAATATATTTTTACCATTTAATCAAATAGTGGTCATTAGAATTAATTTCACTTTGAAATTTGACTTAAACTACTGTCAATCTTTTGATATATATTGTTTCATAACGACACGCTATTTGTTCTGACAGCGGGAGATAAATATTAAATTAATTAATTTAATATATATGTTATTAATTTTATAAAATAGACATCATTTTTGAATTCAGAATATCAAATATAGCTTAGGGTGAATTTATGGTAATTTTCTGAAAAACTTCAATTTTTGATGAATAGTGAAACCACTAAGTGGTACTTATAAAAACTGATTTTCTGTTTAAATGAAAATTTTCCACCTTTGTGTTTTGAATTTCAAAAAACCGACATACACAGTTTTCATTAAGAAGTAAAATTCGGTTCAATGGGATCAAAATAATTTTTCGGTGAATAGTAACTTATTAAGTTTCAATCGCGATTAGAGGTAATTAGTGTAGTTTAAGTTAAAAATAATGTTTTAATAATATTATATAACCTAGAAATATGTCCTACCTTCATTGGATGAGTCATGGAAGATCAATACAATCCATGGGTCATCTTGGGGACCCCATGGAAAAACTTTGGTTGGAAAATGACATAAATACCTTTTTTATTTAATGTTAAAATTAAAATGACACAAACAAGAATTATTTTACTAAAAAAAATTTAAATGGGGTTATACAAGTCATATTTTTTATTATAAATATTCATTGGAAAACATAAAATATTTCCTACATCATAGTATTTTTTTTAGAATTTTTAGACATTAAATAAATTAAATTATTTATGACAGCATGATGATGCAGTGATGACCTCATTATTTAACGATTTAAATAAAATGGAAAGATAATGTAAAATATAAGACCTAAACATGTCCAAAACCTATTTTATTGGTGGATTTAGACCCCTTATCACCATATCCTCAAAACAAATAAATGTGGGACCATTAAAATATGAAACTCTTTCTAAAATAAAGTAACATTTCTTTACTTTCCAAGAGTGCCCCTCCTCTCCTCTTATAAAAGGCCCCCAACTCTACCTCTTTACCCACACTTCCACAGCCTTTGGCTCAGACAACCCCCACCCATTTTGTCTCTCCACATCCCTCTATGAC
Source organism: Viscum album (assembly GCA_963277665.1). NCBI lineage: Eukaryota > Viridiplantae > Streptophyta > Magnoliopsida > Santalales > Viscaceae > Viscum > Viscum album. The sequence goes on along the minus strand of OY728148.1, from coordinate 291,533,633 downwards.
TCTTTGAAGCGTCACTTTTGTCAGAAGTCTTCCCAAGGAAGCCTTTGAGCTCAAACCAAAGGGAGTTACCCGATTTTAAGGTAATGTCTTCACTTGAGTCCTTTTGTATTATTTTGATTCTCCACCCCCTAAACTATTTTTATTCCTTTCTTTTATAACAACACCAGTATCTTAAATATAATATGATGTTTTTATGTTAAGTATTCGAGCTACACTTACACACACCTTCGCTTAATGGGTAATGAACATACTGTTTCTGTGGATGGTGAGTTACTGCCTCACGAAACGATGATTGTTCAATCTTCTATTAACCCCTTTCATGGTGGCCATTATGATGTCATGAAATTTATATATGATATATAATATGTTTATGTTTTCCTTAAGCATCTGTATTTTTCATTTTTGGCATTCCTTTTTGGCTTCCATTATGGGTATATGTGATATCTTCATTTTAAGAAGTGTGGACTACCGCCCCCTCAAAGTGATTTGATTCGTTAATACCATATGTGGTACATATAAAGGATATATTTAATGATATTATATATGATACCATACTATAATTAATATACTATTATGTATAATTATGTTTTAATTCCATTAAATATGAAATAGAAATGGAAGTAGCGTTCATGCGTACGTACGACTTACCGTCTCCATGAACGGTGCATTTCATTTCTTAACTCTAAATGTTATGTAATATTATAAATTCATGAATATACTGGATATATATTATATATATGATATCTACATAATGAATTAAATTCTGTATATAATGTATATTTTTTCACATGAATAACTTGTAATTATAAAGAGTTTATTTTTGACTCAAGTACCAATGATCGTTAAAACGACCGTTATTAGCTTAAATAATAACATAGTGTTCATGACATGGTAATAAGTGATATAAAAGGAATAATTAACTTGAAAATGTTCTTAAGGAAGTATAAATTAACTCATTTTTATTATTCAGGAGATTAAATAACGATCGAGTCAAGTCGGACCCGAGGTAAGGGATCCTACCCCTCTCTTTCTTGTTATGTACACTCTTTTATGTCATTCCAATTAAGATCATAATTCTTATGATTGGAATGTTCTTTTATATTACTCTTACTGTAATTTTTATGTTCATATGACGAGAGACCTTATTTTCTCTCATCAATCCATTTTGGAAGTTTTAAGTGGCAACGTTAGGCAGCCGAGTTTTCATAAGGGATTTTTCATCTCACTTTTAGTCCCGTGAGATTTATGCTACATTTTCCACCATTTCCATTGAGTGGTGTATGTACTTCCCATTATTATACTCTTTTTGTAATATAATTTCATTTATGGGTATTTACATATTCATTGTATGACCCTTCTTTAATGGGGTGTACTTTTCGAATGTTACCCAAGTCGGTAAGGAAACCTTTCACCCTGCTATTTTTAAAAGACGTATTCTGTTATGTCCTTTAATTCACATAATATTATGTTGGGATATGTTCTTATATATCCTTATTGATTTAAATTTTACGACCAAGTGATGAGATACCCTTTTTATCTCTCATCAACTCTTTTTCTGAATATTGAAGTAACGCCGTTAGGCTGTCGAATTTTTTCAAGGGAACTTCATAACCCAATATTGATTCTTTTGGAAACACTTGTACTCATTGAATATGTCGTTCTATGATTATGTGTGAATGTCCTCTGATTGTATTACACTTAATACCCACTTATATTTCATGTATTTGTTTGTCACACATAATGATGTAATTGATTTATCCTTAATCCAATAATACCATCTTTGTATGGGACTTTATCTCAATCTCCTTTCATTGAGGCATATTTTGTTTTATACACAACTTTCTTTTATACGGTGTGTAAACCCATTTGACTTTTACGTTTAACCAAAAGGAATCTTTTTTATATGAAGCGTTTTACTAAACGACAAAAAGGAATGTTTTTGTCGTATGTATGTGGCGACAACGACTTCTCCGCCACCGTGACCATTATTTGAGTTTCATATTCCTCTCCAAGTCATACCTTCTTTTTAAAAGAAAATTAAATACCATCATTTACATTTATTTTTTTTTGGTATTGAAAATGGTTTTCATAATGTTTTTATACCAATGTGTTGTATTGATATCTTGTTATTGAAAGGTGGGAATGTTATGTTCCCTTTATGCATGTTTTAGGAGATAAGATTATGTTATGGTTCTTGGGAATTGTTATGAAGACGGGTGGTTCCGTGATAAACGAAGGGCGGGTGAGCCCGATATAGCTCTCCAATTCATTGGGTAACACGAAGGAGTGAAACATTAAGGTTTCTCCAAAGATATTTAGGGAATATACAGTGGTGGGTATTCCAAACGTAACCAAGAGGGTTACTCCCTACGTAAGAATGTTATGAATGCATCATGTTACCTTTTATGTCTTATTATTTCTATGATTATTCATGATTTGAAGAGGTATGTTAATGTTCCTATGTTTTATGGGTCAATTATGATTTCATTCTTATGTATATATGAACTCATGCTTCCTTTCCTTATTTTTATAACCCTTACTGGGATTTTTATGATCCCCCCAAGTTTTTTTTGAAATGTTTTTCACAGGTCCAGGAAAGGTACATGATATGATGATAGTGTCAAGTAAGTGTCAAGAAATAATCCATGCTTTATTTTTAAATATGTTTCCATTTATGGGATAAAAATGAATACTATATTTTATGTAAACCCTTTATTTAAATGTGAAATGTAATGCAAGTTTTATGATCAAATTCTCTAAAACTCTAAACCTGAAAAGATCCTCAATGTGTAATCTTATAATAACTCAAGATTAAGTAAGGTTTAAGGCTAAGGCCTTATAGTTGGTATCAGAGGTCGGTTTAGATAACTTTAGAGGTTTGGGTATTCATTAATCATACGTGACATTACCATAATGGTTAGGATTTCAGATAGAGTCCTAGTTTTAGATAATTTGAATGAATAAGTATATCATAGTGTTTATCTTCCTCATTAGTACATGATGGTTTTGTTGATATACTCACACTGACCTTTTTGGTTTTAGTATATGGCTGGATCTAGCTGGCACCAAAGTAACAGTGGATTTGAAGGAAACTATGACAATTTTCTAAGCGAGCAACTGAATGATATGGGAGATGCAATGAGAACTCTTGTGTTTATCCTCAACCAACTATCTGGAGTCATGATTGACCACCTAAACCTTGGTGATTTCTCTAAGTCATCATATATGCGATAAACAAATCCCTACAGAACTACAGGTAATAATCATAATGGTATGTGTGTTCAAAAACCTATGTGTCAAAGATATGGAAAGAAACACCTAGGAAAATGTTTCAAAGGGACAGAAATATGCTATAGATGTGGAAATGAAGGTCATAAAGAAAGAACCCGCCATGGAAAAAGGAAACATCCAGTTGAATCGAAGAAAGTGAAAGAAGTTCTTTCAGAGGGATCAATTGAATGATTTAAATGTTGTGTGCATGGTCATTATGCAAAAACATGCCCTATGAAGAAGTTTCGTGAATGGGATCCCCAAGATCGTACAAATATTCGTTTACCAATACCTAACGCCATTCTGATTGAGGATGAAGAAACTGACAATGACCAATCAAAGATATGGATTATTTCATAACATTTGTTTTACTATTTTGGAATCATAGGATATGATTCATGATTTTGTTTGTAGGAAAGAAGTATTTCAGAATAAGTTGGAAAGGAATGGTTAATGGATCATGATGAATGTTGAATGAGTAAGAAGTTATCATATAAGGGCTTCAAGAATTATGGTGAAATTTCTAAGAGTATTAAGTCTATTTTGATGATGGGGTTCGTTAGAAGTCTTTTTATATTATGTGTAACCTTGATTTTTAATATATGAAAATTTTATTCAAGGAATGGTTATCTGTTCTTTTGTGGACATAGTTATAAAGAACCATTTGGGTTTATTTGATCCTTACTTTTGAGGTAATTACATGTTACTATATGTTATGATGGAAGTGAAAGGCATGAGATAACATTGAGGTTAAATTAGGTTATGGTTATTTTTGATGATTTTATCTCTTTTTGTGGAATGGTTTGAGAATTATATAGTTTGGAAAAAGGACAACATGCAGACCGTGTGAGAACCCGTCATGTCGGACAAAGCTGCGGGAATTGAACCCACAACCAAAGTGCAACTGGTATTTATCGCCTACCACTGGACTACGTGAAGTCCCTAGTTAGTATGACTTATTCTTTTTTAGTTAGGTGACTTTATGAATAAAGAGTAAGTTGATTTTGGGTTATTTATGAAAATGATTAACCTATCATTAAGGATATGTGATTAGGTTAATTAATTTTCAATACAAGACTTTAGGAGAAACTGGTGTTGTTTGGACATAAATGTTACGATTTAACTTGGAACACTATGTGACTAAATCCTTCAAATATTTGGGTTTCAATCTTAGTTTGGTTTACTTTGAAGAATTTAATGGACAAATTTTTATCGAATGATCCTCGTTGAACTTTGTCTTTTGTTGGACAAATTTTGGAGATTAAGAATAGATTTTATTTTTATAAAGGATTATAATTTTGTGGATTATCTGATCTCAGACTAACAATTTTGGTGTTGGATTTTTCCTAAAATATGGGAAATATATAGTTCTCTTTTTTGGATGAGGTGATTCTCATGAAGTTTATTATAGTACTCATAATACGAACAAGTCTTCCTAAATACTCATCTTTTGGAGAAAATATGAGTTTGATTAAGGAATCTAGTAAAAGTTGAAAGTCTATGTGACAAGTAAGTATGTTTCATTATGATTTAGTTAAGCTCAATAATAAATTCCTCAATGAAAAGTAACTTAAAACAAAAATGTTGTATGTTAACTTTTCATACTGGGGAATCGAATACCATTTAACCAATCACAAGTTTGTGATTTTCTTATGGTTAGCTTTCTCCTAGACATGTTTACTATCACTCTCCATCAAAACATGACCCTTTTTTTCCCACCATGTCCATATTTTCACACTTGGAATCCTAGTATGGGTTAACTCGGGTGACCTTTTTACTTATATTTCTTTATTTTAATGTGATTGTTTTACTGAATCTTGTTCTGATGTGGGATTTTCAATGATGTTTCCAAGACCAATTTTAAAATTGCGAGGACACAATTCCCAAATGGATGGAAGGATGTAACACCCCAGGTAAATAAAGAGTATGGAATTTTCACATTTATCCATATTTGTGAATAAAATATTAATATAAATTTAAAGGGGACACAATGCTCGATTGCGTACCCAACATGCAACAACGAGTTTTTTGGGAATCTTACGTTGCGCTCTAATAATAAAATAATATTATTTTAAATGGTAGTTAACGCCTAGCTGTTGTGATGGCGGGAATGAATAGAACTAACTAGAAAATTATTATATATGTTTGTCAAATATTTTTACTTTTTACAATAAATGTTAGTGGATTAAAAATGTGAATGAATCCAATTTTATGCGTAAACATTATAATATTCTTTAAAAGGTCGATTAACTGCCTTTTGATGGAGAACCACTTTTAAATCCACTTTTTGACAATTTTATTCTTTATATTTTACAAAATAAAATACTTTTTTAGAATCGGGACATCAAAATTTACTTTGTGTAAATTTTTGGTATTTTTCCGATAAAGTTCATTTTTAATGTATAGTGAAAATGTTATATTTTAATTCAAAACCTCTTTTTAATCTAATTTAATTATATGATTATATTATCTTTTGAATTTTTTTTAAAGAGAAATTAGAATATATTTTTACCATTTAATCAAATAGTGGTCATTAGAATTAATTTCACTTTAAAATTTGACTTAAACTAGTGTCAATCTTTTGATATATATTATTTCATAATGACACGCTATTTGTTCTGACAGCGGGAATTATGTTTTAAATTAATTAATCTAACATATATGTTATGAATTTTGTAAAATAGAAATCATTTTTGAATTCGGAATATCAAATATAGCTTAGGGTGGATTTTTGGTAATTTTCTGAAAAACATCAATTTTTGATGAATAGTGAAACCACTAAGTGGTACTTAAAAAAACTGATTTTCCTTTTAAATGAAAATTTTGCACCATTGTGTTTTGAATTTCAAAAATCTGACTAACACGGTTTTCATTAAGAAGTAAAATGTGGTTCAATGGTATTGAAAATATTTTTTGGTGAATAGTAACTTATTAAGTTTTAATCGTGATTAGAGGTAATTAGTGTAGTTTAAGGTAAAAATAATGTTTTAATAATATGAAATGACCTAGACACATGTCTTACCCTCATTGGATGAGTCATGGCCGACCAAGACATTCCATGGGTCATCTTGGGGACCCCATGGAGCCACTTTGGTTGGGAAATGACATAAATACCTTTTTTATTTAATTTTAAAATTAAAATGACACAAACATGAGTTGTTTTACTAAAACAATTTTTAAATGGGGTTATACAAGTCAGATTTTTGACTATAAATAGTAATTTGAAATCTAAAAATATTTCTTACATCTTATTATTTGTTTTTATAATTTTTAGACATTAAATAAATTATATTATTTATGACATCATGATGATGCAGAGATGACCTCATTATTTAACGATTTAAATAAAATGGAAAGATAATGTAAAATATAAGACCTACACATGTCCAAAACCTATTGGATGTGTTCATTTCAAACCCATATCACATTTTCCTCAATACACATCCGTATGGTACCATTAAAATCCTTAAATCATTCTAAAATAATGTAACATTTCTTTACTTTCCAAGAGTGCCCCTCCTCTCCTCTTATAAAAGGCCCCCACCTCTACCTCCTTATCCACACTTCCAAAGACTTTGTCTCAGCCAAAACCTGCCCGTTTTGTCTCTTCACATCCCTCTATAACTATTAGAAGCCTCACATTGGTTAGAAGTCTTCCCAAGGAATCCATTGATCTCAAAAAAAGGGAGTTACCCGATTTTAAGGTAATGTCTTCACTTGAGTCCTTTTGTTTTATTTTGCTTCTCCACCCCCCCTAAAATATTTTTATTCTTTTATTTTTTAACAAAACCATTATCTTCAATATACTAGGATTTTGTTATGTTATGTATTCAAGATACACTTACACACACCTTCATCTAATGGTTAAAGAACATACTGTTTCTGTGGATGGCGAATTACTGCCTCATGGAACGATGATTGTTCAATCTTCTCTTAACACCTTTCATTGTGGCCATTATGATGTCACTACATTTATATATGATATATAATATGTTTATTGTTTCCTTAATATTCTGTATTTTTCATTTATGGCATACCTTTTTGGCTTCCATTATGGGTATACGCGATATCTTCATTTTAGGAAGTGTGGACTACCGCCCCCTCAAAGTGATTTGATTCGTTAATACCATATGTGGTATGTATAAAGGATATATTTAATGATATTATATATGATACCATACTGGAATTAAAATACTATTATCTATCATTATGTTTTTATTCCATTAAATATGAAATAGAAATGGAAGTAGCGTTCATGCGTACGTACAGCTTATCGTCTCCATGAACGGTGCATTTCATTTCATAACTCTAAATGTTATGTAATATTATAAATGCATGAATATACTTGATATATATGATATATATGATATATACATCATTAATACAATTCTGGATATAATGGATATTTTTCCACATGAACAACTTGTAAATATAAAGAGTTTATTTTTGACTCAAGTACCAATGATCGTTAAAACGACCGTTATTTGCTTAAATAATATCATAGTGTTCATGACATGGTAAAAAGTGATATAAAAGTAATAATGAACTTGAAAAAGTTTCTAAAAGAAGTATAAATTAACTCAAGTTTATTATTCAGGACATTAAAGAATGATCGAGTCAAGTCGGACCCGGGGTAAAGGATCCTACCCCTCTCTTTCTTGTTATGTACACTCTTTTATGTCATTCCATTTATGCTCATATTTCTTATGATTGTGATGTTCTATTATATTACTCTTACTGTAATTTTTATTTTCATATGATGAGAGACCCTATTTTCTCTCATCAATCCATTTTGGAAGTTTTAAGTGGCGACGTTAGGCAACCGAGTTTTCGTAAGGGATTTTTCATCTCACTTTTAGTCCCCTGAGATTTATGCTACATTTTCCACCATTTACATTGAGTGGTGTATGTACTTCCAATTATTATACTCTTTGTGTAATATAATTTCATTTATGGGTATTTACATATTCATTGTATGACCCTTCTTTAATGGGGTGTATGTTTCAAAAGTTACCCAAGTCATTAAGGGAACCTTTCACCCTCCTATTTTTAAAAGACTTATTTTGTTATGTATTTTAATTCACATACTATTATGTTGGGATATGTTCTTATATATCCTTATTGATGTAATTTTTATGACCAAGTGATGAGATACCCTTTTTATCTCTCATCAACTCTTTTTCTGAATTTTAAAGTGACGTCGTTAGGCTATCGAAGTTTTGCAAGGGAACTTGATAACCCAATTTTGATTCTTTGGGATACACTTGTACTCCTTGAATATGTCATTCTATGATTATTTGTGAATGTCCTCTGATTATATTACACTTAATACCCACTTATATTTCGTGTATTTGTTTGTCACACATAATGATGTAATTGATTTATCCTTAATCCAAGAATAACATCTTGGTTTGGGACTCTGTCTCAATCTCTTTTCATTGAGGCATATTTTGTTTTATACATAACTTTCTTTTATACGGTGTGTAAACCCATTTGACTTTTACGTTTAACCAAAAGGAATCTTTTTTTATATGAAGTGTTTTACTAAACGACAAAAGGGAATGTTTTTGTCGTACGTATGCGGCGACAACGACTTCTCCGCCGCCGTGACCATTATTTGAGTTTCGGCTTCCTCTACAAGCGATACCTTATTTTTAAAATAAAAAAAATACCATGTTTACATTTATTTTATTTTGGTATAGAAAATGGTTTTCATAATGTTTTTATACCAATGTTTTGTATTGATATCTTGTTATTGAAAGGTGGAAATGTTATGTTTCCTTTATGCATGTTTTATGTGATAATATTATGTTATGGTTCTTGGGCATTGTTATGAAGACGGGTGGTTCCGTGATAAACGAAGGGCAGGTGAGCCCGATATAGCTCTCCAATTCATTGGGTAACACGAAGGAGTGAAACATTAAGGTTTCTCCGAAGAGATTTAGGGAATATACTGTGGTGGGTATTCCAAACGTAACCAATAGGGTTACTCCCTACGTAAGAATGTTATGAATGCCTCAAGTTACCTTTTAAGTCTTATGATTTCTATGAATTATTCAAGAATTGATGAGGTATGTTAATGTTCCTATGTTTTATGGGTAAAGTATGATTTCATTCTTATGTATATATGAACTCATTTTTCCTTTCCATATTTTTATAACCCTTACTGTGATTTTTATGCTCCTCCCAAGTTTTTTTGGAAATGTTTTTCATAGGTCCAGGAAAGGTACATGATATGGTGTTCTTTTCAAGGAAGTGTCAAGAAAGAATCGATGCTTTATTTTTAAATATGTTTCTGTTGATGGGAAAAAATGAATACTTTCTTTTATGTTACCCCTTTGTTTAAATGTGGAATATAATGCAAGATTTATGATCTAATTCTCTATAACTCTAAACCTGAAAAGATCCTCAATGTGTAATCTATTAATAACTCAATATTAAGCGAGGTTTAAGGATGAGGCCTTATAATTAGAGTACTTATTTTTTAGAAAATTTGGTAACATAAATGTACTTTACAATCATTACAATGTGGAGAATGTTCATTATGTATTCAAGAATCCACACCTAATAGTAAACTCTTATACATAGTGACTCTTATATATGATGGCCCCCAAATATATAATTAATATATTACACATCCTAACCCAGAAACTCTTACTCCAAGTGACCATTATATATGGGGATACCCATATCCTCAAGTGTACACTTATTCTTACAGACCGTTATATATTAAAAATTATCCATTTTTGAGGAAATATATAGTAAATCCATGACATTATAATTTTTTATAGTTTCAAATACCTACATAGTTAATCAAAAAAATTTGCGAGTGCCCCCCAGCTACAATTTTAACAACAAAAAATTATTGTACTTCCCCTAAAAACCATGAAATTTTAAAAGAACATTAATTACTAAAAAAATATGCATTAACATTATACTAAGAAAGGGACCACTTGAATTTATTTCATGCTGTAAAAATATAACACTGATCCTTATGAATATCCATGGAAGGAATTTTCATCCAACTGACACACTTACTACTATGGGCTGATCATGATACATGATAGTTGATAAAATTTAAATGAAAAACACAATAAAATTTTTTAGGTATTTTGGTGGATTCATTTGGGATGAGAGATTATTTTTTGAGCCTCTATCATGTAAAGGATATGTATGATAGAAATAAGGTTTAAAATTTACTAATTTTTTGTAAATTGTTAGGGAACACTACTGTATAATCTCATGTAATTAATTTGATTTTGTATGTAATTGAATTATATACACTATTGTTACCACATATGATTGATCTCAATATAGAATTTATTTTACAATTTCTATGGAAATAGTTCTCATTGCTTATTAGTCATTATAAATTGAAGGAGTGAAATAAATTTTTTCATTGTAACCTTAACATGTATATGATTGTTTTGTAGGAATCTAGGTGTCCAAACTCAAAAACTATAATGATGATCATGAATGGAATGGGTAAAATTTATAGCTATATGGATAATAATAGTGTTTTTTGAGTATCCTCACCATCATTATAGTTGTATAATATAGATTCTATGGAAGATATACGTTTCTATTGTTTGAAAACCAAAAATTGGATAGGTAATTTTCTAAAATACCAAAATGTGTGTAATAAATTCTTTCAAGAATCCAGACAATGTATTAACATTAGAGAATTAAATTCTTCTACTATTAAGGGTATAAGATACCAATTATATATTAAGTAATTTTTATGAATATATATATATGAGTTGAAAAAAAAATAAGGACTAATGAATTTGAATAAAATTAAACACTGATGTTATGGAGAAAAGGGTTACTATATCAATGATTTGATGTTTTTTACTTGATTTGAAACTCAAAAATTATCCTAATATTGATTGGATATATTAATTTTTCCATTTATTTTAAAACTGGGGTTATTTTAAACAATATTTATTATTAATATTGTAGATGTGGTTATCATATATATATATATATATATATATTCTTGATTTATGTAATTCTATAACATTATTTATAAAAAATTGTAAAATGATTTATTTTGAAAAAAAATTGATTTTCAAATATATTTATTAATGTATGAGTGAAATTATACCTTCAACAATTAGTGGAATATTGTAAATAATAAAATATTACGTTCTATATGCATCTACCAATATATATATATATATATTATATAAATGCAATAGTCTATTTATAAATATTCTAAAAATGGAATAATTTTTTAAAAAATATAATAGTGTTTTGTATATTATCAACATATATTAAAAACGTTATTGGAAAGAGGAATGTTGATGTATGTTTGGACTCAAATAAGTTCAATCAGTTACATATAAATGATTATACTAGTCTAACTCGAAGTGAAGGGAACTTTATATCCTATAACATTAGAGAATATAATGCTAAAAAATATATTAATTAAAATAGTTACATTTTATAATAAAATTGACCTAAAAATAAATTTTAATAAACGGTTCTAAGATAATTATGATTAACATAAGTATTTTTATAACTATACATCATAATTTATTAACATCAAAACATTATATAATTTTAGGTAATGATGTTTTCATTTTATTTAGATGACATATGTAATATGACTCTGAGTTTCACCATTATTCAAGAAATATTTCATCACAATTTTTACCAGGTAAATTTTTCTATATGGTTTTTTCCTAGATATTTACAAATACTAGTTTTATAATTAAATTATGATTCTATGAGCATAGAAATAAAATTAATATTATAGAGAACAAGCATATCTTGTGGTATTTTATATAGGATATGTTTACATATAAATTTATTTATAGTTTTTCATCATATTGAAAAATGAGTTTAACAAAATGATATCTATCAAGAAATATAAAAGGATTTTCCACTTTTAATAATTTTTTTGTATTATATATAGATTAAAGGAAATGAAATTTATTTTTGATCTCAATATATGACATTAGAATATAAAACATTTACGTTCACCACGGAGTTATAATTGTTGTGTTGATATATGATGGTTAACATGTGTAAAGATTTATATTTATATATTAAATATTAGCATATTTAAAAAAAGGATTAGTGTATGCTATATAACACTTTTCATATACTACATGGAGGGTAACATACTATGTAGTTGGTATACCATGGGCTAATTATTCATATTGAACTATTATACATGAGTATGATGAAATAAATTTCATGAGAATATTTTATTTTATTTTGATTTATTTCTTATACTAATATTGTGGATGAACTATTTAATGTGTAGTTAGGTATGTTTTTAATCATATCATCAAAAAATTAAATCATGACGGTACTTTCCCCATTGTATGATGATCATGAAAACTAAGACATTTATTGAGATTAATATGATGACTAATTGATCATAACTAGATAAATGATATGTGATGTGATTCCCTATTTGGATTTGGGTTTTGTAATATTATCATCCATCAAGGAAAATTATATATGATGTGTTTTATTGACCAAAAATCTTATAACTCAGAATTTGTGTTTATATTATTGTACTGGTATATGATGAAAGGGATCAACATATTATTTGTGGATTAGTTTATATTTCTTTAGAAACTATATTAATATGTTATTTACATATTACATTATAAAAATAAAATATTTCATTGAAAACATTGATTCTTCCATAAAAATCATTCAATATTACTTTTATATATCATGCATAAACGTACACATAATAAATTGTGAGAAAATATTAGGAATAATGGAAAGTGTACAATGTAATCTATCCAGATTAGAAAATCCATAAAAATATTGTAGTTTAAATAGTTAATAAATATTTCATTTAATCAATAAATTGTGCTTAAAAATATATCCATGGAGAATAATAAAAAAACATGGATAATAAAAATAATTGAATTTTTAATTATCGGAAGGAATAATGTCTGACTTCATGATCTTACCAATAAGTCATAATTCCTAAACATCATTAACCATACCATTAAGTCCTTATTCCATGACAATTAAATGAATATATAGGTATTCACAGAACACCCAACTAATTTCAATAAATATAAATTTATTGATACCTATTGATATATTGAGGTTTTATTTATAAACATTCTCACTATTAGTTACATTTCTCAAAAAATTCAACATATATCAGATTAAAAATATAATATACCATAAATATTAATTATGAATAAATAAATATCCATATTATATTAAGAATATGAAACATCAGTTTTCCCTAGTGGAAGAAATAACTTCATTAAAAATCATCCACAAACTAAAACTGTATATTGAATAGATATGTAGTTAATAAAATATCAAATAAGTAAAAATGAATGTCAATATGTCCATGATAATGAAAATATGGAAATTATGGGGGGTAAATATTGTCTAATGAAAAATATATATTTATATAGAATGTGGTTAAAAACTGGAACAATTAATAAATAGGGTATAATATATAAATTAGTAAATAATGATATAAGACCATCAATTCCTGATAAATAATGGTTTTAACTAAAGTAATGCATTTTGATAAATTATTATGAATTGGAAGAAAATAATTTAAAAATTTCAATAAATATTTTTTAACATTGTTTTAAAAATGAAATTATAATTGATTTTTGAAATTCCTTCCAAACATGAGGAAAATAATTCCTTTTATTTTAATACAATAACAAAAAAATATAAAAAATGATAGTTAGGGGAATTTTCTTTTAAAAGTCATAGAATATTATAGAGTTATTATACATTTAATATGGGTTGTGTATAAGGTAAAATCCATTCATTCTATATATATTAAAAATAATATCCCTCTCACACTCTTCAAAATAGTCAAAAATTACTAGTCCACAAAACGTTACATAAATAAATTATAAAAAATTGAAAAGAAAGTGATGTATAGTTGAAAATTTCTCTAATAGTAATTTGAAAATATTAAATAAAAATTTTGAATCATTTTTGAAAATAATGATAGCGATGGAAAATATTAAGGACCTGAATGCGGAAATAAGTAATATTATTTCTGATAAAATTGTATTTTAGTTCCAAAGAGAGTAAAATCCTGAATAAAAACAAGAAAACCCCAGAAATTAGTAGAGAATTATATAATAGATATTTTTTAATAATAAAAAAGTCATATTATTTTTCCCACATAAATTAATTTTGTACATTCTTTTATAATAATATGATTGTAAAATAAACCTTTAAAAATTAATCAATTTGGAATCAAATCATCATAAGATAGAAAACATAAATTGAAATATTAAATTTCAGGAATATTGGAATTAATGAAATAGTATATGAATAGGGAATTATATGTAACATATTAAATTAATTGGATTCATTATATAACATATTTCTTAATGTAGTGGATTCGAGACAAAATATATATTAATTTTATTCCTTCTTATTCAAAAACTTTATATCGTCATCAATAAAAAATTAAATTTTCCAAAATACTTTCTTAATAGAAAATTTATAATATATTCTATTTGAATTCATTTTATTATAATTTGGTTTCCATTCATAAAATCATTATTTCCCATATTGACCACATAAGGTTGTTCAATCAATTTCACCCAAATACAGCAGTACATTGATCTTTGTTAGAGTTGTTATGTATATCAACCCATACTTTTCATACCAAAAGACTACATTGTTTAAGAAGAATATTAAATATGTATTATAATAATTATTGGTTCTATACCATAAGTAATTTTTCCATTTTATTTATATATTAATAAATAGTGGTTACTGAAAATATCTACATCATTTCTAACTAATTTTTTCATAAATACAACCCTTATTTGACATATCATACTTAAAAACAATCTTCAAAATTAGTAAAAGTAAAAGATAAGAAAGGGTGAGAATATATTATTAGTAATGGTAAATAAATGATATATAAATAAATGATAATAAGTGAGAATAAGATAAGAATAATGGTATGTGATGATGATTAATAAATAAAATAATCATACTTAATAAATCAAAGATCACTAATCATGGAACATAACATAGTGTTTTAAAAATATGAGATAATAAATGTGTGTGCGAGGTAATAAATAATAAATCATTATCAATGAGAACATATAATAAGAATAATATATATATTTTTATCCATCACATAATTATAGATAATTATTTTCTTATTCATAGATCACTAGTAAGGATATAATAGTTGTTTGGGTTTACTACCCATTAAATAATTTCATAGGTAAAGGTTCACTGTAATGAATATATTTTTGAAAAAATCACCATACAAAAATGTGTTTCTCCCTATTATAGTTCAAATTATCTTATTTGATATATTTTATTTGGCAATGCGTTTAACGGATATACAATTTTTGTCCCACCCAACACATAATAAAACCCATACATTTGAGTTCCAAATGAACATTAACAAATAATTATATCATAAAATCATAACCCATGTAAAGGATACTAGATTCATAAAAAATTCATCATAAAAATCATAATTTATAAATAAAAATAAAAATTTTGGTATCACCTGAACATATGCCTAATAAATCATAAGAGAAATTAATGTATATTATTAATGATTAAAATTTATATAAAAATGACTTGAGAATATCTTGGGGAAAAGCCTTTTTATTTGAAATATCTTATTTATAATATGAAAATTAAATAACTATTAAGGTAAAAATATTAATTGATATTTATAATGTAATCACATTAGGTATTATCCAAAGAAAATATTATTTATGAAGGTAGAGAAAGTTATTCATGTGGTGTAGGTTAAATAATCCGTTAAAATTGTTGATAAAATATAAGATGCACATTGTTCAAAAAATGAATAGATTATTCCTTTAAAAAAATATAAAAATTAAAAAATGTATAAATATTATTTTGATAATTAATTTGAGAGTAGTATAAACATACATGAAATTTATTTCACAGAAAATCATAAATATGAAAAAATGATTCCCTGTTGAAGAGAAAAACAATAATGAAATTCCTTAAAAATATTCTCTATGTATCATTAGTTTTTAAAGATATTAAAATGAACAATAAAACCTTAAATATCAAAAATAACTATTGTAGATGAAAACAAATAATACATGGTATTGTTATATCATATAATTTTAACGTCAATTATTTTACCACTATAAATCCTGATAAAAAAGAGATTATAATGTAACATAATTAAGTTTTAAGTTATATTTGAATCATACATCATTGGATTATTGAAAATATAATATATATATATAAATACCATTTTTTAAGTCATTTATTTTTCCAAACATCATTCTTGGAATTTTTATATATCATAGTGAAAATAAATTGAAGCATTACATTAAAACTTCTCTCGATGAATAGAAATTTAGATAAAAAACATTACAACATTACTATAATTTATATCAATTTCCACGTACATAAATAACATGATATAGATATTTATAGAACATTAATTTCGTGTATATGTCACACTAAATTCATTTAGTAGTAAAAACACTACATAAAATAAATGATGGGGTTCAATATCAAATATATCTTAAGAATTTAAAAATGAAACCAAGAAACCATTCCTCAAGTCTATCTTGATTTTTGAGGCTATCAAATAATTTATAATAAAAATAAATTTATTATAGTTCAAGTTGAGAAACATAAATTTACCTATAATACAAAAAAAAATTCTCATAACATATTACCACCGATTCATTATCAATACATCACTATCTCTATTAAATTTTTATTATCTTCTTTAATTTTTTTGTATG
This sequence comes from Viscum album, assembly GCA_963277665.1. Taxonomy (NCBI): domain Eukaryota; kingdom Viridiplantae; phylum Streptophyta; class Magnoliopsida; order Santalales; family Viscaceae; genus Viscum; species Viscum album. Next base: position 291,516,630 of record OY728148.1, on the reverse strand, counting down.
ATATTATTTGGATGTTAGGGTTTGTGAAATTTTATCATGGTTAGAATATATAATTTTTTTAAAAATATATATATATCATATATATTTATTATATTCATATTTATATCCACTAATATATTGGGGTGATGAAAAATAAAATACATCACTATATAGAGATGATAGTTCGTACATACACCCCAGTGGAATTTCGATTGTTTAAAAAATCGAAAAAATAAGTAAATATTTTTTATTTTTTGAATAATAAATATTATAAAATAAATATCATATATACACATCTAATATAAAAAAATAAATAACCATTAATGAAGGTGGTGTAAAATGAGTCGTATCGCAATATGGAGATGATAGTCTAGATGTTTTCACGAGTGATATATTCATCTCCCATTGGATATATATATTAAGAGCTGAATTGTTGGTAAATAATTATAATAACATCAAATAATATTTATTATACTATATTTATCATGTTTTTATGGATAAAATATGTTTATTTGAATTAGAATAAGAAGTAAAATTGAAATAATCTTGTAAATATCTATACCTTGTTTTTGAGATCCCTCCTTTGGCATAATCAATAAGCCACAGTGTGTTTGTATTAAAAGGATTAAAAGGATAATGGATAATGTAAATTATTCTTTGATAGATTTTTATTATGTATTTATTGATATATATGTTTCAAATTGTGTGAAATGGGGAGGAGAAGAGGTTCTCATCTAAAAACAAGAGGATTGACACACATGGAATATCTTAAAATATTTCTGTGATTTATTGTATCTATTAGAGGAAAGTGATTAAAAATGGATAAAGAATATAAATTAGAATAAAATTCATTTTAAATATCTCAAAAAAATTAATATTTTTATCTGTTTTTTGTAGTCACATTATTATCTCATGGTTTAATCCATCAGTAAAATCATCGTAACCTTAAGCATTTTAACAAAATTTTCGTTTTTAGTATTCAATGTGAGAGAAATTTCGTTTTACCCTATTACATAAATTAACAATTATGATTATAAATATTGAATCCATTTTTCCATATTCAATTTATATATGTGTCATAAATAAATTTTAATTAATCATACAAAAATTAACAAATCCATTTTTCCAAAAATGAATTTTTATTCCTAAAACATAATTATCATCATTTATTTGAAAAGTGAAACTAATAAAATGAATATTATATTTTTATATTCGAAATATAATATATATAAATTTAGTAAAAATTTATCAATGTATATTTAATTAATTAATTAATAAAAACCACATTTCCCATATAAAAATATATTTTTATATGTGACATTAATCCCAATAATAATATTATATAAAAATAAAGTATAATGATGATTACTATGTATTAATTACAAATAATAAAATTGTAGTATAATTATGTTAATTTTTTGCAATATAATTAAAATTTATGGTAAATTTACATGAAAATAAATCGTATTTTTTAAAAATAATAGTTATTATTCAGTATTCATTAGAAAATAATTTTTAAAAAAAATCCTAAAAAATAAAACAAAATTAATGTTAACATGTTAATTTAAAAAATGATATAACATAAATAAAATAAAATGTAATTCATATTTTGGAAATTAATTATAAACTCACTTAAAAATTGGATAATAATTGTTATGAAGAAAATATATTTTGGAGGCCGAAAAGAAAACACTAAAAAATTGGGTACTAATTTATTTGACATTGATAAATATATTTTCACTAGTAAAAACATTTATACATATTTTTAATATATATTTTATTACAATTAATACCATCCAATTAAACGTCTTTGATACAATGATTTACTATAACAATTTCTTGTATTGGATTGAGAATGAAAGTGAGGCAATCTATCAAATACATCATGTTTTATTTCAATGGAAATGCAAATAAAATAATAGAACGTTACAATATTTAAGGGCTAAATGGTATGTAGAGTGTTATTAATTTTTATAATTTTATTTTGTTTATATAGATACACTATTTGAATCATAAAATAATGGTTGTAATAAAAAAACCACATCACTTCATACAGGTGGCTGTCAAAACAAAAACATGTGTGACCATTCATTCACTTATCAAATGAAACTGTAATATGGTAGTAGATAAATTATATTTATACAAACATTAATTTTTAATAACTATCATAAATTTTCTAGAATTATGCCATTATAACCAACCAAGTGACACACTAAAGAAAAAAGAATTACACTACTTCCTGAAGATTGTGCCCTTTATATACGTAAATTTGATGTTTTCATTATCCATAAGATGAAATAGATATAGATAATTAATTTACCGTTAATATAAAATGATATTACTAAATTAAATTTAATAATTAAATTTTTTATGGTTAATTATGATTTATAGAATATTAAAGAATAACAAAAAATTAAAAATATTGGTATGAACGTATACATATTAATTTGGTACCCTCGTATAACCCACAACTATATACTAATTGATATAATATTTTTAGAATATAGAAGCTTGTATGTCAAGAATTTTTTTAGTATTTTGCCTTTATTTAGTTGAGGTACATTTATTAGAAAGTGTGGAGATGTGATGGGGGGAGGTATCCTTTTATAAGTACAGTGACTGGAAATCATAAAAATACATAGAAATTTTTTATATGATATTTTAATTACTATAATAAAGTCACATAAATTTGTAACAGGCTCAAATATTTGAAGGTTATGTTTTAAATCCACCCATAATATCACAATTTTTTAATTATTTTTTGTTAACTTGATGCCATAGCTCCTTTTTAATCCTTTTAAATCATTTTATTCTTAATCATGGGAAAAAAATTCAACATGTTTTCAATTAATTATAAAAAAATAATAATATAGCCTCATTTATAATATTAATTAGGATGATAAAATATATAGAATAAATTTTATAATATTCATTTCATAAAAGTGGAACAAACTACTATTAATATAAATTTGAAAATCATAGAGAAACTAATTATTATACAAAATTCATTTGTAAGGAATAATTTTTTCACAAATAAATAATGTCTAAATTTTTTTCCCATATAATTAATAGGTTTAATATTAATAAATCTATTTTTTTTTACATTTTAAAAAAAAATCATTGAAAGTATCTTTGGGAATTCATGATTAAAAGGGAAGAACCAAATGTCATTTTTTATTTTAATTATATAATTTCCTTGATTTACATATATTTATAAGTGAAACATTAATATTTGTAATTAATTAAATTCATTATTAAATATACTTTTTCATGAAATAATGTTTCATAAAAATATATGTCATTTTCATATAATTAAAATGTAAAAAATGTGGCATTATTTGTAAAATTAATTTTTTTTGACTACTCACAAAAAAAATAAACTATATAATGGAATATATAAAATTCCACTTATATTATTTTGAAAATATAAATTCCGAAATTAAAATCATTTCATTGAATTAAAATTTTAAATTTTAATAGTATTTGTTATGGTTAAATTTATGAATAATTTTGTGTGTATTATTCTATAGTGTCTTTAGAATAAAAATATTACATATAATAATTAAGGGTTGGGAGTTATATTCTCACGTATTAACAAAATTTCAATGACACAATTTTATGAATTAAGCCTCATGATAAAAATTTAGGGTGTCTCCATCATAAAATCCTTAGTTTTTTCTATTTCATCCTTTATCTTTTCATTTCTACAAAGTACATTTACTAACCGAGTCTTCTGATTTGGAAACACTTGGTTACTCGTGAGAATAATATAGATAGGAACTACACAATACGTTAGTAATAGGTCCAATTAAATTTCCTCACATGTGTGAATATTCATTTTGTGGGGAATATACATTCTTGGGATAGAGATATGTAACCAATCAAAGAAATTTTGGAGGTTTTGTGTTACTTGATAATGGTATTCCAAAACTCAAATTCATTTCAAAATCTCAAATAAGAAAATATACAAACAAATTAGTATCCCTTTCTTTCCAAACCATACATCACCTTTCAATAGAGAAAAATTCATTAAAAATGATCATATAATTGAAATTATAGATACTTAATTTGGATAATAGCATATTTTTTTCTCTATTAGATTTATCTTGAAACAACAATGGATTGTTCTCACTTTTTCATTTTTCTCTTTCACATATTCTAAGCCTAAAATATTTCATTCAATAACATCATCAAAAACAGTTCTTGTATGACGTATTTTAATCTTAGAACTTTTATATGGTGTCATTTTATTTCATGAATAGATTCTATTAATATAATAAACTTTCTCTATTTTTAGATATTATTCTCGCTTTCCATAATGGTCTATTGAGCACATCCTCAACCTGTATTATAAGGTTTGAATATTCCTTTCAGACTCCCTGTCTATCTGAAGATGTTATGTAGTGAAAAAATTTATATCGATTTGATGAGCCTATTATCACCCTAAAATTTTATTTTGAAAGAGTAATAATATTGATAGCTTTCATAACATATAAAACCTAGCTATAAGTGAATTGTGTACTATTGAAATATTATTAATTAAATACGATTGTTATGACCAAAATATTTAATTAGAGGGTATGAATATGAGATACTGAAATATTAATTGTATTTATAATTTTAATACTCCATAAAAATTTTTGATTAATAGTTTGTAAATAACTCTTCTAATTTTAGTGAAGTACCTGTATAGTTCAAAAAATTCTTTAAAAATAAGTTTTGTTACTTTTTCGTAAATATTATATTTATTTTTTTAAATGTATTAGAAATTATATATTATAGAAATGTTATATTTCTTAAATTAAAACTAAAAAAATTGCTTAAGGAATTTTTTTAATCTTATAAAAAGATTAAATTTTCTAGTGATTACTGAAACAATATAGAATTTATAAAAAAAGATTAGTTTACATTCAATTATTTACAAAGTAAAATTTTATATTAAATTTTTTTTTGAATTTAATTAGTAAATTATTTATAAAATTAAATAATTTTTATTTTATTGGAATCTATATTATTATTAATTTGTATATAAAAACAGGTTTACACTTGAAAATTCATTTTTCAAGAAATAATTTATTCATCATGTTGTGTGGATTTATTTTAAATGTTATTTCTACCACATATAAGATATGATGTTAATAAAATTAATTCCTCATTTGGAATAATATTCTATAATTTTTTTTCATGAAATCATATATATTTTTGTATATAATATGTGGTCACCATGGTAAATATTTTGTGACCTTCATATGGTTAAATAGGTTCTTTAGGTATGAAAATGATGTTATGTGGATTCAAAAAATTATTTAACAAAGTAATTATTTGTATAATTTTATATATTTTTACTATCATCTTATAATATCTTAAGATATGGATTCATTGGTTCATATATCCTTGATAATAAGAATAATATTGTTTTATAAAAAAAATAAATATAAAATGTCACCCTATATATTTGTATATTTATAATATAGAAATACTTTAATTTGGAGGAAATGAGGTTGTTAAATTTTAGAAAATATTATATATATATGAGTGATTTTATTATCTTTTATTTTATTATTTATAGTGAAAAATAAATATTTAAAATGCTTACAAAATGATGAACCATTTATTTTTCAAGGAGTTAAAAAATATAGTAATTGATTTTGAAAATCATAATGCTTTATTATTTTTATTATTCATTGTGTTCTACTATTTTGTAGAAAAACTATAATCTAAAGGGTTTGTTTTAAAAGTTTGTATTAGAATCACAATATTATGATAATATTTTGAACAGTCTACTATGAGAATAGTCCCTAAATTTAATTTAACTACATATTTGGAAAAATAATATTTTTTAAATGAAATAAAACCTATAATAATATTGTCTTCATCGACCAAAATTATATATATTCTAAAATATCATCATATTTTAAATTTTATGTTACTATTCCTTTCATAATAACAAGCATTTCTACTAATGTGTAAAAAACATTGATATATTGATAATCATTAAGAGAGTTAATGGTACGTTAAAACTAAGAGGTATTTGTTAAAACAAACCTAAATTTTTTTAATATTATTGTAATGTATTTTACAGTATTGTATTCATTCATTATTTTTTGGGATACATAAATATGAAAATTAATTTTTATAAATTTAATACATTATGTGAATTCATGAGTGCTCCACCAATTTCTAATCACTACTGGAAATACACTATTTCCCAACGGTTCAGAACCGTTGGGAAAGCCCCTGAAACCGTTGGGAAAGGTTTTCCCAACGGTTCTTAGAACCGTTGGGAAGTAAGCCGTTGGGAAAACTTTTCCCAACGGTTTACTGGAAACCGTTGCAATAGAGCCATAAAATTTACCCTACCCCAACGGTTTGGGTGAACCGTTGGGATAGTTTTTCCCAACGGTTCTCCCAAACCGTTGGGAAAACCAGGAATTGGTGAAGTCTTTCCCAACGGTTTAAAACCGTTGGGAAAGACATGCTAAAAACTTATATGCCAACGGTTTGAAACCGTTGGCATACCTATGCTGCAAATTGCAGCACCCTGCAATTTGCACAGCCCCTGTCCCCTGTCCATCACCACCGGTCATCATGCCTCATTTTCACCTCATTTTCACCTCATTTTCACCTCATTTTCACCTCATTTTCACCTCATTTTCGATCCAACTATTGTACCAGTAATAAAATAAAACATACATATTCAATTACGAACAAATTCATACACATTTAACATATAATGGATCCTGAAACTATACAAATCCATAATTAAATTACAATTCATAAACATACATAATTCATATAGAATTCAATTTAAAATTTAGATGACAATTATACGTGGAATCTGAAATTCAATTCATAATATGATCGGTTTTTTCTATACCATATATTTTTACCTCAAATGATGTCCATTTTAAACAAAATACATACACCTGAAGTGATACCGGCCACACCGCACCTCAGATTGAGGCGGGGTTAACTCGTACACGTCACATTTGACTCATGGATCGTTGTGCTAAAGTATCGACAGAATCCTAATGCGTTTGGTCAGTTTTCCGTATGCCAGTTGATGTTTTTCACTTAAAATGGCGTCCTTTTGAAACAAAAGATGGACACTATGAGTGGTTCCGACCACACCGCGTCTCCAATTGAGGCGGGGTTGATTCGTACACGTCACATATGACTCATGGATCGTTCTCCTAAAGTTTAAATGGAAACCGAATGCGTTTGGTCGGTTTTCCGTATGTACTTAAAATGTTGTCCATTTTAAACAAAAGAGTGACACTTAGACTCATCCCGACCACACCGCGACTCAGATTCATCCCGGGTTGGCTCGTACATGTCACATATGACCCATGGATCATTGTGATAAATTATCAAAAGATTCCGAATGCGTTTGGTCGGTTTTGCGTATGCCAGTTGTTCTTTTCATTTATAATCATGTCCATTTTAAACAAAAGAGACATAGTTAGAGAGGTGTCGGCCACACCACATCTCAGATTAAGACGGGGTTGACTTGTACACGTCACATATGACCCATGGATCGTTGTGCTAAATTATCAAAAGATTCTGAATGCGTTTGGTCGGTTTTGCGTATGCCAGTTGTTCTTTTCACTTATAATCCTGTCCATTTTAAACAAAACAGACACAGTTAGAGCGGTGTCGGCCACACCACGGCTCGGATTGAGGCGGGGATGATTCGTACACGTCACATATGACTCATGGATCGTTCTCCTAAAGTTTCAATGGAAACCGAATGCGTTTGGTCGGTTTTCCGTATGTACTTAAAATGGTGTCCATTTTAAACAAAAGAGAGCCACTTAGACTGATCTCGGCCACACCGCGACTCGGATTGAACCCGGGTTGCCTCGTACAGGTCACATATGACCCATGGATTGTTGTGATAAATGATCAAAAGATTCGGAATGCGTTTGGTCGGTTTTGCGTATGCCAGTTGTTCTTTTTCACTTATAATCATGCCCATTTTAAACAGAAGAGACATAGTTAGAGCGGTGTCGGCCACACCGCGTCTCGGATTGAGACGGGGATGATTGGTACACGTCACATATGACCCATGGATCGTTCTCCTAAAGTTTCAATGGAAACCGAATGCGTTTGGTCGGTTTTGCGTATGCCAGTTCTTTTCACTTATAATCCTACCCATTTTAAACAAAACAGACACAGTTAGAGCAGTGTTGACCACACCGCGCCTCGGATTGTGGCGGGGATGATTCTTACACCTCACAAATGACCCATGAATCGTTCTCCTAACGTTTCAATGGAAACCGAATGCGTTTGGTCGGTTTTCCGTATGTACTTAAAATGATGTCCATTTTAAACAAAAGAGAGCCACTTAGACTGATCCCGGCCACACCGCGACTCGGATTGAGCCCGAGTGGGCTCGTACATGTCACATATGACTGATGGATGTTGGGTCGGAGTTGATGGCAAGAGGGGGGGTGAATTGACTTTTTAAAATTAATTAACAATTTAAAACAAATTTAAATGCAGCGGAAAGTAAAATGGCAAGACACAATTGATAACGGAGTTCGGCTTTAAACTCAAGCCTACGTCTCCGCTCCCAACTCAACCGTTAGGAGATTTATACGACCGCTTGCTTTTTAATGGTTATAGCAAGAAACCCACTAGCCGTTTTAAGGTAGGCTAGATCACCTTCTTACAGCTTGCTTTTTTATTATGGTTGTAGCAAGAAACCCAAATTGAAAGAAGGAAGAAAAAGGGTGGGTTGTTTTAATACAAACCCAATTAAGAACTAAACAATTGAAGTAAATAATTTAGAACAAACTAGATGAAGCCTGGAGCGCCAAGAGGTGAGTGTAGTTGATGTAGAGGCAGCCCAAGCTTCAAGGATGGCAATTGGATCTCAAGTAGCCTTTGAGAATTGTCGTAGGAGCCTCAAATGATTAAAATAGCATTGGTATGCTTCGGTATATGATCGGTAGTGTTCCCGGCATCCATGGACGTCTATTTATAGGATAAATGCTCCCAAATACTTCAAAATAGCCGTTGGAGGGCTTTCGGAGCCGTTGGGGATCAAGTGGGCCAGCCTGGTCAGTTTGACTGAGAACACCGGCTGGCCGGTGCTGATCCACCGGCTGGCCGGTGCTGATCCACCGGCTGGCCGGTGCACCAGACAGAAGCAAGGGATTTCTGTCTGGCTCCACCGGCTGACCGGTGCTGAGCCACCGGCTGGCCGGTGGTCTGGACAGAAGCATGCTATTCTGTCTGGGTTCCACCGGCTGGCCGGTGGTCAGGCACCGGCTGGCCGGTGGTCAGGCACCGGCTGGCCGGTGGTCTGGACAGAAGGTATGCCATTCTGTCTGGGCCCACCGGTTGGCCGGTGGCCAGACACCGGCTGACCGGTGGCACCTGGAAGAGGGCAAGGCCTTCTGCCTGGTCCACCGGCCGGCCGATGGGCTGGATCCGGCTGGCCGGTGACCTTACCGGCTGGCCGGTGGTCTCACACCGGCTGGCCGGTGGACTTAAACAGTCCATTTTGAATTCTTCTTGGGCCAGCTTCTGGGCACCCTATTTCCTATCATCAAAAACACTTGAAAACAAGTTAGAATACAATTAGAGTGATTGTGATCATTAAAATCCAAGAGAGAGGGGTGCAACAATGGATCGTTGTGATAAATTATCAACAGATTCAGAATGCGTTTGGTCGGTTTTGCGTTTGGTCGGTTTTGCGTATCCTGTCCATTTTAAACAGAAGACAGACAGTTAGAACGGTGTCGGTCACACCACACCTCGGATTGAGGCAGGATTGACTCGTACACGTCACATACGACCCATGGATCCTTGTGCTAAAGTGTCGACACAGTCCGAATGCCTTTGGTCGGTTTTTCCTATGTCACTTGATGATTTTCACTTAAAATGACGTCTTTTTGAAACAAAAGACCGACACTTTTTGAGTGGTGTCGGCCACACCGCGTCTCCGATTGTGGCGGGGTTGATTCGTACACGTCACATATGACCCATGGATCGTTCTCCTAAAGTTTCAACGGAAACCGAATCCGTTTGGTCGTTTTTCCGTATGTACTTAAAATGGTGTTCATTTTAAAAAAAAGAGAGCCACTTAAACTTATCCCGGCCACACCGCGACTCGGATTCATCCCGGGTTGGCTCGTACATGTCACATATGACCCATGGATTGTTGGGATAAATTATCAACAGATTCGGAATGCGTTTGGTCAGTTTTCCGTAAGCCAGTTGATGCTTTTCACTTAAAATGGCGTCCTTTTGAAACAAAAGATGGACACTTTGAGTGGTGTCGGCCACACCGCGTCTCCGGATTGAGCTGAAACCACCGTGAAACATTCTAATTATTATTCGTGATGTGTACGCGCAGACGGCACGTCAATCGGACGTGCGGTTTGCGCGGTACGGCTCAATATTAGTGTTTTAAGTGATGCGCGCGCTTCGTAAACGCGCGTGAGGGGGGTCCAAATGGGCCGAACGATGTCGGAATGGCCTGAAATCAGACGACAAATACGGGTGAGTGATTTCTGAAGTGGTCGAGCAGACGGCACGTCAATCGGACTTGTCGTGTGCCCGCGGTGACCGACAATGCAGTTATGGTGTCATAAACGGCCAGAACGGGCGTCCAAGAATGAGGGGGGTTGTCCAGGGAGTTGTCAAACACACAACCACTAAAAGACAACAACATCCATAAAAACAGACAATATATAAAAATAATTCAACTCCAATACTATACTACGAGTCTAGATAAAACCAACAACTAGAATAGATTAAACATCAAATCTCAAGTCAAAAATGTAACGGATCAATATGTCCCACATCAGCATCACCATCTCCATCATCATCATCATCATCGCCCTCGTCATCGTCCTCCTCATCGTCATCACCCTCCACAACGCCTTCCTCCTCGCCTTCGCCCTCCTCCTCGCCCTCCTCATCTCCCTCCTCTTCCGCATCAGACTGCTCGCCATCATCATCTTCAAGCTCGACATCGGCCTGACCACCACTGGAACTGCCACCTGGTGCACCATATATAGAATGTATCGATGACATGTATTCATCAATCGCTGGGCTGGCCTCTGCTGGAAGTGTTGGACGTAGAACTTCAATAAATTTCATAAATGCACTGTTTGCCCTTGCAGACTGTTCTGCCGTCTCTGTGGCCCTTTTCTCAGCCTGTTCTGCCTGTGCCCTAACTTGCTGCAGCTCGGTGGAAGCAAATCATGCAGTAGAACGTGATAATCATGAGTCTTCAAAGATTTTAGCTTCAACTCTCTTCTGTTGACCCGTTTAGATATGTTGCTTGAATAGCCATCAGGAACTCTAATAGTCTCTAATACTTCCAAAAATTGTTTTTTTTTTCAGTAGGTGTCATCACATAAGAAGCACATGGAAGTTGCCATTTATTTTCACTGATACGCACAGGATGCAATTCTGGTCTGATGCCCCAATCCACCAAGTCACGTTGAGATCGTAAATCATCTTTTGTCTTCCCCTTGACATTTAGAAGAACTGAAAGCAACATTTCACATATATTCTTTTCAATATGCATTACGTCTAAGCAAAGACGTATAAAATTGGTTGACCAATAAGGCAAATCAAAAAAGATACTCCTCTTCCTCCAATTGTAACAGGTTTATGTGGAAACATTCTTTCTCTTTCCAGATTTCATTTGACCCTTCCCGAACGAAAAACTGAAATCTTTCAATTCATTAAGCACATCAGTTCCAGACATACGCTAAGGTGGATCATCGGTCTCTATAGTATTATCAAATCTTCGACGATTCATTCTATATGGATGATCCTTTGGAAAAAATCGTCGATGTCCCATAAAACTGAAACTACAACGATGTTTCAGTCTTCTGGATCGTGTATTCTTCATACAAACTGGACATGACAGTTTCCCCTTCGTGCTCCATCCAGACATCATTGCATAAGCCGGAAAATCATTGATTGTCCACATAAGCGCAGCGCGCATCTGAAATATGTCTTTCGAACATGCATCGTATGTGCGCACACCCACATCCCAAAGAAGCTTCAACTCTTTTATTAAAGGTTGCATGTATAAATCAATATCAATGCCGGGATCAGAAGGACCAGATATGAGTATACTCATGAAAGTGAAAGATTTTTTCATACACAACCATGGGGGAAGATTATAAATGTGCATAAAAACGGGCCATGTGCTGTGCGAAGTAAGCATCTGCCCAAACGGATTAAAACCGTCGCATGAAAGACCCAGCCTCACATTACGCACGTCAGCTGCGAAATCAGGATGTCGAGCATCAAATCTCTTCCATGCAAATCCATCTGCAGGATGAACCAACTCATCATCATTCTTCTTTCTCTCGGTATCATGCCATCTCATTTTTATTGATATGTCATCAGACATAAAAAGATTCTGGAGTCTGGGGATCAATGGAAAGTGCCACATTACTTTCTGTGGAACGCGGGATGGTGGTCCATCAGATTTTGACTTCCAGCAGGACGTGCCACATTTTATACATTCATTTCGTTCAGCGGTTTCCTCCCAGAATAAACTGCAATCTTTCGGGCAAGCATGAATTTTGTTTCTTGAAAATCCAAGTTCCTCAACTAACTTCCATGCCATATAGTGGTTTGAGGGAATATCTGCATCATCTGTAAGTAAATCCTTCAAGAGGGTAAGAATGTAATCGATTGCTGTATTAGAAATCCCATACATAGTTTTCCCATGAAATAATCGGATTAAAAATTCCAGCTTTTTCATTTTATCGCATTGTCGATATACTGGAGTCGTGGCAGCATCATTCAATTTTTTCACCCTATCAATATCATCATTTTCACTAGATGCATCAGCTCTCCTCATATCGAAGTCTTCTTGAGTCGAAATCCTTTCTTTTTCATGATGACGAATAAACGGAAACCGATCATCTAACAAATTCTCCATTCCAGTCTTTTCATTTCGATCATCACCAATTTGAGATTTCGTTTTCTCCCCATTGTGATACCACAGAAAGTAGTTTGCTTGAAACACATTTTTGGTTATGTGGTAGCTGACTTCTTCACGGCTCAACCAAGGTCTACCAACACAATTGGAACATGGGCAGTGTATGCGACCACTATCTGAAGCATTGTGAAATGCAAAATCTATAAAGCTCTCCAAATTGTTTTGAAAATCGTCTGAGATCCGATCGGTTTCATACATCCAACTTCTGTCCATTCTGTAAAAAGAATTTATATAAGTCATTTTGTCATAAACAATTCAATAGGCATTAACTATAATAGAAAATACATTTAAGTAAACGATAAAGGAAGAAAATAATCAAGGTATCAACTACACATGTCAAAAAAACATACAAATGTGTTATTGAAAAAATATAAAACCAACAAGAACTTAATGTATTATATCACATAACAGCATGACTCATCCCATAACCATATTAGTAGGGTATCATGAACATGAATAAAATCAACCTTGTGCCATCCTCCTACCCTACATGACCCCAACCACATGCCACATCTTATTATAGCCTTATCACATCACACCTCACCGAAAAACACTAGGGAAATCATAGTACATCTCACCTGAAGACACATGGACAATCACATCGCATCTTGCCTAAAAACACATGGTCAATCACTTTTTAAGGAAGAGTAGGGAAGACATGGTAGCTATCCAAACATATAACCACCATCCTAGATATTAGAAAAAATACCCATAACTCAAAACCTCTGATCGTTGGTAAGTTTATCCAACTCTGGTTGGGAATGTGTAGAAATAACATAAAAATACATGATATATAGATAGCACAAAATACTCAACCTATGGGTTCACATTAACTACATAATCACACACTTCACTACTACCATAAAACACATAAACCACACCACCACCACACAAGACCCATATCATAGGAATATAATTCTACATTCAATAAGTCTATCTATGAAATTATCATAAGAATCCATGTATCAATTGGAATATAATTCTACATTCAATAAGTCTATCTATGGAATCCCTCCCTTGGATCCATGTATCACCAATGGCTTAATCAATATTCAAAGAAATGAGTCTATCCGTGGAATTCCACTGTGAATCCATTTATCACATAAAGCATATAAGTTAATAGAAACAAGATTATATACCTGACATCCTAATAGAATCCATGTATCACTATTTACTATTAATCATTTAATGAATTTCATTTCATTTAAACAATTCATTAAACATACGAAGGTCAAAAACAAAGGTATTTAATACAACTCACCTCAAAATGGCGACTCAATCAAATAAAATTCAAGCACTCACATGGGAATTTTTAATATAACACTCCTAACAAGACTATAAAGATATCACATGCATTAGTTATAATATATCTAACATGGTAACATAAAATATAAGTGTTAAAGGGGAATGCAAACCATAAAATACCCTTAATTAATTTAATTTACAATTCAATTCATAAATCGAACAATCAATTCGATTTATATAACCTTTCACAAATGACATCCCATGTTCAAAGGGTAAAATCCAAAAAGGAATTTTCAAGAAAACTCACCCTTAGGCGCCGGCAGTAGCTCCAAAATCGTCTAAACTGAAGGGAAAAATAAAAATAAGTTTCAATACTATCCAAACATTTGAATACCTTTTGAGATAAAGAAGAAGAATAACCTGAAGAAGAGCTTCAAGGTCCGGCCGGCAGTACTCCAAAATCGCCTGCTGCTGCTCCCGTTAGGGCTCTGTAACGCGAATGGGGGAGAGAACGGGCTGCTGGTGATTTAGGGAAAACCTTTGCCAACGGTTTTTTAAAACCGTTGGCATATCTCCCCCGAAACAAGGCCTATCCCAACGGTTCCATAGAACCGTTGTGAAACACTCCCAAAACAAGGTTTTTCCCAACGGTTCCTTAGAACCGTTGGGAAAAACTCCCCAAAAGAAGGCCTACCCCAACGGTTCTAAGGAACCGTTGGGAAAAACTCCTCAAAACTAGGCCTATCCCAATGGTTCCCTAGAACCGTTGGGAAAAACTCCCCAAAACCAATCTACCCCAACGGTTCTAAGAAACCGTTGGGAAAAAACTCTATTTTTATCATTTACCAACGGTTTGATAGAACCGTTGGTATGTAACCGTGGGGAAAAACCCACATTCCAGTAGTGAATATAAGGACACCACCTCTCCACTCTTACTAAAACATTTTAAGCCACATTAATTAACAAAAACATAACAAAAATTCATATTAATTATATTTGATAAATTCTTGAGGTTCTTTTATTCTTAAAATTCAATCCATAAGATTCTTTTTAGAATGATCCCAAGATCATTCTTCAATAAAGATGTAATCGCCTTAACCAAACTTTTAAATTTTACTTCTTATTCTGCCACATTCAATTATATCATATGCCTTATAAATTAATAAAATCAATTTATACAATATAATTATATGTTATTTTGTAAATTCAATAAATTTATTCATCTATTTTTTCATATACATTTGAAATTAATGTATATCTCAATATTACATGTGGACTACCACCTCAATGAAAAGATACAATTAATTTTCCATAACTGGCTCATAAGAATATTTATAATTATTTATTTAATAACTATATAAGATATTTATCTTATTATTATGATTTTATAATGGTAATTTTTTTCCATTCATTTATTTTATCAATCAAAAATGGAATCATCACTTGTGCGTACATATGGACTAATATCACCACGATGTGATGTAATTAATTTTTCATCACCATGTTATATGAATTGTTATAAAATAATATATACTTCTTAAATATTATAACTATAAAATTATTAAAATTATGTTGATTATGGAACCCTTACAATTTTACATGAAAAATAGCTTCCAAACAGAAACATACATGAAAAGTGAAGTATTTAACATCTGTAAATGACGATTTAACTAATGAATATGTAATTAATGCATGTTTAAATGTTAAAATTAGATCATATATGAAATTTTAAATGTGTATTATTCTTGTATATAATTATAATAAATTTAAATTTACTATACATGGTGTTAGAGATCTTATGAGTAAATTCAGATGCGTGTTATCGTTTTCTCATCTCATAATTATTTCTCAAAGACAAATGTCATATTCGACACATATTTTTGATGTGTGATGTATAAAATTTCAATTAATTTATTTTATTATAATTTTTAGGAATATTATGGGGATTTTGATATCAATACGATATTATCATTCATGGGGTATTGATTATGAGATTACATATGCTCTTAGTGTTCTTCAACAAAATGTGGGTTCATTGAGAAATGTTTGATGTTATGTAACTACTTATGTTTATAATCCATATATAATATCCATTTTACATGTTATATCATGTATCATTTTTTAATTAATTGTATTTAAAATTACTATTCAATGTATTTTATTTAATGTATTTCAATTAGAATGTCATCATTGTGGTAATGAATTATGTCTCAGATTTTGTTATTTTGAATATATAATAGTTTATACATATGTATTCTTTTATGCGGTGTATTTAATATCCATTTAATATTTTCATCTAATGAATATCATTATTTTAAATATATTAATAGTTATATTTTATGTTATTTCGCCTATGGGGGTTATGATTTATTAATTACCCAAGTAGTAAGAATTTTATTCTATAATCATATTATTTAACAGGATAATTCATGTGTAAATTTATGACAATGTAATTATTTGACCAATATCTCGTAAATATTTCATCATCTCATATCCATAGTTTTTTTAGATAATTAAATGTTGTAATTTAATTTTTAATCTCATTATGTATTTAACAGACTGAAAGAATTTTTTTATGAAAATAGATATTATTTGACTATTTGATTGATAAAATTTTACAACAATATCCATATATTAATTAATATTTACTCGGAATTGTTTTTTTACCCTTTTACTATAGCAGTTTAAAGACATTTTTTAAAATTTTGTATTATATATTAAATATAATCGAAATAATATTATATTATTTCTCTTAATGAGGTATTATTGAGTTTTCTTACCAAAAATATGAATGAAATCATTATTTTATTATAAATGGAATGAACAAAATTTCCCAAAATTATGATTAGTTAATGATTTTAGTCTTCAATTTCATGTTTCCATAGTTCTCTTCAATAAAAAATTCCTTAATATTTTGTAATCTTATATATCTTTAATTATTTATTTAAATATTAAAAGGATATTTTCCCTAAATATGTTCTAATGATATTTAAAATGTTCTTTCATATGTGATAAATTCATTTTATATTAATTATTATGCAATAAGTATATGATTATACTATGCCATTAGTAACATTTTTCTGTACGGTTTTTTGTTATGATGATTAAATATTTACAAAACATTTTTTCTTTTACACTTCTGAAATTATGATGTAATGATAAATGGTTACATGATCAATTAACAAAAATATAAATATATTTGATTGTTTGATATGTGGATTCATTATTTAACTCCAAATAATTTGACAATGTGAACTAATTTATGAGCTGAAAGGGTGAAGAAGAGTATATCCCAATCCCAAAATTAAGTACATGAATGGTTATCCAAATCTAAAAGTGGTTACACATGAGGTTATCCAAATACTATAGAAAGTACATGGGTTGATAGACCTATAAAAATATAGGATGAATGTCATGGTTGGTATCATTGGAAAAATATCTCTATGATTATGATAATTCAATACATTTTTTCACTATTTTATGACATTATCATATGCTTGTGATATGTTACCATAGATCTTGAATTATTATTCTCATATGATACATACCAAATAAACCAATATTTATTATCCCATGACTCTTTAGTATTATCTATGAATATTTTGGTATGGTTTTTTATTATTATGATATTCATATATAGTTATTTTTAAATTATACATAAAATTATAATTAGATGGTATTTATCATGTTTACCCTTACTAAGAATCTACTATCACCCATTCTTATTTGTTTTATTTCCATGGATATAAATATTAGGTTTCATCATGTTATAACTATGAAGGGTACCAGATGTGAATAACATAGATTGAGATGCGGTAAATTTTTATAATTTTTTTTTCATGTGTCAATGTTTCCAATTAAACATAACCTATATGTTTTTAAAATGTATCATAATGATAATTATTGAATATTAAACTAAAAGTATGTTATATTTTATTATGAAATTCTTGGGTTATATCAATTCCTTTGTAAACAATGATTAGTTATTTTTGGAAATTATGATGATAAATTTTTTGTTAAACTCCATAAAATAAAACCGTATGTAATACAAAATCTTGAGTTTTTTTAATTAAAGTAATATAATTTTCCACAAAAATATATCTATATGTAAATATTATAATGATTTTGGGGTTTTGTAACTTATCCACCATGGGTACCACATAAAATGAGATATATTGATTGTTATCTCAATCTTCACTAGTTTAAGAAGCATGTGATTAAGCCTACACACCTAGTTAAAAAACCTTGTGGATTTTAATGGTTTAATTCACATTACAATTTTGAACTATTATAAATTATTTGAAAATTTAATTACCATGGAAATAATATGATAAACATAATTTTTCATATATTGAAAATAATTTTTAACGATTTAGATATCCTTTGAATGTTTTTTCATGATTATATAATTTACCACTAAGATTTTATTTCTCATAATATAATTTTTTAATCAGTAAATGAATATATCTAGGAGGAATCAGGTAACAATGAATTAGATAAATAATAAACTATTTATCCTATTAACAAATCCAATGAAATGGGAGACAAAATAATAAACTAAATGATATACATAATTATCAAGCTCATTATATAATTTGGAATCACAATATGGGTTATTTTCTTATCAAACCTAAAAAAATTAATATTGAGTTTCATGGATTCTTATTTGATGAAGATTTTTTTTGGAATGAAGTGCATATTTCTAGATACTAATAATTTCCATAAAAATTACTCAAGGTAATGGATCAATGGAATAGAATGATTTTTTATGTGTAGAAAATAAATGACTAAATATACTAATTTATGAAGAAAAATATAATAGTAAAATGGTTGAAAATAAAGTACATCCTCAGGTAATAATTTTAGCTATTTTTCATATGTCATGGAAACATAGGAATTATCAATGTCAATTCCCAAATCCATAGATTATCGTATAAGACAAGTAAGGGCAAATTCCATGTCAATCATTGAAGTGGAAATTTATGATGTTTTTATGTGTTGAGATTCAAAAATATGTTATTTAATTGTTTTATCAATGATATTATGGTTATATGAATCATAAAACTTCAAATTATTTTTCTATAGTAGTTCTTCTTTGATATTTAGATTTATAAACTAAATGGTAATGATAAAAAACAAAAGTGATCTAGCGGTATGTTTGTAATTTTAAATAAATCATTATTGAGGGATCAATGACACCAAATTAATTCATAATGTTGAGATAATATTTTTTATATTGGATAAATAGATGGCTTATAATGATTATTAAATTTGGATATTATCTATGACATTTAAAATGATTAGTGATTTGATGATATAGTTTGTTATGTTATCATTGATGAAGTTTATTATATTTTCTTGGACTTATTAAATATCTTCAATATTCTGTGATTTTATTTGAGGAATACAAATAGTTTTAATTTTTGTGTAATATATGTTTTCGATCAGGTTTTATGATTATTAAGGTAATGAGAATATTTTTCGAGAATATATTATCTTGGTATTCTTGGTCTTGGTGTGTGACACTCTAAGATAATTTATAATTTTATGGTATTAAAGTGAGGATGAATGTGGATATTTAGTGGATTTTTTTCTAAATTTTTTGATTTTAATTAATTTATGGATATTTTATATGATTACAAAGGTAAAATAATTTTTGGAATATTTTCATTGATATTTTGGTGTTATTTTTATGGTTTTAGAGATTAATTCATTATTTCGTCATATGAATATTTATTCATATTAGGAAACCAATGATTTAAATTTTAGAATTTTCAAATATATAGATATAGTAGGAAATTATTTTAAATTTATTATGGAAATTATTTTCTATTAAAAGTTAATTTTAGTACATAATGTATGAAAAAATCATTTTTAATGTTGATTTTAGGGATTAATCTTTTATGTGGAAATAGATCGTTGCACAATGAAAAGATTAAATTGAGCATATGTAATGGTAAGAGATTAGGTATGTATATTTTGTCATGTTTTTTATTGTGTTAGTAAAATAATCCCTCTTCATGCATAAATTAATGTTGAAATCAAAATTTTATTCTTTTATAATCATTTCTAATTAATTTATGGTCTTTTACCCCTCACTAAATTATGGTTTTACATTCATTAATATTCATGTGACCATGTTCTCTATTACTCTCTATTAGTAATAAAAGGGTATTTTCGACACCACGTCTATTTTCACTTTGCATCGATGTTATCCATATATGTGATCTTGACTATGTGTTTTTTCAGGTAACCTTTATGTTTCTCACTCCTCTTATCCAAGGATGTTATATTATCCCTATGTACATTGTTGGTTTTCAATAGTGGTATTTTAATATATTGATATGTTTATGAAAGAGAGAAAATTTAGAGGCCATAATTTATTTATGTGAGGGGATGTAAAAACCAAAAAATTTAGTTTAAAAGAATTATAATAATTAGATATTGATTAACACGCAACACCGAGTAGTAAAAAAAAAGTAATACACAATAAATAAGTTTTATCGAATGTAAGCATTATAAACATTCCTTTGAATTTAAATTTATAATTATGAGTAATAAAATATATTTATAATGGTCCAAATAAATATAATTTTATTTATTAATTATTTGGATATTTAAGATAAAATTTTAATGAATTTATTTTTTCAATCATAAATACTTTTCCATCAATAAAATAATATCTCTTTATTTATATTAGATAATTTTATTATTAATTTATAAAAAAATATAATATATATTTTCAAAAAATTATATCACTTTTAAAATCATCATATAAATATTTTATTATGGTTGAAATTTGAGAATTTTTTGAAATGATTAATTATTTTATTTAATAGTGTAATAAATCTAATTTAATAGGCTACTATAATATATATTAAATATTATAAAATTTATAATTTTTTAGATTATTTTATAATTTAATTATATAATATTAATAAAATAAAATACATTTAATTTCATTTTAGTCGATGTTTCGATTTAATTTGGGAAAAAACATCATCATTCATAAAAAGTCATTTCTCTAGAAAATGTGTATTCATCACATTTTATGGATTTTTTTATAAAATTAATTGAATAAAAATCTATGAAATTAACTCCATAATATTTTTTTTAATATTTTGAATCAAATTTACAAATTTAGTAAATTTCAAAAAATTATTTTTCTCCATAATGAATAATAACATTGGTAAATATTTGTTACCTTAATAGGGATAAATCATTTAATTAAAGAAAATAATAATTGTATAAGGATTTAATAATCTATCATAAACATTCATATATTTCTATTGTATGTGTTTACTTCTAAAAAATCACCCAATATTTAATGAAATGAAAACATAGTGTCGATATTCATTGATAATGATCGTAATATTATTTTTTATAATAAATAAATTAAAAACATCAGTACCTTTAGTTAAATATCTCAAAATTTTGTTTTATATGGATAAAAACAGATTATGTTCAGTTGTAAATGAGTTTTAAAATAATTATTTAATTCTATTTCATGGTATTTTTTATATTTAGAGGTGAAATGATCACTATAACTACATACACAGTAATGATATAGTGCATGTACAAGCAATAGAAAAATCATGTAATCAATTTTAATAATAAATAAAGTAAAATTATATTAATGAGTATGGATGTTAATTTTATTGTTAAATATAATGTATTTGGGATTTTTTAGTATATTATATTCAAATTACATTACTATCATTATTTTAAAAAAATACAACTATGTGAATAGTCTTGAAAATGATTTTAATGGTATAATATGTTTAATAATATATTAGTAGATGAATTAAAATTAATAGAAATATTATTATGGGAAATTTGGATGTGATGTGTTTTATCATGTCAACCATTATCCACTTATTGGAAGCTATTTTTTATTGTAACATTCTTTTAACTATTCCTTAAACAAAATTGAAAACATTGTAACCATCAAAGGGGTTATGGATGGTTTAGAACTAATAGATAAAGGTAAAATGTCTTTTATACAAGTCTAAATATTATTGGTTAAAATTATTTACACATAAATTCATCCTATACTACAAATATATCGATTTTGTACCACACGAATATGGTAAAAAAAATTAATTTATTTTGGTATTTAATTCCACGGATCCCCCATGATCTTTAATATACGGAAACTACCTCTATATTATTACAAACACTTTATGACAAACATATATCAAAAAAAATTAAAAAATCTTCTTCAAATTGTTATACTGAATCTGTATATTTCTTTCTTGATAAAATAATATCTCTAGGGAGTTATATAGACATCCAACGAAGGTTCTTTTTTAGAAAAGGTAATCATATTTACCAAGAATTTTCATTTTACTTCTTCTTTTATGTCCTTCAATTAACAAATAAATATTAAAATATAGCAACCTAATTTTCTCCAATATATTTATTTTTTATCTGTTAATGTAATAACCACATAAATCTCCCTTTTCAATCAAATGGGAAATAAAAGTATCGCTTCTTTGTATATGTGGACTACCACCACCAAGAAGTGATAAGATTTATTTTCCATCACCACCTAAAAATATTTTTTATAATAGTGGAATATATATATATATATATATGATATTAATGTTATTATTATGGTTATATAAAGGGTAATTAATTTTCAATATCTTTTCATTCCAACTGTTGAAAAATTAAAACATCACTCGCGCAAACGTATGAATTGTTGTCTCCGTGAAGGGAATTCACTAATTTGTGATAACCACATTATATGAATATCAATAAAAATTGATATAATGTTTAAATATTATAATAATTAAATTATTACTATTATAGATAATATAGAACTATGATCTAAGAATATCGAATGGAATTTCCAAACCAAAACATACATGAAAAAATATATAGTTAACACCTGGAAGTGTAAATTTTGAAATCTTTTTTTTAATTAGTGTATAAATTTTATATTTGGATAATTTATGATATTATATATTTTTTTATAATTATGTACTATATTTATAATAAATTTATATTTAATATACATATGTTAGAGTTCTTAAAATTAAAGTCAAGAGTGAGGGAGGGGTTTCTCATCAAACATTATTTTTTATGGGACATATGAAACATTACCAAGTGGTTTTATTTTTTATTGTCTATATATAGACAATGGATTCCTATTATTATTATTTTAATTAATAATATATTCATTTAAAAATATATATATATTTGGTTTTCCCTTTTCATGAGTTATTGACTCATATATTACCAATGTTGTAATTTTTCTTTATCTCAATATTGTATCGTTGATTCAAGTGTGATGTTATGTTCTTATTTATCTTTATAAGGTTCATATAAATCATAATTCAAATTTAATATCATAGAAAATTAGTAATTCATAGTACTCAATGTTACAAAACAAATTATTTAATCTAATGAATTTTGATTTGAGTTTTTTTAAAATTTGGTAAGGTTTTATCTACTCGAATTATCTTCTTTGGGAAATATATTATACAATGGTCTTATTTTATGAGTTATATCCACTTATCCATTGGTATGTTTTCATTACTAACATTATAGTTGTGATATTTTGTGTTTCAACTTTATTTATTTCAATTGTGGGTGTTATGATTCAAATTTTACCATAGTAGTAATGGTTTGATTTTGTAATCTCATTGCTTATAAGGATTCTATAAGCTTAAATTTATATTGATGAAAATATGTTCTCTGTATATCCACAAAATTATTCACGTTTTTTAAATATGTTATTTTAGAAAATTATATTTTTTTCATTTCATTTTATACTATTTAGGTACTCAAGATACAAAAAAAATATTTTTTTAAGGAAAACCGACATTGTTTCGGTGTTCAGCCTAGACCATTTTTAATTAATGGAATTTTTTTAGAAAAATTTTAATAATATTTTTAATATTATTCTATTATTTTTTTATTTTAATTTTACCAATTTAATATAAATTTTTTTACAAAAATAAGAATGATTATTCTGATAATTTTTTAATTAGATACTTCTTAATTAGTTTCTATATTTTGGATGGACTATTTGTTCTAACAAACTCTAAATGTAAAACATTTCCAACCATCATGATAGATAAATTCATTGATGATTTATTTTAAATTTTTAGTATCATTTAAAATAAAATCATTTACGTAATATTTTTTAAAATAAATATTTTCGATAAATTATATCAAAATAAAAGTGTAATTTCCACGAGAAATGTGACAATGACATTAAAAAAATATTTACAACAACATCATTTTATGTCACTTATGATTCACCGTGCATATGATTCTTTGATATCATAATTAATTTTTTTATGGTTTTTGGTTATGATGATGAAATATTGATGAAATCCATTTTATTTTTCATTGGATAAGATATAGTGGAATGATATAATTCTTTTTGATCATGTGTAATACCTGAAAATGGATTATGATTATTTGATGGGTGGGTCAATTATTTTAATTCAATATATTTTCTAAAGATTAATGCATTAAGAGATACAATTCTAAACATGTGGTTATCCCAACCCCAAAGGAGTTTACATTGTTTAAAATGACCCATCCTTAAAACATTACCTAATCATGAGTTTTTAGAAATTAATTCACTTTATTACCTTTATAGGATCATTATATTTTATAATTATATTTATTTTAACCATATATTTTATATATAAAATACATATATTAAAATGTAGAAACCTCCCCTTAGTATCCATTTTCCAACAATATAATACATTTTAAATGAAACTCGTATAATTTTCTTGAAATATATTAATGACCTCAAAATTGAAATATTATTTATTCATACTCATCCTTAATGACTTTGGATATAATTTAAAAATTAAGGATGAGAAAAAAATTATCAGTAAGTGATATAAAAAAATGAAATCCATTAGACCAACAACAAAATTGAATACAAATAAAATATTTATTTATTGCACAAAATTATTTCAATTCATAAGATAAACCATTTATATATTGAAAAATACCTTTTTACAAATAAAACCATTAAAATCCATACAAATAACATATAAACCCCTATAAGAATCTTAGATAATAAAATATATAACACTTGTTCAAGATTGTCAAAAATAATAGTATATTATTTCAATACATCATAATGATAACCCCAATGAACTCTTTATTTCATTCCTTTGATGATATGTAAAGTTAACTAATAGAATAAGGAGAAACACCAAACTCCCTAGTGGTATATGCTATTTCGAGCACACCCGTCGTATAAGATGTATCAAGATCACTATCTAAATAAGATGATTCAATCCCTTCCACAATTATCTATAATTATCATGTACATTATCATAATAAACAAAATCATTTCTAATTTTTATCATAATACTCTTGAAAAAATCATTTAACCCCATTCGAATCATACTTTAAATTTTATCAAATAAAATATTGAGAAGTACCCCATTCTTTGGAAATCTCATTAAAATGAAAAATTATGAACATATTGTAGAAATTATTTTATTATGAAATAATCATGGAAAATTATATAGAAATATGTTAAGGAGTTAATTATCTTGATACAAGGAAATTACATTCACATTTTAAACATTAAATTAATTATTGTTTTCACACCTTTAGTGAAATAATCCGATTAGTAAATCGATAGAATTTTTTTAAACATGAAAAAAATGGAAAAGGATGTTGAAAATTAAATCTAAAATACTTAAATTTATAAAAATTATCATTACTATATTATTTAACATAACATAATCATGGATGAATATTTTATTTAATGGAATACATTAAAATAATTTTTTTAATAAAAAATGTAACATTAAATATAGTTTTCCATCATATCTTATTTAAATACCGAATAATAAAATTTTATTGTTTATTTTTTTTAATAAATTCCATTTTATTGTTAATTTAATTATCATTGTCAATTTTATTTCTTTTTTGACCATGTATTATTTATTTATTTCCATTTTTTTAGTGGACATCATGTATTTTTAGGGTGTTCGGTTAATAATCGTGAAACCGCTTCGATGTGTTGAATTTGGTCCAACGATTCATTATTCCACAGTCAAAAAATATTTATCATCACATGATTAAAATATTTATATTTTAAATACTTTTTTTTAATCCAAAAAAATTCTTTATCAAAAACGAATCACA
This sequence comes from Viscum album, assembly GCA_963277665.1. Lineage (NCBI taxonomy): Eukaryota > Viridiplantae > Streptophyta > Magnoliopsida > Santalales > Viscaceae > Viscum > Viscum album. The sequence continues at coordinate 291,490,283 of OY728148.1, read as the reverse complement.
TCGCTTCATGGATGTGGTAGTCCAACTACACTCACGAACGACGTTGTCATTTTTAAAATAATGGAATGATAATAAAATAGATGACATATTATGTTTAATTTCTTTATTTTTTTATTTAATATAATATATATTAATTATATCAATTTTAATAAAAAACATTGTGAGGTTTTTATTCAAAATGAAACACATCTCGTCATTTATTTATAAATCCATTCATACCCATGATTGATGTTTTCATTTCCCAAATAATGGAAATCAATATGAAATGGTTTTACATTTATAATAACAAAATTATTATATGTAATATACTAATTTTATTATTTCATGATCAATAAATAATATTTCAAGGAGGTGTCAGAATAAATTTACTTGAAATAATATCATTATAACCTATACATTATCATTAGGAAAACATTTATGATTACCCCATTAGCCTTTGTAGTTGGGAATTTATTTAAATTAGATACCTCTATGACGTGGATTATTAATTTTTTAGAGATATGTGGATAGGTATTTGTTAGAATAGTGTTATCTAAAAGTTTTAATAATAGATCAGTGGAGGTTCCCTTATAATATTTTTGACATGGGCACTCTTGGAATAACATAAATTATTAAATTAATATGAACTAGTTATCATGCCCTGGTGGAATAAAAATGAGATATTATTTAACTGAGAATATTATGAACTTAATTAATAAATTCTAACTAAATTCGGACATATTTATTTGATTTATTCACCTTTATCGCTTTATTGTAACCCCTCATTAACCATTTATTATAATACTATGATATCAATGTTTTTACACTACAGTATTCTAGAAAATTATTAAAAAATGTCAACAGTGGAAAAAATACAGTATATATATATATATTATAAAACCCATAAAATGAAATATTTAAAATATAATATTTTAAGAAATTTTAAAAGATTAAATAAAGAATTACATAGCATAATATACTATTAATTTCATTTATGGGAATATCTACATGGTTTTACTTTAATAAAATAAATATTATTCTGAAATTGGAATATAAGATTTGGAAACATCACTAATATGTTATAATTGTCTAAATAATACATGAAAGAAAATAATTCAACAATTTTTTATTACTTTTAATATTTTTAAATATCATTTAATAGAATTTTACATTACTCGAACATGAAATGCATTGGATATACATAAGCAGTTAATATTATTATTAGATTACTAAATATTAAAAAATAAATTTCTATGATAAATACTATTCATTAATACTTCTAATAAATATTTATAACTAAACATAACTTCTTTGAATCATTATTTAAATTATAAGAGATATTAAAAAAAGAGTAATATTTTGATTTTAATACTTACATAAAATTATATTTCGGAAATTATCAACGGAATGTGGAAAAATTAAGAAATTTTGAAAACATGAGTGCTTATGGTAGAGAATAACTTGTCCAATGAAATAAATTATAGTTTTTGGTTGATTTTAATGTATTATCAAATAGTGCTAACATTGTTCTAAAACTTTTAACCTTATAGAGGAGAAAAATATTTACACACAATTCTTATTGACAACAAATGAAATGGTAATATTTTATAAATATAAAAAACCAGATTCAAAATATGTTCTTTATTTTTCATTATAAAATTTCTATAATTTTTATAAATTATTTCAACATAAAAAACCATAAATTATGAAAATATAATTTAATAAAATGTAATTTTTACACCAAAAATGAACTTAATACAAAATATATATATATTAATTCATATGAAATTAATTATATTAATTATATTAATTATATTAAATAGATAAAAATGTTACAATTAAACACATTGTACCATATAGATTACATTATTTAATGAAAATGAATTATTGATTTTTAAAAAATTGTACATCAACTAGTCAAGTTAAAATTCATATATTTAATACAACCAGAAAATATCTTTCTAATATAATTTTGAATTACAGATTTAAAGTTTAATTTTACTTATTTAAAATTAAAATTATAAAATTTAGAGACTAATATTTTAAATAAAAACATATTATATATGAAAATTAACCTAGTATGAATGAATCTACATAATTAATTATTAACAAAATAAAATTATATTCCTAATATGGATCTAATAATTAATATTAATATAAAATTTGTTTTTCATTACCATATTTTTAACATTCTCCCATCCATTTGGAAAATTCTTCTTTTCAGTTTTATTCACTACTTAATGAAGCAATGTTATTTTCCCCTCATGAAATTTTCCAATAGCCATGTTTCTTCTTCAATTATATTACTTTTCTCTAAAACATTAACATAATGAATCAACCAATTTCCGAACTCTTTCCCTCTTTGATTTATAATCATAATACGTTTTTAAACTCTATTTACTCTCTTACAACTAATCTGTATTACGGATCAAAGAAGAGATCCATCCAGTACACACTTTCTAAATAATGAAACATTAATCTCCTCATGTACCTTGGATAAACATAACGTAGAGTCCTCTCGATAAACAAATGATCTTGGTATATTAAAAATTTAAAATTGTCATATGAAATGAATAATTATCTACCATTTTTTGCAAAATTCATTACACATTTACAAGGATACACATTATGAATAACAAGATCATATACCTCAAATGGAATTTATTTCATTTGGCTATCATCATAACTATTTCATCTACTCTGGGATTTTCTAAAATATTGTTGAATCACCCTTACATTTTAAGACATATTTTATACTGGCACTGGTCACTTAAACATTCTTTAAATACTTCATCATAACATGATATGGTTCAAACTGACATTCACTATAAAACCCTAAAAGGACTCATGGGTAAAACAGAATGAAATTTGTTATTATAATAAAATTAAACTAATGAATTGTGTTTATCCCAACTTCTATGGTAACCAATTGAATAATCTCAAAAAATGTCTTCTAAATTCTAAATTTTTTACTTCAAATGTCGAATATATTGAGAGTGAAATGTTATACTAAAATAAAATTCTGTAAAATATAACGTCTAAATTCCTTTCTAAAAATTTTAATTAATATTAGGATCACAGTCAAATACAATGGTGAGTTGGACTCGGTGTAACCTAACTATCAGTTAGAGATATAAGTGTTGAACTAAAAATATCAAATCTCAAATCATAACTACTTTTGAATATTTAGTCAATATATCTATAATACCATAAATTAAATTATCACCACATGTTTCCTTTGGAAATAGCACATCTAAATCCATGGCTATGTTTTCACAGGTCATCAATAACACTGGAAATATCTGAAGAATCCATTTTGGTAATTTTCAATTGAAATTATCTTACTGAAAAGTATAAAAACTTCTTAAACATTAAGAAACATTTCATTAGATTCTACAAACAATAATACTAGGAAATAATCTATATGTTTTATTACATATATGAATAACATAAAATGTATAGCGTGAGATTCTCTCAACAATTCATTTCTAAACCAAGAGATAGTAGGAACAATAATCCTTTTTAAATTCACAAAACACCTACCAAAAAAATGTTACATTTAGAAAACATGACCTTTTTAATCAGTTCCACCATTCCATGAAAATAATTGTTTTCCTTGTAAACTTGGTTAATTATATATGACAATGACGAATTCTCTAAAATAGTAAAAAATGAGGATGTTCTGGCATGAACAATTTCTACGCCATCAATAATTGATTGAATTACAAATTTATCATATTCCAAACATACTTTTCTTAATAATGAATTTAATTTTGTTCTCATTTTATCTGATACTTTTTTCTTTTCCTATATTCTAATGTCCCATATTTTTCATATAAATTTTTTAATTATATAGTTTTATTACAAGACTTTGAAAATTGACGACACTAGGTTTTGAGGCCCAGAGTGCCCAGAATGATTGTCGAAAAAAATGTTAAGCATTAAATAGTGATCGTGAGTAGTATTTATTTTAAAAAAGTGGAATTAAAAATAAACGGTTTATGGGAGAAGAAATATGAAGGAACTTTTGTGTTCAAAATGGAGGGTTTACCATAGGCATGAATTTGGTTTAGTCAATATAGGACTCATGTGAGAAAACGCAAAAAATGGCATAAAATTAAATAAACTTATTTTAGTTTTCAAATTTTTATAACACATAAATGATGACTCTAATAGAAAATCTGAGATAATCGTTGATCTCGTATGGGTATTATTACCTTAACTAGATCATATCTCGGGCCAGCGTTGGCCAAAAGCAGATGTTAGTTTTTGGCTGTAAATAAAATAATTAAGTAAAAGATAATTTATTGTTAAATTATTTAAATCTTAAATGGTATCTCAAATTGGATATCTGAGATTACCATTGATCTCGTGATAGAGAGTGCCCCTTATACAGAGCTTAACATCGACCGGTGCGGGTAGAGGGTGACTGTTAAAAAAATATTGAACAATTTTTAGGTACATTCAGTAAATATGCGAGTGGAGATTTTTATCTTAGAACCGGTGCATGGATAAAAAATCAGAGAGTACCATTGAATTCCCAACACCAAGATTACCTTTGGATAATACGAACATCGATCGGCAAGGGTGGGATGAAAATTTTAATTTTTTGACATTACAAAAAATATTAAAATATCCCCATGAGTTATTTTATCTCTTTTTGTGACTGTTGAATAATTTCACAGAACCGCAGAGATAATAGGTCATTAAATGGCATGACCCTTATGTTGTGTAACATCGATGTTGGTTGTTTTAATGTAATACTAAATGTGTTTTATTAATGAATTGAATTAATGTTATGCAACGTGGTTGGTTCCTCACATCTATTTAAACAATTCATTGGCATAGATCTTGTTCAAACATGAGAGGAACCTTTGACGATGTACTGGTGACAACTTCCACCAATGTATAATAGAAATTTTATTCCATAAAGGATTCGAACTGCACAATGGAGATTTCCAACAAAAATGCTTCAAACGTGGTCATGTCATCCTCATCAGCACTGTCTACCTATGTATTCGAATTTGGGGTTTATGTGCTTAATTCCTTTTTTCACGTTCTTGAATATTATGAAAACGAGGGATTAACCATCCAAAGGATTGATCCATGTTTCAATATTTAATTTGAGAGGATAATGCAGTATTTTATTATGGGAGTTTTTATGATTAAATAATATGTCCCATGTTATAACGCTAATACGGAGGGAAGAGGCAAATCCCAACAAAGCTTGGATCCTCCACCGATCTCATGATGGTGGAGTTATTCATGGGCGATTGATAAAAATGGAGGAAATGAAAAACATTGGGCTGCGTGGTGTAGGCGTCATCTCAGGAGGCCCGTAGGAGTAGACGGGAAAATAATCATCCAATCGGATCTTTGTCGGTCGCCCGTGAAATTATCACGGGCACGGAGGCCGGCTACCGTAGGCCGCGAAAAGGGGGTGGTGCCCGAAGGCTCCATGGTATATAAAGGGGCAGATGACCTTTTCTTTCCATGTCATAGCTGGGTGGTGTGCCGTAGAAGATAACCAAGGCATCGATCAATGAGGAAGGTTGGGTCATTGATCCCCTATGGAAGGCGGAACCATGGTTTGCAGGTTCTGCAGGTGACCGGTCTAGTTGGACCATACAGGTGGTGCAGCAGCTATTGGTGTGTCTACATTTATACCAAATAGTGGTATATCCATTCAGGAGGGAGAAGGCACTTGCACCTGGCTAGTGGGGTGGGTTGTTTTGTGCCCCGGTGGGCCACGCCCAACCAGGTTGGCCAAGTCGGATGTTCTCAATGTGAACTAGAACACTTTTTTGTCCAGTTATGCTTAAATTGGAATATCTCTTAAACCAAACATCTATTTGATTAACCATCTACAATTTTATAACCCATATGATGAGGTTGTCCTTATGAGATACTCCACATGAGTTTTGGAGAATGTTATTGTACGGCTAGGTTGGATCGGATCTGAATCCAACCAGGCACTCAACAATAAAATTCTTATAACATATAGATCAGGCGTTAGGTTTACCTGCCGTCTATTTCATTGTAACCATTATGAAATTGTGGTTAATTGATTTCCTTCCTCATTAGACTAATTTTAGATGAAATATGACAGATGTCTTGATGAGTGGATCTTCCTAGAATCAAGCGTGTTTTGTGTGGGAATCCGGTGGCTGTTTGTGATGTGAAGAATGAATAGTGATCTTCTGTGAATCATCACATAGTGATCCATTGTGGGTCAGCACCAATAGATCATGTGTGGGTCAGCACCTAGAGATGTTGTGTGGGTTTGCACCCAGCGATCTTGTGTGGGTTCGCACCTAACTATCATGTGTGGTTCAGCACTGAGCTATCCTGTGTGGGCCATCACCGAGAAATCTTTTGTGGGTTAGCACCCAGCGATCCTATGTGGGTCATCACCAAAGGATCCTGTGTGGGTCAGCAATGAGTGATCCTATGTGTGTAAACCGCAAATCCTCTTAATATAATTAGATGATCTAGCACTACAACTAACCATATATACTTATGTACTAAAGTTATACCTAGTGTGATCTGTCTGTTTCCTTGTGCTTAGTGATTCAGATCATGCTTTTTGGTTTTTCATTTATGTAATTCAGATAGACCTTCAAGGGTATCGGGGTCCCTACTGATTATTGTTATACTAACCCTGGCATTGGTTTCATCTGTACCATGTTCTATCTTGTGTGTACGATTGATATCATGAATGTGTCTTGTGAAGTTAGGGCTAGATAGTGCTTGGAGGTGATTGAAAAATGGTACACGGAGGTTATCTTTTGACATGGAGATACGCACTGACGAGTTGTACCTATCCTTTAGGTAGGATCCTTGACGGACGACCACCATGGATTTTTTCCTTTTTTCTATACTTTTATTTTCAGGTGGGATTGTATTCTGGACATTTACTTTCCATACTTACTTTTACACTCAGTGGAGGTTTTTAGTTGTGGTTGTACCACTCTTCTTCATATGTGTTTTATTATGCACAGTGTGCACAATCTCTGTGAGTACTGGTTTTAAGGGAATGCCTTTCAATTTTAGGTATAGGATTTTACGGTTCTAGTCACCAAACCCTGGCCTATGGAAGGTGGGTTTGGTGTAGTCACTGCACAGACCATGGGGGATGGGTTGTGAAAAAGTGGCATGAGAGGCAGTCAGTTCTACAAGAATAACTAAGAGTCTATTTTTTTAATGGAGAAATATTGTTAATTATCTTGAGGTTGGATTTTAGTCTAGGGAGTCCATTGTTGGTGTGGTGGCCGACGTATCCATACACAAGGACCCATAATTCTATTTTCCAAAATGGTACACAAAAACACTGATTACGTGTGTTTTGTGAAATGTTTATCTTTTGATCTTATTTGATTCAGCTCACTAGGTATATATTTTTTACTATGGTTTATCCTGATTCCTTTTCCAGAAGCCTCTATGTAGACATCCAACTAGGATTCTAATGTGTTACCCTAAGGATAGTTCATAGTGTTATGAGGATTCATTACAAGGACTGTTTCCTGAGATGGTAACTTCAGGGGATGTCCCATCAATACCACTACACATTGGTCAGTAGTTTCTATCGGTGAAAAAGGTAGAAGAAACATATAGGCTCAGTAACATACATGAGTTTTAGTGATAGATACCCCTCAGGTTCTGAGGCGAGCCTGAATCATAGGCAGCTAAGGAATGGATTGAGGTGGTGATCAAGTTTCCATCTAGCAAGGTCACCATTATATTAGGTGGTTTCCCTTGTAGTGAGAATTTTATGTGGCTTTGTAGGCTAATGACAGGATTTAGATTAACCCTGTCTTACAATAAAGAGAAATTTTCCTTGGACAGATCTTGAGAACCTTCCATAAAGAAGGTGTTCTCTTTCCATGAAATGCTAAGTGGGTTTTCATTCCCAAGATCTTCTACAAATTTGATAGGATGACATGTCTTTAATTGAGTATTCATTGAGGTGTACTGAACATTTTAGGTACATGATTAATACGATATTCCAGTTCTTCAGGGCTCGGACCTCCAAGTAAGATGTGTTTAGGTATATCCAATCCACACTATTCCTCCATGTAATCCTACTTGTGTTAGGGTTCTATAGAGAAACATTGTGGTTGAATTATCATTGTATGAGTATATTCATCTAGTGAATGTTTGCAGTTAGAATGAAGGAAACTAATGTCATTCTCTCAAACATAGATGTGTAAAATGATTCGGGAAGAGTAAGTTATAGGGATAGATGAAACTGCAGGGAAACCAACATTTAGGGGTATCTAGGAGAGCAGCAAGAGGTGGTGTACATTTCTGACATGTTATAACCAACACACCAATGTTGTCTCTACCAGGCTTAGAGAGTTGAAAGGGAAGGGAAGTGAGTAGCTGCCTGCTGTCAAGGATTGTAACCCAAGGGTTCCTTGAATGATTTGAGGTACGATTTTTTTCTACTAACAACAGCTGTAATTAATTTAAATAGGTATTAATAATTCATTGTTTTTCACGAATATTGTCCAAGACCTAGATTTTCCTATTAAACTACTTACTTGACCATTATGTTTTCAGATAAATATGAGAGGTGAATCGAAAATCACACTTATGTCAATAGTGTGATATGACCATTGAGGTGAGAGTTTTGGTTGGAATATCTTGGTGTTAGTGTTGAGGCCTTCTGATGTTAATTTCGGTATGGACTGGTCTTCCATAGTTTAAACTCAGATTAAAAATCTTATGAAAAAAGTATGTGGTATATCTACAGCATTGGAAAGAGTTTTTCATTGTTCATTGAAAATAGTAACCATTGAAGAACAGGATAAACTCACGCATAGGAGGGTGCAACCAATCACTCTTGAGCCGACCAACGATAACCTTGTGGTAGCAGGATTTTTGAATTTTTAGTTCCCAACAGTTGAGGTTGAGTGCGGGAAAATCCTTTCTATATATGTTTCCAGGATTACCTCCCCACAGGGAGAGGGACTTCTGCATTTCCTTCTACTGAGGGATTACACTGATATCTACAACTACATATTGGATGGCTCCCACAGATCTCTGGGAGTTTAGAGTATAGTTGGGAGACATGTAGAGGAAGGCATTATTAAGTCCCGGTGTTTGAGGTTATTTGTGGGTTACTAGCACTTTAACCAAGTAGTTGTGTAGATTGATTACCCACTACCAGAGGGTCAATGGCACACAAACCATTTAAAAGGGGAATCTTTTGTGGTGGATGGAATGGTTCTCATAAGATTTTTAACAATTGGGACAACAATGATGGTTGGAGTTCCACCAGGACTATGAATTCAAGATATTTTATACTCTTGGGAAGGGGGAAGTGGTGGTAGATTCGCTCAGAAGTAGGTTTGGTCTGTAGTTTCTTAGTGAGGAGATAGATCAGCTTACCACATTGCAGATATCCTTCGTGGATAGTGACGAAGCATCGTACATCCTGTCTATGACTATCACTCCCCTACTCCTTAAATGAGTTCGGAAGGTAGTGCTTGGGGACGCAGATTGCAAGACCCAACGTGCTCATATATTTTCAAGATAGGATCCTAAATGATTTTCTAAATGTGGGGAGAACATAATCCTTTCTAGTGGACGCACCACGGTACACGTGATGTTATTAGAGGAGGTGATTGAGGGAGTTCTACACATCCACTTTAGAAACTTATACAGGATTGGAAAATATGTAACATGACCTTTAGCATCAATACTAGTTCCCAAGGATGTTGAAATTGATAAAAGAGGTCATATCATGATGACACACTTTTCATCAAGTGAAATTTGCGCATCATGTGTTATCACCCTTGATCACATCTTTTTAGCCCCAGACTGATGGTCAGACAGAGTGGACCATAAAAAACTTGGAGAACATGCTTCATACTTCTATCATGTATTTTTTAATAGTTGGGAGGATCAACTATCATAGGTGGAATTCTCATAAAACAATAGGTATCACTCCACCCTCAGCATGGCACCATTTGAGGCCTTGTACGAGAGACTGTGTATATCACCTATACACTAGACTGACCTAGGGGAGTCAACACTTATGGGTCCAGAGTTGTTATGGGATACCACTAAGAAGGTGTAGATCATCCAAGAGAATATTAATATTTCCCCAAGCAAATAGAAGTCTTATGATGATAGGATATGGAGACCCTTAGACTTCGAGGTGGGGGATCATGTCATTCTATGGGTCTCACTCCGATAAGGAATACGAAAATTCGGCCTTGGTAGCAAGCTATCTCTAAGGTTCATCAGATTAGTTAATATTTTTAGAAGTGTTTTTTAGGTGTAGTACTACCTAGATCTTCCCCAAAAGATGCACCAATTTCATAATGTTTACCATTTGTCGCAATTAAGGAGATGCGTGCATGATCCATCACATGTTATCGACTAGGGAGAGTTGGACAGTGATGATAGGGAAACTTTTTCTGAGTTCCTAGTGGAGAAAGAGAATCGACAAGTGGGAGTCATTTATGGATGGTCAATCCCTTTGGTGTGAGTTCTTTGGAAGCATAGGAACCGTTAGGAGAGCACATGAGAGTGGGAGGCTCATATTAATGCTTAGTACCCACATTTGATTGATTTGTATTTGTTTCTCATTTCAAGGAGGTAAATACCTAAGGTGGAGTGAATGTAAGGTCCTGGATTTTAGTATTTTTTATTAATTATGTACGACTATTATGAGACTCCAAAAATTGATGGAATGTTGTTACATGTCCAAGAGTACCAGGAATGATCCATTGAAAAAAAATTCGTTTTAAATAGCGTAGGTGAGTATTTTTTAGAAATAGTGGAATAACTATTAAACAGGTTACTAGATCCACAATATGAGGTAAATTTTGTGTTCCATATGGTGGGTTTACCATATGTGAGAAAAATGTGTAGTCAGTGCATACCACCAGTGAGAAAACCATAAAATGGAATAACCGTAAATAAAATAATTAAATAAAATTATTTTATTTTTTAGATTCTTATAACTCATAAATTTTGACTCAGATTGAAAATTCAAGACCACCATTGAGATCATGATTTTATTATTACCATAGGCAGATTCTATCCTTGGCTTGTGCAGGGCTATAGTGTAATTTAGATTTTGTCCATAAATAAAATGATTTTGTAGCAATTATTTTATTGTTAAATTCCTTAACTCTTAAACGGTAACTCGGATTGGAAATTTAAGATATGGTTGAGCTCATGAGGCAGTGTTCCATATAGGCAGATCCTAACCTCGACTGACATGGGTCAAGGGTGACTGTTAATTATTTTTTGAACATTGTTTATTATAGATTAAGTAAACATGCCGACAACAATTTCTATCATTTGAACTGCTGCTCCGATTAAAAATCCAAGATCATCATTTGAACTATTGGTTGGTTTAATATAACACAAAATTTGGTTCATTAATGAACCGCATTAATGTTATACAATGTGGTTGGTTGCTCACATCTATTTCAACAATGTTTGGGATTGGTTCTTGTGCACTCACAAGAGGAGCCTCTAATGAAGTGATAGCGATAAATTCCTCCAAAGTATAATAGAGCTTTGAATCCTTAGAAGAATTGAACCGATTAGTGACTAACACCAACAAAAAAAATTCGAATGCAGTCACGTCTTCCTCATCCACACCATCAAGCAATGTATTTGAGGTACGGTTTATGTGTTTAATTTATTTTTTATGTTATTGATTATTATGAAAAAAATGGATCAACCGACAAATAGGTGGATCAGCGTTTCATTCTATAATACGGGAGGATAATGTGGGGGTTTTAGTATAAATTTTTAATTAAATAATCCCTCCCATTTTATAATGCTACTGAGGAGGGTACAAGATGATCCAAACATGGCCCGAACCCTCCATCGATCTCGGGTTGGATGCATTCTTTCTAGGTGACTAAAAAATAAGGCGATAAGGAGGAACTTTGGGTCGTACAGTGTAAGGCCCATCCCAGGAGGACCATAGGTCCAGACAAGAAAGGAATCAGACGACGGGATATTCAATGGTTGCACATGGAAGCATCTCTGGTGCGACGGCTAGATTCCAATGCCCGTGAGAAGGTGGTGGCACCCGAAGATGTCTTGGCGGACAAAGGGGCGGCCATCCATTGTTGGCTGAATGAGAGCAGGGTGGCACACTGCATATGAAGGCAGTAGCATCGAGCCACAGAGGAAATCATCTACTTCGAGATGCGGAAGAATCCAATGGCTTCAATCCAGAGCAGTGAGCAGGCTCGTGGTCTACGCATTCCGCATGTGACCGGTCCAGCTAGATAGGTCATGTGGTGTGACACCAAGTGGAACTTCTACATTGAAAGTAAAAGGACATATGTCCATTTGGGAGGGGAGCAGACCCTCCTGCCTGACCAGTGGTCAAGGCCATTCCGCAGCCTAGTGGGCCATGACTAACTAGGTGGGTCTTCTTGAACCCATGGCACAGCAGCCCAGACCCAGAGTGTCGGGTCTGGCTGTTCTGACAAGATCGGACCAGACATGGACCCTTTTCGGCCCAATTACATTAAAATGGGAATATCTCCTATTGAAGAATTCCGTTTGATGAACCATTTGTGGTACTGAAACCCTTAGGAAGAGGAGAGCATTGTTAGATACTCCACTTGTGTTTTGGAAAAAGTTTGTTTATGTTCAGTTAGGATCAAATTACAATCCAATCGGGCCCTCAACACTAAAATGAATATAACATACAGTATGGGAGTCCAGTTGACACATCATCTATTACGTTGGAACCCTAATGACATGGAGTTTAATTTTTTTACTTCTTATTGGGAGTTCGTGCTGCTTGTAATATGATGGATGTCTTAAGGAGAGGATCCTCCAAAAATCCAGCGTGCTTTGTACGAGAATCCATTGGATGGCTATGACATGAATAATGAATTGAGATCCAATGTGGGTCAGCACCGTGACATCCTATGAGGGTTAGTACCAAGAGATCCTGTGTTGGTCAGCACCTAGTGATCCTGTGTGGGTCAGCACTGAGTGACCCTGTGGGGGTCAGCACCTAGAAATCCAATGTGGGTCAGCACCTAGAGATCGTGTGTGGGTTAGCACCGAGCAATACTGTGTGGGTCCGCACCTAGAGATACTATGGGGGTCAGCTCCAAGCTATCTTGTGTGGGTTAGAAGAAGAGCCTCTTAACATGATAGGATGATCTAGCTTTAAGAATAATCATCTATACTTTTGTACTTATGTTATACCTGGTGTGATATATCTTTTTCCTTTTTCGTTGTGATTCATATAATGTATGTGGTTTTTCCTTTTTGGAATTTTGAGAGACCATCGAGGGTCTCAGGGGTCCTTTATAAGTACTGTTATACACACTTCTGCATGGGATTCACCTGCACCCTATTTTGAATTGTGCTGATGATGGAAAACTTGACTGAGCCTTGAAGAGCTAGGGCTAGATGATGCTCAATGGTGATTGACAAAATTGTGTGCAGAGATGACTGGTTGACTTGGAGAGCCGTAGTGACAAGTTGTACATACCCTTCAGGTTGGATCCATGGTGGAGGAACTTAGATGCTGGTTTTCCCTTTTGTTGTACTTCTATTTAAGATGGGATGATATTTTGGCCCATTTACATTCAGTACATACATGTACACTTAGTGGTGGTTTTTAGTTGAGGTTGTAATATTCTTCTTCCATTGTCTTTTTGTTTTTCTGCAGTGTACCTTTTCTATTTGTGTATAGGATATGAGGCAATTCTTTCCCATTTTAAGGATATGCCTTTCCTGTGCTAGTCGCCAACCCCTTGCCTATAGAAAGCAGGATTGTGGTAGTCACTACATGGGACCTGGGGGACGGGTCGTGACATATATTGAAATGAATCATGAAATCCTAATATATTTTTTATTCATTTTGTCTTTTCCATTTCATAATCAACTATATTTATTTTATTATATACATGAAACTTTAATGATTAGTGTAAAATTCAAAATTTAATCCCTGAAATAATATATCATTATTTTTATTGTTAAAACCTCAATATAGTGTTTTGAGTCATAAGATTGGTAATTTAACCCATGAGGGTTCAGTTAATGTGAATCATATCTAATCGATGAATGATTCTACATCGTAACAAAACAAGGACCCTTTAAGGAAGTTTCGTTGAAGATGAAAAATTCACCATTTCTAGAAGTTAATTCTAAAACAAAATAATTCACCAATATTCTTTTAAGTTCCTCATAATATTTAGGATGACCACTCATTCAGATTACATTAAATGTATTTTGAGTTAACTTAGTTAGTGGGGTATATAACTATGAAATGTTTTCAGTATACCACTAGTTGCAATCCACTAATACATAAAAAAAATGAATCTATATGAAATTTATAGGTAATATGCATTCCATAAACTAATTCGTTTTAGTATTCTCAACAATTATTATATATTTCTAAATAATATAATCGAGTAATGAAATACACTCTTACTAATATTCAAATTTACTAAATTTTCCACATAAATTATTTTCATTAAAGGCTTTAAAAAGAACCCAAATGTATATCTATTGATCCTCATGAATTTTAGTTTATAAAAATATTTTTTATAAAAAACAACACAAATTTATAATTATATTTAAAAAAATACTATTCATAATATCCCTGAATTTAGTTTTTGTATTAGACAAATAAAATGGATTAACTAAAAACTCAATGTTCCCATATCTAGTTTAACTGAACTTATTTAGAATATAATCCCCATTCACCATCAACTAATGGTACCCTGACATAATACCAATCCTTGAAAAATGCTACCCCTTATAGAGCTAATAAAAAACATTGACATGAGGAATCCATTAATTTATCTTAATAATGATTTTATTAATGGATATATAATTAGTTAATAGACTTAATGATCCATATTTATTTTTAAAAACATATATATGATAACCACATTGTTTTGTAATCAGATTATGAATTATTTATCATGAATATCATCCAAATTCTTTTTCAATTCCTATAGTTATATATGATCTATTGAAAAAGGGGGATTTAAAATTGAATCAACAAAAGACAAGAATTAAATAGTAAATTTTGTATCATTGTCTTGAATAGCCCTGGGGAAATAATTATGAAATATATATATATATATATATATATTCATTCACAACAAACAAATTACTAATCCAAAAAAATTTCATTATTAACATGTTCTAGGTGACATTCAATTTCTTCTATAATCAATTTCACATCATCTTGATGTGTTATAAAAGGTATAAAATCATTGAATTTAACTTTGTTAGACCCAAAATATCTCATGGAAATATAAAATAATTTCCAATCCATACACAAAATGTTATCAAACTCTACAATTGGTATAGTAAAAATATTTACAAGAATAACCATCCCACTGATAATAATAAAAAGATTCAGGTAAATATTTTTATCTTTATAACATTCAAACAGATATTTCACCAAAGGTTTTATATTATTTTCATGAGACTATAATTCAATGATACCTGATGTTTATTAAAATTGTATTAATGGTATGATCCTGATTAATACAAGTCAATAATATAATTCAAATAAATCGGTAACCTGTTTTTCACCACTTAAATTGAAAACCCACATCAACCATAGAAGAAGAAAATGATTTTTCAACAGATTTTTTATTTTAATGCAAATAATTTCTCTCATTGGTATGTACATTTTAAAACCCATAAATACAATTAAATAATTACATATAATTGAAACCACTCACCATTTTATAGCTATGTGATACTACCTTCATGTATTTATTCTTACAAATTTCTTTTTAACGATGAACCATATAACCAAACATACCAAATTGGTAACACATTCTATACAATAAAAAATATTAACAAACATTATTTTACCAAAATTGGAACAGATTGTGGCATACCTATCTATTTATTATTTTACTTATTCTAATTTAAATTCCACCATTACATTTTATTACTCATGTCATTATAAAGAACGTAATTTTTTTTGAAAAATACTTCTTTTTCCATAGATCATTGAAAATATTTTTCATACTATTTATATTATTTTGAGGGAATATATCATTAAAAATAAGGTTTCAATCATGAAAAAAATATCAATTATAATATCATGGTCTTGAATATAATTTTTCATATACTTGACCTATTTTTAAATTTTTTCTTCATACATAGATACTTAATCCTCTTCTATTTTCCTCATTTCAAATAATTTCTTCTACATTTAGAGTTAAACATCCTTAGAGACATTTTTCTACATTAAAGGATTCCAAAATGTATCTCATTCCATGGTTTTAAGATCTACTCTATATCTCCCTATAATTGTTAACTTATGGCCACCATCGATCAAAATAACCTTCAAAATGAGAAATGGAATGACTTAAATTTTTTATGATTTAAAAATCCCATGACCCATGAAACATTTTCTAAATTATTTATTCATCGTATAAATAAATTATCATTAGTAGTTCCATGAAAATCTAATGGCTTCTATTTCCCAAAATGAGCATCTATCAACATGTTACTATTTCAATATTCTCTCTACCATGGATGAAACCACCATTTATAGACTATATCAATTGATCCATATTTTCAACATACTACTTAGTTCCAATTTAAAATAATATAGGCTACTCATTTTGAAGGATTTTATTTTATTGATACATTATTACATACACATACCAATTTTCTCTATATTAAACTATTCCAAACACACATAAATTACATGAAGAAAATATGGTAATCTAAAAATGATATATCATATCACAATACCTTAAGATATATTATATCAAGGATATTCTACTAATATTATTTTAACTTCTAAAAATATTCAAAAATTTAGTTTATTAAAAACTATAATGAGCCAACATAAAAAAAATATAATATTAATTTTTATAGATATTAATTCACATAATAATATTTAATGTGTCTTCATGGGTAATAGTTATAAATAAATGGGGAATAATAATTAAAATAAAATGATTTATAAAAATGTGAAAAAATAAAATTAGAATCCAATATTCCCACAATAATATTTTTTTAAATGAAATACAATTTATTTTCATGAAAAATACTCATACCATTCATATTGAATTCATCTAAGTTACTAGTCATCCTTAAACCCTATGAATAACATTTAAAATCATGGGGCCCATGAGTGTATAGACAGGATGTGTTCTGAGTCCCAGGGTTTTGCGAGTGGGATGCGGTGTGGTATTTAGAAGGGATGGAAACATCAGGATGTACGACATTTGGATAGAGTGGAATATTATATGGAATGTTGTGAAGGATACCCTATCATTTATCTTCATGATATCATATTATATTATTTAGATTATGTTACATAGTGAATGTAACACCCGATGATTTTGTGATTTATTTTTCCAAAATATTCTTTACTATTGATATTTTTCATTTCATGATATACTAGATATAGTGAAATATATATCTATACTCATATATTAAAACAATAAGCTAATAATTCTTCTTACATGATTCTAACATGGAATGTGCTACAAATAATACCGACTTGGTTTTCATTATATGAAATACTGACATAGCTAGCACCACCTGAATCAACATCTTGGCGTACATCACACACAACATCATGTTTGTGTGAAGAATCATTTTATTGTTATTTTTAAATGATATAAGTATAACCTAACCAGTATAGAAATTGATATGAATATTAATTAATAATTTTCAAACGTTTTTATAATAGTTCTATTCAAATAAAACATATTTATAATGAAATATATAATTTTTGGTAAATTCTATTTTACCATTTTCTTGAATGAACCGCTTTTTAAAATAAAATTAATTTTATAAAAATTTATATATTTAATATTAAAATATATACATATCATTTTAATATATATTGTCTAAATTATGTTATGGTAAATGTTTTTTATTCTTCTGAGGAAGTTTTTTTTCATGAATAGTGAATAATACTGCGCATTAGTTAAAAAAATAAATTTAGTTTAAATAATTATAAAATTTAAATAATATGATAAATATTTTTGAGGCCAAATTAAATAACATATAAATATATTAATACAATTTATGTCATTATAATCAATTTCACTTTGTAATTGAATATAAAAACTTATTTATCTTTTGAACTTATATCTACAATAAAAACCACAAATTTCATCCCATCTGTGATATTATGATTAATCTAAATTTTTCTTTTTATATGAATCAAACATAAAAAACAAACATAAAACATTGTAACAAGTAAAATAATAAAATTCAAATAATATCAACTTACTTTTTGACATAAATAATTCAAAAAAGTGATTAAAATTAATCAAAGCAACTAAGGTCAAATTATGCTTAGTTACAGACTAAAAATTAATCTACAAGGGATAAATGACATATACCCTTGTTAAAAACCCATTTTCATGAAATATTTCGATCATAAACCTTAAATTATCAATTTATTTTAGGACTTTTTGTGGGTAAGAACTTCTTTACTCTTAACTTGTAATCAAAAATGACAAGTTATTCATTTTCCTTCCCTCTAAAATGCCACCAACTATCCCACAACCTCATATATCTAAAACCTATAATAATTATCCAATATCAACTCAATACACATCCCAGGATCCTTAAATTACTCATATAAACCTTAATTGGGTAGAAGGTAATCCAAGGATTCCTTTTGGCAGAAACAAAAAGGATTTACCTGATTAATAGGTAACATCTTCTCTCAATTCATGTATTTAATTTTATTTCACCACCCCATAAAAAAATTTAAATGATTGTAAGAAAACAATATTATTATCAATGTAATAGTATTTTTATGATCATATTTCAATGTACACATACAAAAATATCCATAAAATTTATAATGAACATTCTGTTTAAGTATACTGCATAAAGCAATGTCATCGAATGATGATTATTCAATTTCCCTTACCATCTATCATGGTATAAATTATGATATAACATATTTTTATATTTTTATATATTATATTTATTTTCTTAATCCTTCTTTATAATTTTTACAATACATATATGTTTATGTTCTACATGGAGTATATCAGATAATATTTTTTGAGGTTGTGTAGACAACCACCCCCTCAAAGTGATGTGGTCCCATCACACACTTCATAGAATATATTAAAGAAGAATTTAGTGAATATATATGATATAATAAAACTACATATACAATGATATACATATATATACCTACATTTTACTTTCTTTCCCTTCATATGACAAGTAAATATAAATAACGTCCATGCATACATACGAACAACCATCTCCCTGAAAGGTGTATTATATTCCAGAAATATATATTTTATTGATTATTATAATAAAAATATAATGTATAAAAATTATATTTATATAATGTTTTTCATTCTTCAATCATTATATAATTATAAGCACCATCAATATAACAAATTAAGAAATATTCCATAAATAAATAGAATATTATTCAAAGTGAAAGCTTAACATAAAATATAAAAAAAATAGTTAATATAATGTTATAACAAAAATACATATAGTTTTATATATAATAATATCATTTTTTGATATATTTATAAAATATTTATATGTATTATATATATGTTATGGAATTTTACAAAAAGAGGCATGACACAATGTAAGATGATTTCATCTCATTTTTTATAGTCATGAGAAACATGAAATGTCTGCCACTCTTTCCATTTATGTATTGTTCATAGATCCCAGGATTATATTATATTTAGTTTGTAAATTAATTTATTGGTATTCACATATCCATTTTATGATATTTCTTTTAGGGGGATTCAATGTCAAAAGACACAAACTGGGTTAAATAGTTTTGTCTCAATTTAAATTCTTTCATACTCATGTTTTTTTCACCTAAATTCTTCTTTGAGGTGTATATAAATCCATTTTACATGTTATATCATTAATTTCATTATTATAATTATATTTTATGTTTCAGATAATTTAATTTTTTTTACATGGATTTTATGATGCCATGTAACAATGTTATATGATTTTATTGAGACGGTCTCTTAACTTTTCAATATTGTTCCTGTTTACACTTCCTTTTATAATATATTATGATCTATATCCAAATAAAATTATGGAAATTTATTCTCCTATAGTTATTAATCATTTATTCATATATTGGAACAATTTATTCAACTCTTTTATACATAATATAGTTATGAAATGGTTTTTTTGAAAGCACGACTTTACCCACTCTTTGGTTATAAATTTGTGTTCCATTAAAGATATGTTTTCTAAAAATGTTTTTCTGAAATATTTTACTAATCTCATATGATAAAAAAATGATTTTTTTACCCCTTTGTTCCTTTAAAATGTTTTTTAATTAATCCTCTTGTTTCTATAAAATAAATTTGTTTTTTAAACATTTAATGATAAAAATGATAATTCATTTTACCTATTACGACATGTAAAGATTTAACTACAATCATTTATATGAACATACTATTCATATTTAAAGGGATAACGGTTTTAAAAAAACTTTTCATTCTTGTTTTATAATTTTTCATGTAAAATGGGTTTCAAAATATTTACAAGATATATTCGTAAGTTTCCAATCTATTTTCATATTAAATTTGGATAAATATTTTAATATTTATTTATATTTTATCATTTTATTTTCAATGAAATGGTTTTCATAATGTTTCAAATATTTATTTATATGTTTTTAATGTATTTTCAACGAAATTGTTTTCAAAACTTTTCTAATATTTATTTATTATATTTCAATGTATTTAAAAATAAATTGTTTTCAATTCTTTTTCATGATTCATTTATAATTGTACAATGTATTTTTAATAAAATTGGATTAAAAATGATTTCATGATTCATTTATTAGATTTCAATGTTTATTCAATGAAAATTGTGTGATCATTTTTTGTAAATTCTTTTATAAAATTTCAAGAAAAAATTATTTCAAATTGATTTCATATCGTCATTATAAGGATTCAAGGTATTTTTTATGAAAAATATTTTTAAATTGTTTTTTTCATGAAAAATCCTTTTCAAACGTGAAAAGATATTTTCCTCAGAAAATATTTTTGTAATATATTTCAGATTTAGTTCCATCTAAGATGACAACTATTTATTTAACTCATACCCTTCAAGGAAATGATCTAATGGTTCCAATCATATTAATTATATGAATGGGTTATGCTTAATTTTATGGCCTCTATCAACCTTGTTTCTCTTCCACATCTTGAATATTTATGAAACCTATTTCTATTTTGTGGGTTATTTGTTTATAAAATCTACTTCTCTTTCAGGGGTTATATGTTTATGAAATTGGTTTCAAATTCATGGGTTATAAGTTGATGAAATATATTTCACTTTCACATGTTATATGTTTATGAAATCAATTTCTATTTCATAAGTTATTCTTTAGATGAAATGGTTATGAATCTTATATTTTTTTATGTTATGATATGATTACATGCATATGATACCCATTTCATTGCATGGGTTACGATATGATTATTTATGATTTTTTGGCACATGTATCTATGATTCCACTATGATATTGGAAAGAACAATATCACCCTCCAATTCATTGTGTAAATATTTATATCTCATAAAATTGACATGGAAGGAATGAGAAATGAACTCGGTTCAGTAATATAGTTCTATTATAGAAAATGAACATTGTTTAGTAATATAGGTCTGCAACGAGGGCTGAAATCAATTTAGTAATACGAGGATGGGATAAGGGGTGAACTCATTTTTGTAATATCGGGACGTATCAGGATGTGAACATGGTTCGGTGAAGGAATTTTTACACAAATATGGTCTTGGAAGTAATTACATGACTACTATAAGAATCATATTTTATTTTTACGTGTCTTCCACAATCCAATGTTTTGTCCGTATATTATGATATCATGGGTTATGTTATTTATTTCATTATGACTCATGCCATATGAACTACCAATCAATATACCATGATTTATGTATATGATCCTTGATATGTAGATTATGATCTTTAAATTTCATGATCATGTTATCATACCCTTATGATCATTATTATGCCTATATATCACTTTTGTTTACCCTTAATGATCATTTAAGAACACCCATTTGTTATACTTCATTTTCTCAGGTGATGAAGAATGATTTTAGGTAGAAGTAAAAAATGGGGAGATCTTTATAGGAGTTGTTGAAGATATTTCACCCGGATATAATATTTTGTTTACATGTTTCCAAATACACTAAACTATTACTATCCTCCTAAATGTATTATTTTAATTTTGTGAATATTTTACTAAAATGTAATAAAATCACAAATTATTAATTCTAGGTTTCTATAGATGGTATCAAAGATAAGGATTAGTCAATCAATGGAATCTAAGATCAAAAACATTATTGATATCCATATATATATCTATGGATATGACTTTCAATGACTCTAAGTATAATTATATGGATAAGTAAACATTAAGGAAAACATCCTAGAGTTTTAGTGACAGATAAAGTGAGTAGATTCATAGAAATAAATCAATGTCTGGATACTATATGTGGATGTAACTATATTATATATATACCTAGGGGTAAAAACTCTTACAATACGCTTCATGCCTCACTCAGGGTAATATAGTACACAACAATGGGCCTTACTGCACACCTGGTTTGACACTCTTGGGGGATATGCTTTGGAAATTTACAAACTCTTCATTAACCATCTTGAATGATTTAAAAATAATTTATTTATGAATAACCTGTGGTAATACCATGTTTTCATAGATTGGAGAAGTATGAGTTATAATTTAGGCACCCTATATGTAATTTATCATGATTATATTCCATCCCAATATGATAAATGATTCTCACACTATGATTTGTGGTTTTAGTCAATTTAGTAAACTAGAAGGAACATAGAAAACATTTAATTTTTAAAATGTACAAGGTATGTTAATTTTTCGAACTGATATCCTAAGTGGAAATCCCATAAAGGGAATTAGGAAGGTGGTGAGTGTATTAGTCATACATTTTATGATAAAGAGACCACAAATTACATGTGAAATGTATGTTCTTTTCTTCCAATATTGTTTATATTGATCATAAGAATCATGATTAGATTGGGGTTGAAGTTCCTTCCTAAATGATTGAAATTTCATATTCTAGGAACGCTTTATTATAGAAAAAATTTATGAATCCTTAGTAATAATTGAAGAATAATGTTTTATGAAGGAATTATTTATGTTTTGGAATTAACATATTATTTTATATAAATCATAAAATATATAATTTTTTTCAGTATAAGATTTCATTAATTATTGAGAAGATATTTTTAATCACAAAAAAGATAAAGAAAAGTGGTATTTTGATTAAGGTAAGGTAACCCTTAATGTGATCATGATGTTGAGAAAATATTATTTCTATCAGATAAAGTGATGATTGAATTGGATAAAATAAATTAGACAGCACAATTACCATGTATATGATTATTCATTATTTTATGAAGTAGTAATTTTTATCATTGATGATTTTTACAATGTATTAGATTTAATAGTTACATCTAGTAACATTGTGAATAAATAAGCATGCATGTTTTCTTAAACTATTTTGGATAATTTAGGTTATTACCATGGTTGAAGAGAACATTTTAGGCGTCTTTTCACTGATTTAGAATGTAATAACCAAAAGATACATTGTGAATTATGGTGAAACAATGTCATGATGATTTTGTGTCTCCATTTTAAGGTTTTTTATTTTCATATATATAATGTTTTATAATTTTAATAATTTATGTATTAATTATATTAAATATCGGATGATGTTTTTTATAATAATGTATTATCTTACCATAAGATGATTTATTCATATTGGATAACATGTTACAAATATTTAGTGTTGATTATTTCTAATGACAGATGAGGTGGCATATCATGTGTCTCATGATATGTAAGTGCTTTGACAATTAAAAATGAACCATACATTTTGGAGAAAGAGGTAAATCAGATCAAGGAATTACAAATTGTGAGGTTTTTCGGAAATCATTAAAATATATTTTCATGAAAATTATTTATCTTTATAAACATGTAAATTGAAACCAAAAATTTAATTCCAGTACTTTTGTTTCTAATAAAATTGAAAGTCCCTTAGGTGATCATAGATTTTGGGATTTATCATGGTTAACATTATACTGACCATGTTATCTATCACTCTCCATTAAAAATTGATGTTAATATTTCTCTAACATATCCTTTTTTCACTTCCAACCAATGTTCTCTTATGTGAAATCCCACTTACATATTACTTTGGGTAACAGTTATGCTTCCAAAATTCCCTTTTTAGGGACACTTTTGTATTAATTTTGTTAATATGAGTTTATATGAATGAAACTTTAAAGAGGTAACCCATTAATAAACCATATTATTTTATTGGGATAAATTTATTTTAAAGTTCTTATAATCTAAGACCTTTATATTGGGTGAATTATGATTTCTGAATTAATTAATCTTCTTTATATTGATTATTTAATGTAACACATAAAATATTTATATATATAAATGTAAATATTAAAAAATAATTCAAAAATTTCATTCACGCATCACTGACTTTTCTTGATCTAAATGCAATACCATGTTGGCTTACTCTATACACAATATCAACTTTACTTTCGGTATATGCAACAATGACTTGTTGTGCATTACATACATCACTGAGTTTCTGTGAAACTCCATTTTTTAATTTTTAAAATTATATATGTTAAACATATCCATTAAAATTAGAGATATTAATATTAATAAATAATTTTCAAAAAAATAATAATTTTTTAATAGATTTAAAAAATATTTATAATTAATGATATAATTTTTTAATTTTCTTTTTATGCGTAAAAAATGGTTTTCTTGAATGAACCACTTGTAAAAATAAAATAAATATTATACACATTTATAAATGTAATTTTTTTAAAAAAAATTAATTTTTAAATTAATAATTTTTAAAATAGACTAAGGTTATTCTGTTGGTATTTCAGAGAAACTTATTTTTTTTATAAATGGTGAAAATTGTTGTTTTTTTTCTGCAAACCAATTTTTTCCATTTTCAAATAGCTGGTTTTTGGGTAACCGGTTCCCAATCCAAACACCTCCAATGACCAAATTCAAAATTCATATCCAAACAACATCATACCAAGCACATCCCCCCAAATGCACACTATCACAACCATGAGCCACGAACCACCACCACGTGTCAACCTTCGCGTGTCAGCCTCGAAAAGCAGTCATTACGTCGCCTTAGGCCACGAAAACGAGTGTGACTTCCAAACAACCACATCAACTCATATCGCTGGAGAACAATACCGGTGACCGTCATTACCATCACCTAACCTCATCAAAACAAAACACAAATGAGGAAAAATAGAATCCATCATCTGTGACAATAGCAATGCGCGAAGCTCATGTCATCCCACAGATTCAACCAACCCCCGGCACCAAACCAAACAGGGAGGCCAAACAAACCGTTCCGGAAGACAACCTTCATCGTCGTCGAAGCCCAGTCGACCACCACCTTCACCCAAATCCATCTTGTTCCATCCGTAAAATCCAAAACACTCTCGCATAGATGATTCCGAGAGGAATAACATCCCCAAATTCCCAGAATGCTCCCAAAAGAGAAATCATAAAACAAACAGATAGCAAAGAACATCACCAGATTTCATGAAAAATCCAGCCTCAAACATAAACAAAATCTCATCGACGCTATCTGGAAAACCCCCAAAGACAATGCTCAACCACTGAATGCCCAGAACTGTGCACGAGATGACGTTATTGAACTGCTGAAGCAAAAGCTCAAGTGCTGAATCAACACCAAGCTGCCTTGAAAAGACAGACACTAGTGCACACAAGTAGAGCCGAAACATAGCCTCCGAATCCAAGAAACCTCCGCCTAGAGCCATAATTCAAGGGGAGAGATGATCCGGTCAGAGATGGGGAAAGTGAAGTTAGAAAAAACCCAAGAAGAGCTCCACCATTTTACGGGCCCATCTATTACAACTTAAATTATTGTTCATTAGTTAAAAACATCCAATTTGTTTAAATTATTATTAATTTCATATTATATTATAAAATTATTTATGGAAAAATTTTATCAATTATATATCTATAAATACATATTCCATCATTATAATCAAATTCACTTTGAAATTAAATATAAAAAGTTAATATACTATTGAACATCGTTCTACCTGAAAACCCCATAATTTCGTCCCATCTGTAGGATTAGCATTGATCAAAATTTTTCCACATAATGAAATTTATTTTTAAACCCAAATATGTAGCATTTTAATCATTATAATATTTAATGTCTAATAATATCATCTTAGTTTTTTGACAAAAGGATTAGTAAAATTGGTTAAAATTAATCATATATATTAATCTCAAAATTAACATATTTATATAATAATCCGTAATCATAGGGGCCAAAATGACCTATAAATTTTTCAAAAACCCATTATATATATATATATATCATTGCTAAACCTTTAATTAACGATTTATATAATTTTTTGACTTTTTTTGGAAATCACATATGTGCATCTAATTTGTTTTCAAAAATTTCAAGTGATTCCATTTCCTTCCCTATAAAAGGCCACCACATATCCTAAATCCTCACACTAATAAAATCTCTAAGATCATCCATGATCCTAAAAATAGTAATCTAATATATCCTCCCTTTCTCCTTTGATCCCTCCCTATGGGATATTCAAATACAATGACGATTTTTTGAACAAACCAAAAGTAGTTACCTGATTAAGAGGTAATGTATTCTCTCAAGTCCTTTCTTCCAATTTCATTCCCAACCCCTCAAAATTTTTCCATTATTTTCTAGAAACACCATTATCATCTATATTCTAGGATTTTTTTATTATTTGGTTTCAACCTACACTAATACACACCTCAATCTAATGGATAAAAGACATATTATTTATGTGTACGGTGAACTACGACCTAAGTAAATGATGAATGTTCAATTTTCCTTACCACCTATCATACTGAAAATTATGATTGAAAAAAAAATTATATGGTATATATTAATTTATTATTTATTTATTCTCCATTATTTCTTTTACAACACATAATGTTTTACATTTCATTTGGTGTTAGTGTGATAATTTCTTTTGGGGAAATGTGGACTAGTGACCTCTCAAAGGAATGTGATTCATTAACACACTACATTGAATGTATTAAGGATACATTTAGTGAATATATATGATATATATTATATAATAAAGATACTATAATGATATATGTATATATATGTATTTATGTATTTTACATTCTTTCACTCAACAATATAATTAAACAGAAATACTCTTCTTGCGTTTGTACGACCCACCGTCTCTATTAATGGTGTGTTCCATTTCATGCATATATATTATATAAGTTAATATAATAAAAATATAAATTATATAATGATATGAATAACATTTTTTACATTATGGGATCATGTTATAAGTAGAAGTACGAATAATATTAAAAATTAAAATACATGTGATGAACAAAGAGAATATTATCTGACTTGAAACCTTTACATCGGAGGGTTAACAATCATGTAGTATAAAGTTATAATCAAACCATATATAGTATTTTATATAATAATATTGTTCTTTAAAATATTTATAATAAATTTATATTTATTATGAAGATGGTTTAAATGAGTACTACAAGAGTCAAGACACAAGGTAAGGGGATTTTATCTCACTTTTTATTTTCAAGATTCACATTAGATGTTTGGTACTATATCCTTTTATGTGGTTTATGTACTACCCATTATTGTAATCTATTTATATTATACATAAATTTATGTTAATTTACATATCCATTTATGATCTTTTTTTTGTGGGTTTTATGTTTCAAAATATTCCAAATAAGTTATATAGTTTTGTCTCAATTTCCATTCTTTGAGCCTCATGTTTTATTATGAACCTATATTCTCTTTTGAGGTGTACATAATTCCCTTTTACATGGTATATCATGAATTTCATTCATTTCATGACATTTTGTGTTTCACTTAATGTTATTTTCTTATAAGGAGAGTATGTTCTCATGTTACCGTGTTATAAGTGTTTATTGAGACAATATCATCACTTTTCAAGATTGTTTGTTGTTATTCTTCCTTTGATGATGAAATATTATGATCCATATCTCAAGAAAATTAATTAATTTTCATCTCATTTTTTAATTCATGATATATTCATATATCTGTATCATATATTCCACAATATGGTATATAATATATTTATGAACCTATATTTAATAAATCTTATCTTTACCCTCTCTTCGGTCAAAAATTTATGTTTCATTAAACACTTGTTTTCAGAAAAGGGTTTCCATGAATATTCTACAAATATGAAACGATAATTAAAATAAAATTTTACTCTTTTTTATATTATAATTTTAATGGAATCATCTTTTCACATTCCGATCAAGGAATATTTTTATCATTTTTACATTGCAAATAAAATATTTTATTTACTTTGTTCTACATATATATATTTGACTTTCATATTTTTTGTGAATCTTCCTTTACATATTTAGTGGGTTACTATATTTAGAAAAAATTAATGATCCTTTTATAATAAAGAAATCGTTTTTTAAAAAGTTTTCAAGCATTATTTATTTATATTCAATGTATTATTAATGAAATGGTATTCCAGAAATTTTTATGATTTATTTATAAGTTTTAAAAATATGTTCAATGAAATGGTTTTTAAAACGTTTTCAATAATTATTTACAAGTTTTCATATTATTTTTGAAGAAATATTTTTCAAAAAAATTTCTATATTTGTTTATATTTTTTCAATGTATTTTATATGAAATTTTATACAAAAACATTTTCTGTTTTATTTATAAAATTTCAAAGTGATTTCAAAGAAAAAAAATTTAAAAATGTTTTGAAGATTATTTTAAATTATTTTAAGGAAAAAGGATTTAAAAATGACTACAATTCTTCATTATAATTTTATAGGTATTTTATATATAATTGAGTTTCAAAAGGTTTTATGCATTGAAAATTATTTTTCAAAGAAGAAAGGATATTTTCCTTAAGAATCATGTCTCAAAGATATATCAAACTTTCATTCCATATAAGATGATATTTGTTGATGTAACTCTTTCTATTTTAAGAAATGATCTAACGTTTCCATTCATATTCTTTCTAGGAATTTTTTATTCTTAATGTCATGGTCCTTTTCAAACCTATTTCTCCATCACAGGTTATATATTTATGAAATTTGTTTCCCTTTTATGGGTTATATGTTTACTAAATCCATTTCTTGTTCATGTGTTATAAATTTATGAAATATTTTCCACATTGATGGGTTATAATATTTTTAAATCCATTTGTCTTCCACATGTTATATGTTAATAATACCTTTTTCTTTTTCTCGGGTTATGCATTGGGTTAAATGGTTATGAAACATGTATCTTTTTTCATAGGTTATGATATGTATTCATGTTGATTAAAATAATTTCATTTCATGGGTTATGATATGATTGTTCAATTTTTTATGGCTCTTGAATGTTTGATTTCATTTTGAGATGGGTGGTCCCTATATCTCCCTCCAAAACATTGGGTAATGAATTATATACCATTAAATAAACATGGTAGGAATTAGAAATGAAATTGTTTCCATAATACATGGTTGTAATAGGGAAATGAACTCAGATCAGTTACAAAGGGCTGTAATATGGGGTGAAATCGGTCTAGTATTTCACGTTTGGAATAAGTGGTGAACATGGTTTAGTAATATATATAATTAATGGAGATTGAACCTTGTTTAGTAAAAGAAATTTTCCACTAATATGGTCTAGTCAGTAATTTTTTGAATATTATAGAAATCATATTATATACTTATGTGTCTTCCAGTATCCCATGTTTGATTTCAATGTTATGATTTCATGGATTATGTTCCTTATTTACTTAATATTCATGACTTATAAACTACAAATTTTTATTCCATGATTCATAGATATTTTCTTTAATATGTAGCTTATGATCATTTATTTTCATGAACATGATATAATGCCATTATGATCATTATTATGATTATATTTCTCCCTTCATTACCCATACTAAGAATTTGAGCTCACCCCTTTCTTGTGGTTCCTCTCCATCGGTAATGATTAATGGTTTTAGGAAGAATTAATAAATTTGGTGATATATATGGGATATGTTGAAGATCATTCACCAGGATAGAGAATTTTCTTTCAATATTTCCAAAGACCCTTATGTTATGTATGACTCGTAATAGTGAGTGTTCTTTGTTGAGGGTTGGATGTATTGTATAACATGATAGGTGTTGTTTGGTTCTTTATTAATATGTGCATGAGAGACTATTTGTTTACCATGGAGTATAATTGTATGATCAAACAATATATATAAAATGGTTTTTATCTTTCCATGGGGATTATGTGAAACATTATAGGAATTACTAGATTGGGGATTGGGGATGTTTCTATGTCACTGATTTAGCCTTACCCTTGGGTATTTACATTAGATACTTTATTTTATTTGTATCAGTTCAACTTTATACATGCATGTGGGTTGGTTTTTTATTTCATTTGTTATTTTATATTATTATTTTTGTTGACAATACATTCTTTCTCCAATTTTATTTTATTCTAAAGGTAGCTCCTCCCATATTTTTTAAATTAGTACACCCATGGTACTATTCTCCAACATGGGGCCTACCAGAGGTGGGACATGGGGGGTAATTATCTCACATTCTTCATTTTATACTCTATAAGGGTTATATTCAGAGGGACGGGGTTATGATACTATGATATCAATGGTTATGGTTGAGATATATGATGGGGTTAGAAGTTAGGCATAGTGAGGATCACATGGGATGGTATAGAAATTTTTTCAGTTGGCATTGGTGCATGATATGGGCCAGCAAGACTGACTAGGACTATGGATTCCTCACCCCCCCCCCATAATCATTGGCACAAACTCCAAGCTTATTGAACGACCAAGTGATATGGGTATTCTTACATGGTAGAGTCCATGGAATGGTACATGAATCATAAATAAATCTATTCTTGTTTGAATTTGCTTGTTTTTAGAAGGTTCAAACTATTGATATAGATTAAATGAGTAAAAATAAATATAAATAAATATTTCATACTCCATGGTCATAGGATAGATTTGTTACTTTTCAGTTATGGTCTATGATCATCGTCCATGTGTGGATTGGACAATGGATGTTCAGATGGATGATCTGGTTGATCATTATAGAGTAGATCTAGTTATGATTGATGAATAGTGTTAGAATCTATTGTACGCATTCCATTGGTAGTATTTAGGGAAATATGATGGAAGTGGTTTAGAAATTGTGATAGAGAGATGGTTGGAAAAGCTTGAGATCACTTTTAGTTTGATCTGGGCTTTAACAGGGAAATAGGTTCCTTCGAAATTGAGTTGGATCAGAGGAGTTTCACATCATTGTTTGAAGATGTATCTAGTATAGCATAAGTAGGTAGATGTTTTTTGTATTGAAAACAAAAAAGGAGTTATTTGAAAAGTTACATTCATCAACCATGAAGGGTGAAAAGACACAGGTGATACTTTCCCTTCATTAGTAATGTATATCAGTACTGGAGCTAATAATCATGTTCACAGACACTCTGTGTTTTTTCATAACTATTTTTCTAGTGGAGGAGTCTCGTGTGAGACACCCTGCAAAGGCACTTGATCCAACTATCCAAAATGTTTTTACTATTCTTATATTTCCAGTGTATCTCAAGGTTCATAAGAAGTCATAGGTGATTGTGCATATGCACTCACAAGGAGGTGAAGAGATAGTAGAATTATTATATGGAATTTTTTTCAATGGATGATAGCAGGACCTAGGACCATTGAAGTTTTTATTGTAATGGATTTATCCTCATCAACTTACTTTATAACCATCTGGGACTTGTGGTTTTTTTCTTTTCCTAGGAGCATCATAGATATTTA
The DNA here is from genome assembly GCA_963277665.1 of Viscum album. Lineage (NCBI taxonomy): Eukaryota > Viridiplantae > Streptophyta > Magnoliopsida > Santalales > Viscaceae > Viscum > Viscum album. The sequence continues at coordinate 291,458,371 of OY728148.1, read as the reverse complement.
TTTTTCTTGTGGGATTCAAGCTAATCTCCACAACTAGTTCCTGGTAGTTCATTAGGATCAGTTTTTTGGAGGTGGATAAGATCAGTTACAACCTCATCATCAATTTCTAGTGATAAAATTGTAGTATAATGGGTATTATGTAATTACCCAAACATTTTTATTATATTTATCTCATAAATTTGTGCATTATTTTATTTTATACTCAACAAAACTATATCCAATAATTAATTAAGTGTATATAATTGAAATGAGACTATTGGGATTTGAATTTTATATGAATGTTAGTAAATATGACCATTAGAAACTATAAACATAACATTTTGTATTTATAAATATAGTTATCTTGGTTAATTAATATAGAAATAATATTTAATGGCCTCATCCAGTAGACTCGGTCCATATAAAGCCCATCTTTCAGAGCTTGTGAAGGAGGTAGCATCACTGGGCTTTGCTCTGGACCAAGCCTAGGCCGAACTTCAACATGTGAAGCATGAAATGAATCACTTATAGGAGAATTTCAAGTTGATAAAAATCACCACTCAGTCAATGTTGTCTAAGCCACCCCGATATTCTATCACCATAGAACACCTTACAATAAGGTACCATACTGGTGTGATAAAGGGGATATGTAATGAGACCTAAGCTACTTTGTGTAATCCTTTTATATAAATAAATTTTTATTTCTTATTGCAGTAATGTTTGTGAATTTCAAATGTCCAGATAAATATAAGATGTATAATATTGATGAAATTAGGGAAAAATGGGTATTTTAAAATATTTTTGTATTCATTAAATAATTTATAAATTGAATTTGTTTTCAAAATTTAGTCATTTATAGTTGTGTTCAGTATGAAATTTAGAGTCTAAAAAGATCTACTTAATTTTTAGTAAATAGTAAATCATGAATAGCAACATACCCGTATAAATAGTAATGAATAGTAAATCAACCAAAAAAATAGAAACATCACCCATTAATGTATAAATACATTTTTGGAAATCTTAAAAGTGAAAAAAATATCATAGATTAAGTCTTGGTATTTTGGTATGTCTTAAATATTTTATTAAAAATTTTATAATTTATTTAATAATTTAAAATGGAAATTTATTTTTATAAAATATAATCATAAATTTTTACATAATTTTCTTATGGTTATACGAGAATTTTATGGGACCTTTATTACTTTTTAATGGTCTTACAAAATGAGTTATTATTTTAAAGTTGTATTTTGGAATAAATAATTTTTTATTTAAAAAAATTAAATATATTTAGAAAATTATTTTCATAATATGAAGTTCTTTTTTGAATTCAGAGAATCGATATTAGGTTAGAACTATTTTTTGAGATTTTTCTAAAACAATTGTTTTTTCAGTGAATAGTAAAAATACAGTTTTGAGTTTCATGTGTTTAATATCATCATTGATGATGTATTAATGATGTAAATAATCTGGTTGACTTGTGAATAATTAGATATGTTATGAGGTTTTCCATGTGACCAATACCATGGGAAAATACCATGGGAGAGCCAATGGTTTTTCCAATACCAACGATGAGGTGTCCCTTGGAATTTAATAATTTATTCCATCAATTTTCCTATAAATACCAAGTCATTACCTCATTATTTTCATTTGAAATACCTCTTCAACGAATCTCTGGTCTGTCTACATCCCACGGAGTCTTCCCAAGGTTCCCTCAATCCCCCTAATGTCCCCACCATTAATCATTCAATGTTACTCTTCAAGGTAAGGGAACCTTTCACCCTCCTCTTTTAGGTCATGACTTCCTTTGTGTTATGTCCGATAGTTACATTTTTTTATTTTGGGGTTTTTTATTCAATATCATAAATACTTTATATTCATGTAAAAATTATTAGATTCCATTTTTTCAATCGTAAATTTATTTTCTGAATTTTTTTGTGACGTCATTATGCTGCTGATTTTTTGTAAAAGAAATCACATCATCTCTTTCCTTTCATGTTTCCTTTTCTAATGGTATGTCATTAAAATATCCATACCATGTTCTTATCTCCATGTTATTATGAATTTATACTATATTTTGAGTTATTTATGAGTGGGTAACCCATGTACCCTATCATATTAATGTTTTCTAAAAGGATGTTATGTGGCCATTATGCTACGAAATTTTCAGCTCAAAATTCCTCTCTCTTTCTCTCATTATATTCTCTTGTTTTATATATGTGAATACCAAGATCTATATCGTTACTATGGGTGTTAATAAATATGAATAAAATAATATATTTGATTCTGGAATTGACATACATATAACCCTCACTCCCTTTCCCTAGGTTATAAATGACATAATGATCTTATTTTTAAGAACTTTTAAAACGTCACAATTTTGAAATGAAACCCATTTATTTTGTTCTCTATGGGATATTTATGAAATGTATTAATATGATCTATATGGATCAAATGAATGTAAAGACATATAAAGAGTGTTCCCTGATATATCTCTAATACATTGGTGAAGAATTTAATCTCTGTAGATGACTAGTTTCACGATACCTTGGTGAATAACCTTAGTAATTTTTAAGACACCATGGGGATGATCGTTGGTGGTATTTTCAAGAATGACTATATGAAATGTTGTATCCTCATATTAATGTTATAGATAAATTTCCTTTAATTATCTAATTCTTCTACTTCCCTTTCTCATGTCTTTATGTTTTTATCATGTTCTTATTGATATCACAAGTAAACTAATTCCCTTGTTTTCCTTACTGGGCCTTCTGCTCACCCTTTCCATTGATGTTGGCTCCAGGTTATGAGATGTAGAAATTGTAAATTGGATAAACCTATGGTGAAGCCTCACAAGTGAATTAAATGGATGTTTTATATTATTTTCATGTATTATGTTCCTGATTTCCAAGACACTAGAATTTAAAGATCCTATGCATGTCAAATGTGAAGAAAAGTTACATAATAAAAAGGCAGGATTCCATAGTTGTTATAAAATTTTAGTTTAGTTATTTATGAAAACCAGGCTATGAAAAAATTAGGATGAATCCTATAGAAAATTATAAATATAGGAAAACTTCCTGGTATTTTGGTGAGTATTATGTATGTGGTTTATCATGAAAATACATCCATATCTGGATACGAGCTGGTAGAGGAGACTATGAAAAATAGGTACCTAGGAGTGAAAACTCCGACAAGGAGTTTCGGGCTTGACCCAAGATATCCTAGAACATGACAGTGGGTCTTGCTGCACTCTTGGTTATGTCACTCCTAGGGGATATTTATGGTTAATCATAAGCTTTTTTATGAATCATTATGATGGATTTATAGAGAAATGTAATTGTTTAATGATGTTTTAAAACATAAAATTCATTATTGTTAAAAGATTCAGAAATGAAATAAGTTTCTCACTATGGTTTTATTCTTTTAAAAATGGTGGGAAATAGGAGGAACCATGAATATGGTGATTGAAGTGCAGCATGTGTTGATGGCCCTCTAATAGAATCTGGAATGGAAATATTCATTCGATTAATGAACCAACTTACTCAAGTTATCGGAAATAACTTGGATCAAGCTAAGATATCGATCTCACCATCAATGGAACAATATTTCTTTTTACCTTTATGTGTCAACGACCACCAAACATCAATGGATTGGCCAACCCGTTGATTGTTGAACAGTCGATCAGCTCTATAGAGAAGATCACTTATGTGATCCGCTATTCAGAGTAAGAGAAGCTCACCCTGGCTGACTATCGCTTAGAGGGAGTTGTTGATCAGTGGTGGGAGATGATTAAAAACATGATGCAATGAGGTGAGGTTAATGTTATAGAGTGGGAATATTTTATAGGGATCTTCTTCAGTAATTATTTCCTTTGTTTCATGAGAACAATAACAGAGATATAGTTTCTCGAGCTGAATTAGAAGGGGAATGAATCTATGGGAGTCTATGAGGTAATCTATAAAAGACATTCCCGTTATACATCAAGATTTGACATGGATCCAAAAGGTATGGTTGATAGATTCTTTGGTGTACAAAGTCCTCATAAATGGAAAAATCTATCCATCTGAAAATATAACAGCTCTGAGGAGATCGTACAGAGTGCAATGAACGTCGAACTGGAGTTCATTGAGATGTAATGGTCTCCTAAATCAAAAGACAAAAAGAGAATGGTGGATCCTAGCGTAGGGAGGACCTTTGACCCGGGAAGAAGATGCAATAAAGTGAAACACCCCAAGTGTAAAAAATGTGGGAAGAAGCACTCAAGGAATTTCTTACTCGGGAGCGAGAAATTCTACAAGTGTGGAAGAGATGTCCATATTGTGAGAAATTGCAGTAGCGAGGTAAAACGTTAACTTCCAAACACTAACGACAAGGTGAAGATGGTGCAGGCTCTGCCTGATGTCTAGTTATTTATGAGTGGACAACATGGGCACATTTCCAATCACTGTCCAAATCATGGGCAGTGGAGGGGAACCACCATCAGCCTCATTAAAGGCCAAGGGAGCTAGGTCATGATTTTTCTATCATGATAGATGAAGTTGATACTCAAAATGATTTTGTAGCAGGTACTCTTGTTGTTCTCTAAAATCTATAAAGTACTTTGTTGGATTCTGGTTCTACGCATTCCTTTATTTCCTCCTAATTGTCGAAGAATTTAGAATCCACCCTCGATTTTCAAAAAATAGAGTTATCAGTAAAGACCCATGGTGCAATTATCCTAGCATCGTCAGTATTTATAAAATCTAGTATTTACATTAGTTAGAACAATATTAACACCAATCTAGTATTCATTCACATTCTTAAATTCTAGATTAAACTAGGGATAGACTGGATCTCAATGTAAAATGATAAGATCAAATGAAGAATCAAGGAAATATCAGTAGTCTTGAATAGAGAACCTATAGTTATCATCCTATGAGAAATATCTCAACCTGATATTTTCCTAGAAGAACCTCTTATATCATTCTTTATAGAGTTGATTAGTGAAGATGAAGAAGGAAATGAGAGTCTAAGGATTGAAAATGTCCCCATTCTCCAGAAGTGTGTTGCCGTATTTCTTGAGGAGCTTCCTGGACCTGCCCTAAAAAGAGAGGTTGAGTTCTCTATTGAACTCATACCCAGATCTCATTCAATATATATGACCATTTATAAGATGGACAATGTGGAGCTGGAATAATTAAAGAAACAACTCCATGTTCTTTTGAAGAAGGGCTTTATCCGACCGAGTGTGTCTCCTTTTGGAGAACCTATTCTCTTTTTGATGAAGAAGAATAGATCGATGTGGATATTCTTTGATTATCGAGAACTAAATGTTATCACATTAAAGAACAAATACCCTCTTCCAATAATCGATGACTTATTTGACTATCTTTGTGGGGCTCAATTATTCTCTTAGATTGATCTTTGATCTAGTAATCACCAATTGAGGGTGAAGAAAAATGATATTCCAAAAACTACTTTCCAATAAATATATGGGCATTATGAGTTCTTTGTTATGCCTTTTGGACTGTCTAATGCACCTGTTATTTTTATGGATTTGATGAATAGTGTCTTTAAAAACAACATTGAAAACTTTGTGGTACTTTTTGTTGATGATATTATGATATATTCCAATAGTAATGAGGAGGATGAGGATCTTCTAAGAGTTATTTTACAATCTATATGGAAGGAGAGGCTTTTTGGAATGTTCATTAAATGTAAAATCTGGTTAAAAAAATTTTCATTCTTGGGAAACATTTTTACCATTGAAAAAAGAATTATTAACCCTGTAACGACAAAAGTTGTAGAGGAGTGGCCTCAGCCTATAACAATAACATAGATTTGTAGTTTTCTTGGATTATTGAGATATTATAAGAGGTTTGTGAAAAAAAAAATCATGAATTTCTAATCCATTAATCATGTTATCTCCAAAAGGGGTCAAGTTTATCTGGGGAAAAAAGTACGAGGAACGTTTCCATGAGCTGAAGAAGAGATTGGTTACTACACCTGTGTTAACTCCAACCTCCAATGGAGAAGGATTTGTTATATTTAGTGATGAATCTCTGAAAGTGATTGGGTGCGTCCTCATGAAAAATAAAAAGGTCATTGCTTATGCATCTCGATAGTTGAAGAGTCGTGAGCAGAACTATCTTATGCATGATTTGGAGCTGGATGCAGTCATTTTTGCTCTGATGATATGGTGGAACTATCTTTATGGGGAGAAATGTTATATATACACAGACCATCAAATTTTGAAGTATATTTTCACCCAAATGAAATTGAATTTGATACAAATGAGATGGTTGGAACTTCTTAATGAATATGATTGTTCACTTCATTATCATCCCAGAAGATCAAACAAAGTCATCGATCTATTATGCAGGAAAGTCCCAGTTGTTCGGTCCATTATGAGGATTCAAATAGATCCATTGATAAATGAACTAGCAAAACTAGACATGGTAATTAAAAAGGAAGGGGCATCATCACCCCTAACCAAAATGATTTCTAAACCATAATTACTAGAGAAGATCAAGAAAGACTAGAAACAAGATCCTTTATTATAGGAGAAGTTTGAGGCTGTGAAAGATGGAATGTTTCCTGAGCTCAATACTGATCAAGAAGATGTACTAAAATTTATTACAATACTATGTGACCCATCTATTCTAGAAATAAAAAATGCGGTGATGGATGAATCTCATAGCTCTACATTCTCTATAGATCCTAGTAGCATGAAAATGTATAGGGACCTTCGTGATCATTATTGGTTGGATTATACAAAAAGGGAAATTTTTTACTACACTTCATGGACCCTAGTATATCAGAATGTAAAGGCAGGGGGACAACTTCCTAAAGGGGTATTGCATCCACTACCCATACCAGCATGGAAGTGGGATAATATTATTATAGAATTTGTCAGTGGTATCCTAAGAACTTCCAAAGGAAACTTTTCGATATGGGTTATTTTGTACCATCTCACCAAGACTTACCATTTTATCTCGATTTGGGAAGATTTATTTTTTGATCAAATTTCCATGATTTACATGAATGAAGTGGTAAGGATTCATGTTGTTCCACTTTCTATCATGTATGATCATGATCCAAGGTTCACTTAAAAATTCTAGAGATGTCTTCAATAAGCTCTGAGCACTGAATTGAATTTCAGTATGGATTATCCCTCTCAAACTAGTGGCCAATCTGAAAAGACAATTCCAACATTCAAGGACATGCTGAGAACATGCTCATTGGAATTATAAATTGGATGGGATAAATATCTCCCTATAATTGAGTTCTTTTAAAATAATAACTTTCACTTGAGAATTAAAATGGCACCCTATGAAGCTCAATATGGGAAGCAATGTTGAACACTTACTTTTTAGGATGAAGCAGCTGAGAGAAAGATTATTGGGCCTGATCTAGTGAAAGAGATGACAGAAAAGGTCCATTCCATCTAGAAACAAATTAAAACTGCTCAGAGTTTTAAAAAGAGCTATGCTGACAACCGTCAAAGACACTTGGAGATTGATGTTAGTGACAATGTCTTTCTTCATATTTCACCATGGAAGAGATTCATGAGGATTGGGAAAAAGGGAAGCTCGTCCTAGGTACATTGGACCCTATAAATCCGTGATCATGTGGGAGTAGTGGGCTATCAGCTTTCACTTCCTCAAAATCTAGCACAATTTTATGATGTCTTCCACGTATCCCTCTTAATGAAGTACATACCTGAACATTCACATGTACTATATCTATAGGTCGTTCAATTGGAACATGACCTCTCTTATAAGGAGCAGCCGGTAAAGATCTTGGATCATAGAGAAAATGTTATACACAACAAGACTACCCATCTTGTTAAGGTGTTATAGGGGAACCAAAAATATGAAGAAGCCATGGGGGAACCAGAGGAGTATATAAGATAGAAGTACCCACCCCTGTTCAGTTATTAGGGTACGAGTTAAATTTCCAGGATGAAATTTTTTAACGAGGGATGAATGTAACAACCCAAATTTTTAAATTATATTTTTTTCTTATATTTTGTGTTATTTTATTTTATACTCAACAAAAATATATCCTTTAATTAATGAAGTGGGTATAATTAAAATGATGTTGTTGGGTTTTCACAGTTATATGAGCATTAGTGAATATGACCGTTGGACAATATGACCGTTGGAATCTATAATCTTAATGTTTTGTTTTTATAAATACAGTTATCTTGGTTAACTAATACAGAATGAAGATTGAATGGCCTCATCCAGTTGACTCGGGCCATATGAAGCCCATCTGTCCGAGCTTGGGAACGAGGTAGAATCACTAGGCATTGCTCTAGACCAATCCCCAGTCGAATATCAACATGTGAAGCTTGAATTGAATATCCTACAGGGGATGTTCAAGCTGATAGAAATCACCACTCGGACAATGTTCATTGAGCCACCCCGAAATTCTATAACCATTGCACACCTTACACTTAGGTCCTTTTCTCATGTTATTATGGTCTATGTAACAAGACATTATGTACTTTATGTAATCGTTTTATATAAATAAAATTGGTATTTCTTATCATGGTAAAGTTCCTAAATTTTAAATGTCTGGATAAATATAGGATGTATAATATAGATGAATTTAGGGAAAAAAGGGGTAGTTTAAAATATTTTTCTCTTCATTAATTAATTTAAAATGTGAATTGATTTTCAAAAAATGTTCTTCTACAGTTTTGTTCAATAAGAAATTTAGAGTCCAATAAGATCAACAAAATTTTTAGAAAATAGTAATGTATGAAAAGCAACATACCTGTATGAATAGTAACGAATAGTAATGAACAGTAAATAGACCAATAAAAATAGAAACATCACCCATGAATGTATAAATTCATTTTATACTTCTTAAAAGTCAAAAAATGTTCCTAGTTTTCATTTTGGTATTTATATATGTCATACACATTTTATTTACAATTTTATAATTAATATAATAATTTTAAATGGAAATTTATTTTTATAAAATTGAGTCATAAATTTTTACTTTATTTTCATATTGTTATACGATAATTTTATGGGACCACAATTATTTTCTTAAAGTGTTTCGAAATGAGTTACAGTTTTAATGTTGTATTTTTGGAATAAATAATCATTTTATATAAAAATTAAATAAAAAATACGTATAATTTTTTTTCGTAGAATGGATTTCATTTTTGAATTCAGAGTATCAAAATAAGGTTATATTGAATTTTTTTGGATTTTTCGGAAACAGATGATTTTTCGGTGAATAATAATAATACAGTTTTGAGTTTCAGTTGTTTAATGACATCATTGAAGATTTAATCCAGACGTAAATTATCTACTCGACTTGTGAATAGTAATATATATTATAATGTTTTCCATATGGCCAATACTATGGTAATATACCATGGGATAGCCCATGGTTTTGCAAATACCACCAATTAGGTGTCCATTGGAAATTAAGAATTTATTCCCTCCCTTTTACTATAAATATTAAGCCATTCCCTTATTATTTTCATTCTAAAATCCTCCTCAACAAAGATCTGGTCTTTTAACACCACAACGAGTCCTCCTAAGGTTCCCTCAAGCCTCCCAAGGTCCCAACTATCAATCTTTTAACGCTACTCTTCTAGGTAAGGGAACCTTTCACCCTCCTCTTTTAAGTAATGGCGTCCCTTATGTTATGTCTTATAGTTCCGTTTTATTATGTGGGATATTGTTATTATATATCCTTACTACATTCTATTCATGTCCATACGATAAGATAACATTACTTCTCTCATCAATTTATTATCTGAGTTTTTTTGTGACATCATTAGGCTGCCACGTTTTTGTAAGAGAAATCACATCTTCTCTTTCCTTTCAAATTTCCTTTTCTTGTGGTATGTCATTATAATATCCATACCATGTTCTTATCATCAAGTAATTATGGATTTATAATATATTATTAGTTATTTATTTGTGGGTTACCCTTGTACCCTATCTTTTTAATGTTTTCTAAAAGGATGTTATGTAGCCGTTATGCTGCGGAATTTTCATCTCAAAATTTCTCTCTTTCTCTCAAGAACTTATCTTGTTTTATTTTTGTGAATACCCAGACCTATTTCGTTTATATGGGTGTTCATAAATATAAAAAATGATATATTTTATTCTATAATTTAAAAACATATAATGTAACACCCGAGACTTTTATGAGAAATATTTTATTTTTATGTTATATAAATCATCAAAGGAATCATTCATAACACACAACACTTGCTGGGATTGCTTTACACGCAATCACAACCTTCCTTGATAGCTTGCATCGTACGCAATACCTAGTTTCACTAAACAACAATATGCTATTAAAATATTATTAAAACTTGCCATTATGAATAGTAATAACCACTTTTTGAAATATTATGAAATTTATTTTTCAAAATAGACTTCATTTTTTGATTCGGAATTTCGAAATTATCCTAGCGTGAAATTTTGGTATTTTTCTAAAAACTTTCAATTTTTGATGAATAGTGAAAACACATGGTTACTATTTAAAAACTGAATTTTAATTTAAATAATTATTTATTTTAATTAAATTTATTTTAGGGAAAAATTGATATATAATACCAATATAAGTTCAATGCAATTCATTGGAGTCATTTTATAATAATTTTAGATATATAAAATTTTTATTGAACTTATCACCGTCTTTTACCCACCTCCTAGGAGAATTTTCAAATTTACATAAAACATAATTTTACCGCTTTTGTGAGTGGAATTTCAAAAACCCGAGAGACGCGGTTGATTTCAGTATGAAAAATGTGGTTCAATGAGATGAAAATAATTGTTGGTGAATAGTAACTTTTTACTTTTTTTTACCACGGTTAAAAGTAAATAGGGTAATTAAGGGTAAACATGATATTATTATAACCCTAACACATGTACTAATTCTATTGGATAAGTGTAATTAGACCAAAAACAACCTTAGGAATAAAATATGACCATTTAGGCCCACTTGGATTAGATTAGGACAGTTATTATTAATTTATTTTAAGAAGGGTTAAAATTGTTAAAATCAATGTTTAATAACTAAATAATTTTTAATATAGGTTTATACATGAGATAAATTCGACTATAAATATTCATTAGAAATATAAAATGATTTCCTACATAATGGTATTTTATTTATAATTTTTAGACATTAAATAATTTAATTAATTTATGACACAATGATGATGCATTAATTATCTTATTAATGAAATATTGAAATAATTTATGTTATAAATATCCAAATAAATGTAATTTGAGAATTGTTTTGAATTAAACTAATTATATAGGTTAATATGACATGTTATAGGTTCTTTAATTAACTTTTTTCAAACTAATAATTCTGTTATAATTTTCACAAAAATCAATTACTAAATAGTGTCAAAATTGACATAAAATAGTTTTTAAAACAAATATTATATTATTAATTGTTATATTATTTCTAAAAACCTAAGGTTCGGCCAAATGACTATGATATGGTTATATATATTAATCATAAACAACTTGGTGTCTTTTATTCTTGTTATAGTATGATTATTAAACTTATAGCGTAAGAACACAAAAAGACACGGTAAAAGTAAAATTATCTAACTTAAAGATAAATATAAAAGATAAGGATAAAATAGGAACCTAAACTTGTCTAAATTATATTGGATGAGAGGATTTCTCCCATCCCCACCTTATATTATAAATAAATCAATTTTTAGATATTTCAAACCGAATTCGGATTTATAATAAGATAATATTTTTAGTTTTTCCAAAGGAGCCCCTCTCCTCCCTTATAAAAGGGCACCTCCTCCCCCTCTTCCTCACACCACATTTAGACTTCATGCTCGGCCAAACCCTGCCAATTTCTCCTCTCCACTTCCCTAGAGACATCCTAGAGGTCCTTGTATTCTTCAAATACCAATTTTAGTGACCTAAAAGGAGGTCTCAAAGAAGCGCTTCAAAGAAGAGGTAATGTCTGTTACTGATTCGTTAAAATTTATTTCTTCTTCCACTTCTTCTTATTTAGTTGTTTCAATATGAAGTAATAACATCAGTATCACTCATATACTGATATGTTATTATAAGTATGAAACAACCCTATTTCACCATCTATCCATCCTACGGAAAATGAAATCACCGCGCATGCGTACGTATGGAATATCATCTCCACGCCTTGGTGTAAACTATTTTCCACCACCACCATACTTTTATGGGTATATTGGTGTAAATACTGACGATATATGATTATTTTAAAGTGTTATTTATTCTGAAATAGTATACATACACTCCAATAAAATTCCACGATCATGGGAATGATATCATCGCTCATGCGTACGTACGGAATACCGTCTCCACAATCTAATGCGACTCGTTTTACATGATATTCATTGAATAAGGATTATATAACTGCATTGAATGAATTAATATGATATATATTACACTAATAACATTATGTAAATGAGGTATCTATAACCTTAAAAGAAAAATAAGAATTTATTCGACAAAACACGCATAAGAACAAAAAGTAATAAACACCTGAATAACATGTAGTAATGAAATATTACTAATAAAAAGCTAAAAATATGACCATATATGATATAATATAAATACTTATGATTATGTAATAAGTCAATAACATTATTTAAATCATTATATAGGGGTTTCGGACACTTACGAAGCAAATCAGACCTAAGGTAATGGAAATATCACAATCTCATTTTTATTCGAAATTGTTTATACTTTGGAAATTAATGGGGTGTATTTTATCATTCACATCCATGTATTCTCAATTTTTAATATTATTTCCATACACCTACAGTTTTTTAAATCCAATTTTACCCTTCGGGGAGTTTTTAGTAAAAGATATGAAAGGAATCTTTTGCCGTTTTTCGTACGAGGTACTTTTTGACTTTTCCAACAAAAGTACGAGAAGAATGTTTTTTTAACTAATACGGAATGATTGGATTTTTAAAACATTATTTCCAAGAATAATACTTTAAAATATTTCAATTTTATTTTTAATCAACTTCTTTTATTTTATAATTGTATAACATGTTATGAAAGGAAAATTGTTTTTGACATAGAAAGGATATTTTCCTCAAGAATGGAGTTCAATTGTTTTATCAAAATTATTTTCCATATAAGATAATACAGGGTTCTGTTTATATCCCTATTATTACATTGATATTATTATATTGTGATGGAATTATTTTTATTAATTCCTTTATCTTATATGAATTTTTTTATGATGTCATGATGTTTAAGATTCCCATTTTTATTACATGGGTTATGCTATGATGTATGGTTTATGATTTTGTGGCACACATAAGAATGGTATCATTATGAGATGGGTGGGACCAATATCTCCCTCCAATGCATTGGGTAAAGATTTTATATCTCATCAGATAGACATGGTTGAAACGGCAGGTTAAACCGGTTTAGTGAAACAGGACTGAAATGAGGAGTGAACTCAGTTCAGAAATGGACTTTGTCCACTAAGATAGTCTTGGAAATGAGTCTTGACTAATAAGAAATGATTCTCTATGATTATGTGTGTATTCCACAAAGTTTCATGTCTAAATTAATGATTATTGGGATTACATTTCACTACTATGATTTATCCCATGTTATGAAATTATAATCCCTTTTGCAGGTTAAGATTTCCAAAAGTTATGTTCTTATGTATATGATGTGATTGATATTTCTTTTTTTTTACCCTTACTGAGCATTTGAGCTCACCCTTTTGTATATTTTATTTCCCCAGGTCAGGAAGAAGGTTATTAAGTAGGATATTCAAAAAAGGGACTCTAGATATGATTAAATAAATTGGAGGCAAAGTAGATGCTTTATGAACCAGTTGTTTATGTTTCCCAGTTTCTAAAGACTCTATACCTATATGGTCTTTTCATGGTTTTGTTATATGTTGTAATAAGTGTTCTTCAATTCTGAATAAATAACAATTTATGTAAATTATGGGTCGATATAGTTGGTATCAAAGGAATGATATAGTCAACCTTTGGAAACTAGGATGTGAAAGCCTTTGTAAGAAACCTAAGAATAAGTCTAAGCATAGAACACGATCTTTGTGTTTTAAAAATGGCCATGAAAAACCTATGATAAGACCTTAAGTGTGAAATTTTATTCTTAATTATGCAGGTTTTCTATTATAATTAGTGTTTATCACACTATTCTTCTTGGTTTTAGTCAATGGCTGGAACCCGAAGGAACCGTGTTAATGCGGAATGTGATGGTCAATGCAATGATTGTCCCCATGAGAAACCAAACGTTATGGGAAATGGAATGAAAAATCTTGTATCCATGCTCACACAACTTTATCAAGCTATGAATCATGCATAAATTCCAAACAAGCAAAGGAAGGACCAACATTCTGTTGAATCCTCATGAGGCAGCGTCCACCCTCATTCAGCGGGTTTACTGATCCATTAGTTGCTGAACAATGGATCAGTACTACTGAAAATATATTTTCAGTTCTTCAATGTTCTGAACATGATAAAGTCATCTTAGCATTGTATCGTTTGGAAGGTGATGCTAATCAATGGTGGAATCTTATCAAGAATACGAGGCCAAGATATGAAATTGATTCAACGGAATGGGACGAGTTCAAGAACTTATTTTTCAATAAGCACTTCCCCCGTATTCTCCGAACAAAGATGGAGAAGGAGTTTCTTGAACTAATGAAAAAGGATGACAAATCTATGTTACCTATGATGCAAATTTTAAAATATTTGCAAGGTATGTTTCTGGTATTATTATCCAACCTGAGAGTAAGATCGATCGATTCTTTAGTGGCTTAAAACCATGTCTTCAAAGGGCGTTAGCCATAAGGGACTTCAATAGCTACGAGGAAATCATTCGAAGTGCTCTCAAAGTCGAGATAGAGATTGGAGTAACCCATCAGTCATATGGGTTTGATAAGAAGAGGAAAATGGAATTCAAAGGAAAATCTAAAGATCACACTGAAAAGAAGATGAGTTTTCCCTTATGCTCAAAGTGTGGAATGAAACATGGAGGGAGTTGTCTTAAAGGGACAAGTAAATGTTTCAAATGTGGAAAGGAAGTTCATCGGGAATTTGAATGCCGCAATAATGGGAAGAAGTTGTCTAGTGATGCGAACAATGAAAAGGCTACACAGAGTGCACCTCCTACACTTCAATGTTACAAATGTAAGGAGATGGGGAATTATGCCAATCAATGCCCAAATCCAAGGGTTGATGATGATGGTCGACGTCAACAAACTTTTAAGGCTAAAGACAAAGGAAAGTCACATGAAATATCTATCAGCGATGTGGAGTACGTTAACGATGTGGTGAAAGGTAAACATACCATCCACTTTAAAGTAGTAAATGTTTTAGTTGATTATGGATCCACCGACTCTTTTATTTCTGAATAATTTTCTAAGGGTATCACCGTATTACCTCAACAATTAGATGTTGAGTTAGCTATGACAACCCCTAATGGCACAACAGTCGCATCAAATGCTTATAATTCTTCTCCAATTGAAGTTTGTGGGAAAGTGCTTCCTGCAAATCTTGTGATCCTTCCTATAGTGTAATTTGATGTGATTCTTGGCATGGATTGGCTTTCTTTATATGGAGTTCATATCAATTTCCAAATAAGGGAAGTCACATTTCATATTCCAGATCAATCTAGGATCGTCTATCGATGCAAGGATGAACATAACCTTCCAGTGGAAATTTCTTCCATTTTATGGGTCTTGATTCCACTAAATGAAGGTTATTTTTCTCAAATGGTTGGTGAGAAACTCACAATTAAGAATATTCCCATTGTACGGGAGTTTGATGATGTATTTTCAGAGGAATTGTCAGGTCTTCCACAAAATCGTGAAGATGAGTTTTCAATAGAACTCGTACCGAGTGCTTTGCCTATTTCGAAGACACCTTATAGAATGGCCCCAATTGAGTTGTAGGAATTGAATAAGAAACTCCAAGAGAATCTTGATAAGGGATTCATATGCCCTAGTGCGTCACCTTGGGGAGCAACTTTTCTGTTCATTAAGAAGAAAGATGGATCAATGAGACTCTACCTTCATTATCGAGAACTTAACAAGATCACTATCAAGAACAAATATCCCCTCCCTCGCATTGATGACTTATTTGAACAACTATGTGGAGCTCAATACTTTTCCAAGATTAAACCTCTTTTCAGGCTATCACCAATTAAGGTTCAAAATGGAGGATATAACAAAGATGACTTTCCGTACAAGATATGGACACTATGAATTTATAGTGATGCCATTTGGTCTTACTAATGCCCCTGCTATCTTCATGGATCTTATGAATAGAGTCTTTAGAGACTATCTTGATTAGTTTGTGGTAGTATTTATAGATGATATTCTTGTATTCTCAAAGATCAAGGAAGAACATGAAGATCACTTGAGAATTATATTGAAGACCCTAAGAAAGGAGAAGCTTTATGCCAAATTTACCAAGTGTTAATTTTGGCTTCAAAGAGTTTCATTTTTGGGTCACATAATCTCAACAGAGGGGATATCTGTGGATCCAGCAAAAACAGAGGTTATCGAAAGATGGTCGATTCCAAAAACAGTAACTGAGATCCAATGTTTTCTTGGTTTCGTTGGATATTATCGATGTTTTGTGAAAGATTTTTCACGATTATCTAATCCACTCACCAAGTTGACTTGGAAAGTAGTTAAGTTTGTCTGGATGGATGAATGTGAAGAGAATTTCAAGGAGTTGAAAAGAAGTTTATCTAGTGCACATGTGCTCACACTGCCTTGTAGTGGAGAAAGGTTTGTGATCTACAGTTATTCATCCAAGAAGGGACTGGGATGTGTACTCATGAAAAATGATATGGTGATATCTTATGCCTCACGACAGTTGAATATCCATGAGCAAAATTACCCAACTCATGATTTGGAGTTATCTACAGTAATATTTTGATTAAAGATTTAGAGGCATATTCTTTATAGAGAAAGGTGTGACATTTATACTGATCACGACCGATCAATCCATTTCCACCCTGGGAAATCAAACATGGTGGCAGATGCATTAAGTCGACAAGACCATGCCAGTTTATCCATGATGAGGATCACAAAAGAACCAATATTTTAGGATTTACAAAGGATGGATCTTGGAAATATAATGGAAGTGGAAAAATATTATCTTTCTCAAATGAATGTTCAACCATATATACATGTGAAGATTAAAGAGGCACAAAAAGAAGATGTGGAGTTACAAAAGAAGGTGAGAAATGTTCCTGAATTCAACCCTGATTGTGATGAGATAATAAAGTTTAGGAATCGGGATTTTATTCCTCCAATCCCTGAATTAAAGAAGGAGTTGCTGGATGAGGCACATAGTTCTTCATTCTCTATTCATCCTTGAAGCACGTAGATGTATAGGGACCTGAAAGAGTACTTCTGGTGGGATGGCATGAAAATAGATGTTGCTGAATATGTCTCTCGATTCTTGGTTTGTCAGCAAGTTAAAGCTGAGAGACAGAAGTCTAAGGGGATGTCACAACCATTACCCATACTAGAACGGAAATGGGAAAACAACACTATGGACTTTGTCACAGGACTTCCTAAAACATCCAAGGTCAATAATGATATCTGGGTCTTAGTTGATCGTCTTACAAAGTCTGCACACTTCATTTCTATTAGATAGGATTTCTCTCTGGATCGGCTTGCCAGGATATATGTAAAGGAAGTGGTAATATTGCATGGAGTACCACTTTCTATTATATCTAATCAGGATCCGAGGTTTACCTCAAAGATCTAGCAAAGTCTTCAGCATACTCTGGATACAGATTTGAGTTTCAGCACTACTTATCATCCTCAGACAGACGGTCAGTCTGAGAAAACAATTCAAACTCTAGAAGATATGTTAAGAGATTCCTCTATGGATTTCAAAGGTGGTTGGGATCAACACCTACCTTTGGTGGAATTTTCTTATAATAATAGCCTTTAATCCAGTATTCAAATGGCTCCTTATGAAGCTCTCTATGGAATGAAATGGAGGACTCCAACTTGCTGGGATGAAGTTGGGGAATGAAAGCTATTAGGACCTGATCTTGTTGATGAGATGGTCGAAAAGGTCCGATCTATTCAACAACACATAAGAGAAGCTCAGTGTCGACAGAAAAGTTATGATGACAACCGAAGAAAAGACCTAGATTTTGAAGTGGGTGATAAAGTGTTCTTACTAATATCTCCCTGGAAGAGGGTCATGAGATTTTGAAAGAAGAGGAAGTTGAGCCCTAGATATATCGGTCCTTTCGAAATACTGGATCATGTTGGGAAGGTAGCTTACCGATTGGCACTTCCACCGAAACTCTCTCAAGTTCATTATATGTTCCATGTATCTATCTTGAGAACGTACATACCTGATCCTTCACAAGTACTTAGCTCAGAAGTTGTACCGCTGGAGCAAGATCTTTCTTATGAAGAACAGCCGATAGAGATTCTGGATCGTAGCAAAAAAGTCCTACGAAACAAGACCACTCGTTTGGTGAAAGTTTTATGGAGGAACCACCAATTAGAATAAGCTACATGGGAGCTTGAGGATATCATGAGAGAGAGGTATCCTCATCTGTTTGTTACAAAGTGACGAATTTCGAGGGTGAAATTCATTTTAAGGGGGGTAGAATGTAACACCCGAGACTTTAATGAGAAATATTTTGTTTTTATGTTATACAAATCATCAAAGGAATCTTTCACTACACACAACACTTTCTTGTCTTTCTTTACACGCATTCACAACCTTCCTCGATAGCTTGCGTCGTACGCAATACCGAGTTTCACTAAACAACAATATGCTACTAAAATATTATTAAAACTAGCCATTATGAATAGTAATAACCACCTTTTGAAATTTTATGAATTTTATTTTTCAAAATGGACTTCATTTTCGGATTCGGAATATCGAAATTAGCTTAGCGTGAAATTTTGGTATTTTTCTGAAAACATTCAATTTTTGATGAATAGTGAAAACACTGGGTTACTATTTAAAAACCGACTTTTTATTTAAATAATTATTTATTTTAATTAAATTTATTTTAGGGGAAAATTGATACATAATAACTATATATGTTCAAAGAAATTCATTGGAGTAATTTCATAATAATTTTAGATATATAAAATTTTTATTTAACTTTTCACCGTCTTTTACCCACCTACTAGGAGAATTTGCAAATTTAAATAAAACTTAATTTTACAGCTTCTGTGAGTGGAATTTCAAAAATCCGAGAGACAAGGTTTATTTTTGTAAGTAAAATGTGGTTCAATAAGATTAAAAATAATTTTTGTTGAATAGTAACTTTTTACTTGTATTTACCACGGTTAAAAGTAAATAGGGTAATTAAGGGTAAAAATGATATTATTATTACCCTAAAACATTTCCTAATTAAATTGGATAAGTTTAATTCAACCAAAAACAACCTTAGGAATAAAATATGACCATTTAGGCCCACTTGGATTAGATTAGGACATTTATTATTAATTTATTTATAGAATGGTTAAAATAGTTAAAATCAATGTTTAATAAATAAATAATTTTTAATATAGGTTTATACATAAGATAAAATCGACTATAAATATTAATTAGAAATCTAAAAATATTTCCTACATAATGGTATTTTATTTGTAATTTTTATACATTAAATAATTTAATTTATTTATGACACAATGATGATGCAGTAATTATCTTATTAATGAAATATTGACATAATTGATGTTATAAATACACAAATAAATGTAATTTTAGACTTTTTATAAATTCCACTAATTTCAAAGGTTAATATGACATGTTAGTGTTGATTTAAATATTTTTTTTGAACTAATCATTCTGTTATTATTTTCACAAAAATCAATTACTAAATAGTGTCAAAATTGACATAAAATAGTTTTTAAAAAATATATTATATTATTAATTCTTATATTATTCCTAAAAATTTACGGTTGGGTAAAATGACTTAGATAAAGTTATATATATTAATAATAAACAACTTGGGGTTCGTTTGGCTTGTTATAGTAAGTTTATTAACCTTATAGTGTAAGAACACAAAAAGACACGGTAAAAGTAAAATTATCTAACTTAAAGTTAAATATATATGATAAGGTTAAAATAGAACCTAAAATGTACTTAATTTTATTTTATGAGATTATTTCGGCCCATCCCCACCTTATCTTCTAAATAAATCAATTTGGAGCTATTTAAAACCGAATTTTTCTTTATAATAAAATAATATTTTTAGTTTTTCCAAAGGAGCCCCTCTCCTCCCTTATAAAAGGGCACCTCGTCCCCCTCTTCCTCACACAACTTTGAGACATCATGCTCGGCCAACCCCTGCCACTTTCTCCTATCCACTTCCCTAGAGACATCCTAGAGGTCTTGGTCTTCTTCAAAGACCAATTTAGTGCCCTAAAAGGAGGTCTCAAAGAAGCGCTTCAAAGAAGAGGTAATGTCCGTTACCGATTCATTCAACTTTATTTCTTATTCCACTTCTTCTTATTTAGTTGTTTCATTATGAAGTAATAACATCAGTATCACTCATATACTGATATGTTATTATAAGTATTAAACAACCCTATTTCACCATCTATCCATCCTACGGAAAATGAAATCACCGCGCGTGCGTACATACGGAATACCGTTTCCACGCCGTGGTGTAAACTATTTTCCACCACCGACTTACTTGTATGGGTATAATGGTGTCAATAATGACTATATATGATTATTTTAAAGTGATATTGATTCTGAAATAGTATACAAACACTCCAATACAATTCCACGATCATGAGAACGATATCATCGCTCGTGCGTACGTACGGAATATCGTCTCCACAATGTGATGCGACTCGTTCTACTAGATCTTCATTGAAAAAGGATTATATAAATGAATTTAATGAATTAATATGATATATATTACACTAAAAACATTATGTAAATGAGGTATCTATAACCTAAAAAGAAAAATAAGAATTTATTCTACAAAACACGCATAAGAACAAAAAGTAATAAACACCTGAATAACAAGTAGTAATGAAATATTAATAATAAGAAGCTAAGAATATGAAAATATATGATATCATAAAAATACGTATGATTCTGGAATAAGTCAATAACAATATTTAAATCATTATACAGGAGGTTGGGACACTTACGAAGCAAATCGGACCTAAGGTAAGGGAAATATCACAATCTCATTTTTATCAGAGATTGTTTATAATTTGGAATTTACTGAGGTGTATTTTAACATCCACATCCATGTTTTCTCAATGTGTAATATTATTTCCATCCACCTAAAATTTTTTAAATCCAATTTTACCCTTTGGTGAGTTTTTAGTAAAAGATATTAAAGGAATATTTTGTCGTTTTTCGTACAAGATACTTTTTGACTTTCCCGACAAAAGTATGAGAAAAATGTTTTTTTAACTTATATGGAATGAATTTATTTTTAAAACATTATTTCCAAGAAGAATACTTTACAAGATTTCAAGTTTATCATTAATCAACTTCTTTTATTTTATAATTTTATGACATGTTAAGAAAGGAAAAGTGTTTTGAAGTAGAAAGGATATTTTCCTCAATAATGGAGTTCAAGTGTTTTATCAAAATTATTTTCCATATAAGATAATATAGTGTTTGTTTTATATCCATATTATTACATTGATATGATTATGTTGTGATGGAAATATTTTTATGAATTCCTTTATCTTATATGAATTGTTTTATGATGTCATGATATTTAAGATTCTAATTTTTATTACATGGGTTATGCTATGATGTATCGTTTATGATTTTGTGGCACACATTAGAATGGAATCATTATGAGATGTGTGGGACCGATATATACCTCAAATTAATTGGGTAAATATTTTATGTCTCATGAGATAGACATGGCTGGAACGTCAGGTTCAACCGGTTCAGTGAAACAGGACTGAAAAGAGGAGTGAACTCGGTTCAGAAATGGTCTTTGTCCACTAAGATAGTCTTGGAAATGAGTCTTGACTAATAAGAAATGATTCTCTATGATTATGTGTTTATGCCACAAAGTTTAATGTTTTACGTTATGATTATTGGGATTACATTTCACTACTATGATTTATCCCATGTTATGAAATTATGATCCCTTTTGCAGGTTAAGATTTCCAAAAGTTATGTTCTTATGTATATGATGTGATTGATATTTCTTTTGTTTACCCTTACTGAGCATTTTAGATCACCCTTTTGTATGTTTTATTTCCCCAGGCCAGGAAGAAGGTTATTATGTAGGATATGCCAAAAAGGGACTCTAGATATGGTGAAATTAATGGGAGGAAAAGTAGATGCTTTATGAACCAGTTGTTTATGTTTCCCAGTTTCTAAAGACTCTATACCTATATGGTACTTTCCTGGTTTTATTATATGTTGTAATAAGTGTGCTTTAATTTTTATGTAATAAAAATATATATAAAGTATGGTTCGTTATATATAACCCTCACTCCCTTTCCATGGGTTATAAAAGACATTATTATCTTATTTTTATGAACTTTTAAAATGTCACAATTTTGAAATAAACCCATTTATTTTGTTCTATATGGGTTATTTATGTAATGTTTGATTATTATATTTTTGGCTCACATGAATGTAAAGACATATTACGTTTTTTCCCTGATAGTGCTTCAATTCAGTAGGTAATGAATTTAATCTCTATAAATGATAACTTTAACGATACCTTGGTGAATAAAGTTGGAAATTTTTATGATACCTTGGGGATAAACCTTGTTGGATTATACATGAATGTATAAATTAAATGTTGTATCCACATATTCATATTATGGTTAAAGTTAATTTCATTATAAAATTCTTATACTTGTATTTCTCATGTCTTTAGGTTTTTATCATGTTCTTATTGATTTCACTAGTAAACTAATTCCCTCGTATTCTATACTAGGCCTTCTGATCACCCTTCTTTGGATGTATGTCTCCAGGTTATGAGATGCAGTAATTGTATATAGGATGACCCTATAATGATGACTTAAAAGTGTGTTAGAAGTAATTTTTATGTTTTTTCATGTATTATGTTCTTGATTTCCAAAATAGTAGACTTTAAAGATCCTCTGTATAATAATTGCAATGAAAATTTACATAATAAAACAGTGGGATTCCATATAGTAGGATTTTACTTCACCAAGGGGAGTCATAGTAGGTTAAGTAAGACCACCATATATTCCTTATGTTCATGGGCTATGACCTTAGCTTGGCCAAATAGGAGGTCATTAATAGATTGGTATAGGATTTTAGTGCGGTCGGTTCCAGACAGCAAAGTTAGAAGTTCAAACTGGTCCATAGATTATCATTGGTACGATTACTTGGTTTAATACCATTTTTTGTCCCATGTTTGATTTAGGAGATTCAAACACCTTTGATTCATGTACTCTATCTCATTCTATGGGAATATATATATATATATAGGATTCTCACTTCCATGGTGTTTACTACACCATTTGGATTTCAGAATAGCTTGTTTGATGTGATTTTGGGATGTATATTGATGATGGGACCACATCAGTCTCATGGGGATATTTTTTTCATACAGATGTAGCCATACGATATACTACTTGGCATGGATTGTTTATTTACCGTATATTCTATAATCAATTAATTTTTTAGGAGTGTCATGTTTTTGGATGTGGATGGTCAATGTGTGTTTTTGGTCAGTGACTAATGTTCTCTGGTGGGCATCCAGCATGTGAATCCCCTTCCTTGTTGGTCGAGGTGTTAGTGGAACCAGTGGATGCTCAGATGATGGAGGTTATTAAGGTATATTTGGAGTTCCATTACAATTTTTTTCAAGGAGATTATAATGCTACCTTCTCGACGTGATTTAGGGTTCCAAATAGAATTTTATACAAGTGATTTTATATTTGAAGGGAAAATTATTGGATGAAACCTTCAGAGTTGTGGGAGAAGTGAGTTTCGAAAAATGATCTAATGAATATGGGTTTTATCCATCCTAGTTTGTCATCGTGGGGTACTCTAGTGTTGTTTTCCAAGAAATTATATGGTAGTATATGGGTGTGTATAGACTATCAGAAGATGAATCTTGTGATGGTCAAAATCATTTACTCACTTCTGAGGATAGACAGACTTTTTGACCCACAAAGAGTGGTGATCTTGTTTTCTATGATCATATTGGAGTCTAGATATCACTTACTGATGGTGATGGAGGAGGACGTCTCGAGGAATTCATTAAGATGTATGTATGAAAACTTATAGTTTATATTCAAGACATTTTGTGTTGCAAAGGTGACATCCATGTTCATGGGTCATATAAACTCTATGTTCATTGAGTTCCTAGATCGGTTATTATTTGTCTTCATCGACGATATATTAATCCAATCTATGTCAGAGAGGGAGAACTCTAATAAATTCATAAATGTCTTGAATTTTATTTGATGCCACAATCTCTATAGAATGTTTTCCATGTTCACATTCTGGAAATAATAGGTGTATTCCCTCAGTCATGTGGTGTCCCATAAGGGTGTGGTAGTAGACCAGTTGATGGTAGAATAAGTTGTTCTTGGGGAACCACCCAAGAATGTGGCAGACGAATGAGGTTTCCTTGGTCTCACATGATATTATAATTTTTTTTTCTGTATTTATCTCATCTTTCAGATATCTATATATCTTTTAATATGAAAGACCATATTATTTCATGGAGTATTCAATGCCTAGAAGTGTTTGGATTCCTGAATGGGAAGTTGGTTGGTTCCCTAGTTCTCTGGTTTCCCATGTAATGGGTAATGTTTGAATTGCCTTGTGACAGTTTTTTTCTAGGGTTGGGATGTCTTCTCATGAAGATATGAGTGGTGATATCATATGGGTCTAGGAAGTTTCAGCTCTATGAGCATAAATATGCCTCCCATGATCTAGAACTATTACCGGTTGTGTTTTAAATAATGTTTTGATGGTATTACCATATTGGGGAGTGCTTTTTCATCTTCACAAATCTTAAGAGTTTGAGGTATACCTTTTCGTTGCATGACCTGAATCTATGAAAATTGAGGTGGATAGAGTTTATTTAGGATTATGATTTTGAAATCTACTAAAAAGCAGGAATTGGGAATGTAATGGATGATGTTTTAATAAAAATGTCACAAAATGATATCATCCTGGAATTTGTGGATGATTGGAGAGTGCTGGAGGAGTTGGAATCCATGAACATAGAAGCAATGTGAGATGGAGGTAGAGGATGTGTTTTTCAGATGATAGTGTAATCTTCTCGGATGTAGTAGGTGGAGGAGTCTTAGTGGGGACACATAGAGGTATAGGTGGTTCATGATCCTTATGGCCATGGTGATGCCCAAAAAGAATCGTTGGAGGATGGCCAAAACAAAATCATATTTTTGGGAAGTTGTTTTTTCTTGGTTCGATCCACGATGATGACATTCATGAGTTTCAAATATCAATTTTGTCAGTGTACCACAAAATTTCCATGCTGTATGGAATATTAAGGATGAACTTTTTCTTTCCCTAGATAAAATGTGGAGTGGCAGAGTCTATGGTTATGTGCTTGGTTTGTCCATCAGATAAAGACTGAGCATCATCTTCTTAGATAGTTGTGGCATCCATTGGATGATCCTGTGTGAAAATGGAATGAAATATTAATGTATTTATTTATAATTTTACCCATAGATCAGGTAGGTTGTGATGGTATCTCATTTATAGTTGATTTGTTGATGCAATTTTCCCACTTTTAAGCAATCAGGGGTCTAGCATAGTTGAAACCATGTCTATAAGGTATGTGGAATATGTGATTTGGTTTCATATAATTATGAGGTCCATTGACTAGAATGAGTATGAAGATTTTACCTTACATGTATGGAGTGGATTATACCATAATTTTGGATTATAGTTATTCCTTAGCACTACTTTTCGCCGCAGGATAAATGGAAAGATGGAACAAACTATACAAAAAATGGAGGATATATTGGGTGAATTCATCTTGGACATTGGAGTATCTTAGGTATGACACATTATGTTGGCATAGTTTTTTAATAACAATATCTATCACTGTCCAATTGGCACGGATATGTTTGATGTTTTTTACAGAAGACTATGTCATTCTCTATTGTGTAGGATGGATGGTGTGAGTTAGTTGTTTGTGGTCCTAATTTCGTGGAGGTCATTATAGAGAATTTTTATGTTGTTCATGAGAGGATGAAAGAATCATAGGACTGGTAGAAGTAATTTTTCCATCTTAGAAGGAGTCCATTAGAGTTTGAGATATGGGACCACATGTTCTTGAAGGTTTCCCCTCGATGTTGTAAGTAGAGGATTGGCAGCAGTACTAAGCATTCCCCATATTTTTTCAGGAATATTCATATTTTGGTGAGTTTTGGTGATGTGGGATAACAGTTTGAATTTCCACTATAGTTGGAGAAGATCTATGAAATCTTTTGTAGCTCTCAACATCTTCGGTATCTTAATGATGACTCCCATTTCATTGACTGGGGAGAGTTGGATATGGAGGATGATATTGTTATAGTGGAGAGTAAAATATACATCCATGATCATTAAGATAGGGAGATGTCTGGATGGACCATTCCATTGGTCCATGTGTTTTGGAGCCACGGTGTCCAAGAGGAGAGTACTCTGGATAGGGATACAGATGAATTCCATGTATCCAGAGTTGTTTTTAGTTCTTCCATGTTCTATTATTCTTTATGATGTGATATTTGAACAATGGTGAATATTATATTAGATGTTTTCAAAAGTTTTTTTATGGATATGGTGTGATATGACATAATTTCATTATATATGAATAGGGTAAGACAATCTTATTAATCAAGATGCATTAAAAATGATGTTATTAAACTCATCAAGGCGAGTCAGTTCCACTGATAGTGAAATGTATATTGACATAGAGGATGGAATTCCCTGATTCATGTGTGATGGATGGTGCAGTTGTTGGTTGTGTGGTGGTTTTGTGGTTGTGTGGTTGTGTGAGAGGATGTGATTGGTAATTTTGGTTTCTTGGGAATGTGACTGTACAAGATGTTTTGTGGTCATTTAGTTTGGTTTCATTTGCTTGTGGTAATAACTAAGGTATGCTGGGATCCTTGATAGTTATCTCAATGGTAGTTTTTGTGGACCCTTCTTCTATTTATTCCATGTTAGATTTTTATTCTCATAGAAGATACTATTTCTGGATGTATATGATGTAATGAAACAAACCTTATAGTCCATTTTTTTAAAGAAGATAGGTGTTTGAGGTGTCCTAGGATATCAAGGAGATGAATTTCAACCAATGGATGTTTTTATGTTTTCCAAATATATCTCATCATGTTGGTGACTTGTGGGTGGTAACTCACTAGTGGTGACTTGATGGTGGTGACTCATCTGGAAGTGAATCATGCTAGTAATAGAAATCCTTGAAATGAAACATTTTAGTTGTATCTCATCCTTGAAGTGGTCATTTTGGTAGTAGCTCATCCTAGTGGTGACGTGTTCATGTAGTATATCATCTTAGCGGAGACATGTCTGGTGGTGACTCTCTAGTGGTGACATGCTATATGTCACTAAAATAGAAGTGAATCATCTAGTGGTGACTCGTCTAGGGGTGACTCATCTGGCTCTAAATCATGACTAGTGGTTCCAATTCTTCTAGTTTTCCATTTTGATGACTTTATCTAATGTAAAATGAGTTTAATTCCTTATTGAAAGTATTTTATGAAGATTAAATGGATAAATATTATATCATTATGTATTTATGAGTTTGGAGACTTTAATTTGTTCAAAATGTGTAGCTTTTCTTAGATCAACTTATAATGGAAAATCAAAAACATTCTCAAATTCCATGACTTAGATCTCATCTAACTCATCTATACCAGGGACCTTTTTTTCATTATTTCTACCTAATTTCTCATGATAATATATGTTATTAATTCCTATTCTGAAGGAGTCATGTTTCTAGACTGTGAAAATTAGTTCATGTTTTACTGGAGGGTTACATGTTTTATGTGCACCCGTCTTTCTGATGCATCTAGGGAGTATTGATCAGCCACATTCCTAAAAGTATTTCATTCAATTTTCATAATTTTGAATCCCAATGGATGGGTATATAAATGTTTTCCCATGAAAACATAGATCATTCTAATTTAATAAAGCTAATTAAATCAATTTAAAATCAGTATATATGTTATGGGTAAAGTGATGCATGATTTTTTTGGGTTACTGTTATTATGGATATATTTTTTGAATGTGATAACTACCCAATTATAATCACTATCATTGGGGTTCCATGAATGTGTACTAGATGGATTGAGGAATTAATGTTATTTGGATTCTTTTGAATTCATATATATATAACATTACTATATATATTAAGCTAATAAATGGACACCACGAGATCGTACAGTATCTATAATAATCCTTAAATTATCAATTTTAAATAGATAAAAGATTCAATATTAAATCTAAAAATATGTTTTCCTTTGAACGTGTGTTAATATGTTTCTAGTCATAGTTGTGTATAGGGTTTGATTCTATTTATATGATGAACTGTTATGATGAGTTTGAAGATGTACAATAGTGTTTATGTGTGTAATTTCTTGGTGTCTTTTCATTGATAACATGAAAAAATATTCACCCCATATCTAGAGTTTTTGGTATGAGGATTTCATTAATGTGAAGTGAATTAATTTATTATGTCTCTTCACCCCCTGAATGAATGTTTTTGAGTTTCTTGATATGTGTTGTGCTAGGTATCTTCATGGATATTTATGGAGAGAACAAATAATTGTGTAATAAATTTTGGAATGGAATGTGTTTCATTGGTTAATGGAATGGAAATGTTTAAATTATATATTTGGTAATATAAATGTGGTTTTTGGATTGATGTGTAGTGTTTTTTAGTTATAGGTAGTTGAAAAGTTGAAAGTATTGTGAATTGGTGGGTTTTTTAAAGAAACATTTGGTTTTTCTTAATTGATTGGTATCCAATATATATATACTTTTATTTTCCTTATGATTTATATATACACCCACCCTAGCTAAGAACAATGTTCCAAACACCCCCCATTTTCACGTAGTAGGGTTTCTCTCCCAAAATCTGGTGAGGAGTACATATGTTTGGGTACTCGCTCTATTCTGCTCATTCTACCATTCCTGGTAGGTAGTGCACATGTTTTGATGGCCAAAGTTTTGTTAGGGAATTGGAAGGGGGTTTTGGTGTGCAATCCCAATTTTCTTTATGATGATATGTCATGTTATTTATTAGGTGACGTTTGGATGAGATTTTATTTTCTTTCTCAGGTGTCTTCGATATGAGATGTGATGTTTTGTGGGGCTCAGGTGTGTGCAGTTGAGATAATTTGTACAGACTAGGTGTGCGTCTTCGGGATGTGTTGTGAGGACAACATGTTTGCAGGTGGGATGTGTCGTGAGGTCCAATGTGTGCGGATAGGATGTGATGTGGTAAGCATAAGGGATATGATCGCAAGGATTTATAATTTTTGGTGAGGGTGGCATACTTATGGAAAATTGGGGTGGGTTACCATATTATTGATGTGAATTTTATCATATTATATCACATGGATTGTGATACTTGTTGAGTGTTCCTTGGTGAGGTTGGGATGGTTAGTGTACCTTAATAGGTGATGTTTGCTTGTTATTTTTTCACACCAGGACATTAGTAAGCTTCATTGACATTCTCAGGATATACATTTCTTTTCTTACTGAGTATACTTGTATTCTCACCCTATGTATATATAATATTTTTAATCTTTCTTTGAGGAACTTTTGGATCCGGCTAGGCATTAATATATCGGAACATGTGACAATTATTGTGTCTCCATATTTTTTTGTATTTACCTTAGATAATTTATAGTATTTGAATCAGTTATCCATTATACATTAATGTATGATTGTTTTTGGATATAATATTTTTATTATTTATTAGAGTTGTTCTGTATGATTCATTCTATCTCTGATGATTTTTTAAGGGGTATTGCCTCCCATATTGTGACATAATTACACCCTTACTGATATTTTCCAACATGGGGCTTACCAGAGGTGGGTCCCAGGGGGAATTATCTCCCTTTCTTCATTCAAATCTCTGGAGGTGTATATCTGGAAGGTTAGGGGTGTGAAATTTAACTATCATGATAAATAAGAAAAAATAATCATTATATATAAGGTTTTATATAATTTTATTACATGATGTGTCACTATAAATCAAAAAACTATCCCCTGAAAATTTCAATTTCAATAAAAATGCATGACCAATCACCTCTTAAGTTCATTAAAAAATCAACATCAATTATCTAGCATAACAAACATAACCCCTTCACATGTAAAAAAGGATTCTGGATTTGCTAATTATGAAAATTTCTGAAAAAGCACCAGTATTAACTTGTTAATCCAATGAAGCTACGTATCTCAGTTATGTTCATTGATGTAGGCTATTCAATAACTACATGTTACATTAAATAATCATTTATATCCCATATTTAGTGAAAATATTTCCAATAAAATAATCATCTAGAATCTTAAATTAAAATATAATAAATTGACCATATTTCCCAATTCCTCTAATATTTTTATGAATCATTATCGATTAAATTTTATACTCTTCATACATTTTATAGTATAAAAATATATAATCTATAAATACCATAAGGAAATTATTTAAATAATATTGTACTACTCTTTTCATCAGATCATTAAAATCATTTCGTGCATTATGGTGACAAAAATGATTTCCCTATAATTTTTTACCGCCATAAGGACCCATCTTTATTATAAAAAAATTAATAACATCTTCACATGTATAAAACCTATGGTTAATGAATCCCTTATCCCATAACTACTAATTTTGTTTCTTCAGTTCCACAAATTATCCCATAGATATTCAATAGGAAGTCATGGATACAGTTTTTCCTCATATATGAGTTCAATAGAATTCTCAACTTCACGCAATGGTGTATTTATAGCAATATATTCAGGAAACATATTAATTTATTTCTACACAATAGATACATATTTTATGGAAATGATACCTTATTCCATCTGTAGGTTGTGTATGATTTTATTTTATTATAATTTAATTAAGGAGAGCTACTTATGGGTGACCCACACATTATTTATATGACTAATTATCCCAACAATCAAAAGGGATTCAACACCTCTATTGAAAATTATAATCTCATTCTCTTGGAAACAAATTTCATCATTATACATTGAATAGATATCCATATGAAATATTATATAAAATTCAAAAGTAGGTAAAATAATAATGTTTTTAAATAATGTATGTGTATGCGTCATTTTGGGGACTAAAAAAATTCTTACTAAAATATTTTTTTTGCAAGGAGTCGTGATTCAAAAAAAAATTCAAAAGGTTCAAGGGACTAATTTTTGTATTCATTAAAAACATGAACGATATAAATGAGTTTGAAAATACAGAATCAAATAATTCAATAATTAACTTCCAATTTATGATCAAAATTTATTCAACCACAACATTATTGACATGAAACATCAAGCTAAAGTTTTTATGTATTCTTAAACTGCTCTATTTATCATGCTTTGGTGGGGTTTATATTACGTATATTTCTAGTGAAAATTTTCAATTACATATATATTCTTGGATTTCCACTGTTGGCACACATTTTTTTTAAATCCACCATCCTCTTATTCGAAAATGTGTAAAACCAAATATTAGTGGATTACATGGTTTGAAAAATCATGCATACACCTAGAATAAAACATGAAACAACTTTATAATGGCCGCATGGTTAAGGGAATGGAATTTCTAACCATGTGTCACTACATAGAAAACCGTTTTTATTTGAAATAATTAAACAGAAGATTATATTTAAAACACTAAAACCCACATTTTATGTGTCAGACAGGCAAAAATTGACCTATTTCATTTTCTACTCCCTTGGAGGATCCCAATAGGTTATTTGGGCCACTCTAATGCACTCTAGAAGCAAATCAAATCTTGGTAAACAACATTTGATCTCTTCTTAGAATGTTTCCACTTATCATCCCATTTACCCCATTATCTCTTCATTCCTCCATAAGGATTTTTATATATTTGTCTTATTGAATGATCTAATCTCTATTACTTTGGATCATGAATCTAAATTTATATCTGAAATACTCATTCATAATGTTCTTCATTATAGTTTCCAAAATATGGATTTTTGTATTGAGATCCTATGATCCAGAGGTAGGCATTCTAGTTTTTATGGATAGTTTTTATTAACCCTACATTTATTTATTTAAATTAAATTATTTCATTAAATGTAATTATTTTAAATAGATTTATTAAATACCCAATTACATTACATTCGGAATTTAAAATTGGATTTGGTTGAAACTGGCAAACCCCAAAAATTCCATTAAATATGGGTGTATTTTATAAATGTAATTTATGTTGATTAAATTAAATTGTGGAATTTAAAATATGAAATTAATGTGATGAAATTGATTTCAAATTGGAAATTGAGGGAATATATTAAAATTTTCATTATAGAATCCTAGTGTTTTTATATTATGAAAAAACATTATTAATTAATAACCTGTGTATTATTTTTTAATGTGAAATTGGAATATTTGAAATGTATGAATGGGTGGAATTGAATTTTAAATAGTTTTTAAAAAAAATAACATCATTGATTACTATTAGAGAATGTGAAATCCTTTTCAGTTAGTATTTTATTTTGGAAATCATGATATGAGTGTAATTCTATAGAAATATATTGATGCATTACAACTATAAAAAACATATTGGTTGATATTATCCTGGTAGGACGTGGGTTTGTCCACATCGAATAGTTCCAAAGGGATTTTTGTACACATGTTGGTTTTCAATATTATGTTTGTGAGGATTCCAAAACCTTGAACTATCATATCATTTGAAAAATGACAACATATTTATTTGTTTTTATTTGATATATATAAAATTATCTATCATAAATTGTTCTAAATTTGCATTATGAAATTATTTAAACATTTTTTATATAAATTTATTATTAATCCATTTTTAATGTATTTCTATTATTTAAAGTGTAATGAATAATTTTTTTGAATATGATTTTAACTTCCATATCTGTTTATATAAAACTATAATTTTTATTTTCATAATTAATTTTGGAATCTTATTTATGTAATACATGGTGAGACCATACTAGGATTTTCTCTTACACCGTACTTGTGAATTCCGGTGTTTCTAGATTATAGTAATTGAAGATTGAGAAAGGGTAAGATTCCACTAGGTGGTGGTCCTAGTTTTTTATCCATCTTATTAGATAGCACTGTATTCATGGACATGGTTAGAAATTATAGTTTCTTGTACATAGTGGTTTCACATTGGGTTATTTATTCTTTTTTGATTATTCGTACACTTCTCCCTAAAGAGTTTTGAAGTATTCTTAATGATATTTTTATCTTTCTTCCATTGTTGTTGTGTAAAATTCATTTCCACATTCATAATTTATTTATTTATGTGATGATCTCAAACTAATTGGGGTTTGGAATTACGTTGGTGATATTTTACGACTATCCTAGTTATCAGGTTACCAGAGTATCTGATCTAGCTCGTGATAAAGTGGTATCAATGTTGTAGGATAAGAAACATTCCTTATTGTTATTATGCAATTTCATAATCTTTTTAATTCAAAACATGTTTTCTTATAGGATGGGATTAATTTCCATTTCTTATATATTATTTTTAATATTATTTATCCAATGTTGTGTTATGTTGTTATGTAGCATCATGCATCTTAGAAGTCTTGAAAATCATATCTAGGTGGAAGTAGCAGATGAACCATGAGAAGGAAAATCTCTTTGTAGACCTCAGTCTTGTTGAGGTGATTGTGTGTACTATCTAATATGTGGGGTATAAACCACCAACAATTCCTGTTAATTCTCTAGTTATGGATACAAAGAGGGATGTTTTACAAAATCATTCTTAGGAGTTTCTTCTACAGAATAAATTAGTGGTCAAAGGAAATAATAATACTTAAGAGTCATATGAATGGATTATAAGGATTGAGTGTTTGTTATATATATTAGAGAAACCAAATGAAATCATAGTGAAGTGTTCAACATTTTTTATAAAAAGGCTGAGTAGAAGATAGAAGAACACGATGGTGATAGTGAAAAAGAAATGTGGATTAAATTGTAAAGTCTTTAATGAACATTTATCAAACCCATTCTATATTGAGACAATTATGTTTGAAATATATATAGATTTTTTTCAAACATGAGTTGGCATAAAAGTCTATCACTAAGTATGAGAATCGATTATCTTAGATTTTGTAGTTTCAACCTGAAATTATGTTGAATGCGACGATATGGACTCTAAAGTTGGACTTTGGATTTCAATCTGATATTCATTCTTCAGTTTTATATTAAAATTTTCCCTCTTATTCTTTTTTAATATATATATATTTGTTGTTCAAAATGAACCTGGAAAGAAATTTATGGTTGACGAGAGTTTTTGTTCCTCCCAGTGGTGATTTTGGGAATTCCATTAAGGGAAATAGGAAACGTGTTAGTTCTTATAGTGGTTTTTGAATGAAGGGTTATTCTTGACCTCCAGTTGATCCTGTCAGATT
The DNA here is from genome assembly GCA_963277665.1 of Viscum album. Lineage (NCBI taxonomy): Eukaryota > Viridiplantae > Streptophyta > Magnoliopsida > Santalales > Viscaceae > Viscum > Viscum album. The sequence goes on along the minus strand of OY728148.1, from coordinate 291,423,793 downwards.
ACCTTTTATTTGTTACAAGTGTAGAAAACATGGTCATTCAAAATGTGTTGGCAGTGAGGCACCGAATTTATTTGGATCCAGTGGATGCTCAATCAACAGATAGAGGTTTTATAGTATCTATTCCACCACAAATAGTAAAAAAAGATCATAAACACCAATAAAAATATAGTGAAATCAGATGCTTCATGAACAATGGAGATCTAGCCATAGGCATCCAAAATGATGCTTCTTCACATAGTGGAAGTTTCCCTGCAAGATTCAGATATGTTTCCACATATAATGAAAGGTACCACTACTATATATTCATCATTAGTGAATTCTTTATTTGGTACTGGTGTGTTTGATTCATTTATTTCAACCTTTATTTTCAATTCCATAAATCTTAATACAGAGATTTTATCTTATTGATGGATATAATTACACATCTATGAATGAAGAGAGAGTAGGGACTTTATAGTACTACTTTGGTTATCTAGTTATCAGATATTGAGATTTCTTATAATTTTCTTGTTCTCATCATGATACCACTTTACATCATATTTTGGATGAATTGGATCATTTCTAATAAATCCCATATTGATTTTTATCTTTGATGAGTCTCTTATACTGCACCTGATGGGTTTTTCTGAATCGTTCAAGGAGAGTGGAACCTTATGTCATATAGATTCAGATCCACTTTTCCAGATTTGGGGAAATGAATATCTATATTTTATTATTATTTATATTGAGACTCATTAATTTGATATCTCCCTCTAGTTGTTGTCAAGATTCATAATGTTTTCCTGATTAATTCTCTTGGTTTCCACCTATAAGAGAGGTATAGCTTTCTATCAATTTACTTCCAAGTACCCAACCATTAACTATTTTTTTATAAAACATGGGACAAAATAAAATTATAGAGTTGAATAATCAATTTTATGATCTTATGTAGAATATATATGTATACCTGAGTGTGTCACCATGAGTTGTGCCAGTTCTCTTTGCTATAAATGATGATTGTTCCCTTCACCTTTGTATGGATTATTAGAATCTAAATTGAGTTACGGTAAATAACAAGTATCTCTTACCATAGATTGATGATCTGTTTGACCATTTGAATGTGGAAAATATGTTATAGAGTATTTTTCTTTCTTCTGGTTAGCATCAATTGAGAATAAAAGAATTTCACATTCATAAAACTACCTTTCAGAGTAGGTATAACAATTACGAGTAGCTTATCAAGAATTGTTTTAACCCACTGCTCCTTCTTCCATTGTTTATTTTATGAATATGATTTTTCATTTGTATCTCTATACCTTCATAGTTATATATGTGGATTATATCCTTATTTATTATATATCTAAGGACAATCTTGTGCATCATCAGAGATCAGTTATAGAATTTTACAGCAATCAATCACATTATATAAATCATTAAAAATGTAATTTTGAGATTCAGGAAGTAAATTTATTTTGATATGTTGTGTTAGAATATAGTTTATTAGTTGGTCCAGAGATGTTGAAAGATGTTATGAAATGGGAGAAACCACAGAATGTTTTTGAGATTTGATGTATCTTGGATCTTGCTGGTTATTATCACTGGTTCATAATCAACTTCCAAAATTAGGATTCTCTAATAACTACTCTATCTTAGAAGTTTGTAATGATTTATTGGGATAAGAAATGTTAGTGTTATCCTATTGAGATGAAACATATTTTTACATTTTGGTGTTGATTCTTCCAAAGGTCGCACATGGCTATATCGTTTATTGTAATGCATCAGGTTCATGTTTGGGATACGTTATTAGGTATGGTCTTGATGTTGTTGATTATGGATCTTGAATTTTTAGGCTATAGAAATATAATTACCAATCCCATGAATATAAAAATTAATCAATAATGAATTTTCTTATTGTTAGGTGGAATTTTTTTAGGGAATGGTTTACCATGTATTCATACAAGATGATCTAGGCTTATATTTTCCCTCATTATGAATTGATTCTCCGCTAGAGGAATTGGGTTGAATACCTGTAATATTTTTTCCCCAAATATCTTATACCCCAAGGAAAGCTATTGTCATTGCATGTGATCTGTGTAGGAAAAATCAATCATAATCCATGATGGGATCATCTGAATAGTAGAACAAGATGTATCAAATTTCACAGTTTCATATTGGAGTCATGGAATTATGGGTTGAGTTTTCCTTAGCCAGTGTTTAGTTGACATCCTCTTTTATTAGGGTTATTCTTCAAGAACATCACATTCATGATGTGTGCTATAGAATTAGAGCATCTATTTATTATTTGGAGACCATGGATGAGTATTCATTGTGTAATGGGGGAATTCTATCCTATTAGAATCATTTTTTTGTCATTATTAGAAAATAAAATAGTGTCTATGTATATCCATAAATCCATTTGGTAATTGAACCTAGGAACTATGCAGATATTCTAGGACATGTGGTGAAGATTCTCGTGGGTATGTATAAGATAGGGAATTTCTACCTTTTTCACTTAATGTCATACCCTCCAATAGTACAATAACCAGCAGTAGATACCTTGTAGTTTTCTTCATCCACGTCCAATGTTAACATGGATGTGGGATAAGATTTCTATAAAATGTTTGGTTTTGTTGATTCATACTCATAAAAAGAAGAATTTTGTATATGTTTTTATAAATAGGATGACTAAATTGGCTCACATTATACCCATTAGTGATACAACCACATTTGAGGAGTTGGTAAATTTCTATATAAAATATGTTGTTCATTTTCATTGAGTTCCATCAACAGTATTCTTTGATATTGATCCTTTGTTTACCTCCCATTTTTTTAGGGTCCTTTAAGAGGCACAATGATCTCATGTCCGTTTGAGTACGACAAACCATCCATAGTTAGATAACCATATATAAAATGATATAAATAATCTTGAGGATATGCTCCACACCCATGTTCCCAAATTTTATAGATTTTGGGATGATCATATAGAGCTTGTTGTGTTCTCTTAAAACAATTTTTAGATTTCCTTGATTAGAATGGCTCCTTTTGAATAATTGTGTGGCCTAACGTGAAGTTCTCTGATGTATTGGTTGGAGATTGATGAACGTTCATTAGAGGTACTGAGAATGGTTCAATAGAGGGCAAAAAATAATTAGTTCATTCATTAGACACTGTTGATGACATAGAGTAGGTATAAGTATTAAACTATTATTAATCATATACCATTGTAATTTTTTATCGGTGATCAGGTGTTTATAAATTGCAGAGTTTGAATCATGAAATTTATTTAATAAAATCGGTTTCAAATTTCAATGTGAGAAAATGAATTAAAATGGATTTGATAAGAACCAAATTATGTTTTCTTGGAAAATGTGTTATTGATTGAAAACAAGCGTATTGGCTATAAAGGGAAATTTAAATTGATGAAATGAAAAAATGGGGGTACATTGAATAGTTTTAAAATAAATTTCCCAACATGGATTTTTATTAGAAAAAATTAAACCCTAGGTAAATAGTGTGTAATTAGAGAAAACCATTATAGAATAGGAATTCCATAGCAAGAGATTGACGCTTTATAGCTATAACATAGTCTTATCAAGAGATTGTATCCTTTGTGGGTTATTAGTTAGTCCTCTATGACCAGTTCCAAAGAGACATGTGTAGAAATTTTCATTTTAATTATATAGGTGTGAGAGGATACCATAACCTAGAAAAATCATATGTCTTCGTAGAAGAAAACTTTTATCTTTATTATATTTGAAAAGTATTCCATTTTTTCTAAATTGTATCACACATGCCTTTTGAATTTATATAAAATGTTTTATATAAAATGTTTATTGGGATATATTTTTAAATTATTTCCACCATTTGAAATGTTATTAATGCATTTTTTAAATATGTCTTGAAATAGAATTCCTATTTATTTAAAATTTAATTATTTATTTTGTTAATTAAATGTGGCATCTTATTTTTCAATATTTGGTGAGTCCTTATTGAGATTTTAGCTCACACACCACCTATTTCATTAGGAGTTTGTAGATTTTCTTATTATATGACCAAACATGGATAAGCCACCACATATAGGTTGTTCTAGTTATGGATACATTGGCTAGGATGGTTTTTTCCAGAATTACACGGGTGTTTATTCGATTTCCAAGTACATTTTGGATTCATTTTGGGCTTCTTATGCATGTTTGATATCTAGTACACTTCTCCCTATAGAGTTTTCTTGTATTAATATATAATTTATTAAATTGAATATATTGTTTTTGTGGAATTTTTTTCGCACATTCATGTTGTATGATTCTAGGTTATTGTAACAAACTTGTGGGTATCGGGAATTCCTATTGGGCTATGTGAGGACCGACTTGGTTATTAGGAAACTATGGTATATAGGATGGTTCATGACAGAACTTATTATTCAGTGTTATTATTTTCATAAGCTTTGTGTTCAACTTTTAGAATATATACTATATTTCCCATTAATATTTGAGACATTAGATTTAATAATTCCACATCCATTAATAGTTGATATTCTAGATAACATTGGTTTCTTTCTTTCCCTAGAATTCATGATACAATATCATGTAACTCTGCAATTATAACAAAACCACATTAACATTAATAATTTACCAAGATGATTATTTACACAATTACATCATTATAGAAATAAAATAATTTCATTCTTCTTATAGGAAATAATTTTCTTTATATGGAACTCAATAAACCACTTCTTTTCTTTACCCACTTCAATATATAAGAACTAGAATATTATTTCTTTGTCTTGATGTAGCATTATCCAAAATCATAATGTGATGAAATAATTTTTAACAGTATTTCTCTTTATAGATTATACGTAATAGAAATAAATAAATGGTAAATCGTGGTTTCGGTATTATATATATAGACTTTTTCATGTATTTATAATATTGGGAATATATCCACATATTTTAAAACACATTCCCATTCCTTCTGTTTTTGGTTGAGGAACATTATTTCCATTTCAACATGCTTCCCAAGAAGAAAATATTTCCCAAATAAATCATTTTAATTTTTATCAATTACATATTTCATGTTATATCATCTTAATTAGTGTTATAGATTAATGACCATCATTTATTAGAGTCTCCCTTAAAATAATATACTTCCAGAATAACTTTTTCCCATTCATTGCTTACTTTTATTATATTAATTTTTTATGGGAACTAATCCATTGATCGACTAGAAATATATATAAGTAGTATATTAATTGATCAATAGTTATTTCACATAAATTGATACATCATAGGTGCATCACATTTTGGAATAATATATTTTTGTGTACAAGAATGGTTAGTTGTTAAAACTTTGTTCAGTTTCTCCAATATGTTCTTAATCAACATACTGACAATATATTAGGTATTTAATTATTGATACATGGAATACCTAAAATTAATATGAGTGTTTATGTGATTTATATTTCTTATAATAGGTACCATGTCTACACAATATAACACACACAATTAGCTTATGTAAACATTATTATTGTACCACAATATAAACATTAAAAATAAAATTTAACATTACTGAGGGATATCATAATATTATTACCTTATATTTATTTCTAAAATATAGTTCCCAATTATAGTAATAAAATTATATTCATACAAACCATAATGGACCAGATTCTAATAACATAAATCCAGTGTTTACATTATTACAGTGTTGCAATACCTAACAGATCTCAACATCTATGTTAAAAAAATTTAGATATCTTGGGAGACTAGATACAAAATTGATTTCTATATCACATTGAAATAACAAAACATAGAATGAAAAATTTATTGATTCATTGATGACCATTCTCTGATTACCTTTTCCAATCCAGCGGAAAAGAAAACAAAATAAATGTTGTAACACAACAAGATTACAAATTATGTTTACCTGTATAATAAACATTGTGTCCATAAAATTTTTCATAGAAAAAAAAATATCCATGACATATTTTATAAGAAACTTTTATCAATAATTAAACCTATAATAAAAAATATATAGTAGTTAAATATAAATTTGTATTAAATAATATTTTAAAACAAAATGATTAAAAATGGAATTCGTTTTAATAAATTTGTTTCCAAATATAAATTGTATTTTTATTAAAAGCATTAAAATATAAATTTTATAGATTAAAATTTAAAAAATTTACTTTCATTTTTTGATTAACTATTTCATAAATATATTAGGATGAATTTTTTAGTTTATCTAAAATAAATGATATTTAGGTGAATTGGGAAAAATATTGATTTTTCGAATATCATTACTTTTATAAAATTATCATATTACAAGAATATATGAATTTTTTTGAAACATTATTTCTATAAAAAAAATATATTTTAAAAATCATAATAAATAATTTGAAAATATTATTTTCATTTTAAAAATCGAATTATAAAAATTTTGACACTTAAGTGATAAATTACTCTAAAACTAAGTTTATTTACAAATATGAAATATTATATATTTTAACTTATGTAAATAAAAACAGAAAATTTATTTCATATTTTACATAATTATTTTCATATAATATAATTATAATAAAATCTATATTTTCCATAAAAATTTATAACTATTATTAATGTTAATTACCATAATAAATGTAAAAATATTATTTTGAAAAAAAATCATTAACAATGTGTAATTTATAACATAAAAAAACTAATCCATTCACAACAACAACAATTATATAATGTTTAATCCTTAATATACAAACATTTAAACTAATTAAATTAGTCTCCATATGGTTGTCTTGAGCACATGTCATTTTTTAGAGCCACTCCCCTTGAGTTGAAGCTTCCACACTCACATTTTGTGGCATATTCCTCCCTATTTTTTCCTCGTATTCTCCACCAAATGATTCCTGATGGTCATGTACTATGGTCATACTCTTCAATTCTCAGTTTTCCCATTCTATACATGCTTTAGAATTCGGTTCCCCGATCAATGGTGGTCTTTTTGTGGAAATTTCATATGGGGTTCCTCATGAGGGTGGAAGATCGATGGTTTTTTGGCTTGTATGTGGTTGCAATGGAAAGATGGAAGGAATTGACCTTATTCCTCGGAGGGGGTGTGGTAATTTTTTGTTGGATCTCGTTTGTTTTTTTTTCATAGAGGTTTCTCGGGCATTTATAGTGTGTATTGTGGTAGGGAATCTTTCTTTTTTTCCTGTGATTTCTGAAGTGGTGGTGGTAGGGTTCATTGATGGAGGAAACATTTATTGGAACTATTTCGAGTGGGTAGTGATGTAGATGTGCATTTTTTGCTTTTAGTTATTGTACATGGTAAACTCCGGATTTGGCCCATGTATGTTTATGAATTTAGTTGATTCTTTCAGAATATTTTTTTTGGGTATATGGCATATGGTCTTTTGGGACGCAAGTAACATGGCTATTTTTAAATGTATTATTTAGAACATCAAGGGAGAAATTCTATGAAACAACCAGGTGGATATAATAAATTTGTGAGATGAAAATTTTTGTACACATATTTCATCGTTCCATCCAATTTCTAGCTAGAGGGGTGCCCTACATTATGAATCTCATATTTTATTCTTTTTTAATGATTAGTGCATCAGAAAGTTGATGCAAGTGGTCCATACACGAATCCCTGGGTGGGAATATAAAAATTGGGTTCGGTGTGTTAGAACTAATCATCCTCCTGTCCTCATACACAATAGAAGGATGGGTAATCTATCTCTTTGTATCATTGTAACATGATTCAATGTTATTGAAAGGGAAGCATTTTATTTTTTCTAACATGAATCATTTAGAGAGGTTCACTTGAAGGGGGAATAAGTTCATTTGATTAGTGACAATATATGATTCATGCTACTCATCCAAGGTCTTTAGGTCATGTTTTGGCCTTTATTTCTATAGATCCATTAGGCAATATCGATTGTGGCCTTCGAGCTATCATATTGTATTTTTTTTCTTTCGAGATATTAGGCCTTATGGCCATATTTTGGGTTTTCCTCTAAAACCATATTTGAAAAGAGATTTTCTTTTCACAAAAAGATATTTCATTTCTTCAGACCTATTTTAAAAAAAATGTAAATAATTTTTAGATAATACTAGGAACACATATCGGTAATACTGTAATTTTAATACAACTTGGTTTTTAATATATTAAATTTTTTCATTTAAAATTTATATTTTCCATATTTAAAAAATAAATTAGTATAAATGTTTACAAATATATTTTTATAATATATATATTTTTAAAAAAATTACATCACATTTATTATTAAACATAGACTACTATGGTAAAAACAAGTTACTGGGTTAAAACCATTATTGTAAAATATAATAATCAAATAGAAAAAATATCGAAACACATTCAATTTTTTTGGTTAAATATTTATTGAAGACCTTATCAATATTATCTCACCCCATAATCTTATATTTCTCCCTTTTAGAACCAATAATCCTTATATAGTTTCATTCCCTTGTGGAGAAATAATGTTAGTTCATAAAGATCCTGTTTTTCACATATAAAAGGGTAGAAATTCTTCCAACTCAAAGTTACACATCCACTTGGAAATTTACAAGAAACCTTAACCACTATTCATATACTAAAATACCCTTCCAGAACATTTTTAATCATATGATGGACTTATCCATTCATTCCTATAGAGATTTTCGAGATAAAGTTCATGGTCCCAAAGTGACTAGTAATTATCCACATAAATTTATTCTTAAACATATCCTTAAAAAAATAACCTAAAATAGTAATATAATGAAATTCATATTATTATTATTCTAAAAAGTAGTTATATTCATGGGGAAACAATTTTATTTTAATTTTTCTCAACAAATAAAAACATAAATACATGGATCATGTGTGCGTGCATACTATTGCCTCCACAAAGAGGGTTGTTTTTTCATCCATTAAAAAATAATATAGATGCCATTAAAATTTTATTTATGGTATTAAAATAAATTTTATGAAACTATTAATATTATAGAAATATAATATTTGATAATCAATAAGTCGTATTAATAATAAACTATTGTAGTAAACATAATCACCTAAAATGAATGTGTCATAGTACCATTCCAAATATGAGTTCATTTTATAAAAACATATATAACTACATATATTTTGTGAAAATTTAATAATAAATTACATATATATCAAAAATTATACGGAATATTATGATATTTTAAACACCTTTTTCGGTGATCAACATACTAATATTTTATAATGAAATTGACCTAACCTCCTCTAATAAACTAAATTCGATATGTTATAATAAATAAATGTCATACGATGAAAATTTTCCATTTTTCAATGAAATATATATGCATACAGTTTATAATATGATATATAATTATCAAAAAAATTATTAATGATTTGAGGATCATGTATAAGGAAAATAAGGACCAATGTAAGGGTGTTCACTAACTCAAATTTACATATGTTGAGATGTAAATATTATTAAACAAATCAATTATCCCATCTGTAATTTATTTTACATAATGGATACTTTTTATTTTTTCTGAATTATATTTTTTGAGTTTTACAATTCTTCTTTTTAACGTCATTATCAAATAATTCTAACCACTATGATTATATTACTCATAGGGGTTTGTTTTCTCTATTTCTATTTTTTGAAAAATTATTTCATGTATTATACTTAATCATAATTGAAATGGCATAACAACTACACAATATATAATTTACACCAAAATCGTTATTCTCTTACATTAATAAAAAATTCATTTCCAAAAGAAGGTTCTTCTTCCAAATCAATACTTCCTTCAAGAACATGTTCTTCCTTATGAATGTTATCTTGTAGAACCGGCCCACTACCTTCCATATCTATGAAATTATCTTCTTTAGGGGAAACACCAACTTTTTTTCCTATTCAACATCATAGTTAACAATTTCATCTGATTCTAAACTACGATCATAAATGTTCTTAGGTTTTTAAGGATGTTCAACATGACTAAACATTTTATATACCATTTCACTATCCTCCACCCAGACCATTCTCCATGGATTCCAATTAATTTTCATTCATTTGACTACAACCATTGAGATAAAAATTTCATAGTTTTTGATGACTTCTTCATTCTGTCGAACCATTTATTTTACCATATAGCATAATAGATATTATCATCAAGTAGAACAAGGAGGTAAACATTCAGGTAGTCTTATTCAACTCACACATATAAAGTATAGAATACTTGCGTAAGTTAATTTTTTGTCCATTCATCATAATATGTATAAAAAATATATCCTAATACATGAGGATAGAAAGTATCTTCTCCTATGACTAATTCGATTCTGAATAAACATAAGCAACAATTAGTTTTAACCATCTAACTTGGAATCAATAGATCATCTCATCTTTTTGATCCCAGTCAAGAATCCCAAATCCTCTACTAAAACAATTATATCACTAGAAGGAGGACCACTCTTGTAGTCCTAGAAAATCCCATCATGAGGTATCCCTATTAAATAATCCCATAACTATGATGAAAAGGTGCATCTTTGGCCATTAATCTAGATTCTCATAACAAAACCATTTTATGTATCAAATGACAACTGAAAAAAATTATAGAATTGAGAAATGAGCTTTGGATAAATTGGCCAAGTCTTCTTTGTAAACCAATCCACCCATCCCAACTCTTTTAGTACATTATACACTAAAGAATTAATTGACATCAACCATTTAGGGATTTTTTTTCTGGTATCAATATTCTATCAACTAGGTTTGGGTTCAGTGGTACTTCGACCGCTTCCTTCTGTGCTCTTTTAACATTATTTATAGATCTTCACTTTTACAGAATTGATGAAGATGAGAGATTTATTTTGTCTATTCAACAAGATGATTGAGATAGAGATAGAGAGATGAAGGATTTAAAGGGTCTTACGATTTGATAGAAAAATGATTTAGGTTTGAGAGAAGAACGCTCAATTGAAGGAGATAGTGGAAGATATTTTATTTTTATCATTTAGGGATTTCATGCATCGCCAATCCAAAAGTGCGGGATGAATATAGTATAATAATCAAAAGAGTGATATAGGTAATAAAATGAAAATAACACAAAAAAGTGTCATTATGGTGAGACCGGAACAGGTTGTCATGGTGAGACCAGAATAAGTTGTCACGGTGTCACCATTATAGTGTGTCTCCACATAGGGTGACCATAAAACATGAGAGAGTAAGTGATAGAAATTAACTGAGAGACAGTAATTGTGTGATCATAAACATGCAAGAGTAACTTGCATAACATTGAGAGTAAAAAATTAATCTTATGACCATGATTTGTGAAACCATAAACTGTGAAACAGTAAGTTCCGAAATAGTAAACGTTCAAATTAAGATTTTACAATACTAATTTATATATGATTTAATCTATCTTTTCAAAATTTAATGGTTTGGTAAATATATCACCAAGCTGAAATTCAGTTCCAATTAATTCCAAAGTGATATCACCTTTTTGAAAATGTTCTCTCAAAAAGTGACGTCTTACATCAATATGGTTTTTCCTAGAGAGTGAAAAGGGATTTTTTGAGGTGTTAATAGCACTTTTATTCATAATTTATAGGTATATGAATGAATTGATATCCATAATCTAGAAATGTTTGTTTCATCAACAATATTTGTGCACAAAATCTACCAGCAGCTATGTAATCAACATTGGCTATATATAATGAAACAAACTTTTGTTTCTTAATACACTATGATTAGAGACATTCCTAAAAAGTGACGTGTTTCAGAGGAGCTCAGTCACTATAACTTTAAATTAGAGAAATCCATATCAGAATAACTAACTAACTCAAATGATTGTTCTTTGGGATATAATAGTCCTAGATTTGGTGTATGATTCGGGTATTTAAAAATCATTTTAACTTAATTTAGATGGAATTCATTATGGGTTCCTTGAAAAACTAGCACACATACATACACTAAACATAATGTTAGCTATAATAGAAGTTAAATAGAGTAAGCTTCCAATCATTCCTCTATAAGTGGTTTGATTAACAGATTTTCCATCTCCATCAAGATCCATCTTACAAGTAGTACTCATTGGATTATCACTACTTATAGTGTTATCCAAGACAAAATGTTTTAGAATATCATTAGTATATTTTATTATTTTTATGATAAGACCATAATTATTTGGAAAATTTTGAAATAAAAAAATGAATTTTAGTTCACCCATTAGATTCATTTAAAATTTGTTTTCATCTTTTTAAAAAATTCAATACCTAATTAATTTTGTGAAGATCCAAAAATTATATCATCTACATAAATTTGAACTACTAAAACATCATAGTAAATTATTTTTATAAAAAGGTTTTGATAATCTATTCATTTTATAAAAACATTGTAAATAAAAAATGTACTTAATATATCATACCAAACTCTTGGAGGTGGTTTTAAACCATAAAAAACATTTGATAATTTGAAAACATAATTTGTAAATTGATGATTTGTGAAACCATGGGTTATTCAACAAATACATCCCCATCTATATAACAATTTAGGAATGCACTCATAAAATCCATTTGATATTGTTTGAAATTCAGATGTGTAGTATAAAAAATAAGGATTCAGATGGCTTCACATCTATCTACTGGTGAAAAGGTATACTCATAGTAAATTTCCTCTTCTTGACTACGACCTTGTGCAACCAATATTGCCTTGTTTCGAGCTATATTACCAGCATCATCTAACTTATTTATAAAAACCCACTTAGTGACTATGGTAAATTTGTTTTTGGTTTTTGCAACAAGTTTCCAAACTTTGATACTTTTAGATTAATTAAGTTCTTCTTTCATAGCCATCACCCAAAAATCATCATTGATAGGATTATTCATGTTTTTAGGTTCATGTTGTGACAAGAAAACTTGATGTTCAACTTGGTTTCTAAGAGAAGCTTGAGTTTTAATTACATTATCTAAATATACTAAAACAACATTTAAAGGATTATTCTTGAGGGTTCTAACAGCTCTATAAAAAGAGGGACTAGTGATTTCTGGTTCATCAATAGGTTTAGGTTCATTATGAATTGAATCTGGAGAATCTTCAGAACTAGATGCTTTCACCGAAACTATTATAGAATTGTTAGTTGGTTTAACAATCATGTCCAGATTTGACATATCAGCCTCTAGGTTATGAAGAGTGGTCGTAGGATCATGTGGATCTATCTTATCAAACATTCCATGTACAGATTCATCCACACATTTAGTTCTTTTTTTAAACACTCTATAGAGTTCATTGGAGATTTAATAACCGAGAAAAATTACCTCATCACACTTGGATGAAAACATTTCATGATTTTCCTTAGTATTATGGATATATACATTGCAACCAAAAACATGGATGTATCTTACTTTGGGATTTATATTGTTCCATAACTCATCTGATTTTTTTAGAATGGGTCTAATCAACCTTCTATTAATGATATTGCATGTTGTATTTACAGATTCATCCCAGAAATAAATAAGAATGTCATATTCACTAAGAAAAGTTCTAGAAATCTCTTACATGGTTCTATTTTGTCTTTGTACAAATCCATTTTGTTGAGGTGTTCTAAAGGATTATAAGTTATGACTATAGCCATTTAGTGAGAAAAAGGATTCAAAATCATGATTTTCAAATTCATGACCATGATCACTTCTTAAGTATTTAATTCTAATTCCCTAAATGATTCAACAGGTTTAGTATATTTGGTGAAATGAGAGTAGGCTTCACTTTTGTGAGTCAAAAAAGAAATTCCAAGTATATATAGAGAATTTATCTAGAATAACATAACCATAGTGCTTCCCATTGAAACTAAAAACACTAGATGTTCGAAAAATGCCTGAAACATTTGGAGTGTATCATAATTTGAACTAGAAAAATGTTTTCCCGAACTAGGAATAAATTTGTATGTTCTAGATTTAGAAAAATAATTGGTTCTTAAATATTTTCTTTTACTAGGTAGATTTCCAATACCAGTTGTGTATTTAGGGGCAATTTTTTAAACTAGCATTTGTACTAAGTTATCTTTAACATTATTAATCCATTAAAGGTAGTTTTTAAATTACTCATTAGATATCATTATTCAATTGTTTTTTTGATTAATTGAACATTTTTCCTCTTTCTATAGTATGTTCATATTAATTGTTGAGGTAAGAGCATGTCGTTTATTTAAAGACTTTTAGTTATATTTTAGTTCATTACATGCCTTTTAAAGCATTTTATAGTAATAAAATATTTATTAATTATTCTTATTTTCAAGAATCAATTTCATCTCCAGAATAATAGGAATTATGTACAGAAGATTCTACTGTTACCTCAGATGTATTTATCATAAAACAAATATTGGATTTGTTTTCATGTTTATCATGTGAAGATTCTGTGCTACTTTAACAATTTTCAAAAGCACTCAAAATTAACATCATTGTATTAATATTTATTTTTATACATGAGCTTGGGAGAGTCATTATTTATATGTCCCTTTCGCTTACATTCATATCATACTATCTCATCAGACTGGTTACTTATTTTCCAATCTATTTCCAGCTTCCCTTTTGATCATATCTTCCTTCAATATTTTTTTTTCTGAAAAATTTCTTCTTCTTGTAAACATTATTTATCCTGCTAGATAATTGATCAATTTTCTCATCTCTTTCAGGTGACGATTGTTCACTGTTGTAACATTCTACTATGACTGACATTTTCTTTTTTTTATAGTGTTTAGATGTGGTAGTATTGAATGAGATAGATTTTCTTTTGGGATTATACTCTTTTCCATATTGACTTTATTCTTTTCTTCAAACATCATTTGTTTCCCAATGAGTTCTTTGAATGGTAATTTAATGATTTCACATGAATCTCTAATATTTATATTTATATATATGTTCTTATCCATCTATCAGGTAGGCATATGAGAATTATCAGGATTCATTCTTTGGTAGTAACTTCTCTTCCAAGAGAAATCATTATGTTGACAATTTATTTGAACCCTAGATACCTATGGGAAATGTGAACATCAGGAATCATTTTAATTTTATCATATTTAATAGTATAAGTATTGAGTCACATTTATTTTACACTAGAAGTTCCTTCATGTGAAACATACAAGGTATCCCAAATTTCATTGGCAGTTTTACAAGCAGATATTCTGTTAAATACCTCATCTCAAAAAGAGAAATATAAATCATTCATGGATTTTCATTTGTTATTTTAGAAAGTATTAGTTGGGTCATCCCAAATAATTCTATCAGAATAAAAAATCTTAAAGTCATTTATAATTGAAGACTGAATTTCAAAGCCCATACATTCTAAATGCATTTTCATTTTAATTTTCCAATATGCATAATTAGTTCCATTAATGAATGGTGGTCTATTTTTTTATCCCCTTCTAATATAGTATCCATAAAAAAGAAAAAATTTGATAGATCTAGTGTAAGAACCCAGGTTTTGGGATTTTGAGACTTTGGAATATTTCTTGATGTCATTCCCGAGAAGGGCGTTCAAACAGCGTGCAATTCCGAGGCACGGTGTGTCAAGAATTAATTATATAAAAATGTTAACTGTTTTTATATTATGCAGACGAGTTTAACAAAAGAAAATGTGATATCTCTTAGATGGTTGATCGGATGAGAAATATGAGACCACGGTTGGGTTCTAAACGTGATGTTTTCCCTAGGCGTGACATAAAATATGTCGACGCGGGACGTTCGGACCCCTCGCTCGTTGGCAGTGTGTTAAATGGATAATTAAATTATCAAATTATTAATTTAATTTCTCAAACCTGAATAACTCCTAAATAGTAACTGAGATCAGAAATCCATTTTCATGGTTGCGTCCGGAGTGTGCTGCTTACCCTAGGTGGGGTGTAAAAGTTGCGGGCGCGGGCATGCTGTGAGAGATGTCACCTAGGGGAAAACCGTCTTTTTGAATTAATGACTACTGATTTTTTGTCACTGGAGATCTTTTTGAATAACATTAAAATGGAGTCTTGGAATAAAATCTTATACTTCCATTGGGTTCAAAATGGGGTGTTTTTCCTAGGCGTGATATAAAATGAGCCGGCACAGAGGTTTCAAAATTCGTTCCCATCGGTGGAGTTTCCGAAAGTTATAAATTCCAAGAGTTAGAATTAAGGGTGGGACCCATTTTCCCCTTCTATCTCTCTTTCTCTCACTCCCTATCTCTCTCATCCATTATTTAGTGTTCTTCATCGTTCTTCATCGGATCGAAGAGCGATCTTCACCGAGACCTCGGCATATCGAAGGTGGAGCGCAACGAAGGCATCACCAACAAAGAAAGGATCCTACGATGTAGGATTTCAGATTAAAATTTGCACCATCAAGAAATTATTTGTTTTTTTTTTCAATTTTTTCATTTTAAATTATTATTTTTTAGAATTTTTTTGTTGGATGAATGAACACGGCCAATGCCCGAGCACCATTTTATTTATCAATCTTTGGAATTTTTTGTCCAAATTTTTTTGGACGCACCAAATCTGGTCGGATCGTTGATTAGGGGCAGGTGCTGCGAAGGCCTCACCCTGAGGATTATGAATCCTTCTACGGATTTGGAATCGAGCCACTAGAATGGTGGCGGCAGCCATCCGATGTCCCCGCTCAAGCAAGGATGGTGTCAGGAGGTCGTGGTGGTGCAGTGGGGGTTCTGGTGAGGTGGACGAAGATGATGGGGTTCCGATCGAAGCGGCAGGCGGCCAAGTGGGGTCGGTTGTTGCCGGCTGGGCGAGGGTGGGGCTCGGCTAGAGGAATGGCTGGCCGAGGGTGGTGTGCGGCCGGAGGAGTGGCTGGCCATAGTGGTGCACGACCGGAGGAGCTAAGTGGCCTAAGGTGGTGCACGACCAGAGGAGTGGCGGTGTGGTGTGAAGCCGGGATGATGAGCAGCAGGGCTAGGTGGTGTCAAGCGACGGTGCAATTGGAGCCGAAGGTGCCGGAATCCGCCGGCCTCCACTGTCGAAGGGGATCCCAAGGCATGGCCTCGCGCATGCGAAGGAAGATAGGACCTGCACATTGCTAGTCCTTCTGGTGCACTAAGGAAGATAGGCTAAGCGGTCGGTCTACTGGGAGACGAGGACCCGCGAAGCCCGGGTCCTGTTGGGCGACGTGGTGGAGACCGGCTAACTAGCTAGCCTATTTTTTTAAGCAAAACTGGACCCGAGGAGGGTCTGGTGCAGCTAGAGAGGACTGCGACCAGTGGGCCGCACCGGTTCGGACCGGGCCAGCCAGGGTGAACCAGCCAGGATGGGCCCCCTTACATTCGGGGGGATGTATCATCTAAACGGCGCGTCCGTTTGACGTGATGTCTATGGCTACGGGTTAGTGTCAACAAAAGATACATTTCGAAGTCATTTTTGGGATTTCGGGGTTATGTGCCTGAATACAGGTGGCCTAAGGATCTTTAATTTAATAATAATAAATTATTATTAATGTTGCGACAGACGTGGCTCACGAGTCGGGTGTCTGTTTGACGTGCTGTTAGAGGTGCAGTGGCCCTGGAGTTGAGGTAGTCCTCCCATGTTCTTTCAGAACCTTTTCAGGTTGGTTTCATTCCTCATTGGAACAAAAACTAAATGTGGGTAATTAGTTAATTAATTGATTGATTGATTAATTTTTGCGTCGGACCTAACTCGTGGTTGGGATGTCTGATTGGCGCGTTGTCCTCGGTAGTGTTACCCCAGTCCTCGTGCAGACTTTTTGTGATGCTTTCCAAAGCATTCGGGATGGAGACAAGGTGTGGGCCCCACAGGGCCCAGTTCGCACACTTTACGATGAAACACCACTTTTTCACCTGACATCTGTTTGGGGTGCTTGAGTACTCGTTTCTGAGTGTTTTTTCTAGTGGATTACAATGGCGCAATCCACCAGGTAAATTCGGGCACGAGGCATGGGCCCAATGAGGCAACATTTGGACGTATGCTATTTTTTTTACGAATTATGCTACATAATTACATTAAGGGAAAACGAATAGCCTATCCCGCATGGTTATCTACAAGGAACGCGATGGTACGACGTGTGTTACATGATTCATGGTCGAGGTGTGGGCCCGACGGGGCCCAGTTTACTTACAATGTGGGAAGTTGCAGTTTCTACATCCGGATTCCATTTTAGGCAGCATCAATGGTGTTACGACCCTATATTTGAGATGAGGTTGACCAAGGTGGTTCTATGTGTTGAAGGTGCAGTTGATGTTTGGGCCCCACGGGCCATCTTTTGAGTTTTGTGCAGCGTACTGTGACTTTTTCATCAGGCGTCTACTTCGGGTGTATGAATAGTCGATTTACCATTCTTTTCTAAGAGAATCATGGTGGATCAATTCACCATACCTCTTTCAAGACCAAGGTTTTGGCCCCACGAGGAGCCGTATGGGCATAAAGCAGTGTTCAATAACTTTTCCACCTGGAGTCGTTTCTAGTGAGTAAGTAGTATACCTCGCATGTTTTTCCATGAGGATTACTACTGTGTAATATGTTTGGGTGTGTAGTGCCTCTATCGAGATCTCATTAAATGTCGAAACATGAAAGGTCATTGGTCGAAGGTGACGCACTCCGAACCTATTCATGGTATTGGTGTTTGTGGCACCCAGTGATGGCATGGGTAGTGCAGAGTTATCAGCCTAGTTTCGGGTTTACCATCCAGTGAGGCTGGGAAGTGGGATACCCATTTACCTTAGGGTTTTCCCACCAGTGGGGCAGGGAAGTGGGATACCCATTGACCATACGGTTGACCCTCCAGCGGAGCTTGGCTGTGGGTCACCGTCGACTTATTTAGGTTTTAACGTCAAGCAGGGCTGGGCAGTGGGTCACCCAATGATTTATTACGGTTTACCCTCTAGTGGGGTGGGGCAATGGGTCACAATCAACTTATTTAGGGTTTACCCTCCATCAGGGCTGGGCAGTGGGTCACCCAATGATTTATTATGGATTACCCTCCAGCGGGGCTAGGTAGTGGGTCAGCGTAGACTTATTTAGGTTTTACCCTCCAGCAGGGCTGGGTAGTGGGTCACCCGATGATTTATTACAGATTACCCACCAGGGGGGCTGGGTAGTGGGTCAACATCGACTTATTTAAGGTTTACCCACCATTAGGGCTTGGCAGTGGGTCACCTAATGATTTATTATGATTTACCCTCCAACGGGGCTGGGCCGTCGATCATGGTCAACTTATTTAGGGGTTACTTTCCAGCAGGGCTGGGAAGTGGGTCACCCAATTATTTATTATGGTCTACCCTATAGCGGGGCTGGGCAGTGGGTTACCCAATGACTTCTTTCATACATGGCCCTTTCTATGAGGCTAGTTGATGGATTTTCTCCGTTATTACCATAGCGGGACCCTTGGTGGGACTGTTCAGCGATGCGACAACTTTGACGTATGATATTGTTGGGAATTAGTGATGGATATCCTCTGAACAATTGGATACTCCTCCTGGACCAAGCATGGAGATATAGATCCCCTTATAGACTCATTTGGGATTCTTTTTGAGCATGTATATATATATATATATATACAAACCCTGCTTTTCTTCCCGCTCCTTAGGTTCAGTTACTCTCCTTCTAGTAGGGGCGAAGACGCGCGGGGTATTCCATGTACTTTCAATGTCTCTCACCTCTTGGATTGGATGAGTCCACTTCCTTTCTTTTTTTGGGATGAGCTACACTCTCTCTTTTTTACACTTTCACTATTCTTTTCTCCCACTACTGCTCACCATTTTAGTACCTACTTTGTTGCTCCATCGAGCTTTTAGGGCATCCTACTGAGAATATTTATACTCACCCCTACTTGGTATTTGACCGCACTTGGTGTGCCCTTGTAGACGACAGACAGGTCGATCGAGACTGTGGAGGAGTGTAGAGGACACATGAGTTTGGGCGGCGTTCAGTGGCTACAGTAGGACTTCCAGGCGAGATACTTAACAGCTGTTTACTATCATTTACCTATTGCTGGTTTGTGGAAGCTTCCTAGTTGGATGCGTATTTTTTCCCTTTTCTTGTTCAGTTATCTTGTCAGCACTTTACTAGTACTCTATAGAGGTCAATGCATGTATGTTGTTTTCCCTTTTGTAGTAGTGTTGTATCTTGCATTCTTTTATCTGCACTTTTTCATTGAGATGGCTGCCTGTGTGTGTACAGTTTCTTAGGCAAAGGCCTCCACTAGTTTTTTGTGCCTTTGGGGCTCGTCACCAGCCCCTTGCCTATGGAGGTGGGTTTGGGGTAGTTGCGCCTCGAGCCCCGGTACGGGTCGGGTAGTGGCATCTAGATATTTAAAATTAATATAAATTTATAGATCATTAAAGTAAAACTAATATCATAGTGGAATAGTTTTAAACACCTCGACTTAACAGGAATAAAAACTCCTTTGATACCAAATGTTTTTAGGAGTAGTCTACTCCGGAGGGGGGTGAATGGAGTATCTATAAAAATTTATGTTGAAATGTTCACTTAAGTGGTTCTACAATAAAAATAAATACAGCCTAGTCAACCAATTTAATACAGTTATAAATGTTTGACTGTTCAAATAACCGCACAAAAGATATATTAATTCCTAGTAATATTAGTATGAGTTATTGATACTACTTTTGAATCTGTTATAATAATGAAACACAATTATATCATCTATCCAATATTATTTATCAATGTAAAATATAGTGATATTTTAATTATACAGAAAAATAGAGAAAACTAAATTAAATAACACAATAGCTATAATATGTTTTTTAGTCCCAAGATGAGATCTAATCCACTCCACTTGGTGATCACCTACCACCAAATATTTTTTATTTATAAAATTTGATGCTCACCTTCGATTAGGGTAAACAAAAGTGAATAAGACTCTCTAGGTCACATGTCGTCTTCCACAGTTCTTCGTGGGTATAAGCTACGAGGTCACACAAGGACCTCTTCCACACATATCAGTGGTTATGGACTAATGTAAGATGAAATGAGAGGAAGTATATGTTATATAATTAAGTTTAATGCAGGAGTTAGTGTGTTTTTCTAATACAAAAACACACACACATTTCTCAAAATCTAAAAAATAAAAAATAGATTAAAGATTATGAGAGAAATATTTGAAGTTATATGAGTGTTATTTTATGAAGATTTTGACTTGTAGGATGAAGTATATGAAATTATTAATTCTTCATATGAGAAACAAAGTATCATAAGTTTAGTGCTATGGCTTTTAGTTAAATACTATCTCACATTCTTCCTAGAGTTGGTACATCGAAGATGTTTTTAGCTCTCATCTATGATATTACAGCCTTTGTATTATAGGATTCTTTGTGTGTTATTTAGATGTATCTTGTTGCATGTATCAGTTATCTTCAAAAAATAATGATCGCTCATATGTTGTTCTACATCTGGTTATTATTTTTGTATCTCGTATTATATTATTTATTAATTGTGGTTTCACACATTAGAGCCGTCAGGATTAATTTATTTTTCACCTCATACCATGTAATGTTAGGTGACATGTCTACAAATAAGAAATAATTATGCGATTTATTTTTAATGACTCAAATATGAATGTTATAAGTTAAATTAAAAATGAAAAAACATATTAAATAATAGTATCACAATCTATTTAGAAAAGGTATCATAGGTAAATTGTGTCACCAGGAAATGGTGTCTTTTTCTTTTCCATTGAGCAGTGAGACAGTCATGATGGCATATTATTATTGAGATCATGAACTGATATCAAAAATACAATGTTAGGATCAGGGTAATTGGTCCTTTTCCAAACATTGAACGGTGTTTTAGTGATGGTAACAAGGAACCTGTGTTATCGACTTCATGATATTTGAAAGTGGTTATGGTTTCTGGTCACAGTGTCCAGGTCACAGTGTCTGGGTCCCGGGGTCGGGGTCACGATGTCTGGGTCACAGTGTCTGGGTTAAGGTGTTTGGGATGGGGTGTCTAGGTCACGGTGTATGGATCATGATGTCTTGGTCATAGTTTCTGGGTCATGGTGTCTTGTTACTTTTCCAAAAAAAATAGAATTGGTGGTAGACTCACGGTTTCTCAAACATATGAAAATATCCATATACAGACATAAGAAGTAATATTCACAGAATGAATTAAACATGATCATTCATAAAATAAATACATTATAAAACAAATTAAATATAGTTTATAATAATCAAAGATGAATTATAAGAATTAAGATCTCAGGTATGTTTATGTAAATCATAAATAAACAAACCATCCCAACACAAGATTTGAGATAGATAAAAATGAGTGACAATATTTAGAAGAAGTATAGGATTTGTGAACATTAAATAATGATTAAAACATGATGAGTATAACATATAGGATTTCAGTATATAATATAATAATATATTAGTATTGGGATTTCATGATATATATGTCTTAAATTTATTGTATATTCGGATAGGATACACACTATTTAAAGTGAGGGGAGGGACATTCTTGGAATTACCTAGGTTATAAAATTAAAATTAAAAAATCTTATTAAAAAATAACTCCAAATATATATAAATGTAATATAATATGATGATCTATTTAAATCCTATAATCCAATAAAAATTCGGTGTTTTTTAATTTTTTTACCCTTATCTATTAATTTTAAACCGACATTAACTCTTTTTGAAAATTCTTGCATTATCAATGTTTTCTAATTTTGGAGGTTCTAGAATATCACTACAAATGGAAAAAACTATGCTTAGATTCACCATGTTTTATATTTTAAAACATATCCTATTTTAATGGTCACATAATTTAATATTTCTGAATTATTATTTTAAATTTAATAATATTTTAAAGATCCCATTAATTCCTTTTTTTGGAAATACGTAAAGCATTAAAATATAATATGTTTACAAGTCATGTAAAATGTTTCCAAAATGATATTTATTGGATGAGAAATAATATATTCTCTTAATATAATTACCAAATAAAATTTCTAAAATTTAAAATATCAAATTATACGTTTTCCTTTAGTTTGACATCATGGTTAACTATATTTAACCTCTTATTTTTTAATAACGTTTTCAATATTAAAGGGTTATAATTTTACATATAAGATAAGAATTATAACATAAATTAAAAGGGATAAAAGTTTCAGCAAATCTCATCCTACTATTCCTCTTTTAATTTTTTTTCAATAGTAAAATAAAATATATTAAATATTAAACATCATTACATTAAATTTCAAAAAAATTAACATAATTTGACATTGAAAATTATATTAAGATATTTGAATATATATTAAGATATTAAAACATATATATTATGTTTTATTTATCTTCAAAATTATAGTGAAAATTTAAATCTTCCTTAAAATAATAATTTTAGAGGTTTTAAACCCATTTAATTAATTTTTCTTCTGCATACGCAAGCACCTTTTTGGTTTAGCATAAACATTTAAGGTACTTATTTAACAACTAAATATGAAAAATAACTTTCAATGAAAAGAAATTTTATGCATATTTAAATTAATAATTTTTAAATCAACAGGATTTTCATATCCATGTCACATAATATTATAAATATTAAAACCAAGAAAGTCACGTTTTTTACATTATTCTTCAGTAAAATTTTATAGATGTCATAATTTATGTTAAATTGGAATAATTTTCATTTTACCTATTATTTAAGATTATAAACAAAATAGAGACATCCAATGAAATTGAGGATATTATTTTAATGATTTTTAACACTTATGACATTATTTTTAACTCTAATTAACCAATTTTACCTTTATCGTGGCAATAAAAATGTATTATGGTGATTATTCATGATATATAAAATAAAAATGACATATTTAAAAACTTTATACCTATTTATTTCTAATCAAGAATATATTTTTTAAAATTCATTGTCTATGAGTGTATGAAAATTTGTTATGATTAAAACACAAAATATAATGACAAAAAAGGTTTTTTGAGAAAAAATATTTTTATGTATTAAAATGTTCTTATACCAAATTCACCCTTAAAATTGATTAAAATAGACAATATTTGATTATTCATAATATAAGAGAACACATTATTCTTTGTTAAAATCCTAATTAAATAAATCATTGATAATTTTTGAATTTTTAAACAAAACTATATTTATCACTATTCAGAAAAAAATCAAATTTTCCTGAAAAATATAAAAAATATTAAACCTAATATAATATTCATATGATTATTTAAATTTTTTTACTATTTTTTAGCATAAAATTTTTAAACATTCTATAATATAATTACCATATTTAATCACAAAAAGTAATAAAAACATATTTTTAAAGAAAATGTAATTTGAATAATAAAATGACTTTATGAAAAACTAGGTACATATTTCCTATGAATTTTTTATTAATATTTATTTATTATTTACTTTATATATATATACATTTCAAAATTTAATTAATCTTGTTCATATATTCATATTTGATGAAAATATTATAGAGGTCAAAAAATAATAATATTTCATGTTTCGTCAAAACTCAATGTTACATGTTGTACATACTATCAAACATATTATTCATTTAATATCTCATCATGACAAAATAATAGAATAATTTTATATGATGATAACCATACATATATAATGTAATATCATGGTTTTGATAAGAAATATATTAAAACATATATAGATTCCATCATAGATAAATTATAAATATTTATTAAATGTATGAAAATTCACTAAGAATGTTGAAGCCCCAAAATCATTGTAGGTGAAAGGAATTATGTATTGAAACCTACCTAAAAAACAATATCAATAATGAATCTATAAATAAAGTGATGAATAATGGTTTAGAGGGATTCCAATATTATTATGACAACAAAAGTCACATGGGATTTTTGGGATCTTACCTCACATTCAAACCCCTAAAATATCTCAAATGGACCTATACAAAAAGGATATTATCCAAATAAGGGTATTATTATGATAAGAAAATATATATTTTGATTACTCACACAGATAATATATACTAAATCCCTCTTTAGATACATAAGAGTTCCAATTAGTGGAGGAACTTTCCCTCTATTTAGTATATACACCATAGTTGAATGGGGTGGGAGAAATCACTCCCACGTTTTTTAAATTCTATTTTAATAATAATTATTACTAAAATTATTAATATTAAAATAATTGTAAATAATTTAAAAAAAATTCATAGTGGGCCATGTGATCATAATTTTTTTATTAATAAACAAAATTATAGAGTTTAAAATGTGTAATTATATTTTATAGTATAGGTCTTGACCATAGTATTTGAAAAATGAAGATCAAGGATTTCATAAAATTGATTAATGCACTATACCATTTTTTGTTATTCAACTTTCTATTTTGGAATGTAATTAACTGCATATTTTCATTGAAATTATATATTGGGTGAAATTATTCTTATTCTACACATACATTTTGAGTATTCCCTACATTAACTAAAAAAATTCAACTAAAAACAATATATATTTGATTGATAATATCATCAACAATAATTTAGTGACTTTAAATCCAAATGTGATCCAAAAAAAGTAACTTTTAATAATTTATATAATGAGTAAATATATAATAAAGAAAAACACAATTCATAAGTTAAATGACTAAAACAGAAAAAATATCACAATAACATTGTAGGAATATATTTTATATGTACATGATAGTAATGGAAATGGGAAATTTGGTTTCAGGTTGATAATAAGGGATACTGAACAATGATGAATGATAACCCAAATAGGGCATTAATCATGAATTGCATTGGATTCAAAATTCTCGATTCATCGTTGTGATTATTATTATTTGATAACCAATATATGGTTATATACTAATGACTGATACAACTCCTGGGATCATTCAATCTTATGTTCTTAGTGATAACTATATTATGACACATAATCCTTCATCCATCATAATTTTATTAATATTTTTTATTTTATTTCATTAAAAATATAATATTTGAAAATTTATCTACTTTTTGATTAAATAATATTTTTAATATAGATTCTAATATTTAATGTATTTCTCTTAATTATAATAGTCCTTGTAATTAGTCAAAGAAAATAATAAACAAAATTTTAGTCAATTAAATTTATGTATTTTAACTGTAAAATTCATCACATGAGTGACTCATCCATGTTATTTAACATAAATTCTGAATGAATATTTATTAATACTTCAATTATTAACACCACTAATACAATGATATAATAATTATAAAGGTGTAGAACTCCAATTTTTTCATCTTCAACATCTTCAAATTATTCTTTTACTTATTAGACCTACGTATAAAATTAGGGGTTTTATTAAATTGTTTTTGGGAATGAGGCATCATATGATAAATCCATTTATAAATTTTGATTTCTATAAGGGGTTAATTGTTTATTGGTTATTCATGAAATGGTACCTTTGAAGAGGATATGTTTTTTGGACAATGGTAATTTTGTATCTTCAATGGTTTTTTTATTTCTCTTCCAATATTATTACTCAATGAGGGATTCTAGTGTATCATAAGTAGATAATGGATATTAATTTTGGGGTTTAGTAAGGTTTTTAGGTCAATTAGATACATATTTTCCCACACATATTTCTGGAATGGGAGTGGAATCGCAAAAAAATATTATTAAATAGTGTTTAATGTCTTATGATAGAGGGATATCAAATATTATATTGAAAATGATAAATTTATCAATAGAAAAAGGATCCACTTATTTTTTTAATACATTTATTGGGGGATGAAATTGTATTATATAATGAGCTTATAAAAACACATTCATTTAATTTCTTATAAGATGGGGGTTTGATCATCATTTTTTATAATTTTTTTAAAAAATATGTATATTTCATGTTAATACAAGTATGGTTAAATGTCATTAATGTATTTATTCGATCTCAATAAGGAAAGATAACTATGTTTTAATGTTTTAAACAATAATACTTTCTTTGTAAGTATACTACCAAACCATGAAATGATTTTTTTTAAAATTTCATTTTTTTCATGATGAGAGAATATTTTATTTCAAGAAATATCATAACATTCTTATAATGAGAAGTGAATTTATTTTCAATTAGGAATAATGTTTTTTTTGCAGGATCCTTGGACACAAAAAAAAAATTTCCTTTGAAAAATGTATTTCTTTTATTATTTCCATAACTGTGATCAGGAAAAATTATTTAAAATAATATATATCATCAGGATAGTAGAAGACCCTCTTTCTGTAATTATTATTGAATATGGATTGAAGATTAAAAAATGACATAGTTTTTGGTATAGAATGAATATTTGTCATCTATTTATTTGTTTTTTATAACCATCACTAAAAAATGGTATTAGTAATTTTTATTGAATTTTTCTTAGGGATTTTCATTTTAGAATAATTTTAATATTTTAATTTTTTATTTAATTATGTGTAGGTTTTATTTTGATTCTTGGTTGTGAGAAATGATTTTACTAATTGATTAAATGATTATATCATATTAATGACTAGGTTATTGTTGAGGATACATATAAGAATAAATTTTTGGTAATTGATTATAGTTAATAGTGGATAGATGGGATTCATATTTTTATATGCTCTTATAAATAAGAAATAATTATTTTAGTAAGCTTGAATTTTGAGGATGATAATATAACTCTGGGATTAGTTTGTTTGGATATAAATAGTTTATGTTCCTATAATGGACATGGTAAATAGGGTTTCTATACATTAAAAAGATTACATTTCATATTAAAAAGAGAACATGATTTTTTATTTTTTTATTTTTCATTCAAAATATTTCATAGAGAATTTAGAAGTTATAAAGGCTTGATTAATGGATAGTTTTTCCCAAGTGGGTTTATGATGATTAATGGATTTTTTTTGAATATTGCAACTTTTGTTCTATGTTTTCCCATAAAAACCCCAAATAATTTCTAGTTTAAACATATTAATTTCATAACACTTTATATAAAATTTTATAGCCTCACACATTAAAAAAATTTGTTTAAGGGTTCAATAAATAATAAACAAATTATTGAATAAAAAACCAAATATAAAGAATTGAAAGAATATTCAATCCTATCAATCATAACATTTAAAATATGTGTGGTTCTTAAGTAAAAAATCATTTGTTTCCACTTTATAAGTACTATCTTTATATTCAATAACATTACAAACATGTTATCCCTAGTCCAACTGAATCTAAATTAGGTGTCCCACATAAGAAGTGTTTATATAGAAAATTAATCTTAAATTACTAATGATTAATTATATTTTATTATCAATTATTTTTCCATAACACCTTTAGGAAGTACATTAATTTTTATGAATCATTGCGAATATATTTTATTGAGTTTCCCAAAAATAAATCACAAAAAGTAATTAAAATTTTACCTTTTCTTATATCATAGAATTATAATTATTAGATATTTATATAAATTCATTATTTCATCGTCACATTTTATATCCAATTATTTCCTTTCACAACACATTATAATTATATATTTTATTATTTATATAATAATATTTAATTTTCCATCATTACATACATCCCTATTGTTATATTTTATGCCATGGTATGAGTTTTTTTCAATATGCATTCCCTTGTAATAGGGGCTTCCATTTATAAAAAATAACAATTGATGTCCCCAATTTACGTTGATTATATTTCCATATTCTAAACAATTACAATATAACTTAATGGACTATTAAATTATACTTAATAAGACAATATTATCTATAATTTCATTAAATTAGTGGTTTGGGTGATAAAATATTCCACACATTTGTACATTTTATAAGGTTTTAGAATTTAAGGGACTTCGGTCTTATCATTGAGTACACAAATTACATTATTATTTGAATTGGAATCTTAATAATCAATGATAAATAATTTTTTTATAATATATGAAAAATATTTATCTTTTAAAACATCATAACCACCATCAAATTTTCATTTACAATAACATTGTATCCCAACTGTTCATATACATAAACCTAGACAAAAATATATAAGTGTTATATAAATACTTTTAAAAGGATCATCTGACCTCAAAACCCATACATTGGACCCTTTGACATTAAGAGTTAGATAAAAATTCATCCCAATCATCTTATCAAATTTATTAATTTTTGGAAAATGGTCAAATATTTGATTAAATTTCAATAATCAATAGATATAAAAATAAAATACATCATTTTTTATGATTTAGATTCTTATTTTCTATTCAATGGTGTCTTCTAATTGGGGATAAGTGAATAAACTTTCATATTCATATCTTATTTCATTTAAGAACACATATGTAACTTATTCCATCACCTAACTATAAAAATTGATTTGTATAATCTCAAATATAGCCTTTTTATTAAACAATGAATTTATTTACCCTATTTACCATAAAAAAACCAAAATATATGAAACTACAAGTATTTTTTTATGAAATAATACATATATTTGTAATTAAAATTATGAATGATTAATATATCATTAGGTAATTCAATATATATATCATCCAATTATCCAACAAAAAATAAAATTATTATATTTATTTAATGTATAAAAATAAACTCCCCAAAAATTTGGATCCAATGTTTTTAATTAAGAATAATATTGGATTCATATATATTATTTATGATGTGTGTTGGAAAGAAAATATTTTTTATTGAAACATTATATAATTTCATTGCATTTTTCAGTAAGAAAATTTACTAGAGATATTAGGCTTTATGGAATACATATATAATTAATGTGTAGATTTCATAAGTTTTAATATGTTTTTATGAAATATTAAAAATCCATGGTTCAGTATATTTGATTGTGGAGGGATTTATACTACACAAAATAATAAATATGGAGTTTCTCTATAATTGATGCCCCATGGAAAAATCAGTTCAAGTTATTTTCTGAAAAATATTACATCACACCATAATCTAAAATATTTCACTATAAAAATGGAACCTCACTATTTTGTAATAACCATATGAAAAATTTGATGAAATGGGATGTATTTTGTTGGTTTTTTCGTGAGACTTTAGGATATTTTATGATATAAATTTTCCATAATGTAAATTGATGGATATATAGATCATATGTTCTTTATAGTTTATATTCCTGTTGACCCCATGATTTTTATATGAATTCTTGATTGATATATGTCACTTTATAGAAGGGGACATCACATCATGATTTAATTGATTATATATGACTTTTAAATTTATAATGTATTTAAAATATTTAATGATCGAATGATTACATTGTGATTTTAAATAATTGATTTTGGTTATCTTTATTTCTAATAAATAACTAACACATAGTATTTAAAATAAGTGTGAACCTATGTTTTGAATGAATTAGTTGAATTAATTTTTAGGTTTCAAGGTAAAAACATTCTATCATTTGGATAAGATGATTGATATTGATTTTTATCAAAAGGGTATTGTAGAATAATTAAAAAAACACTTATTTTTTTATTGGTGAATATTCATGTTTATATACTAGAGGGAGAAATGTATGTCAGAAATATCCACTGTCGCTTATTTGAAACCATGCATGGATAGAAATGAAGGGATAATGACCCTTATATCATAAATGATTCCATCCTAAATAATTATAGTTAAATTCTTGGGTATTGATTTTGGTACATTAATACAACATTTTTATATAGTCTGTAGATGTATCTATTACTTTTAAATCATGTAAAAATAATCATGTGTATGTATTTATATTATTTATGTGAATAGTGTGGTTGTTTTATTATGATTAAAAATATTTTTTTTCTTTTATTGTGTGGTAACAATATATATAGAAAATACAGGTGAATTCCACACAACAATTTACACATATTTAGGTATCAATTGTGGCATTGTAATTAGAATATGTTATATCATATCCAAAATTTTCTTCCCCTTTAATATGTTAGTGGATTATTGTTTACATGATTAATAATGTAAAAATGAAAGGATATTCAGTTTTATGTTAGTGTAATTATGAGATCTAGAAGAATAAAATGAGATTGTATTTATAGTCTCTTATATATGATGTATTCTATAAATTAGTAAATTGAATACATGTGAGTGATTCTGGAATGGTTTCAATTATTAATTTTTACTATAATTTTCTCAGTGCCATTGTGAATGAACAAAATACCAAATAAAAAGTTTTTCTAAATCATATCTGTATGAATGTAATGAGATATATTTTCATTAATGTGAAATGGGAAAAATATTCCAATTTCTGTGATAGTGAAAATAAATTGGATGACATAAAAATTAATTTAATTCACAATATTGATGATGATATACAGATATGTTCTAGTGAACAAATTTACGGATTCATGGATCTAATCATTATGTTTTTTGGATGAATGTATAATCTTATGGATAAATTGAATGTGTAATAATTTATAATAAAATTCATTGAATTTTATATATTTATACAAAAAAAATTGTTTGTTATTAAATAAGTAAATCATGCAGAGCTATCTCTTAATGAATTAAATAAAATATAAGTATCTAATGAAATACATGATAATATAAAAGCAACATAGAGTCATTCAATGATATAGATAGAATTCATGGCCCCATAGAATTTAGATTTCATTGAAAGTGAATATATAGAGGTATATTTTAGTAATTTGTTCCTATAAGTTATAGAAAATAAATCCAAATGGGGTAAGAAATGATTTTATCGAAAATTGTAATTTTTTTAACTATAAGATAAATTATATTGGAATTTAAAAATAATATAATGACTAATTTCATAGTTTTAATGTCTTATAATTTAAATCCATCACTTAATGATCAATCTATCAAGATTTTGGATTAGAAAATTATTGTAAACCAATATATCCATAAAGTTATTTAATAATAGAGATTAAAGTCAAACAATGAAGAAGTAAGATATCACTAAAATATATGCTAGGTAAAATGGTGTTAGATATCATTGCATATAACTTATGAAAATGATGTTAAATTTAACTAAATGATGTTTTATTGTCAAGTGACAACCTTGGTTTCCTAGACAACAACATTGTGTTTTTTTAGGCTTTATAGGTAATGAAATAAAGTATGAAGGTAGTCTAGACATAGAATTTTAGTTTTGGATATATATATATATATATGGCCCACATTGATTTTTTTTGAATATTTGGTTGAGAGTATTTATAGTATTCAATCATGGATAATTTAATGTTTTTATGCTATTTAAAACAAGGGTGTGGAATGTCTATTTTGATGGAGTTTGGATATTTTTGGTGTGTTAGTATTTCAAAATCCCATTTAGTCCATGAAATTTATTTTGACGTAAATATTTCATTGGAATATTTTTGTTCAATAAGTATGTAAAATGGGGATAGGTTTAGTAACTTTATATGTGGTCAGAAAAGTGATTCATTATTCTATAATGGGGTGTATTATAACTGATTTCATTTTATCCCATGTGATTTAATCATATATTGTATCTTTTTTGTTCTTTTTTAATGGATGGGATAAAAATTTAATTGTGTATTGGAATATCAATATACTGTGTAAGTGGTTATTTTATTTATCATGTCTCGTGATGATTTATATTTTAATCTATGTTGTAAATATTTATTGATAAAAACACACATTTGGGGTTGTAGTGGTGTCATTTCCTTGTCTGGAGGGTCTTTTAGCTTGTTCAGTTAAAGGGAGAGTCTAAAAATGTTAATGGGAGTTCATATATAATATAATGGATTTTCATATTTATCAACATAAAAGTCT
The DNA here is from genome assembly GCA_963277665.1 of Viscum album. Classification (NCBI taxonomy): domain Eukaryota; kingdom Viridiplantae; phylum Streptophyta; class Magnoliopsida; order Santalales; family Viscaceae; genus Viscum; species Viscum album. The sequence continues at coordinate 291,391,128 of OY728148.1, read as the reverse complement.
ATGATTATCCATTTTATGAATTATATGATATGGTGTTGGTTAAAAACCTTATATATGGATCCAAATAATCAGTAATTGTTTCTCCGATGCTTTCGCTAGGGCGCGCACATCCGTCAGTGGGGTTGACGCGCTGCTTATTACCCCGCATTCCCACTTTCCAAAGGCGGGCGACATCCATTCCTTGTTCAGGGAGGTCTGCTCCGTGATCGAAACCGGGATGATGGGATGTCGGTTCTTCCATCTGTGGATTCCTCCTCAGAGCTCATCACCTAGTCCGGGTCTCCCTCATAGATTTAGGACGGGTTTTGGAAGCCCATTCCCGATGCCATATTTGCATGGATGCCAGTTAATTACGCTGATTCCATCGAGACGCTCCAAGGGGTCTTGTCGGGGAAGCAACCTTCGGTAAGGAGAATGGTCACGTTGGGGCGTCGTTGGCATGTCTGTCTTTGGTCCCTCATCACAGGGCTTCCCGAGGGCGCGGAATCCCGAGTCATCCCACATCAAACGCGGGGAATGTGTACCATATGAGGGTTTCCTCAGCTTCTTATGTTTAGCACGGGGAATGTCACGAGTTTAATGTCTTGCGGAGAAGGATCGGGTTGAAGGACCCCTAGGGGGAACACCGATGTTGGGGCCAAAACGTGGGCGGCTTCCTGGATTCCATGGAGTGGGATGGGGTGGCATGATCTCACAGGGATATGATGGCCCAGGTAAGGATCAGGATGGATGGTGGAGTGAGACATGGGGCTTACGTCCTGAGACGGTCCAAGAGGGGGAATACAGTTTAACGTCATGCATGACGAGATACAGTTTAACGTCATACGGGACGAGATACAGTTTAACGTCATGCGGGACGAGGGGTTTGGGGCTTACGCTCTGAGGCGGCCCGAGGTGGTTAGGGAACCGACATGGAGAGGTCGGGACGACCGGGTGGTGGGCTTGAACTTCGTGGAGGCTTCCTATGTACCATACGTTAGCACGGATCAAAGTCCATGTAGTTCTATGGGATGGGGCTTATGCTCTGGGTGGCCATGGTGGTCAGGGAACCGACATGGAGAGGTCGGGACGACCGGGTGGTGGGCTTGAACCTCGTTGAGGCTTCCTACGTACCATGAGTTAGCACGGATCAAAGTCCATGTAGTTCACTGGGATGTGGGTTATGCTCTGGGCGGCCCAAGGTGGATGTCATGGTCGATGTGCGTTCTAAGCCCACGTGAGTCATGCTCGATGTGGGAAACAAGAGGCAGCATGGACTAGATGATCACGTCATGAAGGCTGCGTCCGTGAGAAGCGGAATGGGGCTTACGCGTTGAGCGGCCCAAAGAGGAAACAGGGGCTTACACGTGGTTAGTGGACCTTGGTGCCGAGGCTTACTCCAAGGTAGATGCCCATGGGGGGACAAAGTGCAGTGGGAAAAGGACTCCACTGGCCTTGGTAGGGTGGAAGTACGGAGATGGATGGGTGCAATCATCGGTAAGAAAGGTTAGGGTCTTACGCTCTGAGGCAGCCCTTCCCCCGCGGACAAACGCTGCTCTGACAAGGAGGATCTCCTTCCATGTGAGGAAGAGTCCATTCCTGTGGAGACGAGAGGTGTAATGAATGTCTAAGATGGGGGGACCCTGCGTGCGAAGCATGGGGTCAGACCACAATTTAACGTCTTTTGTTAAGGACGAGGTGCTTAGCAGTTTAACATCCTGCATCTTGGACGAGGTGAGTTCCCTCCACACCCCTAGGGCTTACATGCCCAACGCCCTCTACCCCTTGTGGGAGGGAAGGCATTGGCAAGGCCTTGGCGAAGGGGGGTCATAGGTCGAACCACCGGGGGGGTCCATGTTAGCATGGCTATGAGAAGAAGCAATAGCCGTTAGCGTGCCTATGCGGAGAAGCATAAGGCAAAGTAACGCAACGGGAAACACGGCCCAAGGGACCTTGAGGTTACTTCGCACGAGCGTGGAAGGCCGTACGGGAAAACTACACATGGCCCGCACGCCCGGCAGGGGACACATCAGGTGCCGGTGCAGGGGGGCAGCCAAGGGGTGTCAAGGTGAAGGGTCATGGGCTTTGCACGCAAAAAAGAAGGTTTGCGCGCAAGATACCGGGATGGCGCACAATTAGAGCAAGGGAATTGCATGTGGAGAGGTAATTACACACATGGTTTTGCGTGCACGGCAGGGTATTGCATGCATGAGACATGGATTGCGAGCAAGGTTGGAACCCGAGGAAGGGGGAAAATTCACTGAAGCTGGTGGAGTGGCGCGCAAAGGCGGACTCTGGGGAAAGGATGCATGAAATGAGGGATTACCTGGAAGCCATCTTGCACATGGGGGAATCCGAATTGCGCGCACGAGAGTCGCTTTGAATTCTAGAACCCCCAAACCGTTCGGGGTCACCTTCTATTTATAGGCGACCTCCGGCGCGGAATCCAGGCGGCGCATGAAATTCTTCACGCCGAACGTAGTCGGCGCGCAAACACTCACCGCACTGAACCGGCGCGCGCAAAGATTGCGCACCTCATCGGCTCGATTCCACGAAACCCAGTGATTCTACATGCGCAGAACAATTTTTCGCACGGATCCTTCTTTATTTCGCACACCACATCCCAGGCCTCCGGATCGGGCCTCTAATTCCGAATATGACATCGCTTCGTCATTTCGAAAGTTCGTCCGAGAGTTACAGACTGTTCTTTCGGCGTCCACAATTTCCCCCCTTGGAATTGGATCGGAGAGAGGTCTCAATGATCAGATTCCAATGGAAATTCTGAAACACCGATATGCTAAGTCCCCTGGTCAAGTTGCGTGCAATACTCTGATGGGGAGTGCAAATCCTATGGACGTGCGCGAAATCCTCTTTCCGCGCGGCGCAGAACCCTGGCCTCGCCAATAAAAAGGGGCGCTGGGTCCCAAATCCGAACATCCGCTTTTTCTGTGTGATAAACGTATCACTCTCATGCGCGAAATCGCTTCCACGGCTGTGCGTAATAAAGCTCTCGCAGCGCGGAATTCCATCCGAAACTTGGACGTGATTTCGCGCCTGTTTGGGCTTTTCCGTGCTTCGCGTGCCGATTGCGCGCTCATCTACAAAATTCTGAACAACTCATTCAGATTTCGCGCAGAACTCTCCGATTCCGCGCAATGTATCCTGATTTCTCCAAACTCCAAAAAGATTCATGATGGCTGAAAACCGAGTTGATAAGGGGTAAGCCGCTACCCGTAGGACCGAAATGGTGGCGAACGAGGAGGTTTATGGTGCCAAGGTGATTGTCTCCAACAATCTGACCATGTTCAATCTGCTGACTTTGGCCCAGAAGACATATCCCTTGTTGGAAAACCTCCCGCTCTGGAATTTTAGCATCCTGGAGGAGGTGCCACTGCCGGGCTTCGAAGTGGACACGCCGCGGTCTTGGGTGACCGGGGAAGACGAAATTCCTCGCTAAAAAATCACCAACAATGGCCATCCTTCCAAAGAAACTAGGCATATGGACGTATATGTCCTGAACTCGAGGACTATGACTATTACCGGGGACGAGCCTATGGAAGAGGATTCTCTGGCCCTCTACGCGAGCATGTTCCGTCAGGGCGTCACAGAAGACACGAAGGGCTGGTTGAAGGATTGGGAATTGCAGTACAGGGGAAACCTCACCAGCGAATGGGTCTGGGCGTTCTGGGTTCGCCATACCTATGTCCAGTTCGGGGACGAACTGCGGTATATCGGCATGTTCGAGGCGGTATGGACATCGCAGTTCCACTTCCACCGCCAGCCTGAACCCAGACCGGAGCTATTCACACGGTGGTCTCCTAACACCAACACATTCCACATCCATCATGGGGAATTCGGCATCAGTCTCTAGGACGTTCACTACATAAAAGGTATCCCGCTGGAGGGTTACCAATACGACGAGTTAGTTCCTCCACAGAACACCTGGGAGACAGGTCGCGGACACCTATGCTGACGTGGAACCTGCTGCAGCTGGCCAAATAGTGGTTGGGGGTCAAGGACATCCTGACGGACATCGCCTACAAGGGCTGGTTCAGCCTGTTCCTTGAAAAGGATCCGGCCGTTAAGATGCCGGGACGGGGAAAACGGTGCCCAACCGCGGCTCAGAGGAGCAAGGACAGGTCATACTGAAGGACCCTGGAGGCGGGGCAATACCAATCATGGGGCTACCGTGTCATTGAGGCTCGGGACCTGAACATCTGGTATGTCGGGTTCCTTGTTGCCTTCTTGAGCGGGTGGCTCCTGCCGGTGCTGGACGCGAGGATGGGCGTCCATCCAACAACACTGGTGATGGAGGGATCCATGGACGCCAACAAGATGTTCATCTTGGGCATTCCCATACTGGCCAAGATGTATACTATCCTGGGGCGCATCTCACGAGGGGGGTCGCCTCGGAGAGTATGTGGTCCCTTCCAGATCTTCCATGGCCGGGTGGCGGCTCATCTCGGCGGGTACACTTTCCCAAACGTCGTCTGTCCTCCGGGAAACGGTCTGAGACCGTCCATGCTAAACATCGCAGGGGTGGCGCCAATGATGCTCAATGAGGAGGGCGTGAGGATCCGCATCGACAACCATTCCAACATCAACTTCAGCCCGTTCCACACCCCAGTCGGCCAGCTGGTGGACAACGGGAAAGTCTCTCTGGAACAGCATGAATACTTCCAGAGCATTCGGGGTGGGGTTCTCGTGGCTCGGATCGACGGGAAGGTGATCTGCGAGCCTTACGTGTCATCCCGATTCTCCAGGCAGTTCGGGTGCCTCCTACGAATGTCAAAGAAGGTATTCACGGCTGTCTAGTAGGAGAAGAATCCATGCGTCCTGCGCCAGATGTGGTTGATGTTTACCACTTTCGGCTCTAGCGAAGTCGTTACTCTTCCTCCCACCGGGGTCGATGCCGGCCTAGCAACCAAATACGCCGAACACTGGACCATTGCGTACCCTGAGGGGATATTACGTAAGCGTGTCTGGCAACTCGAGGTTACTCACGCGGAAACTGGGCGACAGGAAAGAAGGCATGGTGCCGTCGGAAGGGGGGAACCAAGGGCGCATCAGGCAGTGGGGACTTCATAGGCCGGGACTTCGGTAGCGGGAACATCTCATGGTGCTGCCACATCCTCATTACCCGTAGGGGGGTCACATGAGGCGGCTAGGGAACTGCCCGGGAAGAAGATAAGATATCTGCTCGAACCTTCCCAAGACGCAATTCTCCTGGCACTGTGGTCGGCCTGGATGACCCTACGACAATCACTGAGCGTTGAAGACATCTGGCGGAAGATAATGCAAAACTGGATCCAACTGCCAGAGGTCGGGCTTGTTTGAATTACCGACCAAGTAAAATTACATCGGTGGCATGCTTATCTAATGGCCATGGATGCATACGCACACCAAACGGGGCGGCATGTGGAGCCACCTTTCCTAGTGAAAGTGATGCTCAACTAGTAGCATGATCCGGAAGCGATGCCGCCTGGAGAAGGCGATAGTGACGAGGAGCCAGAGGGGGAGGAGGAAACTAGAGAGGACGAAGGCGAGGGAGAAGACGAATAAGAAGAGCCTGAAGGTGAGGGGTTGCAAGGGGTGACCTACCATGGGAGTCTCTGAGAGAGTGGCGAGATTTCCGACTCTGATCTCATCATAACTGAGATTCTCGAGGTTTTTCTCTATCCTCATTCATTTCCCTTATTCATCCATTCTCCCTTCCAACTTCTAACTCACTTCCCCATCCTACTCAGGAGCAGTTGAGCGTTGGACAGGCATCCCCACTAGAGGAGGGAGGAGAGTAACTAGTGGGACATGATTGGGATCCGACACCCATCATTGAATTGACAAGCACGGAGGGGTCTCCCCCTACGGCGGCTCCTGCAGTGGCTGAAGCACTGGGTACCGACGCTCTGGATTCCTGTAAGTCTCACGCTTCACTACTGGTGCTTGGTGTCAAAAGATCCCATCTGACCAGCATATGCCTTGCACAGTGATCTCAACACTGGAGGCACGTCAGGATGCGGAGCCCGGGCCGTCCGTGAGTGGACCAGCGACGGACATACTACCTCGTTTAGGACATGCTCCCTGCATTGAGTCGGCCCCAAAAATTGATGAACAGGGGGCGGCGGACACCAGCGGCGCTATTCCCGAGACAAGGTCAGAAGCTGGTGGAGGCATCATTGCTGCTGGGGCGAGAGAAGAAGGTCGCCCGGACATCGAGGATTCTATTCCTCACAAAGGCGTCCATGTGGCAAGATCTTTCTATCGATCTGCTGGATGCCTTCCCCATATACCGACCCACTGACCCCGAGGAGATAGATGACTCAGACTTAGAGGCAGCCGAGGAGAGCCGGATGACACAGCGTAAGGGGTGGAAGTGTATCCAGCGCTTCTTCAGACAGCCCCGGTTGGATTGGCTGAGACGGATGGGATCACTTCAGACCTAGATGTGCTTCCGGTGCACTGGAGGGGATGATTCTCAGCGTCTTCATCTAACGGTCTATGATTACATGGCCGAGAACATACGCAGGAGCAGCCGGCGCATCGAAATTGCCCTGTGCCGGGGAGGATTGGCGAGTGCTCAAGCACAGCTGAGGGCAGAGCAAGAAGTCCGGCACCTCAAAGGGTAGGAGGTAGATAAGGAGGCCTTCAGAGCAACATGCTCTGCTCTCGTGGAGCAACTGACTGCCCAGCTGGCTGATGCGCAGGAACAACTGGTGGAGGCGAGTCACCAGATGACCATACATTGAACCGAGCGGGCGCAGGCACAAGCTAGGGCTGGCGAGCTACGCTCTATGGTGGTCGATGAGGAGAGATTCTTCAAAGAGCGAGAAGCGGACCTGGAGGCTACCTACCAGAGGGTAGCAGTGCTGGAAAGATCGCTTCAGCATGTTGATCCCTAAGGGATTTCTTTGGCCATCTCATGAACTTTCTTCTTGTACTGCTCATCATCTCAATCCAATACATGGCCAAATCCATTCATTTGTACTCTTGGTTTACTATGCTCAAACACAGTTTCGAAATGAATAACAACTCATCCCTAGGCTCTTGTGGGTCGTGCTCAACGTGAGAAGCAGAAGATGCACGTACCATAATTTCGTTCAACTGTGGGGCATTGACCAAGCTTCCGGCGTCCAAAATTGGGCCTGGATTTTTTAAGAGACCCCGGGCCGATTGATGTGTCGACTCCTCAATGTTCTCTAACACACGTGCGGGGCGATGCTGGGGGCATTAAAATCCAACCGAACATAGGGGGATGGAGAGGAAGGGTGAATCACGCTGCCCAAATTCGCAACCCAATGGGGCGCACTCATGGAGGATAACTGTCAACCGTGGCGGAAACACAACATCCATATCACGTTGGCCTAGAATGGGGGACAATAAATGAGGGCTGACTACTGACCATGTTCGCAACATGGAGCCTAACTCAAATATCGTCGGCCAGTTTTCCAGAACATTGTCCCAGGACAATAGGCGGACCATAGGTCTGTCATCCAAACTGTTAGGGGGTCCCGTCAAACATGACCAGTCCTCCGGAACGTTGGCCCAGGATAGTAGGAAGACCATAGGTCTGTCATCTATACTGTTAGGGGGACCCGTCAAACATGACCAGTCCTCCGGAACATTGGCCCAGGACAGTAGTAGGACCATAGGTTGAGCATCCATACTGTTTGGGGGTCCCGTAAAACATGAATGTAAATGAGGATCCGAATAAAGGGGGGACACAAAGCGTGGAAGGTGGAGTGGTGGTTTGTTCAAACAGAGTCCAACACTCCCGAAATTGTGCCACCAAGGCGAAGGCGCATTAGTCGGATATACCGACCTGATCACGGGTCGTCCCAATTTCTAGGAAGGACCTCTTTGGCGAGAAAACTGCCGCTTCCCAGTATTATCATGGGGCATCCTGAACCTGCTCAGGGTAGAGGTCCTGATTACACCACTTCCCATGAAGTCGAGATGAGGGTCGACAATAAGGAATGATGGTCTTCAATAGCACCTGGGGCTGGACCCAAGACAAAATGTCAGGGAGGTCCTATGTATCTCATTAGGATGAGAATCAAGCCACACGTAGTTCTTGAAACACAGTTTAACATCATGCGGGATGGAATACAATTTAACGTCATGTGGGACGGAATACAGTTTAACATCATGTGTGATGGAATACAGTTTAACGTCATGCGGGATAGAATATAGTTTAACATCATGCGGGACGGAATATAGTTTAACGTCATGCGGGACGAAATACAGTTTCACATCATGTGGGACGGAATAAAGTTTAACGTCATGCGGGACGGAATATGGATCTTAGTTTTAGGTCTTAGATCTCAGATCATTAATGGGAAAGGGGAGAAACAGACACATGGCAAGGCGGTTACAAAACCCGACGTGATTGAGGACCTAAGCCCTACTTACCATGTGCTCTCCGGGGAAATGCTCCAGTCGAGGGACCAAACATGAAGGTAGGCTGGGCTTGCGGGGAAGTTCCCCATGTGCTCCTACATATCTAATAAGGATGAGAATCAAGCCATACGTTGTTCTGAAAGGTGACATGGTAAGATACAAGTGCCAGGGGAAAGGGGAGTGTGGGCATGGCCCTTGCACTAAAAGAAGCAACATTTGATAAATCTTGTTTTCCCTTTAAGGTGAGTGGTTTTTTTTTGTGAACCGACAGGCATAGAGTAGTAGGCCGTGCTATCGCCACAAGAATCAAGCCATGATAGGCGTTGACAAAGGGCATGGCACATGACCAATACACAACGTGATGTCCTCTACAACGAGGTCATCACAATGTAGTGCCGTTTTTCATCTTGAGGCTAGGACGATAATGTCACGGTTTAGGGTCATGTGATAGGACCAGAAACACAGTTTAAGGTCGTCTGGTTTGGACCAACAACACAATTTAAGGTCGTATGGTTTGGACTGGAAACAGAGTTTAAGGTCGTATGGTTTGGACCAACAACACAGTTTATGGTCGTATGGTTTGAACCGACAACACAGTTTAAGGTCGTAAGGTTTGGACCCCCAACACAGTTTATGGTCGTATGGTTTGGACCAACAACACAGTTTAAGGTCGTATGGTTTGGACTGACAACACAGTTTAAGGTCGTATGGTTTAGACAGATGAACAGTTTAAGGTCGTATGGTTTGGACCATCAACACAGTTTAAGGTCGCATGGTTTGGACTAACAACACAGTTTAAGGTCGTATGGTTTGGACTGACAACTCTGTTTAAGGTCGTATGGTTTTGACCCACTACACATATTAAGGTCGTATTATTTGGACCAACAACACAGTTTAAGGTTGTATGGTTTGGACAAACAACACAGTTTAAGGTTGTTTGGTTTGGACCGGCACACAGTTTAAGGTCGTATGGTTTGGACCGTCCGAGATTGGAGCCTCGGGCCAAAGGGGCCGACGTGGGTTAAACAATCAAGGGAGGGGGGGGGGGAAGGAGATTCCATCTCCCAGCTATTCTGGGCCCGAAACACAATGTCTGGGCGACTCCTCGTTCCCCATGGGGATGAGGGTCAAGCTGCACGCAACCTATAAAGAAGAGACCCAATCACATACTCTAGCGCTCTGATCGCGGGAGCCCCAAGAGACACTGTTACGCAGCTCAGTCTGTCTGATGTGTGGGGATGTACTGAGGGTTAGTACAAGGAGTGTCTAGATTCCACCTTGACACATTGGGGCAGAACATGCCCTGAACCATGCCACCAACATTCAGGGCCCAGGGAAGCCTGCGTGATGACTGAGGATTACTGCTAACCATGTTCACAACCCAGCATCCTGTCGTGTCAGCCATGGGGACCAACAAATGAGCATCAACCACTGACCATATTCGCAACGTGGGATTTGTATCAATTTTTTGTCTAAAACCCTCGAGGGAATTGTCCCATGATGATATGAGAGCCCTTGGGCATTGTATCCAGGCTGTTCTTGGGGGTCCCTCTTGGTGTGAAGGATGACGGGGGCCTGAATGAAGGGGGAACACGAAGCATGGAAAGTGGATGGAACTTTCCTAAGTCGAATATGACACTCCAAGTCCTAGACTAGAGTGCCTTGAGCACATCAGCATACCACTGGAAAGGGTCAGAGGGCTCAGTTAGAGAGCGGCCAAAAGATAGAGGATCCCCAGGCGAAAGAGGGGGCATAATGCCAAACACCCTAGGGACTGGGAGATCGTGGTATCTCCTAAGAGATGGGGCTGGACCTGACATCTAGGTGTTCAGGCAGTCCTACGTATCCCATATGGATGGGAATCAATCCATACGTAGTTCTTGAAAGCGTCTTTTAATGCCATCGCATATAAGAGGGCTAAATCTTGAGGACAGGGTGCGCGTGGTGCATCAACTGCAAACACGACGTGAATAGGGACATAATCTCACACCACGCCATGAAATCCTGTTGTCAAGGTCCCAAAGGCGCAACAGACGCAACATCGGACCTCAAGCTGGACCCAAAGACAAAAGGTCTAGGCATTCCTACGTATCCCATTAGGATGGGAATCAAGCTAGACGTAGTTCTGGAAATACAGTTTAACGTCATGTTGGACAAAATATGGATCTTAGTTTTAGGTCTTAGAGCTCGGACCATACAGTTTAAGGTCATGCAGGAACATACAATTTAAGGTCATGCAGGACCATACGGTTTAAGGTCATGCAGGACCATACTGGTTAGGCAAAGTACTTCTTCAGGAACCTGGCATTGGTGGGAGGAGTGATACGCTCACCATCCATAGTCACCAGGGAATACGCGCCATTGGTATAGACCTTGAGGAAAATAAAAGGCCCCTCCCACTTGTGCTCCAACTTGGGTGGTTTCCTACTGAGAATCATTGGCGCTCTAAGAGCCAGCACCAAGTCACCTTGCAGGAAGGAGAGGAGGCGAACCTTCTTATCAAAAGATCGAGCCATCCTGCTCTGATGCCTTTCCATGTTATGTAAAGCGCGAAGCCTACTTCCGTCTAGCGCTTCCAATTAGGCTAGATGGATCTCAGAAACTCTATCCGGTGCTTGCTGGTCGTATACCTCCGTGCGCAATGAGGGTAGTTGGACCTCAATGGGAAGGACTGCCTCAGCTCCGTATACCAGGGAATACGGAGTCACCTGGGTGGAATTGTGGGTCGTCGTCCTATAATCCCAAAGGGCGTTGGGGAGCTTGTCCAGACAAATTTTCTTGTTCTGACCAACCATTTTTTACAGAATGTTAGAGAGGGTTTTGTTAAACACCTCAATATGTCCATTCGCCTGCGCATGATAGCGGGAGGTGTGGTTAGAGAGAATGTTGTACTTGGCGTACAATCTATTCAGCTCTGCTGCTCGGAAGTTGGTTCCATTATCCGTGATGATAGCGTGAGGTATTCCAAACCGGTGGAGGATATTGGAGCTCATGAAGTCCGCGATAGAACCAGCCTTGACTTCCCTGAGTGTGGTTGTGTTTTCCCACTTTGAGAAGAAATATGTGGTGGTTAAGATGAACCGGCACTCTCGGGCCGTTGCCAGTCGGTAAGGCCCTACAACATCCAACCCCCAGACCACAGAGGGCCAGGAATACTTAGTAGTATGGAGAGGCTCTGGGGGCCAATGCACAAAGATAGCATGAACTTGGAACACATGACATCACTTGGTGTACTCGATGCACTCGTGGATCATAGAGGGCCAAAAGTATCCCAGCCTCCGAATCTGGTGGGACAACTTCAACCTGTCCTGGTGGGTGCCACAAGAACCAGCGTGCACTTCCTGCATGACCTGTGGGATCTCAACCCCTTGAAGACAACTGAGGAGAATACCGTCAAACCCACTCCTGTAAAGGAGCTACTCACGGTTGGGACCGCTTTGAAGGGTGAACTACGGCGTGCGGCACCTGATTCGTTCCCGCTCTACTCGTTTCATCAGACGATTGTCGTTCCAGAGATATTCAACCAAGGGTGTCCTCCAGTCAGGAACTGTCTCGATCACCACGCCTGAAGCCCCGGGGGGTCCTGACGTAGGGTCACCAGTAGTGAGATGGTTCACTCATGGGCCACGATCGCCCTCTGGGATAACAGGAGCCATGACTCACTGGTGCACAACGTAGATGATTAGGGAATCTTGTTCGGGCTCCGCGAGTGATGCGGCCAGACTGACCAAAGCATCTGCTCAACTGTTCTACGACCGGGGAACGTGAACGACATCTGGTCTGGAGGGGAACTTAGCCATTAGATGGAGGGTGCACTCCAGTAACGACATGAGTTATGGCTTCCTGACATCATAGTCACAGTTAACCTGCTTGATGAATAGCTCAGAGTCCCATTTTACATACAGGTGGGGTACGTTAACCTCCAAATCCAACTCGAGGCCAGTGATGAGGGCATGATATTCTGCCACATTGTTGGTGCCGCCTTCTGACAACAAGAAAGAATATGGCAGAACAGCTTTCTCAGAGGTGATGAAGGCGACACCCAGGCCCACTCTGTTAAGCCTAGGATCGTTGATCCTTCTACCGGTAGGGCTTCGGGAGGCTCCGTCAAAGTGCATCTGCCAGCATGGGGTGGCGTGATCGACTGAGTGGATTGCCTCATTAGGAAAGCCCAAATCCAGTGGCTGGTCCGCAGAGGTTGGGTGGGAAGCTAAGAAGTCTTCCAACGCTTGTCCTTTGGCGTCCTTCTGAGGTACGAACCTAATGTCGAACTTCTGGAGGATTACTGCCCAGTGTTCCAATCGGCCGGTCAACATAGGCCGGCTCAGGATGTATTTCAATGGGTCTACCCAAGAGAAAAGCTGTACCTCGTGGTGCTGCATGTAGTTCTGCAAATTCTTGTATAGAAAATATGAGCGCCATGAAGCTCTTCTCGATGGGATAATATCTAATTTCCATGTCGAGGAGCATGCAGATGAGGTATTAGAGTCTATTCTCTGTTCCCTCGTTGTTCTTATGGGCGAGATGGGCACCGAGGGATCCCTCCAAGGAGGTCATCTAAAGGACCAGCAGCTTTCCGGGAATGGGTGGCATCAGGACCAGAGGTTGAAGCAGATATTTCTTGATTTCCTCAAAATCAGTCTGACACTCTTCGTCCCACCCATAGGCGGTGCCTTTCTTCATGATTAGAGAAAAGGGCTTACACTTGCTGGACAGATTTGCAATGAATCGGCGTATATAGGCTAAGTGGCCTTGGAGGCCTTGAAGCTCCCAAATATTATTCATGGGAGGCATCTGACTGATGGACTTGATCTTCTTGGGGTCTATCTCGATACCTCAATACCTAACAATGAAGCCAAGAAACTTTCGGGAGGTGACCCCAAAGGCACACTTCAATGGGTTCAGCTTCAAGTGGCGAGAACGGAGGATACCGAACACTTTCTCAAGGTCTTTGAGGTGGTCCCAAAGCTGAAAAGATTTAACCACCAGGTCATCTACGTAGCATTCCACCAGTGTCCTGAGGATCGGCTTGAACATGCGGTGCATAGCCCATTGATAGGTGGCACCCACATTCTTCAGGCCGAAGGGCATAAACCGGTAGAAGAAAGTACCATGGGGGCCCTGAAGGTAGTGAAATCTTCATCCTCATGGGCCATCTGGATCTGGTTGTACCCAGAGTACCCATCCATGAAGGAGAGGTCTTGGAACCCGGCCGTTGCATCGATCAACATATCTATCACGGGAAGGGTAAATTCATCCTTCGGACAGTGGCGATTAAGATCGCACAAGTCGACGCAGACCCTGATCTGCCCGTTCTTCTTCCAGACGGGCACAATGTTGGCTAGCCACCTGGGGCACTAGACTTCCTTGACGATGTTGTCCTTAATGAGATTATAAAATTTGGCATCAACAATGGCACCATTAAAGTGCTGAATTTTCCTAGGAGGCTGCTTCAACCCGTGATGGTTCGCTGGGAGGCCAAGGCGGTGGACGGATACCTGGGGATCTAGTCTCGAAATCTCATCATAACTCCAGGCAAACACATCACGGTGCTGTCTGAGGATGTCTATGTACTGTTTTCGTTCCTTAGGAGGCATAGCGGCGCTGACCAATGTGTGTCGCGGGTCCGTCTCACTACCGAGGTTCACCTGTATTAGCTCGTCGACCGTGGTGGAGACGCCCTCCTCAAATGAAGGAGGAGCATCTTCCATGTCCTCTTCTCTCCTTGTGGAAGTATCATCCATGGGGGGGAGCAGTTTCGGGGCTGCCCGACCCTGATGGGGAGCTGGCACCGGCTTCGGCGGCAGAGGTCGTCACGACGGGAGACTCATGCACCATGGAGACCATGGCGACGAAGACGGTTGATCCAATCCCATCTGGCCTTCGGCCCAAGGGGGCATGCTTTATGACATCAAAGTAGTGGTGACGCGTTGGCTTGAGCCAGTCAATTCTGGCTTGGCGAAATAGACATGTATGACGTACTGCTGTTGCCATGAGCCTAACGTCCCAATATCGTATAGGGGTAGGAGGCTCGGGGATCACCTGAGCCTGGTTGGTGTAAGTGTACGAGGTGATTTCTGGCCGTCACTTAGACCCGGAAATATGCCTTCCTCTGGTACTCGAGACAACAAAGCACCCTCCCATACCGGGATTTGTGGCCTCCAACCGATATATTGGGAAGACATATGCGTCATACAGACTTGCCCAGGGATCACTCGTGACAGTGGCAGACTCAACCTCACCTGCCTGGATTTGATTGTCCTTGCTCTTGTAATAGTCAGTGTCTAGGTAACGAGCTTCACAAGAGGCAAATGGAGACGCATCTCCTGGGAGCACACCCACTCGACCCTTAAGGGAGTATTTGAGGCACTGATGGTATGATGAGGGAACCGTTGCGTGAAGGTGGATCCATGGCCTGCCCATCAACGCGTTGTAGGTGATGTCCTTAGAGACAACCATGAATTCGGTAGTGGAAATCAAGCCGCCGAACTGGGTCTTTAGACGAATCTTGCCGAGTGGAGTTTGCTCAGTCCTGTCATACCCTTGGATTCTGAGGTTGGAGGGAGTTAAATCATCGTCAGACATCCACAGTTTTCGCAGTGTCTGAGTTGGGATAAAGTTAATCCCAGAACCTATGTCGACAAGACAGCGACGGACTTCCACGCCATTGAACTGGATGGTGATGTACAACGGGTGGATGTGCCCCTATATGGGAAGGTCTCCATCTTCACCGGAAAATGAGATAACTACCTGACATTCGGCATCCTCAATCACCTCGGTGTGGAAGGCTTCTGCGGCCGCTACCTCCATTTCAAACTGAAGGGGGCTCCTTAGAGCCTCTGCGATCTCCTCACGCATTTCAGACGACAGGCGAAGGGCCTCAAGGATGGAAAGCCTTCCCGGAATTCCGACTAGATGCTTCAGGACATCATACTTTCTCACCAAACGCGAGCTTCTGCTTACAGGAGGTCGCTCTGCAATTAGGGGCATGACGGGCCCTGCTGGCGGGACCGGTGATTGACTGGTACTAGGAACGTCCCGCTGTTCACTAGATGAATCCCAGGAGGTGGCTGTCATGCTAGGACCGGAAGGCCATAGTCATCCAGTGGCATGGCTGGGCTGGTCGTGACGTGGGCAAGGCGGTTCCGCCCAATCCAGTAACACAAACTGTGGTGGAAGCGAACCTATTGTCACTGGGTGAGGGAGCCGCGAGTGCTTCTCTCTATACCGGGCTTGTTGCCTGTTCTCAGTAGGGTGCATGGACTGACTGGAGGTGATGAATTCCGTGCCCCGGCGATTCGTGTAGCCACGACTCTGTCGATGTTGGCGACGGCTGGGGACATTGGGGAGGTCCACCTGGCGCTCCTCATCGTCGGGAGCCAAAAAAGGATTTACCAACTCTATGGTGTTAACCGAAGCATACCCTGAACATTCACTCGAGGAGTCATCCACTACCGGACGGGGTCTTGGAGGGATCCCCATTTCTGGGGGCATGAAATCGCTAAGCGTTCGAGAAGATGACGGAAATGGCAGGGCGCGTTCTTTCTTCTTGCGCTGCCGACTGCTCCTCTGGGAAGAAGTAGGCTGGGACGACGAAGCCCAAGCGGCGTTCGCAGACTCTGAGGTCAGGTGGGCATAAATGATGCCATGGGAACGGGCGACCATCTTGTCGTCCATCCAGTCATTATAATTACGGGACCCACGGTAGAAAACCTGTTCCCACCCATCCCCGTTGTCACTACTGCTATCTGATCCCACGAAGACACCTGCCACCGGTGTCGGGGCTGGGCCCAACCTAACTATGTTTTTGTCAATCTGGTCTTGAAGCTAGTCCTTAAACACATATCATTGATATAAGGTGTGTCCCAAGATCTGGTGATAAGGGCAGTAGTTAGGGTGATCAGTGAGACACGCCTCTTCTGGCTTCTGACACTCAGGCAGTCGCACGATCCTCTGCTCCAAGGCGCTACGGAAATAACTGGGGATTTGGGCCTCTCCAAACGAGTAATCCTGATTCATTCTATCTAGAAGGGGGAATCTTTGGGGACGACCATGATCAGGGGCCAGAGGAGCAGGCTGAGGAGGCGGAGCCGGATTACCTTGCCCAGGTGGTGGCGATGCGTTACGCGGAGGCGCCTGCCGATTTTGAGGCAGTCGCTACTGGGTCGGAGGCTGTGCCCGTGGGGGTGGACCCCTATGAGCCTGCTGAGCTGGCCTCACTAGTGTCAACTCTTGTTGTCTGGGGGCCTCTATCTGGGCCACAGTAGTGGGCTCACTTCTGGCGGCTCTCCTGGCAGAGATTACAGGAGGCAGCGGGCGTGCCTGATCGGCCTGTCGCAGGGCTTCTTCGAGGAGCTGGGCCTTTTCCAAGAAGTCTCGGAACCCTCCAGGGTAATTCTTCTTGATCAGAGAAGGAACCAACTCCACCTTGAAGTTCCCTACACACATCAATAGTAATTTCTCCTGAGTCAGCGTCATGTCAAGGGAGTACGTGATCCCCTTCCACCGGGTGACGAAGTCCGCAACTCGCTCGTCAGGCCTTTGCTTGCACCTGAAGAGGTCTGAAATGTTCGTATTTCGGGTTGTGGAACTGAACTGGAAGAGGAATTGCCAGCGAAATTCCTCCCATCTAGTCACAGACCCAACAGGGAGCTGGCTGTACCAGATGAATGCTGGTCCTTCCAGTGTCTGAACGAAGCACCTGAGCTTGCCAGCCTCCTCCTACACCGGAGTCCCTAACATAGACCCGCACCTCAAGTTGATGTGGTACAAGTGTTGTGGTGTGTCTCCAGTCCCATTAAAGGGGGAAAAAGTGGGGTTTCCAAATCCTGGCGGAGCCGGCATGTCATCCACCCATGCTGGGTACGGCTTGCCATCCGGTGGGATTGCCACCTGCTGAGTTTCCAGGGCCTCCAAGCGGGTGATGAGTACTTCCATCAGATCATCCGGATGCGGATTCCAGTCCAGACGGGGATCTCTAACCACAAGCACATTTCCAGGATCTTCGATATAGTAGTCGCGCTCAGCGGCTCGCGGGGCAGCTGGCGGAACGACTCTCGGGGTGGCGGGAGCAAACAGAGCTGGGTCCCCCAGGTGGTCTCACCACTCTGGAGGGTTCGGCGAAACATATCGCGCCCTCTTGATAGATATTCCAGTGTCTCCCCTATCGGAGAACACGACATGGTCACGGTTGCACGGGGGGATCTCAGCAAGGGGTAGATGATCCCGACCCTGCTGTTCTGGTCTAGGGTCACCATAGTCAGGTCGCCGCTCTGCAATGCATTCGGCCAGGAGCTCATCAACTAGCTTCTGTTTCTCAGCTAGCTATTGGCGCAGCGTGGACTTCTCAGGATCTTCCTCTACCTTCCGCACCGAGGAAGATGGGTCAGTGAGTTTGACAGACCCGACGAGCTCTTTACCCATGCCGATGTTTCGGCACAGTGTCAGTGCCTCCATGGGTACAGGAAGACCTAGGAGGCTTCTCTGTTGGAGAGTACTCCTCCCAGATGGGTCCGGTAGTGGCCTGTCCTCGGTCAATGAGTCCATGTCGAGGGGCTCCACAATGTTTCCCTCATTTGAAAGGTTAGCCATGTTGACTGCCACTGCCCTGGGCGACGTTCCCTCAGGGCTGCCCAGTGGATCGGGCTGTCAGCAGATCGCATAGAAGATGATAGCAGCGTACTTCCCCCATCCGCGGACGTGCACATGGGGGTGGATTCCTTAATAACTATGCGGAGTACTTGAAAACTCTGGATGCATTGTTGCTGGAGGGCCTCGTGGTGGTCCAGTGACTTGGGGTGCCAGACCGTGGGGAGTGCTTATAGGTCGACCCGACGGCACTGCTCACTGATCTCCTCGAGATGCGCTTGGCTCCCGGGATAAGGCGCTAGCTGATGGCGGAGGCGACAGTGATTCAACCAAAGAATCTGGCGGAAGCATTCAAACTCTCCCAGGTTGAGTGACTCTGGCACATCAAAATCTGATTCTGCGACCGACCAAAACTTCTTAGGGAAGTGGCCCACTGCAATAATGGTCCAGAAGCTCCACGGATCCGGTTCGGGGTCCGGACCTTGCCGCCCCTACTCGTCCACCGAGTAAAGTCGAGGAATTGGAAATGGCACCGAGGCAGGCCCTCAGGGTCGTGGGCTGGCCGGAGGGGAATACGGCGAACAGGCCGATTGGCCGCTGATCCCTGGGTCATCCTCCAGGGGTTGTAGTGCCCTAGTTGCCACATCGCGATAGGATGGGCCGGCGAATGGGCCTCCTGTCATAGCATCGGTGCTCTCCGAGGGTGTGTCGCCTCACGAATCTTTCGTCGGTCCCCAGAAAAGTCCCCCTCCCTCCCTAACGGGGGCGGGAAGTGCTCTCAAGGAGGCCAGTGGCAACTGCGGGCTTGATCCCTAGCGGTACGCCAAGTCCTCGTCCTCATGGATATATCTTCGAAGGGAGGAGGGAATCATACAGATCTCGCATTCAGGGAGTATGAGACTGAAGCGCTGTGTCTCCATTCTTGCCCTCAACTTGAAGGGTTGGGGGATAGGTTCCATCGTCGAGTCGTACTCTGCCTCGGAATCCGAGAAACGGAATGGTCTAATTTCCATCCGGACTCCCCTGACATTCCTCCTACGGCGACGACGCCTGGACTTCTTGCCCCTGGGTAGCTCCTCAGGGTAAGGACGATTTCCTTCATGGGGTCCCCCGGCCACAATAGAGCAGGGGAAGAGGGGACTGAAGGCCGGGGTGCGATAAGCACCGGGACATATGTCGAAAGGGGCATGGGGAGGACCTCCATGTGAGTGAGTGACTGGATACACAACGGCTCCATGCTCGCGACCGACTGTAGGGGGAGTGACCTCATACCTCATGTAGTGGGTGCGGGAAAGAGTCATACCCGGAGCATAGTTGACGTGAAGAATCCTTCAACATCCCAGATCAGTGGCACAGAATGAGCCTTCATGGTGTGTGGCACAACCGCAGATCGGTCCATAGTGGCCATTTCCAGTGTCTGCGACCGGGATATTCGACCCAACCTACCTGCAGGGCAGTCGGGGTTTCGACCCCAGTCGGGCACGTCGCTTCCCTTGCTCAACGTACGCAGGGATCTGGTAACAGTAGTCAGCCGTGGTTTGGGCCACAGTGGTTCCTGATGTTGATACCCCAGGACAGGAATTCTCTCCCACTTGCGCCCGACACTGGCGTCGAGTCAGATGGGCCTGAACCAGTGGTTCGGGCATGAAGATTGCCTGCTCCTCAGCTCAGGGATTTGGGCGGCGGCGTCGATGCAGCCTGTCCAGGGTTCTTTCCATTAAACCCTGGGATGGATCACCGATCGACAGGACCCGTACATCCCCCACCTCATTGGCATAGGGGAGGGATGTGTCAAGGCACTCCGGGGATAGGCTCCCGAAGCGGTTGAACGTCGGCGTGGGAAGCTGCGGCTCCCTGCGCGGCCCTTGAGGGTGCCGATGGTGGTGAGGCACAGTCGGTTATATATCCATGCGGTCCACGCCCCTGGAGGGGATGATCCCTTCCTCGTCATACCTACAAACCAGGTCGTTGATCACCCTCTGCTAGATGATTTCTGACGGGGAGAGGGGGTGTGAGCGCCTGGATGCTATGGCAGTCAAAGTCAGAGCGACCATGGAATAGGTGGGACCACGCGGGGTAGCCACGTTGGTGCTGCCCCTGCCCCTGTGCCGGTGGGCGGGTGGCGATCGAGCTTCAAATGCAGTGATCTGATTCCTGGAAGCAGGGAGATGAACCCATTAGCGTCAACAGGAAAGGAGATCAACAACCAAGGCACATCGTCATTCCGTCTTCCATGGTCGGTGAGAGGGATCCACGCTGATGACGTCATAAAACGGAGTGGTCAACATCCTGACGGCCTCGACCCCTGGTGGTTTCACGTCTCGGTGATGGTTACCCAGACTTGCTGACATGTTATTCTTTCGACGCCCTAACGGCTACCATTCCCCGTGTTGAGGAGAAGAGCTTCACGTTGGGTTCACCATTTTTTGTTGCTCCGATGCTTTCACAGGGGCGCACACATCTGTCTGTGGGGAGGACGCGCTGCTTGTTACCCCACATTCCCACTTTCCAAAGGTGGGAGGCATCCGTTCCTTGTTCAGGGACGTCTGCTCCTTGATCAGAACTGGGATAATGGGATGTCGGTTCTTCCTTCTGTGGATTACTCCTCGGAGCTCATCACCTATTCTGGGTCTCCCTCATAGATTTAAGATGGGTTCGTGAAGCCCATTCCCGGTGCCATATCTACATGGACTCCAGTTAATTACGCGGATTCTGTCGAGATGCTCCAAGGGGTCTTGTCGGGGCAGCAACATTCGGTGAGGAGGATGGTCACGTTGGGGCGTCGTTGGCATGTCTATCTTTGGTCCCTCATCACAGGGCTTCTCGAGGGCGCGAAAGCCCGAGGAATCCCCCATCAAACGCGGGGAATGTGTACCATATGAGGTTTTCCTCAGCTTCCCATGTTTTTCACGGGGGTATGTCACGAGTTTAACGTCTTGCAGAGATGGATCAGGTTGAAGGACCCCTATGGGGGAACACCGATGTTGGGGCCAACACGGGGGCAACTTCCCGGATGCCATGGAGTGGGATGGGGTGGCATGATCTCACCGTGATGTGATAGCCTGGGTAAGGATCAGGATGGATGGTGGAGTGAGACATGGGGCTTACGTCCAGAGACGGCCCAAGAGGGGGAATACAATTTAACATCATGCGGGACGAGATACAGTTTAACATCATGCGGGATGAGATACAGTTTAATGTCATGTGGGACAAGGGGTTTGGGGATTACGCTCTAAGGCGGCCCGAGGTGGTTAGGGAACTGACATGGAGAGGTCAGGACGACCGGGTGGTGAGCTTGAACCTCGTGGAGGATTCCTACGTACCATGCATTAGCACAGATCAAAGTCCACGTAGTTCGCTGGGATGGGGCTTACACTCTAGGTCGGCCCATGGTGGTCATGGAAACGATATGGAGAGGTCGGGATGACCGGGTGGTGGGCTTGAACCTTGTGGGGGCTTCCTACGTACCATGTGTTAGCACGGATCAAAGTCCACTTAGTTCGTTGGGATGGGGCTTAGGCTCTGGGGCAGCCCAAGGTGGATGTCATGGTCGATGCGCGCTCTAAGCCCACGTGAGTCATGCTCAGTGTGGGAAACAAGAGGCAGCAAGGACCATACGATCATGTCATGAAGGGTGCGTCCGTGAGAAGTGTAATGGGGCTTACACGTTGAGTGGCCCAAAGAGGAAACAGGGGCTTACGCGTGGCTAGCGGCCCTTGGGGCCGGGGCTTACTCTAGGGTGGAGGCCCTGTGGTGCGACAAAGCACAATGGGAAAAGGACTCCACTGGCCTTGGCAGGGGGGATGTATAGAGATGCACGGGTGCAATCATCTGCAAGAAAGGCTAGGGGCTTACGCTCTGAGGCGGCCCTTCCCCCGCGGGCAAACGCTGCTCCGACAAGGAGGATCTCATTCCATGTGAGGAAGAGTACATTCCTGTAGAGACGAGTGGCGTAATGAATGTCCGAGCTGGGGGGACCCTGCGTGAAAAGCACGAGGTCAAACCACAGTTTAACGTCTTGTGTTAAGGACGAGGTGCTTAGCAGTTTAACGTCCTGCAGCTTGGATGAGGTGGGTTTGATCCACAACCCTAGGGCTTACATTCCCAACACCCTCTACCCCTTGTGGGAGGGAAGGCATTGGAAAAGACATGGAGAAGGGGGGCCGCAGGGCAAACCACCGGGGGGGTCCATGTTAGCGTGGATATGCGAAGAAGAAAGAGCCGTTAGCGTGCCTATGCGGAGAAGCATAAGGCAAAGCAACGCAAAGGGAAACACGGCCCAAGGGACCTTGAGGATACATCGCACAAGCCTGTAAGGCTGTACGGGAAAACTACGCATGGCGCGCATGCCTGGCAGGGGAGACATCAGGTGCCGGTGTAGGGGGGCAGCCAAGGGGCGTTAATGTGAAGGGTCCTAGGCTTTGCGCGCAAAAAATAAGGTTTGCGCGCAAGACACCGGGACGGAGCGCAATTGAAGAAATGGAATTGATCGCAGTGAGGGAATTACGCACATGGTTTTGCGCGCATGGAAGAGTATTGCGCGCACGAGACACAGATTGTGTGCAAGTTTGGAACCCATGGAAGGGGGAAAATTCACTGAAGCCGGTGGAGTGGCGTGCAAAGGTGGACTCCGGGGCAAGGTTGCGCAAAATGAGGGATTACATGGACGCCATCTTGCGTGCGGGGGAAGCCGAATTTCGCGCAGGAGAGTCGCTTCGAATTCCAGAACCCCCAAACCATTCAGGGTCACCTTCTATTTATAGGAGACCTCCGGCATGGAATCCAGGCGGCGCGTGAAATTATTCTCACCAAGCGCAGCCGGCACGCAAACACTCGCCACACCGTACTGGGGCGTGCAAAGATTGCGCTCCTCATCAGCTCGATTCCGCGAAACCCGGTGATTCTACGCGCGCAGAACAATTTTTCACGTGGAGCCTCCTTTATTTCACGCACCACATCCCGGGCATCCGGATCGGGCCTCTGATTCCGAATATGACTTTGATTCGTCATTTCAAAAGTTCCTTCTAGAGTTACGGACTGTTTTTTCGGCGTCAACAGTAATAAATTGATAATATTCTAGTTTGAAGAACATTATTATTGGATATCCCTTCAATTGAATTGATTATTGATATTTTGGAGTCGACGACATCATGATGTAATTTAATGGATTTTCCTTATAAATAGGGTTGGTCCTTTCTCTTTTGTTCAAGATTGTTTCTCTCTCTCCAGATCTAAACAACTATAGGTTTTATTTGTTTCCTTTAATTCATCCCAATTTTATATTTAAACATCATGATTATTAGGAACCCCCCCCCCTTCTTCATGGTATCCCTTCTCTATCCTACATTATTACTCTTAATTATATTTCTTTTCTTATTACATTGGAGGTTATACCAATGATATTTTTTTCATTTCAGTTAGTTTTGTGATAAGTTCATTATGTGGATAACTATTTTAGTGCATCATTTTGATTTTTATCTGTTTGATCCTTGGTTTATTTTATCATTGTACAGTGTTCCATGAATTTTCAATGAGGACTGGGTTTTGAGTCCAATCATTATTTTTTATAGTAGAATGTGGTGCAATCATGGATTTATTTCTTAGGTTGATATTATGTTAAGAATAATGAAAGATAATATATTGGGATCTAGTTTTTTGAGTTTCAGGTGATTTTCTCATTATCCATGATTGTGAGGGAATACATGGTTTAATAATCCATGTTCATCACAATCTCTTCCTCCTGTAGAAAAGGATATAAGGGTTTGAGGTTATAATTCATGTTTTATAATAGATATCTCTTAGGGTACTCATAATATAATATTTATTTGATAGAGGGTGTGATATATGGTGAAAGAATGTGTGGATGGAGGACATAATGATTTTGATATCTATAATTTTTATGATTCCATTCTATGAATATAATGTGCGATAATCTTGGGATATGGTGACATAGAATATTTCTATGGATATATGGTTGTCACTAATCTTTGGTGTGTGGTTTTTTGGATATGTGGATATGAATATGGTGGGACAACTATGATGTTAACCATTATAGAATGATACTGATATGAAACTATTTAAGTGGTTATGGGGTACTATATTGAAAATTATTATTTTGGTATTATATTATTATACATGGATATGATATTAGATGACTAAATCTTGGTGTGGTTGGGTGATAATTAATATTCAATTTGTGAATGTTTCTTGTCATATTTAATTATTGAGGAATTATTATAATTCAACATTTTAATAGGAGTTTTTATGGATGATCTTAATATTTATACCTATATTTCACTATTATATATAAACACAACAATAAAAATAGACACTCACGAATATATATGTTTTATATGTTTCTTATATGAATGTAATGATCTATATGGACTTACATTATCCTAGATTAATGTTTTAAAGGGTTTCTCTTCCATATGTTCTTGTTTTGGATTTTATTTCAGAAATAATTTTTATATGATTTTTTAAAAAATTGGTTTGTAATTTATATTTTATATTATGTATTTTATTGGTGTTTTTACATTAATACATCTATGATAATGAGGGTAATTCCTCTTATTTGTTCATGATTATACCTTCATATGTAGTTTCCAACTGATGACCTATTGAATCTAGGATTTTGGGCTGAACCTCATATTCATTCAGACCATGAACAAGAACCTAGTTGGTAGTGGTCAAGATAGAGTAGAATTATGGATTTGTATGAGTGTTAGTATGGACACTATTTGTATGAACTGGTGAATATTTCATAATAATAGTATGAAATAATTATTAAACATTCATTTTGGGATGTGGTAATGGATTCCAACATGATCATTAGTAAATAGGCCCAAGGTAATTTTATGAAAGTACCTTATTCTTATTAAACAACCTTGGTCAGATAATATTGATTAAATATTAGAAAACAATGTGTGATATATCTATCAGGTTTTTGAGTTTATGATTTATTTAGGATTATTTTTTATTGGAAAAATAATAATAAATACAATTAATGCATATTTATATATTATCAATTTCATGGGCTTAAAAATTTTCTTTCATTTCCTTAAGAGATTTTTAAAGTTGATCATTCAAAAATGGTTCAGATACATGAGTTATATCATGATGATCTATTCCAATATATTAGTGTTGAACCAATTTAAAATGATGTGTCTTTTATAAAGTGGTTTCATGAGTTTCAGTTTCAAATTTTCGAGAAAGAATTTGGTGACTATACCCGATATTGAGATATAGAACTATTTCTATGACATAAAATCTCTTTTAATTTTATATAGATATGAAGGATCATTAGGCTCAAGTATTTATCCATCAGAAGAGAATTTTTATTTGTTATAGGTTGTTTCTTTTTCTTAGATATCTCTTAGAGTTAGTGATTTCAAGGGAATATTTTTATATTTCTTTCTATTTAGATTTTTTTCCATTGACATAGATGGATAAGAGGTAGGTAAGGTTCCATCGAAGTGTAATCCCAAGTGAAGTGATAAAAAATACCCTAATTTTTTCTTCAACTCTATGTAAGATGACCAGAAGTAAAATTTCATATTTTTCACAAAAATTCTATAATTTAAACAATATGTCTTAAAAAAAATTCACACAATCCTAAAACACAAATGTTTAGTGTATTTCAATATTATCAATGTATGAATTGTTTTCACATATTTTGGAACACTTCTATATAATCACACCGTATTTTATTTCCATCAACATATTTAATTTGATAAAACTTCTTCAAAACATGGGGAATATGAAAACATATGATTGGGTGAGATCAAATTCATAGTGAGAGAAAAAATTATAAACATATCAAAAAGGATGTCATCATAATCCATATATATTGAATTATCCTGATAGAAAACCCTGAAAAATTCCTTGGGGTGATTTATAGGACCCCACCAATATTATAATGAAAATCCAAAACTATGTTTTCTGAAAAAAATGCATCATATATATTATAATATATAACTCATGAGAATAAAGTTGGTTCCATTACATTTCTGAATAGTATCACTTTAAATGACCTCATGTGTAACATTAGTTGACATGTAAAATAAAATAATAAAAAAGTAGTAATACATAATAAAATTTCATAGGGTGAATAACATAACATTACTCCAAAGGAGTTGTATATTTTTGTGATAAATAGAAAAATGGTTGTAAAATCATGAAATGTGATTTTAAATGTTATTTTTAACATTATTGTAATGACATTTCATTGAATGTAACACTTAAAAGTATATTTTGAGAAATTGAGCAGAATTTTTTTTTAAAAAAAATTGAAAAACAATATCAATAATGTAGCCTCAAAAAAATATAATAAGTTTTCAGATGAATTTTGGACTGGAAGATAAAATATATGATTATAATTTTATAATATTTTAAAATTAGTTTTTTGAAACAAACATCCAAAAAATGATAATAATATTTCCTTGTAAAATAAAAAAAAGAAAAATAATAATATTGTCACGACCCATCCTCAGGGCCCATGTCGTGACTACCCCAAGCCCGCCTTCCATAGTCCAGGGGCAGGCGACTAGCACGAAAGGCGTAAATCCCATTAACAGGGAAGGCATTGCCTTTATAAAACATAAACACAATCCACAGGAGTACAAGCGGAAGTAAACACTAAGTAAAACGGAATACAAGATGTGTTTAAAGTAAAGGGAGAAGGAAATACAAGCCCAACTGTAAAGTACAAGGTAAAAGACAAAACAACCAGAAGGTGATAGGCATCTCCTGGATCGTCGACCAAGTATCCTACCTGAAGGGTAGGTACAGATAGCGCAACTCCTAGATCGTCCACCACGGATCCTACCTGAAGGGTAGGTATAGATAGCCTCCACACCGCTCTCGCCCGTCAACCTCTTCTGATTATCATCTCTTCGTGAAGTCCACCTTCGGATACTGACTCGTCGTGAGATCCACCTCTGGGTACTGTCCATCCCTCGAACACTCGGCCTCTGTCAGCGTTGCCCGTCGTCTACAACCATCACAACGAGGTGCGGGCATAGCCCGTGCAGGAGTGAGTATAAGGATACTCATTAGGGACCCCAAGACCCTCAAGCTCTCACTAAATCCAACAAGGTTAACCACAAAGAAGGATCTCAACAGATAACCCTTACTTAGGTATAAGCCCATACTTATACCTAAGTTACCAAGTAACCCATCTCAATCATGAGAAAACACATAGGTTATGAAATCAACAGATAACCACTACCTAGGTATATGCCCATACATACACCTAAGTTATCAAGTGACCCATCTCAATCATGAGGTAAACACAAAGGTGATATACTCACCTCAAACCTGGATTTTCATTAACGAAACCGTAACTACTGAAGAGCCCCGTCTCTGTCGAGTACAGTGATCCTGTCACGACTCTGAGGTACTGCTCACTAACCTAAGACTGCTGAGGTACTTCTCCTATCGAGTACCACGGGTCAGGCACCCAAACACTGTAGTGCTTCCCGCCGGGGTCTGCCACCCAAACACAGTAGTGCATCCCCCCTAATAGCCTACAGAGGTACCCTCCGGTTTAGTAGCGTGGGTCTGCCCCCAAACACAATAGAGCTCTATCCGCCATGGGTCTGCACACAAACAATGTAGTGTTCTGTCCATTGGGTTAGTCGACTCACTCCAAGTCGAGTCAGTCTGGCAGTCGTCAGGTCTCAGCCGGCTACACGGTCTCCGTACTATGTACGATCGTCTGCGGGAGGGTCCTCTCTACGACCTACTGGTCAATACTCCATGTATCACAAAGTCCCATGAATAAGATTCTCAATGGACCGCCTCGTCATAGGGGTCTCAAAAAAATAAATGGCGCGTCAATCGTGCGCCCGGTCTGTGATTTATTAGCCTTTTCGTCCTAGGGTCCAGGTTGGTTTCGTGTGCGAACCAACCCGGTCGTATCTCAACTGTACCCTGAAATCTCATAGGATATTATCATAGGGATCGTTTATCAACGTGATCATCAATGCCACTGACGGTCTGTCAAACGGACGTCTGGTTTAAAAGTTATCAGTTTTTCTGTTCCAGGGACCCAGTTGGTTTTAGGTACAATCCAACCCGGCCATACTCTAACTGCATCAATCCTCAGGCGAAGTATGCCAAAATTTTCGTCTCATCAATAGGAATTCTAAAAAGTTGACGACATGTCAATCAGACGTACGGAGGTCAAGTTATAAGCGTTTCCACTCTGAGGGCCCGGTTGGTTTCGTGCTCGAACCAACCCAGCCGTACCCAAAGTTCTCTAAAACATTGAGTGTAATATACTGAAACGACCGTCTCGATCCAAGGATTACATCCCAATTGATAGTGCATCTATTGGGGGTCTGTAGCCCATGTTATGGGCATTTGAATAAAAATTGCCCGAGAATAGGGGGTTCGGGCCCGGACCGACCCAGCCCGAGACCCCCTGGTCGGCCCGAGAAAAGTCGATGCAAACCGGGTCCGACCCAAAAGGGTGCGGCTCGGCCAGGCCGGACGCGCCAGCGTGGCCAGCTCGGTGAGCAGAGCTGAGCAGACACGGGGGTGCGCGCTGCCCCCCCCCCCCCGATTTGATGAGTCGTGGCCCCTATGTTGAGGGGGACACATTTTTGGCCAGCCGAGGGTTACGACCCCCGGTTCCTGGAAGACGGTCGGCCCTATTCGGTCTGGCCAGTGCGGCTGCTGCAGGAGAGCCGGGGTCCCGCCCTTCCAAGGTGCCAGCGGCCGGCGATTCCGGCCACCCGGCCTTGCACCGCCACTGCTTCGCGCTGTGGCGTAGTCCGACCGGCTCGGCGCAATGGCGCCGCGGCCCTCTGCCGCGGCCCTACTCCGGCCGCTGTGTCTTCGTGGTTCTTCGGCACAGCGGGACGGCATCGCGCCCCTTTGCAGCGGCCCAACTCCGGTCGTGGGTTCGTTGGGCCTTAATGGCGAGGCGCGACGTCACCGCACATCCTTGCCGTATTTCTCTATGATTCCGTGTAGTGCCTTTTCACCGCGCCACCTTCTTTCGAACCGCAACATCACAACAACAAAATGGGGAGGATAGTCGGTCGTGTTCGTGCGGTCTGACCTCCTTCTGTTAAGTTGATATCAAGCGGCCCAAATATACAGACGAAGAACGGCAAAGAATATCTCATGAACAAAAGCAAATAACCCCTACCTCAAAATTGACGCCGCACGTCGTCGAGTCGTGGAAGTTGAACATCACGGTAAAACGGCGTTGTGAAGAAAGAATATAGAGTGATGACAGTCACTGGTGTTCGTCGCTTCTGTCATTGAAGAAGTGCACTCGAAGAAGAATTGATGCCTCCTCTTTTGTCACAAGAAGAAGAGGATAGAGGGTGCATCGTCGTCCTTTGTGGAAGGGTGTGTCATTCCTCCCGGATGGTTTCAGTGTTCTTCAACGAAGGAGATGAAGTGCTCTTCACAACTCAAGAGCTTTTTCCCCCAAAATCTCCACAAAACCTAACCAAAAATAAAATAACGTTTCTCTCTTATTTTATTTTAACCATTCCATTCATAAAAAGTTAAAATTTCAAACACTCCATTGATTAAGAGTTTCAACAACTTAATTAAAGTGTGAGTTGGCATAAGTTATGAGGGAGAGACAGAGAAGGAGTTACCCAAATAATGGGGGGGAGGGTTTAGGGAGTTATACAATTAAACAGAAGGGGTGTTAAATGGGGAAAGATTGTGGGAGTTAAAGGGAAGGTGAAGGGTTGGGGTTTCGTGTGGACCCCACCACCCTTGCTCATAACCTCTCTTGGGAAGTTAGGTGGGGTGTGGCCCCACCTCCAACTTCTCTATGGAGATATTAACTTCCACTAAAAATAAATTGTAACCCTACCATTTATTTTAGACTTATCGAATCCCCAAAAATTAACCACCCTATGCGACAAAATGCATCTGTGCTTAAGGTCCCCTTAAGCAATTACGGGCGCTGTGAGTTCATCGGTGCCCTTGGATTCCGATTCCGAGAAACAGTTCAAAAGTTAGAAAAACCCGCTCGTTCGTTCACTGATCGTAACCGAGCTAAACATCATAAATTGATTTCGGGCACACCGGGCCTCGGAATCTAGTTCCGTCAAGAAACTGCGTTCTTGTAAAATCCCAAAGAAATTAAGAAAAAAAATTCATTGAAATTTCCGAGTCATTACTTTACTTCCACCTCAGGGCTTTACATCCCCGTAACGCTTTAACACAAACAAGGGACACAAAAGTGGTACTGAGCACGCATCTAAGCCTTCCGCACCTATGTGCTCTCCTGTAGGTTCCCATGCTGCCAGTGAAAGCGCACTTGAGGAATCGACCATTCACGTAGGACCCGCTCCTATCGATCCTCAACCTCTACTGTAACCTCTGTGCATGTCGCCCTGTCATCAATGTCCAACTCCTTGAGGTGGGTGATGTGTGTTGGGTCAAGCACGTATCTCCTCAGTTGAGATACATGGAAGTCTTCATGCACTTGGTGTAACTGAGGTGGATGGCTCAAGCGGTAAACCACCTCGGCCACCTTGCTGAGGACCTATAAAGGTCAATTGATGTGTGGAGATAACATGCCACCTCGGCCACATCTCCGTAAAACTCATCGAGGTGAGACCTGTATAAGGATGTGATCATCATCCTCTAACTCTAGAGTTCTTTATTTCCTGATTATAACTGACACTCAAAACTCATGCTGCCATGTGGGTGAAGTTGGCCGACCTAAGAGTGATCGGGTACACCTTCCTATGCATGATTCCATCCTGTGCTGCCAGGGTTTTCCATTTCGCCGACCAAGGAAAACCTCGTCCCAATGTTTTAGATAAACAACAACCTTTTTCCTAATACAGTTAATCTGAACATGAACTGTGAATCCAATCCATACCGAGACCAATGTCATATGGCCTCGATGCTACCACCAATGGATTCCAACCGAAACTCTCGCCTCGTGGGTCAGACCACACTGTCGGCATAAGTGTGATTATCGAGTCTCCTCCCAATGTATCTCCAGACGTGACGGTCAAGTCTACAGCTTACTGGAAACTCCAGGCCAGGGACATGATTTGGGGAAGGAAGGAATGATTCATATCAATGTCTGTTACTATGGCAGCTAGTAGTGGACACAGACTCTCCTTTAAATCATTTTTAGAGCCATTGGGTCACACTCCCTGACCGCATGCAGCTGCACTCTTCCTCTGCTCCCTAGCTCCCTGAGCCTGGCGGGGACAACTAAGGTGGGTGGTTGTAGCATGTTAAAATGTACACCACCTCATGATCCTCTCCTAGCTCTGCCTCCATGTCTGCTGCTTCGAAGACTCAACTGTCCTTAACATTTCCTCTTCTTGAAACATTCACACTCCCTAGTCTCTGAGACTGGCACCAGCTCGCTGCGTTCCAACTTCTAACATTCTCTAGCTGTATTCATTCAGCCAAAGAACATTCAACCTCAAGGTTCTCTCAAGAACCCCACCGTGAGTAGGAATGCATAGATGAAAAAGTGATGGCTCGAATATCCTTAAACACACCACACTCAGAGTTCCGAGTTATATAGAACTGATTGAATTGTATTCATCGAGTACCCGGAATGTTCGGTATGCCTCGATGAATTCTCAGCTACCGAAACGTCATCCTACCGAAGCTGTATATGCTCTAGAAAACTCTCAGCCACTTCCTCAAGCCAGTCCTCAGCTGCCTATGAGTCAGGTTCACCTCGGAACTTGAGGGTATCTATTGTTGTAACACGTGTAAGGCAGTAAGCCTACATGTGTCACCTAATGGTACCGACGGTTGTAACTGCTGACCAGTAGGTAGTGATGTATAGCTGACACACTACCCAAAGGCACTATCTCAGGCATCAGTCCATGTACCGATGCCTCTTCACTATGCGGACCATCCGAATGGTCATTCATTAGAAAAAACTAGTGGCCAAGTCCATCATCCACTCTACTGATGTCTCAGCTAGGCGGAAAACTATATTAATCGCCTCCAGCCAGTGCTCTACTGTCTGGGAATCTGACTCGCCTCGTAACCTCAGAGGCAGGTGCTGCTGGAACTCGTGCAATGCGCTCTGCCAGCATGCATAGTTCGCTAGTTTAGCTGGTGGCATCTGCTGCCCAACAGGTGGTGGTGCTGCTGGTACACCACCCGAGGTGCCAACATAGTAAAAAGGGCCCTGCACTAGAGCCTCATCGCTCGGTGAGCCGTCATCGATTACTCTCTCAGAACTCCAACAGACTGTCTATGTGAAGACATCCCAAACAGATGCGACACTGTTACATGTTTTATACCTGGTGAGTTGACCTGGTTTGAGCTAACTTTTAAACTTTTTGGAAACACACACACAATAAGTGTTTTCGTGCACAAAGTCGGAAATTAGTAGTCAGGGTCCTAGTGTATGCACACGTAGGCCACCACACCAACACTGGACTCCCAGAACTAAATACCACACTCAGTACTCTTAAAACTATTACATCATAGAAAAGAAACATCAGAGTCCTATGTTCTGCGGTAGAACAGACTCCTCTGATACCAATTTGTAATGACCCATCCTCAGGGCCCATACCATGACTACCCCAAGCCCTCCTTCCATATTCCAGGGGTTGGAGAATAGCACCAAAGGCGTAAATCCCATTAATTGGGAAGGTATTTCCTTTATAAAACATAAACACAATCAACCGGAGTACAAGAGAATGTAAACACTAAGTAAAACTGAATACAAGTAGTGCTGAAAGTAAAGGGGGTAGGAAATACAAGACCAACTATAATGTATGAGGTAAAAGACAAAACAACCGGAAGGTGACAAGCAGCTCCTGGATCATCCACCAAGGATCATACCTGATGGGTAGGTACAGATAGCGCAGCTCCTGGATCGTCCACCATGGATCCTACCTAAAGGGTAGGTACATATAGACTCTGCAACACACTCACCCATCAACCTATTCCGAGTATTGTCTCTTCGTGAAGTCCACGTTCGGATACTGACTCGTCGTGTGATCCACCTCCAGGTACCATCCAGACCTCGAACACTCGGCCTCTGTCAGCGCTGTCTGTCATCTGCAACCAACACAACAAGGTGTGGGCATAGCCCGTGCAGGGGTGTGTATAATGATACTCAGTAGGGACTCCAAGACCCTCAAGGTCTCACTAAATCCAACAAGGACAACCACAAAGAAGGATATCAACAGATAACCCTTACTTAGGTATAAGCCCATACTCATACCTATGTTATCAAATAACCCATATCAATCATGAGGGAACACATAGGTTATGAAATCAGCGGATAAACACTACCTTGGTATATGCCCATACATACACCTAAGTTATCAGGTGACCCATCTCAATCATGAGGTAAACACAAAGGTCATAGACTCAGCTCAAACCAGGATTTTCATTAACGAGACCATAACTGCTGAAGACCCCCGTCTCTGTCGAGTTTAGTGATCCTGTCATGAATCTAAGGTACTTCTCACTAACCTAATACTACTGAGGTACTTCTCCTGTGGAGTACTGCAGGTCATCCACCCAGACACAGTAGTGCTTCCCACTGGGGTCTGCCACCCAAACACAGTAGTGCATCCCCCCTAATAGCCTGCAGAGGTACTATCTGGTCAAGTACAGCGGGTATGCACCCAAACACAGTATTTCTCAGTCCACCATGGGTCTGTACCCAAAAAAGTAGTGCTCCGTCCATTGGGCTAGTCGACTCACTCCATGTCGAGTCGGTCAAGAAGTCGTCAGGTCTCAGCCAACTACACGGTCTCTGTACGCCATACACTCGTCTCCAAGAGGGTCCGCTCCATGAGATACTAGTCTATACTCCATGTATCACAATGTCCCTTTATGAAGTATCTCAAAGGAATGCCTCGTCATAGGGGTCTCAACACAATAGACGGCGCGTCAATCGGGCGCCCGGTCTGTGAGTTATTAGCCTTTTTGTCCTAGGGGTTCGGTTGGTATCGTGTGCGAACAAACCCGGCTGTATCTCAACTGTACCCCAAAATCTCAGAGCATATACTCATAGGGACTGTTTCTCAACGTGATCACCAACACCGTTGATGGTTCGTCAAACGGACATCCGGTCTGAAAGTTATCATCTTTTCCATTCCAGGGGCCCGGTTGGTTTCTGGTGCAATCCAACCCAGCCATACTCCAACTGCATCCAAACCTCAGGCGAAGTATTCCAAAAGTTCCATCTCATCAAGAGGAATCCAAAAAAGTCGACAGCACATCTATTAGACGCTCGTAGCTCATTTTATAAGTGTTTCCGCTCCGAGGGCCCGATTAGTTTTGTTCTCGAAGCAACCCGGCCATACACAAAGTTCTCCAAAACCTTATGTGTAATATACCGAAACGACCGCCTTGATCCAAGGATCGCATTGCAAATGACGGTTCATCGATTGGGGGTCCGTAGAAAATGTTATGTGCGTTTGAACAAAAACTACCCGAGAATAGGGGGTTCGGGCCCGAACCGACCCGGCCCGAGACGCCCTGGGTCGGCCCAAACCGCGCCGACCTAAACCGGGTCTAGGTCCGACACATTAGGGCGCGGCCCGGCCTGGCGCGCTCGCGTGGCCAGCTCGGCGAGCCGAACTGAGCGGACAGGGGGGAGCGCGCTGCCCCCCCCCCCCCCCCGATTTGATGAGCTGCTGCCCCCACGTGGAGGGGGCCACTACTTCAGCCAGCTGGGGGTTACGACCCCCAGTTCCTAGAAGCCGGCCGGCCTGGTCCGACCGGCCGGTGCTGATACCGCGGGACCGCCAGGGTCCCACCCTTCTGAGGTGCATGCGGCCGGCAGTTCCGGCCGCCCGGCCTTGCACAGCCATGGCTTCAAGCCGCGTCCTAGTCCGACGGGCGCGGTGTGACAGCGTCGTGCCCCTCCGATGCGGCCCTAATCAGGCCGCAATGCCTTCGTGGTTCTTCAGCACGGCACAGCAGCGTCGCGCCCCTTCACTGCGGCCCGACTCCGACCACGGGTTCGTTTGACCTCAACGGCGCGGCGCGACGGCGTTGCGCATCCTTTCCGTATTTCTCCTTGATTTCACGTAGTGCCTTTGCACCGCGATGCCTTCTTTTGAACCGCAACATCACAACAACAAAAGGTTAAGGATAATCGGCCATTTTCATATGGTCCGTCCTCCTTCTGTTAAGATGATATCAAGCGGCCCAAATATATAGACGAAGAACAGAAAAGGATAACTCATGTGCAAATGCAAATGAACCCTACCTCGAAATTGATGTCACACGTCATCGAGTCGTGGAAGTTGAACGTCACGGTAGAACGGTGTTGTGAAGAAAGAATAGAGAGTGACCACGGTCGTTGGTGTTCGTCACTTCCGTCGTTGAAGAAGTGCACCCGAAGAAGAATTGACATCTCCTCTCTTGTCGCAAGAAGAAGAGGATAGAGGGTACATCGTCGTCCTTCGTGGAAGGGTGTGTCATTCCTTGCTGGTGGTTTCGGTGTTCTTCAACGAAGGAGATAAAGTGCTCTTCACAACTCAAGAGATTTTCCCCCCAAAATCTCAACAAAACCTAACCAAAAATAAAATAAGGTTTCTCCCTTATTTTATTTTAACCATGTCATGCATAAAAAGTTCAAATTTCAAACACTCCATTGATTAAGAGTTTCAACAACTTAATTAACGTGTGAGGTGGCATGTGTAATGGGGGGGGGGGGGGGTTAGGGAGTTATACAACTAAACACAAGGGGTGTTAAATGGGGAATGCTCGTGGGAGTTAAGGGAAGGTGAAGGGTTGGGGTTTCATGTGGACCCCACCACCCTTGGTCATACCCTATCATGGGAAGTTAGGTGGGGTGTGGCCCCACCTCCAACTTCTCTATGGAGATATTAACTTCCTCTTAAAATATATTGAAACACTACAATTTATTTTATACTTATCGAATCCCTAAAAATTAACCACCTCATGCGACAAAATGCATCTGTGCTTCAGGTCCCCTTAAGCAATTACCGGTGCTGCGAGTTCATTGGTGCCCTCGGATTCTGATTCCGAGCACTAGTTCAAAAGTCAGAAAATTCACTCATTCATTCACTAAATGTACGCGAGCTAAACTTCAGAAATTGATTTCAGGAACACCGAGCCTCGGAATCAGGTTCCGTCAGAAACTACATTCTTGTAAAATCCCAATGAAATTAACAAAAAAAATTCCATGAAATTTCCGAGTCTTTAAGAATATCTCAAGAGATAATACCAATTTCATCTACCAAAAAAAAGTAAAACTTTTTTCAAATGAAATTATATGTTCATGAATGAGAAGTAACCATAAACAATTTGGTGGAATTATTGTTAACAACTTTGAATTTATATAATCAAATATTTTATTTCAATGATGAACTGATTTTTTATTCATTTGAAATAGATTTCATGGGAAATAATTATTAATCAATGAAAACAGAAGGTTAATTATATTATAATTCAATAATAAGTAATATTTATCTAAACATATAAAAATAAATTTTAAGAAGAATGATCATATAATGATGAATATAAATTCAGTTATGAATAACTATTAACATTACAACAGGGTTCAATAAAAACTCATTAAAAATATTTTTTAACAAACATAACAATATTATTAACTAATTTAGTTAGTTATATTTTATTATCATCATGGATGTCAATAATGTTTTTCAGTTCATATAGGATTAATAATATTGATATCGATTCTCATTTTTTGGAAGGATTTCATGTTTTCTCAATGTTCGATTTTTGGAATAGAATGACTTTATTTATATTTAATTTTTCAATATCATTTCCTAATATTTTTAATTATGATTCAGATATATGAAATTGGTAGAAACCTTGTTTTACATAATTTACAGATATAAATTAATTAGTTTATAATGAATATATATTTTCACCCCATACTTTCAATACAATACTTTATATATACACTTATATAATATAATTTATATTCATAAAATATTTTTCAACACTATTTTCATTTGTAGTTGATGAAAATAAATCATTTTGTTTATTGAGATGGATGTATTCATCTATATAAAAGATATGTTTTAATTTTCTAATGAAATTTTTAAATGGAATGTGGATAATTATTTATCATTACATAATATTAATTATTCCAAAATAAATATTTATTAATCTAATAAACTCATATAACCATCCATTTGAGGTGTGATGAATATCAAAGTGCATAGTTCATGTTAGAGGTAGTTCTAATTTTTTCAGAACCTATATTATTATTTCTCGGATGGGTGTTAAGAAGGTTCAAAATGGTTGTTACTTCAATATAAAATCATTTTAGTGTCATTATTATAATGGTATAATTATGTTATAATGGTTGGAATATATTTTGAGGATATAATAGAAGAAAAAATTGAAATAAAAAATTGTTGATTATTAGCATTTACTAAATTCCTTAAGAAAACTCCCTAAGCCATCTATGAATTGTATTTTGGTGAGATTATAATCTTTGGAATTTTTTAAATGGATTTAAATATTTAAATAGAATATTGTGGTAGATATAATAGTCTTATGGTGTGAGGAAATTTCTAGTGGTGAATAATTCCTTTTTTATTTGAGAGGGATGAATCTTTGGTAAATATTCATAACATTAAATTAATGACATGACAAATTCAAAGGAAAATGTCTAAAAAAGTGGAAAATAATAGAGTGTTGATGAGTTTGGGACTATCCACTTCTCATTAAAAATGATATTGTTTGAGATATTTTAGGACTTTTCCTATATATTTATCTTTTTACTAAACTTTACTTTTCTCATGGTATCTCAATTTTTAACATCTATAACATATATTTATGAATAAAAATGAAATTTATATTATAACATAATAGGGATATTATTATTCCACCCATGAAATCCATTTTTAATATTAAATTTATAAAATTAGTAAAAATTAATTCTAAAATAATAAATGTGTAACATCGAAAAACATTTATTAGATATGATATTACTAAGGATTGAAAATTTTAGTTATAGGTTTCCTATAAAGAGAAAATATTTTGGAATATATAATTTTTCTTATAATATACATGTTTATTAATGAAAATGGTTTCAAAAATATTTAATTTGTGCATATATTATAATTATTTTACAAAATTCCAAGTATTTTTAATTACTATATTTTGTACCATACTTATAAAAATCAATATTATTTAAAAAATTATTGACTTCCATCCAAATATAGTATTTTCACAATAAGTCAATAAAAAATATTATTTTTAAAAAATATAAATAATAAACTTTGGGATTTATCTCTCAAATGGAAGCATAAAATATAATGAAAAATTATTATTATTGAAATATTACTCTTTAAAATATTAACTATTATTGTTCATATTTCATATCAATTATAAAATAAATAATTGTTAATATATTATTCACTTATACAATATATTATATCATCATTCAACCAAAATATATTTAGTTTCTAAAAATAAAAAATAATAGTTAATAAAATTAAATTCATATTGAAATTCATTTTACAAAAAATAGATTTCATCCTATTAACATCCTAGTCAAAACTAATGCATGTATATTATTTTAATATGTTGTATATATTATCAATATATATCCTTAAAATAATTCTATTTTGGGGATTAATATTTCTATGATAAAAATAAAAAACACTTTCAGAACAATAGTTCTTTGAAAATATCCTTTTAATTAAATAATGAATATAAAAATAAAAATATTATTAATTATTTATGTTATAATGATTTAATTTTATCAAAATATTTATAATAAAATAATTATATAAATGTTATTATATCTTTATTTAATAATAATATTTTTTACTCGTGACAATATTGTACAAAAATAATATGTTAATTAATATTTTTTTATGATTATAGTTTTTATAGTATATTATATTAATTAATTAGTTTCAATACTCAACGTGAGTATTTTTATTTGATATGTGTATATCAAATGACCTTATCTCCAATCACCATATTTCTATTTACCATATTTAAAATAACCATATTTATAAAGGTCAAAAGTTATTTTTATATAAATACATTCTAAAATAATTCTTTCCATTTTGACTTCTTATGTTACACTTTCCATTACTTATTTAGGATAATGAATTCACCTTTGATGATTTTATTTCTAATTACTAATTTTTTTCTACAAATATTTATTCTGATGTGTGACAGTATCCTATAAAATCTATGGGTTTTAATGATATTATTTCTTTCTATTAATTAATTCCATTTAATTTATTCAACTTCAATAGATGTAATCATTCATGGAATATTATAAATATTTTCATGTACATTTTTTCAATGTTTTCTAAAAAACAATTATTTCTCATATCATTTTATTTTTTTCCCTGAGTGAACAACAATATATGATATTGTATTTATTAAATGATATTTTATACAAAATATTTGGGTGTTACAATCTCTCCCATTAAATAAATAACATAACCTCAATTTTAATTATTTATTTCTAAATAAATATCTTAGGTTATCCATAATATATAATTTAATCTATATAAATTATCTAGTGACATATAAACCTTTCTTACATTTTTCAAAATATAATAATAAACCCCCATCAGAGAATCATTAATATTATGTTTCTCTCCGACAATTTCTGTTGTATGATTGGGTTTCAAAACCTATTAAATAGATTTAATTTTCTAGAAGAGTTCATAGACATACTTTAACTGATATATTATAATAAGTTGAATTGTAATATGATATTTCATTTCCTTAATTCTGTAATTAAAATTGATTATATATTAAGATATTCAACCCATTTACAAAATTACTACATATTCAAATTAGTAAATTAAAAATAATCATGAATAAAATTCCTAAAAACGTTTAATTGGGAAACAATAATTATATAACTATACAATTTCTTGGATAATTTCATTTGAAATATTTTTGGTGGTGATTTTATACTCTTATAAAAATTATTAGATATTTCAAAGTGAATGTAATAAGAACCCAAAAAGACATCATGAAATATGAGTGGAGGATATATGTACTTAAATTATCATAATCAAATTCAATGGTATTAATTGCATAAAATGATGCATTTTTTACTTGGTTAGAGAGGTTTTTTGGGTCGATTTTTTTACATAATCATTAGGATAGGTAATCAATTTATTCCTTTCCAAAACACAATGCAATAAAAAAATTGAATTGTTATCAAAACCTTATATGTAACGTTATATTAATCCATCATTCTAACCAAACAAATCAATTTATAGGACACTTATCTTTTTGAAGTTGTAATTTAACACAACGAAATCATATTCAAGTTTCATTGAGAACTGTCCTTGGGAACTTATTTAATAATCCAGGACAGGATGTTAATTATATATTTATTCCTACGTAGACATTATCACTTAATATTCTTCGAAGCTCCATCATTCTCTTATTTGGTGTGTTTTTAAATTTAAAATGGTGTAAATGGTTATTCATAATATTAAATAGTTAGTTCGGAATAACCATAAGATTACCCACTCCAACTCATATCTCAATAGAGTGTTAATTACAATAATCGACACATTCTCTAGAAAACCCATTAGTAAATCATTTCGTTTGATCTTACACCTTTTCTTTAAATAAAGTAATGTTGAAAAATAAGGATATATAAGTTAATAACAGTAGATAAGGAAACTATAAACATAGATAAAGTGACTCATAAGTTATTTTAATAAACTATTTTATGAATTTATTTGTTTTAATATACGTTATACATTTTGAAATTTCTATCAGGTTTTGTGACAGAAATAGTTGTATATTACATCATTAACCACCATTTCAATCCATCATAATGGTTGGTATGGATCATGTTAATTAAAAAATCATATCATTTTTGTGTGTCAAACGGAGTGTGAGGTTATTCCCACTTATTAGGCACCATGTAGTGATTGAATTAATAAAAAAAACATCTTTCTAGGACAATACCCCTAGATCAATCTATGCAATAACATCAATCCACATTTTTATATCTATATTGTAACAATTGGGACACAGAAGAACCTTGGTTTCCCCACATAAACATGTCATCCCCCTAAGGTTCCGTCCGTATTTCCGAACAAGATATATTACTAATTATGTTCCTCACATTACAACATGAGTACTTTCAGTGTGTTTTCAATCACATGAAAACTCTAAATGAATCCTAAATGGAGTTCACCCATCCTAATACCACCCCTTTTGAACCAAATTTTTATTATAGAGTTCTAGGCTATAAGGCAGTTGAAAATAAGGGGAAACTTGTTGAGAATGGTTTTATCATTTATCAATTTAAACTATTATCATTATATGGTTTCATGTTCAACCCACTTTTATAGTAGAAAATAATCATTGGGGAACCTATAGCTTAAAATAGACTATTCCACTACACTTTTTATAGGGTTCTTACTCTGATGTTAATTAACAATTGGGCCCTATATGAATCCCATTTTCCCTTTAAACATGTGTTTTCCCATCCCTAGATCACACCCACATGACATAATGGGTTATTTGACTAATGATTGTCCCCACAGTCCAATATATGTTCGTAGAGTGTTTTTCTCTGTCACTCAAGCACAACTGGTGAAACATCCTAGGTGGTCAATAAACTTAATAACTACTCTTGAGAAAACATCATTAGAAGTGGATTTATAATCTA
This sequence comes from Viscum album, assembly GCA_963277665.1. Lineage (NCBI taxonomy): Eukaryota > Viridiplantae > Streptophyta > Magnoliopsida > Santalales > Viscaceae > Viscum > Viscum album. Next base: position 291,349,553 of record OY728148.1, on the reverse strand, counting down.
AAAATATTTTTGTACCTTGTTAAAATTCGTCAAATAATTCATCCATTTTACTTTTTATCTATATGGGTCGTTTCACATATAGAAAAATGGTTTCATGGAAACAAAACAATCTATACATTAGTAAAAAAATAATTTTTTTATACACTAAGGATTATACCTAATATTTTCACTATTTATCCCAAGTACTAATCTCAACAAATAACTAAACTATTCCCAAAAATAACTACTACCTAATCCTATACAAACTGAGCACCCATGGTCCCACACATCTGTATTTTATGATAAAATTTAATAAATCAATCCCTTGATTTCATATCATGTGGGACAGGAGATGATAAACATTCATATATTTCAAATTAATTATAGAATATGAACTTCATATCTCACAAATATTCAAATATTTCAAATTTCAAAGGATTTAAATCTTTATTTATTAGCTATATAAAAATAATATTTTTCATATGTGAGAACATTTCAACATATTATAACTATAATATACATAATTATATATGTATCTTATTTTATAATCCTCATCAAATTTTATTTTATTGGAAGATAAAATAATGAGTGATCTCATATGATAAGTAGGGGAAAACCATAGAAGAATTATATCAAGGGTTTGGTCAAAATAATTTGAGAAAACATATTTTTGAAAAAATAAATTATAAAAAAAGATCAAGAAATATGTATTGTCTCTAAGTCATGTAAATGATAGGTATTCAAAATTGTTAAAATGTATAACATGTAATAATTATGTGGATTCTTAGGTAAATAATAACGATCTATGGATAATAACACATGTGTATGACATAGAAAAATGGGAAATTGAAAATAATCAAAAAAAAATTCAAAATAGAAGGTTGCATTGTTTCCATACTCCATCCTATGAATATAGAAAACTGCTTCATGTCCACACTCAAAATTTTGAATAATTATTATTTCATCTTTTTGACACTCAAAATCAATACATCAAGAGATAGAAACCCTTAACTAATAAATAATTTTCCTATATAGGGACTGCACATCTCAAAATGATAATAAAAAAACAATATCCACAAAAAATAACCAGAATATTACATGTCATGAAGTACCCATTGAATAAAATTAGGTTTAAAAATAATTTTTAATGGTATCACAAAAGATGAATTTAAGAGTTTGATCAGTTGATACCCGAATTCCTATAAACGAAAATGTGTTTTTTAGTTGGAAATTTAGAGAGTTTTTTATGAAAAATTAAACCAATGGTGTCCTATATTTTTTATATAGAATGTAAAATGTAATAAAAATCATGAAAATATATTTTTTAATAAAATAATTACATTATATTCAAAATATAGTATTACATGTCACTTCTAAAAAAATTTATTTCAAGAAGTAGAAATGATAAGCTTTTCATAAAATATATGGAATGGAGTATAAATTTCAACTTATATAAAATTAGTTAATGGTTTTCTAATGGATATTTGTAGTTGATCATAAATCATGTATGTATAAAAAGAAAAAATATTTTATATTTTAAAATACTTTTTTTTTGAAAATCACATCATAATCAGAATAATAAAATTTTATAATGATAGAAAGTAAAGAGAAATAGGAATATTATATGTGGTAATAAATATTTTGATTTAAAAAATATTACATGAAAATATTTTTGTAATGGGGGAGTATAGACATTGAATATTAAGATATATCAAAGTGCCTGAGGATTATTCTTACAAATATTGATTTTTTATGAAGAAAAAATTCCATTATAGAATAATTGATATAACCATCCTTCTAAAAATTCATCAAAAATTAAATTTAATAAAAAACATAAAATAAATTAAAATATATTTAAATTATAATATATTTTTCTCTTAAATCATAATAATAATATTAAATATTAAGCATGATTATAACTTAAATAATATTAATTGACTTATAAAAAACCTTAAATTAATTATCCTCTCCCAAAAATAATTTTTTAACATAACATAATAGATTTAAATATAAAAATAAATAATTTTATAAACTCATTCATATCTATTATAATTTAAATAATTAATTTTTAATAATTATCAACACATATATTAGTTCGTATAGTTTATTTTCATCATAGTATTTTAATAATTTTATTTGATTTTTATGGGTTTTCCAACAGGTATATCAATCCTCTATATTTTGAAAAATATTTTCATTCTAAGAGTATTAAAGAAAATATAATAGATTTTATATTATTATTTACAATGTTCTAATAATGTTCCTTGAGATTTGTAGTTATGAACCATGAAGATGATTTTGATGATGATTTTGTGTCTATTAATCTACTGATATCAACATATTTCTTTCTAATGATCAATTAATTTTTTTGATAAATTTAAAATCATATTAATTATATTTTATACTAATTAATAGTTCATATATATATATATATTAAATTTTTATAACAATCCATGTATATTAGTTATGAAAATGAAACACATCATCCATAGATGTGGTATTCTTCACATATATAGGTGAGGTGGTTTCATTTTAAAATGAATGGGAAGGAAGGAATGTAGATATGAATTTATCCTTATCTAATTTTTATATTTTTAGAAATATAATACTTTTGGAAAAAGTAAATTATTTTTACCATCAATGTTAATTGGTGATGAAAAATGAAATACTTCACTCATGGAGGCATAGTCTGCACGTTTGTACGATTAAGGTTTTTTGTCAAATGGATGGGAGAAAGGAGAAAAATGGTAATTGAATAAACATAATTAATTTTAATTATACAAATGATGCTAATGTTTTAATTATATCATTGGTATATTATATTTTTATGATATAATAGAAGAAATAAAAAATGGCAATGAGTGATAAAAATATTTACATCCCTCCTCGATAAATATCCTTAAACAATATTAGAATGTAATTTTGGTGAGATAAAAACTTCTATGAATAGGGAGAGATAGATGAGGGATATATTTGGGTATAATTTTCTTCAGATAAAGTTCATTTACTGTTAGGATAAAATAGAATTTTAATAATTCTTTTATAAGTGATAGGGTTGCCAGGGTTTTATACATTAACAATGTAATATTAAACAATCATTACTCTCAATGAGAAGTAATGATAAATGTTATAAATATTGGGGTAGGGTTGGGTCTAGTTTGATACACAACTCTATTATTGGAAAAATAGTTTTTTTTTTAATTTTTTTTCCCTTTCTTCATTAAATTTAGCTTTTCCCATAATTTAAATTTAGCACAATAACTTATTTTTAAACCTAAACAACTTATTTAAATAAGAAAAATAGAAATATCTCTTATAAAATAATTAAAATATTTCCATTACAAATTTTAAAATGATTTTATACTATTAAATTTTCATAATTGATAAAAATTAATTATACAAAAATGTATAACACATAATTTTTTTTTCAAATCAGTATATCATATGATGTGGAATGTAAAACATAAGTCTCTAATTTGAAAACATTATTTTTAAATGTATTATTTTACTAATTAAATACTTATTTGGTATAGAATACTATTTTATAGATTATTATTTCAAGATTATATCCTAATTATGTAATTAAACAAACAATATTTTTAAAAATGATATTTTATACTATTACCCTAAAAATAATACATTTTTAAAAAAATTCAAAAATTCAACCCAACATTATCTTTAAGATAATTAAAAATATTATGTTAATGTTGTCAAATTAAAATTCTTACATTTATGAATGTAAATTTTAAATTAAAGAAAGGAATATAATAAAAAAGTTATATAAAATTTACTATTCAAAATACTAACTATTTTTTTCTTATTTCCTATAAATTAAAAATTAAATTACTTATAATATAATTTAAATATTAATAATGTAATTTGTCCACATTGAAAAATAATATATTTAATTTCTTAAAATAGTAGCACATGGCCCATGAAAAAGATATTTTTATTAAAATTCAATTTTAAGCAGAAATATAATTTATTCTTATTAAATGTATTTAAAAAAAAATTAATAGTGGATAATATATTTTTATGTATATAGTATCAAGAACCTTTTTTTAAATAATTTTTATTATGTATTGATTTTATTAGGAAACAAATATACAACACTTTTAGATACATAGTTATTTGAAAAAATATTTAATTTATTAAATTATCTTTACCCAAATATAAATAAAATTAATTATTTATATTTTAATCATTAAATTTTATTAATATTTTTATATTGATTTATTGATTTCAATTTTATCAAATCATTCATTATTAAAATAATTTTCAAAAAAAATATAAAAATATATTTTGATAAAATATTTTTTTGGTGTTTATAAAATCCAAAATATATTAATAAAATTTATATATAAGTACACAACTTCAATATACCTGTTGAAAACATGAAAAACTAATGAACACATCTCCAACTACCATATTTCCAATTACCATGTTTCCAACAAACTATATATTATAAGATTCTATTTACTATCATATAGATGGACATAATAAAAGAATTAAATTCATCATCACATATTAAGTCACATTTGTCATTATTTATTTAGGATAATGAATACCCCATTCATGATTTTCATTATCATGGATGTATTATTTGTAGAAATGGTTATTCCTATGTGTGAATATTATGCTATATTTCTCTTATTTATAATGGTTTTATTCATTTCAATTAATTTTCCCCTTTAATGTATTCAATTTTATTGTATAGAAACATTGTTTGTATGTAATAAATGTTCTCATATAATTTTCAAAATATTTTCAGTTTATCAAATGTATCACAATTTTTTTGTTCAGAGTTACATGTGTAATAAGCTATTGAACATAGCATATATTGAAATGAAAATTCTTAAAAAATAAATGTATATTAAAATAGTAGTAAGGAACCAAAAAGTATGTTGTAAAGAGAATATAGGTTATTGATATTTGATTTGTGGATCTTATATTTCTTTTACCCAACCATGTTCTCAATTATAATAATATAATAAATCGCTTTGAGGAGGTTATGTGTCTTATTATTCACTATGTAGTATCCTATTTTGTATTAATTATATATTTTGAGTCACCAAAGAAGGAAGTTGTGTGAGAGTAGATGAGAAATTAGTTAGGATCACCTTAAGAGGGGATTTATTTGAACTATTTGAGGGGAATTTATAATAATGGATGATACCAGACATAAGGGTAGTCTGGGTTTTCATTAGTGGAGCATGAACCTTAAGAGTATTAATCTCATTTATCATGAAGGTATAGTTCCCAATCCAAAACTATGAGATATATTTCAAATTTTTTCTTATTGTGTATATTGAAATCTTCAATTATAGTATGTCAATACTCATGGTAGCTATGGAATCAAAGGCACCTTGTTTTCATTTCAACCTCAGTAGAAGCTACCTTGGATTCCTTAACAATAAAATATGAGTAGAATTTTATTTACCTAAGGGGAGATAGAGTATAAAATGAACATCCCTAAGTAATCCCATATCTTTGGGAAAAAAGTTAATATAATTGAAATTTATATATTTTAAAATATTAAAAATGAGGTATAGGATCAGGGCATTGAATTTTTCATTCCAAGGAGATACAAAAACTTTTAGGGCCATATATCAATTAAGATACAATATTATTATCAATTATGGTAGTTTTAACTCATTTTGAATATAATTTTTTATATGACTTTATTTAATAAAACTTGTTTCCTGAATTTATAGTCAATGTGAAGAGACATTTATATCCCATGGTTTCAACTATTCCAATTAGAGGTCTATCTAGTTTTATTGATGGGTGTTCAGGTTGTGAGTTGATAATTGGGTAGCATTAATCGTTCACGGTTTTCATGTTTCTATAGAAACAACCTAAATATCCATTGGATGATGATAATATAATTATTATCTATGATTTTAGTATATAAACGAAAATAAAATGATATTGGTCAAGAAGTATCCTTTGGTTCATGATACATATTTTCATTATAATTTTCCAATGGATGTCAGATGATGCTTTCATGGACCTCATCATTTTTAACCACCTGATTTATAAATTTTATACTGATTCATGATGAGTTCATTCAAGATGTTTATAGATAGATAAATTTTTTACATAGTATAAGAATTTAATTCATAATGTTGTGGTTTTGAAAGATTTGATCTATGATGTTATGATCATACATAGAATGACTATATGGAGACTTTTTTTTCTCAAATAAATGAGAGATTGTAAATTCATATCATGTAGAAATATGAGGAAGTCACTAAACAGAGTTTAGTAAATAACATTTTTCTGATAAAAATTGTCAGATGGAGGAAATCGTGAGTTTATAACTGATAATGAGAAATATTTAGTTACACTAGATGTAAATGATATATTATGAGTTTTTTAAATGTATTTTGTCGAAAAAACAAGATTTATAGAGAGGAAGTTTTATGATCTTTCTAGAAATGAAGTGTTATATCAATCAGGGAGGGGAAACCAATGAAAAATACCAAATCCTATATGTGCCAAATTTCTAGAAAATGATATTGTACTAGAAATATAAATATATGACGCTGTATCAATATATTAAAAATAATAATTTTTACTATAAAGAGAAGAAGACAATGTTGTAATGGATGGAGAAATATTGGAATTTTTACTATTTAGAGAAAACTGATACATTCTTCCAGTTTGATAAAGTTCACCAAATTTTCAAATTGATTAATTTAATATTATTTATTTGTTTACTGGACATATATATTTAAAAATATTTATAATATTGTCATATTGGGATATGGGAACATTAAAAACATATAAATAAATTAGTTTTTACACAAACCTACTAGAATTAATCATATAGAAAACACTAAATAGATGATACATGTATAGAGAATCAAATAGAGAAAGATGAAAATAATTTTATGGGTAAATTTTATTTACAAAAGAATATGTTTAGCAGGAAGAGGATATTGGATAAATGAAATTAGGTGGAATTATTAGAATATAGAGATAAATATGATGAATATTCGATAAAGAGAGTTTATTCCCACCCAACTAAAGTTCATCAAACATGGATAATATTCAATAATCCAAATTATGAAATATTGTGAGTTTATAAGACAAATTAAACTTTTATAGTGCATGAGTTTTAAAAATGTGGTTTCATGAGTGGGAGAAATATTTGTTTTTGTGATCTCTATGAATCAATCTAGTTGAAAAATAATTTTAGAGGAAGGGTGCCCAAATAAAGAAGCCCCATATAAAGAATTACTAGATATAGGATTCATAATGAAGTTCAATGGATGTATAATTATTAACATTGAAAAATGGAGTTTCATTTCTTCTTTTAACACTCCCAAAATTTTGATGATGCTCTTTTTTTATTTTATTAATAATTAATATTGTTTATATTTAAGGAAGAATTAAATATTTTATTAAAGGTAAAATATGATAAATTATGGTGAATAAAGTTGACTCTGATTATTTAGGTGGGTATTAAGGTAGTAAAATGATAGAAACATTGAGTGAAAAAATACAATTTAATTCTCATGTTTCTTCCATGCTTTCAAAGAACGTTGTTCCTATAAAAATGTTCATCCTCATTAAGAGTTGTTTTCTCATGAATGGATAATATTACTAAGTGAAATATTCTGATCACGTACTATATATTAGTATATACTTATGTTGAGGAATGATGACAATACCAAACCATCATATTTGAATGAATGTTGGGAACATAGAAACATCATATGTGCAATAAAGGTATAAAAACAAAACATCAAGTTATGACGAATGATGAAAAGAATAAAACAATATTTTATGAAGAATGTGAGTTCCCATGATTTAATTTTAACCTTATAAAAAATGATTAAGTGAAAGTAATCTAATGAAATAATTTTTAAATTAATTCTGGTTCTAGATTGTATATAATTTATAATGTGAAGTTTGTCTATATAATATGAATTTGATAGAATGTGTAAATTCATGAGACTTAATGTTTTTTATTTCAACTATGGGTTAAGATAATAACATTAAAAATGAATATCAAATAATTTAAAATTAATTATATTGGAATAATCCATGACTCGATGTGTGCCAACACAGTAATGAGTATGTTCTCACATTGAGCCTAGGCCTTATATAAATACATGTATTTTATTTTCATTACATTATTTACATAACATTATGGAAATTTAGGGATGTTGATTTATAAATAGATGCGTATATTAACTGATAAAATAAGTTCAATAACTTTAAATAAAGTAATAATTTATTATTATCATAACTTGTTTATAGTGGACACCCTTGATTCTCCCATATTAGTGTGACTACACGGTCTTCTGGGACACTCAATTGATATTTGAGTGTGGTGTTCATCTATTTTTGAATGATTTGTTTTTTTTACTATTTTTCAATAATTTAGATTAAGTAAATATTTTTGGTAGATGATTAAAAGTATTTGGTTTATGTTAATGATGATACCCATGAGAAATTTTTAGTAGAGGATATCATAGTTGTGGAAACATTTATGTATGATAATGAACATTGAAAAAAAAGTTGAATAATTATGTTCATAAGTTATGAATGTTAGACTCATGTGATTATAATAATATGGATCCACCACTAGAGGAAGTTAAATAATGGTGTATGATTATTTTAAAATATAATAAAATTAACCCCCAAGAATAATATTTCTTTTTCTATGGTATGTATTATTCTTATGATTATATTAATGATTTTTAAATAGAAAATAAATATTACATAAATTTGTTTCTTTATATTTTTCATATTTAATTTTATAAAAAAAGTGATTGAGGGAGTGAAATCAAAATTAGAATAATAAAATGGAGTCATATGGAAAAAATTAAGAAATGTGTATAGAGAATGTAAATGTCAAAACGAAGTTAATTAAGATAGGGAATAAAATGTATTACAATTTCTAGATAATATAAAACATGTAGAATAAGATTTTCAAAGTTGTTTCATGAGAATAGTATTACAAATGAGGTTTTAAAAAAAATATTCAATTCATCAAAAACTCTTATTGAATTAAATAACTCTTAATTTGAATTTAATTAATGAAGAATAAAAATTATTGAAAATAAATATAGGAAGAGAGTAAATTTTTTGGGGGAAATCATTGGATGTAATATATGAGTGAAGCATTCAATAAAATAAATGATATTAAGGATCAATCTATATCATCATATTTAGAAATGATCACTTTTTAAAAGAATCATTATTGAATAGTTTTTGGTGATTTTTTTAAAAAATTTTTATAAAAAATCTCTGTCAATGGAATGATACTCAAAAAATATTAAGGATAATAATATTTAAATGGGGATCTATGGAAAATGAGTAATGGAGAATAATCATTTCTAAAAAGTAGTGAGTAAGATATATGATGAAAATATAATAAAATAATAATATTCATGTATAGATAATGTGGTGTAATATATATTATAAGAACAAATTAAATTTAAAGTACCTTGAGGTGGAGGAAAATTTAAGAAACATTTAATTCACTGTCATGAAAACATAACAGGAAACTGAGAAAAGTGCCACTAAAAAATATTTAATGACTGTATTACTTCAAAAATAGCAGAATCTAATTATAGTGTGTATATAAGATCAAATTTTATTAAATAATTTTATATGATAATGAAAAAGGGATCCAATTTTACAAAGAATTTATATACATAAATTTCATTACTTTGAATAGTTTAGTGGGTTTTTTTGGAAAACAATCATTGAAGAAAGATATAGATAATTACACCGCTTATAGTATGGAGGAATAAAGTTTGAATGTTTTTAGTTATCCATAATGTTATTTTAAGAATGATGTTTTATTAGGTCCCACCACTAGATGAAATAAAACTCAACAGAATAATAATATATTTGTTTAGTTCCTTTGGTACAGTGGAATTTCTGGATACCTGGAAACTAATTATAGGAATAATAAGATTAGGAATGAAAAAACAAAAGGGTAAAAAATAAGTGAGTGAAATGTGATAAATATATAAATATCAAAAAAATAAACACAACCCACTCAGATAAAGAAAAATATATTGATATTAAATGGTTTTGAATATCATGAAAATTTCTATAGACATTGTAGAATAAGTTTTCATTATTAGTATTGGTTTACATATAGTATTTTAAAATGAAGTACTTATAAATTATATATCCATACAATATTATGTAAATTATTGGGAATATACACTATATGTTTAAATTTAGGTGGAAATAATCAAAATCTACATAGAATGGTTCACCCCAACAATAAAATTACGGAAGATATCAAGCCTAAGATAAGATTTTTTTTATAGGAGAAAAAATCCCCTCATGTACATATATAACATAATAAGAGTCTTCACGATATAATATGTAATATTAATAAACATAGATAACCCATTAAATAATAGAAAAAATATTAATTTTGGAATACATTTCGGACGATGATATTGATGTTCAATAAAACATACATTTAAAGATAAATTTTGTGAATGTATGAATCTATGTAGAAGGTGTAAGTTGGCTATGTAAACTCTCGAAAAATTTATATCATTGATAAATATAAAAATAATATAAAAAAACTATGTAATTAATGGTTATATCAATTTATTTATGAATATACTTCATTAAAATATGAAAATGGTCATGATATTTATATTTTCCAATATATAAAGAATAATTAGTTATAATAAGTAAGGATACGGAAATAAATGTAAAATTATAAAAAAATCATGCTCTGGGCTGGTTGTTGAGAAAGATGAACCCTGACATAAAGTAATGAGGTAATGGAAGATGATGTGTATTCCACCCAATAAAATTGATTCTTAGGAAACTAAGGGAAAAGTGAATAAAAAAGAAGTTAAACATGTATTTTTTTAAGAATACAATATCTTCCATATTACTATAGAAGATGAGAAAATAGAGATCCACGTTCTAGCTTCATATATTTTAGATAACATATATTTTAGATAACATATATTTTTAAATTAATTGATGGTTATTCAATTTAGGTTGATTGTGTCCCGATAAATAATGAACAAAAATATTTATATGGTGATTTTCAGAACTAATGATGTAGATATGAAGAGGATAAAATCAAGAAAACCAATTTTTATGTGACTATATTATGAATTTGTTTTAATTTAATCATTAATTGACATAGATTATTAATATTTGCATTAATTTGATTTTCTAGATATTGAAAATTCTGAGAAAGGAAGTCATTTTCATCATGTGGTGGGTCTGTATATTTCCCCAACATTAAAAAATGAATTGAATTAATTAAGGGGTAGAATATTAATTTTTTATGTCAAATTGAATGTGTTTTTTGAACAAGTAGAAGACTTATATTTTATTATATATCATCTTTTATCTCTTTTTCAAGACAGGTTAATGAGTGTAAGTTGAATAAAAAACTTTTAAACATCCACTAAAAGAATATTTTATAATTTTTGGTATCACGGTGTGAATTTTTGTGGACTGCCCAGAGGATCGAGTTAATAAATCTTATTATCAACCCCAAGAATTGGTCATGTGTATGTAATGTTTGTTGATTTATAGCTCTTAGGTTAATGAAAAGTAATTCCAACCTTCTCTTAAAAAAATTTGGATAATAATAGAAAAGTGGATAAAAATAAATGTGGGAATAATGTTTCTTCCTCATACCATGATGTAAATTAAGGGGATTAAAACTATGATAATTGAGGAGGAGGGTAAAAAGAATATCCCTTACAGGGTAATCAATGAATTTATTATCAATAAATGGGAATGTGAACTCGTTAACTTCTAAAAAAATTTGCTAGTGATACAAAATCTATAGGGGATGTTTAAGATCCATTACAAAGATATAATGAATATATTGTCTTTTTTTTCTTATATATTACATACAATTAAATTAATAAGTCATAGAAATTTATTATAGTGTTCCCTATGTAGTTTTATAAGTTGTTTCCGATGATATTTCATATAGAAGATAGAAGATTCATTACTAATTTTCAACGATTGTAATATCATGATCTGAAAATATTCACATGATTCAACATGAGTTTATTCATGAATTGTTATAACAAATAATGTATTAACATTTTCCATGATATGAATTCATAAATTCATGGATGTATGATGTTTGTTATATGAAGATGTTATTAGATGTAGAAGGATCGTAAAAATTATTTTAATATCCATATCTAGGAGAGTTCTTATTTTCATTGGATAGAGAACCATATGGATGTACCAAAATTTTATGCCCACTTAGAAAAATACCCTGAGAGGGTGTGAATCAAGGTATGAAGGATTAAAAAAACTGCCCCCTTTGATCTTGCTTCATTATAAAAAAGACTCTTCTCTCTCCTTCCCATGGCGAGGTATAAGTAGAAATTAAAGCATGCACAGGACACATCGATTTTACTTGGTTTACTCTCACTGGGCTATGTCCTAGTATCACTCAATATGAATGTGTTGATTTACCAAATTATATAATAGTGAATTATTGTTTGTAAAGTATGGAGCATACTCGCTATGCCCGTGGTTTATAACCATTCCCAATTTAAATGCACACTACTCTATCAACAGAAGTGTGCCCCCTGCTACTCCATAAGATATATTTATTATTTATTGACTTAGAGGTCCCTTTGTTGTCTCTAATGAATGAAACTTTCACTATATGTTTATGATCTATTAATGTCCCACTCTCATCTATTGATTAATACCACTTAACCTCAGATGTACTGGGAAACTCCAAATCTTGCGCGCAAAATATAATGCTTCTGGCTTTAAACAATAATTCCTTGCATGCAAGATTCGATGTTTTTTGTGAAAACTCATTTTTGTACATCATTAATCTTACATTAAAATGAAATCATATGTGCAACTTTCTTAGATGTATTCCAACTAAAAATCTTTTATACTACTCACTTTGTATGAAATTATTATGTGATTTTAAGCTTACATTTTTTCTAAGTCTTTAGTGATTTTTTCCCAAAACCTAACTGCGTTTAGAAAATAATATTGATAAAACAAAAAAAATCAAAATATGGGAAGCTTCTGGTTGTATTAGATAGATATAAATATTATTTTGTACTTAATAAAGAGGAAATCATATGATTTGTACAGATAGAATTCACCATATAGATGTTTCTAAGAGCATCATATTAATAAGAACATGGCAGAAGAAGTCTTTAGAGTTCTTCAAAAAAAATATTACTGAATACATCCAATGAATGTATGTTACAATGAATCACCTTTTTATGTTTTAATATAAATTGAAAATATTATGTTAAACCAGATAGATAAATATTTGATCCCAAATTCAAATTTGAATTCTATATTTTTTCCATTATTTTTAGTGGATGGTGTGCCTATAAAAGTATGATTCCCATTTATAGATAGTTTCTAATTATAATATAATATTAATTAGGGAAATCTAGTGATAATTTACTTTCCAAAATTAATTAATTTTGTTGAGTAAAGTTGAGCAGACCATAACATCATGTTCTCAGGTGAGATGAGAATACCATAACATCAAGTTATGAGTAAATATGAGTAGATAAGGATAATAGGTTCTAGTGAAAATTTAGAATATATGATCATTAGGATTTTTGGAAATTTAAATCTGGATAATTACTTTTAACCCAAGAAAAAAATGATGACATGAATGTTATCTAATTGATGAAGAATTTTAATTCTAATACTTGTTAAAATTATAGAGACATTATAAAATCATAGGATTCAGTGTAATTGAAACTCTATAGAAATTATAATGTTGGTATAAATAATGTGTGGGATGGCTACTACGGTTTAAGAATGTAACATCACAAGAAATTATTTCATAAAAAAATTAAGATTTTGTGACTCAATGAGAGTCGACATGAAAGATAGTAGGATCTCAGATTGAGGATGAAACTTATATAAATATATAGTTCTATTTACATTACATTATCTATATATAATTAAGATAAATATAGGGGTGATTTATAATTATCCATACATCCTAATCAATGAAAAATGTTCTATCAACTTAATAGAAGTAAGAATTTATATTGAACAGAATTGGTAAAAGTTGGTCACCCATAATTCACCCCTCCAAATGTGAGAGGGTGACACCCCATGAAAATCAAAAAAAAAATATGATTTAATTAATTGAGTGGATTATATAAATTCCATGTATATGTTTATAAATTTATTATATAATATATTAATATTTCTTGTCATATATTTCCACGATATTTTTTTGTTGGTGAGAGGGACCTTCATGTGGTATAAACGCATTCATTGTCACATTTCACTTATCTATAATAATTATCATTATTTTAATAATTTTTTTTTGGTGGTGATAATTAATTAATTCTATAGTTCAATTCATCTTCATATGGGTTCTTCTATGATATAGAATAATGATGTGATCTCATATGTGTTCAATTAGTTAGGTATTCATGAGAGAAACAATTTCATCCATGATTTTGAGTTAGAAAATATAGAATTTTTGAGGAATATCTAGAGTCATTAACTCATTGGAAAACACTTTTTTATATTCATAGATCATAATATATTGTGTTATTCTATATTATATTTGAATTTATATATGAATTAGTGGAGGTGGATGGTGTTTTATAATAATACCACTTTCACTGAGTAAGTAGTTATGCGGAGTTACTGTTTGAGAGTCGAGAGAGGTCTGGATAGTGATAAATGTCCATGTAGTGATGTATTAGTATGTGGATATGGTTGGTGGTATATGTTTTTATACTATGTTACATAAAAAACTTATCTCATTTATTATAGGGTGGAGTCTTATTGGGTAGACACTGAAGTAGTGGTTTTTCAAAGGATGATTCTCTGAAGTGATGGTCAGAGGACGATATGTATTTGATGTTTTTTTGGATGTTGTTTATTTTGTTATAAATTTACATGTAGGTTCATTTTGTTTATTATATAGCAGACATGGTAGTAAATTATATTTTTTCTAGGTTGTATCATGAATTTTTTAGTTAGTTCATGTTTTCATAGATAAAATTTCTAGTTTCATTATTTGTGCTATAACTATTTTTTTATATGTAAATGTTTAGAATCATGTTCTTAGTGGATTATTCCATCCATTATAAATCATAAATTTATGTGGTATTTCTATTCATTTTTTTATTTGTTTTACTTAATATTTACAGAGTATATGAGAAATTCTTGGTGATTATGGATCACCTAAAGAATTCATCACATTCCATGTAAATTATAGAGTTGATTGTTATGGATTTTTAGTGAGAATATTTATAAATAATATAGTGACAATTCATGGGGTTATGTGGTGGATAATTTATGATAAAAACTCTCTTTCTACCTTATGTTTATATAAATATCATAATTAGTATTTTACTCTAACATATTTATTAGAACATAATTCCATCTTAAGATAGATGTTCAATATAATAAAATAATATATATAGAAAATTATGTATTACATGAATAAGTTTTAATTTTGTTGGATCGGGGATAAATCAGTTATCGTTTGTTACATTTTCATTAGTTAATTTTTATCACTATTAAATTGGTATTGATACATTCATAGGGTGTATGACTAGTCTTGTAGATCTCCATTAAGATGATCCAAGGTTGGGGAGTTGGTAAGACTTGGAAAAAATGTAATGCATATCATTTTTGATAATTTTCAAATGATTCAAAATTTTGTAAAGGAGGTGTAATACCATTATAAATATTATATCAATATAATGAGGATTCATTTGGAACATCATATAACAGACCATGTCATAATTAGGGATTTCTCACATCAATTATTATGGTGGTCTAAGATTTGGAGTTTGGTTTCCCTTCAGTTTATTAGAACTTTTGAGTTATTTCCTCACATTGATGAATTGAAATTTTAGTTATTCTTTCCACCAATGGCTTATAAGGCCTTAAATTATTTATCTATCAGGTATTCAATGATATTTTTTCATTAATCCAATATTATTCATTGGATTTAATGTATGTATAGATGGTATGAAGTTCATAGAGTGGTTGATTGTGATTTAGGATCATTTAGAGACAGTGTTTCATTTGCATATTATTTCACTTCATAGTTTCTTTTATAAGTAAGATTATATGGATTAATGTTCACGAGAAATTTTTACATTTATTATATATTAGTATCATGAGTTTAATTGAATATTTATTGTCTTTTATATTAATGTTTTTTCTCTATTTTCATTTATATGGTTTTATTCACATGTTACATTCTGTTTTACAAAAATGATGGTTTTATTTGAGAAGTGTCTCTAGAGGTTCATGGGTGTGTTTTTTCTTTATTTATTTCTAGGATTGGTTATTACTTTTGAGGATAATAATATTTTCAGAGGTAAAAATTTAACAGATGAGGTTTTTATGAAATCTACTTATTTTTTTCAATGGAATTAGAGTCATTAAGAGGATTTATAAAACATATATAGAGATAAAAGTTGAGATTTGGGTCTTTAAGGTCCAAATCAACCATTATTAATTTTATGGTGGAGATATTTTCATGGTTATAGTTATGAATTGATGTTTTTATTAACTTAAGTTTAAAATAGGATGTGAAAACATTTTTCATGAGTATTTATCCATTTTTTTATGTGTTATGATTTACAATTACCATTTGGTTGCGGTGAGAGATTTTGAAATTGATAGTTCCAAGAGATTTTTTTTACTCATTTTAAAAAATTGGGAGAAGATTATGTCTTGTATTGATTATCATAGTGGCACTAAAACATAGTGATATAGGATAAATTATGATGGTTATAATTTAATCCTACCTATAATCTTATTTTTTATCTATTTTAACCATATTTGTTGATCATATTTAAATTTAAACCATACAAACGGAGGTCAACATGCCCTGATGATTGATGTTTTGTTAAGAATGAAACCTAGATAATCAGGGTGGAATATCTACAGGAAATAAGGAATCTAGAAACACCCATTTTGGGAGAAATTGTAGTGTTAATAAAGGGTTATTAGGGTTTTATAAGAATAATCTGATTTTGAAAGTGTATAGAATGGGAAAGGGTAGCCTCTCTGCAATGTGGGGGTTCTTCATAGGTTCCATTATTGATGTATATGATACTACTTTTAATGGCCTAAATATAAGGGAGTTAATAAAACAAATTTTAAAAATTCAATGAAATTCCCTGATAATGGATTGATATTCTATTGTAAGGAATTAAAATTTGGGATATTTTATTAATCGAGGTTATCATGCCGATTTATAATACCACTCTTTTTTAGGGTCTTTCATATTTTATCTCAGAATAGGGGTTGGTATTTCCCCATAGTTTAACATTATTTCTTCCTCTTGTGAATTATCTGATCCTTGTCTTTTTAGTTATTTATATTTAAAAAATACTTTTTTAACCTCTTGATTCATAGATAATGAACTCTCCTGATTCAACAAACCCTCTTCTATTACATTCATTATTTCTCTATATCATTTGTTTTTGTTATTCTGTGGTTATATTAGTGGGGTTTCTAAAAATTTATTTATTTTTTGATAAGGGTTTGACCTAGATTTCTATTGTTGAATATTATTTTGTGTTGGTGGTGATTTATCAAATATCTCATTCTCCTTATGTAGTGATCCATCATGCTTTAAAGCTATAGGATATTTGAAACTTATCCATATTTTTTTATTAGTGAATATACAGAAAGAATGTTTTTTATTTTTGGGTGGATGGTGGGATTAACCGATTGAATGATAACAAATTAAGTAATTAAATTCAACAAGTGGTGTGATCTTCATGTTTGTTACAAGATTTTATATAATTCAGAAAATTATTATTCTTCTCTATAGATATTGCATCTATGAAAAAATTTTCTTAAAATAAATAAAATTCATTTATCACATCTCATAATTGGTCAATCGCTTAATTTTGTAAAAAATATATAATATGGAAATACCGGAATTCATCAATAATTTTCAATATAATAAAGATTCTTAATAATTGGTTTAAAGTTATTTTTTACTATGATAAAATTATTTCTACTAACATGGGTTTCATTTTTATTAATGTTGTAAAATTATGGGATTATTGAAATGGATTGTTCTATGATGAGGTATGGTTTCTAATATTATAGTGGATGTATGGACAATTGATGTGGGAATGATTTTAATTGAATACATGGTTATCATTTCGGATTAGTGGCAATGGCTTTTTCCTTGGGAAATGTATTTTCTATTTATCTATGGTGAGGAGGTTTTAGGGTTCTGTATTAAATTCTTAGTAATATGAATATTATTAAATGGAAATGTAAAGTATGTGGGAAAGAATGTTTATAAATATTGGAATTTTTAAAATCTGTTCATGATGAATGAAACATATAAGGCGGATAAATAATTAAAATATAGGTGTTCATAAAATAACTCATGGTTTTGAAAAACATTAATAATGATTATGGAGTGGATTTAAATTAAACATTTACAAATGAATGGAATAACGAATATAATGAGGCCAATAAATAATATTTCGGGAAATTATAGATTGAAAAGAGGGAATTGGATTTCAATAAGTGCTAGTAAATATCTATTTGGAGTATTTTTATGATGGTTTATGGGAATGTATATTGAAAATGTATCTTAGAAATTCATAAATAAGAAGAATTTTATTATATAAGTTCTTTTGTTCATAATGATATATGTTCTAGATGTATAGAACTATGAATTTGTTAAAAGATCAGAATTTTTGAGATGGATGTTAAGAAAAGGTTTTCAGTTATTAAAATAATGTCTATAATATATTTTTTGTATATAAGTTTTAATACTCATTAGTAATTCTCTAAATAAATATATAAAAGAACTTATTCTAAAAGTGTTTGAATATTATAATCAAAATAACAAAAATCTATTATATGTAATATTACTTGGTAATATAAAATATTTTTCATCATTCATACTATTTTTATATGCCATATATGGTTTCATTCATACCTATGATTTATTGGTGAGGGGTTTTTTTTCATACATAATATTCATGGGTGATACATAATGTTTTCTAGGTAAGTTTATCCATTAATATGATATTCAATAATTTGAAATTCTAGATGAATGTTTTCATATGCAAGGGTTTTTCACAAATAATACTTTCATATATTAAAAAAATTCATAAAAAATTATTGGGATTTTATATTATATTTTCTATTAGTTCATATAATTTGTGTTCATGGTTTCAATATTAATAAATGAAAAATTGGGGAATAGGTAAAAGGTTTTATATCATGATTTCATGAGAATTTCAAACCAGATGTTTTATAAGGTTTATTTTCAATGATAATATATGATTGATAATTCAACCACCAAAGTTTTATGATATAAATAAAAAATTGGAATATGAATGAAAATGAAGCATATTATGGATGATATCATTACAATAAGATAAATTCTTATCGTGATTGAATTAAGATCACCCCATGATAGTATAATGTGTCACATACAAGATAATATATAGACATTATGAATTTATATGTTAATTAAAATGATGGAGAAGAAATTTAATCGATTTTCTTGTTCTATATAGATTCAATACGAATTTATAATGAGCTGGTATGAAAGAATGGTTGGAGATTTTACATATCCTATTTGATTGATTCAACAAAAAAATTATGCACCATGGTTTTAAATAAGAAATTGATAAGATATGGAGTCTAAAAGTATTGAAATAAAATTCATCAAAAAACAATAATAAATACAGTCAATTAGAAGGGATACGTACAGAAGTGGAATTCAAGAATATTTTTGGAATGTCAAAAATAAATTAAAATAGATCATATAGTCCATATACTTCAAAATTAATACTGTTAAATATGTATATGAATGTGGAGTATACTGAAACATATTAATTGGTTTAAAATCAATCATGGTTCATACAGATCAATACGATTTAACTTATGAGAGTTGTTAATATTGTAATGAAATCATATAATTTTGTTACATATTTGTAAAGATTCCAAAAAAATGGAGACAATTTTTTGACTTCAATCACTGTAAATATGATGTGTCGATTTTAGTTCACCAACTTCACTACATCATCACTATCTGGTCTGTATCTTATAATATATTGTGCGAGAAGAATAAAATTTCATTTGTCACTCTTTGTTAGATTTATATATTCATATCTACAATGATAGAAAGAATGGATACATCTAATACTGCAAAATTATTATTAATGATAATTGTTTTAGAATGGTTATGATAACCTATTTCTCCCACACATCTCAATGTATTTACCATTCCTATCACCAATAAGTGGTATTTTTGTTTAATATTCCATGTGGAGTTTTCCCTCTATTATCCAATGCATGTGGTCATTAACCATAATGTAATTCCTATCATAATATAATTAATTTTCAATTATTCATGACATATATACAACACTACTTATTATAATTTGGGATGGATGTATACATGGAATCAAAAAAGATATTTCAATCACATTGATGAGTGATTCATTATAAATTAATGATTTAATGGGGCTTGATACAAATTCCAATGACATCAATGTGGTATTTAGATACTAATCTAAAATAATATAAATTATTTTGATATTATTTATATCCATACACACCATTTGGGTAAAATTCAATACATTCTAGGAAGGTGATTTTATGTCACATGAATAAAAATTTCGGGTACTATGGAACACATTTTAGGACATAAGCATACATTAAATTTAGTTTATTAATTCATTATTATATAAGGTGACTAGTATTATAGATGAAAAGAATGCACTCATAGAAACAAACAATGATATAAAAATTGTATATATGATTCTAAGAATATTTTAACTGTATTCCAATATATGATTATTATTACATGAATAAAATACACAAATATAGTTAAATTTTATGGTGTTATAAATACTCTCATTGTATATATGGTGAGGACTAATGAAATTGAGTCCTAGAAAAATGGGGATTCAAAGTAAGTCAAAATCAAGGAACTAAAGTAACATATAGTAGAGGATGACCCCATAGACAGGGAAGTTAATGTTGTGATGTCTTTAATTTACTCGATTCTAAAAGTTTAAAAGGATAATTAAAATTCTATCTTCCAATAGATTTCAATATGTGTTAAAATATTTTCTTCTTAATGCAAGGTGTCCAAATAAATTATGTGATAATGATTAATCATAATAACTAATGCAGAATGCATTTAAGGGTGTGAAAGAGAACAAAATTTCATATTATGAAATTATTTAATGGTAGATCATTCTTTCACAATAATATGATAGATCATAAGAAACATATGTGGATAAAATTGAATACTTCAAGTAACCAATTGAGGAATCATCTGTGGATGTCATAGATAGACCGTGATAGAAGGGTACTGATATTTAAATAACTTATATTGAGAGAATATTATACATAATAGCTAAAATTAAAACATCCTATAATGAAATTTATTTATAGAGGACAGAAATAGGGAAATATTGTTTTTAGTTATGTTATTTGTAACAATATATATAAGAATTATGAAAAGAATTATGTTGAAGGATTGAATTGAATAACCCATGTTTTTAAATCTTGGAAACTCAAATACGATAATTTAGATTAAATTTTTTATTGAAGGGTAGGTATAGATTATATATGGACTAACTAATTCTATGAGAGATCATTTCATTATTGATGTGGAGGGTGAGGATAAATTTATAATTAAATCATAAATATCAAGAGATACTTATAAATCTAATAATGAAACTGGGTTGTTAGAGTATACAGGATTCTAAATAATATAAGTATGAATATGAGTAATTAACTTAATGTTTAAAAAATTTCCCTCATGTACGAAATTTGAAAATTATGTTTAAATATATTGTGGGGATTAATCATAAAAAACATTAATTGGAGGTTGATATTAAATAAAAAAACATATAAATAAGAAGTTAAAATATATAAATTACCCATATAATTCCAAAAAAAGATCAATATCTAATGATATTCAATAATTAACCATTCACCTTGTGTTTTTATAATTATATGGAATACACAATATGTGTGATTTATTGAAAAAAAAGTAATATCATTATTATAAAACAATTAAATGGATGACCAAAAATTTCAATTCTTGATATATTTTTAATTGTTTTTTTAATGTTATGAACAAAATTCTTTGAGTTTTTCAACAAACATATAGTCATGATCTAATAAAAATATATAAAAGTTTATATTAGTTGCTGAAATCATCATTTAGTAGGTTGAATAAGAATAAGAATCTTTTATCCCTATAGGAATATGATAATTCAATGAATCTTGGGTTGGAATAATCTCATTCACCATAAATGGAATTTTTTTAAGAAAACAAAATTCATCATAAAAACTAATAAGATGGTGAATTTAAAAATAAAAATATTTTACATCAATAGATTAGTATGTATATTAATCATATAGTTTATACACATCACCTATGTTGGGGGAATAAAAATTCATATAATTATGGTTTAAAAAATAATATTTCACAAAATTTTATTCATATGATTGTTTGAAGAAAATTGGATCCATAAAATCTCTAATATAAGATGATGGAATACAGTTATTATATACCATGGTGGGGTTAGGTCATGGTAATTCATTTATAAGTGTAATGCAATTCTGTGACTATAGGAATGCGGCCAATTTTAATAAGAATTTTTTAATAATCAATGTAACATATGATTTAACTACTATTGAAGGAATTCATGGTAAGGGGGTTTTATATAGAATTTTATTACAATTAGACATTAATTTTTTATCTATATATGAAGAGAAAATGGTGTGGTAGAAAATTTTTGTCCACATAAGATAAAAGTCCTCAAAATTTTTTATGAAAAATGAATGATGTCATGTTATCCCTAAACTATATATGATTTAAATCACTCTTATGGTATATGAAAAAAATTATAAAATCATTAGATAGTACCATAGATAATGGATATCAAGTTAATGGTATTTTGTATAATGGTTGATATTTATTTTTTTAAACCAGATTCACTCAAATCTAATTATGTAAAAATGAATAATATTCTCTTTAGAAATAAATACAGTTGGATGGAATGGATGATAAGGATTTATCACAAATTCCAACATTTAATGTCAATTTCTTGTCATCGGAAATTAGTAAAGAAGTTTGTCACTTTAAAATTTAAAATTTCTAGATTCAAAATGTTATAAAACTCACTAATATATAAGTTAAAGAATATCATTAGAAGCATAGGATAAGGCATCAAGTTTCTATTGTGGAAAATTATCAACAGTATGTTTTCATTGAGTGGATTAACAAAATAATTAATAATACAGATTATTAAATTATCACTGAGAGTTATCTCCAATATTTATATTTAAAAGAAGTGGTTTTTACAATCGAATATATCCCAATATTAATTTTTTATGTAAAAATAAATATATTAAACACAATGAGATTTGCTAAGGTAATAATTCTATACCAATTAACTTCTGAATAATTAGAATGATGTTCTTTATGATCCATATAGAGATGAACTATAATTCTACATATTTTGGGTGTGATTGTATTTATATTCTATTTTATCCAAAATCTAAGAATATACATTTTATAAAAATACATTTGAAAAATCCAAAAAATTGAAGATGTCCATATAAATGAAAATGATAATAATTATTAATTTATTATATAATTTTTAGTAAAAAATATGGATAAAATTTTTAAGGAATTTTATGTTAAATATATATTCATAATGGATGAATATAGAGATGAAATATAATCAAAAGACACCAATGATGAGAAAATTTTACCAAGCTCAACAGATTCGTGGAAGATGGGTAACAGGATTAAAATCACTATAGTAACTATCATTGGGGATTAGAAAACTATAATGAAAACAAAGAAGATAAAGAATATGTATCACATTTCACCCTTAAATCATACAGATCTGATGTTTTATAATATTTTATAAAAATAATTGTTGGATCAAATGGATGCATGATTAAAATTAAAAAATTTAGAAGAACCCAAAAATTTGAATTTTTTAATACCAGAAAAAAGAAACTTTAATAGAACAATGTTAGTGTTCCTCATAAAACTAAATTTACATGTAAATGTGATTTATAAAATAATGATTTTTGTGGATGGTATATTAACATTTAATTGAATTGAGGTTGATGAAAAAATTTAACCCTTATCCTAGAATGAAACTATTATACTATACTTAGAGTTGTTAGTGAAATTAAATTTCAAATTGTACTTAATTGTTTTCAAATAATTAGTTAAAAATGATGTTGTTGTGGAGGATGTTTAAATTCAATAATAAAAAGATTTTCATATAGATAATGATGAAATTAATTCAATCAACTGATTTAGGAATTATATGGGAGGAAGTATGCATCGTGATATTTATATTTTTTCCTAATCAGTGTATATGGGAGATGGGATTCATTTGAGGTCTATTTCATATCAAAATACTTATAAATAAGGAAAATTATCAAATATATGTAGAATAAAAAACGTATCTTTATTACACACTTAAAAATGATTTATTAAATATAATTTCATAGAAGAAAACTATGAGGCTTGAGAGTTCTAGTGTATTGGGAAATTAGAAAATTACATAACAACTTAGAATATAAAGCCAAATGCCTTTATTGAAAACTTCTTTTACATGACCACAACATTCCTTTATACATACCATAGCATGGGATAACCTGGGGACATGCATAAGGAAAGGGTGAGATATAAAACCTAGCAAGGGAGTAAACAAGGAATAAAATGATTAATATAATACATGTTAGTCAATAGGGATATCAAAGGATTAGATGAGAAAAATGAACATAAAGGCATGATATAGCATGATTATCATAAATGGAAATTTAGAAACAACATTTAACATGATATTATCATGAGAAAAGGCTCATTGCACATATATCATGAGTAACCCCTCATTTCACAAGAATTATTATGAGTTAACCCTCATTTAACTTGATATATCGTGATATTAGTCTTTACAAAATGCATTGGAGTGATGTTAGTGCACAAACTTATTAATCATTTCATTTCACGCATAAGTTTGCCACATGGATTGTAAACATAGATTCATTAAAAATCATAATTTATTCCACAAATAAGTGATTTTGAATACATAAATGTAATTAATCAATCCAAAAGTACATGTGAATAATGATTAATACCCTTGATAGGGTAATGGATATCGTATTCACTTACATGGTGATTTTTTCACGGAAATTTGGTGTAACATCGGCAGCATAATGACATCAAATAGAAATTGTAAAATGGGTTCATGAGATAGAATAGTGTCTATAATAAATTATACATGAAATTGAAATTAATTATATCATAGAAAATAATATCCCAACATGTTTAATGGAATTTAGATGCATAATATAAAATAATTTTAGGAATGTAAATGGGAAGAGATGAATTCCTTATAGAATTTCATCATGCTAACAGGTGTACTTGGGAGGAATTATTTATACAGAAATAGGTCAATAATACTTAAAAAATATGTACTGATGTTTGGGGGAGGTTTAGAATCATACCAATATCATTTTTAATTGAAAATAGAAGTGTTCAACAATATAATTAATTTTGGGAAAAAATGAGAAAGAAACAAGTCCCATACATGGAAGTGTGATCCGAAAGGCTTGAGAGAGACTTGAGAGAGGATTATAGGGATCATGGGGTTACTTGGGAGGATTATCTATAGAGTAGGGTATGGGTTGATCATGTTATAAATGGTTTTAGAGAAATTTAATGTGATATTGTGTGGTTTTATATTACAAATGAGAAGGAATTATTTAATATTTGGGTTTTTTGACACCACCAATTAAAGAAACCAAAACCACAACCCATGCCATGGTTTTTGCCAATGGTTTTTTCCAAATTTGAATGGAAAAAATTATTTTATAAGGCCAATGTCAATTCTTATAAAAATATTAGGTTTCCTTATGTGGAGGCGAATCACACTCTCGAAGAAATTATTTCAAATTGTTAAAATGTTTTATAAATCTTGCAGGGTCCACGAAGGATTTGTTAAATATTACTACAAACCTAAAATCTTCTTATTTTAAAAATAAAACATATATTTGGAAAAAAACTATTTAAAATATTTCATTACATCACTATTAGGTCATTATTATGTCATTAAACAGATTATATATTTAAACTGTATTTCAATTTTCCCCAAAAATTTGAATGTCTCCGAAAATTATGAAAAATTCACCATTGGATATTTTTGACATTATGATTACAAATATAATCATAATTTTATCAAAATAATTTTCTAAATATATTAATGTTTTCTTTTAATATAAAAGCCGACATTTTTAAAAAATTCATGGGTTTTAACAAAAACATCTTTCAAACTGTAGTAAAATTTTGAATTGTATTCATAAAAATAATCAGATCATTTATATTGAATAAAAAGTAATTCCATAATAATATTTTATTATAATATTATAAAAAAAATATTAATCAATCAAAATATATTTCTTAATTTAATATTAACTAAAAATATAATTTGTTCTTTAAAAACTATTTACAAATTAAAAATAATAATTAATATATATTATTTATTCTATACAAAGGTAATTCACATAATCATAGTGGTAAGGAATTGTTAAATTACCCTTTATAACACCCTCATAATACCTTATGGTAAAGTGTGTTATGGTGACAAACACTAGGGGTGGCTCAGATAACATCGCTCAATTAGTAATCTCAATCAACATCCACTTCACCTGTAGGTGGTTCTGATCAAGAATAACATGTTGAATCTTGGCTTGGGCTTGGTCAAGAGTAAAGCCCAGAAGAGCCACCTCCATTCTGAGCTCTGAAAAATGGTCTTCTTACAGATCAATTCTACAAGATGAGGTTGTTGCTTCATTTCTCTGAGTAAAATGGATTTGATAAAGCCCTATATTTATACTAATCATGTGATCATTATTCAACAACTATATTAGAAATGGTCGAAATTCATAATGGTATTTTAAAATCCAAAAAAATAAAACTATCCAAGTGAATATGTTTTATATAACTATTTTACATAATTTTATATTTAATTAGATCTTGTGGAATTTTCATTAGTAAAAGTTTGGGTAGTTACAATCTCTTTCCCTTAAGAAATTTCTCCATCAAAATTGTATTTTCTCACACTAAAACAGATGAATTCAACTCTTCTTTATCAGTTCCTCTGATTCCCAAGTTTCTTCTTCCAACATGTGGTTTTTCGACAACAAATTGATGAAGGTGTTATATTATTTTGTAAAACATTTTCTCTATGATCTACAATATTTATCGGCTTATCTTTATAAGACAGGCCATTCATCAATGGTACAACCTCTAGACTGAGTACATGTTATGGGTCAAGTATGTACTTTTTCAAAAGAGATACATGGAATACATCATGTACTTGAGATAGGTTTGGTAGGAGTTCTAGTAGATAGGTCACTACTCCAATGCGATCGAGGATCTCAAAAGGGCCGATGAACCTTGGAATAAGTTTTCTCTTCTCCCAAAACTCATAACTCTCTTCCACGGTGATATGTGGATGAATACCATGTCTCCAACATCATACTCTCAATCTCGTTGACATTTATCAGTATATATCTTTTTTCGACTCTGATCATATTTATTGTGCTTCTCTATGGTCTTAACCTTCTCCCCCATTTCATCAACCATTTTTGATACTAAGATTTTTTTCTCCCCAACTTCCTCCAATCATGCCAACTCCCCAACTTCCTCTAATCATGCCAGTGTTCTACACCATCTCCCATAAAGGGCTTCATAAGGATCTATTTGGATTTTTGAGAAGAAGCTATTATTGTATGAGAACTCACCTAGGGAAAGATAAGGATCCCATCCTCCTTTGAAGTAAATTGATCATTATATCAATATGTACTCATGTATTTGGATAATCTACTCAGATTAGCCATCAGTTTGATGATGATAAGATATACTAAAGTTTAGATTAGTATTCAGAGCATGTTAAAGACTATTCTAGAACATAGAGGAGAACCTGGGATCTCGATCGGATACAGCCGACAGTGGTAATCCATAAATCCTTACCACTTCTCTGATGTATAACTGTGCCAGCTAATCAAATTAGAAATCCTCTATAATTGAAATTAATTGTACAATCTTTATAATAATATCCATAACATCCCAGATAGTGCTATTTACATTGTATGTCTTCATAAGTATGGTGACAATGGCCATGATGATGTTCTTCCATTTCCATGTTGTTCTGGATAATGGTTGCATCATCCCCTTAGACTTAAATCACTCATCCTTCACATGATAACAAACAAGGTACTTTGTTTTATACTCAAAGATCCCCTATTAATGTTATCCCCCCTATAATTCTCTGAGATATGTCGATACATCTCTGTGATTCCTAGGTAAATGGAGAAATTATAATTATGTTCATCATCCAAAATATCTTTATTTAACTCTAGATTTCATGAAACGCATAGTCGTAACCCAAATTTCAAAATTACTTCTTCATAAACATTGAACTCAAAGGATTTTCTTTTTTAATTATTTTCCACTTTATTCTAAATTTCCACATAATCATTATGAGCATCCTTTAACCTTTCCAAAAGATATGGTTGAGCAAAAATTTGGGAATGGATTTATTATGTTCCATTAATTATGATTATCATGTTCATATTAATAATATATAAGAATATGGGATCCTCTTCCATACTCATCCATGATATAATTCCTATGTCCTTTCTATATATAGAATTCGCGACCATTTTTTTCTTTCCCATGGTGGAAATAGATTGAGTAGTCACAGTCTTTGATCATCTCTAAACATCTTCGTTGGCACATTTTCACCTCTTTCTATGTTAATATACACATGAGGCTTTTGTGATCCTTATATATTTCACTCGCCAATGCAATGAGGTAATTCTGCAAAAAAAATTAATGTGAAGATTACTACATCCAACTCAAGATCATGCGTTGGATAGTTTTTCTCATGAACATTTAATTTCATTGAAGCATAGGCAATGACTTTGTGAATTTGCATCAACACACAATCCAATCTCTTCTTCAAAGCATCACTAAATAAGAAAAATATTTCTCTAGTTGGGGGTAGTGTGAGAATGAGCACAATGGCAGGACTCCGTTTAAACTCCATAAATCTCTCTTTTCATTTATTAGACAATGAAAATGTGACTCTTTTTTTAGTAATCATGGTATGAGGTTTTGAAAATAGTGATAATTTTCTCTCTAATCAGAGATAATATCAAGCTATCCCCTAGAAGAAACAGATATACATCACCAATGTTGGCCTCAGTCATCCCTCAATTGCACCTATCTTGGATGGATCCACAGATATTCCATTTCTTGTGATGATATAACCTAAGAATGAGACATATTCCAATTAGGACTCCCACTTCATATAATTTTAATAGAGATTCTACTTTTTCAATGTCTCTAGTACAGTGCTAATATGCTCA
Source organism: Viscum album (assembly GCA_963277665.1). Lineage (NCBI taxonomy): Eukaryota > Viridiplantae > Streptophyta > Magnoliopsida > Santalales > Viscaceae > Viscum > Viscum album. The sequence continues at coordinate 291,320,141 of OY728148.1, read as the reverse complement.
TAATGCTCCTCCATGGTTTTGGTGTATATTAGAATGTCGTCTATAAAGAATACCACAAATTTTCCAGTTAATCTCTAAAAAAATAATTCATCAATTCTATGAAAACTAATAGAGAATTATGGAGGCTGAAATTCATTAATATGAATTCATAGTTCCCGTTCCTTGTACAAAAAGTATTCTAGGGGAAATCCTTCTTCTTCACCCCTACATGGAAATTTCCCAACCGAAAATCCACCTAGGAAAAGTATTGTGCTCCATGTAGCTGATCGAACACGTCATCAATTCATGGAAGATGATAATTTTTCATTATCAGGATTTTGTTGAGCTCATGATAATAAATGAAAAGGCACGTTGACATGTCCATCTTCTTAACAATGAATATTGGTGCACCCCATATTGAAGCATTGGGCGTATATACCCTTTATATATATTGTCTTGTAGTTGTTTCTTCAGCTCCCTAAGCTCAAAAATATCTATTCTATAGGGAGTCTTGAATTTTTTCAAAGCCCTAGGTACAATATCAATTGAGAATTCAATATCTGTTCTAGGAGGAAGACCTGGAAATTCCTTGGGAAACACTTCAATGAATTCCCTCACAATTGTCCAGTCATCAAGGATGATTTAATCCATATACTCAATCATCTGAGCATGATAACCGTGCTCATAGGTGAGTAATATCCACACTTGAGATGATGTTTCTAATGAATATTAATCCCCATCCTTTCACTTGTACAGAATCGAGGGTCGATTCTCTATATAGAGAGTGATTTCCCTCTCTCAGCAATTTATGATGGATATATATAGAGAATGTCAATCCATGCGAAGAAGTGCATCAATTTCTACTAGATGGAGTTGTACAAGGTTCATCGGGATGTTCAATCCACAAATTGTGACAGGGGAGTAGTTATATTCATGGGATGAAATCATTTACCCAATTTTTATTCTCATCAACATCTGTACTCCCATGATTTGTGGTGCTGTTGTGAGTGTTCTACTAAACTTTTGGGATATAAAAGAATGAGTTGAACTATGGATAATAACTCTACCATTCACTTTTTGATTCTAATTATACATATTTACATCATCCAAAACTACTTAGGGAAGAAAACTATTAAGCACATATTGGGAAATCCAAATACAGAAAGGGATAACTTATAAATCAAATTTATTTACTAAACTAATTAATTTATAGGCTTTAATCTATTTTATCCATGGTCTACCTCCCAAAATATATTATTAGAGGAATGTTTTTTCCCTTCATAATGATTCATAATAAGCTCATTAATTTACCAAATGATATCCCCCAAGAGTGTTGAAACCAAGAGTGCAGCAAGTTCCATTTTTATGCACCAGTTCTCGTTCGAGTTTAGCTCAAAGTTGTGTTTTCAGGTTTTACCCCAAGATAAATTTGTGCCTGAGCCACCTCTATTTGTATGTATCTATATAGGTTTGTATTAATTTTATAATCCACTATCTCTATAATAACCAAAATTTTGAGATGTGTTTATTATACATACTCTTACCCCTATGTCATTCACTAGGTTTTTCTAATCCTAATCAAATAAAATAACTAAACATATCCTTGGATACCAACTATAAAAATACGGCTCTTTATTACATGCTTAAACATTATTTATTAAAACAAATTCACTTAAGACAACTCTGAGGATCTAGACATCTAGTGTCATTGTAAATTAGTAACATTAAATAACAACTTAGAACATAAAATCCAAAAACTTTATTGAAATATTTTTTTATATGACCAGAACATTCTTTTATACTTAGCATTCTATGGGATAACCTCAAAACATGAATAAGAAAAATGTGATCTATAAATCCTAGTAAGGTTGTAAACAATGAATAACATGAAGAGCATAGTACATGTTAAGCAATAGGTATATCAATAGAGCATAGGAGAAACATAAACATAAAGACATGATATATCACAATTATCATAACATGGAAATGTGGTAATAACTTTTAACATGATATTAGCATGTGCCAAGGATCATTTCACATGGAGCATGAGTAAACCCCAAATTTCAATTGAATTAGCTAGTGTAAAACATCATTGCACTTGAATTATCATGATACGAATCTGTACCCAAAGCATTGAAGCGCTATTAGGTAACACACTTATATATCATTTCATTCCATATATATGTTTTCTACATGGATCATACAACATGGATTCATTAAACATAATTAATTATTACAGATATATAAGATGTGGAATACATAAATTTTATTTCTCAATCAACAAGTACATGTGAATAAATGTGAATACCTTGGATAAAGAAGTGGGTATGGTATTTGATTACATGATGATTTTGGCATGGAATGTTTGGTCTAACTTCGACAAAATAACGACATAAAAATGAAATCGTAAAATGAGTTGATGGGATAGAAAGGTGTCTATGATCATCTATACATGAAATTTACATTAATGGGTCACAAGAACATAAAATCCTAAAATATGTAATGGAATTTAGAGGAAAAATATAAAATAATTTCTTGAATATAAATGAGAAGAGAGAAATTCCATACGTAATTTTGCCAAGGTAACAGGTGTACATGGGATGAATTAATTAGAGAGGAAGAGGTCTCTCATCATTCTAACATAATGAGTGATGTATGAGGGAGGTTCTAAATCATACCCCAAAAAAGTTTAATTGAAAATATAAGGGTATAACATATAATTAAATTTTGTCAAAAATGAGACAGGAAGAAGTCCTTTACTTAAAATTGAGAACTAAAAGGCTTGGTAGAGGCTTGAGAGAGTATTATAGTGATCTTGGGACACCATGAAGAATTCTAGAAAATATAGTTCATGGTTTGGTCATGTTCCAAATGTATTGAGAGAAGAGGAATCAGATATTGATTTGGTTTATATAGGAAAGGATAAGGAATTATTTTTTATTTAGGTTTTGGACACCACACATTAAACTAATAAAAAAACACATTCCATCTAATGGTTTTTTTCCAATGTTTTTTTTCAAAAGTGGACCTTGAAATATTATTATATAAGTCAAATGACCGAATTTATTAAAATATTAGGACTGCTTATGTGGAGGTGAGTCCCACTCTCGAGGAAATCATTTTAAATTGTTAAAATGTTTTATAAGTCTTGGAGGGTCCACTAAGTCTTTGAAAAATAAATCAAACAAACCTAAAATAATTTTTTTTAAATTTAAAACATATATTTTCCCAACTTCCAATTTATTGTATTTTATTACACCATTATTAGGTCATTATAAAGTCATAAAATACATTATATATTTAAACAGTATTTAATTTTTACCATAAAATTTCATTGTCTCATAAACTTATGAAAAATTCACCATGGGATTATCTCGACATCCTAATTCAAAAAAAATATTTATTTTATCTAAATAATTGTTTAAATATGTGAATTTTTTACATTTCAAATAAAAACTATTATTTATCAATAATTGATTGGTTTTTAAAAAAATATTTCAAACCTTAAAAAAAATTCATTTATATTCATGAAAATTATATGTTTATTTATATTAAAAAAGATATTTACTAAAAATAATTTATTAAAATATGATTTAAAAATCCATTTATTCAATAAAATATAATTCTTAATTAAATATTAACTTCACATTATATTTTTTCTTTAAAAACAATTTACTAAGTAACATAAATAATATGAACGTATATTCGTTATTCTATACAAAATTAATGCACATAATCATAGTTTTCTGGTCTTATTACATAACCCCTTATAACACCTACATAGTACCTAAGGGTAAGGTTTGTAATGGAGATATACTCTTGGGGTGGCTCGATTAACATCACTCAGGTGGTAATCTCCTTCAACTTCCACTCCTCCCATCACTAGTTCCATTCAATCTTAACCGATTAAATCTCGACTTGGTATTGGTCAAGAGATAATCCTAGTGATTCCACCTACTTTTTGAGCCCTGACTAATGGGATTCATATAGATAAATTCAACGTTATGAGGCCATCACTTCCTTTTTCAGAGTAAATTGGATTTGTTAAAGCCCAATATTTATTCATATCATGTTATCATTGTTCAATATCTATATTAGGAATGGTAAACTTTCATAATGGTATTTTAAAATCCAAATACATAAATCCAAAAAAGTGAATATGCTTTATATAACCATTTTACATAATAATACATTTAATCTTATCAAGAGGAATATTCCTGAAGAAATGTTTGGTTGATTACAATCTTCCCACCCCCCCCCCCCCTTAAGAAAATTCAAACATAAAATTTTCTTTTCCAACACTAAAACAGATGAAAATAACTATGATTCATCACATCTTCTGATTCCCATGATTCTTCTTAAATATTTTTGTTTCTCCACAATACCTTTATGAGGGGCATTTTCTTACTTCGTAGAACATTTTCACTACAGAAAATGCTTGTCACCAGTTTATCTTTATAGGAGAGGTCATTCCAATATAGTACCACCACTGGATTGAGTATGTGTGATGGTTCAGGTATGTACATCCTTAATAGTGATACACAGAATACATCATATACTAGAGATAGGTTTGTGGAAGTCCATGTTGATAGGCAAAAACTCCAATGTGATCAATGATCTAAAAAGGGCCGATGTACCTTAGACTAAGATTTCTCTTCTTTCCAAATCACAAAAATCTCTTCCATAGTGAAATGTAGAAGAACATCATGTCTCCAACATCAAACTATACATCTCATTGATGATTATCATCATAGCTCCTTTGTCGACTCTAAGTAGCTTTAATGTGATGTTGGATAGTCTAAACCTTATCTACAATTTCATTGAACATTTCTAGACCTAGGAGTTTTCTCTCCCCAAATTCATCCCAACCAGCCTATGTTCCTCACGTCTTCCCATCAAGGGCATCACAAGGATCCATTTGGATGATAGAGTGGAAACTATTATTGTAAGAGAACTCAACCAGAGGATAATGTTAATCCCATCTTCCTTTGAACTTCATTGTGCATGCTCTCAAGATATACTCACATGTTTGGATAGTCTACTCAGATTGGCCATCCATTTGAGGATGATTAGCCATACTGAAGTTCATCTTGGTATTCAAATAATCTTGAAGAATCATCAATAACATAGAGGTGAATCTTGTTTCTCGATCAGATACAATCAATAGTGGTACACCATGTAGCCTTACCACTTAAATGAGGTATATTCATTATATTTGATCCAATGAGAAAACCTTTTAATGGGAATGATGTGTTTAGTGTTTGTAAGATGATCTAGAACAACCCTAATAGCATTGTTTCCTTTGGATGTGTGGTGAAAAATTCCATATCATGTTCTCCTATTTCCATGTTGTTATGGATAATTGTTTCATCATCCACATAGACTTCATCATCTCAGCCTTAACATTTTGACAAACTATGAACTTTGATGTATTCTCAGTGATCTCCCCCATCATGTTATCCCACCAAAAACGATCATAGAAATATCGATACATCTTTGTGTTTCTTGGGTGAATGGAGAAATTAGACCTATGTGCATCATCAAAAATCTATTTCATAAACTCTGGAATTGAGGGGACGCATAGTTTTGACCCAAATCTCACAATTCCTTATTCATTAACATTGAACTATGAGGATTTCCCTTATATGATAGTTTCCATATTCTTCTGAATTCCCCCATAATTATTTTGAGGATCCTTTAAACATTTAAAAATAGATGGTTGAGTAATCATTTGTGAAAGGTTTTATGATGTTCCATTCATTATGATTCCCATGTCCATCTTCATAAAATCTAAGATGATTTGACCCTTTTCAGTTACCATCATTGATAGAATCGCTGGTCATTTCTACTTAGAGAATATTCCACCCTGTTCGCATTTTTAGGGTGGTAATGTATTGAGTAGTCATAATCATTGATCTTCTCTAACCATCTTCATTGGAGCAAGGTAAAATATTTCTATGTGAATATATAATTGATGATTTTTTTATCATTATATATTTCACACACCTCCCCAATTATGTAATGTAACCAAAATTTTAATGTGAAGATTTCTACATCCATCTCCAGATCATGTGTTGGATTGTTTTTCTCATGAAAATTCAATTTCCTTGGAGCATAGGCAATAACATTGTCATTTTTAATAAACAAAAATTCCATGACCTTCTTCGAATCATAACTAAAAACCACAAAATTTTCTTCACTTGTGGGTAGTGTGAGAACGGGTGCAGTGATAAGGCTCCATTTCAACTCCTTGATGCCCTCTTCACATTCATTACTCCCATAAAACTTGACACCCTTATGTGTTATCATGGTAAGAGAGTTTGAAAATAGTGATAAATTTCTCAAAAATCATCGATAATATCCAGGTAACCACTAGAAGCTACAGATATACATCATCAATATTGGCCTCTAACATCCCTCAATTGTAGCTGTCTTGGATGGATTCATAGATATCATATTTCTTGTGATTATGTGACCCATGAATGATACCTCCTTTAACTAGAACTCACACTTTTTGTAATTTTTATAGATATTATTCTATCATAAGGTCTCTAGTACAACTCATAGATGCTCCTCATGCTCATCCTTGGTTTTGGAGTATATTAGAATATCTTCTATAAAAACAACAATAAATTTGTCTAGGTAATCCTTAAAGAATATATTCATTATGTTCATGATGATTTCTGGAGCATTGTTGAGTCCGAAAGGCATTACTGTGAATTCATAGTGCTCGTACCGGGTTAAAAAAGAAGTATTGTGGATATCCTCCTTCTTCACCCTTAGATAGTAATATCCTGATCACAAATCCACCTTGGAAAAGTATTGTGCTCCACGTGGCTGATCGAACTAGTCATCCATTCACAGTAGAAAATAATTGTTCTTTAACATGATTTTTTTGAGATCATGATAATCAATGTAAAGGGGAATTACGCTATCCCTCTTCATGACTAATAGGACCGGTGCACCCCATGGTGAAGCATATGAGGGTATAAAAACATTATCCATATTCTCCTATAGTTCTTTCTTCAACTCTTGAAACTCTAAAAAATATATTCTATATGGAGTCTTTTATATTGGAAAATACCCATGTATAAGATCAATCAATAATTCAACATCACTTCTAGAAGGAAGACCAAGAATTTCTTTTAGAAACACTTCAGTTAATTCCCTCACATTAGGCATGTCTTCAAGGATGGTATCTAATTTATACTCAATCATTTGAACATGATACACATGGTCATAGGGGGCAGTAATATCCACACTTGAGATGATGGTTTTAAAGAAAATTCATCCTCTTCCTTTCAATATTACATAGTAATGGGTTGATTCCCCATATGAAAAGTGATATACCTATCACAAAAATTTATGTTGGATATAAATAAGGAAATCCAATCCAAGATAGAAATTGAATAAAATCCCACTATATGGAGTATGAAGAGGTTCATCAGGATATTCAATACACAAATTGTGATATAAGAGGAGTTATATTCATTTGATGCAATGATTTCACCATTTTACATTCTCACCAACATTTCTACTCCAATGATTTGTGGTGTTGTTGGGATTGTTCTACTAATCTTTTGGGATACAAAAGAATGTGTAGAACTACAGATGATAACCCTACCATTCAATTTTTTATTATGGTTCTACTTATTTTATTCATCCAAAACAACATAGGGAAGAGAACTATCAAACACATGTAGGTGAATATAAATACACAGAGGGATAAATTTTAAACTATATTTATTTCCATAACATATGAATCTCTAGGAATCAATCTTTTTTATCTATGATCTACTTCCCAATATATATTCTTAGTGGTATTTTTCCCCTTACTAATGGTTCATAATAATATTATGAATTTATAAAAGAATATCCTTTTGGAGTGTCATAACCAATAGGGCAACAAGGCCTATTATCATGCACCAATTCTTGTTCGAGTCTAACTTAAAGAGGTGTTTTTCGGTTATACCCCTATATACATCGCTTCCAGAGCCACCACTACTTTTTCGTATCTAGAAAGGTATTTATATTATTGATAAAACACTTACTCTATACTCACCAAAATTTAGGTAATTTTTATTATACTTTGTTTTATCCCTAAGGCTTTCACTATGGTTTGGTAATCCTAATACCAAAAATAACTAATCTTATTTTCGGATACCAACTATAAAAAACCTACACTTTTTTACACACCTAAACCTGACTTATTACATAATAATTCACTCAAGAAAATAATGATGATCAAGAGGTATACTGTCTTGGAGAATTTGGAAAATTACATAACAACATAGAATATAAAACCCAACATCGTTATTGAAAAAGATTATTTACATGACCACAACATTCTTTCATACTTACCATTACATGGGATAAGCTGAGGACATGCATAAGAAAAGGGTGTTCTATAATTCCAAGTAAGGGATTAGACAAGGAATAACATGAAAAATATAGGACATGTTAGTAAATATGTATACCAATGGAGCATAAGAGAAACATGAACATAAAGTCATGATATACCAATATTATCATAACATTGAAATATAGAAACAATATTAAACATGATATTAGATTGAGCCAAGGATAGCTTCACATGGGTCATGAGTAAACACTCATTTTACATGATTTGGAATGAGTAAACCCTCATAGAACTTGATGTATCTTGATTTGGAATGAGTAACCCCTCATAGCACCTGATTCGCCAACGGTGGTGACGACGGAGGATGTCGAGCTATCCCGAGATCTGATTGATGCGGGTGAATATGTTTTTCCTAGTGGATGTGATATCGGCAATGATGAAGACTATTGGTACCACCGACATCTTTTAGCGAATGGTGGTGCGTGGTGTTGGTTTTCGGATTGCGGCATAGGGTGCGCGGTTTGATGGTTGGTGCACTGCTCGAGGCGTTGTCTCATGATTTTGGTTTTTGAAATTTGAATTTTGAATTTGCACTGGATGTTTTGAATCGGTGAATTGGCATGATGAAGTCCTATATTGAGTACCGACAACCCTTAAACCGGCCTTTAGAAAATGAAAAAAAATGATTTACAGGCATTTCATGCATAAATGTGCCACATGGATTCATTAAACATCATAATGTATTCCATGAATAAAAGGTGTTGAATAAATAAATGTTTCTCATCAATAAATATGTACATGTGAATACAAGTGATTACCCTTGATTAGGAAATGGATTTGTTATTCTCTTACATGATGATTTTGGCATGGAAATTTTTGTGTAACTTCAGCAGCATAGTGATGTCAAAATAGAATTTGTAAAATGGGTTGATGATAGAAAAAGGGGTCTCTCATCATTTATACATGAAATGGATAATAACAGTGTCATGGAACATAATATTCCAACATATTTAATGTAATTTAGTTTCATAATATAAAATAATTTATTGAATGTAAACGAGAAGAGAGAAATTCCATAGAGAATTTTTTCATGGTAACAGGTGTACATGGGAGGAATTAATGAGAGAGAAAGAGGTCTCCCTTTATTCAAAAATAAGGAGGGAAGCATGGTGGAGGTGAAAAATCATACCCCACCATTTGTATATGAAAATAAAAGGGTATAACAACATATATAAATTTGGACAAAAATGAGAAAGGAAGAAGTCCCTTACATGGAAGGGTGATCCCAAAGGATTGGTAGAGGCTTGAGAGAGGATTATAGGGAGCATGGGATCACTTGGAATGAATCTAAAGAGTATAGATCAAGGTTTGTTAATGATCAAATTTTTTTTAGAGAATAATTATGAGAGATGGAGTGGGTTTATATAGGAAAGGAGAGGAAATTCATTAATATTTACGTTTTGGAAACCACAAAATAAACTAATTAAAACCACAATACATACCATTTGTTTTTTCCCATGGGTTTTTCCAAAGTGGAGTGAAAATAATTATATTATATGTTCAATTTCCTAAATTTTTAATAAATTATTCTTTATTATGTGAAGGTGAGTCACACTCTCAACAAAACAATTTCAAAATGTTAAAATAGTTTATATGTAATAGAGGGTCCACTAAGGCATTGTAAAATAAATCTAACATAAAATCACATTATGTTAAAGTTAAAATATATATTTGAAGAAAATATATTTTATAGTATTTTATTACGTCACTATTGGGTTATTATGATGCCATAAAACACATTATATAAATGAATTTATTTTTTACCCAATGATTCGACTATCTTAGAAATTTAAGAAAAAATCACCATTGGTTTATTTTGACATCCTAATTCCAAAAATAATATTCATTTCATCTAAATAGTTTTCTAAATATTATAATTTTTACACTTTAAATAAAATCTAAAATTTATAGAAAATTCATGGGTTCTGACTTAAACTGCTTTTAAACCTTAATAAAAAATTACAATTGTATATATAAATATTATATGATCGTTTATATTTAATAAAATGTAATTTGGTAATAATATTTCATTAAAATATTAATTAAAAATCTATTAATTCATAAAAATATATTTCTTTATTTACATATTTACTAAATATACAGTTTGTTCTTTAAAAACTATTTATGAAGTAATAATAATAAAATGATTGTATATTCATCATTCTATATAAAAAATGAACATAATCATAGTGATATGGTTTTTTCACATAACCCCTAATAACCCCTGCACAATAACTAAGGGTAAGGTTTGCGATGGTGACAGACTCTTGCGGTGGTCTAGATAAATCGCTTATGTGGTAATCTATATCAACTACCACTTATCCAGTAGGCAGTTCCATTCAAGCTTAACGCGTTGAAGCTCAGCATGATGTTTTTCAATAGAGATTCACAGGGAGTCCACCACCTTTCCGATCTCAATGAAATGGGATTCATAAGGATTAATTCTACTGGATGAGGCCATTGCATCCTTTTTGTGAGTAAATTGGATTTGTTAAAGCCCTATATTTATATTTATCATGTGATCACTATTCAATGGCTATATTAGAAATGGTAATAATTATTAAATGTAAATTAAAATCCAAAAACATTAAACTAATGAAGGGCATACATTTTATATAACAATATTACATAATAATAAATTTAATCAGGTTAAGAGGAATTTTCAATAGTAAATGTTTTGGTCGACACATGTAGTTCTCATTTATGTGGATGAAATAATTATTTAGTATCATATTAACTAAAATGTAATATATTTAATTTTTTTTAATTTTATAGTTTTTGATGACCATCACTTTATATTTAATATTTTGGTTTGTATGAAGGTTTTTAAAAATGTTATGGAACATTCATATCTTAATAAATTGTTTCGTATGATTCTTAGAGAAGTTACAGAATAGAGGACTCTAGGATAAGTATAACAATATTGTTTACTCAGACGATGTTTCTAAGAGATGATTATAGAAATATGGTCGATGTAATATAATATTGGAAAAACATTGGAAGACTGTTAAACCCAATACTGACATGACCTGTCATTTAGTGTAAAAATTGTAATAATCATAGTACAAATGATATTAAAATAAAATATATTTCCTAAGAAAAAATTGTATTATATGTTATATCAATAAAATAGTGTATTTTATACTACATTATCCAAAATCTCCATAGAATCAGTTATTGGGATTCACAGATGTACATCGGTATAGATACATGGATGATCATAGGTTAATATATAGCAGTATAGTATACATTACAGGAATAAAAATTTACCTATTAATTATTAACATGGAATACATTTAACTATGTACAATAGAAACAACGTATATAAATGATACTGATGTGTCTAAAAAAATTATTGATGAAACATAAACACAAGGATGATGAAGTTTATATAATATATCTTATTAAAAAAATGTCTAATAACTAACTTATTTTCAATCAAGGAACAAATCATATCCATCATATAATGATAAATCACAGAAAAATAAGGAATCGTTTCATCATAGGGATATATGAGAAAATGATGGTTGTGTTGGAGATTGTGTCAAAACATATTATGTATATTATATCTTGAGAAGTACACTACACATACATGATTTTGGGGTGCATCAATTTCATCATAGAGTCTAGCCATCTATATCCAACTATATTATATAGAGTAGGAACCATCTCTTCCAAATGGACTCTTCATGTTATTGAAATGTATGGTGACAATATTAAATTAAGTTCTAGGATATCAAAATTTATTTTGAAAATTTTGTTAGCAGTTGTCTTTAGGTTCAATGAAATAGTGGTAGATGTTTTCAATGACCATGATTTACATAGGATGGTGTATGTGATTGTACCACGATTCACTATTTTCTGTCATCCTTATACTAATCTATTAAAATGGTTGGTATTGAAAATTATAAGTATAATAAAAAATTTTACTCCATGTTTAATTTAATTATTTATTGTTTAACACTGTTAAAAAGCGAAATGTTACTTGTTTTGATAATTATATTATAGGTGGATTGGATTTGTAGGACACATGATGAAGTCGAAGAAAAATGGTCCAATCTACACCTAATCCAAGTGCACCAGGGGACTCAAATGCTTAATTCTACTACAGAGTTCATCTAAATGGGATGAAACTATGTTGGATATTTCAATAATTAATGAGATAAATTTTATCTAAAGGTACTGAAGCCCCATACTTCTATTAAAAGGCCCATGTAGATTGATATTTCCAACAAAAGAATTTTCACAGGGTCAAAACATTACCTTTGTATTTTGGAATTATCACTTATTATATACTAGATATTTCTACCAAATATGACATGGATTTATACATGATGTCAGAAAACAAATATTTAGTTTTTTTCAAATTAATTTAAAACTATCTAATCGTCCAAAACCATTAACCCAACGGATTGTTGAAATTTGGGTTCCCAAAACAACAACTCACTTTTCTTATAAATTGGAACCTAGGGAACCCTATTTTGGAGTTCGACTATGAGGAAAGGTTATGGTATTTTGGAGTCCCCAAGGAGTATTCTCAACACCCCTAGATGTTCTAAATGCTATGTAAAGTTATACATCAACATCTTAATCTTCCTCTCCTGCCATAGATTTCTAAACCCCTTGTGATCAACCGGGGAAGAATGTGATGTAATCTTTAGCTTCATCTTTGTATTATTTTGAATGGTCTTTTTAATACCATATTTTATGCTGTTTTTAATTGTCCTATATTTTAATTTAATTGATTTATATATAGTTATATTATACTCAAACTTGAATAATCGTTTTTGGGGGGTACACATTCATGTGAGGTTTCACACACCGTTCATCCATTTTTATTCCCTCATTTAATAGAAGTGTTTCTATTTTTAATATTGGTCAATTGAACACAGATATCCATTTTCATGGTCATGTAAATTTGTTTCATGGTATCATAAATAAATAAATTACAGACCTGGATAGCACATCGAGTTTTTTGTGTGTTTTCATCGTGAGTTTCTGTTATGATGTCGAATACAAATCACCTAATCATCAGTGGTGTATGGTGAATCAGTGTGTGTTTTAGACTGATCCCTAGGTGGTATCATGTCAAAAGCTCAGAAAAATATTGGTTATAGGTGTTAAAAACCAGGTATTAAAAGATCTACACCCTTTCTCTGGAAGATATGAATAATGGCAATTACTAGACTTCTCTGGTTCGATCACTTTTAATTAATCTTGTTTATTTCTAATTTGTTTTATTGCTTTCATTTTATATTGTAATCATTAAACATCAAACACAAGTATTATGAAACTCCATTTACCTTTTTATACTTTCATAACCAGAACCAAATTTTGGAATTAATGAACTAAAGATCGGTCGAGATATAACCTAGGATTTCTGGTATAATGTAGAAATTCTAGTTAAAAATAAACAACTAATTTGACCTGCTCAACAACGTGATAGAATTTTGGTGTCATTTTCGGGGATCAAATATCATTTTATTATATTTTATTTCATTTTATTTATTTATTTTACTTCTTAATTATAACTCTTATCAATATCCCCCCCATTTCATTGTTTTTTTTTTGTTTTTTTTGTTTCTATTTTTCATTGTTTTTGTGTGTATATCTTCTCTCTCTAACTCTTTTTTAATTTACCTTATTATCTATATATCTCAATATAATTATTTAATATAAAATTATATTCTATTTTCTCCCTTATTAAGTGATTTTATCGATATCAAATCTTAAAAAGATAGAAAAATCTTCAAAACATATTTTTATGACCCAATCTAAAAAAAGAAAAATTGCATGAATTTTCCATGAAATTTAAAAAACACTTCACTCAAATGTCAAGGAATATAGAGTAGTTCAATCAAGTATCATTTTGAAACCTCTTTTGTAACCTCAACTGGTCCTAAACCACAATAAAATAAACCCAATCTATCCCAAGAAAACATGGCTTCAAATAATTGAACCTTAAAAGAACTGACAACCCCGGATGTGGAGTACCAACCCGCCTACATCCAATTTCCTGAGGAAGTATCCAACATTGATCTGAGATCAAATCACATCCACCTACTTCCCAAATTCTATTTTCTTCCTAGTGAGGACCCTCACAAACATGTTAATTTGTTTCAAATAGTGTGCTCCTCCATGAAACCCCAAAATGAGTCTGAGGACCAAATTAAATATAGGGCCTCCTATTTCTCCCTTGATTGTGTATCCAAAGACTGTCTATACTATCTTCTGACAAGAATTGTTGGCTAGAATGATTTTGAAATACCCTTTCTAGATAATTTCTTTCCTACCACCTAAAATACATCAATTAAAAAAGAAATCTATGGAATTAGGAAATCACAATGAGAGACCCTTCATCAATACTGGTAGAGATTCAAAAGACTTTTCCAAAGATTCTCCCACCATCAGATTAGTGAAAAGAATTTAATCTATTACTTTTATGAGGTAATTCTGCCCAATAGTTATGGAATGATTGATTTTTCAGCTTATGGTGCCTTATTTGTTAAAACTCCTTCTTCTCCTAGTGAAATAACATGTAACATGGCTAAAAATACACAATAATTTGATACGCAAGAAATTTCACCACTACGATGAGTTCATGAGGTATGTAATTCATCCCAATAAAATGGTATATTATAAAATTGATGAGATTCATACCCTTATAAGGAAATTAGATCAAGAAAAAGGTAACTCAAACTATACTTCTAGTCCATTACATTGTGGTATTCTTTATGATAACACTCATTTTTCTGACTATTTCCCAGAAGATCAAGATATATCTGAGTCTTGTGTAGCTGTTTTCCCATAGCATTTTTTAACAAGAACCACCCTTAATGAAACAACCATTTTGTCCAAATATAAACCCTGGGTGGATGTTACAACCACAATACCAACAAGGATGAAACCTATAGCATCCCAACTGTTTGTCACATAAACTTTCATTACATTATACAAAACTGAGGATCTTTAAGGTTTAGTTTCTTGGAAACCAGGAACTTAATACATGAAACAAACAAAAAACATTCTTCTTAAACAATTGAAAGGCTTCTCCTTATGTTCATCCTAGGTTCATTACAGCATCTCACAACCTGGGTACATACATCAATTGAAAGGGTGAGCATAAGGCCCAGTAAGGGAAACAAGAGAAACATTTTACATGTGAACTTGAGATACATCAACTGTGTCATGAAAAAGAACTTTAAGGAATGAAAAATAAATCATGTGGCATATCATAATAAAAATAACATTTTTCATGAATTTAAGATGTGGCTACATAATTTAACATATAAAATCATGAACATATCACCAAGGTCCATCCCCAAGGTTTCATTTGAAAATTACCAAGGTTATTCACCAAGATATCGTTAAAATTGTAATCTCTAGTGGTTACATAATTACCCAATGCATTGGAGCGCTATCAGGGAACACCCTTAAATTTTCCTTTATTATCATGTGAGCCACATATATATTCTTAAATCATTTCATAAACAACTCATATAGCATAAAATAAAAGGGTTTCATTTCATTATCATAACGTTTTAAAAACTACTTTAATGACATGATCTTTAAGTCACTTTAAACACATGGAAGGGGAGAGCGGGTCTCATGTATGTAAATCCAAAAATTTAAAATAGAAAATTTTGTTATATATTTCAATACAACTATAGGAATAAGAGCTTTGAGTATTCACTTTATAACATAAAATAATTTTGAGAAAAGAGAGAGGCATTTGGAGATGAAAAATCTGCAGCATAACGTCTATGTTTCAGGGTTTTAGAAAACATTGAAAAGAGAGGGGACATGGTTCAAACATTAATAAATGACCCATAAAAAAGTAGAGGGACAAAATATGAAGGATATATGAACATGGTAATGGAATTTGAAAGTTGTACCATATGAAATGAATAACATTAAAGGAAGACAAAAATAAGATTTCTCTTATTAAAATTCGGCAGCCTAACGACGTCACTAAAACATCAAAAAAAGAATTGACGAGATAAAATAGGGTCTCTCATCATATTAACATAAAAGATCAGTATGATAGATATATAGATCATACCCTAACATAATAAAAAGGAACTTTAAATACTTGACATGAATGTAGAACTTTGAAAAATGAGAAAAAAATGAGAAAATTGAACGAATCCCTTAAAAATTCGGCAGCCTAATGGCGCCACTTTAAACATCAAAATACTGAATTGAAGAGATCAAATAGGGTCGCTCATTATATGAACATAAGAGTTCAGTATGATTGATATAGATATCATACCACAAAATAATAAAAAGGATCTTGAAAGACTTGACATGAAAGTATAACTTTGAAAAATGAGAAAGGTGAAAGAATCTGTTACAAAAATTTCGGCAGCCTAACGACGCCACTTAAACATTCATAAAATGAAATGATGAGAGTAAGAGGGGGTCTATCATCATATGAACATAAAAATGGAAATAATATGAATATATAATAACATCCTCCAACATAAGAACATGGAGTATAAAAGAAATGACATAAAAGAGATTATTTGAAAAGAAAGAGAGAGGTTGGATCCCTTACCTTAAACGTAACTCTTAAAACTCAAAGGTTGGGACCTTGAGGGCTTGGGGCCCCTTGGGAGGATTCCATGGGATTTAAGGAGACCAGAACATTGTTGAGGGTAGTTTTGGAGTCGAATGGATTATAGGAGGGCTTGGTATTTATAGGGAAAGTGAGGGGACAAGGCATTAATGGCCAAGGGACACCTCACAAGTGCTTTTCCCAAAACCATGTTCTCTCCCATGGAATTTACCATGGAGTTAGGCCACATGGGGTCCCCAATACAATAATTCATCACCTTTGGTCATCCAAACCTTAAAATATATCATTACATCATCATGACACAGTTATGATGTCATTAAACATACTGAAACCCTAAAACTGTATTTTTACTATTCACTGAAAATTTAACTTTCTCAGAAAAATCCCAAAATTACACCTTAACCAAATATCAATGATCAGATTTCAAAAATGAACTCCATTTTACAAAAATAATTTTCTAAATATTTTTAAATTTATTTTTTAAATAAAAACACTATTCACCAAAAATTCATTTTTTTCAGAAAAATCCCCATAAATTACCATAACATAATATCGATGATCTGAGTTCAAAAATGAAATCCATTTTATTAAAATAATTTTCTAAATGTTTTTAATTTTATTTTTAATTAAAAAACCCTATTCATCCGAAAAAACTAATACTTGAATAATAATTTATGAAACTGTTTCTCAACCATTTTATTGAATCACATTACTTAATCAAGGTGCCTATATTATATTAATAATTTCATTAAGTGAGATTACTAATCCATTTGGTCACATTACTAATGATAAGAATAAAATCCTTATTCATAATTTACTATTCATCAAAAATTAAGTAGATCTTATTAGAATCTAAATTTAATACTGAACAGAACTGTAGAAGACATTTTTTTGAAAATCATTACACATTTTTAATTATTTAAGGTTTACATATACAATTTTTAAAATATCATTTCTCTAAAATTCACCAAAAATATGCATACTATATTTATCCGGACATTTGAAAAGTCATAAACATCATCATAAGAAGAAATCCGAATTTATATTTAAAACAAAGGATTACACAAGGCAGTTACGGTCTCCTTACATAGCCCCTTATCACGCCAGCATAGGACCTATGTGTAAGGTGTTCTAAGGTGAGAGAATCTGAGGGAGGCTCGGCCAACATCACATGAGTAGTAATTTCTATCAGTTTGAACTTCTCACGAAGGCGATTCTGTTCTAGCTTCACACGATGAAGTTCGGCTTGGGCTTGGTCAAGACCAAAGCCCAGTGGTGCTACCTCCTTCCCAAGTTCTGTTAGATGGGCTTCGATCGGTCCAAGACTACTAGGTGAGGCCATCGAACCATCTTTCTATAATAATTAACCAATATTACTTATATTTAGAGGTAATAATCGAAACGTTTAGTTTACAACGGTCATATTGACCAATGGTCATATAACAGTCAAAACCCAATGGTCTCATTTTAACTATACTCATGTTATCAAATGAAACATTTTTGTTGAGTATAAAAATAAAATAAAATAAAACATAAAATTAGGAAACAATATTTATTCAAAATTTTGGGTCATTACAATCTTCCCCCCTTAAGAAATTGCGTCCTCGCAATTTTTAAAACTGGGTTTTGAAATTTCATTGAATGTCCCACACCGTAAAAGGAGTCATTAAAACTATTACTTTAAAAGAATGAAAGGGATGTAAAAAGGTCACCTGAGTTAACCCATACTAGGATACCATTTAGGAAAACATGGACATGGAGGAAAAAACAAAGGGTCACGTTTTAAGGGAGAGTTTTAGAAAACACAATTAGGAGAATGTTAACCATATGAAAATCCAAAACTTATGATGTGTGTAAATGGTCTTTGATTACCTAGTATGAAACGTAAAACAACAACATTTTTGTTCTACGTTCCATTTCATAAGTTTGAGTAATTCATTTACTACATGGAACAAAAACATAAGAAAATATACCTACCTTCAAGTAGAGTTTCATCCTTTAATAAGTTCCTACCAAAACTAATCGTTTCTCCAAATGATGAGCATTCAAAACTACATGGTCTCATCAAAACACAAGAATCATCTTCTATAGAATCACATAATCGACAAAAGATTAACTATCAATTTCTTCTATCTTTAAACATTATCCCAAAAATAGAAAGGGTAAGGTAAAAGAACTCTTCAAAAAGAAATAATCCCATAGGAATGGAAACTACTTTTAAATCTTCAAAGTTACATGGTACTACCCAAAGTTCATCATAGACCATTCCATAAATAACGATCCTTAAAATTCATCAAAATAAACCAAACTAAGATTGAAACCCAAATACTAGAAGGATTTGATAACATAGTCTTCTAAGATAAACTTTATCATTAATCTCCATACAACATCAACCACTGCTGAAATATTATAAAAAACTAACTAACCTAAACATATTTACCCCATGATAGGTTAATAATTTCCATAAGTAACCTATAATACCATAATTTTACCGTAAATTCATCGATTCTTCAAAATATAAGTCAACCATACTCCTCAATGAAAATACCATAGTAATCTATTTACCTCGATCATATAGGTTCACCAAAATAGTGAACATCTTCCAAAATAATAATCATCTTTTAATCCCCTAATCATCTCTGCCATATTAATATGGAAATCGTCGCATTTCCTATCACATTGGTTGTTGGGACATGTTCTTCCATTTCCCACCATTAACTAAGAAGAGAAAGTATAATTAGGGGCTTAAATACTTATCCAATAATCATGAAAAGGAACTTAAAGCATATAATGATAACTTATAGTAGAAAAGTATACCCTAACTTGTGATCCCATAGGTTCCCATCTAGGTTATCCATGATCACATATTCTTATGTGAATCTTTATTTTGTTTTGTCTTTTTCCTTTAATAATGGTTCATACTAAGCTTATGAATTTACCAAATCATATCCCCCGGGAGTGTCATAACCAAGAGTGCAGAAAGGCCCATTGTTGTGTACCAGTTCTCGTTCAATTGTAGCTCAAAGCGGTGTTTTCGAGTTTTACCCCTATGTACATCTGTGCCAGAGCCCCCTCTACCTGCTCGTATCTAGACAGGGATGTATTTTCTTCGCAACCCCTTACTCAATACTCACCAAAATACTAGGAAGATTTCCTATATATATAAAATTTTCTAAAGGATTATTCCTAAAGTTTTAATATCATAATTTCTACAAATAAATAAACCATCCTCTGATACCAACTATAGCATCCCACCTTTTTGTCACGTAAACTTTCATTACATTATACAAAACTAAGGATCTTTAAGGTTTAGTGTCTTGGAAACTAGGAACATAATACATGAAACAAAAAAACATTCTTCATAAACACTTGAAATAATTCTCCTTATGTTCATCCTCGGTTAATTACGGAATCTCACAACTTGGGTACATACATCAAATGAAAGGGTGAGCATAAGGCCCAGTAAGGGAAACAAGAGAAACATTTAACATGTGAACTTGAGATACATCAACTGTGTCATGAAAAAAACCATTAAGGCATGAGAAAGAAATCATGTGGCATATCATAATAAAAATAACATTTTTCATGACTTCAAGATGTGGCTACATAATTTAACATAGACAATCATGAACATATCACCAAGTTCCATCCCCAAGGTTTCATTTGAAAATTACCAAGGTTATTCACCAAGATATCGTGAAAATTGAAATCTCTAGTGGTTACATCATTACCCAATGCATTGGAGAGCTATCAGGGTGCACCCTTAAATTTGCCCTTATTATCATGTGATCCACATATACATCATAAATAATTTCATAAACAACCCATATAGCATAAAAGAAATGGGTTTCATTTCATAATCATAAAGTTTTAAAAACTGCTTTAAAGACATGATCTTTAAGTCACTTTAAACCCACGGAAGGGGAGATCGGTTCTCTTGTATGTAAATACCAGAATTTAAAATAGAAAATTTTGATATATATGTAAATACCCCTGTAGAAATAAGAGCTTTGATTATTCACTTTATAACATAAAATAATTTTGAGAAAAGAGAGAGGCATTTTGAGAAGAAAATTCTGCAGAATAACGGCTACATTTCGGGGTTTTAGAAAACATTGAAAAGAGAGGGGAAATGGGTCAAACATTCATAAATGACCCATCAAACAGTTGAGGGACAGAATATTAAGGATATATGAACATGGTAATGAAATTTGAAAGATTTACCATATGAAATGAAGAACATGAAAGGAAGAAAAAAATAATATTTCTCTTATGAAAATTCGGCAGCCTAACGACGTCACTTAAACATCAAAAAAGGAATTGACGAGATCAAATAGGGTCTCTCATAATATGAACATAAAATATCAGTATTATAGAAATAGAGATCATAACCCAACATAATAAAAAGTAACTTGAAATACTTGACATGAAAGTAGAACTTTGAAAAATGAGAAAGGTGAACGAATCCCTTAAAAATTCGGCAGCCTAACAGCGCCACTTAAAACATCAAAATACTGAATTGAAGAGATAAAATAGAGTCTCTCATCATATGAACATAAGAGTTCAGTATTATAGATATAGATATCATACCCCAACATAATAAAAAGGAACTTGAAAGACTTGACATGAAAGTAGAACTTTGAAAAATGAGAAAGGTGAAAGAATCAGTTACAAAAATTTCGGCAGCCTAACGACACCACATAAAATTCATAAAATGAAATGATGCGAGTAAGAGGGGTTATCTCATAATATGAACATAAAAAGGGAAGTAATATGAATATAAAATAACACCCCCAACATAATAACATGGAGTATAAGAGAAATGATATAAAATGGATTACATGAAAAGAAAGAGAGAGGTCGGATCCCTTACCTTAAACGTAACTCTTAAAACTCAATGTTTTGGACCTTGAGGGCTTGGAGGCACCTTGGGAGGACTCCTTGGGAGGTAAGGAGACCAGAACATCATTGAGGATAGTTTTGGAGTCGAATGGATGAGAGGAGGTCTTGGTATTTATAGTGAAAATGAGGGGACAAGGCATTAATGGCCAAGGGACACCTCACAAGTTCTTTTCTCAAAACCATGTGCTCTCCCATGGAATTTACCACAGATTTAGGCCACATGGGGCCCCCAATACAATAATTCATTCCCTTTGGTCTGACAACTCTTAAAATATCTCATGACATCATCATGACACAGTTATGATGTCATTAAACATACCGAAACCCTAAAACTATATTTTTACTATTCACTGAAAAGCCACCTTTCTCAAAAAAATCCCAAAATTCCACCCTATCCAAATATCAATGATCTGATTTCAAAAATGAACTCCATTTTATAAAAACAATTTCCTAAGTATTTTGAATTTATTTTTTAAATAAAAAAACTATTCACCGAAAATTCATTTTTTTTCAAAAAAATGCTTAAAAATTACCATAAGATAATATCGATGCTCTGAGTTCAAAAATGAAATCCATTTTATAAAAATAATTTTCTAAATAATTTTAATTTAATTTTTAATTAAAAAACACTATTCATCTAAAAAACTAATACTTGAATACTAATTTATGAACCGGTTTTTTAACCATTTTATTGAATCACATTAGTTAATCAAGGTGCCTAGATTATATTAATACTTTCTTTAAGTGATATTACTAATACATTTGGTCACATTACTAATCCTAAGAATAAAATAACTATTCATAATTTACTATACATCAAAAATTAAGTTGATCTTATTAGACTCTAAATTTCATACTGAAAATAATTGTAGAAGACCATTTTTCGAAAATCATTACACATTTTTAATTATTTAAGGTTTAAATATACATTTTTTAAAATATCTTTTCACTAAAATTCACCAAAAATATGCGTACTATATTTATCTGGATATTTGAAAAGTCATAAACATCATCATAAGAAGAAATCCCAATTTTTATTTAAAACAAAGGATTGCACAAGGCAGTTATGGTCTCCTAATGTATCCCCTTATCACGCCAGCATAGGACCTAAGTGTAAGGTGTGCTAAGGTGAGAGAATCCGAGGGAGGCTCGACCAACATTGCACGAGTAGTAATTTCTATCAGTTTGAACTTATCGTGAAGGGGATTCCGTTCTAGCTTCACACGATGAAGTTCAGTTTGGATTTGGTCCAGAGAAAAGACCAGTGGTGCTACCTCCTTCCCAAGTTCTGTTATATGGGCATCCATCGGTCCAAGAATACTGGGTGAGGCCATCAGACCTTCTTTCTATAATAATTAACCAGGATTACTTGTATTTAGAGACAATAATCGAAACGTTTAGTTTACAGCGGTCATATTGACCAATGGTCATATAATAGTCAAAACCCAATGGTCTCATTTTAACTATACTCATGTTATCAAATGAAAAATTTTGTTGACTATAAAAATAAAATAAAATAACACATAAAATTAAGAAACAAGTTTTAGTCAAAATTTCAGGTCGTTACAAAATCAGAGCTACCCCAAGAAAAATTGGTATCAATAAGGCCACTGTATGAAATCTTATTATCCCTCAACCTCTCGAAATTATCCTCCTCCTCCTCCCAAATGTGATCCAAGATATGAGCACATAGTAAAGAAAATGAAATCCTAAAAAATCTAGGTCTAACAAACCATGTAATTAGCTATTGAAGACCTACAAACACAAGTGAAATAATAGGAAAACACTATTTGTGAGATCAAGATGCATGGTTCTCGACAACAACCATCCCAACACATTACTAATCCAAATTTAAAAGGTATTGTTTGTGAAATTACACTTTTGAATGGTAATGAAGTTTCTCCTTCTACTGATTCTACACAATAGGTATGTCCACCTCTTGAAAACACTCTTTCTCCACCCATTAAATATTCCAGTGAAGAATCAAAACATCAAAAGGGTTAACAAATTATCATTAAGGATTCACATGAACAATAAATTCCTCTTCCTTTCCCTGAAATACTCTATAAATCAATGAAGAATTAGCATAATGACATTGATAATGAAATAATTGATAAATTTGAATTGGTACAAGTAGTATTTCATTATTGGATGTAGTTAAACAATTCCGTTGATATGACAATTTTTTTAAAGAGATTTGAACACATTGAAAGAGACTGAACGAGAATGAGAGATTCAATTTGGGAAGGAATATCTCTGCCTTGATTCAACCATCAATGCAAACCAAATGCAGGGATCTGACCACATTCACAATACTGTGTACCATATGGGAGATTTTCTTTTCTGATGCTATTATAGATTTAGATTATTCCATTAATCTAATTCCACACTCTATGTATACATCTCTACAGGGTGGAGTGAATCGGCCATCATGCATTGTCATGAAACTTTTTAACCATAGTAATACACATCCAATAGGAGTTATTGAGAATGTCCTTATAGTAGTGAATAATCTAATCTTCCCCATAGACTTCTATATTCTTGCAATGGAGGATACCCGAACCCAAGGACATGTCCCTCTCATACATGGGTGGTCATTCCTCAAAATAACAAAATGATGATCAATGTTCACAATGGTACATTTTCCATGGAGTTAGGTAGAGAAAAGGTTAGTTTTAATATCCTCTAGGACATGAAACACCTCATTGAAGAGAACTCTACAATTCTTGTCTGTTCGATGGAAGTTCTCTCAAGCGATGCACACACACAAAATTCTCTCCTAAAACCATACTCTAACCCATGTTCATATTCTTCCTCCATAGATGATTTCATTTTTGATTCAAGTTTTGATTATTGTGAAGGGTCTGTAAAATGTAAACTTTTTGTTTTAATTGATGATTGTGTTCATTCGGAGGTACCCATGACATCGATGATTCATAAAATCTCATTTCCATATATTTTTTTTTATTATAGAATAAAAATAAGAAAATATATTATTTCATGGACCTCACATCCCAAAAACCCTCTCACTCAATCCAAAAAACCCCAGTGTTGAAATTAAAACCACTTCCATATAATTTAAAATATTCCTATCTTGAGGGTATTGACCAATTTCCCATCAATATTTCCAATAACCTCTCTCCCAAACATGAATCAAAACTTCTCAACCTTTTGATAGAGTGTAAAAATAATATAGGATGAACACTGGATGATATTCCAAATATTATCCAAAATAGTTTTATGCAATACATACTTTTGGATGATGAGGCTAAGCTCGTTAGAAAATGTGAACTCCGATTGAATCCCACCCTCCTTGAAGTGGTAAAATTAAAAGTTAGTAAATTACATGCTGCATGGATAATTTATCCTATATATGATATTAAATGGGTTATCCCAATATAAATTTTTCCTAAATAATAGGAATAATAGTTGTGTCAAATAAAAATAATGAATTGGATCCAAGATGTGTGAAAAATAGTAGGTGAGTCTGTATTGACTATCATAGACTAAATCAAGCTATGTGGAAGGACCACTTTCTTCAACCTTTCATTGAACAAAATGTTTGAATGATTGGATGGTAAGTCCCATTATTGATTCCTTGAAGGATATTCGAGTAATTTAAAAATCTATATATCCCTTGAGGATCACGAAAAAAACCATAACCTTCCCATTCGGAAAATTTTCATACAGAAGGATGTCATTTGGTCTATGTAATGCCCCTGGTACTTTTCAGTGATGTATGTTGAGTATTTTTTTCCGAGTTCCTTGAGTGTTTAATGTATGTCTTTATGGATAATTTCATAGTATATGGTTCTTCATTCAATGATTATTTGGAACACCTGGGTTCTTTCCTCCACTGTTAAATTGAAAAAGATCTTTTTTTGAATTATGAGAAATGCATATTCATGGTAGAGCATGGGATAGTTCGTGGTCATATCATTTCAAATAAGGTAATTCAGGTTTATAAATCTAAAATTGAATTAATTTCATCCATTCAATATCCATTTTCTCATAAGGTGTGATCTTTCTTGGGTCATGTTGTTTTTTACCATCGATATACTAAAGACTTTAGTAAGATCACAGTTTCCTTATCGCGAATATTACAAAAAACAATCTAAGTTTGTGTTGGATAAAAATGGGATAATTCATTCAATTCACTAAAAAAAGCCTCACATAACCTCCATCATCCAACCACCATGTTGGGATCTCCCCATTGAGCTTATATTTGATGCCTCTAACTTTTCTGTTTGGGCAGTTTTATCAAAAAGGGTTGGGAAGGCTCTTTATGTCTATGTGTATGCCTCTCGTACCCTTCACCCTGCCTAGGAAAACGACGCAACCACTAAAATAAACTTTTTTCTATTGTTTTTTCCTTGGAAAATTCTTCTCATATCTAATTGAGTCAAAAATCATTGTCTTTTCTGATCATGTTTCCCTTCGTTTCCTCATAAAGAAACATGAAGCTAAGCCCCACATCATTCAGTGGATGCTCCTCCTCTAAGAGTTTGACCTTGATATTAGAGAAAGGAGAGGAGTGGAAAGTGTGTTAGTTGACCACATTATTAGGATTTCCCAACCATTCAACCATCATGGTGACTCACCTATCCCCATTGGAGAATTCTTCCCTCATTAGAACTTTTGTGATGTTGTAGACCTCACATGCTAGTGTGCAGACATTGTGGATTCTCTAGAAACCTCTGGGTCCCCATTGATTTTAGCACTTCATAATCCCAGATACTTAAGAATGATTCTCGAAGATACATTTGGGATGACCCACACTTGTGGAGAATATTTAGGGACCAAGCTGTTCATCGGTGTGTCTTTGAGCATAAGTTTGCCTCTATTTTGACCTCCTGCCACATCGTGGCTTGTGGGGGTCACTTTGGCTCTCATCCTATGGTTTAAAAGTTCCATTACTCAAGTATTTATTGGAAAAAAATGTATAGATATTCCCATCGGTTTTGTAATTCATGTACTAGATATCAATTCACAAGGAATATCTCCATGTGGAATGAAATGCCCCAACAACCCAAGTTATTTTGTGAGATCTTCAATGCATTGGGAATTGACATTATGGGGCCTTTTCCCAATTTATTTTTCTTTTTCTATATCTTATTATATGTTTAATATGTATATAAATGGGTGGAAGAAAAGAACATTAGGACCAATGACTCTCGATTGGTTTTTAATTTTATGAGCTCCCAAATTTTAAGTAGGTTTGGTTTACTGAGATTCATCATTAGTGATCATGTTTCACATTTTTTCAATCACAACATGAAAAATTTTCATTGTAAGAATGGGGTTTTTCTTAAATTCTGCATATCATATCACCCCAAAACTAACATAAAATAAGAAATCTCAAATCGGAAAGTCAAGAGAATATTGGAAAAAATGGTACAACACATAAGAATGAATGGATTTTGGCTTGGATGATGCACTTTGGTCCTACCGTACCGTTTTTAAAACCCCAATCATAATGTCATCCTATAGGATTGTGTTTGGAAAGGCTTGTCACCTCTTATTAGAAGTAGAATACCATGAATATTGAGATATTAAATAATGTAATATCAATATTTCAGATGCAGGTGAGTATAGAAAGCTGCAGACCCAAGAGTTGGATGAAATTAGATGTGATGAATGTGAGAACTCTCAAATGAATTATGAGAATACAAACACTATCCATGATAGCATGATTCATCAGCAGAAAACCAATATTGGTGAGAAGGTGCTCATTTACAATTCTAGGGAAAAAAATCCACCAAGGTAATCATCCTTCTCGATGGCTCGGTCTGTATAACAATTTTGATGTTTACCCTTTTGGTGATACATATATTTTTCATGAGAAAAGTGGAATGCAGATTACTGCCAATGGGAAGAGGCTCAAACAATTATATGAGGATTTTCCGAAGCATCTCGTGGATGAAATCTAACTGATATATGCCATATATGATACCACTTAGCAAGTTGTCCCTTCTCTCTACAATTATTTACATGTCTATTTATTTAAATTACATTCATTAAAGAAATTGAAACATTTAGGTGTGGGGGAGGGTGACATGTCATAGTTAGGATTACACAAAATTAAAATAACCAAATAACAGAAAAAAAAGAAAAATGTGTTTTCATTTTTGATTTCTTTTTTCCTTTTTTTCAGATAAAAATTGATCTTTAAAATAATATCTCAAAATAATTTTTCATGCTTGAATCAATTTGGGGGAAAGTTCCATTGTTTTTGGAAAAATGTTTTTCAAATGAAAGTTGATATGGATTATTTTTCTATAATTTTTATTTTCAAATCATTCTTAGGTGTTTAATGGATTTTTGAATCCCATGACTCATTAGAAATGACCAATATTTTAATCCCTTACTCGAGGGACATTATAAGCCCTTTATTGCATATTCTTCCTTTTAATCACTTTCATGAGAGACTAGGGTCATGTTTAGAAACTATAACTCACCTAGTTTCTATTTGAAGCTATAAGATTCATGCATGCGACATTCATGATAGAGGTATTAATATATTAAATATCTCTTTCTACAAGTATCCTCTATTCTTCCTAAATTCACATATTATCCTTTTTTAAGCTATAGAGACCATGAAATAACATTTAGGTATCCATATTACATGTAAAATTATACCTTTCTACCCATATCTTGTGTATATTCTTGCTTTATTTTCAGCATGGTGGTTGAGAGGGAGTTTCCATGGGAATTTTGGGGAGAGAATCATTGTTATGTGTTTATATAAAGGGTTCTTAAATTTTACATAGGAAATTGGTTCGCATGCTATATTACATCATTGTTTTACACATTTTTCCCTCTTTATACCCAAAAAATATATATACATTAAAATAAATAGATCTATTCAAAAAAATAGATAAAAATAAAAAAAATGACAAAATATGATATTTACACATTATTATTCACTCTTTGGTTGTGACCCATAGATATGGACAATGGGTTGAGTGAGTTGGAGGATATACACTTTGTGAGGTATTTACTATGTACATTCATTGTGAACACTTACTGAATTTTGACATGTTTTTTTACATAAGAGATTAAACACTCCTCTTATACCTCATATTTTTAAACATTAAATCCTATCAACCCTTGAAACTCATAAAAACGTGTTAGAGGTCCTCTTGAGTAGCAGAGTAGTTTCTACCTGTAGAGAAATGATATTCTTGGAAAGCATATGGTAAGATCACATGAACACTAAGAAAAGAGCATAAATCCACTTTCATATGTTCCTTGAGTAAAGAGGGAAAATGTTTAGTTGAGGTATGTTTTGATATGTTGCATGGGTGAACAAATGATGTTGAACAAATTTCAATGTGAGAAATGAAAAATGATATAAAAATTGATTCCATAAATGAGACAAGATGAATTTCATTTCAAAAGAATCATGAATGTTTTCACGCATTTTATTTAAGAATGGGAAATTATTAGGATATTATACTTTTCCTAGTAGTGAAAATGTTTCTGTGTGGGGGTGTGATCGAACAATGTTTCGCTGTTTTATTTCATCCTTATAACAATGTATTAAATTGGTTTTGTATAGAAAATTACAAGTATAATAACCAACATCACTCCATGTTTGATTAAATTATTTTGTGTTTCACATTGTTACAAAGGTAAATGTTACATTATTATAATTATATTATAGGTGGAGGTGATTTAGAGGTCCCATGATGAAATCCTTATAAAATGGGCCAATCTGCACATGATCCAAGCACACCAGTGGACTCAAACACATATTGATACTACACTATGAATCCAAATTGGAAAAAACAATGTGTTCTGGTCCAATATTTAGTGATATACATTTATCCTGAAAGTACTGAAGCACCATTCATCAATTACGAGGTCCATATGGATTACTCTACCCAAAAAATGAATTTCATGGGGTCAAAACATACCCACTTTATTATGAAAATATCTCTTCATATATACCTGATCTAGCATCCAAATATGACGTTGAGGTAGAAAATATGGCAGGAAACAACAATTTAGTTTTTTCAAATATGATTTAATAATATCTGACTGACTAAAACCATGGACCAAGTGGATTCTCGAAGTCAGGGTGCCCAAATAAAATTCTCAGTTTTCCTATAAATTATAAACTTGGGCACCCTTTTTGGAGTTCGACCAGGAGGTAAGGTAATGAGATATTAGAGTACTCAAGGAGTCTTCTCAACATCTCTTGATGTTTTGGATGCTATAATATGTGCTATATCAACATCTTCTTCTTCCTCCCCTCCCATGGATTTCTATCACCCTTGTGATTGCCTAGGGAGGAACATGATGTAATTCATAGCTTCATGTTTGTATTATTTTGAATGTAATTATCAATTATAGGATGTATGAATTTTTTTATCACCATCTATTTTGATTTAATTGAGTTATATAATGGTATGTTATACTCATACTCAAATGATCAATTTTGGGGGTACCCTTTCATGTGATGTTTCACACATAGTTCATCCCTTTTAATTCCCTCATTCAATTGTGGTGTTTGTGTAGTTCCTATTGGTCAATGAAACTCGCATAAGAACTATCATGGTCATGTAAATTAATTTTATGGTATCAAAAATAAATAACATACAACCCTGGATAGTACCTCACATTCATCATGTGTGTCCTTGGTGAGTTTTAGTTATGATGTCAAACACAAATCAATCTATCATAGGCAGAGTACGGTGAATCAATGTGTGTTTTTGACTAAACAATAGGATGTATCCTAGTATAAACACTATATCATTATGGTAATAGTTGTTAAATGTGGATTAAAAGATCTATTCTGTTTCTTTTGAAGATATGAAGGAACACCATCACGAGACTTCGATGTGTTGATCACGTTTAATTAATCTTATTTGTTTCTACATTTTTTATTTCATTCATTTTATATTATCAATTATAAACATAAAAAACCATGTATTATAAAACACCATTTCCCTTTTTTTACTTTAATAATTAGAACAAACAATTTTAACTAATTTTCTAAGGCTCTGTCGAGAGATGACCTTGGGTTGCGGATATACTGCAGAAATTCTACTTAAAAATAATCAACTAATTTGATGCGCTCAACAATGCGGTCAGTAAGGAAATGTTCTTTTATATTGAAAATTATATAAATATATCATTAAAATACAACTAAATGTGGGATAGAAATTATTTTTTTATTTATGGAAAGAATGAATTATTAAAGTTAATAAATATTAAGGAAGTATTTTCATGAGATAAATTTCATTTGAATCTTATTTCTCACAATTATTTTTAATCATGTGGGGTTAGAGATGATATAAATCATTTTTACTCAATGAAAAGTAAAGTGTTTGTGGATTTTATTTCTATGTATTTATAATGTTTTCTTATATGGATTCATTGAATCCATTTTATAGAATCTTTCAATGAACCAAAAGGGGAATATTGATAGAAACAAATCCCCAATGATTATTTTTTTTGAAACTTTTAACATGGAAATTAATGAAGTATCATATAAATTTGATATATAATGATTGTATTCTTTTAAAATTTTATTGTTTCAATTTTCTTATGTCATAGAAGAATAGAACCAAATATCTGTGGGATGATCATATTTTTTGACATGCAATCTTGGATGAGGGATAGTGTTTGGCAAGATATATTTATAAATTATTTTTGAAATTTATGTTATGTTAAAAATGTTTTATTTTTGTATTAAATATGTTCCCCATGTTGTTTAAAAAATTTTAGTAGATTTAATGAAAAATAATAATGTATTAGATATTTATGATTTTTTATAATATGATTTTATTTTCATATATAAGATTTATGGGCGATACAGGTGTTTTTCATCAGAAATATTTTTTTCTGGTGATACATACTATTTTTTTTATAAATCATTACTTGGTAATGTCAGTGTTTTTTAATAGAAAAGGTTTTTCTATATGTAATATTTTAATGTGTAATAAATTTGACACATAAGTTTTTATATGTAATATATTTCTATATTTATGATTTTTTAGATGCTAAATTTCATAATTATGTTTTTTAGATGATATGTGCTATTTTCAAGAAGTATATGTTGTTTTTTTGGGTGATTGTTTCTGATGATTTCGTCGGGTCACACATCTGTCTGTGGGGATGAACTAGCTGTTACCCTGCATTCTTTCTTTACGAAGGTGGGTGACTTTCATTACTTTTTTAGATATGTTTCCTCCATTATCGAAAATGTATTATGGGACTTCAGGTTATCCTTATATAGATTCCTCCTTGGACCTCTTTGGATAGTCCAAGTCTCCCTTAATGATCAATACATTGTCCGTGAAACTCTTCTAGGTTTCATATCTTTGTAGATATCGGTTAATTATTCTTGTTTTCTCAGGACATTCCATGGGGTCTAGTCATAGAAGCAACTTTCTGTTAGGGGATTAGTCATGTTGGGAATCGCTGGCATGTTTGGACCCTATAACATTTGTACACCTGGATTTCGTCCCCTTATGATTGGGCATCATGAGGGAGTAGAAGCCTGGTGAATCCCATGTGGAGTGAGAGAAATTGTATGCTATATTAATGTCTACAAGGTTTTTCATATCTACACATGTTTAATAATGGGTATGACATGATTTTAACATCTATAAGAGATAGATCAGACAATTCGGAACACTAATGATAGTATATGAGATGGGTACATCCCTATGAGGGAGAACCTTGGTGGTTTACTAGATAGGTGTATTGAGACACCCAATGAGGACGGTTCCATGGATGATTAGATCCCGAAAAAAGGGAACACTAAGTTCTACGATTTGATTGGACTAAACCTCATGGAGGCCTACTATGTATCCATTAATAGAGAAAGGGATCATAACCAATGTAGTTAAAGATGGTGAATCGTGAGATCGGGGTATACACAATGGACAACAACCCAAAGACATGTTGGGACTTGCACATGATTATCATCCCACCACATGAGATACACTTTGGGTTGGATGGATATGGCTAGTGTGGGGATTATACATAGTTAACTTCCTAAGGAGATGTTGTTATCTCACCAGGATCTGGTGTCTCAGGCATGAATCATGATGGGTGATGGACGATTTAATGATGTTGATGAGAGGAATGGGATGGAACAGAGGTGAAGATGATGGTGATGTTTGTATTTAACCTCAGATATGGTTCCTATGTATCCTTATAGTGGGAAATTAGTGTCCATGTATTTTGATGGGGCAATGAGTCACTGAAAGCGGTTAATCCTATGAATTGATAGGTGGATGGGACCTAAATGAACTAGAACCTTCGGGTTGGGGCGTGACCTTCCAATACACAAAGGCTCGTGGGAAAAACCAGAATGGGAAATGATTGAGGGGCTTGAACCTCAGAGAGGCTTTTTACATACATTTCTCTAAAGTGGAATGATAAAAGTCAATGTATTTCCATTATGGAGGAATATCACTAGTGTGTATACAATGGAAAACAACCCAAAGGCATGCTGGGACTTATGCATGATTAAAATCCCATCACAAGAGGGGAATTATTGGCTGGTAGAGTAAGGATTGGTTGTGGGTCTTACACATGGTTAGTTTCCTAGGAAATAGTTTTACACCACTAAGTGGTATATCAAAGATGTGGGTCACAAAAAAAAGGATGTCGATGTTTTCCAATGTTTTGGGTTGAACCTCTGGGAGCCTTCCGACGTACCATGTCTAGGAGACAGGGATAAAAACCCATGTAGTTCAAATGCATATAGTTTAACGTCATTTGGGACAGAAGGTACTATACAATTTAATGACATGAAACATGAGGGTGAACTAATGTGAAGTGGTCGGGACTAATGGTTGAAGGGCTTGAACATCGAGGTGGCTTCCTACGTATCATTATGGAAAGGTAAAATAATACAGTCCTTGTAGTTCGATTGAGAGGGGCATTGGGATTACACACTAAGGAATCCCAAAAAATGAATTTGTTCTCGATACATAATCTAATCCCAATTTATTCATGCTTGGTGTGAGAAGAAATATGACTCATAGAACAGATGATCGCATCGTGAAAGGTTCATCTACAAGGGGTGGACAGGGGCTTGTGCATGGTTAGCAGCACAAAGAGGATAAAGGGGTATAACCCAAGAAGGAAGCCTGAGTTGGTGTCCAGATGCACGAAGAGGATAGGGACACCATAACTAGAATGCCATGTCATGTTGGGTTAGTGATTATGTAATGGATTCCCAAGGTTCTCATGGAGACAAAGCTCATAGGGAAAGGGGAGTGATAAGGTGCTTGTTCCCATCCCTTTCATGATTCTTTTTATACATTCATCTTACAGAGTTATCATTATTTAACATCATGTGTCGTGGATGCTAGTACATGTCAGTTTAATTTCATGTAGCTCAGATAAAAAGTATTCAATCCTCACCCCTAGGACTTAAATAACTTGTGCACGTTAATCCTTTGTGAAGGGAAGGCGCCAACAATGTTTTATGTTGATGGGGTTGTAGAGTGATCCATTGAGGGGTCCACGTGAGCATGGATATGTAATGAACTGATAGATGTTAGAATGCCGATGTGAATAAGCATGAGGAAAATAAAAAAACATGAATCACCACCTAAGGGACATTGAAATCTATTCTTACAAGCCTGAAGGGCTAGATGGGAGAAGGGTTTGCAAATCAAGAGATCTTGTAGAGAGGGGATCTGCAGAGCTCAGGGGCTTATAGAACACTTGGGATTGCATAGGATGGGGCTTTATAGAGTTCATGGGCTCACAAAGAACAAGGTATCATAGAGTATATGGACTCTCAAAGGATATTAATTCACAAATAGAAGAACATTTAAAGCATAGTTCCCATGTATAAATAGGGAGTAAAAATGTTTTTAGAGGGTGATTCATGATACTTGGGTGCTTGGTAAAGTCCCAAGTACCCAAAGGGGGATCTTTCCATAGAAATGGCCCATAGGATCTTAGAAGGATGAAGATGGGAATGTTTTTTGTAAATAGATAGGGATTTTTCAATTCTCATGTACATCAAATGATTCATTTTTCGATGGTTGAAAGAGTAAAGGGTTCTTCAAAATATCGGACTTTTGAAGATGAATGGATTGGGTGTTGGTTATTTTATAATAGGGGATATTTATAGGCACTGTGGGGCATGAATCTCTAATGGTGTTCTATGATGTAACTTGTTCTTTGCTATTGGAAAGAGATGTCATCATGTTTTTCAATGTCCCGAAGTCGACCGTCATCTCTTCCTCAGTATAGAATTTTCATTCATTCCATCTATGGATGTTTCAGGGGATTCTATCAATTTAAAAGGAATCATGGAGCTTATCATATATACTTCAGCGTCATGGATACTTTCCTAAATTTCATTATAACCACAAAGTCAACCATCACTTTCCTTTATGACAGTTGTGGATGAAGCCTCAGCTTTGCACCAGATGCAGTGTTGACCGGATTCTTGAGGGTGTATTTTTTGGGTGGTTTCTTAATGAATTATCATTCTTTGGAACCATTTATTGTCCTTTTCATATTTTTTCCCATGCACACATTTTGGTGCCAAAAAATTCCACTCTAATAATTTGAGCTGAGGATGAAATGAGGGAAAAATTATGACGGTAGATCTCCAATATTTACGTAGATCATGAAGAAGGATTGTGGATTCGGACCACGGTGTGGAAAGGTAGTGGGCTGGTTTATTACACCATGAAGATCATCACGGCCATATGCACATCAATGCTCATGGGTCATTGACTATAAATAGATGAAAAATACCCCTCTTTTTTCATCACCTCTCTTCTCATCTCTGTGTTTGAGCTATCAATTTGTGAAGTTCAATGCTCTCCATGATATCTCATTGCGAAGTGGTTTCAATTTTTCTCTAGACTGCACAGTGAGTCTTTAGACTCTATAATCATGTGCTCTACACGTTTTGTATGCGAACTTTGTGGTAGAACATCGTAGCCTATCTCTACGATAGAGTTTTTCAATCGAGCTCTACGATAAAGTTCTTCAATCAGTATCTGTGAACCAAAAAATAATAATACATAAGTCTTGGGATGAAATGGACAACCAAGAATCTTCTCGGGGGGGAGGGGGTCCTTGCGGGTGCTTTCTGAAAGGCATAGATGGTGGATAATCTATGCAATATGAAATAAATATAAATCCAATAAGACTATGAATCCAATATTGAGTTTTTCCAAAAAATAAAAAAAAAATCCCCTATTAAAAATATTTTCTCAATACAACTTTGGTCTGTCAGATGAAGTTCTCATCCATAATGAATGTAGGGATGAACCAACTTACTGGTTGATGCGTACTCCATATAAGTGCTAGTGGTTCAGGGCTATAGATGGTCATACATGGGAAGACCAAACACCTATCAATGTCGACTACATGTATAACCATGTCAACAATGTTGATGGTAAGGCATAGGATCTAGACGTATCTCCCCCACATCACCATACTATCTCAAGGTGTATTTGGGGCTCTCAGAGAAGGTGTGGACTGATTATTGGGTCCTATAATAGGGTGGAAAGTTCATAGAGGATTATTCTTGGGCTTAGTGGGTTTGTTCATCCTACAAGTAATTTAAGGATGAGATGAAATGAGTAGGGTTGTATGATGTTTCTTAGGAATCCAAATTCCATATTATAAGCCAAAACACATGATGCCATAGTTTTGGAGTAGGTGGTCGTCAAGGACCGACACATTTCATCTTCACCATGGGGAGGATGGTATCATCCTCTGGGTCCTTCACAAGTGCTCAGGGATTCCAATTTTAGGGGAAATTTATGATGAGTTCCTCCTCATTGGGAAAGCATTGGAGGATCATGAGCATATGTAGGGATTGGAAAATCCATTGATGGATCTCGTGTTGTGTGAAAACAATTAGTCGGTGAGGGATTTCCCCATCAAGAATTAGTTTAATCATTTCATAATAATCCTTCCAAATCCTACCGCTGAAGTGGAAATGTGCCCTGGGAGATACTAGTAAGACCATCCACCTATCTAAAGGGAGACTAGTATAGTAAAGAGAATTAATATTGGAAAACCCTAGAGAATAGTCAATGGAAGCAATGGGGGTACAATGTCATCATCAAACAACAACCAGTGGTTCAGATGATTGGGTTTATCTCTATGCTTATATGTGGATGGATGTTTCTGGTAAGAGACACAAAAAAGGGTGTACGACTGAGCACATTCATTATGGATTCTGGGCTGGAGATAGGGAAGCATGTCAACATGGGTATCCTGGTGTTAGCCAAGATGTACAAGGTGTTGTGGTACATCTGTAAGGGAAAGGAGCCACATCACTTGTGCTGACAACTCTATATTTTGTGTGGATGGATAATATCACACATGGGAGCCTATTAATATCTGAACCCTAATTCCTCTCATAGATCAGACTTTCGACCAAACATTTTGAATGTGATGGGGAGATTTTCGGCCAAGATGACCCCACCACTGCTACTGAACAGAGTATGGAGGGAACATAAATTCATCTTCCATCCATTTTTGTTGCAAATAGGTGTATTTACTAAAGACATCCAACGAACTAAGGTGTATTGGTCCTATATATTATCCTTCTTGTGTTGAGTTCTTAAGGCATGGATTGACTATGAGACTATCTGCAAGATATACACCGTGCACCGATTTTCTAGGCAGTTCTTATGCATGATGAGGTTAGACTGGAAAGTGTACCTGGGAGTACACCATGAGAACCATCCACATTTTGTGAGGTTGATGTGGCTCATGTCCATGCGGGATTATGAAAAGATTCGTAATGAGCTGCCTCTATCAATAGAAATATATGGGCCAGTCAAAGAGTATACGAATGGAAGGGAGGTAGCCTACCAAGGAGAAATGTTAAGGTGATGGACCGACCATCTCAGTGATGGGGTTCCTCCTCAACATCAAGACTATGGCTGAAAAGAGGAATGAACACCTTGTGATGAAGGGGATGCAGTAGTGATAAGTGAAACAATTCCAGGTTCTTCCATGAGTGGGAGGAGAGTATAAGTGGTGAACCTAGTGGTCCCAGATGAGAAGATTCGGCTGGAAGGGAGGCCACACAAGAGGATTCTCAACATATTTACTCAGGATCTGGGGAAGTTGCTATGACACATAGACATTCCTAAGGATACTATTTTTTCGAAGGATTGGGACACCTGGGTGGTTAAAAACAATTCTTTGGTCTATTCCAGATGTGGCACCATTATAACCATCTCGGGATGGATCTGTCAGAGATTATCCACACCAGGGCCAAATTTCTGGTTTCCTAAGTGGATTGGGCGTAGTTCACCACTGATCTATAGGTCATTGTGCACTCTCGGGGTACTTTACGTCCAATGACAGACCGTGTGAATGTACTTCTTAACCATACAGTCCCACCATTGTACTCCACTGCTAAGTGGAGGTAGCGGTTTTCCTTACTTGAGGAATCAAAATAGTCTTCCTGGGGGCAGAGGCTGGAAGAGGGATCCCTTTAGAGGGAGGCGAGGTTGCAACCTCAGAGTTGTAAGAGTGTGTTGAGGATCTTGATGTAAGCCCTGAAAATTTCGATGTGGTCCTCATTCAGGTAACCTAGTCCTTCTCAAATGACATTTTCCCTATAAAGAAGAACCGCATATGGATGACCCATTCCAGCACAATAGAAAATATACCTTCAGGGTATTCACATGTGACAATAGTGACTGCAGAATCTAGCAGGGCTACAACACCCAGGGTGGTTGTCCTGGAGTCTTTGGATTCCCCAATAATAAAAGGGGTCCATGTCATGGGGTTCCAATAGATGTAGCCCTAGGGCGAGAACAAATATTTGATCTATGTATGTCCTCTTCATTTTAGAATCCATAATTGTTGTCTATCAAACCAGGTCAAATGAAATTTGTGTATTCTTCTACGAAATGATCTGAAAATGATGTGGGATATAGAGGTGGGAATGGTTGGGGCTACTAGAGCTCCGTTTTCACAGGGGAACACCAATTGACATTGAAGAAGACACCTGCAATGACTATACCACAACCATAATGATTACAAATCGTCCCACTGTCAGGATGAATCCTAAGATTACCAAGATGGAATCTATAGATAGGGATTAATCTGATGGAATGGAACCCATCCTAATAAACTAGACACTAGAGGAAGACCCTGCTGATGAATTTATGGAGGTTTTCCAAGCATACGAACAAACCGACCTAGAAGACTGAGACAAGACTGCTTCTGATAAAGAGGATAAAAAGGTTGTCCATCATCAATCCTGGAAACTGGTCAATCACATCATCAAGGGGACCCCACAAAAAGAGTGGACATTCCATATGGGGATACATCATTCCAGGATTAGAGAACTAAGTGTTGGAGGATTCGATTTCTGACTTCCTCATATGCTCATTTGAGACTACATGCAAGAGAAAATATGGAAACATTACCACAACCTCAGTGTCGGCTAGTATAGGAGGAAATATTTTGACTTCAAGAAACTACAGGAATCTTATAAGGAGATACAACTCGTAAGGGTGAAGTGGAATAAACATTATGTTTTCATCAAGGCTCAATCAAGACACATATTGCCATTAGATGTACAATTGATAGAGGATAAGCAATAGATGAGGTGAGCAGTCCAAGAGACAGTAATTATCTAAGCTGATGTAGATCGGGCCCAAACCAGGGCCGATGAGCTGCACCCCATTGCTATTGATAAGGATCCATAGCTTAATAGATGACCAAAAATCATGGATTTCATAATCTAGAGGGTGGTGGGCCCAGGAAACATCATTTAGAAGGACGATACATCTATCAGAGGGGATAATCCATGGGGCTATAATTTTTACAAACTAAAAAAATACATTCATCCTTTTTTATTATTTTGTTTTCGTGCATGATTCCCATTTTTTGAACTGATTACTGCATATTTATTGTATCTGTGAAATATACAGAAATCAATATCTAAGCTTGGATCGGCTGCGCACGATGTGAGAAACAAAGGTGACCACATAATTATTCACCTTGGATAAAACATTTGTAACCAATCATCAGACTTCTGGGGTCTGAATGACCACTCCGAGCATCTAAGAAGAAAAGGGGGTCCATTTTTAGAGAATAAAATTCTCAAAATAGCCAAACAACTCTCTTTCAATATGCTCTAGTGCAAAATCATTATAACACCAGGGGTTTTGAAATAAATCCACAAACAGGGGAAAGAAGAATGTGAATTATTATATGAAATACTTATAATGTAGTGAGGATAGATTGAAAACGGAGGACATATAATAATAAAATTTGAATCACATAATCCATATTGCAGTATCCTAAAATGGGAACAAACAAATGAGGGCCAACTGCAGACTGCATTCCAAAGCATGAGATAAAGCTCAATTTTTTGTCTGATGACTATAAAAATGTTGGCCTAGGATTGTAAGAAATCCCTAAGGCCATGCATACAATCCATCATGGGGTACCTTCAGATCTAAAAGAGTGTGAGTATCCAAATAAGGGCCACACAAAGCATGGGGTTGAATTATGGGTTGTCCGAATGGATTCCAACACTCTAGAAATTTCAACATCGTGATGAAAGTACAATGGGTGATCATATCATTTCGTTTCAAAATCAGACCTATTTCTAGGAGGGACCTCTCTTGAGAGGACCCATGGTGTTCTATAGTTTTATGTTGTTTAAATGGGGATAATAAGAACACAGTTTTTTATAATGCGGTAAGGACGATTCACAAATATTTTTACATCATATGATCAGAGTGTTTCACATAGTTTTATTTCATATTACATTGACCCCACTAAATATTTTTATGTCATGTTACATGGACAAGGAACCCATATTTTAACATAACATATTTTGTAACATGATTAGGGGAAAATAACTAGGAATGTTTACGGTCCAAGGGATTGTCCCAAGGCGAAATGAATGGGCATCACTACGTATCCCATACAGATGAGATTCAATACACACATAGTTCTTGAAGGTGGAACGAATGGTGCCCAATACCAAAATGGTTTGATGTCCTCTTTTAAAGTGTATTGTAATAATTATTGTGTAGTTTAACATAGTGCAAACATGGATGGTAAAAAATTATAGTCTAATGTCAACGATCTTGTACCATAAGGTTCCCAATTTAATGTCATGTGTGTGGGACATGCCTGTGTAGTTTACTGTCATGCGATAAGGATAGAGAAATAGAGAACTCTTGAGAGAGGTGCATGGAATGGATACTACAAACACAAAATGAATGGGGACGTAAGCCCACACCACACCACAAACTTCAGGGGAAACTTCAACATAAATGGCACAAGAGCGTTCATGGTGATGTGTATGGACCAAAAATAAAAACTTGGTGTGTCTCTACGTACCCCATAATAATTTGAATCAATCCAAACATAGTTCATGAAACATACACGAAGTTTATCATCATGGGACAACGATATAAGGAATATTGGTTTATGGTCATAGATCTTAGACCATATAGTGGGACTTCCAAGAAAAAAATAAATAAAGTGATGCTATAAAGAAAAAAAGACATGAATGAGGAAAAAAAGTACTACACTAGATTAAAAATATCTAACAGAACACGCACAATTTTTAGAGTCATGATTATTGGACTTGGGTGTCTATTTTAAGACCTGAACTCTTAGTTTAATGTCATAGGGTTTAAACTTAAAGAAGTGTGGTTCTTCCAAGCTGGCACAAGCCATTCCCATATCCCTAATCCAATGTGATATATGCTCATCGTGGGAAACAAAGGTGGATATGATCTTTACAACTCATGGAATACTCAATAGGGGAAGATGATGTGGAATCGATGATGACCCTATGATAATTATTCATCCTCTTAATGTGCAGTGGTGCATGAGAGGATAACACTTAGGGTGTTGATATACATTTTGAAGATGATAGAATGTAATGGAATTTGAATTAAGAGACAAATATTTTGGGCATAATGGGGTGGAATAACGATGGCGGATAATTGTTGACCATGATTGAAACATAGAATCCATATCATGAGACCAAAAATGGGAACTAACATCTGAGGGTCGGCAACTGATTATATTTAAAACACATAATTTTTGTCATAATTCTACTGAAAATCCTCTAGGACATTGGCCCAATATGGTAGGAGTTCCATAATTCTAAGAATCTATAATGCCTAGGGGTCTATTCGAATGTAAAAGTTAATGGATTCCCACATGAATGGAGATAGAAAGCATGAAAACGGATTAAAGAATATCCATATTGAATCCAGCACTCTAGGTCATAAACACAGTGCATATGATCTCATTGGTGAAGAATAATGGAGGTAAATAAGTCCATCAAATAAAAGGGAAAATAGGTTGATGAACCATGGTATTTACCTGAAGAAGAATTGTCTGGACATTCCTATGTACCCCCAAAGGATGCGAGTCAATCCATATGTAATCCTGAAAATGCCATGCAGTTTAATGTCATGTCATAAGGATGGAAGGGGTAAAGGATTATTAAGACAAGAATGTGAATGTAATGGAAAAATAACCTGACATGAATGAGGACATAAGTCCACATACCACACCATTCACGATATAGGGAGAGAACCTAGACCAAGGGGATGGGATAAGGAATAGATGAACCTGAGGTTGGACCCAATGATGAAATGTCTAT
The DNA here is from genome assembly GCA_963277665.1 of Viscum album. Taxonomy (NCBI): domain Eukaryota; kingdom Viridiplantae; phylum Streptophyta; class Magnoliopsida; order Santalales; family Viscaceae; genus Viscum; species Viscum album. The sequence goes on along the minus strand of OY728148.1, from coordinate 291,277,646 downwards.
GCATTATTATGTTTCCAAAAAGTATGGGAATCAATCCATACATAGTTTATGTAAACAGCATGGTAAGATGCCAATTCTAGGGGAAATACAATCATTCAGGTTTGGCCCATGCAATAAAAGAAGTGGCATTTGATGGATTTTGTTTGTTCATTAGTGTGGGAGTGTTTTTTTGAAGAAACAAACCCCTGATGTGGAATCCGGGAATTGTTGTAAGAACCAATCCATATGAATCCCTTGAAAAATAACTTGGTGGATGACTGATGCCAAATATGGTGTATCCCCAAGTGAGAACACCACAATGTGGTGCTGTTTTGTAACATGCAGGTAGGGAGATAGTGTCACAGTTTAAGGTCATAAGATAAGACTAAACCACACACTATAACATCACACAGTTAAGACCCAATAGTTTAATGTCATGTGGGATGACTAAAAATATTAAAACAGCATTTGTTTTGGATGCATATGGAAGAATTTTGTTCAAAAGGGAAAGCACATGACATGATAAAAAATCCCATATTTGAATGAAGACAAAAATCCACACCACACCATGCACAATACTAGGGGGAAGATCATGAAAAGAGGTTCTAGAAAATATTTAAGGACATGGGGCTAGACCTGAAGATGAAATGTCCACAAATTCATACATATCCCATATTAATGGTAATAAATCCATACATAGTTCCGAAAATTCCCTGGCGTTAATGTCATGTGGTAAGAACAGAAGGAAAAGTGTGTGGAGATCTCTTGAGAGAGGTATGCAGAATGGTTATTGCAAGATCAACATTAATACGGACTAAAGCCCACACCACACCATATACTGCTGGGGGTAAATAGGTGAAGTCTCTAGAAGGAATAGAAGCTTCCCTAAAGCCAGGGCCAAAATCGAGGATGATGTGTCTGGGAATTCTTATGTATCCTATCAGGGTGGAAGAGACCCATTTGTAGTTATAGAAAAGTCATGAAATTTAACATCATGTGGTATGGAATGGTAGATAAGGGAATGTTCTGGAAGGACTGACACTTGATGTGGCCATTGTAAAACCAACTTGAATGGGCACTAATGATTTCCTCACCACATCATATGCAACCCTCGAAGAGGACCAATCCTGAGGGGTGAAGAGATTTGTTGGGATGGACCCACATATGAAATGTTTGGGCATTAATATGAATCCATAATGATGGGAATCAATCCAAATGTTGTTCTCGAAATTTTATTCAGTTTAAATACATGTTGTAAGGATGTGGAAAAGGAGGAGTGTCTTAAGGGTATGTGTGTGCGTGTGAAAACAATAGCTCGATGTGACTAGTGAAAAAGAGTCTATAACAGACCACACAATCCTAAGAGAGAACTTGAGACAAAAGGTTTAAAAGGTTGAGGGGCCTAGGGATGAACTCAAAAAAGAAATGTACAGGCATTCTTATGTATCCCATATGAATGGGAATCAAGAAAAACATAGTTCTGAAAATGTCATGAAGATTAAAATCGTGCGACAAGGGTGTGGAAGATCGTAGTTTTTGGAAATAGTGATCAGATCGTAGATACCCGGTTTAATTTCATGTGTGTGGGACAAAAGGGCATGAAATGATGAATGAACACTACTATATTTTGAGAGATCATGGAGACGATAATAATGATTGAGGAAAACTTATGGCCATGATCACAACATGGTATCTATATCATGTGACCTGGAATGGGAACAAATAATTGAGCATTGACCATTGAGCATATTCTCAACATGAAACATCTATAAACTTGTTGTTTGAGATCCTCCGAGAGGGTGGCCCCCAATAGTTTTTTATCCAAGATGGCATGTGACCTGCCCGCTAGGGGCCTTTTGGGTGTGAAAGATAATGATGACCCAAATGATGGGATGCGTGAAGCATGGTGGTTCCCCTTCAATTTAATATCTTGCTGTAAAGATGAGGTAGATAATATTTTAAGGTCATAGAGAATATACTAGGAGGTGTATTCACAATTCACAGTTTATCATCATGTAGGACAAAGGGGATCATTCTTTAGGGTCATAGATCTTGGAACATTTATAGTTTAACATCTTGCAGGATGAAGGTCATTAGTTTAACGTCTTCCAGGATGGGGATAGGTAGTTAAACATCTTTCAGGATGGATATTATCTTTTGTGAAGTAATGATGGAGGAATTTGGAAATTGTGGGAGGATTAATATGCTCACCATCCATAGTGACCGGAGAGCATGAACCATTGGGGTAAACCTTTTGAATGATATATGGTCCCTCCCATTTGGGATCTAGCTTCAGTGGTTTTGTACCAGGAATCATTGGTATTCTCAGGGCCAGTACCATGTATCCTTATAAGAATTAGGGGAGGAAAACATTCTGGTTGAAATTCCTCAATATCATGTTTTTATTCCTTTCCAGATTATGAAAGCCACAAAGCTTGTTCTTGTCAAGGACTTCCAGTTTAGCCAGATAGATTTCGGATAATTTTTATGGTTCGTATGGATCATAGATGGTCTTGATTAATGAGGGTAACTCAATATCCATTTGAAATACTTCTTATATTCTGTCTGCCAACAAATATAGAGTCACCTGTGTAGAATTATGAGTTGTCATTCGATAATACAAGAGAGTACTGGTGAGTTTTTTTGTCGAAGTCTTATTGTTTTGACCAAAAATATTCTACAAGATGTTAGAGAGGATTTTAATGAACACCTCTATATGCTTATTTACATGCGTATTATAAGAATATGTTTGATTAAAAAAGATATTTTACATCCTATATATTTTCTTAAGGTTGGATGATGGGATGTTGGTGACATTATTAGTGAGAATTGGGTGAGGGACTCCAAATCAGTGGCTGATATTGGTTCTCACAAAGTCAGTGATGGAATGGGCCTAAACTTCTATAAGTGGAATTGACTCTTCCCACATGGAAAATAAATTTGTAGTGGTTGGGATAAATCTGCATTGGTGACTTATTTCTAGTGGATACGGTCCCATGACATTGAGTCCACAGACTAAAAAGGGACATGAGTAGTTGGTAGTATGGAGAGGCTTTACTGGATGATGCAAAAAATTATAGTGGATGTGGCATGATTTCAATATTCTTGAAAAATTAATACGGTTACTGATAATGATGGGCCAAAAATATCCCAATATTCGGATCTGATGGTAGATTTTTATCCCTGCCTAATGGTCCCTACATGAACTATCAGGAACATCCAACAAAATGTGAGAAATTTATACTATATGAATGCAATGAAGTAAAATCCCATCAAACTCATGTCATTAGAGGATATCCTCAAGACTGGGACCACATTGGTGGATGAACTGCACTTCACATTGATAAACATACTCACGTTCAGCTCGATCTATTAGGAGATTAGTGTGCTAGAGATAATCAATAATGGGAGTTGTCCAATCAAGGTTTTCCTCTAATACCGTAGTAGTGGGACTTGGATGTCCCGAAGTGAAGGCATTGGATGTAATGTGGCTCACCTATGGTATATTATGATCCTCTATAGTGATGATAGAAATGAATATTTGATGCCCCACATGGATAATCAAATCATCCTATTCAGGCTCTGTACGAAATGTAGAAACGCTGGTTAGGGCATCAGCTCAACTGTTCTATAGTTGAGGGACTGGAGTAACTTCTGGCAGAGAAGGGAACTAGAACATTAGCTGGTGAGTAAAGTCTAACTAAGGTATGAACTCCAGCTTCCTGGTGATGTTGTCCTCGTTTATCTACATGATGACTAGTTTGGATTCCACATTAACATGAAGGTGGGGAACATAAATCCCAAGGGATAGTTTGAGACGAGTGATGAGAGCCTGATACTCTATCACATTGTTTTTATAGCCTTATGACTACAATAATTATTTAGGTAAGATAGATTGTGTAGGCATGATGAATACGATACTCAAAACAACTTTTTTTAGATTGGTATCATTGAGTCTCCAACCTGTAGGTCATCAGGAAGGGCCATCAAAGATCATTTTCCAACATGGAATGGATTGATCCACTGAGAGGATTTACACCTAAAGGAAATCAAGACTCTTCTATTTATTTTTCAAGGTATGGATGGGTAGTAACGAAGTTTGCCATTTTATGTCACTTGATAGCCTTCTAGGGGACAAACGTGATTCTGAAATGTTGGAGGATCACTTCCCACTAAGCTAGATGGCCTACCAACATAGGGTGGATTATAATATACATCAAAAGATCCACTCCCCATAGTAGATATGGTGCTCCAAGTAATGTATCAATATATTCAGTAAGAATACCAGTGTAAGGAAACTATTCTCGATAGATTAATATCTAGTCTCATCATCGAGGTGCATGTGGCTGAGATAGTATAAATTGTTCCTTTTTCACCCATTGTTCTTCTGGGTGGGAAGGGAACTAAGTGGTAATTCTAGATCAGTCACATAGAGGTCCAACAGCTTTCTGAAAACATGTGGCATAAGAACCAAAGGATGTTGCAGGTAATGCATGATTTTCCTCATAATTAGTTGGACACTCGTCATACCATTGATACTCAATGCCTTTCTTTATGATTTTTTAAAATTTATTACACATTCAATCTATATTTGTGTTGAATTGGTGTATGTAGGCTATGTGACCATGAATTCCTTGGTGCTCCCAAATTTTACTAGGTGAAGACATCTAATTGATATCCTTGACCATTTCTCGAACGATATCAATGCCTCTGTATCTAACAACGAATCTAAGAAACTTTACAGAGGTGACCCCAAAGGCACACCTCAAGGGGTACATCTTCAGAAGGTGGGAATGGAAAAATCTGAACACATTATCAAGATCCTTGATATGGTATTTAAACTGTTGTGTTTTAACCACTAGGTCTTCCATTTATAATTCCACCAATGTCTCGGGCATCATCTTGAATATGTTGGGCATTTAATTCTGATAGGTGGAACCAATATTATTTAGACCTAAAGGTATTAATTTTTGAGAGTGAGTACCTTGTGGTTCCCTAAAGGTAGTATAATCTTCATGCACAATAGAATTTATGATTTGATTATATCTAGGATACCCGTCCATGAAGTGGAGAGCCTAGAATCTTGTGGTAGTGTCAATCAATAGCTCTGTCACTGAAAGGGATAATCATCCATCGGGCAATGATGGTTGAGATCCAAGAATTTGATGTAGACTTCAATATGTTTTTTCTTCTTCTTGACGGGCACAATGTTAACTATCCATCTGGGGTATTTGACCTCTGTGAAGAATTTGTCATTGAATAGATTATCAACCTCCTCATCAACCTTGGAACCGTGATAAGGTTGCATCTTTCTAGGATGTTGTTGGAACCTGCGATGATTTTCTGTGAGACCAAGGTGGTGGATAGAGACCTAAGGATCAAGACTTGGAATCTCATCATAACTCTAGGAAAATACAGCATGATGATGCTTTTGGAAATCCACATATCATTGTTTATCTTCTACTAGCACAGTTGTTCTAATCAGGATGTGTTTTTTATCTATCTTAGAACCAAGGTTCAATTATACCAATTCATTGTCTATAGTGGATGCTACCTCATTTAATAGTGGGAGGGGTGTCTTCCAAATACTCTTCTTTAACCATAGTGGGATGACCATGGATAGTAGGGAACTCTTGTGAGTTGACTTATCATGGTACGTCACTAGTGCCAACCTAAGCATTAATGGAAACCATATCAGGGGACTCCTTCTCTTCTAAAAACATAGTGAAATGTTTTTTCAATATAATGTCATATATCCTTTAACCCAAGGGGAAAAATTTGATAATATTGAAGCAATATAGTCTCATCTTCTTGAGATGTTTTATCCCAGCCTAGAGAAACAAGCAACTATGACTTATCGTTGTTTCCTTGGGGCGGACATCCCGATACATTATATGAGTAGGGGGCATTGGGATTACTCGAGCCTGATTTGTATATGAATATGAGGTGATATCATGTTGTTACATATATTGGGAACATTCTTCCCCATTGTTCCATTGGCAACAAATCATTGCCCCAAATCTAGAGTTGTGGCCTTAAATCAGTGAATCGAGATAGTGTAGGCATCATCCAGGTATTTCTATTGGTCGGTCGCAACCGTATGTTCTAAACCTCATTATCATGAATCTACTAGTCCATTATCTTGTAGAATTTGACACCCATGTAGTGGGATTTAAAAGAGGAAAAGGTATATGCATCACCTAGGGTTACGCCTACTCGACCATTAAGGTATTATTTAAGGACTTAGTGATTTGAGGATGATATTTCCACATGTAGGTGAAGCCATGGTCTTCCCATCAACACATTGTAAGCGGTGTCTTGTAAGACCACCATGAACTTGGTGTTGGAAATAATACCACTGGACTGGGTATTCAAGAGAATCTTGTAAACATTTTTTTTCTCTGTCCTATCATAACCATGAGTAACTAGGTTAGAGGCACTCATTTATATTTTAGATATCCTCATATTGTGGAGTAATTGGGTTGGGATGAGGTTTATTCTAGAACATGTGTCAATAAGATTGTGGCGGACCTCCATAGTATTGAACTGGCCAGTGATTTACTGTGGGAAGATGATTCCCTATATAATATAAACTCTATATTTTCTAAAGAAATACATGAGGGCCTGAAATTCAACATGCTTGACTCTCTCATCATCGAAAGATATTTCAGCTGCTACTTCACTCTCAAACTATATAGGGATTCTTAATGCCTTCGTGGGGGCTTCACGCCTATTTTCTTATAAGTTGAGAGCATAGAGGATAGAGATCCTTGAAAGAATGTTGTAAAGTTGCTTTAACACATTATATTTCCATTCCATGTGTACAATTCAACTTAATGGAGGTCTATCTATGGAAGGAGGTGTGACAGATGCTACTGGTTGGACCGGAAGATTCAAGCTACTGGTAAGAATGTATCAATGCACACTAGTTGAAACATGTAGAGTGGCTACTGACTGATGTCTAAATGAATGTGGTCCATCCACAATGTTACGTAAATGATTATTTCATGTTCATGGTGGATCTTCCTGATTAATAAATACAAATGGACTTAGAGGCTAATCTTCTGAAATGAAATGAGACGATTTTGTGTGTTGAGATCTACGTTGGGCCTACATTATTGTTTTATTGGTGTGAATATGTTGGCCGGATGCACTGGAAAATTGATTTTTTAAATTCACGTAACCATGACTCCGTCGAAGTAGGTTTCATCTTGGGATGTTAGGAGGGTCTGTCTGGAACTCATGATCATCGGGAACCATGTAAGGGTTTACCAGCTCTATAGTATTAACCACAAAAAAACACTATTAATCACTTGATGAATACTCTATTGTTGTGAGGATTCTATGGGTAATATCCATCTCCGGGGACATTATGATTTTGATAGTACGAGACATACTTGGCAAAATTAGAGGGCTTTTTCATCCCTTGATTTGTCGGAGCTTGCTCCCCACGGAGGACAACAACTGAAATGTTGATGGAGAGGTAGTAGATGGAGGTAGAAAAGTGACTCAAAAAGTATTGGGATGAATAAAACGTTCAAGGATTATACCATGGGTCTGAGAAACTACCTTTACACCCCTACGGTCATATTATTTTTGATACCTATGTTTAGAAACCTTCTTCCATTCATTCGCACTGTCATTGTCCAACATTATAAACACACATTCCACCTATGTTGGGGAGGACCGAACCTAACTATGTTGTTATCTAACCAGTCTTGGATCGAGTCTTTAAATGCATAGAACCACTTAAGGTTGTATCCAAAGAACTGTTAATAGAGGCCGTCATTTGGGTGATCAATGATATCCAACTCTTTGGGCCACTAAAATTCTAGAAATCGCAGGATTCCCAGCTCCAAGGTGATTTTAAAAAAACTAAGAACAAAATACTAGAAATCGCAGGATTCCAAGGTCCAAGGTGATTTTTAAATAACTAAGAACCTGAGTGTCACTAAATGAGTAGGTCTGATTCCTCCGATCATAGAAAAAAGCTATGGTTGCTTGGCCCTAACGAGGGGAAACCAGATCTAGTCGAGGAGGTGGAACCTGATTATCTTCTCTAGGTGGTGGTGGTGAATTATGTGGGGGTGCCTACCAATTTTAAGGCAGGTGATACTGAGCTAGAGACTACACCTGGGGTGGTTGTCCTCATCAAGGCTATATAGGTGGCTCCAACAATAAAAACTATAGCTTTATAGGACCCTCTATTTCTACTAATGTGGTGGCATTGTCCTTAGTATCTCTTCTTGTGAGATCTATATGAAGAAATCGAGTTACCTACTTGGCTTTCTTCAAGGAATCTTCTAAATTTGGAGATTTTACAGAATAATTTCTGAACCCACCTAGGTAGTTATGAGTGATGAGATATGGGACCAGTTGGGCCTTCACATTACCCACACACATCATTAGTAGCTGCTCCTATGATAGGGGAATATCAAGGTAACATGTGAGGCCCTTCCACCTGGCGATAATGTCTGTGACATAGTCATCAGGCCTCTACATGCACTTATATTGGACTGCAATACTTGTCTTATTTGTCATGGAATTAAACTGGTAGAGAAAATGACTTCGAAGATCCTCCCAACCAGCTAAAGATCCAATGGGTAACTGACTGTACTACAAAAATGTGATCCCTTCTATTGTTTGTTAAAAACACTAGATCTTGGCGGACTCTTGTTGTGCTAGAGTTTCCATCATGGGTCCAAACCATGAAATAATGTGGTCTAGATGCTATAGAGGATCTACCTTCCCATTAAAGGAGGAGAAAGTAGGATTTCTGTAACTTGTGGTAGATGGAATATCATCCACCATTGATGAATACGACCTTGCATTATGTGACATTACCACCAGTTGAGTTTCTAGGGCCTCGAGGTAAGAAATCTGTGCTTCAATAAGATCAAATGGATGATGATTTTGATAATGATGAGGGTACCTAACCTCCAATGCGTTGGCTGCTTCATCAATGTAGTAAGTGTTAATAATGTCTCATGAGATGACTCACAAAATAACCCTAATATTTGGGTTAATGACCTGATGAGAAGCTGGGGGGGACCTGTGGAGCGGCCTGCAGAACAAGAGCTGCATCCTAATGGAGGTTGTCATGAAATTCATAAGGATTTGGTGATGTATATCACCCCCTATTCCCATAAATACAAGACTATACCATGTTCATATGGGTACTGTTGTTGGGATCACCCAAAGGAAACTCATTGAGAGGAGGTTGTACCATACCCTTCCAATGTTTCCCTAGTTGAATATTACCGTAATCCATCCACCATTCTGATGTGTGCATAGTGAGGGGATCATCAAACAACATTTTCTATTTAGAAAGTTCTTGATGCCACACTGACTTTTTAGGATCACCTTCTAACATTTTCACATATTCAAAAGGGTTGAATGGTTTGAATGCCCCAACATTTTCATTTTCTTTTTTTGGGTCTTAACCATGAGGTAATAATTCATAAGGAGAAAAAAGGTGAATCAAAGGACTTTGTTGGAGAGTATGGACACCTGCAAGATATTCCATGTGTTTTACTATCCTAGAGGATAGTTTCTATTATCGGGGACTTGTGCCAGTTCCCCCTTATGGGAATATATAAGGAAAAACCATGTTCACTACAATGATGCTTGGGGGAATATATATAGCAAACCAAGCCTTTTTCATAGGTCATTACATGATTTTAAGCATAATTATACATCAGAGTACAAGCCAAGGATCGTTTGGTCCAGTGTCTTGGAAGAATAGATACATTAAACGTAAAACATGGGAATAAAAAACATATCTTTATTTAATCACCATAATAATCTCCTAACTTCCTTTAAGCCCTTACATCTGCATAGGGTACCATAGGGAACACATGAACAAATAGATGAGAAGAAAATCCCAGTAAGGGAAAGAGCATAAGGATATGTCTTAAGCACATGAGTTAGGAGGAACGACATAATGATATAAAAAAATGGAACATATAAAATCATATCAATTAATAATTTTATCATATAAACATGGAATCATATAAATGTGTAAGAATAAAAAAACACTTCTTTAGTACGGGTCAAGGCTAACTACCAATCCTCTTTCACATCGCATCTCTTAAGACTTAACATTACCCAGTGCATTTGGGTGCTATCTGGGAACACCCATCTCAGCACGTTCATGAATATTCATTCCACATAAATATTCATACTATATAAATATTATTTCCACAAAATTAATCATAAATAATCAACCATACAAAAACATAAGTGTTCCCATGGAGAGAATTGGGTACCCCAATCATGACATGGAGCATGACCAATGAGCGTATCATCAAAGTTTCCATGAAAGAAAAGGATTAGAACATAAATGGACGTTCATACGGTAAAATAGGCCTATAAAATTCTAGGTGGCATCAAATATAAGTGACAACATATAAGAAATGTATTCGAGAAAAATTTTCATGAAAACATTTTTGTGCGGTTTTGAGGAAAATGCTACAGAGATTTTAAAATATAATAGAGGAAACTCTTTTATAAAAACACAGAATTGAACAAAAATTGTTTCCATAATACAAATATTGATTTTATTAATATAATGGTTTCTTAAAATTGAGGATATTGTGCACTTGATATTGGGTAAAAATTTGGGAAGTTCCCTTAAAAGAGGTTTTCTTATCGGAAATTTCAAAGGGGGGAATCATTTAAATACATGTATAGCCCCAAAATAAAGTGATGAAAGGGTATTAATAAATGATTTTATTACAACTAAACATAATTTATAATATGAACAAAAATAGATAAGATAACTCCATTTTTATCTAATTAAAAATAACACAACCTGAATGAACAAAGGAGGTTCCGGTAGATTTTGTTACACATTATTGGCCTCGTGTTTGGTGCACATAAGAGGGATTTATGAGAGAGATAAGGGGTTTATAATCACTTATATAACATGATATAATTATGGGGTAGTTTAAAAAATAATACCCCATCATTTGGGATTACACATAACAAGGCATATCATAGAGGACAATCTTGATTAAGAGTAAAATGGAGTCGATCCCTTACCTTAAATTTGTTGGTGTTCTCCATTTGTTATTAAAGACCTCAATATAAAATGTTGGTTTATTAATTAATAAATAAATAACCTATTCTATATGTAATTAAAATAGTATAATCATTTTATGTTCATTTATAACCATTTTGATGGGTTATGAGGTGCAATTTCATTGTTCTGGCTCGTTTGTTGACTTGAATTTAATGTCTGTTTTTCTTATATTCATGTTTGGATAAAAATAAAAGATGAAATTGGTTTTCTAGAATTTAATTTATATGATATTAGTTAACATACATTAGAATAAATTGTTTTAATTTAAATTTTTTACTTTGAGTGAAGTTAAATTATAATATAAAACCATAATGAAAACTGTTATTGTTAATTAGTGGGTTTGATTACAAATATCATGTTTTTTATTTTTAAATTAATTCCATTTTTACAAAATGATTACAGAACCAAAATAGGATATATTACCAATATAATAATCTGGTTCAACAGTAATATAAATGGTTTCATTACCATAATTGAAGATAATTATTGAAATTGATAAATAGTTGTCCTTGAATGTGCTAAATTAGCGCATCTCAAACTATGATTTGATTTCGTTCAAATAAAATTCAGGGAAAGGAGAAAAGATAATAAAATATCCCACTAGAATGAAAAAATTCCATTACATGTATGTTATATGATTTATCATACTATTTGTGTGAATGGAGTTGAGGAAGGAAACAAAAAGAAAAGAACTTAAAAGAAATGAAGGAATTGGAAAGAGGAATTTACCTCTAGAGACTTCCTCCTTTTAAAACCTATTAAGGGGATAGATTTTGGTATTTTAAAGATTGTAGAAGCTTTTAGGAGTGGGGGAGGATCTTCGGGAGGGATTTGGGCCGAATATTTTCCAGGAAAAGGGTATAGAGGAGTGAAGAGAAGTGGGAGTGAGAAGGGGTTTTATAGTGGAGGAGGGGGGTTCATAATTTTGTAATCATTAGTTATTATTTCATAAAAAGACAAGGAATAGTCCTTATTACATGACCAAGAATAGTAATAAATGCATGTGAATTCAAATAAATTTGTATTACATCATAATATCATCACCAATGACTCAAAAAATCTTTTATTTAGCTTTTATCATAAATTATCACATTTTACTATTCATAAAAAATTCAAGTATTTAAGGAAAATCCAAAAAATTCAACCTAACCATTTTTTGACGTGTAGAATCAATAAATTAATTCCATTTTCAACAATAATTTTATACATATTATTATTTTAATATTTAATTAAAATCATAATTTATTTTCCAAAACTAGTTTTATAATATTCATTTACTTATTCTAGAATATAGGTATATCATTATTTCAACATGAATATTATTTTCATACTATCATAAGTAAGGTTACAATTCATTTGGGTATATCATTATTCATAAGGCAGTGTTATTATTCATAAGGATAGTTTACTATTCACTAAAAATTTTGTTTTTCTTATCCTACTCCAAATAACATACTGATTGCAACCCTGTATGACAGATTTTCAAAATTTCAAACACAAAAGTGAAAAACATATGTTTAAAGGACCCTTATCATTTATTAGTTCATTATTTTTTTCTTAAGGTGATTTTATGACATATTTATGATATGGTAATTTCTATTGAAAAACATTGTTTCATTATATTCTTCTCCACTTGAAAATTTTCCCTCAAAATTTTGTTTTACATTCAATGCCAAAAATATGTGGGGGTATTTTTACTTCATTTCTTCCTCCAGTTCCCATGTTTCCTCGTTATACTTATGGTTTCTCTAGTGTACCTTGACTAGTTGAGTAGTCTTTCTACGTAGAACTTTGTCTCTTTGATCCATGATCTTTATTGGTTGCTCCCCATAGGAAAGATCATCCTCCAACTATAACACCTTTGGAGAGAGTACATGTGAAGGCTATGTTATGTACATCCTTAAGAGATATATATGAAAGTCATCATTTACATTCATCATGGTAGTTGTAAGTGCTAGTCGAAAGGCCATAGCTCCGACTTGATCAAGGATCTTGAATGGGCCGATGTACATGGGACTTAACTTTCCTTTCATTCCAAACCTCTGGACCTTCTCCCAGAGAGATATGCATAGAAATATGTTGTCTCCAACATTGAACTCAAGGACTCATCAACGATTATCTACATAACTCTTTGGTCGACATTGGGATGAATTGATATTTTTTTGAATGGTTTTCACCTTCTCTACCATTTCTTCTACCATTTCTGGTCCTAGCAGCTTATGCTCTCCTACTTCATCACAATACACCAATGTTCTGCACCTTTTCCCATAAATGGTTTCATATGGTTCCATTCAGATGTTCAAGTGGAAACTATTGTTGTAGGAGAATTTAAATAGTGTAATATGTTTTTCACATCCTCCTTTGAATTCCATATAACACACACATAACATGTCATCCAGTGTCAGAATAGTTTTCTCAGATTGGCAATTAGTTTGAGGAAGATTGGATGTACAGAAGTTTAGTTCAGTTCTTAGAGCATGTTGGAAACTTATCCAGAACATTGAGGCAAACATAGGATCATGGTCTGATACAATATATAGTGGTACTCTATTCAGCCTTACCACTTGTTTAATGTAAATCCACACATGTTGATCCAATGATAAGTCCTCTCGAACCAAGATAAAGTGAGTCGTCTTGGAAGACAATCCACAACGACCCATATAGCATTGTTTCCTCTGCATGTCCTTAGAAGTCCAGTGACAAAGTCAATGGTAATGTTCTACCACTTCCACGATGGTATGGGTAGTGGTTACATCATTCCCATAGACATTTTCCTTTTATCCTTCTCTTACTGACATACCAGGAACTTTGATGTACATTCAGTAATCTCCTTTTTCATATTGTCCCACCAAATGTTTTCTCAATGATCTCAATACATCATTGTGCTTTCTGGGTGGATAGAGAAGGTCGAGCTATGTTCATCATTCAATAACTCCTTCTTTATCTCTAGATCAGTTATTACACATAATAATTTCCCAAACCATACAACACCTTCCGCATCAATTATGAAATCAGAGGATTTCCGATTTCTAATAGCTTCCACTGTTTTCTAAATTTCCACACCTTTTCTTTGAGAATCATTTATTTTATCTAAGGGTGATATTTCTGAAATCATTTCCAAAATTATTGATGATGTTCCTCCCGTAATTATTTCAATCTCCATCCTTTTCAAATCTATGAAGATCTGATCCTTCTCAATTCTCATCATTGATAAAGATGCTGGATCCTTCCTTCCTAGAGCATCTACCACCTTGTTTTCCTTACGATGATGTAAGTGGATTGAGAAGTCGTAATCCTTGATGATCTCTATCCATCTTTGTTGGTTCATATTAGTCTCTTTATGTGTGAATATATTTTTGAGATTCTTGTGGTCATTATATATCTCACACTTCTCCTCAAATAGATAATGCCTCCAAATTTTCAACGTAAAGACCACTACCGCCAACTCGAGATCTTGAATGGGATAGTTTTTCTCAAGGATTTTCAGCATTCAAGAGTAATATGTTGTCACTTTATCATTGTGCATGAAAATAGCCTAAAAAATTTTTTAATCATCACTATACACCACAAAGGGTTCTCCACATATAGGTATTGTGAGTGCTAGTGTAGTGATAAGCCTCTTGTTTAACTATTTGAAACAGTCAACACATTCCAGTGTCTAGAAAAACATTACTCTCTTCTTGTCATCTTGGTCATTGTGTTTTAAAATCATGATATGTTCATCACAAATCTCTGATAATACCTAGCTAGAGCCAAAAATATATGGATCACCATTATAAATGTTTTCCTGGGCCACTCTTTAATTTCCTTCCTCAGGGAAGGTTCCACAAATATCCATTTGTTGGTGACAACATGCCCCATGAATGATACTTCCTCCATCTCGACCTCAAATTTACTATACTTTTCATACAACTTCTCCCTTCTTAATGTCTTTATAATAGTATTCAAATGCTTCTCATATTCCTCCTTGCTCTTAGAGTATATCAGAATATCATCAATAAATACTACCACAAAATTTTCTAGGTAATCACTAAAAACTATATTAATTAAATCACTAAATATTTTTGAATAATTATTGAGTCTAAAGGGAATCTTTAAGAACTCGTACTGTCCATACCTCATTAAAAAGGCAGTATTGGGAACAACTTCCACCCTCACCATTAAATGGTGATATCCCGACCAAAGGTCCAACTTAGAAAATTAACTTGGCCCATGAAGCTGATCGAACTATTCAACTTTCCATGGAAGGTAATACTTTTTCATTATTGTGATTTTATTGATCTCACAGTAATCAATGCAGAGGCGCATTGATCCAACATTCTTCTTAATGGAGAAGACTGGCGCACCCCATAATGAAGAACTCGAGTATATAAAACCCTTCTTCATATTATTTTGTAAATGATTCTTTAGTTCTTCCATCTCTATGGTGGACATTCTGTAATGTGTCATTGAGATAGGAAAAGATCCATGGATATGTTCAATTGAGAACTCAACCTCTCGGTTAGGAGGAATACTAGGAAACACATCAAGGAGTACATCAGTGTAATCCCTCACAATGGGCATGTATTCAAGCATTATTTTCTCCTTTGTCTCAATAATTTGAGCAAGATATGCTTGAAAATAAAGCAGCAATATCCACACATGAGGCAAAAATACTAATGGAGATTCATCGTCCACCTGACACTTGTATAGAATTGGAGGATGCTTTGGGATGTATAGAGTGATCTCCCTTTCCCGACAGTTTCTATTGGGTTTTTATAAAGATAGCCAATCCATGCCCAAGATAGCGTTGATCTCCACTAATTGAAGTATGAAGATATTTTTTGGGAGTTTTAGTCCACATACGATAATTGGGGAAGAGTTATAAAACACGGATGCAATTATTTCCCCATTCTATGTTTTCACAGATAACTTTTCCTCCAAATTTTGAGGTGGTGTTTAAATAGTTGCACTAAACTTGAAAGATATGAATGAATTCATAAAACCAGAATCAAATAGTACATTCACTATTCATGAATGAATAACTAGCGTGCCTATAACCAAATCATGGTTCGGCTCCACCTCAGCAGCAGTGATAGCATAAGTCATTCCTTTTCCATGGAGACATATGTGGATTTCCTCCGATAACCCTTTGCTTAGGGAAATTTTTTGCATATTTCCCTTGACCTTTGTATTTGTAACACTACATTATAGGTTGAGTGTTGACTTGAACCTTCATTTATTCTTATGCATTGGTGGGATTCATCATATCCCTACGAAAGTTCTTGGCCAGATGACCAAACATTCTTCATTTGAAGTAATTCTTGGTTCCCTTCATACAGTTACCAGGATTCGTCTTCCCATAACATTTACAATTTGAAAAGTCAGGCTTCTTTCCATTATAGGATTTTTTTGATGAACCACCCATGTTATTCTCCATTTTTGGATTCTTTTAATTTGTACTAGGAGACTACTAAGAGTCTCCAATATCTATTTCAACCTTGAGGGCACAATAGACAATCCCTCATAACTCTCAAAGTCTCAAATTTCCAATGCTTTTGGAATAATCGGATTTAGTCTGCTAATGAAGAAATGCACCATTAATTCAGTGTTCATGACAAAGAAAAATTCTTAACTTCCAGGCCTTGAAAGTTTTATCCATATGCCTCAAAGGACTCATCTTCCTTCTTCATGAGTCTGAGGAACTCTCTTTTCGTATTTAGATGGAGGGTTAGAGGAAAATATTTGTTAAAAAACATCCTCTTGAATTCCCCTCAATACATGGAATTGATTTCCTCTTAGGGCATTGTATTCATGGATTAGTGTTCACCACTAATCAGATTCCCCATCAAAATTAAAGACCTCCATTACAACCTTCTCTTCTACCGCGCACTGGAGGATAGAGAATATCTTTTCAATGGAGTTAATCCATTGTTTCGTGATGAGGGTTTCAGAAGATCCACTTAACATGGGATGAATTTATTTCATGAAGGATTCTATAGAAACATTCTCTTTCCTTGGAGAATGAGGGAATTCAGCATGGTTCAAGTTATTATTCTAAATTCAATCCAGTTGAGCAAGTACTACCATGAAGTTTTGAGCACTCTCTCCCGTATTATTAGGAATATAATTAGGGATATATTCATATTTCCTATCACATTGGTTGATGGAATGTGTTCTTCTATTTCCGACCATTAAATAATAAAAATAAGATATAATTATAGGTGTTGGATACGTAGCTATTGAGCATAAAAATTGAAACACTGAACATAAAATGATAAACGTATAAAGAAGAAGTATATCCAAACTTTTGATTCCTCATGTTTAAATATATGTTATCCTTGATCTATTTCATAACATATATTCTTATGGGGTATTTTAATTATTTTTCCCTTAATAATGGTTTGTTCCATGCTAATGAATCTACCAAAGTATATCCTCTGGGAGTGTCATAACCAAGAGTGCAGAAAGAACCGTTTTTGTGTACCGGGATACCTTAGGTCAAGCCTGAAACACCTTGTTGGAGTATTCACTCCAAGGTACATCATTCCTAGAGCCGCATATACCTACTCTTATCCAGACATGGATGTATTTTCTTGGTAACCCACTTACTCAATACTCAACAAAATATTGGAATGTTTTCTTATACTTATTCTCATCCTTAAGGTTCTCACTAAGATACTCTATTCCTAATATCCAAAATAACTAGACCATCCTCTGATACCAAATCAAGTGGCCCAATCCTTTTACATATATCATTACATGATTTTATGAATAATTATACATTATAGTAAAATCCAAGGATCATTATGCCTAGTGTCTTGGTTAACTATGTACATAAAACCTAAAACATGGGGCTAAAAAAACACATCTTTATTTAATCACCCTAATGAGATCCTAGAAACTTTTGATTCCATATATCTTCATAGGGTATCCTGGGGAACACATGAACAATGGGATGAGCTGAAAATCCCAGTATGGAAAAGAACATTAGGATACGTCTTAAGCACATGAGTTAGGAGGCTGGACATAATGATATCCAAAGCAAGGAACATATAAAATCATATCATATAAGCATGTGATCATATAAACATGAAATCATATAAATGTAGAAGAATCATAATACATTACATTACTATGGGTTAAGGCTAACTTCTAATCCCATTTCACATCGCATCTCATGAGACTTATCTTTACCCAATGCATTGGAGTGATATCTTGGTGCACCCATCTCAACATTTTCATGAATATTCTTGCACATAAAAATTATTACAACATAAATATTATTTATACATAAATAATCATACATGATCAACCATACATAAACATAAAGTTACCCATGGAAATAATTGGGTACCACAATCAAGACATAGAGCATGACCAATGAGGGTTTCAAGATATTGTCCATGAAAGAAATGGATTAGAACATACATGGATGTTGATACAGAAAAATAGGCATATAAAATTGTAGGTGGTGTAAAACATAAGTGAAAATATATAATAAATTTATTTGTGAAACATTAGAATTTAATCATTTTTGTGTTGTTTTAAAGAAAATGCTATAGAGCTTTTAAAATAGAATAGAAGAAAATATTTTTTATGAAAGCAGAATTGAACCAAGAAAGTTTCCACAATAAAAATACTGGTTTTAAAGAGATAAATTTGTCTTTAAATAAGGGATAGAGTGCAATTTATATTGGGTAAAAAATTTGGAATTTCTCTTAAAAGAGGTGTGGTTATCAAAAAGTTCTAGGGAGGGAATCTTTTAAAAACATGTATGTCCTCGAAAGATAGTGATGAAAGGGTCTTCATAAAAAAATTTGTACAACTAAAAATAATTTCTAATATGCATAAAAACATGTAAGATAACTCCCTTTTGATAAAAATAAAAATAACACAACCCGAACGAACAAATAAAGTTCGGGTATATTTTGTTACGGATTATCAGTATAGTGTCGGGTGCACATAAGAGGGATTGATGAGAGAAATAAGGTGTTTCTCAAAACTTATAATACATGAGGGAAGAATGGGGGAGGTTCTAAATAGTACACCATCATTTGGGATTACACATAAAAAGGAATTTCATAGAGGACTATCTTGATTAAGAGTGAAATAGAAAGGATCCCTTACCTTAAATCCGTTGTTGTTCTCCAATTGTTACTAAATACATGAATAAAAAATAGGTTTATTAATTAATTATTATATATTCTATTATATAATTAATTGGTTTATAATAATCCATTTATGTTCATTTATAATAGTTTTGATTGGTTATGAGTTTAAATTTCATAATTCGAGCCTGTTTGTTTCCTTGGTTTTATTGAATGGTTCGCTTATATTTATGTTTCGATAAACATGTAAGATGAAATTATTTGTCTATAATTGAATTTATATGCTATTATTTAACATCCAAGGGATTAAATGGTTTTAAATTTAATTTATTTACTTAGAGTGAATTTATATTTTTATATAAAACCATAGTGAAAAACTTTTTTGTTAATCAGTGGGTTTGATTATAAAGAACACGTTATTGATTTTTAAATTAATAACATTTTTTAAAAAGTATTACATAACCAGAATAGGATATATTACCTATATAATAATCTGGTTAAACCATAACAAAAATGGTTTCACGACCATAATTAATGATCATAATAGAAATTGATAAACTGTTGTCCCTGATGTGCTAAATTAGAAAATCTCAAACGGTTTTTTTATTTCCTTCAAATAAAATGTGGGGAAAAAGATCAGATAGTAAAATATCCCATTAGCATGAAAATATTCCAGTACATGTATGTTACTAGATTTATCATACCATTTTTGTGAATGGAGGTGAGGAAAGAAACAAATAGAAAAGAACAAAAAAGAAATGAAGGAATTGGAAAGAGGAATTTGACTCTTGAGACTTACTCCTTTTAGAACCTCTTAAAGGTAGTGGCTTTGGTATTTTGAAAGAGATAGGAGAATTTGGACATGGGATAAGATCTTGGGGAAATAGTAGGGAAGAATATTTTCAAGTCACAAGGCCTGAGAGGAGTGAAGAGAAGTAGGAGTGAGAGGGGGGTTTATAGGGGAGGAGAGGGGGGTTCATAATTTTTTAATCATTAATTTAATATTTCTTCAAAATACAAGGAATAGTAACTATTAAATGTCCAAGAACTGTAATAAATGAATTTTTATTTGAAAAAATTGGTCTTACATCAGCATAAAATCATCAATGACTCAATAAATCCATTATTTAGCACTTATTATAAATTATCACATTTTACGATTCATCAAAAACTCAAGCATTTTAGAAAAATACAAACACTTCACCCTAACCATTTTTCAACATTTAGAAACTAAAAATGAAGTCCAATTTTCAAAAATAAATTTCTAAATATGATTATTTTATTTTTTAATTAGATTCATAATTTATTAACAAAAACTAGTTTTAAAACATTCATTTACTTATTCTAGAGTACATGTATATCGTACATTCAACTTGAATATTATTTTCATACTATCATAGGTAAGGTTACTATTCACTAGTTTGTATGACTATTAATAAGGGTATGTTACTCTTTAAAAGTGTAGTTTACTATTCACCAAAAATTATGTTTTTCTTATCGCACTCCAAATAACTTACTGATTGCAATCGTGTATGTCATATTTTCAAAATTCCAAACAGATAACTGACAAATTTATGTTTAAAAGTCACTTATAATGTATTAGTTCATTATGTTTTGTTTTCATGTGATTTTATGACATATTTATAAGAAGAGAAATTCCATTGAAAAACATTGGGTTATTACAATATCATCGATATCACTAGGTGAATCGGGCTAGTGTAGGATAAGGGTGAAATGTTGGGCAGCATACATCCCCTAGCCATGGATCTGGAAATACAGAGAAATCTCCTTGAAAACATTTACGATAATATTGAAGTGATGTATGCATTTTCGCTAAAGGGTCCACTGATAACAAAGCGATGTAGGGTTCTGAGCAACAGGAGGTGCGGCCAACTCAACCAAGAGGCATCGTTGGCCAATGTTACCGTAGTGTTCCCTACTCATGGGGTATGAAAACCACTGAAAATGAAGATGTAAATATGTCATTCCTAAGCTCTAGAAGATTCACATAACCTCATCCTAGGTAAGGAAGTCTGTAATGTTGAGGAGTGTGGCTGTAAATTTCCAAAAACAAACTGTGGGAACTAGTCCACTCTGGGAATGTACCACAAACTTCTCAACAAAGACTTGGGATTCGGCCCTTGATTTCCCCACTCATAACTATAGGTGGTTTTGGGACCAGTAACAGCACTAATGTGGACTATTGTGATGGTAGACTGGCCGGTGGAGAGTACAGTGCACAAACTGGATAGTTTCTGCATCTTGTTTTGTATTCCAAAGAATGTGTTGATTACACCACCACATACATATAAGATAGAATAATGACCACTACATCCAAAACATGGTCTTTTGTCATTGGGGATGGGTCCCTCAACTTATCATCCCGTATTTCTCCCCAAAAAAGCTCTATGTAACCTCTTGATGGGGTAGATAATGATCCAGTTAACGATAAGGGGAATTTCCTGTCCAATTATTGGAATGGGAACAAATATTCCCCCTCATATATTTATTGTTTAACGGATTCATATATTTGGTGTACCTAAAATTCTAGAAGGATTGGGTTGAAATGCATTGTTTCTACAACATCTCATTCCATAGAGGATCAGGGTGAATGTTCCATCATTGAATCAAATTCCAATTGAGAATCTAAAAAGTGGATGGGTTTGATAGCATTTTGAGGATTCTCAAAATTCATTCATTGGTGGTGATGATCCTCACATCTAATTCAATATGGTTTATAAAGGAAGAGTAGAATTTTAACATGGGGAGTACCTCCACTTGGGTGAGCGCTGGAACAGAGAGGACCTCTTCTTGGAAAACCCACAGTGTGAGGAGAACCTGGGAAGATTCCAAATGAAACATGGGGAGGACCTCCGTGATTGGGGTTGATATATTGGGGAGGGCCTCCATTATATATGTAAAGTGCATGGTTTGGGCCTTTTTGGTGGTTTTTCATAGTTTGGGTATGACCTATGCATCGACCATCTATTGTACCTATGGTACGAGGAGAGCCTTTGTTCTGACCCTTCTAGAGATATGAATGACCTTAATGATGACTGTCAATGAATCAAGGTGGTCCTCCCCTGATATCAGGGAGAACATGGGGGGACCCGGATGCTAGTAGGCAACAGGGTGAGGAGGATCATCATATTGATAACCTGGTAGGCCATGTAAATTTTCATACCTAGGACCAGGAGAATGAGGAGGACCTATGTGCTGAGTGTCAAGGAAGTAGGGAGGGCCTCCACTGGATTTGAAGATAGTGGTATGGGGAGAACCTCTATGCTTGATGTGGGAATAGGTAAGACCTCCACTCAGTCTGATTATGGTATGGGGAGGACATCTTTACAAAACATCATCATCGTAGATCGACCAGCAACGACTAGCGCTTAAACCTGTTACTAGGGAAATCATCTCAACCTTATTTTCATGTAGCGGGTGAATCAATCTAGACTAGGAAAGGAAGCATCCCTACTATGTGTAAGGGAAGTTCCCCTACTCTCACATAAAAATAAGGGAACAATAGTACACTCTTGTCTTGGATTAGGCCATAGGAGTCACAAAATATGATGTCCCTAGAGGGAGTCGTCCTAAAATTTCACCAGACATTAGCTTCGGGACAGCTGAACTACGGTTGGCTATTGTGGGGGTGGAAAATGTTCCCCTCAGTCTATGGGACTAGATGATAATTCTGATTGGGATTGGTTGTATCTCTCCTTTCTATCTCCCTGGATGAATCCCCAGACAAGCAGACATGGACATCCATTACTTCATCCGCATAAGGGAGGGAATCATATGAGTTCTCCAAGGATAGGCTCCCACTGTTGAAGGTTATAGTGGGGTGATGTGGGTCCCTACGTGACCCTTGAGGGTGGAAGCATTGATTGGGTATAAAATCCTCTATGTCTTGATGGGCCATGTCCATTGTTGGGATAACCCCCTCCTTCTCATATTAATGCACAAGAGAATTTATCACCCAACTTTGAAAAAATTAACAGGTTGAGATGAAGCATGAGTGCCCAATAGCTGCAATCATGGATGTTTCCATAGAAGAGATATATTTTTGCGAGACTTCACTGTTGGATTTTCACCTGCCCCTGCACCTGCATGTGGGAGGTGATCGGTTCCATATAGCTATATTTTGGCTCCTGCAATGCCAGAAAATTCAACCATCAATACAGATCATAAGTAAGAAATGCGTAGTGCCCTAGTGTTATTCAGTCTTCTATGGATGGATATAAATATCCACACTTATAGCATCGCATAATAAAATTCCCAAAGATTAATTTCCAAGAACATTGTTGAGTTTCACACCAGACCCACTATTTGCTTGGTGGGACATGGCGTCAGATTTCTGGATTTGCGTATATGCTTATCTACTGATGCCTAAAATTATATAAATCTTTATATTAGTGAGAATAAATCCACAACAAGTTCACCATTTATATTTCTGATACTTTTTCTATGGTCCACATCTGTATGTGAGGACGCACTAGATATTGCCACACATTCCTGATTTCCGAAGGTGGGAAGCATTCATCATTTATTCAGAGATGTTTGGTCGTAGAACAAAACTTGATAATGGGATGTTGGTTCTTCCTTACATTGATTCCCATTTTTAACTCATCTCCTAGTCTGGGTCTTTTTTAGAGATTAAGATGTTGTTCTTGAAACACTTCGTACTGCCATATCTTTGTAGATGCAAGTTAATTATGCTACTTCTATTAGAACATTCTATGGGGTCCAGTTAGGGAAGTAACCTCCAGATTCGAGAGTAGTTACATTGGGCATCTCTATTGTTCTTGTGCACTATAACATGGGTACATCTTTATTTCTTCCCCAAATCACCTGGCTTCTGGAGGGTGCAGAATCCCAAGGCATCCCATGTCGAGTGCGGGGAATTGTTTTCTATAGGCATGTATATAAGGTTATCCTTATCATCCCATGTTTAACATGGGGTATTCCACAAATTTAATGTATATAATAGATGGATCATACTGATTAGAACACTTATGGGAGTATATCGGATGGGTACATCCTTAAGAGGGAGAACATGGGAGGTTTACAAGAAGGGTTGATCAAGACACCCAATGAGAATAGATCCATGGATGATTGGGTCCTGAAAAGGGGGACACTAAGAATTACCATTGGCTAGGATTTAACCTCATAGAGGCCTCTTATATACACTGTATATAATATAGGGATAAAAACCGTCATAGTTCTTGAGTGTGAATTATGAGATTCGTGGGTACATAATATAAAAAACCCCAAAAGTATGATAGGACATACACGTGACTAGCGGCCCACATTAAGAGGGACACTCATGGATAGATGGATATAGATATTTTGGGGCTTACTCATGGTTAGTTTCCTAAAGAAATATCCTGATCCTTATAAAATGTGGCGGACCAGGAAAAAAATAGGGATGGGTGAAGGACAGTTGAATGAAGGGGATGGGAGGAATGAGATGGAACAGACATGAGGAGAACAATGATGTTCTTCATGATCCTCATGGAGGCTTTTTACATATCCCCATGGTAAGTAATAATAATCCACATATTTCGGTGGGGTGATGAGTCACCTAAGGAGGTGGCCTGTGAGAATGGACAGGTTGAGAAGACCTGAAGGAAGCAGAAACTCCAGGTTGGGGATTGACCTTACTAAAACACAAATGATCAAGGGAGAGACCATGATGGGACTTTACTGATGATCCTAAACCATAAAAAGGATTCATACATACTTTTCTAAAAAGTGGAAAAGATAAATGCCCATGTAGTTTTGATGTAGAGTCGTGTATTTAGGTTGTACACCATAGAGAACAATAAAAAGACAAGTTGGGACTTATTTGTGATTAGTGTCCCATCGCAAGTGGGACACTCTTGGTTGGATGAGTATGGAATGAGTGCGGGGATTACACATGTTTAGATTCCTATAAACTAGTGTTGACACCACTAATGGGAGGAACAATTAAGTGGGTCCCAAAAAAGGGGACGCAAAAGTTTACCAATTTCTGTAGTTGATCCTCATGAAGTATTTCTACACACCTTTTCTAAGAGACAAATATCAAAACCCATGTAGTTAAAATGCATAAAGTTTTACATCATGCGGGACAGAAGGTAGCATACAGTTTAACTCCCTGCAAGATGAGGGTGCACCAACATCAAGTGGTCAGGACAGATGGGTGATGGTTTTGAACCTTAGGGAGGCTTCCTACATGCCTTTCCTAGAAAAGGAAAAGATCATAGTCTGCACAGTTCGGCTGAGAGTGGCTTGGTATTTACACATTAAGGTGGCCCGAAAAGAATGTATTGTCTGATGCTTACTCTAATGCCACATGATTTGTGCTCAGTGTGAGGAACAAGAGGAAACAATGACCTAACAATTGCATCATGAATGGTGCATATGTGAGGGATGGATCTGAGAATATGCATGGTTAGCAACCCAAAGAGGATATAGGGGCTTACCCCAATGGAGAATCTTGAGTAGGGGTCTTGATGTATGATGAGGATATGGACACCATACTCGAAACACCATGACAATTTTGGTTGAGGATTATGAAAGGATTTCCCAAGGTGTGCATGGAGACAAGGCTCCGAGGGAAAGTGGTGTGAGAAGATACTAGTTCTCATTCCCATCAAGGTCCCCTCTAAACATGCCACTTACACAGATATCACAGTTTAATGTTAGGTTTCATGGATGTTGGTGCTTAGTAGTTTATAATCCTATATCTTAGATTATGAGGTTTCACTCCTCACCCATAGGACTTACATAACTCACTCACATTAAACCATGGTGAAGGGATGAACCCATAAATTCCTTATGATGATTGGTTTGTGGAGTGATCCATTGAGGTGTCGACGTCAGCGTGGCTTTTTGAATAAACAACAGCTGTTAACATACCCATGTGAAGAATCATGAGGAAAATAAACACAACATGAAGGACCACCCAAGAGACATAGAAATCATAACATACAAGATTGGAGGGATGCACAGGAAAAGAGTTTATTAAAGTGAGAGGCCTTATATAAAGGGAATTTACAAAGATCAGGGTCTTACAAAGCACTACATCTCGTAGAGAATAGGGCTTCATAGAACTCATGGGCTCTCAAATCATATGGGCTGCAGAGCATATGGCTTCATATAGGATATAATTTACAAAGAGGATAAATTTACAAAGCATAGTGCCATTTCCAATGCATGGAGTACACATGTTTTTGGAGGGTGTATCACGAAGCATGGGTGCATTGCGAAGTACAGTGTTACCAAA
The DNA here is from genome assembly GCA_963277665.1 of Viscum album. Lineage (NCBI taxonomy): Eukaryota > Viridiplantae > Streptophyta > Magnoliopsida > Santalales > Viscaceae > Viscum > Viscum album. The sequence goes on along the minus strand of OY728148.1, from coordinate 291,251,227 downwards.
TCATATCCTTCTTTTGTGATGGTCCAAAGGATCTGTGAAGGGAATTACTCCAAGAAGAGGGGGAAAATGAGTACAGAGATAGGGATTTATCAATTCTAAATTACCTCAGATGACTCATTTTTTTGATGTTTTGGAGTGAAAATTGTGCTTCGTGATGTGAAAATTCAGAATATAAATGGTCAGATTGTTGATCCTTTTTGAGTGGGGGGAGCCTGTTATTTTTATGCACTAGGGGGTACAGATCTTCAATGGCATGTTGGGATGTATCATGTGTTTTTCTATCGGAATCAGATGTCTTCAAGTTTCTTGGAGTCACAACATTGACCATATTCTCCTTCATAGCATAGAGGCTTCTTTCGTTCCCTCAATAGAAGACATAGATGCTTCCTTCAATTTCTGAGGATTCAAATAGGCGATGGACACTCCCTCCATGGTGCAAAGACTTCCATCATGTTATTCATAACCATCGAGTTTACTATCACTTTAGGCTGTGTTGTGCATAGAGTAGGCATCGGCTTTTCACCCACTATAGTGCTAAAGGGCTTCACGATGATTTTTTTTCGAGGGTGCTTCACGATGTAGCCCCTTTCGGAACCATTTAGTTCTATTTAAATATTTTTCACCACACACGTATTATGGGGAAAAATGGATGATTTATTGAAATCTAATAAATTAGGAAACATGTATAACATTTTATACATTTTGACAAAATAATTTAGGAAAAGTAAATTTATAAATTTTTAAACAATGCTAAAAAATATTAAAATGTAGCTAGATGGGTTTTTTTATATAAATAATATCATAGAATATGATTGATAATGTATCCTATTGGGGATATTTCCACACCGAGTGAAAAATGTCAGGTCATGATTATAGGAGGATCACACCATGATATGTCACTGAGTTAAATACATGATATATTTGTAATAAAAGGGTCTTTATGTTTACTAAGCAGTAGTCTATGATGATAAAAACCATTTAATGAACTGAATACATCCATATTAATTAATAATTTTAAATGGGTAGCTAGAGAAAGATATTTAGGCAGTTTATTTGTCGATATTAGAATATGATACATAAGATTATCTTATAATTTTTTTTATACAAATTGTGGATTTATGGACTGTTAAAACACCAAATCAATATTTGTTAAAATAAAATGAGGATGATCATTGATTATAATATAAATATAGAACTGGAATTTGAGGCATGTTCTGGATAGTCAGAATAGAAAATGAAAAGAGATATTAGATTCCATCAAACTATATTTTGTTGGATATCATCATTTGGATTAATTTTGAAGTGATTGATAGATAATTTTGTCTTATATTAAATAATTATTTCTTATATAGGTGATGACTATATCACTTAGAGGAGTAATAAATATTATTAGTGATTAGGAGTAGTGAGTTATCTTTTTAATAAGGTTTTAATCTAGGGGGAGTATGTATCTACGTAGAATAATGTAAAGTAACTTTGTTCCTAGTGATTCAAATACATAGTCACATCATTGGTGTATGATCGTTGGATTATCTCATTTTATTTAAACCATGTAAAATTTCTTATATATTTCATTATTTATTTTATTGCTTTATATTAACCAAGAGAGTGTGAAGGTATCTTACTAACAGTGCACCAATATAATCATAATGGATCATTTTGAAAATATTGCCATTCATTAGTTGGCACACCATTTTATTACACTTACATTACATAGGATGAACAAGAATTCAATGGTAGATAATTTTGTGGGTAAATTGGTCAGGCTATATCATATTTGTGGAAGTGAATTAGTGTGAGGATGTAGAATCAAAGTGGCATTGGGTACTATTTTTTTTGGGTGATTTTACCCTTAGGACAGGCTAGTATTTGAGAATTGTATTCAATATACATTTGTATAATTCCTTAAAAAACACAATAATATATATATATTCTTTCTAAGCACTGTGTGTTTTTGGTTCTATGTTTTTTCTGCTTTAACTAGGTTACCATGTGAATGGATGGTTGGTAACTCCCTCTTGAGCTATATATCATCCAAACTATATAAAGTTTTTATATCTTGAGGTTGTTATAACTTATATATAATGTATTTCTATTAATGTTACCCTGATATGATGATAATGTGATAAAGGATATGATATATTCTATTGGTTATCTATGGTAGGGAGAGGGAAATATGTTGATTTCCTTTAGATTTACGAAATCCTATTATGATAAGGATATGTGATGGGGATATCATGTCCTGATGTGGGATTTAGAATTTTGTATGTGATTTTGGATGATAATAATCACAAGGTGATATTGAGAGAATTATGTGATATGGGTGGGAGACTAATGATGTTTTTTCTTATGGCATGGTAATGAAAACCCATTTGGACAGTGATTATTTGAAACATTATTAGCAATTATTATTTTGAAATTATATAATTATACATGGATGAGATATTTGGTGAGTCAACTATTTTGAGGTTGGGTGATAGTTGACATAGTATAGATATGTATGGTCCTTCTATATGTTTTATAAATCATTTGAATGATTATTTAAAATATATATAATTTGACTTTAGGAGTGTCTAACTGAGTACACTTATATCATATCCCAACTATATAAAAAACAATGTGTTTATATTATCTAGTTAGTAGCCATGTTAGACATTAAAATTTCATGACATGGATTTTCAATCAAATATTCCCTTGAGGGAGCTTCTTTTTTAATTGAAATTTTAAGAATTTTTTGTATAACATGTACCTAAATAATTATATACTCCATTATATTTTATTGTATAGATTTGATTTTTGGTTTTCCATATATGTTCTAAGGATTATTAAGGTAATTTATATCATATCTACATAATTATACCATCGGTGTTAGTATCCTATCTATGACCAATTGGAGGTATGGCTTGAGGGCCACCCTCTATAGTGAACCAAAAATTATATAAATTATTATTAAATTGTACTACATGCATTATCAATACATCACAAAATAATTTGTTCCCAAGAGCCAAAATGGTTTAGTATCTTCATAGACTAGATAAACAATAATGTAATTTAATGTGTGATCTTCAACATATCCCATAATGTCCCTTTAACTTAGTACCCTCTTTTGATATAACCTATATAAAACCTTCCTTCATAACCCGGGTACATGGATACAAAAAAAGGATTAGATCATATGCATAGTGATGGTAAACATAAGAGTTATTAAGATCATATGTAACCGTATGATAAATATATGATTATAATATAATTATCATATGTTATGAATTTGACACCCAATCTGTGAAATATAATCAATCATTAGTAATGGAATAAGTATATTTCATAAGAAAATGCACAAGTAATGAATGTTTGGGATCATAAAAACTCAATTGTCATCCATGATAATATATTATTATTATTATAGATATGATTGTGGAATAAAAATAATTATCAAAAATATTATCCATAATCAATGATAGTAGCTAAAATAGTCATATTAGAAAGACTCTCTTAGTGCATTGGGTTCACTCCAAATTCCTATATTTTCCTTATTCAATGCTCTCTTCGATGACTATCATAGTCAATATAGTCTATGTGTGGTTAAGAATCACTTCACATTCCTTATTACCCTTTCTCTATGCTTTCTACCAAGATTATAACATCATGTTTCACTCCCCATTCTATATTATATTATCTCATGATATATCATTCTTTAACAAATTAATTAGAGTGATATATATCTCTCGTCCAACCAATTATAAAATTAAAACATAAATATTTATGTCAAAATTACATAAATATATTTTTCATTTTAATAAAACCTATCCCATGGAAATGAAAAAGGATTCATAATTATTTAATCATATTGTTATAATAATATACCCCTAGAAACAATACTAATGATATCATAAATATTTTCTTTATTTCATCAATGATTAGTTGACCCATGGAATTAAACCGGTTTCATCAAAATTATATTAAATCATAACCTTTGTAATACATCAATAGTAGGGATGTTTCTGATATAATAATATCATGTCCTATATTAATAATAAAATTTCATATAAGTTAATGACATACATAAAAAATAACTTTTATAAAAGTAATTTAAATAGTCTTGGATGATCGATAGGAAACATTAATTTGCATTTATTGTCCTTCTAAAATTTTAATTCCTAGAAAAATGTGAATATGATTTTCTCAATAATGAATATCAAAATTTTAAATAATTATCGATATATAATGATTTAAATGAATGTGGGAAAACATGATCAACTACAATATGTTAGGGGAGAGCATTTTTTTCACAATTTGTTTTTAAGTCAAAAATTTGATTAATATTTTTATTTTAAGTATATTCATTTTTAATAATTTTTTAATAGAGTAAAACGTTGTAAAATAACAATTTAAAATATTTATGTTTAGTTAAAAAATCACTAAAACCATTTTAGTAATATGTATAAGGAACATTAATAATCGTGATCTAAAAATAAAACATAAGGTCAGGTTTTCTTAAAAATATTTTCCGGATCAGGTTAAGTACCAGTGGGAGAGAAATGTATAAAAAATGAAATATATATATATAAATATTTGGAAATAACTAATATGGAGTTAAAAAAATATTTATAATATAATTTCCCTTGGTAAAAAATTAACATAGAAAATCACTTACCCAAATGAGATTATTACATAAATCCTTATCGCATTGGATACATTTGAATCATTACCCCTATAAAGAAATAAAATAAAATGAAATATTAAATAATATTAATACAAATATATCATACATATAACATATCAAATATAATTATATACTCCATATAAATACATATATGTTCATAACATGAAAGATGTCTCTATCACACAATGTTATGATGAAGAAACAATTCTTCAAGTCCCTTCTTGATACATACGTGTTAAAACCACCATTATAATGAATACATATTTTTAATGAATCTCTTACAGAACCATATTCATACATATCATACTATAAATGTTTACATTATAATTTATAATTACTATTTTGTTTTCCAATATTCTTTAAAAATTTATTCTTGTAAATAATGGTTCTTTCTTCCGTGCATGTATCATTTAGACTTGTCTGATCCTTATAACTTGGTCCAAGATTAATCATATCTATAATCTCATTCATTTCATAAATATTATATTAATTCACTATCTACACATTTATAACTAGTCATTTTGGGGTGTTATGAAAAACAAATAACTAGTCATATTGTGGGTGATGAAAATTTATTTATATCACATTGTGGACACAATAGGTCATACATACACATGAGTAATATTTATTATTTACAATGGTTGGAAAAAATATAGGGAAATAATTATCTACCATTATAAATTAAGTATAATTCATAAATATCATATATATTCATTAAATATATCTACTTTATCATACATTATATGTGGAAAAGAAAAATGAATCCCCTCCATTTATGGAGGTGGCAGTCCACACATACACACAAGAGAAAAAATTATTTTCCCATGGATGAGAGGGTATGAATATATATAATATATTATCATTAATGAATTATGAATATTTTATAATTAACATATATATCAATTACAAACATTTATATAACCATCCATGAGTTATGATGATGAAAAAATATATACATCCCCTCGTGGAGGTCTTTGTTCATACGTAAACATGAGAGATTTGTTTATTACCCATATAATGGTACGTAATATTAAAAAGGCGTTTAATATAAGAATAATAAAATTTTGTTATATAGAATATATTTTTGTTCTTATAACATCTTTTTTGGGTTTTATATAGTTTGAAGAAGAAATAAAAATTAAAGAACTAGGTTTATAGTTATATATCTTATTTGGAAAATCATTATTGGAATACACCATATGAATTGTAGGAGGTCATTTTTTTGTGAGACCAAGGTATCGAGGTCTTTAGAAGGAGTGTATTTGCGATGTTCTTTGTCAACCTAAATAGAGAATATGGTGTGGAGAATTGAGAAGAGGATGTTTCCTTTTATAAGTGTTGTTTTTATAAAACATTTATATACATGAAATTTTACTATATAATATTTACCTTACTCATGTCATGTTGATCCATGATTCCAAATCATCAAAGATAATGAGTTTAAGGTCAACATTTTATCAACAATTATATCAAATTTATAATGATATTTTAAACATTATATCATATGTTACCTCTTTTCATGTCATTTATCTTTTACCACGATTATAATTTGTTTCTATAATATTTGGGAAAATTATTTCTAATATTTACATATAAAATACCAAAATAAATTATCATTGAAAATGTGTTTTTAGAAATAAAAAATATTTTATTCTCAATTATTAAAGTGAATAAATTATTATAATTATGTTAATATATTTTATTGAACATATTATCAAAATAATTCATAAATTGATTAATCAATTGTTATTATTTCAATTTTTTTTTGTAAAATATATAACACACAAAATAAATTTTTCTAAAACAATATCACTTTTTACCAAGAAATTAATTTATCTTCCCATATAAGAAATTTATAATAAATGTATAAATTCAATTACATTATATTTTTTAATTGAAAATTAGTGATACATATATATTTAATAGAATTAGTTCCTTAATATGTATAAAATAGAATTCTAGAAAGATTAGGTTTTATTTTAATTTAGTCTTATCATTAAAAATTGATCATTTTTTCTCAAGATTTAGTCAATACATTTTCATTAATGAATATTTTTATTCATTTTTCTCAAAATTTATTTAACCCAATTCATACTAGCCACTCCAAAATCCATGAGATAACTTCAATATTTATCAATATTTCATAATTATTATATTATAGTTATTTTTAGATTGATGTTCTACATAATGAAATCTATCAAGCACATTTTATCTAATAAAGATATATATATATATATATATATATATATTATAAAATCAATGAGTGATACACTATATATATCTTAAAAAAAATTCCTCCTAGAAGTTTTGTTACTCATATAGAATCAAATAATGATAAATATACATCATCACATCCTCAGGTTACCAAGTACATTCTTATAATTTTTTATTTTAACACAAAACATTCACTAGGTGGGTGGCCTTGTTTTGTTCCACATTACATATCTAATCAAGAACCTCCACTGGTTTCTCCTTATAAAAATTTCCATTATCCTGTGGTATAACCTTTGAATTTAGTATACATATAAGATATGGTTTTTAATTTTTTGGAAGAGATACATATAACACATTGTGATATTGAGAGAGGTTCGGTGGAAACTTTAATGGATAATCTAACAACTAGATAGAATCAATAAATTTTAAAAAAAATTATATATCAATGGATAAGATTTATATTCATTATAAATCTAATATGAATCCTTGAATGATATATTTATATGAATACCTATTCTCCAAAATTGAAATATATATGTCACATATGAATTACATAAAGCCTCTGATGTCACATCCCAACCCATTAGGTCCTGCCAGGCTGGTAGAAGGTCGAGCCATGAAAACCCAAATCATGTCCTCACCAGGACAATGGATGATGATAAAAGAGAATAAGTAATAAATAATATCGGAGAAATTTTACTTATAAACCTACACTCACACACCCAACCTTATCCATGTAAATTTGTAGAGGAATTATAATGACAAGACTGCAATATCTAATGTATAAACATACATGTGAAAAATATATTCAATACATCAGAGTACCATAGTATATAAGAAATAAAAGATGTAAAAAAAAATTACTAACCATAAAATTAGACCCAACTTAACAAAATTAAAAATAAAAGAGTTATTAATTATCCTAGATGTTGATATCTAGGTCCGGACCACCATATGTGGTCAATGCCTCTAGGAATAATTATTCTATACCAATGTCACCATTGATCTATTTTCATATACATAATACATGACATGAGTGGGAGAGTCCCCTTCATGGGTTAGTATATCCATACCAAGTAGGTGACTCAAAATCCAATGATTGATAAATAGGAAGATACAACATAATTTCATATCAACCCATCAAAGGGAAGTCAATCATAAATTGAGATAACAACCATTAATTCATAGATATTATCATCATGAATACTGAATTTGGTAGAATGGGAATATCCATCTCAGTAGATAAGCTATGAATAATTAATCATTCTAAATCTTTAAATGTTTATCAATTATACACAAAATCAAATGCCACATTTCCATAATATTTGGGGAGTGGCATGCTCATTGCTACTATTATCTCCAAAAGAGGGATCCACCACTACTACGGAGTAACCTCACCCCACCAAAGCTCAAAGATAGGGTTTTATGGAACCATAGATAGAGGAACCTCACTTTGTATAGAGAATGTATGACTATACCTATATAAAGTGGTTGGGGAAAAAATTACATGTAGAATCATGGGTGGTGTAACTCGAAAACTCATTGATTATTCTTTCTTGATTAATGTAAGGGTCCAACCAGTGTTTCCCGGAGTCGGTGCCTTATTTTGTTACATTGGAATATAAAAATGTAATATACATCCTGAAGGACCACGTATTCTTGTATATTTGGAAATAATATAAATACATAATCGCAATATTACAACATGAAATTAAATACACCAAATAGGTTTTTTTGGGATCATCCAAAACTATAAGTTTATCCCTACAGGTCATTCATAATAAACTTCTTCATGTCCTGCGAAAATGTAACATAATAATGTGGTGATATAAAATGCTTAGAAAAGGTAATAAATACATTAGAATATAACACAAAACATTTTCATGGTGAATACTTTAATACAAATGCCTTTAAAAAACGTGAACATAATATAGCATGAATACAAGTTGAGTAAATATTGTCATAAAAAAACATAATCATGGGAATTATACTAGTTTAATAATCTCAAGAACATTGACTTTATAGCTTAATATTTAGTGAAATGAATATGATAACATTATGAAACATACCTTCAAGGCCCTATCCATGATATCTAAAAAATAATAAGCCCTTGGACAAAAATATATGTAAAAATGAGTAAGGCCTTGGCCAAGTCCATATCTATTTTCCTAATGAGACATACCAATGCATCGAGGGGTTATAGTGGGATCCACCAATCACATAATTATTCCATTTAATTACTCATATGAATAGTGATAATCATAAAAAACATATGCATTCATATTGAAACTAAGATATGAAATGTAAATAACTTTCCCCATACATTGATCATAAACACTAACCATTCAGAGTAAATTGGTGTGTGGTTTTAAGGTAGCACATCCAGAGTCAAAAAAATCATAAAATATTAAATTTAATATGGTATATGATATCAGAAAATATTAATCCCAATAATACATAATAATCAATAAGTGTGTTGAAACAGATGAAGATACTCATATAAAATCATCATGTAATTCTTGAGATAAATACTCATTTATTTTGGAAATAAGAGTTCTTTTGAAAATGTATTTGTATAAAAAAATAAGTGAAGAAAGATAGTATTTTTATTACTATAATCTTTTATTTTTTAAATATAATGATTTATAAAAAAATATTATATAGTGACCTTGAAAATATGAAATTTTTATAGAGATTTCATTGAATCTGGCATGTATTACGGGAATAACTCTTGAAAGATCCTTTTAAAATTTATAACGCCACATAAATTAAAGAATGATTCTGTGTAGTTAGTATATATTGAAATTTACCATATAATATATGAGGATTAAATATGAATAAATAATAATTTTATTGAGGTATGTTTTGAATAATAATAACACGGATGAAAATGGAGGTTCGGGTAAAAAACCCTTCCCTTAATTCTGATGGTGTTCCTCATTTGATCATGATGACCTGAATAATAAAATTAAGGTTCCTAAATTTATGATTAAAGAACCTAATATTTATTTAATTTATTTATTATAACCTTATTATGTTCATTAATGGCCTTTATATGGGTTAATAGATTCAATTTCATTGTTTGGGATTGTTTTGTTCCTTGATTTTCATGATCAGTTTACTTATATTCATGTATGGATAAAAATGCCACATGAGAATGGTTGTCTAGAATATAAGTTTTATGTTATTAGTGATGAAACTTAATTTTACATGGTCATAAATTTAATTAGTTTATTTTGAGTGAAGATCAATCAATAAATAAATCATTAATGACAATTGTTGAGATAATTGGTAGTTTTTGTTCACAACGAATACATTTTGATTTATAAATTATTATCACGTGTACAAAAGGATTCAAGAAAATTAAAAAAGTTATATTACATATATTATTTTCTAGATAATACATAAATTTTTTTTCATTATAATAATTGAATATGGTAATAGATATTTAAAACACATCGTCCAGGAATGTGATAAATTAACACATCTCAGATGGTGTTTTCATTTTTAATATAAAATAAGGGGAATGGGAAGATGACGATGAATTTTTCCATTATATTAAAAAATATATTTTAAATGTAATATAATGGATTAATTACAACATTATTATGAAGGGGGTGAGGAAATAAAAAAATAAAAAAGGAACTAGAAAGAAAAGAAAGGAAAAAAAGAATTTACCTCTTAAAGTAATCATCCATAAAAGCCTCTTTAAGAGATAGGTTTTGGTCTTTTTATGAGAAAAATGGATGATGGACGTGGGGTAGGATCTTGGGATGATATTTTTATTTAATTTATATGAGTAAATTTCTTGATAGTAGTGGAGAGAAGTGGGAGTGAGGGGGGAGGTTTATAGTTGAGGAGAGGGGTGATTTGTGAATATCTCATTCTTTATTTTATTATTTCCCTCAAGAAAACCAATAACATTTATTCATGTGAAACATATTTTAAATAATTTCAGGTTAGTTCTAAAAAATTGTTTTTAAATCATCCATGAAGATATAAATATAGAATTTAACTAATAATGTATTTATATGGTAAATTACTACATGTTACTATTCATCAAAAATTCGAGTATTTTTGAAATATCTGAAAAATTCACCATAAATTTTTTTGAAATGTATAATTAAAAAATGAACTCAATTTTTGGAAATTCATTTTATAAATATTGAAAATTTAATTTTTTAATTAAATCCTAATTTATTGAAAAAAATAAAAAATATACAACTATAATTCATTTTATATCTCCCTAAAAAATTAATCAAGATTTCATTATTTTATAACCATAAGACATCCAAATAAAAGTATGATTTACTATTAATAAGGTTTATATTATGATTTATATTACTATTAACAAGGGTATGTTAATATTCACCAATAATTAAGTTTGTCTTAGTAGACTCTAAATATCTTATTGAATGCAACCTTGTATGTCATTTATTCAAATTTCAAATCACAGTGGTGGGAAAATTATGTTTACTAGCTTTGTGATTACATAGTGGTGTTTTGTGGAGACTCAGGTTTTCTTGAATCTATTTTTAAATCCATGGGGTGTTACATTCTACCCTTAATACAAAAATCTTGTCTTCGACATTACCATAATGTTACCTCACGAAAATATTTGGGTATTTTTTTATCATAAACTCCTCACACTCCCAAGTTTCCTCTTCAATTTTATTATTTTTCGAAAGTATCTTTACTAGTTGAGCCATCTAATACCTCCACACATGTCATTTAATGTCTAGATTCTATATAGTCTCTTCACTGTAACAGAGGTTATGTTCTAATTATATATTTTCATAAGTGATAATTAACATTGGGTCTGGCATGTTTTTTCCATCAATGAGATATGGAACACATTAGGTTCTATATACAAGATATACAAAATAGCCCAAAGATATGAAAAACTCCAATTATCTCTAGGATTTCAAAATTCCCAATGTACATAAGGCTCAGTTTCCCTTTCTTCCAAAATATTATAACACCCTTCACTGGAGATACCTTCAAGAAAATGTGATCTCCCACTTGAAATTCCAAATCCTTCCTTTTACTATCTCTATAGTTTTTTTTTCCAACATTGAGCTACATTGATATGGGTTTGAATATTCTTTACCTTTTCTATTTTTTCCTCCTCAATCTTTTCTCACACAAGCTTTCTTTCTCTAACTTCATCCCAAAACATTGGTGTATGACATCTCTTTCCATAAAATTCATCATATGGAGCCAATTGAATACTGTAATGGAAATTATTATTGTAGGAAAACACTATCAAGGGTAAAAAATGATCCAACAATCCTTGATAGTTGAGCGATAATGATCTCAACATTTCTTATAATGTTTTCATTTTCCTTTCTAATTACAATTCATATCAATTTTTATAAGAAGTAATCAAATTAAGATCATTATCCAAAGAATTCTGAAGACTTTTCCAGAATTTTGATTTAAATCGAAGATTGTAATTAGACACTATTGAAATTGCTACTCCATGAAGTCTTACTACATCATTGATATAGAGTCGTGAAAAACGATCTATTGGAAAATCCTTCCCTATAGCGAGGAATTTTTAAAAAAAATTATCAACAATTACCCATATTACATCGTTCTTTCTTGGTGTTTTGGGAAATACATTGAAAAGAATCCATGGTGATGTAATCACATTTCCATGTAGGAATGGGTAGTGTTTTCATTAATCTTCTAGGATGTTATTATATGGCTTTTACTTATTGACAGACTAAACATCTTGATACATAATCACCACTTTTCTAATTAATGTTGTACCACCATTGATGTTCTCTCGAATATCTATAATGTTTAGTGCAACTAGAGTGTATAGAAAAATTTGATCTTTGGACATAATTAAATTACATCCTTTTCAGCTTTGGTATAGAGGGAACACATTGCCTCTTAAAATATATTTGAATTCAATCTTCACATACAAAGTCATCCAACTTACCATTTTTCATAACATTAATTTAATTTAATTGTTTCTCATCAGCATTCCCATAGCTATTAATTATTTCTAATAAACATTTCTGGGAATCCAATTGAAAAGGTAATGATGCTTCACCTTCATTGATAATTCCCTTGTCCATCCTTATTAGATCTATGAATAAGAAATCCCTTTTAATTCTCATTTTGTTTAAAACTCTATGATCATTCCTTCTCAATTCACCAGCTACCTTATTTTCCTTTCCTATGTGGTAGTGTATGGACCAATCATAATACTTTAGCTCTTTAATCCATCGCCTTTGCCTCGTGTTGATTTATTTTGGTGAGATGTAACATTTCATGTTCTTATGATATGTATATATCTCACATCTTTTTCCATAGAGTTAATGTCTCTATATATTTAGTGTAAATATTACAGACGTTCCCTCAAGATAATGAGTAGTATAGTTTTGTTCATAACATTTTAACTACCAAGATTCATAGGAAATAACTCTATCATTCTTTAAAAGGAAAAAATACAGTCCTTTATTAGATGCATCACTATAGATCACAAATCCTACATTCCCCAATGGTAGAGTCAGGATCAGATAATTCACTAATCCCCTCTTCAATTCCTCGAAACATTCCTCACATTATTTTTTCCATACAAACATAACCCCTTTACATGTAATATTGGTCATTGGGTTTGCTGAACATGAGATGTTCTGGACGAATCATCGATAATAACCTGTTAAACCAGTAAAACTACATAACTGAGTTGTGATCATTGGAGTACGCCATTCTAGCACAACCTTTGTCTTCCATAGATCCTCTTATATTAAATCCTTAGAGATAATGTGTCCATAATATGAAAATTATTGAATCCAAAATTCACACTTACTAAAATTACAATATAATTCCTTTATTTAAAGAGTATTTAGAATAATGCGAAAGTGATTTTTCATAATCTTCGACGGATTCATCATATACAAATATATCATCAAAAAAATACCACTAAAATGTCATCATGATATTCCTTGGAAAGTATCTTCATTATATCTATGAAAACATAGGGTGCATTAGTTATTCAAAAAGGAATTATTGTAAACTCTTAATGGCCATTCCTAGTAAGAAATGTTGTATTTTGAATGTCTTTCTTCCTCACAAGAATCTAATGATATCCAGATTGAAGGTCCATCTTTGAAAAAATATTAGCTCCATGAATTTTATCAAATAAGTCATCAATAATAGTTAGGGGATACTTTTTCAATATTATTATAGCATTGATCTCCATATATCCAATGCCCAACCTCTTAGATCCATCTTTCTTCTTAAAAAAAATAATAGGGGCTCCCCATGGAGAGACACTATGGAGAATAAATCCTTTATCACTCAATTCCTCAAGTTTTTAATTAAATTATACCAATTACTATATGGCCATTCTATAATGATTATTTGATATAGGCTTTGAACCAGTAATTAAATAGATTAAGATACACTTATAAAATCATCCAGTAATTCATCAGATAAATACTCTTTTATTTTGTAAAGATGTTTTATTTTGAATATGTATATTTATAAAACATTAAGAGATGTAAAATTTTATCTTAATAATATATTGATTTATTTTATGAAGATATTTTTTCCTAAAAAAATATTATAGAGTGCCCTAGAAAATAGGTAAGAATTTGAAAAATTCCCTTGAATCGGGCTTGTATTACGGGGAGAATTCTTGAAGATAATTTTAAAACTTATATCTCCCCATATATAAAAGTTGGATTCGGGTTGGTAAACATATGTTGAACATTATTACAGAATATATGAGGAGTAAATATGAATAAATAAAATTTTAAATTAGGTATGTAGTGAATAAGAATAACCCTATTTAAATTACAGGTTTGAGTAGAAAACCTTTACCTTAAGTGTGATGGTGTTCCTCCCATGATCATAAAAACCTGAATAATCTAATTTAGGTTGATAAATTAATGATTCAAGAACTTCCAATCCATTTAATGTATTTTTTTTACCTTATTAGGTTCATTCATCGACTTTTGATGGGTTAAGAGATTCAATTTCATTGTTTATGAGTGTTTTGTTCCTTGGTTTTCATGATCGGTTTACTTGTATTCATGTATTGATAAACATGTAAAATGAGAATGATTTTCCATAATTGATGTTTTATGTTATAATTGAACACCCAGAATATTAAATTTTCAATAAATTCATTTGGTAATTTCGAGTGATGAAAATTCATTATATTAATCTTTAATGACAATTGTTTGGGTTAATTCGCGGTTTTTTACTATAGCAAACACATTTTGATTTATGAATTATAATCATATGTAAAAAAGATTCCATAACCATAAAAAAGTTATGATAAATATATTTTATTCTGGTTCAACCATAAAATTGGTTTCATGACCAAAATTGAAGATGATAATAAAAATGAAAACCTACCATCCTTGAATGTGATAAATTAACACATCTCGGTGGTGTTTTCATTTAGAGTATAAAAGAAGAGGAAAAAAGAGATTCTGAGTAATTATTCCTTTATCGTAAAAAAATTATAGTACATTTAAGGTATTTTATTCATCAAAAAATTCAGATGATGGGAGGTGAGAAAATAAAATAAAGGAACCTGAAATAAAATACACGAAAAAATGTATTTACCTCTTGAAGTAATCTGCCTTGAGATCCTTTTTAAGGGAGATGTTTTGGAATTTTAATTATATCAAGGGAATATGAGAATGTGAGATCTTGAGAGGATATTTTATCATAATTTATACAAGGAAAAATTTTTGAGATGAGTGAAGAGAAGATGGAGTTAGGGGGTTTTATAGTGGAGGAGGGCTGATTTGTGAATATCTTATTCATTATTTTATTATTTATCTTATGACAACAAATAGTGTTGATTTATGAGTAAAATAATAGTAATAAGTGCATGTTATTTTTGAAAATAAACTCTTACACCAGCTATTATTCTAGGAATAGTTATTTATACTATAAATGTATATATACGGTAAATTATAGTATTTTACTGTTCATTATAAATTGGAGTATTGTAGATAAATTCCAAAAAATTCATCCTAACAATTTTTTGATGTGTAAAACTCAAAAATGAAATACATTATTTGAAAATGATTTTAAAAATTTTATTACTATTATTTTTAAATAAAAACATAATTTATTCAAAAGATGACTATTTTCCACTATAATTCGTTTTATATCACCATGAATTTTTTTTTCAATATATCATTATTTTATAACCATAAGATAATAAAATATTAATATGTTTTACTATTCATAAGGGTCATATTACTATTCATAAAGGTATTTTATACTATAAAAAAATTATGTTTGTCTTATTAGAATCTAAATATCTTACTAAACAAAATCGTGTATGTTGGTTTTTCGAAATTAAAATCACAAAAATGGGAAAATTAGGTTTACTTTCCACATTATAACAAATTAGTGTTTTGTGGAGACTCATTGTTTCATGCATTTATTTATAAATCCTTGTGGTGTTACTATTAATACCATTGTCAAGGATCACATTAAAAATTCAATCTTAGAGAATATCGCATTTTTCTCATATTCCCTAATCAATGTCATCTTGACATTAAACAAAAGTTAATAACCTAGATATGTTTCTCATAAGCATAAATACATGCCCATATGAAGGTGATATAATAGTAATATGTCATAGGAATGACTACATGGTCTGTATGGGTTCTAAAAGGTTTGTGACCCCACATCAATTCTTGGTCGTACACTCTACTTGAGAAATCTTGGAATCCATACGATACTACATGGAGTGTACATCTGGTGATTTGCTGGTTTTATCCAATCGGTGTAGGCTCATGTTCTCCTAGCCAAGCATGTGTACTTTGATCCATGTCAGTGTACTTATTTGTGTACATACTCCTTCTTGGGTTATAGAATGTTCTCATATACTCTCTAAGTACAAAGGGTGTCTGACTACATGGGGTACAATGCATGTGCATCACACACAAGACCTGGCTACCCAAGTAGGGTCACATGGTGTGTGGTCCAGTCATATGGTTTGTTATCATCAACTCTATTAAAAACATAGAACTAAATAGTGGATACTACATTGCATGTATTCTCCTAAAATTCATGTCATGTTGTCAGGTTTTTCACAGTCCAAACAACCTTGTTTTCACACATTTCAAATCCCACCTCTGTCTCTATTATTTCCACCATTTTCAACCTATAATCACTAGGAAACACATAATTCCATTTATACTAGGACTATAATGGATGGAAATATAAATTCAAAAATCTATATGGAACCCGCATCACCACCCATCGTATCTCTCATCGCCTGACTTCCAATCTCATGGTTGCAATAGATGTCATATCCATGAAGAGCCACCCACAACTCCTTAGCCATCCTGATCCATACACAAAAAACACTAATACATTCATTATATTCATATATTACATCAATCAAACAGTTTAATCACAATCAATCCCACCATGAAACATTGAATCATTACCCTAAAGTTGTATGATAAAGAACATGAAAAACGGGTGGGGGAAAAATAAAAACAATGGTGTTAATATTATTGGTAAGGTGGTCTTTGTCAGTGATCATAAAACTGGGATATCGAAGTTGAGATCATGGAAAAATAAATAAATTGATATCAATAAATAAATTAATCAAAAGTGGATAGTTATATGGGAAAACAATTTCATATCAGGAGATGATAATAAATTAAAGCTCAATATTTAAACCAAATGGGATAAATGAATAATGTATGAGCCCAACCATCATTCAGATTGATCATTGTTGAAGAATGAATTCACTGGTCATGGAGATGACCTTTTTAATTCCATACCACGTGATCCACATCCATCTAATCTCCCATCATACTCTGATGTAATCTGCCACTGAATAATGGTGTTTCTCCAAATATTAATCCCATGTGGTTATGCACCTCAACATTGATTGTTTACAAAAGTTGTTATATATATAGAATTTATATTAAGTCATTTAAACAAAATAAAGTAAATAAATTATTCATTCTAATTAAAAACACAGATAACGGTTTCCTCAACCGGACATCCGACGTTGACGAACAAAAGAAAATTCCTTGGGTAAACCCCCCATCATTGAATAAACAGTTGTCTCAAATTCCCATTCTAAGACCTCATTCATGATTTCATCCCATATCTCTAGAAAACAATGTGCATGTGATATTTATATATTTACTATTTTTTAATATAAATATTGAAATTATTAGGCCTTATAATATTTCTTCTTCTCTGTTCCTAGATCTGAAATTATTGCTAAAAATATCAAAAAGTCCTCCAAGTAAAATAAAGGATCTCTACAATTCCCACTCCTTCAAGGAATTTCAAAATGAAAAAAATTCTAAACAAAATAGTGGGGTTATTAAGGATGAATATTGATTAATAATTCTTAAGATCTCTCGTTTATACTCATATGAAACCACAACACACAAACCTAGGGAATGTTCTACCCTTATAGTATTTAATCTTTGATTACCCCTACGTAGTACATGAAAGTATCTCTATCTCTTACATCAAGCTTCCAATATTCAATAACATTCATAACATCATGCATATATCATCTCAACTGAGAAACATTGATAATTTCATGCACCAATTTCAACTATGGAGTTAGGGAATGATAGTATGAAACATTGTTAACACTTCATATGATTGTGAATGACCCGATGAACCATAAGGTCATCATGACTCTCTTACCAAACCTCCATAGGCCTCGTAGTCCATAGAATCTTGGAAAAAATGGTATCCCAACCAAAATTATATGTCCCTATTATATAAATATTTTCAATATTTCAATTGGCTCATGGATATCCTCATATGATCCCATATCAACTAAAAATTCCTCATCATTTCTTGTACTAACATTGGCCTGACCGAAGATGGCTCAACAATCTCATAACATAATACAGGTAAATTTCTGGGTATCATATAAATAGATTCAATAGGAACAATGATTATAATATAGTGATATATATTATTTGAATCAAACACAATCAGTGTAATGTGATCCTCTGGATGTTTTAAAAGTCTAATACCGAAGCCCCCAACATATCTTGAAACAAAATGATATTACACCTAGTTTTACCATTCTTTTGGGGGTGAAATTCATACTCATCCACAACTGGGTGTCAAAGGACTCATTCAAGCCTTTTCACAACCATGCAATAAATTTTTCATCAACAAGAGTGAAAATCTATGTGGATAACACATGGATTAAAAGGATCTCCAACACATAAAAATACCACATTGTTTCCACATACCTCTTCACCCTAATGGTATAAAAGAGTTCCAACTTCATAATTCACTCAATAATCACCTAGATAGAATCATGTCATATTTATATCTTCCAGATCCCATTAATATATCCCGTGGATATGCTATCCCTTTTTCACTCTGTGATCATTGGAGGTCTTATCAAACCTATAGGAATCTATTGATCGGACTTCAGATGAAGACATGTGAGACAGTGAGATAAGAACTTATTTATTCTTCACCTGAAACCAACAAACCAAAACCACCATTGAAGGAGATTGTACATATTTTACACAATAGGATGTACAACTAGGTGGTATGACTGAAAATCTATAATCACATATTCCCAAATCATTAAGGGAAAATCCATTCATCCATAGAAAATGATGGCATGCTCTCTTATTTATATAATCCATCTCGTAAGACCCTTGGGGTATTTTGTCATAAAGAATCCCACATTTTATTTTTCCCAACTAATAATCCCTCACATATTGAAGGAGAGTAGCTTCACCACTATTGGTTGTATAATGTCTTCACCCCTCACCTCCAACAGGTTTTTCTACAACAAAGCTAACTTTCTATGATACTTCATCTACTAAGAAAGAACAATGCTTCAAGATAAGGGATTCCACTACGGAATTTCAATTATAGAAAGTATAGATTATCTTCAATTCATATAACTAAATGATCAAAAATGAATACCATATTTATTAGGTTAATATATCTCTATGTTAATAAGTACTAGTTAATCTGGTTTTCTAAATATACAAAAAAATACAAATCATGGAAGATATTTCCCTCTCATTTTCAGAATGAAGACTACAATTTTTAAATCTAGGTCATGAGACATGTATTTCTTCGAAATGGATATTAACTAATTCAACCCATATGTAATCAACTCCAACCTCTACGTCAACCCACAAATGATATTAGCTCCAAAGGTATCATAAATCACTATGTACTTCAAGCCCTCCTCTAGTTGTCTCATCCAATGATCCCCTGTTATCCTTCAGATAAAACATAAAAAAGAATTATAATAATGATTAGTCTATATAAATGGATACCCATTTCATGTTCGGGTGGTCAATGTGGCTAAAACCCTGGAGAAATATTCCATAAACCACTTTTAGTACCCTTCTAGGCCAAAAATGTTTCTTACCTCCATCATACTCTTAAGTGGATCTCATGTAATCCCTACACCAATCTTTATTGGTTATCTAAATATTCAATGCTCATGTATGAAATTCCCTATAAATTGAACCTCGTAGATCTAGAACTAACACATGAAGAGCTTACCGGAATTTTGTTTCTACTAAAGTAAGTCTAGGACCATCCTCTAGTGACTTGAATGCTCCTCCTACGATTCAAGTAAATAAGTTTTCATCCTTGATAAAACAAAAAATATGTATAATCATGTCTAGATGATCTAGTTTATCAAGTCCCTAATAATATAGGGGGAATATTCAAATCTAAATACCTCACCATGAACTCATTGTATCCTTCGATATATCATAGCCTTCAAAATATCAACATCAAAACCCATCATAATTTAGTAGCTAAACCTAATATCAATCATCAAAATAAAATGGAAACCTCAAAATGGGTCTAATAAGTTCCAGATTTTTTTTGACGGTACATGTTCCTTATCATCACCTAGTTCACGAGATTATAAACAAAAAAATCATCAATATACCATCCTCATTTTTCGAGAACAAAATTGTGTTTTCCCAGGGAGACACGCTAGGTCTTATATATCCCTTTTCGTGATTGTCTTCCAAAAAAAACTATTATAAATTTTTTCTAAATGGAGTTGTCTAATATATTGGTATGAATATCAACCCTTATCTGGTGTATGTTCATGTCAAATAACAACTCTTAATAAGAGTTCAACCAGGTACATCCTCATGAAGGATGTAATCATACTCCTTCACCATTAAAGGAATTAAAAACCTCATAGAATCCACTAATTCAAAAACAATACATAGAAATAAATAAATATTGTTTTACCATCCAACACATGATTTCATCAATCACTGCTAGAAATTTCATCTCACCCATGAATGAAAATATTACACCACCGCGTAAATTATATTGTACACCTCAGTCATCATAGTCATCTAGGGATGGATAGTAATCAACTAATCCATGTTTGTTAAAAATATCCTAGGGCCCAACATCCAACTCGGGAAAGATTCCACATCAGGCCCCATATCCACTCCTTGATTTAGGTAAAACATTCCATTAGATTATGCACTCTTAGATATTATATACAGGTTCTGAAAACACAAGGTTTGAGAATAAATGATCTACTATAATAATTGGTCCTCAAATATAGTCTATATACATGGAGAATTGGATTGTGACAATGAACTAAGCTAAACTATAGTAGGGAAGGCATAGTTCATGCCTCATTCCCACCCGGAGTTGCAGTGTCTCACTCCCAAACTTTTTAAATCAACATTTACCATTTACCGTCAATCCTCATTATATAGGGACCAGTTGGACACATTTTCAAATCCAAACAACATTGAACATTCAGGTATAACAAATTAATTCACCACACTCAAAAAATATCTTATTTAGGTGGTAGTTACCCAACCATATGTTATTAATCATGTCACATGGAAGATTCTCAGTGGGGGAATTGCCTTGATCATTGAATTATTAATGTCATGTCGTATATCATCAAAACATGGATATACCAATTTCAATAATTTCCTTAGAAAAGTATCACTACCCTAACCACCATCAAGAGGGGTCCTATCCAAGAGTGACATTACCACCACCTGACCATTCTAGTCCTCTAGAATCAACGAAAGGGACTTTTTCTCATAAGGATTCATGGGTGATATCTATATCATAAACTTATGGTGAAACCCTTACAGTATTATGATATCCATAGGTACCTCACAGGACAACAAATATAATGAAAAAGACTGGTTCCAGTGAAAATATTTAATCCTTCAATGTTTGAATTATAGCATAACCGAACAATTACCTCTAGGATATATCTCACCTTGAAATTTATGCAGTCTTAATAAATGGAACTCAAATAAAAATCTATGATTCAACATATTAGTTTCCTGTCTTGATAGAATCCTTTAATTCACGACATGTGGAAGATCAATTACTGTCATCAGAAGGGTTTCTTCAATGGAATATTGAATAGGAGGTAGAACTTCTTGGTACCATCATGACAGATACACCTAATAAAAGAGTCCCAGAATAATGGTATCAATGATCAACTGGTCATCATCATTAAATTTTATTTAATGAATAAATAGTTTTCAACACTTATACATCACAATTTTTATCAAGATGTACCACAATCAAATAGAATATATAGAGATCTAGTTCAAGAATGACATTCAAAAGGACTCAATCTTATATGATTCATATACAATGTTTTTTACAACAAATGGAATGTATGCCTAGTAAAAAATTTTGTAGTCAATGTCTTGCTGTATTGAAAATTCAGTCATCGTACAAATAGATGATTCTCTGACCTAAAATCCACACTAAATACACTATTTCACTATTTCCTAAAGACCCATCTAAGTCCTTATAAGTGGAAAACTGAAATACACCATCCAAAATAATTAATAGTTATGATACAACATTATTTGAACCCAACACATTTGGACAAACCTAACTAAATGAAGGCAAACAAGTGACAACCCTAAACCAAACAACATTTGAACAAGGATGAGTGACTAGGGCCAAGAAGGCATAAATTAAATGGGAGGCATTTTCGTAATGACCTTGTACTCATGTATCCAGCCATCTATTTATAAATTTGTAAAGGAATAATAATGAATAGACTACAATACTGAGAGTATAAACATTCTTGCAACAACTCTAGGGAATACATCATGATAAAATCTTATAAACCAACGTAAAAAGGTAAAAATAAATTCCCAACCATAAAATAGGTCTTAATAAAATAATGGATATAGAATAATGTTGGGAAAGAATGTATCCTAATCTCGAAGTCAAAATCGATGTACCTAGTAAATGCACACAGATATCACTATGATACAGTAAATTCATTGTTGACTTTTCTTTTGTTAGAATAAGGAAAAAAATTTGTGATAAAATATCATTCAAGGTTTAGAATATATGTATCCATCAGATTCCCTAAAAAATGAATATGTTTCAATATAAAGATACAATATAATGAAAACTCAACCCATTTATGGAATGTTAATCAGAAATAGAGACAAGAATCAAAAGAGCCTAGATATTCTCTATAATAATGAAAAGTGATAGTTAAATGGAATCTCCATCCCTATAGATAATCTGATAATAGTAAGTCAACTTACATATCTAAAATTAAATCACAGATATCAAACATCAAACACGACCTCAATGAAATTTATATAGAGGGCCCCACACCTTGCTACTTCTCTCAACATACTAAGGATCCACAACTCACATGGAGGACTTGGACCCTTTGAAAGATCGTTCATAGAGGAGTAATGTTATAGAGATAGGGGACCTACAATAAGTTTAGGGGAGTTCCAACTCTACCTATATAAAGAGTATGGGGAACCCACTCTCTAAAGCGATATGTGAGTACTAACCCTGTAAACTCTCCATTTATCCATCCTTGGTCACTATCATCTTCATAAATTTTCTAAGTAATAATCATTATTGAAACAACATTCATCGTATATTGTGCACCCCAATGAATCCCACCACTACATTCTATGTTGAAAAATACAGTGAATGGGATACTCATGTGCCAAAATATGAGCCAAAATAAACAGAATATGCAATGAATTTGTTGATGAAGGATTTATATTGTCTATTAGGGGTCTACAATGAGTGTGTACTAGCCTCATTTCCTTTTTATGTTCTCATATGGGCCCATCTTGGAATATATTTCATACTACATAGTGACTACTAATAGTGCATGGCTTACCTTGGGTTCTTAGGGAATGTTCACATGCTCTTGGTCATGCCCAAATATCAATGGATATGCTTTTGTACCAGAATATATACCTATCTATTCTAGGGTGTTGTCCCAAGAACTCTCTTAGTGCATGGAATTTATTACTAAATAGGGTCCCATGCGTGTGTATTTGGCATAAGACAGGGCTACCCTATAGGGTCTCACGATGTATTAGCATGCACACAAAAAGTGTAATCATTATCTCCAACAACACCCTTGCACCATATAAAGAATACAATATGGTATTTGTTCTTTCAGACTAATAAATGTATACTTTGGTTTTTCAGAGGTCAAAATGTAAGGTTTTAACGCATCACCTGATCAATCGCTGCGACTTTGGTTTCTTCTATTTGACTGTACAAAATTGTTGGAAAACACCTTTATCTATTAATTCCACGACTCTAATGAAAGGAAATCAGATTATGTTAATCTTTATAGTTCCCACATTGCATCTCATGGCCATGCTTGTCATCTTCTACACAATCCTATTTCCTCACTAAATATTAAAGGCACAAACAATCACTCAAAACTCTCTATCCATCCTCATCCATCCACATAACACTAATCCATTTTTTATAACATCAAACATGAATATAGGGATTTAATAACACTAAAACACACTCCTATAATGTCGAATCATGACCTTATGGGACAATGATAGATAATGCAAAAATAAATGTGGGAAGAAAACAAGAACAATAGTGAAATAATCATTGTACAAGCGTTGTTGTCCAAAGTGTTAGATTTGGTTCCTTATAACCTATTTTTTTTGTATGTTATGATAAATTGTATTAACATTTTCGAATAATAATTAACTTATTATCACTTCATGATTTTCTTCTATGATACATAGTATGTGATAAATTCATAAGAGTAGTTGATTCAAATAAAGGTCATACTAGTTCTCCACTATAATCAAAACATAGAAGTTATATGAACTTCTTCATAAATATAAGATCTATTGTTTTATGATATCATTTGAGATACACAGATAATAGACGAAATCATTGGTGGATACTCATAAGACATTGAGGCACCTTTTCATGGTGTATGCCTTTGTAATATCCAGTGTAGGATATGATGAGAACAAGACCCCCCAGTATGAAATCAAAATTTATATGTCTTATTTGATGTTTTTATCTAAGGTCATGTGTATTGATACATATAATTTTATATTATTAGTAATGATTTTTATAAGTCATGTACTTTGAGGTATTTAAAAATACCATGAAGGAATATTTTTGTAGCATGGTATGATATGTTGGGTGCGTCATGAGAAATATTTCAATAAGGAATAATAAAGGAAAGGATTTTTCCCTTACATTATTGAAATGAATTTGACATGCCAATAAATATCATTGAACTCGTATAGACAAAATAAATTCATTTCCAAGGTGTTCTAAAGAAATATTTCATTTTTAAGAATTCAAGGCAAGAGTCATAGAGCACATAGGTTAATGATAATAGTGAGAAACATTCTTGATTACTGATATCACAATAAAGGTACTAGATTACATATTAAGAATGTGTATGAGGTATTATATTATTATGGAATTAAATTCATTCTTCATGGGTGCCTCAGAATGTTTATAGATGTTACCATCAAACATTACATGACTTCACCTAATGCCACTAAGAAAGTGTCCTTGAGTTTCACACAAAGTTTTTCTAGAATATCAGTTCGAAAATATATTATTATTTATTATTTACAAAAGTTGAATAAATATCACTATAATTACTCGACCCTAGACACCCAAAGATAATTCATTAATTTATTACATTATCCTGAATACAAGTAATCAAATCCTGAATGACCAATTAGTTTAATAGTCTGGAAGAAACATGATATATACATAGACCATGTTTAACATTGGGAAGAGAAAAAATTATGATGCATAAAAATTCTAATAAATTGCATCCTTGAAAACTCAATAAAGGATATCTTCATCATAACCTCGAGAAGAAGAACAAATGATATGGGTGATTTCAAATTATTAGTAAGGTATAAATATAGTGGATGAATGACTCAACAAAAAGTGAATCATAATCAATAATAAATAATCAATATGGTATGGTGAATATTTGAAAAACACACCCCAATAATAAAATGAGAATGAAAGTACATCCATATATTTTTTCATTGTGAAACCCTCATGGAAAGTAATAATAGAATACTTAATAAATAGAATGGTTATTATTTGGATTTAATTTATCTAGAACATTAACCATTATACCATCAAGGTGGTTTGGGTCTGTGGCTAGAAACCCGTCTGATTTTTAGAAAAAAAACCTCGAAGGGTTTATCACCAACTTATTTGTCTAATAAGCCCTGTTGATGCATTGAGGGGATATAGTGGACCCCTCCCATCAATTCTAGTCCAGATTATTATTAATAAAAATATTTAATACATGAATAATATGATTTCCAAAATCCTGGTTGAGTAGAGGATACATATTCATCAATATTTCCACAATTAAAGAAACATTCCACATAAACACAATATGTAAAATGTTATATAGATAAGAAATTGACAATATCCATGTAAAAATAATATGGATATATAATTTAAATTAATTTTCAAACGAAAAAATACCTCAATTGGCCAGTAGATACACCACATAAGCCTGATTACATGCACAAAACAAAGTATATCACAATGAAATAGAAACTGAAACAAAGTCCCTTAAATCATTGTAATCAATGTAGTTAATAATAATCAATTAAATCAATAAATACCATGAATATAAATAGAATAATTAAATTATATATCAAATATAATTAACTATAAACAATATATAGGAAATATGTGATGAAAAATGGAAATCTCATAGAAACAAAAGTGAGATGAGAAACCCCTTACAAGGATCGTCTCATTAGAGTGAGGATAAATCAATGACCTAATTATGTGTGAAAAATATAAATCTAAAAATTATAAGTGGATATATTGTTTAATAAAATCATAGGTCATTAACACATATTCCAATAAAAACATACACAATGACATAGATATTTAACTCAATGAATTTAAATTGTGTTTAGATATCCCTTACCTCAGGTTTAAATTCAATAGTATTTGTTCACATATTCTATATAATGGTTTGAATAGTTTTATTTATTTATTAATGAACTAAAATAACGTTTTAAATATCTTATATAATCTTCTTTTAATATTTTATACATATTTATTAACAATATTTTTGTTATTTCCATTGTTTTATCTGCATTCTTTTCATGGTTTCCAAGGTCGATTTATTATGTTTTTACTTGTCAAATTGAAATAATATATCATAATTGATATCATTTATATATTAATCACATTTTAAACAATTTAATGTCAGTTATACTATCTCATAATTGTGGAAAAGTGAATCAAAATCTTGTCATCCACAAAGGAGGTGACTTGACACAACACTGGAAAAGATTTCATTATTTATGAATAGAAGAAGAAAATAAATGTTTTGAGAAGAATTTACCATAATAAAAACAATAATATTGTATATATATGATACTGTAGTTTTCATGAGTATTTTGATAATAGGATGTGATAATGTATAAGTGAGAAATAATTTAATAGGGAAGAAGAAGAAATATTACCTCTCAAATATTTCTCTTTTGAAACCTCCTTAAGGATCTTAAAAGTAGTCTTTTTATGAGATAAGAAGAAAAAAAATTTATTAGGTAATGCAAAAGATGTCATTTGGTAGAGGTAGGCTGAAAAAGAGAGATTATAGAATTTAAATTTATTAAGTTACCTCCTTTTATATGTGAGGTGAGGGGTAAAAGAGGAATTACAAAAATTATTAAAATACAATAAACGTATTGTAGGGTTTAAGACTCCAAAAAACCTAAAATGGAAGTGGATTAAATTTATTATGTTATATAATCATTTTTCGACTTTTTCAATAATTTTAGGAATTTTTATATAATTTAATAATGTTTTTTATTCAAGAAAAACAATGTTTTCAAGATAAAAACTATTCATAACTATGACATTAAACATATAAAAAAAATTAAAAATATAATAAGATTATATATTATATAATATAAATTTCATATTCATCTATGGAATCTTTTAATTATCTTAAAAATATATAATTACTACTATTTTTATTTTTAATATCAATTATTTTAATTATTCATTAATGAAATTAATACTGCATCATCTTTGTGGAAGCTATTACGGTAATTACTTGTTGTTTAAAAATAAAAAAACTACATGATAAGGAAAATTTTATTATATTTACAATGAATATTATTTTATAAATAAAACCTCAAGAAAATATCATATAACAATATTATTAAAATTGAAAACTATAATGTTAAAACTTGATTTCCAATTCAAACAAAATATTATATGGCTTTAAAGATATTCATGTGGGTCCAAAGTGTCCCAAATTTGAATCAAAGGATGATAATATTCTAAATATAATTATATAAATTGTTTTATAAAAAAATTGGGTCATTTAATAATTCTTTTACGTTTAATTAATTTTTTTTCTTATGATTCTATACGCACTACATCAGAATTTCATAATTGTTAATGTTAATTATTTCATATAAAAAAATTTAATGAAATTAATCTCATTGATAAAAATTAATTAGGTTCAAAATAAAATTATTACTTTATTTATTATGAATATTTACTCTTATACATTACAAGACATCTTCTTAAATTTGTTATTTTGTCTTTTATTTCCCCACACACGTATAACACAGACATTTGGATAATACTCATGTTATATAACCCTAATATTAGAAATTGAAACTAAAAGATATAATTGATACATAATAACAAATAAATAATTCATCAAAATAGTTTTTACAACTCATTTATTATATATAAATTAAAAATTTGTAATTTTTCACTACTGTAGAGGCACTGCGTCAAGATTAATAGTGTTTAATATAATTATCATGAAAAAAATATAATTTTCATGTTCTAAATTATTTTTTTACAATATTTTACTTTTAATAAAATTATTTATTTATTACATAGTCTTAATAAATGTTTATATCAAAATAATTTTAAGATGAAGTCACAAAAAATGTCATATTTTATAAAAAAAATGTATTTTTCACAAATTAAAAAATTTAAACTATTTCATAAAAATCCCAAAAATTCATCCAAACCTTTTTTTCACTGTGTAGTAACCAAAAAATGAACTCCATTTTAAGAATATAATTTTCTAAATATGAAAAAATGAATGTTTAATTAGAATCGTCATTTACTCGAAAAATACCAATTTTAATATTATAACTGATTTTATGACATTTTGAAAGATTGACTATGGTCTCATTAAATTATTTTATAATCATAAAAAACAAAATATTTATTCATGAATACATTTTATGAAAATTAATTATCTTTTAAATTTATATATTAATAATAAAATTCCAATTTATTATTTATTTCTCATAAAAATACCAACACTTAATTATTATTTTTAAAATAATCAATTTTATTTATAACTTTCCTAAATACTTTTTTTTCATACATGGATGAAGTTAATATTAAAAAGGGTACATTAATATTAATAAAGGTCAAGTAACTATTCATAAAGGTACATTACAATTAATGTTACTATTAATAAGGGTATGTCACTTTTCATAAGGGCCATGTAACTATTCATAAGGGTGTATTACTATTCATAAGGGTAAAATTACTATTCATGGAGGTGAATTACTATTTATAAGAGTAAAATTTGTATTCATAAGGGTAAGTAACTATTCAACAAAAATTATGTTGATCATATCGGACTCCAAAAATCATACTGAACGCAACTTCATATGTCTGATTCTGGAAATTCAAATCACAGAAGTGGAAAATCTATGTTTATCATCAAGATTTTAACTATCTCCAATAATAATGATTTGTTTCATAGAGACTCAGTGTTTTATGCATAATAAGTATCCAAATTAATTGAAATTATTCATACCATAAAATTTGGTGGAGTTATAATTACTCAAGCACATCGTTTAATAATTATTCTCTTTTTCTTGATCACATATATTATATCAAAAATTATTCGAGAGAATGTAATGCGAGTAGAATATTTAATAAATATTTATTTTCTATTTAGTGAATATAATAATTACTTATTCACTATAGAATAATGTAGTGATATATATTTTTTAAATAAATAATAATTATTCCCGACCCAATAAATATTATCGAGGAATCGTATACTAAGTTTTTAGGTCCAATGAAAATTAATATACATTGAATATTATTTGATAAAATAAAATTTAATTTAATTTTCACATTAAGCGCATGTAATGGAAGATACAACATTATTATTATTTTAGATATTGGTTTCTATAAGGGATTAATTAAATGTTAAATTACACTTGTCAAAATATTTATTTATAAACCCTAGATATGTTTAAACCCAACTTTATTATTTTCTATGAGGGATAATTCATTTATTTATTTTTTGTGAACAATAAATTTGGTGAATCCTTTCATGACCTATAGATCTCTATACTCTAGGTGTTCTCCCAAAATTCAAATGAAATATTCCTCTACTATTCTCCCTAATGTCAAGAGATATCATAGATAATGCTTTGGAAGTGATTCTTATAGTGGTAAAAGGTGAATGAAACAAGTGGTAGGCAGTACTCTGCTAGCACCTAGAGATTCATATGGCGGCATTCAGAGATTTTTGGAACATGTATGGATCACCACTATAGGTAATAATCTCTTTATTTCTATAAAGAAATGATTGTACAACACAGCTTTTTTTAGACTCATCAATGAGAACTGAATTCTAATAGGGTATTTATTTAATTGAAAAAATTAATTAAAAATAATATGTGATGATTCTCTCTCTGTTTTTGACATTTTATTCATTTTTTATTTTAATGGATTCAATTCTATTTATTACCACAATTATCATTTTATATATCTTTCATTTCATATCATTCTTGAAAAAAAACTAAATTAGGGCATGACCCATGGAATGCATCCACTGTATCCAGAACCTACTAGTGGTATCAGAGCTATCATATAATTAATATATATATTTAAATATTATTGATTGATCTACACATTTTTTTATTTAGTTTCCATCTCATGTTTAATCATTATTTTAATACAAAAATTTTGAACTTATTCTTAATATTTCTTTTCCCACATATCTAGATAATGAATAATTTTATGAATGAAATAAAGTCAAATACCTCATACATATGAGCTAAGAATTCTGACCATATAACACATGAGTACATGTCATGTAACCGAAGTCACATGTGGTGTACTAGTGTTCAATGCACGGGGAATTAATTTAGATATAATTAAAGTAGTGTCTATTGAATAAATGTGGTGTCTTTAATTTATTGAACCACATGTTGACCAAAATAGTATGGTGAATAGTCTACTAGATTGCACATTGTGTAGCCTACATTCAAACTGTGTATTCCTTTAAGTAATATATGGGATATATGTTTTCACACAAGGCCTACCTGACTAGTGACCATATAAATCTAATACCACATGTGGTGTACCCCTTGGAACATTTCGTGTACTCTAGTTTTTACGAGGCATATTTTACATGATGAGTCCCTAGGCATGTGACTCAGATAGATAGTGAGAGACATAAATGAAATTTGGAACACTTTTACACACCCTGTACTTATACCGAATTTTGTAGAATTAATCTTATTTTAATATACATTGTAAACCCAATTGACATGTTCTTCCATGTGGTCATTAAGTTGATAAAATAGATCATGTGTTGGGTTTTAATATATATATATATATATTTACTTAATTTCTTCAGAATTTTCAAATCTACATATCATGTGTGATTTATATAGAAAATATTACTATACATGTGTTGAACCATAACACATTATAGAAAGATCATGTAATTAATGTATTCATTGATTTGATACTATACATCATAAATATATGTGGTAACACATTTATTCCATTGGTCACAACTGTAAATTGTATATGAGTATAATAATTTTTTGTATATTTATATGGGTATTCACCATGTTTCCTCTAAGGTACAATTATGTACACATTTAATTTCAAATAAATTTATTTAATTTTGTTAAAATTATGATTAATGATAATATCAAGAAAATTCATATGCTAATTAAGATAAATTAATTAACAAATTAAAGAAGATAAATAACTGATTTAAGTATGACTAGTCTTATATATAAACAATTAAGAAATGAATTATAGTTTTATTAAATTCCTATCTCGTTGAATTCATGTGGATGATCCTGAGAATATTACACACTAGTGTTTGTGGTTAGTGTTATTTAATTTAATATTAAATTAGATTGTTGTCTTGTGTGCCTTATATCCTCTTATTATATAAGGGAAAACGTTCCCATTGTTTATTATGTAAACTTGATTTATCATCACTTATATTATAGTAAAAGAATATTTAAAGGATATATGCCACAATATTTTGGGGGATTTACATGTTTGGAGTTGAGTAGAAAATAATCTAAAAGATATACAAAGGTGTAAAGTTGGAAATTGGTAACATGAACCTTAATTAATTAAATGTTTTTCCCCTTGTTCAATGGTCAGTTTACTGACCACTGTATAAAATAACCATTAGTAAAATAAAATGATCATACCGCTTTATTTATTTATTTATTTAACGATTCATGGTTATTTCATTATGGATGTTTTCCACAATCACATTAATTAATGAATTAATGATCATTAATTAGAGAACTATAATAAATAGGATTATGTGAAAATATTATATTATACATGGTTAATCACATATTTAAATCATCTTCATAATAACAAGTATGTGTTAAAGATAATAATTGGAAAATTTATCATAAAATATAAAATCCCTCAATTATATATTACGTCAGCATAGCCTTCCACAACTTTAGTTAAAATGGAAACATAGTTCATCCTGATTGACCTGAAAAAGTTTGTGTTCTTTAAATTATACGGGAATTCTAACATGAATTTTTGGGATGATATAACTTATTTCACATCAAGGGTATACTTCCAAAGAAAGATGTCATGTAACTAAGAGACAGGGGTTGAATAAAATCAATTTAAGGATTTCAAGTTTGGGGAGTCCACACACATGATCTAGGAAGTGTGAGTTAATGTAGTTTCTAATTGGAATGCTTACATTAAACCATTCAAGGTGCTTAACCAAACAAATTTGGGATAATAAGAAGGAGAATATGGATCCTTTAAACTATAATGTCCAGGAAATAGGATATTCTGTATCCAATATTGGGGGTAATTGGGGTTCCATTTAATAGTGGTAGATTAATAAATATAATATTTATTTATTTGTCTAATTTTTATCAGATAATGTAACAAAAACATGCTTATATTATTTTTAGGATTATCATTTATTTAACTTCAACAATACCACTACAATTCATACATTATAAGGACAATCTTATCACTACCAAACATTTCAATGAGTGTAAAAGGAGTTTACTTATTATCCCTCACCAGAAAGGAAATTATATGTGCTAGAAGAACCTACTCTTTATGTTCATGATAATGAGGAAATTGATGAAGGGTTGTCACTCTATGAAAAACATTTTAATGGTTCCCCAACTGTTCAATGTATCCTGATATCGTCCATGAAAAATGATATTTTGATACAATAAGAGAGAACATTCTTGCATATATAATTAAGTATTACTTTCAAGATATCAATCAAGATAATTCAAGAGAAGATTGTTACATGATTTTCAAAGGATTATTTCAAATAATCATGTTGTGCTTCCCCAGTTGGGCCTTATGTATTCATGGATATTTGCTACATTTAATTCATAGACATATTAACGACTAAATAATTAGATTAGATGCATACAAATCTCATACTTTAATCAATACACAATAACTTCTAATGTATAATTATTAATTACAATATGAGAAATAATGATAATTGTATTTTAGAACTTCTTACATTGATTCACCTTGTGGATAAAGACATGTCTTGGGATGAACCAATGGTAATTGTGGTGAATATTAAAAAGAATAGTAACGGAAATGGGAACAAGAATCAAAACCAGATTTACTATCACAAAGGCCATCCTTCCAAGAAGTGGATGATCCATAGGCTGGTCATGGAAAATGAGAAAGTATGTTTTTATTTTGTCAATCCAATCCCCTAGAAGATTAACTTCACCCCAAAGTAAAGGGAAGCTAGAGGTGTGTTCGTTATTGAGTTTCATATTTTAATATCTACACATAGGGTATTGCATACAGCATGTGGTGCTCACACCTAAATAAAAATAAAGGAACCAAGTATATTCCAAAACATGTATATAGGATATGTGGATTTGAGAGGTCCTAATGTTGAGATAAATGCTACTCTAGCAATTGGGGGCCACCACCTTTCATTTTTGACGAGAGTGAATTTGGTTTTAAAATATTTTTATTATGTACCAAGTCTTACCAATAACATAATTTCTATATCAGCCCTAGATTTGGATGGGTTTCTTTTCATTTTTGGAAAAAATACTTTTTAAAAAAAAATATGTCTTGGTATGACACATTTAATTAATGGAATTTATGTATTAAATTAAAAAACCATGCATTGGAATTTGATAATGAATCATGTTCCCAAAAATCATATAACAACCAACTATGGAATCACAATACTTTCCACATAAATTAGAATAACTTCAAAAATATTTATTAAGATGGATATTTAGACTTTTCTGAGCTAAAACCACTTGAAATATGGCGTGCTTTTTTACAAGGAAAACTGGCCAAACCTCTATTCAGTGGATAGGGTGAAAGGGACACATAGCGTATAGGATATGTCCATACTAATGTGTGTGGGGAATTTATAGTAAAATATATGTGTGGTTATTTTTAATAATTAACATTTACTAATGACTTGAGTAGGTGTGGTTATGTCTACATTATGAGGTATAAGTCCGAGTCCTTTGAGAAATTCAATAAATTCAAGAATTAATTAGAGAATCAAAATGGAATGAAGACAAAGAAACTATTATCATATTAAGGTGGAGAATATCTTAAAAAATATTTGATCGATATTCTACGGGATTTTGGGAATCTATCTCTACTCACTCCACATTAAGCACTATAGTAGAATGGTGTTTGTGGAAGGATGAGCCATACCATCTTAGAAATTTTAAGGTTGTTAATGTTTCATGAAGATATTTAATTATGATATGGGTTTTATTCATTATAGATTGTGCAGTAAACATTAATCGATGTACCAACCAAAGTGGAAAATGGATTTTTTTTTCAATATATGGATTGGAAAGAAACTCATTGTGTTTCATACACATGTATGGTGTTTTGATGAGTTTGTTAAGGAATTATTATGCAATAAATATCTCCCTATGGAAAAAAATTTATAATTATAGGTATCCAAAGTAAACAAGTGATTACTACCTATAAAATCCCTCGAACAAGAAAGTTAATGTCCCAAGAAAATCTATCTTTCTTGAGAGGGAGAACATCATGAAAATGTATTATGGGAGAAATATTGGATTTGATGAAGTTGAGGTGAAAGATAAAAAAGAGCCGGTATAGGAATAGATTCTGATTTTCTCATGGAATAAGTGTTTCCTTAAACATAATTACTAGGTATGATCACAATAGAGGTAAGAGAACTAGGGAGATATGGATTTCTACTCACAAAAGATGACAACTCATTAGTAGATGATAATGATGATCCTATACCCAGTAAAGAGGAAGTAGAGATATCAGAAGCTATAAAATGGTTAAAATCTATTAATTCTAAAACTTATTCCATGTATTAGGACATTGTTTGTGTTCTAGTCAATGTTTTGATGTAGCACCTGTAGGGTGAAAATAAGTATTTAATTGAAAAATCGACATGGAAGTTAATGTAAATACCTATAAAGAAAGGATGGTGGCTATGGGGATTAAACAATGACAAGAAATTGACTATGATAAAATCTTTTTCACTCATTTCCATGTTTATATCCATTATAATTCAAGTCATTACATAAGAATAATTTATATGGGATATTTGATACATGGAAGTCAAAACTACATTCCTTAATGGGAACCTTCAAGAATATGTTTATTTCACACAATAAGAAAAGTTTCCGACTCTAGGTGACTCCAAAAGATTATCAAGTTGCAAATATCAATTTATGGATTGAGAAAATCATCCAGGTCATAGAACAATAAATTCAATTAATCTATAAATGAATTTGGTTTCATTAAAAATGAATTTGAGACTCATTTTTAAAATAAGATTATTGGGAATGTGGTCATTATCATAGTTGTGTATATTGATTACATATTACATAATAGGAAAAACATACCAGCCAAACAGTCTTTTAAAGAATGTGTAAACAAGTTTATATCAATGAGGGACATAGGTGAATCATACAATATTCTAGGGGTCAATATATTAGTGATAGATCCCAAGAGGATACATGGTCTATTTCAAAGTATATACATTGACCATATACTAATTTGAATTAGAATGGTACATTCCAAGAGGGGATTGGGTACAATGTCACATAGTTTATATCATTCTAAGAAAAAGTCTCCTTAGAAAAAAATATGAGAATGAGAGAATGAGTAAGATCTCATATTCTTTAGTGATATGATCAATCATGTATTTCATGTTATATAAAAGAAATGATGTTTCTTATGAATTTATCATTGTAGGAATTATAAAATTAGATATAGGATAATAGAATTAGTCTACTATTAGGGATATCCTTATGTATCTACAAAGAACATAGGATGTTTTCCTTTTGTGTGGAGGAGAAACAGAGCTGGTAATATTGGGTTATAAATATTCTAGTATTTATACATCTTAGAATTGTCTAATTTCCTAGTTAGGATATGTATTATACATTATTGGTGGATGTATGAGCAGGAACAGTTTCAGGCATCAAGTTATTGGTGATTCTACATAAGAGTCTGTGTATATATCATCTTATGATGAATACAGGGAAGATATTTGGATATGTTTTTTTTCATAATCTTCATGTGGTACCTATAACTAAATACCACATGACATTTTATTTTGATAATACTGTTGTGATGTTTCTTGTAAAAAAGCCAATGTCACCCCTACAAACAAAGAATTTAATATTGATGTATCACATGTTAAGGTATTTATATCTAAGGGGTTATGTTATAGTGAGAAGGGTACCCACTAAAGAGAATGTGTTTAACCCCTTAACTAAAGGATTATCTCATTAGAAACATGCTAATCATGTGAGTTCCTGCTGACTGAAAGTTGTTATCAGTTTCTCTAGTGAAAGTGGGAGTTTATTGGAGTTGGTATCCTTGAACCAAATATTGTATACTTTATGGAAACTATTATGAATATTTTTCAATATCAATAAACTTCATATCACATCGTTATTGTTACTCGGAATAACATAGTATGTGATTTTATCCTCAGAGTAGTTATCACACTAAAAGATCATTATTGTTCCTTGAAATGATGAGAACCAAGAAATACAATTACACTATTCTTATATATATATATAAATTATATATCTAGATTCTATAATTTAAGAGTCTATAATGATATATGATATCATGGGTGGAAAATCCTAGTACATTGAGTAACCATGTAAAGGTATATATCATTGGTAATATCCAATGTTGGATATTATGAGTATGTTTCACGCTAGTAGGAAATCCAAATTTATATGTGTTATTGAATTATCTTATCTAGGGATGTGTTTATTGATCTTTAGAAATTTAAATTTTTATTTCCGAGCATTATGAGTCACATAATTTTAGGTATTGATGATATCTATGATAACCTCTGTTCGCGATAAGGTGGGATACATTGGGTGCATCATTAGCAATATTGCATTAAATAATACTGCGAGAAAGGATGTTTACATTATGTTTTGTAATGAAGCCTGATATTTCAGGCCCTTTTTGAAAATGATATACCCTAAATAAATCTATGGAAATGATATTCTGTAATCAATTTTTGTTTTTCAGAAAGTCAATGAAATAGATATTGAGTACATAGGTGTGAGGACCATAACCCAGTTTCCTAGAGTCAGTGCCTTATTTGATTAAATTTGAATAAAAACAAGGAATAAGCATCTCGAATAACCGAATCGTTTAGTATTATTGAAATCTTGATTCATACATAAGTTAAATATTACAAATTGAAAAGAAAGACCACATAGAAACTCCTTATACTACATCCATAACTCCTAGGTTATTTCAGCATTTCATTCATTATAAAAATCTTCATGGCCTGAAAAAATGAAACATAATAAAGGGGTGAGCTCAAATGCCCGGTAAGGGTAAGAAATATAGTGGAAGATAACATAAACATCAGAACTGGTGAATAACTGAAAACACAAGCCTCTTAAAATAAACTTGAACATAATATGGAAAATGGGCTAAGTAAATATTTCCATAACATAACAAAATCACGGGTATTCTACTAGTTGAATAACCATATGAACCATCAATAATATTTTCATACTAACTTCACTTATTATTAAGTAATAGTGCTTATTTGGAATGGGTGTAAATCTACAGAATTTAATTCTCATATTATTTATGATCATCCATAGGTGTTAGAGGTCATTTATATTACTTGGTTACATGGAATGAGGTTGAATTATTATATAGAAATATTATGATAACTATTTCGGTTAATTTTTGGGTTTTGATTACAATGAACTCATTTTTCATTATAACTTAATACCATTTGAACAAAGAGATTATATAACCTTAAATAGTGTATATTAAATATATAAAAATCTGGTTTAACCATAAAAATAATGGTTTTATTGCAATAATTGATAATGATAATAGAAATCAAAACCAATCGTCCTTAATTGTGGTAAATTGACACATCTCAGATGGTATTCTTGCTAGTAGTATAAAAAAGTGCAAAACAAAGACATGATGATAAATTATTTCACTATCTTGACAAAATTCCAGTACATTTATTGTACTAGAGTAATCACAAAATTTGGATAAGGAGAGGTAATAATAGAAAAATAAATCAA
Source organism: Viscum album (assembly GCA_963277665.1). Taxonomy (NCBI): domain Eukaryota; kingdom Viridiplantae; phylum Streptophyta; class Magnoliopsida; order Santalales; family Viscaceae; genus Viscum; species Viscum album. Next base: position 291,212,185 of record OY728148.1, on the reverse strand, counting down.
ATTAACTTGAAAGGAAAGACAAAGAATAAAAAATGGAATTTACCTCTAGAACCAAACTTCTTTGAGAGCCTCCTTTAACGGAAGGTTTTTGGTCTTTTTGGAGACCGATTCTTGATCGGCGTGGGAGAGGATGTTGCAAGGATATTGGGACATAATTTTGGGAAGCTACAAGGCTTGAGAGTAGTGAAGATAAGGGGGAGTGATGAGGGGTTTTATAGTGGAGGGGAGAGGGGATTTCTCATTTTTATATACATTAATTAATTATTTCTGCATAAGACAAGGAATAGTGAGTCTTCTATTACCATGAATAGTAATTTTATCATGTGAATCCAAATAAATTGGCCTTACATCAGCAGAATATCAAATAAAACTCTATAATTAGTGTATTTAGCTTATTTACAAAATTATGATATTTCACTATTCATAAGAAATTCACGTATTTCAAAAAAATTCCAAAAATTCACCAAAACCATTTTTTTGAAATATAGAATCCAAAAATGAAGTCCATTTTTCAAAAATAATTTTATAAATATGATTAATTTAATATTCTATTAAAATATTAATTTATTCTAAAAACAACAGTTTTATAACATTAATTTACTTATTCCAATGAAAAGGTATATTATACTTCCACTTGATAATTATTTATATTCTATCATAGGTAACGTTACTATTACGTTGGGTATATCACTATTCCTAAGGGTATGTTACTATTTATAAGGGTATGTAATTATTGACCGAAAAATATGTTTTTATTGGACTCCAAATAACATACTGATCACAACCGTGTTTGTCAGATTTTTGAAATTCACATCACAGAAGTGGAAAAATATTGTTTTAAGGGTCACATTGATCTTACTAGATCATTATGAATTATTTATAAGAATGAAATTTCCATTGAAGAATTTTAGGTCTTTACATTCTCCCCTCCATACAAAAATTTCATCCTCGAAATTCAAAAAATATTACCTAAAAATATTCAGTTATGTCTTCAACATAAGCTCATCAGGCTCCCATGTTGCCTCTTCTATCTTATGGTTCCTTTTAAGATCCTTTTTCTCAAAGATTCATTCGATTTCTCAATACTTGTTCTCTTGTATCAAAAATCTTGATAGGCACCTCACAATAAGACAGATTGGGCTCAAGTTCTATTTCTTCATAAGTGAGTACATGTGTGGGGTCTGTCTTGTATTTACTTTACATTTACATGTGAAAAACATTGTGATCATTGGAGAGACATGGTGGTATTGTCGAATGGTAAGATATGGATCCAATTCGATCCATAATTTCAGCAGGTCCAATGTACCTAGGACTTAATTTTCCCTAATTACCGAATCATATAATAACCTTCCATGGATATACCTTTAAGAAAACATGATCTCTTACATAAAATTCCAAATACTTCCTTCCATTATCAGGATATCCCTTTTGTCTACATTGAGCTATTTTGATATGGGTGTAGATAATATTCTCCTTTTCTTTTGTTTCTTTGAAAATTTCTTGGCCCAAAATATTTCTTTCACCAACATCATTTAAGAAAGTTGGTGTAGGAAATCTCTTTTTATATAACACTTCATATAGTTCCATCTGAATACATTAATGGAAGCTATTGATATAGGAAAATTCTACTGGAGGTAAATACTAATCCCGCATGCCATTAAAGTCATGTGAATAAGACCTCAACATGTCTTCCAAAGTATGAAAAGTTCGTTCCAATTTATCATCCGTTTGTGGGTGGAAGACAGTGCTCAAGTGAAGATCAGTATCTAAAGCCTACTGAAAACTTTTCAATAATTTAAATATAAAATGTGGATCAAGATCTTACAAAATTGATAAGGGTATACCATGGAGTCTTACAAAATCATTAATATATAGTCTTTCTAATTGCTTAAGGGGTAAATCATCTCTTATAGCAAGAAAATGTGCTGATTTTGTATGATGGTCAATAATGACCCATATCATACAATTATTTCAAGGAGTCCTTGGTAGTCCCATGAAAAATTACATTTTAATATAATTATATTTACACATAGGAATAGGATGTGGTTGCATGACTCTTCCAAGATGTTGTCTTCCCATCTTCACCTATTGACACACCAAATATCTCAACACATAATCAACAATCTCCCTATTCTTATTTTCCCACAAAAAAATGATCATTTAGATATCTATATATCATTGTTCTATGAGGGTGTATAGAGAAATCAGATCTATCATAATCCTCCAATATTTCCCTCTTTCACTCAGGAATTGTGAAAACACAAAGCCTCTTTCCGAATTTCATGATTCCACCTTAATATACAAATTCAGTCAACTTTAGATCATTTATAGCATTAATTTTCTTTTGAAAATCCTCATAATTAGTCTGAGAAAATTTTACCCATTTCATTAAATAAGGTTTTGAAAACATTTGAAATTTTTTTGATGTGTAATATTCCTTGATAATTCTCATATCCATCGTTACTAGAACCAAGAACAAAGGTTCCCTTTGAACTCTCAACTTGTTCACGAATCCATGATCCTTTCTCCTCAAAGCATGTGAGAACTTATTTTACAAACCTAGGTGTTAGTGTATTGTGAAATCATAATCATTGAGTAGCTCCATCCATATCCTGTGTCTCATGTTGAGTAATTTTTATGAGAATATTGTAACACCCCAGGTAAATAAAGAATATGAAATTTTCATATTTATCCATTTTTGTGAATAAAATATTAATATGAATTTAATGGGGACGCTATACTCGATGGCGTATCCAACACGCAACAACGAGTTTCTTGGGAATCTTACGTTGCACTCTAATAATAAAATAATGTTATTTTAAATGTTAGTTAAGATGTAGCCGTTGTATTGGCGGGAATGGATAGAAATAACTAAAATATGATTATATATGTTTTTAAATGTTTTTAAATTTATGCAATAAAAGTTAAAGGCTTAAAATACTGAAAGAATTCAATTTTAGTTGTGTATGCCCTAGTTTTCACTGAAGGTTCACTTATCGCCTTTTGATGGAGAACCGTCATTAAATATAGTTTTGTTCACTCTTATACATTATATTGGATCAAATAAAACTATTCTTAAGAATTGGGACATCAAAATTTACTTTGGGTAAATTTTTTGGTATCTTTATGGTAAAGTTCATTTTTTAATGAATAGTGTAACATGTTGTATTTTAATTCAAAACCTCTTTTTAATATAATTTATTTATATTATTATATTATCTTTTTAATTGTTTTTAAAGTGAAATTAGAAAATATTTTTACCATTAAATCCAATAATGGTCGTTGGAATTAATTTCACTTTGGAATCAGACTTAAACTAGTGTCAATCTTTTGATACTTATTATTTCATAAAAACACGCTATTTGCTCTGACAGCAGGAATTAATTATTAAATTAATTAATGTGAATTATATGTTTTGGATTTTGTAAAATAGAATTCATTATTTAATTCGGAATATCAAATAAATCTTAGGGTGAATTTTTGGGATTTTTTTGAAAAACATCAATTTTTGATGAATAGTGAAACAACTATGTGGTACTTATAAAAACTGATTTTTCCGTTTAAATGAAATTTTGCCATCTTTGTGATTTTAATTTCAAAAATCCGACATACATGGTTTTTATTAAGAAGTAAAATGTGGTTCAATGGGATAAAAGTAATTTTTTGGTTAATAGTAACTTATTAAGTTTTTAATAGCGATTAGAGTTAATTAGTGTAGTTTATGGTAAGAATAATGTTTTAATAAAATTAAATGACCTAGACACATGTCCTACCCTCATTGGATGTGTCATGGCCGACCAATAATATCCATGGGTCAACTTGGAGACCCCATGGAGCCACTTTGGTTGGAAAATGACATAAATATCTTTTTATTTAATGTTAAAGTAAAAATGACACAAACATGAGAAGTTTTACTAAAAAAGGTTTACATGGGGTTATACAAGTCATATTTTTTACTATAAATATTAATTGTAAATATAAAAATATTTCCTACATCATAGTATTTTTTTTTCAATTTTTAGACATTAAATAAATTAAATTATTTATGACATCATGATGATGCAGTGATGACCTCATTATTTAACGATTTAAATAAAATGGAAAGGTAATGTAATATCTAAGACCTACACATATCCAAAACCTATTGGATGAGTTTATTTAGAACCCTTATCACCTTATCCTAGAAATACATCAATGTGGGACCTTTAAAATCCAAAACTCTTTTGAAAATAAAGTAACATTTTGTAACTTTACAAGAGTGCCCCTCCTCTCCTCTTATAAAAGGCCCCCACCTCTACATCCTTAACCACACTCCCGAAGCCTTTTGATCATCCAACACCTGCCCATTTTGTCTCTACACTTCCCTCTATTACTCCTTGAAGCCTCACTTTTGGTAGAAGTATTCCCAAGAAAGCCTTTGAGCTCAAACCAAAGGGAGTTACCCGATTTTAAGGTAATGTCTTCACTTGTGTCCTTTTGTTTTGTTTTGCTTCTCCAACCCCATTAACTCTTTTTATTAATTTATTTTGTAACAAATACAGTATATTCAATATACTAGGATGTTTTTATAAGAATTATTCGAGCTACACTTACACACACCTACATCTAATTGTTAAAGAACATACTATTTCAGTGGATGGCGAATTTCTGCCTCCCGAAACGATGATTGTTCAACATTCTTCTAACACCTTCAAAGGTGGACATTAAGATGAAAAAATATTTATATATGATATATAATATGTTTATGTTTTACTTAAGCTTCTTTATTTGTCATTTATGGTGTACCTTTATGGTTTCCATTATGGGTAAACGCGATATCTCCATTTAAGGAAGTGCGGACTACCGCCCCCTCAAAGTGATTTGATTCGTTAATACCATATGTGGTACGAATAAAGGATATATTTAATGATACTATATATGATACCATACTAGAATTAAAATACTCTTATGTATCATAATGTTTTAATTCCATTAAATATGAAATAGAAATGGAAGTAGCGTTCATGCGTACGTACGGCTTACCGTCTCCATGAACGGTACATTTCATTTCTTATCTCTAAATGTTATGTAATATTATAAGTACATATACATAATGGATATATATGTAATATATTACATCTAAATTATGGATATCATTCTGGAATTATAACATATATATATATCTCTCATTTTGTTTTAGTTCCATTATTATGACAAAAAAATGAAAGTAGTGTTCATGCATACGTATGGCCTACCGTCTCCATGAACGGTGCTTTTCGTTTTTTATATCCAAATGATATGGAGTAGTATAAAATGAATATTTACTGGATATAAATGATATTTTAATAATTAATACTATTCTGGAAATTATTTACTTATAACTACATGGGCAATCTTTTTTCAAACAAGTTCATTTTTGACTCATGTACCAAACATTGACAAAAACGTCTGATATGAACTAACATTATTAAACAATTATTATAACATTATAATATGTGATATGAACTGAATAATAATCTATAAAGGAGGTACTTAGGCAATTATTAAATGACCAAAGTTTATTATTCAGGAATATAAAAAAAACGAACAAGACAAGTTGGACTTGAGGTAAGGGATCCTACTCCACTCATTCTTCTTAAGTACACTATTTTATGTCATTCATTTTAAAGCTCATATTTCTTGTTATTGGGATATTATTTTATATTAATATTACTGTAATTTTTATGTTCATGTGATGAGAGACCCTATTCTCCCTCATCAATCCATTTTGGAAGTTTTGAGTGGCACTGTTAGGCTGCCAAATTTTTGTAAGAGATGTAACCTCTCTCTTTCTTTTTATGTACTCTCCATTATGTCACTTCTTTTAATCTCCTATTTTTTTTGTTGGGGGATGTTATTTTATATTACTCTTTCTATAAAAATTAAGTTAATATGATGAGATACCCTATTTTATCTCATCAATCAATTTTTGTAAGTTTTATGTGGCGTCGTTAGGCTGCAGAGTTTTCGTAAGGGATTTTTCATCTCAGTTTTATTCCCTTGAGATTTATGCTACATTTGCCATAATTTCCTTTTAGTGGTGTATGTACTGCCCATTATTTTACTCATTGTGTAATATAATTTCGTGTATGAGTATTTACATCAATGTTGTATTTTCCTTCTTTCACGAGGTGTATGTTTCGAAAGATACCCATGTCAGTAAGGGAACCTTCCACCTTCTCTTTTTAAAAGACTTCTTTTGTTGGGTATTTTAATTTACATATTGTTATGTTGGGATATGTTCTCATATATCCTTATGGATGTAAATTTTATGTCCAAGTGATGAGATACCCTTTTTTATCTCTCATCAACTCATTTTGATGTGACGTCGTTAGGCTGTCAAGGGAACTTCTTAACCCAATTTCGATTTCTTTGGGTTCAACATGTAGTTATTGAATATGTCATCCTTTGAATATGTGTGAATGACCTTTGATTATTTTACACTTAATATCCACTTATATTTGGTGTATTCGTTTGTCACACATAATTATATAATTGATTTATCCTTAAACCAAGGATACCGTCTTTGTATGGGACTTCGTCTCAATCTCCTTTCATTGGGGCATATTTTGTTTTATACTCAACCTTCTTTTATACGATGTATAAACCCATTTTACTTTTAAATTTATCCAAAAGGAATCTTTTTTATATGAAGAATTTTACTAAATGACAAAAGGGAATGTTTTGTCATACGTATGCGGCGACAATGACTTCTTCGCTGCCGTGACCATTATTTGAGTTTCGGCTTCCTCTAAATATCATACCTTATTTTTAAAAGCAAAATAAATACCATGTTTTACATTTCTTTTATTTTTGGTATTGAAAATGGTTTTCATAATGTTTTTATCATATCAAATTGCTTTATTGATATCTTGTGATTGAAATATGGAAATGTTATGTTTCCTTTATGCATGTTTTATGTGATACGATTATGTTATGGTTCTTGGGCGTTGTTATGAAAACCGGTGGTTCTGTGATAGACTAAGGGCGGGTGAGCCCAATATAGCTCTCTAATTCATTGGGTAACGTGAAGGAGTGAAACTTTATGGTTTCTCCGAAGATATTTAGGGAATATATTGTGGTGGGTATTCCAAACGTAACAAAGAGGGTTACTCCCTACGTAAGAATGTTATGAATGCCTCAAGTTACCTTTTATGTCTTATGATTTCTATGATTTATTCATGATTTGATGAGGTATGTTATAGTTCCTATGTTTTATGGGTAAAGTATGATTTCATTCTTATTTATACATGTACTCATATTTCCTTTCCATATTTTAATATCCCTTACTTGAGCTTTTTTGCTTATCCCAAGTTTTTGAAATGTTTTTCACAGGTCAAGGGAAGGGTACATGATATGATGATAGTTTAAAGGAACTTTCAAGAAAGAATGCATGTTTTATTTTAAATATGTTTCCGTTGATGGGAAGAATGCATACTGTCTTTTATGTAACCACTTTGTTTAAATGTGGAATGTAATGCAAGTTCAATGATCTAATTCTCTAAAACTCTAAACCTGAAAAGATCCTCAATGTGTAATCTTGTAATAACTCAAGATTAAGTAAGGTTTAAGGCTAGGGCCTTATTGTTGGTATCAGAGGTAGGTTTAGATAATTTTAGAGGTTATGATATTCTCTAAGCATAAGTGATAGTACCATAATGGATAGGATTTTAGAAAGAGTCCTAGTTTTAGATAAAGTGAATAAGTAAGTATATCTTAGTGTTTATCTTCCTCATTAGTACATGATGGTTATGTTGATATACTCACACTGACCTTTTTGGTTTTAGTAAATGGATTTATCTAGAAGGCACCAAAGTGACAATGGGTTTGAAGAAAACTGTGGTGGTTCTCTGATTAAGAGACTGGATGAAATGGGGGATTCAATGAAGAATCTCATGGTTGTTCTAAACCAACTATCAAGGAGTCCGGATCTACCACATCATCCTTGGTGAGTTCTCTAATGCATCATGTACAAGATGGCCAACTCAATGTGGAAGTAGAGGTAATAATTAGTAAGGTAACCATTAGGGTTTATATGATCCTTACTTTTTAAGTAATTATGGGTTACTCTATGCTATGATGGAAAATAAAAAGAATGAGATAAACTTGAGGTTAAAATATGTTATGATCATTTTTGAAGATTTTATCTCATTTTGGGGAATGTTTTGAGAATTATATAGTTTTGGAAAAAGGACAACACACAGACCGTGTGATAACCCGTCACATCGGACAAAGCTGCGGGAATCGAACCCACAACCAAAGTGCGACTGTCATTTATCTCCTACCACGGGACTACGTGAAGTCCCTGGTTAGTTTGAATGATTCTTTTTTTAGTTAGGTGATTTTATGAATTAAGAGTAAGTTGATTTTGGGTTATCTATGGAAATTTATTAACCTATCATGGAGGATATGTGATTAGGTTAATTACTTTTCAATACTAGATATTAAGAGCAACTGGTGTTGTTTGGAGATAAATGTTACGATTTAACTTGGAAGACTATGTGACTAAATCCTTCAACTATTTGGGTTTCAATCTTAGTTTGGTTTACTTTGAAGAATTTTATGGACAAATTTTTTATCTAATGGTCCTCGTTGAACTTTGGGTTTTATTGGACAAATTTTGGAGATTAAGAATAGATTTTCTTTTATAAAGGGTTATCCTTTTCTAGATTATCTGATCTTGTGCTAACCTTTTTGGTTTGGTTTTGGTTAATGTCTAAAGACATTGGAAGTATATGGTTCTCTTTGGTGGATTAGGTGAATCTCTAGAAGTTGATTATAGTACTCTTAATGTGAACAATTCTTCCTAAATACTCATCTTTTGGAGAAAATATGAGTTTGTGTAAGGAATCTAATAAAAGTTGAAATTCAACATGATAAGTGATTATGTTTCCTTATGAATAAATTCCTCAATAAAAATTAACTTAAAACAAAAATTTGTTCTATTAACTTTTCCTACTGGGGAATCGAATACCATTTAACCCATCACAGGTTTGTGATTTTCTTATGGTTAACTTTCTCCTAGACATGTTTACTATCACTCTCCCTCAAGAACACGACCCTTTGTTTTTTCTTCCATGTCCATGTTTTTCTACATGGAATCCTAGTATGGGTTAACTCGAGTGACATCTGTACTTATCTTCCCTTATTTTAAGGTGATTGTTTTACCGACTCTTGTTCTAATGTGAGACTTTCAAGGATGTTTCCAAGCTCCATTTTAAAAATTGCGAGGATGAAATTCCCAAAAAGGGGTAAGGATGTAACACCCCAGGTAAATAAAGAATATGACATTTTCATATTTATCCATATTTTTGAATAAAATATTAAGATTAATTTAAAGGGGACGCAATTCTCGATGGCGTACCGAACACGCAACAACGAGTTTCTTGGGAATCTTACGTTGCACTCTAATAATAAAATAATATTATTTTAAATGGTAGTTAACATGTAGCCGTTGTATTGGCGGGAATGGATAGAAATAACTAAAATATGATTATATATGTTTTTAAATGTTTTTACATTTATCCAATAAAATATAATGGCTTAAAATACGGAAAGAATTCAATTTTAGGCGTATATGCCCTAGTTTTCACTAAAGGTTCACTTATAGCCTTTTGATGGCGAACCGTTATTAAATATAGTTTTGTTCACTATTATACATTCTATTGTACCAAATAAAACTCTTCTTATGAATTGGGACATCAAAATTTACATTGTGTAAATTTTTGGTATCTTTCTGATAAAGTTCATCTTTGTAATGAATAGTGTAAAATGTTGTATTTTAATTCAAAACCTCTTTTTAATCTAATTTATTTATATGATTATATTATCTTTTTATTTGGTTTTAAATTGAAATTAGAATATATTTTTACCATTAAATCCAATAGTGGTCATTGGAATTAATTTCACTTAGAAATTAGACTTAAACTAGTGTCAATCTTTTGATACTTATTGTTTCATAAAAACACGCTATTTGCTCTGACAGCATGAATTGATTATTAAATTAATTAATGTGACTTATATGTTTTGAATTTTTTAAAATAGAATTCATTTTTTAATTCAGAATATCAAATATATCTAAGGGTGAATTTTTGGGATTTTTCTGAAAAACTTCAATTTTTGATGAATAGTGAAACCACTAAGTGGTACTTATAAAAACTGATTTTTCCATTTAAAAGAAATTTTACCATCTTTATGTTTTGAATTTAAAAAATCCGACATACATGGTTTTCATTAAGAAGTAAAATGTGGTTCAATGGGATAAAAATAATTTTTTGGTGAATAGTAACTTATTAAGTTATTAATAGCGATTAGAGGTAATTAGTGTAGTTTATGGTAAGAATAATGTTTTAATAAAATGAAATTACCTAGACACATGTCCTACCCTCATTGGATGTGTAATGTCCAACCAATAAAATCCATGGGTCAACTTGGGGACCCCATGGAGCCACTTTGGTTGGAAAATGACATAAATATCTTTTTATTTAATGTTAAAGTAAAAATTACACGAACATGATATGTTTTACTAAAACAATTTTTACATGGGATTATACAATTCATATATTTGACTATAAATAGTCATTGGAAAGCTAAAACGATTTCCTACATCATAGTATTTTTTTTAATTTTTAGACATTAAATAAATTAAATTATTTATGACATTATGATGATGAAGCGATGACCTCATTATTTAACGATTTAAATAAAATGGAAAGATAATGTAATATCTAAGACCTACACATTTCCAAAACCTATTGTATGAGTGGATGTAGAACCCTCATCACCATATACTCGAAATAAATCAATGTGGGACCTTTAAAATTCGAAACGCTTTGGAAAATAAAGTAACATTTTGTAACTTTACAAGAGTTCCCCTCCTCTCCTCTTATAAAAGGCCCCCACCTCTACCTCCTTACCCACACTCCCAAAGCCTTTGGCTCGGCCAACCACTGCCCATTTTGTTTCTCCACTTCCCTCTCTTACTTCTTGAAGCCACACTTTGGGATGAAGTCATCCCAAGGAATCCTTTGAGCTCAAACCAAATGGAGTTGCACGATTTTAAGGTAATGTCTTCACTTGTGTCCTTTTGTTTTATTTTGCTTCTCCAACCCCATAAACTCTTTTTATTCATTTATTTTTTAACAAATCTAGTATCTTCAATATACTAGGATGTTTTTATAAGAAGGATTCGAGCTACACTTACACACACCTACATTTAATGGTTAAAGAACATACTATTTCTGTGGATGGCGAATTTCTGCCTCCCGAAATGATGATTGTTCAACATTCTTCTAACACCTTAAAAGGTGTCCATTAAGATGACACTATATTTATATATGATATCTAATATGTTTATGTTTTACTTAAGCTTCTTTATTTTTCATTTATGGCGTACCTTTATGGTTTCCATTAGGGGTAAACACGATATCATCATTTAAGGAAGTGCAGACAACTGCCCCCTCAAAGTGATTTGATTCGTTAATACCATATGTGGTACGTATAAAGGATATATTTAATGATATTATATTTGATACCATACTGGAATTAAAATACTATTATGTATCATTATTTTTTAATTCCATTAAATATAAAATAGAAATGGAAGTAGCGTGCATGCGTACGTACGACTTACCGTCTCCATGAACGATACATTTCATTTCTTATCTCAAAATGTTATGTAATATTATAAGTACATATATATATAATGGATATTTATGTAATATATTAAATATAAATTATGGATATCATTCTGGAATTATAAAATATATATATATCTCTATCATTTTGTTTTAATTCCATTAATATGACAACAAATGAAAGTAGCGTTCATGCGTACGTACGACCTACCATCTCCATGAACGGTGCTTTTCGTTTTTTATCTCCAAATGATATGGAATAGTATAAAATGAATATTTACTGGATATATATTATATTTTAATCATTAATAATATTCTGGAAATTATTTAATTATAACTACATGGGCAATTTTTTTTCAAACAAGTTCATTTTTGACTCATGTACCAAACATCGACAAAAACGTCTGATATGAACTAACATTATTATTCAATTATTATAACATTATAATATGTGATATGAAATGAATAATAATCTCTAAAGGAGGTACTTAGGAAATTATTAATTGACCAAATTTTATTATTCAGGAATATAAAGAACTAACAAGACAAGTTGGACTTGAGGTAAGGGATCCTACTCCACTCTTTCTTCTTAAGTAGACTCTTTTATGTCATTCCTTTTAAAGCTCATTTTTCTTGTTATTGGGATGTTATTTTATATTAATATTACTGTAATTTTTATGTTCATGTGATGAGAGACCCTAATGTCTCCCATCAAGCCATTTTGGAAGTTTTGAGTGGCGTCGTTCGGCTGCCAAATTTTCATAAGAGATCTAACCTCTCTCTTTCTTTTTAAGTACTCTCCTTTATGTCACTTCTTTTAAGCTCCACTTTTTTATGTGGGGGGATGTTATTTTATATTACTATTTCTATAAACATTATGTTAATATGATTAGATACCCTATTTGATCTCATCAATCCATTTTTTTATGTTTTATGTGGCGTCGTTAGGCTGCCGAGTTTTCGTAAGGGATTTTTCATCTCACTTTTATTCCGATGATATTTATGCTACATTTGCCCGAATCTACTTTGAGTGGTGTATGTACTTCCCATTATTTTACTCATTGTGTAATATACTTTATTTTATGAGTATTTACATCATTGTTGTATTTCCCTTCTTTCAGGAGGTGTATGTTTCGAAAGATACCCATGTCGGTAAGGGAACCATTCACCCTCCTCTTTTTAAAAGACTTCTTTTTTTGGGTCTTTTAATTTACATATTGTTATGTTTGTATATGTTCTCATATATCCTTATTTATGTAAATTTTATGTCCAAGTGATGATATACCCTCTTTTATGTCTCATCAACTCGTTTTGATGTGACGTTGTTAGGCTGTCAAGGGAACTTCTTAACCCAATTTAGATTTCTTTGGGTTAAGCATGTAGTTATTGAAAATGTCATCCTTTGAATATGTGTGAATGACCTTTTATTATTTTACACTTAATATCCACTTATATTTTGTGTATTCGTTTCTCACAGATAATTATATAATTGATTTATCCTTAAACCAAGGATATCATCTTTGTATGGGACTTCGTCTCAATCTCCTTTCATTGAGCCATATTTTGTTTTATACTCAACCTTCTTTTATACAATGTATAAAGCCCTTTGAATTTTACATTTATCCAAAAGGAATCTTTTTTATACGAAGCATTTTACTAAACGACAAAAGGAAATGTTTTGTTGTATGTATGCGGCGACAACGACTTCTCTGCCGCCGTGACCATTATTTGAGTTTCGGCTTCCTCTACAAGCCATACCTTCTTTTTAAAAGAAAAATAAATACCATGTTTTACATTTCTTTTATTTTGGTATTGAAAATGGTTTTCATAATGTTTTTATCAAATCAATGTTTATTATTGATATCTTGTGATTGAAATATAGAAATGTTATGTTTCCTTTATGCATGTTTTATGTGATACGATTATGTTATGGTTCATGGTCATTGTTATGAAAACGGGTGGTTCCGTGATAATCTAAGGGAGGGTGAGCTGGATATAGCTCTCCAATGCATTGGGTAACGCGAAGGAGTGAAATGTTAAGGTGTCTCTGAAGAGATTTAGGGAATATACTGTGGTGGGTATTCCAAACGTAACCAAGAGGGTTACTCCCTATGTAAGAATGTTATGAATGCCTCATGTTACCTTTTATGTCTTATGATTTCAATGATTTATTCATGATTTGATGAGGTATGTTAAAGTGCCTATGTTTTATGGGTAAAGTATGATTTCATTCTTATGTATACATGTACTCATAATTCCTTTCCATATTTTTATATCCCTTACTGAGCTTTTTATGCTGATCCCGTGTTTTTGAAATGTTTTTCACAGGTCAAGGGAAGGGTACATGATATGATGATAGTGTCAAGGAACTGTCAAGAAAGAATCCATGTTTTATTTTAAATATGTTTCTGTTGATGGGAAGAATGAATACTATCTTTTATGTAACCACTTTGTTTAAATGTAGAATGTAATGCAAATTTCATGATCTAATTCACTAAAACTCTAAACCTGAAAAGATCCTCAATGTGTAATCTTTTAATAACTCAAGATTAAGTAAGGTTTAAGGCTGGGGCCTTATAAATACATATTTCAAACTCTTATGATCTATGTATATCTCATATGTACCACCATAGAGGTAATGTATCCAAATTGTCAGAGAAAAGATTACTAATTCTATCCCAAAATCATGTGTTGGATAGTTTTTATCATGAATTCTTAGCCACCTTGATGCATAGTCAATCACTCGATCATTATTCATAAGGACAGAACAAATTCCTTTTTTAATGCTTCACTATAGATAAAAATCCCATCATTCCTTGATGGTACGGTTAGGATCGGATAAATCACTAACTTATTCTTTAATTCATTAAAAAATTCTTCACATTCCTTTTTCCACAGAAAATTAACCCCATTTTGTGTGAGATTGGTTATTGGGTTGGCTAAACGGGTGAAATTCTATACGAAACTCCAATAATAACTTGATAAAAAATAAAACTACACACCTTAGTTAAGATAATTTGATTAAGACATTCTTGTAAAACCTTTTTCATCATAGGATCTAATGATATTCCATCCTTAGAGACAATGTGTCTGAGAAAGGAAACTATTTGGATCCGAAAATCACACTTTCTATACTTACCATAAAATCAATTTCATTTATGTGTCTTTAGAATAGTGTGCAAGTGATTTTCATTATCTTCATGGATTTTAAAGTAGACAAGGATATCATCAAAAAAGTCACCACAAAATCATCAATATATTCCATGAAATCTCTACTCATCAGATCCATTAATACATATAGTGCATTATTTAGTCCAAAATGCATTATTGTAAACACGTAATGCATGTACCTAGTTCAGAATACTATTTTTGGAATTTATTCCTTCTTCACAAGAAAATGATGATATCCAGATCGAAGATGAATCTTCAAAAAATATTGGGCTCTCGGAATTGATAAAATAAATCATCAATTTGTGGCATAGGATACATATTTTTTATTGTAATAGCATTTATATCCTTGTAATCAACACACTACCTCATGTATCCATCTTTATTCTTGACAAAGAGGATAGGGAGTCCCCATGGAGAAACACTAGGTAGAATAAATCATTTATCAGTAAATTCCTCTAGTTGTTTCTTTACTTCCACTATCTCAATAGTGGAAATTCTATAAAGGGTCTTTGATAAGGGAGTTGAACCAGAAATTAAGTCAATGGAAAACTCAATCTCCCACTCTCAAGGATGTCTGAGTAAATCCAATGGAAAGACGTATACATATTCTTGTACAGTAGGTAAATCCTCTATCAGTAAATCTATCCCCTCATCCATATTTATTTCATTACCTTCCTCCCCAATAATTGAATTCCGTAGAGCTACTTGGGGTGGATCAAGATGAGAAAAAATGGTGAGGTTTTTGATCTAAAAAAATCGATTCTAAAAAATTCTCAAAAATTGTAACATACTTCTTCTTGCAATAGATCTTTGCATCCTAATTTGATAGCCAATTCACACTGAGAATTATATCATAGTCAACCATTAGTATGATATTGAATTTTTCAACAAAAGCACATTTATGTGTCCTGAGGGGGACTAATCGACACACCCTTGTTGCAATGGTACATCCACTAGGGGTTTTAATTGATAACTCCTTTGTTAAATAAAATTTTAAATATCTAATTTTCAAGGAAAACTGGGAAGATATAAATGAATGAGATGATCTTGAATCAAATAAAGTATTGTATTACTTGGTTGAAATGATCAATGTACCTGCCACCACTTCTTTAGGAACATTAACCTCCACAGTTGTGACTTCATAGCTTGGCCTTGCACCCTTGGCCTTCTTTGGGGAACATTTCCCTAAAACATAGGACATTCATGTGAATAATATCCCATCCCCCATCAATTGTAGCACAAAACATTGGTAGCTTCTTTTTTCCCCTTAAAATCCTGAGATAGGTGGCCTTTTTCTCCGCACATGAAGCAGACTCTCATTCCCTTCAAGAAAGTTCCTGGGTGTTTTTCCCACAATTACTACATGATGGAAATTTAACTCTCCCATTTTTTAACATTTCTATATTTCCTTTCACAATGTTTTTAGTAGCCCTCTTCTTCTACTGCATTCCCTTAAATTCATAAGAATATAGAATTCCTTTTCTATCATGATATCACATGAAACTAAGACTTTATATGATGAGAAATTCTGGGAGACTAGATCCCTTCAGATGAATGGTTTTAAACCATCAAAGAAATGATCAACTTTTCTCCTTGGATTACATATGTAGTCTAAAGCAAGCCTTGTCAGCCTTGTCAAATTGGCTTCATACATGGCAACATTTTTATCCTTTTTCTGCCTCAAATTGAAGAATTTTCTCTCTATATCTACTCATTGTTCACAAGGGAAATATTTTTCTAAGAATATTTCCTTAAAATCCTTCTATTCCATATCCTCTATTTCTTCATCCTCATTTGTGTTTTGGATTAATGAACACCACTGATCTGCGTCTCCCGGTATAAGATAAACTTTCATGACAATATTCTCTATTTCATTACATCCCAACGCAAGAAATATATTCTCCAGGGAACATATCCCCTACAGGGGACACATGTGTTCATGTGGTGTCCTTTCCATCCACTCGGTGCCATTTCTAAATAATGGAATATACTATATTTGGGTATGAATCATAATGTATAATCTCAATGTAGAATATAGTTAACATAAATCAAAATTCTATGCATAGCCCTTATCTTAATTATAAACATGGTTTCATTGAGGAAAAATTGACATTTAAAAGCATCAAAATAGATTGTAAGGAAAAGTTGAATTATCATATGCATATCCCTTGGGATCGACGTATCCAAGAGTTCAGTAAGGCCCATTGTTGTTGTAACAAGATACCCTAGGTCAAACCCAATATTCCTCGTTCAAGATTTCACCCCTAGGTACATATTTTCTAAAGCCACCTCTACCTTCTCATATCTAGATATGGATGTATTTCATGAAAGATCCACAAAATCTTTTTCATACCAAAATACCAGGATGTTCTTGTATATTTATAATCAAAGACTATCTTAGGGACTCTTCCATATTCTATGTTTTCTAAATATAGTTTCCACGATTTCTAATAAAATTTTTTAGTTACCAACAGTAAGGACCCGACCCCAATTGCCCAAAACCAGTGCCTTATTTGATAATATTGGAATAAAAACAAGGAATAATCATCCCCAAGGACCGAGTAGTGTAGTATTATTGGAAACAGTATTCACAAATATATTAAACATTAGAACTTGAAAAGAAATACTGCATAGAAAATATTTATAAAACATCCATAACTCCAAGGTAATTTTATAATTCAATTCATAAAAAATTTCTTCATGTCCAGAGAAAATGAAACATAATAAAGTGGTGAACTCAAATGCTCAGTAAGGGTAAGTAATAGAGTGGAATATAATATAAACATTATACATGGAGACTAATTGAAACCACATGCCTCTAAAAATAAACTTGAACATAATATAGCAGAAAATGAGATTTCTAAATATTGCCATAACATATCATAATCATGTTTATTCGACAAGTCGAATAACCACATGAACCATCAATACTATTTTTATAATCGGTTCACTTGTTCTTAAGTAATGGAGTTCATGTGGAATGGATTTAATTATTTAGAATTGAATTTTCATATTATTTATGATCATCCATAGGTGTTTGAAGTCATTTATATAACATGGTGACATGGCATGAGGTTGAATTATTATATATAACTTCAATGAAAACTATTTCAGTTAATTTAATGGTTTTGATTCCAGAAAACTCATTTTTCATTATAACTTAATAATATTTGTAAAAAGGAATTATATAACCTTAAATAGAGTATATTAAATATATAAAAATCTGGTTCAACCATAAAAATAATTGTTTTATGACCAGAATTGAGAATGATAATAGAAATAAAAATCCCATCATCCTTGAAAGAGGTAAATTGACACATCTCGGATGGTGTTCTTGCTACTAGTATAAAAGAAGTTAAAAGGAAGAGATGATGATAACTTATTACAATACCATGAAAAAAATACAGTACATGTATGGTGCTAGATTCATCACTAAATTTGGATAAGGAGAGGTAATAATAGAAAAAGAATAAAAATGAACTTTAAAGGAAAGAGAAAGAATTAAGAAGAGGAATTTACCTCTTGAACCAAACATCCTAGAGAGCCTCCTTAAGGGAGATGTTTTTGGTATTTTTATGATACCAAGGATTTCTAGACGTGGGAGAGGAGTTTGGGAGGATATTTGGACAGAATTTGAAGAAGGTACAAGGCTTGAGAGGAGTGAAGTGAAGAGGAAGTGATGTGGAGTTTTAATAATGGAGGGGGAGGGGATTTCTCAATATTATATTCATTATTTTATTATTTCTTTACAAGACAAGGAATAATTAGTCATCCATTAACAAGAATAGTAATTTTATCTTTTGAATCTGAATTAATTGGGATTACATAAGTCGAACATCATACATGACACTAAAATTCATGTATTTAGCTTATTTTGTAAATTATGGTATTTTTCTATTCCTAAAAACTTCACACCAACCATTTTTTGACATGTAGAATCCAAAAATGAAGACCATTTTAAAAAAATAATTTTCTAAATATGTATAATTCAATATTTAATTAAAATAAGAATTAATTCTAAAAACAACAGTTTAAAAACATTTATTTACTTATTCCAAAGAATAAGTATATCGTACTTCTACTTGATTATTATTTATTTACTATTATAGGTAAGGTTACTATTCAGTATGGTATATCATTATTCAAATGGGTGTGTTACTATTCATAATATTTGGTTACTATTCCCCACAAATTATGTTTTCCCTATCCGTCTCCAAATAAGTTACCGAATGCAACTTTGTATGTCAGATTTTTGAAATTGACATCACAAGTGACGAACAAATGTATTAAGGGTCACATAGCACATACTAGTTCATTATGGAAGATTTATATGAAAATAATTTCCATTCAAAAATATTTGGTCGTTACATTATCCCCTCCTAACAAATATTTCATCCTAAAATTTAACAAAATGTTACCTAAAAATATTCAGGTAAATCATCAACAAAAGTTCCTCAGGCTCCCATGTTGCCTCTTCCATCTGATAGTTCCTCCAAAGAACCATTAGCATAAGAGTCATTTGATTTCTCAATACTTGTTCTCTAGTATCAAGAATCTTGGTAGACTCTTCAAAATATGACAGATCATCCTCAAGATCTATTTATTTATAGGTGAGTACATGTGTTGGTTCTGGCATGTATTTCCTTAACATTGACACATGGAACACATTGTGAACTTTGGAGAGACTTTGCGGTATTGCCAAATGGTAAGCTATGGCTAAAATTCCAACCAGAATTTCAAAAGGTCTAATGTAGTTGGAATATAATTTTCCCTTCTTACCAAGTTGTATAATACCCTTCCATGGAGATAACTTTATGAAATCATGATCTCCTACTTCAAATTCCAAACACTTCCTTCAGTTATCTGCATAGATATTTTTCTGAATTTGTGCTATTTTGATATGGGTTTGGATAATCTTCATCTTTTCTGTTGTTTCTTCAGCACGTTTTGTGCCCACGAGATTTCTTTCACCAAAATCATCCCATTAAGTTGGTGTACAACATCTCTTTAAATATAACGCTTCATATGGTGCCATCTGAATACATGAATTGAAGATTTGTTATTGGAAAATTTTATGAGAGGTAAATAATGATCTAACATGCCTTGAAAGTCTTGTGAAAAGACCTCAACATGTCTTCCAATGATTGAATAGTTTGTTCTAATTGACCATTAGTTTATGGTTGGTGGGTAGTGCTCAAATGAAAATCTGTATCTAGGGCCCTCTAAAGACTTTTAAATATATTTTATGTAAAATGGTGATCCCGATCTAGAAAAATTAATAAGGGTGCACCATGGAGTCTCAAGAAAATATTAATATATATTTTGGCTAATTGTTCAAGGTGTAAATCTTTTCTTATTGTATGAAAATGTGCAGATTTTGTAGGATGGTCAAGAATGGCCTATATTCCATCATTCTTCAGTTGAGTCATTGGTAGTCCGATGAAAAAGTATGTTGTAATATCATCCCATTACCAAATAGAAATAGGAAGGGGTTTCATGACTCCTCCAGGACGTTTTCTTCTAGCCTTCACCTGTTGATACACCAAACATCTCGACACATAATCAGAAATCAACCTCTTCATGTTTCCCACCAAAAATGTTCCTTTATATCTCTATACATATTTGGACTACCAAGGTGTACAAGGAAATTAGAGCTATGAGCATCCTCCAATAGTTCCTTCTTTAGCATAGGAATAGAGAAAACTCAATGCCTCTTTTTGAATTTCAAAATGCCACCTTCATATACAGAGGCAGTCAACTTCCCATCATTTATAGCTTTAATTTTCTTTTGAAACTTCTCTTCATCGACATGTGATCATTTTATCATTTGAAGTACAGAAGGTTTGGAAACCATTTAAAAGGTGGTGATTTGTTACCTTCTATGATAATTCCCATATACATTTTTACTAGATCCATGAACAAAGGATCCCTTTCTACTCTAATCTTGTTCCAAACTCCATGGTTCTTTCAGCTCATAGCATCTGATACATTATTTTCTTTTCATGGGTGGTAGTGTATTGTGAAATCCTAATATTTGACTAGGTCAGTCCATATCTTTTGTCTCATGTTGAGTTCTTTCTGTGAAAATATACAATTTAAACACTTATGATCTGTATATATATTAAATTTTTCTCCATAGAGGTAATGTCTTCAAATCTTCTGAGAAATGATTACCGTTGGTAACTCATGATCATGGGTTTGATAGTTTTGTTTGTGAATTCTTAGCTACCCAGATGCATAGGAAATCATTCGATCATTCAGCATAAGGACACAAAAAATTCCTTTATTGGATTCATCACAGATTCTTCACATTACTTTTTCCACATAAACTTAACCCATTTTCTTGTGAGCTTAGTCATTGGGTTAGCTAAACAGGCGAAATTCTGATTGAAACTCAGATAATAATCTACTAATCTTATAAAAATATGCACCAAAGTTATGTTTGTTGGAGTAGGACATTCTTGAATAGCCATTTTCATCATGGTATCTACTAATATTCCATCCTTATAGACAATGTGTCCTTGAAAGGAAAGTTATTGGAGCCAAAAATCACACTTTCCAAAAATCCTATATAATTTATTTCTTTTCAGTGTCTTTAGAATACCATGTATGGGATTTTCATGATTTTCTTATCTTTTATATTATACCAGGATATCATCAAAAAACACCACCAAAAAGTCATAAATATATTTTTTCAGGACTTTATTCATCAATTCCATAAAAATATATGGTTCATTAGTTAGTCCAAAAGGAATTACTGTAAACTAATAATTCTCGTACCTGGTTCAGAATGATATTTTTGGAATGTATTCCTTCCTCACAAGAAACTGATGATATCCAGATCAAAGATCAATATTCCATAAAATATTTGGCTATATGAATTTAATCAAATAGATTATCTATTTTGGGGAGAGGATACATATTATTCATTATAATATCATTGATTTCCCTATAATCTATGCAAAACCTCATGGATCCATCTTCCTTCTTGACAAAGAGGATAGGGGATCCCTATAGTGACCCGAATTTTTCTTACATTACTATTACATCATTTCAAAGATAAAGAAAATAATAGTATTACCCACATATGATCCAAAGGTTTAGTGTCTTGGGAAAACTAGGACCACACATAACAAATACAACATCAACCATAAACATCTATTTAATTTCTTCTTCACAAGCTTCTTAGTGGCAGTTGTCCTCTCCTTAGTATATGTAGCCACCTGAGGATATACATCAAAAGGGGTGAGCTAGAAGCCCAGTAAGAGGATATACAAGAACAATATATCATGGGGTGAGCATAATCATTATATAGGAAAAATATCATGAACATGAGAGGAGCATAAATAAAAGACTTTAAATGTGGAAATGAATAAAAATGAAACATCATGTCTTAGTGGTTAACTAACACACTTATTTGTGAACCAATCTAGCATCTTTTTCAAACATAATTTGACATTTACTCATGAGATTCATCACTTTACCCAATGCATTGGAGTGCTATATAAGTCCCAGAGCACCTGTCACATTTAAACATTCATATTAAACTATATAATTCCGGGCGCACCTGTTACATCATAACATTATCATTATCATGCTTTACACATAGAACACATATCAAACATGTACATAAATAACCCATGGAAATTAATGGGTTTCATCTCATAATAACACATTCATAATCTTTGGGTTCCCAAAATAAAGAGTGAACAACATACTTGATACAAGACCCATCAACCTTGAATGAGAGGTAAAAGGTGAGATCTTGAAAGAAGTGTTCTTTTGGAAAACATTTTGATGGAAATAAAATCTAGTGACAAACATGTATATCCCAAAAAAGTAAATTAAATGATGAAAAAATGATCTTTGATGAGTAACCATATAAAAAATGGAGTGAAAGAGGGAGAACCCGAAGGAAGAAAATTGGGTTCGAGATTTCCCCATACCTTGTACCTGAATGCCTCCTTCTATTTAATGTCCTGTATAATGACATTATATCCATTAATTAGATATTAAAGAACATTTTATACATTAATAGATTTCATTCTGTTTTCATTCTGTCATATTATGTGCCTTTGGATGACTTATTGAGTATAAAAACGTTGTTCGGGGATGTTCGTTTTAATGGTTTTCTTGAGCGGTCCACTTCTATTCTTAAATTGACGTTCGGGTAGATCATGGGTAAACATATAGAAATTATATTACATGTTATTAGAGATATTACAAGAGATTTAATGATTTTTAAAAGTGAATTATATTATATCCATGTGGGTGAATCATTGTATAAGAATTAAATGATGATTATTTGGGTTAATTTGACCAGTTTTTCAATCACAACGAACCTGTTTTAACTTTTCACTTAGTAATATGTCCATAGGTTATTTCCAAAACATAAAACAGAACATAATAAATATAAAATATTCTGTTTCAACCATAAAAATTGTTTCATGACCAGATCTGAAGGTAGAAATGGAGGAAGAGAGCATGTTGTTTTTGAAGGTGATAAATTAACACCACATGAACAACGTTCTCTTTAATAAAATACAAGGAAGAGGTAAATGGTGTGGGGTGATATAATATTCGATTTGAATCATAATATTACATTATATGTATAATACTGGAGTTACAAAACAATTTGGATGAAGATAGGTGGGGAGAGATCAAGAAAAGAACTTGAACTTGAAAGGAAATTAAAGGAGAAGAGGGAGGGAAATTACCTCTTGAATCCTTCACATGAGAACCTCCATAAGGGCCTAAGCTTGGTCTTTCGATGAGACCAGAATATATTGGACGTGGGATAGGGGATTGGGGAGATGATTGGGCAGATATTAGACAATTCGTGAAGCTTGAGAGGTGTGGTTTGGCAAGAGGAGGTGGAGGGCTTATTTATACATGAGGAGTGAGGTGTTTTTGGCATAAAATATTAAATAAAATAATATATCAAGAGTTAGAATTCTAATAGTAGTTTTTTGACATCGTAAATCATATATAAATATAATATAATTAATTTTAGACTTTAACTCTTCTTTATAATTAGAATTCATTAATTTATTAAAAGGAAAGTGAAAGAAAGAGAAAAAGACACTTTAAGAAATCACATTTTGACTTTAGGCTTTGGAAAGTTATTTTCTGGTTTGAGAATTGAATTTATTGTATTTAAAGGAAAAATTTATGAAATTTAAAATAATTTTTCTGAGGATAATGCTCTAGATTTTTTGTGTCATCATTACATCATTAAAGATGCAATTTAGTATATACCGATTATGTGAAAAACTGTATTTTTTACTATTCACTCGAAAATTGAAGTATTTCAGAATAAACCCACAAATTTACCCCTACCATTTTTCGATGATTAGAATCCAAAAATGATGTCCATTTTTCAAAAATAATTTTCAAAATATTATTAATTTAATGTTTAATTAAAATCATAATTTTCTTAAAAAAACAGGTTTTAAAATTAAAACTGATTTTGTAGTTCTTTCAAAAATTATGTATGGTCTTATAAAATTATCTAAAAACTATTATAAATTGATTCAATAATTTATGACTACATTTATTGGAAATAAATATTCTTTTAAATTAATTAATTAATTATAATTAATTATTTTGACTTATAAAATACCAAAAACGTTTACTAAGGTCAAATTATCACTTTCTATGATGTCTAAATTTTATTTTATTATTCATAGGTAATGTTACTCTTATTTAATATTCATAAGGGTCATATTACTATTCATAAGGGTAGGTTACTATTCAGAAAAAATTATTTTTGTTTCATTAGACTCCAAAAACTATCTTGAACACAACCGTGTATGTCAGATTTTTAAAATTCCAAACATAGGGGTGACAAAATTATGTTTAAAGGTCATGTATCACTTAGTAGTTCATTATTTTGTGTTTTTATGACATAAATATAATAAGGGAATTTTCCATTGACATACTTTGGGTCATTACATTCTTCCCCCCTTATGAAATTTCTCCCCCAAAATTTAACTTTACACAAACAAGTGAGGGTACATCTCCATCGTTGCCTCTTCTGGTTCCCAAGTTGCTTCCTCAAACTTATGGTTCCTCCACAACACTTTGACAAGTAAGGTTGTGTTTTTGCATAGAACCTTATCACATTGGTCAAAAAAAATTACCGGCTGCTCCTCATAAGAGATATCATCTCCCAGATGTACCACCCTTGAGTTTAGTAAATGTGAGGGGTTTGGTATGTACATCCTCAATACTGATAGATGAAACACATCATGAACTTGAGCCATATTCTGTGGAAGTGCCAGACGATAGTCCACGGCTCCTATACGGTCAATGATCTCAAAGGGGCCAATGTACCTTGGGCTTAGCTTCCCTTTATTCCTGAATCTCATGACTCTCTTCCATGGAGATATTCAAATTAATACTTTACCTCCAACGTCGAACTCCAAGTCCCTTCGACGGTTGTCAGCATAACTCTTTTGCCGACTTTGAGCAGCTTTGATGTGTTTCTGGATGACTTGAACCTTCTCTGTCATCTCTTGAACAAGATCAGGACCAAGTAGCTTTCGTTCTCCAACTTCATCCCAACAGGTTGGAGTTCTACATCGCTTCCCATAAATAGCTTCATACAGAGCCATCTGAATACTTGAGTGGAAGCTATTGTTGTATGAGAACTCAACCAATGGGAGATGCTGATCCCAACCACCTTTGAATTTAAGAGAGCAGGCTCTTAGCATATCTTAAAGAATCTGAACAGTCCTTTCAGACTGGACATCAGTTTGGGGGTGATAGGTTGTGCTGAAATTTAATTCTGTACTGAAAGCATGTTGAAGGCTCCTCCAGAATTTAGATGTGAACCTTGGATCACGTTCAGAGACAATTGAGAGTGGAACACCATGAAATCTCACTACTTGCTTCACATATATCCATGCAAGTTTTTCAAGTGAGAGGTCTTCCCGAATAGTGATAAAATGGGAAGTCTTGGTGATTCGATCGACCACAACCCATATCGCATTATTTCCCTTTGACGTCTTCGGGAGACCCGTGACAAAGTCCATAGTAACATTTTCCCATTTCCACATGGGAATAGGCAATGGCTGCATCATCCCTTTGGAATTTTTCCGCTCAACATTAACTTGCTGACATACCAAGCACCTTGATATATATTCCTCAATATCTTTCTTCATGTTATCCCACTAGAAGTGTTCTCAGAGATCACGATACATCTTAGTACTTCAAGGATGGATAGAGAAAGTTGAGCTATGTGCATTATCCAATAGCTCCTTCTTTATCCTGGGTGATGAAGGCACACAAAGCCGCGTTCCAAACCGAATCACACCATCATCGTCGATATGGAACTCTTGTAGCTTCCCTTCCTTTACTGCATTCACCCTATTTTTTATCTCCACATCATCCCATTGTGCTTCCTTAATCTTCTCTTGGATGGATGGTTGCGCAATCATTTGGGAAAGGTAGGATGTATCCCCTGCCCTTATGATTTCCAAATCCATTATTTGCATATCCAAGAAGATAGGGTCTTTCTCAATCCTCAACATGGATAGAGTAACATGTTCATTTCTACTTTGAGCATCAGCTACCTTGTTCACCTTTCCAGGATGATAATGAATAGAGAAATCGTAATCCTTGAATGGCACTAACCATCTCCTTTGACACATGTTGATCTCCTTTTGTGTTAATATATACTTTAGTCTCCTTTGGTCTGTGTATATGTCACACTTCTCGCCATAAAGGTAGTGCTGCCAGATTTTCAAGGAAAAAATCACGGCTTCCAGCTCTAGATCATGAGCCTGGTAGTTCTGCTCATGAATCTTCAACAGTCGTGAGGCATAGTCTATCACATTATCATTTTTCTTGAGTACACAACCCAAGCCTTTCTTTGATGCATCACTATATATCACAAAACATTCTCCACTTTTCGGTAGTGTGAGTACAGGTGCAGAGATCAGCCTTCTCTTTTTCTCCTTGAAGCTTCCCTCACATTCTTCCGTCCATACATACTTTACCCCTTTTATTGTTAACTTAGTTAGAGGGCTTGTCGTTCATGAGAAGTTTCTCACAAAACGTCGATTGTACCCAGCTAATCCAAGAAAACTATGGATTTCTGTGACACTAGAGGGCCTGATCCATTCCTCAATCTCCTTTGTCATTGAAGGGTCCACAGAAATTCCCTCACTTGTGATCACATGTCCCAATAATGTGACTTGATTCATCCAAAAGTCACACTTGTTAAACATGGTGTAAAACTTCTCCCTTATCAATGTCGCCAACACAAGTCTTAGATGTTCTTCTTGTTCCTCCTTTCTCTTAGAGTAGATGATAATATCATCGATAAAAACTTCCACAAATTTGTCTCAGTAATGACTAAAGACTCTATTCATCAAGTCCATGAAAATTGCAGGGGCATTAGTAAGTCCTAAGGGAATCACCAAAAACTCATAGTTCCCATACCTTGTACGGAAGGCTGTCTTATAAATATATTCCTTCTTCTCCTTTACCTGATGATATCCAGAAAAAAGATCCACCTTTGAGAAGTATTGAGCTCCTCTTAACTAATCTAACAAGTCATCAATCCTTGGGAGAGGATACTTGTTCGTTATGGTGATCTTGTTGAGTTCCCGATAATCGATACACAGCCGCATGGTCCAATCCTTCTTCTTCACAAAGAGCACTGGTGCCCCCCAAGGTGATGCACTAGGGCGTATGAACCCTTTGTACAAATGCTCTTGAAACTTCTTCTTTAACTCCTCCAGTTCGATAGGAGCCATCCTATAGGGGAACTTCGAGATAGGAGTAGCTCCAGGTATGAGTTCAATTGAGAACACTACCTCACGATCCAGGGGAATTCTAAGTAACTCTTCAGGAAATACATCACTTTATTCCCACACGATGGGCATTTCCTCAAGGTTGGCACTTTCCTTCGACTCAACTATTTGGGCGAGGTATTCTTCTTCATAGGGAATCAACACCCACACCATTGAAATATTTTTCAAAGGATATTCATGATATTTATTGGATTTTTAGAGGAGCATGGGATGGTTCGGAATATGAAAATATATTTCCTTTTCCTGACTGTTGATATGTGCTCTATATAACGAGAGCCAATCCATTCCCATTATAGAATTGAATTCCACCGAGGGACGTATTATGCGATTTTCCAGAAGAATCTTCCCACATACGTCAACAGGAGAAGAGTCAAACACATGGGTTGCAATGATTGCACCACTTGTTGTTTTTACAGATATCTCTACTTCAAGGTTTCGGGGCTTCGATTCTATAGCTCTTGCAAACTTGCAATATATAAAGGAATGCATAGAACCAGAAACAAATAAGACTTTTTATATTCTTGAGTGAATAAGAAGTGTACCTTATATGACTTCATTATCATGTTCCACCTCTACAGTAGTAATGGAATAAGCCTTCCCTTGTTCCTTTGGCTTTTGTGGTTGTTGGCGTTGATTACCCTCGAGAGCTCGAGGGTTAGTGCAGTGGTTTGAATAGTGCCCTAGCTCCCTATAGTTGTAGCATTGAACCATGAGTGGTTCTCTCCTTTCATCTGCTACATTATCCTTCCTTTTCATGTCTTTTTGACACTCTTGAGCTTGGTGTCCTTCTTTCCCACACATAAATCATTTCCCCATACCTTTGAGGTAGTTCCTATGGTGCAACTTCCCACATTTTTGGCATGTGGGTTGTTGATTTTTCTTCCCACCTTTGTCAATAGATCAACCAGCTTGAAACTCCATCTTTATTTTCTTATCACCATATCCATGGGACCATTCTCCAAACCCCTTATCCACTTTGAGAGCACACCGAACAACTTCTTCATAACTCCCAAAGACTTGAATTGAAAGATCCTTTCGAAGATGTTGTTTTAATCCACTAAATAATCTATCAATTTTGATATCATTGTTGATAACAAAACCCGAAGCATACCTTGCAAGACCTGTGAAATTTTCTTCATAGGTTGTGATAGATTCTACTTTTTTTTCTTAATCTCTATGAATTCTCTCTCCATCTTCGTGAAAAGTGTTCATGGGAATTACTTATTAAGAAACATTATCTTAAAGTCTTCTTATTCCATCTCTTACATTTCCTCCCTTGGCTTGGTGTTCTTAATCAAAGTCCACCATTGATCAGCTTCACCGTCTTGGAACAGCGAAGAATAGAAAAGATCTCCTCCATGGATTTGACCCACTGTTCTGCAACTAGTGGATTGGACGATCCACAAAACATCAGTGGTCATGGTCACATAAAACATTTGATAGCTTGTTGCTCCCTCTAGGGTGAAGGAGGATGTTCCCCATTATTATGGTTATTATTCATAACCGGTGATAATTGGGTAAGCATCTCCCTGAAGTTTTGAACTCCACCTTCAAAATCATTGGGGATGTCATTCGGGAAATCATTGCATTGGAACTCATAAGAGTTGTTGGCCTGATTTCTACTGGTTCCCACCATTTTCTAAAAAATAAAAGGTTAGAACAGAACATAAGTAAACAAGTCATGAATAACTTAGTCATTTAAAAAATTATACCAAAAACATAACATATGGGATCCCTAGGTAAATATTCTTGTGTACATATTTGTACTTATTCTCATGGTAGAGGTTTTCTCTATGGTTTACTAATCATAATTCCTAAATTAACTAAACCTTTCCTCTGATAAAATATGTGACAACTAGGTCCCGGTGAAAGCATAACCACCCCGCCTTAACATGGCTGTCGGGTCCTGGCCCACCAGGTACCCCCAGTTGCCCCGCAGACACAAGGGGCCCACCCCAGGGTCCACCCACATGCCTGAACAGGTCATCTGACTAATGACAGTCCCCACATGGCAACACTTGTCCTTTCCAGTGTGCTTTGTCCTAACTCCAGGCCAAGCATGCTTAACTGTGGAGTTCTAACCAGGTAGGCTCCTGAAAAGAAAGGAGCAACTTGTTGACATGAGTCATATCATTTAGTCATTTAACACTTTATCATTTGGGGATGTTACAATCACCCCCATTTAGAGTACAACGCCCTTGTTGTGGGCCCTACATCTCAACCCAAGCAGTGCACCGTGCACTGAAGGATGGGTTCATCCTCTGATACCAACTATAGCGACCTAGATTTTTCTTACATTACTATTAAATCATTTCAAAGATAAAAAACATAATAGTATTACACATGGAGGATCCAAAGGTTTAGTGTCTTGGGAAAACTAGGACCACACATAACAAATACAACATCAACCATAAACATTTATTTAATTTCTTCTTCACAAGCTTTTTAGTGGCACTTGTCCTCTCCTTAGTGTATGTAGCCACCTGAGGATATATATCAAAAGGGGTGAGCTAGAAGCCAAGTAAGAGGATAGATAAGAACAATATATCATGGGGTGAGCATAATCATGACAATGGAAAAAGATCATGAACATGAGAGAAGCATAAATAAAAGACTTGAAATGTGGCAATGCATAAAAATGAAACATCATGTATTAGGGGTTAACTACCACACATATTTGTGAACCAAGATAGCATCTTGTTAACACATAATTTCACATTTAATAATGAGATTCATTACTTTACCCAATGCATTGGAGCGATAGATAATTCCGGGTGCACCCGTCACATTTAAACATTCATATTGCGCTATATAATTCCGAGCGCACCTGTCACATCATAGAATTGTCATTATCAGGCTTTCCACATAGAACACATATCAAACATGTACATAAATAAACCATGTAAAGGAATGAGTTTCATCTCATAATAACAAATTCATATGCTTCAGGTTCCCAAAAGAAAGAGGGAACAACATACTTGATACAAGAACCATCAACCTTGAAAGAGAGGTAAAAGGTGAGATCTTGAAAGAAGAGTTCATTTGGAAAACATTTTGATGGACATAAAAACCAGTGACAAATATGTATATCCTAGAAAAGTAAAGGAAATGATGAAAAAATGATCTTTGAGGAGTAACCATATCAAAAATGGAGTGAAAGAGGGAGAACCCGAAGGAAGAAAATTGGGTTCGAGATTTCCCCTTACCTTGTACCTGAATGTCTCATTCTCATTAATGTCCTATATAATGACATTATATCCATTAATTAGAAATTAAAGAACCTTTTATACATTAATAGTGTTCATTCTGGTTTCATTATGTCATATTATGTACCTTTCGATGACTTATAGAGTTTAAAAACGCTGTTCAGGGATGTTCATTTTTATGGTTTTCTTGAGCGGTCCACTTGCATTCTTAAATTGATGTTCGGGTAGATCATGGGTAAACATCAAGATATTATATTACATGTTATTACTGATATTAAATGAGCTTGAATGATTTTTATATTGAATTATATTATATCCATGTGGGTGAATCATTAGATAAGAATTAAATGATGATTATTTGGGTTTATTTGAGCGGTTTTTGGATCACAACGAACCTGTTTTAACTTTTCACATAGTAATATGGCCATATGTTATTTCCAGAACATAAAATAGAACATAATACATATAAAATATTCTGGTTCAACCATAAAAATGGTTTCATGACCAGATCTAATGGTATTAATGGAAGAAGATAGCATGTTGTTTTTTAAGGTGATAAATTAACACCACATGAACAACGTTTTCTTTAATAAAATACAAGGAAGAGGGAAAGGGTGTGGGGTGATATAATATACCATTAGAATAATAATATTAAAATATATTTATAATAATATAGTTAAAAGAAAACTAGGATGAAGATAGGTGGGTAGAGATCAAGAAACGAACTTGAACTTGAAAGAAAATTAAAGGAGAAGAGGGAGGGAAATTATCTCTTGAATCCTCCACTTGAGAGCCTCCTTAAGGGCCTAAGCTTGGTTTTTGATGAGACCAGAAGATCTTGGGTGTGGGGAAAGGGCTAAGGGAGATGATTGGTCAGAGATTAGACTATGATTGAAGCTTGAGAGGTGTGGTTTGGCAAGAGGAGGGGGAGGACTTATTTATACATGAGGAGGGAGGTGTTTTTGGCATAAAATATTAAATAAAATAATATATCAAGAGTTAGACTTGTAATAGTAGTTTTTTTACATCCTAAATCATATATCAATATAATATAATTCGTTTTAGGCTTTAAATATTCTTTATAATTCGAATTCATTAATTTATTAAAAGGAAAGTGAAAGAAAGAGAAAAAGACACTTTATGAAATTACCTGTTGACTTTAGGCTTTGGAAAGTTCTTTTTAGGATTGAGAATTGGATTTATTTTATTTCAAAGAACAATTTATGAAATTTAAAATAATTTGGCTGAAACTAATGCTCTAGAATTTTTATGTCATCATTACATCATTAATGATGCAATTTATTATATACCGATTATGCGAAAAACTGTATTTTTTTACTATTCATCGGAAAATTGACGTATTTCAGAATAAACCGAAAAATTTAACCCTGCCATTTTTCAACGTTTAGAATGAAAAAATTATTTCCATTTTTCATAAATAATTTTCAAAATATTATTAATTTTATGTTTAATTAAAATCATAATTTACATTAAAAAATAGTTTTTAATAATTAAACTGATTTTGTAGTTCTTTAAAAAATTACATAGGGCCTTATAAAATTATTTAAAATCTATCATACATTGATTAAATACTTTATGAATACATTTTAAGGAAATAAATATGATTTTAAATTAATTAATTAATTATAATTAATTATTTTGACTTATAAAATACCAAAAACGTTTACTAAGGTCAAATTATCACTTTCTAAGATGTCTAAATTTTATTTTATTATTCATAGGTAATGTTACTCTTATTTACTATTCATAAGGGTCATATTACTATTCATAAGGGTAGGTTACTATTCAACAAAAATTATTTTTGTTTCATTAGACTCGAAATATTATCTTAAACACAACAATGTATGGAATATTTTTTAAATTCCAAACATAGGGGTGACAAAATTATGTTTAAAGGACACTTATCACTCAGTACTTCATTATTTTGTGTTTTTATGACATAAATATAAGAAGGGAATTTTCCATTGACATACTTTGGGTCGTTAAACTCTCCATGGAGAAACACATGGTCGAATAAATCATTTATTACACAATTACTCTAGTTTTTTATTTCGTTCCACTAACTCCATAGTTTCTATTCTATAAGTGGTCTTTGATATGGTTTTTGAACGAGGAATCACGACAATGGAAAACTCAATGTCTCACTCTGGAGGATTTGTAGGTAAATCCTTTGGAAGGATGTCAAGATATTCTTGTACAATAGGTAAATCCTCTATATTTACATTCATCTCCACGCCAATATTTATTTCATTGACTTCCTCCCAAATAATTAAATTCAATAGAGTTCTTAAGGGTGGATCAAGAAGTGAAAAAAATGGAGAGGTTTTAGCACTAAAAATAGGGGATTCTACACCATTCTCAAAAATTGTTACTTCCCTCTTCCTACAATAGATCTTCGCATCCTAATTTATATACAATCCATACCTAGAATTATATTATAGTCAACCATTGGTATGATGTTGAGGTTAGCAGTTAAAGCATGTTTATGTGTCATTAGGGGAGTAATCATTACTCCCTTGTTGTAATGATACATCCACTAGGGGTTTTGATTGATAACTACTTTATTAAATCAAATTAGACATATCAAATTTTCTTGGAAAACTAGGAAGTTATAAATGAATTTGGTGATCCAAAATCAAATTAAGTATTGACTAAGTTGGATGAAGCGATCAATGTACATGCCACCACTTCGTTAAGAACTTCAACCGTTGTGGTTGTGACCATATGAGCTTAGCCTTGACCTCTTGGCCTTCTTTTGGGAAACTTTCCCTGACACATAGGAAATTCATTTGAATAATGTCCCATCTCCCTCTAATTTTATCATTTAACTTTGGTAGCTTCTTTATTCCCCTTACAATTCCGAGATATGTGTCCTTTTTCTTTGCACTTGTAGCATACTCCTATTCCCTTCATTCAAGTTACAAGGTGTTTCTTCCCAAAATTACTACATGATGGAAATTCAACTCTTCCCTTTTTACCCATTTCTATATTTCCTTTCCCAATGTTTTTAGTATCCCACTTCTTTTATTGCCTTCCCATAATTTTTTATGACTTAAATAATTCCTTTTCTATCTTGATATCACAAGAAACTATGTCTGCATATGATCATAAATTATGGAAGACTAGAGCGCTTCAGAGGAGTGGATTTAAACCATCAACGAAATGATCAAATTATCTTCTGGGATAACCTATGTAGTCTCCAACATGCCTTTCCAAACTTCTAATGTTGGCCTCAAACATGGAAACATTTCAATCCTCCTTCTAACTCAGATTCAAGAATTGTTTGTCCATATCGTATCATTGTTCACGAGGTAAATATTTTTCAAAGAATATTTCTTTAAAATCCCACCATTTCATCTCTTCTATTTCTTCATCATCATTTGTGTTTTGGATTTATGACCACCACTAATCCGTATCTCCATTTAGATGATAAACTACCATTAAAACCTTCTCCCTTTCATTACTTCCCGAAGGAAGAAATATCTTCTCTAGGGAAAGTATCCCCTGCTCTACTAAAAACTAGTTTTTAGTCCCATTAAATGATGGAGAATGTTTCCGCATAATGCGATATAACACATCTCCTCCATTTGGTGGATCCGCATTCCCCATACGGGTAAGGTTATTATTCATAACCTGGGTATGTTATCCCAGTATAGTTAAAAGTTGCTTAGCACCAGTCACAACACTATAGACAACATCATTATCTTACATTAGTGGGAAATCCCTATATTTAAAAACATGTGTTCATCCATTTTTCATTCCTTCCACAAGGCACCACTTCTAAAAAACGGCATACACTAGATTAGGGTATGAATTATAATGTATAATATCAATGTCAAAAAATACATAGCAAAAAATGAAATTCTATGCATAGCCCTTCCCTTAATCATAAACATGGTATATTAGAGGAAAAATTTACATTTAAATTCTTTATAATGGATTTTAATGAAAACACGAATTACCCTAAGCATATCCCCCAGGAGTGTCGTAACCCAGAGTAAGCAAGTCCTGTTGTCGTGTACCAGGATACCCTGGGTCAAGCCCAAAAACATTTTGTTGGAGATTTCACACCTAAATACATTTGTTCCATAGCCAACTCTACCTTGTCGAATCCATACAGGTATGTATTTTTTGAAAGATCCACATAATCTATTTCTTACCAAAAAACCAAGGTGTTATTGTAGGTTAGTTATGAAAGACTATCATTGGGACTCCTCCCTAATCAACATTTTATAAATCTAGTTTCCATGTTTTCAACTAAACTTCCTTTGATACAAACTCTAAGGAACTGAACCCAATTTCCCAGAGTCAGTGCGTTATTTGATTACATTGGCATACAAATTAGGAATAAGAATACTGAAGGACTGAGTAGT
Organism: Viscum album; assembly: GCA_963277665.1. Lineage (NCBI taxonomy): Eukaryota > Viridiplantae > Streptophyta > Magnoliopsida > Santalales > Viscaceae > Viscum > Viscum album. The sequence goes on along the minus strand of OY728148.1, from coordinate 291,176,939 downwards.
TTAGTATTATTGGAAACAAGATTTATACTTAAGTTAAACATTAATACTTTAAAATAAATACAACATATAAAATCCTTAGACAACATACATAACTCCTGGGTTATTTCAGCATGTCATTCATAATATACTTTTTCATGTCCTAAGAAAATGAAACATAAAAAAGGGGTGTGCTTAAATGATTAGTAAGGGTAAGCAATACTATGGAAGATAATATAAACATTAGACATGTTTAAAAATTGAAAACACATGACTCTAAAAATAAAAATGAAAATATGTGGTAGAAAAATTTGTTGAGTAAATATTTCTATAACATAATATAATCATGGGTATTCTACTAGTCGAATAACCAGATGAACCATCAATACTATTTTTATAATTGGTTCACCTGTTCTAAAGTAATGGAGTTCATGTGGAGTGGATGTAAATATTTATAATTGAATTCTCATATTATTTAGGATAATACATAGGATTTATAGGTTACATAAATAACTTGGTTATATGGAATAAAGATGAATTATTATATATAACTTTATGATAATTTTTTCGGTTAATTTGTGTGTTTTGATTAAAACTAACTCATTTTTCATTATAACTCAATACCATTTGTACAAAGGGATTTTAGAACCTTAAGTATGGTATATTAAATATATAATAATCTGGTTCAACCATAATATGAATGGATTCATCACAAGAATTGAGAATGATAATATAAATCAAAATCCCATCGTCCTTGAATGTGGTAAATGGACACATCTCATATCGTGTTCTTGCTACTAGTATGAAAAAAGGAAAAAGGAAGAGATGATGATAACTTATTCCACTCTCATGAAAACATTATACTACATGTAAGGTAATGGTATCATCAAAAAATTTGGATAAGGATAGGTAATAATAGAAAAAGAAAACAAATGAACATTAATGGAAAGATAATGAATTCAACAGAGGAATTTACCTCTTGAACCAGACATCCATAAGAGCCTTTTTAATGGAGAGGTTTTTGGACTTTTTATGAGACCAAGGATTGATGGACGTGGGAGAGGTTGTTGGGGGGATATTTGGATAGAATATAGAGAAGTCGCAAGGTATGAGAGGGGTGAAGAGAAGAGGGAGTGATATGGGGTTTTAATATCAAGGTCATCAGGCCTTGGAATCTTATATCATCTTAGTGATGAGTTATAAAAATATTCATTAATATATATATATAAGTCTTAAAAAGAAAAAATAGGGTCCATGTACACTTTTTTGAATCTGAGGAACAAAGACGATTTGATTAATAACTCTTACATTAATTTCAATTTCTTCAAATATCTCAGGTAAAACTATATTTTTTTCCCAAACATCCTCTAAATATTTAGTTTTTCCAAATGTCTCGAAGAATATTTGTTCAGAAGGATCAATCTAAATTATATAAAGTAATATATTGTTGTAAGAAAATTCAACCTGTAGAGGTTTTTGATCAAAACAAAAATATAAATCCATCAAAAAACATATTTGTATAACCTCCAATGTTTGAATATTATTCATAGAATGTATATATTCTTGAGGTGATTTCAAGTGCTAAAGATAAATCTATTATTCAACCCGTACTAATTAATTCCCTAAAACATTGATGTAATCCATGGATCTTGATTATATTGAATAGGATTTGTAACTCCATAAAACATTAAAACATAAATAATGGAAGTATGATCAAGATAGAAATATTATATGTAAACAATGAATTTTTTTGACTTTCTAATGTGATAGATTAAAACCCATGTATCATTATGGATTTAGATTTTTTGGGGATATCTATGATAAAATTAATTATATTGGTTTTTTATTTCCATTCTAGTGTAAATAATTATTGTGAAATACTCATATACTTCTGTCTCTCAAACATAGCATGGTGATACACTTGGCAGCGAGATGCATACACTGAAATATTCATTTTAATATTTTCTAACAAAAAATATATGTGATATCTTTATAAATATTCTTAATTATAGGATTAATAGAGTGTAATGGATTGTTAGATTCATCTAAAAACTCAAACATCATGTTTGGTATTGGTGGGAAACATACTATATTCCAAAACCAGAAAATCCTATCACTAAAATCGTTGAACTCAAGCACATTCATCAAATTATTCTATAGTTATGCATCCCATTTTGGACATATTTATTCTTCATATGGATTAATAATTTAAATGTTATCTAGAAAAAGGATCTTTCGGATTTCTTTTTAATATCATGGTTCATCTTATACAAAAACAGAAATATTGGATCTATTTTAGTCCTCTTCATAGAAAAAATAGAATAGTCCTTCTAGATCAAAGAATCAGCCACCGTTTTCAACTTCTTATGGTTGTAATGTGTTGATGGGTCATAATCTATGATTAACACTGACTATAAAATTTTCTTATATTAAAATATTATTAGTTGAATATATACATTATGCTTTTATGATCAATAAATATCACACCATTCACCATATAGATAATTAATCCATATATTCAATCGGAAGTTTCTTCCCAACCATTAGTGATAAATACCCCTCTTAAATAAGGAAAACCCCATATAATGGAAGTAATTTATAATGGATATCCATGTTCATCCTAAAACCTACACACAATTATAGGATGAATTGTACTATCAAATGTGAAATCCATCCCCTATAAATTGATATGATATTGATATAAAGAGAGGTAATAAATTACCAATATCACATAAAATATGACTATATTGAGAATAAACAAAATTAATGGAATCACATTCCTACTGACATCTATCATAGTGGAGCTATATACTTGATATTCTATAATCATATCACTTGATATTTTTATTTGAAATTTATCATCTACTCATTAGGGTGGTAATTGGATGTTATTATCAAACAGTAAAGGTATAAAGTAGTGTGATCAACCAAAACCAAATTCAACACTCAAATTTCATGAGTGGATGAACAATTCATCATTCTCCACTTTGTTGTTGGAAAATACTTTATTAGTTTTGATTTCATAGTTTTTCCTTGATCCGTTTTTATTTATATATCATGATGCATGTAATTCATTTTATCCATAAGAATAATTAAATTGCTTGGACCGATGACTAGTTTACAATATTTATGACATTTGATACATTTCTCTTGGTTCTTCCTATAATATATTTGAAAAATATGTAATTAAATCTCCTATTATCTATTATCTTTCTCACCAAAACATTCATGAAACTCAATTTTTATCTTTTATATAATATCATGTAGGTTTATGTTTTTAATAATAAATCATGATATTAAATTATGAATAACAACAATAATTTCATCTTTTCTCCAACCTAGTTTATTTTCCTTATCAAAGGTCATTTCATTGGTCTAAAGATTCATTGTTCACATGATTCCTCATCGTTACCAGCATTAAATAAAACACAACGTCTTATTTTTATTATCAATCATCAATAATGAATAATATAAATCATGTGATTATAAAAATTGTTCTTATGATGTCCTAAATTATAAAACAGTCATTCAACCAAAGACATGTTATGTTTATCAAAAATTGATATGGACTGTAACGGTTTTTAATATTTTCAATCCTATCATTATCTAAAATTGTTCATATAGTTAATTTTAATTAACTAAAGTATATCTATCAGGAGTTTCAAACTATGTGTCATGTTAGGACCCTTTTTCATGAACCAAGTAAAGATTAATTTTTTACACAACCATCCTTTTAAGATTCAATAAACCTATGTGTATATATTATTGATAATAGAAATAATTTATTATTTAAAAAAGGGATATCATTTCTAAGAAACCATGAAACCCATTATTTTCAAAAACCTCAATTTGTAGAAATATCCTTAGGGTTTACACAATATATTTAACAATCCAAATATACTTAATTAATTAAATCCTATCCTAATACCAACTAGGGAAACATGAGTATTATATATAAAAATATTAAATAATTTTAGATTAATATTCAAAATATTAAAAAAATAATTCATTTTTTATAACCTTAAAGGAATATTATCTTTAGAGAATATATATATAATCACCTTATTTTATGAACGATCTTCTATATCTATGATTACGTTATTCTCACCTAGTATCATTCATAGACATACCCTATTTAAAACATTTTCTCATAACCCATAGAAATGGAAACATAATTAATGGTGTGTTTAGAAGCATAATATGAGTGGTCATAGGAGTATCATAGGTTCGAATAAAATAATAATAATTTCATGATAACATGACCATTATATAAGAAATTCAAAACTAGTAATATAATGATCATTAATAATGGTACATAAATTAATTTTTTTAATTTGAAAATACATATGTCATAAGAGTGGAGATTAATCAATAATCTATCATAATAACTGAGAAAATATCATTTGAATAATACATAAGTGTATGGAATATACATAATAATTGAGAATAATTTCCATAGTGATAAATCATATCCAAGACTAACTTCATGGATAGATTACCATAGTGGATTGGGTTCAGTCCCCATTCCATTCATTTCATTATTCAAGGATCACTGTCAAAAAAATCATGTGGGAAGGATTCCTACAGTGGATTGGGATCACAAACCATTCTATCATTACCTTATTTAAGGGTAGAAATCATGACAATAATAGTGTATGGATTACATTTCTAGATAGGGTTCACACCCCCTATCAATTTATAATATCCCATGTAATATCATTCCTTAACTAACAAATTATATGTATATAAAATTCTATACCCACCCATAACAAAAAGAAAACCTTATATAAGTGTTTCAAATGACCACATAAACATTAATCATTACATCATATGAAAAAATATAAAAAATAAATGTGTTTCATAAATATTTCACTATCACATAATAATAATTCATCAAGGCAATGGAATTGTATGGTATCATAAAACCATTTAATCTTCTATAATGGATTAATTATTTTTTAGATAAAAATTTGTTAACAAAATTCATAAATAATCATTATAATTACAAAAAAGTCAAATTATTGTTGAATATATCAAAATATGTTATCTTGAGTGAAGCATGAAAATTCCAAAAAAATATTAACATAGAAGTGAAATAGATTTTATAAATAATTTATGAAAAACATTAGAAATATGAAGAAAACATCCCATTTCTTTTGAAAACATTTAATGATTAATTTTCCTAGAATAATGGTGCAAATATTCTTCTTTTAAATCATTTTTAAAACTTATATGAATATACCATAAGAAGGAAGGGCATGAGATTTAGACAATCCTTTCATGTTTTTTACTATAAAAGTTAACATTCATTTAAAAATTTTGGGATATTTCAAATGTTATTTGTATGAAAAGAATTTTACAATATATATTTTAATAAATTATAAATAAAATCAAATGTGTTAAAAATACAATTTATAAAAAAATGGTGTAAATATAAAAACATACAATAAATTATTTTAAGAATATGGACATAGAGGAAAAATATTCCCAATCTGAAAATAAAAAAATAGTTTGTTTTTAATGAGAAACATTTTATCAATCAATTTAATTTTCAAAGTGAAAAATTAGTATAGAAAATATTAAATAACTATAAATAAAGATAAAAAATAAAATATATGGGGCCTGAAAGATAAGTATTTTAAAATTTTCTTTGATGCAAATACAATAAGCACAATATTAAAAATAAATGACATTGTAACATAAACCCTTATCAATTTGGTAATTTCATAATCATAACCAACATTTAATGAATAAATTCAAATGAAACTTTATATACAATGAATACAAAATAATTGAAAATATAACATATCAAAAATACTTATACACAATATGTGAACAAAAATATACCCACAACATGAAACTTGCCGCAGTGAATCAATATAGAGAGGCAAAGAAACCTTACTCCATGTTTGGTCTCTCTTTATTCATGATTATATATCCAAAATAATAAATATTTATTTTATAAAATTAATTCAAACAAACAATATTTATATAAATATATACATATAAGTATTGTTCATCACCGTTTGATTTTCAAATGCCCATTTTCTTGTAATTCATTATTAAAGTCAATGTTAAGGTGAAAACTGGTCCACCTTTTCATGTATGATCTAATTTAAAGGATTTGATCCTTGAAAAATTATAATGGTTTCCACATCTACATAACAAAAATAGTTTCATAAATATATTATTTAATAATTATTAATAATTTTATAACATTCTATATAGGGTCTTGATGAAAATATATTACATCAATTCATGGAGAAGTTTATATATTTATACATGAATAATGATCCCATTTTTTCAAAGGTAGAAAGACAAGAAAGATAAATAATAATTCATCATTCAATAATAATAATTATATCATAAATATAATATCTATTTATTATATTTTTCATTATTAGAAACTATGTAAATGAGAAACGAAAAAGCAAAACACCTTATTACATAGATGTGGTAGTCCACAAGTACACATGAGAAACACTATAATTATTCATCAGATGAGAGGGTAAAAAGGTAAATAATATTTTATCATTAATGAGTCATAAATTTTTCATGAAAATAATATATATCCATTAAGATGATCTAAATAACCATCCATGAGGTATGGTGATGTAAAATGAGATGTGTCACATCGCAGTAGTGATAGTTCCCACCAATGGAGGAGTGATTTTTTCAATTACCATATGATGTAAATGGAAATGAAAAAGGAGTGTATAAGAGAAACCTATGATATTAATATAACAGTATATTGAAAATTTTATACAACATGAAACATCAAGCATAATTGAACAATACAATATTATTATTTAAATGTTTCACTTATAACATAGTCGTTGAATTGGTGTGTAAAAAAATATTAAATTCAATCTATAATATAATAAATTTTCTAAAAATACAAATATATGTATTAATTCATAATAAAAAAGAACTCAATTTTTAGTAATGTTATTTTGTGCTTTAAATATATGTATTCTTCAAAACAGATTCTTATTGCTTCTTTATGAGATAATAGTGTAATTCATTTGATTAAATATTAGAAATTTAATTTAAAAAACGGGATAATTTTTTAAATTACCATATTAAAATTATCTTATGTTAAAATTTTAGTTTTTTAATGAAAATATATATTTTTAGTGAATATAGACGAATAAAAAATTTCAAAAAACTCTCATTTCTTTTCATTTAAAATCCTTATTATGTTTTAAATTTTATATAAAAGTCACTATATTATTATTTAATTAGATATAATAAAATTAATTACATAGGAATCATAATTATACATGATTTTAGTATGTTTTAATTTTGTGGTTTAAAACAAACTTTTTCTAGAAATACTTTTTTCATAAAGCATATCACATTTATAATAAAATTTATCTCATCCTTTTAGAGAAATTGAATCATGAAAAATTCAATCCATATTTGGAATCAATACATCAAAATTTGGTAAATATTCATCTTTTATTCTTGGTTATTATGAATAGTTTATGTAGTAAGTATTTGTCACCTCAATAAGGGTATATTAGGTGATTAATGATAAACATAATGTGTAGGGCCTAAAAATCTCAATGAAACATGTATTCATTTTATTAGAATAGTTTTTTTGTACATGATCATTTATAATTAAAATATATGAAATTCATTTCCACTATCCTTTCATTATAAAATTTATATTGTTTTTGTTAAATATAAATCCAAAATATCACTCCCATTTATATTATAATATTTTATTTTTGGGATAAAAATAAATTATATTTGGTTTGAAATGGTATTTGGATATATAAATTATTTTTTATCCTTGTAATTTATTTAAAATTATTAGAGATTAAATAATTACTTATAATGCTTACACAACACAAACACAGTGCATGTAGAAGTTGTAGAAAAATAAAGTAAATAACTTTCAAAAATATAAAACAAATATATTTTAAATCCCTAAAAATATCCCAAAAACATAAAAGATAAATATACAAAATTATTTAATTTTTAATTTTTTATATTGAAGATACATTTTTGTATTGTTTTTTTCAATGAAAATTATGAAAATTATTAATAAAATGATATTAATAATGTTTTATATTAATTAATATTTTATTAAACATTTATAAAATCATAAAAATATTTAAATATGACATTTAGTAAGATAATTAGTCTAAAACATAATCCATTTTCCATTTATGATCCAATTGGTGCATTGGGAGTTAAATTATAATCCTTTAACAATTAAAATGTCATTAAAGTAGTTAATGTTTAAATTGGTCAATTGATGGGTTAATCCAAAATATGATGTTTTATATGATGTAAAAACATTTCAAAATTGTATTGGGTTATTATACTAAGAAAATATACTTGATAAACTCACAATAATTGTGTCTTAGAACATTTTTAAATGATTTAGACTTATATTATATGTTAATATTTTATGAATTCCAAAAAGTGTTAGTAATGATATTTTATAATAATTAATATTTTATTAAATTATTTAAAATTCATAAAAATATATTATTCAGACAAATAAATTTGATTTTGTTTAAAATATCAATCAAATTAGTTTTATGGTTCACTTTTCAATATATATTATCCTTCTTGACCACTAGAGACTAAAATACTTTGATATCGTAGTAAATGGTAAAAGGGGTAAAGGATGGTTAACAGAAAGAGTTAAGATAGAGAAAAATTATAAATGTGAAAAAAATAAATATGATACGATTTAGAATAATTCCAATCATATATTATAATTATATCAATTTGGATCATTTTTAACATGAATAAAAATTTATATAAATTTAATATTTTAAGAAATTCCAAGAATGCTCCAACCCTCACTTATAAAAGGGCACATCCTCTATTTTCTTCCTAATAACTTTTTATCACTCTTCCTCAGAAAAGACCTACCCACATACATCTATAATGTCAGTAAACATGTTGTAGAGGCTTAAAAAATATCTTAAGAAGGCTTTAGGATTAAGCCTAAAGAGGGTGTCCAAATAATAGGTGTAGTTCCTAACTGAGTGTTTTTTAATTTATTCATCTGTCTCTTTCAAATCTTATTAAAACATGATGTAATAAATTAAAACATATATTAAATATATTTATGTGATAGTATGTTACCGGAATAATATATATAAATATTCTCTTACATAAAATAGAAAATGAAACAATCATCATAGTGTACAAAACACCACCACCTCATGATCCAATGTAATCTGTTTCCAATCATTTCCTATTAAAGATAGAAATAAAGATGAATTTAATGTATATATTTTATATTAAATAAATATTAATCATTTTTAAAATATATTACACCTTTTACTTTATTACTATATTATCCATTTAAGAATAATAATTTCATTCGTGTATACATGTGGAATATCACATCCACGAAGCGATGTGATTCATTTTTAATCACCATATTATGTAGATAATATAAATAAGTTCATTTGAAAAAATAAAATGGAATTTATAAACTAATAATAACTCAATAAATTTAAAATAATAATTATCTTATTTCCTTCATGATCAGTGTAAAATTGAAATGTTGCTCATGCTTATGGAAGGCCTATCGTCTCCCTGATTGCAACATATTTCATTTTTCATAACCATGTTCATGCTTAATTTTAAAACAAAAATTGCTTTATTAAAATTATAATTATAAAATTATTACTATTTTTCATATGATCAAATAATATCATAATTTACAATAGTGAACCCAAATAAATTAACTTCGTCCATGTGAACTAAATATCATCAAACCATCTAACATAGACTTAAATGATTGTGTAATTGAATATTACGTGGTAATAAATATAATAAATGGTATAATAAAACTGGAAAAGGCAATTAATAAATTAAATAATTAACATAAATTTATTATTAAAAATATAAATAACATATGTGACTAGTCATGATCTCGGTAACGGATAATTTAATTTAAAACCCATGTTTTAAAAAAAATTAGGTTGTAGTTTCTAAATAATTCTATTCCATTTATATATTATTTTACATGTCTTAAGAATTTTTTTTATTATACATAAATGGGGTTAAATGTCCATTTTTTATATTTTTTTAGTTTTATTGTTTTTAAAAATTTAATAGTTTTATATTTATCTAATTTGGTCACATTAGAATATTTTAACCAAAGCGTAGAAGAATATTTTTCTTTAACATATATGACATGAACATAAATCACAAAAATCATGAATTTTCTTCGAAAGGATGATTCCATTTTATTTGTAATATTTTATTTTAAAAGGAAATCATTTCAAAAATATTCTATAACTTTTTAATTTTAAATATTTTTCTTGTGAGGGGAATTTTTTATTATTTTTTGGTAAATAACAATGTATTTTGATTTTGGGTTCAAAATTATTATTCAACTTTTTTATAATGAAATTTTGAAAGAATAAACAAATTGTTCATGATATGGTTCTTTATAATTATATATGATTAAAAAATGTGAATGATATAACTTATAAAAATTATGTGCCCCTATATATCTATCTAATGAATTGGGTAATGTTACTTATCTTCATTGGCCTGGATGAGGGAGTTAACTAGGTTTGTTTCTCCATTGGATTTGACTAGGATATAGTTATTTCTAAAAGGAATTTAAAACAAGTTATGAATCTGATTATCTATGTTTTCTAATAGGTTTTCCGATTGCATATTAAGGATTATCAGGGTTTTCTTTAGAAAAAATATTTTTTATTCAATTAGATATGATTAAATCCACATTTTTAATGAATGTTGTGATAAAGGTAAAAAATTTATTGGCCTTCATGATATTTACCAGACCAATAGATTACTTATTTTTATAACCCTTACTTACATTTTTGATCTTATCCTATGTTTAAAAAAATTTAATACGATATAAGGAACTCTATAAAAATTGAATAAGTGAAGTTAAAAGTCTATAATATTAAAAAAAAAATGTGTTTTATATGAAATGTTTTATAATATAAGAAAAATTAATACTAACTAGAGGTGTATAAAATATATAAATCGTCTTGATATGTATGATTTATGATCCAATTATCTAAATATCTATACCATAAATATTCAAGGATTTAAAAAAAAGTGAATTCTTGAATAAAAAATATCATTAAGTAGTGTTTTAAGGAAATGTCATTATATGTAGTATTAGAGAAAATATTTAGATAACTTTAGGTATTTTTATATATTTATGTGAGGGAGACTTAAGATTTAAGGATAGAATGCTAGGTTTATAATTTTATTTTTTATCATCAGTTTAAATTTAAGAAATATCTTATTTGTAGTTTTATGTGATGGAAATACATTGGGGTACATTTATTGAGTTTTGATAGATGTTTGAGATATAAAAATAACCCTTATGATTAACATTCCAAAGGTTATTTTAGAAAGCATAACATTATATTTTTTTTATACCTAGGTTTAAGTATATTAATAATTTTTATTGTTTATAAGGACTTTGATAGTGACGGAATTATGTGTTATTAAAATATTGGAACATTGTTTATCATATATATCATTATAAGATTAAAAACTATATTTGTAATTATGTAGTTAATTTCATTTTAAAATAAGATCAATATGTTTTGGGGAAAATTATAAGATTATGGTAAACATAATATTATGATATTTTATTTGAGTAATAAAGGTATAATTTCAATTTAGAATAATATATGACTTTATTATACAAATATATCGATTCATTCAATTTATAGAAATGACTAACATATTTTGGAGTTATAATATTATGTCATATACTTTTGTATGATATCTGACTTTTTCAGTTATATGTGTTTATTTGGAAAAAAAATATTAAGTTAATACTGGAAGAATGTGAGATCAAACACTTTTGATTTTTATGTTTTGATGTTAAATGGGAATATTTTGAAGATTTTTATAGTCATTTGTTTATAAAATGATATAAGTTGGACATTTGGTGGTATTTTTGATGCTTTGTAAATTAATATTTTACTTAATTATAAATAGGATTATTCATTTTAGTAATTTTTTTAACCTTTGCAAACCATTTTTGAATTGATAAATAAAGGAGGTGTCACAAACCATCCTACATACCCCAATACCCTAAAAGTGATCTAGAAATAACATGACCTGAAGGGAGTTATTAATCCCTACGATGACTAGAACCTAGTATCATACAAGATAAATATGGAATTAATTTTCTGGAAAAGAGTGAATGATAAAAGATACATGTCACTATGTACTAAACTACATAGTGAGAGAGAACTTGAAACCATATAGGTATACAAAACCCCAAAAATAGTACATCATCAAATTAGTTAGTATAAATACAAACATCTACAAAGGAAAAAACACTCCATGTTCCAATGTATTAAGAAATTCCACCTCCAACAAGAGGTTCTTTCCCTTTTCTCAGACATATTTTGAGGAGATATATAAAATCCTAAAAGAACAGAATGGCTGTGAGCTAAAACCCCTGTACGATCTCAACACTTACAATATAAAAATATTCCATACCTGTAAACCAGATCAAGATTTGAATTGTAATAAAAAAGGTATTATAATTCTTTTTGTTATTTAAATAAATACATTATTTCATTTTAGAATGATGGAAAGCATTTCAACAACATAGAAAATTATACTTTTTTATAAAATATTTAATATAAATCAATGGTATTGAATAAAATACATTGAAAAATAGTGGAATATATATATAAAAATAAAAAAAATCCCCACGGTTATAAATCCTATAGTATGATAATTTATATTTATAGGATCCTTAGACATCTCATATAAATTATCATATAAATATGTTTAAATGTTTCCGTTAGGCTCAGTATAAATAAAACAAGTCATCTTCCCATTAAGGATAATATCTTCCTAAATCGATTTTTGTTTCAATTTTAATAATCAATCCATTTAAAGGTAATAATCATCTAAGAAGAATTATCCTAAATAAACCACAAAATAAACAGGTTCATATATGCTCAATCAATAAAAAAAGGGAAAATATTCTCATTAAAAATCAAATAACCATTTATAATTCAATTACCGAATTATTAGTTCATTGTGAAAATTTATTTTTAAATGAAAAACATGGGTTTTTCATCATTTCATTACTTTTAAATGAAAAACTATTCATAGTGTTTATCAGTCCTATTAAATTAATTTTCTAAAATAAATTCTAAAAACAAATCATTAGTTTCATTTATTTATGAATACACCCCAGATTCCAGTTTGATTATAATTTGTGGTTTTTACCAAATCCATACAAATTCAAAAAACATTTAAAAATTATAAGTATTTGGTTTTCATAAAAAAATAAAACAAAATTTAGAAATCAATAAATTAAAGGATTAATTATTTGGAAAATATCAAACTGATCCACATACCTTTAATCAGGGACTAACAACTCAACACATGAAATAGGTTCCCTCAATGAAGAAAGATAGAAACTGTGAACAAGAAACAAACCCAAGAATCAATATTCATTTAATATGGAGTTTATATCCATAAAAAATGTGTTGATATTTCATAATATAATGATTTTATAAAGGGATAGAGGGATAAAACGAATAGGTGGAGATTCACATACTAGAGGGGGTCGAATGAGATATTACATGCTTTTATTTGCCAATGAATGGGTTTGTAAGATTTTAAATCAGTTCATGTGGGCCTCCAAAACCTATGAAATCAATTTGGGGGAGTTAGATTTGGGATGGACGTTTTCATGGTGGTTTAAGAATTTTTTTATAAATTTCTTGAATAAAGAAGTATTGTGATCATGGTTATCTTAAAAGGGCTACATGGTTAGTAAAACCATACACCCTAACTATAAACTACTATATTGGGGAGCACTATTTATACAATGTGGGAGAATGGATTATCAATCTATTCACTAACTATGTAGGCCCTTATTATCCATTATTGCATGGTTTTCAATGGTGGGTGTGTGGTTTGGGAAAATAGTGAACCAACTATGCATAGCCCAAAAACATATAAAAATTAAATATTCCACCCATGAAACACATTTTGGAAATAGTACAAATTGAGATAAGGGAAAAAGGGATGGAAGACGGTTTTCACATGGTTTTTCAAATACCATGTGAAATCCTAGGAGAAACAATGTAGTGTGGTGCATATGTTGGACATTGAGTATTGGAATAGTTAGGGAATGGTTTGGTAACCCTTTAACCTAGCCACGTGAGATCTTCCTTAAGATAAAAATAACAACCTGGTTAGTGCATTTTATATGTAACCAAATAAAGAAACCGTGCATAGATCGATGTTAGATCCTTAAAAGTGGATCTCACTCAATTTTTCCTCTAAGTGTCTTATTTCCCACAAAATTTCCTATATAATGATTTTTATCTCATAAAAGTTGGATAACCTCTCCTTATAAAATAAGAAGTGATCAAAATATGTCCATTGGTGTGTGAATGATTTCTTCTTGCAGTAAGGCTTCATTATTCATTGTTCATGATGTTTTTACTTTGATCTACTACTATATTCTTATAATTTTCTTATATATAAAACTATTAAGAGTTTATATACGGTTTTTTATTCAAAATATGTTTATATCTAGTTTATTTTATGATAGTATATGATATCTAAGGTGGGTTTGTGGAGTTTCGACCTGATTTTGTGACATTTCCATGTTGTTAATCAGGTCTTCCAAAACACTCGGGTTTTGTGTATTCACTCTTGACACTTATTTATCTAACTAAATATAATAGTTTCAACTGGATTTTATTAAATTGTATTGATTGTAAATTTTGGGTGAAAATCATGTTATAAATCATATTTAGTGATAATTTATTATATTTTGCGATATTGTGGAATTAGGGTGATTTTTTGTGAAAAATTGATTTGGTTTCATAGTGTTAAAATGATTATTTTAAAATATAGATTTGTTAGATTTTTTATACATAGTATAGAAAAAGTTTTTCAATAAAAAGATTTTTTTATTAAATTGGTTTTGAAATTTTTGGATTAGCATGGTTTTAGTGCATACATGGGGTGTGTGTTCACATTGAAATTATGTGGTTTGGTTGAAATCTGACCTTTCTCTTAATGACAAATCTATAATAGAACATGGGATATAATTTCCTTGTAATGACATGATATATTGATGAGAAACCATGCCTGAGTATGGAAATGGCATTATGATGCATGCATGGTTGAGGGTGTGGATATGTGGAATGCATTGGTTATGCCAAATAGAACTGGTGAAATAGTTATAAAATATTTGTATGGTAACGTTACTTGAAAAATGAATTTTTCTACAAAAATAATTAACAAGGATATTGTTTATATTTAGTACTCACCTGTGTTTTTTTACATTGGTTCTTTTGAAGATTTCATCTACCAGGAAATAGGAAAAGGAAAATTATAACATGTCTTTACTGAAAATGTTTGATATTTGAGTTGTTGGTGGAGTTAGATCTTGGATAATGTGGAGATTGGGAGTCTTGTAGTTGTCTAGGAGTTTTCATGGTAGTCGTCCTTTATATACATTGATATTATAGTCTTCTAATGTAGTACCTAGAATTACAATGGTTGTGATAAATGAAATGTTATGTTGTATTTTATTTTGGTCATACATCATATTGTGGATTTATTGGTTTGGATTTTTTGGTTAATTATTATATTCGTAAGTGGTCAATAATAAACCAAATGGGTTGAAACCCTTCAGAATTTATTTCCAACATTTCGAATCTAGGGGGGGTCTCACTTATGGACTAGTAATATCTAACTATTCTCTCAAATCAATGAGAAGGGGATGGGTGATACAAATGGTATTAGTTTTGTTGGGTCCAAAAGACTTTTTGAGAAGGATGGTATCAACTTGTTCCTTTCCTAGTGAAAAAAGAAGTCATCATTTCTATTAGTCTTTGAGTTGAACTCATTATTTTCAATTCCTTAAGTTGGGATCATAGAAAGGAGTATGATTTTTGGGACTTGAAACATAAATCCCCAAAAGATGTAGATTACCTTTTTGGGTTGAATATCATGTTACCAAGTAGTTGGGTACGTAAGTGTTTTGGGGAAACTTACAGTTTTTAAATCTTATTTTCATGGGTTTATCCAATGAGATAAGAATGACATACATCAGAATAATGACTTACCATGTAGAAGGAATACATCCTTTCGAAGATTGATTTATGATTTTTTGAAAAAATTGATGCTTTTTAAAAAAATTGAAGGTATTAAATTGTGAAAGATTTTGAAAAGATATTTTTTTTATTTTTAAAATGGAATGATTTTCAAAATTAAGTTAAATGTTTTCAATAATAGATTATTGTTGTAATGGTTGAATTTAAAAAGAAATGTTTTGATATTTAATGTGACAGAATTTGAAATTATAATCCCATAGTTTCTAGAGAGTAAAACTTATGGAGTTTATTATTTGTATATAAAATGGAACCCTGTAGGAATTGTAGAAAATATGTATAGGAATCAACTGAGAACGTGGTTTTACCTAATCCACTGGTGAACCAACAATTGTATTAGAGTATAGTCCATGTGATTCAGGCTATGGAAATAGGTGGCCAAAGGGACGATCCAAGACATATGGACCATTCCTTCCTATTTTACAAGTATAATCCACCAGATTTATGAGTACATTATGACCTAGAAATGAATGATGTCTGTTTGGATCGGAGGAATCATGTCTCAAACTACATTTGCACACCATCAGAGATGAATTTCCAGCCTGTAAAATATATGATGGAGAATTTTTCATGTCAATGGTGGGATCTAGTTATGATGGCTACTGTTGGTCAAGACCATTTTTGGGTGAATTAAATTTAATTTTTCAACATTCATTTATATCCTTGCATGGTCAAGATTCATAGAATTATGGAATTCTTCAGCCTGATGCTTGAAAATTTTTCTATCACTGAGTATGCAATTAAATTCATGAATTTAGATTTATTTTCACCTTATGTGGCTACTAGTATGTCATGAAGACACAAATCATTGAATCAGGGATGAGACATGTGATTTTCTTGAACATTGATGTGCTTTGTATTATGAACTATTCAAATATCGTAAATAAAATGATAGTGGATAAAAGGGGTACATCATGATCTATGGGAGATAAAAGTATGTTGATACCCATGGTATCCTGTGGAAACTCTATGGCTGGGAGTAAGTAGAACAGGGACACGGATATCCAAGGATAGAGTTTGAATCATAATCAAACTTCCAGATCAGTGAATCTTCCTCCAAGACCATAAAAATAGTTTTTTCCATTGTGGTTCCTTCAACCACATGAACTGAGAGTATATAGCATGAATACTATCAGTATATAATTACAATAAGATAGGAAATATTCAATGTTATTTTTAAATTTATCCAAGGGAATGTTTTCAGGACACATCAAAGGTATCACCAGAGTTGTATGATTCAATGAGATGAGGATAGAAAAACCAGTCTTGATAGTAGAAAAAATCTACCCATGTTGATTATAGGAATACCATGACTCCTCAAAATGTTAAATAATATAATTTTAGCAAATAACAAATTGTAGAAATGATGAAATTATATAGAGATGAGTATGTGATTGTGGATGATCAGGCTAGACCATCTATAGAGAGTGGTATGATTCTTTTTACATCTAAACTTATGTATGTTCTATTTGATACCAGTGAATTTTATTCTTTTATTTCTTCTCTTGATTCTTTTATTCCTTCTCTTGATTTTTATTTGATAAGTTTAAAACACAATTTGAATCCTTCTATGATATAACCTAAAACTCCTCTAGGGAAAAGAGAATTTTGTGCCATTCATTATAGATCTTGTTCTATAACCACTGATAGAGTTCAGATGAAATGGGAATTATCTATAATATAACTGGATTTATATTATTTAATCCTAGTTATGTATTGGTGGAAAAATTTCATGGCTCACATCAACTTTTATACTGAGAATGTTAGTTCCACGACTAAGGATAGCGCAATTCATCACTTTGGAGAAGAAAGCGATGTAACCACAGGTAAAACAGACTTGTTCATGCCAATAATGGAAATAATCTCATTCCATTTTGTGGTGTTGAAATCAGTATCTATAAAAGAGATTGATAATAGAGGTTTACTAGTAGTCATGGACTATTTGTATGATGTTTTTACAAAAAATTTATCTACATTAACATTGGTAAGGGAAGTGGGGTTTATGATAGATCTCCTCCCTAGGTCCAGTCATATCTCACTTCCTTCTTGTCGAATGGATCCAAATGAATTAAGGGAACTAAAAGTAAAATTTGAAGAACTAGAAATCAAGGGTTTCATTTAGCCTAGAATGTCTCCTTTTGGGGAGAAATATTCCTATTCGCAAATAACACTGATGGCACTCTAAGCATGTCTGTGTATTATCATAAGCATAACCAAGTTATACTAAAATAATATGTATCCACTTACATGAATTGATGATATATTCAATCTATTGAAGAGATGTTTGTGGTTTTCCAACGTGGACTTGTAATCAATATATCACTAATTGCATGTTTGAAAGGAGGATATTTTGAAATCACATTTTTGAAGCAAATATGTCCATTTTGAATTCATTTTAATTCCTTTTTTTCTTATGAATAAACTAGTAGTAATTATTATATTAATGAATTATATAAATTAGTGATGTATTCATTCTTTTTTGGTGGTGTTTATTGATGATATATTTTTGTATGCAATGCCAAGGCATGAGCATGAGAAACACTTGGCGATAGTGTTGGAAGCCTTTAAAGAACATCATTTGTATGTTAAATTTTCAAAGTGTTATTTTGGGATACAATAGGAAAATTTTAAGGGCCATGTAATTTCTGAAACAAGTGTTTCAGTGGATTTATAGATGCTAGAATATGTAATCTCTTAGAAAATTCCAAAGAATGTCTTTGAGATACAGAGTTTTTATGGTCCAACTTGTTATTACTGATGCTTTTTTCTTGAATTATCATTACTATATTCACCTATGACACCTTTGAAAAAGAATAATTTGCAATTCCAATATATTGAGGAATTCTATAAATCTATTCAAGATTTGAATGTTTTCCTTACATCATCACATATCTTGATTTTTCTTGAATTAGGACAAGGGTACGTCGTGTATTATGATTCTTTGGGATATGCATTAGGGTTATATCTCATGAAAGGAGACTATGTTTTTTTTTCTTATGGATCAATGAAGCTAGGATTACATTAAAAGAACTACCCAACACATTAGTTTAAGTTGGCTAAAATTTTACATTCTTCGAATACATTTCATTATTAACTATTTGGTGATGATGTTATTATGTTCACAAATCATTAGATCTTGAATCATATTTTAACACAAAAATCCTTGAATCTACGTCAAAGGAGATGAATGGAGTACCTCCAAATGTTCAAATTTGACCGGATGTATATAGTAGGTAAAGAAAATTGTATAGTTGATGAATTAAGAAAAAATTCTTATACTTTATTGGAAAAAGAGTCTTCAAATGAATGACAGTGAATGTTTGTCCAAGTCGACATGCATGTGGAATGTGATGACTGAGGTGATGTTTTAGTTTTCTATTCAGTTTTTATGGTTCTTGATTTGGTAAAGATGTTTTGAGAGGCATATAAATACAATGATGAATATGTTAAAATGAGTTCAAAAATCAATGGTGGAGAGAAAATTGAGGGATGGAAGTTGGATAGGACTAAATTATTGTGGTTTAGAAATTCGATGGTTGTACCTATGGATTTTCAGAAAAAACTTCTTCATGACTACCACCATTCGTGATGGGCTTTTCATTAGGGTATAAAGAATGTGTATAAGGTGTTAAAAGAACATTTTTATTGAATTGTAATGAAATAGAAAGTGGATAAGTTTGTTTCAAAATGATTAAATTGTGAGCAATTTAAGGTGGAACACCAACGACCATGAGGTATTTTCCAATATTTATCTATTCTGGTGTGGAAATGGGATCAAATATCTATAGATTTTCATACAGGCCTTCCTAGAATGGTTTGAACACATTATACGGTATTGGTGATTATGGATTGGCTCACTAATTCATCTTATTTTGTCTGCATTCCTAAAACTCATATGGTGGAAGAACTTTCCAAAATCTATATCTAATAAGTGGTAAAGAGAAATGGTATACCAGTTTCTATAGTGTTAGGTAGAGATCCTAGGTTTACATACTATTTTTTGAAATCCATACAGAAATCCTTTAGGAATCAATTTACAATGATTATGTTTTATCATCCTCTGATTGATGAGAAATCCAAAATAACGATACAAACATTGGTAGAAATTTTCTGGTCTTGTGTAATGGATTTTGGTGGATCGTTGGAAGAGTATGAGGTATTTATAGAGTTCTCATATAACACCAGATATTAGGAATCGATACATATGCCCTCTTTCAATGCATTGTATGTGTTTCCCTACCATTATCCACATTGTTGGATAGAAATAGGTTAGACTTCACTGGTTGGGGAAATCCTTATTGAAGAAACAATAATGAATATTAAGTTGATAAGGAAATGGATGGATAAAGCTTAGAGTTTTCAAAAATAATATTCGAATAATCAACGATGGTTTTTTTCATTCGCAGTTTGTGAGCTCATTTTATTGAGGATCTCCTTAGGCCTTGGACATTGACATTTTGGGATGTAGGACAAGTTATGTCCTTGATAAATAGTTTCTTTTAAGATACTGTAATGGGTTAGTGAGTTGGTATATCATTTAGAATATCCATAATATTTTGGTGTGGTACCTAATTTGTTTCACATATATCAGTTTAATAAGTATCAACCTGATCAAGACTATGTGATCAGATGGGATCACATTTACCTAGAGATATATCCTTTGTTTGTACGTATTCTAGTGCAGATTGTGGATAGGAAAGAGAAATTATTTAATTGGAAAACCATTGGCCAACAATGGGTTTTTTGGAAACATGGTCTAGTTCAGGTTGAGAAATAAAAGTGGGAGAATGATATAAAACATAAATTAAACGATCTCCTTCCAGACACTATTGGTTTTCTATATTCTAGGGAGGGAGAAATCAATGGTGGGGAGAATTTAGCACCCCCATTTTCAAGTATGTATCATTTTATTTATGCTTTTTATGTATATAATGTATATCGGTGAATTTTGGGAGATTTTGTAGAATTTCTTTTGAGTTTTTTGGGATTTCCTACATGTGTAATGTTGGTTCCCTATTTTTGGAAACCTTTCAATAGTTTCATGAAACCAGGTATAGTGAGACATTAGAAAAAGGGAAGGAAAACAGGATGGGCATAGTTTTTCTTATCTATATAGAAGGCTAAGAGAAAACAGAAGTATTTTCTATTTGAGTGATAGTCATTTTTGGTATGGTTTGGGTGTGATTAGGTAACTGTGTAACCCAACCATGTGAGGTCTTCCATATGATAGCATCAAGGGTGTAGATAGCGCACAGTTTAACTAATCGTGTGACTAAATTGTGCGTCGGCCAATGTTTTATACTAGAAAAGAGGATTTCACTCAATTTTGACTCTAAGTGACTTATTTTCTTCCAAAACATCCCTTACTCACTATTTTAGTCTCTCAATTGTTATAGAACCTCTCCCAAGAGATTTAGAAGGGATTTGGAGAAGTCCCATGGTGCGTTGAAGCTTGTTTTTTGCAGTAATGCTTCGTTCTTCATCGTTCCTAATGCGTTTTCTATGATATACTTCTCTGTTCCTCTTTTTTTCTTTGATATACAACTATTGTGGGTAGATTAAATGTTTTTAGTTCCAAATGTGTTTAGATATGGTATTTTATTTGATGGGGGAAGAGATCTATGACAGCTTTGTGGAAATACAACTCGTTTTTGTGATGTTTTTCATGTATTTTATCATTTCCACAAAAACCCTCGAGGTATGTGTCTTATATATTGAATAATATTTCTAGAACCAATTTTGATAGTTTCAAATTGATTTAATTTAATGAAGTTTATTCTGAAATTGGTGTAAAAATCATGATATAAATCTTTTTCGGTGATGATTTAATGTTTTTGGTGACATTGTGGAATTAGGGAGATTTAATGTGGAAAGTGATTGAGTTTTTAGGTTTTAATATGTTTATTTTCAAATATATATTTTCTAAATTTTTAAATGGATTTTTGGAAAATGGTTTTCAATAAAAAGTTTCTTTATTGAAATGTTTTGGGAATGTTTGGATTTTCATGGTTTTTTACATACATGTTGTGTGTTTTCATATTTAATTTATGAGGAATGGTTGAAATATGTCCTTCTGATCGGTGCCAATGTTATAATGGAACATTGGATAAAATTACCTTATGTTGACTTAGTAGATCAATGAGAAACTACTCATGAGTAAGGAACTGTCATAATGATGCATGAATGGTTGAGTGTGTGGATGTATAGAATGTAATTTTTATTCCAAATGGAACTTGTGAAATGGTTATAAAACCATTTTTTGGTTACCTTCATTTAAAAATAAATTTATTTAGAAAACTAATTGATATAGAACATAATTATATTTTTTATTAGCTATTCTTTAAATAGTTTTATATGAATGTTTCTAACTTTTCAATCATAGTGGCGTGAGTATGGAAGTCATTGGGGAAAACCTAGAGAGTTTTCAAACTCACCCCAACTTTAGAACGTTGTTTATTTGAATATTTCATCTATCGGGATATGGGAAAAGGTAAAGTATCATACATATTTATCACTACATAAAGATACTATGGATATTGGTATATTTGGAGCTTAGAGCATGTGGATCTTTGGACTCTGGTAGTTGTCTTGGAGTATTCTGTGTTTTCTTTTCTATAAACAATGATATATTTGAATTTTGTTTTGGTACCATGATTTTTCACAACTTTGATAAATGAGATTTTACGTTGTCCTCCATTGTTATCATACATTAAAAATTGGTTTGTTTGGTTGGGATTTTTGGGTTGGTTGTTTTATTAATATATGGTAAATCATTAAAAAAATGTATTGAATCCTTTCGGCATTTACTTCCAGCCTTTGGAATATTGGGGATGTCAATTAGTGCCTAGTAATGTATCACTGCCCTCTCAAGCCAATGATATGGGTGGGGTGTTACAATGAATATAAAAAAAAGGGAATCAATCAAGGGTTGAAATATTATTACAAACTAGTAATATGATGTTACAACCACCCCACCATAGAAACATTCTATTAATTGAAATCTAGTAA
This sequence comes from Viscum album, assembly GCA_963277665.1. Classification (NCBI taxonomy): domain Eukaryota; kingdom Viridiplantae; phylum Streptophyta; class Magnoliopsida; order Santalales; family Viscaceae; genus Viscum; species Viscum album. Next base: position 291,153,813 of record OY728148.1, on the reverse strand, counting down.
TAGAGTTTTCATATCTAAGACATGAGGTCGGTACTCTATCATTAGTGGCTCACAATACAAATCCTCATTTGAATCAGAACCATGATCCCATAGAACATTAAATAAAGGTATCATCTTCCCAAAAATTACCTTCTTCTCAAAATTAACTTTCCAGAATGGATGCTAAATCACAGAGAAATTATTTTCAACTTCATGATCACTCCAACTAAATAAATTTTATGGATCAGCAAGATATTTCTATATCTGATATGGATAAAACACATAATGTATTAACAAAAACTATATACGAAGTTCTAAAATGGTTATCCACATTCCATACCTTCCCAACAACCTCGTATGTTCCCAAAAAATGAGGAGTAAACATACGTTTCCTCCTAAGTATTCGATAACCAAAATTATTTGAAAATTTCATGAACACTTGGTCACTAGATAAAAACTAAAATGGTATATGATGAAAATAAACCTATCATTTATACCAGATCTTTCCCATTATTATTCAATAATGAGTCAAATAAATATTTTATAATGTATCTTAGTCAATGTTTGATCATACCAAGGAACTTTCACTGATTACAGACAAAAAAATAGAGATTTACAAGACCGACCATAAAAGGCCCAAAATATATCCATTCTTATCAGAGGTCGGTAACATTTTTAATATGAGAAATCAACCAGTTCCAAATGGTCATCCCAAGATCCTTCAAATTAGTGAACATTGGCATGAATCATATCCTCAGGAATCTATATAGATCTCTCTGTCCGACCACCCGTTGGTATATGGTATGTTGTGCTAAAACAAATCTGAGATAACCATGCCTTTTTTATCCATCTACAAAAGAGAGAATTATAATATGAATCTCAATAAAAGACTATAGAAAATAGAATTCAATGTAACAGAACAATAACTTTCACATATATTTCCCCTCTCCTCAATTGTGGTGGTATTTATAATGGGTATAAAGTGATCTGATATGGTCAGCTAATCGATCACAACCCATATCAAATTCTTCTTTCAAGGGTAATGTGGTAACCCAGCCAAAAATTCAATAGAAAAATCATCCCACATCCATGTTCGAACTTCATGTGGATTAAGAATACCTGAAGGTTCTCAGTGCAAATTATTAACCTATTGGATAGTCTAAAAATGATAAACAAAAGTGGAAATCTGTCAGACCATACATGGGCATGATACTAAATAGTTTTTATCAGAAGACATATTTTTTAGTTCCTTGGTTTACAATGCATTAGAAATTTTGGAAATCCAACAACAAAATTTTCTCATTAGGAAAGGAACAATAAACTAATTATAAAAACATATAATACCCTTTGTGGATAATGACCACTGAGAAATGGTCTCCCAACCATGAAGATAGTATCTAGTGATATTTAATTCACCAACAAGATAATATTCGTAATGAATAAACTCAAGAAGTTAGGAGGCCAACAAAACACTAGTCAATAAATCCTATACTCATATTTCCAAAACTATTATATGAAAATGATATAAAAGAGACAGCAAGTTTAAATATTATAATGAATCGTTCATGTCTTTCATCCAAATTTTCCTACCCAATGCATCAATAATGAAATTACCTTTCCCTAAGATGTGGGGGATTATGAAATAAAAAAAGGTAGTACCTCACAAAATGTATATTGAAGAGATTCATATATTTTTTTTTGAGGAGATATAACTCAAGATATTATGCTCATAATACATTGTAAACCTTTCTCTAAAAATTTATATTCACCAAATCCTTACCACATGCATTATGGATAATTGTTCAAGGTCCTGGTCAGATAATTATTATCATGTAGAATAATATTATGAGTCCCATAGGCTACCACATTGTCACACTGCATAAGAAAATTGTCCAAACATAAATACGAGGCATCATTGATGACCACATAGCCCATCCTAGCCTCTGGAATATTTAACTCCATTGTATAATTAAAAATTCGATTCATCTTAACAAAATAACTCCAATATTTATCTTCCCGATAATGCTTCACCCTTTTCTTAGTGATAGCGGTAACCCAAAAATCCATCTTTGAGAAATACTTTACAAACCGAAAATAATTTCCATCTAGAACCAAGAATATTCAAATCTATAAATCATCATGTGATTTCCCCAGGACATAATATCATTCACCATTTCAACATTTACTAAAATAACATGTTCTTAGATGACATTTACCAACAACATAACATCTATAATAAAAATAAATTATAAATAGATTTAAATAATGTTGGTGATTTCTTAGAAACAACAATATTGATCGCAAATGGTGCACATTATTCTCCTTAGAACAAGATTAGACCAGGAATTCATTCAAAGATACCACCGTGAAATTATAAATATACTCATGGAAAATCATATTAATCCAAGAAATAAAGACTAGAAGATAATTTGTTAACGTAATGCCCCGACCACAGTTAACCTGAGTCGGTGCAATATTACATAACATTGGCATGATCACAAAAGATCAAGTCTCGAAGGACTAATTTGTTTAGTAGCCTTGGAAACACTACATATATTCATAAGTTTTACATTACATCATAAAATGAAAACTACAACAACATCTTGTATCCACACTCATATCCCCTCATAATATACCTCAAGGTCATTTAAAAAATACATCTTCACATCCTGGGAAAAATAAAACATAGAAAGGGGTGAGCTCATATGCCCAGTAAGGATAACAATATAACAGAAACTTTCACAAATAAGCATAAACATTTAAGACAATGTATAACTAAAACAAAAGCCTTTTAAAAATGAAATTCATCATAATATGGATGAAATAAAATGACATAATTCCATTTACTTATTCAAATATATTTTCTACTTGTCAAATAATCACATGCAATATCAATAACCACTTTCATAATGATGGAATGCATAATGCCAGACTATCATCACCACATAGTCAAGGCCTTGTGCCAAGACTACAAATAATATTTTTTCAAGGCCCTGTTCCGAGAAATTATTTTGTCTAATGAGACCTATTGATGCATCGAGGAGCTATAGCAGGCTCCACCCATCACTTATTAAGTCCAATGCATTCCTCATATGAATAGCTTTAAACATAACATAAACATTCGTATTAAAACTAGCATACGAAATGTCAATACTTTCTCCACAAAAAATTATTGGTATAAAAATAACACATCCATAGTAAAACATATCACAAAACCTTAAATACAATATGGAAGTTTTTAATCATAATAAATCAACTTCAAATAAGCTTGAAATTCATCAAAGGATGTTGACATAGATGAAATCGAAACTATTTGAGAGAAATATCTATTTTTTAATCATTTAAAAGTAACATAATTTAAAATAAAACATTTAATTTGAAAATATTATTATATTATTGTTAGGGAAGCTTCAACGATTTTATATCAGCATAAAACAGATGCACCCATCGTATAAGTTAAAAAAATACATTCTTACATTAATTTTTTCGAAAAGGCTAAAAAGGACCTTGTTAGGAAAATGACAGAATGATTACTTAATAAAATTTTTATAAAAAGTCAACAAGGGTATAAATGACTTTATCCTATATTCTATAAAATAGTAAGAATTATTTGAAATACATTTTTAAGAAACATGTATATGGATGATAAAGAGGTCCTAGTAGATAATTATGCACAAATAACCTCATATAATGAAGAGATTGTAAAATAAACCCTTACCTTGTAATTTTCCTTGGTTGAGGGTAGGTTAACCTCCTATATAATGGAGAAATAATGTTTATTAAATTACAAAATAATTATATACATTAATATGATATCATATATTTTCTTTTAACATTGCTTTGTCAATAATACCTTAGTATTATCTTCGTTTTGGGTGTTAACTTACTCGTTTTCTTTTATATGTTTTCTTACATAAGTCATGGTTTTTATGGATAAGATGTATCTTATTCATATACAGAATTATATCAAGTCCTTAAAAATTATTTTTAATCATCAAATGAGATTTAGACTTTCATGAATACGATAGGGAATGAATCTCATAGCATTCATGGAGACAGTAGTCCGTACGTGCGCACGAGCGACAATATCACTCTTTTGATATTAAAATAATATATAATTGGATGGTATATCATATATAAAAAATCATTATCATGTTATATTTATTATTTATATCAATTACAATCATTATCATACCCATCCAAATAATTATGTTTTGAGTAACAATTACACCACAACGTGGAGACGGTAAGCCGTACGTACACACGTATGGTGACATATCATTCAAAGGATGGGTAGAATACTGAATATGGTTGTACCATATTTATAATAACATCACAGCTTATGGAAGATACTAGAGTTATTATTTTATAATGGAAATAACAAACAAAGAAGAATTTGACGAAGAAAGGAACTTGAAAGAGGGGGTGAAAACATTACCTCTTCTTGGGGTTCTTCATTTTGATTTGATAAAAAGGGATCTTCAGGTTGGTATTCTGATCTGACTAAGGTCTCTATGTTGAAGTTAGTGAAGTTGAGAGAATATTTGGTCAGGGTTTGGCCGATCCAAAAGGCTTTCAAGGTTTGAATTAGAGGGAAATGGGAGTTCCCTTTTATAAGAGGGGTGAGGGGCACCTTAGGAAAAACTTAAAATATTATTTTATAATAAATTACTATTCGATTTATAATGGCTCCAAATTGATTTATTTAGAGGATGAGGTGGTAATGGGTCGACATCCACTAAACCAATAGGTTTTATACCGGTTTGGGTCACTTTATTAACCTTATCTATTAGTTTTAACTCTTAGTCAATTAGTTTGACATTTACCATGTCTCTTTGTATTTTTATATTATATGGTTAATATAGATACTATAAACTTCCAAGAGACCACAAAGTGGTCCATTAATGATACACCTATCATTATATAAGTCCTTTGGCCGAAACATAGATTTTTAATAATAAACAATCAATTAATCATATAATATTTGTTTCAAAAACTCTTTTATGTCAATTTTTACACTGTTGGGTTTTTTTTGATATGTTTAAAACAGAATTATTACTTCAAAAAAAATTATTATGACCAATCCTAATAAGTCATATTAACCTATAAAATAATTTTAACTCATAAAAAGTCTCAAATTACTTTTATTTGGGTATTTATAACATAAATTATTTTAATATTTCATTAATTAGGTAATTACTACATCATAATTATGTCATAAATAAATTAAATTATTTAATGTCTAAAATTTATAAATAAAATACCATTATGTAGAAAATAGTTTTATCTTTATAATTAATATTTATAATCGAATTTATCTTATGTATAACCCTATATCAAAAAGGTTTAAGTTATTAATCTTTGATTTTAACTATTTTAAATCTTCTTTGAATTAAATAATAATAAATGTCCTAATCTAATCCAAGTGGACCTAAATGATAATATATTATTCCTAAGGTTGTTTTTTGTCAAGATAAACTTTTCCAAGAGAATTAGGACATGTCTTAGGGTAATATTAATATCATTTTTACCCTTAATTACCCTATTCACTTTTAACAGTGGTAAATAAAAGTTAAAAGTTACTATTCACCAAAAATTATTTTTATCTTATTGAATCACATTTACTCTTTGATATTAACCGTGTCTCTTGGATTTTTAAAATTCCACTCACAACAGCGGTAAAATTATGTTTTATGTTAATTTTCAAATTCTCCTAAGAGGTGGGTAAATGATTGTGAAAAGATCAATAAAATTTTTATATATCTAAAATTATTATAAACTGACTCTAATGAATTACATTAAAATTATATAGTTATTATGTATCTATTTTGACATAAAATATATTTAAATTAAATAAATAATTATTTAAATAAAGATTTGGTTTCAAACTATAACTATGTGTTTTCACTATTCATAAAAATTTGAATGTTTTCAGAAAAATACCAGAAATTAACCCTAGGATAATTTCGATATTCCGAATCCAAAAAAGAATTCAGTTTTAGAAAATTAAAAACATATAACATTCATTTATAAATTAAAAATTAATTTCCATTGTCAAAACCAACAGGCAAAGTTTTAAGAAATAATAACTATCAAAATATTAACACTTGTTTATGTCCAGTTTCAGAGTGAAATTACATACAATGACCAGCATTGGATTAAATGGTAAAAATATAATCTATTTTTACTTATAAACCATTAAAATTTATTATTTATGACTATAAATTATTTTGATTAAAAAAGTTTTTTCAGATAAAATAGAGTATTTTTCACTATTCACCCAAATATGAAAGTTATCAGAAAAACACCAAACATTTATTGAAACTAAATTCTTATATTCTGATTCTAAAGAAGAAGTTTATTTTTTCAAATTGGATATATAAATGATTCAAATATTGGATTTAAAAATGTTTCACCATTAAAAGACGGTAAAAGTTTATTTTCTTAAAAATACTTCTTTTATCTGAAAAAAATGAATTAGTTCTTACATTATGCCTAAGAAACTCATAATATGGATTATAAAATTATAAGGATTATATACTTTTGAAAATTCATTAAATATTATTCATAATCACTTTTGAATGGCTAGTTTGGTAATATTTTGGTGTGCTTGAACTCGGTGTTGCGTATAGTGCAAGTTATTGAATTACTTTGAAAAAAATAACATACTATGAAATCTTGGGGTGTTATATTTTTCCCTCATTCAATAAATTGTGCCCTCAAAATTTGAAATTGTTCTTCGAAAATAAATGGTTGAAAATAGAAAATACCTTTATGGGGAAACCCACATCAGAAATTGGGTAAATAAAATTTAGTCTTAATAAGAGGAAAGGGGGAATGAAACAGTCACAACCAAATTACGATCTCAATTAGGAGAACATTGGTGGCAATTAGAGACACATAATTGGAGGAAAACCCAAAATATTTATAGGGAGTGATTGAGTACATCAATCACAAACAATTGTAGAATTGTGGTCCTCAAAGCCACCAATCTATGATGATTTAAAATACCATCATTTCAACAAAATGTAAGGTATTAGGATAACACATTATTGGTTTTAAGATGCCTTACCAAAAGTTTAATAATTTATTTCTTCATAGAATAAGAGAATAAAAGAATGTATACTTGTCAAGTAGAGTTCTATCCTTTTACTAATTTCTACCACAAACACATATTTCACTCTAAAAGATAAAAGAACTTAAAAAATTATCCTATTTATCCTATTTGTATAGGGTTTTAGAAAAAATGAATTTATAATTCATCTACCAGACCCTTTAAAAAACGAAATTATTCAATACAGGACTTCACGTGGGTCAGAGGTAAGTGATACACCTTAGTCGCCCTTCAGATGCGGGGTCAAATCTCGCGGCCTTGCCGGACGCGACGGGTTGTCGCCCAACCTCCGGGTTGTCCTCTTTATGGAAATCCAAAAATATTCTCAAACAAGACTTATCTAAAATAGTTCTATCCATACTCACAGTCCAAAATTTATATGGAAGTTAAACACAATGTAGATCTTTTTTCCATATAATAACATATGAGCACCTTCATCATGTATTCTTTTAAAACATTGAAACATCTGGAATTAGCATAAAACCTTATTGATTACATTATTTATCCCATATACATTATAGAATACTGGATATACTCCTTCTATCCAAGAATTTTTTAAACTCAAACAATAATGGAATATACAAATAATTAATCACTTTCATTGTAGTCAAGAACATCCAATATAATTTATCCAAATCAATCATGTATTATTCCAGAATCACTACCTCGGTATCAGAACCATATTATGGTTTATCATTCTCTCAACCAAATATATTCCAAAAATTTCACCTGCTATTGAGTCACTTTTCTTGGTTCCACACAATATCAAGTCCTTAATAAAATAGTACTACAGTAAAATCCTTATATACTCCAAAATTATTATAACCAGCACGTCGTTGAAACAACACTCAAATGACATAATTCTTTAATAACAAAATAAGAACTTTAATCATAACTCCAAATATGTGGTAGTATCATAACTTGATTACTATCCAATAGCATCATTTGGGGCATACTATGATGATTTGGACATTGGTTCACATAGTGACCCAACTCATTGCAGATAAAGCATTGTACATTTGAAACCTTTTTCTTACCCTTAAAATCACGTACTTGGTTTCCTTTTTCACCACACATATAACAAACTATCATTCCCTTCAAGAAAGTTCCAGGGTGATTCCTCCCATAGTTATCACAAATAGAGAAATTCTTCTTTTCCCACATCCCTTTATCCATCTTTCTCTCTTCCTTCCATTTCTTCTCTTGCATTCCTTAAATTCCATAGGACTCATAGAATCCTTTACTTATCTTATTAACACATGATACTATTTATTCATATGTTAACAATACATGGGAGACTATTCCCCTTCTAAATGTTTGCTTAATACCATGAAAGATATGATCCTTCTTACTCTTTGGTTCATACGTATTTCCGGTGATCGCATTCCTTCTATTGGGCGCCATTTCTATGAAATGGAAAAAACTAGATTATTTTATGAATCACAATACATAAATACAAACATGTAAAACATGTAACATAAATTGAACAGTTTATGGATATAATACATAATCATAAAAAATGGTTTCATTGAGTAATTATATACTCATAAACCCTTAAAATGGTTTGTAAAGAAAATGAGAATTATCATAAGCATATCCCACGGGAGTGTCATAACCAAGAGTGCATTAAAGCCCATTGTCGTGCACCAGTTCCCATTCGATTCTAGCTTGAAACAATGTGTTTGGGTTTTACCCCTATTGCATCTATACCAGAGCTGCCTCTACCTACTTGTATCCAGATAGGGATGTATTTCTCAGAAAACTCAAAAAATCTCTACAATACCAAAATTCTCGGAAGTTCTTCTATACTAATCCTCAAAGTCTATCTTAAGGCTTTGTGCTCTAATAAGAGTTTATATAAATCGAGATTCCAAGGTTTGTACTGAACATCCTATGATACCAACTGTAACGCCCTGACCCAATTTACCTAGAGTCGGTGCATTATTACATAACATTATCATGATAAAAAAAGATAAAGTCTCAGATGATAGTATAGTTTAATAGCCTTGAAAACACAAAATATATTCATAAGTCTTACATTTCATCATAAAATGAAAACAACAACAACATCTTTCCCCTATAATCATATCCCCTCACACTATCTGTGATGGTCATTCATAAAATACTTCTTCACATCCTGAGAAAAATAATGCATAGAAAGGGGTGTGGTCGGATTCCCAGTAAGGATAACAATATAGCAGAAACTTTCATAAATAAGCATCAACATTTAAAGAAATGTATAACTAAAACAGAAGCCTTCTAAACATGAACTTAAACATAATATGATAGAAATGAAATGAAATAATTCCATTGACTTATTCAAATGGATATTCTACTAGTCGAATAATCACATTCAATATCAATAACCACTTTCATAAGGATGTAATGCATAATTTCATACTATCATAACCACATTGTCAAGGCCTAGTTCCAAGACTACGAATAAGATTTTTTCAACGCCTTGTACCAAGACATGAGTTTGTCTCATGAGACCAACTGATGCATCAGGGACCTATAGCGGGCTCCACCTGTAACTTATTAAGTCCAATTTATTCCTCATATGAATAGGTTTAAACATAACATAGACATGTGTATTAAAACTAGAATATGAAATGTAAATAAATTGTCCATAAACAATGAATGGTATAAAAATAACACATCTATAGTAAAACATATCGCAAAACCCTCAATACAAAATGTATGTTTTGTACCATAATAAATCAACTTCAAATATTCTTAAAATCCATCAAAGGATGTTGACATAGATGAAATCAAAACTATTTGAGAGGAATATCTATTTTATTTTAAATAATTTAAAAGTTACATCTTTATAAAATAAAAAAAATTACTTTGAAAATATTCCTATAAGCTTGTAAGGGAAGCTTTGATGATTTTATAATGGCGTAAAATAGATTCACCCGCTGTATAAGTTAAAAAAAGACATTCTGACCTTAATTTTGTCAAAAAGGTTTAAATGGACCTTGTTTAGAAAATGAAGGATGGATTCCTTTATAAAAATCTTATAGAAAGTCATCAAAGATATAAATGAAATTAACCCATAGTCTATAAAATAGTAAGAATGATTTGAAATAAATTATTAAGAAACATGGATGTGGTTGAAAAAGAGGTCTCGGTAGATAATTACATATAAAAAACTCGGATAATGAAGATATTGTGAAATAAACCCTTAACTTGTAATTTTCATTGGTTGAGTGTAGTTTAACCTCCTATATAATGGTGAAATAATTTTTATTAAATGATAAAATAATCATATACATTAATATGATATCATATATGATCTTTTAACATTTCTTTGTTAATAATATCTTAGTAGTATCCCCATTTCGGGTGTTAACTTACTCGTTTTCTGTTACATGTTGTGTAACATAAGTCGTGTTTTTATGGATATGTTGTATCTTATTCATATACAGAATGATATAAAGTACTTATAAATTACTTTTAATCATAAAATAAGAATTATACTTGCATGGATACGATAGGGAATAAATCTCATTACATTCGTGGAGACGGTAGTCCATATGTACGTAGGAGCGACAATATCATTAATTTGATATTATAATAATATATAATTGGATGGTATATCATATATACAGAATCATTATCATGTTATATTTATTATTTACATCAATTACACATCATTATCATACCCATACAATTAATAATATTTTGAATAACAATTACACCACGACGTGGAGATGGTAAGCCGTACGTACGAACGCATGGTCACATGTCATTCAAAAGATGGATAGAATACTGAATATGGTTGTACCATATTTATAATAACATCAAAGTATATAGAAGATAATGGAATTATTATTTCTTAATGGAAATAACAAAGAAATAAGTAGTTGATGAAGAAAAGAACTTGATAGTGGGTGGTGAAAACATTACCTCTTCTTCGGGTTCTTCATTTTGATTTGATCAAAAAGTCTTTATAGGTTGGCTTTATGAACAAACTATGGCCTCTAGGATTAAGTGAAGGAAGTTTAGAGAATATTTGGGCAGGGGTTGGCTGAGCCAAAAGGCTTCGAATGTGTAAATTAGAGGGAAGGGGGAGTTCCCTTTTATAAGAGGGGTGAGGGGAACCTTAGGGAAAACTAAAAATATTATTTTACAATAAATTAATATTCGGTATATAATGGATCCAAATTTATTTATTTCGAGGATAAGGTGGGGAGGGTTTGATATCCACTCAACCAATTGGTTTTATATAGTTTTGGGTCATTTTATTAACCTTATCGTTTAGTTTTAACTCTTAGTTAATTAGTATGACATTTACCATGTCCCTTTGTATTTTTATATTATATGGTTAATAAACTTACTATAAACCTCCAAGAAACCCCCAAGTCGTCCATTAATGATACACCTATCATGATATAAGTCATTTTTCCGAACCTTATATTTTTAGGAATAGAATATCAATTAATCATGTAATATTTGTTTTAAAAACTCTTATGTCAATTTTGACACTATTGGGTATTTTGTTTTTGATAAATTCACAAAAACATTATTAATTCGAAATAAAATCATATAACCAATCCTAATATGTCGTATTAACCTATAAATTATTGGAATTCATAAAAAGTCTCAAATTGCATTTATTTGGGTATTTATAATATCCATTATTTAAATATTTCATTAATTTGGTAATTACTGCATCATCATTGTGTCATAAATATATTAACTTATTTAATGTCTAAAAATTATAAATAAAATATTATTATGTAGGAAATATTTTTATATTTTTAATGAATATTTATAATCGAATTTATCTTATGTATAACCCTATATTATAAATATTTTAGTTATTAAACATTGATTTTAACTCTTTTAAATCTTCATTGAATTAAATAATAATAAATGACCTAATCTAATAGAAGATGACCAAAATGATAATATTTTATTCCTAAATCTATTTTTGGTCGAGATACACATGTCCAATAGAATTAGGACATGTGTTACGGTAATATTAATATCAATTTTACCCTTAATTACCCTATTTACTTTTAACCGTGATAAATAAAAGTAAAAAGATACTATTAAAAAATATTTTTTATTATTGAACCACATTTTACTCCTTCATATTAACTATGTCTGTCAGATTTTTTAGATTCCACTCATAGAAGTGGTAAAAATAAGTTTTATATGAATTTTCAAATTCTCTTAAGAGGTGGGTAAAAGACAGTGAAAGGTTCGATAAAATTTTTATATATCTAAAATTATTATAAACAGACTCTAATGAATTACAATAAAATTATATAGGTATTATTTATCTATTTTGACCTTAAATATATTTAAATTAAATAAATAATTATTTAAATAAAAATTCAGTTTTAAACTATAACTTAGTGTTTTTCACTATTCATCAAAAATTGAATGTTTTAAGAAGACTACCAAAAATTCACCCTAGGATAATTTTGATATTTCGAATCCAAAAATGAAGTATATTTGACCAAATTAAAATCATATAAGTTTCATTTATTAATTTAAAATTAATTCCCATTGTCAAAACCAAAAGGCATATTTTTAAGAAATAATAACTATCAAAAGATTGACACTTCTTTATGTCCAATTTCAAAGTGAAATTACTTACAATGACCCGAATTGGATAAAATGGTAAATATATATTCTATTTGAACTTATAAAACATTGAAATTTATAATTTTACACTATAAATTAATTTTTTTAAAAGTTGTGTTTAGTTAAAATATAGTATTTTTCACTATTCACCCAAATACAAAAGTTATCAGAAAAACACCAATTTATTTTTGAAACTAAATTCTTATTTCATGATTCTAAATAAGAAGTTTATTTTGTAAAATTTAATATATAAATGTTTCAAATATGGGTTTTAAAAAGGGTTCACCATTAAAAGATGGTAAAAGTGCATTTTTTTAAAAATACGTCTTTTATCTGAAAAAAATGAATTAGTTCTTACATTATGTCAATGAAGCACATAATATAGATTATAAAATTATAATGATTATATAATGTTCAAAATTCAGTTAATACTATTCATAACCACTATTGAACGGCTAGTTTTGTAATCTTGTGGTGTGCTTGAACTCGGGGTTGCGTGTAGTGCAAGTTATTGAATTACTTTGAAAAAAATAATGTACTATGACATCTTGGGGTGTTACAGTCAAACCAAGACAAGATACTCACAATGGACATACCTACTCTAGAAAATAGTTTTTTAAATGTCAAATTTTTTTATTCTTAACTTTTGGTGACAAGATAAAACTTCATTATTTGATAACTACTTCATCCTTTTCAAATGATCAAAACAATCATCAATCCATGGAAATAAATAATAGTTCATTACAATAATTTGGTTTTGTTTCCCATAATCCACACATAGGTTATGTGTTCCATCAACATTCATAGAAATGATAATATAAAAACCCAACATGACACACTCTGAAGTATAAATCCTTTCATTAACAGATAATCAAACTAACGCTCCAACTCTTTTATTTCTTGTTATCCCATACTGGATGTAAATATAGATACTATCTTAGTACTAGGAACTATATCAATATAATTCTCTACCTCTATTACTAGTGGAAAACCATAGAAGTCCGAAGGAAAAACATTATGAAACTAGATAAAAATATAAAGGTTATCATTTATCAAATATTCCCTCTTTATATATAATGAAAAAATAGAAATTACTTTCCTCGACTCTTGATAATAAAGCATGAATCTAGTCAACCTCTGGTCATGTTCTCCCTTGAACACATGACACACCACATCAGGCATAGTAAAGGAGACTAGGCAAAGATAACAATAAATTTAAGCCTTATTAGACAAGAGAAAATCCATCCCAAAAATTTCATCAAGAAGTTTCATGTCCATAACCATAAAATACTTATCATGCTCTATTTCTGATAAAAATAAATCACAAATTGGACAAAAGAGAGTCTTATCTCTCTTCATTCCAAGGGGTGTAGTAATATCCATCACATAAGATAATAAAATCATAGTAATATTTATTAGGTTCCAAATATGTGTCAATATACATGAATAATATGAAGTAGTATCAAATAAAGTAGTCACTATAGATGAAGCTATAATAGTGGTACCTCTCATAGTCACTAGAACCATATATTCTTATCCTCGAGAAAATTCCAATGTGTAATGAGGTTGAGTTATAAATTATGGTGTATAGATCCCCTTTAATAATAAAGCATATTTGTAATGCCCTGACCCTAGAAGCCTATAGTTTGTGCATTATTACGTATCATTGGCATGATCACAAAATATCAATTCTCGAAAGTCCGATTATTTTAGTAGCCTTGGAAATACTAGATACATTCATAAGTTTTACATTACATCAAAAAATTGAAAACTATAACAACATTGTTTCCATACACAACACTGAGATCCCATAGACTATCCCTGGAGGTCAGTCATAATATACTTATTCACATCCGTGAAAAAATAAAACATAGAAAGGGGTGAGTTCAGATGCTCAGTAAGGACAAAAATATAGCAAAAACTTTCATAAATAAGCATAAAAATTTAAGGCAATGTATAAAACTAAAATAAAAGCCTTTTTAACATGAAATTCATCATAATATTTCAAATATAAATCAAAATAATGCTATTTACTTACTCACATGGATATTATACTTGTCGAATAATCACATGCAATATCAATAGCCACTTTCATAATGATGGAATTCATAATGCCAAACTTCATAACCATATAGTCAAGGCATTGTGCCAAGACTACAAATAATATATTTTCAAGTCCATTTTCAAAGACACTAGTTTGTCTCATGAGACCTACCGATGCATTGAGGAGCTATAGCAGGCTCCACCAATCACTTACTAAGTCCAATTCATTCCTCATATGAAAAGGTTTAAACATAGCACATACATTCTTATTAAAAATAACATACGAAATGTCAATACTTTATCTATAAACAATTAATGGTATAAAAATAGCACATCCACATTCCAACATTTCACAAAACCTTCAATACAATATGAAAAGTTTTTATCATAATAAATCAACATAAAATAATCTTACAATCCATCAAATGATGTTGACATAGATAAAATCAAAAAAAATTGAGAAATATCTCTTTCTATATTGAAATCATTTAAAAGTCATATAATAATAAAAGAAACCATTAATTTTAAAAAAATTATTATAATATTTTAAGGGATGCTTCAAGGATGTTATAACGGTGGAAAATATCCACACCCACCGTATAATTTAAAAAAACATTTTTACATTAATTTTGTCAAAAAGGTCAAAAAGTACATTGTTTGGAAAATGAAGGAAATATTCCTTTAAAAAAATATAATATCAAATAAGGGAATAAATGAATTTAACCCATAGTCTATTAAATAAAAAAATTGAAATACATTGTTATGAAACATGGATATAGATCATAAATAAGTCTCAGCAGATACTTACGTAAAAACAACATCAGATAAAAAAGAGATTGTAAAATTAATCCTTACCTTGTACCTTTCCATATTCAAGGGTAAGATAACCTCCTGTATAATTTTGAAATCATTTTTATCAAATTATAAAATAATCATATACATTAATATGATATCAAATATGATCTTTTAATATTGCTTTGTTAACAATATTTTAGTATTATCGTCGTTTTGGGTGTTAACAGATTCATTTTTCTTTATATGATTTGTTATGTATGTAATTTATGTTATGGATAGTATGTATCATATTCATATTCAGAACTATATTAATTAATTAAACATTATTTTTAATCATCTAATGAAAATTATTCTTGAATGGATATGATGGGGAATGAATATCATCGTGTTCATGGAGACGGTAATCTGTACATATGCACGAGCGACAATATCAATTTTATTTATTTTAAAATCATATATAATTGGATGTTATATCGTATATACAGAATAATTATCATGTTATATTTATTATTTACATCATTTATACATCATTATTATTCACATCTAAATAATATTGTATTGAGTGACAACTACCCCACGACGTGGAGACGGTCAGCCGTACGTACGTACGTATAGTGACATGTCATTCCAAGGATGGATAGAAGAATGAATATGGTTGTACCATATTTATAATAAAATAAAATTATATTGAATATACTAGAGTTATTATTTTAGAATGAAAACTACAACTAAAGAAGACGTGGAAGAATAAGAGAAAACATGAAAGAGGTGGTGAGATATTTATCTCTTCTTCGGGTTCTTCTTTTTTATTTGATCAAAATGGATCCTTAGGTTGGCTTTATGACTAAAGTAAGGTATCTATGATGAAGGGAGGACAGTTGAAAGTGTATTTGGGCTAGGGTAGGCCGAGATAAATGGATTTGAAGGTGTGAATTAGAGATAAAGGAAAGTGCCCTTTTATAACAGGGATGAGGGGCACCTTTGGAAAAGTAAGAAATGTTATTTTATAATAAAATAATTTTCAGTTTAGAATGGCTGAAAAATATATAATTCAAAGAATAAGGTGGGGATGGGTTGAAAACCTCCCAACCAATAGGTTTATACAGGTCTGGGTCACTATATTTACCTTATCTTTTATATTTAACTCTTAGTTAAACAGTTTGACATTTACCATGTCTCTTTGCACTTTTATATTATATGGTGAATAGACTTACTATAAACTTCCAAGTGAACCAAAAGTGGTTCATTAATGATATACGTTTCATTATATAAGTTTTTTGGCCGAAACATATATTTTTAGGATTATTATAACAACCAATAATATTCTATTTGTTTTAAAAACTCATTTATGTCAATTTTGACATTATTTAATAATTGATTTTTGTTAAAGTTCTAACAACATTATTAAATTGAAATAAATACACTTAATCAACCATAATATGTCATAATAACCTATAAAATTACTTTAATTCACTAAAATTCTCAAATTAGAATTATTATGATATTTATTATATCAATTAATTTAATCATTAATTAATATGGAAATTACTGCATCATCATTATGTCATAAATACATTTAATTATATAATGTCTAAAAATAAAAAATAAAATTTCATTATATAGGAAATATTTTTGGATTTCTAATAAAAAATTATAGTTGAATTTATATTGTGTGTAACCCAATATTAAAAATGGTTTAGTTATTAAAGTTTGAATTTTACTCTTTTAACTCTTCTTTAAATAAAATAATAATAAATGTCTTAATCTAATCCATGTGGACCAAAGATGTTCAAATTTTATTACTAAGGTTTTTCTGGTCGAATTATACTTATAAAATTGAATTAGTACAAGTGTTAGGGTAATAATAATATCATTTTTACCCTTAATTACCCTATTTACATTTCACCGTGGTAAATAAAAGTAAAAAGTTAATATTCACCAAAAATTATTTTCATCTTATTGAACCAAATTTTACATAATGATATCAATCGAATCTCTTAGATTTTTTAAATTCAACTCACAATATTGGTAAAATTATGTTTCATGTAAATTTCCAAATGCTCCTAGGAGGTGCGTAAAGGATGGTAAAAAGTTCATTAAAATTTTTATATATCTAAAATTATTATAAAATGACTCCAATGAATTAAATTGAAATTATATAGGTATTATGTATCTAATTTTACCTAAAATAAATTTTAATAAAAATAATAGTTATTTAAATAAAAATTTGGTTTTAAACTATAACTCAATGTTTTTCACTATTCATCAAAAAATGAAAGTTTTCAGAAGAATACAAAAAATTCACGCAAAGAAAATTTTAATATTCTTTATCCAAAAATGAAGTCCATTTTGAAAGATAAAATATATAAAATTTCGAAAAGTGGGTATTACTATTCATAACAGTTAGTTTGATTTTTTGTGGTGTGTTAGAACTTAAAGTCGCATACAACACACACTATTGTATTATTCAAATAGAAGTGTACCATGGAAGCTTGGGGTGTTACATTCTCCCTTCCTTCAAATGATTTCATCCTTGAAATTTCAAAATATTACATCATAAAAAGACACAGGTGGTTCTTCATCATAACTTCCTCAGGTTCCCACATTGACACTTCTATCTTATGGTTTCTCCATTGGACTTTTACACGAAAAGATATCCAGTTTTTCTGAACTTGTTCTCCTGTATCAAGAACCATGACAGGATCTTCTCAATAAGAAATATCACGTTCCAGTTCTAATTCCTCATAGGTGAGTACATGCGTTGGTTCGGGCATGTATTTTCTCAATAGTGATAATTGGAATACATCTTAAACCTTTGATAGACTTGGCGGAATTTCTAAATGGTATGTAACAATCCCAATTAGTTCTAGAAATATGAAAGGTCTGATGTACCTGGCACTCAATTTACCCTTCTCACCAAAACGTATAACACTCTTCAATAGAGTTACCTTCAAGAAAACATGACCTCCTACCTGAAATTCCAAATCTATCTTTCAATTATTGGAATAGATCTTCTGCCTAAATTGGGATGTTTTAATATGTGTTTGGATTACCTTCACCTTTTCCATTGTTTCCTCAACATTTTATAGGACTATGAGTTTTCTTTCACCAATATCATTATAACAATTTGGTGTACGACATCTCTTTCTGTATAAATCATTATATGGTGCCATTTGAATACTTGAATAGAAGCTATTGTTATAGGAAAATTCTACCAAATGTAAATATTGATCCAACAAACCATGAAAGTCAAGTGAGAAAGATATCAACATCTCTTCTAAGGTTAGAATAGTCCGTTCTGATTGTACACCAGTTTTAGGGTGGTAGGCAGTACTCAAATGAATTTCAGTATCTATGGCTTTCAAAAGAATTTTCCATATTCATGATTTAAAACGTGGATCATTATCCTAAACAGTCGATAGGGGTACTCCAATAAGTCTCAAAACATCATTTATATATATTCTTGTTAGAATTTCAGGTGCTAAATCTTCTCTTATAGTAATAAAATATGCTGACTTGGTAAGATGATCAACAATGACCCATATTGCATCGTTCCTTCTAGGATTATTTGGTAGTACCATGACAAAGTCTGTCATAATATTATCCCATTTCCACTCAGGTATAGGATGAGGTTACATGACTCCTCCAGGCTGTTTCCTTCCAGAATTCACTTGTTGAAAAACGATATATCTTTACACAAAATCAGAAATCTACCTCTTCATGTTGACCTACCAATAATTTTATTACAAATTTTTATACATCTAAGTTCTACCAGGGTGTATAGGGAAATTTGAACTATGAGCATCATCCAACAATTCCCTTTTTAGATCAGGTAGATTGGGAACCCAAATTCTCTTCCCAAATTTTAAAATTCCATCATCATAAAAAAAGTCACTCAATTTCCCATCATTCACAACTTTAATCCTCTTTTGAAACTCTTCGTCATCGGTTTGAGATCTCTTAATCCTTTATAGTAAAGATGGTTTGGCAACCCATTCAAAAATTATAGATGTTTCACCAACCATGGTTATTCCCATATCCTTCTTTACTAGATCCATGTATATAGGATCCATTTTAACTCCCATTTTGTTCAAAACTCAATGATAATGTCTGCCCAAAGCATCTTCCACCTTATTTGCCTTCCCTAGGTTGTAGTGTATAGTGAAATCATTATCTTTGAGTAGTTAAAGCCATTTCCTTTGCCTCATGTTGTGTTCATTATATGAGAAAATATACTTCAAAGTCTTGTGATCGGTATAAATCTCACATTTTTCATCGTTGAGATAATTTCTCCATATCTTCAAAGAAAATATTACAGATTCTATCTCAAGATCATGAGTAGTATAGTTTTTCTAATTAATTTTTAGCTGTTGTGATGCATAAGCAATAACCCTATCATTCTACATAAGGAAACAACCTATTTTTTTCTTGGATGTATCACTATAAATAACAAACCCTTCGTTCCTTGACGGTAGAGTCAATATTGGATCATTGACTAATCTTCTCTTCAATTCATCAGAACACTCTCCACTCTCTTTTTTCAAACAAATTTAAATCCTTTTCATGTGATCTTTGTTAATGGGATAGCAAATCGAGAAACATTATAGACGAAACATCAATAATAACATGTTAAACCAATTTAACTACGTACCTCAGTTATACTCATTGGTGTTGGCCATTCAAGGATTGCCTTTCTATTAGAAGGATCAACATAGATTCCATCCATAGAGACAATACGGACAAGAAAAGAAATCTCTTGAATCTGTAATTCACACTTGCTAAACTTCCCATATAATTCATGACTTCTAAGAGTCCTTAGAATAATTCACATGTGATTTTCATGATCTTCATAGATTTTGGAGTATACCAAGATATCATCAATAAATACCACTAATAATTCATGAAGATATTCCTTGAAAACTCTATTCATTAGATCCATGAAGAAAGAGGGTGCATTAGTCAGCCCAAATGGCATTATTGTAAACTCGTAATCCCCGTACCTAGTATGAAATGATATTTTTGGAATGTCTTCCTTCTTCACACACAATTGTTGATATCCAGATCGTAGGTCAATTTTCAAATATATTGAGCTCCATGAAGTTTGTTGAATAAATCATGAATGCGAGGTAGGGGATACTTGTTCTTTATTGTTATACCATTGATCTGCCTATAGTCAATTCACAACATCATAAATCAATCATTCTTCTTAACAAAAAAATAAAAGGGGCTCCCCAAGGAGAAACACTAGGGAGAATAAATCCATTTTTACTCAATTCCTCTAGATGTTTATTTAGTTACACTAATTCCGCAGTAGCCATTCTATAAGTGGTATTTGATATGGGCCTTGAACCAAGAATTAAGTCAATGGAAGACTCAATTTCACATTCTGGAGGATGTCTTGGTAAATCCTCTGGAAACAAATCAACATATTCTTGTACAATATGTACGTCCTCTATTTGAACATTAATTTCCTCACCCAAAGTTATTTAATTCTCTTCCTCCCCAATAACTGAATTTAGTTGAGAAACTGGGGTAGATCTAGATAAAAATTATGTGGTGATGTATCTCCTCTATTGATAATGTACTCCTTATAATCATTAAAAATTGAAACCTCTTTCTTCTTACAATAAATTCTCGCATCATGGTCCGAAATCCAATCCATACCGAGGATTATATCAATTTAAATCATGGGTATGATGATGAGATTAACTGTTAAATAATGTTTATATGCCTTAATTGGAACTGATTCACAAAACATTATTGCAATGATACTTCCCTTAAGAGTTTCGACTGAAAAATCCCAAATTAAATCAAATTGGAAATATCTAATTTTCTTACAAAATTGGGAGGATATGAAACAATGCAATGATCCAGAATCAAATAAAGCATTGGATAAACTTGAAGAAACCATTAAATTACCTTCCACTATGTCTTTCAGAGCTTCAAACTCAGTAGTAGTGATCGAAAAAACTTGGCTTTGATCCCTTGGCCTTTTCTAAGGTAATTTCCCATGATTCTTAAGACATTCATTTGCATAATTTCCACTTTCTCTACTATTGTAGAATTCAAAATTAATAGAATATTTCTTCCCCTTTCAATCATGAGATTTGTGTCCTTTTTCACCACACTTATAAATGACTGTAATTCCCTTCAAACAAGTACCAGGGTGTTTCTTCCCACATTTACTATAAGATGGTTATTCAACTTTTCCCTTCTACCCCGTATTTCCATTTCCAGAGTTTTCAATACATCTCTTCATCTATGGATTTTCATTAAAGTCGTAAGACAAAAAAAATTCTTTTTCTGTCTTGATAGCACACGAGACAATATCTTCATATGATGAGAAGGATTGTGAGAATAATGCTTGACGAAGAAATGGTTTTAATCCCTCAAAGAAAAGATCAATCTTATATCTTGGGTTACATATATAATCTGCATCATGCCTCACTAACCTTATAATGTTAGCTTCATACATTATGACATTCTCATCCTCCTTTTGCCTTAAACTCAGAAATTGTCTTTCCATATTAGCTCGATGGTCATGAGGAAAGTGTTTTTCTAGGAAATTTTCCTTAAACACCTTCCATTCCATGTTTGATACTTCATCATCTTCCTTTGTGTTTTTAATCAATGACCACCATTGATCAGCATCTCCAGTGATGCAGTAGACTGCCATGGCAACTTTTCCCCTTTCGCTACTCTCTAAGGCTTGGAATATTTTCTCTATGGAATTTATCAATTGCTCAGTTACTAAGTGATTTGTACTCCCATTTAATTTTGGTGGTTGTTTCCTCATGAAGTGATCTAACATTTATCCCCCATGCTATAGATCAGGGTGCTCTATAAGGGTAGGATATTATTCACAACCTGAGTGAGTTGTCCCAGTATGGTGATAAGCTGATCAGCACTAGCTGTATCACCAGCTCTACAATAATTATCTTGAGTTGAAGGTAAATACCTACACAGAGTGTGTGCATTGATATGGTTTCCATTCCTTCAACTAGGATCCATTTCTAAACAATGAGATACACTGGATTAGTTTATGAATCGCAATACATAAATCCAAACTTGTAATACACTTAACATAAATTGAATCGTTTATGGATATAATCCATAATCATAAAAATGATTTCTTTGAGGTATTATATACTCATAAACCCGTCATAATGGTTTGTAAAGAAAATTAGATTTATCCTAAGAATATCCCCCTTAGATTATCGTAACCAAGAGTGTTGCAATGCCTATTGTCGTGGATGAGTTCTTATTTGAGTCTATCTCAATGCGGTGTTTTCAGGTTTTAGACATAGGTACTTCTATGGAAGAGCTGTCTTTACCTGCTCATATCCAAACAGGTATGTATTGCATGGAAAACTCATAAAATCTCTAAAATACCAAAATTATAATAAGTTATTCTACAATAATCCTCAAATTCTATCTTTGGGCTATGTGCTCTAAGACGTGATTATCTAAATCTAGTCTCCAGTGTTTGTACTAATCTTCCTCTGATACAAACTATAATTCCCCGACCCCAGAAGCCTAGATTCAGTGCATTATTAAATATCATTGGCATGATCACAAAAGATCATGTCTCGAAATGTTGATTAGTTTAGTTTCCTTGGAAATACTAGAAACATTCAGAAGGTTGAAATTACATCATAAAATGGAAAACTAAAACAACATTTTCCTCCTAGAAAACACTGAGATCCCATAGTCTATCCCAATATTTCAGTCATAATATACTTCTTCACATCCTAGAACAAATAAAATATAGAAAGGGGTGAGCTCAGATGCTCAGTAAGAATACCAATATAACAGAAACATTCATAAATAAGCATAAAAATTTAAGGCAATGTATAAAACTAAAGCAAAAGGCTTTTCAACATAAACATAATCATAATATGGAAAATATATATCACGATAATTACATTTAATTACTCACAAGGATATTCTACTAGTCGAATAATCACATTCAATATCAATATCCACATTCATAATGATGGAATGCATAATGTTAGACTTCATAACCACATATTCAAGGCCTTGTGCCAAGACTACAAATAAGATTTCATCAAGGCCTTTTTCCAAGACACTAGGTTGTCTCATTAGACCTACTGATGCATCGAGGTGCTATAGCAGGATCCACCCATCACATACTAAGGCCAATGCAATTCTCATATGAAAAGGATCAAACATAACATAAACATTCATATTAAAACTAGCATAAGAAATGTCAATACATTCTCCATTAAACATGAAGGGTATAAAAATAGCACATACACAGTCAAACATATCACATAACCTTCAATAAAATAAGGAATTTTTGTATCATAATAAATCAACTTCAAATAAGCTTACAAACCATCAAAGGGTGTTGACATAGATTAAATCAAAATTTTTTTGAGAAATAACTCTTTCAATTTTGAAATCATTTAAAAGTAGTATAATTAGAAAAGAAAACTTTTATTTTGAAAATATTCTTATAATCATATAGGGGATGCTTCGATGATCTTATAATGGTAGAAAATAGTTGTACCCACTATATTTGTTAAAATAACATTCTTACATTAATATTTTCAAAAAGGTCAAAAAAGTAACTTGTTTGGAAAATAATGGAATGATTACATTAAAAAAATATAATTTCAGATGAGGGTATAAATGAATTTAAACCATTTTCTATTAAATAGTTAAAATATTTTGAAATACAATTTTAAGAAACAAGGATGCGCATGATAAAGAGGTCCCAGCAGGTACTTACGTAAAAACAACCTCGGATAATAAAGAGATTGTGTAATTAACCCTTAACTTGTACTTTTCCTTGTTAGAGGACAGGTTTCATCCTATATAACGGTGAAATAAATTTTATACAATTATAAAAGAATCATATACATTATTATGATATCATATATGATCTTTTAATATTTCTTTGTTAATAATATTTTAGTATTATCGTCGTTTTGGGTGTTAACTGATTTGTTTTCCTTTATATGATTTGTTACGTAAGAAATGTTTGTTATGTATAGGATATATTATTCATTTTCAGAATGATATTAAGTCATTAAACATTATTTTTTATCATCTAATGAAAATTAGTCTTGAATTGATACAATGCTAAATGAATCTCATCATGTTTGTGGAGACGATAATTTGTACGTATCCACGAGCGACAATATAATTCTTTGGATATTAAAATCATATATAATTGGAAGTTATATCATATATACAGTATCATTATTATGTTATATTTATTATTTAAATCATTTATACATCATTATTATACCTATCCGAATAATAATGCATTGTGTAACAACTACACCACGACGTGGAGACTGTAAGCCGTACGTACGCATGTATGGTGACATGTCATTCCATGTATGGATATAATAATGAATATGGTTATACCATATTTATAATAAAATCATAATAAATAGAATATATTGGAGTTATAATTTTATAATTGAAACAACAAGGAAATAAGAAGTGGAAGAAGAAGAAAAACATGAAAGAGGTGGCGGGATATTTACATCTTCTTCGGGTTATTCCTTTTTATTTGATCAAAAGGGATACTTATCTTGTATTTATAAATAAAGGAACTATTCTATGATTATGTTGGGACGTCTTATAGGGTATTTTGTTGGGATTTGGACGATCCAAATGGCTTTGAAGGTCTGAATTAGAGATAAGGGGAAGTGCCCTTTTATATGAGGGTTGAGGGGTACCTTACGAAAATCTAGAAATATTATTTTGTAATAAAATAATTTTCGGTTTCTAGTTTCTAAAAAATGAATTATTCAAAGGATTATGTGGTAATGGGTATAAGACGTCTCAACCAATAGGTTTTAGATTGGTTTGGGTCACTATATTAACCTTGTCTTTTAGATATAACTCTTAGTTAAGTTGTTTGACATTTACCATGTCTCTATGTATTTTAATATTATATGGTTAATAAACTTACTCTAAGCTTCCAAAAGAACCCCATGTGGTTCTTTAATGATACAACTATCATTATATTAGTTTTTTGGATGATCCTTATATTTTTATGATTATTTTAACAACCAATAATATTGTATATTTTTTAAAAACTCATTTATCTCCATTTTGGGATTATTTAATAATTGATTTTTATTAAATTAATAACAACATTATTACTTCAAAAAAAACATTTGATCAGTCCTAACATTTCATATTAACCTATAAAATTAGTTAAATTCATTAAAGTATTAAATTAGATTTATTTGGATATTTATAATATCAATTATTTTATTCCTTCATTAATAGGTTAATTACTGCATCGTCACTATGTCATATATAAATTTAATTATTTAATGTATAAAAATTATAAATAAAATAAAATTATTTAGGAACTATTTTTATCTTTCTAATGAATATTTATAGTCGAATTTATATAGTGTGAAACCCTATATTAAAAGGGATTAGTTTTTATACATGGAATTTAACTCTTTTATCTCTTCCTTAAATAAAATAATAATAAATGTCCTAATCTAATCCAATTTGACCAAATAGGATCATATTTTATTCCTAATGTTTTTATTGGTCGATTTATACTTATCCAATATAATTTGGGCATGCGTTATGCTAGTAATAATATCATTTTTACCCTTAATTACCCTATTTACTTTTAACCGTGATAAATATAAGTAAAAAGGTACAATTCACCATAAATTATTTTTTTCATATTAAACCACATTTTATATACTGATATCAACCGTGTCTCTTGGAGTTATGAAATTCAACTCATAGAAGCAGTAAAATTATGTTTTATGTAAATTTTTAAATGCTCCTAGGAGGTGAGTAAAGGACGGTAAAAAGTTCAATAAAATTTTTATATAGCTCAAATTTTTATAGAATGACTCCAATGAATTACATTGAAATTATATAGGTATTATGTATATATTTTCACCTAAAATAAATTTGAATAAAATTAATAATTATTAAAAAAAATTTGTTTTAAACTGTAACACAGTGTTGTTCACTATTCATCAAAAATTGAATGTTTTGAGATGAATACCAAAAATTCACCCAAATATAGTTTCGATATTCCAAATCCAAAATGAAGTCCATATTGAATGATAAAATTTATAAAATTTCAAAAAGTTTGAATTACTATTCATAACGGTTAGTTTGATTGATTGTGGTGTGTTAGAACTCGAAGCTGCGTAAAACACACACTATTGTGTTATTCAAAGGGAAGTGTACCGTGGAAGCTTGGGGTGTTACAATATTAGTGCACCATTTTAAATTTTAGTTTCGATGATATAATTCCACAATGTGGGGATTAAAGTATATAAAAGAACATCTGAAAGTGTCTTGAAGGTCCACCAAAGCAGCATATCTCAGGTTTCTCCGTGCAAACCCTTTGTGAATGCCTATGCATTCGACACTAGAATCAAGTCAGTATTCCTCTTCCAGACATTATAAGAGGTACAAAATAACCTTTCTATCAAGATCCACCATGAAACAGATCACAATTTATATTTCATTCTATTTAATTCACAAAAATACCAATGGGAGAGAAAGAAACTCCCATTATCCGAGAATTAATAGTTGTCTCAAGTTCAACCATCAATTCCATATCCAAACCATCAGCATAGGAAGCGTGGGTCAACAATAAAATATGAGATAGAAAATCATATTGAAGTACCATATTGAACCATTGATTATTTATATTCTAATTTTATAAATATCAAGAGAAAAATAGATAATAATGAAAAATATATTCATATACTCAAACATTGTTCTATTTGCCTAATCATGTTTGAAAAACACTATATGCTTTTCTAGCACCATAAACCCAAGATATAATGAGCCAATGAAGATATCATTAATGTATTTCCAATCCAAACCCCTATTAATCTTCGCTATCATATTCTACTCCCACTATCTCCTTCTAGGGCCCTCTATATTTATTGTTGAACATTTTACCTTGATTTATTTAGGAATCTCCAAAAACTCAAACAAAATTATTATCATCATCACCAAATCCTAAGACTCTTGATGATCAATAGAACCCTTGAACACTTTTGGATTCTAGTGAAGGAACATATGAGAATGATTAAAAGATTTATCCATCTGGGGTTTAAAAAATAGATCCTGAATTGGAATAATTGAATGAGATTTTCCCAAATCAAAGAACATACACACAAGAATCTCACTTGATTATGGTCAATGAGATTATTTTCTCACTATTATTCAACAAAAACATACTCCTGGATGATATTCAATCATATTATCTTAGGTATGATTATAGAAAACACTAGAATACAATATTTAAGCCATAAAAATATTATTCAGATCAACAAATCATACAAGATCAATGAGAAAATTTATCCCATCACATAGGATATCATGAATTTGATTTCAACCCATCCAAATGTAAATAATGAAAAATACTAGATATAGATAAAATTATTCCTCAATATGGCTTTACTAAACCGCACAAGGAGACTTAAGCCTATTTATATTGAGGTATATCTAGGTACTCCCTCATGGAGAGATTTTATGTATGGACAAGATCTGTCAAATATATTCTGATATCAAGGAATGATTATCAACCTCCCTTTCATGCCACCTCACCACAAGCTATCCCAGATAACCTGGTACCCTGATACCTAATCTGGTAATTACTTGTTTTGAAGGGAATTCCCAATCATTATAGGTTTTTGGCTTGATACTAAAACTATACAAGTTAAATAGTGCCAACATTTTCCAAAAAATAGATGAATATATATGATAAAAGTCGGTATGCTAAAAATTCAATAGAGGTAATGTACCAAAAACAATAAAGGTATATCAAAACCTAAAATAGTAAATCACTAAATTACATAGCTGAAAAAACTTCCCAAAATAAAACCACACTCCAAACCACAACGTATCAAGAACACACACCTCCTCCAAGAGGCGATTTCCCTTTATTCAGCCCTGGGGGAAGGCAATCATTATATGATCAACGGTACATGTATGGTGTCAGATAAAAATACAAATTGGGTTTCAAATATTCCCAATAAAAGTATGATATAATGATAATCGATATAATTATTTCAATTTAAATCAAACAGTGTATGAAAATAAATTTTTATATTTTAGAAAATACAAGATTTCAATTCTAAATATGGAAAAATTTAAAATATGGATAGAATAAAAAATTTATATAAAACCGTTTATATAAATGAATTCTCATGAATAAATAAATTTCTTATTATCATATATATAAAAAATATGAAAAAAAGAACATTAGACTCTTTCCTTGTGGTATGATGGTTTCTAGTTATATGATCCTCACACATCTCATATCAATGATCATGGAATTATTTGTAAATGCATCCCTCATGATCAGGCTAAATAAGACTCATCTACACTTCATCAGCTATGAGATTTTCCTAAGTATATTTTTGTTATTTTTTTCATCATCAATCCAATGATAGTTAATAAAAAATATAGAATTCTTCCCCAAATTACCCAAAACCCACCTTAGAACATTTGTGCTCAATAAATCATTAAAAATGGAGAAATAAACTTATTTTAAATCAAATGACCATTAATAATTAAATAAATTTCTTTTCATTAAATTTTCTAATTCACATTCTAAACCAAAACTTATACTTGTTCTTATTTCATTCCTTTTAAATAAAAAACAATTAATATTTTTTTATAAATTCAATTTAATTCATTTTATGAAATAAATTCATAAATCAAATCATCAATTCCATGAATTACAAAATACGCCCCAAATTTTTATTCCACTAGAATTGGTGTTTTTTTTACAAAATACTTACTAATTTAAAACAATATTCAAAATTATATCAATTTTGGGTTTTTATAGATAATATAAATATATTTCAATGATCAAGTGGATAATGTTATACTTATTTAGAAAATCACAAATTGAACCACTGACTCTTAATCATGGAATAACAAAATAAGCACCCACAGTAGATTTCACAAACGAAGGATGATGTCGAATGAGATAAAGAAACCATCACTAGAATCAAAAATATATTCAATCATATTTTAGGCCAATCAAAAATATGATGATCTAGAACTCTCTATGATTTGGAGAAAGAGTGAGTGAGTTGGAGACCATGTTAGTAGATTCACTTACTAGAGAGGGATCAAACAAGATCTTCATGCTTCATTCATCTAAGGAATGGTTTTGTTGGAGACAAAATCAGTTCTTGATAGCCTTAAAAACAAAGGAAATTGATTTTATTCTATTTTTGGTTGAGAGATGATTAAATGGGGTTAATGAAATTTTTTATAAATTTTTAAACTATAAAAGTCCCATTAGTATAGTCAGGTGGCCAGTGTTTCATAGTTAGACAAACTGTGCACCCAAATCAAGCACCACTCTAATGGGGTGAACAATTTATATGAAGAGAGAACATGGTCTCTAAAACCCTATGATAACCATGAATAATATGACTAACTTTGTTTTTATAGTTTACATTGGTTAGGAGCATGATTTGGGAAAACCATGCACTAACCATCCAAAAACCATAAACTTCCAAAATTATAAAATTCCACCTAAAGAACCCCTAAACCACAAAAAATTAAAAAGAGACTCAAACATGGGTAATGGAATTCTTGAGAACCTTTCTGAATATGTAATAGGAGTACTATCTAATTATCCCTTTTTCTGATTATGTGATCTGATAGGTACTGACTTTAGTGCTCTGTGAATAAAAAATTCACCTTGAATACCATTCATTTACAGAAAAGATTACATTTTGGTGGAAGTGTACTAAAAGAATAAATCATACTTTTTATGTAATTATATTACCTTCTTTTCTTATTCATGATATAAAAGTAATTTTTGAACTCAGCTAATGTGTTTTAAACAAAAAATTGATTACATTATATTTATTTTTTTTAACTTGATGGACTTTTTCACACCTCATTGATATACGATTTTAGGGTCATTAACTTTCTCTTGATCATTCAGTTTTTTTATAGACAATGTACTTTTCCAATCTCCATCATTATTTGGAAATTAATTTTTCCTCCATGTATATATTTTCATTTGCCTCTAATGTTTGGAATCCTTTTATGTGTAATTAAATATGACTTCCTTATTTATATATCTCTCTTCTCATGTTGATCTTTTATTAACCCTTTATTATTATTATTATTTGAAAATATTCTATCAAATAACAGGCCATTGATTAACAAGATCAATTTCAAATTATAAGTTGAAATTTTTTTAATGGGTGAGAATGTAAAACCAAAATATTTTATAAGAACACTATTATCGATATTGTATAAAACACGCAACATTTTGTTTAAATAAACAACAAAATATTACTATTGAAATGTTATAGTTATAAAATCTATTTTATTTATTCATATTTAAATAATATTAAAATAATAAACATATATATATAAATTTCACCCTCATTATTAACTTGTTGATTAGTTATTAGAAAATAAACAAGCAATTTTTTTGTAATGTGATTTTATTCATTCATATATTTTTTCAAAAATGATTTATATTACATAATTGTGATGTAATATTACTACTAATTTATGTAATTAGTATAAATATAATTTTATAAAAAGGGTATCATTTTTAAATCATCCTACCAAAATTATCATAGGAATAAATATTTCAATTTTTCTAAATTGATGATATTTCAATGAATAGTGGAAAATACCAGTTTTGGTAATAATTATTTATATTTTAATTAAAATGAAGCATTATTCTTTAAATGTTTTTTAATGTGAAATCCAAATTATTATGTTAGATATAATGTAAATAATTTCTATGGAATTTTTATTTTACATTATTTTGGTAAATGTTCACTATTGGTCATAATTTCTTTTTTATAAAAAGTATCTTCCATTTTAATTAATTAATTTATATTAACATTCAACAAAAAAATTTATTAAGTTTAATCTTAAAAAAATTATCTATATTTGAAATTTTAGATCTCATTTTGGTAAATAGATTCCTTTTATATTTTTTTATTATTGATAATAAAATTAGTAATTTTTTATCACCATAATAAATATAAATCAAGTAAGCATGGTTAAAAATATTATTATATGGCCTTAAACACTCAAAAAACTACTATTTATATTATTGGATAAGTGTGTTTTTAACTTGAACATACATGAGAAAAAATGTGTAAATTGTATTACTCTGTTAATTGTTAATACAATTTATATTTTTATAAGTAAATATAAAGTCAAAACCTCTACCCTTTTTATTTTAATAAATATAATATTTTTTTATAAGAAGAAAAAAAATATTATTTTAAAATGATTATTATAAATATAATTTAATTTTTTTACATTAGTTTATTTCAAATTTTTAGTGAAATAATAATTATATAAAATTCTTATGTAACATCAACATAGTTCTTTCACATGCACTAGAAGAATAAAGTAAATAATTTGAAAACACTATATGTAATATTTTTACCATAAATAAAATTTTCATATGATTATTTAATTTAAATATAACATTCTATGGATTTTTTAAAGGATTACATTTAGTATGTATTATTTTCATGTTTTTTGTCATGTCAAATTATGTTAAAAGTTATTAAAATGATATTAAGGGTATTTTATGTTAAAGAAATATTTGATTTAATTTTTCAATAAAACCATAAAAATATTTCAAGAGTATAAAATAAAATTATTATACTTATAAATTTTCTTTTATGGTTCTTTTATTAATATTTTTAATCTATTTAGAAAAATTATAACCCATTAATTTTAAGAAACTCATTTCGTAAGTTAGGGTTCGAATTGGTTTAACATATATGTTAATCCATACGATAAGGTATAAAAATGTTGTCAGAATCTATAGAAATTTTATTATATACTTATATAAATACCATATACTTATTTCCTTAAAATAAAAGTAATTTTTAACATTTTTTCATGCTTTGGAAACATATTATATTATAATATTTCATGTATTTCCTAAAGTGATATTATTGAAACTTTATAATAATCAAAATTATAATGAATGATTATAAATTAAATAAAATATTTATTATTAGGAATGGTAAATTTGATATGGAATAAAATATCATAAATTTTCCATTTATTTGTCCCATTTCCATTTAAATTAACTTTCTTGACCTCTAATGAGTAAAAAACGCTGACTTTACAGTAATTAGGAAAATGTTAATAGGGGTTAAAACAAAGAGATAGGGGAGAAAACATAATATATGCCAGAAAAAAATTACTATTATTATTTATTTCCTATAATAACATTATATTCAAATCAGATCCTTTTAACCATTTTAATCTGAAAATTAATTTATATTAATTTAATACATTAATATATTCCATGAATGCCCCTCTCCTCACATATAAAAGACAACCTCATATCCTTTCTGCCTCATAATTTTTATGCACTCTATATTATCCTAAAAATTATGTGATACCTTCCATAAATCCCTCCCCACGTTCTATAGTAAATATTTTGATCAGAAAACCATACTATAATTCCTTTAGGTGTACACATAATGAGGTTTTCAGAAGAAGAGGTATAGTTCAGAACTGAGCGTTTTTTGTTTTAATTATTATTCTATCTCCTTGAAATAATTTTCAACCATGATGAAATAATAAAACCATTATATTTTATAAATTTATGTCTTTTAATGGTAATTTTATAACAAATATTCATCACCTATTACATTAAATTGTAAATGAAATCATCTTCTTTTTCATGGCATATGACTGCCTCGCAATCTAATATTATTTTTTTGAATCACCGCCTCTCATTGTGGGTTATAATGATGGATTTAATGTATATATTATATTAATGAAATATTTATTATTTTAAAATACAATATTTCATATAATTTCATACAATTCATTAATTTAAAAATGATAACATCGTTCGTGTATACATGTGGATTATCACCTACATGAAGTGATATGGTTTATTTTCCATCAACACATCACATGGGTGATATATATAAGTTTATTTAAAAAACATATATGTTATTTATGAAATCAATATCATTCTATAAATATAATAAAATGCATACCTTATTTCCCTCATGACTATTGAAAAATGGAAATGATACTCATATGTGTGTATGACCTACTATCTCAATGAATGTATCATATTTTTTTTCATAACCATCATTCATAGTATGTTTTAAAACTATAAATTATGTATAAAAAGGATAATTGTTTCATTACTCTTATTCTAAATATTATAAAATAATTGCCTCATTGACCATAGTGAACCAAACGAAGTCATTTTGAACATATGAGTCAAATATCATCAAAATGCCTGATATAGACTTAAATGATCGTTTAATAGAATATAAAATAGAAATAAATATAATAATATTAATAATAAACATGAAATGGTTATTAATGAAGTAAAAAAATTATTATATTTTTATTATTTGTGAAGATAAATTATGTACACGATGAGTTAAACTTGAATTAAGGGACACATTACTATAAAAACAACATTTTAAATATTTTAAATATTTATTTTCTACATATTTTCCTTCCACATCAATATTATTTTTAAATTATTCAGTAAAATTATTATTTATGATTAAATGACTTCAAAAATTTCATTTTTTATATATTTAGCTTTCTTTAAAATTTCATTAATAAGGGATCATTCAGTCATTTTCTATATGAGTCATTTCTGAAACTTTTTACCAAATATTAAAAGAATGTTTTTCCATAAAATATATGACACGAATAGAATTTATCATCTTCATATAATTTAGTAACATTTAAGATTTATTTATATGTAACAAAGTACGTTTGGAAAATAAATATTCTCTCACTATATTAAGGTAATATTTTATTTTAATGATTCATTATGTGGAAATGGAATTTATCCCAATTTATATTTTAAAATGGAAAGTGATTTGATTGTATTATCAAAAGAGTTTTAAAAGGGTATTAGGATTAAATGGTTCTTAAATACAGTTTTTTATTAATCAAAATTTATTTTATCTTTATATATAATTATTGACTGAAAAAATATATATTTTAATATTTTTGAGCCCCATTATAGATCTTTGATTCATTGGTTAATTTTTTTGTATTTACATGGAAGATGAAGAAGTTAACTAGGGTGATTTATCCAATGGATTTACCTGAATCTAGTTATTTCTACCATGAGTTTAATGTGGAATATGAATTTGATTATTAATGTTTCATAAAATTGTATATAATTATTTTATATTCTTTTTACAGTTGTTATCTGAGAAAAAGTTTGTGGTTTCTTGTGGATATGATTTATTTCACACTCTCAAAGAATATTTTTAGAAATTTAAAAAATTTATCGGTTTTCATGTTTTTTACTAGGGTAACTGATTTCTTATTTTTATGTCCCTTACTTAGATTTATGTTCTCATCAAAATAATTTTTCTTCATTGGTATTAAGGATAATAAAGGATAGATAATAAGTTGAATTGAAATTCAATAATATTGTTTAACAAGAATATTTTTCATGACAAAAATACTAAAATACATCCAAAGGGTATATATACATCAATAAAAAGAAATACATGGGGGAAAATGGAATTTGTATCCTAGACATAAAAGTAGGATTATATAATCTTACCACATGTCCTAAATCTAGTGGTAAATGTTCAAAACCCATATTATATATATATATTTAATTATCGCTAATTTTATAGAAAAACATTCATTAAATCCTATCTGGTAACTTATTTTTTAGGCAACCCAATACTAAAACGACAACCATGATACAATAATAAAATTTCAAAATTAATTATGAACCCTATATTATAGATATAAAATTGGAATGGATAATTAAAGAAGTAAAAACT
The DNA here is from genome assembly GCA_963277665.1 of Viscum album. Lineage (NCBI taxonomy): Eukaryota > Viridiplantae > Streptophyta > Magnoliopsida > Santalales > Viscaceae > Viscum > Viscum album. Next base: position 291,118,479 of record OY728148.1, on the reverse strand, counting down.
TTATAAAAAATTTAAAAAATTTATAATAAAAGAATGAACATTTTACTCTTTTAAACACTCTTTGCCTAGAAAATAGATTATATAAATTAAATGTGATCTTATGAAAAATAATTTTTTATGACACATAGATATTTTATTTTGTAAAATGGATTTTGAAATTTTAATCATTTGGCCTAAATTATATTAAACATTACTTTTACTTATTAAATAATGAAAATAATTTTACTTGTATTTAAGTTAATTACTTAGATAGTTGTATAATAGTTATTTTCAATGATTTTGTTTATTAACAATTTGTAATTTTTAAATAATAAAATAAGTTAATATATTATTAATTATAAATATAATTTAATTTATAAATATATATATATATATGACCTCTAATTTAGTTACTAATAAATGATTAATATTATTAACAACCCAAAATTATAAAACAACTTTGGAAAAAATATATTTCTATATATATTAAATTCAGTAATTTAAATGTAAATTTTATCTTATGTAAAAATTGAAATTTTTTAAATAGAGGATAAATTTATGTTCATTGAACAGAAATTTTTTTATATGGTTGATATTATATATTTAGTAAAACAACTATTAATTAGTTAAAAAATAGTTACCTATATAAAAACCTATGATGGTAAAATGTTGAAACATAATTTTAAATGACATGATATATATTTAAAACATGTATGAAAATGAGTTTTAGTAGAAGAATTTACCCTATCTCACCCCAAAATCTAATTATTTCCTACTTTTGGAGCCATTGACCGTTGAATAGGGTCATGAAATCAGTGAGATGTAATGGGTAATTAGAAAATTTTCATTTTCCTACACATATAAATGGAGATCAATTCCACCACATTATTCAATCCATTCTAAATAATTATCTTTATAAAATATTCACCTTAGTCTATACTGAACCCTATACCTGAATTCTAAAATCTATTTTATCACCAAAAAACAAATAATAGATGTTTCATGAAAATCCCCAAGGGAGGACATCCATGTGAGAAGTTAAAGATATCAACTGAGCTTTATTTATTTATTCATATATCTTCACTCTAATAATTTTTATATGCATGATAATATGATACATTAATTTTTTTAACATTATTAATATTATTATGATAATTAATATCAAATTTCTACCTCACTTAATTAGAAAAAAATTTCAATATCATCATGTTTTTTAAGATACTACCACATCTATGAATAACACATTCTATTTCTCATTTACACTATACATGGAATATTTTAAATAGTTATTTAATGGAAAATGTAATAATTATAAACGTATTGAGATTGTTAAATGATAATTATTTTATTTTTATTTCTCATCCCATTCAATGAAAAATGATAGCATCATCCATGTATCGGTGGAATACCACATCCATAAAAATAATGTATATAGCTTTTACATTACAACATAACTTGAATGATTTTAAAAATGAATATGATGTATAAAAATGATATTTATTGGAAAAATAATATTATTTTCAATACTATTTGGATATATATCTGTAACATTAATGATAAACCATTATTGAAAATTAAATCACAGTAAATGAACATATCAAATCACCCTTCTTCATTTGAGTCCAATTTGGAATCCAATGTAACTATTTATATTTTTTACTAATTTAATAATAAAGAAAAAGAAATTATAAATTTTTTTATATCATTAATTTATTTTACAATAAACTTTATCATTGTCAAAAAAAATAAAAGTTTTACCATGAAATTAACCAAACAACCCTAAGTACTATATGTAAGTTGATGTTTTGTTAAACATAAATAAATAATGATAATAAATAAAACATAAAAACATAAATATACACAAATATGGTTCATGGAATTATATTTAGTATAAATTATTTTATTATTTATGAATCTATGTGCATCCACTAAATGGGTCAATAATAAAGGTAACGGTTTCTCTTGACTCAACATCTTTTCATAACTCATAAAGATTATTTTTTAACAAATGTTTTAGAATAAATATTTATTATATTATATGATTGTACTATAATTCCTCCACTATCTAAGGAATGTAACATTTTTTATTCAAATAATTTGTTAATGAATTTATTTCTCAAGAGTATATCACTATTGAGAATAATGTCCAACCGCATTAATGATTGTTTCCCCCTATATCCATATTTCAATTTTTTTTCATTGATATACTTTTAAAGTGGGTCACAATTATTTTTTATATTAGGTGACCCATATATTTTCTTCAAATCATTTAAAAATATATTTTTTAAAGTTTTTATGATGTGTATTTTGAAAAAAAATTCAAAATATTATAAAGGTATGAAATATTTTCATTAGAAATATTTTATCGTTTACTCCGAATTCCATTTGATAACCTTTTTTACTTTCAAGGAAATATTATTGAAGATTTTTATTAAATAATATCTTTTAAAAAAATTCACTTATACATTTCATAAATGGATTTTTTATGTTATCTGAAACATCATATTTTATGAAAATGCTACAAGAATTTCCTAAAAAAACACTATTATTATTTCAATTCCATATTACACTATATTAAAATGATTTATTTATAAGGAATTAAATTTCATGAATCACTCTCGATATATGATTATGGAATATTATTTTGAGGTGATTTAATTTTCAGTATTAATTATTTTTTTCTCAAGGTCAATTTTTATGATTCCATTTAGAAATTTTGTCAAATGCATTTTTATTTCCATGGGTTATTTTGAATATAATGAATTAAATACATTTATTAAAAAGTAAATTAATTGGATTTCTAAATAATTAATATATTATTGCACACATTTGTGAGGATGATTGGTGGGAGGGGTCTTTTATCCCTCCAATTTTATGTGAATGTTTTATATCTCATGAGATAGTATAGAGTGAGCATATTCGATATGATCACAAACATATGTGTGAAAATTATTTAATATTTTGAAAAACTATACCAATATACTAATTTGATATGATATAAATATTCTTATGATTATTCTATATGGATAATTCTTAAATTATTATGGTTCCACGCACTTTTTCTTGGGTATATGTGTAATGACCCGGTTTTTTGGGGTCCATTACCTAGTAAAAATATGATATTGAGGTGCTCTGGGTGGTATGGAAGGCCATCCCAGCTTCTCGTTGACTCCTAGTAGTATCCTTGGCCTATCGGTAGCCTCGGCCTATGGGTAGACCTTTCCTACCAGTAACATTGGGCTACAGGTGGCCCTCGGAAACCGGTAGCTTTCGGCTACCGGTAGCTCTTGGATACCAGTACCTCTCGGTTAGCGGTACCTCATTGCTCCTGGTAGCTCTCAGCTACCGGTAGCTCTCGGCTATCGGTAGCTCTCTACAACCGGTGTCTCTAGGCTACCAGTAGCTCTCAGCAACCGGTGGCTCTAGGCTACCGGTAGCTCTCGGCAACCGGTGGCTCTAGGCTACCGGTAGCTCTCAGCAACCTGTAGTTGTCGCTAACCGGTAGCTCTCAGCTACCGGTATCTTCCACCAACTGGTAGCTCTCAGCTACCAGTAGCTGTCGCCAACTGGTAGCTCTCAACTACAGGTCTCTTTCGCCAACCGGTAGCTCTCCGCTATCGGTAGCTGTCGCCAACTGGTAGCTCTCGCCTACCCCCATGGGATTTCCAGTACTTCCTCCTTTTTGCGCAAATTGTTTTTTAAACCATGTTTTGACTCCATTAAGATAGTTTTAAATCCCATTAATGCCCGTTTAAATTAAATTATTGGTGAGGTACCCCATAAATGAAAAACCATGTGGTGTGCGTCGATTTTAACTGCCCCGAAATCCGGCAAACATTTCAGTAACATGTCGGGTGTCTCAACCGCGTGGTCAACCCACGATCCCTCTCCTTACACGGTTTGGAGTTAACCATCTTGGGAATGCTATATCTCAGCCTTTATAACCAAAGGCTTCTCCCTAGGTTTCTTTTCTCGATCATCCTGCTTGGAGTACCCTTCTTCCTGACGGGCCATACCCATGATGTTTTTCTTTCATGTTCCGTGGAGTTCCTGTCACCCCTATTTTCCATATTCCATGTGAGGACCTATCATCAATTTTTGATCCATCAGGTAGGGACTTTATCCTTCGCCTCTCCTTTCGGTGTATCATGCGGGGTGGGCATGTTTTTTCCTCTGTGGGAATTGATGAAACCTAAATTACTGAAGATAATAAATGGACCTTTAGAGAATGAAAGGGGGTATAATCAATGACATGTTCTGCTCTTTTATTGTTCATATATGTTGTGAATTATATGGGCCTATGCTCACTGAAAATCATGGTCGTTGTTGGTCTTCCTCTGTGTACTAATGAACCTCAGTGTTTTTGGATATTTAATGAACCATAAAATGGAATTGGTTAATTACGTATACTCGGTTATATAAATTGAAAGCACCAGGATCAACCCTTTTTTGTGAAAACCCCTATTAAATCACAGTGGAATTGAAACCATAGAGGGTGTTAAATCTTTTAAATCTGAAAATTCCTGCATGTGCCTTCCTTGTGATGGTGGTTGTGGTTTGGTTGATTTTTTTTCCTTCACGGGCCGTTGCGGGTGACCTTATAAATTTCTTGGATGGGGGCTTAGATCGTTGGGGTGATATGGGTGGGTATGGGATCCCATGTTGTTTTAAATTCACTGGTTGTGAATTTGAGGTTGTCTGATTACTCTTCTAATATCACCAATTGGTGTGGGATCCTCTGTTGTTGAGAAACCATTGGCTCTTGGATTTTGCAAACATGGGATATATCTTGGTGTTTTCTTTGGTTCCATTACTTCAAGGGATCTCACTTATCCCTTTGTTGTTCTAACTTTTCAAGAGAACCTGGTGTGAATTATTAAATTGCTGTTGGACGTACTCTTTCCATGGGATGTGCTTATTCTTACTAGTTTCCATGTAGGTGTAGAAACTTATTTAAACATTTTTACTGAACATGAAAACAAGGATGGGACAAATGGGGATTTGGTTTTATGTGAATTGTGACATGGGCATGGGTGTTGTTCTTTTCTCTTGTGAATGAATAATAAAAATAGTGTTCCTTATACTGGATGAAGAAAACCTAGATTGGGTGACTTCTTGTTACCTATACATATACATGAATTTTTTTTGTTTCTTATTTGTGCCCCACTCAGGTTGAGCACTTACTGCCAACACCCCCACTTCATGGGGGAGGGTGTTTTTCCAAACACTCTTATGAGTGGATGGTTATTAGCTCCTTTTCTTCTCCCTTTCTCGAATATCCCATGACTCTTCGGGCAGGCTGTGATGGCCTGAGGTCCATTATTATCACAAGAATCTTCATGTGGGGTGGTTGTGGTGGTTGGGCTAGGTGTTTGTGTCTAGGTTGTTTCCAAAGTGTCTTCTAGATGAGGCCCATGTGTCTTCTTGCGTGGTAGTAGTTCTTCTAGCCTAGGTGTCTTCGGGCGTTGCAGTGGTTGTTTTGGACTAGGTGTTTGCAGGCGTGGTTACGTATGAAAGTTGTGGCCTAGGTGTCTGCGGGCGGGTTAGTGGTTGTGTCCTAGGTGTTTGCGGACAGGATGTGTGGTTGTGGATCAGGTGTCTGCGGCATGGTGTGGAAGTGGGACTGGGATGAGAATGGCGAGATTGGTCTGATGCGTAGGATGTCTTCAATAACCAGTGGGAAAGCAGCGCGGGGTACCCAAACCTCGATGTTCTATTAGTATACTTTACATGACTTGCGTTAGTTGGGGAGTGTGCCTTTATAACGACCCATACTTTACATACATTTTTATTGCTTCAAAATTTATGAATACTTATTACAACATATAACAAAACCATGAAAGGACTGTATAGGTATGGTGTCTTTAGAAACTGGGAAGAATAAACAAATGGTTCATAAATCATCTACAATGTTTCCCTTTTATTTTACCATATCTAGAGTCCCTTTTGGCATATCTTACTCAATACCCTTCTTCCTAACCTAGGGAAAAGAAAACATACAAAAGGATGAGCTCAAATTCTCAGTAAGGGTAACGAAAAGAAATATCAATCACATCATATTCATAAGAACATATCATTTTTGGAAATCTTAACCTAAAAAAGAGATCATAATTTCAAAACATGGGATAAATCATAGTAGTGAAATGTAATACCAATAATCATGACATAATACATGAAACTTTGTTTCATACACACATAATCATAGAGAATATTTTCTTAGTAGTCAAGACTCATTGGCAAGACTATCTTAGTGAACAAAGTCCATTTCTGAACCGAGTTCACTCCTCGTTTCAGTCCTGTATCACTGAACCGGATTAACCTACCATTCCATCCATGTCTATCTCATGAGATATAAATCATTACCCAATGCATCGGAGGGAGATATAGGTCCCACCTGTCTCATAATGATACCATTCTTATGTGTGCCACAAAATCATATATCATATATCATAGCATAACCAATGTGATAAAAATGGGATTCTTAAACTTCATGCCATCATAACATAATCCATGTAAGATAAAAGGACAACATAAAATTAATTCAATCAGAACATAATCTAATAAATGTAGAAATAGGGAATGATATAGAACCCTATATTATCTTAGATGGAAAATAATTTTGATAAAACACTTGAACTCCATTATTGAGGAAAATATCCTTTCTACTTCAAAAAAACCATTTTACATTCTTAACATGTCATACAATTTTAAACTAAAAGAAGTTGATTAAAAATAAACTTGAAAATTTTTAAATTAAGCTTCATATAAACAGTGTTCTATGAAATCATAAAAATCCATTAATGCTGTATAAGTTAAAAAACATTCTTCTTGTACTTTGGCCGGAAAACTCACAAAGTACCTTGTACCAAAAATGACAAAATATTCGTTTCATGTCTTTTACTAAAAAATCTCCAATTGGTAAAATTGGATTTAAATAATTGTTGGAGGATAGGAATAAGATTAAATATTTATGAAACATGGATGTGGATGATAAATATTTCCCAGTAATTACCGAAGTATATACCCTCTCGGATAAAAATTGAGATTGCGAGATTTTCCCTTACCCTAGGTCCGATTTGCTTCGTACATGTCCAAACCTCCTATATAATGATTTAAATAATGTTATTGACTTATTACAGAATAGTACACATTGTTATGATATCATATATGGTCATATTCTTATCTTCTTATTAGTAATATTTGATTTCTACATGTTATTCAGATGATCATTGCTTTATGTTCTTATGCATGTCTTTTCGAATAAATTCTTATTCTTCTTTTTAGATAATAGATACCTCATTTCCAGAATGGTATTAGTGTAACATATATCATATTTATTCATTCAATTCATTTGCATATTCATTATTTGGTGAGGATCATGTAGAACGAGTCGCATCACATTATGGAGATGGTAGGTCGTACGTACGCACGAGCGATGATATCATTCCCATGATCATGGAACTGTATTGAAGTCTATGTATACTATTTCAGAATCATTATAACTTTACAATATTCATATATAGTTATTATTTACACCATCACACCCATCCGAGTATGCTGGTGGTTGAAATCAGATTACACCACGGTGTGGAGGCGGTATTTAGTACGTATACACCTGCGGTGATTTCATTTTCCATAGGATGGATATAAGGTGAAATAGGTTTGTTTCATATTTATAATAACATATCAGTATATGAGAGATATTGATGTTATTACTTCATAATTAAACAACTAATGAAGAGGAAGTTGAAAAAGAAATAAATATGAAAGAATCAGTAGCAGACATTACCTCTTCTTTGAAGCGCCTCTTCTTAACCTCCTCTTAGGGCATTAAGATGGTCTTTGAAGAGATCCAAGGCCTCTAGGATATTTCTATGGAAGTGAAGAAGATAAATTGGAAGGGTTTTTCCTATCTTGAAGGCTCAAAGTGGTGTGAGGAGGAGAGGGGGAGGTTCCCTTTTATAAGGGAGGAGAGGGGAACTTTAGGAAAAACATAAAATATTATTTTATAATAAAGTCATATTCAGTTTTTAATAGCTCCAAACTGATTTATTTCGAAGCTAAGGTGGGGAAGGGTCTAAATTCTCTCAAAAAATAGATTTTAGACAAGTTTAGGTTATTATTTTAACCTTATCATTTAGATTTAACTCTAAGTTAAATAATTTAACTTTTACTATGTCTTCTTGTTTTCTTACACTATATGGTTAATAAACTTACTATAACAAGCCAAAAGAATCCCAAGTTGTTAATTATTAATATATATAACCTTATCTAAGTCATTTGGTCGTACCATATATTTTTTTGAATAAAATAACAATTAATAATATAATATTTGTTTTAAAAACAATTTTATGTCACTTTTTGACACTATTTGGTAATTGATTTTTTGTGAAAATAATTACATCAGGATTAGTTCAAAAAAAGTTAATTAAATAAATACTAACAAGTCATATTAACCTAGAAAATTATTGGAATTCATAAAAATTCTCAAAATACATTTATTTGGGTAGTTATAATATCAATTACTTTAATATTTCATTATATAGGTAATTATTGCTTCATCATTGTGTCATAAATAAATTAAACTATTTAAAGTCAAAAAATTATAAATAAAATACCATTATGTATTAAATATTTTTATATTTCTAATGAATATTTATAGTCTAATTTATCTTATTTATAAACCTGTATTAAAAATGTTTTAGTTATTAAAGATTGATTTTAACTATTTTAACTCTTCTTTAAATAAAATAATATTAAATGTCCTAATCTAATACAAGTGGACCTAAATGGTCATATTTTATTCATGATTTTTTTTGGTCCAATTAAACTTATCCAATAGAATTAGGACATGTTTTAGGGTAATAATAAGACCATTATTACATTAATTATCGTATTTACTTTTAATTGTGGTAAATAAAAGTAAAAAGATACTATTCACCAAAAAATATTTTTAACTTATTGAACCACATTTTACTCCTTGATATTAACCGTTTCTCTTAGATTTTTGAAATTCCACTCACAGAAGTAGTAAAATTATGTTTTATGTAAATTTTCAAAATCTCCTAGGAGGTGGGTAAAAGACGGTGAAAAGTTCAATAAAATATTTATATATCTAAAATTATTATAAAATGACTCCAATGAATTACTTTTAACTTATATAGGTATTATGTATCAATTTTGACCTAAAATAAATATCAATAAAATAAATAATTATTTAGATAAAAATTCAGTTTTTAAATAGTAACCTTGTGTTTTCACTATTTATCAAAAATTGAATGTTTTAATAAAAATACCAGAAAATCACCGTAGGATAATTTAGATATTCCAAATCCAAAAATTAAGTCCATTTTGAAAGATAAAATTTATAAAATTTCAAAAAGTGGGTATTACTATTCATAATGGCTAGTTTTAATAATATTTTAATATCACATCGTTGTTTAGTGAAACTCAGTATTGCATACAACACAAGATATTGAGGAAGGTCGCAATTTCATGTAAAGCAAGCGAAGATAGTGTTGTGTGTAGTGAAAGATTCCTTTGATGATGTATATAACATAAAAACAAAATATTTCTCATAAAAATCTTGGGTGTCACATTCTACCCCCCTTAAAATGAATTTCACCCTCGAAATTTGTCACTTTATAACAAACATATGAGGATAACTCTCCGTCATCATATCCTCAAGATCCCATGTAGCTTATTCTAATTGGTGGTTCCTCCATAAAACTTTCACTAAGAGAGTGGTCTTGTTCCGTAGGAATTTTTCACTACGATCTAGAATCTCTATCGGCTATTCTTAATAAGAAAGATCTTCCTCCAGCGGTACAAATTCTGAGCTGAGTACATGTGAAGGATCGGGTATGTACTTTCTCAGGAGAGATACATAGAATGCATAGTGAACTTGAGAGAGATTCGGTGGAAGCTCCAATCGGTAAGCTACCTTCCCAAAACGATCCAGTATTTTGAATGGACCGATATACCTTGGGCTCAGCTTTTCGTTCCTTCCAAATCTCATTACTCTATTCCAAGGAGATATTCATAAGAACACTTCATCACCCACTTCAAAATCTAGGTCTTTTCATTAGCAATCGGCATTAATTTTTTGTCGACTCTGAGATACTCTTATGTGTTGTTGAATATATCAGACCTTATCTGCCATCTCATCAAAAAGATCAGGTCCTAATATCTTTCTTTCCCCAACTTCATCCCAGAAAATGGGAGTTCGGCATTTATTTCCATAGAGAGCTTCATGAGGATCCATCTGAATACTAGAGTGAAAGCCATTATTATAAAAAATTTACACCAAAGGTTTGTGTAGATCCCAACCACCTTTGAAATCAATAGAGAAAACTCTAAAGAAATTTCTTAGAATTTGAATTGTTCTCTCAGACTGGCTGTCTGTCTGGGGATGATAAGAAGTGGTGAAACTCAACTCTGTATCCAGAGTATGCTGAAGTCTTCTCCAAAACATTGAGCTAATCTTCGGATCCCGATCAGATATAATGGAAAGTGGTACTCCATGAAATCTTACCGCTTCCTTTATACATATCCTAGAAAGCTGATCCAGATAGAAATCTTCTCTAATAGTAATGAAGTTTTCCGACTTTGTATGACAATCAACAATGACCCAGATAGCATTATTTCCTTTGAATGATTTAGGAAGTCTGGTGATAAAGTCTATAGTGATGTTTTCCCATTTCCATTCGGGTATGGGTAATGGTTGTAACATCCCCTTAGACTTCTGTCTCTCAGATTTAACTTGCTGACAAACCAGGAATTGAGAGACATATTCAAAAACATATCTTTTCATGTCATCCCTCAAGAAGTACTCTTTCAGGTCCTTATATATCTATGTGCTTCCAGGATGAATAGAGAATGAAGAACTATGAGCCTCATCCAGCAGATCCTTCTTTAATTTTGGGATGGGAGGAACACAAACCCATTTCCTTAACCTTATTATCCCATCACAATCAAGGTTGAATTTAGAAACATTTCTCACATTCTTTTGTAACTCTACATCTTCTTTCTGTGACTCTTTAATCATTGCATATATAGATGGTTGAAAATACATTTGTGAAAGATAATATTTTCCCCCTTCCATTATAATTCCAAGATCCATCCTTTGTAAATCCATAAATATTTGATCTTTTCTGATCCTCATCATGGATAATCTAGAATTGTCTTGTCGACTTAATGTGTCTGCCACCTTGTTTTTATTCCCATGTTGGTAATGGATTGAGCATTCGTAATCATTAATCAGCTCCAACCATCTTCTTTGGCGCATATTCAGCTCCTTTTGTGTGAAAATATACTTTAAAATTTTATGATCAATATAAATATCACACCTTTCTCCATAAAGATAATGCCTCCAAATATTTTATGCAAAGATTACCGAAGCTGAATCTATATCATGATTTGGGTAATTTTTCTCATGGATTTTCAACTCTCATGAGGCTTAAGCTATCACCATATCATTTTTCATGAGAACACACCCCAATCCATTCTTGGATGCATCACTATAGATCACAAACCATTCTCTACTATAAGGTAGTGTGAGCACAAGTGCATTGGATAACCTTTTTTTAACTCCTGGAAATTCTCTTCACACTCCTTCGTCCAAACGAACTTAACTCGGTTTTTAGTCAACCTGGTGGGTGGATTAGATAATCGTGAAAAAGCATTCACAAAACATCGATAATATCTAGGCAAACGATTATAACATTGGATCTAAATTACTATTTTTGGTCTCAACCATCTTTCGATAACCTCTATTTTTGCTGGATCCAATAATATATCCCCTCATTTAAGATTATGTGACACAAAAATGCAACATTTTGAAGCTAAAATTCACAATTGGTAAATTTGGAATAAATATTATCCTTTCTTAGGGTCTTCAATATAATTCTCAAGTGATCTTCAGGTTTTTCCTTTCGCTTTGAATATACAAGATTATCGTCTATAAAGACTTCCAAAAACTGATTAAGATAGTCTCTAAGGACTCTATTCATTAGATCCATGAAGATAGCAGAGTCATTAGTAAGACCAAATTGAATCACTATAAATTCATAGTGTCCATAACTTGTATGGAAAGTTATCTTTGGTATATCCTCCCATTTGACCCTTAATTGATGATACCATGAATGAAGATCAATCTTGGAAAAGTATTGAGCTCTGCGTATTTGGTCAAATAAGTCATCAATACGTGGGAGAGGATATTTGTTCTTGATAGTGATCTTGTTATGTTCTCAATAATCAATGCAGAGTCTCATTGATCCATCTCTCCTCTTAACAAACAGAACATGTGCTCCCTAGGGTGATTCAATAGGGCGTATGAATCCCTTATCATGATTCTCATGGAGTTTCTTCTTCAATTCCTGCAACTCAATTGGGTCCATTCTATATGGTCTCTTTGAAATAGGCAAAGCACACGGTACGAGTTCTATTGAAAACTCAACTTCACGATTTGGTGGAAGACCTAAAAACTCCTCTGGAAGGACATCACCAAACTCCCGTACAATGGGTATATTCTTAATCATGAATTTCTCTCCAACAATTTGAGATAAATAACCTTCATTTAGTAGAATCAAGACCCATAAGATGGATGAAATTTCCACTGGAAAGTTATGTTCATCCTTCCATCGATAGAGGATTATAGATTGATCAAGAATATGAAATGGGACTTCCCTTCTTTGGAAATTGATATGAGCTCCATATAAATAAATCCAATCCATTCCAATATTCACATCAAATTCCACTATAAGAATGACCACATGAATTGTAGGAAGAACTTTCCCAAAAACATCAATTGGAGAAGAATTGTAAACTTTTGATGCGACTTTTGTGCCATTAGGGGTTATCACAGCTAACTCAATATTTAACTGCTAAGGTAATATGTAGATAACCTTAGAAAATTATTCATAAATAAAAGAGTGGGTGGATCCAGAATCAAATAAAACATTTTCTACTTTAGAGTGGATCGTAAGTGTACCTTTCACCACTTCGTTATCGTACTCCACATCGCTAATAGAAATTGCATGTGACTTTCCTTTGTCATTGGCCTTAAGAGTTTGTTGACATTAATTATCATAAAAAACCATCGGATAAGGGAATTTATTGGCATAATTCCCCATTTTTTTGCACATGTAACATTGAAGGGTAGGAGGTGCACTCTGTGTATCCTTTTCTTTGTTTGCATCACTAGACATCTTTTTCCCATCATTGCGGCATTGAAATGCCAGATGACCTTCCTTTCCACATTTGAAACATTTACTTGTCCCTTTAAGACAACTCCCTCCATGTTTTTGTCCACACTTCCATCATAAGGTTAAACTCATCTTCCTTTCAGTGTGGTCTTTATATTTCCCTTTGAATTCCATTTTACTCTTCTTATCAAATGCATATGACTGATGGGTTAATCCAATCTCCATATCAACATTGAGATCACATCGAACGCTTTCCTCACATTTATTGAAGTCTCTTATGGCTACCACCCTTTGAAGACTTGGTTTTAAGCCACTAAATAATCGATTGGTCTTACTCTCAGGTTGTATAATAATCCCAGAAGCATACATTGCAAGCCTTGTAAAATTTTCTTCATAGTTACCAACTGATTCATCATCCTTTTTCTTTAGTTCAAGAAACTCCTTCTACATCTTTGCTCGAAGAATACGAGTGAAGTACTTATTGAAAAATAATTTCTTGAACTCGTCCCATTCCATTGACTCAATTTCATCCCTATTCTTTGTATTCTTAATAAGATTCCACCATTGATCAACATCACCTTCCAAATGATATACTGCTAAGATAACATTATCATGTTTAGAATGTTGAAGAACTAAAAATATCATTTCAGTGGTACTAATCAATTGTTCAGCCACTAATGGATCAGTATACCCACTGAATGTTGGTGAACGCTACCACATGAAGGATTCAACAGAATGTTTCTCCTTTTATTGCTTGTTTAGAAGTCCTGCATGATTCATAGCTTGAGAATGTTTTGTGATCATGGATACATGATTTTTCATTCCTACACCCATAACATTTGGTTGCTCAGGGGGACAATAATTGCATATCCCATCGCATTCAGCATTAACACGGTTCATTCAGGTTCCATCCATTGACTAAACCCAATAAGAATAGTGTCAGAAACACTAATCATATTAGGAAAACCACATAATCAAGAATAAAATTTCACACTTAAGGTCTTATCATAGGTTATTCGTGGACATTTCTAAAACACTAAGATTGTGTTCTATGCTTAGAATTATCCTCAGGGTTCTTACTAAGGCTTTCACAACCTAGTTTACAAAGGTTGACAATAACCTCCCTATAATACCAACTATAACAACCCATACTTTACATACATTATTATTGCTTAAAAACTTATGTACACTTATTAGAACATATAACAAAACCATGAAAGGACCATATAGGTATAAGGTCTTTAGAAACTGGGAAACATAAACAACTGGTTCATAAATCATCTACATTGTCTCCATTTTATTTTTTCATATCTATAGTCCCTTTTGGAAAGTCATACTTAATACCCTTCTTCATGACCTGGTGAAAATAAAACATACAAAAGGGTGATCCCAAATGCTCAGTAAGGGTAAACAAAAGAAATATCAATCACATCATATTCATAAGTACATATCATTTTTTAAATCATAACCTGAAAAAGAGATCATAATTTCAAAACATTAAATAAATCATAGTACTGAAATGTAATCCCAATAATCATAACATAAAACATAAAAATTTGTGTAATACACACATAATCATAGAGAATCATTTTTAGTAGTCAAGACACATCTCCAAGACTATCTTAGTAGACAATGTCCATTTCTGAATCGATTTCACTCCTCGTTTCAGTTATGTATCGCTGAACCGGATTAACTTGTCGTTCCAGCCATGTCTATCTCATGAGATATAAATCTTTTCCCAATGAATTAGTGTGATATATAGGTCCCACCCATCTCATAATGATACCATTCTTATGTGTCCCATAGAATCATAAATCATATATCATAGCATAACCCATGCAATAAAAATGGGATTCTTAATCTTCATGCCATCATAACATAATCCATGTATGATAAAATGACATCATAAAATTAATTCCATCATAACATGATCAAATAAATGTAAAAAATTGGATTGAAATTGAACCCTAAATTATCTTAGATGGAAAATAATTTCGCTAAAACACTTGAACTCCATTCTTGAGGAAAATATCCTTTCTACTTCAAAAAACATTTAACTTTTTTAACATTTAATACAATTTAAAACTAAAGGAAGTTGATTAAAAATAATCATGAAAACTTGTAAAGGAATCTTCATAGAAATAGTGTTCTATGAAATCATATCAATCCATTCATGAATTATAAGTTAAAAAACAATCATTCTTATCATACTTTGGCCGGAAAAGTCAAAAAGTACCTCATACCAAAAACGACAAAAGATTCCTTACATATCATTTAGTAATAACTCACTGATGGGTAAAATGGGATTCAATGAATTTTATCAGGATAAGAATAAAATTCAATATTGACAAAACATGGATGTGGATGATAAATATTCCCCAATAATTACAGAACTATAAACAATCTCAGATATAAAATGAGATTGCGAGATTTTCCCTTACCTTAGGTATGATTTTCTTCAAACATGTCCTAAATTACTGTATAATGATTTAAATAATGTTATTCACTTATACCAGAATCATACTCATTGTTATGATATCATATATGGTCATATTCTTATCTTCATATTAGTAATATTTGATTGCTACTTGTTATTCGGGTGTTCATTGCTTTATGTTCTTATGAATGTCTTGTTGAATAAATTATTATTCTTCTTTTCAGGTTATAGATACCTCATTTACAGAATTGTATTAGTGTAACATATATAATATTTATTCATTAAATTCATTTATATATTCGTTATTCAGCGATGATCATGTAGAATGAGTCGCATCACATCGTAGAGACGGTAGGCCGTACGTACGCACGAGCGATGATATCGTTCCCATGATCATGGAATTTTATTGTAGTGTATGTATAGTATTTCAGAATCAACATAACTTTACAATAATCATATATATTTATTCTTTACACCATTATACGCATCCAATTAAGGTGGTGGTGGAAAACAGATTACACCACGGTGTGGAGACTGTATTTCGTACGTCGGAACGTGCGGCAATTACGTTTTCCTTAGGATGGATAGAAGGTGAAATAGGGTTGTTTCATTTTTATAATAAAATATCATTATATGAGTGATAATTATGTTATTACTTCATAATGAAACAACTAAATAAGGGGAAGTTGAAGAAGAAATAAATTTGAAATAATCGGTAACGGGCATTACCTATTCTTTGAAGCGCCTCTTCGTAACCTCCTCTTAGGGCACTAAAGATGGTCTTTGAAGAATACCGGGACCTCTAGGACGTTTCTAGGGAAGTGGAGAAGTGAAATTGGCAGGGTTTGGCAAGGATTAATGGCTCAATGTGGTGTGAGGAGGAGAGGGAGGAGGTTCCCTTTTATATGGGAGGAGAAAGGCACTCTAGAAAAAACTTAAAATATTATTTTATAATAAAGTCATATTCGGTTTTTAATATCTCCAAACTGATTTATTTACAAGATAAGGCGGGGATTGGTCTAAATACTCTCAACCAATATATTTTAGACATGTTTAGGTTACTATTTTGACCTTATCATTTAGATTTAACTCTAAGTTAAATAATTTAACTTTTACCGTGTCTTCTTGTTTTCATAAACTATATGGTTAATAAACATACTAAAACAAGACAAACTAACCCCAAGTTGTTAATTATTAATATATATAACCCTATCTAAGTCATTTGGCCTACCCTTAGATTTTTATGAATAAAAAAACAATTAATAATAAAATATTTGTTTTAAAAACAATTTTATGTCACTTTTTGACACTATTTGGTAATTGATTTTTGTGAAAATCATAACATCATGATTAGTTCGAAAAAAGTTAATTAAATAAATACTAACAAGTCATATTAACCTATAAAATTACTGTAATTCGTAAAAAGTCTCAAATTACATTTATTTGGGTAATTATAATATCAATTATTTTAATCTTTCATTATTTAGGTAATTACTGCATCATCATTGTGTCATAAATAAATTAAATTATTTAAAGTCTAAAAATTATAAATAAAATAAAATTATGTAGAAAATATTTTGATATTTCTAATTAATATTTATAGTCTAATTTATTTTATTTATAACTCTGTATTAAAAATGTTTTAGCTATTAAACATTGATTTTAACTATTTTGACTCTTCATTAAATAAAATAATATTAAATGTCCTAATCTAATCCAAGTGGACCTAAATGGTCATATTTTATTCCTAAGGTTGTGTTTGGTCTATTTAAACTTATCCAATAGATTTAGGACATCTGTTAGGGTGATAATTATACCATTTTTACCCTAAATTATCTTATTTACTTTTAACCGTGATAAATAAAAGTAAAAAGTTACTATTCACCAGAAATTATTTCTATCTTATTTAACCACATTTTACCTCTTGATATTAACCATGTCTCTCGGATTTTTGAAATTACACTCACAGAAATAGTAAAATTATGTTTTATGTATGTTTTCAAACTCTCCTAGGAGGTGGGTAAAACACGATAAAAAGTTCAATAAAATTTTTATATATCTAAAATTATAATAAAATGACTCCAATAAAATAATTTGAACTTATTTAGGTATTATGTATCAATTTTGACCTAATAAAAATATAAATAAAATAATTAGTTATTTAAATAAAAGTTCAATTTTTAAATAGTAACCTAGTGTTTTCACTATTTATAAAAAAATTGAA
Organism: Viscum album; assembly: GCA_963277665.1. Taxonomy (NCBI): domain Eukaryota; kingdom Viridiplantae; phylum Streptophyta; class Magnoliopsida; order Santalales; family Viscaceae; genus Viscum; species Viscum album. Next base: position 291,100,634 of record OY728148.1, on the reverse strand, counting down.
CTTTTTCTGAAAAATACAAAAAAATCACCCTAGGCTAATATCGATATTCTGAATCCAAAAATAAAGTCCATTTTGAAAAATAAAATTTATATAATTTCAAAAAGTTGGTATTACTATTCATAACGGCTAGTTTTTATGATATTTTATTAGCATATCGTTGTTTAGTGAAACTCGGCATTGCATACAATGCAAGCTATCGAGGAAGGTCGCAATTACATCTAAATAAAACCATACCAGTGTTGGGTGTAGTTAAATATTCCTTTGATGATGTATATAACTTAAAAACAAAATATTTCTCATATAAATATCAGGTGTTACAGCCTTGGTGAGGCTTGGGTGGATAGTTACCTTGTTAGGTGTTTGGTTATATATTTTTTCATGGGGAATTAGAATGTCTCTTCACTTGTGCACATGATTATTTGGTTTTCCCTGCTGATTGTACTTGTATGCTCAACCTACGTATATAAATATTGCTTCCAGATTTCCAGGAGGACTTCGGGGATCGTATGGAGCCGTACTAGCTTGGACCTTTGGGGAAGTTGCTGCAATTGGTTTCTTTTTTCTTGGTACCTTTTCACATTCGGAGTTTTGTGACTTATATATTTTACCTTTGAACATGCATATGGGAATGGTTTACTTTCAGTTGTACATGCACTTTCAGTTTTGGTGTTGTGGGATTCACTATCTTATCTCACATTCCTATTAATGTAAAAGGGTAATAACTTCCATTTAGTGTGTGATTCCATACGCGTACTGCTGGTCCCCACTCTAGGACCTATTGGAGGTGGGTTCCAGGGGTCATTATCTCTCTTTCTACTTAAATAATGAAGTTCCTGGAAAGCCGCTGACTCTTCCCTCCTTTTTTTGAAGGTGGGTCGTGACAGAATGGTATCATAGGAAAAGGGTTTCAGAGATAGGATGGAGTCTGGAGTTGGGAATAGTGAGGATTTCATGGGATGGTAAGGAAATAGTGTTGGGTGACATTGGTACGTGAATTAGGCCTGGAAATACCGGCTAGGACACGAGATTTTAGGGCCCCCCGTGATCCGATTCAAGGACTCTCGACCTACTGAACGACCAAGTCAGGTCACTCTAATTGTAGGGTAGAGACCCTAGGAAAGGTACATGCATTATAATGACTTGTGTTCACATCTTTCTGGGGTGTTTTGGGAAATTGATATGCATTATAAGTTTAAGAAATTTTAGGAACGATATTCTGCACTACTTGGGCTTGGGCATTCTTTGTTTACCTTGCAGCTATAGCACCTGGGAGACGACCATGAGTTGTATGGGAAATCGAGGCCGAGGAGGTTGACTTGGCCAATTGACAGAGGGCTGATCGAGAGTAGGATGATGATCAGTGGCAGAAGACGCTTCATGCTTTCCAGCGGCAGACCCTCGAGATATATGAGGGCATCACCTCAGACATAAAGACAGAATGTTGGCTAGAGGAGTTGGTGATAGCTTTCAGGTTTATTCGGGCTCCAACGTAGTACTAGGTTCCTCTGTCCGTCAGCCAGATACCGGGAGTAGTGCATTAGTGGTGGATGCTCTACCTAATGAAGAAGAGTTGAGGTGGCATGGGCTGATTTCGAGAAGGAGTTCCTGACGGAATTCCTCTCTTCTCCGATGAAGGCAGAGAAGAGGAAGGAGATACACTCCCTCCAGAAGGGGATTATGTCAGTAAGGGATCTGGGGATCAAGTTCAAAGTTCTCCTCCACATTTCTCTGGACCTCTTTCCGGATGAGGAGTCTCAGGTGAGATGTTTAGAGGAGGCACTCCGACCTTCCCCCCAGTACATTGTTACCCCCTTCACCTTGCTGGCATAATTGAAGGTCCAGAAGAAGGCAGAGGTAGTGGAGTGGATGCACATGTTGGTAGATGTGTTATGAGAAGGGATTCAACTAGGCCCGTCAAAGGGAAAGGCCTTCAGCACCAGACCTCCAGCATCGGGACCCTCTAGGATCTGACCAGTAGGGAGCAGGCCGCAGTAGTTCCAGTTCTGATCCCCTGGCCCTTGCCCTTTTCCTTCAGGCCCAGGGCCGAGATGCTTCGTCTACGGGAGCCATGGGCACCCTCGGAACCAGTGCCTGGACAGAGTACAATATTGCGGTGGTGTTCAGGTTCAGTGCCCACCACAGCAGCAGTTGTTTCTAGCCAGTCCTTTCCAGCAGTAGTAGGGTCAGCGAGCTCCTTCTCCTCCATGGGCAGATGTTGCAGGGGGAGGCTGACCTCAGGGCACTCCTCAGGGACCTTGACTAGGGCGTGGTCTAGGAGGTGACCGATAACCAAGAGGCTGAGGATCTGTGAGTGGATAGTTTCACACCGCGGAGGCAGTAGTCCTAGAAGGACTGGAGGTTGTTCGAGGTACAATCTGTATTTTCAGTACCATTGCTTACGCCTTGTTCAATACCGGAGCTTCGTAGTCCTTTGTTGCACCCTGTATGGCCCGTTATATGGGTCTAGATGCCGAGAGACCCTGGTGCTGAGCACACCAGTCGGAGGTCAGACCGACTTGTTGTATGTTTGTAGAGAATTCTCACTGATGATAGGGCCACATCAGTCATCCAGGGATCTACTACTTCTATAGATGCAGACATACAATGTCATCCTAGGCATCTACTGGTTGTTCTCTATGTGTGCCATCATCGACTACTTCCAAGGAAGGGTTGTGTTCTCTGACTTGGGCGGCCGATGTGTTTCTTTCACCAGTGAGCGGAGTGTCTAGAAGGGTAGTAGGCGAGAGGAATCCCTCCTCTCCTTGTTATCTGAGCTGTTAGTAGAGTCAGTGGATGTTGAGATGGTGGAGGTATCGGGGATCGTCAGTGATTTTATGGACGTATTCCCCGAGGAGGTGATGACTCTACCCCCTCGACATGATATCGAGTTCGTGGTAGACTTGCAGCCCGGTGCTCATCCGATTTCGATGGCTCCCTACCGGATGGTGCCTTCAGAGCTACGAGAGTTGCAGATTCAGATTGAAAATCTGATGAATAGGGTTTTTGTTTAACCAAGTGCTTCATTGTGGGGTGCTTCTGTGTTGTTTGCGAAGAAGGTGGATGGCGGTATAAGGCTCTGCATAGACTACAGGAGGCTGAATCGGGTAACAGTCAAGAATCGTTACCATCTTCCAAGGATAGATGATCTCTTTGACCAGCTGAAAGGTGTAGGTTGGTTCTCGAAGATCAACCTGCGGTCTGGGTATCACCAGTTAAGGGTGAAGGAGGGCGACATCTCAAAGACAGACTTCAGGTGTAGATATTGGCACTTCGAGTTTTTAGTCATGCCTTTCGGCGTTTCAAACACTCCAGTTGTGTTCATGGAGATTATGAACTCCATCTTCTGGGAGTATTTGGATCAGTTCGTAGTCATGTTCATTGACGACATCTTGATCTACTCAAGATCAGAGGAGGACCACACAGAGCACCTGAATATGGTTATGGAGGTCCTCCAACTGCACCAACACTATGGTAAGTTGTCGAAATGCATGTTCTGAATGTGAGAGGTTCACTTCCTTGGGCACATGGTGTTTGATAAAGGGGTAGTGGTGGACCCATCAAAGGTTGAGGTAGTTGTTTCTTGGGCAGCACACAAGAACGTGGCAGAGGTTCATAGTTTCCTCAGGCTGGCAGGTTACATCCGGAGGTTATTACCCAATATCTCTCAAGTTGTGGAACCTTTGACATCCTTGACCAAGAAGGACCATGTTTTCATGTGGAGTGAGCAGTGCGAGGCAGCCTTCAGCTATCTGAAGGAGAAGTTGGTCAGTGCCCCAATGTTGAGACTACCAGAAGAAGGGGCAGGGTATGAGGTGTTTTGTGATGCTTCAGGGAAAGGCCTCGGATGTGTGTTGATGTAGAAATAAGGGGTAATCTCTTATGGGTCTAGGAAGCTATGCCCTCATGTGTGTAATTATGCAACCCATGATCTGGATCTTGCAGCGGTCATTTTTTCACTAAATTTGTGGCGGTATTACCTCATCATAGAACACTTTGTGCTCTTTACAGATCACAAAAGCATGAGGTATATCTTCTCCCAACGGGACCTAAACTTATAGCAGTGAAGGTGGATGGAGTTGCTCAAGGATTATGACATTGATATTTCCAAAACTTCATGAAAATGGAATGTAGTGGCTGATAATTTGAGAAGGAGGTCGCAGAAGGATGCGGTCCGAGAGTCGGTAGACGCTTGGAAGGCGATGGAGGAGTTGGCTGCCTTGCACCTGGATGCGAGGATGGATAGTGGAAGAGGATGCCTGTATCAGATGATAGTGCAGTCTTCTCTGTTGTAGCAAGTGGAGGAGTCTCAGTGGGGAGACCCAGAGTGTGAAGTGATGTGCGACTGAGTTGACCAGGGGAATCCTCCAGAAGGGTGGACAGAAGATGGCCAAAATCGAGTTCTCTTCCAGGAGAAGATTTTTTTTCCAGAGGTGATTCATGGAAATGTTCTTAGTGTGTTCTAAAACTCACCCCTAGCGGTACACCCAAGAGTTTCCAAGATGTACCAGGGTCAGAGGAGACAGCTTTGGTGGCCCTGAGTAAAGCTAGAAGTGGCAGAGTTTGTGTCCAAGTGCCTAGTGTGTCCGTAGGTAAAGGCTGAACACCGTGTTCTAGGAAGTTTGTTGCAACCATTGGATTTCCCCAAGTGGATGTGGGATGATATCTTTATGGATTTTGTCACGGGACTACCCAAGGTGCATGGAGGATGCGATGCCATCTGGGTAGTAGTGGACCACTAGATGAAGTCGGCTCACATTCTGGCGATTAGGGAGTCTAGTGCATTGGACGCTCTAGCACAAAAGTACGTGGACGGGGTAGTGAGGTTGCATGGAGTTCCAAGTTCCATTGTCTCGGACAGGGATGCACACTTGACCTCATGAGTCTAGAGGGGTTTTCAGTATGCTTTCAGCACCCAGCTGCGCCTTAGCACTACCTTCCACCCCAGAAAGATGGGCAGACAGAGCGCATGATCTAGACTTGGAAGATATGCTCTTAGCATGCATTCTAGACTTCGGGGGATCATGGGTGCGACACTTTCCTCTGGTAGAGTTCTCCTACAATACTATCCATCACTCTACCATTTTCATGTCTCTATTAGAATCCTTATATAGAAGGTTGTGTCGCTCACCCGTGTGCTAGACGGAGGTTGGGGAAGTAAGTGTTCTTGGCCCGAAGGTGGTGTGAAGCACGACAGAGAAGGTGCAGCTTATACGAGAAAGGATGAAGGAGGATTAGGACAGACAGAAGTAATATGCCAATGATAGAAGGATACCCTTGGAGTTCGAGGTTCGGGACCACGTGTTCTTGAATGTCTCCCCTCGGTGTGGACAGCGGAGGTTTAGTAGGGGAAGTAAGCTTTCTCCCAGGTTCATCGGACCCTTCAAAGTGTTGTGGTAGGTCGGTGAAGTGGCTTATAAGCTAGCGCTACCACCGCTGCTACTGAGGATACGTGATGTATTCTATGTATCTCAGCTTCATCGATATCTACACGACGACTCCCACGTCATCGTTTGGGGAGATTTAGATGTAGAAGACGATGACACCTTCATAGAACTACCAATCAAGATTCATGATCATAAGGAGAAAGTGATTCATGGACGAACCATCCCCTTGGTTCGTGTGTTGTGCAAGTATCTTAGTTTGGAAGAGAGCACATGGGAGTGGGAGGCCAAGTTACACATTCAGTACCCAGAGCTATTTTGACTTGTTGTTTTTGTTCTGACCCTTCAAGATGTTGTACCATCAACTTTAATATATGAAATGCTAGTTTTTCATAGCTATTAGATGATCTGTTCCCTGTCCTCTATGTGCATGTGTACGAATGTGTGATTATGGGAAAACCTAACTGCTAATCAGGACGCATTAAAGTGGATGTGATTAAACCCATGTGGGTGAGTCGGTGCCACCCAAAGCTGGTAATATCCTAACATGTAGGGGGGGGGGGACTCCCTAACTCATGTGTTGGATAGTGTGATCGTTGTGCTTGTTGTGCATGTTTGTGGATCTTAGGGGATTATTCGTGGATGTTGGGGGAGGGATTTGTTCCAACTTTTGAACAAATTTGGGGTCTTCCCATTAGAAGTATCTTTAGGGGGGTGGGTTTTTGGACCCCACTTTTCTTCTTTCTAGGATGTTCTTATATTCTTGGGGATGAGAATAGTTTGAGAAGTATATGATGTAATGGTCCTGGTTTTGGGGGTCCATTACTTGGTAAAAGCCTGACGTTGAGGTGCTCTGGGTGGTCTGGAAGGCCATCCCACCTTCTCGGTGACTCCTAGTCGTAGCCTTGGCCTATCGGTAGCCTCAACCTACCGGTAGACCTAGACTACTAGTGACCTTGGGGTTCCGATGGCCCTCGGCAACTGGTAGCTCTCGGCTAACGGTCGCTCTCGGCTACCGGTAGCTCTCGGATACCGGTAACTGTCAGAAACCAGTGGTTCTAGGCCACTGGTAGCTCTCAACAACCAGTGGATCTAGGCCACCGGTAGCTCTCAGAAACTGGTAGCTCTAGTCTACCAGTATCTCTCAGCAACAGGTCATTGTTTCCAACCTGTAGCTCTCAGCTACTGGGAGCTCTCTCCAACTGGTAGCTCTCAACTACCAGTAGGTGACGCCAACCGGTAGCTCTCAGGTACCGGTAGCTATCGCCAATGGGTAGCTCTCAGCTACTGGTAGATTTCTCCCACCGGTAGCTCTCGACTACCGTTAGCTCACGCCTACCCCCACGCGTTTTCCAGTACCACCTCCTTTTGGAGAAAATTGGTTTTTAATCCATGTTTCAACTACTTTAAGCCTGTTTGAAAGCCCATTAATTCCCAATTAAATTAAATGATTGGTGAGGTAGCCCTTAAATAAAAAACCATGAGCTGTGTGTCAGTTTAAACCTCACAGAAAGGTGGGGACCTTTTAAGTAACGTGTGCGGTGTCTCAACCGCATGGTCAACCCCCGATCCCGTTCTTTACGCGGTTTCGAGATAACTATCAGGTGAATGCTGTATCTCAACCTTTATAACCAAATGCTTCTCCCTAAGTTTCTTTTCTCGATCATCCTTCTTTGATTACCCTTCATCCCAACGATCTGTCCCCCTGATGTTTTCCATTCGTGTTTCGTGGAGTTCCTGCCACCCCTATTTTTCAGTTTCCATATGCGGACATAACGTCGATATTTGATCTTTCAGGTAGGGACTTTATCCTTCACATCTCCTTTCGGTGTATCATGTGTGGTGGGTATGCTATGGCATATATGGGAATTGATGAAACCTAACTTAATAAAGATAAGAAACAGACCTTTAAAGAATGAAAGGGGGTGTAATAGATGACCTGTTGTGCTCTTTTATTTTTGATATATGTTGTGAATTATACGGTCCTATGCTCACAGAATATCATGGCTATTGGTGGTCTTTCTATGTGCACTAATGAACCTCTGTGTTTTTGGATATTTAAAGAACCGTAACATAGAATTGGTAAATTACTTATACTCAGTTAAACAAATTGAAATCACTAGGATCAACACTTTTTTGTGATAACCCCAGTTAAAGCACAGTGGAATTGAAATCCTGGAGTGTGTTAAATATTTTAAATCATAAAATACTTGCATGGGCCTGACTTTTGTTGGTGGTAGTGGTTTGGTTGATTTTTTTCCTTTACGGTCCTTTTCGTGTGACCTTATGGTTTTCTTGGATGGGGGCTTAGATCACTGGGTTGATATGAGTGTGGATGGGATCCCCTGTTGTTATACTTTCTCTGGTTGTGAATTTTATGATGCGTGATTATTCTTCTTATATCAAGAATTGGGGTGGGATCCTCTTTGTTGAGAAATAGTTGGCTCCTAGATTTTTGGAATGTGGGGCTGTATCTTGGGGTTTTCTTTGGTTCCAGTACTTTTAGGGATCTCCCTTATCCCTTTTTTGTTGTGACTTTGTAAGAGATCCTAGTGTGAATTCTTAAATTGATATTGGTTTTACTCTTTCCTTAGCATGTGCATATGCTTACTATTTTCCAAGTAAGTGCAGAAATTTTTTTAAACATTATTACTGAACATGAAAACAAGGATGGGACAAATGGGGATTTGGTTTGATGTGCGTTGTGACTTGGGCTTGGGTGTTGTTCGTTTCTCTTATGAATGAATAGTAATAATAGTGTTCCTTAGGCTGGATGAAGAAAAACCTAGATTGGGTGAGTGATTTTTTACCTATACATATACTTGTAGTTTTTGTGTTTCATATTCGTGCCCGACCAAAGTTGGGAACATAGTTCTGAACACCCCCACTTCATGGGGTAGGGTGTTTTTTCTAATACTCCTATGAGTGGCTGCATATTAGCTCTTTTTCTACTACCCTTACTGAATAGCCAAAGACTCTTCGAGTTGGCTGTGATGGCCTGAGATCCATTATTAGCCGAAGAATCTTCGGGCGGGGTGGTTGCGGTGGTTGGCCTAGGTGTTTTCATGCAGGTTATTTCCCAAGTGTCTTCGGGATGAGGCCCATGTGTCTTCGGGCATGGATGTACTTCTTCTATCCCAGGTGTCTTCGGGCATGGAAGTGGTTGTTCTGGCCTAGGTGTTTGCAGGAGTGGTTACGTATGACAGTTGTGGCCTAGGTGTCTGCGGGCGGGATAGTGGTTGTGGCCTAGGTGTTTGTGGGTGGGATGTGTGGTTATGGCTCAGGTGTGTGCGGGCGGGGTGTGGCAGTGGGACTGTGAGGAGAATGGTGGGATTGGTCTGATGCATAGGAGGTCATCAATAACCAGTGGGAAAGCGGCATGGGGTACCCAAACATCGATGTGCTACTATTATACTTTACTTGACTTGCGTTATTTGGGGACTTTGCCTTGGTGAGGCATGAGTGGATAGTTACCTTGTTTGGTGTTTGGTTATCTCTTTTACCACGAGGCATTAGAATGTCTCCTCACTTGTGCATGAGAGTCTTTGGTTTTCCATACTGAGTGTACTTGTATGCTCACCCTACGTATATATAAACTGCTTTCAATTTTCCAGGAGGACTTCGGGGATCGTGCAGAGCCGTACTATCTTGGACCTTTGGGGCAGTTTCTGTTGTTGTTTTCCTTTTTCTTGGTTTCTTTTCACCTTTGGAGTTTTGTGATGTGTATATTTTACCTTTTACCATGAATATGGGAATGGTTTACTTTCATCCATACATGCACTTTTAGTTTTGGTGTTGTGGGATTCACTATCTTATCTCCCGATCTTATTAAAATAAAAGGGTAATGCCTTCCATTTAGTTTCTGATTCTATACCCTTGGTGGTGGTCGCCACTCCAAGACTGATTGAAGGCAGGTTTCGGGGGTCATTATCTCTCCTTCAACTTAATGAAGGAAGGTCCTGACAATCTGTTGACCCTTCCCTCTTTTTAGTTAAGGCGGGTCGTGAAATATGTATATTATAAAATTGTAACACCCTAAGCTTCCACGGTACAATTATCTTTGAATAATTCAATAGCTTGAATTATACACAACTTCGAGCTCTAGAACACCACGAACAATCAAATTAGCCATTTAATAAGTAGTTGTTAATAGTAATACCCACTATTTAAATTTTTATAACTATTATTTTCCAAAAATGACTTCATTTTTTGATTCAGAATATCAAAATTTTCTTATGGTAATTTTTTTTATTTTTATGAAAACTTTTAACTTTGGTTTATAGTGGGAAACACTACATTGTTGTTTAAAACATATTTTTTATTTAAATAATTATTTATAATTTAAATATATTTTAAATTTAAAATTGAAACATAATACCCATATTAGTCCAATTTAATTAAATAATGTTGTATTATAATAAGATTAGATATATAAAATTTTATTGAACCTTTTAACGTATTTTACCCACCTTCTAGGAAAATTTTCAAATCTACATAATATGTAATTTTACCACTTCTATGAATTGAATACTAAAAAGCTGAGAGCCACAGTTGACATCAGTAAGTAAAATGTGGTTCAATAGGATGATTATTTTTTGTGAATAGTATCATTTGAATATTATTTACCACGGTTAAAAGTTAATATGTTTATTAAAGGTACAAATGATATTATAATTTCACAAAAAAATGTCCACATTATATTGGATAAGTGTATTTTATCCAAAATAAAGATTAGGAAAAATAATTCAATCCTTTTTTATCCACTTTGAATAGATTAAGACATTAATTATATTTTATTTAAAATAGAGTTAAAAGTGTTAAATTCATATTTTAATAACTAAAATATTTTTAATATTGGGTTATACATAAGATAAATTTGACTATAAATATTAATTAGAATTAAAAAACGATTTCATACATCATTGTATTTTATTTGTAATTTTTAGACATTAAATAATTTAAATAATTTATGATACAATGATGATGCAGTAATTACCATATTAATGAATGATTTAAATAAATGATATTATAAATATTAATATAAATTAAAATTGAGACTTCTTATGCATTAGAATAATTTTCTACGATAATATTACATGTTAGGGTTTATTAAATGAATTTATTCAATGTAATCATGTTATTTTGACTTTCACAAAAACAAAATACTATATAGTCTCAAAATTGACAGAAATGAGTATTTGAAACAAAAAATATTTTATTAAATTATATAATAGTCTAAAAAATGCAATGTTAGTACAAACGAGTTTTTATAGTTATATCATTAATTAATAACATTATTTACTCTTAGAATTTTATTGTATGTTTATTAACCATGTATTATAATAATACAAGAATACATGGTAAAAGTTAAACTATGTAACAAAGGGTAAAACCTAAAAGGTATGGTTAATATGGTAATCTAACCGTTTATAAAACCTATTAGTTGAATTTATTTAGACCCATACCCACCTTATCCTCGAAATAAATTCATTTGGAGGTATTATAAATAGAATATGATTTTATAATAAACAAATATTTCAATCTTTTCCTAATATTCCCTTCACCTCTTTTATAAATGGGTACTTCCCCTTCTCAAAACTTCACTTCTCCAAAGCCATTTTTCTAATCTAAAACCTACTCATATAGCCCCCAAAATACCCTAAAATCAACCTACATTACTTACTTTGATCATAAATCAAATATGGAGCCCTTTTGTTCAAATCAAAAGGAAGCACCTGAAAAAAAGGTAATTATTTCATCACCTCTTTCAAAGTTAAATAATTATTTCACTTCCCATTTCATTTTTTTTCCATACCAACATAAAAAATCCAGTAACTTATACATAATGGGATGTTATTATAAATATGGTACAACCATATTCATTATTCTATCTATCCTATTAATGAAAAAGTCACCATACATGCGTACGTACGGCTTACCATCATCACGTCGTGGTGTAGTTTTTTATTCAAAACCTTATTATTTTGATGGGTATTAAAATGAATATAGTTGATAAAAATAATAAATATAACATGTTACTTATTCTATATAAATAATATACCATCTAATTACGTACTTATTCACCACTAATAGAATGATATTGTTTCTCGAGTGTACGTAGGGATAACCATCTCCAGGACGTGGTGAAATATTTTTCTCCATCATAACCATTCAATAATAATTTTTATTCGATGATGAAAAATAATATTTAATAACTTAATATCGTTATGTATTTGAGTTAAATACATTCTATTCTTAACAAAAATGACTTACATAACAAAACATACAATGAAAATGAATCAGATAACACTTGAAACGGTTATTCTACTAAAATATTGTTAATAAAGAAATATTAGAGGATAATATATGATATCATATTTCTGTTTGTGGTTATTTAATTATTTAATATCAATTATTTAACAATTATCAAGTGTTTAAAGCAACCTCAACTAAGGAATAGTACAATGTATGAGATAATTTTACAATCTCTTTATTATCCAAAGTTGCTTATATATTATTATCTACTAGGACCTCTTTATCATCCACATATGTGTTTCTTAAAAATGTATTTACAAACCTATTTACTATTTACTATAATAATGGTTAAATTAATTTATACCCTTGTTTGAATTTTTATAAAATGGTTTTAATGGAGTCATTCTGTCACTTTCCAAACAAGGTACTTTAGGACCTTTTTGAAAAGTTAATGAATGAAATTTTTTTAACTTATACTGTAATTGCAGATATTTTCCACCATTATAACGCCTTCTAAGCATCCCTTAAACACTTATAAGAATATTTTCATGATAAATGATTTCATTAATTTTAAATTATTTCAATGTAGATAGAGTTATTTCACTCAAATATTATTTGTATTGATTTCATCTATGTAAACATCCTTGGTTTGATTTTATGCCTGATTGAAGTTGAATTATTATGATACAATATTCCATATTTTCTTGTAGGTTTTGTGATAAGATTGACTATGGATGTGCTATTTTTATACCATTGATGATTTATGGTTAATGTATTAATATTTCTTATGTTAGTTTTAATAAGAATTTTCATGCTCTGTTTCACCTCTTTTATATGAGGAATTCATTAGACGTAGTAAGTGACAAGAAGGGCCCACTATAGCACCTTGATGCATCTGTAGGTATCATTAGACTAACTAGTGTCTTAGAATAAGGCCTTGAAAAAATTATTACTTTTATTCTTGGCATGGGGCATTTATATGTGGCTATGATGTCTGGTGTTATGCATTCCATCATTATTAAATTAACTATTGATATTCCAGGTGATTATTAGACTTGCAGAATGTCCATGTGAATAAGTAAATGGAATTATCTGATTTATGTTTTCCATATTATTCTAAATTTAATTTTTAAAAGGCTTCTGTTTTAATCTTATACATTGGCTTAAATTTTGTTGCTTATTTATTATAGATCATGTTGTGTTGTTATCCTCAATGATCATCTAAGATCACCCCTTTCTTATGTTTTATTTTTTCCAGGAAGCAAAGTTGTATATTATGATTGACTTGATGGAATAGGATAATGGATATGAGTTTGTTCAATGGAGACACAATATTTTTGTTTTTTCATTTAATAATGTAATGTAAAAAGTATGTAAATATCTAGTACATCCAAGCCTACTAAACTAATCCGTAATTCGAGACTTATTCTATTGTGATCATGCCAATGTTATGTTATAACACACCGACACTAGATAACTAGGGTTAGCGTGTTACAGTTGGTATCAAATGAAGTTTACTACAATCTTTAGAAAACTATATTTAAAAAAAACAATGATTATAGAACATTACCATAAGATTGAATTTGATGATTAGTATAGAAGAACATCAAAAAAAATTGGTAATATAGATGTTTTGTGGGATTTCCAAGAAACAAATCCATGTTTGGATACTATAATTGGGCGTGGTTCTGGAATAGATGTACCTAGGAGTGAAAACACTAACAATGGGTTTTGGGCTTGACATGGGATATCCTAGTACATGACAATGAGAATTATTGCACACCGGGATTGACAATCCCAGGGGATATACTTAGGATAATTCAAATTTTATTTATAAAACATTATGAAGGTTTTATTAGTAAATATTTACCTAAAAAAATTATTATTATTATGGATTATATGCCAAAAATGTTCAATTTATGTTATATTTATTACTTATTTAGAATTATGCATTGTGATTCATAAACTAATCTATTGTATTCCATTGTTTATAAATGGTTCCTAGTGGAAGTAATGGAAAATGTATCAATTCATGTAATCCATGTAGAGATTTACCTCCTACTCATGATAATTATAGTGGAGCAAGAGATGCAACTGGTGCTGAACATATTATAACTATACTGGGACAACTCACTCAGGTTATGAATAATAACCTAACATATATGGAACACCCTAATCCACAATACAAAGGATAAATGTAATACCACTTAATTAGGCAACAACCACCAATATTCAATGGGACTAAAAATCTATTTTTATCCAATCAATGGATATGTTCCTTAGAAAACAAATTTGTGCTTTGGGGAGATGTTAAATGGAAAAATTTGTCATGGATGTTTATCACCTCACAAGAGATACAAATCAATAGTGCTCATTTGTTCAAAATAAAATGGAGGATGAAGAAGTATCAAATATCTAATGGAGGGAGTTTCAATAGCTTTTAATATAAAAATACTTTCTTTATGAACATCAAGCAGATATGGAAAGGAAATTTTTGAGACCAAGGGAAAAGGTGGATGTGAATGACGAAAAGTATGAGTCTAACATTACAAGGATAGCTAGGCATGCTGAAGATTGTATACATAACATAATGAGTAATATGGATCAATTCTTTGATGGGTTAAAACCATTTATCTATCGAGAATTAGTCTCACAATTCTTCTTATCATAAGAAGATATAGTATCATGTGCTATCAAGACATGAAAGGAATTCTCTAAGTCTTATAAAATTAATGCAAATTAAGAGAAGAATATATCTATTGACCACTATACAAATGGATTTTATGGTAAGAAGATAAAAGTTGAATTTCCATCCCACAATAAATGTGGTAAAAAACCCAGGTACTTTCCTGAAGGGAATGGGAGTCTGTTACAAGTGTGGAGAAAAAGGCCACCATGATCATGAATAGAAGGGGGAGATAGAGGTTTTCAATGTTGAATTCTAAAATTGTAATGAAATGGGGTATTATGAAAAATGAATTTCTTAAGAGTTAAAGAATCATACCTCAGAAACGGCTGAGGGAGTATGTCCATACTTATGTGATCACAACATCAGAGGTTGAAGTTACGAATGATATGGTGATAGGTACATTAATCATTTCCTAAAATTTAACCAATGCTTTATTTGATGGTGGATCATCACATTCTCTCATATCATCTGAGTTTTCCAAGAAAATTATATATTTCCAATTTGATTTCACAAGGTAGTTCATAGTCAAAAAATATAAGGGAAGTGTCATTTCAACAGTGTTTTGTGAATCAGTTACCATTATGGCATATAAACGTGATTTATCTGCTGATCTCATTGTCATACCCACGATTGAATTTGATATAATCTTCAATTTGGATTGGATTTTAGAATTTGAGGAGTAAATTTATTTTAAGAAGAAGGTGGTTAAATTTTTTGATGATGATAATAAATCCCTTATCTTTAGAGAAGAAACATCACCATATGATTCTCATCTAGATCCACCCCCAGTAGATCTATTAAGTACAATTTTTGGGGAGGAAGAGGGTGAAATAAATATGGGTGAGGAAATGAATTTTCAAATAGAGGATATACCTATTGGGCTATAATATGTTGATGTGTTTCCAGAGTATTTAACTGGACATCCTCTAGAATGAGAAATTGACTATTCCATTGACTTAATTCCAGATTCATGTCCCATATCGAAGTACCCTTGTAGAATAGCCACTATGGAATTAGAGTAAATAAAGAAACAACTAGAGAAATTGAGTAATAAAAGACTCCTTCTCCCTAGTTTTTCTCCATGGGGAGCTCCTATTCTTTTTTATAGGAAGAAATATGGATCTATGAGGTTGTTCATTGACTACTAGGATATCAATGCTATGATAATAATGAACAAGTATCGCCTACCTCGGATTGATGATTTATTTTATCAATTTGTTGGAGCTCAATATTTTTCAAATATTAACATTCGATCTAGATATCTTTATCTGGGTTTGAAGAAGGAATACATTCCAAAGACAGAATTTTGAACATGGTATTATAAATACAAGTTTACCATAATTCCTTTTTGACAAACTAATGAACCCACTTTATTCATGGATCTAATGATTAGAGTTTTCACAGAATATCATGTTGAATTATTATTGGTATTCTTTGATTATATCTTGGTATACAGCAAAAGCTAAGAACATCATGAAAATATCTGGTGTACTGTTACGAAAACTCTTAGAATGAATGAATTATATGGGATGTTTATCAAGTGTGAATTATAGCTTCATGAGATTTCTTTTCTTGTCCATATCATCTCTAATGATGGAATTTCTATTGATCCTTCAATGATAAGGAAAATACAAGAATGGCCAGCAATGATGAGTATAACTGAGGTTCGAAATTTTATTTGTTTAGCAGGTTATTATCGGTGTTTCTTCCAGAATTTGGTCAGATTGGTTTACCCATTAACGAAGCCCACACGTAAATGGGTTAAATTTTTTTTCGACAAAATATTGTGAATAATGATTTGATGAATTGATGAAAATATTATTCAATGCTCCTATATTGACTCCACCATCGAGGAATGATGGGTTTTTATTTATAGAAATGCATCCCTAAAAGGAATTGGTTGTTTCCTTATGAAAAATGATAGATTAATTTCCTATGAATCATGGTGGCTAAACATTAATGGACAAAACTATCCCACTCATGATCTTGAGTTAGAAACTATAATATTTTCTCTGAATACATGGATGTACTATCTCAATGGTAAAAAATGTGAGATATATACTCATGATAAGAGTTTGAAGTATATTTTATCACAGAAATAAATCAACATGAGGCAAAGGCGGTTTCTTGAACTCCTCTTGGATTATGATTGCACAATAAACTATAATCTCGGGAAGGAAAAATTTGTAGAAGATTCCTTGAGAAGAAATGACCAAGGAGTTATGAACAAGATAAGAGTTAAAAGGGATCATATATTCATATATCTAGAGAATATAGATATGGGAATAATAATGTATATTGAAACATCAATAATAATTCAAATGGTTTCCAAACCATCTTCACTAGAATGAATAAAAAGTTCTCTAACTAATTATGAGGATATTCAAAATAAAATTAATGTTGTAAGTGGTGTTAGATTGATTAACTTCGTATATGAAGAAGGAATTTTAATATTTGGGATACGGATTTGTGTTCCTGATTTACGGGATATAAAAAATGAATTATTGGATGATGCTCATAGCTCCAATTTCTCTATACTCCATGGTAGCAATAAGATGTATAGAGATTTGAATGAATATTTTTTGAGGGACAACATGAAGAGATAGATTGATGATTATATGTCAAAATGTATGGTTTTTCAACTAGTGAATACTAGAAGAAAACATACAAGAGGTGTCATGAAACCTCTTCCCATACCTAATTGGAAATGGGATGATATTAAAATGGACTTAGTTATAAGGATACCAAAGACTCATAGAAGTAATGATGCAATATGAGACATTTTTTATCATCTTACCAAGTCAGTAAATTTTCATGCTATAAGAAAATATTTACAACTTGTAATTTTAGAAATATTATATATTAAAGATGTTGTAATATGTCATGGTGTACCTCTATTTATTGTTTCTGATCATGATCCCCATTTTACATCAAGATTCTAGAAAATTCTTCAGAAATCCCTGGATACTGAACTTTGTTTAAGAACTTCCTACCACCCTCAAACTAATGGACAATCAGAACAGACTATTCAAACCTTAGAAGACATGTTGAGATCTAGATCACTTAACTTTAAAGGTATGTTGGATCATTATTTTCTTTTGATAGAATTTTCCTATAATAGTAGATTACATTCAAGTATTAAAATGGCACCATATGAAGTGTTATGTTGAAAGAGATGTTGTACACCAAATTTTTAGGATGTGGTTGGTGAAAGAAAGCTCATAGGCCCAAAACATGTTAAAGAAACAATGGAAAAGAGGAAGATTATCTAAACTCCCATAAAAGTAGCTCAATTTAGGAAAAAGAGGTAGGCTAATAACAGAAGGAATGATTTGGTCTTTCAAGTAGGAGATCATGTTTTCATGAATGTATCTCTATGGAAGGATGTTATTAGTTTTGGTAAGAAGGGTAAATTAAATCCCATGTATATCAGAACTTTTAAAATTCTAGATAGCATATCAGTTGTATCTTACTATTTGATAATGCTTCCAAGTCTCCCAAAAGTTCATGATGTGTTCCACATATCACTATTGATAAAATACATTCCTGAATCAACACATGTACTAAACTATGGTGAAATAAAATTGGAACTCGATATATTTTATGGTGAAGAGCCTATTAGGATTCTAGATACTAGAGAACAATTGTTGAGAAACAAGACGACATGTCAGGTAAATGTTATTTGGGGAAACGATAAAATAGAAGAGGCAACGTGGGAACCTTGAGGAACTAATGTTAAAGAACCACTTGAAACTTTTTATGCAGTAATATTCTAGAAACATTAAGGAATAAATTATATGATGGATGGAAGAATGTAACTCCCCAAGCATCCATGGTACGAATCTCTTTTAATAATGAAATATCTTTGGTTTTACGCAACTTCATGTTCTTGTACACCATGACCAATAAAACTAGCCATTTAAAAACAATTATTAATATTAATACCCACTATTTTATATTTTTTAAATTTGTCAAAATGGACTTCATATTTTGATTCGTAATATCAAAAATAGCTTTGGGTGATATTTTTGGTATTTTTATAAAATCATTCGATTTTTGATGAGTAGTGAAAACACTACGTTATGGGTTAAAATGACTTTTTATTTAAACAATTATTTATAATTTAAATTTATTTTAAATTCAAAAAAATATACATAATACCTATATTAGTAAAATTTAATTCATTGAATTAATTATATAATAATATTATATATATATATATATATATATTTGAACCTTTTAACGTCTTTTACCCACCTTCTAGGAATATTTGAAAATCTACATAAAAGGTGATTTTACAACTTCTGTGAATTTAATTTCAAAACTCTGAGAGACATGGTTGACATTAGTATGTAAAATGTGGATCAATAGTTTGAAAATAATTTTTGGTGAATAGTAACTTTTGAATATTATTTACCATATTTAAAAGTAAATATGGTCAATAAAGGTAAAAATGATATTATAATTACCCCAACACATGTCCTAATTCTACTGGATAAGTTTATTTATACCAAAATCATGATTAGGGAAAAAATAAGTTCCTTTCCTATCTATTTGGATTATATTTGGACATTTATTATATTTTATTAAAAGAAGAGTTAATAGTGTTAAATTAAAAGTTTAATAACTAAAAAATATATAATATAGGGTTATATATAATATTAATTCGACTATAAATATTCATTAGAAATATAAAAAGATTTTCTAAATCACGGTATTTTATTTATAATTATTAGACATTAAATAATTATATTTATTTATGACACAATGATGATGTAGTTATTACCTTATTAATGAAATATTAAAATAATAGATATTATAAATATTAAAATAAATTTAAATTGAGATTTTTGAGGCATTTAGAAAATTTCTAACATTAATATGACAAGCTAGGGTTTATTAAATGATTTTTTAAATAATCATGTTGTTATGACTTTCACAAAAACCAAATTCTAAATAGTGTCAAAATTGACATTAATAAGTTTAAAAAAATTACTATTTTATTAAATAATATAATATTACTAAAAATTTATGGTTTTTACAAAGGACTTATATAATGATATATATGTCACTAATGAAATAATTTAGGTTCTCTTGTTAATTTTTTGTTCATTTATTAACCGTGTGTTATAATAATTCAAGAAGATATGGTAGAAGTAAAACTATTTATCTAAGGGTTAAACCTAAAAGGTAATGTTAGTATTGTGAACTAAACTTGTCTAAAACCTTTTGGTTGAGAGGATTTAGACCTATACTGTAACAGCTCGAGATTTTATGAAAAATATTCTTTTTTATTTCACTAATATCTTGTGTTGTACGCTACACCAAAAGGAGCTTACACAACATGCATCCTTAACTTGCCTTGCATTACACGCAATCGCGACCTTCCTCGATAGCTTGCGTCGTATGCAATACCGAGTTTCACTAAACAAAGATATGCTGTTAAGATATTATTAAAACTAGGCGTTATGAATAATAATAACCACTTTTTGAAATTTTATAAATTTTATTTTTCAAAATGGACTTCATTTTTGGATTCGGAATACCGAAATTAGCCTAGGGTGAAATTTTGGTATTTTTCTGAAAACTTTCAATTTTTGATGAATAGTGAAACCACTAAGTGGTCGGTTAAAAACTGAATTTTGCATAAAACTTAATTTTACCGCTTCTGTGAATGTAATTTCGAAAATCCGACAGAGACGGTTGATATCAGTAAGTAAAATGTGGTTCAATGAGATAAAAATAATTTTTTGGTGAATAGTAACTTTTTACTTTTTTACCGCGATTAATAGTAAATTGGGTAACTAAGGGTAAAAATGATATTACTATTACCCTAAAACATGTCCTAATTCTATTGGATAAGTTTAATTCGACCAAAAACAACCTTAGAAATAAAATATGACCATTTAGGCCCACTTGGGTTAGATTAGGACATTTATTATTAATTTATTTAAAGAAGGGTTAAAATAGTTAAAATCAAAGTTTAATAAGTAAATAATTTTTAATATGGGGATATACATAAGATAAATTCTACTATAAATATTCATTAGAAAGATAAAAATATTTCCTATATAATGATATTTTTTTATAATTTTTAGACTTTAAATAAATTAATTTATTTATGACACAACGATGATGCAGTAATTACCCTTTTAAGGAAATATTAACATAATTGATGTTATAAATGCTCAAATTAATGTAATTTTAGATTTTTTATGAATTCCACTAATTTTATAGGTTAATATGATATATTAGTGTTGATTTAATCAACTTGTTTCGAACATATAATTCTGTTATGACTTTCACAAAAATCATATATCAAATAGTGTCAAAATTGACACAAAATAGTTTTTAAATCAAATATTATATTGTTAATTGTTATTTTATTCCTAAAAATCTAAGTATCGGACAAATGACTTAGATAAGGATATATATATTAATAATAAACAATTTGGGGTTCGTTTGGCATGTTATAGTAAGTGTATTAACCATATAGTGAAAGAAAACAAAAAGACACGGTAAAAGTTAAATTATTTAACTTAGAGTTAAATCTAATTGATAAGGTTAAAATAATACCCTAAACTTGTCTAAATCCTATTGGTTGATATTATTTGGACCCATAACCACTTTAGCTTTGAAATAAGACCCTTTGGAACCATTATAAACAGATTTTTACATTAATATAAAATAATATTTTGAGGTATTCCTAAGGTGCCCCTCTCCTCCCTTATAAAAGGACACCTCCTCCCCCTCCTCCTCACACCAATTTGAGCACTCAATCTCGGCCAAACCCTGCCAAAATATCTTCTCCACTTCCCTAGAAACATCCTAGAGGTTCTGGTCTTCCTCAAAGACCAATTTTAGTTTCCTAAGAAGAGGTCTCCAAAAGGCGCTTCAAAGAAGAGGTAATTACGGTTACCAATTCTTTCATCTTTATTTCTTCTTCCACTTCTTCTTCTTAGGTTGTTTCATTATGAAGTAATAACATCAGTATCACTCATATAATGATATGTTATTATATGTATGAAACAACCCTATTTCACCATCTATCCATCCTACGGAAAAAGAAATCACCGCGCGTGCGTACGTACAGAATACCGTCTCCACGCCATGGTGTAATCTATTTTCCACCACCACCTTACATGGATGGGTATAATGGTGTAAAGAATAACTATACATAGTTATTAAAACATCATATTGATTCTGATATATTGTATAATCCACTCCAATTCAATTCAATATTTATGGAAATGATATCATCGCTCGTGCGTACGTACGGACTACCGTCTCCACGACGCGATGAGATTCATTCTCCATGTTTACCATTTAAGAATGATTATAAAGTATATATAAGAAATTATAATGAAATATATTGACATTATAATGCTATTGGATTTATGTATATATATATGTGTATGTCATCTACTTACTTCCATTCAAGACAATAAGGAAAGGAAAACAGCGTTCATGCGTACGTACGGACTACCGTCTCTATGAACGGTGTTTTTCATTTCATTTATCTATCTATTGTATATATATATATATACAGAATATATATGATATATAAATCATATTTTCTATTCTGGAAGTAAGTAAATCATGATATAAGTAATAATAATGTCAAGAACAACAAGTCAAAACACCTACGATAAATGAAACAATTTTACCCAAAACGCTTCTTTAACATGGAATTTACATAAGAACGGGTAATATAATGTCATAAGTGAACCATATATGATATCATAACAATGAATATGATTCTGTAATAAGTCAATGACATTATTTAAACCATTATAAAGGAGCTTCGGACACGTACAAAGCAAATCAAACCTAAGGTAAGGGAAATATCACAATCTCATTTTTATCCGAGATTGTTTATTCATAAGTATTTACTGGGGTGTATTTTATCATCCACATCCATTTTCCCTCAATATGTAATATTTTTTCCATCCACTTACACTAGTTTAAATCCAATTTTACCCTTCGGTGAGTTTTTAGTAAAGAATATGAAAGGAATCGTTTGTCGTTTTTTCGTACAAGGTACTTTTTGACTTTTCCGACAAAAGTACAAAGAATGATTTTTTAACTTATACGACATGAATGGATTTCTAAAACATTATTTCCAAGAATCTTCCTTTACAAGTTTTCATGTTTATTTTTAATCAACTTCTTTTAGTTTAAAATTGTATGACATGTTAAGAAAGGAAAAGTGTTTTTGAAGTAGAAAGGATATTTTCCTCAAGAAGAAGTTCATGTATTTTATCAAATTTATTTTCCATCTATGATAATAAAAAGGGTTCAGTTTTTATCCCTATTATTACATGGATTTGATTATGTTGTGATGGAAATATTTTATGAATTCCTTTATCTTATATGAATTGTTTTATGATGTCATGTTGTTTAAGAATCCCATTTTTATTACATGGGTTACGCTATGATGTATGGTTTATGATTATGTGGAACACATAAGAAAGGATTCATTATAAGATGGTTGGGACCTATATCTCCCTCCAATGAATTGGGTAAAGATTTTATATCTCATGAGATAGACAGGGCTGGAACGGTAGGTTATACCGGTTCAGTGAAACAGGACTGAAACGAGGGTTACTCGATTCAGAAAGGGACTTTGTCCACTAAGATAGTCTTGGAAATGAGTCTTGACTAACAAGAAATGATTCTCTATGATTATGTGTGAATGCCACAAAGTTTCATGTTTTAATTTATTATTATTATGATTACATTTCACTGCCATGATTTACCCCATGTTATGAAATTATTATCTCTTTTGCAGGTTAAGATTTCCAAAAGTTATGTGCTTATGTATATGATGTGATTGATATTTCTTTTGTTTACCCTTACTGAGCATTTGAGCTCACCCTTTTATGTTTTCTTTTCCCCAGGATATAAAGAAAGGTTTTAGGAAAAAAAAAGGAAGATCTTTATTGGAGATTTTGAAGATCTTTCACCACGATTAGAAGATTATATTCCGAGTTTCCAAAGACACTAAACTATTACGATCCTTGTGAGTGTGTTTTTTGTTATGTACTAAGTATTCTGCAAATGTAATGTAATGTCCATGTACGTTAGGATTCGGGTCTCTACAGTTGGTATCAGAGGAAAGGTTTAGTCAACCCTTGGAAACTAGGATGCGAAAACGTTAGTGAGATCCCTAGAGATATTTCTACGGTATGTCTAGGAATGTCCCTAAGGTTAAGTATACGTATAGGTTATAGTACTAGAACTACGCTAACGATCATAGAATTAAACCTAAGATGTTAGATATTGAAGGTACTCCCCCTTTATTATGTTGTTTTCCCTAGCATGATTTTTTCCTCTCACACTATTTTTTTTTGGGTTTTAGAAAATGGATGGAAACAAGATGATTCACGATAAAGGAGGATATGATGGACAATGGAATGATATTATTCATAATGAAATGGGATTTAGAAGTCCAAACATCATTATTATGCCGAATCAGCAATCTCATAATATGATCAATAAAGTAAAATTTGGTAAGTTTCCTGACTCGGCTAATAAGAGAAAGATGGAGTTTCATGATGATCATAGAGGAAAGAAAGTTCAATTTCCCCTATGTAAATCATGTGGGAAGAGGCATCAAGGAGAATGTTTCAAAGGAACTGGAAGATGCTTTGGGTGTTGAAAAGAAGGACACAAAGCAAGTAAATGAAAAGGAAAAGGTTCAATTAACAACATGGATGAGGATAATGGTATTGCTACGACATCAACAATGGTTAAATGTTTTAAATGTGGAATGTGCGGGCATTATGAAAACCAATTCCCTAAGGGAAAGACTCATGATGATAATTAGTATGGTCGTATGGGAAGTATTTATGTGGATGATGATGAAGAGACTTCAAATGATATGTGAGATGAAAGAATTTTTGATGCTCGGTCAATGGTTTAAGAATGTAGTGGAATGATTACATGTTTATCATGTGTAATGTTGTATAAGTAATCTCATGGTACTGTAGAATAAAGAGACATGTAAGGATTGTTACATTGTTGTCTGATTAATGTTACCAGTATCCATGAAAGGTTATTCAGATATTTTTGGAATGTAGATGATATGCGCATAATGAATGGATAAGGAGAAAATTAAACGTTTGATAGTATTCATGAGCTCATGATTGATATAAGGACTAAGTGATATCATGGTTTGAGTATATAGAATTTTGAGGATTTTGGTATGTGGAAAGAGTTAACTTTTAATAGAATTCATGTTTTCAATAAGGTTCAATGGGTATTCAAGAGAGTACAATATTAAGGCCTTTGAATGTTTGGAATGTGACCAACAAGATATATCTTATGATATATGGGGATCAACGATGGTATTAAATCTCTGGTAATCGTTTTCACTATGTTATGAGAGTGGACTGCAGTATTATGGATAGGCCTAAATATTGGAATGGATTATGATGGACATAAGTTAGTATTGTTTAAGGATAGAAGTTTTTTCGATATTATTGATGGGATGTTATAGTAATATAGTTTTAGAAAAAGGACAACCTGCAGGACGGGCGACAGCCCATCGCTTCAGACAAGGCTGTGGGAATCGAACCCACAACCGAAGTGCGACTGGCCTTTATCGCCTACCATTGGCCTACAAAAAGTCCCTGTTTAGTAGAAACTAGTTTTATTATATTAAGCAGTATGATATATGAAGTATAAGTCCATTTTAGGAACCATATGTGATTAATATCACTATAGATCGACTTATGTATATAATTTTTGCTAACATTTTGTTTGAGACAGATGGAATGACCTGTCATACTAACACTTCACGAATAACAAATTCAACTTAATTTATTTAAGAGATGAAGTGGAAATTGTTCAAGGCATGAACAACAGTGAGATTGTACCAAAATAAAGAAAGTATTTATTCTAATTCAAATTTTCAACTTTAGGGAAATGATCTTGAAAACCAAAAATGTTGTCCTAGTGATCTTATACCTGATGAATCCGATGGTACCTTATATCGTCACAAATTTATGGATTTGTGATTACTGGATTTTTCATAGCCATGTTCTCTACCACTCTCCATCAGAACATGATGGTTAGATTTCTCTTCCATATCCATATTTTCACCTATGTGGAAACCCAGTGATTAGTTTATTTGGGTAATCGTTACATTTCATACTTTAGTTTTTAAAGACAAGTTTTGGTATTCCTTTTTACGATGTGTGTTTCTAGTAAAGAAACTTTCAAATAGTAAACCATTTATAACCCCGACGAATTTCGAGGGCGAAATTCATTTTAAGGGGGGTAGAATGTAACAGCCCGAGATTTTATGAAAAATATTCTTTTTTATTTCACTAATGTCTTGTGTTGTACGCTACACCAAAAGGAGCTTACAGAACATGCATCCTTGACTTGCCTTGCATTACATGCAATCGTGACCTTCCTCGATAGCTTGCGTCGTACGCAATACTGAGTTTCACTAAACAACGATATGCTATTAAAATATTATTAAAACAAGCCGTTATGAATAATAATAACCACTTTTTGAAATTTTAAAAATTTTATTTTTCAAAATGGACTTCATTTTTGGATTCGGAATACCGAAATTAGCCTAGGGTGAAATTTTGGTATTTTTCTGAAAACTTTCTATTTTTGATGAATAGTGAAACCACTAAGTGGTAGGTTAAAAACTGAATTTTGCATAAAACGTAATTTTACCGCTTCTGTGAATGGAATTTCGAAAATCCGATAGACACGGTTGATATCAGTAAGTAAAATGTGGTTCAATGAGATAAAAATAATTTTTTGGTGAATAGTAACTTTTTACTTTTTTTACCGCGGTTAATAGTAAATAGGGTAACTAAGGGTAAAAATGATATTACTATTACCCTAACACATGTCCTAATTCTATTGGATAAGTTTAATTCGACCGAAAACAAACTTGGGAATAAAATATGACCATTTAGGCCCACTTGGGTTAGATTAGGACATTTATTATTAATTTATTTAAAGAAGGGTTAAAATAGTTAAAATCAAAGATTAATAAGTAAATCATTTTTAATATGGGGATATACATAAGATAAATTCGACTATAAATATTCATTAGAAAGATAAAAATATTTCCTACATAATGATATTTTATTTATAATTTTTATACTTTAAATAAATTAATTTATTTATGACACAACGATGATGCAGTAATTTCCCTTTTAAGGAAATATTAACATAATTGATGTTATAAATGCTCAAATGAATGTAATTTGAGATTTTTTATGAATTCCACTGATTTTCTAAGTTACTATGATATAGTAGTGTTGATTTAATCAACTTTTTTCTAACATATAATTCTGTTATGACTTTCACAAAAATCATATATCAAATAGTGTCAAAATTGACACAAAATAGTTTTTAAATCAAATATTATATTATTAATTGTTATTTTATTCCTAAAAATCTAAGGTTCGGCCAAATGACTTAGATAAGGATATATATATATTAATAATAAACAATTTGGGGTTCGTTTGGCATGTTATAGTAAGTGTATTAACCATATAGTGAAAGAAAACAAAAATACACGGTAGAAGTTAAATTATTTAACTTAGAGTTAAATCTAATTGATAAGGTTAAAATAATACCCTAAACTTGTCTAAATCCTATTGGATGATAGGATTTCGACCCATCCCCACTTTAGCTTCGAAATAAGACCCTTTGGAACCATTATAAACCGATTTTGACATTAATATAAAATAATATTTTGAGATATTCCTAAGGTGCCCCTCTCCTCCCTTATAAAAGGACACCTCCTCCCCCTCCTCCTCACACCAATTTGAGAACTCAAGCTGGGACAACCCCTTCCAAAATCTCTTCTCCACTTCCCTATAAACATACTAGAGGTTATGGTCTTCCTCAAATACCAATTTTAGTTCCCTAAGAGGAGGTCTCCAAAAGGCGCTTCAAAGAAGAGGTAATTACCGTTACCAATTCTTTCATCTTTATTTCTTCTTCCACTTCTTCTTCTTAGGTTGTTTCATTATGAAGTAATAACATCCGTATCACTCATATAATGATATGTTATTATAAGTATGAAACAACCCTATTTCACCATCTATCCATCCTACGGAAAAATAAATCACTGCTCGTGCGTACGTACGGAATACCGTCTCCACGCCGTGGTGTAATCTATTTTCCACCACCACCTTACATGGATGGGTATAATGGTGTAAAGAATAACTATAAATAGTTATTACAACATCATATTGATTCTGATATATGGTATAATTCAGTCCAATTCAATTCAATATTTATGGAAATGATATCATCGCTCGTGCGTACGTACGGACTACCGTCTCCACGACGCGATGAGATTCATTCTCCATGTTAACCATTTAAGAATGATTATAAAGTATATATAAGAAATAATAATGAAATATATTACATTATAAAGATACTGGATTTATATATATATATATATTTGTATGTCATCTACTTACTTCCATTCAAGACAATAAGGAAAGGAAAACAGTGTTCATGCGTACGTACGGACTACCGTCTCCATGAACGGTGTTTTTCATTTCATTTATCAATCTATTATATATATATATACTGAATATATATGATATATAAATCATATTTTATATTCTGGAAGTAAGTAAATCATGATATAAGTAATAATAATTTCAAGGACAACAAGTCAAAACACCTACGATAAATGAAACGATTTTACCCAAAACGCTTCTTTAACATGGAATTTACAAAAGAACGGGTAATATAATGTCATAAGTGAACCATATATGATATCATAACAATGAATATTATTCTTCAATAAGTCAATGACATTATTTAAACCATTATACAGGAGCTTCGGACACGTACAAAGCAAATCAAACCTAAGGTAAGGGAAATATCACAATCTCATTTTTATCCGAGATTGTTTATTCGTAAGTATTTACTGGGGTGTATTTTATCATCCACATCCATGTTCCCTCAATATGCAATATTTTTTCCATCCACTTACACTAGTTTAAATCCAATTTTACCCTTCGGTGAGTTTTTAGTAAAGAATATGAAAGGAATCATTTGTCGTTTTTTCGTACGAGGTACTTTTTGACTTTTCCAGCAAAAGTACGAAGAATGTTTTTTTAACTTATACGGCATGAATGGATTTCTAAAAAATTATTTCCAAGAAGCTTCCTTTACAAGTTTTCAAGTTTATTTTTAATCAACTTCTTTTAGTTTAAAATTGTATGACATGTTATGAAAGGAAAAGTGTTTTTGAAGTAGAACGGATATTTTCCTCAAGAATGAAGTTCAAGTATTTTATCAAAATTATTTTCCATCTAAGATAATAAAAAGGGTTCTGTTTTTATCCCTATTATCACATGGATTTTATTATGTTGTGATGGAAATATTTTTATGAATTCCTTTATCTTATATGAATTCTTTTATGATGTCATGTTGTTTAAGAATCCCATTTTTATTACATGGGTTACGCTATGATGTATGGTTTATGATTATGTGGCACACATAAGAAAGGATTCATTATAAGATGGGTGGGACCTATATCTCCCTCCAATGCATTGGATAAAGATTTTATATCTCATGAGATAGACAGGGCTGGAACGGTAGGTTATACCGGTTCAGTGAAACATGACTAAAACGAGGGTTACTCGATTCAGAAAGGGACTTTGTCCACTAAGATAGTCTTGGCAATGAGTCTTGACTAACAAGAAATGATTCTCTATGATTATGTGTGAATTCCACAAAGTTTCATGTTTTATGTTATGATTATTGTGATTAAATTTCACTTCCATGATTTACCCCATGTTATGAAATTATGATATCTTTTGCAGGTTATGATTTCCAAAAGTTATGTTCTTATGTATATGATGTGATTGATATTTCTTTTTTTTACCCTTACTGAGCATTTGAGCTCACCCTTTTATGTTTTCTTTTCCCCAGGATAAAAAGAAAGGTTTTAGGTAAAAAAAATGAAGATATTTATGGGAGATTTTGAACATCTTTCACCACGATTAGAAGATTATATTCCGAGTTTCCAAAGACACTAAACTATTACGATCCTTATGTGTGTGTTTTTTGTTATGTACTAAGTATTCCGCAAATGTAATGTAATGTCCATGTATGTTAACCTTTGGGTCTGTACATATACCCACATTATCCTCTAAAATAATACATTTTTATCTATTATAAACAAAAAATAAATTTGATAATAAATTATAATTTCATGCTTTTCCTAAAGTGCCCCTCACCTATCTTATAATTGGGTACTTCCCCTTCTCTTAACATCACACCTCCAAAGCCTTTTGGCTCGCCCAAAACCTGGTCAAATATACTACCAACTACACTAAAATAAACCTAGAGGCCTTAATTTTATCAGAAATCCATCTTAAGGAGAAATTTTGTTCAAATCAAAAAAATCACCCGAAGAAGAGGTAATTATTTCATCACAACATTCATGGTTATTTTCTTCTTCCACTTACTCTTTCTCTATTGTTTCCATACTGAAATAATAACTCCAATACCTTATACATACTATTATGTTATTATAAATATGGTAAAACCATATTCCTTATTTTATCTATCTTATGAATGACAAATTCACCTTACATTCGTATGAATGGCTTACCGTCTCCATGTCGTGGTGTAGTTTGTTATTCAACACATCATTATTTAGATGGGTATAATAATGAGTATAATGGATGTATTTAATAAATATAATGTGTTAATTATTAATTATATATAATATACCATCCAATTACATAGAGTTCCATCACTAATTGAATGATATTGTCTCTCGTGCGTACATATGGATTATCGTCTCCACGACATGTTAAGATTTTGTTTCCCATTATAACCATTCAAGAATAATTTTCATTTGATGATTAAAAAAACAATTTCTGAACTTAATATAATTCTGTATGTGAATCAAATACATACTATCCATAACAAACATGACTTACTTAATAAAACATATAAAGTAAAATGAATCTGTTAACACCTGAATCATTCATACTACTAAAATATTATTAACAAACAAATATTAGAGGATTGTATATTATATCATATTTATGTATTTGGTTACTATATAATTTAATAATAAATATTTAACCATTATATAGGAGGCTGACATGCCGTCAACTAAGGTAAAGAACAAGGAAAGTGTTAATTTTACAATCACTTTTTAATCTGAGGATTTTTATAAGTGAGTATCTAATAGGACCACTTTTTCATCCACATATTTGTTTCATAAAAATGTATTTCAAAATATTTTTAAAATTCAATATATTATGGTTTAATGAAATTTATACCCTTTTTTGAATTTTTATAAAATGTTTTGAAATGAATATTTCTGTCACTTTCCAAAGAAAGTACTTTATGAACATTTAGAAAAATTAAGGAACAAATGTTTTTTTAGCTTATATGGTGGGTTAAACTTTTTGTTCCCCATTATAACACCTTTAAAGATTTACTTAAAAGATTCTAAGAATATTTAAAAAATAAATGATTTATTTATTTTTAAATTATTTTTAGTTTGAAAGAGATATTTCACTCAAATAGTTTCTGGATTGATTTAAACTATGTCAACATTCTTTGTGGGATTTTATTCTTGTTTGAAGTTTATTTATTATGATACAATATTATATATTATAATGATGTTTTTGTGATATGTTAGACTATGGATGTGCTATTTTTATACCATTCATGTTTTATTGTTTATGTATTAATATTTCTTATGCTATTTTTAATAGGAATGTTTATGTTATGATTCATCCATTTAATAAGAGGAATGAATTGGAAATAGTAAGTGACGGGCGGGGCCTGCTATAGCCCCTCAATGCATCTGTATGTTTCATGAGAGAAACTACTGTGTTGGCACGATTCCTTGAAAAAATTATAATTTTTAGTCCTGGAACGATTCCATGACTATGTGGTTATTATTTCCAACATTATTCATTCCATAATTATGAGATTAGATACTGATATTACATGTGATTATTCAACTATTAGAATATCCATGTGAATAAATAAATGGAATTATTTGATTTATCTTGGCCATATTATGCTGATATTTTAGTAGAAAAGGATTTTGTTTTAGTCTTATATATTTATTTAAATTTTTGTGCTTTTTTATCATGATTCTACTATGTTGTTACCCTTATTGAGCATCTAATCTCACCCCTTTCTTATGATAAATTTTTCCCAGGATGCAAAGAAGTATTTTATGATTGTCCTATAGAAATCGGATAAGGGATATGAGTGTGTTCAAAGCAGAAATAATGTTGTAGTTTTTCCATTACATAATATAATGTAAAACATATTTATGTATCTAGTACTTCTAAATCTACTAAACGAATCGTCCTTTCAAGACTTGATCTCTTTTGATCATTCCAATGTTATGTAACAACTCACAAACTGTAGATAACTAGGTTCGGTACATTACATATATGTTCTTATATTGTGAATCATTGAAAAATATAATGGTTCCATGTTTTTGTAATAATATATTTTCCCCCTTATCATCTTTTATCTTATTCTTATGATCTAAACATTTATTAGTTGATGGTCTATTTTCCCTTAGTGAGAATTTGAGCACACTCATTTCTCATGGTTGAATTTCCATGGTTATGAAGATGATTCTAGATTATGATATAACTATAATGGATTATATTGTGGCTCAGCTGTGGTGAAATCTTTATATGTTTGGTATGATATGATTCTTATGTAGTTAGTTTATAAAGAAAATAAAACCTATATTCTTGTAAAAATGATATATTTTTTGAGTTCTACTGTTATTATTATTGAAATGATATAAAAATGATTATTTTAGCTTGGTTTGTTACCATATATTTATTATAAAAATATTCTAGAATAATATTCATATATATATATATATATTATTGTACATCATTATTTTTAATTTTTTATTACCATTTAATTAATAATTACTCATTTATATCAACATTCTAGTGAAAACCATTTCATTGTCCATGTAAGTTTTTAACTAATGGTTCAGATTTATAGACACTTTTTCATGGTTTCATTACATATAGAGTCCTAAAATTTTCGTAATTTTAATATTTATATGTTATATACACATTTATAACTATTTATATAAGGTGGTGGTGAAAATTTTACTATGTCACTTTATAAAGATGGTATTCTATACATATTCTTAACAGATATTTTCAATTTTTTATGGTTGTAATGAAAGAAAGGTGAATGATAATTCTACATTTTAAAATAATAATTATATCATAAATATTATATATACTCAATAAATCTAACTATATGATCATCCATGTGAATATGAAATGAAAATTGAATCACATCTCTTTATGAAGGTGGTAGTCCACACGTGAGAATGAGCGAAGTTATCATTTTCCAATGAATGAAAAAGATATATAAATTTGGAATACATTTATCATAAAAATATATAATTATATAAATTGTGCATATTATATCAATTTAATATGGTTTTATAAATTAAATAAAATGTTTATTAAGAAATAAACATGAAACCTTTTTGTAAGAACTTATAAAATATCCTTGAGCCTCTTTTTATGAATATAACCTTAAGGGTTCCTCAAAGGGTATTTTAGAAAATAATAACCTGATGCTCATGAATAACGATATTGGGAGAGTATTTTGGTAGATATTTTTGGATATAAAGGGATAACGTGGTGTGGAGAAGATATGAGATGAAGTTCCCTTTTACAAGAGAGGGGAGTGACACTTATATGAATAATTAAAACATAAAAATATTATAAATCCATATTTATGTTAATTTTTCACCAAAGAAAACCATATTTGAATATAATATAATTTTGGTTCTAAATTAAATCATTCAATAAGATGTATACTAGTTTTTATTTCATTTTAACCCCTATATATTTTGTTTAACCCAATGTTAACCCTTTTAACGTTTACCGTGGTAATATTATTTTTTCTACAGTTGTTGTTCATTATGATAAAACCTTATTTTACCCTTATAATATAATAATAAATATTATTATTATAAATATGTAATCAATTTTACAATATTATAATATAATAATTAGAAAATTTAAATTTAAATATTCATGCTAAATATATCTTAAAGTCATTTTTAGATAAATGTATTTTTAATCAAAAAACCAAATCTAGTCTATTTAATTGCATAGCCATAATGATTAGATGAATTATAAAATAATTAAGAAATTATATTATCTAAATTTTTAGTTAAAATCATACATTATTAGTTCTTAATATTATATTTTATGATAAAAATATTTTTCATGTATTAAAAAATTTTGATTTTTTTTATTTTTACCTTTATGTGATTTTATTTTCATTTCTTACTAATTTATTTCTCATATATTCATTTTATACACATATAAAAAGTAATTTTCTCATTATTTTAATAATATAAATTAATTTTCAAATTAATAATATATGAAAAAAAATTCACATAAATAATATATTTCAAAATAGTTCTTTAGAACATTAATATTTCAAATGTCAATTAGAATTTTTTTATAATTATATCTCATTTAAATATAATATAATGTTATTAATTTTATAATTTATAATAATTATTCAAATATGTTCATGATTAAATAATTCATAATATATCAAACACATAAAGGTTATTAAATAATAAAATATATATTCATAAAATATCATGGTGTTATATTCTACCCATTGTAAGAATCTTTCCCATGAAATTAGGTTTTTTTATACAAAAATTTTGTTATACCTCTATCTCATAAAATCCATGGGCAAAAATGTATCTTATTAATGTCTATGGTGTCACCATGAAACATTGACAAGGTGAGTGTTCATATTCTATAATAAATTCTATCTTCAATCCAGGATCTCCACCGTTTTTTCTTTATAAAAGAACATGCTCTAGTAGTACATCCTCAGAGTTTGTTAGATATAAAGGATAAAGTTTGTACTTTCTAAATATATATAGCCTAATCCAATAATTAACATGAGGTACATTCATTTAAATATAAATGGGATATGAAACCATCTGAATGTGATCAAGAATCTCATAATGATGGATATATCTATGACTCTGTTTTATCTTCATTATAAATCCCACTACATTCTTCCATGGATACATTTGTAAAAATACTTTCAAAATAACAATTAAATATAGATCATAATGATTAGTATCAATATAATTATTTTATATACATTAATACACTCTGATTTACTATTTAATAGATCTAATGTTCACTAAAATTTCATCATCCAACATAGGCCTCTATAGGGGTTTCCCCCTACTTAACCCTAAGATGTTGGATCCCAAAAAATATTTCTATAGATGGGTTATCTAAAGATTAATTTGAATATACTATTGAAATCTATTGTTTTATAGAAATTATAATAGAGTAATTTATTCATAATATCTACCTTTTACATCAATATAGTAATATCTAAGAATAACTTATAGTGTTTCAATGGTCCCCTAAGACTGACCATCAATATGAGGTTAATATGTAGTGTAAAATTTCATCTCTATATTAAAATATTTATGAATAATTATCCTATGTTTTGAGTTGAACCATAGATCATGATTATATAAAATAGAACAAGGTACACCCTTAAAACGTACAACTTCCATAATATATATCCTGGAAATATGATAGAGAGAAAAACTATCTCTAATAGAAATGAAATGTGTTCATTTGTAAGGTGGTTAATTACTACCCTAACAATATTATTTCCATTAGATATTTTTTTGGAGGATAGTGATGTAATATATATAGATGTTTTCTAATTTTCATTCCGTTATGGGTTATGATTTTAACAACCATTTCATATTCAATCTATAATCATTAATTTACTAACTTACAATGCAATGAGATAAATAATCCCCAATATACCTTTTTTATTTTCCCATAAGAAATATTGTATTAATGGGACATATAATCATTTCATGAAAGTTATCATTTGATCAAAATCTTGGTTTAACTCTATAATATTTTTTACAATATTATACTATTACACGCCATCCTTTTCCACATATTTATTCCTTACATGGATTGATAGTAGAACCTTAATCTCCGAATGATTTATATTTCCTCCTTCATCATGATTTCAAGATACACATTCATCAAATCCATAAGTAATGGATGAGGATACCTGAATATAATATACATAAACATTTCATCATATTTCTAAATATTCATTAAAATCAATAATATTACATTCCTAAGTACCATAATGGGTTTTTTGTATTTATAAAATAGATACCTTGTCAACATATTTCAAGAATTATCTTCAAAATATCCCAAAATTTTCTTCTCTTATTTTTCCCTTCACTGAAGTTTTCTAATTAAACTCTTTTTCATAACATTAAGAAAATGGAAACATAAGAAAGCGTGAGATCATATAAATAGTAAGTAAAGACATGGAAGATATCAACCAATTATTAAATTCATAATTAAGAAATAAATTAGATAACGAGATCATGAATATTCTTATACTTTTTATGCCCAATATATTAGATATCATAAATAATGAGTAAAGTCATAGGGATTTATCATATCAAAACACATGATCCATATGAGTCAAGAATCATCCTTAATTAATTGTGAACTATAATGTAATCTTATGAACCTAAGAAAATATCATAAGAATTTATGTAAAATCATAATCTGATAATATCTTTCTATCATTCTAGGTTAACTACCAAGAAAATCATAGTGAACAATTACTATAGTGGATTGGGTTCAATCCTCATTCCATCATTTCCCTTATCAAGGTTCAACCCCAAGACTATCTTAGAGCATAAATCCCCTTATTAAATTCGGTTCACTTCCTATTATATTCTATATTATTATGTGATATATTGATCATTAGAAAATGAATTAGAGGGATTTAATGGACTGACCCATAATATAATTAAAACCATAATATGTGTAACATAAGTACAGAAAACTCCCAAATTCAATATAAAATAACATGTGGAGGAGAAATGAGTATCATAAACTTTCCATAATTACAGTATAATAAACCATCATCTTAGAAAATAAGGATGAAATAATCAGATCTTATTCCCAGTGACATATAGGACTCACCCAAAGGTTGTTGACATTGATTGAAAATATATATAAATGTGTACTTCAATATTTATATAAAAATTTCAGAATGTATCTTTATCCTTTAGTGTCATTAATAATAAATATATATATAATATGAAGAAAAAAAATATTTTTAATTTACCATGTAATCAATTACATACAGTTTCATGGAAATTTCATTTTAAAATTGTGATAAAAAATGTTCATGTGTTAAATGATAAAATAATGATTTCATTTAGCCTTTTCAAAATAAATCAAAAATTATATTATTCAGAAGACAGAATAAAATTTCATTTAAAATATTTAAATGAAATAAAACTTTCCATTAAAGCGACTTCAAAAAATAAAATTATAAAAAAAATTATTTGTGATATCATTTTAAGGAACATGGACTTGGATGAAAAAGTCTATCGACCAAAGAGTAAATAAAGATGCATTTTCATGGAAAATTAATTCTTTGTCATTTAATGTACAAAATAGATGACAATGAGTGGAAACCCTGAAAACCAAATAAATAAAATTATGAGAAGAAAATATATCTGGTCGAAGATATAAATAGTGTATAATTACCCCAAAAGATATTCATGTATAAACATTCCTGATTTAAAATAAAATTTCAATATAAATACATACCTTAGGTCCCATCATTTTTCAGACACATACATAATATCCTAAAAACTAAAATTTATGATATTCTACATATATATGGGAAAATTATTCATAGATATTGAAAAATATATATCCTTCCCATATAATTTCAAGTTACCCATTTATAGACAATTTTTCATTAAAATATGCATTCATGTGATAATGATCTATTATTGATGCATGTTTTAGTTTTAATGGTATTATCATTGTACCTTATTCATGGTTTTTCAATCTATATAATTTCAATAATTTTAAAATTATAATATTATTAATTATATACACATTTATAACCATTCATATAAGGTGTTGATGAATAATGATTACATCAGTTTTTATATATAGTATTATGAACATACATTTATGTAATATTTTTATTTTTCAATGAATGGAACGAAGAAAATATAATAATAACATATCTCTACCGAATCATAATAATTTCATGAATATAATATATATTCATAAACCAATTAATATAACTGTCTATTTTTTATGGATGTGAATAAGTAATCACCTCACATCAGAGAGATGGTAGGATACACATACATACAAACACCACTATCATTTCTCATAGAAAGAAAGGTAAAATTGATATAAAATTATATATGTTTGGAAAATATATATATTTAATAATCTTAATATGTTAAAATAATATTTACATAATGAATAAAAATAAGTAAACATAAAAGGATCCACTGAAGGTGATTACCACATCATTGGGAAATCCCCTTTGGAACTATTCTTAAAAACACATATGATTCCAATTTATAAAGAACAATGATATATATCTAGGATATATAAGTTTATAATACATTTTATCATGTATTATTAAAATTATATAGCTCAAAATGTGACATTATGTGAAATGATAATGTTTCTTATATAATTGAAGTTGGTATAAAACATGTGAATACATAAAACAATAAAATATTATAAATTAATATTCTGGTGAAAGTGAAAGAAAAGGGACGAAGGTATATTAATAAGATAAATTAACGTAAAATTACATTCATGTAATCAATTTTAGATATGTTTAATTATATTTTAATCCTTATCTTTTAGTTTAACCCCTTTGTAAAACTTTTCAACCTTAACTAATGTGATAAATTTTACCATGGTTTCTATTCATTTTTTAACAAATATTAAAGTGGCCTAATTAGAAAATTGGAAAATAATTATTAGAAACTTTATTCCAATTTTATAAAATTTAATATCTATAAATAGATAAAATTTATTTTAAAATGATCACAAAAATGAAATGAAAACTATTTTTAGAAAAATGAATTAATAAATATATAACAGAATTTATTCTCATTACTTACCTTACAGTATCAATTAATTGAGTTTTGAATTTTTTAATTGAATATATAATGGAGAAAATTAAAATAATATATAAATAGTTTTTAATTTAATCTATTAAAATAATATAACAACATACACATAAAAAAAATTCTTGGAAAAAAATATTTTTCACTTTCAAAATATTTTGTTTAACTTTTTATCAAATTAATAACTAATTATTTAATGTTTATCATTTTAAAAATATAATTTTTTATAATATAATATATAATTTATAACTAGAACTCATATTAATAATATTTCCACAATATATCGTGGTCATTTTGAACTCATAGTTTCATGTAAGTAAAGTTATCAAAGAAATCAATCATTTTAAAAGAGAAACATACCATATATTCCTTGTGTTTTATATTCTACCTTAATTTTTTGAATATTAATATTGAAATTAAATAACTATAATACAAAAAAATATGATACATCATCTACGTCACATCAATTACTTCTCTTATAACATCATTAAATTTATGGTTTTGACAAAAAAACCTTGACTATGTGAGTAGTCTTGTTCCATACATGATCCTTTATTATAACTAAATTCCTGACTAGTTCTTCCTCTTAAGAGAGATCATACTCTTATGGTATGACCTAAGAGTTACGTTTATATAAATTAATGGGTATGTCCTTCCTCAAGAGACAATTATAGAATATATTTTGTACTTGATAGATATTTGGTTAAAGCATTAATAATTTATAAATCATACAAATAAGATCATGAACCATAAAGGGGGAAATATATATAGGGATAAACATTCTATTACATCATAATATAATATCCCACTTCTATGGAGATATTAATAGGAATTCCTTTTCACCAACTTCAATATATATATCTCAATTATGATTTTCAAAAAAAAATTATCATGCCTGAGATACCCAGATGTGTTGATAAATGGATCTAATATTATCTACCATTACCTCATCTAAATTAGGTCCCAATGTATTTTGTTCTCTAATATTATACTAAAACCTAGGTGTTATGAACTTCCTAGAATACATGGATTCATAGGTATCCATTTTAATTATTGTGTGAAATTAATTTTTTATGAAAACTTAACTAAATAATGGTGTTGATCCAAAAAAATGTGGAAATATTTAGAAAATGATGGCAATATATATTCTATAGTTTTAATGGTCCTTTCAGACTAAACATATTTCTATGAATGATACTCATTAATAAATTTTATTTTTATATTCAATGTTTTCTGATTTATTTTTAAAAACATTGAGGTAAACCATATATTCTAATCAGATATAAGAATATAGGGTACTTGGTGAAAGCTAAATACTTCCCTAATGAATATCAATAAAACTAATCAAGAGATAAATGTTCTTTGATTATAA
This sequence comes from Viscum album, assembly GCA_963277665.1. Taxonomy (NCBI): domain Eukaryota; kingdom Viridiplantae; phylum Streptophyta; class Magnoliopsida; order Santalales; family Viscaceae; genus Viscum; species Viscum album. Next base: position 291,060,894 of record OY728148.1, on the reverse strand, counting down.
TTAAATGTTATTTATTTATAATTTGACCTAGAATATCCAAAATATTATTATGTACACTATATGTTTTGCGTATTTTAATGATGAAAAACATGGCGATGTTTTCCTACATCCACTCATGTATGGGAAATTTTTCTAACATCATCTGTGACATCTATTTCTTGGTCTTAACGTGATAGAATACTTGTCATCATGATATATACTATGTATTTTAAAAATTTTTCTTGTCACACAATATGTACACTCTCATATATATATATGAACCTTCATACATCTAGGAGGAATAGAAAATGATGAACTATACATTTTATAAAATATATCTTTCATCATTTTTGGTATTTATTGGACACATTCTCGGATCGAGAGCCCTATAGTTCCATAACAATCACTGTTGAACACAATAATATTCCTTACATTCTTCAAAAATTACACATTTATTTTTTGTTCTTTATATATCCTAACATGCATGGTTAGTTGAATATTCATCTAGGAAACATAGGATATTTTTCCCTCCCTTATAATTAATGTTCTATCTAATGTATATTTAAATTAATTAGGTCTCATTCAGTATTACTTATGGAAAAACTAAATATGTCCTTTCAAATCAAGCCATCTTCCTCATTAATCACATTCACATTGTTATAATTTATTTTTAAGTAATAATATTTAATAAACTCTAAATATATTCTATGCTTCATATTAATGCTTTCCGGGTTAATATATACTTCATGATTTTAAATTTATTATATATATAAAATTTTCAACCATAATGATAACTAGTCCTTATTTTTATTACAATAAATACTTCTACAAAATCTATATCTTGAGTTGTTACATTTTTCCCATGATTATTTAATTGGTGTGCGGTATAAGATATCACCAAATATTTCTATATGAGTAATAATCATAACTTCTTCTTCAATGAATCAATATCTATCACAAAAACCCCTCCATTGTATTTTAGTGTGAGCATAAATGTATTTACCATCATCTTATTCATTTCCTTGAAATGTTCCTCATATTAATTTATATAAGGAAACTTGTATCCATTCATTGTAAACATGGTTATTAGGTTTGAACGATATGGTGAGTCTCTTACAATGTGTGGGAAGTATCTAGAATATATATGAAAACAACATATCTTGATCATCATGGTTGGTCTTGAAATTTATCAATAACATCCATAATTGAAGGATCCACCAATATACCCTCGATTTTGATTATATAATTGAGGAATGAATTTTTTTAACCATAATTCACAATTTTCTCATTTTTGAAAATAGTATCTCAATCCATAAAGTATTTAAAATGATCCTGAAATTATCCTCATTATCTTACTCACCCCATGAAAATATAATAATATAACCCTAAATACAACCACTAACTAATTTATGGAATTCTTAACAACTCTATTAATTATATTTATAAATATATTAGAGTATTTGTAAGTCTAAAGGGAATCCCGATAAATTCATAGTAAACATACCTCGTATGAAATTCTATCTTGGGTATATAATACATTTTCACTATATTAATCATGTTATGTTCATGATAATTAATGAAAATATATAGTGATACATATTTTTATTAAGAACTAGAACATGTATACCCTATGATGATGAACTATGAAATATGAATATTTTATCATGTATATCATAGTGTTTCATTATCAATTTCTACACCTTGATTGATTATATTCTATTTAGGTCAATGAAATATGTGTAACACCATATATGAGTTCTATCAAAAACTCAAATTAATCATTTTGGGAAAACATAGCATGAGTAACATAAATACATAATCATATTCTTAGACAATTGGAATATTTTTAATTTAGACTCTCTCCAGAACAATTTGAGAAAAATGTCCATCATGAATGTCTAATAAGACCAACACAACACTATGCCAAACTGAGTATTTAATAACCGTTTAGTAAAATGTCAATATTTTTTAAAAAAATTAATATTTCAAAAGTTTTTTTTATTAAAACCCACTAAAAAATATCATTTTTTCAAACACGACACTTTCCACCTCCCCTGACAGCCTGACCCCCCCCCCCCCCGCCCCAGCACACCCCCACCCTACCAACACTCCTAATAAATATCCTCACCACACCCATCACCGCCCATCACCTCTACTCACCATCCCTCACCGCGCCTCACCTTAACATTACTCACCTCTCGGTTCCTCACCATCCCTCACCACGCCTCGCCTCATTGTCCCTTGATGCACCTCCCCATGCCATCTCGTGCCTCACCACCCATCATTAGTATTCTTGAATTTACAACATGATTCTATATTTTATAGCCTGATATAATATATAAATGTTACATTTTAATTATTCAGTATTTATATGGGCTTATATGATTGTTTTTTATGATTATTTTTTACCTCTATTTTAACTAAAAAATGTCATGTTAATCATTTCCTATTACGCAATTATTTTGAAAGGTGGTTACACATTTTTAGAGTATAAGGTACTTTACCAATATATAACAATTATAGAAGGAGTTTAACTAATATTATATGAGATTTAAATTACTCTTCTTTCCTAAATATGAAGGTATGTTTCTTTAATTTACTTGTTTTTTAATTTTCCCTCCTTAGTGGACTTTGAGAAAATGAAACCTTATTATATTCATTTTGGTCCATACAATAAAACTGGTAGTGACATGATTCATGTAAGAATGATCTATATAGTACCTGGATAGAATTTGGACGCATTATAGTGATTTTAAAGATATCTTTTACATCAAGATGTATAAAATTGATTTTCTTTATCATTACATATTAAGAAGGGTATAAAACACTAATTGAAGCTTACATTTTCATATATTATTATACTACTAGAGATGACCAGGATTGATAAGTAGAAACAGTTTGAGTATTTTATACCCACACCAAACATGTGAACATTACTGGTTTGTGTAAAATTTATATCACAGGATTCATACAATGAAAATTCAAAATTATGATTGCGGGATGTTGAAAAAATTTTAGAAGAAGAGTGTGAAGAGAACAATTAGAGTTGAAACAGTCTACTAATTTGATGGATCTGGTATATATTTAATTAAAATTTTTTAGAACCTATTTATATACATGATTATCAAAATGTGAGATATTTAACAATGAATACATACGAATCTTCTCATATATTACTTATATAAATTTTTTGGATGCGTGTCCATATGATCATAGTTTCTTTTCCATTTAATCTATACATGGGGATTTTTTTATTCATTTATGATTTCCACATTCACTATGTTATATAAAAAATATGTAATAAAATATCTTGGATTTTATATGGGTCCCTTTTTGATTTTTTCATCTTTCTTTATCACTATATTCAATCCTAAGATATAGAGCAGGAAACTAACGTGATTGAAGGAGAAAATGATTTAATGTGCAGTTATCCAGTCATTTATAAACCTCTAAATTCATTTGTGTAGTTATTCATTATCATTTTTATGTATATTTTGGTTTTTATTATTATTGCATCAATTTTCATTTGTAATTTTTTTATGTAATGTTTTTTTTTGAATTATACGTCCTAAACATAATTTATTTTGATTAAATGATAGGAATTCCAAGGCTGAAGAATTATAATATTTAATAAACCACATCAATAAATGACGATCCATCTTTCTCCCTCTATTCACCATTTCAGACACCTTTTTCATGCCCCCCTTATACCATCTCTCACACCCTATGTGAGTGTCGCATCCGCAGCTTAGTCGATGTCATCCCATTTAGCAGCCCTAGCAGTGAGGGATCAGGGTTCCACTCTAAGTTCTTCACATGGATATTAGAGGGGGACTATTATGGGTACAAATTTAAATATGAATAAATTTATTGTACTTTTTTATACTACTTTTTTGTTTATAAAAGATGGAAACAATGAATCTATAGAGAAAAATATGAATTGTTCATATGTATAGAATACGACAAAACTAAAGATTGTTTCCCATCTTGTTATGATGGGTCCTTATGTATGATGTTGTAGGATTACATGTTCATATTCTGGGCCAACTGGCTATGGAACTGGTTTCCCTTCCAATTACTTATAATTATTGGAACAAAAGACTTCTTATTGGAAAAATAAATATTTTGATTCGAAAATTAAGGTGATTTTAATATATTATAGTGTAAATGAATTTCATTATATTTTTAAATTATAAAATTTTCAAAATCAATTTCTATGTACAAATGTTTTTTCCACATTATGGTTGTTGATGTCAAAGCATGGAAGTGGTCAATGGAAAATATGTGTAAGAAATGGAATGAAATTAAATGGAGATTATAAGAAGATGTCAACGATAAATTATAGATCTCTCGACAAATGTATAACAAAGTACCAAATGGGAACCCAGAGATCAATGGAATGTTCTTATTGAAGAACATCATGTTGAGAAGAACATGGTATTTAAATATGTAATAATATATTTATCCCATTTTATATTTATACATGTACATGAAATTGAGATAGAATTGAATAGCTCTCTATAAAATTATATTTGTTTTATTTTGGGATCTTTCAATGTAGAATGCATTGGGTCGGGCTAAGAAAATAATCCCTCAAATTGTGAGGACAAAGAGTTTTTCAGGAATCCGACCAACTATGGTAATATTTTCATTAGTTTAAATATTTATAAGACATTATTATCTATTTAATAAACTAAATTATTGATTTATCTTTGTTTAATGTAGTCACAGAGGTTAGGGCACTAAACAACCTAAATAGAAGAGTGGATGGATGTTCATAAACAAAATTTATGGGAGTTTTGTTAAGGCGCATGGTAATGAAGTTAGGGAATGAATACATTTTTTACAATATCTTATTGTCAGTTGTTACTATATTTATATATATTTCTTCTAATATTACTAATTTTTTATTTATATGTAAAATTTAAAGAGCCATGGGATTAAGATCACATTCAGTCCTACTCAATATCCCCAGATAACATAGTTGGTAAAGTACTTGGGAAAGAGCATCCTAGTCAATTGTACAAGATTGGATTGGGACCCTTACCATATGTGGTCTTTAGCAGGCCATCAGGGATTGAATCCTCATCTACTTCTATTTTTAGTCACTTCCTACCCCAAGATTCTTAGAGTGAATTTGTTTCTATGAAAAACACAATTCAAGAATAGGTGGCTCAGATATCCACTTTACAGTAAGTGTTGGTTGATTTCTATTATAAGATAACTAGATCTATCCCTGGAATTATTTCATCAATGAAAGGTGGTGAGTAAGTAAATCAAACCACTTAAAATCATTTAGTTTTCAAACATTTATTAGTTTTACGTTTAAATAAAAATATAGAACATTATTTAGTTTTCAATATAATTTTATTATAGGTGTTAGCTGTAGAATGTAGAGATGGAGGTGGGGAGGGTCAGGAGTAGGGTTCATCATTAGATAGTGATTAGTGGAATTGTTTAAATTCTGGAAAAATATGGAAATAGTGGGTTTCCTTAGGTATCATGTGTGGCACAAAGTAGTCACCTAAAATTTTCATGACATGGCATTTTCATGATTTACCATATTTAATAAATCCATTAGCAGTTTATATGAATTCATTGTTTAGTAAGAGTGTGAGTCCACAATTTTTTTAGTTTGAATTTTGTAGAGTGTAATGTAATCTAGGATCCATATATAAGATGGAGATATTTAATATTTTTATTTGAGTTATGTTAAGAAGTGTATATTAGTATTTTGGACTAACTATTATGTTGTTTATTTGATTCATTTTATTCATGATGGAGACCCAAGCCCCATAGTTCTTTAATTCAATGATGGGGCCCACAAATGTTTGGTCAATTATTTACCATATTCAAAACATGGGAATGATTACTTATCATAAGATATCATTTGAGGTGTGTGCACTAGATGGTAATAAAGACAATTCCATACACATTCTGTCACTATTTTGTAGAATAATACTTAGAGAATGATTGGGATCCAAATTGAGGGAGACCTAAAGTGTGTAGGTGAACATCAAGTGATTTTTGGTCATATTTAAATTATTTGGGAGCTATACTAGTATATTCTTGAGCACCTTGAGTATGCTTAAATATAAGATAAATTCAACCTCAATATCAAGGGGAATGCCCTAAGGTTGGTCATTATTTGGTATGATACTATGATATGAGATTCTGGAATCTCATTATATCCCATAAAATATATAATCCATCCACATGTAGTAATGAATATTAGTGTGATAAATATCTATCATTACAATAGAATGTCACTTCCGGAATGGGACAGAATATCATTCTCGTTATATATTTGTCTAAGAAGGTCAAAGCTAGAATAGGTAGTTAAAATTCATATAGATCATAAGTTTATGCTATGTATTTTTATGTACTACCACTTCAAATTAGGTTTTAAATATGTTAAAGTCTCATATTTAGATCTATGATGCATTGTTACATGGTTCAGATGCTATGGTTTAGATTATTCTATTATATGATCTATGTACAGGGTTTTTTATGAAATATAGTATGCTGGTTGACAACTAAACATTGTTTGATGGTTTATATTATTATGTTATATGTTCTCTAGCAATGGTTTTTTTCTAGGGTAATGAGTCTGGGGATGAAAAACGTGCAACATTTTTTTATTTTTATATCAATATTTAGCGGTAGTTTAAACAACTGATAATGAAATTAACCCTATTTACAATCATTTTAAATCACCACTAAAGGTATATATTTTATTATCATTGGAAATTAAAACCACCAATAAGTCAATGTGCTTTTTTATTTACCAGTGGTTTTAGATGTGTTTTTCAAGTAAAATTACTTGGGTGGTTATAACTACTGCTAAATACATTAATTTTTTTTAAATGAAAACCAATGCTAAACCCCTCAATACCGTTGCTAAAAATGTTTACTATTAAAGTTTTTAGAAACCACTACTAAATTTATGAATTTTTAATGTGTGGGATGTCAACAACTGATTTTTTAGAGGTTTTATGAGACTATTGTAGAAGCATACACTGGCAGTTTGAACCACCTCCATTTAAAAAAACAGCTATTATACAGTGATATTATTGTGGTGAAATGAAATTTTCTCTAATGTAATTTCATAGTTATACTCACAAAAAAATATAATCATAAAGTTATTTATAATATCATTGGTTACTTTCCTGACTTGGAATTTGATAGGGGTTCTATATAAATAAATATCATTCATTCCAATAATGACATAAAATATAAATTTGTAGAAAATCATAAGAATTATTGGAATAAAATTCCAAAAAAATTCAATCAAATATGTGGTATAGAATTGAAATGTATTCATTGTACCAATAATTTTTTCCTAGAAAATTAAACATATATTTGTTTAGGCGGTTATTAGATACCATTGAAAAAAATTAGTTATATAAAATAGTGTGTACAGCCAAAATCAAATAAGAAATTTTTATTTATATAGTGGATGATTAGTGTACCATTGACCACTTTATTTTCATTTCCTCATTCATTCATTTTCATTTAATGGTATTTCTTTTTATCTCAAGGGTTAATAGGTTTTTGATGTTGATGGTTCTCACAAACACTTGTATTCGGTAGTATAACTCACATAATTCTTTTAGTTGATTTTTTGATATGTGGGTGGTACATTAAATTAAATTTTATCCATATTCAATTAATTTTTTTCATATTTATATCCATTTGTAGTTATATTTCTCGATAGGTTTCATTTAAACACCTAAAATATTTATTCATCCATGCTAAAAAATTTCCCCCCTTTTTTTTCTCAAATAAATGGCATAACTGAATATTCATTTTCCCCCATGGGTTTTATTATGATAATTTTTTCAAAACTCAATCCTTCTCTTCTATTCAAAATCAGGAAAATTATTGATATATAAACTCTCCATTTAAATATTGAGAAAACATAAAATTATTTATTCATGGATTCTAAATTCCGTTTTAATAACACCTTTTGGATACTTGGTTTTAGGATAATAAATAACCAATCAATTTTTCATATATAGTCGATGATAAAACCAAAATAATACCTCACATGTCTTGTAAATTTTTCATTGTAGGTTCTAATAGATTCATAATACCTTTCCTTACCCTTAAGAAATTCCCTTCCATTTTCCATTAAAGTATTTGGGAAAAGTATATATGTATATATAACCTATTAATCTCATCAAATTTCATCGATTTGAATTCATTATCTTGAATAATATTTTTAATTAGGTTCTTTAATTGTCTTATAATCCTTCCAAATGATACAATACAAGTAAAAAAATTTCATCTTCGAGCACTGGAGTTTGAAAAATATTTTTCAAGGGTACTGATTCGTTGGTCTGCAATAGGTGGATCATATGAACCACTAAGAATGGTGCATGTTGACTCATGAATGATTCAAAAGTTATATGGTACCTTCTTTTCTTATTTGGAAACTCAATATGATTTGTGGATTGAGAGAGTTTCATGAACATAAAAATAATATTTTTTTTCATTCTCTCTCTCATCACATTCGGTTTATCAAGAGAACAATCATTACATTTTCCTCCATAAACATTATTAACAAAATTTATTCTAGTTTCATACATTGACTAAAATTAAAAAGTGTACTCTAAGAATAAATCTAAAGTAAACAGATTGAAAATCATATAATCATTAAAATCTATCATGAGATGTTCTAAATTCTGACACATTATTATCATCCTTTGATAATTTTAGTTTATATGTAAATAAAAAATAATTAATCATAATGTTTAATAATTTATATAATCATATTATTCATAATATAATTCCAATAATTAACTAAATCTTCATCTAGTAAAGTATTAGGTGACCTAGTTATAGAAAATATAAATATAGAATCAATTTAGATTAATATTCAGTACGTTTCACAATAGTAAACACGTAAGGACTATAATGGTTTGGTCTCCTGGGAGACTATATACATAATAAAATTATCTTATAAAATATCATTAATATATCCCTAAATTTCTTACCATATTTTACACTTATAATAAATTTATTAACAAAACCCATTGATTTTAATCAAGAGAAATTGAAAAAAGAGAATCATTTCCGCAAAAATTGTAAACTTAATAAATATCTATCAATGATCACACACAATAAAAAGATAAAAAAGTTATGAGATCATGAGTATAATTAAAAATTTCATAAGTAATCACTGATATATCATATATCACTATTCAAATCATAATGGACTGAAATTTAAAAATAAACGAGTCATAAAATATCGGAATCATTTTTAATCAATCAAGAGGAAAGAGATAATATATTAAGCATTATAATATATCTAAAGAATTTTATTTCCTAATAATCATATTTTAAATCATTTAATTTGTCATGTCTTAGTATCATGTAAATTTTAGTTTTAAAATTACAATAGTGGATTGGGTTTACTTCCTATTCCACCATTTAATTAGTCATTATTCACTCTCAAGACAATCATAGTGGTTAGAGTCTATCCTGAATGGGGATAACTTTCAATTCTATTATATATTATATCATGAGATATTAATCATTAACTAATTCATTTAAGGGATTTAATGGACCCACCTATAACATAATGAAATCCATACATATGTGTGACACAATTTTTTAACAAAATTCATCAGTGCATTATGGAATAACCCATTGAAAAGAAATAATTTTCTTTAAATATTCATCATTCCATATAAAAAATCCATAAAAACAAATAATATAGAAGTTATCATTATATAATACTTCCATTATAAATAAATAAACATAAATAAAATTGTATAGATTCAAAATTCCCTTAAAATTACATTTCAACATTTCTTAGAAAACCTAGTAAATAAATCTCATTTATTTTTGTATCTATAAAACTATAAATTTCTAAAATATTAGAAAAAATTATTCTTTTCAGATAACCATATAAACATATAAGAAATACTAGAAAAATAACATTCGTAGTGTTGGGAAAATATATTCATGTATTAAATGTTAAAATAAAGATTCCACATACAGTTCTGGTAAAATTTCCAGAATTACCTCATTGGTAAAAACAAATAAGATTCCATTTAAAAAAAGTAATTAAAATGTGGTTTAAAATCATTTTAAATAATCATTTTATCATAAATAATAACATTAATTAAAATATATAAAGAACATGGTTATAGAAAAATTTCTTCATTAACAAGAGTAGAAATAATGATGAATAAAATAAATAAACATTTTATTGAAAATTTCATGTACCAAATAGTAGATAATGAAAATAAAACATTAAAACCATAGAAATAGAAATATTACAATAAAATATATGGGTTTCCTATGATATATATCATAAAATTCAACAAAATAATATTCAAGCATAATCAATCCCGATTAAAAATAATTTTTCAATATAAACCCTATCATTTGGTCTTGACTTTATTTATAAAAATTATTAGATCATAAAAAAATAAATATATATTTATTATAAATATATACTAGAACGATATTTTTAATTTTATCAAAATATAAATTTACCATATGACTGAAAATGCATTTTTTTGGAATTTTAAGAAAACCTCTTTTGTGTGAGTGGTAACCACAACCGAACAAAATAGAGGATCCAAATTCAAATTTCAATTTAAAATAGATCAAATCATCTCTCCTCTCCTGATCTTCCACCTCACATCATGCACCAACCTCACATTACACACCCACCTCGAGTCTTACACCCATCATTGACATCGTCCAATGCTGCATCCATTGTCATTGTCCTGACATTACATTATCACTGAAAATATCAATTCACAACCACAAAAAAAACAACACCATCCCTTGCAAACAAAAGACAGGAAAAATAGAAGAATAAATTGAATTCACCTCATCAAAACATGAAATTAATGGAACCATAACAAGAAGTTTCCCCGTCGCGAACCACTGAAGATTTCCTCCGTATCCAAAACATATCATAACAAAATCGGATAACTTTATCAAGCCTTCACCGAGAATGTGTCAATCATATTGACCTCTAAAAAAAATTAAAAAAACAAACGTTCACCAAAAACTAGAACATACTGCATAAAGGGAACCATTATTCACTAAACCCCACCTCCAAAACCATCATTGGAACACTACTTCAGATCCGACTTTAAGATAATCATTATTGATTTAATTAAGGGTAGGGATTTGGGTGACTGAGGACTCTATACGATAGCAGTACAATGAGACTAATATAAGAAGCCAAAACCCAAATAAATCTGTGATATATGTTCCTAAAGAACTGACGAACACTAAACCACATAACCCCAAACCATTATGTAATCATCACTCTAAATTTTACCTAGAGAGGAGTGGTGGAATGCAAGATCATAGTAGGGTTGTGTAAGCTAGAGGATACAATGAAAATAGCCTTCCGTAGGACCAAAGAATTCATTCTGGGTGATGAGAACCAAAGAATAAATTCTATGAATAATGAAAAAAACTCACAGAGTTGGAACAATATTGGAATTGGTGAAAGAGGGGAATAAAATAAGAAAGAGGTGTGGATCACTGACGTGCTACAGACCACAGGTGGACAGTTTTAAGAGGAAACCCTAGACATGTTAAGTAGGGAAGGGGGTGGATGGGAGAGAAGGATTCTATCCTAACAACATTCCCTTATCATTTATAATTACTCCTACTTAATAATATTTCATTAAAATCCCTCTCCAGGTGAACAATGATTCATGTTATATGAGTGTATTGGTTCAAAGTATCTGATAATTTCACATTAATCATGGTTTATTAAACCTTAAAATATTTATCAGGTTATCAGTATCATATATATTATTTATATACTCTTTTTAATCTATTCAAATTAGGTGGGATGAAAAATAAATTTTATCACTTTGTGGAGACATTATTTCATGTGAAAACATGTGTAATGTTTAAATTTTTTTATCAAAAGGTAATCATTAAAGAAAAAAATAACATATTTTAAAAAAAATCAAATATATCATATATATTCTTTAAAATATCAATACTAGATTGCTATTTTTAGGAACATGAATAATGAATCACATCACTTCTTGTAGGTGGTTGTCCACATATACACAAGAATTATGTTTTTCTTTCTCAAAGAATATAAGGAAGGTATAAAATGTATATAACTACATAAAAGTAGAGTATATATACAAAATTAATAATTTTTTATTGATTATATAATATTTATAGGAGTTATAATAACAAAATAATCTTATAGGAATTTGGTGAGTTTCATAACATCTTATTAGAAAAACCAACATTGAATATATTATTATGGGCATGTGGGTATGTTTTTTATGATAAAAAGAACTCTAAGAACATGGATATAGAAACTAAAAATAGATATGTGTAAGTATTAGATGAACTATATGCTAAAAACCTTTAAACATGTGAAGGGAGACTAAACCTTTTATAAAGTTAAGTTAGTAGGAAGCTAATAAGTATATAAAACATTAAAATATAATAATGTAATATTGAAGTAAAAGTGGAGTAAAAGGGAAAACAATTCTTATATATGAGAAGTTAATATAAAAACATCATCAAAAAAAATTATTACCATCCAAGAGATATTTTTAAAAATAGTCTTCAGTTTAACACCTTGTTAGCCCTTTACAACCTGAACCGTAGTGAATTTTTTTTACCAAAGATACTGTTCGTTATTAAAAAAATGACAGTGGAATCACTTCAAAATTTGGATATAGTAATTAAACATATGGAAAAATATAAAATTTTGTACCTTTAAGTTGTTTCATTTTATTTTAAAATAAATTCCCAAAATTTAATGAATCCCATTTTCAAAATATGATTTTTTATATAAATAACAGAATTTACATATATTTATTCCTATTAATAATAATTAGACATGTTTTATAATAATTGATTAAATAAATATTAGACAAATTTTATTGTCATAATTTATCGATATTTATTAATTCAATTTATATAGATAAAAAATACCACAAAAAATCTTCTAAAAAACCACAATTATACTATCAAATACATTTAGTTTCATGTTTAACCAATTGATAAAATTTATTATATTTAATTAATTGGTTATAAAATTAAAATATGAAATTTTTTATTGAACTATTCATACACTCCAATCAAATATATTGGTGACGACTAACACGTTTAATAATAATATTTCAATAGTATATCATTGTTCATTTAAATTCATTGATAGATGTATAGAAAGATGTCAAACTCATCATACTAATTTATTGAGAAACATGTCATAAAATCTCAAGGTACTACATTATATCCCTTTAAATCAGCCTTATGGGAATACTAAATTGGTCCTTCTAACTATTTGCATTATCCTCCTTGTTCCCCTTCCCATAGTGGTGGTGTATTTAGTAGTCATATTAATTAATCAACTCACACCATATAAATTTTCAAATGTTAAACTATTTCTATTATAATATATTCTTTATGGAATTATATTCCATATATATATTACACAATTCCCCATAGATATAATTCATCCATATTTTTACAAAAAAATTATCACTTCCAACTCTAAATCACAGTTTTGGTAATTTTTCTCATTAATTCACAATAAGCATGGGGAATAATCATTAACATTATCATTATTCATGTGGGAATAACCTAGACCCATATTTGATGAATCACTACATATCATAACCCCTTCTACAATGAATGATGGTGAGAACATAGGTTCACTAAAAAAACATCTTTTTGGATCCTTAATATTTCCCACAACATCCTCTTTCCAATGAAACATATCTCCCATCCATGTTCACTTTCTCTATGGGTTTGATATATATGAAAAACTTTTAACAATGCATCAATAATATCTAGCCAAACCCAAATATCAAAGGCTCTAGGTCATCATGTTTGGTCTGGTCAATTTCACAATAAAATCCATCTTTAAAGGATCTATTGGTATAACCTCACATGATATTTTATAACCCAATAATGAAACTTTCTATAACAATTATTCAAAAATTATAAATTTTTTATTTGATGTCTCCTTCCCCAAAATATTCAACAAAATCCTCAAACAGTCATTATTCTCTTCCTTTCCAATGGAATATATAATAATATCATCTAATACTACAAGAAACTGATCAAGGTAATGTCTAAAAAATTTATTCATTAAATCCATGATGATAGCTGGGGTATTTGTATGTCCAAATTGTATCCCGATAAATTCATACTATTTTTATCTTGTATAGAAGGTTGTCTTGGGTGTAGCCGCATTTTTATCCTACAAATAACGATATCTATATGAAATATCAAACCTATAATCATATTTATTTCACTATAATAGATCAAAAATATTATCAACGCAATGTAGAGGAAAATTTTACATTAAAATGATCTTGTTATGTAATCATTAAACAATATCAAGTTACATAGAACTATATTACCTCATAAAAAAGAACAAGTTCATCCATTCGTGACACATTAGGGTCTATTAATATATTACTAAGAATCTAATAGAGTTTTTTATTCTATTCTCTCCACTCAGTTCGGGATATTCAAAATTTTTTCTTTGAGATTGGTGTCACTCTAGGTTTGAGTTCGGTTGAAATCATATCAACATAATTCAGGGTATGTCAAGGAATATCATAAGAAAATAAATCAGTATATTCCCAAATTATGGCCATATCTTCAATTTTAATTCTCTTGATAACAATTTCAGATAAATATCCCTCCTGAATAGGGATTAATACAAATATAATGGATGAAATTTCCATTATAAGTTTATATTTTCCCTCACACTCATTGAAATTAATAGATTGACATAGAATATCAAATTTTACTTCTTTCCATGGAATTTAATATAGGATTTATATAAAAGGAGTTAATCAATGATCAAACACACATTAAATTTTTCTAAAGTAAGAATAATAATATAATCATGAACACAATATAAAAAATGTTAAAATGGAATTCCCAATACTAGAGTGGGAGATATGTGTTTCAAAATTATCATAATACACTTAAAATATTCACATAACATGAGACCTTACATGGTCAAAGTGTTATCCATTATATTAGTTCATTGACATGGAAAGTTTCCAAGTTAATAAAATTTATGACAATAAACTTTTTTTGGTTCCTTTTGGTGAAAATTATTTCTTTCCCAAAAAATATTTTTTTACTCAATAGTTATTTTCTCTATGACTTTCTTTTCCAAACTTAAAAAATCATCCCATCCCTTTGGAATAATTCTCTAAGTGCTTCTTCTAAATTTATGGGCACATTAGAAATTATAATTTCCTTCCTATAGGGTATTCTAAAATTAAAATCCCATCAAACTCAATTTCCTTTTTTATTATATGTTTTAGGAAAGATACAGAAGTCCATGTTTTTAATCATAAATATAGATAATTGGTTATCTATAACCACAATATTTTTCACTCTGACTTTCATCCTGAATATATTTTCATTCATAAAACCACCAAATCAACATTAAGACACTAACTGTTAATATTGTAAAAAAATTTATTCATCTATTTAAAATTAAAATATAATAATAATTTGAGTATTTAGTTTCAATAATCAAGGTAAAAAATTGTATGATTATGAAAATCATTCTTATGTTATCAAAAAATTATGACTTCATCTTTCAACACATGATGGTTTATGTTCATCTCATATCACTAAATATTTTCATAGGTTTTCATATATTCTAATCATCTCATTCAGTACAATATTCTATAAATAAAATGTGAATTAACTAATTCATATCCCCTTGGACTATCAAAATATGTGATTAGCTAGGCCTCTTGTCTATGCCCTAAGTGAAGATCAAGATAATACCCAACCATCCTTATATGGGTTACTACTCCATGGTGAATATGTGATAGCGATGAATACTAATTATTTATATCTAAAAAATTATTTCAATTCAAGGAAAACACAAAATTTTACTTTACCCGAATAATATATATTTTATCTTTTACTTAAACGTGTCCCTCAGTCTTTCAATAGTATTTTCTATTCAAAATATATAAGAACTACTTGCCTTGATCTGACATTAACTGAGGTGAACCATGAATTTCATTAAGAAATATTACATTATTTAATATTAATATTAAATATTTACCATAATAATTCATGCCCCATAACTAAATAGTATTAGTGTATTTGTAAACATGATACATGATCAACTTATTTCTTAAAATATCATTACCATCATTTATAATATTATTCTCACATAAAATCATTCATTTACATAAATAAATTAAAACCATTAATCATAATCATGGTAAATAGAAACAATGTAAATGTGTTTTCAGATTCATAGTAAGGGTGGACATATGATATATCAATTAATGACCATAAGTGAGCCTATGAGAATTGTAATGTTATAGAAACATGAACAAAAATTATAAAATTCATACCCAATCCGCAAAGGATGATTATTAATGAGTCATTGAATAAGGATTATTCAAATAAAATACACAATTCATAATAGTGATAAATTATCAATAAATTATCATGATCTATGAGAAACATGATAATTTCATAAAAGTGAAGGTATTAGAAAAATATGTTTTTTAATATTATGATAAAATTCAATAATTATTTTAAAATCCCAAATAACCATCTTATGATAATTTTGATATGTAGAATTACAAAATGTAGTTTATTTTAAAAAATTAAAATTAATGAAAGTATAAAGTTACCTATAATGTGAAATTTCTATATATATAAAGAAAAACTATTTTTATTGAAATATTCATTTTAAAAAATATAAATGTTCATAAACATATATTTTATGAATTTTTTAAATGATAAAAATATTTTTTATATAAAAGAGGATTTTATTGTAAAATTTTATTAATAATAAATATATATTAGGTCATTTTTGTTCATTATTTTATGTGGAGAATGTTATAAAACATTATATTAATTTAAAATATGTATATATATACCTGTATTTTATAGTTATGTGGAATTATTGGATTATTTATTTCCAAAGTGACCAACTATTTGTATTTCCAACATTATCACGCCGAGACTACTCCAACAAATTGTAAGATCATAGTATAACCCAAAATGTATTGGTTGTACACCTTCTTTCCTTATTTTTTCATTGATTAAGAACAAAGTTGGAAATATTGGTGGGAATTGTGACCATTAGAAGGATTTGAGGATGAATTGATGTGTGAATATTGTTTTCCAAAACATGTACAGAATTAACGACATTCCTAAATTATACTACCATTTATGAGGCCATATATATTTCTAAGATGCAAATTTATAAGAATAAGTATATGATTCTCGAACTATGGATCTTTTGGATTCCTTGTAACAACATCATTCACCTTACTAATGGAAAAGTGGATGTCATCTTATGATAAATTTAGATGGTCTCTAGGGAACCAATTACTATGTCTTTGTATGACGTGTTAATTAACCATCAGGCTCTATGGGGAGATCATTAATGTAAATCATATGTGCTATGGGTTTTTTGAAAGAGGTTGAGGACACTGATAAGAAAATATATGGTCCTCGAACTGACGTCAAATTAAATAATTATATCAAATACTCTTAGTCCCTCATGAAAATTAGCTCACATAAAAATTATTAATGGTACATACTTACAATAAAAATAGTGATTTTAATAATGTATTACCCAAATCATGAAAAGGGAGAATATGAGAAATTTTTATACGACTTTAACCTATAAATATTCATAGATGCTCATATATATGGGTTCCCAGCTATGTTTTTAAGTCAGTAAATCCAAACAATACATGAATCAGACAACATCGCCAATTCAGGAACAATTTTAAAGGTGGAAACAAAAAAAATATGGGTGTCTATGTTTATATCCATGTCAATATTGGTGATGATTCACTATTTCATACTATATATATATAAGTCCGATATTCATATTTTTGTTCTGTTAAGGAATTTATGGTTCTTGATGGAAGCTCATTTCAATGACTATGTCCAACTCATCAAAGTGAAAATCCAAGAATGATAATTTTAAACATTCATTCTGTCTTATTTAGAATTAGAACATTCTCATTATATTGGGAGGCTACCCTCAAATATCTATGTATTCACATATAATATAAATTCATCATATGTGGGACACCACCCACCAAAATTATTATTGATGATGTAGAGGGAAAGTATGGTCAATTCTTAATAGGATGTCTCTATAAGAAATCATGTTGGTGGATTGGGATGATGGTGTGATAAATTTTATGTGTAACACAACATAATTATTCATAAGTCAATTTTCTTGCCTTCAATAAAATATTATGTCTCCTCTAGGGGAAATTATACAATAGAGGAATACCATGGTGGTATCATAACATTGGGTGATGATGTCTTGAGAGATTACATGTTTTTTATCAATCTATCCCCATAGGGTGAATTTTTGGACTATTTTTTTTATTACAACAACTCCCCGATATCATCTTAACCTTTTGGAATATTTAATGAGGTCATCTATAATGGTAATATTGAGTACCCATAAATTATATGATGATATATGGCCAAGAATGCCCATTTGAGGCACACGACAACTATGATGCACAATTTAGGAAGTTTTCCTAATCCTCATGCCACTTCACCACAAAGATTTGTGTCATAATGTATAGAGATTACTCTAATACAGTACAATCAATGATAAAATAAGGACACTCTAACATATATATAAAGACATATGAAATATCTAAGGTCAATGTATTCCATGTAATACTTAGGAAAAATGGATAAAAGATCCATAAACCACTAATAAGGCACATAACCTAAGACCACTGGGTTATAGAATTTGGTGACCTCCAAAGATGATTTAGAAGACTTATGGGCCTTTGTCCAAATAAGTGTCAACATTCCCCAAATTGGGAACCAGATATCCCCAATATTCTTTTATTTTTATAATAAGATTCTGAATATAGGGAATAATATTTAGAAACTATACATGCTAATCGAGGAAACCAACTTGAATGTTCCCATCATCTGCTGGGTATATGATACGAAAAACATGGGAACTCATGATAGGGTACTCAACCAATATCCAAATAAATAATGGGAAAAATTCATTGGTCACAAAAATTTATGTTTAATATATCATTACATGAATTTTCTCTCCTATAATCCATTAAAATTTATAGTTTTACATTTCACAACATGGAAATATGAGTAGTTGTAACAACAAATGAGCCCCCTAGAGTATGATGTTAGGTAAACTTTTTGGATGAAATAATAATGTTGGTTCCATTATTAAAGATAATGGGTAGTTGTATCCTATGTTTCAAATTATACCGAGATCATTGATCAATATAGTTTCTCCCATCATCCATCTCCCAATGTTGTTTCAGTCAATGAGAAGTCATAACCCATCCCCATTGGAAATTAAGCATCAGCAGAAATCCAAAATAATGACAAAACATATCCTTCCAGACATGATTAGTTTTTATGGAAATATATAGTTTAATTTTTTCTTATATATATATATATATATATATATTTTAATAAAACATCATATCTCTCTAAATATATTATAACACTCATATAATATGTTTTAGGAGAATCTAAAGGATTCCTTGCAAGGGATGTTGGAAGAGTCTCAAACCCCAACTATTATGATAGTTTCATCTACATGGAAGGGAGACTGTCTATGGTGGAACCACAAATAATGGTTGTTCCATCCTCACTCAATATTATATATAAATTTTAAATATGTATAGTGACCAAATGTTACATGTATATCCTCTAACGCCCATTAACCTGATATAGTGTACTAGATATCATTACACTTCAATAGGATAATGTTTATATAGTGGACATACTTAATCCCATTGAAGTTCATGAATCCTTATTTTAGGTCAAGGTACTTCCTAAAGTATTAAAATATCATGATTGTCATTCATATATTTATAATTTTAAACTGTCATACATAACAAACTAATTCAAATATTTAACCCACATATCTTGTCTTCAATGAACATGTTAGAGTTATTATGTTTGTTATAATCCATGAAATTTTCCTTTATTGGGGTGGAAGAAACACGCACAAAGGACCCAATTGGGTAAAACTACTATAAAACCTTTTGATATAACATTAAAGGATCCATAAAGGGATCAACCAACCATAATTTTCCCATTTTAAAAGTTAATAATGATGTCAATATGAGGGAGAATAAAAATGAACCAACATTTGATATCATGGTGAGGGATATAGATGTTAATTCAAAATATCATTATACAATAGAGATAATGATAAGGGTAACATTAAAAGATAGTCCTGAAACTAATATCCATTGCATTGGGAATGGTTTCACCCACAACGACTGCTATTTATATTGATGAAGCTATAGATGTTGAAGTTGGTGAGTCTCTACAGTGTCCATGGCTTGTCGTATAAGTATAATTAACTAATATATAACCTAATTTTTAATTCTATTTGGTATTGTATCACTTCACAGAGAACATAAAGGAATCCTTTTTTTAAAATAACATCCATCTAACCATAATGAATGACAGACTACATTGGTATATGAAAGGTTAGTGAGAATAATAAGAATGACATTATAAAGGGAGATAGTCCCTAAATACATTTATCGTTCCTAATATAGTCTAGAATCTAATAAAGTGATCCCAATTATATTATTTATTTCCATTTGATTTTTATAGAGGGATATATATTGGCTAATAATATAAACCCCCAAAATAATATTACCAAAAAAACTCCTAAGATAGTATCACATTCCTATAACATTGAGAATTGGTGGATCTGATTATTTTATAATCCACCATATAGATAAGGGGATAATATGAAGGGAGGTGTATGAGTAAGTTACACAATAACCTATTTTAAAATGATTATTAAGTAGCTCAGTTCACTAATATTTTGGATACAACATCTAAATAAGAATCCATCTATGTGGTGATGGTGGCGGAACAACAATTATTAACTAATTAAATGGCTACTAAAATAGCTACCCCTCAGTGTAATGTATATACTGTAAATGAATGGATGGAAGAGTATTGGTGACTACTACCAAGGCCCTCATCAAGAAAGATGTTAAGGACACTGAGTTTTAAATATGATGTATTTATGAAGTTTTCATGATAGTAAGCCTAAACATTCATCAAGATAAAAGAGATGGAACTCCAGAATAATTTTCTAATATCAAGGCCTTGTAGAATAATTTTTTTACTTATTTAGAAATGATGAAATGATGGTTCATTTTTTGATTTTTCTCTATTATATTAATAATAAATTAAAGCAGACTTATTCAATCTCATTTTCATGTCTATTTATCCCCACTAATTATAATATTATTGAAACCTTGAACCATATGAATATTGAATTTGAAACGAATGTTGTAAATCATGGTCTTGAAAGAAATTATTCAAATTAGATTCCTTGTCGTTGTACCTCACTGATGGGTTTACGTACGAAAACCTTATCCTTAATACTAGAGTTGGTTTATCTAGATTATTTATTTTTTTCTATGAGTGTCTCACAGATTGGTATACACACTATTTCAATAAAAATAATAGAATAGATAGTGTGTTGGGATATTGAAGAAGATGAATCAATGTAAAAAAATCATAAAGGGAAAATTTTAATAAGGATTCCAATGTTTAAGAAGGAAAATATACCCTTGACTTATGTCATTTTGCAAATCATGTGGGCCAAATCGATTAATATTCCATTGATGTGGGAACACATGAATGCTATATGTTTTACATTGGCCAAAGACCCTACAGAGAAAAACTTTACTTCTGATGAGGTAATATTGTGGGCCCTATTTTATTGAAATATTCTAATTCATCCCCACTAACTTTTTCATCAACATCACTTGGGTGTTATTATATGTAATGGTCTGGGGTTTTACTTAGAAAACCCTTTTTTGTTGTCAACATTACAATATGTATTCCTTTTAATTTTCAAATGTTCAATTTTTAAAAATTATGTAAGGTTCATGTGTAGTGAGTAAAGTATTGAATTTTTTTGGAAACCCCATATGGGATTTCAAGCTATAGTGCTCAAAGTATCTTTAAATTTTTTACTTTAAAGAAATACATGTTGGACCGAAATAACTGATGGTTAAGGTCAGACAATTTGGACAAAAAATTATGGGGTTTTAAAGTATGTATGAGAACATTGGAAAAGAAAATCCAATAAGAATAGGGTGATCTAGGTTATGAATATAATTATAATAAAAATAATATATTATAGAGATTATTTTTATTGTTCTTGGACCATCATGTCTTGGGATTTTGGGTAATGTGAATAATACTGTTCAAACGTACATGGGTGAGATATTGAATTTATGTTCTAAAGGTTGGTATGATGCATGAGTGTGTAACATAGACGATATTGAATCTAAACTAAATATTTTTATTATGATTTTTGTCAATCATAATTCATGAAATTTGAATGAAGTATGATGAGCTGATTTGTGTATTCAAGGAATGGCCTCTGAAAAAATTTGAATGATGTGTTTTATTTTAATGGTGTGTGGTTGTAAATATATTATAAGATCTTCACATTAGGATGCATATTTCATAGTTTTATAGGCCATAATAGAGGGTGAATATGAAGATACATATTCTGGGCATGTATACATATTCAAAAATAGATGTCCCTTAATGATGAATATGTTTTCTTCTAATATTCCTGAATGGTTTGTGAGGATTTAAAAAAATAAATAATGATGTGTGTTTATAGAAGCAGGAAATATTCATATAAGTTCATGGAACCCAATAGATTACTCCACAATGTATTTAACACACACTCAGGGGGAAATGACATAATATTCCCTCACACTAACTTTTTCCAAAACCAATGGGTCAGATGAGAAAGGTTTGACTAATTCTAGATCCATATGGTGTGCCATATAAGATTTGTATTTTTGTTATTTGTACTCAAATATTTTCCAGAACTATGAATGGAAATGTGTTATGAAGTGATTACATTAATTATTTTTAGGATACCCTCTATGCATTTTCATTTAATATGTTTTAATTCATTTTTTAATTTTATTTTAGGATCCTAATCATTAAAATAATAAAGGATTGAGTTTAATTTCATATTGATTTGGAAAAAAATGTTTTAGTTCAAGGTTATACAATTTTAATAAAACTGTTGATTTTAAGCAGGTAAAAATTTGGAAAAACCAGCAAGATGGTTTATGTAGTATGATCAAATAAAAAACTAGATGTGAGTGGAGTTTCATACTATAGTAGATTAACATAAAATTTTATGCACACAATATAAGGTTGTGATTCGAATACCAGAGTGGTGAGAATGAAATCTTTAATTGTGATCAAAGATAATAAATGTCACTATATCATTCAATGATAGAGTAATTATGTAATTAATCACATCTCAAGGATCATGGTTTATATAATGTGATGGGGAATAGGTCTAAATGTTTTTACATAGTGCCATATTAAAATTATTGGTTATGTTTTCATGTTATTGGGGCGTAAAAATATTATGATATATTACACTAATAACATATATTCCTTTTCGTTACTTTCTATATGACGGAAAAATCTGAAATGACATATTTGGGGGCAAGTATGAATTGTTAAGATAATGTGACATTTGGATCAAAATGAACTTGTTACCGATAGCCTGGATGATTTTTGGAAATCCACCACACTCAAGACAGGATTTTTTATTTGTGAAAAAATATTTTTTGAATGAGTGATGGTGGAATTATAGATTTTGCCATTCAGTGACTAGGATCCTTTCCCTGAAAGGAGTGAAGAAGATTGGTGAATCATATATAGGTCCTGATTAAATGATTTATATGCCACTGAAAAAATAGGGATAAGATAAATCAATCTATATATTATTCTTCAGTAATAGGGGAAACTCTAAACATTAGGATATAATATTCATAAGCAGCTTTATATACCAATGATGGTTAAGAGAACAAACCCACATTGTGAACCCTTGGAAGGATACAACTCTAATATAGGTAAATTAGGTCATATAATCATACCAATCTAAGATTTTTAATGTTATATTGGTTTAACGAAATATAATGTAGTTTAATATCATATGAAAAAGTCTCATCTTCATTACATTCAAGGTTATATAATATGGATCAACATATATGGGATTTTTAAATTTCTATTTCATGCCCCAAAAGTTACGGATTTTTCACAATTTTGAACTAATAGGGGGGATTGATGTAATTGAATAAGTCTAATTAATGGGAAACATAAGAATATTTAATTGAATTTTAACCTATTCATATAGTTATTAATTTAGGTAACACTATGTACACTATAAGGATAACAATAATACCTCACATGGTTCATATATTTTATGGGACCTTGTCTATCATAGATTAACTGAACCATGATTTCATGGTAAACAATTATAGACAAACCATTAAATCTACCAAATATAGAGAAGGATACCAAATTTATATTCATATCTCAAATACATAATAGTAATTTTATCATCTGGGACACATGGAAAAACCCATCAAAGTAATTTTTATAGAATGTGCTACATGACATGAATAATATCATCATGTGAAAAGGACGATAGTTTTTGGAATTATATCTAGTTACTCATTGTGAAGAAACTTAGGAAATATTTTCTTCATTTTGAACATATATAATGACTTAATCTAGAAAAAGAGCACATTTCATTGGTATTTTCAGCTCAGATAAGGATATGAGATATAAGAATCGTTATGTATTCTATAAAAATACAAATAATTAATCATTTAGTTCATAGAAAGATGTCCCTATATAGATTAAACACTACCATAAAGGGGACTGTTATTATTATTTGCATAGGATTGCAAATTAATAACTTTATTATGAATTCCCAAACATAGATACGGCTCAGGAAAATTAGAAGAATCATTTTCAATTATTATTTTTAAATATGAATTTATATAATGATCTCAATGTAAATATATCTTGTATGTAGTATATAATTTTTTTAATGGAAATATAAATAGTATTATTGTATCTTATTCTCTATAGAATAGATTCATATGTTGGGGAATAAATTCATGTCTCACCTCAGTGAAATGCCACAATTTAAGTCGGAGGATAGAAATTGTTTATTTTATTTATTTTTCTGACCAATATAGGATATCTATGCATCAATAAATATCTTGAAGTAATATGAATCCAACCACGTGTAGTTATTTATGAAAAATTACTTGTATGAAACAATTTAATATACTAGGAATGGGTATTTAATTTCATTTCTTTTATTGAGCCTGGGGTAAATAAAATGGGTGTCACTATGTATCTAGAGATAATCAAAATACATTAAATATAGTAATTAAATTATACCCTCTGTATATAATGATATTTAATTTGGGAGAGGTCATTAATATCCTTGGGAAAACATATATTTTATGTTGTGTACTGCTACAATGATTTTTCTCATATATTGGGGAATTATAGAACATAGTTTAAGCCACTTTAAGGAGTTTAAATACATATAGAGTGGAAAACTCCTAAATTATACATAATCTTGTTGATTTTAGTAATTTTATATGGTTAAATTGTCCATTTACTCTAATATCATGTGAGTCAAGATTGGTGGTTAAAATTAGAGGTTATTTTAGGATTTACAATACTACACTATATCACATGACAAGGGAATTTAATACACATAAAATAGGATTTATAACTTCTAAAATGAATGTTTTAATTCATTTTAACATGTTTTGGCTTGGATGTCATAATGTAAATATTAATGTATTATATCCATGATTATGGGGGTAATAATTTTCAAATCATGAATCTAAAACCATTACCATGAAATCTTACATCGTACAGTATAGATGATATGATATGTGATTTAAATCCATACAGACCTACATAATTTATTATCATGTAGAAGGAGTTATGGCCATGTAATTTATCTTTTTTATGTAAGGACATATTTCAACTATCAAAAATTGAAAAAATAAATTATTGAGAAAATTTTCTATCATGAATGGTTTGAGGAATTATCTATCTGTAGTGACTTTGGAATAAAATCTACTTGAGTAAATTTCATGTACGATATATTATACATCTCCTTTTTGTAAAACCATTTGAGTATTCTTCCCTAGAATAATCATGTTTATGATGAGAAATATTATATATTGATTTTTGAATGAATGGACTCAGACTTTCTTATTGATATCTTTCGCAACTCGATTATAATAGATTTACATGTTTTGTGATATAAACAGTTTTTGCTTCTCAAGTCATTCAAAATAATCTAATTGTTTCTATAACCTCTCATCTTCAAATAGATTATATCATAATTCAATGTGTACATAACTACACATTTGATGGGAAAAGGAATCCTTTTTTCTATGTAAACGTTAATATGGGGCCTCTTTCATTGAATTATTGGTTGGGGTGAGATAAGCCCAATAAGAATTCAAGAGTTTGTCTTGCCCAGAATTCTTATAATTTCCACCAATCTTCTAGAGTATGTAAGATATAGTCTTATAGATTTCCTCGATCAATATAGTTTCAATAATATGGTTACAATATTAGTAGTTGGATTTAATTCCATTTTATTGACCCAACCACATAAAATTGGAAGGGTAGAAGTTAGTTCTATTGTGCATCAATATCGTGTGAGGGACTCCAAATCTGATGATGGTATTTTTCCTTAAGAAGTTGATGATAGCCTCCACCCTATTTTCAATGATGAAAAAACATTGGACCACTTGTAGAAGAATTTGGTGGGAGAGAGGATATACATGATCTACTTATTATAATTGGGGTTATGGCCCAATGAAAATAATTCCCCAGAATCCAAATAGGTAAGAATATTTTGCGGTATTAAACAACTCTATGTATAGTTAAATAAATTGAAGTGTATTTTGAAATAATTTCATTATGTATTGAATTTGAAACAATATTGTGACATTGATGGGAAAAATATCCATGACACCGGATTTGGTGGGATATATTAGTTCCAGATTAATGAGAACTATATGAGCTTATTTATTCCTCCCACATAATTATAACACACCAAGATCTTATGGTATGTCTTTTTTTAACATTAGAATCATTGATAGTTTACGATTTACGTAACACTATGTTTAATACAATACTATACAATTAAATATGGCTGTCTGAATAGTAATATGACCATTATGAATAGTAATATGACCAATAGAATAGTAACTTCCCCTATGAAAGTGTGTTAAAAATTTGGTTAACATATAAATGAAAATATAATATATTTAAATTGTGTAACAAGTAAATAAATGTTTTAAAAATGATGTGTTAATTGTTGGTATTTATAGGAAACATAAATATTTATTTACAACATGTTAAATAATGTAAGTATTTAAAAGAAAATTAATTTTTATAAAATACATTCATACATTATTATTTTGTTTCCCTATTATAGTATAATTTTATGAGTACTTAATTAATTTTTCAATGTTTTATAAAAATAGTTAAAATTTTCAAATTAGTATTATTTTTTCTAAATGATGATTTTTAATGTAAATTAAATTTATTATTTTTAGAAAATTAATTTCATAAAATATATAACATTTTTCAATTATATATGTTAAAGAATTATTAAAATATTTTTTTTATTTTTCAATAATAGTTTTATTTTTAGTGGATAGTGAGATACTGCAATTTACAGTATTTATACATTATAAATTAAATATACTATTACTTGACTAATTACTTATTAATGCACAAAAATATAAAACTATAATTATATATTTACAATATTTATTCATTTAATCATCAATGTTTCTTTTCATGAACCAAAATAATAAATAGATGAATAAAATATTCAAAAAATGCCACTCTCCTCCACTATAAATACCATCCTTGGCCACCTCTTCTCCGCAAACCCCCTAAGCCATTAATCTTGTCCATTATATACCCAATAATCATCTCAAGACTCTTTACCACTTATATGAGTATATATTCATAGAAAAAATACAAATCAAATTTATGTAAATAGGTTTTCATGGAGAAGAATTCAAGAGGTAAAATATTCTTTCACTTCCATTATTTTATTTTTACATTATTTTATTTTCTTATACTCTCCTCAAATCCTATTGCAAATCATGAATGTGAAATACATTATCATATATATATATTATAATGATATTTTTTTTATTGTGATATACATGATCAAGTCTATTCTCCTCTTTCTTTTATTCTAAAAACAGAAACATCGTCTGGGAGGTGCCGATTTTCAGCCTTCAAGGATAATGTGTCTTTGTTTTTCAATTCTTCCGTCAAAAATGTTCATAAAACCATCATTATAATTAGATAAAATTAATATATAATTATTAAATATAAAATAATTTTTTGTAACCAGTATATATATATTATTATTATTATTTAATGATAAAAAACTTTTTTTCCTTGTTTAGAAAACCACAAAAATAATCTAAATGATTATCACTAACATCCCATCTTATGATTCATCCTCATATAAAATAACCAAATGAATTATATAGTAATTTAATCATATATATCTACATTAATAAAATTTAATTTTATTTCTGGAAAACTACATCCATTTTATATGATATTTCATACATGTATACAAGTGAAACAATCATGAAAACCATGGAAAAGAACACACATAAATGATGGAATTAAATATTATAACTCATAAAAATACAATAAATGAGATTAATAAGATTATAATAAATAAAATAAATGTGTAATATTTTTTTAATTAACTTTATATTGAATCTTATTTCATTATCCAAAACGTTATGTATAAGGGTAGAACACTTTCAAACAAACGATTATGGTTTCTTTTCAAACCTCTATTTTTCATTCGCATTACATTTCCCTCTCTTTACCACAATTTAGTTTTATATTATTTCTTATAAACACTGTTTATATGTCAAAAAACAAGAATCCAGATCATTTCATCCTTATTTTATGGTAAATTCATGATTTTTAGGGTTTCCCTCTCAATTCATCCTAGAAACTAAACCTGATTAAAAGAAAGTTTCAAATTTTTACCCATTTTCATGTGCACACCATAATATATTTGAAGACACCACTATTTTTATAAATTAAATAATTTTATAAGTATAAACTATATTATTTTATTTCTAGTTTTATAAAAAAATATTAATTTGTCTTTTTTAATGACTCCTTGGTATTTTCCTATAAAACTTCACTAAAGCGGATCATTCCTAATACTTCATAAATGCTCTTTTTACATTTTTTCACTTAATTTGGAAATGAATTATGCCTCATGTATAATTTGTTTTTATCATCCATTTTTATCTAGGATTTACATGTTAAAATTACATTTTATGACAAATAAAAATGATTTTCTAAAGGAACTCCTCTTTCTGAAGTAAAAAAGTGTATATCTCTCAAGAATTATTCGATGATATTATTTGAGTATTTTTATAAATTTCATTACCATATATTGAATATTATGATTAATTGGGATTGATTTTATATTATATCTTCTACCATGTTTTATTAAATGGTTCTTGATTAGTTTGACTGTGTATTTTCTATCTTGATACCATTCACCATATTACTCAAATTGGTTAGTGATAATGCTTACTAGTTGGGAAATGTTATTTATATTTCATATGTATGTCTAGTTTATGTTTCACATCATTAATATGAAGATTTCAATGTAATTAATAAGTTATGGGAATGGTCTAATGAACTAAGATGTAAATTTATGAATATTACATTAATTTTTTGGAATAATTAATACATTACTCAAACAGATGCCCAATGACCATATTAGTTTTGTTTGTGACACCCCAATTTTTTTTCATGTATTATAATAATAGTTTTATGATTTAATTATCTTACTAACCAAAACGGTTTTCAAAGTAAATATTATCTCACTTTGTTCAAAAACAATAATTATTATTTTTATTAAACAAAATTTATTCTTATCAAAACATTATTTAATAGAATATTTTAAATAATAAGTTATATTAATATATGAATATAGCTATTTTTTTATTTCTAGAATATAATATACATATTTGAATTATAATTATAAAATTAATACTATAAATTTATATTTATGTAATATATGACATTAAAAATTATTATTTTTAAGTATTTTAATGACTTTATTTTGTAAAAGTGATCTATTTTAATTATGCATCCAATTATTAAATCTATAATATGAGTTTTATATATTTTAAAAAATATTATATATAAATATAATTATTAGTTAATAAAATTTTGATTGAATTAAAGTTTCATATATTTATTAACATTTTAAATATATAATAAAACACTTTTTATAGAATTATTAAAATTGTACTTATATATATTACCTTTTGATAAAAAAATATATTGTTATTTTGAATCATAAATATCTACATGTAATATTAAACTTTTAAAAAAAATGATTCAAAACATAAAAAAAATTTTGTGCAATTATGATAATTATTTTTATGTTTTCCAAGAAAATACATTTTAAATTATTAATATAATTTATAAAATTATAAGTATATAAAATAATATATATATGTTTCTGTGTGTGTTTTATAAAAAAATTTAATAATAATAAATTTTACATTTTTAAAATGTATTGATAATAAAAGTTTAAAAGATTATTATTTTTATATAAAATTATTTATTTTTAAAACAAAATTAAGATTATAATAATGGTATAATACTAATAATATATTATTAAAATAGAAAAAAATAATATCCAATGGGATTTCAGATACGTGAAGAAGGGGGGTCCGCGCCTGGGATGTTTCAGTGCAAGTCGCAAATAGTAAACCTATGTGAGGTTGTCGCAATGCAAGATAGTGGGGGAGAGCACGGCTGTGGCATCAAGAAGGGATCGGCATCAGGGATCTCACATGGTTCACCGACGGTATCATCAGGTTTTTCATTTATGATATGTCATCGTGAGGCAAGGGAGTTGAGGGAGAGGCTACGGAGGGCATGCTTAGTAGGGGTCTTGTCGGGAGTCTAGTTCTACCGGCTTCGAGTCCAGCAACACCAATGAAGGCCAGAGCCACCGAGAGGTTGTCATTTGGTGAGATCGAGGCCATGGATTTTTCTTGGTGGCAAGGTGCCTAGCTCGAATACGGTGTCTGATCGAAGGTGTTTTGGGTGTTTCGGTTGGTGAGGGTTTCATTTTTTTCAGACCTAGCGATGTAGGTCTACTATCTGAAACTCTTTCAGATTTATGTTTTTTCATTCTCCTATTATAATTTTTCTTCAATCCGTAGGTATTTATTATTTTGATAGTTTTATATTTAATATGTCAATGTTTGAAACAAATATCTTTAACAAAGTTTTTATTATTGAATTTATATATTCAATTTTTTACTCTACATCAACTCGCACAACATTAAAGGAATGCTTATGTTGGTCTACAATTTACAATTGGGTTCATCCAATAGTAGTCATTCTATATTATTTATGTCCATTTTATTTGTTTTCTATTATTTTAAAGGTGGGATGTGCATTTGAGCTTTAACATCAATCTTGTTTTGTGCCACTATTTATACAGTTGGTATTTTGGTTATAAAAATCCTAAATTGGTAGTTCAAATGGGAACTTTTCACCGTTATCCTCTCTAGTTTTATTCCTATCAATCCTCTAGAGAATCTCACATCAATTCCACCTCATCCTTATGCTCGTAAGGGTTAAATATCTTTTTCGAACATTTATTTATTTTACAATCTTTTGTTTTGTAAGGGAATGATTTGTCTTTTTAGGTTTCATTAAAGTTATAAACATATATATGTCTTCTCTTAAAACTAATTACACAACCATATAGTTTAGTTAAAATTTTCTCTCATGTCAATTCTATACCTTTTGGGTTTTGAGTTTTGGTGGTATTATGAACATAAGGGTTTATATTATACATTCAAAACATTTATGTACTTTGTATATATTCAGTTATTTGTATATATGTATATACAGTTAATAGTGTGACCAACCCATTTTCCTTCTAATGGAAATACCTTTACCCTACATTATTATTTTAACCCCTTAACATGCAAGAGGGTGTGGGGTGTTGGGAATCTTCATGGAAATAAATATATAAATAATTATGTATAAAAAATGTACAATTGGTTTTATAAAGAAATGTATGAACGTATTTCATAAAAAGTATTTTATAATAAATGACATGACTTTCATTTCATACACCGTTGGTTAACAATTACATTTATGGTGTTAGAAGCATGAAAGTTTCAATTAATTTTGGTATAAAGTCAGTTATACATTTAGGTTTTATATATAACATTATACTTTTAAATATTATATTATGAATTTTAATTTTAGGGACTCTTGTTATTTAATGTGTCTAATATGTTAAATTCATATGGGTGTCAATGGATTTTTGGTATAAACCCTTTAATATATGATGTATATTCGGATATGTGAGTACATGTGTATACATGAAAAATTTGATCCTCAATTTTACATAGAATTTTCCATGGATTTAAAATAAAGAGAAAAAAAAGCTGTCTTTGAAATATTAATGTTCTATTTTAAATACAACTCTTTATATACACCCTTGTGTATAAATATATTTACATGACACTAAACCATAATTTTGGATATTCCAAATATTATACTTTTGATGAGTTTAGTAATTTTGGAGAGTTCATGAGTATAAAATTTGGGTTTTGAAACTTTTATATTCATATGTAATAATAACTTATATATATATATTAAATCGTATTATTTATGGTTGAATAACATGATTTCCATTTTTAGCATTATGTATACCCTTTTGGTGTGTTATACAAAATCATATCATTAATAAATGTTTGAGAATTTGTGGGGTTAATGCCCTACAGGAATAACTTGGTTTATCTTTTAGTTGATTATGCATCCAAATCATGATAAAATTCCAACATATATTTGATTAATATGTTTTTAGAAAGTATGTTTATCATTTTATGTGACATGGATTGTATTTTATTTTTTGCATTATTTTTCATCACATATTCCATTATCTTCTTGTCTTACACACCATTCAATGACATAGCCATGTAGTGGATGGTTTTGTAATTAATACTAATGTGCCTAATTCACTATATATATATTTAAATTCTAATGAATGTAATTAAAATTTAATGACCTTTTATGGATTATGTTTTTAATTATTCAATGTGGTATGGGACACCTTGAATAATATGATGTGAGAAATTAAATATTAAATGTTGGATGGGACACTTTGAATGTACTACCCTATTTGGCATGTGAGGAATGTAAATGACTCCGTATAATGGGTTATGGGCTGGTTAATGAATTCCCCTTGATGCATTTATAGTTCTCATGAGACAATCAGGTAATAGCACGAGGCCATTGCCATTACAGGTATTGACCCAAGGTCCTGATGGGGTCTAATATTATACATTCCCTTATTATGTTTATGATAATTAATTAACCAAGTCGATATTCCGCTATTAGAATATCCATGGTTAAGAGATAGTACTTATGATTATCATAAGAATTTAATACTTATGGCATGATGTTTATTTTGAACTCAGTGATTTATTAGACAGTGTATGTTTCATAGTAGAAGAGAATGAAATTGAGGTTATTACATTTATTCAAAACTCTGATTATGTAATACTATTAGTTATTAAATTTTTTACTTTCATTTCATATGTCATAATTTTTTAGAAAGTCTTTTACTTATTATTCTAAGTGAATATGCTTATAATTTAATCATGATTCCCCATTACTCGGTCTTAATTCTATGAAATGCGCCCTTATGATTCTTAGACTAAATGTTGTGTTGTGATGTTTAGGTTTCAGTATTCCTCAAGAAAATGTTTTATGGGAAATTTTAAAAAAATAATATTCTTAATTGTTATATTGGTATATTATGTTATTTTGAAACCACATACTGGGCATTCGTACGCTAACCCTATGTTTTTAAATAAAAATTTTCAAGTATCAGTTTTAGTCGAATAAGCATGTTAGAGGTATTTGGTTTCCTAGAACCTAAACTAAATTGATCCCTTGTTTGAGAAATTATGTGTAAAATATCAGTGCATATTTTTTAAAAATTACACATCTTGTTTTAAGGTGTTGGCTCCTGGTATTTTGGGATTGGGCTATGACAGTTGGTATCAGAGGATTTAGTTTAGATAACTCTTGAAAAGAAGAATTGAACAATGAAAATTTACTTCAGCTTTACTAAGTATGATGTTTTCTTAATTTTTGGATGAATGAAAAATCCCGCCTAATGTACCGTCTAATAAAAATATTAGAAACCATAGTGGAATAGGCATGTTTAGAAGGATATTAAACTTTTTAGAACCTTCGTTTATCATTTCAACATCTCTATCCTGTGTCCAATTCTCCTCACAAACTCCAACATCACTGAGGATCTGGAATTGATTACTTTATAATTATGCATGCCCAATATCCCTTTAATTCATGTAAGAGAAGGTATTGTGAAGTTCGATTCTGATACATCACCTTTATTGACAACTTCTTTTCACTAATAAACATTCAGGTAGCTGCTTATGAGGTTGACCTTTAGGCAGCATACCTTTGTCAAATTGTAACATATGGTTTTAGAGGTCAAGTCATGGACGCTGAAATTCTAGAGGACGAATCTACACATTTTCATTATAGACATTAAGTTCTAGCATATATCTCCCAACATCCTACCCTTCATGCTTTCCTTTTTTGGAACTAGTTATCCCTACATTCAATTAATTTGAACTTCCCAAGCTACATATAGACACCAAATATTGAGGTGCTTGGAAGCACATTGGGAATCTATTTGACTGGGAATTGGCGAAATCACCAACACTGGTGAATCTAGTGAAGTTCCATCTTAGAAGACGTTATGAAATCTGTACTCGTGTTTTTAGAGTGATTGTGTAGTTATGTAGTACCATTGGTTTGTAAACATTGTATTACTAAATAATGGTATGTGTTTTGTTACTAAAACATGTTGTTTCAAATAATGACGTTTTTTTGTTGTTATGGTTATGTCTCGGCTGAATAAAACATACCTCTTGAAATTCCTGATAGAATACATGAGTTCCCCGATGAATCTTCTACCAATTCCTATCGAACTGTTAGAGATCATAATTTTTAATACATGCTCCGAAGAATACTATCCCTAATCCAACTTATATCTGAATTGTAAAAAAATCATTGGGTGTTGAACCATCCTAACATTTTCTATCTTTACCAAGGAGGCAATCATGACTATTACCATATAGAAATTTCCCAATTTGAATCATATTGGAAAAGTGGAAAGTATCATGAATCTCTTTTTCTATTTTTCACTTTGGTTGATAACTATCGAGCTGTTGGTAATTTTATAGAAGCTACTTTTAATGGTGACCATCGAGTGGCCTACTTATTCTAGTTCATGAGTTTTAGTATGTATAATGATTTCTATGACATCAATATTTTCTAGCACTACATGGTGTGAGGGAATTAAGGGGATTTAGTTCACATTGAAATCTACGACGTCCACACTTCTCAAGCCTCTCTATGAAAGGAAGAGTGTTTTAGGCACAGGTTCAACCCTAGCTATTCATAGTGTGTTTGGGCCAAAGAAATCGAGCAGTTGAACACTACCTTATGAGTCCACCTGAGGTCATCAACACCCTACCATCGGTGGTGTTCCCATTAAAGGTACCATGGGAGTGACGTGTGTCTGGTGTTGTTGTGGTTATGTGTCTAGTGTTGTTGTGGTTGTGTATGGGCATTTTAGAATTGTGAGGACGCAATTCTTTGAAGGTGGAATAATGTGACACCCCCAAACTTCTTTTTTAATGTATAATAATAATAATTTTATTTTTTAATTATCTTACTAACTTCTACGGTGTTCAAATTAAATATTATCTCACTTAGTTCAAAAAATAATAATAACTATTTTTATTAAGCAAAATTTATTCTAATAAAAAAATTAATAGCATATTTTATATAATAAATTATATTATATATGAATATAGCAATTTTTTATATGATTTCCAAAATATAATATACATATTTAAATTTTATTTATAAAACTAATACTATAATTATATATTGAGGTTATATATGAAATTAAAAAATATTATTTTAAAGTTTTTCAATGACTTTATTTTGTAAAATCACACTATATTAATTATGCAGACAATTCTTTAATCTATTATATGAGTTTTATATATTTTTTAAAATATGATATATACATATAATTATTAGATTATAAATTTTTGATTGGATTAAAGATTAATAGAATTATTATCATTTTAAGTATATAATAAATATATTTTATAGAATGATTAAAATTGAACATATATGAATTATCTTATGATAAATATTTTTGATATTCGAAATCATATATATATATATATATGTGTGTGTAATATTATAATTTTTTTGATTGTTTAAAAATTTAAAAATATATTTCAACAATTGTGATAAAAATTATTATTTTTTTCACAAAATTACATTTCAAATTATTAATTTAATTTAAAACATTATAAGAATATTATATGAAATATATATATGTGTGTGTTTTATAAAAGGATTTATTAATAATATCTTTTACTTTTTTTTAAAGTATTGATAAAATAATAATAAATGATTATTAGTATTATATATAACTATTGACTTTTAAAAAAAATAAGATAATAATAGTGATATAAATTTAACAATAAGTTATTAAAATATGAAAAAATTCTCGTAAGGGATTTGAGATCCGTGAAGAAGGGGGTTTGCACCTTAGGAGTTTGGGCGCAGTTCCCAAATCCTCGACCTAGGTGAGGGTTTCGTGACGCAAGACAGTGGGGCTAGCGCAGTCATGGCGTTGAGTAGGGTTAAGCAATGAGGATCTCGCATGGGTTGTTGAGGGTATCATCTGGTTCATCTTATAGGATATGCCATCGCGATGTAAGGGAGTCAAGGGAGAGGCCACCGAGGGCATTCTCAGCAGGGGTCTTTCCAGGAGTCGAGTTCGAGTAGCTCTGAGTCGAGCAATGCTCAAGGGGGATAGATCTCCTGAGAGGTTGTCAACTGGAGTGATCGATGACATGGCCATTGGTCGGTGTAATCCCTCAATTCTCAATTGCAGTGTCTGGCCGATGGTGCTATGGGTGTTCTAGTTGGTGACAGTTTCTTTTTTCAGACCTAGTGATGTATGACTACTCTCCAAATCTCTTTTGGATTTATGTTTTTTCATTCTCCAATTCACAGTTTTTTTCAATACATAGGTAGGTATTCTTCTGATGGTTTCATATATAATATGTCAATGTTTGAAACAAATCACATTAACAAAGTTTTGATTATGGGAGTTATATATTCTATTTATTATTATGCATTAACTCACATAGCTTGCAAGGTACTCTTATGGTTTTCCACAATTGACTTTTGAGTTGATCCTATCATAGTCATTCTATATTATTTCTATCCATTTTATTTTGACTCTATTCTTTTGAAGGTAGGTTGTTCATTTGATCTGTCACAACAAGCCTGATTTGTGCTACTGTTTTTATAGTGTGTATTTTGGTTCTAAAAATCCTTAATTAAAAGTGAAAATGTAAACTTTGAACCCTTATCCTCTCTGGTTTTCTTCCTCTCAATCCTCCAACAAAGCTCGCCCCAAATTCACCTCATCCTTAAGCTAGTAAGGGTTGAATATTTGTTTTGAACATTTATTTAATTTATGATATTATGATATGTAATGGAATGAGTTCGCATGTTTTGTTGCATTGAAGGTATAAACATACAAATGTATTTTCATAAAAATATATATAAAACCTTATGTTTTAGTTAAAATTTTCTCTCATGCTAATTCTAGACCTTCTCTATTTTGAGATATGGGGGTATTATGAACCTAACAGTTTATATTATACATTTAAAACATTTTTGTACTTTATATATATACATTTATTTTATATATGTATATACGGTTAAGAGGGTGAACTACCCTTTTTGCTTCTAATGGAATAACCTTTATCCTTCATGATGATCTTAACCCCTTGACATGTAATAGGGTTTGTGGTGTCAAGGATCCTTATGGGAAAAATTATATATATAATTTTTTATAAAAAATGTATATACGGTTTTATAAAGAAATGTATGGATGTATTTCATAAACAAACTTTTATAACTAATTAAATGACTTGTATTTTACACACACATGGTTAACTAATAAACCTAAGGGGGTAAAAGCATGCAAGTGTCAATTAATTTTGTTATATACTCAGTTATACATATAAGTTTTATATGTTACATAAACCATTTAAATTTAATATTATGATTTATAAATTTCGAGACTCTGGTTAATTAGTGTGTCTAATATGTTAAAGTAGTATAAGTATTAATGGATTTTTGGTATAAACCCTTTAATTAATGATTTATTTTCGGATATGTAAGTAGATGTGCATACATGTAAACATTGATCTTCAATTTTACATATAATTTTCCTAGGATTTAAAAGAAAGAGTAAAACAAGTTGTCTTTGAAATCTGAATTTTCTATTTTAAAATACTACACTTTATATACACCCTTGTGTATAAATATATTTACACAACACTAAACCCTGATTTTGGATATTACAAATATTATACATTTGATTTTTTTAGTAATTGTAGAGTGTACATGACTATAATATTTGGGATTTGAAACATTAATATTCATGTGAATGAATCACTTGTTTTTATATGTATATATTAAACGGTATCAGTTATAGTTGAATCACATGATTTCCATTTTTAGCATTATGCATACCCTTCTAGTGTGTAATATGAAAGCGTATCAGTAATAAAAGTTTGTGCATCTGTTAGATTAATGTCCCACATGAAGCATTTGGATTATCTTTTAATTTATTATGCATCCAAATCACAATGAAATTACAATATATATTTTATTAATAATGTTTTAGAAATTAAGGTTATCATTTTATGTGACAAGGATTGTATTGATTTTTATGCATTAGTTGTCATCACATATTCCATTATCTTATTATCTTACACACCATTCAATGACATAACCATGCAATTGATGGTTTTTTAATTAATAATTATGGTCTTGATTCACTATATATTTGTAAATACTAATCAATGTAATTAAAATCCATTTTTCCTTTTATGGATTAAGTGTTTAATTATTCAATTTCGTATGAGACACCTTGAATAATAAGAAATGAGAAATTAAATATTCAAAGTGTTATGAGACACTTTGAATATACAACCCTCTTTTGAAAATGATGAATGTAATAGACTCAGTATAACGGGTTGGGGACCTGATAATGAAAGCCCCTCGATGCTTCCATTGTTTTCATGAAACAATCTGGTCTTTCCATGAGGCCATTGACATTTCAGGTCATGACACGAGGTCATAGCATGGTCTTATATTATATGTTCCTTCATTATATTTATGATAATTAATTAAACATGTGGATTTTCTAATAGTAGAATATCCATGGTTAAGAGCCAGTACTTATGAGTATTAGAATAAGTAAATGCCGATGGAATATCATTTATTCTTCACTCAGTGATTTATTAGCCAGTGTATATTTCACAGAAGTAGAGAATGAAATTGATGTTATTACATTTATGCGCTAATATGATTAAGTGTTACTCTTAGTTAATAAATTCTTACTTGAATTTCATATGTAATACTTATTTAGAATGTCTTCTACTTATTATTTTGAGTTATCATGTTTATAATTGAATAATTATTCCTCATAAATAAATCATAATTCCATGAAATGTGAGCTTATGATTCATAAATAGGTACTTTGTTGTGATCTTTATGTTTCAATATTCCTTAAGAAAATGTTTTTTGGAAATTTTTAAAAAAGAATGTTTTCAAATGATATATTGTAATATTATCTTATTTTAAAACCCCTTACTGGGCATTTTTATCCCCAACCTACATTTTTAAATAAAAATTTTCATGTATCTGTTTTAGTTGAAGAAGCAAGTCAGAAGTAGTTATTTTCCCAGAACATGAACCAAATTGATCCTCTGTATGAGACATGATGTGTAAAATATCAGTGCATGTTTTTGTTAAAAATTACGCATCATATTTTAAGGCTCTGGATCCTGGTATTCTGGGATCAGGCTGTGCCATAGCTCCTTTGGAACCATAGAACATATTATTATAATTTGGACAAAGATATTCAACACCTCCCATAAATATCATAGCCATTTTCCTCTACCTAAACCATTTTTTATGTCTTGTGGGAATGGGAAAAAACCAAAAGGGTGAGGTCAGATGCTCAGTAAGGGTTAAAGAAGAAAATATTAAATAGAACATGAACATAAAAATGTAAAAACATGACCATAAATTTTTAAAATATTACCATTTTTAACATATAAAAAATATTGATTAATTGAATAAATATTGGCAGTTTATAAGGAATAAATCATTAAGGAACGTGATCCATGAAAAATAGCATTGGAATCAAACTTGAAATTGTGAAAGACACATTATCCTAGAAAATAATTTCTATATTATCCAATTCTATATTCCAAGACCATAATAGTGGAAAAATTAATTTAATAACCATGTTCACTTTTTATTCCATCCTTATAATGCTTAACCAAGTTTACATCATATTCCAACCATGTATTACTGAATTGGTTTTACGTCTAACTCATGACATGTATTACCGATCCAATATAATTTCATGTTCCAGCCTTATCCCTCTCATGAGATATAAATCGTTACCCAATTCATTAGAGTTATATATAGTTCCCACCCGTTTTATAATGAAATCATTCTTACATGTTCCACAAAAACATAAATCATTCATCATAGCATAACTAATGGAATAAAATGCCATTCTTAAACCTCATTCAATTATAACATAATCCCTGTAAAATAAATTGGTTTCATAAATATAATTTCATAATAAAATTAATAAAACCATATGAATTATATGGATAGTGTACTTGAAACAAAACCCTATTAAATAATTCAATTATAAATGGAAAATACTTTTTAAAGAACACTTGAAATTAATTTATGAGGATAATATCCTTTCCTCTTAAAAAACGTTTTCATTTCTCAAAATCACACAAGAATTTAAAAGAAAATAATCCCTTTGAAAATTAAAATGAAATCATTGAAATTAATATTCATTTAAATAAGGCATGTTAAGAAAATAAAAAAAATCATACTGTATCAGTTAAAAGAAAACATACTTCTCATACTTTTGTCGAATAAGTCAAATAAGCACCTCAAATCCCAAAGAAAAAATTATAATTCCATCCACACCATCTAAAAATAATCACCAATATTAAACAATTTTAGATTAGTATAACGAATATTTTGAAATTCATATTTTGGACACATGGACGTGGATGATAAATACACCCCAGTAAATACTTATGTATAAAAATCTTAGATATTAATGAGATTGTGAAATTATCCCTTAACATTGGTCAGGATGCTTCATATGTATCAGAAACTCATTTATAATGGATTAAATAGTGTTATAAACTTATTATACAACTATATATATTTATGATATCATTTTAGTAATATTATCAGCTGTGTAATAATATTTCATTATTACTCCCCTTTTGGGCGTTATTTTAGGAATGCTTTGTCATATAAATCCCACTTATTATACGTGTATTTCCTTTATATTATTTACATAATGATAATAATGTAATAAATATAATATTTATTCATTATATAAATTTATATAATCATTATTTAAATGGATATCATGGAAAATGATTCGGTTCACTCCATGGAGATGGTAGGTTGTATGTATGCACAAGTGATTATATCATTCTTTTAATTATGAATTGATATGGAACTGGAAGGTATATATATTTTTATAGAATCAATAACTTTTTATAATAATAAATCATAGTTATTTTCTCTATCATTATACCCTTCCAAGTAATGTGGTGGTAAAAAACAAATTAACCACATCATGGAGACGGCAAGTCGTACGTATGCATGCATAGTAATTTCTTATAGGATGAATATAAGGTTGAATGTATTAATTTAATAGTCATAATAACATCTCAGTATATAATTGATACGAGATTTATTAATTTATAATGGAAATAACTCATTGATATGAAATAGAATAAGAAATAAGTTTGAAAGAATTGCTAGAGGATGTTACCTCTTCTTCGACATTCTCCCTCTATATCATCTCTTAAATGCATTGGAGTTGGTCTTCCGATAAGACCATCACCTCTATAATGTAAATTGGAACGCTTGAAAAGGAAAATGAGCATGAAATATATGATCATGAAGGCTAAATTCGAAGTGAATAAGTGAGGTAAGAGGTTCCCCTTAATAATTGGGGTTTGGGAACTTTTAAAATCTACAAAAATATTAATTTATACTAAAATCAAAACAAATAAAAGTCATTTAAAAGTTAAATTTTAAAATATTAATAGATAAGTTTATAATATCATCAACTAATATATTTTAGAGACATTTTTCTGTCAATTTATACATTATAATTTTAATTATACATTAATTATTTTATTTTAATTTTACCTATAATAAACAATCATTCAATATTAAAATACTATAATATTTACATATTTTATAATAATTTGACCATAAATGAATAATTGAAAATATTATATACCATATCATAATTATATTATATTTTATAAAAAAGTTTTATAATTTTTAAATAATTTATTAAATCATTATTTTGATAAAAAAGTAATACTATCAATTTTCACACAATTTAATTCCATATTTTTAAAAAATATTAAGATATCAGGTTTACTTCGAACAAAATATTGTATTATATTCTTGGAGATAAATTTCATCTTGAAAAATAATTTTATATATTAATTATTCAAAATTATATTTATTTTAAAAAATAATAATAACATTTATTTGAAGATAACAATAATAAAATAATTAGTACTTTAGTTTTAGGTAATTATTTAATTTAATTTTTTTTTAATAAATATTTAAAAAATTCTATAAAAATTATAAATCTTAAATATTTCATTTGGATATTTATAGTCAATTATTTATTCTAGAAATTTCTATTTTAAAAATTTTATAAATAATAAAACATGAATGTGACAACTTTGACATTTCGTTAAATAAAATATTATAAGTGTCATAATTGTTTCCATGTAGATCTTAATGGTCAATAATTCAAAACATGGTTAATTATTTCTGACATATAATATTAAAATAATATTTAGAGAAGTTTTTTGATATTTTAATGGTTATTATCATTTTAATTAAAATCATTTTATTGATTTTTCACCAATTAATTAATTTCTCCATCATTATTGTATAAGAAATTAAGGTAATTATTTATTTCCTAAAAATTATAAATAAATTACTGTG
Organism: Viscum album; assembly: GCA_963277665.1. NCBI lineage: Eukaryota > Viridiplantae > Streptophyta > Magnoliopsida > Santalales > Viscaceae > Viscum > Viscum album. The sequence continues at coordinate 291,017,700 of OY728148.1, read as the reverse complement.
ATAATAAAAAACATATTATCTTGAAAATGAGTATTTATAGTTGTATTTATATTCTGTATAACCTTAAATGAAAAATGATATAGGGATTAATATTTGAGTATGATATATTTAACTTTTCTTTAATTAAAATATATTAAATGTCATAATCTCATCCAAGCATCTTCCAAAAGTTATTATTTCTACCCAATGATGACTTAGTTTGAGAAATAGTAATCCAATGATATTAGGACAAGTTTTAAGGACATTTTATTATAATATTTTCACCTTTAATTTCCAAATTTAACTTTTTATCTTATTAATAAAAAAATTATTGAAGCTAATAATCATAATGGGAAAAAATAAAAGAAGTTTATTTACTTAATCTTGATCCATTTATTCAAGATATATCATGAATTTTTTAAAATTCAAAACATAGATGTTTCAGTAACTAATTTAATATTAATCTCACTGTTAGAATGACAATACATGTTTAAAATGATAAAACATACAAAATATTTAAATGTTTTTACATCTAAATTCATTGTAAAATTAATTCCAATGACCTAAATTATGTTAATGAACAAAAACATAATCTATTTATACTTGATAACAGTTTAAATTTATAATTTAACATTACAAATAAATTTCATGAAACTTTTGTTTAGAATTAAAATGCATTATTTTTTCATCAAAACATGTAACTCATGAAATAATACCAAAAATTCAACCTAAATGAATTTAAATACCTGGATTTCAAATAACAAGTTTATTTTCTAAAATATAATATATAATATAAACAAAAATTATATTTAAAATGGGTTTTCCATTAAAAGGATTAAGAACTTTATTTTTTTTTGAAAAAAAACATGTTTTATCTGAAAAGATGAATTTGTTATTAAAAGATGTATATAAAACATATAAGACAAATATTCAAGATTATATAATATATATAAAATATAAATTTAGTTAATAAAATACATCAAGAATGGTTTAATTATTTTAATATCTCAATTGTTTTCATTTAAATAGTTTTTGAATAACATTTCTGTTTATTTAAAAAGTGTTTTATTTTCATTTATCACTAATGTCTCTTCAAATAATTAATTATATTTTCATATGTGAAAATAATATTTTCAAAAATCAGTTAATATTATTCATATAGTACAATATAACAGCTTGGTTATAAGGTGACCTATAATGGCCCAGATCTCTCTGGCCCATTCCTTTGTCAGAAAGAAGATCATGAAGTGTTCTAGATGATAAAATGGACTTTTCCCACACTTTTCAGAATTTTAAAACTATGTGCCATGTAGAGTGAGTACACGTCATGTACCCCCTCTCCGGGTATACCCCATGTTGAAGGTCTTGTCCTTGCCGTGCGAAATAGATGAATACACGCCGTGTAGCCCATACTGCACGACGTGTAGTCCCTCCCCGCATACGCATTACCTTCAAATCGCGTGTTGACCAGTCAACGACCATGTGCCATGTTGAAGCTATGTCCTTGAAATATGAAATAAATTTCTACACGCCATGTAGCCCATACTACATGCTGTGTAGTCCCTCTCCACGTAAGCGTTACCCTCAAACCGTGTGTTGACCAGTCAATGACCGTGTGCCGCGTTGAAGGCCGTGTTGGAAGCCGCGTGGTGACCTTGTGAAATGGCTAAGTACACGCCGTGTACTATAAATTACATGTCGTGTAATTTAGTTTTTCTCCCAATAAAAAGATGGGTCCTCTCCTCTTTTTCAAATCACTCCTCTCATCCCCATTCCATTGAGCAGAGCCCTCCCAAGAGACTCGAAGGCTCTTTTTTCCATAACATCTTCGTCTGAGCTCTATTTTACGATCCATTAGCGGCCATGAGATTGTAACAAAGAGTCGGAACTTCTGAGCTTGGATATGTTGTCTTCCCTTCTGCCTTTCCTTCCTAGATTCCACCTGAGGAGGTTTTTTCGGGGTTTTCCAGAAGCGACGGGCGTCGATGGACGTCTTCTAAAGTTGATCCGGGAGAGTGTTGTGATCAGAACCTGTGGCGGTAGAGATCTTACCTTTGTATCTCTAAATTTTTCATCATGTGGGGTTGGTGTCCTCTTGTTTACGTGAAACACATTTGAACTGGTTTAATAAAGATAATAACTAGCTTATATAATGGGGATGGGAAGTTTTTTATTACAGTAACAATATTTATATCCTTTGATACTATGTTGTGAATTGAATTGTATTATGCCTACTATAAATCACGGTCGTTAGAGGCCTTTGCTTGCGCAATTAAATGCTGCCCTATCTTTCTAGACCGTTTATGGAGGGAAACTTTGTGGAATGTGGAAATTGGTTAATCACGTAACGTTTGATGATTAAATTAATAACTGGACCCCTTGTGTGATCACCCCAGTTGAACAAAACCGGAATAATAAACATGTGGGTGCTGATTAGGGTTTTCTATATAAAGGCTGTGTTTTGTGGGTTGTTGTAGATCGGGTGAGCAGTGGGGCTGTAGTTGGCTTGGTTGTGGGTTGGTGTGAATGCTATGTTGGTGACGGGCAGTGGGGCTACTATAAACGGTTTCAAAGGGATGATGATGTACGGGTTTCAGTGTGATTGTGGTTATGGTGTTTGGCAGCGGGGCTACAGGGATGGGTTTGAATAAGAACGAACTATGGTTTGTGAATAATAAATAAAAGTGGAAGAGTCAATGAATGGTGGGTCTTGGTAACGGAATGGGAATAATAATCAATGGGGCTGGTTGGTTAATAATAAGGGACTTGTTTGTGTTTTTTGAGTTTTCCTAGCTGGGTTTGTGGATGGTAGGGATATGTTTTATGAATGGTCGATGTGTTTGGTTGTGGGTAATTTCCCAGTAGTTAAGGAACTAAAAAATTAATTTTTTTGAAACGTGCAAACCTAAATGGGGTTGGGATTGTTTGTTGTATGCATGCTTCGTGGTAGCAGTGTTGAGGCACGTGATCAGTTTCTCTATTTAAAATCCATAGGTTGGGCTGTGTGGTTAGTATATATATATATATATATATATATATATATATATATTTGTGATTTGTCACACCTCACCCATGTTGAGCACTAAGTGCCGAACATTGCCATTTCATGGGAGAGGTTGTTTCCCCTTAGTTACTAGCTCCTTCCTGCTCCTTCTTCCAGAGGCTGTGATGGCTTGAGGTGACCTTACACCTATAACCCTTTAGATAGGTTTTGATTGTGGTGGTTTAGCCCATGAATCTTCGGGATGGTTTACTATTTTTTCACAATAATCTTCGGGATAAGGCCCAGGTGTGTGCGGGCAGGATATATGGTTTGTGAGGCTCAGGAGTGTGCAGGAGGGATAGGTGGTTTGTGAGGCCCAGGTGTGTGCTGGTAGGATACATGGTTGTGAAGCCTAGGTGTGTGCGGGCGGGATATGTGGTTCTTAAGGCCCAGGTGTGTGCAAGAGGGAAGAGTGTGGTAGCATCAAGACGTTAGCCATTGGGAAGAGAAGCTAACTAGTGGGGAATGGTGCGGGGTACCCAATATTGTTATTCATATATACTACTACTACCTATTGTTTGTGTTTTTGGTGAGCGTGGATAGTGAGGTTGGGTGGATTGAATTACTTGTTAGGTTTTGGTTTCTTTTGTTGTTCTCACGGGATATTAGGAGGTATCCCCACTTTTGAACGAGAGCTTTAGGTTTCCCTACTGATTATACTTGTATGCTTACACTATGTTTACTTTCTGGTTTCCTGGAGGACTACCAGGATCGTGTGAGACCCTACTAGTCAGGACAGTTGGAGTTGTTTCAGTTTGTTTTACTATTGTTTCCTTTGGTATTGTACTTTTACTTTGCTTCAAAATTGTTTAAACATGCATGTGGGATTGGTTTGGGATTATTTCTATTTACTTGTTATTTTTCTTTTGGTGTTTGACTCATCCTATTTCCTGATCTTAAATAATCAAAATGGTAATGCCTCCTATATTTGTGAAAAACTCATAACCTTGGTGATAGTTACCATCCCGGGGCCTACTGGAGGCGGGACTCGGGGGTCATCATCTCCCTTTCACCATTTCCAGCTCATGAGGGGCATCTTTGGTGGGAGGGGATCATGAAAGAATGGTTTTAGAGGTGATGATTGATAGATAGGATGGAGTTTGGAGTTAGGCACAGTGAGGATTGCATTAGATGGTAGGGAAAAAGTTTTGGTTAATCTTGGTGCTTGATATAGGCTAGGGAAGACCGGATAGGACATGGGATTTTATGCCCCCCTCGTGATCCGATGAAATGACTCTGAGCCTACCGAACAACCAAGTGAGACTACATTGATTATAGGGTAGAGACCCTAGGGAAGGTACATGCATCATCATGACTGTGTTTTACATGATTTTGGTGTTCTAGGAAAGAAATTGAAATAATGTGATGAAATAAAACCTTGAGAAATTTCCTTACTACTTGGGCTTAGGAGATATTTGTTTACCATACAGCTATGGCACCTGGACGATGTCCCCGGGTGATTTAAGCGGCCGAGGTCCAGTAGATTAAGGCGGTCGATCAGGTGAGGATTTACCGGGAGGAGGAGGATAGCCAGTGGCAGAAGACTCTCCATTATTTCCAGCGGAAAACCCTCAAGAAGTATGAGGTTAGTACTTCAGATATGGAGACGTAGGGGTGTCTTGAGGAGCTACGGATCACTTTTACTTTGATCCATGCTCTGAGGGATTACTGGGCTCCCCTAGCAGTCAGTCAAATAAGATGTGCGGTGCATCATGGGTGGATGCTCTACCTCGGAGAGAGGACAAAGACAAAGGTTTCATGGGATGACATTGAGAAAGAATTGTGAGAGTAATTCTTTTCTTCCATGATCAAGGCGGAGAAGCAGCAGGAGTTACTCTCCCTCTATCAGGGGAGGATGTCAGTACAATTGTTGGGGATTAAGTTCAAGGATATCTTACTCTTTGCTCCAGATCTCTTTCTGGATGTGGAGTCTCGGGCGAGATGTTTGGAGGAGGCGTTTCATCCTTCGATATAGTATACTGTTACCCCCTTCACCCTTTTGACATGCTTGGAAGTATAAAAGAAGGCATAGGTTGTAGAGAGGATGCACTCATAGGGAGGTTCACCTCGAGAGGGGATCCAGCCGGGTTCATCAAAGGGGAATGCAGTAAACAGCAGGTCTCCTGGGACAGGACCTTCCAGGTTCAGGCTAGTAGGGACCAGGCCCCAGGAGTTCCACTTCAGATCTTCGAGTCCTCGTCCCTTTTTTCATGAGCCCAGGACTGAAGTGTTTCTCTTGTGGAGGTTTCGGGCACATTCAGAGTCGGTGCCCGACCTGATCTCAGTATGGTGGAGGTGGGAAGGTTCAGCACCCGCCTCAGCAGCACCAGTTAATGGTGAGGCCCTTCCAGTAGTAGTAGGACCCTGCTTTTTCGAGGGAAGACTTTGCAGGAATAGGTCTACCTTAGGGTGATCCTTAGGGACCTCAACCAGGGCATGGTCAGGGAGGTGGTCTACATCAGATAGGCATAGAAGCTGGGCTTGGGTAGTTGTACGCAGTAGAGTTGGCAGCTCTGATAGGACGAGAGGTGGTGCGAGGTACGATTTGATTGTTCAGCACTCTCGTTTCTGATTTGTTCGATTCACGAGCTTCACACTCCTTTGTTGCACCTGGTCTAGCCCATGATTTGGGTCTAGAAGTAGAGAGACTTTCAATACCCCTGGTGCTGAGTACACTAGTTGGAGGCCAGACCAGCGTATCTTGTGTTTGCCGTGGATATGGGATGACGTTGGGACCACATAGATCTAGTAGGGGCCATATTTTTCTATAGATGCAGCCATACGATGTCATCCTAGGCATCGACTGGTTGTTTTCTGTTAGTGCCGTTATCGACTGCTTCCGAAGAAGGGTCATGTTCTCCGATGAGGATGGGTAACGTGTATCTTTTGTTGGCGAGAGGAACTATCAGCTAGGAAGCCGGCATGTGAAGACTCTCCTTTACATGTTAGGTGGGTTATAACTGATCTCAACTGATACAGAGATGATGGATGTACCATTGGTTGTTTGGGAGTTCCTCGATGTTTTTCCCAAGGAGGTTGTGAAAATACCCCCCCCCCCCCGATGTGACATTGAGTTCGGGATAGACTTACAGCCTGGTGCCCGTCCAATTTTGATGGCACCTTATCGAATGTCACCTTCGGAGTTACGGGAGTTGCAGATTCAGATTGATGATCTTATGGAGAAGGGTTTTGTACGACCCATCGTGTTGCCATGGGGTGATCCAGTTTTTTTCGTGAAGAAGTCAGATGGTGGTCTCAGGCTATGCATAGACTACTGAAGGATGAACCAGGTAACGGTCAAGAACTGTTACCCCCTTCTAAGGATAGATGATCTCTTCGACCAACTGAGGGGAGCAGGTTGGTTTTCTAAGAATGATCAACGACCTGGATATCATCAGCTGATGGTGAACGATAGTGACATCTCAAAGATGGATTTCAGGTGTAGGTATGGGCACTTCAAGTTTGTAGTGTTGTCGTTTGGAGTTACGAATGCACCATCTGTGTTCGTGGGACTTATGATCTTTGTCATATAAGAGTTTTTGGACCGGTTCATTGTTGTGTTTATTGATGACATCCCGATCTACTCAAGATCAGGGGAGGAGCACGTTGAGCATCTCAGGGCAGTCTTGGAAGTCCTTCGACACCACCAGCATTACAGTAAATTGTCGAAGTGTATGTTCTTCACACAAGAAGTAATCTTCTTTGGGAACATGGTGTCTCAGCATAGAGTGTCAGTGGACTCGTCCAAAGTAGAGGAATTTGTTTCTTGGGCAGCACCCAAGAGTGTGGAAGAAGTTTGTAGGTTCCTGGGGTTGGTAAGCTATTATCAGAGGTTCATTTCAGACTTCTCTCGAGTTGCTGCTCCATTGACGGCTTTGACAAGGAGGAACTGGGTCTTTGTATGGAGCGAGTAGTGCCAGAAATATTTCGACTACCTGAAGGAGAAGTTGTTCAGTGTTCTCCTACATAGGTTTCCAGAGGAAGGGTTGTTGTATGAGGTGTTTTGTGATGGTCCTGGCCTTCGTTTGGGGTGCGTACTGATGCAGAAGAAGGGTGCGAACTATTATGGGTCTAGTCAGTCGCGCCCTCACGAGAATAACTATGCCACCCATGACTTAGATCTTTCACCAGTAGTGTTTAAACTGATGTTTTGGAGAAATTAGCTTTTTCGGGAACGCTTTGTGGTTTTCTCAGATCACAAGAGCTTGAGTTAAATCTTATCCCAGTGTGACCTGAACATACGACAGCAGAGATGGGTCGAGTTTCTCTAACACTATGACTTCAAGATCTCTTACACTAAAGTTAAGGGACACATTATGTCTGATTCCCTGAGCAGGAAGTTGCATAAGGAAGTGGTTTGGGAATCCACTGATGCCTAGAAAGTGATGAAAGAGTTGGCTTCCTTGCACTTGGATGCAAGGGTAGAAGGTGTTAGAGGTTGTTTGTTTCATATAATGGTTCAATACTCCTTATTGTAGTAGGTGGAAGAGTCTCAGTGGGAGACTTTGAGGTGGAAGTAATACGGGATCATGTCGATCAGGAAAACTGTCTAGAAGGATGATCAGAGGATAGCCGACATAGGATGCTTTTTCATGGAATGTTGTTTATTTCAGTGATGATGCATGGTGGAGTTCTCCGTGAGTTTCATAGATCAGCCTTGGTGGTACATCTGGGAGTTTTAAAAATGTACCGAGGCCTGAGGGAATAGTTTTGGTGGCCCAGGGTGAAGTGGGCAGTGGTGGAGTTTGTGGCCAAGTTCCTAGTGTGTCAGCAAGTGAAGGTTGAACACCGTGTTCCCAGTGGTTTGTTGCATCCTTTAGATGTCCCTGAGTGGAAGTGGGATGAAATCTAAATAGACTTCATCACAAGACTACCCAGATCACAAGGTGCATATGATGTTATTTGGGAAGTGGTGGATTGACTGACGAAATCAGCTCACTTCTTAGCAATTAAGGAGTCGGGCCCGGTGAGTACCTTAGCACAGAGCTACAGAGATGAGGTGGTATGTTTTCATGGAGTTCCAAATACTATCATCTCATATCAGGATTCTCGTTTTACCTCACGAGTCTAGAGGGGGTTACATCATGCTTTTGGCACCCATTTACACCTTAGCACTGCTTTCCACCCCCAGACTGATGGGCAGACAGAGCGGACTATCCAGACGATGGAAGACATGCTACGAGCATGCGTTCTGGATTTCAAGGGATCATGGGTACGACACTTTCCTTTATTAAATTTTTCCTACAACAACAGTTTCCACTCTACTATTGGCATGGCACTGTTTGAGGCATTTTATGGAAGACCATGTCGTTCAACCATTTGCTGGGTATAGGTTGGTGAGACAGGTGCACTTGGGACAGAGGTAGTACAGAGCACCATAGAGAAAGTCTAGTTTGTGAGTGAGAGGTTGAAAGTGGCTCAGGACCGACTGAAGTCTTATGCTGATCGTCAGAGGAGGCCTTTGGAGTTTGAGGTCAAAGACCATGTTTTCATGAAGGTTTCCCCTTGACAGGGGTAGTGGAGGTTTGGGAAGGGGAGTAAGATCTCACCTAGGTTCATCGGTCCTTTCGATGTGCTGAGGTGAGTCGGCGAGGTGGCATATCATCTAGCCCTTCCACCTCAGTTGGAGAAGGTTCATGAAGTCTTCCATGTCTCCCAGCTTCGTCGATACTTACATGACAACTCTCACATTATCGACTGGGGAGTGTTAGATATGGGAGACGACGCGACCTTCGAGGAATGACCAGTCCAAATTGAGGATCGTAAAGAGAAGGTGCTCTATGGATGAAACGTTCCATTGGTTTGTGTGTTGTGGAGGCATGGTGGCCTCGAGGAGAGCACTTGGGAGCGGGAGGATCATATTCACGCTTGGTACCCAGAGTTGTTTTGACTTGTTTTTTATCCTTGTTCTTCTAATCATTGTTTTGATAATATACTCTATACCTTTGATATATGGAATACTTGTATTGACGATTGTGAGATGTTTTGTTTCCTTTTTCTCTGGAAGTGTAACATGTCTGGATGTGTGGGGAAAGAGAAAAACCTTATCCTTAATCAAGACACATTAATTCGGATGCTATTGAACCTTTGTGGATGAGTCAGTGCCGCCTAAAACGGATAATATCTCAACATAGGAGAAGGAATTTCCCCAAACAATGTGTTCGGGCAGTGTGTGGGTTGTACGGTGTTGGGGGCAGTGCAAGTTGGAAAATCCAAATATATGGAAGTGGGAAGGCCCAATCCTTAATCGAGACACATTAAAGTGGATGCGATTAAAACCGTGCAGGTGAGTCAGTGCTGCCTAAAGCGGATTATATCTCGACGTAGGAGAAGGAACTCCTAACACCTATAATTATGGTTGATGATTGGGTTCCTGTTATAACGAGAGCCCTAAGAGGTATCTCGTTGGGTTCCTCTGGGTTGGTTTTGAATTCTAGGGGACGAGAATGTTTTAAGAGGTATCTGATGTAATTTCCCGGACCACTCTGGCCCATTCCTTTGTCAAAAAGAAGTTCACGAAGTGTTCTGCAGTGTAAAATGGACTTTTCCCATAATTTTTAGAATTTTAAAACTACAAGCCGTGTAGTGTGAGTACACGCCGTGTGCCCCCTCGCAGGGTATACCCTGTGTTAACGTTCGTGTCCTTCTCGCGTGAAATAAATGAGTACATGCCTTGTAGACCATACTACATGCCGTGTAGTCCCTCCCCACGTACGCGTTACCATCAAGCCGCATGTTGACCAGTCAACGGCCATGTGCCTTGTTGAAGTCATGTCCTTGTCGTGTGAAATAAATGAGTACACACCATGTAGCCCATAATAAACGTTTTGTAGTCCCTCCACATGTATGTGTTACCCTCAAACCATGTGAGGAGCAGTCAACGACCGTGTGCCGCGTTGAAGGACGTGTTAGAAGCCGCATGGGGACCGTGTGAAATGGAAGAGTACACACCATTTACTATAATGTACACACAGTGTAATTTAGTTTTTCTTCCATATAAAAGAAGGGGTCCTCTCCTCCTTTTCAAATCACTCCTCTCCTCCCCATTCCTTTGATCAGATTTCTCCCAATAGACTCGAAGGCTCTATTCTTCCATAACTTCTTCGTCCAAGATCTAATTTAAGATCCGTCAGTTGCCACGAGATCGTAACAACGAGGAAGAACTTCTGAGATTGGATCTGTTTTCTTCCCTTCGGCCTTTCCTTCCCAAATTCCACCCGAGCAGGTTTTTCCAGGTTTTTCTAGAAGCGACGGGCGCTGACGGATGTCTTCTAAAGTTGATCCGAGGGAGCGTTGCGCGATCAGAACCTATGGAGGTAGGGATCTTACCTTCGCCTCTCTAAATTTTTCCCCATGCGGGGTGGGTGTCCTCTTGATTACATGAAACACATTTGAACAGGTTTAATAAAGATAATAACTGGATTATATAATAGTTGTGGGATGTTTTTTATTGTAGTTACATTATTTATATCTTGTGATATTATGTTTTGAATTGAATAGGCTTATGCCAACCGAAAATCACAGTAGTTGGGGGCCTTATCTTGCGCAATTAAATGTTTCCCCATCTTTATAGACCATTTATGGATGGAAACTTTTTGGAATGTGTAAATTGTTTAATCATGTAAATTTGGCAGATGAAATGAATAACGGGAACCCTTATGCGATCACCCCAGTTGAAAAAAACTGGAATTATAAACATATGGGTGCTGATTAGGGGTTTTTTATGTGAAGGGGGTGTTTTGTGGGTTTTTGTGGTTCGGGTGAGTAGCGGGGCTGTGGTTGGCTTGGTTGTGGGTTGGTGTGAATGCTATGTTGGTGATGGTTAGCGGGGCTGTGATAAATGGTATCAAAGGGATGATGATGTACAGGTTTCAGTGTGATTGTGGTTATGGTGTTTGGAAGCAAGGCTACAGGGATATGTTTCTATGTGAATTAACTATGGGTTGTGAATAATAAATAAAAGTAGAAGAGTCAATGAATGTTGGGGCTTGGTAATGGAACATGAATAATAATCAATGGGGTTGGTTGGTTAATATTAAGGGACTTGTTTGTGTTTATTGTGTTTTCCTAACATGGTTTGTGGATGGCAGGGATATGTTTTACGAACGATCGATGTGGTTGGTTGTGGGTAATTTCCAAGTATTTAGGGAACTAACAAATTAATTCTATTGAAATTTGAAAAACTAAATGGTGTTGGGGTTGTTTGTTTTATGCATGCTTTGTGGTAGCAGTGTCGTGGCACATGCTCATTTTCCCTGTTTAGAATCCATAGGTTGGGTTGTGTGGTTAGTATATATATATATATGTATGTATCTTTGTGTTTTGTCGCACCTCGCCCATGTTGAGCACTTAGTTCCAAACACTCTCATTACATGGGAGAGGGTGTTTACCCTTAGTTACTAGCTCCATCCTACTCCATCTTCCATAGTTTGTGATGGCATGAGGCGAACTTACACCTAAGACCCTTCAGCTAGGATTCGATAGGGGTGGTTTAGCCCAAGACTCTTCGGGTAGGTTTTCTATTTTTTCCCAAGAATATTCAGTTAGTGGCTCAGGTGTGTGTCGGTGGGATATGTGGTTTGTGAGGACTAGGTGTCTGCGGGTGGGATATGTTGTTTGTGAGGCCCATGTGTGTGCGGGTAGGATACATGGATGTGAGGCCCAGGTGTGTGCGGGAAGGATATGTGGTTCTTAAGGCCCAGGTGTGTGCGGGTGGGAAGATTGTGGTAGCGTTAGGACGTTCGTCATTAGGAAGAGCAGCTGACTAGTGGGGAATGGTGTGGGGTACCCAATACTCTTGTTCTTATATACTACTAATACCTGTTGTTTGTGTTTTTGGTGACCGTGAATGGTGAGGTTGGGTGGATAGAATTCCTTGTTAGGTTTTGGTTTCTTCTGTTGTTCTCATGGGACATTAGGATGTCTCCCCACCTGTGCATGATTGATTTAGGTTTCCCTATTGAGTGTACTTGTATGCTCACCCTACGTTTACTTTCAGGATCCAGGATGACTACCAGGGCCGTGCGGGACCCTACTAGTCCGGACAGTTGGAGTTTTTGCAGTTTGTTGTACTCTTATTTCTTTTGGTATTGTACTTTTGAGCTTTCTTGTACTTGAACTTTGTTTCAAATTTGTTTAAACATGCATGTGGGATTGGTTTGGGATTATTTCCATTTATATATTCTTTTTCTTTTGGTGTTTCACTCATCCTATTGCTCGAACTTAAATAATAAAAAGGGTAATTCCTCCCATATTTGTGAAAAACTCATACGCTTGGTGCTAGTCTCCACCCTGGGGCTTACTAGAGGCCGGACTCGGGGGTCATTATCTCCCTTTCACCATTTCCAGCTCAGGAGGGGCATCTTTGGTGGGAGGGGGTGTAATTCCCCGACCCCAGTTACGCAAAGTCGGTGTATTATTACATAACATTGGCATGATCATAAGAAATATCAAATCTCGAAAGATCGATTGGTTTAGTAGCCTTGGAAACACTAGATATATTCATAGCGTTTTACATTACATCATAAAGTGAAAACTACTACAACAACATAGTATCCATATTCCACACTCATATCCCCACATAGATCCCTGCAGGTCATTCATAACATACTTATTCACATGCAGGGAAAAATAAAACATAGAAAAGGGGGTGAGCTCAAATTCCCAGTAAGGATAACCATATAGCGGAAACTTTCAAAAATAAGCATAAACATTTAAAGAAATGTATAACTAAAACAAAAGCCTTTTAAACATGACCTTAAACATAGTATGGCAAAAGTAAAACGAAATAATGCCATTTACTTATTCACATGGATATTCTACTAATCGAATAATCACATGCAATATCAATAACCACTTTCATAATGATGGAATGCATAATGCCAGACAATCATAACCACATAGCCAAGGCCTCATGCCAAGACTACAAATAAGATTTTTTCAAGGCCTTTTTCCAGGACACTAGTTTGTCTCATGAGACCTATCGATGCATCGAGGAGCTGTAGCGGGCTCCACCCGTCATATATTAAGTCTAATGCATTCCCATATGAAAAGGTTTAAACATGACATAAACATTCGTTTTAAAACTAGCATATGAAGTGTCAATACTTTCACCATAAAATATGAATGGTATAAAAATAGCACATTCACAGTCATACATATCACAAAACCTTCAATACAATATAGAAGTTTTTTATCATAATAAATCAACTTCAAATAAGCGTAAAATCCATCAAAGGATGTTGACATAGATGAAATCAAAACTCTTTTTAGAGAAATATCTCTTTCTATTTTTAAATCATTTAAGAGTCTTATATTTATGAAATAAAACATTTTCTTTGAAAATATTATTATAATATTTTAAGGGAATCTTCGAAAATTTTATAACGGTGGAAAATAACCGCACCCGCCGTATAAGTTAAAAAAACATTCTTACCTTAATTCTGTCAAAAAGGTTAAAAATCACCTTGTTTGGAAAACAACGGAAAGAATCCTTTATAAAACTCTTATAAAAAGTCAAATAAGGGTATATATGACTTTAAACCATATTATTTTAAATATTAAAAATGTTTTGAAATACATTTTTAAGAAACATGGATGTGGATTATAAAGAGATCCCAGTAGATTATTACGAATAAACAACCTCAGATAATGAAGAGATTGTGAAATAAACCTTACCTTGTACTTTTCCTTGGTTGGGGTATGTTAACCTCCTGTATAATGGTAAAATAATTTTTATTAAATTATACAAGAATCATATACATTAATATGATATCATATATGATCTTTTAACATTGATTTGTTAATAATATCTTAGTATTATCGTTGTTTCAGGTGTTAACTTACTCATTTTATTTTATATGTTTTGTTACGTAAGCCATGTTTGTCATGGATAGGTTGTATCTTAATCATTTACATAATGATATCAAGTCCTTAAACATTATTTTTAAATCATCAAATGATAATTATATTTGAATGGATATGATGGAGAATGAATCTCATCACGTTCGTGGAAACGGTAGTCCGTACGTACGCACGAGCGACAATATCATTTTTTTGATATTAAAATAATATATTAATGGATGGTATATCATATATACAGAATCATTAAAATGTTATATTTATTATTTACATGAGTTACACATAATTATTATATCCATCCAAATAATAATATATTGAATAACAATTACACCACGATGTGGAGACGGTAAGCCGTACGTACGCACGTATGGTGACATGTTATTCAAAGGGTGGATAGAATACTGAATATCATTGTACCATATTTATAATAACATCAAAGTATATATATGATATTGGAGTTATTATTTTAGAATGGTAAAAACTAAGGAAGAAGAAATGGAGGAAGAAAGGAACTTGGAAAAGGGTGGTGAAATCATTACCTCTTCTTCGGGTTTTTCCTTTTGATTTGAACAAAAGCGATCCATATGTTGGAATTCTGATCAAAATAAGGCCTCTAGGTTGTAGTGAGCGAAGTTGGGAGAGTATTTGGGCAGAGTTTGGCCGAACCAAAAGGCTTTGAAGGAGTGAAGAAATGAGAAGGAAGAGTTCCCTTTTATAAGAGGGGTGAGGGGCAACTTTGGAAAAGCTAGAAATATTAGTTTTTAATAAATTCATATTCGGTTTCTAATGGCTAAAAAGTTGATTATTCAAATTTTAAGGTGGGGATGGGTCGAAAAAAAACTCAACCAATAGAATTTATATAGGTTTGGGTACTTATATTAACCTTATCTTTAAGTATTAACTCTAAGTTAATTAGTTTCACTTTTACAATGTTTCTTTGTATTTTTATATTATATGGTTAATAAACTTACTATATACATCCATGTGACTGCCAAGTGGTTCCTTAATGACACAAATATCATGATATAAGTCTCTTGGCCTAAACTTATATTTTTAGGAATTTAATATCAATTAATAATATAATATTTGTTTTAAAAACTCTTTTATGTCAATTTTGACACTACTCAATAGTTGATTTTTGTGAAACTCATCACCGAATTATTACTTCAAAAAAAGTTAATTAAATCAATAATAATATGTCATATTAACCTAGAAAATTATTTTATCTCATAGAAAGTTTCAAAATATATTTATTTGGCTATTTATAATATCAATTATTATAATTTTTCATTAATTAGGTAATTACTGCATTATCATTGTGTCAAAAATAAATTTACTTGTGTAATCTATAAAAATTATAAATAAAATATCATTATGTAAGAAATATTTTTAGCTTTCCAATTAATATTTATAGTGGAAAATCGAACATATATAACCCTATGTAAAAATTGTTTTTCTAAAAGATATATGCTTGTGTCATTTTTGTATTCATTTTAACTTAATTAAAATAAAGTGTCCCTATCACCTACATGTGGCTCCATGGGGTCCCAAAATCTACCCAAAGATTACCATGGTCGGCAATGTATCAACCAATAAGGTTAGGACACATTTTAGGGTAATTTTTTATTATTATAATATTAGTTTTAACCCTTATTTACCGGATTTACCCTTTAACCATGGTAAATAAAATATTTACCGCAGTAATTATTCAAAATGTCTAAAAATAAAAGTTAACAATTCACACAATATGGAAATCCTGATTCCAAATATGGAATCCATTTTTCCAAATTCAAAACACAGATGTGGAAGAAATTAATTTAAAATTAATTCTCGTTGTTAAAACAAAAAGCGTGTTTTTAAGAGATAATAACTATCAAAAGATTGACACCTGTTTATGTCCAGTTTAATTGTAAAATTATGTCAAATGACCAACATTATATTAAATGGTAAAAATATATTCTAAATATACTTTAAAACCAATAAAATTCATAATTTATCACTATTAATTATTTTGATTAAAAAAGTTGTTTTTAATTAAAATTTAACAATTTTCACTATTCATCAAAATATTAAATTTATCCAAAAAGTACCAAAATTTCAACTTAGGATAAATTCGATATTCCGAATCCAAAAAGAAGTCCATTTAAAAAATAAAATATATATAATTTCAAAAAGTAGGTATTACTATTTATAATGGCTAGTTTGATTGGTGATGGTTTGTTAGAACTCGGTGTTGCGTACAACACACGCTATCATGTTATTCAAAGAGAAGCGTACCGTAGAAGCTTGGGGTGTTAAATTCTACCCTCCTTCAAATAATTTCATCCTCGAAATTTCTAGAATATTATCACATGAAAAGACTCGGGTGGTTCTTCATCATAATTTCCACGGGTTCCCACGTTGCCTCTTCCATCTTATGGTTTCTCCACAAAATGTTTACCATACGTGTCGTCCGGTTTCTCAGTATTTGTTCTCTCGTATCAAGAATCCTGATGGGCTCTTCGCAATAAGATAGATCGGGTTCCAGTTCTAATTCCTCATAGGTGAGTACATGTGTTGGGTCAGGCATTTATTTCCTCAACAGAGATACGTGGAACACATCGTGAACTTTGGAGAGACTTGGAGGAATTACCAATCGGGTATCTACATCCCCAATTCGTTCTAAAATTGCGAAAGGTCCGATGTACCTGGGACTCAATTTACCTTTCTTACCAAAACGTATGAATCCCTTCCACGGAGATACCTTCGGGAAAACATGATCACCGACTTGAAATTCCAAATCCTTCTTTCGATTATCGGCATAGCTCTTCTGCCTACTTTGAGCTGCTTTGATGTGATTTTGGATTACCTTCACCTTTTCAATCGTTTCCTCCACCTGTTCTGGGCCTACTAGTTTTCTATCACCAATTTCATCCCAACAGGTTGGTGTACGACATCTCTTTCCATATAACTCTTCATATGGTTCCATCTGAATACTCGAATGGAAGCTATTGTTATAGGAAAATCTTCCAGAGGTAAATATTGATCCCACATACCCTGAAAGTCATGTGAGAAGGATCTCAACATGTCTTCTAAGGTTTGAATAGTTCTATCTGATTGTCCATCTGTCTGAGGGTGGAAAGCAGTGCTCAAATGAAGTTCAGTATCCAGGGATTTCTGAAGACTTTTCCAGAATCTTGTAGTAAAACAGGGATCACGATCTGAAACAATCGATAGAGGTACTCCATGAAGTCTTGGAACTTCATTAATATATCATCTTCCTAGACATTCCAGGGGTAGATATTCTCTTATAGCATGAAAATGTGATGACTTGGAATGATGATCAACAATAACCTGTATTTCATCGTTCCTTCTAGGAGTCTTTGGTAGCCCCATGACAAAATCCATCGTATTATTGCCCCATTTCCACTCCGGTATGGGAAGAGGCTGCATGACTCCTCCATGCTATTGCCTTCCAGCTTTCACTTGTTGACAAACCATACATCTTGACACAAAATCAGCAATCACCCTCTTCATGTTGTCCCACCAAAAATGTTCCTTCAAATCTCTATACATTTTGGTGCTCCCAGGGTGTATAGAGAAATTGGAACTATGAGCATAATCCACCAATTCCCTTTATAGATCAGGTATATCGGGAACACAAAGTCTCTTCCCAAATTTCAAAATTACATCTTCATATATAAAGTCTCTTAGTCTCCCATCATTCACAGCTTTAATCTTCTTTTTAAATTCTTCACCATCGGTCTGAAAACTCTTAATCCTTTCTAGTAAAGATGGTTTGGCAACCATTTGAAAAAGCATCGATGTTTCTCCTTCCCTAGTTATTCCCATGTCCATCTTCACTAGATCCATGAAAATTGGATCCCTTTCAATTCTCATATTGTTCAAAACTCCATGGTCTTTTCTGCTCAAAGCATCTGCCGCCTTGTTTTCCTTCCCCGGGTGGTAGTGTATCGTTCAATCATAATCTTTGAATAATTCAAGCCATCTCCTTTGCCTCATGTTGAGTTATTTTTGTGAGAAAATATACTTCAAACTCTTGTGATCAGTATAAATCTCACATTTTTCACCATAGAGGTAGTTCCTCCATATATTCAAAGTAATGATCATAGCTGCTAACTCAAGATCATGAGTAGTATAGTTTTGTTCATGAATTTCAACTGTAGTGATGCATAGGCAATAACCCTATCATTCTGCATAAGGATACAACCAAGTCCTTTCTTCGATGCATCACTATAAATAACGAACCCATAATTCCCCGATGGTATAGTCAATATAGGAGAATTGACTAATCTTCTCTTCAGTTCTTCGAAACATTCTTCACACTCTTTTGTCCAAACAAATTTAACCCCTTTACGTGTGAGCTTCGTTAATAGGTTAGCCAATCGGGCAAAATTCTGGACGAAACGTTGATAATAACCTGCCAAACCAATAAAACTATGTACCTCAGTTATACTCGTATGTGTTGTCCATTCATGGACTACCTTAGTCTTAGAAGGATCAACAGATATTCCATCTTTAGAAAAAATATGGCCAAGAAAAGAAATCTCATGAAGCCATAATTCACACTTGCTAAACTTCCCATATAATTCATGTCTTCTCAGAGTCTTCAAGATAATGCGCAAGTGATTTTCATGATCTTCAAAGATTTTTGATTATACCGACATATCATCAATAAATACCACCAAAAATTCATCGAGATACTCCTTGAAAACACTATTAATCAGATCCATGAATACAAAGGGTGGATTAGTCAATCCAAAAGGCATTACAGTAAACTCTTAATGCCCGTACCTGGTTCGAAATGCTATCTTCGGAATGTCTTCCTTCTTCACACACAACTGATGGTATCCAAATCGAAGGTCAATATTTGAAAAGTATTGAGATCCATGAAGTTTTTCAAATAAATCATCAATGCGAGGTAGGGGATACTTGTTCTTTATCATTATAGCATTGATCTCCATGTAGTCAATACATAACCTCATAGATCCATCTTTCTTTTTATAAAAAAGAACAGGGGCTCCCCATGGAGAAACACTAGGGCATGTAAATCCTTTATTACTCAATTCCTCTAGTTGTTTCTTTAGTTCGACTAATTCTACAGTGGCTATTCTATAAGGGGTCTTCGATATAGGCCTTGTTCCAAGAATTAAATAAATGGAAAACTCAACTTCTCATTCTGGAGGATGTCCAGGTAAATCTTCCAGAAATACATTTACAAATTCATTCACAACATGATCATCCTCTATTTGAAAATTCCTTTCCTCACCCACAGTTATTTCATTCTCTTCCTCCCCAATAATTGAATTTAGTTGAGCTATTGGGGGTAGATCTAGATAAGAGTTAGGTGGTGACGATTATTCTCTAAAGATAAGGTGTTCCTTATCATCATCATCAAAAATCTTAACCTATTTATTCTTACCATAAATCTTCACATCATAGTCCGAAATCCCGTCCATACCGAGGATTATATCAAACTCAATCATAAGTATGATGATGAGATCAGCAGATAAAGATCATTTATGTGCTCTAATGGGGACGGATTCACAAAACTTTTTTGCAATGATACTTCCCTTAGGATTTTTAACTGACAACTCCCTTGTTAAATCAAATTGGAAATATCTAATTTTCATAGAAAACTGGGAAGATATGAAACAATGTGATGATCCAGAATCAAATAATGCATTTTCTAAACTTGAGGAAACCATTAAATTACCTGCCACCACGTCTTTCAGAGCTTCTACTCAGAAGTAGTGATAGCATAAGCTTGGCCTTGATCCCTTGGCCTTTTCTGAGGTAAGTTCTCCTGACGCTTAGGAAATTAATTTGCATAATGCCCCATCTCCCTGCAATTGTAGCACTGAACATTGGTAGCTTCCTTCTTCCCTTTTCAATCACGATCTTGGTGGCCTTTTTCACCGAACTTATAACAGACTCATGTTCCCTTCAAGGAAGTATCAGGGTGTTTCTTCCCACATTAACCGTAGGATGGATATCAACCTTTCCCTTCTTCCCCTTATTTCCATTCCCATATTGATCAGCAGGCCTCTTCTTCTCTTTCTTTGCTTTAAATTCATAAGACTTAGAGAATTCCTTTTCGGTCTTGATACCACATGAGACAATGTCTTCATACGACGAGAAGGATTGTGAGACTAATGCTTGACGGAAAAATTGTTTTAAACCATCAAAGAAATGATCAATCATACTTCTTGGGTTACATATATAATCTCCATCATACCTTGGTAACCTTGTAAAGTTAGCCTCATAATTTGCGACATTTTCATCCTCCTTCTGTCTCAGACTCAGAAATTGCCTTTCCATATCTGCTCGATGGTTGCGAGGAATGTATTTTTCTAAAAACAGATCTTTGAACTCCCTACATTCCATATTTGATACTTCATCATCATCCTTCATATTTTGAATCAATGACCACCATTGATCAGCATCTCCAGTGCGGCGGTAAACTGCCATGATAAATTTTTCCCTTTAACTACTCCCCAAAGCCTGAAATATTTTCTCTAGGGAAAATATCCATTGCTCAGCTACTAAGGGATTTGTACTCCCATTGAACATTAGAGGTTTTTGCCTCATGAATCGATCTCACATTAATCCTCCACGTTCTGGATCTGGGTGCTCCATATGGGTAAAGTTATTATTCATAACCTGAGTGAGTTGTCCCAGTATGGTGATTAGCTGATCGGCACCAGTTGCATCACCAGCTCCACTATAATTATCTTGAGCAGGAGGGAAATCCCTACATGGAGTGCATGAATTGATACGGTTTCCATTTCTTCCACTAGGAGCCATTTCTAAACAATGGCATAAAATAGATCAGTTTATGAATCAAAATACATTATCCCATACTTATAAAACACTTAACATAAATTGAACTATTTATGGATATAATCCATAATCATAAGAATTTTTTCTTTGAGGAAGTATATACTAATAAACCCTTCATAATGATTTGTAAAAAAAATGAGAGTTATCCTAAGCATATCCCCCGGGAGTGTCGTATCCAAGAGTGCAGCAAGGCCCGTTGTCGTGCACCAGTTCTCATTCGAGTCTAGCTCAAAGTGGTGTTTTCAGGTTTTACCCCTCGGTACATCTG
This sequence comes from Viscum album, assembly GCA_963277665.1. Classification (NCBI taxonomy): domain Eukaryota; kingdom Viridiplantae; phylum Streptophyta; class Magnoliopsida; order Santalales; family Viscaceae; genus Viscum; species Viscum album. Next base: position 290,996,707 of record OY728148.1, on the reverse strand, counting down.
TGCCTGAGCCGCCTCTACCTGCTCGTATCCAGACAGGGATGTATTGCTCAAAAAACTCACAAAATCATTATAATACCAAAATTCTAAGAAGTTCTTCTATAATAATCCTCAAAGTTCATCTTAGGTCTACGTGATCTAATCAGAGTTTATCTAAATCTAGCTTCCAAGGTTTGTACTAAACTTCCTATGATACCAACTGTAACGCCCCGACCACAGTTACCCAGACTCGGTGCATTATTACATAACATTGGCATGATCACAAGAAAGATCAAATCTCGAAAGACTGATTGGATTAGTAGCCTTGGAAACATTAGATATATTCATAAAGTTTTACAATACATCATAAAGTGAAAAACTACAACAACAACTTAGTATCCATATTCCACACTCATATCCCCACATAAAATCTCTACACGTCATTCATAACTTACTTCTTCACATCCTGGGAAAATTAAAACATAGAAAAGGGGGTGATCTCAAATGCCCAGTAAGGATAACAATATAGCGGAAACTTTCAAAAATAAGTATAAACATTTAAGGCAATGTATAACTAAAACAAAAGACTTTTTGACTTGAACTTCAACATAGTATGGAAAAATTAAAATGAAATAATTCCATTTACTTATTCACATGGATATTCTACTAATCGAATAATCACATGAAATATCAATAATCACTTTCATAATGATGGAATGCATAATGCCAGACTATCATAACCACATAGCCAAGGCCTCGTGCAAAGACTACAAATAATATTTTGTCAAAGCCTTGTTCCAAGACACTAGTTTGTCTCATGAGACCTACCGATGAATCGAGGAGCTATAGCGGGCTCCACCAATCACATATTAAGTCCAATTCATTCCCATATGAAAAGGTTTAATCTTAATATAAACATTCGTATTAAAACTAGCATACGAAATGTCAATACATTCACTATAAAATATGAATGGTATAAAAATACCACATCCATAGTCAAACATATCACAAAACCATCAATACAATATATAAGTTTTGTATCCTAATAAATCAACTTCAAATAAGCGTAAAACCCATCAAAGGATGTTGACATAGATGAAATCAAAACTCTTTTTAGAGAAATATCTCTTTCTATTTTGAAATCATTTAAGTGTATTATATTTATGAAATAAAACATTTTACTTAAAAATATTCTTATAATCTTGTAAAGGAAGCTTCGACAATTTTATAATGACGGAAAATAACCGCACCCACCGTATAAGATAAAAAAACATTCTTACCTTAATTCTGTCAAAAAGGATAAAAAGCACCTTCTTTGGAAAACGACGGAAAGATTCCTTTATAAAACTCTTATAAAAAGTCAAATAAAGGTATAAATGACTTTAACCCATATTCTTTTAAATATTAAAAATGTTTTGAAATACATTTTTATGAAACATGGATATGGATGATAAAGAGATCCTAATAGATTATTACGTATAAACAATCTCGGATAATGGAGAGATTGTGAAATATAACTTACCTTGTACTTTTCCTTGGTTGGGGTAGGTTAACCTCCTTTATAATGGTGAAATAATTGTTATTAAATTATACAAGAATCATATACATTAATATGATATCATATATGATCTTTTAACATTGATTTGTTAATAATATCATAGTATTATCATTCTTCCGGGTGTTAACTTACTCGTTTTCTTTTATATGTTTTGTTACGTAAGCCATGTTTTCAGGGATAGGTTGTATTTTAATCATATACATAATGATATAAAGTCCTTAAAAATTATTTTTAAATCATCAAATGATAATTATATTTGAATTGATATGATGGAGAATGAATCTCATCGCGTTCGTGGAGACGGTGGTCCGTACGTACGCATGAGAGACAATATCATTCTTTTGATATTAAAATAATATATAAATGGATATTATATCATATATAAAGAATCATTAACATGTTATATTTATTATTTACTTGAGTTACACAACATTATTATACCCATCCAAATAATAATATATTGAATAACAATTACACCACGACGTGGAGACGGTAAGCCGTACGTACGCACGTATGGTGACATGTTATTCAAATGGTGGATACAATACTTAATATGGTTGTACCATATTTATAATAACATCACAGTATATATATTATACTGGAGTTATTATTTTATAATGGTAAAAAAAAGGAAGAAGTGGAAGAAGAAAGGAACTTGGAAAAGGGGGGTGAAATCATTACCTCTTCTTCGGGTTCTTCCTTTTGATTTGATCAAAAAGGATCCATATGTAGGCTTTATGATCATAATAATTCCTCTATGTTGTAGTGAGGGAAGTTGGGAGAGTATTCGGGCAGAGTTTGGCCGAACCAAAAGCCTTTTAAGGTGTAAAGAAATGAGAAGGAAGAGTGCGCTTTTTTAAGAGGGGTGAAGGGCACCTTTAGAAAAGCTAGAAATATTAGTTTATAATAAATTCATATTCTATTTCTAATGGCTCCAAATTTGATTATTAAAAGTTTATTGTGGGGATGGGTCAAAAACCACTCAACCAATAGAATTTATATAGGTTTGGGTACTTATATTAACCTTATCATTATGTATTAACTCTAAGTAAATTAGTTTCACTTTTACAATGTCTCTTTCTATTTTTATATTATATGGTTAATAAACATACTAAATACATCAAATAGACCCCCAAGTGGTCCATTAATGATACAACTATCATTATATAAGTCTATTGTCCTATCCTTATATTTTTAAAATTTTAATATCAATTAATAATATAATATTTGTTTTAAAAACTCTTTTATGTCAATTTTGACAGTATTCAATAGTTGATTTTTGTGAAACTCATAACAGAATTATTACTTAGAAAAAAGTTAATTAAATAAATAATAACATGTCATATTAACCTATAAAATTAGTGTATCTCATAGGAAGTCTCAAATTATATTTATTTGGCTATTTATAATATCAATTATTCTAATTTTTCATTAATTAGATAATTACTAAATCATCATTGTGTCATATATAAATTTACTTATGTAATATATAAAAATTATAAATAAAATATAATTATGTAGGAAATCGTTTTACCTTTCTAATGAATATTTATAGTCGAAAATACAACATATATAACCCTATGTAAAATTTTTTTTTCTAAAAGATATATGCTTGTGTCATTTTTGTATTCATTTTAACTTAATTAAAATAAAGTGTCCCTATCACCTACAAGTGGCTCCATGGGGTCCCAAAATCGACCCAAATATGCCCATGGTCTGAAATGTTTCAACCAATAAGGTTAGGACACGTTTTAGGGCAATTTGGTATTATTTTAATATTATTTTTAACCCTTATTTACCGGATTTACCCTTTAACCATGGTAAATAAAATATTAACCGCAGTAATTATTCAAAATGTCTAAAAATAAAAGTTACCTATTCACACAATATTAACATCCTGATTCCAAATATGGAATCCATTTTCCCAAATTCAAAACACAGAAGTGGCAGAAATTAATTTAAAATTAATTCCCGTTGTTAAAACAAAAAGCATGTTTTTAAGAGATAATAACTATCAAAAGATTGACACCTGTTTATGTCCTATTTAATTGTAAAATTATGTCCAATGACAAACATTATATTAAATGGTAAAAATATATTCTAAATATAAATTAAAAACACTCAAATTCATAATTTATCACTATTAATTATTTTGATTAAAAAATTTGTTTTCAACTAAAATTTAGTAAGTTTCACTATTCATCAAAAAATTAATGTTATCCGAAAAGCACCAAAATTTCACCTTATGCTAAATTTGATATTCCAAATCCAAAAATAATTCCATTTAAAAAATAAAATAAATATAATTTCAAAAAGTAGGTGTTACTATTCATAACGGCTAATTTGATTGGTTATTGTGTGTTAGAACTCGATGTTGCGTACAACACACGCTATCACGTTATTCAAAGAGAAGCATATCGTAGAAGCTTGGGGTGTTACAGGGGGTCATGACATGACCCATTAATATTTATTTTTTCATTAAACATGGTTTTTCATTAAATGAATTCTAAAAAATGAACTTGAAATTGTGTGTAACAAAATACAAACATAGTGTTGTGTATATCGTAATCTAATATTGTGTTACATGTGTCAAGATATTATCTTTGGGTAGCATAAAACACAATATATCAAATAAATTTAAAAAATCCATCTCATAAAAAACTTGGGGTGTAACATTCTACACTCTTAAAAATAATTTTTCCTTCATTAATTTGTTTAGGTTTAAAAAGAATCAATACTTGGATGTTTCTTTCATATAAACCCACATCATAAAAAAGGAATAGAAAATCCTTTTAGAAAGTAAAGGATAGAAAATTATAGTTACCTAAAATAAATCCCTACTATGTCTCTACATTGGGTGAAAATAAGAGATGATTTGGGCATAAAACAAAATCTTAAATAATTATAAATATTGATAAATATAACCAGTCATATGAAACATGGGGCTATAGAGATGGATAAAAATAATAATACCACTAAAAATAATCCTGAAAAAGGTCATTCATCTCAACAAAAATAATGATTATATGGGACCCTTTTACATCACGATCCCTTTTACTAATATTTCAAAATTTTCATGAGAAGATATACTTACTTTATTTCATTACAATCTCACTATTTGTCATGCATTGAACAACTTACACATTATATCTTATTCAAAATAATGAAGTATAATTTTTAACTCTTGAAGCATTACCAAATCAAGAGATCTATAAATAAAATTACGAGTCATTCCAAATGTATTAATCGCAAAAAAATGTTTAGCACAAGTTATAAAATATTCATAAGTCCACCTATAGTTTTATAATACTTTAATATAACAAAATTCATATGAAGTATAACTTATACTTTCCATAAATGATAACCATTGAATCCTTCTAAAATATGAAAATAAAAAATGTTATAAAGGGGTGCACTAACTCAGCTTAGCATTTATCCGCCATTTGTTATAAGGTATATCTTGTTGGTCACATTCCAAAGATGTGAAAACGTCATCATTTATTCTCTTGAAACTTGGTAATAACTTGAATTACCATAAAAATTAGTGAAAAAATGAATGATTTCAATAATTAAATCTTTCTAGATTCTGAAAATCCCAAAAATTCAATATTCTCAATCCACTATATATCAATCCTAAGGTCATTAATAATATAAAAAATCTCTTTATCTCATTTTCCCAACCTCATGCACATATTAAGGATTATCATTCAATTAAATATTTAAATCCCATTCAATGGTTATTGTTACCATTCAGCATATACTTTCCAATACATAAGGTAAAACAATAGTTTGACAATATTTAGATGTTTATTTATTCCATAATATAATAAAATTACTTATACAACATCATTCTTGATAAATATGAAATAATTCCTCTATCTTCTTAAACCACTACCAAATCTATATAATTTTATACATTAAAACTTATTTCATCTCATATGTCATTCTTATAATCTTGATCATCAGCAATATAAATACTAATCATATGCCCATGCTGATTCTCTTCATGAGAAATTCCCTTGAGGAATTGATTTTTATAATGATCATACATTCCACATTAAAAACATTTAACAATTATTGATTCCATATAAATAAAATTATATTTTCTTATTGTCTTAACTAATCATTTTCCTCTAAAATTACTTGTTTTGGGCCCATATTTTCAACATTCAAATAATCACCCAGTTCCTTTGAAACATTCTCCATGATGCCACTTCTCACATGATTTTCATGATGAAAATGAAATTTCTTTCCTATTGGGTCATCATGAAACAACATATTTCACTTATTTGGTGAGTTAAGAAACTAACCAGTGTTAATATTATTGATCATATTATGATATTTATGGTTAGGAATAATAACAATGATTCATATATCAATTCCAATTTCATTTATATTTTCATGAGAAATATCATTACATTATCGTTTATATTCTCCATTAACATGAATCCTTTGGGTTCTATCCATTGTCAAAACCCGAAAAAGAATATTTTGACCATAATAATCATACTCTAAAAACCACATAATCAAGGGAAAGTACATTAATAATATAACATAATGGGTTTAATCCTAGGTCATCCCTGGTCGTTAATAAAATTCAATGCTTGTAACATATTCATAGATTTATCCTTTGAGTCGTCTCTAGAAATATCTTTAGAAACATATATAGGGGTCTCACTATTTAATTCACACCCTAGTATCCAATGGATAAAAAAACCATTTCTCTAATAAAATCAATAATTTCCCCAGATTTATGTACATGAATATTACATTATTTTTCGTAATTAATAATACATTAAACAAATAGACGTCGAAAGACCATATTAGTTTAGTTCTTTTGGAAACATGGAAGATATTTTTCTAATTTTAAAAAAGATCTTCATCATCTCCAATAAATATATTCCCATTTATTTTTCCTAGGTAAAGCCTTCTATTATATTATAGGGAAAGAAAAAAATATGAAAATGTTAAGATTAAATGCTCAGTATGGGTAAACAAGAAAAATATCCAAGAGATTGTGAACATTAGAATGTAAATTCCTTAACGTAACTTTCTTAAATAATATCATGTATAACATATATCAAAATATTGAGACATGGAATTAATATTTATATTCATAAGTCATAAATCATACAGGAACATGAGGCAATTGAAAATAGCATTGAAATAAATCATTGAATTTTGGAAAACACAAAATCATATAAAATCATTTCGATATTAGCCAAGAATAATTTCCAAGACCATCATAGTAGAGAAATTCCTTTAATTAACTGAGTTCACTCATCATTCTAGCCTTGTATTACTAAACAAGGATTACTTACCACTCCATCCTTGTATTACTGAATCAAGTTTACTTCCCATTCCAGGCCAGTATTGGTGAACCAAGTTCATTTAACTTTACATCCATATCTATCTCATTATATATAAATAATTACCCAATTAATTGGAGGTAGATATAGGTCTCATCCATCTCTTTATGAAATAATTCAAATGTGTGCCATAGAGACATAAATCATTCATCATAGCGTAACCCAAGGAATAAAATGGGTTTCTTAAACATCATTCCATCATAACAAAATCCATATAAAAAACTAGATTTCATAAATATAATTCCATCATAAAAACAATAAATCCATAAGAATAATATGAATAGTATACTTGAATAATAACCATATTCAATAATTTAATCTTATTTAAAAAACAATTATTATAGAACAATTTAAATTAATAACTGAGGAAATTTTCCTTTCTTCTTAAATTTTTTTTTCTATTCTAAAAATATCACACATTTTATAAAAGAGAATTGTTTGAAAATAACCCTAAAATCATGTAAAGTATGCTTCATGGAAATAATTAATTATGAAGAAAGAAAAATCCATTCGTTTCATATAAGATAATTTAAAACATTATTTTTATACTTTGGTTGAATAAAAAAAATCATCTTGCATCAAAGAAAATAATCCGTTAATACCATTCAATAAAAATTCTCCAATTGGTAAAATTAACTTTAAACTATTTCCTAAAATAGAGATAATATGTTTTAATTAATATTTCAGAAAAATAGAAAAGGATGATAAATATACCCCATTATATATATATATATATAATATCATATATTAATGAGATTTTGAAATTATCACTTACATTAGGTTTGGGTTCATTTTTAGGTATCAAAAACTCTTTTATAATGGATTAAATAGTTTTATAATATTATTCCAGAACCATATTTTTATTTATGATTTCATATGTTATAATATTTTCTCCTGTTTAGTAATATTTCATTATTACTCCTTTTGGGATTTATTTATATCGGGTTTTTTCAAATAAATCCATGTTATTATTCTTGGATTTTGTAACACCCCAAGCTTCAATGATACGCTTCTCTTTGAATAATATAGTAGCTTGTATTGTACGGAACTTCGAGTTCTAACACACACTACAACCAATCAAACTAGTCGTTATGAATAGTAATACGCACTTTTTTAAATTTTATAAATTTTATATTTCAAAATTGGCTTCATTTTTTATTCAGAATATCGCAATTAGCATAGGGTGAATTTTTGGTATTTTTTTTGAAAACATTCATTTTTTGATGAATAAGGAAAAACCATCGAGTTATAGTTTAAAACCGAATTTTTATTTAAATAATTTTTTATATTATATAAATTTAATTAAGGTCAAAATATATACATAATACCTATATAAGATCAATGTAATTCATACGAGTTAGTTTAGAATAATTTTAGATATATAAAACTTTTATTGAACTTTTCACCGTTTTTACCCGCCTCTTAGGAGAATTTAGAAATTTACAGAAAACATAATTTTACTGCTTCTATGAGTGGAATTTTGAAAATCTTGGAGACACTATTAATATCAAGGAGTATAATGTGGTTCAATAAGATAAAAATAATTTTTGGTGAATAGTAAAATTTTACTTTTATTTACCACGGTTAAAAGTAAATAGGGTAATTAAGGGTAAAAATGAAATTATTAGTACCCTAAAACATGTCCTAATTCCATAGGATAAGTATAATTAGACCAAAAAAACCTTAGGAAAAAAATATGACCCTATTTGGACCACATGGATTAGATTTGGACATTTATTATTATTTAATTCACAGAAGAGTTAAAAGAGTTAAAATCAACGATTAATAACTAAAACATTTTTAATATAGGTTTATACATAAGATATATTCTATTATTAATATTCATTAAAAAGATAAAAATATTTCCTACATAATGGAATATTATTTATATTTTTTATACATTGAATAATTAAATATATGTATGACACAATAATGATGTAGTATTTTTCTTATTAATGAAAGAATCAAATAAGTGGTATAATAAATGTTAAAATAAATATAATTTGAAAGTTTTTTTGACATCCAAGAATTTTATTTGCTAATATGACTTGTTAGGATTTCTTAAATTAATTTGGTTCTAATTAATAAATATTTTACAACTTAAAAAACCAATTATTAAATAGTGTCAAAATTGACATAAATGAGTTTTTAAAACAAATATTATATTATTAATTGATAATATATTTCTAAAAATATAAGGTTTGGCCAAAAGACATATATAATGATAGGTGTATTATTAATTGGCCACTTGGATGTCGCATGGTAGTTTATAGTATGTTTATTAACTATATAATATAAAAATACAAAGAGACATGGTAAATTTCAAACTATTTAAGTAAGAGTTAAATGAAAATGATAAAGTTAATGTAGTGATCCAAACCTGTATAAAACCTATTGTTTCAGTTGTGTTCGACCAATCCCTACCTTAACTATTAAATAATTCAATTTTTAGGCATTAGAAACGGAATATTAATTTATTATAAAATAATATTTCTAGATTTTCCTAAGGTGCCCCTCAGCCCTCTTATAAAAGGGCAATCCCCCTTCTCTAAAATTCATACCTTAAAATCCTTTTGGCTTGTCCAAACCCTAACCAAATATTCTCTAAACATTCCTCACTTCAACTTAGAGTCCTTAGTATGATCAAAAATCCAACCAAAGGATCCCTTTTGATCAAACCAAAAGGATGAACCCGAAGAAGAGGTAATGTTTTCACCACCCTCTTTCAAGTTCCTTTCTTCTTCCACTTCTCCATTCTTTTTTAATTAAATTATAAAATAATAACTCCAGTATATTCTATATAATTTTATGTTATTAAAAATATGATACAACCATATTCATTATTCTATCCATACTTTTAATTACGTGTCACCATACGTGTGTACGTACGGCTTACCATCTCCACGTCGTGGTGTAATTGTTATTCAAAACATTATTATTTGGATGGGTATGATAATGATGTGTAATTGATTTAAATAATAAATATAACATGATAATTATTCTTTATATATGATATACCATCCAATTATATATTATTTTAATATCAAAAGAATAATATTGTCGCTCGTGCGTACATACGGACTACCGTCTCCACGAACGCGATTAGATTCATTCACCATCATATCCATTCAAAACGTATTCTCATTTGATGATTAAAAGTATTGTTTAAGAACTTTATATAATTCTGGATATGAATAAGTTACAACCTATCTATAACAAACATGGCTTACATAACAAAGCATATAAAGAAAAACAAATCAATTAACACCAGAAACAATGATAATACTAAGATATTATTATCAATGAAATGTTAAAAGATAATATATGATATCATATTAATGTATATGATTATTTTATAATTTAATAAAAATCATTTCACCATTATATAGGAGGTAAACCAACCCTTAATCAAGTAAAAGTACATGGTAAGGGTTTATTTCACAATCTCTTCATTATCAGAGATTGTTTATATGTAATTATCTACTGGGACCTATTTATCATCCACATCCATGTTTATTACAAATATATTTCAAATCATTTTTACTATTTCAAAGACTATGGGTTAAAGTCATTTATACCCTTTTTTGACATTTATTAGATTTTTATAAAGGAATAATTCTATCATTTTCTAAACAATGTCCTTTTTAACCTTTTCGACAGAATTAAGGTAAGAATGTCTTTTTTTAACTTATACGTCAAGTGCGGATATTTTCCGCCATTATAAAATCATTGAAGATTATCTTACAATATTATAAGGATATTTTCAAAGTAAATGTTTTATTTTATAATTATGTGACATTTAAATTATTTCAAAAAAGAGATATTTCCCTCAAATAGTTTTGATTTCATCTATGCCAACATTCTAAGATGGATTTTAAGCTTATTTGAAGCTGATTTGTTATGATTCAAAAATTCCACATTGTATTAAAGGTTTTGTGATATGTTTGACTGTGGATGTGTTATTTAATACCATTTGTGGTTTATGTAGAAAGTATTGACATTTCGTATGCTAGTTTTAATAAGAATGTTTATGTTATGTTTAAACATGTTCATATGGGGAATGCATTGGACTTATTAAGTGACGGGTGGAGCCCGATACAACTCCTAGACACATTGGTAGGTCTCATGAGACAAACTAGTGTCTTGGAATAAGGCCTTGAAAAATTATTATTTTTAGTCTTGGCGCAAGGCCTTGACTATGGGGTTATGATAATCCAGCATTATGAATTCCATCATTATAAAAGTGGTTATTGATATTTCATGTGATTATTCAACTATTAGAATATCAATGTGAATAATTAAATGGCATTATTTCATTTTTTCTTCCATATTATGCTAATGTTCATGTTTAAAAGGCTTTTGTTTTAGTTATACATTGCCATAAATGTTTATGCTTATTTATGAATGTATCTGCAATATTGTTATCCTTACTAGGCATTTGAGCTCACCCATTTTCTATGTTTTATTTTTCCAAAGATGTGAAGAAGTATTTTAGGAATGACCTGCAGGGATAGTATAAAGGGGTATGAGTGTGGAGACATGATGTTGTTGTATTTTTCACTTTATGATGTAATGTAAACATTATGAATTTATCTAGTGATTCCAAGGCTACTAAACTAATCGGTCTTTCAAGACTTTATATTTTGTGATCATGAAAATGTTATGTAATTATGCACTGACTCTGGGTAAATGGGGTTGGGGTGTTACAGTTGGTATCAGAGGATGTTTAGTACAAACTTTGGAAGCTATATTTAGATAAAATTTGACTAGAGCACATATCCCTAAGATAGACTATAAGGATTATTATAGAAGAAATTCCTAGAATTTTGGTATTGTAGGGATTTTGTGAGTTTTCTGAGAAATACATCCCTATCTGGATACGAGAAGTTAGAGGCGGCTCTGGCACAGATGTACTTAGGGGTAAAACTTGAAAACACCGCTTTGATCTAGACTCGAACGGGAACTCGGGCATGACAACGGGCCTTGCTTCACTCTTGTTTTACGATACTCCTAGGGGATATGCTTAGGATAATTCTCATTTTCATTATAAACCATTGTGAAGGGTTTATGAGTATATACATCACCACATTTTTATGATTATGGATAATATCCATAAACTGTTCAATTTATGTTATGTGTTTTACAAATTTGTATTTAGGTATTGTGATTCATAAACTAATCGTGGGTATGACATTGTTTAGATATGGTGCCAAGTGGATGAAATGGAAACTGTATCTATGCACACACTCCATGTACGGATATCTCTCCTACTCTAGATAATTATAGTGGAGCTGGTGATGCAACTGGTTATGATCAACTAATCACTATACTGGGAAAACTGACTCATGTTATGAATAATAACCTTCCCCATATAGAGAACCCAGATCCCCAGTGTGGATGATCAATGTTAGACCGCTTCATGAGGCAACAACCACCAACATTCAATGGGTGTAAAAATACACTAGTATATGAGCAATGGATAAATTCTGTAGAGAAAATATTCCATGCCTTGGGGAGTAGTGAAAGGGAAAAAGTTATCATTGTAGTTTACCACCTCACTATAGATGTTGATCAATGGTGTTCATTGATTCAAAACAAGAAGGAATATGATGATGTGTCAAATATGGAATGGAGGGAGTTCAAAGATTTTTTCTTAGGAAAATACTTTCCGCGTGACCATCGAGCAAATATGGAAAGACAATTTTTCAGTCGGAGGCAAAAGGAGGAAGAACATGTCAAAAATTATGAGGCTAACTTTACAAGGTTAGAAAGGTATGCTGCAGATTATATACGTAACCCAAGAAGTAAGATTGATAATTTATTTGATGGGTTAAATGCGTTTCTCTGTTAAGCATTATTCTCACAAACCTTCTCATTGTATGAAGATATTGTCTCATGTGCTATGAAGACATAAAAAGAATTCTCTAAGTCTTACGACGTAAAAGAAAAGCAAGAGAAGAAGAGATCTGTTGATCACTATGGAAATAGAAATAAGGGGAAGAAGGGAATAGTTGATTATCCATCCTTCAGTAAATTTGGAAAGAAACACCCTGGTACATGTTTGAAAGGAATGGGAGTCTTTTACGAGTGTGGTGAAGAAGGCCACCATGCTCGTGATTGCAAGGGGAAGAAAGAAGCTACCGATGTTCAATTCTACAACTGGACAGATATGGGACATTATGAAAATGATTGTTCTAAGTGGCAGGGTATCTTACCTCAAAAAAAGCCATGGTATCAAGCCCAAGCTTATACTATCACTACTACTAAGGTAGAATCTCTAAATGACATGGTGGCAGGTAATTTAATGGTTTCCTCATGTTTATATTTGATTCTGTATCATCACATTGTTTCATATCATCCTAGTTTTATATGAAATTTGATATTTCAAATTTGATTTAACAGGGGAGATTTCAGTTAAAACTCCTAAAGGAAGTATCATCGCAACAAACTTTTGTGAATCAATCCCCATTAGATCACATAAATATTCCTTACCTGCTGATATCATCATCATAACCATGATTGAATTTGATATATTCCTTGGTATGAATTGGCTTTTGGACCATGATGCAATGATTTATTGTAAGAAGAAGGAGGTTACGATTTTAGATGATGATGATAAGGAACATCGTATTTATATAGTAGAATCGTCACCACCTGATTCTTATCTAGATCCACCCCCTGTAGCTCAACTAATTTCAATTATTGTGGTGGAAGAAAATGAAATAACTGTGGGTGAGGAAAGAAATGTTCAAATAGAAGATGTACCTATTGTGAGAGAATATGTTGATGTGTTTCCAGAAGATTTACCTGGACATCCTCCAGAACGATAAGTTGAGTTTTCTATTGATTTAATTCACGGTTCATGGCCCATATCGAAGACCCCTTATAGAATTGCCACTGTGGTATTAGTTTGAATAAATAAACAACTAGCGGAATTGAGTAATAAGGGATTTATTCTCCCTAGTTTTTCTCAATGGGGAGCCCATATCCTTTTTGTTAAGAAAAAATATGGATATATGAGGTTATGTATCCACCACATGGAAATCAATGCTATAACAATAAATAACATGTATCCCCTACAACGCATTGATGATTTATTTGACCAACTGCATGGAGATCAATACGTTTCAAAGATTCACCTTCGATCTGGATACCATCATTTGTGTATGAAGAAGGAATACATTTCGAAGATAGCATTTCGAACCAGGTACGGGAATTACGAGTTTACAGTAATGCCTCTTGGGATGACTAATGTACCCTTTGTTTTCATGGATCTATTGAATGGAGTTCTCAAAGAATATCTCGATGATTTTGTAGTGGTATTTATTGATGATATCTTGGTATATTCAAAAAGCTACTAAGATCATGAAAATCACTTGCACATTATCTTGTAGACTCTGAGAAGACATGAATTATATGGAAAGTTTAGAAAGGGTGAATTCTGGATTCATGAAATTTATTTTCTTGGCCATATTGTCTCTAAGGATGGAATATCTATTGATCCTCCTAAGACCAAGGAAATCCAAGAATGTCCAGCCCCTAAGAGTATAACTGAGGTACACAGTTTTATTGGTTTAGTAGGTTCTGATCAGCATTTCGTCCAAATTTTGGCCCGATTGGCTAACCCATTAATGAATATCACACGTAAAGGGGATAAATATGTTTGGACAAATGAGTGTGAGGAATATTTTGAAGAACTTAAGAGAAGATTAGTCAATTATCCTATATTGACTCTACTATCGGGGAATGATGGGTTCATTATTTATAGTGACGCATCAATGAAAGGACTTAGTTTTCTCCATATGTAAAATGATAGAGTTATTTCCTATGCATCACGACAGCTGAAAATTCATGACAAATACTATCCTACACATGATCTTGAGTTAGTAGTTGTAATATTCCCTTTGATGTTTTGGAGACACTACCTCTATGGTTAAAAATGTGCAATTTATACTGATCACAAGAGTTTGAAGTACATTTTCTCACAGAAAGAACTCAACATGAAGCAAGGGAGATGTCTTGAACTACTCAAGGATTATAATTGCATGATATACTACCACTCGGGGAAGGAAAATATGGTGGAAGATGATTTTAGCAGAAAGTATCATGGAGTTTTGAACAAAATGAGAGTTGAAAAGGGATCCTATTTTCATGGATCTAGTAAAGATGGATATGGGAATCACCATGGAAGGTGAAACATCAGTACTTTTTCAAATGTTTTCCAACCCATAATTACTAGAACGGATAAAGAGTTCTCAGAATGATGATGAAGAGTTTCAAAATATGGTTAAAGCTGTGAATGATGGGAGATTGAGTGACTTTGTGTTTGAAGATGGAATTTCGAAATTTGGGAAGAGACAGTGTGTTCCCAATATAACTAATCTAAAAAGGTAATTGTTGGATGATTCTCATAGTTCCAATTTCTCTATACACCCAGGGAGCAACAAGATGTATAAGGATTTGAAGGAACATTTTTGGTGGGACAACATGAAGAAGAAGATTGTAGATTTTGTGTCAAGATGTATGGTTTGTCAACAAGTGAAAGATGGAAGGGAATAGCCTGGAAGAGTCAGGCAACCTCTTCCCATACCTGAGTGGAAATTGAATAATATCACGATGTACTTTGTCATGGGACTACAAAAGACTCCTAGAAGGAATGATGCAATATGGGTCATTGTTGATCGTCTTACCAAGTCAGCACATTTTCTTTCTATAAGGAAAGATTTTCCACTTGAACGTCCAGCAAGACTATATATTAAAGAAGTTGTGAGACTTCATGGAGTACCCATATCGATTGTTTCTGATCGTGATCCATGTTTTACATCAAGAATCTGGAAAAGTCATCAGAAATCCCTGGATACTAAACTCTATATGAGCACTGCCTACCACCCCCAAACGGATGGACAATCAGAACAGACTATTCAAACCTTAGAAGACATGTTGAGATCATGCTAACTTGACTTTCAAGTTATGTGCTATCAATATATAACTCTTTTAGAATTTTCCTATAACAAAAGATTCCATTCAATTATTCAGATTGCACCATATGAAGCATTATATGTAAAGAGATGTCGCACACCAACCTGTTAGGATGATGTTGGTGAATGAAAAATCATGGGATAAGAACTGGTGGAGGAAACAATGGAAAAGGTGATGGTAATCCAAAATCACATCAAAGCAGCTCAATGTAGGCAGAGGAGCTATGTCGATAACCAAAGGAAGGTTTTGAAATTTCAGGTAGGAGATCATATTTTCTTGATGGTGTCTCCCTAGAAGGGATTTATACATTTCAGTAATAAGGGTAAATTGAGTCCCAAGTACATCGAACCTTTAGAAATTCTAGAATGAATCGGGGTCATAGCTTACAATTTGGCAATGCCGCCAAGTCTCTCCAAAGTTCACGATGTGCTCCATGAATCACTATTGGGAAAATACATGTCTGACCAAACACATGTACTCACCTATGTGGAATTAGAACTAGAACCTGGTCTGTCTTATTGCGAAAAGCCTGTCAGGATTCATGATACCGGAGAACAAGTGTTGAGAAACCGGACGACTTGTCTGGTAAAAGTTCTATGAAGAAACCATCAGATGGAAGAGGCAATGTGGGAACCTGAGAAACATATTATGTAGAACCACCCGAGTATTTTTATGCACTAATTTATAGAAATTATTAGGATGAAATTATTTGGAGGGGAGAATGTAACACCCTAACTTCCACGATATTCTTCTCTTTGAATAATACAGTAGTGTGTGTATAACACAACTTCAAGTTCTAACACACACTACAACCAATCAAACTAGCTGTTATGAAAAGTAATACCCAATTTTTGAAATTTTATAAATTTCATATTTCAAAATGGACTTCATTTTTAGATTTGAAATATCCAAATTAGCTTAGGGTGAATTTTTTGTATTTTTCTGAAAACATTCAATTTTTGATGAATAGTGAAAAAACACTGAGTTATACTTAAAAACCAAATTTTTTTTAAATAATTATTTATTTTATTTAAATTTAATTATGGTAAAAATAGATACATAATACCTATATAAGTTCATTGTAATTCATTGGATTTATTTTAGAATAATTTTAGATATATAACAATTTTATTGAACTTTTCACCGTCTTTTACCAACCTCCTTGGAAAATTTGGAAATTCACATAAAACATAATTTTACCACTTCAATGAGTGGAATTTAGAAAATCCAAGATACACAGTTAATATCAAGGAGTAAAATGTGGTAATAAGATAAAAATAATTTTTGGTGAATATTAACTTTTTACTTTTATTTACCACGGTTAAATTTAAATAGGGTAATTAGGGGTGAAAATGATATTATTGTTACCCTAACACATTTCATAATTATATTTTCTAAGTATAATTCAACCAAAAAAAACCTTAGTAATATAATATGAACCTCTTTGTTCCACATGGATTAGATTAGGACATTTATTATTATTTAATTCAAAGAAGAGTTAAAAGTTTTAAAGTCAATGTTTAATAACTAAAACATTTTTAATATAGGATTATACATAAGATAAATTCGATTATATATATTCATTAAAAATATAACAGTATTTCCTACATAATGGTATTTTATTTATAATTTTTAGACATTGAATAATTTAATATATTTAAGACATAATAATGATGCAGTATTTTCCTTTTTTATGACAGAATTAAATAATTGATATTATAAATGTTAAAATAAAAATAATTTGAATGTTTTGATGACATCAAAGAATTTTATTTGTTAATATGACTTGTTAGTATTTATTAAATAAATTTTTTTCTAATTAATAAAGTTTCTAAGAATTTAAAAACAGTCAATTTTTAAATAGTGTCAAAATTGACCTAAAGGTGTTTTTAAAACAAATATTATATTATTAATTGATATTCTATTCATAAAAATCTAAAGATCAGACAAAGGATATATTTAATGATAGGTGTATTATTAATAGACCACTTGGTGGTCTCTTGGATGTTTATAGTAAGTTTATTAACTATATAATATAAGATACAAAGAGACATGGTAAATGTCAAACTAATTAACTAATAGTTTAATAAAAAAGATAAAGTTAATATATTTACCCAAACCTGTATAAAACCTATTTATTGAGTGTTTTTTCGACTTATAACCACCTTAAAATATAAATAATATACTTTGGAGCCATTAGAAACGAAATATAAGTTTATTATAAAATAATATTTCTTGCTTTTCCTAAGGTGCCCCTCACCCTCTTATAAAAGGGAACTCCCCCTTCTCTCAAATTCATACCTTCAAAGCCTATTGGCTCAGCCAAAAACTACAGAAATATTATCACAAATTCCCTAAAATCAACCTAGAATAATTAGTTTGATCATAAAGGCATCCTAAGGATATGTTTTGATCAATCCAGAATGAAGAACCTGAAGGAGAGGTAATGTTTTCACCACCCTCTTTGAAGTTCTTTTCTTCTTCCACTTCTTCTTTATTTGTTATTTCAATTATAAAATAATAACTGTAGTATCTTATATATATTTTGATGTTATTAAAAATATGGTACTACGATATTCATTAGTCTATCCATCCTTTGAATTACATGTCACTATACGTGCGTACGTACGGCTTACCGTCTCCACGTCGGGGTGTAATTGTTATTCAAAACATTATTATTTGGATGGGTATGATAATGATGTGTAATTGATTTAAATAATTATTATAACATTATAATGATTCTGTATATATGATATACTATCCAATTATATATTATTTTAATATCAAAATAATGATATTGTCACTCGTGCGTACTTACAGACTACCGTCTCTACGAACGTGATTAGATTCATTCCCCATCGTATCCATTCAAGACTAATTCTCATATGATGATTAAAATTAATGTTTAAAAACATTATATCATTCTGGATGTGAATAAGATGCAACCTATCCATAACAAACATTGCTTATGTAACAAAGCATATAAATCAAAATGAATCATTTAACACCTGCAACAACAATAATACTAAGATATTATTAACAAAGCAATGTTAAAAGATCATATATGATATCATATTAATGTATATGATTATTTTATAATTTAATAACAATTATTTCACCATTATAAAAGAGTTAAACCAACCCTAAACCAAGGAAATATACAAGGAAGGGTTTATTTCATAATCTCTTCATTATCCGAGATTGTTTATACGTAATTATCTACTGGGACCTCTTTTTCATCCACATCCATGTTTCTTAAAAATGTATTTCAAATCATTCTTAAATTTTTACTGAATGTGGGTTAAAGTCATTTATACCCTTGTTTGACATTTTATAAGATGTTTATAAAGTAATCTTTTTTTCATTTTCCAAACAAGGTCCTTTTTAACCATTTCGGCAGAATTAAGGTAAGAATGCCTTTTTTTAACTTACACGGTGGCTATGGCTATTTTCTACCATTATAAAATCTTCAAAGATCCCCTTACAAGTTTATAAGGATATTTTCGAAGTAAATTCTTTATTTTATAATTATGTTACTTTTAAATTACTTCAAAAAAGAGATATTTCTCTCAAATAGTCTTGATTTCATCTATGTCAACATCCTTTAATGGATTTTAAGCTTATTTGAATTTGATTTATTATGACTAAAAACATCCACATTGTATTGAAAATTTTGTGATATGTTTGACTGTGACTATTTTATTTTTATACCATTCATGGTTTATGGAGAAAGTATTGACATTTCGTATGCTAGTTTTAATATGAATGTTTATGTTATGTTTAAACCAGTTCATGTAAGGAATGAATTGGACTTATTATGTGATGGGTGGATCCCGCTACAGCTCCTCGATGCATCGGTAGGTCTCCTGAGGCAAACCAGTGTCTTGGAACAAGGCCTTAAAAAAATCTTATTTTTAGTCTTGGCACAAGGCCTTGACTATGTGGTTATGATAGTCTGGAATTATGCATTCCATCATTATGAAAGTGGTTATTGATATTGCATGTGATTATTTGACTAGTAGAATATCTATGTGAATAAGTAAATGGAATTATTTAATTTGATTTCTTCCATATTATACTGAACTTAAAGTTTGAAAGATTTTTTTTAGTTATACATTTCCTTATATGTTTATGCTTATTTATGAGTGTTTCCACTATATTGTTATCCTTACTGGGCATTTGAGCTCACCCCTTTTCTATGTTTTATTTTTCCAATGATGTGAAGAAGTATTTTAGAAATGACCTGCAGGGATAGTATAAAGGAATATGATTGTGGAGAAAATATATTGTTGTAGTTTTCACTTCATGATGCACTTAAAACATTATGAATGTGTCTTGTGATTCCAAGGCTACTAAACTAATCGGTCTTTTGAGACTTTATCTTTTGTGATCATGCCAAGGTTATGTAATAATGCACCAACTCTAGGTAACTAGGGTCGGGGCGTTACATATTTCCTTTATATCATTTCTATATTTATAATAATTTAATATATATCATAATAATTAAATATATAAATTTATATAATAATGATTTAAATTTATATCATGGAGAAAGAATTGCATCACTTCATGGAGATAGACGGTCATACATATGCATGAGAAATTGTATCATTCCTTTAATTATGAACTGATATGGAAGTGAATGGTATATTTATTGTTAGAGAATAAATATATTTATATAGTAATAATATATAGTTATTATTTCCATCAATATACCCATCCATGTAGATTGGTGGTAGAAAATAGATTACACCACAACATGGAGATGGTAAGTCATACGTACGCACTTGTGGAGATTTTGTTTTTCTTATGATGGATAGAATTTGGATTATGGTTTTTGAATAATAATAACTGTTGGTCGGAGTGGATACTCAAGAGGGGGGGGGTGAATTGAGTTCCAATTAAAATTTCTGTTTTTAAAAACATTATCTTAAAATCCCCCAATTAAAATACAAAATTAAACTGTAGTGAATTTATACCAAAGTAAAGGTTTTGTTAGGTTCTCAAGGGATTGATTATCTCCCAGTTAATCAAATAAGAAGAGTTGATTAACTTTTGAAACTAACTTACTGATTTACAACTAATATAAACACTTGCGAGTTTAATTATCAAAGTGACTTTAAAACAGTTTTGGTTTTAAAGAACTTAGCAACAGAATAAATGAATAACTTTGACAGATATAGCATAGAAAATATAACCAAGAGGTTCAGTCTCAAACCGAGACTTTGTCCTCTCAAAAGCTTTTATAAAAGGATGATCCACACCCTGGATTGGGGATAACAATAGCAACCATCTATCTAGGTCCAAGACCTCTACCACTATCCTAGTGGGAAATAAAATAAGTAAGAGAGTTGAGTGAGGATTTACAAATCCTCCAGTTAAGGCATAGGAGACAGTGTGTGTTTAAAATACAGAATATAACACACACTGCTCAATATTTAAAAAGATAAATCAGAGAGAAAATATTTAGAGTTTAGAAATGTCTCTAGTTATTGTTGTGCAGTTCTGGACTCCTTTTATTGATCAGAATTTGCTCTGAGTCCTCTTCTGATTTTTGTCTGTAAAACAGAGTATCGTCTGTTTCCTTGACTTCTAGGTTCAGAGATAGAGAAGAAGTAGTCGATGAAGTTCTTGTTTTTTGTTATCATTCCCATCTCTTCACTCGTTAGCATTGATGAAAAAGTTCCTCATGTAAGTTTAGTAATTGCTTTGCATTCACGCTGTGTTCAGCACTCTGCGTTTTCGTCCTTGTGTTCAACACTTTTTTTTGCAACACACGCGTTCTCTCCACTTCATCTTGAAAGAAGCTCTTATTTAACGCACTAGCTCTCGGAAAAGATATGATTTCTTTTTGCAGGTACGAGTTACAGTTTCCTGACAACCAACAACACACATTAAATAAATGACAGAGCATTTAAAATATTCCTAATATGACCGTTGGTTAGATTAAATAAAGATAAAGAAATTCAAACAGCTGTTTATGACTATCAATGTGTCAAGTGATCAGTAGGTCATCAACATCAGTTGGTGAGATATCTTTGGTGACTCATTTGATCAGCATCGGTGAGACATCTTCGGTGACTCATTTGATCAGCATCGGTGTGTCATCTTCGGTGACTCATTTGATCAGCATCGGTGAGACATCTTCGGTGACTCATTTGATCAGCATCAGTGTGTCATCTTCGGTGACTCATTTGATCAGCATCAGTGAGACATCTTCAGTGACTCGTTTTATCATCATCGGTGTGTCATCTTAGGTGACTCATTTGATCAGCATTGGTGAGACATCTTCGGTGACTCATTTGATCAGCATCGGTGTGTCATCTTCGGTGACTCATTTGATCAGCATCGGTGAGACATCTTCGGTGACTCATTTGATCAGCATCGGTGGGTCATCTTTGGTGACTGATTTGATCATCATCGGTGAGACAGTTTTCCTTTGATATGGATCGGTGCGATCGTTGTCCTTTGATATGGATCAGTGCGACTGTTGTCCTTCGATATGGATTGGTGCAACCGTTGTCCTTTGATCTAGAGGACTTCCCAGAATACTTGAAAATCAATAACAAAGAGATAAAACATGATCCAACCAATATACATAGATTCACTAAGATATTGTGATTATTTATATGAGAAATCCAACCGGATTAAGTAATTGATGATTTGTGATTATTAAAACAGCAATCATAGGAAGAATTCAACAATCTTCCAGAGGGATCAATAATCTCCCCCTTTTTGATAATCACAAATCTTAGCCAATCACAAAGCTTATCCATTAATAAATATAAGATATCATCAATAATAATGCATAATAAGAATAAACACATAATGAGATATAAATCTCCCCCTGAAGTTAGGCCTCTAAAAACTTATGCAAGCATTTCCATAAAAAGATATAAATCTCCCCCTTTAGAGATGCATCTCCCCCATATCTCTCATAGATCCATTGATATATAGATTTCTCCCATCTCCCCCATATCTCCCATAGATCCAGAGATATACGGATTTCTCCCCCTTTGGGATAATAAAAAAGGAGGGAAAACAGATAAAGAGGAGATGAAAATAAGACATTAGAGAGAATAAAAAGAAAAGAGAGTAAAGGAAGTAAACACAAAGAATAGAGAGATAGAAAAGAGTTTAGAAAGAACATTGAAATACAATCAGTACAATGTTCACCCTATCAAAAACAATAAACAACTATTTCAAGGGATACAAAGGGGCTTTGCCTTTGTCTTTAGGATCAATGGTTGGTAAGTTGGAAGGTTTGGAGGCAGGTTGAACCAGGCGAATTTGAAACGGTTTCAAGATGACTCATGAAGTTGGAGAACAGGATGCCACCGGGATGTGATGTGGAGCTGTAGAAGCTGGTTGAGAAGATTGTTGAGGAACTGGTCGGAGTTGGGAGAGAGCTTGAGAAACAAAGATCTGATTTGAGCAACATCAGAGGCACCGAGAGGGTCAGTAGTAGGAAGCACAATGGCAGTGGCTTGGGCATTCAGATAAGGCTTCAAAAGATTTATGAAATTATGAATAACTTCTGCACCGTACTGCATATCCTTCTCAAAATCATCTTTATTTTCCATGAACCATTCCAAGGTTGGAGTAAAATCTTGCAACTTTCGAACTTGAGTCTTGAAATCCTGAGTGACTGGAGGTAGTCGTAGATTTTCAGCTAACACTTTGAAATTTGAATTCATCTCATGCTTGGTATAAATTATTTAAAAGTAGTTATTAACCTTTTCCTTGATCTCTCGCAGAGCTTTAGTGGCATCTGCTGAATATATTGTTCGCATCTTATGAATGTTATCATTGTGTTCCTTCATCTTCCTCAACGAGTCCAAATCAAGAACATTCCGAATGGCGGCCAATTCATCATGCACAATTTTCCTTAGAGCCTATAGCTCACGAGTAGTGATCTTGGTTACTTTGGCTGTACTGGATTGAGAAACTATTTGAGTTATCTCAGCTTTCAATTTTCTCAGATCAGACATCTTAAGATGTTCAATCAGATTTCAAAACACTTCCATCATACCAGAGATGGTGGATCTAAATTCGTTAAATAGAGAAACTAACCCAGATTGTAGATCCTTCAGAATCTGATTTAGAGAGGCTATGTGCCTGCCAATAAACTCCCCAGTTTTGGCTAGGTCTGGTTTAATAGCATTTGAAATCTCTTCTCTGATTGTATATCTCACAGTAGTAAGAAACTCCCTTTTGAACTTGTCAAAATCAGACTAAGAGACAGTAGAACTAGGTAGATGAGCACTTGCCACATCAACAACATGAGAAGACCTTGTCTCAACTGGTCGGCTTTCCATCATAACCACAGTATATTCTGATTCTTCTTCTTCTTCTTCAGAATACTCTAAACCCAAAATAGAAAAACCAGGATAATCATCCCAGACAGAAGCACACAGAGTATATTTCGGTTTTTCATAACATTCATTTCCACTGTTTTCAAGAGATTCTCTCTTTCCATTGTCATCTGTTTCTGGTAAAGTTTGATGTGTTTCTGTGGGAGGTACAACAAGACCATCCAATGGTCGGTTATCATCATCATCATCATTATCATCACCATCATTATCATCATTATCATCATTATCGTCACCATCATCATCTCCATTTTCATTTCTATTCTTCACAGAAACGTCACTGTCAGATACATCAGTGTCACTAGCTTCTTCATCATCAAGAAATGGTTCTGATTCTGGTAGGGTTAAAGGTGGACTGGAAGATCCAAAGTCTATTCTTCTTTTAGGACTCATAGTGTCAGGATCACTCATATAATCAGGAGGTGACATACTTTCTTCTTCTGTTTCAGCTGCTTCCATTCCTTGTTTACCAGACTCTTCAATGTCTTTATTCCTTTCAACATTTGCATCTTCTTCATCATCCAAATAAATTGGCTCCACATCTGATTTCAAACCAGGGTCTCTCAAACCCTTCGGCCTCTTTCCATGATCAGTGGGATTGTAAGATTCATACAGCTTGTCCTCATCAGCAACCCAACATTTTTTCCATGGGTTCCAGTTTATTTCCATCCGTTTAGAAATTTATTTGGTAATACAAAAAGCATTATCAGATTCATCTATCTCATCAGATTCATCAACACATTCCAGATTATTTAACATAGCAGAGATCATTTTGGGATAGAACAGGGCAGCGGAATTCTTAGAAGGTTTCACCATTCCAGCTATGTGCACCATTAGATACCTAAACAAGTTGATCTTCTCATGGGTCGTTAGTAAAAACAGTAGAAAAATATCCTGGTATCTAATAGAAGCAAAATCTCCTTTCCTGGAGCAAATTTGGTGCTGAATAAACTTAAAGAGAAGTCTACATTCACCATCCAGATCTGATGCTATTATTCTCCTTGACTCTCTGTTTCCAGTAAAAAGATCTTAAGCTAACTCAGAAGAGAAATATTCAGTGGTTGGAGGAATGTTTCCAGCATAATCCTCATACCGACCCTCGTGGGGTACATTCAAACATTCATCCCATTGTTTAGACAGAAAAGATATTTTCATTCCTTTCACTACAGAAGAAATTCTGGCAGCCTCGACACCGTCTAAAGTAACTTACAGATTTATATAAAACTCATGCACTAGCTTTGGGTAGTATACATGACTGTTATATGAGAACCAGGTTTTCCATCCTTGCGAATCTAAAACTTGTAACAACAGCGACTTACTTGTCAAAATCCAGGCGGAGCTGATTTCTTTTTCTACAGCAACAATCCGACTTTCCAGGTTCGGATTTACTGATCTTTGAGTGGTACTACTCAACTCACCTCGAGCACACTTTGAAGGTACGGGACTTTCTGATCCTTTGCTCGGTCTCTTCTGCTTAGCCATTTGATGATTCTGGGGAAAGCAGGAGTTTGAAGGTTCGAAGTGGAGAAGAAGAGAGGAAATAAGGTTTGGCGGGAAAGAAATGAAAGGTCGATGGTTTGGGGAATATGAATAGTCGTGTATCATTTATTTCATCATTTAGTGTCCCCATAATAAAGATAAAAGAAGTTAATTAATCACAAAATAAAAAGTAATATAAAGAAAGATCTGTTTCACAGATCAGTTTCACAGATCCGTTTCACAGATCGGTTTCACGGATCAGTTTCATAGATCGGTTTCACAGATCAGTTTCACAGATCCGTTTCACAGATCTGTTTCACAGATATGTTTCATGGATCAGTTTCACAGATCAGTTTCATAGATCAGTTTCACAGATCGGTGTCACAGATCAGTTTTACTGATCAGTTTCACAGATCGGTTTCACATATCAGTTTCACAGATCGGTTTCACAGATCTCTCAAACACAATTCTTGTTTCATAAAATTCATTCTTTCAGAGCATAAAGGCTTTGTAAAAATGTCATCTAATTGGTGTTCAGAACTAATAAATTTTAGAGAAATATCACCTTTCTGATAACGATCTCTTAGAAAGTGATGTCTGATATCAATGTGCTTAGTCCTAGAGTGAGACACATGATTCTTAGATATGTTGATCGCACTAGTATTGTCACAGTTAATTGAAACTTGTTTAAAAACAAATCCATATGCCAATAAAGTGTGTTTCATCCACAGAATCTGTGCACAGCAACTACCAGCAGCAATGTATTCTGCTTCAGCGGTAGAAAATGCAACTGAGTTCTGTTTCTTACTACACCATGATACTAGGGACTTTCCAAGTAAATTACATGTTCCAGATGTTCTTTTCCTATCTAACTTACATCCAACAAAGTCATCATCTGAATAACTATTTAGGTCAAATGATTGTCCTTTTGGATAAAACAAACTTAAATTCACAGTATACTTAAGATATTTAAAAATCCTTTTTACAGCCAGTAAGTGTGATTATTTAGGATTAGCTTGAAATCTAGCACACATACACACACTAAACATAATATATGGTCGACTAGAAGTAAGATATAGTAAACTCTCAATCATACCTCTGTAATAGTTTTGATCAACTGGTTTCCCAGTTTCATCAACATCCAATTTGCTGGTAGTAATCATGGGTATATCGTTTTCCTTAATACTATCCATACCAAAACGTTTTAATAAATCTTTAGTACATTTACTTTGATTTAGAATAATACCATCTTTAGTTTGAAATATTTGAAATCCAAGAAAATACTTAATCTCTCCCATTAAGCTCATTTCAAACTCATTTTGCATAACCATTGAAAATTCAGTACATAAAGAATTTTTAGAAGATCCAAAAATAATATCATCAACATAGATTTGTACTATTAACACATCTTTTGAAATCCTTTTTATAAAAACAGTGGGATCAGCTATTCCTTCTGTAAATCCTTTTGAAATAAGAAAGTTTGAAAGTCTTTAATACCAAGCTCTTGGAGCTTGTTTTAAACCATATAAAGCTTTAGAATGTTTAAAGACATGATTTTGAAAATGAGGATTTGTGAAACCAGGTGGTTGTTCTACAAAAACATCCTCAATAATAAAACCATTTAAAAAAGAACTTTTTACATCCATTTGATATAACATGAAATTCAGATGTGATGCATAGGCAAGTAAGATCCTAATAGCCTTTAATCTAGATACAGGTGAAAAGGTTTCCTCATAGTCAATTCCTACTTCTTGATTGCAACCTTGTGCAACTAGCCTAGCTTTGTTTCTAATGATGTTTCCAGATTCATCAACTTTGTTTCTAAACACCCATTTAGTGCCTATGGTTATAGTGTCCTTTGGTCTTTCTACTAATTTCCAGACTTTGTTTCTTTCAAATTGATTTAGTTCCTCTTGCATAGCCCTTACCCAGAATTCATAATTGATAGCATCATTGATATTTTTAGGTTCAAGTTGTGACAAGAAGGCTTGATGTTCAACATGATTTCTAAGAGAATCTCTAGTCTGTGTCCCTCTATCAAGATTTCCTACAACAGCATCTAAAAGATGATTCTTCAGAATTCTAGTTGATCTAGAAAAGGTAGGGCTCGAGATTTCAGGTTCATCTACAGGTTGGGGTTCAACAGAATCAGGGTCTGAAAACTCTCCAGAAATTGATGTTTTAATTACAGGTCCACTATTTTTATCATTAAGGGTCAAACCAGAGAGATCATCTTCAATATTTTCAAGAGAGGTCTTAGGTTCATGTGGATTAGTTTCATCAAATTTGGTGTGAACAGATTCTTCCACACATTTGGTTCTTTTATTGAAAACTCTATAGGCTTTACGAGAAGTTGAGTAACCTAGAAAAATTCCTTCATCACACTTGGATGTAAATTTATCAAGATTTTCATTAGTATTATGAATAATGACTTTGCAGCCAAAAACTTTGAAGTAGTTAACCTTAGGTTTCCTATGGTTCCACAACTCATAAGGGGTCCTATTAAGAACAAGTCTGATAAAGACTCTATTGATAATATAACAAGCTGTATTTACAGCTTCAGCCCAAAAATAAATAGGTAGGTCATACTCATTAAGCATAGTTCTAGCAATTTCTTGCAGGGTTCTATTCCTCCTTTCTACTACACCATTCTGTTGAGGTGTCCTAGGGGCAGAGAAATTGTGACTATAGCCATAGTGTGAGCAGTAAGATTCAAACTCATGATTTTCAAACTCATGACCATGATCACTTCTCAGGGTTTTAATGTTAAGTCCACTAAGGTTCTCTACAGACCTGGAGTATTTTACAAAGCAAGAACAAGCATCACTTTTGTGAGCTAGAAAATATACCCAAGTATATCTAGAAAAGTCATCTACAAGAACATACACAAAATGCTTCCCATTTAAACTAGAAACTCTAGAAGGTCCAAATAAATCCATATGAACCAACTCGAGAGGTTGAGAAGTTGAAACTTCTTTCGTTGATTTAAAAGAAACTTTATGTTGCTTTCCCTTCTGACAGGGATTACAAACTTTGTTTGCTGGAAATTCATGTTTGGGTAGGTCTCTAACTAAGTTCTTCCTACAAAGTTTTCTAAGTGAATGCACATTGCAGTGACCTAATCTTCTATTCCAAAGCCAAGAATCTTTATGAAAATCATTTAAACAAGTAATATTTTGCTTAACTAAAGAATTTAGATCAACAACATAAACATTTTCATTTCGTAAAGCAGAAAATACTAAGAGATTTTTAGAATTGAAAACATTGCAAGAATAATTTTTAAATTTAACATAAAAACCAGCATCACATAACTGAGAAATACTTAACAAATTGTATTTAAGTCCATCAACAAATAAAACTTTATAAATCAAGACTGGGTCAGTGTTACCAATCTGGCCTAAGCCGATGATTTTCCCTTTTGAGTTATCACCAAAAGTGACAAACCCTCCATCAACTCTGACTAAGCTTTTGAAGCATGAGAAGTCTCCTGAAATATGTCTTGAACATCCACTGTCCAAGTACCAGGTCTTTTTACAGGAGCTCTTTAAGCAGGATTCCTACAAAACAGTTTTAAACAGGATATGATTTTGGTACCCAGATTTTCTTGGGTCCAGACAGGTTAGCCAATAGCACTTTAGGTACCCATATTTGTCTAATGGGTCTCATATAATTTGTAGAATAAACATACATTGAAAGATAAACCTTATTAGATCCATAACTATGAATATAACTAGTTGAGGCATATGAAGTTCCAGAACAAGATATATTCTGTCCAGATTTAGGAATGAATCTAGTTTTGGTGATTTTCCTTTGTCCAGGTTGATATCCTATACCAGTAGTGTATCTTGGTGCAACTTGCTTACCTAGCATTTGAGTAAGAGTATCTTTACCATTTTTAAATTTCTCTAAGTCCTTCTTGAGTTGCTCATTGGATAATTTTAATTCAGTATTCTCTTTAAGCAACTGAGCATTCTTTTCTACTTCAATATCATGATCAGATTTATGTTTAACAATTAAAGCAAACTGTTTCTTTAAACCTTTGTATTTGTCTTTCAGCTCATTACTGGTTTCTTCTAACATATCACAATATTCAAACAGTTCAGATTTAGACATGTTATCACATTCAAAATCATCTCCAGAATAATATAAATAAGAAGCGGGAGTTTCTGATGTTACCTCAGAAGTGTTTGTCATAAAAAACATGTTTTCCTTATTTCTGTGTTCTTTTTCAGAAACATCAGATTCACTAGAACTGTCCTCAGAAGCACTCCAAGTAGCCTTCATGGCTTTCTTATACTTGTTATCCTTGTATTCATACATCTTCTTGTATTTCAGCTTTGGACAGTCTGCTTTTATGTGTCCTTTCCTTTTGCACTCATAACAGACAACTTCATCTGATTTATCAGGCTTCTTCCAATCCTTTTTCCAATGTACTTTGTTGTCATACTTACCTTTGAAGTTTGACTATCTGAAAAAATACTTCTTCCTATAAAAGTTTTTAAATCTTCTGGCAATGTGAGCCATCTCAATATCACGGTCAGAATCACTCTCACTGTCTTCACAGCTTAAACTTTCTTTGATAGCTTGAAGCTTTTCCTTACCCTTATTCATTGATGTTGAATATTTTAAAGAAATATACTTTCTTATAGGTTCATCTTCTTCTTCTTTATTCACCTTAAGTTCTTATTCAGACATCATCAGCTTTCCAATTAGTTCCTTGACTGGCAGTTCACCAATGTCACATGATTCTCTAATGGAGACAGAAGTTCCCCTCCATCTTTCAGGTAGACATCTCAGAATTCTCATAATTTGTTCCTTTGAGGAAACATCCTTTCCCAGAGAAGTCATTGTGTTGACAATTTCATTAAACCTGAGATACATGTCCGAAATGGATTCATCGTGTTTCACCTTAAAATTATCATACTTAATAGTATATGTGTTCAATCTCATTTCCTTATCATTAGTTGTTCCTTCATAAGAAACAGCTAAGGTATCCCAAATTTCATATGCAGTTTTACAAGAAGATATTCTATTAAATTCCTCATCTCCTAAAGCACAGTACAAGGCATTCATAGCTTTGCAGTAATTATTGTAGGCTATCTTAGTAGCTTCATTCCAAGTAGTTCTAACAGTAGTAGGAATTTTGTATTTTGATTCTATAGAAGTCCAAATATCAAAACCCATGCTTTCTAAATGAATTTTCATCTTGATTTTCCACTGAGCATAGTTATTGCCATTGAAAAAGGGTGGTCTATTGGTAGCAACACCTTCAAGTCTATTATCCACGATAACTAAATTAAAGAAAATATTTTAAAGAGATAAAAATTTAAAAATAACAGAAATTTTAAGAACTTTAAAATACAACTAAAATCACAGTTGAAAGACAGAGTACATTAGAAAATATTTTAAATTAACCAAATCCTCTGATACCAATTGTTGTTCGGAGTGGATACTCAGGGGGGGGGGGTGGGGTGAATTGAGATCCAATTAAAATTTTTGTTTTTGAAAACCTTGTTTTAAAATCCCCCAATTAAAATACAAAATTAAACTATAGTGAATTTATACCAAAGTAAAGGTTCTTTTAGGTTCTCAAGGGATTGATTATTTCCAAGTTAATCAAATCAGAAGAGTTGATTAACTTTTGAAACTAACATACTGATTTACAACTAATATAAACACTTGCGAGTTTAATTATCAAAGTTACTTTAAAACATTTTTGGTTTTAAAGAACTTAGCAGTGGAATAAAAGAATAACATTGATAGATATTGCACAACAGATATAACCAAGAGGTTTAGTCTCAAGCAGAGACTTAGTCCTCTCAAAAGCTTTTATAAAAAGATGATCCACACCCTGGATCGGGGATAACAACAGCAACCAGCTGTCTAGGTCCATGACCTATACCACTATCCTAGTGGGAAATAAAAGAAGTAAGAGGGTTGGGTGAGGATTTACAAATCCTCCTGTTAAGGCACAGGAGACAGTGTGTGTTTAAAATACAGCATATAACACACACTGCTCAATATGTAAGAAGATCAATCACAGAGAAAATATTTAGAGTTTAGAAATGGCTCTAGTGATTGTCGTGCAGTTCTGGACTCCTTTTATTGATCAGAATTCGCTCTGAGTCCTCTTCTAATTTTTGTCTGTAAAACAGAGTATCGTCTATTTCCTTGACTTCCAGGTTCAGAGATAGAGAAGAAGTAGTCGATGAAGTTCTTGTTTTTTGTTCTCGTTCTCAGCTTTTCACTAGTTAGCATTGATGAAAAAGTTCCTCGTGTAAGTTCAGTCGTCGCTTTGCATTCACGCTCTGTTCACCACTCTGTGTATTCATCCTTGTGTTCAACACTTTTTCTTGCAACACACGCTCTCTCTCCACTTCAGCTTGAAATAAGCTCTTATTTAACGCACGAGCTCTGGAAAAAGATATGATTTCTTTTTGCAGGTACGAGGTACCTTTTCCTAACAACCAACAACAAACATTAAATAAATGACAGAGCATTTAAAATATTCCAAATATGACCGTTTGTTAGATTAAATAAAGATAAATAAATTCAAACAGATGTTTATGACTATCAGGGTGTCAAGTGATCGGTAGGTCATCAGCATTAGTTGGTGAGATATCTTTGGTGACTCATTTGATCAGTATCGGTGAGACATCTTTTTTGACTCATTTGATCAGCATCGGTGTGTCATCTTCGGTGAACCATTTGATCAGCATCGGTGAGACATCTTCGGTGACTCATTTGATCATCATCGGTGTTTCATCTTCGGTGACTCGTTTGATCAGCATCAGTGAGACATCTTCGGTGACTCATTTGATTAGCATCGGTGTGCCATCTTCGGTGACTCATTTGATGAGCATCGGTGAGACATCTTCGGTGACTCATTTGATCAGCATCGGTGTGTCATCTTCGGTGACTCATTTGATCAGCATCGTTGAGACATCTTCGGTGACACATTTGATCAGAATCGGTGTGTCATCATCGGTGACTCATTTTATCAGCATCGGTGAGACAGTTTTCCTTTGATATGGATCGGTGCGACCGTTGTCCTTTGATATGGATCGGTGCGACCGTTGTCCTTTGATATGGATCGGTGCGACCATTGTCCTTTGATATGGATCGGTGCGACTGTTGTCCTTTGATCCAGAGGACATCCCAGAATACTTGAAAATCAATAACAAAGAGATAAAACATGATCCAACCAATATACACAGATTCACTAAGAGATTGTGATTATGTATATGAGAAATCCAACCGGATTAAGTAATTGATGATTTGTGATTATTAAAACCGCAATCATAGGAAGAATTCAACAATAATCCAGAGGGCTCAACAATAAAAATATATAATTATATATATTATACTGTAGTAATTACTTTAGAATGGAAAAAAAAATTATGAAGATCAATTAGAAGAAGAAATAAATTTGAAAGAATCAGTACAACATATTACATATTCTTTGACGAGCTCCCTCTAGATCTCCTCTTAATGGCCCTAGAGTTTTTCATTTGAGAAGACCATATACTATAGAATGTGACTAGGGAGGTTTTGAATTGAATGGGGAAAGGTATATAAAATATTTAATGCTAAAATGGATGTGAATAAATGCGGTAGTAGGTTCCCATTTATAATTGATTTGAGGGGAACTTTTCGAATATCCAGAAAAATAAATTTTTAATGAAATCAAACAGCATCCAAAAACATAAAAAATGTCATATTTTAAATGATTATATGAGATATGTCTGTAATACTATCAAAAAAAGATATAAAAGTTTTTATGTCAATTTAAACCTATTAATTTTAATTTACCATTACTAATTCTATTTTAATTTAAACTAAGGTAACAAATTATTCAATATTGAAATATTGTAATTTTTACTTATTTTATGTCAATTACTTCATTAATATATAATTTCGAATTTTTTAGAAAATATAATAATTATTTAATATTTTTCAAAAAAAAATTATCATGATTTTGAAATAATATAATAAATCATTATTTTGATAAAAAAAAAGTAGTATCAATTTTGAAACAATTCAATTCCATGTTTTCTAAAAATATTAAAATAATAATTTAACCTCTAAATAAATATTTTACAATATACATAAATTCTCATGATCATCTATTTAATTCATTATATATTTTAATTATGAAAAATTCTATTTAAAGAAGTATTTTTAATAACATTATTTTGGAATTTACATTAATAAAATAATTAAAACATAATGTTTTTGTAATTATTTAATATAATTATTTGTTGAATAAAAATAAAAAATAAAATACCATGTAAAATATAACCCTAAAATATTTTATGGGAATAATTTTATTCAATTATATCTTTTGAAAATGCCTATATTAAAAATGTTATATTTATTATAATATGAATGTGACAACTTTGACATCATTTTAAATAAAATATTATAAGTGTCATAATCCTTTCAATGTGGCTCTAAATGGTCAATAATTACACACATGTATGACTATGGTTTTGATATAATCGACCAATAATATTTGGTCAAGAGTTTTTTTAATTAATGGTTATCATCATTCTTATTAAAATTATTTTATTTATTTTTCATCAATTAAATAATTTCTTCATCGTCAATGTATAAGACATAAATATTATTATTTATTTCCTAAAAATTAAAAATAAATTACCATGATAATGAAAATAACTCCATTTTTAAGTGATTATTTATATTCTAATTCATCTTCTACAGAACCTTATATGAAAATTGATATAGGTATTATAATTTGATGAAGACATATTTAACTTTTCATTAAATAAAATATATTAAATGTCTCAATCTCATCCAATTTGCTTCAGAAGAACCACATTTCGACCCAAGGAAGATTTGATTCAAAACATATTAATCTAATGGTATTAGGAAAAGTGTTTGTGTAATTTTATAATATTAGTTTTACCTTTAATTACCTGATTTACATTTTTAACAAATTAATAAAAAAAATTACTCATGTTTTTATTCATAATGCCCCAAAATAAAAGAAATATAATTATATAATTCAAGCACATTAATTCCAAATATGGAATCCATTTTTCAAATTTCAAAACGCATACGTTTCAATAATTAATTTATAAGTAATCCTCTTTCCGGACGGACAAAATGAGTTTTAATAGTTAAAACATAAAAAATATTGAAATGTCCTTACAACTAAATTCAATGTAAAATTAATTCCAACGACCTAAATTATATTAAATGATAAAAAATAATCTATTTATACTGTAAAAAATTTGAAATATCTAATTTAACACTGTAAATAAATTTTATGAGAAATTAGTTTTCTATTAAAACGCATTATTTTGTTATTATTCATAAAAAATAGATACTTTTCAAAAAATACCAAAATTTCAACCAAAATAAATTTTTATGGACTGCTTAAAAATAAATAGTTTTCTTTTAAAATATAAATAAAAAAAATTATTAAATGCTATATTTTAAATGGGTGAACCATCAAAAGGTGTCAAAATTACTTTTTTTAAAAAAATTACAAAAAAATTAATTTTTTCTCATATCATATTTAGAAAAAATTTAAAATTAATTTTATACAATATATTGATTATATTTCATATTTTATTTAATAAAATCCATAAAGATTGACTTTATTGTTTTATCAACTCACTTATTTTCGTTTAAATGGTTTTCAAAAAAATCCTTTCTAATATAAAGGGTTTTATATTCATTTATAATTAATTGATCATAAATAAACAATATATATACATGTGTAAATAATATTTTCATAATTCAGTTAATAATATCCATATCAACCATTATAATTTCTATGTTATAAGGTAACATAATAATATATTGTTTTTCTCTTTAACTTAGTCTTGAGTGAAATGAATTCTACCAAAAAACATGAAATTGTGTATTTCAAAAGTCAAGAAAAGGGTTATGTATACTACAAGACAATCTAGTGTCATGTTTAGTGAAACATTATCTTGTTTCATTTTACAACACAATATATCAATGAAATTTTAAAAAAATCTATCTCATAATAATATTAGGGTGTTATAGGGGGGCCTCTATTGCATCTCGAAGCCTCGATAGGTCTAATGAGACAAACTAGGTTGGGGTTTTACCCTTTTCTGTAATGTTGCTTGGTCTAATCTTTGATGTTATGTTTATTATGATCAGTATTATGGATTCCCTCATTATTATATTAGTAATTTATAGTCCATGTTATTTTTCAACTAGTAGAATATACATGGTTAGGTTTATTTCACATGTGATTATTTATATAATTATTTAATTACATTTTATTCCTTAAATATTATGCTCATGATTATGTTTTAATGGAATTTGTTTTTAATTATTCACAATACCCGGTTGTTTATTTTTATTAATGATAGATGTCATTGTATTTTTTAACCTTATTGGGTATCTGATCTCCCCATTTTTTTATGTTTTATTTTTCACAAGGATTTGAAGATGTATATTATGAATGACTTGAAAAGATAAAAATGGATTTTATGGGTGTTTCCAATGGATTTTTTTTCCATTGGAAGTTGTAATGTGAAGTTCATATATAAAATATTTCTTCCAAAACTACTAATATAATTTCTCATTTGGGATTAGATTCTTGTATTTATGCAATTGTAATAATGTAAGGCAATGACATTAGGATATTGGGGTTGGGGTAATTTTATTTTTTATCATATCAAGTCCAGTAGAAACCAGGGAAACTCGATTTAGAAAACATATATTATGGAACATAACCCTAAGATATACAATAAGGATAAACATTAAATAACATCTTAGAATGTTTTCACTATATAGATAATTTGGGTCTTTCTTATAATACACCCATGTCAGGATACTGCACGTGGACGTGGTTCTAGAACTTATATACCTAGGGGTAACAAATTTGATAAGGTTAGTCCAGCCTAACTCATCATAACATGTTACATGCTAATGGGCCTTACTACGCACCAAGATTTCCCCTCATAAGGGGTAATATTAAGATAATTCACATTTTCCTTAAAACCCATTATAAAGGATTTAAAAGTAAAAATGTACCAAAAGAAATCATGTTTATGATTATTAGATTATCTATTCAAAATTATTTCCCTTAATGTTATGTGTTAGTTATTCAAAAATTATATATTATGATTGATAATAAAATTTTTTATTTTCCATTTTTCAGAAATAGTGTGTATTATAAGGAATGGAAACTGTATCAACATATTTATTCCATTTAGGTATTTCCCAGTAATGAAAGATAATGATTTTGGAGTTGCAGTTGTAACTGGTGATGAAAAAAATATATATGTGTTGGTATAACGGACTCAGGCTGGGAATACTAAACATACCCATATAGATAATCTTGTTCAACAACATGGAGGAACAAAGTTAGACTGATTCATTAGACAATATCCTTCATCATTCAATAGGACTACTAACCCATTTGTAGTTGAGTAGTGGATATGTTCCTTAGAGAATATATTTCTTACATTGGTATGTAATTAAAGAGAGAAGGTTTTCATGAAAATTTATCATCTCTTAAGAGATATGGATCAATAGTGGTCATTTATTCTAAACATGAAGGAGGGAGAGGAAATATAAAATAAGGAATGAAAGGATTTAAAGGTTATTTTATTAGATAAATATTTCCCTCATGAACAATGTGTAGAAATGGGGAAACAATTCTTGAATCTAATGTAAAAGAAGGATGAGAATGTTTCTATGTATGAAGCCAACATTTCAAGGTTATCAAGTCATGATACAAATTACACACATAGTCAATATAGAAATATTGATCAATTCAATTGTAGGTTAAATCCATTTCTCTATAGGGAACAAGTCTCCCAAAATTTCTCATAATATAATGATATAGTCTCATTTTCTATCAAGATAGAAAAATAATTCTCTCTGTCATATTAATTTAAAGGAAATGAATAGAAGAAGAGGGATTCTGAATAGTCTAGAAAAAGAATTATAGAAAAGGGGAAGAAGGGAATATTTGAATTTGCATCTGTTAATAATTTTTGAAAGAAACACTTGCATTCTTACTTGAAGGGGATGATATTTTATTACAAGTGTGGAGAAAAATTCCACCAAGACCTTGATTCAAAGGGGAAAAATAATATCGTAACATTTAGTTCTATAATTTTTAATATATGGGGAAGTATGAAAATTATTTTACAAATAGTAAAGAAAACATTCCACAGAAATGGATAAGAAGCAATGAAACCCTTATTTAATCTCAATTTTTGACGTTGAAATACATAATGATGTGGTCGAAGGTATATTAATCATTTCCTCAAACATATAAATTGTTTTATTTGATTTGGTATTTTCGAATTCATTTATATCTTCCATGTTTTTCATTAAAATTGTATACTTACCTTTTGATTTAATAAAGGATTTGTTATTAAAAATTCTAAATGGAAGTCTCACTACAACAATGATTATTTGGTTAATCACATTTATGACAGAA
Organism: Viscum album; assembly: GCA_963277665.1. Taxonomy (NCBI): domain Eukaryota; kingdom Viridiplantae; phylum Streptophyta; class Magnoliopsida; order Santalales; family Viscaceae; genus Viscum; species Viscum album. The sequence goes on along the minus strand of OY728148.1, from coordinate 290,958,511 downwards.
AAATTTTCCTTTTTTGAGGACCGTTTCATCATACAAATGATACCTTGATATAATTCTCATTATATGCTATCTTTTCAAGTATTATGAGATAATATATTGTAAGAAAATTTAAATTACAGTTGTTTTGGAAGATATGGAATCACATATCATTATAGGAGAAACCACATTATTTCATTCTTATCTATAACCACCCCAAGTAGCTCTACTAAATGAAATTCATCTGTAGGAATAGAAAACATCATCTATGTATGAGGAAATAAATCATCAAATTGAGTATGTACATATTATAAAATAATTCATTTATTTTCTTCCATTGGATTTATATTTCCGTCCTCTAGAGTGGGATGTTGAGTTTTCTATTGATTTAATCCATGACTCAAGGCCAATATGAAATACAATCTATAAAATGGCCACTGTGGAATTACTGTATCTTAAAAAACAACTAGAAGAGTTGATAGTAATGGATTTATTCACCTTAATCTTTCTCCATGGAGATACCATATTCTCTATGTTATAATGAAAGATGGAACCATGAGGTTGTGTAATGATTATAGGGAAATCAATGATATTATAATAAATAATAGTTATCTTTGACCTCTAATTGACGATTTATTTAATCAAAATCATAGAGCTCAAATTTTTTTAAATATTGATATTCAATCTGGATTTAATAAATTGCTTTTGAAGAAGGAAGCTATTATTAAGAGATAATTTCAAACAATGTATTGTCATTAAGTTTTTTTATGTAATTCCATTTGGACATACTAATTTTCCCTCTATGTTTATGGATCTAAAGAAAATAGTTTACAAGTAATTTCATAAATTTTTTTTTTGAATTTATTGATGATATATTTATATATTAAAAAATCTATGAGTACTATGGGAACCACTTGCAAGATGTTTTTTAGAGTCTTAAATGAAAATATTTATATGGTAAGCCTAGAAATTGTCAATTCTGGATTAAAATAATTTCGTTTCTTGGCCATTTTGTATCTAAGGATGTAATCACATTTGACCTAATAAATAAAATGGTTGTTCAATAATGTCATAAACCAACTGACATAATTGAGGTATGTAGTTATATTATATTAGCATGTTAATAGTGGAATTTCGTTCATAATATTTACCTACTAACAATTCCATAAAACATGATTACTCGTAAGGGTGTTAAGATCGTATTTATAAAAAAAATGAAAAATTATATGAAGAATTGAAGAAGATATTAGGGATTCTCAGATCCTAAATTTACCATCGATATATTGTTATTTTGTGATTTATAGTGATCCATCAAAAAGGGACTTGGTTGTGTCCTAATAAATAATCACAGAGTTATTTTTGATACAATAGATTAGTTAAAAACTCCTGAACAGAACTATCCATCTTATGATATTGAGTTAGCAGTTGTAATATTTTCTCAAAATATATAGAGAAAATATATCTATGGTGAAGGATGTGAAATATATAAATACCACAATTGTTTGAAATATATATTCTCAAAAAAATAAATCCACATGAGGAAAAAAAGATGGGTTGAGCTACTCATGTATTATGATTTTTAAATATACTACCAACCAAGGAAGTAAAATAAAGTAATTGATTCAATATGTTGGATGAATTTTTGAGTTTTGAAAGAATTAGTATTGTAATGGATCATGTGTACATGGATCTATAAAATATGTATATTGGAATTATCAAGGAAGGTGAAACAACAAAACTTTTTCAAATCATTTTCTCACCATATTTATTGGAAAGGATTAGATGTTATTTGTATAAAGATGAGAATGGTCAATGTAAAATTAAATTTTTAAAGGATAGAATATTCAAAAACATCGTGAATGGTGCTGGAGTTATGAAATTTGGGAAGAGGGTTTATGTTCCCTCTATATCTAAGATAAAAGGGAAGTTATTGGATGATTCCCATAACTAAAATTTCTCTATACAACCTGGTAGATTTTATATGTATATAAATTTGAAGGAACTTTTTTGGTGGGAAAATATGAATCAAAAAATTTCTGATTATGTGTCGAGATGTTTAGTCTATCAATAGGTGAAGGTTGAATGAAAATATCCTACATGATTCATGAAACCTCAGCCTATTACAACATGGAAATGGGCTGACATCACTAAGGATTTTGTCAATGGGTTACTGAATAAACTAGTAAATAATGATTTAATCTACGTAATTGTTGAAAAAAATACCAAATATACACATTTACTCACTATAAGGGAGGATCTTCCACTACAAAACCCTGCATGGATCTATATTAATGATGTTTTATGTCTTCATAGAGAACCTCTTTTAATTGTTTCTGATCATGTTCTATGATTTAAATTGAAATTTTGGAACATTATTTATAAATATATAGATACTGAGCTTCAGTTGAGTATTTATTATCACCCTCAAACGCTAACAAGAATTAAGAAATGATTAACCACACTATAGAATACATGTTGAGATCATACACATTTGACTTTCAAGGCATGTGGTATATGTAATGGCCCGGGTTGTTGGAAGACCATTACTTAGTAAAATTCTGATGTTTGAGGTGTTTTGGGTGGTCTTGGTGGCCATCCCAACTTCTCAGTAGAGTTTGACCCACGGTAGGCATACCGATAGCCTTAGCGTACCGGTAGCTCGACTACCGATAGCTCAGTCCACCAGCCGTTGTAGCCCACCGGTAGCTCGGCTACTGGTGGCTCTAGTAGTGCCTCCTTTTTGCGCAAATTGGGTTTTAAACCCTATTTTAACCCCTTGAAGCCTATTTTAAATCCCATTAATGCCAATTAATGGGGTTTTATTAAGTGAGATACCCTGTTGTGCATCGGTTTCAACCACCCCTAAAGGCGAGGACCTTTTAATAACGTGTGGGGTCGTGTGGTCAACCCACGACCCCGCTCCTTACGAGGTTCTGCGTTCTTATCTCAAACATACTTGTCCATTATAAACTATAGGGTTCTCCCTGGGTTTCCTTTTCTCAATCACCCTCCCATCGATTCTTCTGCTCGTCCTTGAGTTCTCGAGGCCCCACCCCTACAAATAGCGCATCTTCTGTTCATGGCACGTTAAGTTAAACTTCGGTCATTGATCAATCAAGTAGGGTTTCACCTTTGTCTCTCCTTTCTGTGTATCTTGCGTGGTGGGTATGCTATTGCTTATGTATAATTGTCTTAACCAAACTTTAAAGAAGATAAAAAAATGATTCTAAAGAATGAAGGGGAGGGGTGTGACTGATGATGCTGCTCTGTTTTTCTCTTCCTTATTGATTGATGATTTCTAAATTGTGCGGACTTACCCCCACTGAAAATCACGGCTGTTGGTGGTATTTCTCTGTGCACTAACGAACCCTTACCTCTGGTGATGTTTAAATAGATTGTATTGTGGTTGTGAAATCTTGTCGTGTAAAGGAATTTTGAAAATTACGTACATCTAGCTAAATAAATTCAAAGCACCCAGATAAATCCTTTTCTGTGATAACCCCGGTTAAAGTACAGCTAAATTGGATTCATGGAGTGTGTTAAATCATTTAAATCCAAAAATACCAACATGGGCCTTCTTTGCTTTGTGGTAGTGGTTTGATTTTTTTTCCATTTACTGACAGTTTTCTGGGTGATATGGGTGGGGAAGGTATCCCCTGTTGTTAGGATTCCACTGGTTGTGAGTTTGAGGCCACATGGTTACCTTACATATATCACGAATTGGGGTGTTATCCTCTGTTGTTTAGAAACTGTTAGATCCTGGGTCCTGGGGACATGGGGCTATATCTTGGAGTTTTCTTTGGTTCCAGTACTTCGAGGGATCTCACTTATCCCTTTTTTGTTGTGACTTTACAAGAGAACCAGGTGTGAATGTTTAAGTTGATGTTTGATTGTACACTTTCCTTGGCTTGTGCTTATGCTTTCTAGTTTTCCTAAGTATGTGCAGAAACTTATTTAATCATTATCACTGAACATGAAACAAGTATTGGAAAAATGGGTTTTGGTTTGGTGTGAGTCGTGATTTGGGCGCTGATTGTGTTCTTTAGGCTGACTGAAGAAAAACCTAGATTTGGGTGAGTTCTTGATACCTATACATATATTGTAGATTTCTGTTTCTTATTTTCACCCCACACAAGTTGATCACTTAGTTCCGAACACCCCCATTTCATGGGGGAGGGTGTTTTCCCAACACTTCTATTAGTGGCTGGTTATTAGCTCCTTTCTGCTCCCTTCCTTGGATAGCCCAAGTATCTTCAGGCAGGCTGTGATGGCCTGAAGTCCATTATTAGCCCAAGAATCATCGGGCAGGGTGGTGTGGTGGTTGGCCTAGGTGTGTGCGGGCAGGTGGTTTCCCAAGTGTCTTCGGTACGAGGCCCATGTGTCTTCGGGTGTGGCGGTGGTTGTTCTGGCCTAGGTGTTTGTAGGCATTGTTATGTGAGACAGTTGTGGCCCAGGTTTTTGCGGGCGGGGTTTGGTAGTGGGACTGCATGAGGGTATGGCCTAGGTGTGTGTGGGTGGGGTGTGGCAGTGGGACTAAGGTGAGAATGGAAGGATTGGTTCGATTCGTATGATGTCTTCAATAACCAGTGGGAAAGTGGCGCGGGGTACCCAAACATCGATGTGCTATTACTATGTATTACTTGACTTGCGTTATTTGGGGAGTGTGCCTTGGTGAGGCTTGGGTGGTTAGTCTCCTTTCTAGGTTCTTGGTTTTCTCTTTTTCCTTGGGGCATTAGCATGCCTTCCCACTTGTGCACGAGTGTCTTTGGTTTTCCCTACTTTGTATACTTGTATGCTCACCCTACGTATATAAAACTGGTTTCAGGTTTCCAGGAGGACTTTAGGGATCGTGCTGGACTGTACTAGCTTGGACCTTGTGATGGATCATCGCAGTTTCTCTTGTTCTTTATTTTGGTATTTTCTCTTTGTAGTCTCCTTATACATTGTGGTTTTTAATTTTGTAACATGCATTGGGAATGGTTCTTGGATTTACATTTTCTTTCAGTTTGGTGTTGTGGGATTCACTATCTTATCACCCAATCCTATTAAAAGAGAAAGAGTAATGGCTTCCATTTAGTGTGTAATTCTATACCCTTGGTGCTGTCAGCCACTCTATGACCTATTGAAGGCGGGTCTCGGGGGTCATTATCTCTCCTTCAACTTAAAGAAGGAAGGGCCTGGCAATCTGCTGACGTTTCCCTCCTGTTGGTGAAGGTGGGTCATGACAGAATGGTATCAGAGATGGTTGAGAGATAGGATTGAGTATGGAGTTAGGTATAGTGAGTATTGCATGGGATGGTAGGGGAATACTGTTGGGTAACCTTTGTGTGTGAATTAGGCCAGGGAAGACCGGCTAGGACATGAGATTTTAGGGCCCCCCGTAATCCGATGTAAGGACTCCGGACCTAACAAACAACCAAGGGATGCCACGATGATTGCAGGGTAGAGACCCTAGGGAAAGTACATGCCTCATAATGACTTGTGTTATCGTGTTTCTTGGGTGTTTTGGGATTTTTTTAATAAATAAAGATGTTTAAGAAATTTTAAGAACAATATTCTGCACTACTTGGGCTTAGGCATTCCTTGTTTACCTTGCAGCTATGTCACCTGAGAGGAGACCACATGTGGTGTGGGCGATCGAGGCCCAGGAGGATACCTTGGCCGATCGGAAGAGAGCTGATAGATAGGAGGAGGAGGACCAGTGGTAGAAGACACTCCGGGCCTTCAAGCAACATACCCTCGAGAAATATGAGGGCAGCACCACTGACATGAAGATGGAGAGCTGGATAGAAGAGCTCGTGATAGATTTTGGTCGGATTTCGACCCCGACTGAGTATTGGGTTCCTCTGGACGTCAGCCAGATGCTGGGAGTAGCACGTCAGTGGTGGGCACTCTACCTGGGGGAGAGGAGAGAGGATGAGGTGGCATGGGATGATTTCAAGAAGGAGTTCCATGCGGAATTCCTCTCTTCTATGATGAAGGTCGAAAAGATTCAAGAGATACACTCCCTCTAGTAGGGGAGAAAGTCATTAAGGGAGATGGGTATCAAGTTCAAGGACCTCAACATTTTGCTCCGGACCTCTTTCCAGATGAGGAGTATCGAGCGAGCCGTTTAGAGGAGGCGCTCCGACCCTCCCTCTAGTGTGTTGTTACCCCCTTCACCCTACAGACATACTTGGAGGTCTAGAAGAAGGACGAAGTGGTGGAGAGGATGCACACGGATGGAGGTGTATCACGAGAGGAGATCCATCTAGGATCAATAAAGGGAAAGGTTGTCAGCACCAGCCCACTAGCATCAGGACCCTCTCGGTTCTGACCAACAGGGAGCAGACCACATCAGTTCCAGTTTTGGTCCCCCAGTCCTCACCCTCTTTTCGGGCCCAAGACAGAGGTGATTTGTATGTGGGAGCCATGGGAATCTCCAGAATCAGTTCCCAGACCGAGTTCACTATGGCGTTGGTAGACAGGCCCAACACCCACCCTAACAGTAGCTTCCAGCTAGTCCCTTCCAGTAGTAGCAGCAGGGGAAGTGAGATCCCACTCCTCCGAGAGCAGATGTCGCAGGAAGAGGCCGACCTCAGGGCACTCCTTAGGGGCCTCAACCAGGGCATGGTCGGGGAGGCTTCCTACAGTCAATGAGTAGAGGAGTTGGGCATGGACAGTTGCACGCCACAGAGGCAGCAGTTCTAGTGGGAGCGGAGGTTGTTCGAGGTACGATCAGTTTATTCAGTACCCTTGCTTACGCCTTGTTCGATACCGGAGCTTTGTACTCCTTTGTTGCACCCGGTCTGGCCCATGCTCTGGGCCTAGATGCCGAGAGACTCACAGTGCCCTTGGTGATGAGTACACTAGTCGTAGGCCAGACCGACTTGTTATATGTTTGATGAGGATGCAGATTGATGATAGGGCTACATCAGTCGGTCAGGGATTTACTACTGCTACAGACACAGCCATATGATGTCATCCTAGGCATCAACTGGCTATTATCTGTGTGTTCCTTCATCGACTGCTTTCGAGTAAGGGTTGTGTTCTCAGACTTTGGTGTTCGGCATGTTAATTTCACCAGTGAGCGGGGTAGTCAGGAGGGCCGTTGGCAAGAGGGACCCCTCATCTCTTTGTTAGCTGAGCTGTTAGTAGAGCCAGTAGATGCTGATATGGTAGAGGTGCCAGAAATTGTTATAGATTTTATGGACGTCTTTCCTGAGGAGGTAACGACACTACCCCCTCAACGTGATATCGAGTTTGGGAGAGACTTGTAGCTCGATGCTCGCCCGATTTCGATGGCTCCTTATCAAATGGCACCTTCAGAGCTACTGGAGTTATGGATTCAGATCGACGATTTGATGAAGAGGGGGTTTGTTCGACCAAGTCCATCACCATGGGGTGATCCAGTCTTGTTCATAAAGAAGGAATATGGTGGTCTCAAGTTTTTCATATACAACATGAGGCTAAATAAGGTAACGATCAAAAATTTCTACCCTCTTCCAAGGATAGATGATATCTTTGACCAACTGAAAGGGGCAGGATGGTTCATGAAGATCGACCTATGGTCTGGATATCACTAGTTGAGGTTGAAGGAGGGTGACATCTCGAAGACGGCCATCAGGTGCAGATATGGGAACTTTGAGTTTGTGGTCATGCCCTTCGGTGTTACGAATGGCCCAACTTTTTTAATGGGGATTATGAACACCGTCTTCTGAGAGTACATGGATCAGTTCGTAGTTGTGTTCATTGACGACATCCTGATCTATTCAAGATCAGAGGTGGACCACACCGAGCACCTGAGGATGGTTTTGGAGGTTCTCTGACAACACCATCTCTACAGGAAGTTGTCGAAATGCAAGTTCTGGATGCGAGAAGTGCACTTCCTTGGGCACGTGGTGTCCGAGCAGGGTGTAGTGGTGGACCTATCAAAGATTGAGGCAGTTGTTTATTAGGAGGCACCCAAAAATGAGGCAGAGGTTTGCAGTTTCCTCGGGCTTAAGGGATACTATTAGAGGTTCGTACCCAACTTCTCCCGAGTTGTAGCCCCATTGACAGCCTTGACCAAGAAGGACCAGGTTTTTGTATGGAGTGAGAAGTGTATGGAAGCCTTTAGGTATCTGAAGGAGAATTTGGTTAGTGCCCCAGTGCTGACACTACCAAAAGAAGGTGTGGCAAACGAGGTGTTCTGTGACGCTTCAGGGAAAGGCCTCAGATGTGTGTTGATGAAGTGGCAAGGAGTGATCTCTTATGGGTCTAGGCAGCTATGCCCTCAAGAGCATAATTATGCCACCCATGACCTAGAGCTTGCAGCGATCATTTTTGCACTAAAGTTATAGCGGCATTTCCTCATCAGAGAACGCTTTTTGGTCTTCACAGATCACAAACGTTTGAGGTATATATTCACCTAGAGAGACCTAAACTTGCGGCAGCAAAGGTGGATGGAGTTCCTCCAAGATTACGACATCGATATTTCCTACACTTTAGGGAAAGGGAATGTAGTGGCCGATGCCTTGAGCAGGAGGTCGTAGAAGGATGCATTCTGAGAGTCAGCAGACGCCTGGAAGGCAATGGAAGAGTTGGTTGCCTTGCACCCGTATGCGAGGACGGATAGTGGTAGAGGTGTCCTGTATCAGATGATAGTGCAGTAATATCTGTTTTATCAAGTGGAGGAGTCTCAGTGGGGAGGCCTAGAGTGCGAAGTGATGGGAGACCGAGTTGACTAGACCAATTCTCAGGAAGGGTGGACGGAGGATGGTGAGAACCGGATGTTTTTTTGAGGAAATTTGTTTGTTCCAAAGTCGATATGTGGCAAGGTTCTTAGTGAGTTCCACAAATCACCCCTAGTACTTCACCCGGGAGTTTCCAAGATGTACCAGGGTCAGAAAAGACAGTTCTGGTGGCCTGGTGTAAAGAGAAACGTGGCAGAGTTTGTGGCCAAGTGCCTAGGGTGTCAGCAAGTGAAGGCTGAACACTGGGTTCCAGGCAGCCTTCTGCAGTCTCTGGATGTCCCCAAGTGGAAGTGGGAGGACATCTCGATGGATTTTTTCACGGGAATACCCAAGGTTCAAGGGGAATACGATTCCATCTGGGTGGTAGTGGACGGGTTGAAGAAATAATCTCACTTTTTGGTGATTAAAGAGTCGAGTGTAATGGATGCCTTGGCACGAAGGTACATGGATGAGGTGGTGCGGTTTCATGGAGTTCTGAGGTCCATAGTCTCAGATAGGGATGCACAGTTTACCTCACGAGTCTGTAGGGGATTGCCGCATGCTTTTGGCACCCAGCTATGTCTTAGACCTACTTTCCATCCCCAGACAGATGGACAAATAGAGCACACCATCTAGGCCATGTAGGATATGCTGTGGGCATGTGTTCTGGACTTAGAAGGATCGTGGGTGTGACACTTACCTTTGATAGAGTTCTCCTATAATAATATTTATCACTCCACCATTGGTATGACCTTGTTTGAAGCCTTGTACGGGAGGCCATGCCGGTCACCTGTGTGTTGGACCAAAGTCGGAGAGGGAGGCATCCTTGGCCCGGAGGTGGTGCAGAGCATGACGGAGAAGGTTTAGCTTATATGGGAAAGGATGAAGGTGGCCCAGGACTGACAGAAGTCATATACTAATACTAGGAGAACTCCCTTGGAGTTTGAGGTTGGAGACCACATGTTCTTGATGGTCTCCCCTCAGCGTGGAAAACGGAGATTCGGTAAGGGGAGTAAGATTTCTCCCAGGTTCATTGGACCATTCGAAGTGTTGCGGAGGGTCGGTGAAGTGTCTTATCATCTATCGTTACCACCGCCGCTACTGAGGCTACATGACATCTTCCATGTGTCCCAGATTCGTCGGTATCTGCACGACGATTCACATGTCACCAAATGGGGAGAGCAAGCCATCAAGAACAACGCGACCTTTGTGTAAATACCAGCGATGATTGAGGATCGTGAGGAGAAGGTGCTTCGTGGGTGAACCATTCCCTTGGTTCGTGTGTTATGGAGACATGGTGGGCTTGAGGAGAGTACATGGGAGAGGGAAGCACAGATGCATTCCCAGTACCCAATGTTGTTTTGAGTTTTGTAATGTCTTATTTATACTTGTTGTAGTGGAGAATTTTAGCTTGTTGGCTATGGAATATGTGGTTTTTCATCCTCTATGAATGTGTGTGAAAAGTCATGACTATGGGGAGGGGAGGATTGGACCCCTAATCTAGATGTATTAAGGTGGATGTGATTAAACTCATGCGGTAGAGTCAGTGTCGCCCAAAGTGGATAGCATCTTGACACGGGGGAAGAGACTCCCCAACACACAAGCTGGGCAGTTTGACATAGTATATTGCTTTGTTCTTAAGAGGAAGGTGTTTTTAGTTAAAAATGGGGTTCTCTCCTGAGAGGTATCTTTTGAGATGGTTTTTTGGACCCTATCTTTCCTTGTGGGTTGTTCTGATTCTTGAGGGCGAGAATAGTTTGAGAGGTATCTGATGTAATGGCCCGGGTTGTTGGAGGACCATTACTTAGTAAAAATATGATGTTTTAGGTGTTTTGGGTGGTCTGGGAGGCCATCTCAACTTCTCGGTGGAGTTTGACCCACAGTAGGCCTACCCGTAGCCTTAGCCTACCGGTAGCTCGACTACGGAAGCTCATTCGACTGGTAGCTGCAGAATACTGGTAGCTCGGGTACCAGTGGCTGTCAGCCACCTGTAGCTCTCGACTACTGGTGGCTATAGCCAACCAGTAGCTCTCAACTACTGATCGTTTTCAACCACTAGTAGCTCTCAACTACTAGTCACTGAATCCCACCAGTAGCTCCGCAACAGGTCGCTGTAATCCACCGGTAGCTCTCGGCTACCAGTGGCTCCAGTAGCACCTCCTTTTTGCACAAATTGATTTTTAAACCCGATTTTGACCCCTTTAGGCCTGTTTTAAAGCCCATTAATGCCAATTAATGGGGTTTGATTAAGTGAGATACCCTGGTGTGCGTCGGTTTAAACCGACCCTAACGGCTAGGACCTTTTAATGACGTGTGGGGCCACGTGGTCAACCCACGACCCCTCTCCATACGCGGTTCCATGTTCTTATCAAAACTGCCCTCAACCTTTATAAACTAAAAGGTTCTCCCTGGGTTTCATTTTCTCGATTACCCTCCCATAAATTCGTCTGCTCGTCTTTGAGTTCCCGAGGCCCCACCCCTAAAAATCGTGCATCTTCTATTCCTAGCGCGTAAATATTAACTTCGATTATTGATCAATCATGTAGGGTTTCACCTTCGTCTCTCCTTTATGTGTATCTTGCGGGGTGGGTATTCTATTGCTTCTATAGAATTGGCTTAACCAAAAATTAAAGAAGATAATAAACGGATTCTATAGAACGAAGGGGCAGGGTGTGACTGATGATGCTGCTCTGTTTTTCTTTTCTTTCATGATTGATGATTTCTAAATTGTGCGGGATTAAACCCACATAAAATCATCATCGTTTGTGGTCTTTCAATATGTACTAACGAATACTTACCTTTGGTGATGTTTAAATGGATTGTATTATGGTTTTGAATCCTTTTCGTGTAAAGGAATTTGGTTAATGACGTACATCTAGCTAAATAAATTGAAAGCACTGGGATAAATCCTTTTTTTGTGATAACCCTAGTTAATGTACAACATAATTGGAATCATGGAGTGTGTTAAATCGTTTAAATCTCAAAATACCAGCATGGGCCTTCTTTTCCTTGGTGGTAGTGGTTTGATTGTTTTTCCTTTACTAGCCATTTGCTGTGTGATATGGGTGGGGATGGGATCCCCTGTTATTAAGCTTCCAGTGGTTGTGAGTTTGAGGTCGCGTGGTTACCTTACATATATCACGAATTGGGGTGGGATCCTCTGTTGTTGAGAAATTGTTGGCTCTTGGGTCCAGGGGACATGGGTATGTATCTTGGGGTTTTCTTTGGTTCCAGTACTTCAAGGGATCTCATATATCCCTTTTTTGTTATGACTTTACAAGAGAACCGGGTGTGAATTTTTAAGTTGATGTTTGACTGTACTCTTTCCTTGGCTTGTTCTTATGCTTGCTATTTTCCTATGTACATGCCGAAACATATTTAAACATTATCACTAAACATGAAACAAGGATGGGAAAAATGGGTTTTGGTTTGGTGTGAGTCGTGACTTGGGCGTTGATTGTGTTCTTTAGGCTGACTGAAGAAAAACCTAGATTTGGGTGAGTGCTTTATACCAATACATATACTTGTAGTTTTCTGATTCTTATTCGCACCCCACCCAAGTTGAGCCCTTAGTGCTCAACACCCCCATTTCATGGGGGAGGGTGTTTTTCCTAACACTTCTATTAGTGGCTGGTTATTAGCTCATTTCTTCTCCCTTTCTCGGATAGCCCAAGTATCTCCGGGCAAGCTGTGATGGCCTAAATTCCATTATTTTCCCAAGAATCTTCAGTCGGGGGTGGTGTAGTGGTTGGACCAGGTGTGTGTGTGCAGGTGGTTTCCCAAGTGTCTTCGGGATGAGGCCCAGGTGTCTTCAGGCGTGGCAGTGGTTGTTCTGGCCTAGGTGTTTTTAAGCATGGTTACGTGAGACAGTTGTGGCCCAGGTGTTTGCGGGCGGGGTTTGGCAGTGGGACTGCGTGAGGGTATGGCCCAGTTGTGTGCGGGTGGGGTGTGGCAGTGGGACTGCGGTGAGATTGGCAGGATTGGTTCGATACGTAGGATGTCTTCAATAAACAGTGGGAAAGTGGTGCAGGGTACCCAAACATCGATCGGATATTACAATGTATCACTTGACTTGCGTTATTTGGGGAGTGTGCCTTGGTGAGGCTTGGGTGGTTAGTTTCCTTTCTAGGTGCTTAGTTATCTCTTTTTCCATGGGGAATTACCATGCCTCCCCACTTTTTCATGAGATTCTTTGGTTTTCCCTAATGAGTATACTTGTATGCTCACCCTATGTATATAAAACTGCTTTCAGGTTTCCATGAGGACATCGGGGATTGTGTTGGACCGCAGTAGCTTGGACCTTGTGACGGATCATCGTAGTTGTTGTTGTTCTTTCTTTTGGTATTTTCTCTTTGTAGTCCACTTATTCATTGTGTTTTTTACTTTTGTAACATGAATTGGGAATGGTTATTGGCTTCACTTTTGCTTTTAGTTTGGTATTGTGGGATTTACTATCATATCTCCCAATCCTATTAAAATAGAAAGAGTAATTCCTTCCATTTAGTGAGTAATTCTATACCCTTGGCACTGGTCACCACTCCAAGACCTATTTAAGGTGGTTATCGGGGTGCATTATCTCTCCTTCAACTTAAAGAAGGAAGGGCCTGACAATTTTCTAACCTTTCCCTCCTTTTAGTGAAGGCGGGTCATGAGAGGATCAGTTTTTACCTTGGATAGTGTTTTCCAAAAATAATATTTTCCATTCAATCTGAAAAATGGAACAATATAAATAATTACATAGAAAACAGTTCCATACACTAACTAGTTAGTGTGATATTTGTGAATGTAAACTTATAAACCTAGAACATGTTGAAGAAATAACAGTAATGGTAAATACAATTTAAAATAATATCAAAGAAGCACAAAGTATGAATAAAATATATGAAAACAAACATAGTAACGATTTTTCATTTCAAGTGGGAGATCAGGTTTTCTTGAAAGTATCTCAAGGGAAGGGTATTATAATATTTGGAATGAAATTGAAACTGATCCCCATGTACATTGGACCTTTTGAAATCCTGGAGAAGGTTTGAGATGTAGCATATGATTTGGAAATGTCATCTAGCTTTTCTAATGTACACAATTTGTTCTAAATCACTTTGCTAAAACCCAACACATGTACCCACTTATTAATTAATAGAATTAGAATTTTATTTCTCCAACTATGAAGAGACTATCCCGATTCTAGATGGTAAATAAAAGGTGTTGAGGAATTGGACGACTCCAAAGGAAAAGGTACATAGGAAAAATAATAAAAATGAAGAGGCGATGTGGGAACAAGAGTAAATTGTGACGAAGAACTACCCAAATATTTTTTTAAGTGAAACTCTATAAATTTAAATGGAGAAATTTTTCTATGAGAGGAGAATGTAACAACCTAAAATCCTAAGGTATGTCTCATTTTAAATTTAGCATCATAAATAGTTTATTATTAATGAAATAACGATTTTAAAACCATAATATACTATTAAATTAGACCTTTAGAATAGTAATGTGACCATAAGGAATTAAAGATGACTAATAGAATAGCAACATCACTGATAAAAATATAAATACAATTTGGGTAACATATAATTGAAAATATATTATATTTTTATCACGGAATAAGTAAAGAAATGTTTTATAAATGATAAATAATGTGTGGGTTATTTTTGTGGAAAAATTATTTATTTAAAATTTTATAATAAATTTAATGATTTGAAATATTTATTTTCATAAAATAGATTCTTAAATTAATATTATTTTGTCAAAATATGATAAGAAAATTTTATGTGGTCTTAATTATTTTTTCAAAGTTTAATAAAAATAGTTATAATTTTAAAATTGGTGTTTTTCGAGTAAGGGATTTTTTTAATGGAAGACAAAATTTCTCATTTTTAAAATTTTATTTTCATAAAATGGGTTCTATTTTTGAATTATACATGTTGAAAAGAATTTATGATGAATTTCTAGAATTTTTCTAAAATAGTTTAATTTTTGTGAATAGTTAAATATGGTAATTTTGTGTACACATACATTATAAATTAACTACAGTATTCCTTGAGTCATCCCTAATGTTGGTACCATAATATTTGACAATCATTTTCTCTTTTATTTATTTAATCATGGAATCATCATTATTTCATGTCTTGATTTAAAATAATAGACAAATGAATAAAATATTCAACAAACACCCCTCTCCTCCACTATAAATATATCCCCTCACAACCACTTTTCCACAATACACTTAATCCTTGAATCATGTCCAATTTATTCCAAATCCTCTTAACAAGTATCTTCCCCACCTGAAGGTGGTTCTGGTGTCATCATATTTCAAAAAAAATTCTATGGTGGTTCTCTAGGAGAATAATTCAAGAGGTTAAATCATTTTTCACTTTCTTTATTTTCCTTTCACTTTATTTTCATTTCGTATATAATCCCCAACACCTCTATCAAAACATTAATGATAACTCCAATGTCTTATATATTATGTAATTTTATTATTTAAATATGAAATCTATCACTAAGTCTCTTCCCCTCTTACTTTCATTATAAAAATGATAACATTGTCCATGAGATGCCAATTTACTGCATTCATTGACGACACGTTTTCTTGCTAACCGCTATAATGAATTGTCATAAAACCATTATTATGGATAATAAATATTATAACATATATATATATATATATATATAAAACCTTATTTAATTTCTAGTACCATTATCAATAAATAATATTAATTAATTTGACAAAACTATTTTTTTGTTGATCAAAAAAATTACAATATAATCTAAACGATTATCATTAGTGTCTTATCTAATGATTCATCCTCATCCCAAATAATCAAATGAATTATATAAAAATTTAAGATTATTTATTTTCCTTAATAACAAATAATTTCAATTCCTTATAACTATTTCAATTTTACATGATTTTCCACACATGTCTTCATGTGAACCAATCAAAAAACCAAGGAAGAGAACACTCCCAAATAATAGAATTAAATATTATAACTCATTAAATCAATCATAAATGACATTAATAAAATTATAATTAATCTAATTCATGTTTAATGTGGTTTGAATTAAATTTTTAAGGAATCTAATTTCTTTAATAAAACATTAATTATAACTGCAGAACACTTTCATACATAAGGTAAAGGTTTCTTTCTGAACCTCCATTTTTCATTTTGGTCACATTTTATCTATATATACTATAATGTAAGTCTTAATTATTTATTGAAAAAATTATTTACATATTCCAAACTATTTTATAAAGATCTTTTCATCGTTACTTTATGGTAAATACAATATTTTATAGGGTTTCTTTCTCAATTATTCACAATATGCACACCTCATTAAAGGGAACTTCCTAGTATCATATCCATTTGTTGGTGCACACCATAATCTATTTTAAAAAACTATTATTCTTAAAAAATAATTAATTTTATCGTGAAAATATTTCTTCATTCATTTCTGGTTTTATAATAAAAATTTTTCTTTGTATGTTTTAAATACTCTTTAGTATTTTATCTTAACCCACACTAAAGATGATCATTCCCAAAGCATCATTAATGCTATTTTTACATGATTTCACATCAGATAGAAATTATTTATGATTAAAATATAATATCTTTTCCCCAACCTTCTTATATTTTGGTATACTCATGTTACAATATCATTTTAATAAAGAAAAATTATTTTCCAAAATAATTCTTCTTTCCAAAGTAAACAATGGAATTTCTCTCAAGAATTCCTTAAAGATTTTATTAGAGTATTTTCATATATTTCAACACCCCTATTAAATCTAATAATTAAATGGGATTTATATTTTATGATATCATCTAATATATTTTATGAAATGGTTCATGATTATTTTTACTGTGGATATAGTAGCTTGTTACTATTCACCATATTACACATTTTGGTTAGTGATTATGTTTACTGATTAGGAAATGTTATTTCAATTTCATATGTATATGTTTATTGTGTTTTAACCAATTTTTTTAATGAATTCATTTGACACAGTATGTGGATCATGGGGCTTGTTATTTTTCCTTGATGATTCACTAGGTCTCATGAGACAAACTTGATCCGATTTTTTACCCTTTTATGTATGGTGCCTTGGCCAAATCCTTGATGATATGACTATGATATCCATAAATATGAATTCCTTCATTATAATAGTAGTAATTTATAATCCATTTCATTATTTGACTATAATAATATCCATGTTTAAGTTTATTTCTCATGAGATTATGTATGGTATTGTTTAGTAATCTTTTATTCCTGCTATATTATGCTCAAGATTATTTTTAAATGGTATGTGTTTATAATTATTCACTATTCCTTATTGTTTATATTAATTTATGATAGATTAATCGATATTTTTTATTCTTAGGGAGCATTTGATATCACCCCTTTATTATGATTTATTTTTCCCTAGGATGTGGAGATGTATATTATGAAATAAATTTAGGGATAATATATTAGTTTATGGGTATTTAAAATGAATATTATATGTGGTTTTTTCTTTAAAGTTGTACTTTAATGTTTATATATGAAATAAATCTTCCAAAAATATTAAACTGATGATTTCTTAGGATTATAGTCTTATTTCTATGCTAATGTAATAATTTATGACACTGGATCTAGGATATAGTTGTTGGGGTCTTTACAATAATTGTGTAATTTTCTCCCCATTCATAGAATCTAGAGGATTCCATACTCAACTGTGGTCATAAAGACTGATTATCTGTACATAAGGCTCATGAATATAGAATTTCCATGTATAAAATCCTATGTGATGACTCACCCAAGTTTAATTCCTTACAATATGGGGATCCCATGTGAAAAGTCTTATGTGATGGTTTGTGCATGTTAACTTACATGGGTAATGAGTAGCTCGTGAAATTCTTTGGGATATGGGTTCACAATGTATAATTCCTTAGTTGATGTGACTATCACATGAGAATCATGGGTGTGGCTTCGACATGGTGAAATATGATAATGTGAGATTGCTTGGTAAGGCTTCATCATTAGCTTAATTGTACTTATATATGGTTGATGAGATGATTCGTTCAACCATGTGAATTAATATTAGGGGAAAAGTGGCCTTTCTGGTGGATTTTCTACTCTTCTGATGATCCAATTATAATTTATCTTAATTTCTGTAGCACTTAAATGCCATAAGCTACCTCAATGAGGTTTTTATACATGGGAGATATGGCTCATAGTGTTTATATATCTTAAAAAATTTGGTAATTTGATCCATAGCGTTTTAGGTGAGTATTTATAGTCAAACACAGAGACCTTGGTATTCATAGGCTAGGTTAGATGGGAGTTGTACATAGGTATCTTTGATTAAATATCTTTTTTGATAAAGAACATCATGAAGTATTCCTTTGATAAGTAGTTTGAGTACACCCAATAGAACCTAGATGAAGCATCTTACGTTCACCTTAGTTTCCTGGGTGACATGGTTGGTTCTCTCTTGAGGATTCTTTGACATATTAAATTTATCCTTTTATCCAATATATATATCACCAATAATAGATAGACAAATAATACCACTTTAAATATTTTTAGACAGTTCTAACAACATACAATCAACACATTAATAGATTTTAATAAACCCTCTCAAAAATAATCACATGTATAGGTTTCTTCTTCATTTTGATTATATATAGAATGTCAAGAATAGTTTCCAACATCTTCTTAATTTGCATTTATATATCATAACTACCAAAAAGTTTCCGTTTCCCATTTAAATGAGAAGAATATTATTTTTCCTCATTGGGACCTCCATCAACATTTAGGATATACATGTATTGTATTTTCCGCTTATACATATATTAACAATAAATACAACCAAAAAAATTTAATCATCAAAATATAATTGAGACATTCTTTATTACACATTTAATTTTATTTGAAGACTTAATTTTCATTTTAATGAAATGTTATTATCACAACAACTTATACGAAATTTATAAATTATAGTTTAAGGGTAATTCATCCTCATTTAATTTTTAATTAATGATCTTGAAATTTGTTTACACATTATTGTTTCAAATTTTCATGAAGGAGTTTAGAATTCATTACTTATCAATGATCCAAAAATTATTAAAATATATATCTAGATGAGGAAATCAGTGTATAATGCAATGGGGATTAACCAGAAAAAAAAAGTTTTCCACTACCTATTTGGTAAGTGATACAAAATAAAATTCATTATCAAGTGGTTCTTGATTAAAATTTCTCAAAAAATCATTAAAAATCACTCAACTCATCAAATAAATCAAAAACATTAAAGTGAGTGGTATATTGTGTTCCATTCAGGCACCCTTACAAAAAAAATAATCAATCCCCCTTAATGCATCAGATGTGATAAAATTGAAACCATATGAGAAATATTATTATTAAACCAAATATTTCATTATTTCATGAGATATGTGTAATTTTAGAATAATTTAAAAATATTATCATCCAAGAATATTATCATCTTTTTATCACGCCCTTAATGGATTTAACCAATCAATATGTATCATAGTTGAAACCACATGCAAATGTATCAATAAAACGCTATGTATGCCATGATGGATGTATTCACATAGTATAGAAATTACAAAACTAATATAGTTCATTTATTTCATACATCACTTTCCATTGGATTCATGATAACCTAATCAAACAGATAACAAATAATATATATAGTTATCAATTGTTTTATAATGGAGAATCGAAGCTAAAATTCTCTTCTCACCGAAAAAAAACTTTTCTTTTTGATGCAGTTTGCTGAGAAATCCCCATTCGGGCACTTTCATTCACTTCTTACCTAGATACCTCCTTAGGAAAAAAACATATTGTTCTATTATATTTTTTATATTTTGTATATTATTTTTAACTTTTTCTTGTTGATATTTTTTGTATTTATATGTTATCTATATCTTTTTAGTCAATTCTATGTATATTGAGCTTATAGTTAAGAAATACATCGGTACATTATTAGAATTCATCATTTTGTTATACCCTAAGGTTTACCTATCATCCCATTACATTAACTTATTTTTTTGTGGTCATCATAAAATTTTAGATTATGGTGCATGATCAGTATATATATACCATAACTCCTCACATTTATCAACAGATTTATTACATTCCTCATAATTCTAATGAAATTCAAACATTTTCTATATAAGTGGATTTCTATTTTATTTAGAAAATTTATTCTTCTTATATATATTCTTTTTAGAATAAAAATTTCTAGCCATCTATACCATTAAATAATATTTCCAAAAACTATTCGCTGGGGCCCATGTCATGGATACCCCAACCCCACCCCCCGAAGGCCAAGGGCTGGAGATTAACATTTAAGGATTCAAACTACATGTGGGAGGAATTTTTTTGTTGACATTTACACATACACATTCCCCACCATGTCCCACATAGTGAACAAGGAATCAAGTATCACTATAATCAAATCTGAGTGAAACTAATAAAAGTGGGCCAGAATACAAACTCAATAAAAGGACTGAAAACATCAAAGTACACAAAAGAAAATATGATTCCCCTCTATGGAAAACCCCACCAGAATGTGAGTGTAGTGTAGATACTGGAATCCGAAGTAGAATGACTCATCCACCCATCCCTACAGGGCCCCACTAGGTCTTAGGCCACCAAGTCCACCATCATATCATCTGTTGGTCTCGTCTCCAAGAGGACCTCTTGGTCAGGGTCCACTAAAGTCTCTGTTGAAATGTCGATCATCTTACTCATACACAACATGTGAAAGTGAAGCTCGTGCCTGGTTGAGTAACAAAATACTCACTAGGGACCCCAAATCGAAAAAAGGAAAGACCACACCGTAATCCTTAAAGTAATCTTGAAACACAACACAACTCACACTAGGTATAAAACATAAAGAACAGAAATATATATGATTAGTAATAAGTCAGATCGTCTTATTTTTTTTGAGAGGCATAGCTACAAATCTGAGAAGGGTTGCTCCTCTGCTGATCCACAAAGTGTCACCTTGCCCCTAATTTATGATGGTTCGCTCTACGGCTGGTCCATGATGGGTCGCACTACTACTTATCAATAGAGGGTCTCTCTCATGCCTATCCATGGAGGTTTGTGCTATTTTCGATCCATTGAGGGTCTCATTCTTTAGGATCCACAGAGGTTCGGGCCATTTTCAATCCACAGAGGGTCTCTCCATTATCGGTCCATGGGGGGTCTCTCTCTTTCCAATCCACAAAGGTTCGTTCCATTGCTGATCCACAAAGAGTAACTATCTAGAAGATCCAGAGATGTTCGCACAATTTATGATCTACTTATGGTTAGTCTCTTGTCGATCCATGGAGGGTCTCTCTTCACTTGATACCCAGCCACTAGTTTCCCACATCTTGTACGTATGATTTTTGAAGGTTCTAATCCTCAAGACATTGTTCATATTTCATCCTCCATAATTTCTTACTTAGAGTTAACCCAAAGGAACTTCGTTTGGTAAGGGTTCCAACGCAACACACGGCGCATCGATCAGATTCACGGTCTGTAAGCTATAGACATTTTAGTAAAAATGTCTCGGTGGTATTCAAGTCCGATCCAACACGGTCGTACTCCAACTTTTTTCAAAAATCATGTGGAGTATCACAAAAGGACCACCCCACTGTAGGGGACCTTTATCCGCAAATGGTGTGTCAATCAAAAAATTCTTCTATAGGATATAATTGTTTCAGTAAACAGGGGCCAGTTGCATTTGGGCCCGGTCTGACCCAGTCCAAATGACCCGACCAACCCAACCTAGTGGTCCCACATAACATGGTTTAATTCAACTGAATCGACCTAACCCACATCGGGTATACTTCAGTTTGATCAGGAATATCCATTGGGCCAATATCAATGGGCCTCACCGCACCCATCCTAGTTTTACTGAGGGATCAGCCCTCCGAGTCGTCTGGTGACCCAGTCTAGTCTGGCCTGACCCGAACAGCGTGGGTCCGGCATGTCGGCATGGGTCGGGACCACTGGCTCTTGGTGCGACCTTCCAAACTGAAGCCTATCCCACATGGTGTGGGCTGTTGGTGAACTACTTGGCTGGGACGCGGTAGGCTATAGCATTTAGTCCCCTCTTTCCCTACAGATTCATGCGGCCCCTCCTGCCGCGGTCTTGCACCTGTAGCTCACTGAACAATTGGATGACCCAAACACGGGCCATCCCTCTAAGAGGAAATTTCATGATGCCACGTCACCCTATTTCCATGGCCAGTTGGCCACAGCCTCCTTGTATCATGGAACACTGATGGGCGCGCCACCATCCTCTACTTGGGGCCACCCCCGGTGAGTCAAAAAATGCTCAGCAGACCCCTAGACGTGATTCAGTGGTCTGTTCTTCATTCTGCCTGAGCATACACTCCCTGAGAAACTCCCTCTTCACTGAAAAGTTCCAAGAATCATCATTCCACCAATTTGAAGGAGCATCCATAAATAACTCACATTGTGGAGGTTCTTGGGCCTTAATAATGTCAGTTTGCGCCCTCTGTGTTAGAGGTTTATAATCTGGGAGGTTCAAGTATTTCATTTAAATAAATTAAAGATAAAATAATTCCCGATAGAGAATTACCCAAAAAAAGTTATCCTCTTGAATAAAATCAAGATTCGCGGATCAACATGATTGTTGGTTGATCAATGTTTTTTGTTTCTATAAATTAATGGGGAAGAACATAAAAATAAAACAACCCTTGTCTCTTTGACATCCGACGCCGCAGTGATTTTTCCTTTATGTTTCAAGACATTGATGTCATTCACAGCTATCAGATCCTATCTTTGAGGGGTGTTGAAGATGATGAAATTTGACATTCCTTTTCAGAGGGTAAGTTTATTGGAAGTTCTTCAGAGAGGCACTGCAGTTCAATCCTCATACCCCCAACGTATCCAACAAAAACAAGGAAACACGTCAGAGTGCTTCTAATGCACTACGACATTGCATCATTGTGTTGTTTCATTTATGAATCAATGTCACTATTATGTATCATTATAGCATCATAACATTGTGAGTTAACAAGACATTAATGAGTTCCATTAATGCACCTCATTGTCACCTCATCACTGCACAACATCGTCATCGTCCACCACTCAACAGTGAGAAAGTAAATAAAATTATTTTTTGAAATTATTTTATTATTTTTCTCAAAAATTATGAAAAATAACTTTTATGCTCTGTCATTTCCAGTGAATATTAAGTCATTTATAGGAAAATCTCAATGCTCTATGTTCAACGTTGCCTTTTGATTTTTGATCTGAGTACCAGTTCAAATGTTAGAAAAACCTGCTCAAACGTTTATTTGAATTAAACTAAAAAAATGTTCAAAAATTATATTTCACCCTAAACCCTCATCTTTCTAGGTTAGGATTTTTTTTATGTGCAAGACACCCCCATGAGAACAATGGTACTCTCTTATATTCAGTCCGAGTTACCATTTAGGAGTTATAAGGATTTAAAAATAAAATAATTGCTACTTAATTTTTTATTTAAAGCCGAAACCTAACTTCCACTATTGGCCCATGCCAGGAAATATTAGGATCTGCCTAAGGAAAGAATTACCTAATCAGTTCTGCAGTGGTCACTTCTTTATAATCCGAGTCACTTTTCGTGAGATATAAGAATTTTAAAAATAAATTAATTTTATTTAATTATTTTATATATGTTTATGCTATTTTCTTGTTTTCTCACTGAAGGCTTGCACCGACTAAACTTATGTCATTAATGGGGTGAAATTGTCATCTTTAATGCAGTGACACCCTCATATTTCTAACCTAGGCACCTGTTTTGGAGTTATTCCACTTTTTCATGAAAATCGTTCATGCGTGCTATTTAAAGCATAAAATTTTTTGACGGATCATTCAAGGGACTCCGAGCCCCGGAATCATGTGTCATTATAGCGTTTAGTCTCAAAATAATTCAATATAATTTAAAAATATCATTGAAATTAGAGTACATTAAATTCTCCTCACCATAGGTCTTTACATCCCTGAAATCCAATACAATGGCTAATAAAATAATTGGGAGTACTGAGCATAGATCTAAGCCTCCCGCTCCCATGTACTCTATTGAAGGCTCTTATCCTGCCACTGAACATGCACTAGAAGGACCGATCATCCAAAAAGGACCCACTCATTTCTACCCTCTATCTCCATTGCGAACTCTATGAATTTCACCCCATCATCAATATATTGCTCACCCGAGTCTATGGCTTGTGATGGATCATTCACGTACCTCTTCAGCTATGACACGTGAAAAAAATCATGCACCCGGTGTGTGTATGGGGTAAGATCTAGGTGTTGTTCAACCTCACCAACTGTTCATAGGATCTGAAAAGGTTTGATGAACCTCGCTGATAGCTTTCCACCCCATCTGAATCTCATCAATCCCAACCATGGTGAGAAATGAAAGAAAAACATGGTCTCCCTCCTTTAACTACAGGGGTCTCTTTCTCCTGCCAGCATAAAACTTCTATCTACTCTATGCAGTCATCATCTACTACTGGATGATCTTCACCTTCTTAGTGGTAGATCATACTAACACTGGACCCATGAATGCTGACTCCCCTAGGTCTGTTCGTCATAATGATAATCTACATGGTCGCCCATATAAGGCCCAAAATTGTGCCATACCAATGGTGGAGAGACACCTATTTCTATAAGAGAACTCTACCAGTGGTATGTGGTCCTCCCACCTATGACCAAAATCCAAGAAACAATCGTGAAGCCTTTCCTCCATGGTTTGTATGGTTTTCTCTATCTGACCATCTATTTGGTGGTAAAGTTATGCTCAATCATAGATGAGTCCCGAACACCTTTTGTAACCTCTTCAAAAACCATAATATGAAGTGCGCATCACAGTCTGATACGATCCTTGAATCCCCCCCCCCCCCCCCCGTGAAGCTGCACTATCTTCTAGACATAGATGCTTCCTAGTCCCTTATTGATCTCTGCACCGGGATGGGTAGAAAGTGAGGGAACATGGTGAGTCGGTCCAAGATTACCTTGATAGAATCATGGCCCCTAGATGTGCATGGTAACCCCGACATGAATTCCATCATGAGACCTTCCCATATCCACCCTAGTACCTCAATTGGATGCTCCAATCCTACTGGAACCTGATGTTCGACCTTTACTTTCTGACAAGTGAGTCATCATGAAACCAATTCGACCACTGATTTCTTCATCCATGGCCACCTGTAATGATGTCAGAGGTATAGGTACATCTTTGCTACTCCAAGATGTACCGCCAAATGGGATGTATGAAACCCTCTCAAAACATCCTCTCATTATGTCACTGGAACTATGGTTCACCCTCAGAAAAGGATGATCTTCTCCCAACCTATCGAAAATCCATCAGGAGCTCGTCCTTATGATAACTAAGAATATCGGTCCTCAGAGTCATCATCCACCATCTATGCCTCCCTGACTTTTTATAAGAGTGGGGGATTAATAGTCATTGACTGAAGGTAAATAGCTTCACCATCATCCATTAAGGATTTTTGTATCGTGGCCAACTTCATAGTCACCTCACTCAGCAGCTGTATATTGGTCCTCTGACAAAGCGTGTGTGTCACCAAATTCCCCTTCCTTGGAGTATAGACTTTCTAAATGACTTTTTCATGGAATAACTCTAGCCATCTCCACTATTTCAGCTACAAAAAAATCCTACAGGCACCTTTCCATCCATGAGAAAGGCTTCCCCCTTAACTGAAATATTTTCCCATATACCCATTGGTAGTGGGTACTCGTTCTCCACAGACACATGGTTAAGGTTCTGATAATCCACACATAACCTAGAACATTGGCTCATACTAATACCTTTTTCTTCAAGTCCCCCAACCGTACTCTCAGCTACCAGATGGGTACAGGTTATTGGAAAATTCCTTCCCCTTGTGGGTAGGTAATCCATGATACATATTTTAAAAGAATGTTCCTGCACTCCACCGCTTCTATTGGGAACTGAAAACTCAAAACACCTACTTCCATGAACTCAATATTGACCACATGCACCCTCCTATACATGAGTTTATCTTGTTCTACCTAGGTTTCCATTTTTCCAAATAAGGAAAGACCCATTCCAATGCTATAGATGTACCACATCCTTTTGCCTAAAATATTCAATCTGAGCACGAATTGTGGAACCAGTTTATTCCTAGACTACTGTTTGAAGGCCTTGACACATCCAACAAGATGTCCCAACCAAAACACTTTCTCCAATGGTCATATCACAACATTGGAATATGTGTGATTATCGAGTCTCCTCCTAAAAATTTCTCTATAGATAAGGATCAATTAAACAGTTTAACTAGAAACTCTAGTTCATGAATAAGATTCGTGATAAGAATGAATTCTTAGTACCTTTTTCTATTAATATGTTAGATAGTAGTAGACATAGATTGTACCTCAAATCATTCTTGAATACCTTAGTTCAAACACTTTGACTGCATGTAGATACCCCATTCAACTATATTATAGCTCCATGAGCATAGTGAGGACCACATTCAGGTGGTGGTTATAATGTGTCGAATTGTATACCACCTCCTACTACTCTCCAAGCTCCTCTTCCACGTCTGATTCCCTATATATTCATCTATACCTATTACATCCTCTTCTCGAATCATTTCAGACATCCAAGTCTCTAAGGCAGACATTAGTTTATTGCACTCCCACTACTGATATTCACTGGTTGTATCTACTCAACCAAAGAACATTCAACCAAAAAGGTTATCTCTAGCACCCTAACATCAGTAGGAATGCACAGAGGGATATTGAGAGCTTGGATATACCTATACTCATCTTTCTCAGATGTCCAAGCCCTAAATCATTGGTCGTTTCGTATTCATTAAGTACCTAGAATGGTCAGTACACCTATATGAATATTCAACTACCATCATGTTGTCCTGCCAAAGCTATAGAACCACACGAGAACTCATACCCATATCTTTTTTATTGCATGAGACGCCTTATATGAGAACGGTTATCATGCTCTATCTAAGGAAAAGTCACCTCATCGTAATATCGGTGTAATATAAACCTTGTCATTGCCCTGTTGAGCCACATGGAAGGCTTACTACTAGGAACTCCATCTGATCTAATGGTGGCATGTATAGATGGAACATAGTCACCACCTCATGCCAGTCCTTAGTTACCTATGATTCGGGATTGCCTCAGAACCTAAAGGGAAATATGTCACTGAAAGACATGTAAGGATCGAAGCTTACACGTTTCCTCTATCGGTAGCACTGGTAGTGACTGCTGGCCAACAGAAAGTTGTAATTCTTGGACACCACCCAAAAGTACCATCTCAGGAAACAATCTATATACTGAAGTCTACACACTATATGTACCATCCTCATGATCATGCACTGGAATCCAGAATTTCTGCCTGTGTGGAGGAATCTTGAAAGAGAATCAAGATGAACCACGGTCAAAATTTTAAACACAGTGAGCTGAATTTTATTTAAAAGAACATAATAAGGTACTTATGAAATTAGTGTTTTCATGTATAGAGCCGAAATGTTGAATTCAAGGTCATGGTGCATGTATATTTTGGTCGTTGCACCAATACTGGACTCCTCAAATCTGGAAGTCGGACTCGAAACACATAAAACAGTTTCCCCAAAACAAAACACATACCCCTGGTCTTTGTGGTAGGACTAACCACCCTATAATACCACATTGTCACGACCGGTCCATCGGGTCCCGTTCCATGACTTCCCAAAGCCCTTCTCCCATAGGCCAGGGGTTGCAGACTAGCATCGATGGCTTCACCCTACTGGTGGGAGTCATTTTCCTCAGTACCTAAATGCACACAGACACCAAACCAATTCCTACACACTGAACAAGGAAACATGTATCACTAAAAACAATGATGAGTACAACTAAAAAATGTGGTCCAGAATACAAACCCAATGAAAGGACTAAAAATAGAAATGTACACAAAGAAAAAACTAATGAACCTCTATGGAAAACCTCACCTGATCGTGATAGTAGTGTATCTAATGGAAGATGAAGTAGAATTCATTTTCCACCCATCCCTACTAGGCCCTTCCATGTCATATGCCACTAATTCCACCGTCATAGCATCTTTCAATCCCGTCTCGCTGATCACCTATGGCTTCTAGTCTACAAATGTCCTTTTGAAACGTCGATCATCTGCACTAGACAACACATGTGTAGGTGAATTCCATGCAGGGGTGAGTAACAAAATATTCATTAGGGACCCCGAAATAGAAAGGAAAAAACTACACCACAATCCTAAAAGTAATCACAAAATACAAGACAGCTCACACTAGGTATAAAACATAAATAATATGAATAAAGATGATTATACATAAGCAAGATCATCTAATTCTATTGATATTATCAGCTGCTAATCTAGGGAGGGTTTTTCCCCTACCGATCCACAAAGGGTCACTCTTCTGTTGATCCATGACGGGTCATTCTACATTTGTTCCATGATGGGTCTCTCTACTGCTGATTTACAAAGGGTCTCTCTCATGCCGCTCTACAGAGGGTCTCACTATTGCTGATCCACGGAGGGTCTCACTATTACTGGTACATAGAGGGTTGTTGTCTTGCTAGTCCATGTAGGGTTGCACCATTTCTGATCCATAGAGGGTCGCTCTCTTGACGATCCACAGTGGGTCGCTCCACTAATAATACAAGGAGGGTGTCTCTATTTCTGATAAATGGTGGGTCACCCCATTGCTGATCCATGAAGGGTCACTCTCTTACCAATCCATAGATGGACACTCTTCATTTGACAGTAGCCACTCAATTATAACACCTTATATGTACAAGTTTTAATGTTTATGATCCTAAAGCCATCAGTTGTTCTTAAAATTCCACAAATTTTTATGTAGAGGTAACCCAAAGGGCCGTCTTATCATAAGGGTTCCAATGCAACATACGGCACGTCAATTAGACGCCCGGCCTGTAAGTTATAGTGTTTTGATAAAAAGGGCCCTATTGTATTCAATTCTAATCCAAACCGACCTATTCAAATATATACAAAAACTCATGTGTATTATTTAAAAAAGGACCACCTAATTATAAGGTTCTTTGTACCACATACGGTGCATTAATCAGATACATAGTCTGTATTTTTTAATCATTTCAGCAAACAGGGGTCGGTGGCGTCTGGGCCCGGTCCGACCCAGTCAGACCGACCAGACCAACCCAGCCCGAGGGTCCCACATACCCTGGTTTAATTTGACCAACTCAACCTAACCTAATTCATGTCTGGGTTCGTTCAGTCAGTCCTGGATAGTGGTCCAATCCCAATGGGCATCGCTGGACCCCACACAGTTTGGGTGAGGGTTCAGCCTGTCGGGTTGCCCAGCGACCCAGTCTTGTCTTGCCTGCCCCTAAGGGTGTGGGTCCAGCCTACAGCATGGGTCTAACCTGCTGGCTGGGGGCACAAAATTCCAGAAAAAATCCCTACCTTTCCAATGTAGGAAGATGGTTTTCTACCTATCCAAGACGCAGTCGGATACTGCGTTCGGTCCCACCTGGCCCCACATATGTGCGGGGGCCCCCCTTCCGTGGTCGAGTGACTGTGGCTCTCTGAACCAATGAATAGACAGGATGTGGTTTGTCCCTCCATGCAGTGCCATCCTGGGAATGTGTCTCCCTACAGTCATGGCTAGCTAGCTACCGTGGTGCGCCTCCATTATCTACATGCGACCACCGCCACAGGCCACTGCCACTACTGCTGGCAGGCTGACAGATGTTCAGTAGACCACCAGATGCACTATGGTGGTCCGTTCTTCACGCCACCTACGCCTTCACTCCCTTGGGAATTCCTAATTCACCGCAAAGGTCTTGGAATAATCTTTCCTCCACTTTGAGGGTGTGGCCACAAATAACACACATGGAATAGGTACTTGAGGCTTATTTGTGTCAGCCCATGCACTCGGTGTTGGAGGTTTATAATCATTGGAGGTGTGGGTATTTTAGTTTAATAAACAGAAGATAAACCATTCCCAGATATTGAATCCTCCAAATATAGTTACTCTCCTACATAAACTTATGATTTTAGGATCGACCAGTTTGTGGGTTGATCCACATTTGTCATTTCCAGAAAATAACAAGGGAGAACATAAAAATAAAACAACCCCTTCCTCTTTGACATTAGAGGATGAATCACTTCATATTTTAGGTTTCAAGATATTGAATCCATTCATCTCTTTCATCTTCGATCTTCGATGGGCATCCAAGATATTGACGTTCGTTTTTATTCATTAGAGAGGTAGTCATTAGAGGCTTGTTATAGATTTCCCACAGTTTTATCCTCATTTTCCCAATGCGTCAAACAATAAAAGGGAAACATGTTGCAGCGCTTCATTAAAGAATCATTACATTGTGAGTTAAAAATCCATTAATGAGTTCCATTAATTCGCCTTGTCGCTGCCTCATTTCTGTACTGCAGCATCACCATACTCCACTAAATGGTGAGAATTGAAATAAAATAATTCTTTTAAATTCTTGTATAATTCTTTTTAAAAAGTCTGAAAAATAACTTTTTCACTCAATCATTGTCGTTAAGTCATTTCTAGGGGAATAACGACGTTCCGAGTTCAGCAGTGCTTTCTTATTTTTGATCCGAACACTGGTTCAATGTTTAGAAAACACCCACTCACATGTTTATTTAAATGAAGCTAAAAAAATGTCAAAAATTATCATTCACCCTCAACCTGCATCGGTCGAGGTTAGACTTGGCCTATGGGAAACACGCCCCCCACAAGCTCAATGGTACTCTCAGATTTTTATTCTGAGTTACTGCTTTGGAATTATAGTGATTTGAAAATAAAATAATTGTTAGTTAATTGTTTTATTTACGGCAAAATACTAACTTATATTGTTTTCCCATGCCAGCCAATGTTAGAATCCTCTTAAGGAAATCATACCCTCGCGAGTTCATCGGTGGTCCTAGGTTTTTAATCCGAGTCACCATTTGTGAGTTTTAAGAATTTTAAAAGTAAAATGATTTTATTTAATTATTTTATTGATGATTATTCCATTTTTAGGTTTACTCACTAGATGTTTGTGCCGACTAAACTTAAGTCGCGCTTAGGGTAAAAATGCCATCCTAATGGCAATAGTGTCCTCAGATTTCTGATCCAGGCCACCCATCTATGAGTTATTCCACATTTTCTAGAAAAACAATAAATTATGTTATTTAAAGATTAACCTCTTTCAACAAAACATTCTGAGCACTTCGGGCCCCAAAATCATATGTCGTCAAAGGGTGTAGTCTCAAAATAATGCCATATAATTTAAAAAAATCATGGGAATTATGATACATTACAAATATTAATAAATTGAAAATGTTATAAAGAATTAAATGACCATATTTTAAAACTTTTCCCAATACTATGAATGAATAGTAAATCATGTTCTATTTTATTTTTTTGTAATCTCTAAAAATGTTGTTTCTCTTTTTGGGTATAAACATTAGCCTTTTAAGATCATTTTAGGAAGCATCATTACCTAAACATTATCACATCCACCCTTAATTTTTTGGTATATTTTTTAACACGTTAATACAAACACATCTTTAATAATTATATTTGTAACTAGTACTAATTGATGAAACAAAATTAGTAAATAAAAAATTTATTACGTCATCAGTTACCCATTTCCATTGTCACTTAGTAGAAAGACTATAGGATGATCTGAATCTATTTTTTCTAAAAAAAATAATTCCTTTCATAGAAAAGAATATTTTTATATGATTTCATGGAAATATCATTTCTATTCATTATTTTGGAAGTATCAACATGTGTTGATTTTAGATTTCTCAGTTTAACATCTCATTCAAAACACTTAATTTTGAGAGTAGTATTCTAATTTTTCACTAATTTAAATCTTTTTAACCACTAACATTTAATCTTATTAATATAATTATCATTAATCTTTCTAGCCCCATGGAGAAAAATATAAATCAAGTTTATTATCATAGATTTTTTTTACCAATTGTGAATTTTTAACACTGACATTGGTTTTTTGTGGTTCTTAAAATTTTTGGGTATTCTATTTCAAAATTATCATAATATTAGATTAATCACTACATTCATTTTTTAATGATTATTCATATAGGAAATATTTTTCTTCAAATATAGATAAATCCTTTTCATTAGGTTTAGTATCACGAGAGAGTGTTTTAGACTCTTGTAACATCATATTTAATGCATTCTTCATCTCTTTTTCTTCTTTCACTAATTATTCATTATCATAAATTAATTCCATGATAAAATGAAAAATATATGTGAAAAAAAATTCAATGGAAATGTTCTTCTAGTAATATTTATCAATTTAGTAGAGATTATCAACTAATTCAGCAAGCTCATACTCTTCATATTCCACAAATCATAGAATTGATTCATATTGAGGATTATTGTCAATGGATTTACAAGGTAAACTACCACATTGGTTACCATAATGTAATGGTGATCCTTACTTATCATCTAAACTAATTTTCAACTTATTTCTGTTTATTTTATTCTATATCATAAATATTTTGGTTGAATCCTATTTTTTCACTAATAGGAATATAAAATAATATTTATTTCCAACAAACATTAGGAATTTCATTAAACATACAATTCAAATATATTTTATAAAAATATCTAGAAAATAATTTTGATTCAATCAGAGGAAAAATTATATAGGATACAATTTTGTATTCCTATAAGGATCATCAAATCTATTGATAGTGGTATTGAAATAGGGATACTGGTTCTACTGAATTAATTTTCCCCTTAAAAATTATCCAATTTAAATTATTTGAATCAATATTATTTGTTAAGATAGTATATGGTTCTACGTATGATTTTCCTCCCCAAATTTAATCTGTGTGCATGATAAGGACAAAGTAGATCATGACATATTATTTACAAAGTGTGGTTCTAATACAGATACCTACTCATTTAGGCATTTGTTTCAAGCCCTAGATGTATATTATTAATATGTAACACAATTTATAATAATAAATATTATCTCCAAAAAAATCGTTAAGATAATTGAATACATTATATGTTATGAAATAAAAATTCATATTAGTCCCTAATGATTTTGTAATATTATGACTATTAATTATTTTCTATTATGTTTTTTAAATTAGAACTTGTATTTCCACCTAGATATTTCTTAAAATCTTGTGTGAATAATATATATAGTGTGATGCATGACGTATTCGCAAAAATGTAAGATCATTCTCCTCTATGTACGTTTTTTTCATCCATAATATTTTCAATAGTCGACCATGTATGTATGAATCACCTTGAAGATTTTAAAATGATCAATATATTCATGAGATAGTACACCCATGTGTCATATTCTCAAATATTTATAGAAATAAATTATCTTATTAATCTTGTTTCCTAAATGTTATAGGTGACCAACAGTTTTCTTAATCTTTTCAATCATCTAATATGATATGAAGATATCCTTGGACAACTGCTAGTCATTTTTTTATTTGATTCATAGTACAAACTAGATATTCTCTTTTTAATTTAGTATTCAACTATCAATAATTATTGTATTTCATATCATTACTAAACTTTTATATTTCTAATCATGAACTATATCTGGTCAGTATATTAAACACATTGGATATAGATATCTCTATGATTTGTGACAGTGCAATCTATAAAACATTTTTTAAAAACTAATAAATAATATTCTTGTGGTTTTTTTAATTTAATCTATGTCAAATATCCCAAGAAACATGTTATTATTCTTTATTTTATATCAACATAAAACATATCCAATAATCTATATAAAATCAATATATATCTTAATCTATTATAGTATGCATATTCATAAGCATAAAAATCTGTGCGATAGAATCTCATTATTTTTCGAGTGCCTATAATTTTAATGAATTATAATAAGAATAATTACTTATAATCATTTTATATTCATGGTTTGATATTAATTTATACTGATTGAAAAATAATTTTGATAGCTTGAATCAAAATCCTTCAACATTACCATAATGAGTATTTCTATTAATAATAGTCCTATCATCATCTAATTTAGATAAATCCTTAGAATAAGCTTTATAGTATTTCTATTCAATGTTTTTCATAATTCAATAATTATAAAAATGTACTTTACATTCATGTTTGATTACTCAAATGATTATTAGTTATGTTTTTTGTTTTTGATGTATTTCAAGTCAATAAAGGCTAAAATTCATTTTATATATGATTAAAATAACTCTTATGTGTTGATATGACTTTATTTATTTTTTACTCTAGTGCTGAAATGACTTATATGAATGCATCCTAAGACTATAACATATCTCATTTCATTTTAAAATTCTTTTATCAATAACATATTATTACTTTTAAACACTAAATACGTTTTTAAATTAGCAGTTCCAAGTCAAAATACAACATCCTATTGAAATAAAATTAAAATATATCCAAGATTTTTAAGTTCATTACTATTCACACCAAATATACTAAAAAATATGAAACAACCTTATAAATTTAATTAATATTTACAAGTCCTCTTAAAATTAATTTCAAAAGTATATTATTATTTACATAGTAAGAAATAAGTCTTTTAAGAAACCACTATTTTCACATTATTTGGATATTGCTTTTAGAATTAGATAAACATAATGTAGTGGATATTATTTTTATATATCATTATAGAAAATTCATTCTAATCTAGGTATGGATTCCCATTTTTCACCCATAATATTTTTACTTTTATCATATCTCCTTGCTTCAAGCTATTGAAAACAATCAGCTAACATAACTCACCTAAAACCTATTATATACATTAGTAACAATATCACACCCTAACCATTAAATTATTTGCTAAAATATATATTTATATATATATTATTTTATTTTTATTTAGTTATCATTGAGATTCATGTCTTTTATTTTTTTTTTTTAAAAATTAGAAAATTCAACATGTTTCATGGATAGCCAAACCATGAAAAATAATATAATTTGTTCTAAAGTGTCTAGAACCATTTCAAATTTTGGTGGATTTTTTTACCATCCATGTTACCAACTTGATCATATTATCCTTCTTTATCCAGTAAGGGGTGTACAATTAGAACATGGTTTGGTAAACCATGTGGAAACCATTTGATTCTCCAATATTTTATATTTTATATATTCTAATTTTACATTTAATAATTTTAATACTCAATAATATACCATCCCCTCCTCATCATCCATTTTGTCATGATTCTTAACCGTGGGATGTTGTATTTCATTACATCCTCCTCTACTTCTCCTCTGATATTCACCTTCCTCCCCAAACGTTGAGCACCTGTAGACTAGGTTATAGATTTATTTTTTATTTATAATTATTACTATCCACTTATTATTATTTTATTCTCTTCCTATCCTATGCACACTACTACACTAAACCCTCAGTGATTTATTACTTAGATTTCATATGGTCTGGTTTTTTATGGTATATGAATTTCTATTTAGGTATTCCATTCATAATATTTGAATAATTTATTCATCTAAAATTTCTTTTATAAATGTATTACACATGCATAACTCTTCAGTTTTAATCCTTCAAATTTATTATCTTCTAAAATTATTTTTTTTATTCCAAGTGATATTTTGGTAATCTTTTTCAGATTTATAAGGGAAAATTTAGATTTTATTTTGATTTCCATAGAAATAGGTGTGCATTTAAAAATTTTTATATTTATTTCAATCAATATTTCATTACATGTGAACTCTACAGGTTTAAAAATCACTCCAACTACACTTAACGATTAATTTAATGGTCAACTATGGTGTCCTTGGTTTTCAATTTAGTTTCAAAATTTATAATGTGGACCTCAACTGGTTCGATTTATTCTTATAATAATTTTTTTTACTATTTAGTGTTCTGTATAAATTGTAAAGAAAAATTACAAAATTTTTTGTCTGTTGTCATAAGAATATCAATCTCTACTTTGTAAATATACATATTTATAGTTCTATATATATATATACATGTGTACATATTTAGATGAGAATATATGAATTTTCTCATTTAGAGGGGTGAATATATAGATATATATATATATGTAAAAAAATAAATAGAGTGTAACATCATATAATTTTAAAGGGTTAAAATGCCAAATGTTAATAAACTTTTCAACAAGGGTCAGCTATTTTTTTGGATCATTTATAATTATAACATCACCATTAAGAATGAATGGAAAAGGGTAGTGATCCAAATGGGTGACCCCCTAGGAAGTTTCCTTGGGTTTCTATGAGTTGAGGAAAAATTTCACTAAAAATTACATGTGATATCTTGTTAAGATATTCATTAGTTTGATGATTTATTCAGGAATTGGGTGGGACCTAGGTAGCGGACCATGTTTCTACTAGTAAATTAGTAGTTCCTTGCTGGCTAGGACCCAACAACCATGTTAAGGGAGTTTTTTATTATTATTTTAGCTTGGCCGAGTGATGATTTGAGAAGGAAACCAGCCAAAAGTATGGTGTAGTTGCCTTGATTTTAATATAGGGCCCATAGTTGGGACATTGTTTTGTAAAGTAAGCGGTGAATTTAACAACCCATACTGTTAATGTGCTAGAAGGATTAATTTTACTACCCATGTCAATAAGGAGAACATTTCATTTATAGATCCGACCTGAGTAAAAATCCACACTCAAGTGTGATTTACCTATTATGTTGATTAGGAAGGGTGATGTCCTTGGATGAACTATATGGTGTGTATGAGTGAAGAAACAATAACACCTAAAAAACTTGTGTCGGCTTATGGGGATAGTCATTATACTTGTGACATGTTTTGTCGTGTGGGTGGTCCCTATGTAAGGGACCACTTGTCTGCCTTCTTGAGTAGAACTCTGCATTTAAGTATGCTTATCCTAGATTTTTTATAAGGATGGTTGACCTCTTGGGAACTTTACTAGAATTTGTGTGAGTGAGGGAAAAGAAAAATGAAAAAACATGTGTTGGTATATGGGGCCAATCATTAGTCTAATGAACTATTCTAGTATGTGGGTGGACCCTAGGTTGTGGACCATTTCTCTATGAGGTTACTAATGGTGTTTGTTCTATCAGTGAGGCCCAATTGTAATTAGAGGACGAAACTAGATATAAGTACAGTGTCACTAACTTGGATGAGATATACATTCCACATTGAGGAAATTTCGATCTAAATGGGGTTGAATGTAACGTCCCATAATGTTAAAGTGTTAAAAAGATATAAATTACTACCGTTATCAATAAGGTAATTCTTTTTTTTTAATAATAATTTAGTAGAACAACACTATTAAGCGTGCTTGGCCAGAAGTACTGACAAGGTTGGGTTACCTCTTAGGAAGAATCCAAGGGAATGTGTGATTTTAGAAAAATCACACTGGACAAAATATGTGTTGTCCTATGGGGAAAACCATTAGAGTGATGACCTCTTCTATCATGTGGTTGGGACACATATAGATGACCACTTGTCATTATAACTATGAAGAACTCCATAATTTAGTGTTTTTGGCTAAGAAGAGCGATAATGATGGGTAACATCATTGGAATTTCTGTATTCAATGTGTGAGTGAGGATAAAGTACACCTGAAAAAACCTGTGTTGTACTATTGGTATAGTAATTAGTCTGATGAAATATTCCATCATGTGGGTGGGCCCCAGGTAGGAGACCACATTGCTATAGGGTAACTGGTAATCTGTGGTGGGCTAGGTTTTAATGGATATTTGAAGGTAGTGTGTTTGTTCCATTAACAATGTCCATTATTTATAAGGAATCGTAAGACTCAAAATTAAATATTTAAAATTCGGTTTTTAAATTACTTCTTAATGATAATTTTAAACGTAAATAGTAATGGCCTAGTTAGAATGTTTTAAATTTCATTAAATGTTTTATTTCAAGTTATTTAATTAATCAGAAACATTTTATGTCAGTTTTTACAGTTATTTATATCTAACGGGGTCTCATAAATTCCCCATTATCCTTGAAAAAACTTGTATAAAGGGGAATGTTTGGAATTTTTTAATTTATTTTTTTGATTGGTTGATGTAAGCCACTTCTCTAAGTGAAATTTTATATTTTTTTAATAGGTAAATCCCATAGAATTATGGGCACCTATGATGGTAAGGGTATAGTAATTATCCTCTTATTGAACAACACCCTAATAAACATTTAGACTTTCATAAATATTATTGTTTTCTCGAGGGGTTTCACCACACTGTTAGGCCATGTAATGTACACAATATAAACATATTAGCGATGCATTCTATGATCCAATATTTTAGTGTCTTGGGAATATTAGTCTCATAAAATACTAGTACATAATAAAACATAAATATTCGTTAAATTCATTTCATTAATACTTGTTAATCTCTCACATTGTCTACAGTACCTTAACTGACCTAATGATATACATCAAATAAATACGTGATAAAAAATCAATGTAAATGGAGGAATAAGGGACACAAATCAATAGAACATGACTGACCCTAATAAACATCATCGTATAATGAGCATAGGATAATCATCATAATCATGATGGAAATAATTTATAATGGAATGAAATATAGAATATTGGTAATAATAAAATAATATAACACAGTTGTAAAATACCACACACAGTTGCGAACAATGTTAACATCATGTCCATGTGTAACATTTTTGTAAAAGTCATAACATCATCATTTTGAACAAAGATAGAGTATTGTTCATGAATAATAAACATAATCTCATGATATATATAACATTATAGAATTAATTTTTGGGATATATAATTTTTATTCCACCATTCACATCATAAAATGTTCATAATCATGCATTCCACATGGAATATGAAACAATCATAATCATGAAACAAACCCATCGAATGGAATGGGTTGCATAAAGGATATAACATATCATAAAACCTCTAATAACCATTGGGATTCCCAAAATAAAAATGGGGACCATAATTTGTTATATATGATCATTTTTCTTTATAGAAGAAACTACACAAGAGGATCAAATATTTTTTTTCAAAGAATGAATATTCTTTTTTAAAAGTCAATAACGTTGTGTTGAAAATAATTTCGATATGGTAAAAAAATAAGTATACATGAAATGAAAAGGTAATGGATTTTTAAAATATATTCTTTTGTTATTATGGGAATATATATACTAAAATAAATATTAAAATGAGATAACACAAAATATGCAAAGTTTGGGTTTTAAAATCCCCTTACCTTAAATCCCTAATATTTCATCGCTTTTCCACCTCCTTAATAGTAAACATAGATTTATGAAAACATGACCGAGAGTAGAATTATTTTTAATTTTTAACTATATATAAATTATTACAATTGGATTATATTTCTTAATTCCCATCATTCAAGGTGAAATATTTTGATATCATGTTTTCTTCAAAAACATAACAGTTTTCTTCGATTTCACATTTTTTGGTCATGGTCATTTATAGAAGAGTATAATGAATTCTAGAAGCATAAAATAATTATATTTACACATTTATATATCATAAATAATTTATTATAACCTTATATAAGTTTTGTGATCAGAAAATAACTGGAAACATACTCGTTGGTTGTTACATGGTCATTAATGGGACATTGTCCAAGGGGGAGATATTGGAATTCTGAAATTTAATTACATAGTAGATATGATTTTTAATGTTATAGAATATGATTTATATAACAAACTACATAATTAATCTTAACATATCTAATTTTGAATGGATTGACAAAAATAAAAATATAAGACAAAAACACAATGAAATGTTGGGGAAAACATACCCTCTTATCGTTGATGCATCTATTATACGGCACTAGAATCCCTCGATGGTTGGAGTTAGTAACTCCAGAATGACACTATGGATTCTAAGGCTCTTAAGACAAATTATTTAGATATATTTTGTTATTTTGTAGTTGAGGGAGGAGTGGTTTTACAATTGGTGGGAGAAGAGTTATTTATACATGAAGAGAGGTGTATCGTTGTGTTTAAATATTGAATAAAATATTATATCTAAGGAAAAACATGAAATAGATATATTAATGAAATTATCTATAAATTTTAAATATAATATAATAGTTTTCTTGAAATTTAATAACTTTTTAATTTTAATTAAATAGTATATTAAAATGTAATGTGTAAAAAATGTAAATTATTATTTTATTGGAATACATGGGATATTAGACTTTAGAAAAAATTAGGATTCAAAAACCTTTTTATGGAATTTAAATGAATCATTTATCAAATTTTATATTTTCATTTTCATTAAAACTTTTTTTAGAAATTATTTGGTCATTATTACAACAAGAATGAAGAAGTTTGGAATACATCTGTTATAAAAAAAATGTTTTTTACTATTCACATAACCATTGAACAATTTTAGGAAATTACAATAAGATCACCAATAAAATATTTTGGAGTGCTGATTTCAAAACATAAATTAATTTTATCCAAAAAAATTCTAGTATATATTATTTTAATTTTTAAAATGAAAATTTTGTTTTTTACAGAAGACCTAAAAATATTATTTATTGATAATATTCTTATATAATCATTATATTTCTCAATAATGATATTTATTTTCAGCCTAATAATATTTATATTGAAAATAATTACTAAATATAATTGTTATTTAAATTAAATTTTATTATTTTGAGGTTAGATTAATTTTCTAATTGTAAGGTAAATATTCCCAATGGCTATTTTACTACTTGAATGGTCACATTTCTATCCCCATGGTTACGTTACCTGCTATAAGTAAAAATTCATTCATTAATATTAAATTCAATAAAATTCATAAAAAATATCAATATTTTCATTTTATATTATGTTGATTGGTTTGCTATCATTTTTTTTATTTCTATAGTATTGGTTATAGAGGTGATGATTTTATTAGATTGGAAGGATCCAAAATTTCCCATTCTGAATTTATTAATTTATATTCATTTCTAATCATTCTATTTTTAATTTTAATCTTTTTGATTTGTAATAAATATAAAAATACTTATTTATGAAATTAGTTGAAGGTGGTCTCATTATTTGTTTTATGATTATAATACCAAATAAAAAACATTTATTTTAAGAAACAGATATTATTTATAAAATCTACATTTTTATATTCTTCCACCCTTTAAAAATTTAGCCCCAGAAATTTGAAATCGTATTACCATTTTTGAATTGACGAGGTTAATTCAAGTTCATTATTTTCACTAGTTCCCACATTCCCACTAAATATTTATACTTCCACCAGAACACTTCGACAAGGTGCATTATCTTATTACAAGAATATTTTTCTATGATGTAAGATATTTTCTATATTCTCCTCATATGAGAGGTAATTATAAATTATACAACCTTATGATATAATATGAGATAGGGATCGAGTATGTAATTCTTTCAGATAGATGCCTAAAATACATTATGAACTTTTCCATATTTGGTGGAAGTTCAATCTGATATACCACCCCTCATATGTGATCAATGATCTCGAATGGGGGATAATATACCATGTTATATGATTTCACTTCTTTAAAAAATGCATAAATCTTATCCATGATGATTTTTGATGGAAAATATTTTCTCCAACTTCAAACTCCATTACCTTTTGATTGTTGTCAACATAGATCCTCTCTTGACTTTGAGAAGCATTTATATATTCTACAATGTCCTGAACCTTATTTTTTATCTCTTATACAAGGTTAGGTCTAAGTAGATTTAAATCACCATAATCATCCAAATAAGTATGAGTTCTAAATTTCTTCTCATATAGTGCTTTGTATAGATCCACTTGAATACTTGACTGGATGTTGTTGTTGTATGATAACTCATCCAATGGGATATGTTGATCCCATAATCCTTTAAATTCCATTGATAATGAACATATAATTTTATACAGTGTTTTAATAATACATTATGATTGGACAATATTTTGGGGGTGAGGGGTTGTGCTAAAATTCAATTCAGTGTTCTCATAATGTTGAATACTTATTGAAAATATATAAGTGAAACATGGATATAGATAAGAGATGATCAAAAGTGTTTCTCTGTGTATTCACACACATCATTTACATATATCTTATATAATTTTTCAAGGAAGAAATATTCATGAAAAGAAATGAAGTGGTCGGTGTTGGTGATTCAATCCACAATAACCCATACCATATTGTTTTATTTTTATGTCCCTAAAAGAACACTGAGAAAGTCCATAGTGATGTTTTCAAATTTCAATGTGGGTAGAGCCAATGTTTAAATAATCCCCTTTCACTTACGACACTCTACATTAAATTAATGACATACTAAGTACTATGAGGTTTACTCATTCATCTTTTACTTCATGTTGTCCCACAAAAAGAACAATCAGAAATCAAATTACATTCTGGTGCTTCCAATATAGATGGATTAAGATGAGCTATGATCATTGTCAAAAATATCATTCTTTATCTATTTCTATGATGGAACACAAATTGAAATTCCAAATATAATGGAACCTTTTTATAAATATGGAACTCATAATTACTCCCTTCCATTACTACTTTCATCCCATTTTGAAGATCTTGATCATCCATTTCTTCCTCCTTGATCATCTCATTGATAGATGGTTGGGTAATCATTTGGTAAAGTTAGAATTTATTCCATGCTCTTGTGATTTCTATATCCATCATTTTCATATACATGAAGATAGTGTCTTTGTCAATCTTCTTAATGGATAATGTAAAAAGATTATTTCTTATAATAGAATCATCTACCATGTTTTATTTTCTGGAATGGTTGTGAATAAAGTAATTGTAGTCCTTGAATAGCTCTGACCAACTTCATTGATTAATATTTATCTCTTTATGTTTAAATATATACTTTAAACTCCTGTGATTGGTATTTATGTCACACTTCTCTACATAGAGGTATTATTTCCCAATATTCATGGTGATGATCAATGTTGTTAACTATAAATCATTTGTTAGGTTATTGTTCTCAATTATCTTCAATTTTCATGAGGCATATGCTATAACATTATCATTCTGCATGATTATTCATCCCAATTCATTCTTTAAAGAATCATTATATCAAATAAAACCTTCTACACTTGATGTTTATGTGTGTATATTCTTGGTGATTATCCACTTCTTGATATTGTTAAATCCTTCCTCACATTCAACCATCCATAAAAAACTTACCCATTTCGATGTTTACATTGTTATACAGCTAGAAAATCATGATATATTTCTCACATAACATCATTAAAAACTAGATAATCTATAAAATCTAAATATTTTTTTGACACTAGTGGGTGTGTGAAATTATAAATTATCCATTTTTTGGTTCTATATAAATT
Source organism: Viscum album (assembly GCA_963277665.1). NCBI lineage: Eukaryota > Viridiplantae > Streptophyta > Magnoliopsida > Santalales > Viscaceae > Viscum > Viscum album. Next base: position 290,915,502 of record OY728148.1, on the reverse strand, counting down.
CTCTCACCTAGGATCATATTCCTTAAGAGTGTTACTTTTTGTTTTCAAAATTCACACTTGTTGATGTTCTAGTATATTTCAGCATTCCTCAATTTCAATGGTAAAATCCTTAGTTGATATTCATATTCCTCCTTGATCTTTTATTAAATGGGACTATCATAAATAAATACTTTTAAAAAATTTTATTAGTCTATAAAGACTCTATTCATAAAATCTATTAATTTTGTGGTCGAATAAGTAAGTTTAAAGGGAATCGCTATGAACTCACAGTGACCATACCTTGTATAGAAGGATGTCTTCTATATATCCTCTTTCTTCACCGTTATCTAATGATATCCAAAAAGAGGACACACCTTTGAGTAGTATTGAGAATCTCATAGTTAATCCAATAAGTAATCAATCCCTATTCATTATGGTAATCTTGTTAAGCTCTAAATAATATTTACTGAACTGCATTCATTTGCCTTATTTCTTTACAAAGAGAACTACTTAACCCCAAGGATTTATACCATGGTATATAAAACCATAGTTCATATTATCTTTTATCTGCTTCCTTAACTCCTTTATTTAAATCAGGGTCATCTTATAGGGGAATTTAGATATATGAGTGGCTCTGATTATAAGATCTATTTATTTATCTACCTCATGATATGTTGGAATTTCAATGATATTTTCGGTAAATAAATCATTGTATTCCCTAAAATTGGGAATCTCTTTAAGGTTTATTATTTCATTCCACTCAACCATTTTTGGTATAGTATGCTTCTCCAAGGGGTATCATCACCCACAACATTGATGCATTCCTCAAGAGAGAATCAAGATTTTCCTTAAATTTGAAGAGAAACATGATATAGTTTGGAATATAGAAATAGATTTCGATTTCTCTATAGTTTATGTTTTCTTGATATAATTAAGTCCAATCCATTCCCAATATAGCATCATGTTCCACCAAGATAAGGATTACAAGATTTCTCAGAATAATTGTACCATATACACAAATAGTATAATAGTCCAAAACATGGGTTTCATTAAATTCCCAATTTTTTATTTTTATGAATATCTCAACTTCATGTTATTGATTTTTTGATTGAATAGATCAAGAAAACAATTAGGATATAAACAAATGTATAGAATTGTAATCAAATAAAACAGCTTCCATTATTAAGGGAATAGGAATTGAACCTTGTAGAACTTCATTTTCATATTCCATCTTAGTTGTGGGGATTTCAAAGGATCTCCCTTGATCATTTGTATTTTTTTTGATACTGATATGGAATACACTCAATGAATAGCGGTTTAGTACAATTTCTTTTATAGGATCTTTTCTACCTACAATTCGAGCATCGAAACTTGGGTTGTGCATTATGAGGTTGATTATTTTAATACATAATAATGGATAGATTATTCTTGTATCTTCACTACTAATTGTCTTTATGTCCTTCACTCTAACACATGATGTGTTTCCCCACCCCTTTGGATAAATTCTCACACTACAACTTACCATATTTTTAACATTTGGGTTATTAGATCCTCTTTTCACCTTTATCATTTCACCACTAGCTTGAAACTCAATTATAATATTTTGATTGTCCCTAAACATGGGTACATTTACCAATATATATATATATATATACTTTTATAGAACATTTATATACTTATTCATAAATCCCAAAGTCTCAAATAGCTAGACAATTTCAATTGTGTGGTTTCAAACCTATAAAGAATATATCTATTTTTAAATAAACATTGATAACAAAAAATGAGGTGTATCTTTTAATATTTTGGACATTTTATTCATAGTTAATGTCATATTAACCTTCCTCTTGGATCATATCTAATAATCCTCTCTACATCATTATTCTATGAGTTCTTGGGAAATACATAATAAGAAATATTTACATAGAGGATTCACACTCAATATCTTCAATTTTATTTTTTTTCATGGTATTATTTATCAATTATCATGACTGAGCAGCCTCAAAATCAAAACAATGTAAGTAAAAATTCCCTTATCTATCTCAAAAGATTAAGGAAAATAAAAAATCTTCTCTATTGTGTTAACCCACTATTCAGAAATAAGTGGATTAGAAGACCCACAAAATGTTGGTGGTCATTTACACATAAAAGACTAAATTTATAATTTGTCCATCTTGGATATAGAACCAGGTTACACATAGTTTATGTTACTATCCATAGCCTAAGATAACTAAGTAAGAATAACTATGATGTTTTAAAATCCACCTCCCATGGGATTGGGGATGTCATTCAGACAATCATTGAATTTTTCCGTCGCATAAGTTTTTGGTCTGGTTTATCCCAGTTCCCACTATTACTTAAAATGTAAATAGTATGAACAATTTTTTTTTAAAAAATAATAGATAAATAATATATTAATATGAAAAAATTAACACTAAATTCATATATTATGGGATCCCTCTATATATCCTTTTCCTAAAACGTTTTTTCTATGATGTGTACCAATAAACAAAATTATACATTTGGTTTTCACTAATGTTTGATAATACTATATCCCAAATTAACTAATCCATAATCAAATAAATACTATAGTGACTAAAATATTCCTTATTTGACTTTTACATCACTTTTAACAAAAACATCATAACAGGGAAACAAATCAAGTTTCAAAGTGTTAGTGTCTTGGAAAAATTTGGCTCATATAACAAATGTACATAATAAAACATAGTTATTATTTAAATTATTCTTCTTAATACTTTTAAATCTCTTGATATATCCTTAGTACATGAGGTCACATGATGATATACATCAAATAGAGGGTTGAGCTAAAATTATATTAATAGGAGGAATGAGTAACATGAATCAATAGTTCATGGTTGAGCATAATCCACATCATCTTGTCATAATAATATTATCATAAACAAAATAATGAGGGAAAAATTTGATAAAATCATGAAATTTAGACGATGCATAATAATGAAACATCTGGTCATAGTGGTCAAATACCAGACATAATGTGAACCAAGTTAGCATTACATCCACACATTACATATGTGCATAAATCATAACATAAAAATCGAGAATAGAGAAATAATAATTTCACACAAAATAAACATAATCTCATTAGATATATCACATTAACTAATTTATTTTCAGTTCATATAACTTCAGGTCCACCCTTCATAGTATATAATTCTCATAATCATTCATATCCTCATGGAATATATAACAATCATAGTCATAAAATAAAACCATGGAATGGAATAGTTTTCATAAAAGATTTAACATTTCATATAACACATAATAAACATTGGGATACCAAAAATGAAAAATTGATATCATAATTTGGTATGAGAGATCATTTTTCCTTGGGTAATAAAGAACACTTGGGGATTAGATGGTGTGTTTTAAAAAACCAAATCCTTTTTTACTAATTATTGAGCTTCTCTTAGAAATAAATTTTATTTGGTAAAAACATATATGTCGCAAAAAGAAAAATGACAGGATTTAGAAAATAAATTTTTAGTATTTTAGGTGAATATCCATACTCAAATCAATATACAAATTTAGGTTACTAAAAATAAATATTTTTGGTTTAATAATCCAATTACCTTAAATCCATATTTATTTTCTTTGGATTCCACCTCTGGAATAATAAACGTAAATTTATTAAAACTTCAACCAGAAGTAAATTATTGTTATTATTTAACTATTTATAAATTATGATCTATAGATTGTATTTCATAATCACATCATAATAGGGGAAACTTTTTGAAATCCTATTTTCCATAAGAAAATATCATATTGGTCTAATTTCACATTTTCTCATGGTCATTTAAACATTTGAGAAATTAATTTAAGAATCATAATATATATATATAGACATTTATATATCATTAATAAATTATTATATCCATTGATTACATTGTTGATAATTAACTAACTAGTAATATCAACATTGGTGGTTAGCCGACCGTTATTGAGACATTGTACATTGAGGATGTATGTGAATTATGACATATAATTACTTAATAGATATGATTATTTAAGTGGGAAAAATAATTAATAAAATGTTAATATACATCATAATTAGTATTAGAAGATTATATTTTTGGAAGGGATAAATAAAAGGAGAATAAGAAGACTAAAACATATATAATATTCAATGAAAAAAAGCCCTCTTCTTAGTGTTTTTTCTCTTGAGAATACTAGACTCTATGGATTGATGGAGTTGGTTGCTCTAGAATATCCATAAAAATTATAATAATATTGAGGGAGTTATTTTTTTTAGAGTTTTTCCCCTATTATGTGGGGGATGAGTGAATTTCCAAGGGGATGAAGATGGTTAATATATACAAGAGGATAAATAAATTTTAGAGTTAAAATAATGAGTTAAATACTATATCCAAGATAAACCATGTAAGAGTTATATTAATGATTTTTTGGGTCATATATCAATATAATAGAATGTTTTCATGACCTAACACCTTAATAATTCAAATTCAATAGTTTAAAAAAACTATTGTGGTAAAAATGAAAAATTGTTATTTTAATGCGCATATTTTCCCATTAGACACCCTAAAAAATTAGCAGTAGAAAACATGATTGTTGAATATAAATGAATTTTTTATAAACTTTAATCTGTTCAGGAATGGGAAAAAATTTCTTGTAACACCCTAAATTTTTATTATTATTTAGATATATAAAAAATCTTCTATAGATTTCATTACTTGTAACACCATGTTAATATTGTACTACACTCAACAATGGTTTAGCTTGTGTTAAATATGACATAGAGTTTTAACCAAACCTTGATATTTTATTAATATATTTATTTAAACACGTCAGTTATAAACTAGATTTTAAACTTATATATATGAATAGTAATCACTTATTTTAATATATAATTTTTTTTACATAAAAGTAACCTATTCATAAATAATATACTTAATTTTTATTAAAGTCATTATATGTTTTTAAATTTCAATAGTCTCAAAATTTTATTTTTCTTCCCTTTCTTGAAAATTAAAAAAAATAATTTTTTCAAATTTTTATAAAATGAAATTGAAAAAATTTACATTATTTTTGAAATCAGAATATCAAATTTAAATAAGGGTGAATTTTTTTATTCCTCTAAAATGTTACATTTTTTATGACTAGTGAAAAATTATAAATATTAGTTGAAAAATTCTTTCTTATTTTTTTTTAAAATGAAAATTTTAATATTGAAATTTTATTTAGAGTAATAATATCTCAATTATAAATACATTAATCTAATTGATCTCATTGTAATAAATTTCATCTTGAATTTTCATATGAAGAATTTTAAACGTTTTATCATATTCTAATTAAAAATATTCTTTCTCATCACATATAAGGGATTTTTTTAAAATATTTTTTTTCATTTATGTAAATATAATTTGTAAAAATTTATTCCATATTTGGAATCATCATAATTTATATTATCTAACAAGTTCAAATTAATTTTTCTGACCAAAATTAACAGTTAAAATAGTATAACTTATTTACCGCTGTTAAGGTTAAAATGGATTGAATTGGGGTTAATCTAAACATATAAGGGTTTAAAATAACCCAGAACCTATCTAATACCAATTGTATGGCCTTATTATCATGTTGTCATTTCTAGGATATATAATGGTAAATTTTGGAGGTATCCCCCAACTAAATCCTACTAAACGAGTTCTCCAAGATGGTTGGCCACTATGCCTTAGGTGTGCCTCCTCGTACACAAAAGGTTTTCTACATCTAGTGAAGGTTTGGTTAGGTAATAGTGGAAAGAAGATACCCTCATATAATTATAACAATAATAGTCCTTGTGTATATTATATATTGAAAAATCCCACAAAATAGTATATGTATTAAATAGAACTCTGTAGGAGAATAATCAATCAATAACAATAAAAAAATCTAAAGGCATACAATTTATAAAAAAAATATGATAAAAGGTCATATATGAAATATATAAACAATTTATCCCATGCATGACCTTATTAGAACATATACATAAGTAAATAAAAATCCCAAAATATCTCTAGAAGATGAATAGGAACTACCACGGTCCACTACCATCCATCCATTGATAAAAGTCTGGCTCGATCGTTATGGTCTAGCACCAGAGCCTAATCCCTTACCTGATACAATATACGTAATGTTTAGACACCTCCCATGGGAATATTATTGGGTTTTTGAATGAAATCTATCATCCAACACCAATGTGAGCCTGTATTTCATCCATAATTATGCAGGGATATAATAAATATAAAAATATTAAAGAAAGAAATTATGTTAACCCACTATACATGTTCTAAATAGTCAAAAGTGATAATTATACCTAATTCATCTATTGTCGATATATTTTTGAAAATTTTCCCCAAAATATATATATCGCATACAACATGTGTCTTTATATATATATGTGTGTGTGTGTGTGTGTTTGAGGATACATGGATTAGTGCACAAGGAATCCCCTGTTGAAAGATCAAACATGGTGAATACTTAGGTTCTAGCTATAATCATGTAACCTGGAACCTCATACCAAATAATTTTGTACTATGTATCCAATGGTAATTCAAAACAATCCCCTGGTCCCTTGGACTACATCTCCAAAAATCACCATTGATTTGAATCCGAACGTCTTGAGGGATAGTGATATATTTTCTCCAAATAATAATCAATGTTGGTTCAACGAATGATGTTCCAATACATGGTGATATTTATCAATCCAATTTCTTATACTAATGACTTGATGTATAATTGAGATAATTTTACCCAACATATGGTCTTGATACCATCAACTGATGGTCCATCACCATCCATTTGGCTTTATACGTTTAGCACCCCCAAAAAATCAGATAGTGGAAACTATCCCCTAAGTCTCATAAACTACAGGGGGGCCCACCCATAATGACTGAATATTTAATAAGACATTGGATGAGTTATATCATTGTAAACATTACTCAAATTATGCTTTTTCCATCAATAGTGAGTGGAAATAACAAAAATAAACCTAGGAAACATCATCTGACACCTCATGCCCCTACAACCATGTTGATATGTCCTGAAGATAAACTCTATTTCAAACTACATGGTATTTTCACTCATTTTGATGACATCATTAGCTAAATATAGTGACCACATCCCCTCAATCTAGTGATCAACATCACGCCATATTTCTCAGTCTAGTCCAAACATGATAAACCATGTTTCCTCTGTACAGGTCATCAACATCACCTTAATCCATGGGCCTAGCACATCACGTTCCTAAGGAACTCAAAAAATAAATATAAAATATCAATTAATTTATACAACATACATTGTATCCTACCCATGTGGTAACAAGACCTTTACAAATCATGGAAAATATAATCAAGGGTAGGTATTACTTAATGGAATCTCGCAATATCAATGATTCAATTTAAATATAGGAATTAATTTATTAGGTGTCTCTCTCAAACTACCCAGAACGGACTATATAGAACACAACACCAATACACTAATGAAATTACATATAATTATATATACCTATTACCTTAGGTTAGTAGGGTCTCACTCATTGAATATCATCCACTAACTCTAGATTAGACATGATAAATTTGGGTCTTAAATGAATGCCCTAAAAACAAGGAAAAAGGGATCTCACATATTTAGTGTTTTGTTTGGCATGATAAAAGGGAAAGGGAGGATATAAGACTGAAGGAATTACTTATACACTTCCAATGATACAAAAAATATCATAATATAGGTTGTATAGATAATAACACAATAAACCTAATATTTGGAAAGTGAGGTACATGGGACCCCCTCAACGGTGATTCTTGAATGCGTGAAAGAGAAATAATGTAGGGAGATGATCTCCAACATTCCCATAAAAATACATTTCCCACAAATTATGTGGCATTTATATTGTTTACATTTTATATTGGGTTCATTATGTGTAACCCATTGACACGTTGTGGATTCCTCAGGTTGTCCCCCTATCCTTCATGTGGTGATGCACATTCCATAAATGAAAAAAAACATAATGTAATTGTTACACCACTTACTAATATGGATGGAGCTTTATTAATAATTTCATGCCTTTTGATATCCCTGAAAAGTTTACTTGAACACCTGGAACTTTAACTGAACCATATACTATGCCTAAATGCAACTCCTTCAAAAAAAACTCAAAATTCAATTACAAATCCAAAGAGAAAATTTGGCCAACTCACTAAACTAAAAAATAACAATTACCCAAAAAATAACCCATTAAAAACCCATTATGTTACAATATCTACACCTAATCATAGTTCTTCCTCAAAAAATCATAATATACCTAGATATGGTGTTTAATATACCCATATTATCTATAACAATCTAGTCTACCCCGGCTATTAATTCGCATGTCAACTCCCCAGAAGGCACTCCCAACCATAGGAGTTACCTACACAGTCACAACCAGAAAAAAAATCTTGTATTTGGTGGTGTAATGAATATCCTTATACTCAAAGTCCTCCCTTTATTAATCATCATTCATACACCTCATCAGGTTCTCAATTAAATCATGTATCATATCTGACACTATTAAGATCACACATCTCATCATATGCATATTTTCACCTATTCCAAATATGACACTCATCCAAAAACTACATCTCATCAAATTATAATAAATTCATCATTTAAAATATGCCCAAAATAATCTCACATCATATATACATATGTATTCCAATCAAATTCTAGTTTCTAAAACACCTCCTATAAAACCTACAATGCATTGAATCCCATATTCCTACGCACCACATTTAGAACACACACAACATCAATGACTAAAATAATCCCAGTAATAATGCACCTAATATATATAGATATATATATCACACATCATAACTAATTCCAACTAACTAACTAACTCATGGTTAGTCAAAAAATAATACATATTCACCTCATGAAAAAATATATTATGAATCCAAAACAAAAAAAAAAGGAAACATGATCTTGCCCATGGAATACCAATAACTGGAATCGACTCCCTGGACTTATTAACACCTAAAAGGTTATATATTTGAACCTAGAATACATCTAGAATACCTAAAGCCCAGAATCCCATCTGAGATGGACCGACTACATAATATTGTCCCCAATACTTTGTCTCTCGTCCACTAAAATGACCACCACATGCAACTAAATTCTTCCTTTCAGCTCTTGGTACAACTCAAGATCCTATCTCAAAAACCTATGTCTAATAACATTTCCTTCAGAACTACGTTAAAGGTACCATCTAGATGAATGCCCAAAACTAATTCAGAACCCAATAACACTAGTTTTGAACATGTCGTAGTGGATTGCACTAGAAGCATATAGCTGAAAACCCACTCCTCAGTGGTCTACCTGAATCTATAGCTTGACTTCCTAGATGATATGCATCACATCCCCTCTTCCTACTACCTAAAGCATCATCACTCAATTCCTCATATTTCATCACCTGGAACTTATAGTAATTATCATTCAAGTTTCCCTCAGCTATCAATTCCTAATTTAATTCCTATGAGAAAGATTTCATCCAGATGATTTTCATCTGCACTCTAATGGCATTCTATATACAATCCTCAAAATTCCACACCCTTGATATTTCATTGTCCACCACACCAGGTAAAAACCATGATAACTCAAGGAAATTCATCACATAATCCATGAAGCAAGTATCCCCTATTTGATATTCATGAAATTTGGGGTTATTGTGCCCTTACTGTATCCCAAAACATGTTTTCAAAAAACTATTCTTCATGATCCTTAAAATCTCTTTCCTTGTTTCAACCCACTAAAACATGTATATATGACCAGAACTTTTCTAGTCATATGGGCATGTATATCACCTATATCAGTCTCTAACCAGGGGGTGTCTCGAGTTGGTTTAATATAGTCTAGACCGAATCAATACAGTTCTATATATCCTTTATTCCACACTCAATCTGGAACAAAGGTGGGTGCTGATACCTGAAATAATGAGCCAGGTAATCTATGGATAGATCAAATCCCTAAGCTTAACCTCCAATACCATTAATTACATAAAAAAATATCATCCAAATACGACTTTCAATCAATGGTCCACAATCTTTCATATGCAATTTTATTCTGTGGACTAGATCATGTACTTACAACTCATGATCATCCCAACCTTTGGGGTTGCATCTCATGCATTCTCATGTGATATCATATCACTAATGTCCGGATACTCCATTAGAATCCATCTAAGTGGATTTCTGATAAATACCAAATATGTATTCAAACATCCTTATAATAATATATATATATATTTCATAGATAGAGAAATATGTAATAGGAATTGCAATCTCAATACCCTTCCACTTCCCTATATCACCCATTTCACCCGACATTTGGCCTCTTGTCCCCTTACCTACCCATATCATTGGCCAGTATCAAGTATATTCTTGCCTCATGTCATCGTGCCTACCCACATTAGAGTTAGTATTCACATATAATCCGGCCTCATGGCCCCTTAACAACCAATATTTGTGTTAGGAATCACAAATAATGTATTAATATAATTAGCTGAGTAGAATTCCACTAAAAATGTTAAGCAGGAAAGCACTATTTATCGTTGTGGATGACACTTTAGAAAACCAACCCAATAACATCATCCCTTCATACCATTGTCAAGGTTAGGCCCTTATTTCACATGAAGATAATATATTATAGAATAATATTTGATCTAATAAGGAACCACATGCTTGGATTGGCTGAGTATAATTCCACCAAAATGATAAGTATGAAAACATTTATCATCATTTCTGTTGAATCTTTAGACAACCCAACTATTCTTAACACATTCTTGGTTCCCAATGATTATCCCAAGAAGAACACACATCATATTTTCATGAGTTCATATCGTGATCGCTAGCAACCCTCCCTTACCATACCGAGCTAAGGGGAAAAGTCGTGTAACATATAACCATCACAACCATGTCATCCTCCCAAGGTGGAAATCAAAACAAGTATTAATGGAAACAATAGTTTATAAATTTCCCACCAATAATAACTTGGTCTATCCCCTGTTCATGGGGATATATACACACAAACATGATCTCTTACCCCACCCCAACTACATACAAGTCTCCACTCTACCATATCCGAAATAGAAAGACCAAAAATGAAATGAATCATATTTGAGATAATTTATAAACTATTTAACATGTTTTCCATTAATACCATGAATTGTGATGATACAAAAAATATCAACAAATAAACTACTCTTATACCATTTTTGCACCCCCACCTTATTTCTGCTCAAACAATTCTTTAGGTTGGTTGGCCACTAGGACTTAGGCATGACTCCCCATACACCAAAGGCTGTCAAATTGTAGTGAGGATCATATTGTGTTATACTGGGAAAACTATACCCTTAGGTGATGATAAAAATAATTTTTCATATTTATAAAAAATTGTAGAAAATCACCAAAAAATAGTGGAAGAAATATATATACCTAAAATGAAGAAAAATCATACATTAATAGTAATAAATAAGTCAAGGAATAAAATTTATCAATAAAAACAAATCATAGATGTTCTTACAAATGATGGATAAGGAAGAATGATTTTGTTTGAAAGTATCAATATATGTATATACTAAAAGGAAAAAACCAAAATATCTACATCTCGGGTAGAGGAAAAACCATGGTATACCACCTACTATCCCTTGCTAGAATTCTAACATGATTACTAGGCTCTGGATCCTGATCCTGATTTCTTACCTGATCTCAAAGACATAAAATCTACACACATCCTAAGGGGGCACATAGAGATTGACAAGGAACTATGTTTTCCACCCACAATGTGATCCTACCTTACACGCCTAATTATATAGTTGTATGATAAATATAATCAAAATAGAAAAAAAAATTAACCTACTTCGCTCATGCTCACCAAGCACCAGTGAGTGTTCTACAAGCATGACACAATTCTGGTATAAGTCTTCACACATTCCTCCTAATATGTATATATATATATATATATATGGAAAACAACATGTGACTACATATACCAATTTTATTATTGAGGATCCATGGCATAGCATCCATGGAATCCCCTAATGAATGATTAAACAAGGTGAACCCTTAGGTTCCAACTGTAATCATATAACCCACCCACTCATGAAAATATTCATTAACCTAACATATAAAAAGACACCAAATCATGTATCTGATACCTCATACCTTAGCTCATAAATTCACCATCAGCTCAAATCATGACATCCCAAGGCTCAATAATATCTATCCAAAAAATATATAATCATTACTGCCCCAATATCCAACATCTTCAGTCCTGATGGTATCTATCCTCCCAATATCTTGGCCAAATGGACTTAGGTATAATGGTGAGCCACATCCCTGAACTAATGGAAGGAATAACGACAATTGATGGTCCATCACAATTCATATTTCATTCTATAGTGTTTAGCCATATCATTTCTAACGATCAACACCACACCCTAATCCACATAAACTATGGGGGCCTCCACCCACAACCATTAGTCAAAACCTCCTTAATTGAGTCATATCTATGTCTATGTGACTCCAACAAAGTCTATTGCATTAACAATGACTGTAAATATTCAATAAAACTAATCCACATCATCTGGCAAGTCACTCCCCATCTTCCATGTTTTTATATCTTGATGGTAAACATCCTCTCAAGCCCAACAAGCCTTACCATCATCTTTAAAACCTTATCACCTCAACAAAATAACCATATTATGTCAACATTGTGATCAACATAACCCCATATACATCAGTCCATGCCCAACCTGTAAAACCACATCACCTCAATCTAGGTGATCAACATCAAGTGAATCCTTATCCAAGCCCATCACATTCCCACAAAACACAAGAAATCAATATAAATAATTCAATTAATTTATTCAACATCCATAATATCCTTCCCAAGTGGTCTCAAGTCCGTTACCCATCTTGGAAATTATAATCAAGGATTGGAATTTTTTAATGTAATCCCAAAATATTAATGAATCAATTTAAATATTTAAATTAATTTTGTATGGGTCTATCTTGAACTAACCACAAGGGCATATATAGGACACCCCATAAAATCACACTTAAAATTAAGGATGATTCTAGGAACCACCTTCCTTAGGTTAGTAAGTTCTCTCTCATCAAATATTGACCCCAAACTAAAGCCAAGATGTGAGAATATGCATTTTAGATGAATGAACATAAAATAGAAAAAAAATATTCTACAGATTTAGTGTTTTGTGTGGAAATATAAAATAGAAAGGGAAGTAGTAGGACTGAAGGACATACCTCAATGTTTCAAATGAAAAAATGGAGATTGGATTGTATCTCCATTAAATAAGGACCTAAATAACCTATCATGTTGAAGGAGACATGTGTGAGACCCCTTAGCATTTTCATCCTCTATGTGTGAAGTGGTAATGAGGGAGGGGTCCCATCCCCAACATTTCTTTTAAAAACATAGTTCCCACAGCATACATGACATGAAAATTGTACATTTTTTGTAATGGGTTCATGATGTGTAACTGTAACACCCTAATATTTTAATGATATATATTTTGGTTTAAGTTTTTGATCTCTTAGTTTGTAAACTACCCCAAATTAATCTTGTGATTCAGGAAACACCTATATAGATTATTGTATAAGTAACACAATTCTTGTCTATTTTACACACAATTTCAAGTAGGTTTGATATAATTCATTTCACACAAGACCATGTTTACGCGGACAACTAAATATAATTATGTTACCATATAAAAGAGTCATAATAATGGATATATTAATAGAATTGAATAAATTACTAATATAATATTAGTTCATCAACGAGAAATTAATTATATATGAAAACAAAACCCTTCTTAAATAAAAAGAAATTTTTTTCTAAAAAAATATGTAAATGAAAATAAGGGAGTGTATATTATATTAAAATCATTGTTGATGGTTTTTTTATGAAATTAAAATTTAATATATTCAATATAATTTTTAAAATTCATTTATATGTTTTCTAGGCATAATATAATAACAAATTCAACTTTTCAAATAAAAAATGTAATTTTCAAAAAAAAATACACTTTTGTCACCTTTTGATGGCACACCAATTTTAAATTTATTTTTTAAAAAATTTTATATTCTATTTCAAACCATAAAATTATTCTTCAAAACTGTAACATCAAATTTTTGTTTGGTTAAATGTTTTGAATTTTTCTAATTAATTTAATACTTTCATTAAGAGTGAAGAATATTGTGTTTAAATTCAAAATGGATTTTTCATCAAATTGAATTATATTGATATATTTTGTTTAAAAGTATAATAATATTATGTATTTATTATTTAATCCAATTTAGTTAATATTATTTAATTTCAAATTGAAATTGGATATAATCATGTGTCAATCATTTGAGGGTTTTTACTTTTTAAAACCTCATTGTCTTATTCCCTCAACGAGATTAATTTTAATTTAATTACTAATACATATGTGTTTCAAATTTTGATAAATGGATTCCATATTTAGAATAAGCAGGCGAAAAATATGTAAATATTCTCCTTTTTAGGATTCTATGAGTTATAACTTTGAAAATTTTGATTTACCATGGTTAAAGATAAATTTGGTAAATTCATGTAACAAATAATATGATAATGATAAAAATATGACCCTAAAGCTACATAAATAATATCGGATCAATAAAAGATGACTCTTAACAACTACAGATCATAATTGAATAATTTTATGGACTCTTTTCCATTAAAAGGATATATATATTATTAAAATAATAGAATGTGACAATATACCACCCTCTTATTTCTTATAAGTGTAAAAAAATTAATTTAGTGATAAATATAAGATATCCTCTACAATAAATAGTCTCCATCACATATAATTAAATTATATACATAATTGATATTTATTTATAATTTTTATAGATTAAATAATTACCTTAAATACTTATACAATGATGAAGGAGAAATTATTTATTTATTGAAATATTAATTAATTAATATTAAATAAAATAATAATAACAATTAATAAACCAAAAAACATCACAAAATCACATTTATATTGTATATATTTACTTTTATCATCCAAGGGTTTCTTTATTTACCATTTGGAGTCATATGGAAAGGATTCTGAGACTAATAAGTTTTTTTACTTAAAGTGATGTTAAAGTTGTCACATTCATGTTTAAATAAATATATCATTTTTAATGTAGGATTATACTAAATATATATTCAACTATAAGTATTCCTATAAAATATATATGACTTATATTCATTATAGTATTTTATTTTTATTTTTTATTCAATGAAAAGAATATTTAATAATTATATAAAACTAATGTCGGAATAATTTAATTAATGAAAATATATAATTAATGTTACTAAAAAATTCTATAATAATATAAATTTTTGATAATTAATATACCAAAAAAATTATAAATTAAATTTTTTTCTTATATATATAATTTTTTTTTCATGTTTAAAATATTATCATGATATTTTTAAAAATTAATTAAATGAATAGTGTCAAAATTACACTATTAAAATTTTATCAAACAATGTTTTGAAAAATTCTTCAAAAATTATAAAATATTTTTAACATAATAAAATAATAATTTTTTAATATAATTTGTTATATATTGTTAATTTATGGTCTAATTGACATCAAATAAGTAAAAAATTAAACAATTTCAATATTGAACAATTTATTTTGTTGGTTAAAATTAATAGAGAATAATTAAGGGTAAATTGAAATGATAAGGTTTAAAATGAAATACAAACATGTATAAAAATTATTTTTTGATGAAGTAACAACCTTATATCATCTAAAATTATAAATAATTAAATTTCTATGGTTTTTGGATGTGGTTTTAGTTTATTATAAGTTAATATTTTTTGGAGTTTCCAAAATTGCCCCTCACATTAATTATAAAAGGGCACCTCATCCCACACCCCTTAAATTCACTTTGAGCCTTAAATCTCCACAATAACCTTACCATTTCTCTTATAAAAATCCTTAAATACATTTTGTAGGTACTTTTATTCTAAAATGACCAACTCAAGTACCTTTAAGAGAACATCTTGACAAAGAACATCGAAGAAGATGTATTCTCCTTTACCGACTCTCTCAAGACCATTTCTTATTCTACATCAACTTACATTGTTTTATACATTATAAAATAATTAATATTGTATAACCTATATAATTATATGTTATTAAGATTTTTAATAACCTTATTCCACCTTCTATCTATCCTATAAAAATAAGAATCATCAAGCATGTGTACGTATGACTTATCATCTCCACGTTATGGTGTAATCTGTTTGTCATCACAAATTA
The DNA here is from genome assembly GCA_963277665.1 of Viscum album. NCBI lineage: Eukaryota > Viridiplantae > Streptophyta > Magnoliopsida > Santalales > Viscaceae > Viscum > Viscum album. The sequence goes on along the minus strand of OY728148.1, from coordinate 290,899,145 downwards.
ACTTGTATGAGTATAATTATGGGAATAATAACTATATATGGTCATTATAAGATTATATTTATTCTTTAAAATAAATATAACTTCAACTTCCATGCTTTTTATTATTAAGAAAATGATACCACTGCTCGTGCATACGTACAACATACCTTCTTCACAAGGCGATGTGATTCATATCCATGTACACCATTCATAAATTATTATATTAAAATATTTAATGAATAAATATGATATATATTTTCTTAATATAGTTTCTAAATGAGGGAACTATATCTTATTCTCATTAATTGGGATATATATGACCAAATGCGCAAGAGAAAATAAAGAAATTAACATCAAAAAAAGAGTAATAATTAAATATTATTAAATGAGTGTAAATATGATACCATATGACATCATATGTATAAATATGTTTCTGGAGTAATTTAATTACATTATTTCAACAATTATATGTAATTTTGTTTTGCAAAGAAAAATATCAGACCTACAGTAATGGATTATTTTGTCTCGCTATATTTTTGTGGGACATATGCCTTAACAACACTTATTTCATTTATTTGGTGTTTATACTTCAAAAAAATGTTTTTATGATTTTTATTATTAAGGATATTATATTTACATATTCATATTCTTTTATTTATTTTAAGAGTCATACTATTTGAATGATTATAATTTTTTAAAGAATAATTTCACAATCTCATTGTTATCATATATTATTTATATGTAATTATTTACTGGGGTATATTTATCATCCATGTATGTGTTCTCTAAAATGGTTTTCAAAAAAATTTTATTATTCTAATATGTAATTTTAATGTCATTTGTACCAATTTTTTACTTTTAATACATGTTTTTGAAGGAATATTCCTTTCATTTTCTATAAGAGTTACTTTTGGATTTTTATCGAAAAATTATAAGGATAATGTCTTTTTAACTTTAAGGAATGAATATATTTTTATGATTTCATAATGAATAGTTTCCATGAAGCTTCCTTTAACAAATTTTATTTTTATTTTAAAATAAATTCATTTCTTTTAAAATTATGTGGAATTTTGAGAAAAGAAAACAATTTTGTAGAAGAAACGATATTTTCCTCATGAATTAATATCAAGTGTTATTCCAAAATTATTTCCCCTTTAAGATAGAATATTTTAATAGGGTTTTGTTTCATATATAATATCCTTATTGTTTCTATAGACTGATTATATTTATTATAGAATTTTATTTATTAAATCCATTTGTTTTAAATTGATTTTGTTATTATGGAATAATGTTTAATAAACCCATTTTATTCCATGGGATTTGTTATGATAAATAAATTAAGTTTTTCTAACACACATATGTATGGTTTTCATTATGTGATGGTTGGGGCCTATATATCCCTCTAATGCATTGGGTTAATATTTATATCTCATGAGATAGATTTGAAGGTAATGAAAAGTAAATTTGAACCAGAAAAATAGGGCTTGAACGACAAGAAAATCTGGTTCAGTAATACACGGATAGAATGGTAAGTAAACCCTATTCGATAATATACATTGTCCATAAAAATGGTCTTAGAAATGACACTTATATAATATGGAAATGATTTTATATTCTTATTTTTTCCAAAATTACATTTTTTATTCAAAAGTTAGTTTATCATGGCTCATGTTCCTTTATGATTTATTCCTTATAAACTGCAAAGATTTATTACATGCCTCGATATTTTTATATTTGTTTTAAATTGTATAAATTTCAAAATTTATGTTCATTTTTTTACATCCATGTGTTTATTTTTTATTATATTTTAAATTATTACCCTTACTAATCATTTGAGCACACCCCTTTTTTATGTTGCTTCTCCCTAGGATATAAATAATGGTATTAAGTAAGATGGGTAAAAAGGGGTTCTAGTTGTGAAGGAAAACACAATAGATGATGTGTATTTTTTATCATATTGTTTTTTATGTATTGTAGTTTCCAAATACAATAAAATAATATAGTCTTTGGAAATAAATTTATGTCATTTATGAAATATTCCAAAAAATTAATGTAATGTCCATGTACATCTAACAGGGTTCTTTGCAGTTGGTATCAGAGTAACAGTTTAGTTAACCTTTGGAAACTATGATTCAAAATCATTAGAAGGATCCCAAGTTATAATTCAAATTATTTGCCTTGTGATGTCATAAGGATTAGTCTATAAACATGTTACAATCCTAGAGTTATTTTGATAATCATAAATAACATAGGATTAAACCTAATATATCATAGATTGAAATATTTTAAATAATTTACCTTACATATATGGGTTTAATCTCTGATATTTATTTCCCACACTTTTATTTCTTGTCTTAGACAATAACCATAACAAGGTAAAACATAGTAAACAATTAATTTTCAGATGTGGAATGTATGGGAAGTATGAAAATAGATTTTTTCAGTGGAAATCTCTTGAATATGAACATGAAGGTGTCGTAAGTATTGACTATAATGTTGAGGATAAATATATTTTAAATGTTGTGTGAAAGGTATGGGATGTCTAAGAATTGTTGTTGACATTAAACCCAGAAATAGTTGTTAGATTATGTTTGAGGAACCTTAATACATGATTCGTATTTTAGGAAAGACTATGATAATGGATCTTGAGTAATGTTTTAGGAAAAAAAGTTAGATGATTGAAGATTATATGTTTTAGATTCTAAATATTATGTTATATTAATCATGAAATATATATTTTTAGTGTATTTTTTCATTACGGATTGGAAATAATATTTTTTATATTTATTAATACATAGAAAGGTGATTTAAAGGTGAGCTTATATATTTGGAGAACACATAATTTAGGGAAAGATAACACTTAATACTTCCCTTATGTTAAGAGAATGTTGTTTGGAATAAGATATGCTGGAGATGAATAAGTAAACTGGATGATATTATTTTCTTGGGAACTAATTATTGATTTGTTTTCAAGAGGGTTATGTTGTCATTGATGAACTATAAAACTTCCGGGGTCTTAAGGAATATCTCCAATACGTTTTGTAATAATGAAACATGAAAATTTTAAATAAGGATATATTTTAATTCTAGTTTTTACCATGAATTAAAATAATACTTGATGAAGGTGTTCACATGTTTGTAATGTGACCAATAATTGTTACCTTATAATCTATGGGGGACAAATGTCAAGACGATTTAGTGAACCTATTTCTAATGTTTTGGGTTTTCATATTTTTAAAAGGATTGTAAGGTTATCAATTTTATAATGTTTATGTTAATATTTGGATGAAGCTTCTAATAATAAATTATTATCTCACAATATGTTTATTTATTCAGATTTGATTACATGTGCTAACATTTTTATGATAAATAAATATATAGTGAACTATAATATTATTCATGGATTGCCTAATCTACTACCATTTTTGGAAATTCAAATTCAACATCATTTATTTAAATAAGATATGAAGTAGAAATTGTTCAAGGCACAACCAACGGTGAGATTGTACTGAAATCAAGTATTTACTTCTTCTCATGCTCTTCAACATTAGGGAAAGGATCTTGAAAACCTAAAATCTAATCCAAGTACCTTATCTTTCGATGAATCAGATGGTCCCTTTGATCATCATTGATTTATGTGTTTTTTATTTTTATCTTTTTCCTAAACATGATCTCCATCTATCTACATCAGTACTTGATAGTTATATTTCTCTTCCATATATATGTTTTCACTTCCAATTTATATTCCCCTATGTGGAAACTCAATGATGAGTTACTTTTCGTTAGTATTATGTTTCTAAGATTCTTTTTTAAAATGAACTTTTTGTATTCATTTTTACATTGTGGTTTTATATTAAAATACATCCAAGTATTAATCCTTTTATAACCTAAGTGAATTTTGATGGAGAAATTCATTTTAATGGGGGTAAGTGTAACTCCCTGGGATTTTTATGAGATATATTTTTTAAAATTTCTTTGATATCTTGTGTTTTATTCCACATGAAGATAATTATATTCTACATGAAACACCTTCTTATCTTACGGTATACGCAACCCATTGCTCAACTTGTGTTACACACAATTACGTTCCATTTTGATAGAATTGATTTCATGTGTGACTTAGTTATAGAAAAAAAACTAAATATCATTATTTTTCCTTATAACCAAGAGATAATAATGGTGTCATGATTAGTATTAACTGAATTATAAAAATATTCTTAATTATTTTGTGACAAATTTATTATAATTGAAAATAAAACCCTTTTTAAATAATAGGAATTGTTTTTCTAAAAATCAATTTAAATGAATATAAGTGAATTTATAAAATAATAAAATCATCCATTATTGATTTTATTAATGACAAATATATGTTATATATTCAATATATTTTTTATAATTTTTCTTATATGTTTTATATACATGATATAAATACAAATTAAATTTTTTCAGATAAAAGATGTATTTTTAAAAAAATGTTGTTTTTCCACCTTTTGATGGTGCATCAAATTTTTTTTTCAGTTTTTACACATTTTTATAATCAATTTCATAAAATAAAATTCTTATTTATAATCTAAACATAAAATTATATTTTCGTTTAATTTTCAGTATTTTTTCTGATAAATTTCAAATTTTACTAAATAGTGAAAAATACTGTGTTTTAATTAAAAACATATTTTTTTCGAATTTATTTATATAGATAGATTATCCCTTTAATAGGTTGTAAAGTATAAATAAATTTAATTTCTATTATTTAAGATAAAATAGTTTATTGGATGTATTTTCACATTGAAACTGGATATAAATACATGCCAATATGTTGATGGTTTTTCATTTAAAATCCATTTTATCATTCCCTCAACAGGATTAATTTTAATTTAGTTAACACAAGTGTTGTGTTTCAAATTTTTTAAAATGGATTCTATATTTGGAATCAGTGGTCCAAATTATGTAAATGGGATCGTTTTTTATTTTACCAATAGTATCTTTGGTAAAAAAATTATTGCGGTTAAAGTTAAATCAAGTAAATTATGGTAACAATAATATGATAAGGATAATAAAATTGTTATAAAACCTACCAAAATACAATTTTATGAATAAAATTCTACACTTATCACCTAATTATGAGAATTTACTCATTTAATGGACTCTTTTCTATGAAAAAAAGTGAAAGCATATCACCCACTTAATTGTTATAAGAAGAATAATTTTAATATAGTGATAAATATGAGATAATTTAGATAATAAGTAGTATCCAAAAAGCTAATTAAATTATGTATATCATGGTAATTAACTTATAATATTAGATATTATATAATTATATTAAATTTTTATTCAATGGTGATGCAGAAATAATTTAATTGTTGAAAAATAAATACTATAAATATAAATAAAATGATATTAACCATTGAAAGACCAAAAACACTAAACTATTCCTTTTGGTAGAGTATATATAAATCATTATAATCCATGGTTTGAGTTATTAACCATTTGAAGACATTTGGAAAATATTTGGAAACTTATAATATTTTATTTAATGTGATGTTAAATTTGTCACATTCATGATTAAATAAGCATATAATTTTTTATTTTGGATTATAAATAACATAAATTCAACCATAATTAGTCCAATAAAATCTATAATATTTGTATTTATCATATTATTTTATTTTTAATTTTAATTCAACAAATAAATGTATTAAATAATTACAAAATAATGTTGTTGTGATTATTTTATTAATGGAAATATCAAATTAATGCTACTAACAAATACTAAAATAAATATAATTTAGGACAATTAATATATCCAAAAAAGTATAGATGAACCTGAGAACTTATAGATATAATAAATTATCTGGTTTGAGGTTAGCATCTTAACGTGATATTTTTAAAAATCTCTTTAGAGAATAGTAACTAAAATGACACTATTATTTTTTTTTTCAAAATAATGTTTTATTAAATTATTTAAAAATAATAAAATATTTCAAAAAATATTAAATAATTATATTTTACTAAAAAAGTTTCTATATTGTTCATTTATGGGATAATTTTTTCCAAAAAACTAAAAAATACAATATTTTAATATTGAACAATTTGTTACCTTAGTTAAAATTAAAAGAGAATAATCATGGGTAGAACGAAATTATAAGGTTAAAAATGAAATAGAAACATGTCTAAAAATTATTTTACAATTATATTGTAAGCCTCTATTTTAATATAATCTAAATAAGTAAATTTTGGAGGTTTTTCAATGTGGTTTTTTATTATAAATTAATATTTTTGGAGTTTCCAGAAGTGAACCTCAACTCAATTATAAAAGGGAACCTCCTCCATCACTTATTCACTCCACTTTGATTCTTAATGCCCTTAAATCCCCATCCCAATTCCCTTTTAAACATCCTATATACATTATAGAGGTTTTTTATTCACAAAAGATTAACTATAGTTCTTTTAATATGACATATAGAGGGAGCACATCGAATAAGAGGTAATCTCCTTTACCAACTCTAATAAGATCATTTATTATTCTACTTACTCTTAATTTTTTGTTTCCGTTATAAATTAATAACTCCACTATAATTTATTTTATGATATTTTTTATGGTTTTTAACAACATTTTTCCACCTTATATCCATCCCACTAAAAACAAAATCACCATGCGTGTGTACGAACAACTTACCGTCTCCATGCCATGGTGTAATCTGTAATTTAGCACTAATTCACTTGGATGTGTATAATGATGTAAGTAATAACTATATATAATTATTATAAAATTATATTTATTCTTCGAACAACAAATATACCATCAAATTTCATATTTTTTACCATTATGTTAATGATACCATCGCTCGTGCGTACGTATGGCCTGCCATATCCACAATGCGATGTAATTCCTAACCATGTCCACCCTTCATGAATGATTATATAAATGTATATAATGAATAAATATGATATATATTAACTTAAAAAATTTCATTAAATTGTGGAACTATATCATATTTAAAGAAATTGTTTCATATATGAAAAAACATGCAAGAGAAAATAAAGTGGTTAACACCAAAAGAAGAGTAATAATGAAATATTATTAAACAAGTGTTAATATGATCACATATGATATCATAAATATAAATATGGTTATGTAAAATGTTAATGAAACTATTTAAACTATTATTCATGATTTTCTAAGGCGTACAAAGGAAATATGGAATAAGTTGTGGGATTATTTTTTCTCACTTTTATTTATGTGGTACATATGCCTTATACACCACCTATTTCTTCTGTTTGGTGGTTTTGATTAACATTATTATTATTAATATTATTATTATTATTTTCATGGTTATTACATATAAATATGTATATAATTTTACTTATTTTATTTAGAAAACTATTTTACTGATTATAAGTTGGTTATGGATAATTTATCAATCTCATTATTATCCAAGATTTTTAATACATAATTATTTACTATGGTATATTTATCATTTGTGTCCATGTTTTATAAAAAGGTTTTAATAAAAAATAACTCTTCTATTATGAATTTTTAATGTTATTTTTACCCATTTTTTACATTTACTTCATAGTCTAGAAGGAATCTTCCTTTTTTTCCATAAGAGGTGCTTTTTGACTTTTACGGAAATGGTATGAGGGGAATGTTCTTTAACTTATATTGTATGAATGTATTTTTATGTTTTAATAACACATTATTTCCATGAAGTTTACTTTAAATAATTTCATGTTTATTTTCAAATGAATTACTTTCTTATAAAATTTCATTACATTTTTAGAAAATAAAATGGTTTTGAATAAGAAATGATATTTTCCCCTAGAATTAATTTAAATTGTTATATAAAAATTATTTTACATTTGAGATGGAATCTTTTAATAGGGTTATGTGTTAAGTATAATTTCTTTAATATTCTTATGGACTGATTTTTATTATGATGGAATGATATTTATGAAATCCATTTGTTTGAAATTGATTATGTTATGATGGAATTTTATTAAATAAACTGATTTACTTCCTTGGGTTATGTTATTATGAATGATCTATGTTTTTGGGGCACACATATGTATGGTTTTCATTATGTGAATGGTGGGACCTATATATCCCTCCAATTCATTGGTTAATGATTTATATCTATTGAGATAGACATATATAGAATGGAAAATTAATCCTATTTAGTAATAGAGGGTTATAATGGAAATTAAATCGAGTTCTGTAATATATTGATAAAATGGAAAGTAATCTGGTTTCACTAAAGGACTCTGTGCACTATAATGGTCTTGGAAATAAAAGTTGGCTAATATGGAAATGATATTATATTCATAATTTTTTTCTATAATTCTAGTTTTTTTCAATGTTATTTTATCATGGATCTTATTACTTTATGATTAATTCCTTATAAAAGACAAATATTTATTGAATGACTCGTGATTTTGATATTTATTATACATTGAATTATTTTAAAAATTTATATTCTTGGATTTACATTATTATGATTAATTTTTGTTTGATATTTTCTTTGATTATCCTTAATGAGCATTTGATCTCGACATTTTTATTGATTTCTTTTCATAAGGATATAAAAAAGGTTTTCTTTTGGTAAAATAAAGGGGAAGATCTTTATGGGAGATTTTTAATATCCTTCTCCATGTTAGCAGAATGTGTTCCCATTTTTTGAAGACACTAAACTAATATGGACATTGAGCATCTTTTTATTTCATGTATTATATATTCCTCCAAAGAAATTTATTGTCCATATTCTACATGATTGGGTCCTTATAGTAACCCAGTTACACATCATGAATTCTTCAAGTAATCCATTGATCCGTCATACCTTGCTATATGTCATGTAAATAAATTAAATATCATGTACGTGTGAAATGGAGTGTACTTATTGATGGATCATTTTTTAATAGCCCATCTCCTAAGACCATCATCAATAGTTTTCATGAAAAGTCAGGACTACCACCGAACTATATAATGATCCCAAAAACAACATGTTGTCCCAAATAACTATTGGAATTAGGTTTTGAATAACCTGAAAAAAATTTCCCACTCTCCAAACTAAAAAATTTAAAAATACCACAATAAAAATCTTAAAAATACAAGGTTTTACATTGGAACATTGTTTCATGAAAAAAAATGGTTACACTTTTTTGTTTTCAAATATTAATATTGTATCACTCATCTAGCTTATAAAATGTCACCCTTCTCCTCACTTATTATCACTTTAAAAAACTTTTGGTTTATCCAATACCTACCCATATCACATCCCAAACTTTCCTCCACTAATATTATAGGACATAGATTGGACAAAAATCAATCCTATTAAGGCTTTTTGTGAAAACCTATAGAAGATACACAAAAAAGAGGTAATTTCCATCAATGAGAATTATTGTTTTATATATTCCTCCAACACCGTAAATTTATATTATAACATTATGATATAATAGTTTCATTTTATGACATATAATTATATTTTTTAATAATTAGGTAATGATCTAAAACCACATCTACTTCTATCAAATGGGTTTTTAAATCATCATTCATGTGTAATGTGCACAATTGCCTCACAATTGAATGTTATTAGTTTTTCTATTACCGACATTCAAGGATTGAAATAATTATATATTTATTATATTTATTATATTATTACACATATGGAATTATTATATCACACATATCTTTATAATCTCCACTTTATTGAAATTCTATGATGTTGTTCATGTATACGGTGGACTATTGACACAAAAAGTGATTTGATTCACTCACACATAACATTAAAGGTAATAAGGATGGGTTTATTGAAAATATGTAATATATAAGACATAAAAATAGAATCTATTGTGATACTATATTTTTTATCTTTCTTTCCAACAATCTGAGATGAAATGGAAATAGATTTTCAGTATACGTACGACCAATCATCTCCATGAAAGGTGTATTTCTTTTCTATCAATATATGTTTAGGATTACTCTAAATAAATATATAATGAATATAAAATATTTTATATCTTATTTAACATTTTTAGGAAAATTAATTCATTGTCAAATTAAGTGTATAAAAATTAAAAATCAAAACACTTATGAAAAACAAAGCGGTTATTACGCGAAACATAACCTCAAAATGGAATTGTTAATAAAAGGGTGATAAAAGGTCATAATAAAATCATATATGGTATAATGCATATAAATATTTTTCTTTAATATATTTATAACATAATTTTATTTATTATACAAGAGGTTTTAAGGTGTTCAATTAATTTCAAGACTTAAAGTAAGGTATTTTTTCTCAATTTTCATTGTTAGGGATGTATATTATGTAATGAACCTATATTCTTTAGTGAATTTTATATACACTCCATTTCATATGTAATATCATTAATTTATTTATCCTCTTGATATTTAAGGTTCTATTTTATTTTATTCCATCATGGGTTCAATGATTCAATGTTACTAGAGTGGTAATTATTTTATGTTACAATCATGTTGTTTATCATGATTGTTTGTGATTATGTTTCAGATGATAAAATATCATGGTCTATATCTCAAGAAACTCAATAATTATTCTATTCTATGTTTATTCAAAATATTTTCAAGTAAATTTTAAATTTTTCTAATATTTGGTACATAAATTAGTGGAGAAAATGTTTTTAAGAGACTTCAACATTATTTCTCTATTCGATCAGAAATTCATTTTCTTCACAAACTGTGTTTTCTAACAATGTTTTTAAATTTTATTATTATTATCCTATGATTTTAAAAAAACAAATTAGTAATGTTTTTCTTTAAATAAATTCAATAGATTCTTCATGTTCCAAACAATTATTGTTTATATTTTATTGAAAATATGAAAGGATTATTTATTATAATATGTACAACATGAAAAAAACATCCCATATTCATGAAAAATATTTCACTTGAGGATTAATTTATTTTTTCCAGATTATTTTCGAATAAAAATATTTTGAAAAAATTTATGTTTTTAAATTTTTTAATTAAGAGTTTCTTTCTATTCCTCCATTATTTTGGAAAACATCATCGTCTCTATTCAACATTCATGAGCGTAGTGGAATTATCTCCAAGAATTAAATCATTTCACATACCTTAGAGGAAATTGAAATGAATCTTCTTCCCAAATTTTTGATATATGGGTCGTTGTATATTATTTTATCCATTTTTATTTGAACAGCCATATTAAAATATACTCTTCTCTTCATTTCTTCATAAACATGATACAATTCACTAAACACTATCTCTAGACTGATAGCGCATAGAACTAATTCTTCATAACTCTTAATGAATTGAATAGGTTTAGGCTTTTTAAGGTTTGGTTTTTAACCACTAATGAATTTATATATTTTTCATCATTATTGATAACAAATAATTAAGTGTATCTTGAAAGCCTTGTGATTTTTTCCTCATTAGTTGTGAATGATTTGTCTTCATTTTTTACATCTATGTATTCTCTCTCCATATTCATTTGAAGAGTTTTAGGGAAATAATTATTAAGAAATGTTTTTTAATGTCTTCCCACTCCATCACTTATATTACATTATTCTCCTTCGTATTTCTTTTCAATGCGCATAATTGATCACCCTCTCCATCAAAATGTTATATGACCATTATCACCATAACCTTATGAATATATTAGATCACCAAAAATATATACTACATTTCTTGACCTGCTTTTTAGAGAAAATTTGACACAAGACCCACTGAATGTAGTTGCTCATTTCCACAGAAAAGAATCGACAGACAATTGCTCCTTTTTTTGGAGAATGTGTAAATTCCACATGGCTTAAGTTATTTTCCATAGAATATGATTATTGGGTAAGAATCTATATGAAGTTTTAAAATCCATATCTCAGGGAATTGGGGATGGAATTATGAAAATCATTTCATTGTCCCTCATGTGGGTTGTTTTTCTATCTTCTCCTAGTTCATAGCATTTTATAAAATAATAAATGTTTAAAAAAATCGTAATCCAATAAAGTGTGATTATATAATTTATGTGTACAAAAAATTAACCCTAGAGGAGTATCTTATGGGATCCCTATTCATATTATTATTTTTAAATAATTATTCTCTGATTTCTACCAATACATATACTTATTCATCCAATTTTCACAAAAAAAATTAATCTTACATCCAAAATCAACTATATCATTCTCTAATACCAAATATAGTGACTCAATTTTTTTACATGATTGTTATATCACTTTTAAGATAATAAAAATAACAGTGAACCAATTCTGGTTCCAATGGTATAGTTTACTAGGTCAATACCTCATACAACACTTGTACATGAAAAAAAATAAACATTATTTAAGATATTAATCTTAATCCATATAAAGATATCCAAACCTTTTTAGTACATGTTGTCACCTGAGGATATTGATTAAATTAATGGGTTAGATAAAAGCTGATTAAGAGGAGAAATAAGGCACATGAATCAATATTACATGTGTGAGAATAATAAATCTCAGCATATCATAAGAATTAGATCATCATTCTAATCATGAGGGAAACATTTTAATAAGGCATGAAATGAGGCATATTCATAATAATGAAACCTATTAATATAGTGGTCAAATACCATACTTGGTTTTGAACAAATTTAGCATCATGTCCACCCATAACATATGTGCATTAATCAAAAAATCATCATTGTGAACAAACCAAGCATCCTGATCACATATAATATTGTGAGATATATCACATTACCCAATTTATTGGAGTCTTATATAACTTTTGGGCCAACAAATCACATCATAAAACTCTTATAATCCTATATAAAACATAGAATGTATAGCAATCATAGTCATGAAATAAACCCATGGAAACTAATGGGTTTAATAAATGATTTAATATATCTTACAACATGTAATCACCTTTGTGATTCCAAAATGAAAAGTACATATTAGCCAAAAGGTTCGAAAGACAGGTAGAAGTATGCTCCCAACAAACTATTATAAAAAAAGATAAACCGTACAGAACAACTCAGAAACAGGGGTCCTTACAAATCCATGTATACAAAACACCGTCCATATCATTTCTAACCAAACTATCATAATAGAAGGGCAGGACAAATGAAAAACATGAACCAACCTCGATAATGGCTTTTTAGAGAGAGAATCAGTGACTTGGTTAGCTTTTCGATATACATGACACACATCAAGGCATAAGAATTCAGCGGGGCTAAGGCAGGAGATCCAATCAGACATTATCTTCTAAGGAAAATTCCGAGATCGACCTTTTAGAATCTGCACAGGAACAGCTGAGTCCGACTCTAACCATACTCTAAGCCACCCATAATGCACAGCATACCTAATTGCCTTGATCATAGCCCACAATTCTGCTACAACCGCATGAGCATACCCAACATAACGGAAGAAACAACCTTTAACAAAGCCCCGATGAGTTATGAAGAATTAGACACACCCAGCAGGACCCGGTGCACCAGAGGCTGCCCCATCCACATTCACTTTCAACCAATCGGAAATTGGTTGAATCCAGCAGATGTACTTGACCATTCTGGGCATCCTTTCCCTACTACTAACAGCAACAGATCTCAAAAGTATAAGGTTAGATACATCATTATTCATAGTCCCAGTTTGGTTCATCGAAGCAAGATGAGTGCCTTGATGTATCACTAGAACACCATCCCGAAAAGAAGGCTTGACATTGTTGAAAACAATATTATTCCGAGAATTCCAGATATAGGAGAAAATCAAGACAATAGTAGCAATAAACAAGGATTTCACTTTACTACTGAAATCAATATTAAAGGCTAAATTGAGCAACAAATCTATAGAGCGGAATTCAAGGCAGCATTGGAAAACTGATTGCACATAGTTCCATAAAGGAGCAGAAAAATACACTGGATAAACTGGTTTGCTCTAGATTCATCACTATTAAACCAGAAATAGCATACCAAGGAAAAATTTAGACCTGTGTGTTGCAATAGACACTGAATAGGCAGTCTATTTTCCATATTTTCCACATCAATAGGGCATCATTGGGGGGAATGTAGGTCTGAAGAACACCTTCCAGCCAAGGAGGGATTCAAGAATGTATGTCGCACTGTAGGTTATATCATTCCCGACTAGAAAAGGAGCCAGTAAGAGCATGTTTCACGATTAAAATATCTATATCAACATAAGCATAGTTAGTAGTCTCCATGCGAAGATTACTAGGATTGATATAATAAGCAGCTGAGTTTTCTTACAAAGCAGAGATAGATAGATTTCTCCTAGAAGATGGGATAACAATGGAATACTTTATTGGGGAAGACATCCATGGGATGTTCCAGCAATTTAGATGAGAACCAGGGCATACCAACCATATATATTGAGACATGATATTTGAATATATACTCCTTATTGAATGCCACACAGAGGATTTCATGTGAATACACTTACTGTTTTGAAGTCTATCAACAAACCTGCCAACTAAAAACTCAAGAGAAGAGCCAGGCTTGGAAAAAATCCTCCAGGTGAAGTTCTGAAGGAGCGCATTATTAAAAATTCTGACATCCTTAATTCACATTACTCCCATATTAATTGGCTTTATATAGTCTTTCCAAGCAATAGTAACCAGATTCATCTGATGAGTTGAGCCGATCCATATGAAATTCCATATCATTCCACTCAATTCCTTAAGAAGATCTGCTGGCCGTCTATAAATAGGAAGGAGTAAACAAACATAGATATGATGAAAGATTTGACAAGGAAAACTCTACCAGCCTAGGACATGGTATTCCCTTTCCAACTTTCCAATAGATTAATAATTTTCAGACCAATACCCTCTAAGTGGACACGTTTCACCCTTCCCCAAAATAAAGGAATCCCATGATAATTAAAGGGCAGTGTACCTCACTTAACTCCAAGCCTACGAGCAACCCTGGTTTTCTTTGAGATTCTAATTCCTTCCCCAAAGAAAAAAAAGGAGTTATTCCAACTGATAACATGCCCTGCAACCTCTTCATAATGTAAGAAGTTACTCTTAATACAACAAATTGTTTTCTTATCAGCCTTACAAAACAGAAGTATGTCATCAGCATATAATAATTGTGAAGGAGAATAAGAGTTCATAACTTCCCTCATTATTTGATATATACCTAGGTTGAAAATATTGTTGAGACACACACTCAGATAATCCTCATATATAGAGAACAGAAGCCTAGATATAGGATCCCTTTGCCTGACCCCTCTAGTGCACTGAAAAAATCCTCTAGGAGATCCATTAATAAGAATGGATAAACTATAACTTTTCAATATAGAAAAGACCAAACCAGTGAATTTCTCTGAGAATCCATGCATATTAAGAATTTTGAAGATAAATTCCCACCTTATTATGTCAAAAGCCTCTGATATATCAACCTTTAGTTCCATGTTACCATGCTAAACTATGCATTTCAGAAAATTGTTACATTCTGAGGCAGTAAAGAGACAATTCTCAGTATTTCTCCCTGGTACAAAGCCAAACTAATTAGCAGAGACAATATTATTAGCAACTTCACCTAACAGGATTGCCATGATTTTTCTAATCACCTTAGGAATATAATTTCCAATGGCTACAGGCCTGAAATCGTTAATTTCCAAGGCATTCGTATTCTTGGGAATATTAGGGATAAAATTAGAATTCATCCCATAAGTAATAAAGGAATGATAAAAGAATTCTTTTACTGCATTGATCACTTCATTTTGGATGATATCCCCATAGAACATAAACAATTTATTTGTAAAACCATCAGGACCAGCATCATTGTCCATATTTAAAGAGAAAAGTTCATAATGTATTTCATTTTGTGTAGGAACCTCAGTGAGATTTTTGTTCTGATTATCATCCACAATGGGCTCAACACATCTGATAATAGTATTGGAGTTTTTCGCCCCAGAATCAGAATATAACTTCTCGAAATAACATGTCACACAATTATTAATGTCATTTTCAGATATGATCATGGTGTCATCAATCTTTAAAGCCCTGAGAGTTCTCTTAACCTTTTTCTGCCTATGCATGAAATGAAAAAATCTGGAATTCCTATCCCCATCCTTAAGCCACTTAATATTTAGCTGATTCTGATCCAGATTCTCCTTAAGAGCCAAGAGGTTATGAATCATTGAGGCAACTTGTATCTCTTCTTGAGATAGAGTGCCCTATTGTATATTCCCCTATTGAAAACTTAACAAATGAGATTCAGACTCTTTAATCTCATTCTAAATGTTGGAGAAATATTTTTTCTCTGCTCCTTGAGTCTATATTTCACAATTTTCATCTTGGAAGTCAGAATTTGCAAAGAACCACCCGTGACATATGTGCTCCAAGCCTCCAAGATTATTTCCCTACACGCAGGAACAACCTGCCAAGAATTATTGAACATAAAGGGTAAAGGTGCTGAACTAAGCCTACTAAAACAGAGGTCAACCAATATGGGATTATGATCTAAATGATGTCTGGGAAGATTCATGCTAGAAAATTCCATCATATCACCTCTATCATCCATCTGGACGAGGAATCTATCTAATTTACATGCCTGCCTCCCATTTAGAGTGTATATTCTCCATGTGAAATCCGCACCTGAAATGGGAACTTCATTCATCATTAATAATCTATGCAGGAGGAAAATTCCTTGGCAGAAGCTATGTAAATGTTGCTCTCGGTTTTCTTTTATGGCCACAAAATGGTATTAAAGTCACCAAGCAGAATCCATCTAGTAGACATGTTGTCAGAAATGGTGAGTAGAGTGTTCCATAACGGCCTCCTTTTGATGTACTGATTAAAAGAATACACAAAAGTCACACAGAGATAGTTGGACTGAAAATAACAAAATAAATTTACTGGAAGGTGATGATTTTGAAAAGAATCCTTGATAACACTATTGTGTTTTAGCACCCATAGAGATTCACTCTCATTGTCCTGGTGATTTGTTGAATTAAGGGAGTATACAAGGAAATTCTAATTAAAGGACATCCATCCTTCAAACATCATTCTAGGATCAGCAATACACAATAACATGGGTTTATTGGTCATGATAATATGCTTCGGGATTCTGACCGTGAGAGAATTCCCAAGACCCTGGCAGTTCCATAAAATTATCTTCATTGATTAAAGGACCTCTATCTAGTCCAGGGTCCATCATAGCTTGGAGCTAAGCATTATACAGACTCTAACTTATTCCCATCCAGTACATCATTTGATGCACCTATATATCTGAGAGGTTCAGATTAATCCTCAGAAATAGAGGTAAACCTGTTTTTTGAATCAATAGGCATTGGTAACGTGGCAGGTAATTTTCTTCTAGAAACCTTAGATGAAGGCATTTGCAATAATTATTCTGCTGGATCCTTAGTGGGTTGTATCAACTTGCCTCCTCCCAAGGCAATGTCTCGTATAACTGAGTCACTTCTAATCTGGGCACCAGAACCCTCAGTCATGGATAGATTAGGCTTCTCATGCCTTGCTGAACTCCCCTCAATGGGGTTGCAAACAACAACATCATGTAATGTGGACTCCTGAAAACTAGGCACACCATCCTTAGTGTCCAACTGAATGTCCTATTTTTCACTCCCTTCATGGACAACATAAACTCCATCCACCTTATCCAGCATGGTAGGATCCTGTGATGGGTTATCAAAGCTACAATTCCCATCCTTAGTAGTAGGTACAATATCACCATTGTGTTTCAAGGATACACCCTGAGCATCCACATTGTCAATCTCTGCTTGTCCATTATTGGAATTATTAACAGATATTGAGGGTCCCTGATCCGTTGTCTTCCTACGACAACTCCCAGTATCATGCCCTCTAATATTACAAGAGGAACAGATCTTATTCCTATTACATTCAGAAAGTACATTCCCAAATATTTTACAATTGAAAGTAAATTTTTTCTTCCATTCATATTATATTTCATGGTTGATACTATCATCCCTAGTGGTGAATACAACTTCTTCCACTAAATTAGTTGACATGTCTATTTCCACTAGAATCCTAAAATAATGTCCAATGATAGGGTTGTTAGTTTTTTTTATGAAGCCTTATTGGATTCCCAACAGAGGAAGAAATATCCAACAATATTTTTGGATGCCAATAAAGCCAACTTAATTTATGAATGTGTATCCATAACATGGAAAAGGTTTTTTTGACCAAGATGGGATCAAAATTATGATCCCATTCATGAATCTAAAGGAAGCCTGGATGCAGTGGAATAGGTCCCAAACTTCATGCATGCCTTTTGCACTCATCAAAGGAAAACACCACATGATAGAACCCCTGCCCATGGCCATCATATTCCAGCCACTAAAGCCCCAAATCTCCAACAATATACTTTTGATATCATGAAATTTACAAGACTGTACACCTTTTGGAATCACAACATGAGCAATATTTGAGAATTTTCATAGTTTTACCCATTCTTCAACAATAGCTTGATTTGCCGATACATGTGCAATCCGTCCCTTTCTTATGATTCTTCCTGAGTTACCCGCTTCACAATCCATGAATCGGAATCCTCCTGCTAGTTTGGACACATCCACAAAGCTCTTCCCGTGATCAGAGGCATCCTTAAGTACTGATTTCTCATTTCATTGCTTCGCATAGTGGCTGAAGATATTATAATGACCAATGCGGTCTTCATCACCCAGATCAGCCGCCTCATTTTCCCTATGAGTCTCAACATCATCGGCCTTCTTAGGGTTTCCACCGCTTTCATCGAGAGCACCCCTGAGGGCAGCCATCCTCCTTTCAAAAAAATACATATTTTAAATTGGCATAAATGATCTTTTTTATAGGGAAGAGAAACAACACATGGGGATTTAAAAGTTGTGTTTTTGAAAAAAATCAATTCCTTTAGAAAAATCATTGAGATCGGTATAGAAATAATTTTGATAAGGTAAAAACATATATATCCCTAAAAATAAAATCGAAATGATTTTGAAAACACATTTTTAGGATATTAGGGAAATATCCACACCAAAATAAATGTGAAAATGGAGATGACCCAATGAAAAATGTTTGGGTTTGATAATCTCTTTACCTTAAATCCAACATTATTTTGTTTCTTTTCGAAATTAAGAATTATAAACATCGATTTTTTTAACCTCAAATAAAATAGAATTGTATTCATTTCAATGAATATATATAAATTTTAATCTTTAATTATATTTCTTAATTATCATCATTAAATAAAAAATATTTTCATATCATGTTTTCCTTAAAAATATCACATTTTTATTCAATTTGATATTATTTGTCCATTGAAATTTTTCCATTAGTATAATTAATTATAGAATAATAAAATACTAATATATACACATTTACATATCATAATTTTTTTTATAACTACCCATATAGTTGGTGATAAGAAAAGAATCAGCAACATCCTTGTTGGTGGTTATCTGACCATTAAAGAGACATTGTCGAAGGAGGATGTAAGGGAATTATGAAATTTAATTAAATATTAGATATGATTGTTTTTGTAGGATAAAATAAAAAATATAATTTTAACACACAACATAATTAATCATTTAATACTTGAGTGAAAGAAGAAGATAATAGTGAAACATAATAACTGTTGATGGAAACATATCATATTCCTCATGTTGCGTCTATCATACTACACTTAACTCCCTTGATTATTAGAGTTTTTCAATCTAAAACATCACTATATATTATAAGGGGATTTATAGAGTGTATTTTTTGTATTTTGTGTTCTTTATTATATGAGTGGGAGTGGTTTTACAAGGTGATGGAGAGGGGTTATTTATACATTAGAAGAGGGTTATTTTTGAGTTAAAATATTGAATAAAATACAATATCTTATGTAAAACATATAATAGGGAAATTAATAAAATTATTGATAATATATCAATATAATTGAGTGTTTTTAGGAATTTAATTACATTTTAAATTTGAATTCAATAGTTTATTAAAATGTAATGTGGAAAAAAATGTAAACATTGTATTTTAATTGAATATACATTAGACTTTAGAATTTAATAATTACATTTTATGTTTTGAAAACATTATTATTTTACTAAAATAAAAAAATTTATCATATTAAAGATTTTATTATTCTCGAAAAATTTATATAATTGATAAATTCATTATTATATTATTAATGATGTAATTTAAAATACATTAGTAGTAGAAAAAACTGTATTTTTTCTATTAACCAAAAATATGAAATATTTCAAAAAATTAACCAAAATTAACTTTGGACAATTTAGGAATTTTTATTTCAAAAATATAATTCATTTTATAAAAAATTTATATCAAATTTTTTTAATTTTTAATATTAAATTATAATTTTTACGAAATACATTAAAAATAAAGTTTATTTGAATTGTGATTATATTTTATTTTAATTTTTTCTGTATATATTTATCTTTTTTGAATTATAATATTTATATTTAATTACATTACACATGATAAATATTATTTATAATAAATTTTATTATTTTGAGATCAAATTGCAATTCATACAGATAGGTTTCTATTTCAAACATTCAGGTTACTATTCCAATGATCAAGTTACTATTCCATTAGTCACATTACTATTATGATTTCCAAATAAACTCATAAAAATAGTTATTCATACCTTAATTAAAAATACACTACAATTCCTCCCACAGTTCTATATTTTTATATTCTAATATGTCGATTGGTTTATGAATATTTTTTTATTTCTATATTATTGGTCATGGGGGCAATGATTCTAAAAGACTGAAAATATCTCTATTTTATGATTATAATTTTATTAATTTATATTTCTACCTATTGTATTGTTTGTAATTTTTGGGCGTTTTGATTCTAATTAATTTAAATATTTCATTTTTCCACATTGTAATTTTTTTCCAAACCATAAAAGGGCCATATAATTTGGTAATATGGTTTACAGATCTATTTCTCATGGATGATACATGATTTACCAAAAGAACTATAAACCGATGTGTATTAATCAATTATTTAATGTTATGAGAACATGGCTAGTTTATTTTTTTAAACCATGTAGGAACTATGTGATACACATAGCTTTTTAAAATTTGAATTTCTCATTTTACACTTACTAATTTTACATCATAAAATCATCCCTCTACTCCCCCTACAACATTCTTTACAAGATTTCATGTTAATAGATATTATATGACACAAATACTTATTCTTATTCTACTATGATCATCAACCCCTCATTCAATTTCAATCATGTCTGTTTTTAGTCATTTTGTGCCCTCTGTTTTCTCCTTCTTCCTATTATCTTCTTATTGTTTTGTTCTCTTCCCTTATTTTGAATACCACTAGGAATAAACCAAGGTGTGGTGTTAATATGATTTTTGATGGACTTACTCCATTGGTTATATATATTCCTCTTTGGATATTTCTTTGATCGTATTGGATAGGTGTCTTCATCAAAACTTGTTTATAGGTAGGTTATACCCATGCATGAATCGTCAATTTTAAATCAATTTATTCATTTTCATTTAATTTTATTTATTATTACCTAATGATAGTGTTATAAATATTTATAGTATTTATTCTTGAAAATTTTGATTTCAATAGGGTTTCCACCAATTTATAAAGGTATCTATTTTTTAAATATTGGGTTAAATATGGTTTCCTTTATCTATGCTCTCCAATTATTTAAAAATATCCCAAATGGATCTTAAGAAGAATTAAAAAGATTAAAAATACGTATTTTGTTTTCATTCAGTTTAAAAATAGATATTTTGACTTGAAATGGTATGAATTATCTTTAATAGTGTCATTTGAAGCAATTAGGTGTTTATTTGATTTTGAAAATCTATATCTCAATCATTTATATCTATTTTCCTAGAATAATCCTTTTATCATTTGTACTGAAACACCTATGTAAGGGTTTATATATATAATTATGTAAATGTTTAATATTGAAATGATAATATGTGAATATGTTCATAGAGAGATGTGAATATATATAAATAAATTTTTATTTTTTCAATAATAAATGGATACTTTAGACTCAGAATTCATTGTAAGAAATTTTTTATTGTTTTAGTTTTTAAAGTAGGACTTAAATTTGAATTGTAAATGCTTCTTTAAAAATTTTTCATTTTTCTAAAATATTGTTATTGGATGTTTTAATTAATAAAACCCATTTTTATGTTTGTTTTGATGGATAATTATATATTATGGTAGATTTGAAATGATTCCATGGCATTGAGATAAAGAGATTAATGGGGGTATGTATCGTATTATTAGATTAATTTATTATCATGGGTTAATTTAAGGGCCCATTATAAGTGAAATATGATAATTTAAATGGGTAAAACACAAGAGAATCTAAGTATCTAAGAATATAAGGAGATATTATGTATCATTTTGGATCACAACATACTAAAAACTGATATACATAAATAAAAATTTTATTTTCAGGGGGGATCATCAGCACACCCATAAGTCAAGGCATATACTCTATAGTGGATGGATGGATGTAGTGTAGTTGATGTGTTATACAACCTCACTTACAAGAAGTCTTGTTCCCATTTTTTTTCTTATCTTTTGAATGATTTATTTTTTTTCGACTAGATCATTAGTCGATATGAGGATCTAAGGGTTCCACTAAACATAGAATACCTAGATATCTTACAGGGGTTCCTGATAATGAAATGGTTTTTTGGCACTATTACTATTTAATAAATTAATAATATTTTTTTACACTATTAAGTCATATGTTTTATTTTATTAATTTCATTTTAAGATTTTTTTAATTTTTTTATTTCTTTTATTAATTTATTTTTTGAATAGTTTTATGAATAGAATTTTAAATAAGTATTTTGGAAATTAAGTCATATGTGAGGTAATGTTTTTTAAAGTGAATCTTTTCATTAAATTAAATGAAGTGAAATATTATTCAAGTTTAACTAGTGTGTATTTTGATTTTATTAAATTATGAAACCAAAACAAATATTATAATTAATTTTACAAATACAATTATATTTATCTTCTTTTCAATGGTTTACCTTGTGGAAAGGTGGGTGGTGTCTAACAAAGAATCCTTTTCCTATATAATTGTTTTTTTTAATTTTAGTTCAAGATCATATTATGAAGTATTCCTCTTAATGGCATCTTCAATTATACTTCTATTTAAATTGGTTCCCATGTTCTTGGATAAAGAGTGACATTGGGTAACACTTTATATTACAATATTATTTCATTTGGGACATAGTATCATTGGGTATTTCAACTACACAATTCCTATTTGAATTTTAATTAATAATTTAGAACGTATATCTGCAGATATAGTGATGTTGAGTAAAAGGGAATTTTCCTATTATGGGAGATGGATTTGATGTTGAATTATTCATGTGTTTTATTTTCATTGATATCTACTCAGTTATTTCTATATATTTGACTATTCATGCACATCCAAATTTTGGATATGTCCATCTATATTTTTAACTTCCACTACAGCTAATTTTTTTTAATTAAGGGGAAATCAATCCCTATAGTTCATTAATAATTACACTGGTTATTGTCAATAGTATTAAGATATCTATAATGTGTATTTAATATTTCCCTGGGTGGAACCAATGTATAATAGAGTGACGACAAGGGTTGTTTTGGAAAAAACACTCTCGGTGATTAAGTTATTATGAGGGTATAGATTCTTCAATGAATATTGATATTTGGGAAGTATTTTAGAGAGGAAATAGGATTATCATATCTAAAGAGGTAGGTCAGTATTAGTTCTTTTATCACCACCTATAATGATGAAACCTAAGTTATTATGGGATGTCAGGACTTTAGTCTTAATTTTGAGTTTTACTTTTGAATTATTTTTATTAATATTGATTTTTATTCTGATTTTATTAAACCATGTGGCTATTTTATGTATTTTTTACATTTTGGGATAAAATGGGGATGAATTGGGGGATCATGGTGAGCTCACTCCACTTAAAAACCTGTGTGCAACTCACTCTATTTTTTATGATAAATCCTCAGTGGTGGTTTCAAGATTTTCCTATTGTCTATTGAATCATGTAGTTTAACCATACATATCCATTTGTTAGTTTGGAATTTTCATTGATATATTCTTTTGAAATTTAAACCATTTTTAGAGAATTTTATTTTGATTTGGGTTGGTTAGTCATATTTTTAAAATGTTGTATGGAACTGGTTTTAGAAGGGGAAATTATATTTTTAATGAATAATGATTCTTTCCATTAAAAAAATTGAAATAATTTTTTGTAATTTAATACTAATTATGTAATTTCAGAATGACATTGTAAAAATATATTATGATTTTAATTTTTAATATTAGAGTTTAATATTAATTTATAGAGATTTCAGAATGATTTTCCTTGATGTTTTAATATTTTTCAATTCATCATGGAATCCAAAATAGTATTAAAAGGGAAAATATTTGATTCTGATTTATTAGAAAATTATTTAAGATATCATTATGGTTTCTCCTTTAAATTTTTATTTTTAAATATGAATTATTTTTTATTTTTGGTTTTTTAGTTTTTTTATTTATAAAATGGTATAAAAATATAATATCATTATTTAAATAATTATTCTCATAAAAAAAATTTATTTAAGTTAGGTTTTTTGTTTTTTGGGAAGGGGGATTTATGTTTTTTTATAATTATGATTTTTGTATTCATTTATGTTCATGTTTTATGTTGTCTTACTACATCTCCCATTAAGGTATTGAGTATTTTTAGGTCCATGTTATTTTATTTATGGATTCAGGATCTATCATATTTTTGAGGTATATATTATATGGGTGTATTTACTTTGATATCTACTCAGTTGTTCCATATGAATTTTAGTTATTTTGGGTATCTTTCATGACTCATGAAAATGGACATTATTCTTGATATTTCATGGTGATGTGTGTTATGGAGAGATATAATTTTTACTAACTAGACATAGGAAACCTCATATGTGTTTTTATGTTGACAAGGGTTGTTTTTTCATAAGTCATGTCCACAATCTACATGGGTCAAGATTATATTTCTTGGATATAACTATTGTTTGGAATCAATGATTTAGGATCAAGGATTAATTTCCTTTATCCATATCCTAGGTTCCATGAAAATATTATTTTTTATTAGGAATTCTTGTTGGAACCTTCCTGTTCAGAGGAGTTTTTTAAAATAATTGATGTTTTTATAAATGATGTTAAGAAATTTTTTCCTTTTTTTAATCAAACATAAAACATATTTGGAATACTTTTACATAATTGGTGAATGTAAAAAAATTTATAGAAAAATTACATCTGATGGAATATACCATATATAGATTTATATGGTTAGTAAATGGGATGAATGTATATCTTCTCTCATATTCAAAGTCATTGAAAATTGTTCAATAAAAAACATATATGTAGATTCTTTAATTTTTATTCTTTTTTATTATAATGACTTATGAATGTTCTCATGATCCGATAGTCTAGTAAAAAGGGAGATAAATTTTTCATGTGTATAGAGTAACCTCTATGTACATATGTGGAACTTCCTAGGATAGTGTTTTGATCAGGACCAGTCCAGGTTTGTAAATTATTGAATCTTTGATAAGTGTTTACCTGTATAATTCACAAATGATAAAAATAATATTTTCTATGACGATTTAAATTTCTATTTAAAAATATTAAAAGTTTCATTTGTTTAAATATTGTGGTTAATAGTTTTTATATTTTGAAAATAAAGAAAATATGTTAAAATAAAAAGAAACCTGTTAAATAATGGAATCTGCCAATGTCAAAATTAGAAAAATTCAAATAAGAGATATACATTAGACAATTTCCATTGAAGAAACATTTTTATTCAATTTACCTCAATGAAACAAGCATGATGTTTTGAATTTAAATATTCTTGAATATGATCATACTGGACTTGTGTCATAATAATCATTTGATATATGATAGCGTGTGAACAAAATTGGTAGAGGATTCAGATGTAAGTCATCAGATGTTGGAAAATGTTTTGAGATTGTTTTTGAAGTTTCTTTTGGAATGAAAATATGATCACTCTATGATGTCACTCTATATGGATGTTTTCTATAATTTTTTACTAGTAAAACATTCAATGGTATAATGTTTTGAAATATTCAAGTTCCTTAAAAAATGACTATAAAGATATAAAATTTGATGAATCTATGAAGTTTTATCAAAGGTAGAAATATTATTGGATTGAGATCAGTGATTTATATCAATGAATAGGGAATATTTTTTATTAAATGGATGTTTTTCAAAATGAATTAAGAATAATATGGATTAATTTCGAAACATATAATAAAGTTTTAATAAGTGGTAGATTTATATTTCTTGTATTCCGTAATCATTATTGTTAAATATAAGATCCCACCATTTCTCCTCCAATTCATCTATAAATAGGGTGGAAAGTGATGTATAGATTATGTTGTACTTTTCATGTGTGAAAATTTATGAAGTGCAGTTGAAATTGATTAAGACAGAGATATTAGACAAATTTAAAAAACTAGATTTCTAACATCTATATTTCCAACCATGATATCTCTTGTTTGAAGAATAAAAATAAGATGGTAAAGAAAATATGTTTTTTTATTTGAGGAAATATAAATAAGTCACATGATAAACGTTTATTAAAGGTGGAATTGATATTTCCTCTGAAATAATTATTGTAAAGAACAATTTTATAGAAGTTTAATTAATTTTTAGGAGACATTAGATAGACTTTTGTAGATATAAAAATTGGAAACTTTAATAGGAAATTCATTGAACAGATGTATTTTTATACAGAATTACTAGATGGATGTTCTTTCTTGCTCTTGGTAAATAAAGTGATGATGTATTTTTTTATTTGAAGAGAAAAATATATGAATCTACTAGAATTAGAGTGAAAATGTACTTGTCCTATTGCTTAAGATTTATAAAATTCATTAAAATTTTGATTTTTACATATTATATATTGGAAAACCATATCCATTGTAGTTTGATAATATGGAAAAACAAGTGAAAATACATTATATTATGTTTATAACCACCTAAATTTTATTTTTTTTGAAGTCTGTTAGAGTGGTTTTAGATTATTTCCAAATCATGTTAAGGGTTATCTACTCTGAATGAGTTGTAAACCTTGAAAATTCATCAGTTTATATGGATTGTGCTTTTGTTTTATTTTTAAATAATGTTTTAAATATTTTATAGGAGGAAAATATTTTTTCTTATGTAATAACTATAAACATAAAATATCACTAGATCATCCCATCCCTCTATTACTAATATAGCATATCATTTCGGGTCTTTTCATATGGAATCAGTGAGCAATTGTTTTTATAATCTTTCCTGAAGATTGAGTAAAATAGACATCATTATGGACGTTCAGAATTTAATTAAAAATAGTAATTATTGTTTTTTTAAACATATCATTTGGAATGATAAAATTATTCCTTATCATATTTTCCTTGGTCATAAATTTCTCAAATATTTTATATATGGTTTCCCTCTATTTTTAGAGAATTAACCCGTTATAATTACTGATAAGTTGATTTTGGAATATGATGGGTGAGACATAAACGATCTGCTTTATTTACTCTATAAAATTTAATTTATTGGATTTAATATTGTTGGAAGGGATAAATTTATCATGTAGAAGATGAAAACTTATACAAAAGAAAAAAAATTAAAATAGGAAAAGTTAGAAATTTTGGAAATAAAGTAAGAAGATCCTGATATGGGAAATTTTTAATCTATTAAAGATTTCTTTACAAGGTTTAATGACATTGTTAGCACCATATGATGTCTTTATAATAATTTTTAAGATTCAACCATTCTTGAAAATAAAATATGAATTAATCCCAATACAATTTATAAAAAAAATTATCCTTAGAAGATAGAGATCTTGAAAATCGATCTCAATATTATCAACACAGAAATCTCATCATTAATAAAATGAAAAGAGAAAATGATATGAAGAAAAAATAATATGTGGATCAAGAAATTCCATTAAATCTATCATGGAATTGAAATCTATGAAAATTTATGATGATCATGTATTCTATGAGTATGACACCAAATATATGGTTTCTAAAATTTTTGATAAATTTTAAAATTTTATACAGTGAAAAAAGTCACATGAAAGTAAAAAGGGAAGTTATCACTGAGTTTTTTTACTACAGAGCTATTAATAATTTTCATTAAAATTATCCACTTTTAATGGAAGATGAATAAATTTATGAAATTGATAGATTGTAAACAAGATTCTTCCAGATGAATGCAGAAAAATCCAAATCTTATACTAGGTAAAAAATAAAAATTTCTCCAAATACAAAAGGTTAAAATTTTTATCTATTGGTAATGAAGATGCAAATAGTAAAGAAGATGTTGATAACATCAATAATGTTTCCAAAAAAATCTTATTAAAATAGTGAATGATGAAAAATTCAAAACTTATTAAAAATGATTCATAGAATATATAGAGAATCATTTGTAATTTATCTTGAAAATAGAGTCGAATTTATGTCCTATAAAAACAACAAGACATAAAAGTATGATTTAAAATATAAAAAAGTTAAATCCTTCAGAAACTAAACATGAATACATTCATAATAAAAAATCCAAGATTCTAAAAGAGATTCAGAATCCAAAAATGTGGGTTGATGAAAAGATATACCTCAACATTGAGCTCAAATAAAATTTTAATTTCAAGGTGGAAGAGTTAGAACCTATTCCACAAGAACATAACAATGAAGTGAAAGGGATTAAAAATTTTGAAAATTCAGATACAAAAGTTGATGAAAAATTAGATAACAGTAATCCTAATAAAAATAGAAAATAATTATACACAAAGTATGATATAATGAATTAAAATTCTCATGAGACAACATAATTTATTAAAATATTTTTTATATCTAAAACAAATAGAAATGAAAAACCAAAAATTTATAAGTTTACAATGTATCATCCAAAACATACTAACTAAATAGATTCTATTGAGGTTGAGAATAACTATAATTTATGAGGATGTGATTTCTATGGTTATAACTATAATTGATGTTGATTTGGGAATATATGTAACAGTCTATGCCTTCTTGGACAATTTTATTGCATGTTTTTGTTGTTGGACGTGCATGGGGGACACCTAGAGTGGGACAAGAGAAATTTGGATTATAAATGATGAAAATATATAAAATAAACACTATATAACGTTTAAATTATGAGTAAGATGGTTTCACCACATGTACATTGCTGGTTCATGATGTGTATATTTTAGGAGTTAAATAATAAAAAGGGAAAACATTTTAAAAAAACTGAACCACAAAAATTTGTACATCTTTTAAATGTATTGTAAACCGTGTAATTCATATATACAATGGGATTATAATAGTTGGAGTGCATTGAGATTTTCCCCAAATTCTATACACCCTCTCCTATTCTAAGAAGCTGACGGTTATCCCTTGATGTGTCTTGGGATTCATCCAACGGGGGTTAATATATAGCTTCCCATCATCGATCCTTACTTTCCTATCATCAATCTATTGTGATTTCCCACCTCATTATCATTTTTTCATTATTTTATTCTTTGGAGTTCCCAATGGTGGTGCAGTTTGGTTTTGGTAATTTTTTTGGTCTACATTTTGATGATCTTTGTGTTTTATGTAGGTTGATCTATGGTTTCTCATGGTTCTGTTTTGGTTTTCATGCATTCTTTCTCAACCTACGATGTGTGATATGATCAGAAAGATTCACTGAGGTGGTATATCCCTATTATCACCCCTTTTATGTGATACATGTTGTAATTTCATACCTTTTATAACATAATCATATCATTAATTAGAATGTCTAATATTGATGTGTATGGGGAGTTATTTCATTATTTATTTCTTTCATAAATTTTGTTGTAGTTATAATGAATGACTATTGAAAATTCTGAAAAATAGATCTTTTTGGGAGAATTTATTGTGTTTTAGTTGATATATTTGATGGCCCTTATTTTTTGATCTCACCCTGAAGAGATGTTTTAAGAACTTATATTTGGATAATAACTGGTTTCTATATATATCTTGTTTTTCTGATAATTCCCATGTCAATTTAACGATGTAGTTTGATTAATCCATTGAATAAATGTTATGTAGGGAAGTGTTGTTGTTGTGTCGAGATATGGTTTTCTTAATGCATTATGTGGATTTTGATTATGGTGTTTTGATTTTATTGGTCAACTAAGTTGTGTGTTATGTGGGGAAGTGATGTGATTTTATGTTATCTTAGATTTTATGTGGGAATTTGTATGTTGTGTAATATTGGTTGTGGTGTAGTGGTTGTAGAACAGTGTTTGTAGTGTAGTGGTTATGGAAGAGTGGTTTATCCACAGTGGAAATTATTATTATACAATGAAAGATATGTGTGGATGTTGTGTTGTGAGATGGCACAGGAAATGTGACGTGATGACGTTGGTGGATGTGCGGTGATGTGGAAATATATGTGTGGTGTGGTTGTGGTAGTTTCATGATTAGTAGTAAAATAAAGTACAATTCTTAATGAAATTAATTAATAAATGAGTTTTAAATTGAATATAATGGGATGAAAAATTGACATGTGATTAATGTATTAAATTTAAATAAATGAATTGAATGAGTGGTGAAATGTGAAATGAAAAGTATAATGAATAAAAGTGTTATAACTTGTAAGTAAATGTGGAAAATGTTGTGTGGCTTATGTGGTGGTTGTGTTGTGTGTTGCATATAGTGATGGAAGAAGTTTTGGTGTTTACTATGCAGTACGATATTAGTAATGTGGTGTATCCTAGTGTTTTGTATGTGAATCCTTAGGTTGGTTACTACATTCTATCTCTATATCATGTATGTTTATGCTATTTTATATGCACCCCAACCATGTTATATAACCTACCAATGGTCTGAGATTTTCAGTTTTGTGTGTTTTTTCCATCATCTAGAATGGTAGTAATATAGATAGTTGGCTACCCCCTCTCCTATGATCTTCCTTCAGTAGTTAAGTGTTTTCCCAGGTGTCTCTATATGAGAGGTGATGTGTGGTCCCAATTATCTTCATGATGAGCTATGATGTGTGGTCCTAGGAGTCTTCATGAAGAGATGTGACTTGTGGTCACATTTATCTTCTGGATGAGTTTTGATGTGATTTACATGGTGTCTTTGGGAAGGTATGTGACATGTAGTCACAAGTTTCTTCAATATTAGTTGTGATGTGCATCACCAGGTGTGTAACACCCCGAGATTTTATGAAAAATATTCTTTTTAATTTCATTAATGTCTTGTGTTGTATTCTACACCATGATTACCTTGCGCTATACGCAACACCGTATTAGCTTGCAGTATACGCAACACTAGTCTTGGACCGTGTTACACACAATTTTGATAATAGTTATTCTATGCAACATTGAGTATATATATATATATATATATATTAAATGTATAAATGAAATGTGGCTGGATTATGTTATACGAAACAACGAAGGATTCTTTCACAACACGCAACCCTGACTTAGCTTGCATTACATTCAATCGCGACCTTCCTCGATAGCTTGTGTTGTACGCAATACCGGGTTTTAATAAACAATGATATATTGTTATAATATTGTCATGAACTAGCCGTTATGATTAGTATTAACTAAATTTTGAATTTTATAACATCATTATTCATCATACACATTTTCTAGAACATGGTATAAGAACAAAATAATTTTTTCGGGTAAAATAAGTATTTTTCAAAAAATGCAGTTTTGCCGCCTTTTGATGGCGCACCCACATTAAACCTAGTTTTTGACATTTTTATATGTTCAATTTGACAAAATAAAATTCTTCTTTTGAATCAAGATGTAAAAATTTACATTAGATAATGTTTTGATATTTTTCCGATAACTTTCATATTTTAATGAATAGTAAAAACACGCTATATTTTAATTAAAAACAACTTTTTTCATCATAATATCTTATGTGGTAAAATTATAATATTGAATGGTTTTAAAGTATAAATAGAATATATTTTTACCATTTAATATAATGTTTGACATTAGCCTTGATTTTTCCTTGAATTCGTAAGTTAAATCAATTCAATCTTTTGCAATGTTTTAAACAAAACCCCGTTTTTATTCGACAACTGGATTAATTTTAATTTAATTTCTGCAACTTCTGTGTGTTGAATTTTAAAAAATTGATTCCATATTTGGAATCAGTGGGTCCTAATTATGTTAATAGGCTACTTTTTATTTTTGGGAATTATGAATAGTAACTACGGTAAATTTTATTTACCATAGTTAAAGGTAAATCAGGTAATTAAGGGTAAATATAATATTATAAAATTACCCTAACACATGCCAAAATTCTATTTGATGACTAAAACTAAACCCATATCAACTAAGGGTTGGATTAGATTCATTTTATGGACTTTCGACCATGAAAATAATTTAATTATTATTAAAACCAAAGAAAGTGACAACATGTCACTTTCTTAAATCTTAAAAGTATAATAATTTTAACTTAGTGATAAACATCATAAAACTTAGAACATGAATGTTATCCAGAAAGATAACATAATTATCTACATCATGATAATTTAATTACAATTTTTTGGGATTAAATAGTTATCAAAAATTATGACACAATAGTGATACAGAAATTATTTATCTAGTGAAAAATCAAGAATAAAGTATTTATTAAACTAATAGTTACCATAAAAGGCACAAACCCTGACCGAAACTTATTGGT
This sequence comes from Viscum album, assembly GCA_963277665.1. Classification (NCBI taxonomy): domain Eukaryota; kingdom Viridiplantae; phylum Streptophyta; class Magnoliopsida; order Santalales; family Viscaceae; genus Viscum; species Viscum album. The sequence continues at coordinate 290,866,456 of OY728148.1, read as the reverse complement.
CATGTAAATTGAAACTATAATCATCCAATCGTCGAATATTTGACCATTTGGAGTCTTATACAGGCAATTATGACAGTTATATTATTTTATTTTAAAGGATGCCAAAGTTGTCAGCTTCATAATTTAATAAATATAACAATTTAAATATTGTGATTTTAAGATGATAAATTAGAGTAAAAGTATTATTGTGAAAGTTAATATATTTATCTTCATCATAGGATTTTATTTTAAATTTTTATGCAACAAATAAGTATATTAAATAATGATACAAAAATGATGTAGTAATTATTTTATTAAGAGATAAACCAAATAAATGGTTTTAAAAATAATAAAATAAATATTATATGAACTATTTAATGTGATCCACTAATTTTATAGATACATATGACCTTTTATTAATATATTAAAGCTTTTAGTTTGAACATATATTCTGTATATATTTTATTTAAATTCAAATAAATGAATAGTGTCAAAATTGACACTATTGTTATTTTATAAAAATTACATATTATAAAATTGATTAAAAATCACAAAAATATTTAAAAATTATAAATTTAAATTTATATGGTCTATATTGTTATAATGTAAATAATTATGGAAAATTCACAACAAATAAGTAATTATTTGTTATAATTTAAAATTTAGAATTTTATTACCACAAATAATCTTAAATAGATTAAATAAGGATAAATCAAAATGATAAGGTTTAAAATAAGATCCAAACATGTCTAAATTTTATTGTTTGATGCTATTACAACCCTATCTCATGTAATCTTAGAATATGAGTCATTTGTGGAGATTTTTAAGTGGGGTTAGATTTATTATAAATTAATATTTGTAATAATTCCAAAGGTGCCCCTCTCCTCCCTTATAAAAGGGCACCTCCTCCCTCTCTTCCTCACACAACATTGAGCCTTCAATATCGGCCAACCCCTGCCAAATTATCTTCTCCACTTCCCTAGAAACATCTTAGAGGTTTTTGGCTTCCTCAAAGACCAATTTTAGTGCCCTAAGAAGAGGTCTCAAAAAGGCGCTTCAAAGAAGAGGTAATTTCCGTTACCGATTCTTTCACCTTTATTTCTTCTTCCACTTCTTCTTAATAGGTTGTTTCATTATGAAGTAATAACATCATTATCACTCATATACTGATATGTTATTATAAGTATTAAACAATCCTAATTCACCATCTATCCATCCTACGGAAAACGAAATCACCGCGCGTGCGTACGTACAGAATACCGTCTCCACGCCGTGGTGTAATCTGTTTTCCCACCAACACCTTACATGGATGGTTATTATGGTGTAAAGAATAACTATACATATTTATTATAACATCATAATGATTCTGATATATTGTATCATCCACTACAATTCAATTCAATAATTATGGAAATGATATCATCGCTCGTGTGTACGTATGGACTACCGTCTCCACGACGCGATGAGATTCATTCTCCATGTTAACCATTTAAGAATGATTATAAAGTATATATAAGAAATAATAATGAAATATATGACATTATAAAGCTACTGGATTTATGTGTATATATATGTATGTCATCTACTTAATCCCACTCAATTCAATAAGGAAATGAAAACAGCGTTAATTCGTACGTACGGCCTACCGTCTCCATGAACGGTGTATTTCTTTCCATTTATCGATCCATTATATATATGTATATTCTGAAAATATATTATATATAAATCATGTTTTATATTCTATAATTAAGTAATAATGATCTAAGTAATCATATGAATAATTACAAGTTAAAACACGAACGACAAATGAGACGATTTTACCCAAAATGCTACTTTAACATGAATTTACAAAAGAACAGGTAATATAAAGTCATAAGTGAACCATATATGATATAATAACAATGAATATGATTCTTTAATAAGTCAATGACATTATTTAAATCATTATACAGGAGGTTTGGACACTTACGAAGCGAATCAGACCTAAGGTAAGGGAAATATCACAATCTCATTTTTATCCGAGATTGTTTATACTTTAGTATTTACTGGGGTGTATTTTGTCATCCAAATCCATGTTTCCAAAATATTTAATATTATTTCCATTTACCTAAATTTTTTTAAATACTATTATACCTTTCGATGAGTTTTTAGTAAAAGATATGAAAGGAATCTTTTGTCGTTTTTCATACGAGGTACTTTTTTGACTTTTCCGACTAAAGTATGAGAAGAATGTTTTTTTAACTTATACGCCATGAATGGATTTTTAAAACATTATTTCCAAGAAGCTTCCTTTACAAGTTTTCATGTTTATTTTTAATCAACTTCTTTTAGTTTAATGTTTTATGACATGTTAAGAAAAGAAAAATCTTTTTAAAGAAGAAAGGATATTTTCCTCAAGAATTCATTTCAAGTGTTTTCTCAAAACTATTTTCCATATAAGATGACGTTATTTGATATGTATGTTTAAAGTAAAATGTCTCTATGATTTAAATTGTTTCAATTTTCTTATGATGAAATGATATCAATTGTTTATGTATTATGATGGCATGATGTTTAAGAATCCCATTTTATTACATGGGTTATGCAATGATGTATGATTTATGATTTTGTGGAACACATAAGAATGGTATTATTATGAGATGGGTGAGACCTATATCTCCCTCCAATGCATTGGGTAAAGATTTTATATCTCATGAGATAGACATGGCTGGAATGGTAGGTTATACCGGTTCAGTGAAACAGGACTGAAACGAGGGTGACTCGGTTCAGAAAGGGACTTTGTCCACTAAGATAGTCTTGGCAATGAGTCTTGAATAACAATAAATGATTCTCTATGATTATGTGTGTACACCACAAAGTTTCATGTTTTAAGTTATGATTATTGAGATTACATTTCACTGCCATGATTTATCCCATGTTATGAAATTATGCTCTCTTTTGCAGGTTAAGATTTCCAAAAGTTATGTGCTTGTGTATACGATGGGATTGATATTTTTTTGTTTACACTTACTGAGAATTTGAGCTCACCCTTTTATGTTCACTTTTAACCAGGATATAAAGAAACGTTTTGGTATAAAAAAAGAGAAGATCTTTATGGGAGATGTTGAAGATCTTTCACCAGGATTAGAAGAATATATTCCGAGTTTCCAAAGACACTAAGCTATTACGATCCTTGTGTGTGTGTTTTTGTTATATACTAAGTATTCCGCGAATGTAATGTAATGTCAATGTACGTCAAGCTTCAGGTCTCTACAGTTGGTATCAGAGGAAAGGTTTAGTCAACCTTTGGAAACTAGGACGCAAAAACATTAGTGAGATCCCTAGAGATATTTCTAAGGTATGTCTAGGGATGTCCCTAAGGATAAGTATACATATAGGATATAGTTCTAGAACTATGGTAACGATCTTATAATTTAACCTAAGATGTTATATATTGAAGTTACTCCCCCTTTATTATGATTTTTGCATCTCACACTATTCTTTTTGGGTTTTAGAAAATGGCTGGAAACAAGATGATTCACGATAATGGAGTATATGATGGATAATGAAATGATATTCTTCATAAGAAATCAAATGAAATGGGATTTGGAAGTCCAAACACCATTATTATGTCGAATCAGAAATCTCATAATATGATCAATAAAGTAAATTTGGGTAAGTTTCCTAACCCGGCTAATAAGAGAAAGATGGAGTTTCATGATGATCATAGAGGAAAGAAAGTTCAATTTCCCCTATGTAACTCATGTGGGAAGAGGCATCAAGGAGAATGTTTCAAAGGAACTGGAAGATGCTTTGGGTGTGGAAAAGAAGGACACAAAGCCACTAAGTGCAATGGAAATGTTTCAGTTAACACCATGGATGAGGTTTATGGTATTGCTACGACATCAAAAATGGTTAAATGTTTTAAATGTGGAATGTACGGGCATGATGAAAACCAATTCCCTAAGGGAATGTCTCATGAAGAGAATCGGTATGGTCGTACGGGTAGTATTTTTGTTGTTGATGATGAAGAGACTACAAATGATATGTGAGATGAAAGAATTGTTGAAGCTCGGTCAATGGTTTAAGAAGGTAGTGGAATGATTACATGTTTATCAATTGTAATGTTGTACTATAGAATAAAGAGACATCTAAGGATTGTTACACTGTTGTCTTTCCTTATGTTTTGAAAGTTTATGATGAATGGTATGAGTAACAATGAAAGGTTATTCAGATATTTTTTTGGAAAGTGGATGATATGCGCATAATGAAGTGATAAAGAGAAAATGAAATGTTTGACAGTATTCATGAGCGAATGATTGATATAAGGACTAAGTGATATCATGGTTTGATTATAACGAATTTTTAGGATTTTGGTTTGTGGAAAGTGTTAACTTTTAACTGCATTCATGTTTTCACTAAGGTTCAATGGAATACATGATTAAGGCCTTCGAATGATTGGAATGTGACCAACAAGATAGGAATGCAGTATTACGATATATGGGGATCAACGATGGTATTAAATCTCTGGTAATCATTTTCACTATGTTATGAGAGTGGACCGAAGTATTTTAGATAAGCCTAGATATTGGAATGGATTATGTTGGACATAAGTTAGTATTGTTTAAGGATAGAACTTTTTTTGATATTATTGATGGGATGATATAGTAATGTAGTTTTAGAAAAAGGACAACCTGCAGGACGGGTGACAGCCCATCGCGTCGGACAAGGCTATGGGAATCGAACCCACAACCGAAGTGCGACTGGCCTTTATCGCCTACCACTGGCCTACAGGAAGTCCCTAGTTAGTAGAAACTAGTTTTATTTTATTAAGTGGTATGATATATGAAGTATAAGTTCATTTTTGGTACCATATACGATTAACCATAAGATGGAATTATAAATTTTTCTAACCTTTTGTTTGAAAGAGATGGAATGACCCATCATTCTATCACATGATCTGCTAACACTTCATGAATAACAAATTCAACTTCATTTATTTAAGAGATGAAGTGGAAATTGTTCAAGGCACGAACAACAGTGAGATTGTACCAAAATAAAGTATTTATTCTAATTCAAATTCTTCAACTTTATGGAAACGATCTTGAAAACCAAAAATTTTGTCCTAGTGATCTTATATCTGATTAATCAGATGGTACCTTAGATCGTCACAAATTTATGGATTTGTGATTGTTGGATTTTCCATAGCCATGTCCTCTACCACTCTCCATCAGAACATGATGGTTAGATATCTCTTCCATGTCCGTATTTTCACCTATGTTCTCCTATGTGGATACCCAGTGATTAGTTAACTTGGGTAACCATTACGTTTTATACTATAGTTTTTAAAGATAAGTTTTGGTATTCCTTTTTACGATGTGGGTCTCTATTAAAGAAACTTTCGAATAGTAAACCATTTATAACCCCGACGAATTTCGAGGGCGAAATTCATTTTAAGGGGGGTAGAATGTAACACCCCGAGATTTTATGAAAAATATTCTTTTTAATTTCATTAATTTCTTGTGTTGTATTCTACACCAAGATTACCTTGCGCTATACGCAACACCGTATTAGCTTGCAGTATACGCAACACTAGTCTTGGACCGTGTTACACACAATTTTGATAATAGTTATTCTACGCAACATTGAGTATATATATATATATATATTAAATGTATAAATGAAATGTGGTTGGATTTTTTTTTACGAAACAACAGAGGATTCTTTCACAATACGCAACCTCGACTTGGCTTGCATTACACGCAATCGCGACCTTCCTTGATAGCGTGTGCTGTACGCAATACCAGGTTTTAATAAACAATGATATATTATTATAATATTTTCATGAACTAGCCGTTATGATTAGTATTAACTAAATTTTGAATTTTATAACATTATTATTCATCTTACACATTTTCTAGAACATGGTATAAGAACAAAATAATTTTTTCGGGTAAAATAAGTACTTTTCCAAAAATTCAGTTTTTCCGCCTTTTGATGGCACACCCACTTTATATCTAGTTTTTGACATGTTTATATGTTCAATTTGACAAAATAAAATTCTTCTTTTGAATCAGGATGTAAAATTTTACATTAGATAATGTTTTGATATTTTTCCGATAACTTTCATGTTTTAATGAATAGTAAAAACACGCTATATTTTAATTAAAAACAACTTTTTTCATCATAATATCTTATGTGGTTAAATTACAATATTGAATGGTTTTAAAGTATAAATAGAATATATTTTTACCATTTAATATAATTTATGTCATTAGCATTGATTTTTCCTTGAATTTGTAGTTTAAATCAATTCAATCTTTTGCAATGTTTTAAACAAAAACACGTTTTTATTCGACAACGGGATTAATTTTAATTTAATTTCTGAAACTTCTGTGTATTGAATTTTAAAAAAGTGATTCCATATTTGGAATCAGTGGGTCCTAATTATGTTAATAGGCTACTTTTTATTTTTTGGAATTATGAATAGTAACTACGGTACATTTTATTTACCATAGTTAAAGGTAAATCAGGTAATTAAGGGTAAATATAATATTATAAAATTACCCGAACACATGCCAAAATTTTATTTGATGGCTAAAAGTAAACCCATATCAACTAAGGGTTGGATTAGATTCATTTTATGGACTTTCGACCATGAAAATAATTTAATTATTATTAAAACCAAAGAAAGTGACAACATGTCACTTTCTTAAATCTTATAAGTATAATAATTTTAACTTAGTGATAAACATCATAAAACTTCGAACATGAATAGTATCCAGAAATCTAACAAAATTATCTACATCATGAGAATTTATTTAGAATTTTTTGGGATTAAAAAGTTATCATTAATTGTGACACAATAGTGATGCAGAAATTATTTATCTAGTGAAAAATCAAGAATATAATATTTATTAAACTAATAGTAACCATAAAAGGAACAAAACCCTGACCAAAACTTATTGGTAATTTAAATTGAAACTATAATCATCCAATTGTCGAATATTTGACCATTTGGAGTCTTATACAAGCAATTATGACACTTATATTATTTTATTTTAAATGATGCCAAAGTTGTCACCTTCATAATTTATTAAATATAACAATTTAAATATTGTGATTTTAAGATGATAAATTAGAGTAAAAGTATTATTGTGAAAGTTAATATATTTATCTTCATCATAGGATTTTATTTTAAATTTTTATAAAACAAATATGTATATTAAATAATCATACAAAAATGATGTAGTAATTATTTTATTAAGAGATAAACCAAATAAATGGTTTTAAAAATAATAAAATAAATATTATATGAACTATTTAATGTGATCTAATAATTTTATAGATACATATGACATTTTAATAATATATTAAAGCTTTTAGTTTGAACATATCTTCTGTATATATTTTATTTAAATTCAAATAAATGAATAGTGTCAAAATTGACACTATTGTTATTTTATAAAAATAACATATTATAAAATTGGTTAAAAATCACAAAAATATTTAAAAATTCTAAATTTAAATTTATATGCTCTATAATGTTATAATGTAAACAATTATGGAAAATTCACAACAAATAAGTAATTATTTGTCATAATTTAAAATTTAGAATTTTATTACCACAAATAAACTTAAATAGATTAAATAAGGATAAATCAAAATTATAAGGTTTAAAATAAGATCCAAACATGTCTAAATTTGATTGTTTGATTCGATTACAACCCTATCTCATCTAATCTTCGAATATGAGTCATTTGTGGAGGTTTTAAGTGGTTTTAGATTTATTATAAATTAATATTTTTCAGAATTCCAAAGGTGCCCCTCTCCTCCCTTATAAAAGGGCACCTCCTCCCTCTCTTCCTCACACAACATTGAGCCTTCAAGCTCGTCCAACCACTTCCAAATTCTCTTATCCACTACCCTAGAAACATCCTAGAGGTTCTGGTCTTCCTCAAAGACCAATTTTAGTGCCCTAAGAGGAGGTCTTAAAAAAGGCGCTTCAAAGAAGAGGTAATTTCCGTTACCGATTCTTTCACCTTTATTTCTTCTTCCACTTCTTCTTCATAGGATGTTTCATTATGAAGTAATAACATCAGTATCACTAATATACTGATATTTTATTATAAGTATTAAACAATCCTAATTCACCATCTATCCATCCTACGGAAAACGAAATCATCCCGCGTGCGTACGTACTGAATACCGTCTCCACGCCGTGGTGTAATCTGTTTTTCCACCAACACCTTACATGGAAGGGTATTATGGTGTAAATAATAACTATACATAGATATTATAACATCATAATGATTATTATATATTGTATCATCCACTCCAATTCAATTCAATAATTATGGAAATGATATCATCGCTCGTGCGTACGTACGGACTACCGTCTCCACGACGCGATGAGATTCATTCTCCATGTTAACCATTTAAGAATGATTATAAAGTATATATAAGAAATAATAATGAAATATATGACATTATAAAGCTACTGGATTTATGTGTATATATATGCATGTCATCTACTTAATCCCACTCAATTCAATAAGGAAACGAAAACAGCGTTCATGCATACGTACGGCCTACCGTCTCCATGAACGGTGTATTTTGTTCCATTTATCGATCCATTATATATATGTATATTCTGAATATATATAATATATAAATCATGTTTTATATTCTATAATTAATTAATAATGATCTATGTAATCATATGAATAATTACAAGTTAAAACACGAACGACAAATGAGACGATTTTACCCAAAACACTACTTTAACATGAATTTACAAAAGAACGGTTAATATAAAGTCATAAGTGAACCATATATGATATAATAACAATTAATATGATTCTTTAATAAGTCAATTACATTATTTAAATCATTATACAGGACGTTTGGACACTTACGAAGCAAATCGGACCTAAGGTAAGGGAAATATCACAATCTCATTTTTATCCGAGATTGTTTATACTTTAGTATTTACTAGGGTGTATTTTGTCATCCAAATCCATGTTTCATCAATATGTAATATTATTTCCATTCACCTAAAAAATTTTAAATCCTATTTTACCTTTCGGTGAGTTTTTAGTAAAAGATATGAAAGGAATCTTTTGTCGTTTTTCGTACGAGGTGCTTTTTTGAATTTTCTGACAAAAGTACGAGAAGAATGTTTTTTTAACTTATACGGAATGAATGGATTTTTAAAACATTATTTACAAGAAGATTCCTTTAAAAGTTTTCACGTTTATTTTTAATCAACTTCTTTTAGTTTACAGTTTTATGACATGTTAAGAAAAGAAAAATGTTTTAAAAGAAGAAAGGATATTTTCCTCAAGAATTCATTTCAAGTGTTTTTTCAAAACTATTTTCCATCAAAGAAGACGTTATTTGATATGTATGTTTCATGTAAAATGTATCTATGATTTAAATGGTTTCAATTTTCTTATGATGAAATGATATTAATTGTTTATGTATTATGATGGCATGATGTTTAAGAATCCCATTTTATTACATGGGTTATGCAATGATGTATGATTTATGATTTTGTGGCACACATAAGAATGGTATCATTATGAGATGGGTGGGACCTATATCGCCCTCCAATGCATTGGGTAAAGATTTTATATCTCATGAGATAGACATGGATGGAACGGTAGGTTATACCAGTTCAGTGAAACAGGACTGAAACGAGGGTGACTCAGTTCAGAAAGGGACTTTGTCCACTAAGATAGTCTTGGCAATGAGTCTTGACTAACATGAAATGATTCTCTAAGATTATGTGTGTATGCCACAAAGTATCATGTTTTAAATTATGATTATTGTGATTACATTTCACTTCCATGATTTATCCCATGTTATGAAATTATGATCTCTTTTGCAGGTTACGATTTCCAAAAGTTATGTGCTTGTGTATACGATGGGATTGATATTTTTTTTTGTTTACCCTTACTGATCATTTGAGCTCACCATTTTATGTTTACTTTTCCCCAGGATATAAAGAAAGGTTTTAGGTATAAAAAAAGAGAAGATCTTTATGGGAGATGTTGAAGATCTTTCACCATGATTAGAAGATTATATTCCGAGTTTCCAAATACACGAAGCTATTACGATCCTTGTGTGTGTGTTTTTGTTATGTACTAAGTATTCCACAAATGTAATGTAATGTCAATGTACTTCAAGCTTCGGGTCTCTACAAGGTGTCTTTAGGATGTGATGGGATGGGATATGATTTTCTCCCTAAGTTTTTTCAAGAAGGATGTGATGTGATATACGTGGAAGGGATGGGAGAATAGGATGCTCTATTTTGGGGAAAGTGAGTGGATAATCAGTTAGGAATAGGCAGTGAGGCTCCATTATATGTTTTGATCTCGATATTATGTTATTATATTGGATGCATGATTTGGTTCATAAGCCATGGTGAGGAAAGGTTTATATAGTTTACATGTTTTTTGGCTTTTAGTTCTATTGTTTGTTTATGGGTGCATTAGTATTCTCTTTTCAAATTTTTACTTGATGCCTTAGTTGTGTCCCTTCTTGGTATACCGTATATTCTCACCCAATGTATATAAACTTTTTTTGGGTTTCTTGGAGGAATTTGTGGTCTGTGATGGACAGTACTAGGTGGGTTGGAGTTATAACTGATTCACATCCATATGGATTCATATCTTGTATATGCATTGGGTGTCACACGCCGACCATTCATTTTTTTATTTTTTTTTTATTTTCATTGATTTAGATCTTTTGGTTGAGGTTCGTTTGAGTCCCTACAAATATTTTTTCAAATTTGGAGCTTCTTGGTAGTTTTTGGCCGAATGCATGGTTTGAAAATTATTTGATCCAAACCATTTGGGAGCCTAGACAGACCATGCGGATCGTAATTGTTGTTTAAGACATAAATAATGGATTTTATAGAGTTAGAAGAAATGATGTGACAATAGTATGGGTAGGCTCTTCAATTTTACAAATCCAGTTTCTATAGTTGGTACAATTTTTTCCAAAAAATGAATCCATCATGTCTGGGTGTCCCTCTTCTCTAGTTTGGTGTCAATAGTTGGTGCATAGTTTCTAAAATAGTGTACCAAAACCGTGTGACTTTCCCAGCATCTCTGATACATGAAATTCCATGTTTTCCCTCTCTTGGTTAAAACTTATTTCAGGTTTCTCTTCCCCCTTGTTCATTTTTTGTGAACAAAAGGTATCACAAGATCCTCTCCCTGGGATCCTCCTCATCCCTTGGTGCTTCATCAAGGATCTATGGTTAGTTTAATTGAGTTTTTCGTTGATTTCCACTTCTCTTCTCCTCTATCTCTTGGATTCTTGGTTTTCCTTGGTTGGGTTCTCTCTCGGATGAACTATAGAGTCTATAGTTGATGTGTGGATTGGGATACTTTTATTTTAGGTTGTGAAGATCACATATTGGGATGTTTTTATCCTTATCATGGAATTTTTTTGTGTCCTCATGTCATTGAGGTAGTTGCTTCCATTATATTCATTTCCAGAAAACACCATTGATTCTTGATATTTCATAAAGTCCATATAATGTGTGTCAATAAATATGTTTTTTGTTATTTTGATTTAGTATGATGTTTCAATGATGAAAATTTGATGAAATTTATTTTCCAATCTATTTCATCAATTATTTATATATCAATATGTATCTAATAAGTTTGATAAATTTCTAATCGATCTTCACAAATAAAATTGATTAATTTGTTTTTTTTGTCTTCATTTATTTTTGTAATTTGGTTTATATTTTGAATTTATTTTGGTGTGTTGTTTAAGTTCTTATTTATGGTTTGACGGTTATGTGTAAAATGGTTTTGGAACTAATTTTTTATTTTTGAATTTGGTTAATTTAGTGAGTCTTTAAGTGTCAAAATATATGTTGGAATATCTATATGTGAAAGGGGTACACATATACATGGGAACAAAAAGGGGAAAGGATTATGTAAAAAATTCCCATCTTTAACCCCATATTTTTAAAACACCTCCCCCCCCCCCTCTTCTTCTTTCTTTCAAACCCTGATGTGTTTTCCGAATGGTTCTTAAAAAAAAATCATATGTTTCTCAGGTGGATACTTAGTTCCAAAATGTTTTCAATTGGGGTTTTAAAATGTGGTTAATAAGGCTGACTCATTTGTCATATTGAAGTGTAGTTTTGTGATTATTTATATAAATGCCCATTTGGAACCATTAAATTTTTTTTAATGTTTTTTTAACAAAATTAAATTGTATGAGTTATGTCCTTGTTGGAACTTTTTGGAATTTTGGAAATTGTTTTTAATGAGACATGATGTGTAGGCCTAGTTAGCACTTTGGATTGGATCGATGTGTTATGGGAACCTATATGGTAATCCCTATTAGAAGAGTTCAATTGCATAGGTGGTGTTGGAGTCTGTTCTAGGAGAGTATGGTGGAATCTATGAGTCATTGTTTTGTGCCATGCATGTGAGGTCCTCATCATTCTCCAATTACTATTATCATGGGATTCATGGGTGTTATATAGTGGTTTGAGTGATTGTTTCTTTCCAACCATGATTATATGGGTTGTTACACCCTATATTTGTTGAGATGCTAGGTGGGATGTTCCACTGATGAGGATAGTTTAGAGAAGCCATGATTGTTATTGACTGCGTAGCTACACCATATGCCAATAAGTCAGTTCGATCTGAGAACAAATAAGTATTTCTTCTAAAGATATTTATGAAATTCCCTTAACTGATATTTGTATTTTCTAATTTCATCTACTACACATGATTATCTACTCTTTTGATTTTTTAATGTTTGTTTTATTTCTTTTATTTTCATCATTTACTTTTGATTATATGGTATGTATTCTTATTTGACTTATTTTTTCTTTAAATTTGGTTTTGGACTGGGTAAACTCTTTAAAAAGGGAAAGTAATGTGTAATTTTTTGAAATGTTTATTTTCATGAAATGTTTTTCTTGGTTATTTCAAATGTTAAAAAATTATTTTCTAAATCTATTTCAAACTATGGTCTATGAACGTTTTCATGAAAGGAAAAATATTGAATTTTTTGTGCTTACACACTGAGCTATTTATGTTAACACCCTACTTCTACCACTAGGCATCATTAGTCCCAAGATCTTTATAGGTTTATGTTTATAGATTAGGTTTTCCCCTAGATTGGGATGGTTCATTTTGTTTTTGGTTACCAAGAGGCCACATGGAGATTATTTTTATCCTGATATGGTATGGACTTAGTTTCATTTTTTATTTTTTATTTTGTTATTATATAGTTTTACTTGTTCATTTATTGTATTATTTATTGATGTTCATTTATTATTATCTTATGTCGCATGCTATATTTTAGTTATTTAATACTTTTTGTTGTTGGAATAAATTGTTCTCATTGTGATAAATTTTTTATCTAGAACTAGAACCCAACCCAAGAAGATCGAGAACATGTCTTTAGGCTTGTCTCTGGCCAGGTAAAGTTTTGAGATGGATAGAAACACAACATGGTTCATGAAAAAATGGTGTCAAGCCATCCCTTTATTATTTTTGGGATCAGATAGATTAAAGATAAGACTTTTGAGACATGAGAGTAAATTATGGGAAGTTACAAACATTGTCCCTTTCTGATCCTTGAGTTTCTTGAGGTACTATTGGATTTGGGTCTAGTATTTTTTTACTATGGTTTTGGAATTAACAATGGAATAAACTCGTGTGAGATAGTGAGATTAAATGGAGTATCAACCAATGTGGATTCCATGTTCATGGTTTAATATACTTCCACGGGTTGGTTCTTTATTATGGTATGGTCGAATAAACCATGTAGTTGAGATATTCATGACCAATGGTCCCATATTTTTTATTTTTTGGGATGATTTATTTTTCAGTGAGTGTGAGTAGATTTTAAAATGGGAAATTGATTTTTGGGAAAACCAGTTTTCAGAATGAATGTTATTTCTATATTTTGTGTTTTTTAAGGTGGGTTTTGGTGCTTGAGTGAGATTTTAGAATGATTTGGGTATTTTAAATAATGTATTTGGGGTGAAACCATTTCAACATTTGGAATAAAAATTGTGATTTTTTAGAGTGGATTGTGGTTTTTTTATTTTTGGTTTATAAGTGGATGTTTGGATTTATAATGTTTTTTTTGAATGATTTTTTCTTGATGTTGATTCAATTTTTTGTCTTTTGATTTTATAGATTATGCCTCCAAGATATATCCCAATTGTTTTTTTGTGATTCTTTTATAGTTTTTAGTCTTTCCTAAACTCATAGGTGTGTTTGTTAGTCATGTTATTCTCATTTTTGTCTAGTAAAAAATGGTGATCAAGGTATGCTAGAGGATATAGAGTTAATTAATAAGGTGATTGTATCTTTAATTTCATTGGGAACGTATGAATCTGTTAGGGTGTGCACTATTCTAGGTTCTCATTAAGGTTTATGATTGGTTCATTCCATGGTGATCATTCTGAAATGGTTTCTGGTTGGGTTTTCTAGTAAATTCATTAATGCCAATTTTATCAAATGGTTCGTACTTTTGGATTTGAGTTGAAGAAATTTTCATAGCTCCTGGGTATTCAATAGGTTCCATAGATGGTGATGTCTTGTTTTGATCATTTCAATGAGGTAGTCATTATTTATCCTAAGATTTAATGAGATAATCACTTTATATCTTCTCTATTAGTTTGAGGCCATCATCTATAGATCAAGGATAATGATATTTTTTGGGATAATTTTAAATTGAGAAGTTGGTGGTTGAGGAATTCCTAGATGAGTTGGTCCCTAGAGTGCAGTTAATGGTGGTTGGTGAGATAGTTCTCTTGGTGATACTGAATGTTCCCCATCTAGTAAGAAATATGTTCCCTAGAAACCTGTTCTTAAATAGTCTCTTTTGTTGGCATCCGCCTCTCATTCTTCAGACTGATCACTCATGAGCTTCCAGTGTGGTCGATACGGGGATTCAAAGGCATCATGACACAATGTGGTGAATAATTTTCATCAATGTGGTCATTTGGGTTACATGGGGATTTTTTCAGTATAATTATTGAAATAGTAAGTCTCATTTATTGGATGATAGCTATTGATGGTATGGAATTAGATTCTTAAAGACATTAAGGCTTCAACCATAGTCCCTAGAGTTAATCTCTTTGTAATTTCTCAAATCTTTGTAGGTGTGGGGAACATTGGCCCAAATTTTTCTCTCTAGAATTTGAGTGAAGATTATTGATGTTTCTTCATTATGGTTTCCACTTTTATTTTATGTTCCTTTATTTTTCAAAAAATCTTGCGGTTATTGACCTCCTATAATCCTTGTGCATTTGCCTTTTTGAATGTGAGTCTTTGATTAGTTGTTGTTTCTTTTCTGTGATTTTCTTTTTTTGTGGATTGGTTCTAGTTTCTAATAATTCTGGAATTAAAGGTTCTTGAGTCTTATGTAATTGTTGACTTTGTTTTCTATTCACCATTTTGTTTGAGTTTCTTTTTTTGAGATCCACTTGTGTTGAGGGTGTGGTTTATGTTATAAGTTCTTTTTGTTAGGGTTTTTTGGTTCATTCTAGGAGTTTTAAGGTTGGTTTGAGTTAGGAAATTCCTTGTAGTTGGGATAATATTCCACACTGTCTTATGCTTCTTCTTTTTTATCCAAACAGTTGGTTGGTTTTGGATTCTAGGATTAATAGGATACCCTAAGGATTATGGTTCTATTTTCCTTCATTCAATTTTTTTGAGTTTTGGTTCTCATTATCCTTGATGAATATATAAGGGAATATATATTTTTGTGGGAATAATTTTCTCTCTACAGCCACAAAATTTCTTTTATTTTAACATTTTCATTGAATTGGATATTTTTTTTGAGGTTGAAGACAATTACAAAATGAATATTTTTTAGTTTCATCGTTTTTTAGTGGTTGTTGTCCTTGTGCATGTTTTTAGAATTGTTTGAGCCAAACTATGTGAGGAAAAGGACAGACAATGAGGCTCCCATTTGGTGTCTAGGACAAGTCAATTAACTTGTTCATAGTTAGGGGAAACTAAGTGGAAAGTATATAGGGAGTCTCTTTTATTTGATAGAGCCATTTTCAGGATTGGTGGGCATTTTACCAAACCATTCACCTTGCAAGTGTAGGTGTCCCTCTTCTCTAGTGGGCTGCACATTTTTAGAAAATGGTTTGGAAAATCAACTGACCTTCCCGACTTCATTAAAACTAGAAATTCCATTTTTTCTCTCTAATTAAATCTGAATTTGGGTTTCATATCACTCTATTCATTTTCATCTCACTAGAGGACTCCCAAGAGTCTCTCCCTTGTTTCATCATCAACCATTGGTGCTTCCTCAAGGATCTAAGGTGACTTTCGTTGAGTTTTTGGTTGATTTACTATTATCCCTTCTCTCTCCCTTAGGTTTTTATTTTTCCTTGGGTGGGTTCTCTCTGGATCAAATACTAGAGGACATGGTTGATTTTTGGACTATTATTCATTGATTTTAGGGTGTGTGGATCATCTCTTGGGCTGATTTATTGCTTATCTTGGTGTTTTATTGCATTCTCACATCAATTAGGTATGGTTTTTCATTATTTAACATTTTAGAATATAACATTTGTTCTTGATATTTTATAAATTTATTATAAGATGTGGTAATCATTATTGTGTTCTGTTATTTTTATTTATTATGATGTTCCAATGTTAAAAATTCTATGATATTTTGTTTCTTAATGGTTTCTTCTATTACTAATACACTTATATGTATTAAATGAGTTTGATAAAATTCCAATATATCATAACTAATGAAATTGAGAAAGTTTGGTTGTTTTTTTTTCATTTTTATGTTTTGGTAATTTTTTTCCATTATAAATTTAATTGGGTGTGTGGTTTAGGTTCCTCTTTATAGTGTGATGGTTATGTGAAAAATGGTTTTGAAACTATCATTGATTTTTAATTTGGAGTTTGTGTAATTTTTTGATGCTTCAAATGTGCCATTTTAGGTGGGAACTTATATATTTACAAGGGGTTCACATATGGATAGGGTGAAAAATTATAATTAATTTCTAAATAAAATGTCCATCTAGAACCCTTGATATTCAAAACACTTTTCCCCTCTCCCCTCTTATTCTTTCCTTATAACCATGATATTTTTTCATAATGGTTGTACAAAAAACAAAAATGTTTCCCAGTGGCTCCTTGGTTACTAATTGTTTTCATGTGTTTTTTTAAAATGTTCTTTTGAATACTTCTCCAATTTATCACCATTCAAGTATGTTTTATATTTTTTTAACTGAATTGTGGAAATGGTTTTTGAAATGATGAATTATACATGTTACGACCTAGTTGGTACTTTATGGAAATTCATAAATTTAATTTAATGTAATATGATGTGTAGTCTCAGTTAGAGCGTTATAATGTCTTCATGTGTGATGGGAAACACTAAGTTAGTCCTTTTAGGGAGAGGTTTATCGGATAGGCAGTGTCATATTTTGGTCTAGGAAATCATGGTGGCATCTATGGGTTATTGGTTTATTCCACACATGTGAGAAACTTCTCATTATCCAAGTTCCATTATCATGGGATTATTAGTAATCATCTATAAGTTCAAGAGATATTTTCTTACCAACCCCAATTAGATGGGTTGGTACCCTTGGATTTGTTGAGAGGATATGGGATTTTCCCCTGGTGAGGCTAATTTATACACTCATGTTAGCTATTGACTATCGAGATACCCCATATTCCGGCAGGTGAGTTCGATCTTAGCATGTATAGGTATTTCTTCTAGAGATGTCAAGGAAGATTCCATGATTGATATTTGCATGTATTGTTTTATTCAGATTCACTTGATTACATGTTCTACTAGTTTTTGACTATTGATTTTATTTATTTTATTTCCATAATATCAATTATATTCCCTTTTAAGGATTCTTATTTTTGTTATTGGTTCTAGATACATGGTTTTAAAATGGAGAATAGTTTTTAAAATGGTATGAAGTCCGTGTTGTTTCAAGAGTAGGTTTTTCTTGAAAATTCATCCTTGGTTATTTCAAATGATATAACCCCATTTTTTAAATGTATTTCAAACTAGTGTTTATTTAATATTTATAGAAATGAATTATATAGACTCTATGGTGATTACATACTGATATATTTATGCTCCCACCCGACTAGTTCTGCATAGAATCGGTAGGCCTGAGCTATTTGTATTTTCATGTTATTGGTTGGGGTTTTCCCTTGGAGCGATCTCATTACTATAGTTGGTGGTGACCAACAGGTCACATGAATATCATGTCAGTAATGATACAGTTTATTCTTAGTTTCATTTTTTAGTTTCTATTTATTTCACCTACAGTTGTATTTGGATCAATGTAATAATATTTATTGATGTTCAGTTATTATTGGATTATGTCGAATGCTTTGTTTTGGTTATTTGATCATGGTTTGTATTGGGATAAATCATCTCCACTATGGTAAATTTGATGTTTATCACTAGTATCCAACATTATAGGATCAACAATGCTACTTTTTCTTTGTCTCGTTCTAGGTCAAGTTTCAGGTTGGATGGTAGCCCAACCCATTTCCTCACATTAGAGACTTATTTGTGTAATTTTTTTTGTTTATGCATTATGGAATTGTTTTTTACCTTTATATAGTCTATTGGATTTGTTTGGTGTTTATTTATCCCATATACAAATATTATTATTTTCTAGAGGGTAATTCATCATATACTATGAAAATTTTATACCCTCAGTGCTAGTAACCAACCTTGGTCCTACTGAGGTGGGACTCAGGGTCATTATATATCTTCTTTTAATGTAGTATCATTGGTGGTATGCGGTCATGACAGAGTGGTATAAGACATTATGGTTGGGGGATATGATGATTTTTATAGTTATGAATGGTAGATATTTCATGGTTTGGTATGGATGTAGTTCCATTTGACCTTGATGCAAGACATTTGCCATAGTGGAAAGCTAGAACATGGAGTTTTATGGCCCCTACGATCCAGTGCATGGAAATTAAGCTGGTCAATAAACCTAGTGACGTAGACGTATTTTCAAGGTAGATACCTAAGATAGGTACATTCATTATGATGATTTTTTTCAGGATTTAATTGAGTTCTTTAAGAAAACTAAATGAATATATTATATAATCATTGATAAAATCTCATGAAATCAGGCTTTGGAAGTTCATATTATTTTTATCAATGGATCATGTTAATCATTTGTGATTTTTTCAGGTTACTATGGTTCAGCAGACAAATCAATTTTATCAGTATAGGGTCAAACCAAAACATGAGGATGAGGCATGGAAGGGGGATCTTTATACCTCTCATTAGCATAGTTAGGTTAAGTACGAGGGATGTATTTCTAATTTGTGGATGGATAATTTGATAGAGTTGATAGAGAATGATTTCAATTTGATATGAGCATGAGAAGAGATTTGGGTGATTCGAGTAGATAGTTAGATGCATGGAGCATCTTGTTAGTGGCAGATACTGTTTATTGGTGGCCTTGAGGAGGTTGATGTGGTGTGGCCCACCATTTAGAGGGAGTTTCTTGAAGAATTTATATCGTCAAAGATGAGGGTAGCTAATAGGTAAGGTCTTATCTCTCTTCATCAGGGGAGTCTTATCATGTGAAAACATGTGATCATGTTTAAGGATCTCATTCACTTTACTCCAAATATTTTTCAGATGAGGAGTCTAGATCATTGCGTATGGAGGATGATTTGTGTCCAATGATCGTGTATTTGGTCGAACCACTTACAATCGCAAAGTAAGTATATGTGAAGAAAATTGATAAGTCTATTGAGCTGATTCTTTACAAGGGATTTGAGACCCGGTAGAGTGATCAGCAAGGTGTCTCAAGGGGAAGGGTTTCTAGAACATGGCCAAGGGTGTTCAGGCAGTTAGGGTTCCGTTCAGTGGGGAACTGGTGCTGGAAGCCTCTTTCCCAACCATTTGGGATTGGTGACTTCCAATCACTTTTAGGATTTTTTTTCATTGGTGTTTCATATCTATGGAAGATATGGGAACAACCAGTCTCATTGTATGACTATTCTCGGATGCTAACTTTATATGAGTGTCCATGCACCTTTTCAGCAGTATTTGTTTCCTCTGAGGCAGTTCTAGTGGCAGGTAACACAGGTTGTTGTTTAGCAGCCAAGAGTATGAAGATTTGGCATAGGGTAGTCTTGTGATGGTCCTTGTATACAAGTACCTAGGGAAAATTTTATATTTTGATTCTGAAATCTGATTTTTAGAGTAGTTATGCATCGTTAGATTCACACATTAAAGGAAGTAGTGCTAGTAGAGATGGGAGTTGTTCAAGGTACGCTCATTTTATTCAGTAACCTTATTTATGATTTTTTTTGATTTAGTATCCTCCCACTCATTTGTTTCACCTAATTTTCTTCATATGTTGGGATAATATATGAAGAATATTCTAGTCCCTCCTCTTTTATTAATTCCAATTGGAGGCCAAGATTCCATGTTTGATGTGTGTCAAGGATGTAGACTGGGGATGAGGTACCACCAGTAACTGTGTGACTTCTTCTTCTTGTAGATACATCCATACAATATTATCTTTAGTATGGATTTAATATATTCCATGATCACATTCACCATTTTTTTCTAAAGGAGATTCATGTTTTATAATGTTGAAGGCCAATGAGTGGTGATCTCTATAGAGAAAGTTTATCAGTTGGGTGGTAGGAAATTGGATCATCATTTGTCATAGTTGGTTGAGATTTGTATAGAATATTAGGATGAGATATTTACCATGGATTTAGATAATTTTAATGATTTTTTTCTAGAGGAGGTTATGATTCTAACTCCTCAACATGACATCGATAATGGGATAGAGTTGCAACCTGGTGAATCTATAAATTCCATGGCTCCTTATATAATGGAGCTTATAGATATTCCATATTTGAGGGTGTGGGGGGATTACATAATGCAAGGGGATTTCATCAGACCCATTGTTTCATTGTGGGGTGACCCATAGTTGTCCTCTAAGAAGTAATATGGTAATATTAGTCTATGTATACACAATCAGAGGATGAATCGGGTAACAATAAAGAATCATTACCATATTATGAGGATCAATGATCTCTTCGACTAGTTGATAGTATCTAGTTGGTTCTTAAAGATTGATATGATGACTATATATGACCATTTGAGGGTGAAAAATAATCATATTCAAAATACTATCTTTAGATATAGGTATGGGAACTTCGAGTTTATGGTTATTTCGTTTGGTTTTAGATATGCTCCAACCATGTTCATGGAACTTATGAACTCCATATTAAATGAGTTTCTGAAACATTTGGTCATTTTATTCATAGAATATATCTTGGTATACTTGAAGCCATTGGAGGATCATTCCAAGAATATAAGAGTTGTTTTTCAGGTCCATAGACACCCCTATTTATGGGAAGATGGACAAGTGTGATTTGTAGACATGAGAGGTGTGTTTCCTTGGAAATGTGGTAACATAGAATGGTGTGTTCGTGGGTCCATCAAATGTTGAATTTATTATTTCATTGAAATCACCAACGAATAGATTATTGTTTTATAGTTTCCTCGGTCATACGAGTAATTATTGTATGTTTTGGGAAAAAAACCCTCAAGGAATCATTAAATCATTTTTGATGTGATTGTGTTTGCTGACAATGTGGGCCTCCATGTTGTGTCTGTTGAAAAAGAAGACCAAGATACTCATTTCTTTTTTTCAAAAATGGTTTCCATGGTGATATGTCAAGTTCCAAATATATTTTTGACAAACTATGTTGACAAAGAACGATTACAATGGAATAGATGATCTGGAGGTGGTTCAAAATGAACAGATCTAAGGTGGTTCTATTTTCTAGTTTTTTTCCAAATTTTTGGGCCTCATAATCGAATAATGGTGAAATTTGGCAAAGGAAGTTGCGCAAAAGATATAAGGTGGTTTGGAAACTTGCTTGTAAGGCATTTTTGGGGATCAGAATGTCGAAAAATGGAATATATATGAAGTGTGTGAAAGATTCAGAGTTGTGCGAAAGATGTGGTTGCACAAAATAATATTGTGCACCTAATGCGACATCAAATGGGGTTTTACACACTTGAATAGAATCTTTCATGACATATTAAATATTCAATGCATGGGTTGAAAATTTTTATAAATAAGAGGTTACCACCCCCCCCCCCCCTCATTAGATGGATCTCAACACTTAGAGAGAATACAAGATCTGGATCGCGTAAGAATTTTATGCTAATGGATGGGCGCGATAGATCTTAAGTTTTGTAAAATCTATGAAAGTTTCGATTAATATTTGAGTTGCGTGTAAGATTTAGGTTTCATGAAAGGGGTGTTTTGTGACAAAATATTAATCTTTTTCTCAAGGAATTAAAGTTGTACGCAAGACATATTAAGTGTTGCTTGAATGATCTGAGGATTCCCATTAATACTTCGGTAAAGTTGTATTCAGTAGTAGATGAAGTTGGAACGTCAATAGATCAAATGCATACAGAAAAAAGATGCATTTGTTTGTGATAATTAATGGTCTAAATGTATATAAAATGTTAGTGGATCTTCTAAAGATGCAGTGAGGACACTTCAATTGAGAGAGTAGTGAGCTTTCATATTGTGAATGGTTGTAAACCAGAAGGGATAGTGAGTCCTCTTAGAACTTTGTAATAGCAGTGCACTTTTAGTGAATTTGGTATATTGGAAAATTGTCGGTGCATCCTCTATGGAAAAAGCCCAATGTGGGTGAACCAAGTAAAAATTATTGTTTCATGTGCATGATTTAATTTCTGTTTATACTTTTCTATAGAAAATAGTGAGAAGAGAGTTTTCTTAAAAGAGAAACTTGATCAATATGAGCAGTTGTTTTAATCTTTCATACCCTGATTCACCCCCTCTCAGGGAATTTAACCTAGTGGAACTAACAATTGGTATTAGAGGGAAAGGTTAATATCAGTGGTTCTCTCTCAAATGGAGGTTACTAATCATAAAGGGATTCCATTCTTCAAGGGGAAACATTTTCAGCTATGGAAGAATCTGATACAACACTACTTCCAATCTTTAGGAATGGATGTGTTCACAATAGAAAAGCATGGTATAACAGCCGATATTAATAGTGTTTCATTATCAAAAACTGAGAAATGAGAATTAGATGATGATTCTAACGGAACCAATGATTTAGGGGGATCCCTATCCAATGTTATCTATACGAAGGTGATATCATGAAAAACCTGACATGCCATGTGAGAAAAGCTATTGAATATATATGAAGGAGATAAAAATTTCAGAGAAGTGAAGCTGCAAGTGCTGTGGAACAAGTATGAAGGTCTTAGAATGTGCCCAAATTATTATTTTGATTCATTATTTGATAAGGTAAATGGGGTAGTTGAATAAATGTGAGGTCTTGGTGAAGTCCTTAAAGACATAATGATTGTGAAGCGCATCAGGAGGAAAATTCCACCACATTTCAATCTAAATGTGTCATTATAAGAAGACAATGATCCAAAAGAGATGAAAGTGGTTAACTTTCACAACTCCCTTTTAGAATATGAAATGTGAAATGATGAAAATGATTTTGTGAAAAAAGGGAAATCCAAACAGGAGGTATTAAAAGCCATGAAGAATCTCACTATTGAATACTCTCAGAAAGAATAAGAGACAGATGATGTGATTTCATTCCACTCCTCAAAACTTCAAAGAGGAAAATGAATTTTTAAATGGAAGCATTCACTTGTTTGTTTTTGATGTGTAATGGTTGGAAATCATGCGTCAAGGTTTCCTATAATGTTCCAAGAAGATGATGATGTTGATGAAGCCGAAATTCAAAAGAAGAAGTATTCAGTCTATGTGAAAGGAATGAAATAGTTCAATAAAAATTTCTTTAAGAAGGAGAACCTTATTTTAAAAGAATGTGATAGTTTAGATGAGTCTGAGGTTGAAGAGGTTGAATATATTGAGAACTGTAGAGTTCATAGTGAAAATTCTCTGGTGGTAGTTTTCAATAGCTGTTAGAAAGAGGATGAAATTAAATCTAATGAAGAAGAAGAAGAAGATGAGGGAAGAGTCAACATAGAAGCTAAATTATAAGAATCTCTTTAATAGATAGATGTTCTCAGAGTAAAAACAAATAAATACAAAAAGGTGGTACGTGATTCCAAACTCTACATGCAATATGAATAAGAAGATAAGTCAGAGATGGTAAAATAAATCTAAAACCTTAAGTCATCCAATCCAGAGAGCATAGAAAAGGTTTATGGACATAAGCTCAAGATTGAAGAAAACAGAAGGGAGATATATTTCATGAATCGAAAAGTGAAAAGATTAGGTGAAATGTATTTAAGAACTTGAATAAGAAGACAAAGTCTGTGATGAAAATTGAAGGATCAAGAAAAACTATTGACCCCCTATGTGACACAAGGAAAGTAGATCATTCAAAAAACTAAGAGGAGGAAAGAGGAACCTAGTAGTTTAGTAGGAAAGAAGACTAAAGGAAGCTCAGATGTTCGGAATGATGTAGGGATTTATTAGAAAAAGAAATAAGACAGGTTTGATGTTAGCCCACAAGTGCTCGTTCCAAAAAATAAATTGATGTGGATACAAAGAATAATCATAAATTTTAAATAATCCAAGGAAAAATTGGAAGTATCGAACTGACACATAGGAATTCACCTTTTATCATGTGTTATTGTTGTGGAAATATGAGACCGTCATAAAATGTGTGTTCTATAGCCAGAAGATACTAAAGGTAACAACAACAAAGGTGGAATCCAAATAGAAAATGGTTCTTTAGAACACATTTCAAAGTACAATATTCTTGGTGTAGAGTATTTTGGCACCTGGATAGATATTATAAATCATCCATAGAGAGGAATGTGCCAAAGCAGAATCAAAATGTTTTCAAGCAGTAGATCAAAGAACCAACAGGTCAGTTGAAAATAAAAAATAGATTTTCATCTTTGAAAGATGAAGTTAGTACATCATAATCTGAGAATTATCTAAAGTTAGAGTATATGGAGAGTTTGATGACCAAAATATGGTCTAAGAATAAGAGATAATAAAAGGCAGCGGTTGCAATAATTTTCCTTAAAGAAATAGGCTATTCTAGCGTATGGATCTTTGATAGTGGTTGCATGTCTCACATGATAGGCAATAAGGATATAGTCAAAGGCATAAAATATGAATAAAAGGAGTTGAAAAATTCTGAAATGATGAAGGCCTGAAGAAAAATTGATCGAAAAAGGCCCGGTTTGGGGGTAAAGAAATAAGAAGTGATGATGTCTTGCTTATAAAAGGTCTCACTCACATTTTGTTTAGTGTCAGTCAACTATGTGACGTAGGTCATTCAATATGGAATACCAAGAAGACATGTGTCATAAAGGGAATATAAGGTATAGTGATCCTACAGGGAAAAATAAAAAAGGGGAATCTCTACCTTGTAAGTGGGGAAGAAGATATTTGTTTTTTTTTCTAGAGAGGAAGAAATCAAGTTGTGGCATAAATGAATTGGTCATCTATGTCATCCATCCCTGGAAGATTTGGTAATGTGTGATGTAGCTAGAGACCTCCCTAAGATATCAAAATATCATACTCATACATGTGATGCATTCCAACAAGGGAATATCATCAGAGAGATGTATAAGGAAAAGTAAAATAAGTCAACAAGAGTCCTCAAATTGGTGCATGCTGATGTTTGGGGGCCTATCACACTATGTGAAATTGAATGAAATAGGTAGTACATTATTTTTATTGATGACTATAGCAGAATGGAATGGGTATTTGTTATTTCCCACAAGTCTGGTGTGTTTAACTAAATAATGTAGTATCGGAGGGAGTGCAAATAGATGCTTTTATAGAAAAATATAATTTTTCATAATGAAAATGGTACAGAATTCAAAAATAGTCAGGTGGAAGACTCTATCAAGAAACAAGGGATAAGGCATCTAGTTTTTTAGTGATAACTCCCCAAAAAAATTGAGTGGTTGAAAATAGAAATCGGATCATCAACAACATGGCAATAACGATGCTTATAGAATAAGACCTACTAGAGAAGTTCTGGATGGAAGTAGTGTTGACATTTTTATATATTTCTAATAGAGATTTATAGTATTTGATGGAATGAAAGACTCCATATGAGATGTGGTATGAAAATTATACAACAGTTAAATACTTTTGAATATTTGTAATTTTATTCATTATTCTCAACAGAGAGAAACATAGGAAATTTGAGTTACGTGGATATGAGGGGGTATTCCATGGCTACTCCATAAAAAGAAAATCAAAAAAATTCTTTAACAAGAGGCTGGGAAATATTGTTGAGGGAAATAATGTTACTATTGTGGAAAATGAAGAGAATACTCAATGACACAATGAACAGTTTATTGATGAAATTGATAAAGAGAAAAGTAACACCGGAGGAGACGAAGTTGTTGATGCTGATTCAGAAGAAGATACTAATGATGAGAATGAGGATACAAAATCTGTATCTGAATAGAAGATAAGTATTTGACCTGAAAATGACAGGCATAATATCATTGGTGATCAGTCAGCTCCAGTTTAGACAAGAAAAATAAAATCACTATAGCGGGCATCGTTTCTATCTCAGGTAGAGCCTAAATTCTTTGTCAATGCACCTGAAGATGAATACTGGGTTCAGGCTATGAATTAAGAGCTAGATCATATTATGAAGAACCAGATGTGGAAGATTGTTTTGAGGCCAATAGATAAGATTGTCATTAGGACTAAAT
This sequence comes from Viscum album, assembly GCA_963277665.1. NCBI lineage: Eukaryota > Viridiplantae > Streptophyta > Magnoliopsida > Santalales > Viscaceae > Viscum > Viscum album. Next base: position 290,839,774 of record OY728148.1, on the reverse strand, counting down.
GGGTCTATCCCAACAAGGTGAATGAATATTTCATAGTGATTCAAAACAAATCAAGACTAGTGTGCAAAGGATACTCTAAGATAGAGGGAATAGATGTTTATGAGACATTTTCACCAGTTTCAAAGCTAGAGACAATCAGATTATTCCTATCCATCATAGGGAAAAGAATGTTCAAAGTGTTCTATATGGTGTGAAATATGATTTCATGAATGGGGTTCAGGAGGAAGAAGTTTATATCTAGAAAACAAAGGGTTCTCTTATTTGTGAGGATTAGAATAAGGTTTTCCAGCTGAATATGGCGTTATAGGGTCTGAAATAAGAACTAATACCATGGTACTCAGGGCTTGATCAATATTTTATGAAGCATGGTTTCCACCATGGTGGAGTTGATTACAATCCATATTTCAACAATGATAGAAATCAATGGATGGTGGTGTTGGTTTATGTCAATGAAATTATATTTGGTGGATCAGATGAATCTTAGTGTAGATTGTTTTCTGAATTCATGAAAAGTGAGTTTGAAATGTCAATGATTGAAGAATTGATATTTTCCCATGGTTTACAGGTCATACAAGGAAGTAATGGAACATTCATTTCTTAATACAAATATACCAAGGAGATTATAAAAATACTTGGAATGAAAAATTCCATGGAGATGAAGACTCTGGTTTCTACAAAGATGAAATTATAAAAAGATGATGATGGAATGGTAATTAATATCACAGAATACAGGAAGACTATTGAATGTTTACTATACTAAATAGTTATGAGACCTAATATTGTTTTTTCCACATGCCAAGAAACGTGATATCATAGAAAACCCAAGGAAATACACATGCTTACTATGAAAATAATACTTTGGTATATCAAGGGTATGATGGTCCTTGGCTTGATATATGATAACAAATCTCAGTCAGAGTTATTGGTATAAAATGATATATCTTGGTCTAGTTCAACGAATGACATGAAATCAATGTTAGGAGGTTCATTCTATCTTGGTGTATTATCTATTTATTTAAAAGGAAAGAATCAAGATTTCATTTCATTAGTCACCATAGAAGTGGAGTATATTGTAGCCACTCAATCATGCACACTGTTATTTGGGATAAAGTAGTAGCTTGATGATATGGGAGTTGAATTGAAGTCTCCGATCGGAATCCACTGCGATAACTCATGTTCTATAAATCTCATCAAAAATCAAATCCATCACACAAGGACAAACCACAGTAAGATAAAGTATCTTTTTTTCAAGGAGAAGGTTGAGTATGGAATCAAAAAGTTCGAGTATGTTCCTATAGAGTTACAAGTTTCAGAAATTTGAATAATGGTGCTACCCAAGGAATCTTTTGAGAGACATCAACTAGATCTATGAGTTCATTCCACTCTCCACACATGAATAAGATTGGATGTGGGACAACCCCCCCCCCCCCCCCCCCGCCCTCAGGGTACCTAACGAAGTGAACCTAATAGTCTTTTTTTACCATATTTATCTCAATTTTCACACCTAATAATATTATTTACCATTAGATACTATGTTTTTTTGTGGATATATCAGTTCTAGGAAGTGTCTGGTTACATGAAGAAGAAGTTTCTTATTCTCCTAGTTCTTAATTCAATCTAGGTGGGTGTGTTGTATGAAGTTTTCATTTACACATCATATCCGGGATTTGGGTGAATATTAATGCAGCAGAAGTAAGTAATATATTATGAGTAAAGGTAGTTACATCCCCTTGATATTTTCTATTACACCCATGATTTTTAGTTGGTGGCAGTTGTGTTCATACTAAATTTGTGGCACCATTTCCTCATCGTTGAGTGCTTTCTAGTTGTCACGATCCAAAAAATCCAAGGATATTATTTCTATCAATGATATTTGATTCTATGATAGAATATTTTGATTTATTTTCTTTAGGATTATGAATTCTAGATCTCTTACACCCCATGAGAATAATAATGAGGTTTATGATTCATTTAGTCAGAACTCCTCAGAGGAAGTGGCTTGGGAGCCTATAGATGTTTGGAAAGAGATATAGGAACTTGTAGCAATGTATCTTACTTTTGGGGAGAGTAGTGGAAGATTATTTATTTATCATATTAACATAGAGTCATCTTGGATTCTATGGTAGTTGGTTTCCTAGTGTCAATACTCAAAGGAATAGGTGATGTGTGATCAAGCTGGCCATGTCACTCTCTATATTGATGGTCAGTAGATGATTGGAACCGAATGATATTCTAGGGGAATTTGTGTATACCACAGTTGATGTTTGAGGGAGAACTCCTCGATTTTAATTGATAAACATTAGTAGTATATCTTGGTGGGAAAAATGTATATTGTGGATTGAGGATGCATCTTTTTATGTTTGGGAGTGAAACAATCAATAACGGAGTTTGTGGCAAGATGTTTATTTTGTCAGCAGGTGAAAGTGGGACACCATGTTCCATGAATTGTGTTTCCATCAATGGTTGTTCCTGAGAGGAAATGGGAGGAAATGTATATGGATTTAATCACACGTTTACCTTGATATCAAGGTGTATGTGAAGCAGTTTGTGTGATAGTGGACTAACTAAAAAAATTGAATCATTTTATAGTGATCTATGAGTTGGGTGTTGTGGATTTTTTTAGCAATGTGGTACATGGAAGAGGTGGTTTTCCATTATAGGGTACCAAGGACCATAATTTATGATTGGTATCTTTGAATTAACTCTTAATTATAGAGGTTATTTAAGCATGATTTTTGCACTAAATTGAGCTTTATCACTACTTTCCTCCCTCAGATAGATGGGATCATAGAGTAGAACATTCAGACACTTAATGATGTGTTTCAAAAAAGTGTCTGACACCTAACTTTAGTCTAGTTTTTGTAAAAAAGGAACCATCACTCTTATATTTTTATGGATCTGTTTGAGTCATTGTGTGGGTGGCCATGTCATTCTTCATTATTCTTGATAGAGGTTAGATATTTAGTAATTCTTGATCCAAAAGTAGTGCAGATCATGACCAATAATATCAAGTTTGATTAATAGTGGATGAGGGTGGTGAAGGAATGTTATAAGTCATATTATATTCATAATTGTAGGCCCTTCAACTTCAAGGATGGAAGCTAGGAATTCTTCAGATTCAACAATTTACACTAGAAGATGTGGCTTGGAATGGGGAGTAAGCGTTATCTATGGTTTTTTGGGACATTGGAGGTGGTGGGGGAATGTTAGTGATATGGAATATTAGAAAACCATTCCACCGTAGTTGGAGAGGATCCCTGAAACCTTCCTCATTTCCCAGCTTTTTGATATCTTCAGGATGAATACCACATTATTGAATGAGGAGAGTTTGATATTCTGTACAACGTTTCATTTATGGAGAATCATATAGGTATCCATGATCATTGAGGGAAATTGTTGTGTGGATATACCATTCCCTTATCCTATGTGTCATGGAGGTATAGTGTGTTGAAGGAGATTACATGGGAATGATAGATGCAGAGACATGTCTAGTACTTAAAGTTATTTTTTTCTTTGTTTGATTTTACATGGGTGGTGTTATGTTTTTATATTTAAATTTCATTATATGTGATGATTTTTTTGATGTGTTCATGTGTGATAAGACCCATGAAATTTGAGAATGAGATGAGATGAATCCTAATTGACATGAATTAACTGCAATTTGGTTAAACGCATGTAGGTGAGTCATTGCCTCCCATAACAGAGAGTGTCTTAACATAGGGGATAATATTCCATCACTTCTATGTTCAGGGTAGTTTGGTTTGTTGGTATAGTAGTATTGTAGGTTAGATGGTCTTGTAGTGGTTCTGTGAAAAAAATGGAGGTTGTGGCTAGTACAAGATGAAGCAGTGGTGTTCCTTGTGAGAGGTGGTGATGAGGTTGTGTGATATTTATTGTGGTTGTTTTGGTGAGTGTGTTTGGATGGTGGTAGAATTTGAGTTATGATAAGATACCTATATGGTATCTCAGGGGTGTTAGTTCTTACCCTTCTCTTCCAGGCTTGGTTATGGATTCTCGAGTGGGATAATTGTTTTATATGTATCAAATGCAATGGTCAATGGTTTCCCAGCCTATTAATTTTCAAGTTTTTTTTCTATTGGAGGTTATTAGGGGAGGCCTAGAGAAGTATTGGAGAAGTTTGGCTTCTAAGATCTAGAATCAGAGTAAATACATTCCAACTAAGGTGTACATGATGTGTAAGTTGATTTCTTGACTTTTTAAAGGTCTATATCATGACTTGTATATTTTGGTGGTTAAATAATATAAAGTCATTGTGCCTTTAGAAGAAAATTGAACCCCTACATTTTCACAATCTCTAAAGGTATTACATGACATATAATTTACCTGTATAGTGAGATTACAAGAGTTGGAGTGCCTCATGTTTTTCCTCAAACCCCCTATGCTCCCTCTCTCATTCAAGATATATTTCATTTATTTTTTAAGGAATCTTGGGATTCCTTTTTAGAGGATTCATGTCTTCTCGTCTTCAATCTACGGCTTCCCGTAATCAATCTTTTTTGATTTCCCTCATCATTACCATCTATTTCATTTATATTATTCTTAGGATTTTTTTACAATTATGTGGTATGATTTGGGCTATGTGTTTTTATGTGTTTTGATCATCATTGGGTGTATTGTATGTTGGTCCACAATTTATCGTGGTGTGGTTATAATTTGTGGGTGTTCTTAATTTACCTACGGAGTGTACTAAGATTAGAAATCTTCTTGGAGATAAGTGATCCATGTTCTCACCCTTTTTAGATGCTATATAAGGTATTTTCATGCTTTTACAAACATTTGGTTGGATATAATGGGTCATCATAATCATATAATTAATTTCCATGTCTTAAATTGATGGATATGTGGACATATACCATTATATCTTACTTTGATACATGTCTTTGATGTTATTACGCATTCTTATTTCCAATTTTAAAAATATAGGCCATTGGGATCCTTTCTTGCATTATAGTTGATATATTTGATGGAACTTTTAGTGTTGTTGTGTGATTTTATCCTAAATAAAACATTAAAGACCATTTATTTGGTAAATAACTTTTTCCCCATGGATATCTGGTTGGTGTGATTTTACTCATGATAATTTAAATAAGTAATGGGATTATTCCCCTGATTAAATATTAAGTCAGGATGTGTTGTTGTTGTGTGTGGATTGGATTTTTTAGATGCTTTGGGTGGCTTGCAGTTGTGGTGAGGTTATTTTAGTGATCGACTAAGTTTTTTGGTGCATGGGGTAGTGAAGTGATGCTTGGTTATAATTGAATTGATGTTAGCAGTTGTGTATTGTGGTGCAGGGGTAGTGGCATAGTGGTTGTGTAATAGTGGTTGTGGGAGAATTGTTGTGGTAAATGGAAGTTTTGGTTGTGTTATGGAAGATATGTGTGGTTATATTTTGTGATATGGATTCGGTGATATGATGTGATGACGGTACTGGATGTATGGGGTAGTGTCAATAGTTGTTCGGTGTGGTTGTTTTCATTTTCCGGGTGGTAGTGTAATAAAATATGATGCTGAATGAAATGAATAAATTAATGACTTGTAAATTGAATAAAATGTTGTGAAAATTGACATGTGATCAGTTTATTAAATTCAATTTAATTAATTGAATGAGCGGTGTGTTGTGAAATGAAAAGGCTCGTGAATAAAAGTGGTGGAATATGTATGTTAAAAGTGGAAAATGTTCGGGGGGGTGGTGTCGTTGTTTTGTGTTGTGTTAAATATAGTGATTCTGGAAGTTGTGATGGTTAATGTGTGGTAAAAAAGTAGTCATGTGGTGTTTAATATAATTGTTTATGTGAACCCTTAGGTTTGGTATCATGTTTTATCTCTATAATTTTAATGTTTATGTCATTTTATATGCACCCAACCTTAGTTGGATAACCATACCAATGCTCAAAAGATATAGGTTATAGTTGTTTTCCCTAGAATCTATAATGGTGTTGATATTTATAGCTATTTAACCCCTCTCCCCTACTTTTATTTGAATAGTGATGTGTTGTCCTAGGAGTCTTTGGGTTAGACGTGACATGTGGTCATATGTGTCTTAAAGATTGGTTGTGAGGCATGGTCCAAGGTGTCTTTAGGAAAATATGGGTTGTGTTATCCAAGATGTATTCAGTATGACATGTGAGGTGTGGTCCTAGGTTTCTTTAGGAAGATAAGTGATGTTTGTTCCCGGATTCCTTTTTATGAGTTGTGATTTCAGGTCCCTGGTTTCTTGAGGTTGTGATGGGATGTAATATTATATGCATCCTATGTTTGTACAGGTGGGATTTGATTTGATATATGAGTAAGGTATAGTAGCATAGGAAATTTTACATTATCATATGAGAGTTAAAATAATTGGGTAAGAGGGAGTAGTGTTCTCTACTTTATAATGATATTGATATGATAATGTTATACTAGATGCGTGATTTGGTGGGTGAGCAATGATGAGATTTTTTTTGGGATAGTTGACCTACATAGGCGTTTTTTGTTCTTCTATTTTTTTCACCACTTTATTATTATGCTCTTCTCACATATCCACTTGAGGCCTATGTTATGTTCCTATTGAGTTTACATGTTATGCTCACCCTATGTATATAATCAATTTTCTGTTTTCCATGAGGACTTGGGGGGACCGAGTTGGACATTACTTGCTGGGATGGAGTTTCTATTAAGATTATTCCATAGACTTTTTTTTCTATTAACCATAAAGAATTTTAAATTTATCAATTTTATTTTTTTTCATGTATTGTGGGATTATTATTTTTCCTTTACATAGTCAGTTGGAGTTTTTGGGGTTTTTTTTTCTGATCTCCCCATCAAGTTCATTTGTAGAGTGTATGTCCTCAAATGTTGTGAGGTTTTTATACCATCTATTCTATTCACTGACCTTCATGGGTAATTATCTCTATCCCTTTATTGTGATATCTTTTGTTGTAGGGGTCATGAAAATAGATTATATAATTGTTGTTTTAATATTCAACATTGCTACAAATACAAAAGAAGTTGCAGACAATTTTTTAATGAGAGTCAACCCATAAAAAATGGAAAACCATGAAAAGTTAAATTAAAAATTAAAAATAGATTCCAACCATTGGGAAATATTTTTGAAATATGTGGTTAAACTAAAAATTATTCAAAAGAATGTCTTCTTAAAAAATTTGAACAGAAATTTGATTACAACAAATATCAATAGTAATGATAGAATAAATTAAAAGGAAAGGAAATTTTGTAGTTGTTGAAACTCCTCTAAAAACTACAAAATTTGAATGGACCTTGATTTTGAAAAGTATGTTTTCTTTATATAATATAGTGGGAATGGAGTTTCTTATAAATATATAAATATTTAAATAAGTTACAATGAGTTATGGAAATGATGAGTAACATAGAATCAAAGGTGATGTATCTACTATAATTGGGGAAGAAAAATTAAATTCCAAACAATCCTTTTTTTATGGATGAAACACAATTTGAAAGTGTTTTAAAAATCTACATTGAAGAAATAATGTTTTCATAGTATATTTATTTTGAAGAGTATAAATTTTTGAAAGTTTTAATTAGAGGATAATGAAAAAATGGAAACTTGTTTTAATTTGGTCATTTAAAATGAACATAAAATCTAAGTAGATAGAAGGAAATCAGTTGTGTCATAATATTATGGGGCATATATGTTAGTTTAAGATGAGTAATATTACTAAGAGATAAATTAATCATTATATTAATGATATGTGAAGAATAATAGATCGGTGTAGCCCCATTTTCTAGAAAGGGGTGATTAAAAAGTCAATTTAAGAGAAAAATGAAAACAAAATTAATATTTCAATTGTACATAATATATTTTTATATATTTCGACCTATGAGTAGAAAATCAAAACATGGATTTAAGTAATTTCATTCTTAATTTAACACACATTATTTGTATTATGTTTTTTACCCATAAATTTGAGGCACTAAAAATATTTAAGAGTTTCATGATATGTTCATAAAAGGAGTGAAGATATTATATGATTGAATATAGAACTTATAGTGGAGGATAATATAAAATTATATATTTAAAATATTATCATGAATTGAATGTAATTATTAATTATTTTAGCATATAGTACACACCACATCAAAACAATGTTGTTAAAAGATGAAAAATAGGTTAAGTGGAGATAGGAAGAACAATGATGATCGAACCTGATACTTGTCATTATTTTCAGAAGAAAACTATCATTGTATTAGTTTATAGTCAGAATCTATGTCTCTATAGGTCAAACATTGATACGATTCCATTTTAGAGGTGCAATGAATAAACCCCAAATTTAATATACATAAATGAAGTCGAAAGTCACTGATTTATAATAGTTATGGGTGGAATTTCTTGGAGGTTTGATTAGAGAGGTGTTTATGGAATCTATCATGGTAACTCTTATAAGGTTATATGAGAAAATGAATGATCTGATAAGAATTTTCCTCAAAAACACTTAGATGAGGATGAAAGGGGAGATGAGTTATTTGTGGTTAAACAATTTTAAATACTTTTTTACTATTACACCATTATTTTATATTCTGAGGATGAATATTTTGACACATATAACACAAGTGACAAGTAAAAAAATTACATTCAGGTTATCCTAGAAAGAGATAATATGTGGATGTCCATAAAATCATTAGATGTAAATATAATTATATTAAATATAGAATAGAATCAATTTTTGTTTCACAAAATTAAAAATATTCAATTGTTGATCCAAAAGATAATGATGAATATTGGGAGAATCAGATGTGGTTTGATCTTATATATTAAGTGAAGGATTATATTGAAAATAGTTAAACATCCAATGTTGTACAAAAAAACTAATAAAATAATTATTGGTACAAAGTTGGTTCTCTAAATTAAGTTGACTGAAAAAGGGGAAGATATAAGAATAAAGTAATGAATAGTTTGTAATGTTAATTCAAAATTTAAAGGGATATATTTTTATCAGAAATTTTATCTGATGGAAAGATTACAAGATATCATAATATTTCATTTTAGTACTGCATAATTGAGATTTAAAATTTTCTATATTGATTTCATGCTATATTGTATTAATGTTTAATTCAATGAAAACGTTTGTATTTAATAATAATGTGTCATAGTGATTTATAAATATACATTTTTTGTGTGAAAGATGAAAATGAAATTGTATGGGATGTATAAAAATATGAGATCTTGGTTTTCTAAATTGGATACTTTCTTAAGGATTTTGATTTTCAAGAAAGGAAATGTTTATAGTAAACTCAATGATAATTAAAATTATGATGTTTCCCTTATTGTGATTTTTTATTTGAAATAATATTTACAGGGAATGATGAATAAAATATTGAAATACTATTAGAGGTGAAAAATAATATTTTGCATATGTCAATGATTGTAGAAATTAAATACCTAAATATCATAAAAATATCATAAGATAAGAAATATCTTTTTCTAATGGAAGATAAGATTTATAAATAACAATATAAATTATTTTGACATGGTATAATCAAATCCAGTTCTATAGAAATATAAGTGAAAAAAATAATTATCAAAATATAGTTAAAGAATGAGAATATATCCTAAAGAGTTTCTATGGTTTTTTGAATATGTATTATTTCTAATATCCTCAAGGATATATATGGTATATAATGTCACACTTTTATCTAGATATAAAATTTCTACAAAATAATTTCATATCATAGCTAGAAGAAAAATTCCTCAATACATCAAATGAACACATGATATTTGGTTGAAATATAACAGCATGGGAATAATTTTTTTTATCCTAGTCTAGATTATCTTGGAAGTGTTGATGGTAGAAAATCCACATCTTTTGGATTATTTTTATTTGAATAATTATGTTTTTTACATATAAATAAAAAATTTCTGATGAATCTCAGTAATCTATAATCTAATTATGTTTCTACCACTCAATCTGAAAAAAACATATATGGATGAAGAAATAGTTGGTAGATTTATTTTTTGATAAAAATATTTTTCATCGGTTGTGTTTTGATAATCTTAATGTTTTAAATTTCAATAAAAATATAGTGAAACATTCTCATTTGAAAACAATTAATATATAATATCACTTCATAAATTATTATACAAAATAAATGATATAAAAATATAGTTCATTCTTAAAATATAGAGAACTTGTTTTTATTTTCAAAAAAATATGGATAAGGTAAACATTTTAAAATATGAGGTTGATAATGGGTGTTCAACCACACTCTCTTCAATTATGAGGTATATGATATCCATTCCCCTGACATATTTTCATTAGATAGTGTTTTCAAGGGGGTGTTTGTAACATAAATCTATCAATCGGTATGTAATTAACCTTTTATGAAAATCATATATTTTTGGGGAGTTTGTAAAAATGATAAGCTATTATTTTAGCATGCCAATGTCATATGTTTTTAATAGTTAATTGAATTGGTTGTAAGGAAGATTTTTATACAAGTTAGGGATGTGTGATGGATTGAAATTTTATGAAAAAGATTAAGAACGTTCCTAATTCATTTCTTGTAGACTACATAGTTTTTTTGTTTAATGATTCTTGATTCTTAAACTAAGTTCACTCACCTACTAGTATAATCTTCTGATATATAATTGATTACATGAGTTACAATGTTTTAGTGATTTGTATACCATGGATGAAAATAAATTTAAAGGAGGATATTGTTGGGAACAAGAAGATTTATGATTTTTTTATGATATTGGAAGTTATTATGAAAGTTGTCAAGAATTGTTTTCTTTTTTCTGGTCGAATATAAATAATCAATGTATTTTATAATATCCAAAAATTAGAAAAGGGTTAATTTTTTTTGAAAATTTGATTATATGGCCTATAATAAATTAATATTTTCTTGGTATAATAATTGTGTTGAATAAATAAATTTTATGGGTTACAAAATCATTAGATAATTTTTTTTAATAACAAATGAATATTTTTTCTTCTTTGAAATGTTCTCAACATCATGAGTTTTGAATGTTCTCATGATAAAGAAATTTAGTTGAAAGGGGGATTAATTTATTATTCTGATGATCTGTGGTACTTCAGGGAAAAATGTTTTGATCGAGACAATTATATATTTCTTTAGTTTTTGAGACACTGTAAATGGTTTGATAAAATATTTAATGAATAAAAAAACTCTTTTCAATGAATATTGTATTTGATATTCAAAAACACTGGATTTTACGGAATTATAGATCATTTTATAAATGTTTTTTAAGTTTTATGAATAGAGGAAATATATCAAAATGGAAAAGAAATATTCTATGAAAAGGTAAGGGAGAATTCCAAAACAAATGAAATCAAACTAGATAAGGTCCTTAGATAAATTCTATAAAATGTTTTTTTCAAAATATCCATCATATAAAGATATAATATGATGTGAATTCAATATCTCTGTACAATTATCGGATATACCTTTTTCTGTAAAGTTCATCAGATAAAGGAAGTGGTGTAACGAAAGATAACATGTGGTTCTACTGTAATTCATCATAAAGAAAATGTTTTGATAATTTTTTCCTTAAGTTATTCTATGAATAAATACATGATATAAAAATAAATTTGTTTTAGATGGAATCTTTGTCACAATGTTTTTCTAGGAAAACATTCCTTGGTATATTTTTTTACTAGTTTAATTTTAATTGGTATTTTTTATGATATTGAATGTGATGATCGTTAAAAGTTTTGAATATCACAAGGAGATAAGAGGTATTCATTCTGTGGAAGAATGTTGTGTTTTGATGAAATGGATGATTGTGTTTTCAAAATTAATAAAGAATACACTAGAATCATAGATAGGCATCTGATAAAATTTCACTGAGTTTTAGATTTTAATTTTGAGTTTTTACTAATTGAGAATATTGAAAATTAAATCCCACATTTTTACTTCTCACACATTTATAAATAAGATGAAAAATAGAATGAAATTTATGAGGTATTATACATGTTTGAAAGATGATGAATTGATATATAAATTAATTCATATAGAGATATCAGATGAATTTCAAAATTCTAGAGTTCGAACGGGATTGTTTCCAATAAAAGAATCACTTAGTTAAAGAATAATATTTTGGTAATGTTTTTTGGTTTTTTTATCAAATTAAATACATAGACATCTACTATGGGAAAAATCGATAATCGCGAAAGGTTATTTGAGACGGGAATAAATTTCATCGCAAAAAACTAGACAAAAATCATATTTTCGATTTGAATATATGCCCATCGCAAATGGATAGTTATTTGCGACAGAAATACAGGACTCGTCGCAATAGATATGGCATGGTTTGCATGCCAAAACGCAGGAACCCTATTTGCAATGGTGGCCTTCTTCCTGTCACAAGTACCCGGTGGTGGTAAATACTATTTGCGAGGAGTTATTGTCCCATCGCAAAAAAAATATTCAGAAGGTGTTATTTGCGACAAGTCACGTCGCTAATACTGGAGGCGGTAAATAGGATTTTGCGACGGGTATATCCGCCCGTCGCTAATGGTATGTCGGTCTGCAGTTATTTGCGACGGGCCCATTGTAAAAACCCTTTTAATTTCCGCCCGTATTAAATGCGGGTGAAGGTATTTGCGACAGGGATCGTCACCAATACCAGCGGCGGTAAATAGAAATTTGTGACTGGGATATCCGCCCATCGCTAATGGTATGTCAGCAGGAAACTTTTTGCGACGGGCCCATCACAAAAACACTTTTAACCACCGCCCATAATTAATGCGGGAAAAGTTATTTGCAACGGTATACCATCACAAATACTTGTATTAGCGATAAGATCCCATCGTAAATAAGTCTGCTGTAAATATTCTAACCTATATATACCCCCCATCCGTTTGTTTTTTCAAATCATTCAGATCTCTCTTCTTCTTTCTTCCTCTCTCTCTTTAACTTCCTGTTCTAAGTAGTAAATTTGTTTTATTTTAATTTTTTCTTATGAGAAGAGTAGAGAAAGAGCCAGGAGGTGAAAACTGCTTTAAAATATCAAAGGTATTTATAGTTTTTTTAATTGTAAAATTACTTTTAATTGTTAATTTTATTTTTAATTGTTAATTTTAATTTTTTTTAATAGAATGTTTAGTAGTTATATAATATAATTAGATTAAGTGGTTGTACCAAAAAATCCTTGTTTGGATACGAACAAGTAGAGGCAGCTCTGGCACAGATGTACCTAGGAGTGAAAACTTTGACAAGGTGTTTCGAACTTGACTCGGGGTAAACTGGTGCACGACAATGGGACTTGTTGCACTCTTGGTTCGACACTCCCAGAGGATGTTTTGGTAATAATTAGAAATAAATATATTTAATTAGAAATAATTAGAAATAGTCATATTTAATTAGGAGTAATTATATAATTATTAAATAATTAAGAAATAATTAGATTTAATTAAAATAATCATCAAATAATTTGGAAATAATTATATTTAATTGATTAGATAAAATAAGAATAATTAAAATAATTACGAAACAATTAAAAAAAATAGGAAACAATTAAAAATAATTAAAAAAAATTAAAAATAATTAGGAATCAATTAAAAATAATTAGGAAACAATTAAAAATAATTAGGAAACAATTAAAAATAATTAGGAAACAATAAACAATAATTATGAAACAATTAAAAATAATTAGGAAACAATTAAAAATAATTAGGAAACAATTAAAAATAATGAGGAAACAATTACAAATAATTAGGAAAAAATTACAAATAATTAGAAAACAATTACAAATAATTAGGAAACTATTACAAATAATTAGGAAACAATTACAAATAATTAAGAAACAATTACAAATAATTAGGAAACAATTAAAAATAATTAGTAAACAATTACAAATAATTAGAAGACAATTACAAATAATTAGGAAACAATTACAAATAATAAATAAATAATTACAAATAATTAGGAAACAATCACAAATAACATAATTAGGAAAATTAGCAAGCGTGATTGACCGCTTATATACCTCAATTTTCTTTTCATTTATGTGTTGAGGCTTGACAGGAAACATCATCCTCCACATGTAATATTTTCATTTACTGTTAAAATTATCAACATCCTTGCCAGTATAAAGGTGATGAGGTTTATAATTTTGACAGTAAAACCAAATATTACATGTGGAGGTAGATGTTTCCTGTCAACCTCAACACACAAATGAAAAGAAAATTGAGGTAGATGAGTGGTCAATCATGTTTGTTTTTTAATTCAATGATTGGTTAACCACCCGACCTATATGCATATCTTCGAATTACTAATTAGTAACATAATTAGTAATATAATTAGTAACATAAATAGTAACATAATATAAAATATTATATTACTCTAATATTAATAATTAAATAATACTAATAACATAATTATTTTATTATTATATGTTTAATATTTATAAAAAAATATTAATATTATTAAATTTTTTAAAAAATTATAAAATATTACAATTATCAATATTTTCAAAAAGTTTTTCTCTATTCATTACATGTTCAAATATTCAAGGGTTGACAATTTTCAGGTCATTCCCAATAAAACGTTTGCGTCAACCGTGTCTATTGTAAACTCTAAAATTTTTATTTCCTGGTTGATCACCTCGCAAGTAGCGTCGCAATAGGACAACCCAAGTCATGTCTTTCTCATATATAAGAATCATATCACATGACTTTTTACATAGATCATTCTATCTAGAAAAATTATGGGAATGATACTGAATTTCTCTTAATTTTTCAAGGAAGAATGATCTATGTAAAGGGTCATGAGAAATGATTCTTAAAGATGATAATATGTCATCCTATTACAACACTACTTGCGAGGTGATCAACCTTGTAAGGACAATTATAGAGTTTACATTGGACATGGCTAATGCAAATTTTTTATTGGGAATGACCTGAAAATTGACGACCCTTTAAGATTTGAACATGTTAAGAATAGAGAAAAATCTGTTAGAAATATTGAGATTTGTAATAATTAGTAATAATTAGTAATAACTAATCAAAAATAAAATAAATATGAGTACATGGTTATAAATTCACACAATTTCCAGTGGATTGATGGCTACATTTTGTTCAATGTCTCATATCTTTCCTACTTTCTCCCACTATAATCAGTATGAGAAATGTGCTCTAACGTATGTCAGAGCAAGATTTTCATACTGATTTTAGTTGGGATAAAGTTAAAAAGAGATGAGTCCTCAGACAAAAGAGGCTCTTTTCCCTGATGACTCATCTCCTTGCAAAGAGGTGAGTTTTCAGGAAAAAGAGCTTCTGCCAATCCGCTAGAAATTACTAAGAAATAACTATAATTATGTATCTTATCTTTTTTAGGATATTGTTTTTCTTATATCAAATTATTTAAAAATATTAATTGTTTGGTATTTTTTAGAAACATATATATGAATATGGAACATGGAAATCGACATCAATCATTACTAGATGATCGTGATTGGATAAATCAGTGCAGAAATACAAATGGTTCTCGTTTAAATCCTATAAATGTTGATAGTGTTGAAGCTTTCTTATCATTTGCATCATCAAACCCAGAATTTATTTGAGAATTGAAAATTCAGTGTCCTTGTAAAAAATGTTCTCTGAGAACATTTGAGACATTTGACATCGTTTGGAAACATCTCTTACATTATGGTTTTCAATCAGATTATATTTTTTGGTATCAACACGGTGAAAATAGTTCTGGAGAGGATACTGATAATTTGATTCTGGATCCATAACGGTTTCAGAATTTATTACATGATGTTGCAGGGTTATCCGTTCAACAAACTGAAATCAAGGATGATGTTGATTTACCTCTCGAGTTGGCACCATCTGAATTTTTTGAGTTGTTCAGGTCTTCCGAGGATACATTATATCCTGGTTATAAGATAAGAAAATTAGAAGCAGTTGAAAATTTTATGGCTATTAAATCAGAAAATGGAATGTCAAATAACTATTTTGATAAGATTTTTTCTTTGTTTAAAGAATTGTTACCTGAAGGAAATGTGCTGCATGTTAATTATTATGAGAGCAAGAGACTGGTTCGTAATCTGGTCCTTAGTTATCAAAAGATCCATGATTGTTCAAATGATTGCATCTTATATTCTGGTGAAAATGAGTCTTTGGATAGTTTCCCCAAATGTGGAAAATCGAGGTATAAAGAAGCTCAATCAGGGAAGTCTGGATTGATTCCTATAAAACAGTTGAGATATTTCCCACTTACACCCAGGTTGCAGCGTTTATTTATGTCTAAGAACACAGCGACAACGATTTCATGGCACAAAACCAATATTTCAAATGGTAAAATCATGATTCACCCATATGATGGTGATTCATGGAAATATTTTGATCAAGTTCATCTATCTTTTTCATTAGAATCCTGGAACGTGCGATTAGGTCTTTCTACTGACGGTTTTTGTCCAATTGGATCTTTTGGTAGTCAGTATTCTTGTTGTCCTATATTTATAACTCCATACAATTTTCCTCCATGGATGCTGATGAAAGAGCCTTATATCTTTTTGACATTATTAATCCCAGGACATCCTAAAAAGAATATTGATGTTTATTTGAAATCATTGGTTGATTAGTTAAATTTATTGTGGAGTCATGGTGTTGTTATATATGATGCTGCTGCGAAATAGAATTTTGTAATGAAAGCTTCTTTGATGTGGAAAATTAGTGACTTTCAGGAATATGGCATGTTATCTAGCTGGAGTACGCATGGTCCAAAATCATGTCCTTATTGTATGGGAGACAAAAAATCATTTACGCTCGTGAATGGAAAAAACCTTGCTATTTTGAAAGCCATCGCAGATTTCTTCCAATCGATCATCCTTTTCAGAGGAATAAATCTCATTTCAGAAAGGGCAAAATTGAAATAGATGAACCTCCAAAAATGATCTCAGGTACAGAGTTAAAATCAGTTGTATTTTCAATACCTTCCATCACTTTTGGACCGACAATAAACCAACAGAAAATTCATGGCTTTGGGAAAGAACACAGTTGGACAAAACGGAGAATTTTTTGGAATCTTCCATATTGGTCTGATTTGTTGGTCCAACACATGTTGGATGTCATGAATATTGAGAAGAACTGTTTTGATAATTTATTTCATATAGTTTTGGATACGCCAGGTAAAACCAAAGATAATGTAAAGGCACTATTAGATCTTACACAAATTTACAGGTGACCAGAACTTGAATTGTTTGAAAATGTCAGATCACAGAGATTAATGAAGCCAAAAGCAGCTTATACACTAAAAAAAGAGAGTCTCTTAATATTTTGTCAGTGGATTTCAGATTTGAGACTTCCATATGGTTATGCTTCCAACATGGGTAGATGTGTTAAAAATGGTCATATTACTGGATTGAAAATTCATGACTATCATGTTATAATGGAAAGACTTATGCCTATTGTATTAAGAGGTCTATTGAATTCTATGATTTGGGATTTGATAACAGATATATTTCGAGACATGTGTGCGGCGACAACAGACTACGATTCACTAAGAAAACTGGAAGAATCTATTGTTATAATTATATAAAAACTAGATAAAATCTTTCTGGTGGCTTTCTTGGACTCAATGGAACATTTGATATTACATTTTCCACATGAAGAAAAATGTGGAGGTCTGGTTCAGTTTTGATGGATGTACCCATTTGAGAGATGCATGAAGCAATTGAAGAAAAATGTACGTAACAAAGAATCAGTTGTAGGCTCAATTGCTTATGCTTATTTTCAAAAGTAAATTGCTTTATTCTGCTCTCATTATTTTGAATCTGAATATCCCTCAAAATTTAACCGCATGGACCGCAAAGAGGGGAATTTTGATGATGATACGAACAATCAATTATCAATTGTCAATCTTCCCAAACTTGGCTTTGGTGGAGTTCATGATAGATGGCTTTCAGATGATGACCATCATAGAGCTCATACATATGTTCTACTCAACAGGGAAGAAATGTCACTAATTTTACAATGAGTGCCCCTATCCCTTATTCTATAGATTCTGTTATAGTAAATTAATCATATTGTATTTTTAGGTTATATGATGATCATATCAAGAAACAATTTCCACAAATTAAAGCAGCTGGCTTAGAAGAACGTCGGCAAAAAAAATTTTCCTACTGGTTTCAAAAACTGGTAACATACATTCTAATTTGGTTCTACATATAAAATCAATTTATTACTTGTAATATTGATAAATGTTTAACAAATTTTTAGGTATCTGTACATGCTGATAAGATTGATAGTAGATTGCGTATATTGAGTATCCCACCATCCAAAATGGTAAAATCTTATAATATATATGTGGTGAATAGTTATTGCTTTTATACACATGTATATGAGGAATTAAAGAAAACAATGAATAGTGCTGTTTTTTAAGGGACCACATCATAGAGATATTGAATTTGACTTTTACAGCATGCTTGAAGAAATTATTGAACTATGTAATTTGGGATAGAATTATGTAACAATGTTTAAGTGTTGATGGCTGGATACTGGGAGGGCTTGCATATTCCTCCGACTCATAGAATTGTTGATATTAAACATAAAATTCTTCTTGCAGTAAATGAACCATTTTTATTGGCTCATCAGGCACATTAAATTTATTATGAAAAATATTGTGCTACTACAAAAGAGTTGGATGATTGGTGTAGTATAATAAAAGTTGAATCTCGAGAAAATCAGTTTACTCAAACTGAATGTGGTTCCACTAAAGTGCAAGGAAATGAAATTTTTCAAGACACTCCTAAAAACACATCTTTTTCACAAAGAGACAGGAATATCGAGGATGACACCCCGCATTTAAGGGTCGATGGTGACGATGTTGTCAATGATGTTACAATTGAATTTGAAATGACAAGAGATGATGAAAGTGAAACTAATATAGAAATTGATGATGTTGATGTGGAAGATGAAGACATTTACATTGAAAACTATGAAGATGATGATGAAGATGAACATTGACACAGTAAAATGCTTGTTAGAATCATAACAAATATATATCTATACATAATATTTATTTTCATCTGTTTTCTAATAACAATCATTTCATGTTTCAGATAGATTCAGAAACGTTTCTTCAGTTATTGGAGGCTGATCTACCTATGGATGATGAGTTTCATAGGTCATCTGACCCTCAGGCTATTGGTAATACAGGGAGCACTCAGAGGGGGCGTGGTCTTTCCAGACTGATGATTCCAGATCCTATCTCGGAGTGACATCCACCTCTTGGATTCGATGCGCGCATGCGGTGGTGTGATAACCTGTTTATTTTAGTTATCCTTCATTATAATTTATTTATATTCTAATTGTTTGATTATTTGTTCTTTTTCCATAGTTTAATGCATATAGCTATTCGACAGGGGAGCGCTATCTTGCACAGTTATTTTGCTCAGCCCTGGCTCACATGGGATCAGATTCTCGCTGGTGTGCATCCCACCATGTTCATTCATTGGCTGGTATGTAATTAAATATTATTTATATTGAAATTTAATTCATTAATAACTTTATATTAGGGTTTATGGTATCCCATCGACGAGATCATGCATGCCACTATCCACGTGGCATGGGTGGTGTCTATGCGTGACCGTTTCTGTTAGTTTTTGCATAATTTGATAAAGGCGGCTGTGAGGAAAGCCGGAGTGATAGAATTTGATGAGTCCTATAAAGCCCACCGACCAGAGTACATTTCATCTCACGCTTGGGATGGATTATGTACACACTGCTTTGGTAGTGGGTTTTAGAGGAGATTTACATTGGGTCGACAGAATCGGGGGAGACAAGAGGTGACGCATCGAGCCGGTAGTTGTACATTCAGTGCGCATAGAGAGCGTATGGTAAGTACTTTTTTTTAATATTTTATACAAATTTAAATATAAAAAGTTCATTTTATCTTCATATCTGATGCCGAGAATCCCGGTGTTATGACCTACGGCGTTTATCGGAGGATGTACACTGATCCGGCTACTGGAGAGATTAGAGGTGACCTCAAGCATCGGATTGTAGTCGGTATTATTTTCTTTTTAGTTTGAAAATTAAATGCATATAATAGTTTCATTATTTTAATTTCTAATTGAAACTTAAGGAGTCATATGAAGACGCGGACTCTTAGAAACAGGATGAGAGTCAAGACGAGACGGGTGATCTGACTAGTGCCCACCATTTTTATGAGACAACATAGATACAGGCGACTTAGTATGGCTTCGGAAAGGGCCGAGTAGTTGGAATCAGCTCTCATTTCACTCCTGCAGCTTATTATGGTACTGTTACGATGTTAGCATCCAACTAGAGAGGAGCTTGATGAGAGACATCATCTTCTGCCTCACAGTATAAGGAGAAAATGCATTCTCAGAGTCATCTTATAGAGGATTTGCGTCAGGGGAAGGAGCAGATGTGTCAGCGGTACGATGAGGATATGCATCGATGGCAGTAGCAGATGCGTCAGCTGCTGGATGAGGAGAGGCATCGATATGAGGAGAAACAACAGGAGCACATGGATTATATGTAGAGACCCGAAGCCTGACGTACATTGACATTACATTACATTTGTGTAATACTTAGTACATAACAAAAACACACACACAAGGACCGTAATAGTTTAGTGTCTTTGGAAACTCGGAATATAATCTTCTAATCGTGGGGAAAGATCTTCAAAATCTCCCATAAAGATCTTATTTTTTTTACCTAAAACCTTTCTTTATATCCTGGGGAAAAGAAAACATAAAGGGGTGAGCTCAAATGCTCAGTAAGGGTAAACAAAAGAAATATCAATCACATCATATACATCAGCACATAACTTTTGGAAATCTTAACCTGCAAAAGAGATCATAAATTCATAACATGGGGTAAATCATGGCAGTGAAATGTAATCACAATAATCATATCTTAAAACATGAAGCTTTGTGGCATTCAGACATAATCATAGAGAATCATTTCTTGTTAGTCAAAACTCATTGCCAAGACTATCTTAGTGGATAAAGTCCCTTTCTGAACCGAGTCACCCTCGTTTCAGTCCTGTTTCACTAAGCCGGTATAACCTACCATTCCAGCCATGTCTATCTCATGAGATATAAAATCTTTACCCAATGCATTGTAGGGAGATATAGGTCCCACCCATCTCATAATGATACCATTCTTATGTGTTCCACAAAATCATAAATCATACATCATTGCATAACCCATGTAATAAAATGGGATTCTTAAACATCATGCCATCATAATCCATAAACAATTGATATAATTTCATCATAAGAAAATTGAAACCATTTAAATCATAGAGACATTTTACTTGAAACATACATATCAAATAACTTCATCTTAGATGGAAAATAGTTTTGAAAAAAAAAACACTTGAAATGAAATCTTGAGGAAAATATCCTTTCTTCTTTAATTTTTTTTCCTTTCTTAACATTCCATAAAACTTTAAACTAAAAGAAGTTGATTAAAAATAAACTTGAAAACTTGTAAAGGAAGCTTCCTGGAAATAATTTTTTAAAAATCCATTCATGCCGTATAAGTTAAAAAAAACATTCTTCTCGTACTTTTGTCGGAAAAGTCAAAAGGTACCTCGTACGAAAAACGCCAAAAGATTCCTTTCATATCTTTTACTAAAATCTCACCTAAGGGTAAAACTTGATATAAAATATTGTAGAAGGATATAAATATTACATATCTGGGAAACATGGATGTGGATGATAAAATACACCCTAGTAAATACCAAAGTATATACAATCTCAGATAAAATGAGATTGTGACATTTCCATTACCTTAAGTCTGATTTTCTTCGTAAGTGTCCAAACCTCCTCTATAATGATTTAAATAATGTCATTAACTTATTACAGAATCATATTCATTGTTATCATATCATATATGGTTCACTTATGACTTTATATTATCCGTTCTTTTGTAAATTCCATGTTAAAGAAGCGTTTTGGGTAAAATCGATTCATTTATCTTAGGTGTTTGGACTTGTTGTTTTTGCCATTATTATTACTTATATCATGATTTACTTACTTCCAGAATATAAAACATGATTTATATATCATATATATTCAGTATATATATATATATATAATAGATAGATAAATGAAATGAAACACACCGTTCATGGAGACGGTAGTCCGTACGTACGCATGAACGCTTTTTTCCTTTCCTTATTGTCTTGAATGGAAGTAAGTAGATGAAATACATATATATATAAATCCAGTAGCTTTATAATGTCATATATTTCATTATTATTGCTTATATATACTTTATAATCATTCTTAAATGGTTAACATGGAGAATGAATCTCATCGCGTCGTGGAGACGGTAGTCCGTACGTACGCACGAGCGATGATATCGTTCTCATGATCGTGAACTTGTGTTGAAGTGTATGTATACTATTTCAGTATCAATATCACTTTATAATAATCATATATAGTAACTCATTTCACCATTATACCCATCCAATTAAGGTGGTGGCAGAAAATAGATTACACTACGGCGTGGAGACGGTATTCCGTACGTACGCACGCGCCGTGATTTCCTTTTTCCGTAGGATGGATAGAAGGTTAATTAGAGTTGTTTCATATTTATAATAACATATCAGTATATAAGAAATACTGATGTTATTACTTTATCATGAAACAACTAAAGAAGAATAAGTTTAAGAAGAAAGAAATTGAAAAGATCGGTAATGGATATTA
Organism: Viscum album; assembly: GCA_963277665.1. NCBI lineage: Eukaryota > Viridiplantae > Streptophyta > Magnoliopsida > Santalales > Viscaceae > Viscum > Viscum album. Next base: position 290,817,084 of record OY728148.1, on the reverse strand, counting down.
CCTCTTCTTTGAAATGCCTCTTTGAATCCTCCACTTAGGGAACTAAGATTGGTGTTTGAAGAAGACCAGGACCTCTAGGATTATTCTATGGAAGTGGATAAGGGATTTTGGCAGGGGTTTGCCGAGCTTGAGTGCTCAAATTGGTGTGAGGAGAAGGGGGAGGAGGTTCCCTTCTATAAGGGAGGAGAGGGGCACCTTAGGAATATCTGAAAATATTATTTTATATTAAAGTCAATATCGGTTTATAGTGGTTCCAAAGGGTCTTATTTAGAAGGAAAAGTGGGGATGGGTCTAAATCCTATCAACCAATAGGATTTAGACAAGTTTAAGTTATTATTTTAACCTTATAAACTAGATTTAACTCTAAGTTAAATAATTTAACTTTTACCGTGACTTTTTTTTTCTTACACTATATGGTTAATATACTTACTATAACATGCCAAAAGAACCCCAAGTTGTTTATTATTAATATATATATCCTTATCTAAGTCATTTGTCCGAACCTTAGATTTTTAGGAATAAAATAACAATTAATAATATAATATTTGATTTAAAAACTTTTTTGTGTCAATTTTGACACTATTTGATATATGATTTTTTTGAAAGTCATAACAGAATTATATGTTCAAAACAAGTTGATTAAATTAACACTAATATATCATAGTAACCTATAATATTAGTGTAATTCATAAAAAGACTCAAATTACATTTATTTGAGCATTTATAACATCAATTATGTTAACATTTCCTTAAAAGGGTAATTACTACATCATCGTTGTGTCATAAATAAATTAATTTATTTAATGTCTAAAAATTATAAATAAAATATCATTATGTAGGAAATCTTTTTATATTTCTAATGAATATTTATAGTCGAATTTATCTTATGTATAACCCCATATTATAAATGTGTTAGTAAATAAATATTGATTTTAACTCTTTTAACCCTCCTTTAAATAAATTAATAATAAATGTCCTAATCTAATCCAACTGGGACTAAATGGTCATATTTTATTCCTAAGTTTGTTTTTGGTCGAATTAAACTTTTACAATATAATTAGGACATGTGTTAGGGTAATAATAATATCATTTCTACCCATAATTACCCTATTTACTTTTAACCGCGGTAAAAAAAAGTAAAATGCTACTATTCACCAAAAAATTATTTTCATCTCATTGAACCACATTTTATTCATTGATATTAACCGTGTCTCTCGGATTTTCGAAATTCCACTCACAAAAGCGGTAAAATTAAGTTTTATGAAAAATTCTGTTTTTTTACTACCACTTAGTGGTTTCACTATTCATCAAAAATTGAATGTTTTCATAAAAATATCAAAAATTAGGCCTAAGCTATATTTGATATTATGAACTCAAAAATGATTTCTATTTTTCCAAATTCAAAACATATCAGTTGCATTAATTAATTTAAAAATTAATTCCCGTCGTCAAAACAAATAGCATTTTCTTAAGAGATGATAACTATCAAAAGATTGACACTTGTTTATGTCTGGTTTAAATGTGAAATTACATCCAATGACCATCATTGTATTAAATTGTAAAAATATATTCTAAATATACTTTAAAACCACTAAAATTAATAATTTATCACTATTAATTATTTCTATTGAAAAAGTTGTTTTTAATTAAAATTTAGTAATTTTCACTATTCATCAGAATATGAAAGTTATCCGAAAATCACCAAAATTTCACCCTAAGCTAATTTCGATATTACGAATTCAAAAATGAATTCCATTTTGAAAAATAAAATTAAAAAATTTCAAAAAGTGGTTATTACTATTCATAACGGCTAGTTTTAATAATATTTTAATAGCATATTGTTGTTTAGTGAAACTCGTTATTGCGTACTACACACGCTATCGAGGAAGGTCGTGATTGCGTGTAATGAAAGGAAAATCAAAGATGCGTGTTGTGCAAGCTCCTTTTGGTGTAGCGTACAACACAAGACATTAGTGAAATTAAAAAGATTATTTTTCATAAAATCTCGGGGTGTTACAGTATATACGTCGTATGACTTATTTTTTAGGGATGGAGTTTCCTCCACCATCTCCTACAGGTCCTCTAGATTATCCACCCCCCTTGTGCTTTTTTTACATGTAATAAACATTTGAGTTCATAGTTTTTTGTTATATTAACTATTTACAATTCCTCCTTCATATTGGTACAAATATTGCATGATTTAATTTGTTTTTTATTTTTATTTTATTTTATTACTTATTAGTATTATTTTTAATGTCTACTTGTTTTAGTAATATTACTTTTAAAATTTTATATTTATTGTTAATATTGAGAAGTTTATAATTTTATAATTTTATTAATATTAATATTATTAATATTACTTTTTCATAAATATGTATGTTTATTTTCATAACAATAATAATATTATATTAATTTTTTATATTATTAATATTAGTATTATTATTATTATTTTTTGATATTAATATTTCATAATATATAATATTATATTATTTATATTCTTATTATTATTATTTTTTGATATTAATATTTCATAATTATATTCTATATATTTTTTATTATTAATATTATAATAATATAATTTCTTTATATTATTAATATTATTATTATTATATATATAATTTAATAATAATAATATTATATTAATTTTTTATATTATTAATATTAGTATTATTATATTATATTATATTATTTATATTCATATTATTATTATTTTATATTAATATTTCATAATTATATTTTTTATATTTTTTATTTATATTATAATAATAGAAATTTTTATATTATTTTTATTTTTATTTTTATATAATATTATACAGTTTTTATTAATTGTTTTATTTTATTTTTATTTTTTTTGTATTTGCGACAGGAATATTTGCGACGGGGTGTCCCGTCGTAAAACATTTTTTACTGTAACATTTGTGATGGGAAGAATACCCGTCGTAAAAAAAATTCAGCGACGGTCCGTCGAAAATATTTTTTAGATTTCCCATTTGCGACGGGTCAGAAACCCGTTTCCACTAATATATCTATGACGGCCCGTCACAAATACCTTTTTTATATATAAATGAAAACCCATTTGTGATGGGTGAAAAATACCATCGCAAATAATCTTTTTGCGACGGGACAACCACAAAAACACCTCTTTGCGACGCCGTTTTCAGCAACGGGTGATTTGCGATGGAGCCCCGTCGCAAAATGTCTTTTACAATGGGATCCTGTCACAAATCTCCTGTCGCAAATATTCTGTTTTCCTATAGTGATAACTTGGTATGTTTTTTTAACTGGTGGAATCTATAGATTATTTTTATAAGTTATCAGTTGGAAGAAAGTGTAAGGAATTCGTGTTGATTAATGGAAGGCACAAGACAATCTTTTCTAGATATCGAATTAAATAAAATTATATGGAAGTTGAATAGATAGAGTTTTATACCGAAGTACATTATGGTTTTTATTGACTACTTTTGGGGATGAAAATGAAGATAATTTTTTTCAAAAATAGAAAAAGTGATGAAAATATAAGTAACAATTTAATACATACTGAGCCTATTGGTGGATATTTCTAAACATTATTAATACTTATTTATAACATATTTTCTATATAGGAATAACATTGTCAATTATTCTGATAATAGTGTAACACAAGTTTAATGATATTCCCTTCTTGAACTAACCATAAAAGAATTATTTTTTTCTATTATATTTTGTGGTATTGGATTATTTCTAAACAATGATAAGGATTATCTTCTCATACTTAGTATTGATAATTTTAAATTCTTATATTCCCATGTAATGTTTTTTTGTGATTGTTTTCGATAATGGTATATTTATTTATTAGTGGGAAAAGGTTGTTTCTTAGAAAAAAATTGAAAAAATAAAATAACATAGATTCATCATTTTCCCCCTCATAGAGGCCAGATAGATCATTTAGTTTCTTTCAATTCATGGGTTTTTTGATAATTTCACTTCTATTATTGTTTATAATAGTGGATACAAGAGATTTGGTGATCGTTATTTTATAAAAACATTCTATTTTTCTTTAATTAATTCCTTTATTTGGGAATGGGTCAGTAACAATTTTTTGATATTCATTTCTATTTTTCTCATTTACCATCATTATTTTATATCATTAGACAATACATTGTGAAACATTATTCTTTATTTTCATTTGAAGGATTAGTTATTTTTCAGAAAAATTATCGACATGTTATTTTTTAGTTGTTCTTCATGAATTAATTTTTTTGAGATTAGAGTTCTGCTTCATTGGGTTTCACTGGTGAATCCATTATCCTGCTAAGATTCATAAGATGTTATTAAATGTTGAGATTAGAGTTATGCTTCATGTCAGAGTTTCGTTGAGAAGAGGTAGGAGCCAATTTCCCTCCAACATGGGAGTATATTAGTGAGAGAGATGGGTATCAATTTCATGTAACTCTTACGCTTTTCTCTGAATCTCTTTGCGGATGAAGTGTTGCGGTCGAGATACTTGCAGGAGGCACTCTGACCTACTCATCAATATTTCGTCACTCCCTTCACCCAACTGACATACATAGAATCTCATAAGAAGGATTATTTAGTAGAGAGGATTCACTCATAGGGAGGTTTGCTATGAGATGGGAGCCAGTTGAGTTCGTTGAATGGAAATTCTTTAAGAAAATGGTCATTAGCATTAGAAACTTCTAGGTTTCATCCAGCGGTAAGTAGGCCTCAGCAGTTCCAATTCTAATCTCCTAGTCCTCCCCATTTCCACATAGGCTAGGAACTGAGGTGATTTGTTTATAGAAACAATGGAAATAGTTGGAATAAGTTTCCATTTTGAGTACAGTATGGTGGGGTTGGGAATGTTCAGTGCCAACCTCTGCAGCACCAATTACAGTTCAGGCCTTTTCAACAGTATGGGTAGCAAGCTCCTGCTCCACTGATGGTAGATGGTGCTGGATGAGGCTCACCTCGGGGTTCTCCTTGAGGACCAAGACTAGGGTGTGGTCTGTGATTCAATAGACAAAAGAGGGGTATAAGAGCTAGACATGCACAGCTACAAGCCTCTAAGGCAGTAGTTCGAATGGGGCCAGAGGTTGCTTGAGGTATTATCAGTCTGTTTAGTACACTTTCATGTTCTTTTTTTGATTCAGGATATTCACAGTCCTTTGTTGAACCTAATATATCCCTTACCTTGGTACTAGATGTAGAGATAATTTCTGTTCCCCTGGTGTTGGCCATGTTATTTGGTGGTTAGACTAGTCTGTTTGATGTTTTTTATGGGATCTATAATGGTGTTGGAGCAACATTAATCTTGGGGGATATTCTTTTAATATAGATGCATCTATATGATATCATCATAGGAATCGAATCGTTGTTTTTTTATGTATTTTGTGGTCAAATAGATCTGGATAAGAGTCATGTTCTAGAATATGGATGGTCAGCTTGTATTTTTCATTGGTGGGAGGAGCTGTGAGGTGGGTAGTCGGTGTGTGAAGCATATTATCTCCATGTTGGTTGAGCTGACAATAGGACGAGTAGATATATAAATGATGGAGACTCTAAGGGTTTTCATATAATTCCAACATGTTTTCTCAGAAGTGGTTTCCATTCTACTTCATCGACGTAACATTGAGTTCAGGATAGACTTGCTACATGGTGCCCATCCGATTTTAATAAATCCCTTTTGGATGGCACCTTTTGAGTTCTAGGATTTTTGAATTCAGGTTTATGACCATATGAATATGGTTTGTATCCAGCTGAGTGTGTCCCCATAGGGTTCTCAAGTCCTATTTGTGAAGAAGGTAGATGGTGGCCTTTGGCTGTGCATAGACAACCAGAGACTGAATCAGGTGATGATCAAGAACCATTACCCCCTCATGAGGATTGATGATCCTTTCAATCTATTAAAAGGATATGGTTTTTTCTCTAAGATCGATCTATGGTCTGGATATCACTAGTTGAGGGTAAAGGAGGGTAACATCCTGATGACTTCTTTTAGGTGATGTTTTGGGAACATAGAGTTTGTGTTCTTGCCGTTTGGGGTCACGAATTCACCAGACATGTTCATGGGTATCATGGAATATATTTTTTGTGGGTTTCTATCTTGGTTCATTTTCATGTTCATCGATGATATTTGGATTTACTCAAAGTCTGAGGAGGAGCATGTCGATCATCTCATGATATAATTAGAGGTCTTTCAACTCCACCATCTCTATAGAAGTATGTCTATGTGAAAGTTAAAGACATGATAGGTTCACTTCCTTGGACATGTGGTGTCTCAGTAAGGGATAGAAGTGGACCCATCTAAGGTATAGCTGGTGTTTTCCTTGGCAGTACCCAAGAACATGATGGTGGTTTGCAGTTTCCTGTGTTTGGCATGCTATTACCATAGATTCGTACCCAACTTCTCTTGAGTTGCAGCTCTGTTTATAGTTTTGACCATAAAGGGTTTGACCTTTGTCTGGTGTGAGCAGTGGTAGGACTCTTTTAGCTATCTGAAGGGGAGGTTAGTCAGTTCCCCAGTGCATAGGTTTCCATAGGAAGGTGTAATGTTTGAGGTGTTCTATGATGCTTCTGGCATAGGTTTGGAGTGTGTACCGATACAGTAGTGAAGAGTGATCTCTTATGGGTCCAGACAGTTATTCCTCCCTGATCATAACTATTCCACCCATGATTTGGATCTTGTTGAAATCATATTCGCACTTATTTTTTGGTAGAATTACCTCATTAGGGATTGATTTGTTGTCTTTTTGGATCAAAAGAGCTTGAGGTATATCTCCTCTCAGTGAGAACTAAACTTGTGGTATCGAAGGTGGGTAGAGTTTATCTTGGACTATGACTTCAAGATCTCTAACCCCTCGGGAAATGGGAATTTAGTGGCCAATAACTTAACAATGAAGTCAATGAAGGAGGTAGTTTGGGAATCCATGGGTTCTTGGAAAAAAATGGAATAGTTTACTACTTTGTGTTTGGATGTGAGAGTGGATGGAGGAATGGGTTGTCTGTTTTAGATGATAGTGTAGTCTTCCTTGGTGTGACAGGTAGAAGAGTCTCGGTGGGGAGACATAGTGACTGAAGTGATGTGTGATCATGTTTACCATGGAGATTCTCCAGAAGGATGGTCAGAGGATGGTCAGAATCAAATTTTTCTGTGTGGGAAGTAGTTTTTCCAAGTAAAAATGATTGAAGGAGTTCTATGTGAGTTCCATACCTCACACCTGGTAGTGAATCTATGATTTTATAAAATGTATCAAGTCTTGATGGAAATATTTTTTTGGCATGGGTTGATGCAAGTAGTGGAATACTTTGTGAAAAAAATCCATAGTGAGTCAGCATGTTAAGGTTGAGCATCATGTTCCTGGTATTCTGTTGCGACCATTAGACGTTCCGAAGTGGAAGTTGTATGAAATATCAATGGATTTCATCAGAGTATTACCCAGGACTCAGGGAGGATGTGATTCCATTTGGGTAGTACTGGATTGGTTAACAAAATCGGCTCACTTATTAGGGATCAAGGATTCAAGCACAATGTATGGATTAGCACATAGGTATATGGATGAGGTGATGTAGCTACATGGAGTTCCAAGATCCAATTTCTTGGATCGGGATACATGTTTTATGTCATGAGTCTTGAGGGTATTGCAGCATGCCTTTGAAACTTCATTACACCTTAGCACTACTTTCCACCCTCAGACGGATGTAAAGATAGAGAGGACCATCCAAACGTTAGAGGACATGTTTTGGTCATGTATTCTAGACATTAGTGGGTTTTTGGTGTAAAATGTTTCCTTGGAAGTGTTTTCTTATAATAATAAATATCACTCTTACATATGTATGGATCCATTCGAATCTCGATAAGGGAGGATGTGTCGTTCACCCTGGTGCAGAAAAGAGGTTGGGGAAGTATCCCTTCTTGGTCCTAGCATGGTACAGGGTACGACAGAGAAGGTACAACTTGTCCATGAGTGGATGAAGGCGGCACAAGACTGACGAAAGTCGTATGATGATCATAGGAGGATGCCCTTGGAGTTCGAGGATTGGGGCCATGTTTTCTTGAGGGTTTCCCCTTGATGTGGGAATCATAGGTTTGGTAAGGGATGCAAGATTTCTCCTATGTTTAGTGGTCCCTTCAAAGTGTAGGGGCGAGTTTGTGAGGTTTCATATAAACTGAAATTGCCACCCTGGTTGGAGAGGGTTCACAACGTCTTTCAAGTCTTTCAACTCTATCGGTATCTACGAGATGAATCCCACGTCATCGACCGGGTAGAGTTGGATATGAAGGATGATGTAACATTCATGGAGAGGTAAGTAAGAATCAAGGATCTTAAGGAGAATGTGCTTCGTGGACAGAACATTCCATTGGTCTGTATGTTATAGAGGCATGGTGGCCTCGATAAGAGTACATGGGAATGAAATGGAAAGATGTGTTTCTGATACCCAGAGTTGTTCGATGTTTTATTTATATGATTTAATTTTTTGTTTCATTTTAGGTTTTAATGCATGACCATATTTGTTATCAGATGAGTTTTTTTCGTGTTCTCTAAATATGTGTGAAAAGTCCTAACTGTGGGGTGGAGAGTACCTAACACTTAATAGATATGCATTAATGTTGATGTTATTAAACACGTTTGGGTATGTCATTTCCGCCCAAAGTTGATATTATCTTAAAATTAGGGAAGGTGCTCCCTAATCCATGTTTTTGGACAATGTGACCTTTAGATTGTGTGGTTGTTTGGGGAAATGGGGCCTTAGTGTTTGTACATTTTTTCATGAGATAGATGTCAAAGAGGTGTCCTTGGATGTTAGGGTTTTCAATCAAGTTTTTAAACAACACAAGTGGTCCATCCTTGATAGGTATCTTATAGGGTGTTTGTTTGTACCCCTCCTTCATCTAGGATAGTTTTTAATTCTTAAGCATGATAATAGATTTAAGAGGTATCTTATGTAAAGACCTGGACCCCTATAGGATATTCTATTGTGAAAACACTGTGTTTGTTGTGTTTTTTGGGGTGTCGATGAATAATTATGAGAGTTAAAAAGAAAATCCAGTTTTAATTGTTGGCATCCGTGAGTCAAGGGGTGTCGGCATTGGTGAGTCAAGGGTGTCGGCATCAGTGAGTTGAGGGGCATAGAAATCGGTGAGTCAAGGGTATCTACATCCTTGATTCAAGGGGGTTTGGAATCAGTGAGATGAGGGAAATAATATCGATGATTTGAGGGGTGTCAGCATCTGTGAGTCAAGTGTGTCAGCATCAGTGATTCGAGGGAGTCATTGTCGGAGAGTCAAGGTTTCAATGTCAGGACATCGGTGAGTCAGGCATGTTATGGAGTTGCTGGATTGGTGATTCATTGTGTTCATCGCTCAACATCAGGGGATTAGTGTCGTTTTTTCACAACTATAGCTCACTTTTTGGTTCCTCAATATCAGTGACTGACCCATCAGTGAATCAATTTTAGTTTTCCATGTTTTCTAGTTTTTTTCAGTTTCATCCCTATTACATGTTTTTCTTCTATAAATGACAACTTATAACTCTCATCCATTTATAATTCCATTCCCATGATTTTTGTGGGGAATAATTCAATATCAATTATTTACTAACATGCTGAGACCTTCGAAACCACAAATCTATGTGGTCAAACCATTATCCAAAATGTATGTATTTTTGAAATCGTCTCTCTAATTTTAGGATCTTTCCTATTATTAAGCTTATACACTCTCTTCCTTAGACCACAATAGTTTTACCTTAGTGTGCCAATATATTTTTCCATCCCCAGAGTAATTCATTTGTACGGGATTCGTCATTGGGATTTCTTGAAGTTCTTTCTAGCTACATGTGTGATTCCCTATTTTTGTGTAAGGAGGGGTTTTGTTCAACTATTGTTCCATGTGGGGATTTATTCTACATTTATTTAATTTAACATCGTGTGCGGTGGGTGTACTAATGAATCCTTGTAATGAAAAAGTGAGTAACTTTCTTAAAAAAAGAAATAAATAAGAGGGGAATATGATCCAAAGATGACATGGGTCAAGAAAATACAGGTTGGTAGTGGTTTTTTGTTGATCACTTGTTTTATTTATTTATCTTATGGGTTGTTTGTGGTTGTATGACTTCGAAAAATCATTTTCATTGGTGGATTTTATCTTGCACAATGGTGATGTACAATTTTGGACACAATTCTTCAAAAATGAATGTAACATTAAATCTACTTAATCACGTATACTTAGAAAATTAAAATTAATGCCTTAGGATCAAACCTATTGCGTGTTCACCCTGGTAATTTTTAATGTAGAATTAAAGAACCCCTATTTTTAAACCTAAATATTCATGGATTATGTTGTGCAGTAGGGATACAGTTTTAGGGGTGATTGTTGTGGGATTTGTGTATGGGGTGGTACAGGTGGTGTGATGGTATCCTAGTTTGAGAGACTGATTGATTGAGGAATGGATGGACTTGTATGCAGTGGGACTACCTTTTCTTATGTTGTGGATGTGTAGAGACATTGGTATGTGGGACTGTTGGGAAATTATTAACTTTTTATGTAGTGGGACTACATATAGGGAATATTTGGGTAGTGGGGCTATAGGATTGGGTTGTGAGAAGAGGATTTTATGATATAAGTTTGAATAATTTCAATTGGAAATGATTTAACAGGTGTTTAAGAAGAAATGTGGGTGTTTTGTGGGAATGTGGGTTTATTGATCTCTATTTTTTTATGAACGGTTGTTAAAATGGAAATTATTTGTCTTGGTCCCTCTTTTCTTGTTCAATGTTGGAAAAACTGAAGAATAAAGTGGGTTGGTTGTTGTGTGTTTAGTTAATCAGTCTTTTCACCTTATGAGATGGTTGGAGATGATTTTTTTGGTAGTTTCCCTAGGTAGTTATGGAATAAACTAAAGCTAGCCCCATAATTAATAAATTCAATGTGGATAAAAAGGGGTTGAGTTATACTTTGGTTGCGGCAATTTGTGTGGTTGTGCATATAGGGGTATTAGAAATGGTGGTTCTCGTGGTCTGGTTGTTTGTTTTGGGGACCCGTAGGTTGAGTTGAGTGTTTGTTACTTATTTATACAAACTGTAGTTCTTTGTGATTTCTACATTAACCCCCCCTTATTGAGAACCTTTTGTTGAATACCCCCATTTTATGGTGCAGGGTGACTTTCCCAACATCCTGGTGGGAGTATGGATACTTGATTACTAACCATCTTCCTCACACCCTCTTCTAGGTACATACCACTTGAGCTTATCTAGGAAGGTTGTAATGGCTTGAGGCTTACCAGAATCCAAGATCCTTTAAATAGGTATGTTTTGGATGTAGGTCTCAGGTGTTTCGGTCCCGGTTGTTTCCAAAAGTGTCTTTAGGATGAGAACCATGTGTCTTTGGGCGAGATATGTGTGGTTTGATTCTGGCCCAAGTGTTAGTGGGTGGGGAATTGTGTGTGGCTTGAGGCCAAAGTGTGTGAGGGTAGGTTGGGCAGTGTGACTTTATTTTGAAAGAGTGGTAGGGTCATGACGTTATCCCTTAGGAATGATAAATTAACCAGTGTGAAAGTGGTACAGGGTACCCAAATTTTGATGTTCTATACTACCACTACTTTACTTGACTTTCATTATTTTGTGAGGGTGCATTGGTGAGTTTGGGCCAGTTAGTACTCCTTGGTAGGTTTTTTGGGGCTCTATTATTCTCTCATAGGAGAATTAGTATGTTTCCCCACTTGTGAATGGGTAGATTTAGTTTTCATATTGGGTGTACTTGAATACTCACCATAAGTTTGTAAAAAAAATTCAAGTTTCAATAGGGACTTTGAGGACGGTGATAGACTTTTTTAGCTCAGGTATCAGGATAGTTGTTGTTTTGTTTTGTATTATATTTCATTGGCACTTGTATTAAAACTTTGGTTGTAATTTTGTTACATTTTACGTTTAAAACATTCACGGGTTGGATTTTGGTTTCCATCGCATAAATTTTTGGTGTTGTTTGGGATTTTTTTCATCTTATCTCCCAATCTTGGTTCATTAAATAGGGTAATGGCTTCCATTTTGTGTGAGATTATATACCCTTGGCGATATTCTCCACTCTGAGGCTTATTGAAGGTGGTACTCCATGGGGTTATTATCTCTCCTTCATATTAAAGAAGGAAGGGTGTGGAACCTTGTTGTCCCTTCCCTCATCTTGAAGAAGGTGGGTCATGACAACCAAGGACTCAATTTACCCATATTTTCAAACTTTGAATCCCCTTTCCATTATGATATCTTGAGAGATAGATGATCTCAATCCTAAATATCTATTTTATTCCTTTGTTTATAAGTATAACTTTTATGTCAACTATGGAAATCCTCGATTTGATTCTAAATCACTTGAATCTTTTCTATACTGCCCTTAACAATTTCTAGTCCCAACACTTTCTTTTATCCATCATTATCCCTATATAATAGTGTTTTACACGTTATTCCAAAGTTATATTCACAAATTTTATTTTAAATACTTGATTGAAAAATATTTTTATGGGATAATTCAATTATATGAATATATATATCCCAAATCCCCTGAAAATCATATTTTCAATTATGTAACATTTATTCCAATGTTTTCTTTGTCCTCTTATAATACCCATTAGTTTAAAGATGATAGTATGTTCTTAAGATTACGTCAATAATATATAATTACAACTTCGATCTCATATAGAAACAATTCAATGTCATACTCCATGTAATCTCACTACTTCTTGAATATGGAGGCGATAAAGGAACTGAAGGGAGAAATCCTATTTTATTGTAATGAAATGGGATGCCATTAAAAATATATCCATTATTACACATATATTATTTTTACCCTTTTATATCTTAAAATTTCATGAGATAAAGTCTGTAGTTATTTTATTCTACATCCATATAGGTATGAGAAGTGGTTTTATTACTCCTTTAGGAATTTTTCACTCAGTCTTCACTTTTTGGCACACTATAAACCTTATACTATAATATGAAATCTACATTTTTATATTATCCTGTTAATAATGATAAAGAAATATTATTTTATATCTTAGTGATTTGTGATATTTAGATAATTTAGATTTATGAAAATCATCCATTTTCTCCTTATTTATCAGTGGAATAGACAACGTATATAAAATTTTACAAAATACTAGTACACCAAATTGATAAATATTGAATTCAAGAAATATCTTATTTTTCATATCCTGTAACACCCCGAGCTTCCACGATACGCTTCTCATTCAATAATGCAATAGCTTGCATTGTACGCAAGTTCGAGTTCTAACACACTGCGACTAATCAAAGTAGCCGTTATGAATAGTAATAACCACTTTTTAAAATTATAGAAATTTTATACTTCAAAATGGACTTCATTTTTGTATTTGTAATATCGAAATTATCCTAAGTTGAATTTTTTGTAACTTCCAATTTTTTTATGAATAGTGAAAAATACATAAAACAACTTTTTTAATAAAAATAATTTATTGTGATAAATTATAAAATTTATTTGTTTTAAAGTATAATTAGAATATATTTTTACCATTTTATCCAATGGTGGTCATTAGAATTAATTTAACATTGAAATTGGACATAAACAATTGCCAATCTTTTGATATAAATTGTTTTTTAAAAACACGCTATTTGTTGTGACAGCAGGAATTAATTATAAAATTAATTAATGCAAATTATATTTTTGGAATTTTGTAAAATAGACATCATTTTTGAATTCGGAATATCAATTATTTCTTAGGGTGAAATTTTGGCATTGTTCTGAAAAACTTCAATTTTTGATGAATAGTGAAACCACTAAGTGGTAGTTAAATAACTGATTTTTCGTTTAAATGAAATATTACCACTTCTGTGATTTGATTTTCAAAAATCCGACATACATGGTTGTCATTAAGAATTAAAATGTGGTTCAATGAGATTAAAATAATTTTTTGGTGAATAGTAACTTTTAAGTTCTTAATCGCGATTAGGGTAATTAGTGTAGTTTAATGTAAAAATAGTGTTTTAATAATATGATATGAGCTTGAAACTTGTCCTAATCCTATTGGATGAGTCATGGACGACCAAGACAATCCATGGGTCAACTTGGGGATTCCATGGAGCCAATTTAGTTGGAAAATGACATAAATACCTTTTATTTAATGTTAAAGTAAAAAATGACACAAACATGAAATGTTTTACTAAAACAATTTTTACATGGGGTTATACAAGTCATATTTTTGACTATAAATAGTCATTGGAAAGATAAAAATATTTCCTACATCATATTATTTGTTTTATAATTTTTAGAGATTAAATAAATTAAATTATTTATGACATCATTAAGATGCAGCGATGACCTCATTATTTAACGATTTTAATAAAATGAAAAGATAATGTACAATACAAGGATTAAACTTGTCCAAAGACTATTGGATGGGTAGATTTCGAACCCTTATCACCGTAGCCACGAATTATATAAGTGTGGGACCTTTATAATCCGAAAATCATTGTATAATAATGTAAAATTTCCTTACTTTCCAAGAGTGCCCCTCCTCTCCTCTTATAAAAGGCCCCCACCTCTACCACCTCATTCACACTTTCAAGCCATTTGGTTCGGCCAACCTCTGCCCAAATACTCTCCCAACTTCCCCCTATTACTCCTAGAAGCCTCACTTTTGGAATAACGCTTCCCAAGTAATCCTTTGGCTCCAATCAAAAGAGTTACCCGATTTAAAGGTAATGTCTTCTCTTATGTTATTTTGTTTTATTATTCTTCTCCAACCCCATAAACTCTTTTTATTCATTTATTTTCTAACAACACCAGTATCCTCAATATACTAGGATGTTTTTATAAGAAGGATTCGAGCTACACTTACACACACCTACATCTAATGGTTAAAGAACATACATTTTCTGTGGATGGCGAATTTCTGCCTCACAAAATGATGATTGTTTAACACTCATATAACACCTTAAAAGGTGGCCATTAAGATGTCACTATATTTATATATGATATATAATATGTTTATGATTCACTTATGCTTCTATATTTTTTATTTATGGCATAATTTATGTTTTCCATTATGGGTAAACGCGATAATTTCATTTTAGGAAGTGCGGACTACCGCCCCCTCAAAGTGATTTGAATCGTTAATGCCATATGTGGGATGTATAAAGGATGGAGTAAATGGTATTATAAACTATATTATACTGGAATTATATTATACATTTATATCATTGTTATTTCATTCCCTTAAATATGAAATAAAAATGAAAGTAGCGTTCATGCGTACGTACGGCTTACCGTCTCCATGAACGGTGCATTTCATTTCTTACCTCTAAATGTTACGTAATGTTATAAATGAATGTATATACTGGATATAAATGATATATATGACATATAAATCATGAATATAATTCTGTAGAAAATGGATATTCTACCACATAAACAACTTGTAATTATAAGAAGTTTATTGTTGACTCAAGAACCAAAGATCGACAAAACGACCGTTATTAACATAAATAGTTACATAATGTTCATATCATTGTAATAAGTGATATAAAAAAGATATTGAAATTGAAAATGGTTCTTAATATGGTATATATTAACTCTAGTTTATTATTCAAGAGGTTAAAGAACGGTTGAGTCAAGTCAGACACGAGGTAAGGGAATTTCTTAACCCAACTTCAATTCTTTGGGTTAATCTCCTACTTTCAAATTATGTCATGATATTATTATGTCCTATTTTGTATTTTTACGTTCTTTATGTGTACCTATAGTGAATACACATAACAGATCTATTTTATTTTAAAAATTATCTTTTTAAGGACTTCGTCTCAATCTCCTTTCATTGAGGCATATTTGGTTTTATACACAATTTTCCTTTATACGGTGTATAAACCCCTTTGACTTTTACGTTTATTCAAAAGGAATCTTTTTATACGAAGAGTTTCGCTAAACGACAAAAGGGAATGTTTTTATTTCCGTACTTATGCGTCGACAATGACTTCTCCACCGCCGTGACCATTATTTGAGTTCCGGCTTCCTCTACAAGCCATCATTTTTTTTAATGAAAAATAAATACAAAGTTTTAACTTTCTTTTATTTTGGTATTGAAAATGGTTTTGAAAGCGTTTTTATTATAACAATGTGTTGTATTGGTATCTTGTGATTGAAATGTGGAAATGTTATGTTTCCTTTATGCATGTTTTATGTGATACGATTATATTATGGTTTATGATATGTTTAAACCTATTCATATGAGGAATGTATTGGACTTAATAAGTGACGGGTGGAGCCCGCTATAGCTCCTCGATGCATCCGTAGGTCTCATGAGACAACTAGAAGTGGAATTGGCCGAGGCCCTTTCCCAATTTGATTTATGGTTTTGGCCGAGGCCTTAATCATTTTAGATGTCTTGGCCGAGGCCTTGACAAAATGTTTCAGAATGTCTGGCATTATACATTCCCTCATTATGAAAGTGGTTATTGATATTGCATGTGATTATTCGACTAGTATAATATCCATGTGAAGAAGTGAATGGCATCATCTCATTTTAATTTTTCCATATTATGTTGAATTTCAAGTTTAAAAGGCTTTTGTTTTAGTTATACATTTCCTTAAATGTTAATGTTTAATTATGAAATCTTCCGCTATATTGCTAACCTTACTGAGCATCTGAGCTCACCCCTTTCAATGTTTTAATATTTTTCCAGGATGTGAAAAAGTATTTTATAAATGACCTGTAGGGGTAGTCAGAAAGGGATATGAGTGTAGACTATGGAGACTTTGTTATTGTAGTTTTTCACTTTATGATGTAATGTAACGTTTACGAATGTATCTAGTGTTTCCAACGCTACTAAATGAATCGGTCTTTCGAGACTTGATCTTTTGTGATCATGCCAATGTTACGAAGTAATGCACCGACTCTGGTTAGCTTGGGTCGGGGCGTTACAGTTGTTATCAGAGGAAGTTTAGTACTAACCTTGGAAGCTTGATTTAGATAAACTCTGATTAGAGCACATAACCCAAAGAGAGACATTGAAGATTAGTATAGAAGAACTTCCTAGAATTTTGTTATTGTAGAGATTTTGTGAGTTTTCCGAGAAATTCATCCCTGTCTGGATACGAGCAGGTAGAGGTAGCTCTGGCACAGATGTACCTAGGGGTAAAACCCGAAAACACCACTTTAAGCTAGACTTGAATGGGAACTGGTGCACGACAACGGGCCTTTCTGCACTCTTGGTTACGACACTCCCGGGGGATATGATTAGGATAATTCTCGTTTTCTTTACAAACCACTATGAATGGTTATGAGTATATACTTCCTCAAAGAAAACCATTTTATGATTATGGATTATATCCATAAATAGTGCAATTTATGTTAAGTATTTTATACGTATGAAATTATGTATTTTGATTCATAAACTAATATAGTTTATGCCATTGTATAGAAATGGAGCCTAGTGGAAGGAATGGAAACTGTATCAATGCACGCACTCCGTGTAGGGATTGTCCTCCTGCTCAAGATAATTATTGTGGATCTGGAGATACAACTGGTGCTAATCAACTTATTACCATACTGGGACAACTCACTCAAGTTATGAATAATAACCTTACTCGTATGGATCACCCTGATCCACAACTTGGAGGATCAATGTTAGACCGCTTCATGAGGCAACAACCACCAACATTTAATGGGGGTAAAAATCCATTAGTAGCTGAGCAATGGATAAACTCCTTAGAGAAAATATTCCATGCCGTGGGGAGTAGTGAAAGGGAGAAGGTTGTCATGGAAGTTTACCGCCTCACTGGAGATGCCAATCAGTGGTGGTCGCTGATTCAAAACACAAAGGAAGATGATAACATATCGAATATGGAATGGAGGGAGTTCAAAGAGCTTTTCTTAGAAAAATACCTTCCTCGTGACCATCGAGCAGATATGGAAAGGAAATTTCTGAGTCTGAGGCAGAAGGAGGATGAGAATGTTGCAAAGTATGAGGCTAACATTACAAGGTTCGTGAGGCATGATGCAGATTATATACGTAACCCAAGAGGTAAGATTCATCGTTTCTTTGATGGGTTAGAACCATTTCTCCATCGAGCTTTAGTATCACAATCGTTCTCAACATACGAAGATATTGTCTCATGTGCTATCAAGACAAAAAAGGAATTCTCTAAGTCTTATGAAAACAAAGTAAAGCAAGAGAAGAAGAGAACGGTGGAACAAGAGACAGATAAAGGGAAATAGGGAAAGAAGGATTTTCCATTATGTGATAATTGTGGGAAGAATCACTCTGGTACTTGACTAAAAGGAATGGGAGTTTGTTATAAATGTGGAGAAAAAGGTCACCAGGCTCGCGATTGCAAGGGAAAGAAAGAGGCTATCAAAGTTGAATGCTACAATTGTAGAGAAATGGGTCATTTTGAAAATGAATGTCCTAAGCGTCAGGGAAACTTACCTCAGAAAAGGCCAAGGGATCAAGGAAAATCTTATGTTGTTACTACAGTTGAAGCAGAATAATTAATGTATTGGTGCTTTTGGACTCATGGATTATATTCTGGTTATTAGAATAATGTGATATATATATATATAAGGATTGTACTGCAGTAATTGTTCATTTCAGTAAGGTTTTAATATGATTTTTAGTATGTGACAAAAAGAGAAATTTTAATTTTTTTGGGGAATCTGATAAATTGATTTTGGAATTAAGAGACCTTTTAGAGAAAGTCTGGACAGAGGTATTTTGGATAACTATAAAGGTTGGAGTGGATTAAGTTTATCTTTGGATAGTATTGTTTAAGGTTAAAAAATTTATGAAGATTATTTTTGGAATATTATAATACTATAGTTTTAGGAAAAGGACAACCTGCAGGGTGGGGCATAACTCGTCGCGTCGGACAAAGCTCCAGGAATCGAACCCACAACCATAGTGCGACAGGCCTTTATTTCCTACCACTAGCCTACAGGAAGTCCCTGGTTATTACAAAATAATTTTACTAATCTAAATGGTATGTGTTAACATTTGGAACCTTATACAATTAGGATATGTATAATATTTTTGAGTTCTATTATCTTTTGAGTGAAAGATGAGTTGATGGTTGAAACTCTAATTGTCAAGAATAAATATATATATACCTATCTCTTATTCAATGAATAAATTAATTCTTAAACTTTGGTAAAGAGATATTAAAACAAAAAAATGTGTTACCCTAATACCTTATGTCTTGTTGAACTGATGATATTTTAAATCAACATATATTGAAGGCTTTGAGGCCCTCAATTTGACAGTTGATTTTGATTGATGACCTCAATCACTCCCTACAAATATTTACGTTTTTCCTCCAATTATATGTCTCTAATTGCCACCAATGTTCTCCTAATCAAGATCATAATTGGGTGGTGACTTTTTCATTTCCCTTTCCCTCTTATTAAGGCAAAATTTTATTAATCTTATTTCCGATGTGGGTTTTCCTCAAAGGTATTTTCTCTTTTCAACCTTTTATTTTCAAAGAAAAATTTCAAATTGCGTGGACGCAATTTATTGAAGGAGGGGAGAATGTAACACCCTGAGCTTCCACGATACGCTTCTCATTCAATAATGCAATAGCTTGCATTGTACGCAAGTTCGAGTTCTAACACACCGTGACTAATCAAAGTAGCCGTTATGAATAGTAATAACCACTTTTTAAAATTATAGAAATTTTATATTTCAAAATGGACTTCATTTTTGTATTTGTAATATCGAATTTATCCTAAGTTGAATTTTTTGTAACTTTCTGAGAACTTCCAATTTTTTTATGAATAGTGAAAAATACTTAAAACAACTTTTTTAATCAAAATAATTTATTGTGATAAATTATACTATTTAGTGGTTTTAAAGTATAATTAGAATATATTTTTACCATTTTATCCAATGGTGGTCATTAGAATTAATTTAACATTGAAATTGGACATAAACAATTGCCAATCTTTTGATATAAATTGTTTCTTAAAAACACGCTATTTGTTGTGACAGTGGGAATTAATTATAAAATTAATTAATGCAACTTATATGTTTGCAATTTTGTAAAATAGGAATCATTTTTGAATTCGGAATATCAATTATTGCTTAGGGTGAAATTTTGGCATTGTTCTGAAAAACTTCAATTTTTGATGAATTGTGAAACCACTAAGTGGTAGTTAAATAACTGATTTTTCATTTAAATGAAATATTACCACTTCTGTGATTTGATTTTCAAAAATCCGACATACGTGGTTTTCATTAAGAAGTAAAATTTGGTTCAATGAGATTAAAATAATTTTTTGGTGAATAGTAACTTTTAAGTTCTTAATCGCGATTAGAGGTAATTAGTGTAGTTTAAGGTAAAAATAATGTTTTAATAATATGATATGAGCTTGAAACTTGTCCTAATCCTATTGGATGAGTCATGGACGACCAAGACAATCCATGGGTCAACTTGGGGACCCCATGGATCCACTTTAGTTGGAAAATGACATAAATACCTTTTATTTAATGTTAAAGTAAAAAATGACACAAACATGAAATGTTTTACTAAAACAATTTTTACATGGGGTTATACAAGTCATATTTTTGACTATAAATAGTCATTGGAAAGCTAAAACGATTTCCTACATCATAGTATTTGTTTTATAATTTTTAGACATTAAATAAATTAAATTATTTATGACATCATTATGATGCAGCGATGACCTCATTATTTAACGATTTTAATAAAATGAAAAGATAATGTACAATACAAGGCTTAAACTTGTCCAAAGACTATTGGATGGGTATATTTAGAACCCTTATAACATTAAACACGAATTATATAAGTGTGGGACCTTTATAATCCGAAAAGAATTGTATAATAATGTAAAATTTCCTTACTTTCCAAGAGTGCCCCTCCTCTCCTCTTATAAAAGGACCCCACCTCTACCACCTCATTCACACATTCAAGCAATTTGGCTCGGCCAACATCTGCCCAAATACTCTCCCAACATCCCCCTCTTACTCCTAGAAGCCTCACTTTGGGAATAACTCTTCCCAAGGAAGCCTTTGGCTCCAACCAAAAGAGTTACCCGGTTTAATGGTAATGTCTTCTCTTATGTTATTTTGTTTTATTCTTCTTCTCCAACACCATAAACTATTTTTATTCATTTCTTTTGTAACAACACCAGTATACTCAATATACTAGGATGTTTTTATAAGAAGGATTCGAGATACACTTACACACACCTACATCTAATGGTTAAATAACATATGTTTTCTGTGGATGGAGAATTTATGCCTCACGAAACGATGATTGTTCAACACTCATATAACACCTTCAAAGGTGGCCATTAAGATGTCAATATATTTATATATGATATATAATATGTTTATGTTTTACTTATGATTCTTTATTTCTCATTTATGGCATAATTTATGATTTCCATTATGGGTAAACGCGATAATTTCATTTTAGGAAGTGCGGACTACCGCCCCCTCAAAGTGATTTGAATCGTTAATGCCATATGTGGGATGTATAAAGGATGGAGTAAATGGTATTATACACTATATTATACTGTAATTCTATTATACATTTATATCATTATGATTTCATTCCATTAAATATGAAATAGAAATGAAAGTAGCGTTCATGCGTACGTACGTCTTACCGTCTCCATGAACGGTGCATTTCATTTCTTACCTCTAAATGTTACGTAATGTTATAAATGAATGTATATACTGGATATATATTATATATATGACATATAAATCATGAATATAATTCTGGAGATAATGGATATTCTACCACATACACAAATTGTAATTATAAGAAGTTTATTGTTGACTCAAGTACCAAAGATCGACAAAACGACTGTTATTAACTTAAATAATTACATAATGTTCATATCATTGTAATAACTGATATAAAAAAGATAATGAAATTGAAAATGGTTCTTAATAAGGTATATATTAACTCTAGTTTATTATTCATGAGGTTAAAGAACGGTTGAGTCAAGTCAGACACGAGGTAAGGGAATTTCTTAACCCAACTTCCATTCTTTGGGTTAATCTCCTACTTTCAAATTATGTCATGATATTATTATGTCCTATTTTGTATTTTTACGTTATTTATGTGTACCTATAGTGAATACACATAATAGAACTATTTTATTTTAAAAATGATCTTTTTAAGGTCTTCGTCTCAATCTCCTTTCATTGAGGCATATTTGGTTTTATACACAATTTTTTTTATACGGTGTATAAACCCCTTTGATTTTTACGTTTATTCTAAAGGAATCTTTTTATATGAAGCGTTTTTCTAAGCGACAAAAGGGAATATTTTTCTTTCCGTACTTATGCGGCGACAACGACTTCTCCGCCGCTGTGACCATTATTTGAGTTTCGGCTTCCTCTACAAGCCATCAATTTTTTTAATGAAAAATAAATACAAAGTTTTATCATTCTTTTATTTTGGTATTGAAAATGGTATTGAAAGAGTTTTTATTATAACAATGTGTTGTATTGATATCTTGTGATTGAAATGTGGAAATGTTATGTTTCCTTTATGCATTTTTTATGTGATACGATTATGTTATGGTTTATGATATGTTTAAACCTATTCATATGCGGAATGTATTGAACTTAATAAGTGACGTGTGGAGCCCTCTATAGCTCCTCGATGCATCGGTAGGTCTCATGAGACAACTAGAAGTCGAATTGGCCGAGTCCCTTTCCCAATTTGATATATGGTTTTGGCCGAGGCCTTAATCATTTTAGATGTCTTGGCTGAGGCCTTGACAAAATGTTTCAGAATGTCTGGCATTATACATTCCCTCATTATGAAAGTGGTTATTGATATTGCATGTGATTATTCGACCAGTAGAATATCCATGTGAAGAAGTGAATGGCATTATCTCATTTTACTTTTGCCATATTATGTTGAAGTTCAACTTTAAAAGGCTTTTGTTTTAGTTATACATTGCCTTAAATGTTAATGTTTATTTATAAAAGCTTCCGCTATATTGCTAACCTTACTGAGCATCTGAGCTCACCCCTTTCAATGTTTTAATATTTTCCAGGATGTGAAGAAGTATTTTATGAATGACCTGCAGGGGTAGTCAGAAAGGGATATGAGTGTGGACTATAGAGACTTTGTTATTGTAGTTTTTCACTTTATGATGTAATGTAACGTTTACGAATGTATCTAGTGTTTCCAAGGCTACTAAACTAATCGGCCTTTCTAGACTTGATCTTTTGTGATCATGCCAATGTTACGAAGTAATGCACTGACTCTGGGTAGCTGGGGTCGAGGCGTTACATATCCTCTTTCTTCATTTTCATCAAAGTGTCATCTCATTAACCATTAATGAACTTCTTTAGTAATGATAGTTGATAAATCATTTGGGATAAGATCTATGATCCCCTTACCATTTTTATTTCCTTTCCCAACCTTACTATGTCATATATAAATGGATATCCATCAATAATTATCATTATAGGAATTCTATGATCATTCCCACTCAATTCATCTACAATTTTTTCACTTTCTTGGCGATAATGAATTGAATATTAGTCTTTAAGAACATCCATCCATATCCTTTTCCTTAGGATGAGCTAAATTGTTTGGAATATCTACATCAAACTTTATTTTTCTATATAAATATATATATAACACCTTTATCAGTAAAAATCTTGTATCCAAATATTTAGATAAAAAATTAATGAAGTTAACACTAGGTCTTGTGTAGGATAATTGTACTCATGTGGATTTAACTATCGAGTTGAATATTAATTAACATTGAAATTTTTCATGAGAACACATCCAATTCCTTTTAGAGATGCATCACTATATAAAAAATATCCTTCTTCAATAGTGGTTATAGTTTGCACAACTAGACTGACCAACCTCATAGCTAGTTCTTGGTAACATTATTCATTCTCCTTTATCTAGATAAGCCTAACCCTATTTCGACATAACTTGGTTAGTGGATTACAAATTTGTGAAAAAAAAATCAAAAACCTTCTATAGTATCCTGCTAGACCAAGGAAACTATGAATATCTATTATAGTTTTAGGATGTGGACAGTCATCTATGACCTCTATCATTGTTTCATCAACTAATATTCCTTCACTAGTTATGGTGTACCATAATAATGAAAATTTTTGTAACCAGAACTCACATTTTATGAATTTACCAAAAATATTATACTTATTGCTATACTATATCTACTAAATTTGGTTGTTTCCCTACTTATGTGTCACCTCTTCAAAGCACCACGTCACCAAAATCTCATATACAATTACCATTAACCCCTCCACTATTTGCTAGCACCCACACATTAACACTCCATTTTCATCTCTGACATATGCATACCCCCTGAACCAGTATCGAGCTAGGTTTTCAATAGAACACCACATGCGTCATCCCTATTTTGGTCCCTCATGCACTACCCTTTCCTCTATCTTCCTCATCTCCTCCATCTCCTCCTCTGTATGCTTAGTGTCCGACTCCTCTACCTCCATCTTCTCCACATCAGGATCCTCCACCTCCGGTTAATGTGTCTCCAACTACTTCAACTCCAGATCCTCCACCTTCGGTGCTCTACCTCTGGATCCTTTTCCTCAAGCTACGCTTCATTCAGCTGCTTTACCTCTACCTAATTCGACTCCTATTTCTTTGAATCCCCCTGCTCTGTATCGCTAACCCTCTGTATGCTCCACTCACTGCTCCCCCTCCACCTATTCTGGCTCTGTCTCCCTAGGATCTCAGTTTTCTAGGGTATGATATTTCAAATTTACATGCTCTAATTTCCATTATCTAATTTCCATCATCTACGGTATGGTTTTCCCAATTCCAAATCTGTGTGAAAACATGGTGAACAAAATTTTTTAATCCATAGAAATACAATCACCATATGACCGGAAGAATTATCCTCTTGGAACTTAGTTGGTCTATTTAAGTTGTCAAAAATTTCTAGTAAAAGGAATCAAGTTGTGAAAAATAAATCTACTGCTAATGGATATGAAATTTATAGATATGGAAGTGATGAAGATGAAGAAGAGGTGAATGGAAGATCTCAG
Source organism: Viscum album (assembly GCA_963277665.1). Classification (NCBI taxonomy): domain Eukaryota; kingdom Viridiplantae; phylum Streptophyta; class Magnoliopsida; order Santalales; family Viscaceae; genus Viscum; species Viscum album. The sequence continues at coordinate 290,792,049 of OY728148.1, read as the reverse complement.
ACCCTAATATTGCAGTTAAACTTTTGTTTTGATGGATTCACAATTTTTATATTTACATTTCAATCCAAATAATATCTTTCTTGTTTCAATATTTCCTTGTATCAACTATGATCTATCTCTTCACATCTTCTATGTGCATGAATTGTTTCTCAAGTTTTCACATGATGTATGTGTCAATAATATATGTTCATGAATCAAAGTCCCCACATATGCGCATCATAGGAAGAAAATTGAATTGTGTAGGTCAGTCTTGGTAAATTCTATAATTTGAATAACATTTCATATCCTGAAACTTCTTTTCAGTCTATGTTATAGATTATCCCGATTGGAAAAATCATGAAAATGAAAATAAATCTATTTTCTTTGGTTTATTGACACACATAACATTTATTTTATGAGAAACTATCTGTTCAAGTATATAATACTTTTATGTTTTCATATTCATTTCAATAATGCAAATATAAATTTTCAATGGCATTACAGCTTAGAATAATGTAGAATAATTTCATTGCACCCCACTTCCACAAATATCTCTAAATAAATAGAAAAATGGATGTGCTGATGTTTCTTATCATTTTAGGTATCGAAAACTAGACAAATTGATTTACCTTTTTAAATATTGGTATATAAGTATATATGTGAACAGTAGGATCACCAATTTATCTGCTCAAACATATAGGGTTTCTATCACATTTGTGACAAGAGCATCCACATTTTCATTAAGAGATCAGTTGTACAAAATCCAAATTTGTTAACATGAGGCATTTCATAAGTTATTTTGATTTTTGAAATTTAATTCGTGTAAATTCATAAACTGGTATAACATTAAAAATGATATCATGGACATTGTTTTTTGTTAAGAGATTAGACAACCATGTTTTACACAATATTTCATTTTTTATCTATATAGTTGTATTTTCATTGATTCAATGGAAATATGTTTCAACTATCACTTTGGATATCTCAATGATAGTGATGATGATGGCGAAGAGGAAGAGCAGTGCAGATCTCAAACCCCAGTTGTGCAGGTTACCTTTTGTTTTGATCGATTCAGAATTTTTTTTACATTTCAATCCAAGTTATATCTTCCTTCTTTCATAATTTCCTTGTGTCAACTATTAGCTATCTCTTTACCACTTCTATACACTTTAACAGTTTTTCATGGTTTCACATGAATGATTTTTCATTAATATAAATACATGAATCACATGTTTTTGATCTGTATTGCTGTTTTTTCTTTGATTCAATGGAAATATGATGAAAATATCACATTGGATGTCTATATGGTATTCATGAAGGTGATGAATAGGAAGAGCAATATAGATCTAAGGTCCCAGTTTTGAAGGTTATCTTTTTTTATCAATTCATTATTTTTTGTATACAATTCAATGAAAATTCTATCATTCCTATGTCACCATTTCCATGTTTCAACTTTTAGCTATCTCTTTACCACTTTTATGTGCATGAATAGTTTTAAAAAGTTTCACATGAAGGATTTGTATTTCATATACATGCACAACTAAAAGTCCCCATATATGCACATCTTGGGCTGTCAATGGACTTGTGCAGGTTAGTCTTCGTAAATTCTATACTTTGAATAGCCATTCATATCCTGCAACATCTTTTTCTTCTATAGGTGACGAAACAATGCAGTATGTCTCACCTTGAGCATTGAATTAGATTTCATATGTTATAGATTATCAAAAATTGAAAAATCTTGAAAATGAAAATAAATCCATTTTTCTTTGGTTTAGTGACCAGCATAACAATGATTTAATGAAGAATTCTTGGGACCTTAAATTGTTTCATTCTAATTTATGATTGTTCAACTACAGAATACATTTATGTTTTTATATTCATTTCAATAATGAAAATAAAAATTTTCTATGGCATTAGTGGTGTCACTATTTTTATTATATTCATTTGAGGGGTTTGTCTGCCATTTTTTTTACTGTGTTTCTGAAAATGCTTTCACATTGATCATGCAACGTGGATGATCAGCGGTAACGAATTTTTAATATCATTCATGAAAACATATTATTTTCATTATTTATTCTTCATAAATGAAATGTTTCCATTCACACTTCTTCATGAATTATAGTGACATCTCTTATCTTTCCATCCATCTCTCGATCTACTATTGTGAAGAATTTAAGTGTTGATCACTGTGACATAAATCTAGAGGTAAGAATTAATGAAAACAAATGCTTCTTTTTTTATTTAGTTTTTATTTTTCTTATTATAACTATTGTCTTTGTTGTTTAATAGAACATTATTTTCACATCTATAAATGAAGAAGTTGATATGAAGCTCATACATTTTGGCCTTCTTGATATTATTAAGCCCAATAAGAATTGGGGATCCTCCTAGACGTCTTGGATGATGCATCATTATGTTATACGTTGTTATAAAGATTTTTTCTCATTTATTGGTCTGTGTTTGGTTTTGGAAAATTTTCCACCTTTCATTTCCAAAAAACACAGGAAAGCAGAAACATAAAATGTTATAAAGATTTTTTTATCGAATTTTATTCAGTTTCTATTACTAGGTTAAACCAGTTGTAAGTAAAAAACATGTATCATCGCTATGATTGATCCAATGGTTTAGAGTTATGATATACGTATCCCTTGAAGATTGGATATGATAATCTCTTCGGAAGCCTTGCTATCCAAACATCAAGGCATTACAGCATCCATTTTCCCTTCAGCTGTGACCAATGAGGAATTTCAGGTGATGTTTATGTTGTAGCTTTTGCATGAACTACTCACAGATAAACTTCAACTATGGTATGTTTTAGGTTATGCCTTTCAACTTATATTAATTTCTTTGTGGTTATTTACATTTAAATTCATTAAAATTGGTTCATTTAGAATGATTTTTTCCAAATTCTTCCGAGTCTCTATGATGAATATGTATTAAGCTTTCTGTTTTGGTTTGATTATATTCATTTGAGGGGTTTGTCTGCCATTTTTTTAGTATATTTCTGAAAATGATTTTATAGCAATCATGAAATGGGGATGAACAGTATTAACAAAACTCATATTTTTTATTTAGTTTTATATTTTTCTTATTTTAACTATTTTCTTTGTTGTTTAATAGAACTTACTTTTCACATCTATAAATAAATAAGATGATATTAAGCTCATAGATTTTGGCCTTTCTGACTTTATTAATACAAGTAAGGATTTATGATCCTCCATGACTTCTTAGATAAGGTATCATTATGTTATAGGATGTTATAATGATTTTTTTCTCATATATTGGTCTTTGTTTGGTTTTGGAAAATGATTCACTTTTCATTTTCAGAAATCACCGTAAAGATGAAACGTAAGATGTTATAAAGAGTTTTTTATCATATTTTATTTAGTTTCTATTACTGGATCAAACCAGTTATATTTACAAAACATGTATCAATATAATGCATGATCAATTGTTTGAGAGTTTTGATATGTGTATCCCTTGGAGATTGGACATGTTAATCTCAATAGATGCCCTGCTATTCCAACATCAGGGCATTATAACTTCCATGTTCCCTTTAGTTGTGACCCATGAAGAATTTCACGTGATGTTTATGTTGTAGATTTTGAAGGATCATGTCATTGATAAACTTCAACTATGGTAAGTTTTAGGTTATGCCTTGAAACTTATATTAATTTCTTTATGGTTCTGCACATTGATATTCATTACAATTGGTTCATTTGGAATGATTTTTTTCCAAATTCTTCTTAGTCTCTATGATGAATATGTATTCTGATTTCTATTTTTTTTAACTATATTCATTTAAAGGGTTTGTCTTCCATTTTTAGTAATATGTTTCTGAAAATTATTTTACAACAATCTTGCAACATGGACGATCAGTAGTAACAAATTTTCAAGTTCCTTCGTGAAAACATATTATTTTCATTTTTTCTTCTGTATACATGACGTGTCAATTCACACTTATCATATGATTACAGATATGGAGCACAGAAATTCCATTAATAAAATAACTATCAGGAACTGTATTCTGTAGAGATAATTATTCATATCCGTGGGTATGTAAGTTATTATTATTGTTATTTTATTTATTGTTCTTGTCTACATGATATATTATCTGTTGGTATATTTTATATGCACTTATTTTTTATAAAGCAATGAATTTATATAGAACGAAGATAATGATTCTAAATCTATATAAAATGGTGATATTGATTCTAATTTATATAACAATAAATTTATATAGAATGAATATATTGATTCTAATTTATACAACAATGAATTTATATAGAATGAAGATATTATCATAGTAACCACATTGAAGGGAATTGGAATGCTGTCTAAAAGTAGTCAGTACATTGTATTTCTAGGAAAAGATTATGCCTAAAAATCATCTAAGACCAAATTTAAAGAAGGGTGCATTCACCCCTGAATAAGAACATCACATAATCGAGTTACATGCAATGCTGGGAAATAAATTGGCTTGGATTGCTGCTTAGGTATTTTTTTCTGTTTCATCTCAATTTCCCAGCATTTGAACCCAAAAGAAAACTTCTTATCATGATTCCTTATGTATGATTCAATTAACTAAAATTGCATATTATTTTCTTCTATTATTCTGGATATTATTTATTTGAGAATTAATCAGTACCACATTTTGTTGAGTTTGTTACTATCCAGTATACTGTGTATTTCAAGAACATTCACTTCAATTACAAATATATTGTTATGTTTAAATTTTATATTGGATTTTCATATTTAAATATTCATTACTAATTAATTTAAATAATTAAATTTTCATTTGCAGAGTTCATTTTTTGGAAAATGAAGTTGAAGAGATGTTGCAACAAACCTTTGTTCTTAGAACACTTATCAAAAATCACGTAGCTGAATTTTATTGACAAACAATAAGTTCAAAGACTATTGTGTAATTATAGATTGGGTTCTAACATTTTTTAGTCAAATCAACCCTCTGGACACAATGTCAGAGAAGCAAGATTTGTATTCATTATGAAATGATTTGCAAACATCCTCTAAAAAAACTTCTTTTCCAATATTTGTTCTATGTTCAACTTTTATATTGTTTTATCCAGATTTTTACCCTTCTATTGCATTTATTTTTACAAATACTCTCTAATTACAAATTATTAAATGTAACACCCCAACCCCAGTTACCCATAGTCGGTGCATTATTACATAACATTGGCATGATCACAAAGGATCATGTCTCGAAAGACCGATTAGTTTAGTAGCCTTGGAAACACTAGATATATTCATAAGTCTTGCATTACATCATAATGTAAAAAAACTACAACAACATCTTGTCTTCATATCCCCTCATACTATCCCTGCAGGTCATTCATAAATTCCTTCTTCACAATCCTGGGAAAAATAAAACATTGAAAGGGGTGAGCTCAGATGCTCAGTAAGGATAACAATATAGCAGAAGCATTCATAGATAAGCATAAACACTTAAGGCAATGTATAACTAAAACAAAAGACTTTTAAACATGAACTTCATCATAATATGGAAAAGATAAAATGAAATAATTCCATTTACTTACTCACATGGATATTATACTAGTTGAATAATCACATGAAATGTCAATAACCACTTTCATAATGATGTAATTCATAATGCTGAACTTTAATTTCTGTGTCAAGGCCTCGTGCCAAGACCTAAGGGATAACTGTAACCAGAACCCAACCCGGAGAGCCTCTGTAACCCGACTCCATCCCATAGAGCCTCTGTAACCGGACTCCAACCCAGAGTGCCTCTAATAACTGGACACCAACCTAGAGTGCCTATAATAATATGACACCAACCCGGTGGGTCTACTATAACTGGACCCCAACTCGGAAGGATTACTTTTACCAGTCCCCAACCCAAAACTTACTATTCCAACAAATTCATCTTAAGAAGAGGATGAAATATAATATAAACATTCGTATTAAAACTAGCATACGAAATGTGAATACTTTAACCACAAACCATGAATGGTATAAAAATAGCACATCCACAGTCAAACATAACTCATTCAATACAATAAGGAAGATTTTATTGTAATATATTAACCTCAGTTGAGAATAATGAAGAATATTGAAATAGATGAAAATAATCATCAAAACTATTTGAGAGAAATATCCCCCTTTTTCTTGAAAACATTTAAAAGTAACACTATTTGTCAAGAAGCCATTTAAAAATACATTTTTGAATCAAAGTGTCCCATACCACTTTTAAACATTTAAATGAAATTTTAATTTTAAAACTTTAATGTCAATATAAATAAATCCTTAAAACCATTTTTAAAACATGGTCATTAATGAGAAAGATTTAGAATAATAAATCATTAAAAGATTAAAAATGATATTTTAGTTAGAGTTCTTAACCAAAAGAGAGACACTTGAATACAAAAAATTGAGGAAATAAAAACATTGTAATATCATGAGAATAAAGGGATTCATGATATACTATGACAAAGTACATTATATACACCATATTAAAGTGATTAGGTGTATAACAACTATGGAGTCTCAATGGAATATAAATTGAGATGAAATCTCTCATGAAGACCATATACTAAGGATAAGGATAAATCAACGACATAATTATGTGTGAAAAATATAAATACACTCAATATGATTAGATATTCAGTGTAAAACAATCAATGGACATTCACACATATTCTTATAAAAACAACACCAATGAATTTGATGTTTAAATCAACAAATGGAGATTGAGTAAAAATTAATCCTATCAAGTTCACACCGATGACTTGAGAATTTATCAATGGAGTGATTATGTGTATAAAAAGTATATCCACAGAAATGGGAGTGGAAATTATGATGTTATCAAATTAATAGTGATTCCACACATAATCATGGAGTGAAATAATCAATGAAGTATGCGTAAAGTCGAATGAGTGGAAATTGGAATTTCAAATTCCCTTATTGATTTGGTAACTTATGAAACATCCACCCATGAAAGAAGTATCATACAATGATGATGTAAATATACAATAATTAATGTATATTACACAATGAAGACAAACATGGGCAGTACGGACACCACATGCAACAAATAAGTTGTGAATAATGGAAATCTCACAGAATTAAAAGTAAGATAAATAACCCCTTACATTGTACTTTTTTCTTGGTTGAGGGTAGTTTAACCACCAGTATAATGGTGAAATAATTTTTATTGAATTATAACATAATTATATAAATTAATATTATATCATATATGATCTTTTAACATTGATTTGTTAATAATATCTTATTATTATCATCGTTTCAGGTGTTAATAGATTCATTTTCCATTATATTCATTATTATGTGAGCCATATTTGTTATGGATGGGTTGTATATTATTCATATCCAGAATGATATAATGTCTCTAAACATTATTTTTAATCATCAAATTAAATTTAATCTTGAATGGATACGATGGGGAATGATTCTCATCGTGTTCGTGGAGATGGTAATCCGTACATACGCATGAGCAAAAATATCACTCTTTTGATATTAAAATAATATATAATTGGATGTTATATCATATTTAAAGAATCATTATCATGATATATTTATTATTTACATGAATTATGAATCATTATTATACCCATCCAAATAATAAGTTATTGAATAACAATTACACCACGACGTGGAGACGGCAAGCCGTACGAACGCACGTATGGTGACATGTCATTCCAAGGATGGATAGAATAATGAATATGGTTTTACTAAATTTATAATAACATAACAGTATATAGAAGATACAGGAGTTATTATTTAATAATGGAAATAACAAATAAAGAAGAAGTGGAAGAAGAAAGGAACTTGAAAGAGGGTGGTGAAAACATTACCTCTTCTTCGGGTTCTTCCTTTTTGATTTGATCAAAAGGGATCCTTAAGTTGGATTTACGAATAAATTAATTCCTCTAAGATTAAGGGAGTACTGTTGAGAGGGTATTTGGGCATAGTTTGGCCGAACCAAAAGGATTTTAAGGTATGAATTTGAGAGAAGAGGGAGTTCCCTTTTATAAGAGGGGTGAGGGGCACCTTTGGAAAAGCTAGAAATATTATTTTATAATAAATTTATATTCGGTTTCTAATGGCTAAAAAGTGGATTATTTAAAGTTTAAGGTGGGGATAGGTCGAAAACCACTCAACCAATAGGTTTTAGAGAGTTTTGGGTCACTATATTAACCTTATCTTTTAGATTTAACTCTTAGTTAATTAGTTTAACATTTACCATGTCACTTTGTATTTTTATCTTATATAGTTAATAAACCTAATATATACATTAAAGAGACCCCAAATTGGTCCATTAATGATACAACTATCTAGATATAAGTATCTTGACCGAAAATTAGATTTTTAGGAATTTAATATCAATTAATAATATAATATTTGTTTTAAAAACTCTTTTATGTCAATTTGGACACTATTCAATAATTGATTTTTTCTAAAGTCTTAAAAACTATATTAATTCAAACAAAATTCATTTAAGCAATCCTATTGTAACGCCCCGACCCCAGCTACCCAGAGTCGGTGCATTACTTCGTAACATTGGCATGATCACAAAAGATCATGTCTTGAAAGACCGATTAGTTTAGTATCCTTGGAAACACTAGATACATTCATAAGTCTTTCATTACATCAAAATTAAACAAACTACAATAACATGGTCTTCATAGTCCACACTCATATCTTCACTGACTATCCTTGCAAGTCAGTCATAATACACTTCTTCATATCCTGGAAAATATTTAAACATTGAAAGGGGTGAGCTCAGATGCTCAGTAAGGATAACAATATTGCAGAAGCTTTTATAATAAAACATAAGCATTTAAGGCAATGTATAACTAAAACAAAAACCTTATTGAACTTGAACTTCAGAATAATATGGAAAAAGTAAAATAAAATAACGCCATTACTTACTCACATGGATATTCTACTAGACGAATAATCACATGAAATATCAATAACCACTTTCATAATGAGGGAATGTATAATTCCAGACATTCTGAAACATTTTGTCAAGGCCTCGGCCAAGATGTCTAAAATGATTAAGGCCTCGGCCAAAACCATAAATCAAATTGGGAAAAGGCCTCGGCCAATTCCACGTCTAGTTGTCTCATGAGACCTACCGATGCATCGAGGAGCTATAGCGGGCTCCACCTGTCACATATTAAGTCCAATACATTCCTCATATGAATAGGTTTAAACATAACATTAATATTCGTATTAAAACTAGAATACGAAATGTCAACAATTTCTCCATAAACTATGGATGGTTTAAAAATAACACATCCACAATCAAATATTTCACAAAATTTTCAATGGATGTTTTGTATCACAAATCAATTTCAATTAAACTTAAAACCCATCAAAGGATGTTGACATAGATGAAACCAAAGCTATTTGAGAGAAATATCTCTCCTTTATGAAATCATTTAAAAGCCCCATAATTATAAAATAATACATTTACTTTGAATATATTCTTATAAGCTTGTTAGGGAAGCTTCGACGAAGTTATAATGGCGGAAAATAGTCACACACGTCGTATAAGTAAAAAAACATTCTTACCTTATATTTGTCAAAAAGTTCAAAAAGTACATTGTTTGGAAAATGATGGTAAGATTCCTTTCAAAAAAGTATAGGGGTATAAATGACTTTAACCCATTTTCCATTTAATAGTAAAAATGTTTTGAAAGACATTTTTAAGAAACATGGATTTGGATGATAACGAGGTCCTAGTAGATAATTATGTATAAACAACCTTGGATAATGAAGAGGTTGTGAAGTAAACCCTTACCTTGTACTTTTCCTTGGTTGGGGTAGGTTAACCTCCTGTATAATGGTGAAATAATTGTTATTAAATTATACAAGAATCATATACATTCATTTGATATCATATATGATCTTTTAACACTACTTTGTTAACAATATCTTAGATTTATCGTTGTTTCGGGTGTTAACTTACTCGTTTTCTTTTATATGTTTTGTTACGTAAGTCGTGTTTTTCATGGATAGGTTGTATCTTATTCATATCCAGAATGATATCATGTCCTTAAACATTATTTTTAAATCATCAAATGATAATTATACTTGAATGGATACGACGTAGAATGAATCTCATCGCGTTCGTGGAGACGGTAGTCCGTACGTACGCACGAGCGAAAATATCATTATTTTGATATTAAAATTATATATAATTGGATAGTATATCATATATACAGAATCATTATCATGTTATATTTATTATTTACATGAATTATATATCATTATTATACCCATCTAAATAATAATATATTGAATAACAATTACACCACGACGTGGAGACGGTAAGCCGTACGTACGCACGTATGGTGACATGTCATTAAAATGATGGGTAGAATACTGAATATGGTTGTTCCATATTTATAATAACATCACAGTATATATAAGATACTGGAGTTATAATTTTAGAATTGAAATAATAAACAAAGAGGGAGTGGAAGAAGAAAGAAACTTGAAAGAGGGTGATGGAAATGTTACCTCTTCTTCGGGTTCTTCCTTTTGATTTGATCAAAAGGACTCATTAGGATGTCTTTCTGACTAAAGTAAAGCTTCTAGGATGAAGGGAGAGAAGTTGGTAGAGTATTTGGGCAGGGGTTTGCCGAACCCAAAGGCTTGGAAGTGTGAATAAGGTGGTAGAGGTGGGGGCCTTTTATAAGAGGAGAGGAGGGGCACTTTTGGAAAGATTGAAATGTTACATTATTTCACAATGATTTTCGGATTCTAAAGGTCCCACACTTATATAATTCGAGGCTAAGGTGATAAGGTTTCTAAATCTCCTCATCCAATAGGCTTTGGACAAGTGTAAGCCTTGGATTTTGCATTATCTTCTCATTTTATTTAAATCGTTAAATAATGAGGTAATCGCTGCATCATAATGATGTCATAAATAATTTAATTTATATAATGTCTAAAAATTATAAAAAAATACTATGATGTAGGAAATCTTTTTAGCTTTCTAATGAATATTTATAGTCAAAATTTGGACTTGTGTAACCCCACTTAAAAACTGTTTTAGTAAAGTAACTCATGTTTGGGTCAATTTAATTTTAACATTAAATAAATATATATTAATGTCATTTTCCAACTAAAGTGGATCCATGGGGTCCCCAAGTTGACCCATGGGTTGTCTTGGTCGGGCATGACTCATCCAATAGGAGTAGGACAAGTGTCATGCTCATCTCATATTAATAATACATCATTTGTACCTTAAACTACATTAATTACCTCTAATCGCGATTAAGAACTTAAAAGTTACTATTCACCAAAAAATTATTTTAATCTCATTTAACCACATTTTACTTCTTAATGACAACCATGTATGTCGGATTTTTGAAAATCAAATCACAGAAGTGGTAATATTTCATTTTAACGAAAAATCAGTTTTTAACAACCACTTAGTGGTTTCACTATTCATCAAAAATTGAAGTTTTTCAGAATAAGGCCAAAATTTCACCCTAAGCTATAATTGATATTCCGAATTCAAAAATGATGTCTATTTTACAAAATTCCAAACATATAATTTGTATTAATTAATTTTATAATTAATTCTCGCTGTTACAACAAATAGCGTGTTTTTAAGAAACAATTTATATCAAAAGTTTGGCAATTGTTTATGTCCAATTTCAATGTTAAATTAATTCTAATGACCACCATTGGATAAAATGCTAAAAATATATTATAATTATACTTTAAAACCACTAAATATTATAATTTATCACTATAAATTATTTTTATTAAAAAAGTTGTTTTAAGTATTTTTCACTATTCATAAAAATTTAGAAGTTCTCAGAAAAATACCAAAAATTAAACATAGGATAATTTCAATATTCCGAATCCAAAAATGAAGTCCATTTTGATAAATAAAATTTATAAAATTTAAAAAAGTAGGTATTACTATTCACAACGGCTAGTTTAATTAGTTGTGGTGTGTGTTAGAGCTCGAGGTTGCGTACAACACACGCTATTGCATTATTCGAAGGGAAACGTACAGTGGAAGCTTGGGGTGTTACATTCTCCCCTCCTTCAAATAATTGCATCCTCGCAATTTCTAGGGTATTACTGCATAAAAAAACTCGGGTGGTTTTTCATCATAAATTCCTCAGGTTCCCACGTTGCCTCTTCCATTTTATGATTTCTCCACAAAACCTTCACCAGACGAGTCGTCCGGTTTCTCAGCACCTGCTACCTCACATCAAGAATCCTGACGGGCTCTTCACAATAGGAAAGATCGGGTTCCAGTTCTAATTCCTCATAGGTGAGTACATGCGTTGGGTCAGGCATGTATTTCCTCAACAGAGATACGTGGAACACATCGTGAACTTTGGAGAGACTTGGCGGCATTGCCAAACGGTAAGCTACAGCCCCAATTCGTTCTAGAATTTCGAAAGGTCCGATGTACCTGGGACTCAATTTACCTTTCTTACCAAAACGTATGACTCCCTTCCATGGAAATACCTTCAGGAAAACATGATCACCGACTTGAAATTTCAAATCCTTCCATAGATTATCGGCATAACTCTTCTGCCTACTTTGAGCTGCTTTGATGTGATTTTGGATTACTTTCACCTTTTCCACCGTTTCCTCCACCAGTTCTGGGCCTACAAGTTTCCTGTCACCAACGTCATCCCAACAGGTTGGTGTACGACATCTCTTTCCGTATAACGCTTCATATGGTGCCATCTGAATACTCGAATGGAAGCTATTGTTATAGGAAAATTCTACCAATGGTAAATATTGATCCCACATACCCTGAAAGTCAAGAGAGCATGATCTCAACATCTCTTCTAAGGTTTGAATAGTCTGTTCTGATTGTCCATCTGTTTGAGGGTGATAGGCAGTGCTCAAACGAAGTTCAGTATCCAAGGCCTTTTGAAGACTTTTCCAGAATCTTGAAGTAAAATGAGTATCACGATCAGAAACAATCGATAGGGGTACTCCATGAAGTCTTACAACTTCATTAATATATAGTCTTGCTAGACGTTCAAGTGGTAGATCCTCCCGTATAGCCAGAAAATGTGTTGTCTTAGTAAGTTGATCAACAATGACCCATATTGCATCATTTCTTCAAGGAGTCTTTGGTAGTCCCATGACAAAGTCCATCGTAATATTATCCCATTTCCACTCAGGTATGGGAAGAGGTTGCAATACTCCACCAGGATGTTGCCTTCCAGCTTTCACTTGTTGACAAACCATACACCTCGACACAAAATCAGCAATCTCCCTCTTCATATTGTCCCACCAAAAATGTTCCTTCAAATCTCTATACATTTTGGTGCTCCCAGGGTGTATAGAGATTTTGGAACTATGAGCATCATCCAGCAATTCCCTTTTTAGATCAGGTATATCGGGAACACAAAGTCTCTTCCCGAATTTCAAAATTCCATCCTTATACACAAAGTCCCTTAATCTTCCATCATTCACACCTTTAATCTTCTTCTGAAATTCTTCATCATTGGTCTGAGAACTCTTAATCCTTTCTAGTAATGATGGTTTGGCAACCATTTGAAAAAGCATTGATGTTTCACCTTCCCTAGTTATTCCTATGTCCATATTCACTAGATCCAAGAAAATTGGATCCCTTTCAATTCTCATCACATTCAAATCTCCATGGTCTTTTCTACTCAAAGCATCTGCCACCTTGTTTGCCTTCCCCGGGTGGTAATGTATCGTGCAATCATAATCCTTGAGTAGTTCAAGCCATCGCCTTTGCCTTATGTTGAGTTCTTTTTGTGTGAAAATATAGTTCAAACTCTTGTGATCAGTATAAATCTCACATTTTTCACCATAGAGGTAATGTCTCCATATCTTTAAAGCAAAGATCACAGCTGCTAACTCAAGATCATGAGTAGGATAGTTTTTCTCATGAATTTTTAGCTGTCGTGATGCATAGGCAATGACCTTATCATTCTGCATAAGGACACAACCGAGTCCTTTCTTCGATGCATCACTATAAATAACAAACCCATCATTCCCCGATGGTAGAGTCAATACAGGGGCATTGACTAATCATCTCTTTAGTTCTTCAAAACATTCTTCACACTCTTTTGTCCAGACAAATTTAATCCCTTTACGTGTGAGCTTTGTCAATGGGTTAGCCAATCTGGCAAAATTCTGGACGAAACGTCGATAATAACCTGCTAAACCAATAAAACTGCGTACCTCAGTTATACTTGTCGGTGCTGGCCATTCTTGGATTGACTTGGTTTTAGAAGGATCAACGGAAATTCCATCCTTAGAGACAATATGGCCAAGAAAAGAAATATCATGAAGCCAGAATTCACACTTGCTGAATTTCCCATATAATTCATGTCTTCTAAGAGTCTTCAGGATAATGCGTAAGTGATTTTCATGATCTTCATGGATTTTGGAGTATACCAAGATATCATCAATAAATACCACTACAAAGTCATCAAGATATTCCTTGAAAACTCTATTCATTAGATCCATGAAAACAGAGGGTGCATTAGTCAATCCAAAAGGCATTACTGTAAACTCATAATGCTCGTACCTTGTTCGAAATGCTGTCTTTGGAACGTCTTCCTTATTCACACACAACTGATGGTATCCAGACCGAAGGTCAATCTTTGAAAAGTATTGAGCTCCATGCAGTTGGTCAAAAAAATCATCAATGCGAGGTAGGGGTTACTTATTCTTTATTGTTATAGCATTGATCTCCCTATAATCAATGCACAACCTCATAGATCCATCTTTCTTCTTAACAAAAAGAATAGGGGCTCCCCTAGGAGAAACACTAGGGCGAATAAATCCCTTATTACTCAATTCCTCTAGTTGTTTCTTTAGTTCAACTAATTCCACAGTGGCCATTCTATAAGGGGTCTTCGATATGGGCCTTGATCGAGGAATTAAATCAATGGAAAACTCAACTTCTCGTTCTGGAGGATGTCCAGGTAAATCTTCCGGAAACACATCAACATATTCTCTCACAATAGGTACATCCTATATTTGAATATTCCTTTCCTCATCCTCAGTAATTTCCTTCTCTTCCTCCCCAATAATTGAATTTAGTTGAGCTACTGGGGGTGGATCTAGATAAGAATTATGTGGCGATGATTCTGATCTAAAGATAAGGTGTTCCTTATCATCATCATCAAGAATCGTAACCTCTTTCCTCTTACAATAAATTTTTGCATCATGGTCCGAAAGCCAATCCATACCGAGGATTATATCAAATTCAATCATGGGTATGACGATGAGATCAGTAGGTAAAGAACATTTAGGCGCTCTAATGGGAACTAATCGACAAAACTTTGTTGCAACAATACTCCCCTTAGGGGTTTTGACTGACAACTCCGTTGTTAAATCAAATTGGAAATATCTAATTTTCTTAGCAAACTGGGAAGATATGAAACAATGCGATGATACAGAATCAAATAATGCATTTGCTAAACTTGAGGAAACAATTAAATTACCTGCCACCATGTCTTTCGGAGCTTCCAACTCAACAGTAGTGATAGCATAATCCTAGCCTTGATCCCTTGGCCTCTTCTGAGGTAAGTTCCCCTGACACTTAGGACATTCATTTGCATAATGTCCCTTCTCTCTACAATTATAACATTCTATGTTGACAGCCGATTTCTTTCCCTTGCATTCATGAGCATGGTGTCCTTTTTCACCACACTTGTAACATACTCCTTTTCCTTTTAGACAGGCACCAGGGTGCTTCCTACCACAATTATCACAGGGTGGAAATTCATTTCTACCCTTCTTCCCTGTTTCCTTATTTCCTTTCCCAGAGTTTTCAGCGGATCTCTTCTTATCTTGCTTTGATTTAAAGTCATAAGACTTAGAGAATTCCATTTCCGTCTTGATAGCGCACGAGACAATACCTTCGTATGAAGAGAAGGTTTGTGATACTAAAGCTCGACGGAGAAATGGTTTCAACCCATCAAAGAAACGATCAGTCTTACTTTTTGGGTTACGTATGTAATCTGCAGCATACCTTGCTAACCTTGTAAAGTTAGCCTCATACTTTGCGACATTTTCATCCTCATTCTGCCTCAGACTCAGAAATTGTCTTTCCATATCCGCTCGATGGTCTCGAGGAAAGTATTTTTCTAAGAACAGCTCTTTGAACTCCTACCATTCCATGTTTGTTAATTCATCATCTTCCTTTGTGTTTTGAATTAGTGACCACCATTGATCGGCATCTCCAGTGAGGCGGTAAACTGCCATGACAACATTCTCCCTTTCACTACTCCCCAAGGCATGGAATATTTTCTCTAAGGAATTTATCCATTGCTCAGCTACTATAGTATTTGTGCTCCCATTGAAGGTTGGCGGTTGTTGCCTCATGAAACGGTCTAGCATTGATCCTCCACGTTGCGGATCAAGGTGCTACATACGAGTAAGGTTGTTATTCATAACCTGCGTGAGTTGTCCCAGTACGGTGAGAAGCTGATCAGCACCAGTTGCATCACTAGCTCCACCATAATTATCCTGAGCAGGAGGGCAATCCCTACACGGAGGGCGTGCATTGATACGGTTTCCATTCCTTCCACTAGGCGCCATTTCTAAATAATGGAATAAACTAGATTAGTTCATGAATCAAAATACATAATTCCATACTTGTAAAACACTTAACATAAATTGAACTAATTATGGATATAATCTATAATTATAAAAATGTTTTCTTTGAGGAAGTATATACTTGTAACCCTTCAGAGTGGTTTGTAAAGAAAATGGGAATTATCCAAAGCATATCCCCCGGGAGTGTCGTAACCAATAGTGCAGCAAGGCTCGTTGTCGTGCACCAGTTCCCGTTCGAGTCTAGCTCAAAGCGGTGTTTTCGGGTTTTACCCCTAGGTACATCTGTGCCAGAGCCGCCTCTACCTGCTCGTATCCAGACAGGGATGTATTGCTCGGAAAACTCACAACATCTCTACAATACCAAAATTCTAGGAAGTTCTTCTATACTAATCCTCAAAGTCTATCTTTGGGATATGTGCTCTAATCAGAGTTTATCTAAATCTAGCTTCCAAGGTTAGTACTAAACTGCCTCTGATACCAACTATAATGCCCTGACCCCAGCTACCCAGAGTCGGTGCATTACTTCGTAACATTGGCATGATAATAAAAGATCAAGTCTCGAAATACCGATTAGTTTAGTAGCCTTGGAAACACTAGATACATTCACAAGTCTTTCATTACATCAAAATTAAATAAACTACAATAACATGGTCTTCATAGTCCACACTCATATCTTCACTGACTATCCTTGCAAGTCAGTCATAATACACTTCTTCACATCCTGGAAAATATTTAAACATTGAAAGGGGTGAGCTCAGATGCTTAGTAAGGATAACAATATTGCGGAAGCTTTTATAAGAAAACATAAGCATTTAAGGCAATGTATAACTAAAACAAAAGCCTTATTGAACTTTAACTTCAGCATAATATGGAAAAAGTAAAATAAAATAATGCCATTACTTACTCACATGGATATCCTACTAGACGAATAATCACATGAAATATCAATAACCACTTTCATAATGAGGGAATGTATAATTCCAGACATTCTGAAACATTTTGTCAAGGCCTCGGCCAAGACGTCTAAAATGATTAAGGCCTCAGCCAAAACCATAAATCAAATTGGGAAAAGGCCTCGGCCAATTCCACGTCTAGTTGTCTCATGAGACCTACCGATGCATCGAGGAGCTATAGCGGGCTCCACCCGTCACATATTAAGTCCAATACATTCCTCATATGAATAGGTTTAAACATAACATAAATATTCGTATTAAAACTAGCATACGAAATGTCAACAATTTCTCCATAAACAATGGATGGTTTAAAAATAACACATCCACAATCAATTATTTCACAAAATGTTCAATGGAGGTTTTGTATCACAAATCAATTTCAATTAAACTTAAAACCCATCAAAGGATGTTGACATATATGAAACCAAAGCTATTTGAGAGAAATATCTCTCATTTTTGAAATCATTTAAAAGCCCCATAATTATAAAATAATACATTTACTTTGAAGATATTCTTATAAGCTTGTTAGGGAAGCTTCGACGAAGTTATAATGGCAGAAAATAGTCACACCCGTCGTATAAGTAAAAAAAACATTCTTACCTTATATTTGTCAAAAAGGTCAAAAAGTACATTGTTTGGAAAACGACGGTAATATTCCTTTCAAAGACGTATAGGGGTATAAATTACTTTAACCCATTTTCCATTTAATAGTAATTTTTTTTTGAAAGACATTTTTAAGAAACATGGATTTGGATGATAACGAGGTCCCAGTAGATAATTATGTATAAACAACCTTGGATAATGAAGAGGTTGTGAAGTAAACCCTTACCTTGTACTTTTCCTTGGTTGGGGTTGGTTAACCTACTGTATAATGGTGAAATAATTGTTATTAAATTATACAAGAATCATATACATTCATATGATATCATATATGATCTTTTAACACTGCTTTGTTAACAATATCTTAGATTTATCGTTGTTTCGGGTGTTAACTTACTCGTTTTCTTTTATATGTTTTGTTACGTAAGTCGTGTTTTTCATGGATAGGTTGTATCTTATTCATATCCATAATGATATCATGTCCTTAAAAATTATTTTTAAATCATCAAATGATAATTATACTTGAATGGATACGACGGAGAATGAATCTCATCGCGTTCGTGGAGACGGTAGTCCGTACGTACGCACGAGCGACAATATCATTATTTTGATATTAAAATAATATATAATTGGATAGTATATCATATATACAGAATCATTATCATGTTTTATTTATTATTTACATGAATTACATATCATTATTATACCCATCTAAATAATAATATATTGAATAACAATTACACCACGACGTGGAGACGGTAAGCCGTACGTACGCATGTATGGTGACATGTCATTCAAATGATGGGTAGAATACTGAATATGGTTGTTACATATTTATAATAACATCACAGTATATAGAAGATACTGGAGTTATAATTTTAGAATTGAAATAATAATCAAAGAGGGAGTGGAAGAAGAATGAAACTTGAAAGAGGGTGATGGAAATGTTACCTCTTCTTCGGGTTCTTCCTTTTGATTTGATCAAAAGGACTCCTTAGGATGTCTTTATGACTAATGTAAAGCTTCTAGGATGAAGGGAGAGAAGTTGGGAGAGTATTTGGGCAGGGGTTGGCCGAACCAAAAGGATTGGAAGTGTGAATAAGGTGGTAGAGGTGGGGGCCTTTTATAAGAGGAGAGGAAGGGCACTTTTGGAAAGATTGAAATTTTACATTATTTCACAATGATTTTCTGATTCTAAAGGTCCCACACTTATATAATTCGAGGCTACGGTGATAAGGTTTCTAAATCTCCTCATCCAATATGCTTTGGACAAGTGTAAGCCTAGGATTTTGCATTATCTTCTCATTTTATTTAAATCGTTAAATAATGAGGTCATCGCTGCATAATAATGATGTCATAAATAATTTAATTTATTTAATGTCTAAAAATTATAAAACAAATACTATTATGTAGGAAATCTTTTTAGATTTCTAATGAATATTTATAGTCAAAATTTGGACTTGTGTAACCACACTTAATAACTGTTTTAGTAAAATAACTCATGTTTGTGTCAATTTAATTTTAACATTAAATAAATATATATTAATGTCATTTTCCAACTAAAGTGGCTCCATGGGGTCCCCAAGTTGACCCATGGGTTTTCTTGGTCGGCCATGACTCATCCAATAGGAGTAGGACAAGTGTCATGCTCATCTCATATTATTAAAACATCATTTGTACCTTAAACTACATTAATTACCTCTAATCGGGATTAAGAACTTAAAAGTTACTATTCACCAAAAAAATTATTTTAATCTCATTGAACCACATTTTACTTCTTAATGACAACCATGTATGTCTGATTTTTGAAAATCAAATCACAGAAGTGGTAATATTTCATTTTAACGAAAAATCAGTTTTTAACAACCACTTAGTGGTTTCACTATTCATCAAAAATTGAAGTTTTTCAGAATAAGGCCAAAATTTCACCCTAAGCTATAATTGATATTCCGAATTCAAAAATTATTTCTATTTTACAAAATTCCAAACATATAATTTGTATTAATTAATTTTATAATTAATTCCCGCTATTACAACAAATAGCGTGTTTTTAAGAAACAATTTATATCAAAAGATTGGCAATTGTTTATGTCCAATTTCAATGTTAAATTAATTCTAATGACCACCGTTGGATAAAATGATAAAAATATATTCTAATTATACTTTAAAACCACTAAATTTTATAATTTATCACTATAAATTATTTTGATTAAAAAAGTTGTTTTAAGTATTTTTCACTATTCATAAAAATTTAGAAGTTCTCAGAAAAATACCAAAAATTCAACATAGGCTAATTTCAATATTCCGAATCCAAAAATGAAGTCCATTTTGATAAATAAAATTTATAAAATTTCAAAAAGTAGGTATTACTATTCACAACGGCTAGTTTAATTAGTTGTGGTGTGTGTTAGAGCTCGAGGTTGCGTACAACACACGCTATTGCATTATTCGAAGGGAAACGTACAGTGGAAGCTTGTGGTGTTACACCTATAATGTCATATAAATCAATAAAATTCATGTATGTCATCAGAAATTTCAAATTATTTTAATTTTAACATTTATAATACCAATTATTTGATTCTTTCATCAATAAGGAAAATACTGCATCTTTATTGTGTCATAAATAATATTAAATATTAAATGTCTAAAAATAATAAATAAAATACCATTATGTATGAAATCTTTTTATCTTTCTAATTAATATTTATAGTCTAAAATACAACATATATAACCCTATTTAAATTTTGTTTTCTAAAAGATATATGCTTGTGTTATTTTTGTATTTATTTTAACTTAATTAATATAAAGTGTCATTATCACTTACAAGTGGATCCATGGAGTCCCAAAATCAACCCAAAGATTCCAATGGTCGGAAATGTATCAACCAATTGTGTTAAGACATGTTTTAGGGTAATTTAGTATTGTTATAATATTATTTCTTTACCCTTATTTACCATATTTACCCTTTAACCACGGTAAATATTTTATTTACCGAAGTAATTATTCAAAATGTCTTAAAATAAAAGTTACCTATTTACACAATTTGTACCTCCTTATTTTTAATATGGAATCCATTTTTCTAAATTCAAAACACAGAAGTGGCAGAAATTAATTTAAAATTAATTCTCGTTGTTAAAACAAAAAACATGTTTTTTAGAGATAATAACTATCAAACGATTGACAGTTGTTTATGTCCGGTTTAAATGAGAAAATATGTCCAATGACCAAAATTTTATTAAATCGTAGAATTATATTCTAAATATACTTTAAAACCACTCAAATTCATATTTTATCACAATTAATTATTTTGATTAAAAAAGTTGTTTTTAATAAAAATTTAGTAATTTTCACTATTCATCATAATATAAAAGTTATCCGAAAAGTACCAAAATTTACCCTAGGATAATTTCAATATTACGAATCTAAAAATAAAGTCCATTCTAAGAGATAAAATTTATAGAATTTTAAAAAGTCGGTATTACTATTCATAACGACTACTCTGATTGGTCGTGGTGTGTTAGAATCTTGAAGTTCCGTACAATGCAAGCTATTGCATTATCCAAAGGGAAGCGTATCGTGGAAGATTGGGGTGTTACATTCTCCCCTATTTCAAAAAATTTCATCCTTGCAATTTTTAAAATTTTTCTTGGTAATATAATGGAAAGTCCCACATCAGAATAAGAGTAAATAAAACTATCACTTTAAAAGAAAGATAGAGAAGTATAAATGTCACTCGAGATAACCTATACTAGGATTCCATGTAGAAAAACATGGATATGGATGATAAACTAAGTGTCAAGATCAGATAGAGAGGGATAGAAAACATGATCAGCATAAAGTTAAAAACAATAAAACCACAAACTTATGATGGGAAAAATGGTCATTAGTTTCCCAGTAGGAAAAGTAAACGGACAACATTTTTTTTAAAGTTACATTACATAAAGATGAGGAATTCATTTTTGAGATTGAATACGAACATAAAGAGATATACTTACATTTAAGTAAAGTTTCATTATTTAATATATTACTACTACTAAATAATTTTTAAATAATTAGTATTCTAGAATACTTGGTCACACTAGCAGAGCTATAATAAACTTCTAGAGAATAACATGATCCAAAAAGGATAAACTATATATTAACCTTTTTTAGAGAACAATCAAAACCAAAACGGTTAGTACAAGATTTGATGATCCCCCAAAAGGACATTCCATTAGAAAAAAAAAACACTAATCTTAATTTCTAAAATTAAACCAACAATACCCAAAAGTTAAATAAATACCATTCAATAATCAATTTTCCTTAAAATACTTTAATATAATCCAAACTAATATTGAAACACAAAACATAGAAGAATTTGGTTATGTACTCTTAGACGTTTAATTGTATCTCCAAATGACATTAACTACTCTCAAAGTCACATACATAAAAGTGATTAACCTAATCACATATTCTCTATTATAGGTTAATCATTTCCATAAATAACCCAAATTACTATAAATCCACAATAAAAACATAGATAAAAATCCACCATTACTCCTCAAATGAAATCCCATAGTATTCTATTTTCCTTAGGCATATAGTGTTCCCAACAAAGCGAACATCTTCCAAAATAACATTTATCACTTAATCACCAAATCATTTTCTTATACTAAGTGTATTAATTTGATAAGATATAAGGACCCAAATCAACTTTTATTGATTAATAAAATCATTTAACTAAAAATAATTAGTCACACTAACCAGGGACATCACATAGTCTAGTGGTAGGCGATAAATTACAATCGCACTTTGGTTTTGGGTTTGATTCCCACAACTTTGTCTGATGGAACGGGTGGTCACACGGTCTGTGTGTTGTCCTTTTTCAAAAACTATATTTTATATTATTACCAAAATCAGATAAATTCCTCAAAATAACCATAACATAATTTAACCACAAATGTTATCTCATACCTTTCATTTTCATCCCAAAATATAATAACATGTAATTGCCTCAAACCCAATGATCATATAAGAACAAATGGTTATTTATAAATATATCCGCAAGAGAAAAGATAATTCTTCTTCAAATATCATTTTTACATGATAAATTGCAAGGTTACACACACAAGAGAAAATTCTTCCAAATTAATCCCATCAATAAAGAGCGCTAACACTTTTAAAGATTTCACCATCCATTTATTTACACATAGGTTCTTCATCATATGTTCCTCGGGTTCCCACATTGCCTCTTCCATCTTATGATTTCTCCATAGAACTTTTACTAGATGAGTCATCCGGTTTTTCAACACTTGATCTTTGGTTTGAAGAATTATGATAGGCTATTCACAATAAGAGATATCGGGTTTCAGTTCTAATTCTTCATAGGTAAGTACATGCGTTGGGTCAAGAATGTATTTTGTCACTAGTGATATGTGGAACACATCAAGAACTCTAGAAGGACTAGGCGGAATTGCCTTTTGGTATAATGTGTTCATGTGTCACAATGGTACCTCAGGAATTTTTCAAAATCATATACTTCCTTTACCCAAAAACTCCTCATCCATCTTGGATTATGTCGATGGAAGAATCAATGCATCATAAAAAATAGGTATTTCTTATATATAATTTTGAGAAATCATCTTTAACATGTTTATTTAGAAAAATTCTTACTGATTCATCTTCAAATATTTCAAAATAAGGCTTTGGTAAATCAGTTTTTGTATTTACAAAATGACATAACTATATAATTTGATACATATAGGCTGCTCGAAGGTCTCCCTCTTCTGCAGCATCTAGAAAATCATTTAGTGCATCATAATTTTGAGATAAAGTGAAGAATTTGAAAATACCCTGATGGTACTTCCCACAATTAGCGTGGTAATAAAGTTGAGAGCACAATATTATCCCATAGTCGGTACTTGATCCTTGAAAGAATCCTGTAATGCTAGAGGTATTGGATGTCTCATAATGTTGTTTTCATGTAACTTGGACATTTGAAAAAATTTCAACATCATATGCACATGACTTCTGTATAATAATTGTAAGTAGTTCTTCAGGAAGAGAGAGAAGAGTTGTTTGTGATCTTGCTCCCTCCATGTTTTAACTATAAAAAAGAAAATACAATTCGGGTTTTTGAATACTTATCTAATTAAGAATGTAAAAAAAATTAGACATAATAGGATAATCTTATAATTGAACAATATATCCTAACTTGGCATACCCTATGTTAAAATCTAGGTTATCCACTATCTATTTCCCGACATATATTCTTAGGGGAATATTTTTATTCCCTTTATAATGGTTCATACTAATCATGGGAATTTAAAAAAGCATATCCCCTGGGAGTGTCGTAAATAAGAGTGCATCAAGGCCCGTTGTCGTGTACTAGATCTCATTTGAGTCTAGCTCAAAGTGGTGTTTTCTAGTTTTACCCCTAGGTATATCTATGCCAGAGCTGCCACTACCTGCTCGTATCCAAAGAAAGATGTATTTCTAAGAAAACTCACAAAATATCTATAATACCAAAATTCTAGTATGTTATTCTATACTAATCCTCAATGTATATCTTAGGGCTATGTGATCTAATCAGAGTTTATCTAAATCTAGCTTCCAAGGATTTTACTAAACTTCTTCTGATACCAATAGTAACACCCCGACCCCAGTTACCCAGAGTCGGTGCATTATTGCATAACATTGGCAAGATCACAAAGGATCAAGTCTTGAAAGACCGATTAGTTTAGTAGCCTTGGAAACACTAGATATATTCATAATTCTTACATTACATCATAAGGTAAAAAAACTAAAACAACATCTTGTATTCATATCCCATCAAACTATCCCTGCAGGTCATTCATAAATTACTTCTTCACAATCCTGGGAAAAATAAAACATTGAAAGGGGTGAGCTCAGATGCTCAGCAAGGATAACAATATAACAGAAGCTTTCATAGATAAGAATAAACACTTAAGCCATTGTATAACTAAAACAAAAGCCTTTTAAACATGAACTTCAGTATAATATGGCAAAGATAAAATTAAATAATGCCATTTACTTATTCACATTGATATTTTAATAATCCAATAATCACATGCAATATCAATAACCTCTTTCATAATGATGGAATGCATAATTCCGAACTTTAATTTCTATTTCAAGGCCTCGTTCCAAGACCTATGGGATAACTGTAATAGAAACCCAACCCAGAGAGCCACTGTAACCTGACTCCATCCTAGAGAGCCTCTGTAACCGGACTCCAACCTGGAGTGCCTCTAATAACCAGACACCAACTCGGAGTGCCTCTAATAACCGCACACCAACCCGGAGGGTCTTCTGTAACCGGACCCCAACCCGGAGGGCTTACTTTTACCGGTCCCAAACCCAGATCTTACTAGTCTAACACATTCATCATAAGAAGAGGATGAAATATAACATAAACATTCGTATTAAAACTAGCAAACGAAATGTCAATAATTTAACCACAAACCATGAATGGTATAAAAATAGCACATCCACAGTCAAAAATAACTCATTCAATACAATAAAGAAGATTGTATTGTAACATATTAACCTCAATCAAGAATAATAAAGGATATTTACAATGATGAAAATAATCATCAAAACAATTTGAGACAAATTTCCCCCTTTTTCTTGAAAACATTTAAAAGTAACACTATTTTTAAAGAAGCCATTTAAAAATAGATTTTTGAATCAAAGTGTCCCAAACCACTTTGAAACATTTAAAAAGAATTTTAATTTTTAAACTTTAATGTCCATATAAATATATCCTTAAAACCATTTTTAAAACATGGACATTAATGAGAATGATTTTGAATAATAAATCTTTAAATCATTTAAAATGATATTTCAGTTGGAGTTCCTAACCAAAAAAGAGACACTTGAATACAAACAATTTAGGTAATAAAAACATTTTAATATCATGATAATAATGTGATTCGTGATATACTATGACAAACTACATTATATACACCACATAAAAGTGATTAGGTGTATAACAACTAAGGAGTCTCAATGGAATGTAAATTGAGATGAAATCTCTCATAAAGACTGTATCCTTAGGTTAAGGATAAATCAATGACATAAATATGTGTGAAAAATATAAATACACTCAATATTATAGGATATTCAGTGTAAAACAAGCAAAGGACATTCACACATATTCTTGTAAAAACAACACCAATGAATTGGATGTTTAACTCAACAAAAGGAGATTGAGTAAAAATTACTCTTATCAAGTTCATACCGATGACCTGATAATTTATCAATGGAGTGATTATGTGTATCAAAAGTATATCCACAGAAATGGGAGTGGAAATTATGATGTAATCAAATTAATAATGATTCCACACATAATCTTGGAGTGAAATAATCAATGAAGTATACGTAAAGTCGAATGAGTGGAAATTGAAATTTCAAATTCCCTTATTGATTTGGTAACATAACAAACATACACCCATGAAACAATTATCATACAAGGATGATGTAAATATAAATAAATTAATTAATATTACACAATGAATACAAACATGGGTAGTACGCACACCACATGCAATAAATAAGTGGTGAATAATGGAAATCTCACAGAATTAAAAGTGAGATAAGAAACCCCTTACATTTTACTTTTTCCTTGGTCGAGGGTTGGTTAACCTCATGTATAATGGTGAAATAATTTTCATTGAATTATAAATGAATTATATACATTAATATTATATCGTATATGATCTTTTAACACTGATTTGTTAATAATATCTTAGTATTATCATCATTTTGGGTGTTAACAGATTCATTTTCCTTTATATTAATTATTATGTGAGCCATATTTTTTATGGATGGGGTGTATATTATTCATAACCACAATGATATCATGCCTCTAAACATTATTTTTAATCATAAAATTAAATTTAATCTTGAATGGATACGATGGGGAATGATTCTCATCGCGTTCGTGGAGACCGTAATTCATACGTACGTACGAGCGACAATATCACTCTTTTGATATTAAAATTATATATAATTGGATGGTATATAATATATACATAATCATTATCATGTTATATTTATTATTTACATGAATTATATATCATTATTATACCCGTCCAAATAATAAGTTATTGAATAACAATTACACCACGACGTGGAGACGGTAAGCCGTATGTACGCACGTATGGTGACATATCATTCAAAGGATGGATAGAATACTGAATATGGTTTTACTATATTTATAATAAAATCAAAGTATATAGATGATACTGGAGTTATTTTTTTTATGGTAATAACAAAGAATGAAGAAGTGGAAGAATAAAGGAACTTTAAAGAGGGTGGTGAAAACATTACCTCTTCTTCGGGTTCTTCATTTTGATTTGATCAAAACGGCTCATTAAGTTGGATTTCTGACTAAATTAATTCCTATAGGATTAAGGTAGGACTGTTGGGATGGTATTTGGGTGGATTTTGGTAGAACCAAAAGTCTTTGAAGGTATTAATTTGAGAGAAGGGGGAGTGCCCTTTTATAAGAGGGGTGAGGGGCACCTTTGGAAAAGATAGAAATATTATTTTATTATAAATTCATATACGGTTTCTAATGGATAAAAGTGGATTATTTATAGGTTAAGGTGGGGATAGGTCTAAAACCACTCAACCAATAGGTTTTACACAGGTTTGGGTCACTATATTAACCCTGTCGTTTAGTTTTAACTCTTAGTTAATTAGTTTAACATTTTTCATGTCACTTTGTATTTTTATATTATATAGTTAATAAACTTTTTATATACATAAAAGATACCCCCAAGTGGTCCATTAATGACACAAATATCATGATATAAGTCTCTTGTCCAAACCATATATTTTTTGTAATTTAATATCAATTAATAATATAATATTTGTTTTAAAAACTCTTTTATGTCAATTTTGACACTATTCAATAATTGATTTTTAACAAAATATTAACAACTTTATTAGTTCGAACCAAATTGATTTAAGAAATCCTATAATGTCATATTAATCAATAAAATTCATGTATGTCATTAAAAATTTCAAATTATATTAATTTTAACATTTATAATATGAATTATTTTATTCATTCATTAATAAGGAAAATACTGCATCATTATTGTGTCATAAATAATATTAATGATAAAATTTATAAAAATTAAAAATAAAATACCATTATGTATGAAATATATTTATATTTATAATGAATATTTATAGTAAAAAATCCAACATATATAACCCTATGTAAAAAAAAGTTTCTAAAAGATATATGCTTGTGTCATTTTTGTATTTATTTTAACTTAATTAATATAAAGTGTCATTATCACTTACAAATGGATCCATGGGGTCCCAAAATCGACCCAAAGATTCCCATGGTCGGACATGTATCAACCAATAGGGTTAAGACACGTTTTAGGGTAATTTAGTTTTATTATAATATTATTTTTTTATCTTTATTTACCGGATTTACCCTTTAACCACAGTAAATAAAATATTTACTGAAGTAATTATTCAAAATGTATAAAAATAAAAGTTACCTATATACACAATTTGGACCTACTGATTCTGAATATATAATCCATTATTCTAAATTCAAAACACAGAAGTGGAAGAAATTAATTTAAAATTAATTCCCATTGTTTAAACAAAAAGCGTGTCTTTAAGAGATAATAACTATCAAAAGATTGACAGTTCTTTATGTCCGGTTTAAATGTAAAATTATTTACAATGACCAAAATTTTATTAAATGGTAAAAATAAATTCTAAATATACTTTAAAACCACTCAAATTCATAATTTATCACTATTAATTATTTTGATTAAAAAAGTTGTTTTTAATTAAAATTTAGTAATTTTAATTATTCATCATAATATAAAATTTATCTGAAAAGTACCAAAATTTACCCTAGGATAATTTTGATATAACAAATCCAAAAATGATGTCCATTTTGAGAGATAAAATTTTTAAAATTTCAAAATGTGGGTATTACTATTCATAACGGCTACTTTGATTGGTCGTGGTGTGTTACAATCTCGAAGTTCCGTACAATGCATGCTATTGCATTATTCAAAGGGAAACATACCATGGAAGCATGGGGTGTTAAAATAAACATTACTATTACTAGGTAACTTTTACAAATAGCATTCGATTTTCAATGAAAACCCATTAATTTAATATGTCGCGTGTATGCACAGGTGAGGACTAGTTATTTATAATATTATATTTAAATAATTCTCATTCTCCTCAAGAATTTTAAAATGTATCATAATATCATCAACAACTATAACCCAAAATATTTCAATGAAGTACCTAAAGACTGAATTCATAAAGTCCATAAATATTGAAGGATAGTTTTTCAATCTAATTATTATTTAAGAAAAATCATAATAATATAATCATGTTTGGAAGTAAATCATTCAAATATATTCTTTTTATACCTATAATTAACGATACCCAGATCAGAGGTCAATAACAATGAATAATTGAGAAAATTGAAGTTGATTAATAAAATTATTTTTCCTTCAGATTGGGTATTTTTCATTTTTACCTCATTAAACTCTCTATAATGAATTCATTTTCACGTGGATTGATAACATTTTTATTAAAAAGAATAGGAAATATCCAAGAATACACACTGAGTCAAATAAAAACTTTTTCTAAGAGGACTTGTAGTTTATTCTTTAATTACTCTAACTCCAGGGATGTCATTATATATTAAGTCTTCAAAATTTGATTGGATCATGATATATGTTTAATTGAGAAATATATCTCAATTTCTAGGGGCATTCTAGGAAACTCTTTAATAAATACATTAAATCATTATAAATTATGATCACATATCTATTCATTGGACATTATCTTTCTTCTAAATCACTATTAATATCCATAAAGAATGTAGTTTGAGGTGGATTTTTATAAGACTCAGTCTTGGATATATCATAATTAAATATAAATATGGGTATTCTCTTAATGATAACTTAAATATCCATTATTATATAGTTGATCATGGATTTATACCATTACACCCAATAAATCCCAAGTATTATGTCATGTTCCAACATTTGAAATATCATCATTGTTGTAGAGATATTTTACTCACCAATTTTAATAGGGTAATCCATTTGTACCATTGATTCTTGAATAATTCCACCATATGAATTAACTAAAAACTCAAGAATTATAATTTTAAGTATTAACATGGGGTTATTTTCAATAATTAATGAAATAAAATAATAGATAGAAATAAAATATAACAATGTACTTTAACGATTTGGTTTTATGAGGAGGGAACCTACAAAAACATTATTTTCACCCTCTATATTAGTCATCATGATTGTGAATTCATGAACATGATCCATTAGAATATGATTAGTTTGGTAGTGCTTTCCCTCCATAAAATTTTGATTTGAACATGGATTAGTGAAATTTCCATGCTCCTCACACTTGAATCATTTCATAGAAGGTTGTTTTTACACCATATTCCTTTTGTTATTGGTGTTCTGATGTTGAGGCATATCATCAATAAGATAGTTTCAAAATATAGGTCATATCTTATACATGGTTATCTCATTCAACATCATTGCATGTAATACCTCAAATACATCTTCCCAACATTGTTTCACATCAGATGTTGTACTTTGTTCCCATCTGGATTCTATATAAATAAATCACCACTATTATCTTCTTATCATCCTATCTTTGAGTCCATTTGAAATCTCCAAAAATGTATTTCAACTTTCATATTTCATCATGATATCTCTTTATAACTTACAAAGTAGCATACTTACAATGATTTCTAGAAATGGGATCTTAGCCTTCTATAGAGTTTATCAGTGTTCCCCTTATAATTGATGATAAAGTATGAGCATATTGTGAATGACTTGTAAATTTCATCTCATTATTCCACAACAATTTTTATTATTATTTTTAATTACGAAATTCCTTTCCCATGTTGGTGTAGAGGGTGTGATAAAAATAATTTTTAAAATATATTTCTTAAATTCTTCCAATTTCATGGATTTCACCTCATCCCATGGACTTCTGTTGTTGATCAATGACAACCACTAATCTTTTTTCCGTTGAAGTGATACAATTCCAGCATAACATTATATTGGTCTAAACAATATAGTATAACAAATATATTTTCTATAGTATTGATACATTTTTCTATGATAAATGGATTAGTGGTTTTACTAAATATATGTTTGCATTGATGCAATAAGGATTCATCTACCAGTTGTCCCTTCCTTGGGGAAGATGGACGCTCCACATGGTTTAAGTTTTTATTCATGACCTAAGTTAAATAATTCATCACCATCATGAAGTTTTTAACTCCAAATCCACTTATTGTTAATGTCATCATTTCATTTACCATTTCATTTTTTGGTTACATGAGTCCTTCTATTTCCTTCCATTTATCAAGAAGAAGAAAATATAAGTGAGAGATTTGATACTCTTTTGTGTCTCATAATAACAATTATAATGGAAATATTTATCCAATTTTTTTTAAAATAATACTCATAGGATACAATACATTAATATTTAAAATATTAGGCTATATATATAACATTCAAAATGACTGGTAAAATTCTTTTTATTACCTAAAGAATATCATATAGGAGTGTCAAACTAAGTGGAAAGTAAAGACCCATTAACTATTCACCTAAATGATGATCGGGATATACCTGGACAACTCTTTTCTCTGTTATAACCTCTATATTTATCTATGAAAAAACCAAATCCACTTATAATATTCAGAGATAGATTTTATTTCTTGTAATTTATTGTCTTTATAATGCACCAAATTTTAAGTAATATTATCTATTTTTAAACTTATCTTTATGGTTCTTGATAATATTTCTATTGTATTAATTTCAAAAAATAACTAAAAATTGCCTTTGATTCCTACTATGGAATCCCCCATTTTTAATGCATTCCTTTTAACAAAATTACGTAACAAAAATAACAACAAAATATATTTTGAGTTCTAGTGTCATGGAAACAAGGTATATAAGACTTTAATTACATAATTAAAACATACACATAATCATTATTTATTTCTTTTGAAAGACACCTTTTTTAATCCTTCCTAGTTCAACTCAATGTATGTAATTTCCTTTGAACATAAATAAATAGAAATGGGTGATCATAAATCTTAATAAGTAATAAAAATGGAAATAGAACATGAATAATCATAATAAATAACATAGAATAATAGAATGAATGAATAGTCTTAATTAATTGATACATAAAATGAAAATATGGCTACAACATAAAAAAGAGACATTATTGGGTATATCAGTAGGGTTATTACCATGATTTTATAAAAAAATATTACATAAGTTATTTTCTAAGGCGTCATAAAACATTTCACCTATAGAGATTAATTTTTTACCCAATTCATTGGAGTTCTATCATGTTGAACCAATCATATATCTTAATTCTCGTAATACACATTGATCATAATAAATCATGTCATTCACAACCCAAGGATAATAAAAAATGAGTTTCATATAAAATCATTGAGTATAAAAGTTCTTAAATACGTGAACATTACATTATTTTTAATTCATGAAATTTGAATGTGAGTTTTATAAATGGAAATTCCAAAATATAAATTATCTTTACAACTATGTGAATACCCATGGATTAAGAATGAGTTTTGATATTCAAAATATAATAATTTATCCTATAAATGGGAGAAATTCATGAAATTAATTAGATAGAATGATGGTATACATCATGGATTAATTAAAGTGTATAATGGGAGCGAATAAAGGACTCCCATTGATAAACCACTATTTTTTGTAATGGGATAATAATAAAATGTATGAAAATAATGTAATCATAACCTTATAAAAAATATTGTAAAATTGTTTACTTCTATGGAAAATAGGAAGTAGATAACTTTATTACCTTGAAGACTTTCTTCTTAGAACCTGAGGATGGAACCATATGACATTAATGAAACATTTTAGGGAGTATATGGGTGGTAAAATGCCTATCAATTCACGGATAATTAATTTTTAGTAGAGACGAATGGTAGGATTGGTGAGTATTGTAACCCCTAACATTTAGGGATGTATTAATCCTTTCAATTTAAATTTTAATCACTTTTTTATTATTATAATAGTTTATAAGAGTTTAAGGAAGAATTTTGTGAGGTTTGTGGCTTGTTCGTAGGCTAAAGCTATAGTTTTTTGGGATATATATGTAAGGATCTTAGTTAAAACATGGTTATTACTGATCATGCATCTTAACCATGTGATCCCCATAGGGTGCCACACCGTTTTTCAAATTGTGCACACTAAGATGCACAATCCTGAATATTGGTATATAGGGGTTAGATATGTTACTCACACAGGCTACATATACTTTTTCTAACCATGTGAAAATATTTAATGGGGTATGTGCTATGAGAAATTTTTGGTTCATGTTCGGGGCACATTTTGGCCATCCATGCGACAAATCATACACCCTATAAAAAGTGGGCAATTTAGCATTTTTAATTCATTCCTCTTAAATTATAATTTTTTCTTGAGATTTCTTAATTTCCAGTATCCACTACATATTTGAGTTCTCTCTAATAAATATTTTAGTCTTAGAGTATCCTCCCTCATAATATATCATAATCGCTCAGCATTCATCATGTAGGATCAGTATTGGTAAGATTTAAATACTCTTTCATCTTTTCGTAGGTTAAAATTCCATGTGGAATGATAAATCTATATGATAAAATATCCCCTACTTTCAGGTTATTGGTCATCTTATCTTATTCCTTCAATTCTAACTTGAATATATAGCTGATATCATATGAGGAATCATCTACCAAGCTAAGGTAGGTGGTGTCATTATTTTTACCATATAGTCTCTATGTTTATTTTATGTGTTGTCATGTTGTGCACAAGAACTTCACTATGATGCATCTTAATGGTAAAATTAATTAAATTAATGGATATATCCCTTTTTAGGTTAGAATTAGAAACCTATATTAAACATTGGAGGATGTCCACCTCAATCCAAGCCACCACTTAGGGTGTTCTCATCATAAAATCATATAACCATTATGCCCTAAAAAGAATCTAAACTACCGATTGTGGTGTGTTTATTTGTCCCCTATGAATGAAATGTAAATTCAATTAAACAAATGGATAATGATAGACCATGAACATAGGCCCTAGTTCTATCTTTATTATAGCTTTATTTTTTCTTATTATGTAATTATCCAAATTGTATTAAGTGAATTGTTAAATGGAATTGGTCCACTATTATCCATTCACCTTCTAGAAAGTCACTTCAAAGATGATACGGTTGTTCTTATTCAAAACACCTAGTATGGGATCATTGACCTTAATAATTAAAAGATTTATAAATTAATTATAACACACATGTTTGATAAAGGGTTTCTTGTAACAAATACCTTTGATGGTTTTATGAGGAATATAATGTTATATCATTGCATGAGTGATACTTGGTTCCCAAAGTGGAATACCCTGGATAGAAATAGTGGGAAATTAATTTATGTTAATACATGAGTAAAACTTGGGTTACCTTCCAAGAATTATAATGGGATAATCATACGGAAATTTAATTTCACCATGCCTTGGGCGATACCTTGGATCCCTGAGGAATTTTATTTATGGGATCATGGGGTGATGGGTTCATAGTACTCTTGGAGTGATACATGGGTTCCATTTAAGGAAGAACATGGAGAGTTTCCATATGCAAAATAGTTACTTCAATTAACATGTTTATCATGTCATAGAACATATATGTCTTCTTTCTATACTTTACTTACTTGATGGCCTATATTTTCATCCTTATTAAACACAAATTCCATGAGAATTATGGAACCTCATAAGAATATCATTATTAAAATAATTCTTTTATTGTATACCATGGTCCCTGACCTTATTGATACAAACATAAAATTCTTTGTACTCAGAGATATTCTAGAATAGGATGAAGAAGGTGGAATCATTCAGGTTCCCCATGAGGAACCTGAACTGGTGTTATTTATTTTAATTATTATTTTACATTGACTATTACCTGAAAACTAAAAATTGTACATTCATATACTCAATAGTTCTAGACACCATTAGTGGGGGGATAATGAATTTTTCTCACACTTGGTTATAGTTATTGATTGGTACCCGGATTG
Source organism: Viscum album (assembly GCA_963277665.1). Classification (NCBI taxonomy): domain Eukaryota; kingdom Viridiplantae; phylum Streptophyta; class Magnoliopsida; order Santalales; family Viscaceae; genus Viscum; species Viscum album. Next base: position 290,756,763 of record OY728148.1, on the reverse strand, counting down.
ACTTTATGGATGCAATTGAGAGAGAGTGGATGGGTAAATATTTGGAACATGATTTTCTATATTAGGATGGAGTTTAGGGGAACATGACCTATCCCATACTCATGATGATATGAGAGATAGCTTCTTATATTTTGTTAATTTTTTAATAGAACTTTTTATATTCCTACTATTATGATACCTTGTATTACAATTTTTTATAGTATATAGGAATGACATCATTTTTGTGTATAACATTGGTTTCTGATTCTATCTTTTCATTATATTCAGAAGACTTATTCTTCAATATTTTTTTAATTATTATATTTCTGCCTCTTACTATTATTGTATACTATTGTGATAAACTATTTTTATGAGTGTATAGTATCTCCACTATATGATCATAGACCATTTTTGGTATTCAGAAGCCTCTACAATATGTAGATTCATTCTTGAGGCCATGTGTCCGACCAGGTTTGGTAACATATGATTGAACTAGGTTCATGACATTGAAATGTAGGTACATATCCCTTTGCCTTTTGTATCACTATTTTCGGTTTTTATACTAGGGACTTGGAAGTTTTTGAGTTTTTTTATGAGTCTATGCCTGATGGTAGACCACCCACAGATATAAGGAAATCCAGATTACCTAGGATGTTATTTTTTATTCTCGATTATTCTTATTTTAGTGGTATTGATTTCACAATGGTGTGACACACGTGTTTTTTGGATATTATTATCATTTTAATTATGGTATATCTTATACACTATGCCTAGTGGGGAAATTTGGTATTGAACATAAATCATTATATAAACTTGGTGATTCAAAAGTCTTGTGTATGTCATGCCATATTTATTTTATTTCTTGCATTTCTAATAGTATGTTATACTGCATTGATTAATATATTATTTATCTGAGTATCATTTTTGTAAGTTGAATGTGAAAAATAATTGGTTAATTAATGTTTCAACATCAACCTAAAAGGTATTTTCTTATATTCATTTATTATGGAAACTTATCTACCAAATTATAAAATCTTTGAGCCATAAACCATTAGTTCCATGATCGTAAATGTTAGTTGATTTTAGTTAACTGAATTCAAATTGTAATTTATGAAACATATACATCTATAAATTTGAATGGGTCATTCATCTAAATAAATCATTTTTACAACATATTATAGCCTTATATTGTATATAAGGGTATAGTTTCTGTTATATGATATATCAATTGCGACTTATATAGCTTATGTCTTTATAACATTAAAATTGTGAATCATATAACTAGACTATGATATATATATATATAATTATAAATTAGTATTAATTTGAAGAAATTTAAACTCTTAAATAATTTTTTTCATTAAATGGGTTTCCCAATTCCAATGTAAAGTGTGTCATCCATTATACCATTCAATTGAAAATCTATTTACCAAAACTCTACTATGGGATTTGGGATACAAGATGTTGAACCTAAAACAACTTTAGGGGTGAGTAGTAGGGAGTGTCTATTATGATTCTTCATGATATTCCATGACACCTATACCTAGCTTTATGCACAGGAAAATGGTGTTGACTCCAACATAGGAAGGCTATAGACCTTTCCTTTTCTTTATCATGAGATCTTTTACATTATAAAATTCTATTCTAAGGTATGCATTTGGAATTGTATAAAGATTCCACCAAGACGACCTTGTTTCATATGCTCAAAAGGTGATGATGACCATATTCTAGAGGTGGGGGCAACTGATCCACTCATATAACCTCATGTGGTGTCTCTTAAGATACATCCTTCAATTTCCTATTTGGGAATCGAAGCTCGGTTTCTAAAGTTGTTCATGTGACTAGTTCATTTTATGGAGGGATCCCTATGACATGCCCTATTATTATTAAGATGAAGTGAGAATTATAGCAGCAACACCCACCTACCTTTTCAATGTGTAGTGGACCTCAAGGTGCTCATCCTTGTCTAAAGGGCATGTTATTTATAATTGGTCATTTAGATACCCATCTAGATATTAGGTTCAATATTACAGCCTATATAATTTTTTATTCTTCCAATCAATTTTGGGACATTTTTATCCAGGATTATTTCTATCAGGATAGGGTTTATAGGGACTTCTAGACAGTATTTTATGATTAGTTCCTTCCAAAAACAATAATAGATAACTTTGAAAAAGGGTTTTTGAACCTATAGTAGGGTAATATGTCCATGATGGATTATTTGTCTCACTTCATTTTGCATTAGTGATTCAAACTAACTCTTGATGGTGATGATTTGATGATAGTTATATACTTTGAGGATGGACTTGTAAATTTCATATCATCCCAGGTTAATGTTTTTTGGATGAATTTTTTTTAGTAGTGAAACAATCCATTATCTCTAATAAAACATAGAGGGAAGATTATCATGTGGGCTGGGAAGGTTCAAAACTGAGATAGGAAAGAGGTTCATCTAACAGCAAGAAATTGCACCTTGAATCTATTCATAAAGGAAACATTTTCCATTCATCATGCACCAGCATTTATTTTGTATGTCACCAGTGTGGTAGGTCAGGACATAAGAATCCCCAGTGTACTAAAGACCAAATAGAGTGTTGATCATGTTGTAATATGGGACATATTAATCACTTTAATATAAAATTTCCACCTTTTACTACTAATGATGGATGTTCCCTGACTCCATATTTGGGAAAAGTATTTCTAGATCCACATCAGGAAAGATGAATGACTACTACTGGGTGACCTGGATGACCTGGTTGATGTGGCCTTGGAAGCTAGTTATATGAGATATAGTTCCATCATAGGGGATATTCATGGGATAATAAAATTGTAGATCATGTCCGTGGATCTGGCATGATACATGTAGTATGTCCTATACCATTAGGGCAGAGTTATAGAACTATTATAGTATGATGTACAATATTAGTATCTTCTAAATTAATGTGAGCTTTAATTGACACTAGTTATTGACATTATTTTGTATCTATGGTAATTATTAAAACACTATAGATTTATATTTAATATTTGTATGTGGTTATGACACATGAAACACATTTAGTAATTTTATTAAAGAGTGTTCCCTAATGTAGATTCCCCCCTTTAGATATGTGCCTATTATTTCTTATGGAACCTCTATGTCCTTGAGATGATAGGTTCTAGCATCATTCTCGAGATGGTCTCATTAGTTCCTTAACATGATCTTGTTGATTTCTATCAATGAAGGGTTACCTCTACATCACTTCAGGGTTTTATATAACTCACAAATAAGAATATAATGTCCAAGAGAGACAATTTGGACGTGGCCAATATGGTCTAGATAGAGTGAAAACATAGTTTTCTAGTCCTTATCTGGATGATCATGTAATGTAATTCACATATTTTCATCATATAGTTGAATGTTTTAGGGATGATTTCCCTAAAGAATTTTCTAGACTACATGATAAAAGATAGATAGAGTTTATAATTGATTTGTTACTATCAGTAGAACCAATATGAATTCATCCTTATAGTATAGATACTATTGAGTTATAGGGTCTCAATAGGTAAGGGGTCTATAAGACCTAGTACATAACCATGGGGTTCTCTTATCCTTTTTTCTATGAAGTTGGATATGGCCCTTATGCTTTTCATGGATTACCATGGTTTTAATTATCTTATGGTTAGGAACTAATATCCATTACCTCTCATATATGGCCTATTTTATGGTCTCTAAGGAGATCGAATTTTCTCAAATATTCATTTGAGGTCGAGATGTCACTAGGTTAAAGGAATGACTTCAAATATATTGCAAACAAAATTCTACAGTATATATATCTTATATGAGTGTTTGGTTATTTCATTTTGTCTCATAAACGCACTGGTAGTTTTTATAGCCCGGATGAATCATGTTTTCCACCCGTATCTAGATTCATTTTTTTAGTTTCCAGGGATAACTTCTTTTTCTACTCATAGACTCAACACGATCATGCCATACATATTGATATCATTTTAAGAACATTAAGTGAGAACATATTGTCAGCTAATCTCACTAAATGTAAATTATGGATTGATAAGATCCAATACCTATGTCTCATTATCTCAAATATACGAGTATCCATCGATCTAGAGAAGGTGGGTACTGTTGTTTCATGGGAGAAAGTCATGAATGAATTTAATATATGGAGTTTCATGGGGATAACTAGATATTACAAGCCATTTATATAGGATTTCTCACATCTTTCATCACCACAAACAAGATTGAAAAATAAATTTTTCATGTTCGCATATTCAGAAGAATGTAAGAAACCCTTCTAGGAGTTTACAAGAAGGTTGACATTAGAGCTGATCTTGATTCTTCTAGATATGGTAATAAGTTATATGGTTTGTTAGGATGCTTCTTGCATCGATTTGGGAGTAGTTCTGAACTATGGAAATTGATTAATGGCATACGAGCATCATCATTTGAGATATCAGAAGTGGAATTACTTTATGCATAATATTGATATAGAATATGTGGTTTATGCCTTAAATTATTGAAGGTATTACTTATTGGGAGATAAATTTGTTATATACATAGATAAAAAAAATCCTCATATTCATATTTAGACAACATTACGTGAATTTCAGAAAAATAATATCATTTTAATACTAATATTTTTTAAAAATTTAATCGTTTTTATATGATTAAAAAATGCAACGTAGTGGCATATGATCTGAGTATGAAGACGTAGACATAAGTTGTTAAGGATTAGTGTAGCGAATGAACATTGAGGGACTTATTTTATGATATTTTCATGGAGGTACATAACTATCTTGAGAAACCTGTACTTGAAATGTTATTATTGATTTCTTCAATTCTAGATAAGGTGATGATGAGATAGAATTCTTATCTCGAGGGATTAGTCCTTAGGGAATGTGTTTCAAGTGAGGACCCACAACCTTTTTGGTTCATTGATGGGTGTGATATCATTTGAATTAATGGGTGTGGTTGGGTACCTATGGATATATGGTATGGGATGATGTGAATGTATAATGATTATTCATAGAAATTACATCCTTGTATTATAAATATGTAACATGACTTACTCTTCTAGTATTGGTGTCCAGAGGTTAAAATAAAGAAAACTAGTTTCATTACTTATTATTCATTATATCATTAGGGAAAGTTGGAACACCTACAACGAAAAGGGATTTTATAGATATTCCCCACTTCTTAGTAGAAATGGTTTGATGTCACCATTGATCTCATAATGTGTTTCCCAGGTATCCATGAGGTACTGACACTGTATGGGTTATCATTGACTGGATGATAAAATTCACCCACTTCCTTCCTATTTCAATTACATTTTTTCATGGATGAACTATTATGGATATATGATTGGTAGATCGTGGGACTTCATAGATTTCCACAAACAATAATTTCTAATAAGGGTTGTTATTTTAAATCACTTTTTTGGTAGGGGTTATAGAAAGTGCTGATTTTATAATAATTTATGAGTATATCCTATCACAGTCAGACTAACATCCAGTCTGAGCATACGATACTGGTGTTAGAAGAAATGATTTGAGAATTCATCCTAGATTTTAGAGGTTATTGGGAGAAACACATTCCTCTTTCTTGATTTTCCAATAATAACAACATCCAATGAACTATAAAATGGATATTTATGAGTCTATGTATGATAGTTCATTCCATTCACACCTATGCTGGTTAGATGTAAGAGAGGTAGAACTACTAGGACCTCATCTCATTTAGGAGACCTAGGAGTAGGTATATCTTATCGGGAAGTTCATTTCTATATATTTTTCAAGGATAAAATATTATGTAAATCACTATTAATGACCTTTTGAGTTCATGTTTGGGGATAAACACTTCATATATTTTTTACCAGGATTTGGGAACAGACATATTTGATGGTAGGGTAATATTTCAAATAGATATGTAAGAACTTATGAAGTTTAGAGATGGTTGCATCACTATATTATCTAATATCAATTCAAGAAAATTATAAATTAATTTAGGACATCTTTAATTTATCTCATCTTTCCATTATCATTCTGGCATGTTCTATTCTTTTTATCTTGAATAAATATAGTTGGTGGTCAATGATTCTTTTGAAGTGTATCGGGTTTATATCATGGACAGAAAAAAGGCTCTCTGAGTTAGGACCATTCCACTAGTATGAGTTGTATGGTAGTATAGAAATTTATTTGTTGAATCCTAGTATTTATAGGCTGATTTACATATCTGTGGCTGAAACTATCCTTTGATAACGATTATCAAGCCCCAAGAAAATGTGGGGATGATTTTTTTAAGGTGGGGTGGTTTTAACAACCTATCTTTTTGTGTGTTACGAATCCTTTTAATTTCATTTTCAATACATTGATTTATTATTATAATAGTACATAGTAGTTTTCTTAGGTTTACAAGATTTATAGGGGTTTTTCAGAACATATATATTTGTTTTATGGGAGAAATATGTGAGGCGCACGGTTAATGTGTAGTTAATTCTAATTGTGCACCTCAACTATGTGGGGCTTAGATAGTGTCACACGGGTTTTCAAACCATTCATCATTGGCCCTAGGGTCATGAGAATTAGTAAATATGGGTATTAGAGGTTATCTACATGGTATGCATAGTTTTTTAAAATCATGCACAAACCGACCAATGGACGTGTGCCATGGGACTCTTCTAGCACATGGTTGGTGCATGGTCTAATGAACCGTACAGAAAAACTATGTTCCCCATAAATGTGGGTCAATTTACAAATTTTTTATTCTCCCTCTTAAATTAATATTTATCCTTATACCTTCTCCATTTCTAATAGTCGTCACATGTTGGATCTCCCTCTTCTTCATCTTCTAGGCTTTGATCCTCTTGTAATATATGATATTAGAGTATCTCACTATTAATTGTGTTGGAATGACATTGGTAATCTATTAAATTAAATTAATTATTATTTTATATTTCATTCCATATGGAATGATAAATCCATGTGATCTAATATGCCCAATTTTGAGGTTATTTGTCTATATTTTATATTTCTTCCATTCTATCTCTAATCTGGAGCTGATACCGCATGAGGAGTAATCTAACATATTAAGGTAGGTAGTTTGTTTCTAATTTCATTAAAGTATCGATGCTCGTATTATTCATTATTGGGGAACCTATAAGACATTATTTTTTATTCCTATTAAATGTAAAATTTATCAAATTAATGAATATCCCCTTTTTTAGGGTATCCAATGAAACCTAAATTAAATGTCATATGTTGTACAACTCAATATGATCCACCCTTTAGCATGTTTTTTTCTCAAATGCCTATGATACTTATACCACTAAGAATAATTAGAGCCACCAATTGAGGTGTGTTGATTTGGAAATTGTGAATGAAATGAAAATTAGATTAAACTAAGGAAAAATGGTAGGCCATTTACATAAGACCCCGCTTTCTTCTGAGTTTGATTTTTCAATACAAATTAATTGAACAAATATAATTATGTGAATTAGAAAATGGTATGGGTTCACAATTATCACATGACCATACAATATTTCATTTCAAGGGTTAGAGAAGGGATTGGATTCAAAATTTCTTTGATCTGATCATTGATTTTAATAACTAAAATATTTATAAATGAATTACAACATGTTGGGTGGGATACATGGGTTCCAATATAGAATAAATTTGATTGGATAATCAAGTGGATGCATTTATATTTTTTTCATGAGTGATAATTGGTTTCCAAAGTTTAATAATTTAGTTGAGATAAAAGTTAAATTCAATTATATTATTCCATTGGTGACCCTTTCCTTACCTTCATTGAATTCCAAATATGGACTCAAAGAGAAATTCCATTTCACAATGCCTTCAGTGATTCCTAGGTTTATAGAAAAACTTCCATGGATATGATCATTGGTTTATGGCTTCATAGGACTCCTAGAGTGATAACTAAGTTACATTTTTGGAAAAACTATGATTGGATCAATATTCAAATAATGTAGATAAATTTTTGTGTCTACCAATTGAAAGAATGTAATTTGATTTATAAAATTATTTACATACTTGATGGCTTGGATTTACATTCTTCATAAGATTAAATTCAATGAGAATAAAATAACCACACTTTACTATCATTATTACAAGGATGTCTTGGTTTTATACATTGGGGCCTCACCTTATAGATAGAAATATCTAATGATAAGAGCTTAGAAATATTTTGTCTTAGAAAAAAGAAGGTTGTATCGGTCTGGTACCCCATGAGGAGCTTGAAACAATGTGATTTGTTTTATTTAATTTTTTAGATTGATTATTACCAATAGTATGATTCTTGTATATTGCATATTAGATAGTTCTAAAAACCGTTGGTGGTATCTTAATGAGTTTATCTCACAACCTATTCAAGCCACAGTTTAGTACCTAGACATATTTCATATATAGAGGTAAGAGCAAGGGAAATGGTCCTTCTTTGGATGCTAGATATTCTATACCAGGATGAATTATGGGGCAGAGAATTGAGCCTATTCTCAAAAATATCTTTGAGTTAGTTTCTAGTCTTTTATCATTTTTTATATCATGTTGTATATGTATGGGTCTTTGTTTCATTACCTTCACATTTTTTATAGCATATATACATGAAAAAAGTTTGGAATATGAAATTGGTTATTTCTTCTATCTAATTATTACATATAGATTGATTATGTTTCTACAATTCAATTATTATACTGTATTTTCTACTTAAAGTTATTGTATACTATTGTGATATACTCTGATCAAGAGGGTATAGTCTCCCCACCATACCGTTATATACCGCTGATACAAGTCAGAAGCCACTGGAATCCAAGGAAGTGCACAAGATTCCATTGGACCAATTAGGTTTGGTATGTTATGAGGGAACTAGAATAGGTATGTTATTGATATTAATAGTAAAAGTGGTTGGATTTTTTAATAATTTAGAAACATTGTTTTTGAAATTCTATATAGTGGAAAATAAAAAAAACCAATGAATTGCCCATGGGTTTTGTTCATGGGTTTGTGCATTTAAATCATTTTTTATAATATTTTAATCTATATTTACTATAATCCATTATTTAATATTATATAGGAAATCAAAGAATAAATTTACAAAAAAATTATTATTTTTAATACAACATTTTCCATTTTATAATTAAAATGTCATTTATGGGTTTGGAAATTGATTTCAAACCGTTAAAATTCATAATAATAATAATAAAATAATGTATTTTGATCATTAATTCTCTGATATTAATTATTAAACATAAATATGAATCCATAAAACATACTGAAAACACAAAAATTATGTTTTCACTATTCAAGAAGAAATAAATTATTTTATAAAATTGTTAAAATATCTCCAAACCTATTTTCAACATGCAATGTAACATCCCACAGTCTGGCACTATCTCACAGGGAAAACCCAAGGTTTTTTACCATACCTAAAGCATGAATACCCATAATCTAAGGGCATCTAACTAGTCGTGGGGGTGTGAATAACATAGTGGGGAGACTACACCACTTGGTACAGAGTTGAAATAACACTGGAATTAATATTCGAGTAATAGAAATAGTGGAAATAGTAAAACAATATTAGATAAACCAAATAGTATAGGTAACTAATCAATACATAAATAAAAGAAAAAATGTATTTACATGATAAAATTTAGTTAAGTATCATGATTGATGTAATATGGATGAAGAACTAAACAAATCAATGAAAAAACCAAAAACACCAATCCTGATCCCCACGTAAATCTGATTTCCAATATCCAACCCATCTAACAATTAATTATAAACAAAAATCACATCTTCCCACCATGTAATTTTTTAGGTTTCAAACGATTTTTTGAATATGGTGTGAGTAAAGATCAATAGGATGACACCGCCATGTCTAAAAAACAAATCTGACAGTTTGTACATGTAAGAAAGTGATAAAAAGTTAACAATTAAATAATTGATTTTACATAACCGTTAACCTACATCAGAACTAGGATAGGATATCTTTGAGCATGTAGCATCACCATTCCAAACATAACCAAAGTTTCATGGTATCAATAGATAACTGGTAAAATCCATTTATATTAGAATTTCATGATAACTACAAAAATATCTCAGTTTAAGCATTTCATTATAACTATACATATACCCGTGTGTCAATTTCAGCATAACCAGGCCAATCCCTCTATATATGCATTTCATCATGACCAGTCATGGCCCTCTATATAATAATTTTAGAATAAATGGGATAAGACCTTTATATACTCATTTCATTATAACTATTCCAATCCCTCTGTATAATTATTTTTTCATAAAATACATAACAAGTCTTAATAGAAATATTAACACAACACAAAAACATAATCCAAAATGATCAAATAAACCAATTACCCTTTATCTTTCAATTACCCTTTAATTCATAAATCTATGTCTTATGTTGTTATCATAGTAGTTTACACACCCATATCATATAAAAGTATCTACATTAATTTCAATAAACAAGTAATCCATTTTCCGAAGTGATCATATGAAAGGCAATCACATAAGGACTCATGTTATGAAAATTCAGGTCAGAAGCCTAAATTCAGTTCATTAGTGTTCAAAGGTAGGTTGTAACGACCCCGACCCCAGAATTCGAGATTCGGTGCCTAAAACATGGTGTTTAATTCTTTTTCATAGAAAAATGCATACAAAAATTACACATCATAGTTAAATAAAGAGGATCATTTTGGTTTAGGTTCTAGAAAACTAGATGATGATGATTCAATTCTTCCAAAAAACATAACAAAGTTGATCTTCATATTGGTCTTGTCACATAAGACTGTTCAAGCTTGGAATAATCTACTAAACCCCGTAAAGAAAATAAAAAATTTAGGGTGAGCATATAAATGCCCAGTAAGGGGTTATAAAACAATTTCAATAAATTCTTTTTAAAAACAACTTTTTAAATAATCACAAAAAAATTTCTTGAGGCACATCATCTTCAGATTTTAAATGATACTTGATAATGTTCTTAGAAAAAACCTCTTACATAATAATCACATGTGTTTATTTAAAAACTATAGGTAAAACATAAATCATAGTTCACATACATGTACATGAATTCTTGAATGATGCATGATTCAAAAATTGATCAAACCAACTCTAATAGTGATATTCCAAATTGTAAATAGAATTACATATGTAATCATGTCATGATTCATTTTCACTTAATATGAAATTCATGTAACCTTACATTTATATACCACTTCCTTGTATAAATTTCCATTTTCATAATTAAGTATTCCTTATGAATTCATCACCATTATCATAGAAGTTACTTATCCAAGGGGTATTCTATTAGTCTAATAATCCCTTTGTTGGTCATATACCAATACATAATGACAGAATGTATAATTATAGACTTTTTTAAGTCCTTGTTCCATGACCCTACATAAAACATGACTTAGTACGAGTCAAGGCTAATCGCCAATATCGTTTCCCATAGTTTCACAAGCCAAGGCTAACCACCAAGATCTTCACACATAATGTCTCATCAGACTCAAATTTACCCAATGCATTGGATCACTATCTAAGACCAACCATATTATCATTTAAGTCCAATAAATTCCCCATTTGTCTAATATGGTATTATATTTATAGTTTCACGTAGTACATTGAATACTTTCATTATTATTCCATAATATTTGTCCATATATACTCGTAATTGATATTAATTATTCCATAAATGTAATAAATGATTGGATTCTTTAGTTTTAGATTTAACAATGATGTGAATGGAGTAAAACAACATACTCTTACACATGTAGTAAGAACTAGTACACAAAAAATAATGGGTTGTCATGTAAAATAAAAACTCTTGCATTAAACCCTTATGAATGTGAACCATTTAAAGCCATGATTTACATGTTTTTAATTTGAGATACATGTTCAAACCAAGAAATGTTAATTGTTATTTCATAATTGATTAAAAAATAAAATTAAATAATGAAGCTCATTTATCATGAAAAATTGGAATAAAATGAATGGATGAAAAATCATTATTTTATGTGGAGTTTTCAAGGATGGAGCCTTATTAACCGTCCATCATCTCTCTGTGCACGGGTTCTATGGGCTCAGTACTTTCCCTACACGGACTTCCATGCTTCATCTCTTGGCCCTCGTCCGAGATTCCTTTGGAGAGGCATTTAGGGGGACCTAAAGCTCCTGGAAAAAGGGATGGGCTGGAGGATTGTAGATGGATCATCTGTGAACATCCGGACCGATCCCTGGCAGATTGATTCGGAAGGTATGTGGGCTACCTCCCACGCCAAACCAGGATTTGAAAACACCACTGTCATGTGCCTCCTTTCTGAACAAGTGACGGGGTTGTGTTTGGATAATATTCATGAATGGTTTAATGAAAGAACAAAAATGCGTATCCTAAGCTTCCCCTGGATCCAAGACTCAGGACTCGATCATCTCTTCTGGAGAAATGATCATTCGGGTGATTACATGGTGAGATCCGGTTACAGACATTCTCATGGAAACCACCCAATTGACTGAAATGAGGTACCATGGCAATCACTCTGGAAGCTCAATGTTGCCCCAAAAATACGCCACTTCTGGTGGTAGGTGTGCACGGACACCCTCCCTACCATGAGCCTTCTCGTCTACCGACATATGTCTAGTGCTGTTGCCTGCCATTTCTACCCGAATATCCCTGAGACCCCTTTTCAGGCTATCATTCAATGCCCTGGAGCTAAGGAAATTTGTAACAAATGGGACCCGGCTCTAGATGCATCTCTGTCCATGGTTTCTAGCCTTCCTGCTCTCCTAATGCGCTGGTGCTCCTCTCTCTCATCGGATAATGCAGGCTCACTCTGTACCTTGGCCTGGATCATCTGGGTCCTGTGTAATGATGTTCTTTTCCATCACATTCATAAATCTCCTGAATTCTGGATGGAATGGTCCACTTCATGGATTGAGGGCTGGAAACACCACAACAGACATCACATGCCAGATATTCCTCCCTCCTTTCCTCCTCGTTGGTACCCCCAACGGCTGGAACTCTTAAGATAAATGTGGACGCATCCCTCCCCAAGGATGGATTTGTCTCCCTCAGCTTCCCGGCCCGAAATCATCTGGGGAAAATCGTTGCTGAAAAATATGAATCACATCATGTCTTTTGGGAACCTGCCGTAGGTGAGGCTAACGCTATCCTGGTAGGTATGATGCTGGCTAGGGAATATGGATGGCTTGATATCAACATGGAGTCTGACTGCCTCACAATGATCGATGCCATTAACCACAATGACGGCGAACTCCAGTCTTTTGGCCTCACCATCAGGAGATTCTTTCGTTCCGCCAATGCTTTTCATTATGTACATTTTCCTTTACCAAAATGGAAGGAAACAATGTGGCCCATCAGTTGGCGGCATCAGGCCCCTTCGATGCCAACCAGCTCTGGCTGGAAAATTTCCCTTCATGGATTTGCATATGTACATCTGATGATCTTCTTCATTAATAATATTTGTCTTCTCCCAAAACATGTTAAGTAAGAAAAATATAAATACATATATGTGTATATGTGGGTTTTGAAAAATATATAAAACCCTATATATACAATGTGTATATGTGGGATTCTGACAACCCAGAATAGGGTTTCATAAATCCTTATAATTGATGTACCCTTCAAAAACATAATTGATCAATAAGAATAGGTTATATGAAAATCCAATTTGTATTTGTTACATAATCAAATATATATACATTTATACATAACCATTGTAAAAAAAGGTTTTTTAATATTAAAAAAAGAGTAAATAAACACATTTTATGAGATACATGTTTTAAGAACATCATTTAAAGACCAATATATCATCAATAAAAATCATAAAAACCCAAAATGGTTTTGTTTTGTATATAAAAATATAAGTATATATATATATTCCATAAAAACTCAAAACAAGATTAACCATTACAAGTGTTTCACACTATAAAAATCATTGTAACATTGATAATAATATTTTAGAAAACTAAAAACCTGGTAAGGATGGATCTATACATAATTTTTTACATATAAATATATTTATAACCATGAAACATAAGAGAAAAAAGTTTTTCATATAGAAATTTAAGCATAATAATCCCTTTCATGTGTTATACACTTCAAAACCACATTTAGAAAACATAACTTGAGTTAAGAATTAGAACTGGTATAAAACTGTATATATATATATATAAAGAGATAACTAAATACACTAAGGTATAAGAGTTTTAAAAAATTAAAACGTTTAAAGATGATCCCTTAACTGACTTCAAGAGATAGGGGTCGGGCAGTGGTCATTCACACGTTGAGGAGAGGAAACCTAGATAGAATTCAAGTGAAAACTATGATTTATATAGATTTTTAATATATGTTTTCTATATAAAATGATTTATACAAAAATTATAAACAAAGACTCGCAAAATTGACTTTAAAAAAACAAGTGCATCATATTTCATAAAATAAACCCGAAATAAAATATTGATTTTAATATATACATAAATATTTAATGTTTGTGAAAGACTTGCATGGAATAGATCGAGTTTGTATTAAAATAAAATACCAATGTAGACTTGTGGAAGGAGGTGCGTAGAACAGAGGGCCATGGATGGAGAGACTTTCTGAAGGGATGATGAAATAGTGGAGAGGATGAGGTTGACGCAGACTACTGCACAGGGGCAATGACATGAGGAAGAAGAATAAATACAGATAGGAAATGTAGAAAAAAGCATACTGTTCAGATCAAACGAGATCCGATCAGATGACAAAGGGAGATTTCATGGTTTTAAAAATTGATGGAGGGGCGAGAATAAATATCAGATTTGTCAGAAGGATGAGGAAAGACGTGGGAGTTAAATATATTGAACAATGGACATCAGTCATGTCCATTATCGAACAGTCCAGAGAAAACGTGGTATTAATATCGCGGCGGTGGAGCATGAATGGAGAACTGATCGAATGGTCTAGATCTCGTGTAGTGCGATCGGGCAGCTGAGATACCTTATTAGAAAGATCATCTCGCATGAAAACAAGAATGTTTATTGGCTGAATTGATAATCCTAGAACTCTTGGGCTTTCATCATAATTCCCTCTCCCCCTCCCCAGTACCACCCGTATAGGTGCTCTGCGGGCGTTTTTCTACGCCCCCACCTACCGTTGTGCTGCCTCGCATGGTGGCACGTAGCATGGTTACTCTGTGCATGCCTATAGCCATCCACAAACAGACACACCTGTGGGTTATCCTGTGCTGCGGATGAGGGGTCTAGGCTTGGCCGCCTACTCCTGTAGTAGTGCTAGGTGACTCCTTTAGCACAGCTAGTGGGCTGGCCCAATGGGGTTTATATATTTTTTTATAAACCCAACATTTTAATAAACCAAATATAAAACCAAATGAAATTTTAAAATAATTAATTTCATTAAATAAAAAATATTTTTAATTTTTTTGTATAAAACATGATTCCTACATCATTTTAATCTTTGGAACATTAAAGTACCCAAATAAACATATAAATTATACTTTTTCATCACATAATGAAGAGTATAACTATTAATTAATAAGATTAATCATAATTATGTTTTCAAATTCAAATACATAGTTTTTCTAGCATAATAAAATGCATACTTCTGTTTGAATTAATTGAATTAAACATATGTACTTCTTATATTTTCACTAAAACCCAAAAGTTGTGATTTCATATTCATTTTAGGTTTTAAAACATTATTCTTTCCCAAATATAAAGATAAGTTCAATTAAATATGTTCAAAGATAAAACATTAAAGTACTCAAATACTTTTATCATTAAAAATTCTTTTATAATTAAAAAAATTAAAATACTTAAAAATACTTAAGATAAATAGAATAATTTAAATTCTTAAAAAAATACAATTGTTATAGGATTTTATGACTGCTGCAAAAACCAATAGTCATTTAAGGACCATAATGGCTACCAATGGTCACGAAAGGCCTTATAAAAAGATGATTAGGGTATTAAAAAATTTTGAAACAACTTGGTAAAGATAGATAATTGCATATCCTTAATTCATAGTTTGGTTCCCATAGCTCTGGATATAATGTTCTTCCTTATAATAGACCTGAAGGACACTCACTATCATCTTGGTTTATTTTGGATGTTTGGGGGTCTCTTGGTGATCATGATTGGTCTACTGGTAGGAATTTTAGGTTAGTTATAGTTCTTTTGGACTTGTCTAAATGTAATGTTTTAGTGTTTAATTGAATAAAATATGTCTTGTGGTTATTTTCCAAACCACGTTTTGGATAAAAAGAAAATTAAGCCAACTAAAACAATTAAAAATATTAAAATATTATTATTACACATAATCTATGTTCATGGTATCACATTATCCCCTCCTTCAAATAATTGATCCCTCACAATTCTATTACACTCCAACCCTTCAATCATTTTCCTCAATGTATATTCACCTATACCACATGAGTTGCTAGATTTCTGATGCCATGGAATCCATGGCATCTTTAATTTCTTTGGTTTCATTGGTCCAGACACATTTCATAGTGTTAGAGTTATACCTATGTTTGTAGAGATCAGATGGAAAATAAAAGTAATTGGAGATGAAAATCTCATAGACATTAGAAAGGACTTGATTACTATAAACTAGTTGAACCACATTGTTCTCTTAAATTTTAAAATCATAAGGCCTTTTATAACCACTGAATTTTAGGAGTTGAAAATAGGAAGGATCTGTGAAGGTCACCTGCATCGAATACCTCCCAAAATATCTCTAAAGATGGATATCTTTCAAACATGGTAAAATATTTGAAGAGTCCTTAAAGATAACTTCATCACCATGCATAGAATGCAAGTTGTGAATGTACCAAGAGGAAATAAATGAAACGAAATCCCCAGAATAATCAAAGTATACTAGAAGTGTTGGATAACTGATAAAGATATTTTCCTGATAAGCGTAGGTTTTTGATAGGTTCAAATTCTTCCAAACAAGTCTTTAGCATTATGGATTCCAGTATCACAATTGGTAGATACCAAAATATTGTTTGTGACCTTTCATCTTCAAACTAAAAATTTTAAGAGAAAATGTCTACTCAGTAAAACATAACCATATTAAAATAGAGTAGTTATTTGGGAAACATACTAAAGTATCAAATCATAAAAAAAATAACATCATTTATTTAAAACAAGGTTCATGAAACTCGGGTTGCTACATGTTCATTTGTTCCCTCACAAACTCTGAGACATGTACTTCCTGACTTCCACGATGATTTCCCTTCCCAGGTACCTCTGGTGTTGGAGGTTTCCCTTGTTCCGAGTCAGATGGATCCCTAAAGCGGTTCTAAACTCTTTGATCTCGTTGGTATAGATAAAGTATGGTCATCTTGGATCAACCACATGTGGACATATAATGTTCCAAGATAGGAAAGCATGAAGTGTATGGATTTGGGTGTCATCATCATGAACTTGATGTCTATAAAACAAACAAGAAGACTCATCCCCATGAATTTCAAAGTCCCCAACAAGACCATAGTGACCGTAGGTCAAGAGGTGATAAAGATATTCCAGTCAGAGGTCAACCTCTTGTGTGGCCTCTTGGAAGTCCTATAGGGATGTAAAATTCTCAGTTAGGGTAAATAATTTAAACAAACCCTCAAATTACCATCACTTAAGTTCCTAGAATGGATTTTTAGCCTGCATCATAAGGAAATAGTCAAAGCCTAATCCTTGGGAGAGTTGAAGTACATGAGGATAGTTCTATAAATAGAAGATATGTTTACATAACAGACAATGGTTTTTAAATGTCTCATAGATTTCTAAATAAGACCTGGAAACTATAGTCTCTATTATTTCAGTTGGAAGAGACAAAAGACTTGTTCCATCTTCGAGATAAAATTTTGAGGAAATAATTATTCTTTGTAAGACATAATTAATCTTTTTAGCATTGTTTTAATTTTATAGAGTTATCTAAATTGATCCTATGATACCAATTGTATTGACATCTACCCTAGAAGCCCGGAGTCAGTTCCTGAAACATAGTTTGTAATTTTTTTAAAAGAAACATGCATCTAAAAATTACACATCCTTGTCCAATACCAAGAATCATTTCTATTCAGGTTCTGGAAAACCAGATACTAAAAATACAATTCTTCCGAAAACATGACAAAGTTAAGGTTCATATTGGTGTTGTCAAGTAATAGTACTCAAGCATGGAATAATCTACTAAAACCTGTAAAATAAATTGAAAATGTAGGGTGATAATAAGAATGTCTAGTAAGGGGTTTCAAAACAATTTGGAGAAATTATTTTTACAAACATCTTTTGAAATAATCACAAAAAATTTTCTTGAGGGACATCGTCATCAGTTTTTAAAAGTTACTTCATAATGTTTTCAGAAAGACCTCCTAAATAAGAATCACAGGTGTTTATTTAGAATCTGTAGGTAAAAAAATCTGAGTGCACATACATGTATAGGAATGCATGAATGTGGAATCATTCATAAATTGATCAAACCTACTTTAAAAGTGATATTCCAAATTGTAAATAGGATTACATAAGTAATATTGTCATGATTCATCACCACTTAATATAAAATCCATGAAACCTTAACTTTAAATACCATTTCCTTGTATAACATGAGATTTTGATACTTAATTATGCCTTATGAATTCATCACCATTATCATAGAAGGTTCTTATCCAAGGGGTATTCTATTAGTCGAATAATTCTTTGTTTGTTCATATACAAATAAATAATGAGGGAATGTATAATACCATACATTTTCAAGGCCTTGTACCAAGACACTACATTAAACATTGCTTAGTACGAGTCATGGTTAACTGCCAAGATTGTTTCCCATAGTTGCACAAGCTAAGGCTAACCCCGAAGATCATCTCACATAATGTCTCAAGAGACTCAACTTTACCCAATGCATTAGATCACTATCTGGGAGAACCCATCTTATCATTTAAGTGCAATACATTCCACATATGCCTATTATGATCTTATATTCATAGTGTCCCATACTAAATTGAATACTTATATTCTTATTCCATAACCCTTTTCCATACATACTCATAACTGACATGAATTACGCCATAAATGTAAAAATGGACTAGATTAGTTCGTTTCAAATTTAACAGGGACGTCAATGGACTAAAATGACATACTCTATCACATATAGTAAGAACTAGAACTTATAAAATAATGGGTCATCACATAAAATAAAAATTTTCACATTAAACCCTTATGAATGTGAACCTTTTCAATCCATTGTTTACATTTTTTGACTTTATGATATTCACTTAATCTATAAAATGTTAATTGTTATATCATAATAGATTAAAACATAAACATAAATAATCCAAGTAGTTTCTCGTGACAAATTGGAATAAAATAAATTGATTAAAAATCATTATTTCATGTGAAGTATTCTTGTATAAAAGAAAAAGTAAATAATCACATGTTCTCATGTGTGTGTATATATATTTTTGTACTTAAGACTGAAAATCATTATATCACTTACAAACATAAGTAGTATTATTTAAAAACTTGATAAGTAATAAAAATAGAAATACCAATATTTTTATATGTCTGTTTTGAAAATTATATGAAACCCTATATACACAAGGTGTATATGTGGGATTTATATAACCTAGAATAGGGTTTAATAAATCCTTATAATTGGTGTACCCTTAAAAACATAATTGATCAATAAGAATAGGTTTTATGAATTCCCAATTTGGATTTGTTACATAATCAAATATATATAAGTTTATAAATAACCATTGTAAAAAAAGGTTTTTAACATTAAAACATGGAGAAATAA
Organism: Viscum album; assembly: GCA_963277665.1. Lineage (NCBI taxonomy): Eukaryota > Viridiplantae > Streptophyta > Magnoliopsida > Santalales > Viscaceae > Viscum > Viscum album. Next base: position 290,736,953 of record OY728148.1, on the reverse strand, counting down.
ACCCATTTTATATAATACGTGTATTAAGAACATCATTTAATAATCAAAATATCATCAAAAAAACTCATAAAATTCCAAATGGTTTTTTTTCAGATATAAAAATATACGTATAAATATAGTCCATACAAACTCAAAACAAGACTAACCCTTACAATTGTTTCACACAATAAACATCCTTGTAACATTTATAATCATGTTTTAGAAAACTCAACACCAGGTAGGATTGGAGCTATACAAAATTTTATACATATAAATATATGTATAACCATGAAACAAAAGGGACAAAAGTTTTTCATATAGAAAATAAAGCATAATAATCCCTTTCATGTGTTATACACTTCAAAAACACATTTCGAAAACCTAACGTGAGTTAAAATTTTGATGGGGTATAAAACTACATATTTATATATATATATATCTATAAATACATGAAGTTATCTAGGTTTTACAAAAAGAAAAAGTAGAAAAATTATCCCTTTCCTGACATCAAGAGAGAGGGAGGGTTCAGAAATGTTCATTCGCACGTTGAGGAGTGGATACCCCAGAAGAATCTAAGTGAAAACTAGGGTTTATTTAAGATGTTTAGATATATTTTTTATATAAAACAATTTATACAAAAATTATAAACAAGGAAAAACAAAATTGACTAAAACAAAATAATTACAACAAATTACATAAAATAAACCCAAAATCAAATAGTGATTTTAATGGATGCATAAATAAATAATTTTCGAAGAAAACATGCATGGAATAGATCCGGTTTACATTAAAATAAAATACCTACGTAGACATGTGGAAGGAAGAGCCTAGGCAACTAGGTTGTGGCTGGAGAAAATTTTTCGAGGGAGGAAGAAATAACAGAGAAGAGGAGGTTGACATGGATTGGTGTACAGAAGAAACGATGCATGAAAGAAAAAGAAGCACTGAGAGAAAATACAAAAAAGGAGAGGACGATCCAGATCGAATAGGATCTAATCAGACATATAAGGGTGATTCCATGGTTTTATGAAGAGATAGAAGGACGAGATAAAATATAAAACTGATCAGATGGGTGAGGAAAGATGTGGGATTTAAAATGAATTGAATGTTGGATATTAGTTGATTACATGATCAGATGGTCCATAGAAAAAGCGATATTAATACCGTGATGGTGGATTTTGAAGGGATAAGGTATCGAACAGTCCAGATCCTGCGCAGCGTGATGGGACAGCTGATATTAGATCCCTTCTTAAAAAGCTCATCCCATATCAAAATGGTAAGGTTTCTTGGATGTCTTTATAATCCTAACACTCTGAGTCATCTGTCAGAATTTCCTATCCACCTCTCTAGTACTTCCCCATACCTATTCTCTACGGGCACACTTTTGCGCCCACCCCTGCTGTCGTTCCACCCGTCATGGTGGCACGCAGTTTGGTTCCTTCATACATGCATATAGGCGTGCACACACACCCATTTTCTTGCATGTGATACGACTGAGGGGTCTAGGCTCAGCCACCTACTCATCTAGTAGTGCGAGCTTCCTCTTTCAGCCCAGCTATAAGGGTTGTCCCAATGGGGTTTATATATTTTTTATAAACCTAGCATCCAAATAATCAATATCTAAAACCAAATTAAATTTAAAAATAATTGATTTCATTAAATAAATTATATATTTAATTTGATTAGTATAAAAGATTATTCCTACTTCATTTTAAACTTTTGAAAATTAAAGTACACAAATAAATATATAAATTATACTTTTTCATCACATAACCAAGAGTATAACTTTTAATTAATAAGTTTATTCGTAAAAATGATTACAAATTCAAATGAATAGTTTTTTTACTACAACAAATTGCCTAATTCTCTTTGAATTAATTGATGTAAACATATTTACTTTTTCTTATATTTTCACTAAAACCAAAAAGTCATGATTTCAAATTCATTTTAGGTTTTTAAAACATTATTCTTCCATTATATAAGGATAAGTTTAATTAAATATGTTCAAAGATGAAAATTTAATGTACTCAAATATGTAGAACATTCAAAATGATTTTATACAAAAACAATACTACAAATATTCCAAAATACATAAGATAAATAGAATAATTCAAATTCATAAAAATAATCCAACAGTTATAGGATTTTATGACCATTGAAAAAACCTACTATCACTTAAGGATTGTAAGGGATACCAATGGTCACTAAAGGCCTTATAAAAAGATGATTTGGGTAATCAAAACATTATAAACAACTTGGTGAAGATGGTGTTTTACATACCCATAATCCTTAGTTCGGTTTCCATAGATCTAGATATAATGTTCATCGTAGTAATATACCCGAAGGATGCTCACTATTTTCATGTATTATTTGTGATGTTTGGGGGTCTTCTGGTGATCTTGGTTGGTATACTTGAAGGAATTATAGGTTACTTATGGTCCTTTTACCTTGATGAAATGTAATGTTTTAGTGTTTAATTGAATAAAATATGTCTTGTGTTTATTTGGAAAAAATTGTTTTGGATAAAAGGAAAATTAATCCATGTAAAATAATTAAAACTATTAAAATATTATTATTACACATAAATTAGGTTTGTGGTGTCACAAAAAATGGGCCTATGGGTGGCCGAAGGCCAGGTATCAGTATTTTTTGATCCAATGGGATCTAAGGATTTGTTCAAACACAAGATCATCATCATCGATTATACCATTAGTTATTGTGTGTGTTTTGTTTTTCCTATCACATAGTATTTAACCCACTTAAAAAAGGAAATAGACCTTGGGTAATTATTATAGATCAAATACATTTACCCAGTGATCAAAGAAACACCCCTAGTAGGGAACTCTAACAAAGATAGAAGGTGAAGGATATCAAAAAGAAAAAACTAGATCATACATGCATCAAGAAAAAATCTTGATTCGATAGCAGTCATGGGATCAAACCACTATAATGGAGGATATTCTAGGCAAAGATAAAACAAAATAAATGGAATTTTCTGTAATCTAAAAAACATATTGAGATGTTTGGAAGGTAATTAATTTTCCAAAATAGCCCAAATTTACCCTAGGGTTTAGGAGATAAGGCTACAAAATGAAATAGGTAAGAGTTAGAGGTGCGATATGATTTAAAAATATTGTTCATGATGAATTCATGCCATGAACCCATTTCAAGGGGTATATTCCACACACACTAAAAACTATGTCACCTTGTGTTAAAAATATGTTGATCAACCTTTTCATGGAATTAAATGATTTCATTTCAAGTATAAAAATAAAATCCTGAAACTATTTCATGGGTTCCACTATGCCATTGATTCATGTGATAATTGACTTACATGGCGTGAATAGGTATTAAAAGAAATAGTCATTACAGATTTCTGTAGAAAATCCAGAAATGTGTTAACTCCACTTGAACCTATGGAGAGACCCTTTTAATCCTTCTACACATTTATACCCAGACTCCACAAATTCAAAAAAAACATGCTACCCTGAAAATTAGGCCAATTTTCCTAAAAAATATCTATATTCCCATATAAAATGTTCATCAAAAAAGTTTTATAAGATGAAATACCCTACTAAAAGAGGATCAACCAAAAACTCAAAGAGGGATGTACCCAGAATATATTGGATTTTATAAACTCACTATCATATAATTGGTCATCCATGAGATTCTACAAGAATTATTGTGCATTATCAGTGAACATGTCTAGACCCTATGATTGTACATTAGTCTCCCTCTCCCAGGTATCCAATTGGACACACCCATGCTACAACTTCACTATAACTAGATTTATGGTATATCCCCATTGATACCTCTTACTGTGGTCTACAATCTGTATCAGATGTCCCTCAACTTAAACATCAAAACCAAACACAATTTCATAAATTTCTATAATCTGAGAAGGTTTTGGATGATTTATCTAAAGATATGATACGTTATTGACATCATGTATAGAACTATAGTAATTTTGAAGGGCTATTCAGTACACCACTTAAATGACCCTTCCCACTATCTAAAACAACCTAGAAATCCTTGGTGATATCATTATTTGTTTTCAGATATGGCATTTCCCCATCCAAATAAACACATAAACGAAAACAAAATGACTCATATCAAGTATCATAGGATTCCTTCACTAGATAACATAAGATTTTTTTCCATATTACATGGTCACCAACCACATCTTGATCAACTAAACTTGGTCAGATGACTCATGTATGAGACTAATTCCAACAAGAACTAACTCATCTAAATCTAGCAAAAAAATCAGTGAATAACATGACCTATAATAAAAATACTCAATGTTTTATATCTAAATTGATTCATTTAATATTTTATTATACAAAACTCCTATGAGTACCATATTCTACTCCCAAGAACCATTGAAATCTAACACACAAGCTCATAACATATCTCAAGAATCTGAATCATCCATTTAGAATGGCCATCAATATAAGGATGATATTATTTACTTAAAATAAATAGTTATCAAAGAAGATTATAAATAACCTTATAGAAACTAGTAAATAAATGAGGATCTTTATGAGAAACAATATCCCTAGAAACATTATGCAGTCAAGATATCTTCCACACATAAAGACTACAAAGATCATTAATAGTGAAGGTATCTCTAGTGGGAAAAAAGTGGGATACATTAATTAAATGATCTATGATCACCCATACTGCAACATTCATATGATATTTCTTGAGTAATCTTATTAATAGGTCCATAGATACATCATAGAATTTCTATTTAGAAATTCATAGAGGCATTAACAGTCATGTGATGCCTAGCCATCACATGTTGATAGGTGAAGCATCTAGAAAAAACCCCACTATCTATTTCTTCATTCCTAGCCACAGATACTATCTATAGAGACCGTGATAAATTGTTTTCAATCTTTGGTGCACTTACCAACTAAAATCATGAAACTCCCCCCATAAAATCCTTGCATGAGCCCATGTGAAGTCATAATAGGGCATAGAAAAGTAAATCATTTTCAATACCAAGAGGCCATCTTAGTGGTGGATCCCCACCATATAAGTTTTCCATCAGAGATAATCCATCTTGATCAGATAACTGCTTAGTATTTATCTTGCCCTAGAAAAAATTTAAAATAGATGTTAAATACTGATCTATTCATCAATGTGACTATTTAACATCTTGATGCATATCTATAAAGATTTTCATAATCTTTCACTCATCTCAAGACTCTATAACTGCCTCTTTCTGGGTCTTCTATCTCAAAAAATCAATGAAATTTTTTTCTTTACATGGTCTACAAGACAACATGAATCTGAAATACTAAAGGTGCTCAACCCACATCTTCTACTAAAGGATAATGTCTCACTGTGAAAAGATATACTTGAGGTTCTTCTGGTCCGTATATAACACAAACCTTTTCCAAAAAATAATTTCCCTTCCATCTCAATGTGTGAATTTATATTGCTAAATACATATCATGATTTATGTAAATATCCTCATACAGTTTCATCTAACATGATCCATAAGAGACCACTCGATCATCCTGCATCTGAACTTCACATAATCTGACACTCGATGCATCAATGTTAATGATAAAATCCTTGTCCAACATAAAAAAATTAGAAATCAATGATGAGGTATACCTACTCTTTATCTTTTGAAATACGCTCTCATATGAATATAACCAAAGAATATTCACCCCATTATTGGTCAACCTAGACATTAGTGATAGAAAAATAGAGAATAAATAGATAAAACACTGACAATACACTACTAGAACAAGAAAACCACAAATCCTGAAGACATTTTGGGCCACTCCAGAGACACTAAAATTTCTACCTTCTTAGTGATTACTTAATCTCCATCCTCTAAGATAATATGATAAAGAAAGTTAAATTTATCAATCTAGAAAATACATTTGGTTATCTTGTTTTAATCTCGATGATCTCTTAATGAACTCAAGATTATGTTAATATTTTGTACATGATCATCTGCATATTTGGATTATAATATGATATCATCAATAAGAACCACCACAAAATGATTTAGGAAAAGACCATAAATCTTGTTCATGAAGGCTATAAGTACCACCAACACATTTGTCTGACGAAATAGTATCAACAAGCACTCATATAATTCCTACCGTCTCCTAAAATTTTTCTGAAGTTTTTTTGGTGGCCTCACTCTTAACTGATAGTACCTGATATCATGTCAACTTTAGATAAAATCTAGAAACTTCTCAAATGATTGAAAAAAATACTAAATGCACATAGGGGGATACTTGTTCTTGACTATTATATGGTCAAATATCCAAAACTATACAAAAAAGTCCATAATCCCATCATAATTCTTAGTGAAAATCCTGGGAGAACCCTTAGGTGAATTACTTGGTCATACAAACCCCATAGACACAAGATATTGCATCTTAAAAATCAATTACTAACCCCACATGTTCCATCTTATAAGGTGGGATAAAAATCGGTTCTTCTCCTAACACCCACTTGATCATGAACGTGATCTCCCACTTAGTTGGTAGGTCATATAACACTTCAATAAAAACATCCTAAAAATGGTATTTCACTAGAAGAAAATTATACTACTATATTACACCATGATCTTGAGTAATAACTTCTATATAACTCATGATACAATTCGATGTGCACTGAATTTTTACTACATCACCATCCAGAAAATCCCTCTCACCTTGGTGAAAATAGTTGTCTTCTTTTTAGAGATAGAAAAGAAGGTCTTCGTTAATAACATTCTACATTATCCTAGTACAGAACTAAGAAAATACATACCTTGAATCCAATTGAAGCCTGTTATTTCTAGAAAAAATAGTTCTCAAAATAAACGATAACATACAATTTATATATATCATTATTTCAAACATTCAATATTCTATGATCACACTCTAAATGGGTTTTCAATGGTTAATACACCATCGAATACTTCCACAACCAATAGAAACATTTTTTTTAAAATATTAGATATAATGGAAATTGATACTTTTTTATCAAACAAAAAACATACAAGGATAGATGATAGAAGAATTATTCATCTGAAAGTAGAGGATCCTAGATATAAACAAAACAAAAAAGACTATTTATAATGTAACTGACATGCCCATATTCAATGGAATCCATCCTCACTTCCATATTTTTCTCCTATTAGATGGTACTGATGATCCCACACTAGGGCACTATGTCCCTTACCTCAACTTGAACATCTAGTGGAACTCCATCTACCAGTCTGCTAAGGGGTTACTAAGTCTTTCCCAAACTCTATTACGTATCCTAATCCCCTACCATATTTTTGGAATTACATTCCCCTAAATAACCAATGCAGGTGTCCCAGCCTGTTGAAATCATGAAAATCTTGATCAGGGTATGAACACTGAGTCCACTTATGGCTAATGATTTCACAATTATAGTATTGTAATGATACATAATCCTATGATAGATTATGACTACGCTGGATATTATCCTCATTGTTTCCTTGGTGATAACTATCACTGTGGTTTTTCATGCATCCAGAATAAGATACCTAAGTTTTCCTAGTGTAAATAGCAAGACCACCAGTTGGGTACTCTCTCATATTCCCTTCCATAATAAGATCCTGGTTCATCATGTCTAAAATACTACTCAACTGAAAGAATTTAACCAGATACTTTATCTCATAGTGAATCTCATCCTATAAATGCATCACCATAACAATATCATTAGAGGATAAATATGGTTAAAATCTCTATAATTTATTGAAATTTCAAACATATTCCAACATTTCCATTCCCCCCAACATTAGGCGCATTAACTCATGATCTTCTCATCCCTCAAAATTTCGGGGTAGAATTTTCATAGGAAAATAATATTTAATTCCTTATTGGATAACTCCTATTTCTACTTGTATTTCTCTAGATTTTATAATGAATGTATATATGTTCCATTAATCATTTATAAAACAATATTCACCCTCCTATCTTTGGGTGTCAAAAGGTGAATAAAGACCATCATGTCTTTCTTGATAATTAACTCGGATTCCTGAGGACCTCCAACCCCACTGAATGTAGGTTAATGATTCAATAAAAACACTCTCTTTATCTCAAACATATAAGGTATAGTGCAAACACCATCCTTTTCTATAAGTCAGAATATCCTATGGAAGATTTCAGGAAGCTAATCATACAACATATTCTCATAAGTTACATGGAACTTTGGTTTAGTAGTGTTAAGAGCGTGTTAATTCCCACTCTCCTAACACTCAATTCAATGATGATGAGGAGGAATTTTCTCCTCAATAAAAAAATATACATAGAACACTAGATAAACATCAATTTCAACCCCAACATGTGAAAAAAATATAGAACCAATGGCTCATGATCTCTCTAAACTTGGATTAAAAAGTGAATTACCATGGCATAATTGTTAATTTAATATAGTTTCCATCTAATATAATAGGTATCTGATTTCATAGTTCATATAGGAAAATAAATCACATGAAATAAGTATGTCCCAATAATAAAAAAGACATGTCGATATACATCCTTCTATGCCTATCATGATGCATGAATACTCATCTCATTCTATATCAGGCGAAAAGTATAAGTGACATGAAAAAATAACATCATCCAATATGTAAATCACCTAAACTGAAATAATATCAATAGTTACAAGTGAATAACATGAAAAAAATCATATCTAGGGAAAATTGGATTTCCTCCATACATGAGTTAGCTAATCCCATACACCAGACCATTAGAATATCCATAAACATTCTTAATCACCTTTATTCATTTTATAAATATTAAAATAATAGAAAAATAATGATTCCTATGATAACACTTTGAAACATTATCTAATCTAGTGCTCTCTAATATGGCCAAACCATGTTGGTTTATATACCTCAAGTGTACATTCCCATATTCCAAATGATGCCGATTAGAATCAGAGGTGTAAACAACATAGTGGGGAGACTTAACCCCTAGTTTTTAGTTAAAATAATAGTGGGATGAATATCAAGGTAAGGAAATAAAAAACCATAAAATAAAAATTAATAAACTAAATAGTGGAGTAAATTGATTAATCAAATAGTATAAGAAAAATATTATAATGATATGCAATAATGTAGATAAGTTTCAAGATGGATGTAAAACAAATGAGGAAAACCCCCAAGAGGGTGCGAAAAACCTTAGTCCAAATCCAAATGATGGCCCCATATCCATGACAGAACCCATATAGTAAGTAACAATAAACAAAAAGGTCACTTACCCTATTCTAAACTGATGTCTAAGTAATCTTCTTGGGTACCAAATAGTTTCTAGAATAGGGTGTGAGTAGAAATCCTTATTTTGGAACCACAATATATAAATAAAAACAATATGGTAGTAAGTTCATGTAATAAATTAATAATAGTGTATTAATTTATGAATTAGTATATAATAATCACTAACCTTTTTTATCACCATGTCCAGATACCTTTGATCATGCAGCATCACCATGCCAAACATAACCACTAGTCCATGGAATCACCACATAATAGGGAAAACACCTCTATATTATAATTTTATAAAAATTTGTTAAACCCATCTATATAATCATTTCATTATAATTATGATAACAACTTTATATATTCATTTCAGAATAATTAGGACAAGAACTCTATATAATCATTTCATCACAACCATTCCATGTCCACTATATAATGATTTCAGTATAACTAGACCATGAACTCTATATATTCTTTTTTGCATAATGGAGGAAATCCATCTATACATGAATCTCATCATAAAATGAATCACAAGACCCAATGGATAGATTAATACAACATATCAACATAAGTCACAAAGTATAATTCATCCAATTAACTTTTATATTTCAATTACCATTTCAATTATCAACTTATCTCTTAAGAATTTATCATTCCAGCATACACACATCTCATATCAAAGTATCTACATTAATTTAAATTATTAAGTAATGTATTTTCCAAAATGATCCTATCATGAAAAAAATTCCTAAGGCCTCATTTCAGGATAATTAATGTTTCAATCCAAAATATAGTTCATTATCATTCATGTGTAGCTCACCATATGGGTTGTCGAGATCTAGGTATCAACACCGTTGGATCTAAGGGGGTCCAAAGATTGGTATAAACAAATGATCATCAACACCCATTATACTTTTAGTTAAATGCGAATATTGTTTCAGCATGATCACATAGTGTTTCTCGGTCATAAACAAAAAAAAATTATACCTGAGGGATTTGTTTGAGACCATCTACCTATATCAAATGATTAAACAAACATCCCCAATAGGAAGCACCAACAAAAAATGAAAGAAAATGAGATAAAAATGTTAAAACTAGATCACACCAAAATAATGATAAAATCCCAATTCCATGGCACTTAGGAGTTCATATAACTATAATAAAGGATAGTGGAAGAAAGGAAAAAACCAAATTGAAGGAACTCACCAGAGAGAGAATGCTAGACTGATAAATCTTAAAGAGAAATAATTTCCAAAAAAACTAGGAGTCACCCTAGGGTTAGAGAGTGGGAGAGTCATAATGAAATAAGAACGATTTTGGCATGGAGTGTGATGTAAAACCACTTTCCTAGATGAATTCAAATCGTGAACCCATTTCACTAAATGAATTCTGCATACACTAGAAAAAACACATCACTTTTGGATAAAATACATGGATTGATCTTTTAATGGAATGAAATGAATTCTTGGTGTGTGTATCATTCAAAACATGAATCCCTTTCATGGAATACTCTTATTGATATATTCATGTCATGAATTTCTTACCTTACATGAATATGTCTTGAGGTCATTAGTTGTTTCACATTTCTAATGAAAATATCAAAAAGCCTTAACTCAACCCTATTACATGGAGAGAAAATTTTTGAACTTAGGTTCATTTACACAAAAACTCCACTAATTCAAAGGAATACATTTCCTAGAAAAATTAATAGGTCACTTTCCTTGGAAAAAAGATCTACATAGCCAAAAAAGGATTGGCCACCAGACATTAAAAGAAGAAAGACCCAACTAATAGTTCTTCAATTAAAAACTCAATGAGGGAAGAATGAGGAAAAGATAAGATATTACTTTTTGATTCCAAATATAATTTTTTTTATCAAAATAATTTCGTAAATATAAGAATTGTTACTTTTTAATGAAAAATCCTTATTTATTTTAAAATTACATTTTTTGACATAATTAACTTTTTTATGCGTATAAAAATTTCCGATGAAAATATAAAATTATTCTATATATTCAATTAAAATAAATACTTTTTATAATACTAATTTGGGAAAATAAATTTAATTTTGAAGTCCATAATAATAACTTTTTTGTATTATTCTGAAAACATAATTATCTATCATTGGTATTAAAAAATTTATTTATAAAATTCATCTTACATTCATATATATTTTATTAAATAAATAATACTAATAATGGAACTGAATAAATAACTATTTCATTTATAAAAATAAAATTACACATTTATGATACCGGTATCTATATACATAACCCTTTATTACACTAGTATACTCCATAAGGTAAGGTGAGTGATGGTGGTAGTTGAATGGGTTGGCTCAGAAAACATTGACCTAGTTGTGATCTCTACTAAGTTGAATTTAACCCAAAGTCCATTCAACTCCATCCTTAAATTTTTATGTTCGTATTGGGATTAGTAAATTTTGAACACCAATAGAACAACCTACCACTCTTGTTCTAACAAACAGGCTTCAAAAGGTGTGTCTCTACGGGATGAGTTTGTCATTTCTCATTTCTATATCAACAATCAGTAATCATTACCCTTTGTAAACAGTTATCAAAACTATAATATTATTACCAATGGTTATAGTGCTCAATGTTCATATTTACAAATGGTCAAACATACTAATTTTCAATTTAACCAATGGGCATGTTTTAAACAATCACAATTCATATTTCATAATTTATATATTCCATCAGTAATCAATATTTACTACATCATTCCCAATGGCCTTTAAAATTACTTTGATAATTTTCATTATATTCCTATTGTATCTTTTTCATGTAACAATTTTCATGGATGGTGTAATCTTCTTAGTAGATTTTTATCCTTTGGAGTATACCATTGATTGGTCCATGTTATTCTGTTTTCATATCATTGTACTTGTCTTAGCTATAGTTTTCAATATTATTATATGAAATGTATGTATATATATATATATATATATTTATTTATTTGAAATAATATATCTATGTACATGAACTATAGAATATAATAATATACTCATTATAAAGTGATTCCTTTTAAAAATCATAGAATAATTTTTAGTCCATTATATTTGATGTTAATGATCAAATAATATATGTTTTAATGTTTTAAATTTTTTATATTAATATTTTCCATTTTATTAATAATCATTAAAAAAATTACAAAAATAATCACACAACTAATTTCATCTCCAAGAATCATAATGAAATATCTATTGGGATGAAATTAGAACACTATATGAGATTAGAAAAGTATACTCTAGTGCCTTAAATAATTGATTAATGATAAAATTTGAATCAAATAATTGGGATCGACATTGACATTACAAAACATATGCAAAGTAATTGAAATTAAAACCATATGATGATGATAATTAACTATAACTAGAAAATTAATTTATAATAAATATTTTGAATTTATGAAAATAAAAGGTCATAGATTTATGAATGACAGATTATAATTTAACTACAAGAAGAGGTTCGGTGAATTATAGTTTATAAATTAAAACTTATAACCTTCACACACAAAAAACGTAATCAGGTTAATAATCATGATAATCAGTTTTATATTATCATAGTTAGAAACGTTTGTAGCAATTAACATAAATCTTCCTCAAATAAGAAAATTTCAATTGAAAACAATTAAAAACAAATAATACAAAACATTATAAATTGAGTCATAAAAAATTATAGAAAAATTATAAAAAATATTCAAGCATTAAAATTAATTGTTAAGGAGGTAAATAACCTTAAATTTATGTATCCCCTATTTTAACCAAACAATAAAGGTATTTTTTCTTTGTCTAAGGAATCCCTCAATACTAATATTTGATGAACCTTTGTTTCCATATTCTTGTGAACCCTCAGTCAGAAAGATCAGTATCCTCGGTCTTCTTAAAATTTGAAAACCCTGTATCGCACTAGATCATACAAATAGATACTACAAAACCATAAATTATTAAAGAATTAAAAAAATCCCCTCAGAAAATTCCATAATACAAATACTCACTAGAATATTACATTGAAGCATACCAAAATTAACAAGATATTACTAAAAATATAAAGTAACTTTATATTTTCATGTACGCAAAATCTCAATGATTTTATATGCTAAAAGCTTCATCTTTCTCATATACAACTTCTATTAGAAGAAAATTATCAATGATCATATTCTTAATTTCTTTGAGGTGGTCGTAAAGACATAAGAAAAAGCCTTTCATTGAAAATTCTGTGGAGGATTCTCTATTTGATGGTTATATTGATAAATAAAATTATAATGATTTCAAATTTTATCGGGTAGAATGTTAAATGGTCAGCTAATAAAATATATTATTTCTTCCCTCTAATAGTGATGCATTGATTTTTTAAATCACTTTTCCACAATATTGTTTTGTAATTTATTGTATTATTAATGTCAAAATAATGTATTTTAACTAGAAATTATCAAATGTTGTTTTTTTATTAAATTTTTAAAAGATTTTTTTTTGAAAATAAGTATTCTACTAATGTTTTAGTTGTTTTTTGATGAATTTAAAATTTATAAAGTATTTTTGTTTCACTACCTTTTTTATTCTTTTGTTTTTTTAAAACTATTTTTTCAATTCTATTAATTATTTCATTATTTAAATTATTTTTTTGTTTTTATAAATATTTATTTCATTTATTCTTTTATTTTTTTAATATATAATTAAATTGATAATTTTTATTTTTAATTAATCGATTTATTTAATTGTTTTATTTATTTTATTATTTTTTGATATTATGTTTTTTAATTTTTTTCCTTATTTCCATTTAACTCATAAATTAAAATATTTTATCCTTTAATTATATATGTTTTCAATTGTGTTTAAAAAAACATAATCTTGTAAAAATTTAATTTAGTTATTTCAGTTTTCATTAAATTTGAATGTAATCCAGCTTTTCCTTTATTTATTTGTTTTAATTTATTTTAAATAGTTTTATTATTTTTCAAATTTTTAAAATTTAATTTTTTATGATTTTTTGTTTCAGGAAATTTTTTATCGCCAGATCCCCGATTCATATCCAAACGAGTCATTGTTAGTCTATTCACTATTGGTGGGACTCCCCACTGCCTCCCTATTTCACTCATAGCTAGGTCCATGACTCACCGTGTGCATTTGTGTATAAAGCAATGAATCAAGTTACTGCCCACCCCTCTTCATGACCCACCTCCACACTGAGCCACCTCTATGTGAAGTATCCATCTTCACCTTCTTCAGTGGTTACTCAAGTCATCACCAACAACTATATCCACTGTTATCCCCTCTCTGACCCTTCACCAACCAAATTTTAGGCCACACCCTAACCCACTGTTAGTGTCTGCATCATCTTGTGCTTCCTCTGGACCCAACTAGACCCACCACATATGAAAAAAACCAAAACAAATCAAAAGAACCAAAAATTGTTGATTTTTTCTAAAAACCACAATCCTACCATTCCAAATTTGGAGACCCAAAACCAGATTGATCGAGCATTTCTAGAATTTAACAATAAATAACAAGGTTTGGAGGAAGATAAGATGAAATCAAATCATTTTTGTGGATGAGATCTACAGATGAAGCCACCACTACAACGCATGACTGCCACTATTAGAGAACCATCATGCACACCCCTTGAGAATCCATGAACCCCCAAAATAGATCAAACCCTCCAAAAATGCATTGATGATTACTTAAAGACCCACTTGTCAAGCACCCCATGTCTCCTCTATACTTTTAACCCAACCCCCTTCCCACCTCTCTTTCAACCATCAATCCAGATCACACCCCCTCTTTTTTTTCCTTTTTCTTATTTTTATTTATAATTATATTTATCATATAATATATATATATATATAATAATATTAAAAATATTAAAAATAAATAAATAAATATAAATAGATTCATAATTATATATATATATATAGTTATGTATGTGCATTTTTAAATTAATTAATTTATATACTAGTAAATGAAAATAAATAGTATAATTATATGTATATATATAATATTAGTATGTATATGTGAATATTTTTTTATATTAATAAGTGTATATCTTATAAAAACTTTTCATTTCTATATGATAATTATTATTTTAATTATAAACTTATTTATATTATTATAATATCAATATTTAATAATTCATAAATATATTTATATTTATATACATATTTAGTGACTTAAGTATGTATAGTAGCAAATCACTTTTACTTCTGGACATTTGTGTCATTTATTTTTTATTAAATTTAGGTTGATAGGTAGAGGGGATCAAACTCCAAGGATCGAATGTTGATTTTTATGTTTTATAGTATTCTTATTTTTCCACCAATAAGGAGGGAGAGGTAGAGTGAAGCTGCCACATGGAGGTGTGAGAATTCATCTAGGAGTTGTGACATGAGCTTGAAACGAGCATAAGAAGGCACCAGAATAATTGAGCATAAAGTAACACCACACCATTCTAGAGACATCAGTGGGTGAGAAGAATAGTTTACGACCACCACATTCTAGGAGCAGGACATCATATACAACTTACCACATAACATACATTACTTTAACTATGCATCGGGAAGAGACAAAGATCCTAACAGTGTTTGTTTCCAGGGATCCGGAAAGGAGGAAGAAGACGCATTCATCCATTCCTCTAATTTCATCATTTTCTTTTGGAATGAGATTCTATGTTTCATAATATTGTAATATGTAGGATGCATCAATAATTCGTCGATAATATTATTTGTGGGAAAAGGTTGATTTGGTATTTCCATATTACCATGTTTATTGAATTCACTTTTACTGTATTCTTCCCTCTCTTTATTCAGAGAATAATTTATTTTCAAAACATCAAGAATCAGTGAAAACTAATATTTATTTATAATAAATTATAAATTTATTTAATCTGGTTATTTAACTGAGAATTGGATAGAGTTCAAGAGATAAAAGAACATTATGTTCAGAAAACATTTTGAACATAGTGATTCCATTTTTTCTCTCACTTATTTATTGATCATTAATTGTAGTTGATAAAATGTAGAGTACATTCAGTAACTAGTTGAACTAAAGAAAAATATGGTTATCCTATTACAATGAGATCCAGGTGTTTAAATTCATATTCAAGAACAAATTAAAATTGTTATAAAAATATTCTATCCTATTTCCCATATCCATTAATTGTTTTGTCCTACATTCTTTTTTTTCTTGTATCTTACATCTTATCTTCACTTTCACACACTTTAAAAATCACACAAAAATATTCATTCTTACCATAGTTCAATCACTTCCATCAATTTTTCCTTTTATGTTTGGTTATTATTTTTGTTTTGTCTTGTTTTTTTTCACTAGGAAAAATCAGTCCTCTCTTTTTGTTCGACCCTCTTACCATAGTGCAAGTATGGGTAGTATGTAGGATTATTAATATTAAATTTTCAGGTGTTAAATGATGTATATGGATGATTTTCGTGTCATCTATGGGGAGGGAATTTGAGACCAAGAATTGAAAAAAAATCACATATTAAAAAACCAAAAAACAAAAAACAAAATTCAGAAATTCAAAACTATGTACAAAAATATTCTATATGAAAATCAAAAACATCGTTTGAAGCTGTTAATTTAATAAAACTAGGTCAAAACCTAATTTCATAGAAACTTAATTTCCTGAGATTGATAAACACATCAAAGAGTAAAAAAATAAAAAATTAAGAAATTAAAATGGAAGTTAACCAAGAGGATGGGAATGAGAAAACGAATAGTTACCACCTAAAAATAAAACCCCACCGAGAAATGAGATGATTGAGAGGCACAGTTTTAGATAATTAGTAATACAAACATTTTTTAAAATCATTTATCCATTATTATCAAACCTAGGTATAGAAATTTTGAAATAAAATATTCTATGTTTCCCCAGCATTCGACCTTCAATGGGATTCCTAGTGATGAATTCATTGGCTTCATTAGGGAATTCAATTTTAGTGTCTGGTAGCTTCCAGAGAGACACCTCAGTGAGGAAGAGCATTATCTGAGCATGCTCCCTATCTACCTCAAGGTAAATGATAAGTCTTGGTTTTAACAATTATAGGTGGAAATATTTGTCACCTTGGATAAAGTCATTAATTATTTCACCATGAAATTCAATCCTAGGTGAATGACTTCTGAGATTACGTGAAACATAACTCGTTTCTTACAAGATAAGGGAGATATATTCCATGAATATTGACATAGATTTTGAGGATTACATAGAAAAAAATTTAACCATAAATTCATTCCCAAATTCCTCATGGACACTTTTTATAATAGTATCACCTATTACCATCAAACCTTGTTGGACTAATATGCTAGAGGGGATTTTAGTTATAGGACTACTGAGGAGTTGAAACAAATTTTTAATACTTTTCAGAAAAAATAACAGAATAAATACTCTTGGAGAAGAATAATTGTGATAAAATAACCCTACCCCATTCAAAAATATGTGGAACATGTTGCTTGATTTTTCAATAAAAAGGCTCATAATTCTCTTAGTGATAAATACCACCATATTGGAATGTTTGTGAAATCATATACTTGTTGTATGAATTTTGATACACCTACCCAAGATCTAGATAAATATAATTTTCATGAATATTTTTCTTGTCAATATCCAAGGGATGAGTCATTTTTTAATACCTACAATCTAGGGTATAGCCCCCCCCCCCCCAAACCTCTATTGGATGGAGCAGGGAGTTCTTCAACCTGCTACTCCCACTAGTTTCCCTCAACCACCAAAGAAGTTATTCCAACCCCAACCTAATAAAAAGTCATCTAATTCTCAATATGAATCTAGGGAAATGTTCTAATAGATGATAGGTAGGTTTTATGAACAAACGACTAAAAATTATTTTTCAAAACTACAAATCGATTCAATAATGAAAAATATTGAACTTCAAATAGGGTAGTTGTCGAGGTAGGTTAAAAGTAATGATAGTGGAATATTTTTAGTACCATTGAAACCAACCCCAAAGAAAATGGAATATCTATGACCACCATACGTGGTCTCCAAATATGGCCACCCACCTTTTAATTACATGACTTTTCATTACATTTTACAACTAGAAGATATTTAAAGTCAAGTTTCTTGGAAATCAAGAACTTAATACATGAAAACAACATAAAAAATTCTTCTAAAACACTTTTAGGGATTAATCATAGGTTCATCCTAGGTATAACTACTGCATCTCATACCCTGGAGACAGATATCAATGGAAAGGGTCATAAGAAGTCCCAGTAAGGGTAAATAAGGAAATCAGTTTACTTGTTTAATAGTAAGAACTTGAATAACAAAATAAACACATGAGCAATGTATGTATAGGCATATCATATTGAAAAGAACATGTAACAAGACTTGAATATGTGGCTACAACATTTCATTTAGACATT
Organism: Viscum album; assembly: GCA_963277665.1. NCBI lineage: Eukaryota > Viridiplantae > Streptophyta > Magnoliopsida > Santalales > Viscaceae > Viscum > Viscum album. The sequence continues at coordinate 290,718,315 of OY728148.1, read as the reverse complement.
CATGAACATATCACCATGGTTTATCCCCGAGGTGTCATAAAAAATTTCCAAGGTTATTCACGATGGTATCGTGAAACTTGTCATCTCTAGAGATTAATTCATTACCCAATGAATTCTAGCGCTATCAGGTTTCACCCTTAATATGTATTTATTTTCATGTGAGCCACATAGATCATAAAAATACATTTCATAAATAACCATTGGAGAAAAAAATGGGTTTCATTTTAAGATTGTGACGCTTTAAATGTTCTTAAAAATAAGTTCATTATGTCATTTATAACACATAGAAAGGGAGTGAGGGTAATATGTATGGCCATTAGAGAACAAAATATATACTTTTTATATATTTATGAACACCCATAGAAACGAAATAGGTCTGGGTATTCACATAAAATGTATTTTTACATTCAGTGGTAAAGTTTCTATTTTTTTCAAATTACTATTCATTTCTATTCATTACTATTCATATGGGTATGTTACTATTCCTACTTTACTATTCACTAAAAACCAAGTTGATCTTATTAGACTCTAAATTTCTCACTGATCACAACTGTAGAAGACTATTTTTTAAAAATTGTGTCACATTATTAATTATTTCATGAATACAAAAACATTTTAAAATACCCTTTTTTTCCTCAATTCATCAATAATACACATTGTATATTTATCTGGATATTTGAAATTCACAAACTTTTCCATAAGAAGAAATAACATATTTATATAAAATGATTACACAATGAAACTAAGAACTCATTACGTAGCCCCTTATAACACCAGCATAGGACTTAAGTGTAAGGTGTGCTATGGTGATAGAATCTTGGGGTCGCTTGGACAAAATTTACCAAGTGGTGATTTCTATAAGCATGAACATCTCCCTTAGCCAATTCCATTCAAGCTTAATACGTTGAATTTTGGATTGGGATTGGTCCAGAGTAAATTCTGGTGATGCTACCTCCTTACCAAGCTCTGACAGATGGGCTTCATATGGCTCGAGTATACTAGATGAGGTCATTAAATCTTCTTTCTATATTAATTAACCAAGATAAATGTATTTTTAAAATCACAATGTTAATATTATAGATTCCAATGGTCATATTGACCAATGGTCATATTGACCAATGGTCATATGACAATCAAAACGCAACCGTCTCCTTTTAATTATAACCACTTCATTAATTAAAGGATATAGTTTTGTTGAATATAAAATAAAATAACACAAAAAAATAGGAAACAAATATAATTAAAACTTTCGGGTCATTACATTCTCCCCCCCTTAAGAAATTTCATCCCCAAAATTTTATCTCGTATTCTCTGATGGGAAACGGTGTGGGTACTTCTTTATCATGGACCCCTCTGGTTCCCACATGGCTTCTTCACATTTGTGGTTCCTCCACAACACCTTAACAAGGTGGGTAGTCTTGTTGCTTAGAACCATGTCTCTACGATCCAAGATCTCCATCGGCTTCTACTCATAAGAGAGGTCATGTTCCAGTTGTACAACCTATATATTTAGTACATGTTAAGGGTCAGGTTTGTACTTCCTCATGAGGTATACATGGAAGACATCCAGAACTTGGGCTAGATTTGGAGGAAGTGCAAGCTGATATGCCACTACTCCCACATGATCAAGGATTTCATAGGGGCCAATATACCTAGGGTTGAGCTTCCCTTTCTTCCCAAACCTCATGAATCTCTTCCAAGGTGAAATCTGAATAAATACTTTGTCACCAACATCAAAATCCAAGTCTCTTTGACAGTTGTTGGTATAGCTCTTTTGCTAATTTTTGGAACCATTAATGTCTTGTTGGATAGCATGGACCTTTTCTATCATCTCTTGCACAAGATCCGGACTAATAAGCCTTCTCTCACCATCTTCATCCTAATAAGTAAGAGTTCTACATCACTTACCATATAGAGCTTCATAGGGTGACATTTGAATGATCGAGTAGTAGCTGTTGTTGTAGGAGAACTCAACTAAAGAGATATGTTGATCCCATCCACGCTCAAATTCCATTGAGCAAGTTCTCAGAATGTCCTTGAGTGTTTTAATAGACCTTTCAGATTGGCCATCAGTTTGGGGGTGATAGTCCATAAAAAAATTCAATTCAGTGATCAGAACTTGTTGAAGACTTATCTTGAATTTTGATGTGAACCTTGGATCATGATGAGATGCGATAGAAAGTGGAACTCCATGCATCCTTAACACTTCCTTCATGTAAATCCTAGCAAGTTGATCATGGGGGAAATATTCCCTAATGGAGAAAAAATGGGCATTCTTGGTGAGACGGTCCACAATAACCCATATCGCATTATTTCGTTTGGAAGTTCTTATGAGACTAGTAATGAAGTCCATAGTGATATTGTCCCATTTCCATGCTGGTATGGGTTGTGGTTGCAATACCCCTTTAAGAAATTGTTGCTCTGCCTTCACTTGCTGACATACCAAGCACCTTAAAGTGTAGTCAGCAATCTCCCTTTTCATATTATCCCACTAGTAATGATCCTGAAGGTCCCTATACTTTTTTGTTATTCTAGGATTTATAGAGAAGGTAGATCTATGAGCTTCATCCATCATATCCTTCTATATTTACGGAATAGATGGAACACATAGTCTTGTACGAAATTTCAGTACACATTTTTGATCAGTATTGAACTCACAAAACTTACCATCCTTCACAGCCTCAAACATCTTCTGTAACAATGAATATTCTTTCTGATCTTTCTTGATATTCTCTAGTAGTGTCGGTTGAAAATTCATTTCAGTTAGGGATGATGATGTCCCTTACTTTATAATGTCTATGCCTATTTTTACTAGGTCACTGATCAAGGGATCTCTTTGAATCCTCATAATGGATAGAACAACTGGGTCCTTCTTGCTTAATGCATCAGCGACTTTGTTTTCTCTTCTGGGATGATAATGAATTGAACAATCATAGTCTATAAGGAGTTCCAACCATCTCCTTTGTCTCATGTTAAATTCCTTTTGTGTGAAAATATACTTCAAACTTTGATGTTCTAGGTATATATCACATTTCTCCCCATAAATATAGTTCCACCATATCTTCAGAGAAAAAAACGACCATAGCCAGCTCCATATCATGCTTAAGATAGTTCTTCTCACATGTCTTCAACTCTAGAGATGCATACGCAATGACCTTGTCATTTTTCATGAGGACACACCCAAGCCATTTTAGAGATGAATTGCTAAAAATAACGAATCCTTCTCTACTTGAGGGCAGATTTAACATAGGTTTAGTAACCAACCTCTTCTTCCTCTCTTGGAAACATTCCTCACACTCCATTGTTCAGATAAACTTGACCCCTTTTCAAGTTAACTTGGATAATGGATTGGAAAGTTGTGAAATGTTTTTCACAAACATTCTATAATATGTCGTTAATCCAAGGAAACAATGAGTCTCAGTTATTATTGTAGGCTGAGGCCACTCCCTTACAACTTTTATCTTTGCAGAGTCAACTGTGATTCCTTCATTGGTAACAATGTGCCCCAAGAAAGCAACTTGTTTTAACCAGAATTAACATTTACTGAACTCTCCAAAAAGTCTCTCCTTCTGTAGAGTTTATAAAATAAACCTTAGATGATCCTCATGCTCCACATGATTTTTGGAATATATCAGAATATCATCAATAAAAACTTCCACAAAGTTATCAAGGTTATCTTTAAAGACTCTATTAATCAAATCCATAAAAATATAAAGTACATTAGTCAGTCCAAAAGTCATAACCACAAACTCATAATGCCCATATCTGGATCAGAAGGCAGTTTTTGGAATATCTTCTTTCTTCGCCCTCAATTGATGATAACCAGATCAAAGATCAATCATAGAGAAGAATTGGGCCCCATGAAGTTTGTAAAATAAGTCATCAATTCTTGGAAGAGGGTATTTTTTTCTTTACTGTGATCTCATTTAGTTCTCTATAATCAATGCATAGTTGCATCAATCCATCCTTCTTCATAAAGAGAACATGTGCTCCCCAAGGAGACACACTCGGTCAGATAAACCCCTTCTCCAAAAGATCTTGGAGTTGTTTCTTTAATTCCTACAACTCCACATTTTCCATCCAATACGGGGTCTTTTATATTGGATGAGATCCAGGTATGAGTTCAACAGAGAAATATACCTCTCTTTCTCGTGGAGGTCCAGGAAACTCCTCAGGAAATACGTCAATGTATTCTTGGACAATGGGTACATTTTCTATCCTCAAACTCTCATTTCCTTCTGCTTCTTCACTGATCAATTTCATAAAGAAGTATATATGAGGTTCTTCTAGACAAAGATCAGGTTGATATCTCTCTCCTTGGAAGATAACTGTAGTTTTTCCATTCAAGACTACTGAGATTTCATTACTTCTGCATTTGATCATAGAATTATACTTTGAGATCCAATCCATCCCTAGTATAATGTTGAATTCCAGCATGGTAATGACTAATATATTTTGGATAATATTGTGATCACCAAAGTAAATACAAGAGTTTCTAAATAATAATGATTCTTGGATCATCCCACTAAGAGTCTTTATTGATAACTCTACTTTTAGCAAGTTGGGGGTTGATTCTAAATTCGTTGCAAACTTGTCGGAAATAAATTAACATGTTGAACTGGAATCAGAAAAAGAACTTACTAGCTTTGAGAGAACAACAAGAGTACATGCTACCACATCATTTGGAGATTCAACTTCAGATGTCGTGATAGAAAAATCACAACCTTTCTCCCTTTGCTTTTGCCGAGGCTGATGGTGGTTCCCCTCCACTACCCTCAAATTTGAAAAGTGATTGGAAAAGTGCCCAAGTTTTCCACACTAAAAGAATTGGACATCAGGTAGGGCCTAAACCATCTTACCCTTGTCATTAGTTTTTTTAAAGTTGAGGTTTCACCTCACTGCGATAATTCCTCACAATATGGACATCTCTTCCGCACATGTAGCATTTCCCACTCTCGAGCAGGTAGTTCCCTGAATGCTTCTTCCCACAGTTATTACATGTGGGACATTGAAATTTCTTGCCTCCTCTTCCTTGATCAAAGCTACTTTCTAAGCATGGCTTTACTGATCTCTTTTTTTCATCTAATTTATGAGATCATTTCATCTCACCAAAATCTAGTTTGACTTTAATCGCACTTCGCATGATCTCCTCATTGTTGTCATAATCTCAGTTGGCTATATTCTTCAGCAGATGAGGTCTCAGTCCACCAAAGAATCTATCCAACTTTCCATTTGGATCCATGACAAAGATAGAGGTGTAACGTGAAAGCCTTGTGAAGTTTTTCTCATAGCTTCCCCCAGATTCATTCTCCTTCTACTTCAGCTTGAGAAATTCCTTCTCTATTCTTGTTCTCATGGAACAAGGGAAATACATAATGAAAAAGATACATATGAAATCTTTTTAATCCAATGAATAAACATCCAATCTTTTCCTTGTGTTTTTAAACACTTACCACCACTAATCAGCTTCCCCTTCTAAGAGATAGATTGCCAAGGTGACCTTTTCTTGCTCTTAATATTGGAGAACAGAAAAGATCTTTTCGATGGAGCTGATCCAATGCTTAGCAATCAAAGTGTTAGTTAATATAATGATGTTTGGTGGCTGTTGACGCATAAAAGACTCAAAAAATGTTGTTCCGTTCGTGGTGATATTGGTCTCTCATCTTGATTCATGTTATTTCCCATAACTTTAGTCAGTTGGTTCATCATTCGGATGAATGTTTCCATTCTGACTTCCATCAAAGGGTCGTCAGCGCATATTCCATTCTGGTCACAATTTTCACAGTTCCTCCTATTGCCCTCTATTTCTAAATAAATAAAACCATAATGAGAAACTTATTTCATTTATGAATATTTTAATTATAAATGATTTATATCTTAAAACATATTTAAACAATTACATTTCTCTATAAATCCTTCATAATGATTCATAAAAAATCTTATGATTAACAAAACATATCCCCCAGGAGTGTCTTAACCAAAAGTGAATCAAGGCCCATTGTTGTGTACCAGTTCCCATTAGATTCTATCTCAAAGCAGTGTTTTTTGGTTTTACCCCTATGTACATCTGTTCCAAAGCCTCCTTTACCTACTCATATCCAGATAGGGATTTATTTTTTTGATAAACCACATACTCTATACTCACCAAAATACCAGGAAGCTTTCCAATATTTAAACTTTTCTATAGCATTCTTCCTAATGTTTTCATATCCTAATTTCCATAAATAATGAAACTATCCTCTAATACTAACTTTGGAAACATGCCTTTTTATTACATAACTTTTCATTAAATTTTACATCCAGAGGATCTTTAAAGTGTAGTGTCATGGAAATTTGGATCTTAATACATGAAAACAACATAAAACATTCTTCTAAACCACTTATAGGTCTTCATCATAGGTTCATCCTACATAAAACTACTGCATCTCATATTCAGTAGACATACATCCACTACGGGAAATATGACTTATACCAATGGGTTTGGCCAAACCTTTGGTATAGTTCATTAATTTGGACCTATACCAACGGTTTGGCCAAAACTATTGGTATAATTCACTTATATGGACGTATACCAATGGTTTTGGAAAAACTGTTGGTATAGGTCCCAAAATCAAAAGACCTATACCAATGGTTTTGAGAACCATTGGTATAGGTTATTTGAATTTCTATCAAATCATCTTACTGAGAAAATTTTATAAATCAAAATTTAAAATAATTATGATAATACATATATATATTTAAGAAATTATGTTCACAAAAGTCATGTTAGGTTAGTGGTTAGGTCGTTCAATTATAAACAAGAGGTCCTGGGATCAAATCCCATAGAATATTTTTTTTTTGAAATACATATACCAACGGTTTTATGGAACTGTTGGTATAGATTATCATATTACTTATACCAACGGTTTTGAAAACCATTGGTATAGGTCTATACCAACGGTTTTCCCAAAACTGTTGGTATAGACCTATCCTCACGGTTTACTTGGACACAATTCTCCAAACCATTGGTATAGGATATACCAATGGTTTGGAGGCCTATACCAACAGTTCCAAACTGTTGGTATAGGTTATTTTTTTCAGGAGTGATCAAAGGAGAGGATTAGCAGAAGGCCCAGTAAGGTTAATCAAGGAAATCTGTTTACTTGTATAATAATAAGAACTTGAATAACAACATAATGACATGAGCAATGGAAGTATAGGAATATAATAATGAAAATAACTTGTAACATAACATGAATATGTGGATACATTATTTCATTTAGACATTAATGAACATATCACCAAGGTTTATCCCTGAGGTTTCATAAAAAATTTACCAAGGTTATTCACCAAGGTATCGTAAAACGTGTCATATTTAGAGATTAATTCTTTACCCAATGTAATGGAGAGATATCATGGAACACCCTTAATATTTCTTTACTTTCATGTGAGAGACATATATCATAATAAAACATTTCATAAATAACCCATTTAGAATAAAAGAAATGGGTTTCATTTCAAGATCATGACATGTTAAAAGTTTTTAAAAATAAGATCATTATGTCATTTATAACCCATTGAAAGTGAGTGAGGGTTATATGTATGTCCATTAAAAAATAAAATATATAATTTTTATATATTTATTAACACCCATAGAAATGAAATAGGTCTGGTTATTAAAATAAATAAATTAAGAGAATTTATAGAGAAAAAGAGAGAGAAATTTTGAGATGAAATTTCTACAACATAACAGCTATATTACATGGTTTTGAAAATAATAAAAAAGATAGGGTACAAGGGTAAACCACTCAAAAATAACTCATATTACAATATAAATACCAAATAACATGGAGATAAGAAAATGGTATAGAAATTGTTATCCCATACCACAAGAAAAGGAATCTTGAAAGGAAAGAGAAGATGTGATTTCTTTTACATGGAATTCGGCAGCCTAACTGCGTCACTTAAAAATTAAGAAAACAAATTGATGAGAGAGGAAAGGGTCTATAAAAAAGTAGAAATGAAGTGGACCGTAATGAGAATATATAATGACATACCCTCAACATAAATAGATGGAAACTAGAACACTCAACATAAAAGAATTCATGACTCAAAAGAGGGGGTGAAAGGATCCCTTACCTACAAGAGTAACTTATAAGGCATGAAGGTCAGGACCTTGGGAGTCTTTAAGGAACCTTGGGAGGACTCCTTGGGAGTTTAGGAGACTATAACTTTGTTAAGGATGATTTTGGGATGAAATTAATGAGGTAAATGGCTTGGTATTTAAAGGAAAAGTGAGTGAATAAATTATTAATTTCCAAGGGACACCTCATCGGTGGTATTTGAAAAACCATTGGCTTTACCATGGTATTTTCTCATGGTATTGGCCAATTGGGACACCTCATAGAATATATAAATATTCATAAGTTCACCAGAAATATTACTTCATTATTACATCATTAATGATATCATTAAACACCCAAATCTCAAAACTTCATTTTTACTAATCACCGATAATTGAACTGTTTCTGAAAAATCCCAAAATTTAACCCTAACCTAATATAGATGCTCTAAATTCAAAATTATATTCCATTTTATGAAAATAATTTTTTAAATACTTTTAATTTAATTTTTAAATAAAATCATTATTTCTTCCAAAAATACAACTTTAAAACTATAACTCATTTTGTAACACCTTAAAAAATAATCAAGGTCCTATATAAATATCATATACCCATAAGACAACAAAGTAACAATTTATGATTAAATTTTATGAAAATAAATTTCCATTTTAAATTATTAAATTCTTTATAAAATTAGATGTAAAATATTTATGGCATGGAAAAATACGAAAACGTAAACTATGATCGTTTTTTTCACTTTTAAGGTGTCTAAAATGTATTTATACATTTATTGGTGAAGTTTATTTTTTTTAAATTACTATTCATTAATATTGATATGGGTATGTTACTATCCCTACTTAACTATTCACTAAAAACCATGTTGATCTTTTTAGACTCTAAATTTCTCACTGATCACAACTTTAGAAGACAATTTTTTGAAAATAATTTCACATTATTAATTATTAAATGAATACAAAAACATTTTAAAATACCCATTTGTTCCTAAATTCATTAATAATGCACATCTTATATTTATCCAGATATTTAAAATTCACAAACTTTTCCATAAGAAGAAATAACAATTTCATATAAAAGGATTATACAAAGAAGCTAAGGTCTCATTACATTGCCCCTTATAACACCAGCATAGGACCTAATTGTAAGGTCTGATATGGTGATAGAATCATGGGGTGACTCGAACAAAATTGTCTGAGTAGTGATTTCAATCAGCTTTAAATTCTCCCATATTTGATTCTATTCAAGCTTCATACATTGAAGTTCAGATTGGGATTGGTCCAGAGCAAAGCCCAATGATGCTACCTCCTTGCCAAGCTCTGACAGATGGGCTTCACATGGCTCGAGTCTACTGGATGAGGCCATTCAATCTTCTTTCTATATTAATTATCCAAGATAACCATATTTATAAAAACACAATGTTAATATTATATATTCTAACTATCATATTGACCAATGATTATATAACAGTCGAAACCCAACAATATCATTTTAATTATACCCACTTCATTAATTAAAGGATATAGTTTTGTTGATTATAAAATAAAATAACACACAAAATTAGGAAACAAATATAATTATAAAGTTCAGGTAGTTACACCAAACCCACCATGAGTCTAAGGAAATTCCCTAAACTACTAGATGAAAAATAGGAGGAATATAAAAATTCATATATGGAAAATTTTGAATTCGTAAAATTAGATAGAAGCGCATGAAACCATTTTGAAGCCAACTATTCCAACTAAAAAATAACAATAAAATTAATTCTAAAAAAATAAAATAAATTTAATAAGAATCATTAATAGTACCTTAAATTCATTCCCAAAATGTTAAATAATATTTCTCCTATAATCAAATTTCTAGGAAGAAAAAAATAAATCCCCGATTTTGAGTTGCTAAAATTCCATTAATTTATTAATTATAAATAAAAATATCACATTCCTAGAATCCTTTATTCAAATACCATTCTATTTAAATTTCTTAATGAAAATATTTTTAGATAAAAATTAACTAGAAGAATTTTCAACTTACATTCTAACAGAGGACTGTAGTTTTGTGTTAAAAAATAAGATGCCTTCAAAAATTCAAGATATAGGAAGGTTTTTCATCCCCTGCACGTTTGGGGATATAATTGAAAATATTAACTATCTATGTTATTTGGGAGGTAGTATCAATTTAATTCCACTGTCTCCTTTTTACCACTTGAGATTATGAGTTCCCCAACCCACCATTAGTGTGTTACAACTTATTGATCATTTAAAAACTCATGAAATAGGCAGGGTAGTTGATTTTATAGTATGATTAGGGAGAATATTTCTACCTAATGAATTTTTCATACTGGATGTAGAGTGTGATAGATTATATCTATTATACTTATTAGGACCTTCTTATCCATAAGGGGAGATGTTCTAGATGTTTCATAGGGGAAATTAATTTTCAACTTTAGTGACCCAAAAGTGGAGTTCAATGTTTTCAAAACAAATTAAAGAACTACCCACAAAATATTTTATAAATATATGTAGTTTGGATCTGAAAAATATCTTCGTGATGATGAGGATGAGTTTTTGAGGATGTTGGAAGAGATTAATGGTGCACCTTAGATCACTACTGCAACTTTCAGGGTGATTAGTTATTGTAAGGAGAAGGATAGTTTAGATGAGTTTGAGGGGAAATATTTGGAGCACTTAGATGAGTTTTCATTGGAAAACCTTCTATCCCAATAATAATATTATAAATTTGGAAAATATTTTTATGTAAATAATTGTGTTTAAGAAGAATACTTCTAAATATCCTTCTTTAAGTGGCATCATGAAGGCCTTTGTCTACCCAAGACCAAGTATCTTCCCCCAAACCAATAACAACCCCATCTAGTGCTCAAACCCATCCCAATCCATTTGAAATATTATTTTTTCAAGATAATTTCACAATATATATTATTATCTATTCCAATCTAGAATAAAGTTAAGAGGGAAACATGGTGAGTTTTTTGAGGAAATAAAACTCTTTCATTGGTTGTTCAATTGATGGAATATAGGGTATGAGATCATCATTCTTCATGAATAAAATCACAATGGATCTTGAGTGTAATTTGAATGTGGAAACCCAAATAATAGGTAACCCAAACATGAAAAAAGTTGTTCAAGAAAAAGTTATCATATAAATTGATTTTGGGTTTATCATTCTAATTTTTGACAGTCCATGGATATTGTTTTTTCTAGGAAGTCCCCAAGAATAGTTTTGTGAATATGGTAAAAAATGATAAGAATTGGAAAATTCAAATGAGATATATGAGAAAATTAAGGGTTTGTATTGATTATAGAAAACTTATTACTTCCACAAGGAAGGGTCATTTTACCTTTTTTGGACCAAATGTTAGATAGGATGGTTGCCAATGCATTTTTTCTTGATGGAAATTTTGACAATAACCATACTTCCATTTCTTATAATGATCAGAAAAATCCCACCTTCACTTTTCCATTTAGTAAATTTACTTACCACTGAATTCCTTTTGGATTTTGTGGTGATCCATCAACATTTAAGATATTCAAGGTGGAAATTTTCAGATACCTATTTAAAAGGATTATTGAGGTGTTCATGGATGATTTTTTAATTGTAGGAATTAATTTTGAAAACTAACTCTAAAATTTGGAATTAGTTTTTGAAAGATGACTAGAGACAAATCTTGTCATAAATGTGGAAAAGTTTGAGTTCATGGATAATAAGGGAATTTTGTTGGGATACAAATTTTCTTTAAAGGGATTGGAGATTGTTAATACCCAGATATAGGTTATCCAAAAGCTTCCCCCACTTGAAAATGTTAAAGGGATAATAAGTTTCTTGGGACATGCTTTATTTTTAATGAGGTTCATTAATGATTTTTTCAAGATTGCAAATCTACTATTCTCACTACTTGTAAATTACACACTATTTTTTATGATAAATATCTATTTTCCATTAACATTATTAAGCACTAACTGACTACCTCATTAGTTATCACTACCCCAGACTGGAAGTTACCCTTCGATGTAATATATAATGCTAGTGATCTAACTATGGGTTCTGTTTTGGGGAAACGGAAGAATAAGAAGTTTCATGTCTTTTACTATTCCTATAATATACAGGATGATTCTGAGAAGAATTATTCTACCATTGAAATAGAAGTGGAAACAATTATGTTTTCCCTTGAAATTTTTTCACAGTAATTGATAGTGTCCAAGGTGGTTATTTTTATTGACCATTCAACCCTCAAGTACTTTCTTATAACGACCCAACGTTTTATCAATGAAATTTCCTTATTATAATTATTCTTTATAGTATAATAACATTATGAATCACAATGACATATAATGATACTAAATATTATGTGACCATTAAACATAATTTTCGCCCTCTATGTTTTGAATTTCAAAACCCTAACATACACATTTGTGTCCAGGATGATATTTGTAGTCTAATAGAACAAACATAATTTTTGGTGAATAGTAACATACCCTTATAAATATTAACCTACACTAATGAATATTAAATCATACAAACTAATTGTAACCTTACCCATGGATGATTAAATAAAATTTAGGCACCGTTTGAGTGATAATTTGACAATAGTATAATTATTTGTATTTTTGTAAGTCATAAATAATTAATTATAATAAATTAATTAATTTAAAAAAAATATATTTTTTTCAAATTTGTTCATAAATTAACAATTATATGTCTTCTAAGTTTAAGATAATTTTATAAGACCTTATGCAATTTTTGAAAGCATTAATAAATCAGTTTTAAGTTTAAAACTGTATTTTTACAAGTAAAGTATGATTTTAATTAAAAATTAAATTAATCAAATTTTGAAAATTAATTTTGAAAAATGGACTTCATTTTTGGATTCTACACATCAATAAATGGTTTGTTGTAATTTTTTGGATTTTTCTTAAATTCTTGAATTTTTGATTAATAGTGAAATACCATAATTTACAAAATAAGTTAAATACGCTAATTATAGAGTCATGTATGATGTTATACTGATGTAAGAACAATTGTTTCGGACACATGATAAAATTACTATAATTATTCATGAAAGACTCACTATTACTTTTCTTTTGGAGAAATAATAAATTTTTGAATATTATATTGAGAAAACCCCTCTCCCCTCCACTATAAATACCACCCTTTACAGCCTCATTTCCTCACACCTCTCATGCCTCAATACATTCCAAAACTCTTCCCAAATATCTTACCCAGCCCCTCTCCCATGACCATGATCTATTTTAATCATCAAAATACCAAGCCTATGCTCTTTAAGGTGGATCTCAAGAGGGGGATTCAAGTGGTAATTCCTCTCTCTTTTCGTTATTTTTCCTTTCATTTTTTTTCTCATATCAAAATTTCAGGATAAATCTTGTATTATTCATATATTGGTATTATATAATGTTAATGGAAGATTACTCATTATGCCCCTCCCTCCCTCTGTTAATAAAATTAAATTGTTTCCCATAATGTGTTAGTTTACCTAAATCATGGGCAATGCACTTCTTCTTTCCTTAAAATACATCAAGGATGCCAATAAAACCATGCAATAGTTGAAAACATATTGTAAAGTTTATATATTATCCACTTCTATTTTCTAGAACTAAATTATTTACATGAAACTAATTTATAAAATAAAACAAGTTCATTATGATCAAAAAACCACCCAAACTAACCAAAAATGATCATCATTAAATTTTATCTAATGATTCATCCTCATGGTACACCAAAAAAATCATTATAAGAATATTTATATTTATTTAATTTAACTAATAATATGTATTAACAATTATGGATGTTCAACCACATTTCAAATGAACATTCTTTCATGAATACAAGTGAACCGTTCATAAAAGCTATGAAAATTAACACTCCCGAATAATGAATTTAAGATTTACAACTCATCAAAAGGCCGATAAAAGAACTTAATGAAACCATAGTAATAAATTTTAATGTATTAAAGGATCTAATATTTCTAATTAATGAATATAATATCATTATATAGGACATTAACTTGAAGAACGAATTCAGAAACAAGGTAAGGGGAAATTCCCAAACCTAACTTTCTTTCTTCGAGTTCTCCCTCTTGCACTCCATTTTTGGTATGGTCGATCATTAAAAATAATTTTTTCATAATTATATTATCTTTTTTGGGATATACATGTTTTCCACCTGATTTTATATCAGACAAATGTTTTCCAAAAGAATACTTTTTTAAAAAACACACCTTTTATTTCTCACTCAAGGTAGATGGTTATTATATCAAGTATGGTATTCCCAATTTATTTTGGGAACCTAAAGTTTATGAATTTGTTCTTATGAGACAAAACACATTAATTTCCATGAGTTAGTTATGTTAATTTTTTTTATATGTTCTATGGGGAATGTATGATAATGATAATTTTATGATGTGATGGGTACACCAAGAATTATATAGGGTAATATAAATGTTTAAATGTGATGGGTGCACTTAGAATTAAGAAGTTCTCCAATGCATTAGGTAATGTGATAAATCTCGTGAGTTATATTGAAATGATTTTTAAACAATATTCTAGCTTTGTTCACAAGTGTGTGTGGTAGTTAACCAATAACCCATGATGTTTTATTTTTATGGAATTCACCATTTCAAGTATTTTATTAATGATTCCTCTCATGTGCATAATCCTTTTCCTATGTTATGATTATGATCACCCATTGATGTATTTTTTTATCTATCCTCTTACTAGGCTTTAGCTCACCCTTTTTTGATGTATATCCACATCTTACTACATGTACTAAACAGAGGTCAAGTTCTAATAAGAATCTAGAGAATAAGAGAATTAAATAAATGTTTATGTTGGATGTTGTAAATGTTATATTTGGTCTTAAATTTCACAAGAAACTAAACCTATGGACCCACATGGTGTAATAATATTATGTTTTTTATATTTATAATGATGTAATAGTAATGTAAGAAAAGTCAGGGTCATTATATTTTTGTCATTGATGGACTCAAACCCAAGATCATAAGGTGGAAATTAAAATTTAAAGAGTTTGATGTGGTTATTCTGTAGATGAAGGGGAAGAAAATGTTATTTCAAACAACATGTATAGGCTTACCAACAACCAAATTTAATAACTGATGGAGATAAATACCATATTCTTGGATGAATAGTTGTCTGCTGCTTCTATGTAGAAATCTTCTTAGTTTTAAATTTAGGAAAATTTTCTAGTGATTAGTGTTATAATCAAGGAACTTCCGTATAATTAAAGAAATAAGTTTATTTCTGAGTTGAAATAATACTTCTAGGATGATCCGCATATTTTTATAAGATGTGTAGATGGTATTTTTAGGATATTTTCTACTGAGAAAGAAATGTTTCTCATATTTGAGAGTAGTCATTCATCACCTTGGGGTGGCAACCATTGGGTATAAAAGGAATTATTATAATTTTTTACAAGATTGTTTATACTTTCCAACACTATTTAGAGATGCCCTAAATTTGGTCATTTGCTGTGAAAAGTGTACAATGATTACAAATATTGGAAGAAGGAAGGAGTTTCTTCATAAAAACACTACTGTAAACATCAACTATACTCATAGTTTAGAACTGTGGGTATATCCATAAAAACAATGGGAATATGTTTTACCCGTGGTCAAAAAAGTGTGGCCTCCATAGGGGTCATTATAGAGATACACCCACTGTTTTTTATAGAAACTATTGGTATAACCTTGTAGATTTTCATAATACTGATAATTTTAATTAAATTGTGGGAATATATATAAAACCATGGTTTAAAAAACCATGGGTATAGATTATCTTACCAGACATAATATAGCCACATTTCATTGAACTGTGAGAATAAATATTTTTTCCAAACAAGTATTAGAATCCATCCTCTCATCCTGAACCTATAAATAAAAATAAAAAACACATAAAAACTATAACACATGGTATATATCATGAGTGAATGGAATCAGTTTACATACCAACTTGAATAAGAATTAATTTATAGATAAACATGGGTCAAAACCCAACCTATTCAACTTATCAACCAGAAATATTCTATCCAAAAATCCATCTACTTGAGTCTAGTTTTGTTTTTTAAGAAATCTATCATTTTTTTTAATTAATTTATAATTTAATTACTTCCCACACTATGTGATTCTAGTGATTTCACTATCCATAGATCATTTCCTAACTACTCCATGGCCACTCATATTGGGTTGATCCCTGATCCTAGAATCTTGGTTCCAAATAGAGTATGATGTTACCACTATTATTGAAGAACATGGTCTTATAAGGCATACGTAGATAACCATATTCCACCATTATCAATAATATTATTAAAATAGCAAGTGGTATGAAACATCTTATTTATAAGTAAATTTATAAATCTACCATAAACAGGATGCAATCTATAAAAAATTATAAAAACAAAAAATTATAATTCAGTACACAAGAATTTATTGGGAAAGTCCTAAACATATTATTGTGGAACTCATTAATGAAATTTCATCATCATTTTAAAACAATCATGTTATTTTGGTAGTCCAATTGAATGATCCAAATAGATGTTTTTAACAATTATCAAAATCAAAAGGAACCGATTTCTCAATAAACTCATTTTAAACCAACCATGAATATTAGTAATCAATTCTAGTACTCAAACCATCATAGTGGTTGAGTTTCTCTCTATTACTGTCCTACTAAGCAATTCTATCCATGTAGAATATTAGAGTGATATTTCTAGTTTATTCTTGGTCATATTATTTCTTGTAAATGATGAATGGTTATTTTAAGTTAAATAATTGAATTAAATTTTACCAAAACACCTGGGATGTTAATTAAGGTTTTATTGGGAATTTCAAACCAAACTATCTAATATATGATATATTATTTTTGGAATAATGGTATTCTTATAGTTTCCTTGGGATGGAGTCTAATCATCAACTCCAACATTGTACAGTAGATCATTATATGATATTAATTTATCAAATTGGTTATGAATGTGAATTTTTATTTAGTATCCATGTCACATTACCATTTCACCACCTTTTCTACACAAATAATTTCTAGAATCAATATGTATTGCATGGTGTCCCATATATTCTCATTGAAAATTCCAATAACCTCAATCCTTATTCCTCAGAATTCACAATTCATTCCTAGACATTCCAAATGCCTCCTTATTTATTCCAGGTTTCATAGGAACTCCTCTGGATCATACATAGTAATGACCTATTTGGACTCTTATATAAGAATAAATATGATGGACTAAGGTGGAAGAGCTATACCCATGGGTTGGCACTAGTGTATGAGAATCGAGGAATCGCCATTTGGGAATGATTTCTCCCACAAACAATTAATTATAAAATTAGTGGAAAATAAATAAAATTTCGACATGACCCATCCATATATCGGATGTCCACAACAAAGGAAAATGAAAATAAATAAAATCAC
This sequence comes from Viscum album, assembly GCA_963277665.1. Classification (NCBI taxonomy): domain Eukaryota; kingdom Viridiplantae; phylum Streptophyta; class Magnoliopsida; order Santalales; family Viscaceae; genus Viscum; species Viscum album. The sequence continues at coordinate 290,700,731 of OY728148.1, read as the reverse complement.
TATAGTATTAAGGAAGAAAAAATGAAACGCCCTAATTAATCCCTCCACTTCCATGATCTCCTTCCATTAAATTGAAAAATGTGTAGCCGGCTCCTGTTCGCTTAAGTCCCCCTTCACAAAATATAACTACACTTCTTATATAGAAAGTGGTAAAAGGATTAAGTGGCTGATGCAGTAAAGAAAATAAAATAAATGACAAAGTACTACACATATGTCTCTTGTGGCTATAAAATCTAGCACCCAACATATAAGAACAACAATTACCAATGGGTAAAACATGTTCCTACAAGTAAGGGGTAAAATATTATATTAATTCAAGATTTTGTGGTAACATCCTTTTTTTATAGGATTCATATTTCTTGGTTATTTTATGTATAGTTTAATTTTGTTGATACTGGTAATTTCTGTTTTTATAATTCAGATTACTTTAGCTTTTTACATTTCAGTTTTATTTTATTTATTTAATTACAATTATAATTGATTATATTCAATTTAATTCAGTAATTTTTTATTTTAGTTACACATTTTCAATGTATGGTTTAGTTTAGGTTTTATCAATCCATTTTATTTAGGATTGAATTGTCATAATGTAAGAAATTTTGGGTTGGTTTTCATTGACATATTTTTATTTGGTACATTTTAATTATATTTATTTTTTCTTGTTCCGATTTATATTATCTTGGATATTTTCATTAATTTGGGTTCAAATCAATTCAGTTTGATTATATTTGGTTCGTATCATTTTGGATTAGTTCATTTTAGTTCTTGTTAGTTTTGGTTATATTAGTTTGAATTCGTTATATTTTTTCTAATTGTATTCATCATTTGTAATTTTAGATTATTTTACATTATATTATTTGGACTTGGTCTAATTTATTTTCATCTAATTTTCTCTATTTGAATTATTTTTTCTTGATTTTTATCATTGTATATCTATTTAGGTTGATCTAGTTTAAATTTATACAAATACAGTATGTTTTGTTTGTTAATATTTTTATTTTTAAAATATTGTATTCTATTTTTTTAATTGGTTATATTCTATCTATTATGGTATTGTATGGTTACACATTACTTAGTTAAAAACATTTTGGGTTTACTCTACTTAATCATATTTTGGTTTGGTTTAATATATTTTCTATTGGATTTTTATGTTTGATGTAGTATTAATTGAGGTATGTTAGGGGAGGTCTAGCTGGATTGGGATGACAATGTATGGTTCACTTTGGTACAACATGATATGATTCATTTTAAATCTAGTTAGATTTAATAAATTTTCTCTGTAAAGGAAACTTTAATTTATTCTTGACTCATTTAGGAATATTTTGTTTTACTCTTCATAGATTAACACCCTCCAATCCATATTTTTATATTTTCATAATTCTACACTAACATTAACTAGGAACATTTACCAAAAAAACCATGTCACATTAGAGACTAAACTACAAAAAATCCAATAGTTCATCAAATTCGAAGGATCAATATATTAAAGGATGGAAAAACTTGGTTGAGCCAGTGTAAATCCATCCCACTTCTACCAACGTATAAGGGAACCTACCTAAAACTCAAGGCACTCTACTTATGACAATGATGACTCGAATATTCCCGTTACTGCTTGCATGCAAATTCACTTTCTCATATATATATAGGGAATCCTGGTCTCTATATACATATTTTCATAGCCAAATATGTACAAGTGGATCCTAATATATATCATTATACTTTCATATACCCCTTTACCTTACACATATATGCATTTTTAAAATATACACATAAGAAAACATTACTCCAATATATATATTAATACCACCATGATTGAATGTCTATATATATATGGTGGAAAGTATATATTTATATTACATCCAATGAAGATAAGTGCAAGTTTCCTTTGATGATGGAAACCCGAAACCACCACAGTATGTCCAAAATACTCTAAAAAACATTGAAAAACTAAAACCCCAAAACCCCCAAATGAAAAAAAGGAAAAAAAAGAAATAGAATAAAATATACCCAAAACCCATGGTGAACCAACTATACATAATGGAGGAGGATAGAACTAGCCTCAACGTGACCCAATAGCCTTAAACATCAAGAACCAGTCAAAAGAAAACCCCCCAAAATTAATTAGGGTTTAGTTTTAGTGACATAAAGTGAAGTGAAAAGTGAAGAGGAAACCAAAAATATCAAATAAGTTGATCCATCGTAAAGAAAACACCAGATAAAGAAAAAATACACCTTAAATCATGTTATCATCGAGAAACAAAATAGGATCACCCTATAACATGGTGTCCCTAAACATAAAAAACATTATTAAGAGTATAATAGAACATATCCCACCTATAAAAACACTAATTTTAAAAATTTACTTGGAGATACTCAAACATAAAAAATTTATATGTTAAAATAGTAGGCTACATTTAATTCAAATACAGAGTATTCTAAGATATAATTTATTACACTTATAATAAGAAAAGTGAAATACAAAACTTATAAATTGTATTAGTTTTGCATTTTTTTTAAAATACAATGCAAAAAATAATATACTTGGGGAAAAAAACTATAACTCGTTTTTTTACATTGAGTTTTTAATTTGAGATATATATTTATAAGAGAAATTAATTTGGTAGATACCCAAATTTGGGTATATTCCTATATATTTTAGTGAGATACGATATTATATGGGATAACTAATAGCTGAAGGACATTCCCATTTATTCTTATAGATATCAGTAGATGGGATAGATAATAAATAAATGAGGTATTAAAAAATTACATTCTATGATTTTTTAGTTATCAAATCAAGAAAAATAAATAGGAAGTCCTCCATTAAAATTAATAAATTTCTACAGAACACACTATTCCAAAAAATTGATAGTGAATAATAGTAAGAAGAACATTAAATTGGTAGTGTGTAATAGTAGTTTATATTAAATAATAGTGTATAATATATTTTTATATTATGTACCATATGATACGTATTTATTATGATGGTCTTTTGTATCTATTTATGATCATCAAATTGAAATAAATACTAAAACTTTTATGACTAACTATTACATGTGATATGTATCAATCCAAAATACATTAAATATATCATCATATAATAATTTATTATTTTAAATAAAGTAGTCAAAAAAATGTTAGTAATAAACATACACTAATTGATGTAAAAAAACCCATACTCTTAATGGTTCACTAACGAATTCTATAATAAATACTAACTAATAAACAATCATATGTTAGTAGAATGATATATGAAATACAAACATCAAATACCAATGATACCATTGAAAATACAGTGTAGGAAAAAATGCATTAATTTATAGTTGGAGGTATATATATATATGTAAAGTGAAGAAATTTTTTTATCAATTTAATAAGGTCGAGGGGAGAATGTATATGGATCTATAGAAACTTCCATGTTATCATAAATGTGTAATGTCGAAAATATAAAAAACTACATATTGAGGGAGTTGAAGAGAGTTGTACAAATTTAGTTTATGTTGAGGTCCTTAAAAATGACAAAAAATTATGTCTTCATATCAAATGAGTAGGAACTTACTAGTAGAAAATCTATCTTCAAAAATAATTTCACCAAAAGATTAATCACAATGAGACGTGACAAGAATATCTAGTGAATAATAAGTAATTGTATTACAAGTTGTGAAGAAAAGAATGGAAGAAACATAAAAAACCACAAATAATATCATTGTAAATTATAGCATTTAATCTCATCGTATCAAAATGAATATACTACATACATAGGTTTACTAAAAAAATGAATTAGGAATCTATCAATATATTGAAATAATTATTTTAAACAATTCACCTATAATAGTATATAATGATGAAAAAATTTGAGATAATGAAGAATTAGTTGGGAAATAGGAAATTAAAATAATGAAATCATAATAACATAGTCAAATTGACGTAGGATAATATAATAAAATGAAAAAAATCCTCATATCTGAATATTGAATTCAGATACACCAAACCAAAGGCCTTGTAAGAGAATCCATGTCTTCTAGAGGGGTCTTTTGGAACTGCTAAAGATATTAAATAAAATTTTATGTGCTAAATAAAATTTAAAATGATATTATATTGTTCATATTTCATACTTGAGATTCAATTTAAAATCAATGGAACAATAACATATTGTGAAGAGAACTTATATGTGATGTAACTGGTGACTATTGAGACAGTGGAAAAGTATAATTAATAGGTTTTAACCTATCAATCATATTTGTATGATCGAACATTAATAAATACTTCAATGTAATGTCCCGAGAATAATTAAGTGGTTTTAATTGAGGATACCCACTTAAATTAGGGTTTATGGATAGGTAAGTGAGAGAGATGAGGCTGAGGTGGAGGTGGAGGCAGAGGAAAATCCAAAGGAGGAGGCTAAAGTAGGTATGTGGAGGTAGGGAGGAGGAGGAAGGGAGGATGAGTAGGAGGTAGAGGAATACATGGAGGTGGAGTCGGAGTTTTTAAGGTGGAGGGTGGGAGTCAGGGGTCAAGAGTTGGATTTCATGAAGTTGAGGCCAAGGTGGAAACTAGGACGTTGAGTTGGAGGTTGAGGTGAAGGTGGGGAGAGGATAATAGGTTAGAGAGGTCAGGGCTCATAGAAGGGTGAGAGACTAGGTATTTGAGAAGGATGGGAGAGGAGCTCTATACCCCTAGTTTTTTTGAAACCATGGTTATAAATTTTTATTGAAACCCTATACACATGGTTTGTCTAAACCGTGGGAATAGACGTGTGGGGATGACCCCTTCTTCTAGAAGTGAAATTATATAGGTTGGTTTTTTTTATGTTTGTGGTTTGGATTTCATAGGACCCTTCCCATAATCTTATAGGAATAAATATATTCTTGTGGCTATGGAGTATGCTTTTAACTAGGTTGAGGCAGTGGCTCTACCCAATAATCATACTGCTAGTGTAGTGAAATTAATCAACAAGAACAACTTTTATAGGCTTAGAGTACCTATAGAATTCATTATAAATAGCAAAAATCACATTAAGAATTAAATTTTCAACAATTTAATATAGAATTATTGATTTTATCACAAAATAGTTACCACCTACTAGCCATATCTTAGTCGGCTAGCTGAAGTGTCTAATAAAAACATTAAGTAGATTATGTAGGAGACAATTTTGAGATCCAGTAAGGATTGGTGTGTGAAGTTGTATGAGTTTTTGTGGGCTTATATAATTTTTATAAGACACATATAAGAGTGTCCCTATATATTCTACACTTAGGAAAAACAATTCATCTACTAGTGAAATTGCATCAAAATTCTTATTAAGTAGTGATGGCCCAAAACATTGACTTCAAGTCTGCTGGTGAGGGAAGGTTTCTTTAGTTGAGTTAAGTTGATAAAATTATGAATAAATCATATGAAAATTACAAAATTTAAAAACAAGTAACAAAATTTTTTATTGATTCAATAATTCAAAATAGGGATTTCAAGGATTCTCAGAGGGTTATGATGTTCATTTCTAGGATGAATATTTATCCAGGAAAATTAATGACAAAGTGGTCACGACCCTTTAAAATTTTGAGATTTCTTATTAATATATCTAGGGAGATAGTTGGATTGTAAAATAGAAAATTATTGGGTAATATTCAGTGGATAAAACACTTATTCTAAGTGTATCCAAAGGGCTTGGATTCCATTTCCTTGCTTGAAGGATGAATATGTCTCAAGTATAACTGAGGACTAAAAACTCAGTGTTTCATGGTAAATAACCATTGGTCTCCCTTATATTTTATTTTTATTTATTATATCCAGTTATTCTAAATATTTATAATGGATTTTCAAATATTTTTTCATTCATTTCTAATTGTGTCACACTGTTTTCTACCGCTATAGTTCTACTGCATCTAGAATCTTGGAAATGGAAAACTAAGGGAGTGACACACTAGACAGTCTGGATAAAATCTCTTTCACTCAAACTTTTTTTGAATTTTTTTCATTAAATATAAATATGGGATTATTATGATTATTTTTTAAGCTTTTTAGTAATTTTGGGGGACAAACCAGAGCACTTAACTTGTTGCACAAGATGAACTTTTCAATTTGCATTAATGGCCAATCTCCCACATTCAAGGAAGTTTTGTTTTGTTTTTCCCATTATTATTATATACTCATATATGGTTTCATCCTACATATTTCTAATTTTGTGGGAGTCCTCTATTATTTTGTGAATTTTTTCAAACAATTTCTTCTTGGGTGTTATTTCTCTATAATCTAGATAGTTGAAAAAAATTAGTCATATTTTGAATCCCGCTTACACTCACGGTTTTCATTTCTATTCAAATTTTCATCCTCAGGATTATATTTTCATGAAATTGAGAAAAAAATATTTACAATATCTAATAGGATTAACTTATAAAAAAACATTTTTTCACTTTTTTGTGGTGGTTGGTGGGGTTAATTTGGTATGTATATATTTTTTTGTTTTTCGGTTTTTTTATGGATAAAAAAATTTTATTTTCCATACTACACACTTAAAATTATTTTAATGGTGAATTACCCATCTGTTTTGAACTAATATGTCTCCCAATCTGAGATTCAACTTTAATGATTATTTTTAAAAATCCTTCAATGTGTCTTCTTTGTGTATTTGGGAGTGATTATGTTTGTTGAAAAATCCAGATGAACATGAATGAGTTTGTTTGATGTTGTTGAAGTAGGTTATTAAGGTGGAATAGTTTCCCAATGTTTTCCAAATATTAGGGCCTAAAAATCAAGAGTTCAAATTTTGGGAAAGTAATATTTCTATGTAAGAGTACACGGTATTCCGACCGCAAACCAAAGTTTGCAGAATTCCAAAGGTGGTACGTGGTATGGTGAAATAATTTCAGAAAAATAAGGTTTCTGTATATAAGAGTTATGCGAACCGTGAAGCACAGTATACAGACCTCATAAGTGGAATATCTCACATATTGATGATGGCTCGTAGGAAATCTAGAAGAACCTAGAAGGATTATTGTACGTAAAATGGATTATCATTGTCAAAAATAGGATGGTGATTTGGGCCAACATGAAGGAAGAAAATAAGTATATGGACAACATATGGAAATGGTTAGAATAAATAGAATTACATGGTGAAAGAGTTACCATATTGTTGATTTGGGTAAATCTCATATTAGCATATTTTTCGGATTTATTTTCTTTTATAAAGAGCATTAATACCATCATTACTTATAGAGGTTTTCATAATAAAACATATTTGCTCTGGGAATTTGGTTAATTCAGAAAGTGGTTCATTAGGGAGAATTATACAAAGTGTGAAGTAGTTAGTGTAATAAATTCCATAAAAGGGATTCTCCCAAGAACTATAGACTGTAATGAAATAAGAAATTCCATATAAGCAGAAGTGGTAAGAGAAGGAAGTGTACTGAATCAGTTCATGAAGGTTGTATGCGAAGGAGGTATGGGGCGGCGAAAGTGGAGGCAGTTTATGGAAGAGGTGGTTGGAAAAGTATATGTGCTACGTGTTTCACAAAAGAAAACGTTTGTTCTCAAATGGACATAAAGAGATTTTTAAAGTAATTTTTTCTTACTAATAGTACGCAAAAAAGTGTATTTCATCTACCGGTGAAAAAGGGACTTCAACTGAGCATCTATCCAAAATTGAGGATGCATGATTTCATGAAAATGAAGTGACCTACAAGTCCATAAACATTGAGTGGATCCCTTCCAATAGTAGGGAGAAAAATAAGAGGAAGATAGTGATCCTTTCCACCAGTAGTGAGCCAGAGTAATATACATAGGGGTTACCCTTGGTGATGCATAGAGGAGACTCTAAATCTTGTAAATGTAGTGAGACTTGGCATATATGTGATCTAGCTCGAACCTTGTAATTGGAAATGAGCATTAGTTGATTTGTTATATCATCACCTTGTCATTGTATGCTCCTTGGAAGTAGCATGGTGAGGGTGAACAAAGTAAAATTATTATTTCATGTGCATGATTTCATTTTTGATCATATATTTCTATGGGAGAAATAGAACATTGTGTTTTCTAATGAAAAAACAAGTTTCCAAGGGGTATAAGTTTTAATCTTCTATACCCTTATTCACCCCACCCCCTCTCAAGGTATTTGACCTAGTGGAACTAATAGGGACAATTTTGGGATATAAGTATGGGGGGAGAGGGGTATTAGATTTATGATTAATTGTGCTATAAATTCTAGACACATCAAATTAACCCATTATTTTTTGTCTAAAAATGGTCAAATTTTTTCAAATTGCTTAAAAATTTGATAGTTTTTAGGCTTCAATATGAAATTAATTTTAATCATGCCTAAAATATAATAAAATAATTATTATTAATGGATTAAAATAATCTAAAATTATTGGGGAGGTATGACTGTTGAGCAGAGATTAACATTATTTTAATAGATATCCTGTTTAGGATATGATGAAGGGTGTGATATAGGATTGATATTTTTGGAATTATGATCATAACTTTTAGAAACTACAAATTTGAAATCGAACCTAGGGGACTAACCTGATTAAAACATAATCACCTTAGGGATACAACTCAAATAATAATATTATATGTCCTTTTTAAGTAGAGTAAATTGGGAAAATGGGATATCACGGTGGACATCGGAGACTCTAAGCACAGTTTGTATGTGTAATCCCTTTGTACATTTCAATAAGTTTGTTTTCATAGATCTTTTCACAACATACATTGATGGGTAAAATTTAAAAAAAAAATATTGCCTAGTAATAAAAAATTAGTTCATTAAGGTGAGGGTAATTTCCAATCCATATTAAGAAAGGGATGATTGACTTTTATGAAAATAATTTGTGTTTTATCCATGAAGTGTTTAAATAAATGAATTTTTTGGAACCTGGGAGAAAGTGAAATTTAAAGGTTCCTTTTTTATTACTTTATCCTCACTTATATCTAACTTTTCATTACTCTTATTATTATAAAGTTCACTATAATATAAGTAAGAAATCATGTGGATTCATATAGGAGATCTAAAATCATTAATAGTGTATGATCTAGTCTGTTCTTAATTTTTATAGTGGAATTGAAGTTTTGCAAGACAACTTTTAGGCATTCTTTTAAAATCCTGAACAAATTGTCTTCCTTTGTAATTGAAAAAAATTGAAATGATTCATTTTGAGATAATTGTAAAACAAGATTTTTTTCTCTTTTATAAAGATAGAAAAAAGCATGAAATTGACTGAAAGACAAACAAATGTTTAAGTGTGTTAGAGTTTGATCTGAATATTTTTAATACACTTTTCCATATCATTTTTTGTATTTTATTGTATTTTTAATATCAAGTTAAGGTATTTTAGTTAATAATTATCAAATGTTTCCTTTTTTATTTTAAACTATTAAGGCAATTCTTTTTATGAAAATAATTATTTAATTCATTGTTTTAGTTATTTTTAAATAATAATAAAATAATTATGCAATTCAGTTCAAACCTTCATTTTTTATTCTGGTGTTTTTTTTCAAATTATAATTATTTTAATTTAAATAATTATTTAATTATTTATATTGTTTTAGGTTTTTTAAAATAAATCTTCATTTTATTATTTTATTTGATTAATTTTTTATTTAATAAATAATTATTTTGCTTAATTAATCATTCTATTTTATTTATTTTCTTGTGTTAATAATTTGTTTTCATTTTGTTTTTATTACATTCATTTAATTCATATATTTAAAATTTTCATTATTCTAATTATTTATGTATTTAATTATATTTGAAATAATTTACTCTCATTAAAAAATACTTTTAATTATTAATTTTTCATTTAATTTGAATGTAATTTGTTTTTAAAATTATTTAGTTGTTTTAATATTTAATTTTTTTTTGAAATTTCTTAATTTAACATTTTAAAAAAACAACCAATTATGTTACCTCTAGGTCACACCCAGACAAGTCTCTGGTTGAGGGACACATCGATGCCTCCTCGATTTCACTAATTGCTAGGTCTGGGACTCGCAATAAAAACATCTCCATTCAGAGGTGACTCAAGTAATTTCTATCCCCTCTCTTCGACCCAACGCCACATCGAGCGACCACTAAGAGGAGTCTCATCCAGCACCATCTTCACCAAACCAACCAAACCAGATGTCGATGCCCACCGCTAGGTAATTTGAGTTCTACTGAAATTGAGCAATCAAGAACTCGTGTTTGACAATGATAAGTTGGAACCACACCGCTGTTGTGGTTGGACACCCATAGATGAAGCCATCGCGACAATGACTAATAATTAATATTATAGAACCATCACACATACCCTTAAAAAATACATGATTTTTTTTATTAATAGGTATATCTATTCTAAATAATTTTATACTTCTGTATAACAATTATTAGTATTATAATATATTTATTTATATATAGTTAATTAATATTTAATAATTCATATAAAAATTTATATTTATATGCATATTTAGTAATTTATATATTCTTTGTAGTAATGATCCATAACTTATAGAAATTTTTTACATTTATTTTCTATTTTATAATTAAATTTAGGTTGTTGTTGAGAGGGGATCCTGATGCATAGATCATGAGTTGGTCATTTTGTTTGCGGGGCATCTATATTAGTCACCAATGAGAAGGAATAAGCACAGAGAATATTCTACTCAAAGGAGATTTAAGTCATCTGGGAGCTTTGATAGAATCTTGTGATGAGGGTAAGAAGACACCAAACAGATCGAGCATAAAGAACCACCACTGTATTTCATAGGCGTCCATGAGGGAGTAGATCACTTGATGACCCCCACATTCTAACAGTGGGACATATGATACCACATACCATATACCATAACTCACATTTAACAGACATAAAGAAAATATATATATCATAACATTTGAAGTATCTATAGGTTGAGAAAGGAGGGAGAAGACTCTTTATTCTTTTCCTATTTTTTCATCATTTTCCTTCGGCATGAACTTATATGTTTCAAATTATTTTAATATTTTAGATGAAACTATGATTCTTGGATAATGTCATTTGGGGGGATAGTTTGTGCTAGTTATTCCATTTTACTTTGTTCATGAATTTTTCTTATATTGGATGCTTTTCTCTCTTTCTCTGGACAATCTTTTTTTTAAAAAAACATCAAGAATCTATGAAAATTGATCTTTATTAGGCCTAAATTATAATTGTATTTAATATAATTATTTCATTGATAATTGAATCAAGATACATAGATAGTATAACATTGAGTTAAATAGACATTTTGAACTAAATGATTCATAATCTATTCTAAATTGGTGATTGAAAGTTCTCTTTGGTTGATAAACTATAGAGGAACTAAATTGATAGGTTAACCTAACAATAAATCTATTCAACCTCTTTCAATCAGATCAATATATTTAAATTCAAATTCTTGAATAAGGAAATATTATTATAAAACATGGCTAGATGATTTCCCCATATTCATCAATTTTTTATTCCCCCCATCTATTTTTTTTCTATCTTCTTGCTTGTCTACATTTACCCCCACTTTCACACTCACACACAAATCTTCATTCTCGTTATAGTTTCATCAGTTCCATCCATGGTGCCTTTTTTTATTTTTTTTTCTTAGTTTTTTCTTCCTTTTGGCCACCAGAACATATCATTCCTTATCTATAGTTCTCCCCTCTTACCATAGTACTAGTATAGGTTGTAATTAGTCCTATAAATATAGAATTTTTACATTTTCAATGGCTGAAGTGGAATATAGGCTTTACAATAGTTTATCTAGAAATCATGTCCACCTCCATCTGATGAAGTTTTTTTAGGAGACTTTTTATAACTTTATCCTATAATAATTTTTTATAATTTTTCATCCATAATTTATAAACCTTCAACTAATTATCTATGTAACTATCCATACAATGTTAAATGTACATGTTCATCCAAGTTAAGAATCCCCATCTGATAAACATTATTATTATACATCTACTAATACATATTCCATACAAACAATGTAATAACATGGGTTGTATAAAAGTTATAAAATTATAAACTTCTTTTCATTTTCAAAAAACAATTCCAAAAAGTGTTGAATGAAAATTTTCATTCCAACAATCTCCATATTTTTGAGAAATACAAAAAAACCATTTAAATAGAAAAACTTATAATAAAAACATTCAAAATACTTACTACCCCTAACTTATATTATATCCCATTTGACCTTCTTTTGTTTTAAATTTTATTCCTTTAATTTATTTTCCTAAAAGTTATATTTATCAAAAAATATTAATTTTATTTCTCCCTAAACCATTCTCTGTTCTCTCCAAAGGATTAAATAATTTCACCTAAATTTTTCTCCAATGTTTAATCCATTTCTCCCCCTATGTTATTTTTTAAAATATTTGACACAGGTAACAAGTGTACCTAAATTTTTTGTAAAATGTATATATGAAAACCATTTTTATAAAAAAATATAGAATTAGTAAAAAATGTATACTAAAAGTATTCATCCAAAAAATAATCATCCATCTAAAAAATATATGGAAATAAATCCATCAATAAAATATGGAATAATATTCAAAGAAATATACTTCCAAAAAGTTTTTAGATTTATTTTTACAACCATTCAACAGTTTGAAAGATATTTTAATCTTTACCTAGAATGATTTTTGATGATTAATTTCATCTTATTGACATGTTCCTAGTATATATATATTTCATCAACAGTAACCTTCATTCTTGAAACACCTTCTTTCAGAATATTTATCTTCTTATAATCATTATTTATCTTTGTAACATCCACTTTATAGTCATTAATCCTTTTCCCTTGAACATATATTTCATCATATTAATTCATTTAAAGGTATTTTATATTATCTTTTTACATTATACATTCATAAGAAACTAAACTCATATATTTTTCAAACCTTGAAACTAATTTTGTTTCCTTTTTTATGCCATCAATTCTTTCAACAAAAAACCTGATATATCCCCCAATGTTTTTAATCTATTTGATAAATTTCTTCCACACTTTTTACTGTACATTTTATTTAAGTCTGATATTCTTGAAATATGCTTCATTTAAAATTTAAATATCTAAAATTTTTCTTAATTAATTTTATTTTTTAAAAAATAACCTTTGATATATTTGAATATTTTTTAGATATATAGAAATAGATACATTAACACTTTAAGTATATTTATGAATTAATTCAAACAATTCATTCTCATATATATTTATTTAAGACTTGTTGATAGGGAAAAATTGGTGGATTCATGTAAGACATTTATAATGGATGGGCAGCATGTTTAGATTATAAAGGATATTTTTTATCAGTCTGATTTTTAAAAACATTCATAACTTCTATTTCATGATCAATTCCTTCTTTTCCCGATGCAATTGTGTGTGAAATTTGATCTTATTTCCCAAAGGATTTTAATTATTCCAAAACACTAATTTCTTTATATTTTTTATATTGGGTAGATAAGTAAGTAGAATAAATATTATGAGATATTTTTTCAATATCTAAATAATTGTTTCTGACTTTTTCAAACTCAAATTTATTTATCAAACTACCCTTTCCTAATTTTTTTAATAAAATTGTCATATTCAACTCAACAATTTCTAATCAGATTTATGAAAATATTACTACCTTTCCATTATATTTTTTAACAAATAACTTTTCTTCTTTGACAAGGGTTGGTTTTTTTATATTTAAAAAATTGATAGTGGAAGAACAGATAGAGAAAGATCTCCCTATATTGAAATTTGAAATTTTGAATGCATAAGATGCATTACTTTTAAGAAATACCTAGACATATTCCCTTTTTTTCTTTTTCATCCCTCCTCCTTTTTCTTTTCCCCACCTAATTTTTCTTATAGTTTTCATCCTTTTGAACCAAATCACCCACATTATCGAGTTTGAATGAAGGGTTATTCTCATTTTTTCATCTTTAATTTTAATAAAGGAACTAAAAGAATCATTATAAATAAGATTAAGTTTTTTCATCTATATAAGAGGCAATACATAAACTTATTTCATTTTCTCAATATCCATTTCTTTGAGTTTTTTACTCTCAAAAGAATACATGGCTACAGTAATTTTATAAAAAAATACTCAGGGAAGGAACATACTATAGTTTCATCTAATTTATTATCTCCTTGTAAATGTTGAATGTTTTCCCCCTGATTAGAGTTCCATAATTAATTATCTTTAGAAACTCCATATAGGTAACAAAAAGCATATTTATAAAACTTGGGAAAAAGATAATTCTCAATTTAAATTATCCACTTTTAACTTCATTTGTGAAACTAAATAAAACATTACTATATTGATTTTTATCAGGTTTTCAATGAAATTATACAAAAATTATATCTTGAACAATGAGGGTTTCTATATACCCATTCCTGGGAATAAGAAATTGTAAATCCATAAATACATAGTCCTTTCATCTGGTGATGGATGGTAAACTTTCCAATATTTATCATATAAAGGAAGACAGGACGTTTCTACTTTAGACTTCTCAAAACTCTCTAGATTCTCTATAAACATGTGATTTATGTTATTTTAGTCTCTATATAAATGAATTTTAATAATATCAGCCACTTCCTTGATGTTTATTTTGTAATAATTTCTAAAAAAAGTAATGGTTACAACCTTTATCTCATTAAAATCTTAGTATTTAAAAAGGGAACAAAACTATCAAACTATATCTATAATTTGTAGATAATATTTAATTTCAGAAAAAAAGAGATTGCCAACATTTATAAATTATATATTACATTATTATGAAATAATATTTTTCATGGAAAATAATTTTTATAAATATTTCGATGACGACCACTCTATTAGAGAAATCACTGGAGGAAAACATTTCTTTATGATCAGTCATACTTGGAGAAACTAATGAATTAGAATGAAATGAATGAAATAAATCGAAAAATAAGAATAATAAATTTTGTGATGAGATAAACGTTTTGGAATAAAATGGCAGTTAATATTTGGTGACCAAATTCATCATTATATAGGATTAAGGATAGAGCTATTAAATATTCTTCATATTCAACAACATATATTGAAAATCACATAAGAATCAATAATAGACTAATTTTTATTGAAATATGAATGTAAATTTATGATCTTTTGTAATTTAAAAAAACACGGTTTTAGTATTATCATACAAACTATTATTCCATTGAAAACATAAATGTTTTTCAAATTTTTAAAAATTAAAATTTAAATAAATATAAACAACATAAAAATATGTTATAATAAAAGATAGTGAAATTTATAAGTGAAGACTGAAAATTCTACTTCTCTAGAAAAAATGTATAATTTTTTTTTATGAAATTTTTTATGGTCATATTGAACTCATGGTTATCAAAAAGAGATCAAATTTTAAGAAAAACAATTGAAGGAAAACTTTATCTGAAAAATTGTTAATGAAAATGTCACGACCCGTCCCTCAGGGCCAATATCGTTACTGCCCCAAGCCCGCATTCCATAGGCCAATGGTTAGTGACTAGCACTAGAAAGGCATTTACTGAAAATGAGAAGCTGTTGCCTCAAAACCTATACACACACAAGCATGGTACACTATGAAAAATTAAAACACAACAGAATAGTAAGGTGGAACCACAACTTGTAACCACAACTAGTAACCACAAATATGTGTAATAGTAGTACTGAAAGTAAAGGTGTTGGAATACATGCCCAACTAAAAGATACAATACAATAGAAAAATAGAACAAATCTCCTGAGATCTATTTCCATGGATCCTACCTGAAGGGCAGGTACAACTCGTATCCACAACTCTCCACGTCAAACAGTCTCCTCCATGTACCACCTGGTCCTGGCCCCGAAAGTCTCAGTCGAGATGCTAGTCATCTGCACAAGACAAAACAATGTGAGGGTGAAGCCCATGAAGGGTTGAATATAACAATACCCAGTAAGGAACCTGAGACCCCCAAATGTATCTCATAATTCCACAATGGAAAACCACAGTCATAATCTGAATCAAAAAAGAGAAAAGAAAAAGACATAGCTCAAACCAGGTATAACAAAAGTACATTAGTATAGATGGCTAGTCTTAAGGCAATAACATCTCACTCTTCCAAGAGGAAATACTACTAAACATCATAAGATTGAAAGGTACTGGCCCCCACTAGACCCACATAGGATTGATAGGTGCTGATTCACACAAAATCGCTCAGTTATTATTCACCCAGAATCGCTGGGTGCTGATTCACATAGAATAGCTGGGTGCTGATGCACACAAAATCCCTAGGTTCTTATTCACATAGAAATGTTGGGTGGTAATTCACACCAAATCGCTAGGGAGTGATTCACACAGAATTGTTGGGTGCTGATTCACATAGAATCGCAGCGTGCTAATTCACACAGAATCCTTGGTTGTTGATTCACAGAGAATCACTCGGTGCTGATTCACACAGAATCCCTAGGTATTGATTCAAAGAAAATCACTATCTTCTGATTCACACAAAATCGTTGGGTGCTTATTCACGTAGAATTTTTGGGTGTTGATTCACACAGAATCGCTCTTCATTCACCACGTCTTATCCAAATATAGCATTCCCGCTCATAGTATGATTGATTATAGGAGATAAAACTACTCAATTCATTGTTTTCACTTAAACCGGAATGAATTCCTATGAATAATTTAACCCATGATTGATCATGTCATAAGGGTTCGAATGCCACAAATGGTGCGTCAACCAGATGTCTGGTCTATAAGTTATCTGTATTTTAGTACCAAGGGCTTGGTTGGATTCAGATTTGATCAAACCCAGCTATACTCCATATTTATCCAAAACTCTCTTCGAGTGTCTCATAAGGACTATCTCTCTCCAAGGATCTCATCTTCTTAGACGGTTTGTCAAATGGACGTCCGGTTCGCAAGATATGGACTTTTAAGTGTATCACGTCCCGAGAGGGGTCCAACTCTATCGGTCGACCCAGTTCAAGGTAAACCCGACCTTGTCTAGGTATGACCCGACCTGGCCAAAACCATCCAAGGCTGGCCAAGTTGGGTAGGGTTGTGGTAGTCTCAGCCCGCTGGGCCGCGGATTGGCCTGCTGGTTGGCGCCACCCGCGAGGGGGTCACACGGTCCGCCTCTCAAATGACTCAAAGAGTCCTTCAGTTTATTAAAGGTTGGTGATAGGTGGCACCACCTCATCACCAACAGTACCTGTAGGTATCGCATCCCGGCCTTCACCACAGCCCGTTCACCATGGCGCACAACCTTCTGCCTCTACGACCAGTTGAGAGCAGGCTGACTATCCGTCCGCCGTGGCACCGAGTGGTGTCGTCCGCCAGCATCGGTTGCCCATGTCATATTGGTGAACCTTTTGCGGGCCAACTAGTGTGATTTAGTGGTATGTTATCCATTTTAGATGTTCCTATGGTCTTCCCAAGATGCTACCATCATTGTGTGCCTCCTGGTTTCTATTTTCTGTCACTTTGAAAATCGTCCCTTGACGAACGCACCAAGAAATGAAGCGGCAGAGTGTTTGAGCCTTGTTTGTTTGTCTTTATCCCACCACATTAGCATTATATCAAATGGGGATAATTAATTCAACATTAAAAGACTATATTACTTCCATGATTTATCACCCTTTTCAAGAACGAAGGAAGGAAACATTGAACACAAATTTAATAACTAAACCCCTACCTCATGATTCGTTGGCGACATCGCGGTGGTGGAAGAAGAATCCAAATCCATGGAAGCCACCAGCATTTTTCATCGATCCCTCCCATGATGTCCAAGCCTTTGTTCCTCGTCATTGGAAGATGTCACATCACTTCGTCTGAGGTTCCTCACTTTATGAAGCTGTTCCAAAACTCCATCCCGAGCCTCACTTAAATAGAGGGGGAAAGTGTGAGTAACGCATCAAGGAATTAATGAGGTTCATTAATTGACTTAATTAATGTGACACATTAATTAATGAGGGGTGGTTATGAAACCAAAGTGTAACTCTGACTTTGATAACCCATATTAAATGTCTGACTTCTCTATGGACCCCACCACCACCACTCAATAGGTGGTAAGAAAAAATAATAATCTCTTTATTATTTTATT
The DNA here is from genome assembly GCA_963277665.1 of Viscum album. NCBI lineage: Eukaryota > Viridiplantae > Streptophyta > Magnoliopsida > Santalales > Viscaceae > Viscum > Viscum album. The sequence goes on along the minus strand of OY728148.1, from coordinate 290,682,677 downwards.
ATTTCTTTAAAAGCTACAAAAACTAACTTGTTCACCCGATCTACTGCTGTCAATTTAAAGCTTCTCTTAAGTGAATCTCGACACTACAGATTTAAATTCCAAGAACCAGTTAAAAATAAAGAAAAAATCGCCCATACATTTACTAAACGCACCTTAAAAATGTTAAAAATTTATTAACAGTCACCCACAACCCATGATGATTGAGGCTAGGATCTGCCTAAGGTAAACACGCCCTCATGAGCTCAATGGTACTCTTGGATTTCCAATTTGAGTTAGTATTTAGGAGTTATATATTTTAACAATAAAATAATTGTTACTTAATTGTTTTATTTGCGACCAAAAACTAACTCCCACTGTTTTCCCATACTGGCCAAGCTTAGGATCTACCTAAGTAAACAATACCTTTATGAACTCATCAAGGGTATCATATTTTTAGTATGAGTCACCGTTCATGAGTTATAAGCATTTGAAATATATAAATAATTTTTTCTAGTTATTTTATTTACGGTAATTCCATTTTTGGGTTTTCTTACTGGAGGCATGAGCCGACTAAACTTAAGTCATGTCTAAGGTAAAATTTCCATCTTGAATGCAACGGTGAACTCAGATTTCTGATCCCAACACTTTTTATGTGTTATTATATATTTTTAGTAAAACTACTCATGTGTTCTATTTAAAACATAACATTTTTTGACAGATCATTCTAGGCACTTCGGGCCTCGATATCACGTGTCGTTGATTTTTTCAGTCTCATAAAAAATACATATAATTAAAAAAATTATACAAAATTTATAGGTCTTTAAATTGTCCCCACCTTAGGGCTTTATGTCTCCAAAATCCAAAACATAGGTAAATTAAACAAGTGGGGGTATTGAGCACCTATCTCAGCCTCCCGCTCCCATGTTCTCTCCTAAAGATTCTCATGATACCAACTAAATCACACCAGAGAAATCAAACTTCCATGAAGGAGCTACTCTTGTTGATCCTCTATATCCATTGGTAACTCTATAAAAGTTGTCCCATAATCAAAGTTCAACACTCCCTATTTGATAACATGCGATGGATCATGCATGCATCTTCTTAGCTGCAACACATGGAAAACATTTTACACATGATGCATCTATGGGGGAGGAGCTAGGTGGTACTCTACTTCGCCAACACTAATAATAATCTAGAAAGTTCTGACAAACCTTAGAGATAGCTTGTTCGTCTGACCCAATATCTATAATTTTTGTCGGGGTGAGACTCATAGGAAACATGGTCTCCCTCATCAAACTCTAAGGGTTTTTATCTCCTATCGGAATAAGACTTATTCCTACTCTGTGAAGTCTTCATCCTCTCTTGTATGATCATCACCCTCTCAGTGGTAGCCTGTACCAACTCTGGACCCATAAGTGCTATCTCCCCTATGTTTTTCCAACATAGAGGTGTTCTACATGGCCGGCCGTACAAGGCCTCAAACAGTGTCATTCCGATGGTAGAGTGATAACTATTGTTGTATGCGAACTCTATATGTGGTAGGTGATCCTCCCAACTATGACCAAAATTTAGGACACAAGCATGAAGAATTCCCTGTACGGTCTGTATGGTCCGCTCTGTCTGACCATCAGTTTGGGGCTAGAATGTTGTGCTCAAGCGTGGTGGAACAAGATGATCATCTTTCATTTGCTGACAAGTGACGCATCGTGATATGAACTATGTCACCACTTTCTTAATCCCTGGCCACTAGTACTAATGCTAGAGGTCCTGGTACATTTTTTTCACACCTGGATGTACCACCAAAGGGGATGTGTGGAACTCCTTCATCACCACCTCTCGTAGAATTGCTAGTACCATAGTGCATCCTTTGAAAAGGATAATGCACTCCCTGCCTTTAGAAATATCTTCAATAGTCTGTCCTAAGGATAAATGAGCACGTCGACTCTCGCAGTCCACATCACCCATATGTGCCTCCCGAACTTGCTGAAGGATTGTGGGAATGATAGTCATATACTGAAGGTAAGTTGTTACATCACTATCCACAAAGGTTATTAGCAACACGACCAGCTTCTCTATAACCTCACTCAGAAACTGCAGACCAGACCTCTTGCTGAGCACGTCTTCCATTACATCCCCCTTCTCTAGAGTATAGACTATCTCTAAGTCATAGTCCTGGTGGAACTCCAACCATCATTGTTGTATCAACTGCTAAAAAGCCTACATGCACTGTTTCATCCATTTGAAAGGTGCCCCTTTTAACTGATTGGTTTTCCACTGACCCTTTGGTAGTGGGTACTCATTCTCCATTCCCACTTGGTTAAAGTGTCGATAATTCACACATAACCCCAAACATTGGGTCCTACTAAGTCTTTCCTCTTCTAGTCTCCCAACTATACTCTCAGCACCCGGAGCTTCATAGGAGCCATCCAATATAATTTTGTAGATATCATTTCCATCTCTGGGTACAAGCCAATGTAGAAGTCCCTCTCTCTATGGGGAGGTAATCATGGAAACATATTTTGAACGGATGTTCCCGAACTCTTCCACTACTACTCGGGATTGAAAACTAAAAATTCATGCTGCCATGAGGGTAAGGATGGCTGACTCAAGAGTGATTTGATGCACCCTCTTATATATGATTTTATCTCATGCTTCTTGGGCTTCCTTTTTCACTATCCAAGGAAAACACCATTCCAATGTTGTAGATATACCACAAATATTTTTCCTAAATCAGTAAATCTGATCATGATCTATGGATGACCATTTTATACCCAAAATAACGTCGTAAGGCCTTGACACTACCACTAAGAGGTTCCAACTAAAACTCTCTCCTCAAGGGTCATATCACACCGTCAGTATAAGTGTGATTATCAAGTCTCCTCTCATAGGTATCTCCTGATGTAAGGGCCAATTTAACAGTTTAACCAGAAACTCTAGGTCTTTAAAAAGATTCGTAATAAAAAGGAATGATTGATACCTATGTATATTAATTACTGCAGCTAGTAATAGACACATACCGTACCGCGAATCATTCATGGATCCCTTTGGTCACAATCCTTGAATTTCTATATCCAATCCCTTCCTCTTCCCTTTAGCACCATAAGACTAGTGGGGACCATATTGGGGTGTTTTTTATAACATGTCGAAATGTACACCACCTGCAACTACTCTCTCAACTCCCCTTCCACATCTGATGCCTTGCAGATTCATCTATCCTATCACTTTCACTTCCTGAAACATTTTACATGTCTAAGTATATAAGAATGATGTTGGATTCCAACTTTCCCACTTCTGACATACACTGGCTGTATCTACTTAGCCAAAGAATATTCAACCACAAAGGTTCTATCTATCACAATAACATAATTAGTAATGCATAGAGGAATAATGTTGGCTTAGATGTCCCTAAACACATCTCGCTCAGAGGTCCAGCCTTGAATCACTAATCGTATCATATTAATCGAATACCTGGAATTGTCACCCCTTTAATCTTACAGTGAGTCAGGGAGGCAAAGATTGGGGATGCCGACTATGAGACCCAACGTGATCAAATAACCATAAGGTATGCTTCTGATGTATTTTCTAAAGGTGGGGTGAGCATAGTTATTTTCCAAGGATGCATGATGGAACCAATGACATCGTTGGAGGAGTTTCTAAGGGAGTTTCATATGTCCCCTTTTTTAGTACTTCCACGTGTGGAAAATATATACTATGACCTCCGAAATTAGTTTTAGGGGCCATAGATGAAGAAAGGAGTTACAGAGTTTTTCTATCGATGCCTTATTTGTCAGTAAGTGAAGGCTAAGGCCCATATTCCTATGGGTTTAGATCAACCCCTTGAGGTTCCAGAATAGAAGTGCAATTGGATATCTATATACTTCTTGATAGGATTACCATGTACGTCCAAGGTACACTATTCCTTCTAGGTGATCATAGGATGGTTTACCAAGTCGACCCACTTCATAGTTATCCAATAATAGGGTTTAGTAACGATCATGGGAAGCCACTACATTCAAGATATTTTTTGACTCCATTGAGTTCCACTAATAGTTTATTATGATCATGATTCTCACTTTACATCCTAAATATGGAAGGGATTACATGATCCCTTTAGGACCTAGTTAGACTTGAAAATAGAGTTTCACCCTAAAACTGATAGCCAAACTGAATGGACCATTTTGGTTCTGGCGGACATGCTGCGAGATTGCAAGTAAGAATTTAGTCGTATTTGGGAGGATCACCTACCACTGGTAGAGTTTTTGTATGACAACAGCTACCATTCCACCATCGATATAGCACCATTCGGGTCTTTTACTCGAAACCCTATAGGTCACCACTTTGTTGGACTAATCCTGGTGATTGGGAACTCATGGGAACAGAGTTGGTGTGACATAAAAAAGATACATTTCACATCATCCAGGAGCATATGAGACTAAATAGAGCTTTTAGAAGTCTTATTTTGACAGGCGACGTAGGCCATTAGAGTTTGAGTAAGAGAACCATGTGTTCCTATGTTTTTCACCGCCATGTGGATTATAGAGATTTGGAAGTGGTAAAATGATATATTAAAGGTTCATCAAACCTTCCTTGATACTTCATAGAGTTGGTGATGTGGCATATCTATAAGATCTACCTCTGCTGTTAGACTAGGTTCACGACGTCCTCCATGTGTAACAGCTGAGGTGGTATGTGAATGGCCCATAAAACATTATCAATTAGGGTGAGATGGACATTGAGGATAGATTTTCCTTTGCTGAGTACCTAGTAGAGACCTAGGATCCTAATGAGAGGATCTTTTGTGTGTGATAAATTATTTTGTTATGTTTCTAGTGGTAGCATGGGAATCTCTTAGAGAGCATACGAGAGAGGGAGGATCAAATTCTTTCTTAATACCCTTATATTTTTGAGTATCCATAGTTTTTAATTTTTAGGACGTAAATCCCCAAGGTGGTGAGAATGTTATGTCTCAAATTTTTCATTGTATTATATTTAAATATTATATTGATTAATTTCAAGAACATGCTCTAAGACGACATGAAATTCTAAGACCTAGTGTATTTGGAATAAAAATTTAAAATATATTAAATATAATAATTAATAATAACTCTTAATAAAGTTCCCAAATGAAAAATATAAGGGAAATGTTGAGTTTAGAATGGAATTATGACAATATTCATGACTTAACATTGGTCTGTACAGGTCATTTTTTAAAAAGCTATCACGTGCCTGAAAATGACAAAAATAATTATTTGAAATCATTTTATTCATTTTTTTACACAGTGGTCGAAAATCCTAAAATAGATCCTTATGTTAGAACTCCATGGTTAGCCAAATAACCCTATAGATGTCAGAAGATTGCTAAGGAGATATTTGGAACACCCTATTAAGTGAATAATGAAGTATTGTGGATCATTCAGTCAACATGACCTCATATTTGATGAATCTTTCCAATGATGATGACGATAGATCATTATTTGTTAGTAATGCGATAGAATTGAGTTAGGGAATGTGTTTTGATTTTTTTATTCCCTTTCCTTTCTCTTATTATGAAAATGTATCAATTGAAGAATTAATTGATTCATGGATCAGGTGTATTGTGGGATGGGATTGAATATTTGGGGTTTTGATGGGTGATTCATCTTGCTGATAATTTTTTATTCATTATTTTTGTAATAATAGTGAACCAATATTGACATAAACATTTATCGAGGATCATTCCTCTACTTTAAATTTGATATTTTGTTCCCTGATTCACCGTTCTTTGTGATATTATTTTTTTCTAGGGTTCAATGTTTCATTGAATAATCAATTTGTTTACATCTCATTCTTGACACAATTATCCAAAATCATAGATTTGGTATCAGTATGACTCTAAGGAGGTCTGAAGGTGAATTTTTTAGAACATTTAACAATGTTTGGTGTTTATTTAGTGTTCTTCATCATGCAACTAAGAATGGAAATGATATTTTTTTTTCCAAGAAGATTGAGGACCCAGAAGTGGCAGATTAATGATGGAAAGGATCGGGAAAGGCTCCCCCTGGATTTTCCTAGAACATTGTGGCTAGAGTGGTGGTCTTATAAATGGAGGAGATGATGGATGATGAACTATGGATTCGAAAAAATCCTAAAAAATGGTGTGTAATCTAGGATTACATGGCATGTAGGGCCCCCTTAGCAGTGACTAGGGTTGTAGGTAGGAGATAGGTATCACACAATGTGTTGACCATACAACACATAATTTGGCCCATCCACAGATACTCGTCGTGTACTTTGGGAAGTACATGAACATGGGGGTGGAGTACATAGGTTTCCTACACTGCATATACTCCCTTAAATGACACAGGTTAAACCAAGTACACATGCTAATCCATGTACTGGTACACAGACATGGGTACATGGGATGAAGTTTTGTATTGGATCATGGGTAGTGTACATGGTATGCCTACATGATGTGTACTTATACATGGACATGGTTTAAATGACATGGGATATTTTACATGGGTTGTACCCTAGGTCAAGGGATATGGCATGTACCCCTATTACACATCGTTTACTCATTTATAGAAGGTTAGAAACTCTTTTCATCTATATCTTGTACAAGTTTCAGTAGAGTTAATTCCTCTTATTATTTCCTTAAAGTTAGGTGTGAATTATTTATTACTCTTAGGACTATGATCACTTCAACATGACTTCCTAGATAGAGTTTTTGGAATACCCCTGAGAGGCCTAGAGTGGTATCCTCTATTCATCTTTGTTCCCTAGGTAGAGTTCTTGGTATCGACATGAACAACACTAAATAGGCATTGATCCTCTACTTATAAGGACAATCTAGATGGAGTTGTCGGTATCACCCCATGGACCGTGATGTGATCCTCATCTTTGTATCGCATTCTCTTCAGATCTATCTATGTATCTCCTTCATGATGGTACTTGGAGAGCAGTTCCTCTCAGACTGATGTCATTAGTTCTATAAACATAGGAATGTCTTCTTTTGGATGAGTGCTTCTTGGAATATTTGACCTGCAATCCAAGGGATGGTAAACTATAGTTCTGGCTTATCTCTAGAATGTATTTCGTTGTTGAGTATATCTGGGTATTTTTGTTATTAGTGCTGTAGAAATATATCTAAGTAGAGATGATTCTAATTTCTTATGTTGTATTACTTTGTTTATTTCAGGATTCCATTTGATTATGGTTATACTCTCCCCTATAAGGGCTTTATCCAAACCTATCATGTTTGTGTATACGATCAACATTTTGGTGGAGTCCTAGGAGGACTAGGACCAAAAGGTTCCTAGAGAGACTTGAAAGACTGAGGTGTGTTCCTATGGATTTCAAACAGTAGTCTCATTACCTTTTCTTATAAGTTGGACTTTTGTTACAGACTCTTTGTGGTGGGAATGTATTTGTCCATGTTTACATTATCTTACTTCCTGTAATAATATATTTATGGTATTTAGATGTATTCATGCATGTTTTCTTAGTGGTTTTTACATTATATCATTTTTACGGACATGGAGATGTGTGTGTGTGTGTGTGTACAGGTACTTAGGCTAAGGCCTCCCATGTTTGTGATATGCCTTCTCAGCACTACTGTCCTACCCTAAGCCTATTTAAAGTGTGCTTGGGGAGTCATAGCTTGGGCCCCACTAGGATGGGTCATGAAATTGAATTTATCAAAAATGAAATATATTATAATGTTTTTGGTGTCATATTCTTCCCTCCTACAATAATTTCAACCTCAAAATTTCATGGATATGACCTTCCTAAAAAAGAGGGTGATTTTTATTCATAACACCCTATGGTTCCAATGTTGTTTCTCTTATTTTATGATTTTTTCAATGTAACATTACCAATTTAGTCTTCTAATTTCTAATTACATGGAATCTTTTAGTAAGAATATAGGTGGTATCAATCCAGTAATATAGATTAGGTTCTAATTATATTTCATTACAGGTGAGCACATGTGTTGGGTTTCGCATTACTTCCTTAATAAATATATATGGAAAATATCATGTACTTTTGAGAGGAATTGTTTCATTTCAAACCATAATGTTATAGATCCAATCCATTACAAATTTCAGAGTTTCTATTGTACTTGGGGCTCATATTTCCCTTCATACTGAACCTTATGACACCCTTCCATGGTGATACATTAAAAAACATGATCTCACAATCCAAATTCTAAATCATTACTCTATATCGTAGCATAAATCTTTTTTCCTTCTTTGATATGATTTAATATGATCCTGAATGGCCTTTTCCTTTTTCATTTTCACCCCAACATGTTATGGAAAAATATGTTTCCTCCCACCAACATCAACCAAACAATTTGGGGAAAGGTATCACATTATATATAATTTTTCATACATTTCCATTTGAATACTTAAGTCTCCTCAAAAAAATATATGAATGAATTCAAAACCCATAAATCTGAAATATTTTCTCAAACTTTTATCCTTAGAAAATATAAATTAACTCATAATGACACATAATAGATATGTGAATACCTTAATTATATATTATCTGAAACATCATAATAACATAAATTACTGTAAACCATATTTAAAACAGGCATGATTCTAAAAATTAACAATCTTTTTATTCCTTAAATAAAATAACATATTATTTAATATATTCCATAAATCTAGAAAATTTGTAAACACCATAACAGATAACAACATCCACTTTGTCATAAAATCACTAATTAGTTCAATGGTTACCAATACAATTCCATTTAATTCATCAATGTTAATTATCTATTTATCCCAACTAAACATAATTATCTCAACATTACACACATTTTAATGGTCATATTTCCATTAATCTTCTGTTCTCCAAAAATTTCACCTAACCACTAAGTCACTTTTCATGGTTATCAGTGCCATTCATCTTATGATTTCAAATCCTTAATGAAAAACTATAAGAGTAAAATCCTTATACATTTAGTAGTTCTTATAACCATAATATCATTGACAAAATATGTATAAAATATAATTATTTTTATCCAAAAATATAAAAACATTAATCATTACACTTCATCTATAGTAATAAAATAATCTTATCCTTGATCCATTATCTTCTTCTTATTTATATTCCATTGATTGTTTGGGAATTAATTTGTGTAGTTCCCCATATCCTTACAATTTAAGAGAAGATTATTAATGGTATATTTATTTACTCTTATGTTGGTCAGAGTGGACACTCAAGAGGGGGGTGAATTGAGTTCCAATTAAAATATCTGTTTAAAAACATTGTCTTAAAATCCCCCAAATAAAACACAGAATTAAACTGTAGTGAATTTATATCAAAATTAAGGTTTGGTGAGGTTCTCAAAGGATTTATTATTTCCCAGTTAATAAAATTTGAAGAATTGATTAACTTTTTAAACTAACTTACTGATTTACAACTAATATAAACACTTGCGAGTTTAATTATCAAAGTAACTTTAAAACGGTTTTTCTTTTAAGGTAGTTTGCAGCGGAATAATAAATAACTTTGAAAACAAATAGGCACAACAGGTTTAACCAAGAGGTTCAGTCTCAAGCTGAGACTTAGTCCTCTCAAAACATTATATAAAATTGATCCACACCCTGGATCGGGGATTAGAACACTATACAACTGTCCAGGTCCAAGACCTCTACCACGGTTATTCGTGGGAAACAAAACAATAGCAACCAGCTTCCCAGGTCACACACGACCTCTACCACTATCCCAGTGGGAAATAAAAGATGTAAGAGTTTGAGTGAGGATTTACAGATCCTCCAGTTAAATTACAGGAGACAGTGTGTGTGTTAAATACAGCAGATAACACACACTGCTCAATATGTAGAAAGATAAATCACAGAAGCAAAGATTTAGAGTTTAGAAATGGATCTAGTGATTGTCGTGCAGCTCTGGAATCCTTTTAGATTGATCAGAATTGGTTCTGATTCCTCTTCTAGTTTTTGTCTGGAAAACATAGGGTCGTCTGCTTCCTTGACTTCCAGGTTCAGAGATTTAGAAAAAGTAGTCGATGAAGTTCTTGTGTTATGTTCTCATTCTCAGCTCTTCACTGGTATGTAGTGATGAATGAGTTCTTCATGTAAGTTCAGTCATCTCTTTGAATTCACACTCAGTTTTTCATCTAGCACACCTCGTGGTGTATATCTCTGTGTATTCGTCTATGTATTTCACATGTTTTGCAGTAGCACATCCTTCCTTTATTTAAAGCACGAGCTCTGGAAAAATATGATTTAATTTTTGCAGGTACGAGGTATGGTTCCCTGACAACCAACAACACACATTAAATAAATGTCAGTGTTTTAAAATATACCTGATATGACCGTTGGTTAGATTAAATAATGATAAGGAAATTAAAGCAGCATCAGGTTCTGTCTCTGGAACGTTGGCTTTGGATATCGGTAGGCTTGTGTATCGGTAGGTCTGAGTATCGGTAGACTTGATGTGTAACTGTAGCTGGTCTTGTATCGGTAGCTTTATATTGGTAGGCTTTGCATAACGGTGACCTTCGAGTATCGGTAGGCTTTGATGTAACTGTAACCTTCTTATATCAGTAGCGGTAGCTCTGTCTTGTATCGGTAGTTGTAGGTCTGTCTTGAATTGGTAGACTTTGATATATCGGTAGACTTTCTTTGATAACAGTAGCTTCAACATATCGGTGGACTTGTGTGTATCGGTAGCTCTGTTCTGTAATGGTACTTATTATTTGTAACGGTAGAGGAGGATCTATCGGTGGACTTTTCATAACGGTGGACTTCAGCATATCGGTAGCTCTGTATCGGTAGTTGTCAACTTCGCTGTAGTGATAGACTTTTGTATCGGTGGCTTTGATGTATCGGTAGTTGTATCAGTAGCTATAATCATAATGATATCTCTAAGCTTTTTAAGCATTCTATTGGCAGAATAGGTTAAGTCAGAGTGTACAAACATCCAATAACTGAAAGACTAATATTTAAACATAGAACAATAGAACAATACTTAAAAAAATAGCTAGATTCCCAAATAAGTATGTAACAATTTATCAACTAGGGATTAACAAAATACAAATAATCATAATTGGGATTATCAAAATATAATAAAGCAACTAGATTTCCAGAGGGTTCAACAATCTCCCCCTTTTTGATAATTACAACTAATGCCAAGAAAATTGAAATAGTATCAGAGGAAAAAGTGGAAAAGAAATTATCATTAGAGGAAAAGGTTCTTTTGTTTTGTTTAGAACAAAACATCCATATTCCCCCCCCTTTCAATTGTACTGCAAGATTCTCTCTTAAGTCTTATTTTCTCAAGTATCAATTTTTCATTTCCTCTTTGTGTGTTTCTCCCCCTTTGTTAACTCTTAGGTCTCATTTCTTATTTTCTTTCATTTTATCCTCATTTTATCCCCCTTTTTGATTAACAAAAATAAGGGTCATAGAGAAAAGATAATGATTAGTAGAGAATAAATGAAAAAGTAATAGAAACTCAGTAAAGTAGAGAATGAAAAGGAATTTCATTAATATAAAAAAGGTACACTAATAAAATCAAAACAAAAAAACAAGTGAATCCTATCAAAAAGATCTAGAAACACTCAATCCTCCTCTAGAATAGGTGTCATTCCCTTAGGATCAGCAAGGGTTTTAGGTGCAGGTTTAGCAGAGGGTTTCGGAATAGTTGAAGGGACAACAGGTGGTTCAGCTATAGAAACTGTACCGCATCTGAAATTTGTGCTCCTCTGAGTGATCATAGGTGTCAAACTTCTGATGGCCTGAACTGGAGTCAATTGAGGAGTACTCCCAGAGGCAGAAGCTGGAAGTGCAAGAGGTATAATCACTGGTCTGGCATCCACATGCAGGAAAGGTAGCAACAGGTTCCTGAAATCCATTATAATGCTTCCTCCTCTCTCCATTGCAGACACAAAATCATCTCTATTTTTAATGAATTTGTCCAAGGCAGGAGTAAGCTCTTTGAACTTACTAACCTATTCTTTGAAGGCTTGGGTCACTGGAGGTAACTTCATATTTTCTAGTAAGAGCTTGAAATGGTTGGTCATTTGTTTCTTGGTATAAACCTTCTCGAAATAAGCATCCACCTTATTCTTGATTGCCTCTTGAGAAGCAGTAGCTTCCCGTAGGTGATCACGAACAAAACTACTAACTTCCCTAGTGGTAGAAAGAATCTAAGTATCTGATGCACCACTAGGACTGGCCTTAGCCAATTCTTCCTGAAAAAATAGTACGGATTTGGTCAAGGTTCATACTTGAGCTGGATGAGGGAAGAGGTTTCATTGAGAATGCCACTGTTTCCTTGAAAGATTGAGTCAGACTACTAACTACCTTCTGAACAAGTTCATCCTGATTGTTCAGATGTTCTTTAACTAACTTTTTAAAGGCCTAAAAAACTTCCACAAATTGCTTGGCCACATATTTGATATATCAAATGTCAGAGTTTACTTGAGTTTGAGAGCTATGCATGGTAGTCAGAGAAGCAATCGATTGTCTCAAAGAAACTATAGCTCTTGTCCAACTCTTAATCTGAGTGTGGAACACTTTAAGTTCATCCATCATTAATTTCACCAGACTGGTCACACCACATCCAATGGATAACTCAAGGGATTGCTCCACACTTTTCATCTCTTCAACCATACTTTTCTTCATTTCTACCACTACTTCCCTTATTGCTTCTTTCAATTCAGCTTTTAAGGACTCAAGGTCCTCCTTGGTTTCCACATTTGCAGCCATAGTGGGTAAGGTAACTGATTCCTTTTGGGGTTGGTCTTCCTCATCCGAATCTCCATAAGGAAGTCCAAGAATCATATATCCGGGATCTGATGTCCAACCTTCAATGTCATATAGCACTGATACTGAGCCAAAATGCTCCCCCTCACTTGAAATATTCTCCTGAGGTATCTCTTCTAACTATTCTTCATGAGGTAATTCTGTAATTTCCTCTACAATTGCAGCAGATTCAATAGCCATTTTCTCTGAGTCATTAATGACTCTCTCATCAATAGGTACTGCTGCTACTTCATCCTGATCAGGAACTGTCCTGACTGTACTAACTATCAGAGGGCTCAAACTAAGCTCTTTTTCTTCATTTTCCTCATTATCTGCTTCACCAGTAGCCTCCTTTTCTCCATTGAAATCATGATATGATTCGGTTTCCTCATCCTCCTCAGAGGTTTCCTTGACAACATACTGGAATGCTTCTTCTCCTTCTTCTGTAGTCTCTGTATCATTTTCCTTCAAGACAGTTTCTCCCTTTGGTAGTTCTTTTGGAGGGCTAGCTTCTCCATAAGAAATAACTTGATGCACAGGACAAGGGGGTAAGTCTGGGTCTCCTCCTTCCTCTACTGATGTCTCTTCCTCCTCAGCTTCAACATCACTGTAGACCGGTTCTGGGTCATCTGGTCCAAGACCAGGAACCCTCACATCCTTTAGTCTAGAAGGATGATCCATAGGAGTATACTTGTCATAGATTTTTCCATCATCATTCACCCATGATTTCTTCCAAGGATTCCAACTGAATTTCATGTATTTACGGACAGTTCTTGTAATACAGAAGTTGTCCTTAACCACTACCAGCTCATCCTGAGGTCCAGCTACCTCTTTCACTTTTAGCATCACAAAAATTAGTTTTGAGAAAAATAGTGCATTTGATTTGGACTTCGGTCTAGTCATATCATCCACTTGAACCAAAATCAATCTACATAGATTTATTCTCACACTGTGCTTCAGCAAATATAACAGATATATGTCTTGGAATCTCAAAGTAGAAAAATCTCCTCTTCTAGGACTAACAACATGCTGAATAAATTTAAACAACATCTTATCTTCTCCTTCCATATCTGCAGCAATTACCTTTCTAGGGGTCTTATTCCTTGTAATCTCCAGCAAAGCATCTTCATATTGAAACAAATCACTGGTCGAATGTATATACTTTGAGTAGAACGCATAATCTCCTTCATGTGGAACTCTTAAGTTCCTAGCCCATTCCACTGAAGTAAAAGATACTTCCTGACCATTTACCAAAGATATCATTCTGCTTTCCTGCTCAGTCTTTTCAAAGCAGAGAAAATCATAGAACTTCTTCACCAACTCAGGATAGTAAGGTCCGTTGTTGTTCGCGAAGCACTCAGTCCAACCTTGTTCTTCTAAAACTATAAGAACCAAGGACTTGCTCTCCATGAGCCATTCTGCACACACCTCTTTCTCAACAAGAATATATCGCTTTGAGATATGCGGGTTTATTGGATTCCTTCGAGCTATACTTCCACTTCCACTTCCACTGGTACTAGCATTCATTACTTTCTATATTTTCACTTGCGGCTCATCACTCCCATCTATAACCTGGGGTCTCTTGACGTGGGCCATTACAGATTCGAGGTTTAGGGTTTTGTGGCTTGAGAGGGTTAGGTTGGAGAGATTCGAACAGACGAGTTCGTGGTGAGATTGAGTGAAGTCTAGACTCGGTTTAATATCATTTAGGATCCACAAATAAAATAAATCATAAAAACAAAAATTCGATGTCTCGGCTTTAACGAAGTTTAAAACAGCATGAGATGTACCAGTAAAGTCTCCTAACGGTGAGGTCTTCTAACGATGAGGATTCTCTAATGGTGAGGATTCTCTAACAGTGAGGATTCTCTAACAGTGAGGATTCTCTACCAGTGAGGATTCTCTAACGGTGAGGATTCTCTAACAGTGAGGATTCCCTAACGGTGAGGATAAGTTATCATTCCTAATTCGTGTCTAATGAAACTTAATCTTACTGAACATAAAGGCTTAGTGAAAATATCAGCTAATTGGAGTTCAGTGCCTATAAATTCAATTGTTATATCACCTTTCTGATAATGATCTCTTAAAAAGTGGTGTCTAACATCAATGTGTTTAGTTCTAGAGTGAGACACATGGTTATTTTGAGCTGTTGATCGCACTAGTGTTGTCACAGTTAATTGAAACATGCTTAAAATCAAATCCATAGTCCAGTAAAGTGTGTTTAATCCATATAATCTGTGCACAGCAACGGCCAGTAGCTATATACTCTGCTTCAATAGTAGATAATGCAACTAAGTTTTGTTTCTTACTACACCATGATACTAGGGACTTTCCAAGTAAATGACATGTTCCAGAAGTGCTCTTCCTATCTAACTTGCATCCAGCAATGTCAGCATCTGAGTAACTTATTAAATCAAATGATTGTTCTTTTGGGTAAAACAGTACCAAATTAGCAGTACTTTTAAGATATTTAAAAATCCTTTTAACAACAAGTAAGTGTGACTCTTTAGTGTTAGCTTGAAATCTTACACACATACATACACTAAACATAATATCTAGTCGACTAGAAGTAAGATAAAGTAAACTCCCAATCATACCTCTGTAATTATTTTGATCAACTAGTTTCCCATATTCATCAATATCCAATTTACAGGTAGTACTCATGGGTTTATAACTTTCCTTAATACTATCCAAACCAAAATGTTTTAATAAATCCTTAGTTTATTTACTTTGATTCAAAATAATACCATATTTAGTTTGAAAGATTTGAAATCCAAGAAAGTACTTAAGCTCTCCCATTAAGCTCATTTCAAACTCATTTTGCATAACCTTTTAAAAATCATTACATAAATAATTTTTCGAAGATCCAAAAATAATATCATCAACATAGATTTGTACTATTAAATTATCTTTTTAAATCCTTATTATAAAAAGAGTTGGATCAGTAATTCCTTTTGAAAATCCTTTTGAAATAAGAAAGTTTGAAAGTCATTCATACCAAGCTCTTGGGGCTTATTTTAAACCATATAAAGCTTTAGAAAGTTTAAAAACATGATTTTGAAATTGAGGATTTGAAAAACTAGGTGGCTGTTCTAAAAAAACATCTTCAACAATAAATCCATTTAAAAAAGCACTTTTCACATCCATTTGATATAACTTGAAATTCAGATGTGATGCATAGGCAAGTAAGATCCTGCTAGCTTCTAATCTAGCTATAGGTGCAAAGGTTTCCTCATAGTCAATTCCTTCTTCTTGATTGTAACCTTGTGCAACTAGCCTAGCTTTGTTTCTAATGATGTTTCCAGATTCATCAACTTTGTTTCTAAACACCCATTTTGTGCTTATGGTTATAGTGTCCTTAGTTCTTTATACTAATTTCCAGACTTTGTTTCCTTCAAATTGATTTAGTTATTCTTGAATAGACATTACCCAAAATTATTCATTGATAGAATCATTGATATTTTTAGGTTCTAACTGTGAAAGAAAAACTTGATGTTCAACCTGATTTCTTAGAGAAGATGTAGTCTGTGTTCCTCTGTCTATATTACCTACGATGGCATCTAAAGGATGATTATTCAGAATTATAGTTGATCTAGTAAAGGTAGGACTAGAAATTTAAGGTTCATCAACAGGTTGGGAATCAAAAGAAGCAGGCTCCGGAAAATTTCCATAACTGGATGCTTTTACTACAGGTCCACATCCTTATCATTAAGGTTCAAAACAGATAGATCATTTTCAAGATTTTCAAGAGAGGTCTTAGTTTCCGGTGGATCAGTTTCATCAAATTTGATGTGATCATATTCTTCCACACATTTGGTTGTCTTATTGAAAACTCTATAGTCTTTACTAGTTATAGAGTATCCTAGGAAAATTCCTTCATCACTCTTGGATGCAAATTTGTCAATATTGTCTTTATTATTAAGAATAAAGACTTAGCAGCCAAAAACTCTAAAGTAGTTAACCTTAGGTTTCCTATGGTTCCACAACTCATAAGGGGTCCTCTTAAGAACAGGTCTGATCAAGACTCTATTGATAACATAAAAAGCTGTATTTACAGCTTCAGCCCAAAAATAAACAGGTAGGTCATACTCATTAAGCATAGTCGTAGCAATTTTTTGCAGGGTTCTATTCCTCCTTTCTATTACACCATTCTGTTGGGGTGTCCTAGGGGAAGAAAAATTGTGACTATAGCCACTGTGCGAGTAGTAAGATTCAAACTCATGATTTTCAAACTCACGGCCATGATCACTTCTCAGGGTTTTGATCTTAAGTCCACTAAGATTCTCTACAGACTTGGAATATTTTACAAAGAAAAAACAAGCTTCACTTTTGTGATCTAGAAAATATAACCAAGTATATCTAGAAAAGTCATCTACAAGAACATAGACATAGTGCTTCCCATTTAAGCTAGAAACTCTAGAAGGTCCAAATAAATCCATGTTAACCAAATCAAGAGGTTGAGAAGTTGAAACTTCTTTCTTTGATTTAAAAGAAACATTATGTTGCTTTCCCTTTTGACAGGGATTACAAACTTTGTCTGCTGGAAATTCAATTTTGGGTAGGTCTCTAACTAAGTTCTTCCTAGCAAGTTTTCTAGGTGAATGCACATTGCAGTGTCCTAATCTTCTGTGACAAAGCCAAGACTCTTTATGAAAAGCATTTAGACAAGTAATATTCTGCTTAGCAAACAAATTTAAATCAATGGCATAAACATTTTCATTTCATAAGGCAGAAAATACTAAAACATTTTTAGAATTAAAAACATTGCAAGAATCATTTTCAAATTTAACATAAAAACCATCATCACATAACTATGAAATACTTAAAAAATTATATTTAAGTCCATCAACAAATAAAATTTTAGAAATTAATACTGATTCAGTGTTCCCAATGTAACAGCCCGAGATTTTATGAAAAATATCCTTTTTTATTTCACTAATGTCTTGTTTTGTACGCTACACCAAAAGGAGCTTGCATAACACGTATCCTTGACTTGCCTTGCATTACACGCAATCGCGACCTTCCTCGATAGTATATGTAGTACGCAATACCGAGTTTCACTAAACAACGATATGCTATTAAAATATTATTATAACTAGCCGTTATGAATAGCAATAACCACCTTTTAAAATTTTAGAAATTTTAGATCTCAAAATGGACTTCATTTTTGGATTCGGAATATCGAATTTAGCCTAAGGTGAAATTTTGGTACCTTTCGGATAACTTTCATATTCTGATAAATAGTGAAAATTACTAAATTATAATTAAAAACAACTTTTTTAATCAAAATAATTAATAGTGATAAATTATTAATTTGAGTGGTTTTAAAGTATATTTAGAATATATTTTTACAATTTAATACAATGTTGGTCATTGGATGTAATTTCACATTTAAACCAGACATAAACAAGTGTCAATCTTTTGATAGATATTGTTTCTTAAAAACACGCTATTTGTTTTAACAGCGGGATTTAATTATAAAATTAATTAATGCAACTTCTATGTTATGAATTTGGTAAAATAGACTTAATTTTTTAATTTGGAATATGAAATATAGCTTAGGATGAAATTTTGACATTGTTCTGAAAAACATCAATTTTTGATGAATAGTGAAACTACTAAGTGGTAGTTAAAAAACTGAAGTTTTCATAAAACATAATTTTACCGCTTCTGTGAATGGAATTTCAAAAAATCCGAGAGACACGGTTGATGTCAGTAAGTAAAATGTGGTTCAATGAGATGAAAATAATTTTTGGTGAATAGTAACTTTTTACTTTTATTTACCACGGTTAATAGTAAATAGGGTAACTAAGGGTAAATATGATATTACTATTACCCTAACACAAGTTATAATTCTATTGGATAAGTGTAATTCGACCAACAACAACCTTATGAATATAATATGACCATTTAGGTATACTTGGATTAGATTATGACATTTAATATTATTTTATTTAATGAATAGTTAAAATAGTTAAAATAAAAGTTTAATAACTAAAACATTTTTAATATGGGGTTATACATAAGATAAATTCGACTATAAATATTCATTAGAAAGATAAAAAGATTTCCTACATAATGATATTTTATTTATAATTTTTAGAATTTAAATAAATTAATTTATATATGACACAACGATGATGCAGTAATTACCCTTTTAAGGAAATATTAACATAATTGATGTTATAAATGCTCAAATGAATGTAATTTGAGACTTTTTATGAATTAAACTAATTTTCTAGGGTACTATGATATATTATTGTTGATTTAATAAACTTGGTTCGAACATATAATTCTATTATGACTTTCACAAAAATCATATATCAAATAGTGTCAAAATTGACACAAAATAGTTTTTAAATAAAATATTATATTATTAATTGGTATTTTATTCCTAAAAATCTAAGGTTCGGCCAAATGACTTATATAAGGATATATATATTAATAATAAACAATTTGCGGTTCGTTTGGCATGTTATAGTAAGTGTATTAACCATATAGTGAAAGAAAACAAAAAGACACGGTAAAAGTTAAATTATTTAACAGAGAGTTAAATCTAATTGATAAGGTTAAAATAATACCCTAAACTTGTCTAAATCCTATTGGTTGATAGTATTTCGACCCATCCCCACTTTAGCTTCGAAATGAGACCCTTTTTAACCATTATAAACCGATTTTGACATTAATATAAAATAATATTTTGAGGTATTCCTAAGGTGCCCCTCTCCTCCCTTATAAAAGGACACCTCCTCCCCCTCCTCCTCACACCAATTTGAGCACTCAAGCTCGGCCAAACCCGGCCAAAATCTCTTCTACACTTCCCTAGAAACATCCTAGAGGTTCTGGTCTTCCTCAAAGACAAATTTTAGTGCCCTAAGAGGAGGTCTCAAAGAGGTGTTTCAAAGAAGAGGTAATTACCGTTACCAATTCTTTCATCTTTATTTCTTCTTCCACTTCTTCTTCTTAGGTTGTTTCATTATGAAGTAATAACATCAGTATCACTAATATAATGATATGTTATTATAAGTATTAAACAACCCTATTTCACCATCTATCCATCCTACAGAAAAAGAAATCACCGCGAGTGCGTACGTACGGAATACCGTCTCCACGCCGTGGTGTAATCTATTTTCCACCACCACCTTACATGGATGGGTATAATGGTGTAAAGAATAACTATACAAAGTTATTAAAAAATCATATTTATTCTGATATATTGTATAATCCACTCCAATTCAATTCAATATTTATGGAAATGATATCATCGCTCAAGCGTACGTACGGACTACCGTCTCCACGACGCGATGAGATTCATTCTCCATGTTAACCATTTAAGAATGATTATAAAGTATATATAATAAATAATAATGAAATATATGACATTATAAAGCTACTGTATTTATGTATATATATATATATGTATGTCATCTACTTACTTCCATTCAATACAATAAAGAAAGGAAAACAGCGTTCATGCGTACGTACGGACTACCGTCTCCATGAACGGTGTTTTTCATTTCATTTATCTATCTATTATATATATATATACTGAATATATATGATATATAAATAATATTTTATATTCTGTAAGTAAGTAAATCATGAAATAAGTAATAATAATGTCAAGAACAACAAGTCAAAACACCTACGATAAATGAAACGATTTTACCCAAAACGCTTCTTTAACATGGAATTTACAAAAGAACGGGTAATATAATGTCATAAGTGAACCATATATGATATCATAACAATTAATATGATTCTGTAATAAGTCAATGACATTATTTAAATCATTATACAGGAGGTTCGGACACATACGAAGAAAATCGGACCTAAGGTAAGGGAAATATCACAATCTCATTTTTATCCGAGATTGTTTATACATTGGCATTTACTGGGGTGTATTTTATCATCCACATCCATGTTTCGTCAATATGTAATATTATTTCCATCCACCTACAATTTTTTGAATCCAATTTTACCCTTCGGTGAGTTTTTAGTAAAAGATATGAAAGGAATATTTTGTCATTTTTCATATGAGGTACTTTTTGACTTTTTCGACAAAAGTACAAAGAATGTTTTTTTAACTTATACGGCATGAATGGATTTTTAAGAAACTTACATTACAAGTTTTCAAGTTTATTTTTAATCAACTTCTTTTAGATTATAATTGTACGACATGTTAAGAAAGGAAAAGTGTTTTTGAAGTAGAAAATATATTTTCCTCAAGAATGGAGTTCAAGTATTTTATCAAAATTATTTTCCATCTAAGATAATAAAAGGGTTCTGTTTTTATCCCTATTATTACATTGGTTTGATTATGTTGTGATGGAAATATTTTTATGAATTCCTTTATCTTATATGAATTGTTTTATGATGTCATGTTGTTTAAGAATCCCATTTTTATTACATGGGTTACGCTAGGATGTATGGTTTATGATTATGTGTCACACATAAGAAAGGATTAATTATAAGATGGGTGGGACCTATATCTCCCTCCAATGCATTGGGTAAAGATTTTATATCTCATGAGATAGATAGGACTGGAACGGTAGGTTATACCGGTTCAGTGAAACAGGACTGAAACGAGGGTTACTCGATTCAGAAAGGGACTTTGTCCACTAAGATAGTCTTGGAAATGAGTCTTGACTAACAAGAAATGATTCTCTATGATTATGTGTGATTGACACAAAGTTTCATGTTTTAAGTTATGATTATTGTTATTACATTTCACTGCCATGATTTACCCCATGTTATGAAATTATGATCTCTTTTGCAGGTTACGATTTCCAAAAGTTATGTGCTTATGTATATGATGTGATTGATATTTCTTTTGTTTACCCTTACTGAGCATTTGAGATCACCCTTTTATGTTTTCTTTTCCCCAGGATATAAAGAAAGTTTTTAGGTAAAAAAAGTAAGATCTTTATGGGAGATTTTGAAGATCTTTCACCATGATTAGAAGATTATATTCAGAGTTTCCAAAGACACTAAACTATTACGATCCTTGTGTGTGTGTGTTTTTGTTATGTACTAAGTATTCCGCAAATGTAATGTAATGTCCATGTACGTCAGGCTTCGGGTCTCTACAGTTGGTATCCGAGGAAAGGTTTAGTCACCCTTTGGAAACTAGGATGCGAAAACGTTAGTGAGATCCCTAGAGATATTTCTACGGTATGTCTAGGGATGTCCCTAAGGTTAAGTATACGTATAGGTTATAGTACTAGAACTACGCTAACGATCATAGAATTAAACCTAAAATGTTAGATATTGAAGGTAATCCCCCTTTATAATGTTGTTTTCCCTAGCATGATTTTTTCCTCTCACACTATTCTTTTTGGGTTTTAGACGATGGCTGGAACCCGAAGGAACCGTGTTGATCAATGCAATGGACAATGCAATGATTGTCCTCCTGAACAAACAAATGTTATGGGATATGGAGTGAAAAATCTTATTTCTATACTTACACAAGCTATGAATCATTCTCGACTTCAAAATGAGCAGAGAAGGGAACAATATTCTATTGAGTCCTTCATGAGGCAACGTCCACCTTCTTTCAGTGGGACTTCTGATCCACTTGTTGCTGAACAATGGATCAGTACCAATGAAAAGATATTTTCAGTTCTTCAATGTTCTGAACATGATAAAGTCATCTTAGCAGTATATCGTTTGGAAGGTGAAGCTGATAAATGGTGGAATCTTATCAAGAATACAAGGCAAAGAGATGAAATTGAGTCCATGGAATAGGGACGAGTTCAAGAACTTATTTTTCAATAAGTACATCCCTCGTATTCTTCGAACAAAGATGGAGAAGGAGTTTATTGAACTAAAGCAAAAGGATGATGAATCTGTTGGTATATACAAAGCGAATTTTACAAGACTAGCAAGGTATGCATCTGGAATTATCATCCAACCTGAAAGTAAAGTTGATCGATTTTTCAGTGGCTTAAAACCAAGTCTTCGAAGGGCATTAGCTATAAGAGACTTCAGTAGCTATGAAGAAATTGTGCGTTGTGCTATCAAGGTAGAAATGGAAGTTGGTGTTACATATCCATCTCATGGTTTTGACAAGAAACGAAAGATGGAGTTCAAGGAGAAATCTCAGAATAATGGTGAAAAGAAGATTAATGTTTCCTTATGCACAAAGTGTGGAAAGAAGCATGGTGGAGATTGTCTTAAAGGGACTAGAAAATTTTTTAAGTGTGGAAAAGAAGGTCATCGAGAAGTTGAGTGTCGAAGTAATGGAAAAAGGGTTTCTAATGATGTGAATAAAGAAAACACTACAGAGAACGCACCACCAACACTTCAATGCTTCAAGTGCAAGGAAATGGGGCATTATGCTAATAAATGCCCTAATCCAAGGGTTAGTGATGATCAACATGAGCAACCACTGAAGGCAAAGGAAAAAAGGGAAGTCACATGCGATCACTGTTGGCAATGTTGAATATGACAACGATGTGGTGGAATGATTAAGTGTTTATGTAATGGGATTCCAAAATAATGTTGTATCATTGAGTATTGCAATATTTATGTGGTATTCAAAGTGACTGAGATATTTTTTGGAAATAAGATGATATGTGCATAATGAAGGGAAAACGAGAAATTGAAATGTTTAATAGTATTCATGAGCTCATGATTGATATAAGGACTAAGTGATATCATGGTTTGAGTATATAGAATTTTGAGGATTTTGGTATGTGGAAAGTGTTAACATTAAACTGCATTCATGTTTTCACTAAGGTATTCAAGAGAATACATGATTAAGGACTTTGAATGTTTGGAATGTGACCAACAAAACATATCTTATGATATATGGGGATCAACGATGGTATTAAATCTCTGGTAATCGTTTTCACTATGTTATGAGAGTGGACTGCAGTATTATGGATAAGCCTAAAGATTGAAATGGATTATGTTGGACATAATTGAGTAATGTTTAAGGATATAAGTTTTTTTTCGATATTATTGATGTGATGTTATAGTAATGTAGTTTTAGAAAAAGGACAACCTGCAGGACGGGCGACAGCCCATCGCTTCGGACAAGGCTGTGGGAATCGAACCCACAACCGAAGTGCGACTGGCCTTTATCGCCTACCACTGGCCTACAGGAAGTCCCTGTTTAGTAGAAACTAGTTTTATTATATTAAGCAGTATGATATATGAAGTATAAGTCCATTTTAGGAACCATATGTGATTAATCTCACTATAGATCGACTTATGTATATAATTTTTGCTAACCTTTTGTTTGAGACAGATGGAATGACCTGTCATTCTATCAAATGATCTGCTAACACTTCACGAATAACAAATTCAACTTCATTTATTTAAGAGATGAAGTGGAAATTGTTCAAGGCATGAACAACAGTGAGATTGTACCAAAATAAAGAAAGTATTTATTCTAATTCAAATTTTCAACTTTAGGGAAATGATCTTGAAAACCAAAAATGTTGTCCTAGTGATCTTATACCTGATGAATCAGATGGTACCTTAGATCGTCACAAATTTATGGATTTGTGATTACTGGATTTTCCATAGCCATGTTCTCTACCACTCTCCATCAAAACATGATGGTTAGATTTCTCTTCCATATCCATATTTTCACCTATGTGGAAACCCAGTGATTAGTTTATTTGGGTAATCGTTACATTTCATACTTTAGTTTTAAAAGCCAAGTTTTGGTATTCCTTTTTACGATGTGGGTTTCTATTAAAGAAACTTTCGAATAGTAAACCATTTATAACCCCGACGAATTTCGAGGGCGAAATTCATTTTAAGGGGGGTAGAATGTAACAGCCCGAGATTTTATAAAAATATTCTTTTTTATTTCACTAATGTCTTGTGTTGTACGCTACACCAAAAGGAGCTTGCATAACACGCATCCTTGACTTGCCTTGCATTACACGCAATCGCGACCTTCCTCAAAAGCGTATGTAGTACGCAATACCGAGTTTCACTAAACAACGATATGCTATTAAAATATTATTATAACTAGCCGTTATGAATAGTAATAACCACCTTTTAAAATTTTAGAAATTTTTGATCTCAAAATGGACTTCATTTTTGGATTCGTAATATCGAATTTAGCCTAAGGTGAAATTTTGGTACCTTTCGGATAACTTTCATATTCTGATGAATAGTGAAAATTACTAAATTATAATTAAAAACAACTTTTTTAATCAAAATAATTAATAGTGATAAATTATTAATTTGAGTGGTTTTAAAGTATATTTAGAATATATTTTTACAATTTAATACAATGTTGGTCATTGGATGTAATTTCACATTTAAACCAGACATAAACAAGTGTCAATCTTTTGATAGATATTGTTTCTTAAAAACACGCTATTTGTTTTAACAGTGGGATTTAATTATAAAATTAATTAATGCAACTTCTATGTTATGAATTTGGTAAAATAGACTTCATTTTTGAATTCGGAATATGAAATATAGCTTAGGATAAAATTTTGACATTGTTCTGAAAAACATCTATTTTTGATGAATAGTGAAACTACTAAGTGGTAGTTAAAAAACTGAACTTTTCATAAAACTTAATTTTACCACTTCTGTGAATGGAATTTCAAACAATCCGAGAGACATGGTTGATATCAGTAAGTAAAATGTGGTTCAATGAGATGAAAATAATTTTTGGTGAATAATAACTTTTTACTTTTATTTACCACGGTTAATAGTAAATAGGGTAACTAAGGGTAAATATGATATTACTATTACCCTAACACAAGTTCTAATTCTATTGGATAAGTGTAATTCGACCAAAAACAAACTTATTAATATAATATGACTATTTAGGTCCACTTGGATTAGATTATGACATTTAATATTATTTTATTTAATGAATAGTTAAAATAGTTAAAATCAAAGTTTAATAACTAAAACATTTTTAATATGGGGTTATACATAAGATAAATTCGACTATAAATATTCATTAGAAAGCTAAAAAGATTTCCTACATAATGATATTTTATTTATAATTTTTAAAATTTTAATAAATTAATTTATATATGACACAACGATGATGCAGTAATTACCCTTTTAAGGAAATATTAACATAATTGATGTTATAAATGCTCAAATGAATGTAATTTGGGACTTTTTATGAATTACACTAATTTTCTAGATTACTATGATATATTATTTTTGATTTAATAAACTTGGTTTGAACATATAATTCTATTATGACTTTCACAAAAATCATATATCAAATAGTGTCAAAATTGACACAAAATAGTTTTTAAATCAGATATTATATTATTAATTGTTATTTTATTACTAAAAATATAAGGTTCGGCCAAATGACTTATATAAGGATATATATATATATTAATAATAAACAATTTGGGGTTCGTTTGGAATGTTATAGTAAGTGTATTAACCATATAGTGAAAGAAAACAAAAAGACACGGTAAAAGATAAATTATTTAACTTAGAGTTAAATCTAATTGATAAGGTTAAAATAACACCCTAAACATGTCTAAATCCTATTGGTTGATAGGATTTCGACCCATCCCCACTTTATCTTAGAAATAAGACCCTTTGGAACCATTATAAACCGATTTTGACATTAATATAAAATAATATTTTGAGGTATTTTTAAGGTGCCCCTCTCCTCCCTTATAAAAGGACACCTCCTCCCCCTCCTCCTCACACCAATTTGAGCACTCAAGCTCGGCCAAACCCTGCCAAAATCTCTTCTCCACTTCCCTAGAAACATCCTAGAGGTTCTGGTCTTCCTCAAAGATTAATTGTAGTTCCCTAAGAGGAGGTCTCAAAGAGGTGCTTCAAAGAAGAGGTAATTACCGTTACCAATTCTTTCATCTTTATTTCTTCTTCCACTTCTTCTTCTTAGGTTGTTTCATTATGAAGTAATAACATCTGTATCACTCATATACTGATATGTTATTATAAGTATGAAACAACCCTATTTCACCATCTATCCATCCTACGGAAAAAGAAATCACTGCGCGTGCGTACATACGGAATACCGTCTCCACGCCGTGGTGTAATCTATTTTCCACCACCACCTTACATGGATGGGTATAATGGTGTAAAGAATAACTATACATAGTTATTACAACATCATATTGATTCTGATATATTGTATAATCCACTCCAATTAAATTCAATATTTATGGAAATGATATCATCGCTCGTGCGTACGTACGGACTACCGTCTCCACGACGCGATGAGATTAATTCTCCATGTTAACCATTTAAGAATGATTATAAAGTATATATAAGAAATAATAATGAAATATATGAAATTATAAAGCTACTGGATTTATGTATATATATATATATGTATGTCATCTACTTACTTCCATTCAAGACAATAAGGAAAGGAAAACAGCGTTCATGCGTACATACGGACTACCGTCTCCATGAATGGTGTTTTTCATTTCATTTATCTATCTATTATATATATATACTGAATATATATGTTATATAAATCATATTATATATTCTGGAAGTAATTAAATCATGATATAAGTAATAATAATGTCAAGAACAACAAGTCAAAACACCTACGATAAATGAAACGATTTTACCCAAAACACTTCTTTAACAAGGAATTTACAAAAAAACGGGTAATATAATGTCATAAGTGAACCATATATGATATCATAACAATGAATATGATTCTGTAATATGTCAATGAAGTTATTTAAATCATTATACAGGAGGTTCGGACACATACGAAGCAAATCGGACCTAAGGTAAGGGAAATATCACAATCTCATTTTTATCGGATATTGTTTAAACTTTGGCATTTACTGGGGTGTATTTTATCATCCACATCCATGTTTTGTCAATATGTAATATTATTTTCATCCACCTACAATTGTTTGAATCCAATTTTCCCCTTCGGTGAGTTTTTAGTAAAAGAAATGAAAGGAATATTTTGTCATTTTTCATATGAGGTACTTTTTGACTTTTTCGACAAAAGTACAAAGAATGTTTTTTTAACTTATACAGCATGAATGGATTTTTAAGAAACTTACTTTACAATTTTTCAAGTTTATTTTTAATCAACTTCTTTTAGTTTATAATTGTTCGACATGTTAAGAAAGGAAAAGTGTTTTTGAAGTAGAAAGGATATTTTCCTCAAGAATGGAGTTCAAGTATTTTATCAAAATTATTTTCCATCTAAGATAATAAAAGGGTTCTGTTTTTATCCCTATTATTACATTTGTTTGATTGTGTTGTGATGGAAATATTTTTATGAATTCCTTTATCTTATATGAATTGTTTTATGATGTCATGTTGTTTAAGAATCCCATTTTTATTACATGGGTTACGCTATGATGTATGGTTTATGATTATGTGGCACACATAAGAAGGGATTAATTATAAGATGGGTGGGACCTATATCTACCTCCAATGCATTGGGTAAAGATTTTATATCTCATGAGATAGACAGGGCTGGAATGGTAGGTTATACTGGTTCAGTGAAACAGGACTGAAACGAGGGTTACTCGATTCAGAAAGGGACTTTGTCCACTAAGATAGTCTTGGAAATGAGTCTTGAATAACAAGAAATGATTCTCTATGATTATGTGTGATTACCACAATGTTTCATGTTTTAAGTTATGATCATTGTGATTACATTTCACTGCCATGATTTAACCCATGTTATGAAATTATGATCTATTTTGCAGGTTAAGATTTCCAAAAGTTATGTGCTTATGTATATGATGTGATTGATATTTCTTTTGTTTACCCTTACTGAGCATTTGAGCTCACCCTTTTATGTTTTCTTTTCCCCAGGATATAAAGAAAGGTTTTAGGTAAAAAAAAGTAAGATCTTTATGGGAGATTTCGAAGATCTTTCACCACGATTAGAAGATTATATTCCGAGTTTCCAAAGACACTAAACTATTACGATCCTTGTGTGTGTGTGTTTTTGTTATGTACTAAGTATTCCGCAAATGTAATGTAATTTCCATGTACGTCAGGCTTCGGGTCTCTACACCCAATCTGGCCTAAGCCGATGATTTTCCCTTTTGAATTATCACTAAAAGTGACAAATCCTCCATCAAATCTGACTATGCTTTTAAAGCATGAGAAGTCTCCTGACATATGTCTTGAACATCCATTTTCCAAATACCAAGGCTTTCTACAGGATCTCTTTAAGTAGGTTCCCCACAAAATAGATTTAGATAGGAAATGATTTTGGTACCCATATCTTCTTGGGTCCAGACAGGTTAGCCAATAAAACATTAGGTACCCATATTTGTCTAATGGGTCTCATAAGATTTCTAGAGTCAAAAGATTTTAAAAATGAACCTAATTAGATCCATAACTATGAATATAACTAGTTAAAGCATATGAAGTTTCAGAACTAGCTACATTCTATCCAGATTTAGGAATGAATTTAGTTTTGGTAATTTTCCTTTGTCCAGGATGGTATCCTATACCAGTAGTGTGTCTAGGTGCTATTTGATTACATAGCATCTGAGTAAGATTATATTTACCATTTGTAAATTTTTCTAAGTCTTTATTGATTTTCTCATTAGATAATTTCAGTTCAGTGTTTTCTTTAAGCAAATGAGAATTATTTTATATTTCAATATCAAGATCAGATTAATGTTTAACAGTTAAGGAATACTGTTTCTTTAAACCTTTGTATTTGTCTTTCAACTCATTACGGGTTTCTTCTAACATATCACAATATTCAAACAATTCATATTTTGACATGTTTTTTGAGTCAGAATCATCTTCAGAATAGTATGAATTTAAATCAGGAGTTTCAGCTGTTACCTCAGAGGTGTTTGTCATAAAACACATGTTTGCCTTATTTCTGAGTTCATTTTCAGAAATTTCAGATTCACTGGAGCTATCCTCAGAAGCACTCCAATTAGCCTTCATGGCTTTCTTGTACTTATTGTCCTTGTATTCATATTTCTTCTTGTACTTCATATTTGGACAGTCTGCTTTTATGTGTCCTTTCCTTTTGCACTCATAGCAGACAACTTCATCTGATTTTTCAGGTTTCTTCCAATCCTTTTTCCAATGTCCTTTGATGTCATACTTTCCTTTGTAGTTTGATTTTCTGAAAAACCTTTTCTTCCTATAAAACTTCTTAAACCTTCTGGTAATGTGAGCAATCTCAGCATCACTGTCAGAATCACTTTCACTGTCTTCACATCATGAACATTCATTTATACCATGAAGCTTTTCCTTATCTTTATTCATTGAAGTTGAAGCCTTGAACACAACAGACTTCCTTCTTGGTTCATCATCTTCTTCTTTGTTCACTTTGAGTTCTTCTTCATATATCAACAGTTTTCCAATTAATTCCTTGATTGGCAGTTCACCAATATCACACGACTCTCTAATTGAGACAGAAGTTCCTCTCCATCTTTCAAGTAGGCATCTCAGTATTCTCATAATTTGTTCCTTTGATGGAACATCCTTTCCCAGGGAGATCATTGTGTTGACAATTTCATTAAACCTGAGATACATGTCAGAAATGGGTTCATCGGGCTTCATATTAAAATTATCGTACTTAATAGTATAAGTGTTCAATCTCATTTCCTTAACATTAGTTGTTCCTTCTTGAGAAATAGCTAAGATATCCCATATTTCATAAGCAGTTTTACAAACAAATATTCTTTTAAATTCCTCATCTCCTAAATCACAGTACAAGGCATTCATATCTTTGCAATTATTATTGTAGGCAACCTTAGTATCTTCATTCCAACTAGTTCTAACAGTGGTAGGAGTTTTATATTCTGATTCTATAGTAGTCCAAATATCAAAACCCATGCTCTCTAAGTGAATTTTCATCTTGATTTTCGACTGAGCATAGTTAGTGCCATTGAAAAATGGTGGTCTATTGGTAGTAACACCTTCAAGTCTATTATCCATGATAAATTACTTAAAGAAAATATTTTAAAGAGAAAAAAATTTAGAAATAACATAAATTTTAAGAACACTAAAATACAACTAAAATCACAGTTGAAAAACAGAGTACAAAATATTTTAATCAATCCTCTGATACCAAATGTTGGTCAGAGTGGGCACTCCATAGGGGGGTGAATTGAGTTCCAATTAAAATTTCTATTTAGAAACTTTTTCTTAAAATCCCCCAAATAAAACACAGAATTAAACTGTAGTGAATTTATATCAAAATAAAGGTTCAGTTAGGTTCTCAAAGGATTGATTATTTCCCAGTTAATCAAATAAGAAGAATTGATTAACTTTTGAAACTAACTTACTGATTTATAACTAATATAAACACTTGAGAGTTTAATTATCAAAGTAACATTAAAACAGTTTTGGTTTAAAGTAGTTTGCAGCGGAATAAAAAATAACTTTGAAAACAAATAAGCACAGAAGGTTTAACAAAGAGGTTCAGTCTCAAGCTGAGACTTATTCCTCTCAAAACTTTATATAAATGTGATCCACACCCTAGATCGAGGACTACAAGAGTATACAATTTTCTAGGTCGAAGACCACTACCACTGTTATTCGTGGGAAAAAAGAAACATCAACCAGCTGTCTAGGTCACACATGACCTCTCCCACTAGCCCAGTGGGAAATAAAAGATGTAAGAGTTTGAGTGAGGATTTACAGATCCTACAGTTAAAGTACAGGATACAGTGTGTGTGTTAAATATATCAGATAACACACACTGCTCAATATGTAGAAAGATAAATCACAGAGGCAAAGATTCAGAGTTTAGAAATGGATCTAGTGATTGTCGTGCAGCTCTGGACTCCTTTTGGATTGATCAGAATTGGTTCTGAGTCCTCTTCTGGTTTTTGTCTGGAAAATAGAGTGTCTTCTGCTTCCTTAACTTCCAGGTTCAGAGATAGAGAAAAAGTAGTCGATGAAGTTCTTGTGTTATGTTCTCGTTCTCAGCTCTTCACTGGTATGTAGTGATGAATGAGTTATTCGTGTAAGTTCAGTCATCTCTATGCATTCACACTCGGTTGTTCTTCCTGCACACCTCGTGGTGTATATCTCTGTGTATTCATCTATGTATTTCACACGTTTTGCAGTAGCACATCCTTCCTTTATTTAAAGCACGAGCTATGGCAAAAGATGATTTAATTTTTGCAGGTATGAGGTACGGTTCTCTAACAACCAACAACACACATTAAATAAATGTCAGTGTATTAAAATATATGTGATATGACCGTTGGTTAGATTAAATAATGATAAAGAAATTAAAGCAGCATCAGGTTTTGTCTCTGGAACGGTGGCTTTGGATATCGGTAGGCTTGTGTATCGGTAGGTCTGAGTATCGGTAGACTTTATTTGTAACAGTAGATGGTCTTGTATCGGTAGTTTTATATTGGTAGGCTTTTCATAACGGTGACCTTCGAGTATCAGTAGGCTTTGATGTAACGGTAACCTTCTTATATCAGTAGCGGTAGCTCTATCTTGTATCGGTAGCTGTAGGTCTGTCTTGAATTGGTAGACATTGATATATCGGTAGACATCCTTTGATAACAATAGCTTCAACATATCAGTGGAATTGTTTGTATCGGTAGCTCTGTTCTATAATGGTAGCTATTATCTGTAATGGCAGTGGTGGATCTATCGGTGGACTTTGCATAATGGTGGACTTCAGCATATCGGTAGCTCTGTATCAGTAGCTAAAAACTTTGTTGTAGCGATAGACTTGTGTATCGGTGGCTTTGATGAATCGGTAGCTGTATCAGTAGCTATAATCATAACAGTAGCTCTATGTTGTTTAAGCATTCTATTGGCAGAATAGGTTAAGTCAAAGTGTACAAACATCTAGTAACCGAATGACTAATATTTAAACATAGAACAATAGAACAATACTTAAAGCAAATAAATAGCTAGATTCCCAAATAAGTATTTAACCATTTATCAACTAGGGATTAACAAAATACAAATAATCATAATTGGGATTATCAAAATATAATAAAGCAACTAGATTTCTAGAGGGTTCAACACCTTATATTCCCACACTAAATGGCCTTTCTTTCTAAACATGAAGGAAACACTCATTCTCTTCAACCAAGTATATGGGTGATTCATTCTAAAATTACCATATATTATAAAATATTTCTTTATATTATTTTACTTACCCATTATTTTTTATTCTAGAAATTCCCCTACTGATTACCTTTTATTATATAGGATCTATAAATTTCATTCTCAGTTTTTATGGAACAAAAAACTTTTTTATCATAAGATAAAAATTTTGGGGAAATAAGTGCTCTTCAGATACTTAGCTTAATCCCTTCAAATAAATGGTCAATATTGTATTCTATATTATTTATGTAATCTTTACCATACCTATATAATATTATAAAGGTTTCCCCATACTATAAAACACTTTATTATTCCTTTTTCCATAATCTATTGAACTTTGTATTCATTTCAATTTTTTTATCACAAGGGAAATATTTTTCAAAGAATGTTTCTTTAAAAGACTTCAATTCTGTGTGTTCTATTTACTCTTACTCCCTATTATTCTATATCAATATCCATAATTGATAAGCATTTTTTAGGAAATATATTTACAGTTAAACATTTTCTTTTTCATTTCATTCCAGTGAAATAAATATCTTCTTAAAGTATTAAATCCATTGATTATCTACTACTATATTATTAGACCCACTAAATGATGGGGGATTCGATCACATTATGTAATCCAAAATATGTTAATCACACTATGTGAAAATATTTTACTCCATTTAGAAAAGGTTGTTTTTCATAACATGATAAACCTACCCAAATATAGCCCTGATGTTCTCAGTTCCAACACAATTTGGGTTGGCTTTCTCAGCAGGCCAATCTCTACATTTTCCATGAGTATTAATACACTTATTTTTTTCTAGTGCTATTTCAAAGAAATGTAATATACTAGATTACCTTATAAAACTATTAACTTTAAATAGTGATATATAATTCAAAATATGTTGTAACATAAATTTAAAAAATCATCATTAAACTCAAAATTATAAACATGATTTCATTGGGGATTTATTTATTTTAAAATAAGTCTTAATGTTTTTTAAACAAATTGTGAATTATCTTAATAATATCCCCTAAGAGTTTCAAACTATGTGTGTAGAAAGGGTACACTCACTGTGAAATGGAATTATATCCATGATATACTTGACCAACTATTTTCGAGGTTATTACACCTAGAAGAACTGGTAACAAAACCATGTCCACTTATAGAAACTAGATAGTGATTCATTTTAAGGAAAAAATATATAATCGTACCTTAAAAAATATAGGATATTATTCTATAATTATCCTCAAAATCAATCATAGGTTTCTGTTCCCAAATCTATAATTTTTTAATTTTGTTCCCAAGGATTCTAATAAAATTTTTCTAATGTCAATTGTAATGAACCAGACTCTAGTAATGTAGATCCAATGTATGATTTATGAAAATGGAATTTATACCAGGGTTCAAATAAAAAAGTAGTGATCATTTTAGGAATTTTGGAGAACTTGATACATAAATGATTCCCATTTTACATTGGGAATATAAAATAAAACATAGTAATGGAAAATAATTGAAATCCATAAACTCATTCAAAGAATTATTCCTTGTATCTACGGGAAGGTAAACAAAATAATGGTAATCTCAAATACTCATTAATGGTTAATTATAGTGGAGGTTATAATTAATCAATATGGCATAATCAATTTGTAATGTTAAATAACTAAACACACAATACTTTTAACCAAACACTTGAAAAATATATGTATCCATGGATAATGTCAAGAAAATAATCACATTGATAATAATAAATGAATTTAAAATGAAGGAAATTCTTAATTTTGGGATTTCATGATCTCATACATAATGATATATATACATCAAAGATCATTCAGAAGGATGTTTAAATATATGGGTAAAACCCCATTTACTTAGGCCAGTTGAATTATCTCATGAGACCTACCGATGCATGTAGGGGATGTATAAATATGGGCCCCACCAATCACTACATGTAAAAATTATTACTCATATATTAAATAATTTATTTAATTCATTAATATAATTCCACATCAATAAATATCCTAATTGAGTAAATAATAACGATTTATCAATATTTTCCAAGTTAATCAAATAACATTCAAAGTAAACAAAATATGTAAAAATGATATTCAAATTAAGAAATAAGCATATCCATGATACAAAAGATATATATATATAATGGAAATTTAATTTATAATTGAAAATTATTATAATAAAGTGTTTTTCTCGAGAAAAAGTTAAATAACACAAAGTTAGTCAAGAATTGAGAGGTGACCATTTGTTCATTAAGAATTTATATTTTTATGATAAAATCATATCCTATATAATAATAAAAGTAGGGGATGTAATATATTAAAATATTATTTCATAAAATATTATTATTTTTAAAACCATTTAATACATGTT
Source organism: Viscum album (assembly GCA_963277665.1). Classification (NCBI taxonomy): domain Eukaryota; kingdom Viridiplantae; phylum Streptophyta; class Magnoliopsida; order Santalales; family Viscaceae; genus Viscum; species Viscum album. The sequence continues at coordinate 290,647,538 of OY728148.1, read as the reverse complement.
AAATAAGCTAAATTTCATAAAATATTTATCATAGTAGGGAGGTATGTTATCACTATATACATTAAAATGGATTATTCATTATGAATTTTTTCTAAAAAAACCATTTTGAAAAAAATATAAGAAATATTACTTTAAAATCCTTTTTAAAATTAAAGGATTACTTAAACTATCCTTAATAAATAATTTGGGTAAATAAAAGGGATTTTGGAATGAAATTTTTTAAAACATCGATATGAAAGATAAATATATCTAATTTAAAAAGAAATAAAATAGGTTTTTATTTTTATCATTTCTTTTCTTGACTAAATTACTAAAGAGATGAAAATTTAAATTAAAATATATAATCTCTTTATTTTTTTATCATGTAAGAGAAATATTATAGATTATGATGGATAAATGATAATATTCCTTTAATAATATTAAAAGTAATCACATACGAATGTGAGATTATAAAATATATTTTTACCGCTTTGTTAACATTAATTGAAACCCCTTGAAATAATAAACATTAATTGAAAAAAATAAATCATCATTAATAGATATTTATTCATGTTTAATACATAAAAATGGGAGTATATAGACCATATGAAAGTGAGTAGGTACATAATAACAAATATGTCTAAATGGAATGGAAAATGAGATGAAATACATTACTTCACATTCTCCATTATATGAATGTTATTTAACCACCTATGAAATTTTAAAATCATATTGTTAATATATTCTAGAATAACATTCATATTTATAATATCATATATGATTCTCTTATAATATTTTACCCCCGTTAGTTAACAATACTTTGTTATTTTCATTATTTCGGGTGTCAATTGATTTATTTTATTATTCATGTTTTATGATGAATGTTTCTATTATTTTTCATAGGCTATAAATAAATAATCCACATAATTATAATAATTTTATGAATATCATTTTTAATTATTATATACATTTTTAGAAACAATTATAAAATTTATACATGGAAAATTAATCACGTCACTTCGAAGAGATGGTAGGTCTTAAGTACACACAAGTGATGATATAATTCCCTTAGTAAGAGAATGTATAATAAATTTGATGGTATATTAATTTTACAGAATTAATTCCATGTCATAGGTATCATAGAAATTAACTATTCCCATCATTATAACAATCCAAGTGAGTCAGTGATGGAAAACAAATTACTTCGATTCTCGAGGCGGTAACTTGTTGTACAAACGAGTGATTCCTTAGTTTCCCATTTTGATATAGATGGATATGGGTAAATATTATTCCATAAATAAAATTATATCTTAGTAAATGGGATATAATTTTTTATTATATTTTAATTGTTAATGCATAATTTAATATTGTAAAATAAGAATAAATGAGAAAGAGCTTTGTTAAGATGATTACCTTCTCTTAGAGAAACCTCATTTGGATCACTTCTTAAAGACCCAAGGGTTGGTATTCGTGTAGTAAAAGCACAACTATAATGTGTATAAGGATTTTTGGAATATAATTTTTTAGGTTTTTTTAGAAAAAATTGCTTGAGAGGTTGAAGGAATTGATGGGAGGGAGTTCTCTTTTGTAATTGACCAGGAGGATGTACTTGGAATTTTTGAAAAGAATAAATCATAAAACTATTATTCATGTGATAAAATGATTAAATATAGCTCATTATAGATCCTTATATGTTATAAGGTCTGTATATGTCCATAATTTATAAATTATACAATTTGTTAAGTCATTTTAACCCTTATCCTCATAGTTTAACCCTTAATAAAATTATTTTATCCATAACTATGATAATTAGTTTTTAATATTTTTACTATTCATTATAACTAAAAGTAAGTAATCCTTATTATATAACATTAAGTACACAGATTCCAAATTTTAAATCCATTTTATCCAATTCAATTCATAGAAGTGGCATAATTTAATTTAATGAAACACCTAAAAAACTTTTTCAAAAAAAGTTTTTTCAAGAAAGAAATTATTCAAGATTAAGATGATATTATGTTAACTATATGACTAGTAATCATCATTATATGATTTTAAATTAATCTCTATAGAAATATAATATATATATATAAATTAAAAAATTATTAATATTTATGATTTTAATTAATTATATTGGATGTACAATATTTTTATTTTTAAACCAAAACAGTTCTCTGAAAAAAAATCATGTTTTCTGAAAAATGTCTCTTTTTACATCTAGATGTTCTTATATTTATTTATATAAAATTGATAGTTAATAAATTATTATATAAAAATATTATAATAAATTATTACTAATAAAAGGAAGAGAAGTTAAATATTTTTAATTAATCATAAAAACTTATGGAAATGAAGCTTTTGTGCAACTTCCCTATCTAGATGCTCTCAACCTAGGGTTCCCCGGGTTGTGCTTCAGAAGGGGGAGGCCTGTAATAATTTTCTAGAATCATATCCCTCAATTTCTCCTCTTCTTAATTCTCCACCCCCCCCCCCCCACTACAACAATACACGCCTTTAAAAGCACTATAATCAGCCTTTATCAGTGCTAGAAAAGCATTGACTACCTTAGTGAGGTTAAAAGTCCATGGCCTTCATCAGTGCTAAAAAATAGTTGGTAAATGGTAGATTTATTATCATAAATAAAAGTGATGATAAATCATTCTTTTTTCAGTGCTTTTAAAATAAATGATAAAATACCCCATTTATCAGTGCTTTTATTTAGCATTGATAAAAGTATGATTTATTAGTTCTTTTATTTATGATAATAAAAGTATGATTTATGGGTGATTTTATTTTCTCAGACAAAAGAATGATTTATCAGCACATATAAAAGTGAAGATAAAGATAGACTCTAGTAGCGCTTGTATATGTGATGATAAATGGTATCTTTATAAGAACTATAAAAATCTTTGATAAATCAGACTTTTGTTAGCTCATTTAATAGCATTAATAAAGGTTAAAAATGCAGTGTGATGCTTCAAAACACTACATCACCAGAAACGAGTACATTGTGTTGTAACAAAACACTAAATCACCCAAAACAACAATATAAATTACCAAAACAAGACACAAATATTGAATTTTAATAAAATAAAATTTATAATTAAAATAAAAGAAAAATAAAAACACTATTATAGATAATGTAAGTTATTTTCTCACTAAAATTAATGTCAATTTAGAATAAAAAGATTCACATGGAGTCATATCTATCACACTGTGTTTTAGATTGAGGTATAGTTGATCTCTACACATCCCAAATAATGTATGGACCATTTTCATAAACTACCAAAACAATATTAATGTGTATTCTCAGTTTCCAATATGTTAGTTTTTTTTAACAAAATTAATTTCATTTTTAAATAAAAAGATGCACATGGATTCATACTGGTCACACCATGAATTGGATTGAGGAGCATATGAATACTACATATCACAAATGACTCATGGACCTCTTTTCTAAAGTATAAAAAAATTCATAATGTGTTTGCTCGGTTTTCAGTATACCATGTGTGTTTTTTTACTAAAATTTCATTTCAAATTAAAAACATACACTTTGGGAAATATTGGTTGAATCATGTGTGGGTTTGACATCTGACTAATTCATACACATCATAAATTAATTTTTAATTTTTTTCCCAAATTATCAAGACAATATGAGTGCATTTCTTATATTTTCAGTTAGTGACTATTTTTTTGTATTGAAATTTCAATTTTTAAATGATAGCCGACACTTGGAGTTATGCCAATCACAACATACATTTCATTGAGTTAAGGATGATACATATACATTAAAAATGATGTATGGATAATTTTCATAAAGTAATAAAGCCATCTAAATTTGTTTGGTCAGTTTTGAGTATGTTAGTTGGTTGTTTCAATAAAATTAAGGTCAATTTTGAATAAAAAGATGCATTTGGAGTCATACTGGTCACACCATGATTCATATTGATGTGAAGATAATTTCTACATGTCCCAAATTACTCAAGGATCATTTTCTTAAAGTACCAAAATAAAACTAATATGTTTTTATGATTTTTAGTATGCCACGTTTGTTTTTTATTAAAATGCCATTTTAAATTGGAAACATGTACATTCATCCATATAAGTGGAATCATGTGTGAGTTTGACATGATAATTATTCATACACATAAAAAATTAATTATGAATCATTCTCACAAATTATCAAGATAGTCTGAGTATGTTTTCTCAGATTTCAGTGAGTCTCACTTTTTTGTATTAAAATTTAAATTTTAAAATAATAACAGACACTTGGAGTCATACTAGTCACACAGTGTGTTAGAATGAGGGGTATCTGATCCCTACATACCAAAAATTACAAATGGATCATTTTCTGAAAGTACCAAAACAATCATAATGTGTTTTCTTATATTTGAGTATGTCAATTTTTCTCACACTAAATATAATTTCAATTTTGAAGAAAAAGACAAACTTTGAGTCATAACGGTCACGCCATGTATAGAATTGAGGTTTATATGATCCCTACATATCATAAATGACATATGAATAATTTTACGACAATAAAAAACCAATCCAACTATGGTTTATCAGTTTTTAGATTGTCAATTTTTTTCACTAAAATTTATGTCAATTTTGAATAAAAAGACGCACTTGGAGACATATAGGTAACACCATACCACAGATTGAGGTGAAAATAATCCCTACATGTCCCAAATGACTTATGGATTATTTTCCTATAGTACCAAAATAATCCAAATGTATTTTCCTAGTGTTGAGTATGTTAGTTTTTTCACTAAAATTAATGTCAATTTTGAATAAAAGAACACACTTGAAGTTATATCGGTCACATAGGCGATCAGATTGAGGTGTGGTTGATCCCTAATTCTCCCAAATGATATATGGATCATTTTACTAAAGTATCAAGTACAATATGAGTGTTTTTTCACATTTTTTAGTACATTAGTTATTTTTTCACTAAAATTAATATCAAATTTGAACAAAAAGATGCACTTAGAGTCATACTGGTGACATCATGCATCAGATTGAGGTTTTAATGATTCTTAAACATCCTAAATGACTAAAGGATAATTTTTAGAAAGTATTAAAACAATCAGAATTTTATTATAGTTTTGAGTACACCACATGTTTTTTTACTACAATGTCAGGTCAAACCGAAAACATGCGCAATGGATATTATCTTTTGTGACAAGTGTTGTGTGAGCTTTTAAATAATTTTTGTCACAAATCGAATCTGGTCACCACCAAAACCAGCACCCGACCCAACCCGTGGTAAGTCCAAAAGGGTGTTCCCAATCCCCATGTGATGGCACAAGTTCCTAGGTATCAAAAACTAAAAATTAGGAATGATTTACCCGAGTTGGTATACTTAAAACAACAAATGAATCCAAGAAATCAATTCTGGATTTTTAAAACCAAAAAATCATTTACTAAAATTCAGAACTGAATTACACAATTTTAAACAATGTTTTAAGACCATTACGAAGGTAAAAACCCAATAAAATACAACCCAAGAGCCTCCACATGGAAAGAGGCACCGCCCTCAATCCATCTCCATGACACTACATCACGATGGACCACTAAAAACCCGATCTAATGGAATAAACATGTACCCAAACCTGTGACAAAAAATAATAAAGTCTACATTATCCCAAAGGTGTAAGTAGGGTTTGAGAAAAATCCCAGTAGGATACCACCGCTAAGAGATTCCATGTGTTAAACATTTCCTGACATAAAGCATTGCAAGTTTTGTAAATAAGAAATGCTTGTTACAATTTTCTAAAGGATGCAATAATAAATGAAAACAGTTTTCATGAGGACCAACAATTTTAAAATAAATAACAAAGCTACTTAATTTTATAGCCAACAATACCATATACCGATGGTAAGTACAAAGGATCTAATGAGAACAAGTAATTAGAAATAACACCTAGGCACTAGCTAGCTGTGGATCCCAGGTACCTCGTATCTCGGTGAGAGTAACCACAAAAAATATTTGTTCTTGTGCATGATCCACTAGTATGGATAATAACCATAACCTAGTGGTCCCCAATCATCATCATCATAGTTTAGTTAGAGTTGTAATCATCAATATTGCTAAGTGAAATTGAGGCCAAACCCCAAGGATTCACTAGCATACTAGTACACGTCCACCCACCTAGATACCCGAGATTTCTCTTTGTGCTCAAACAAGTTCGACAATCCAAGAAATATAGTTTTCACATGAAAATATCACTTACACATCACACATTAACTAAACAGCCCCATGTACATCACACAAGTCACAAATTCCACTTTTTATTAAATTGAATTTTGAAATCAAACTCACACCAAAATTGCCTACAACAATTTTCACATTTCTTTAACACTTCCAAAAATCCTTTAAACAATTTTATAAAACCATTAAAATATAGTCAACCCACATAATATCCCACACACATGTCACATAATACCATTCTCACATTCACAATTAAATTTATCAATAAGCTCACACGAAACATCCCACACCTGTGTTTCGCACACAAAACACAATTTAGTAAAACATTTTGGAAATTTATAAAACATTCTAAAAATGTTTGACATCTCAAATCACCACATTAAAATTAAAATAACCACATTAGGTGAACAAACTCACCCAAATAGTACATATACACCCTTACCCAACTTTGTTTATCCAAATAAAACATTTTCAATTTTTATAAAACAAACCCAAGAGGTATAACCATTGTTTGCACACTAAACCCATTTCAAAAACCTCATTCAAAACCAAAATCATACTAATATCAATCCAAAACATAATTTTCAGCCCTAAAACAATTATTAAACCACCCCTAAGTGTTATAAAAATACATCAAATAATACCACAAATATACACATGAAAAACACACGTTTTCATAAATCACCTTCAAGAAGTACAACACAGTTTTACACCTTAAACTCATTCAAAAACCTCTTTTCAAGTCCCACATGAAAATAAGGAATTAATAAACCAGAATTGGCATCCCCTTTCAAGACTAATAAATCACTTTCATATGTTATAGTCTAAACCCAAACATTAACCCAAGAGTCACACATGAAAAGTTCCCAATGTCAAGCTAAAATGCAACTAAAAATTAAATGTTTAACCAAATCCATCAAAAACAGTTTTCACACCAAAAAAACAGATTGTAAACATACCAAATTAATAAACCAAGCAAGATAACTCATAATAAAATGGTTACACATGGAATTACCTACCCTTTTGAGTCGAAAACCTCAAAACATGGTGTGAAACCTTAAGCACACCACTGCTGCACCACAAGGAATATAAATCCAGACCTAAACCGCAATAATGGACCCAAAAGACACCAAATAATACCTTAGTGTTGAACCCCAACTTTTGGATATGAGTAACATCAAGAATGAGGAAATAAAACTAAAAGAGGATGGAAGGAACCAAGAAGGAATTCTCTTACTTGAAAAATCATGAGGAAATCGGCCCCAATCCACCAATATTTGAATCATGAAGTACCCAAAACAAGTATGGAGGATTGAAGGATTTATATTAGGTCATGTGGGGACCTAATTTGGGTAAAAAGACTGAAAATTTATGGGGATATAAAAGAATCATTTTACCTCATCAAATATGGTCGATTTAAGAAAGATTGAGTAAGATCTCCCTAATCCACGGGGTATAAAAACTCCAAAGAGGATAAGGCGATAAAGGGGGTGAGCCTGAGGTGTTTTTATTAGAGGGGGAGGGAGAATCACCGGAAAATAGTAAAAAATCAATGAGATATTTAAATTTGAAAAAAATAATTAAAAGAAGAGAATGGGCTTACGGGCAGGCCCATTACCTTATTCAAAAACCCAAATCCACATGATTTTGGATTTCTATGTGGTCTAAAAGGATATGGTGATTTTAATATATCAGGTTATTCCAATTGGGAAGTTTAATGGGTATAAAATGGTTAAAACTTAAGGAGTTATAGAAGAAACGAATTTTGTTTTCAAATCTGGAATTGGGCTCACGGTTTGGCCCAAATTTTCAAAACCAACCATTTTCACCAAAATGAGTGGTAAACCCCCAAAACAAATCAGGAATGGAAATTAAATGAAAAATGAATTTAAAAAAATTCATGGGTGAGAAATTTTTTCTCAAACACAATCATGGTATAATACTTATTCTACTTCATTTACCACAAATTTTATTTTTTTCAAATTAGTGCTTCTTTTCCTCCTATTCCTCAGTCTCTATCGCGGTCTTAACCTCTACCTAATCCTTTATGTTATTCTCTGAATCTGACATTGCTTCCAGCATTGTCTTTGTATCCTCCTCTACCTATTCCATCACATTTGCCTCCATCACTACCTATACCACAAGGATTTCCCAATGATTTTATTGTTTGTATGTTAGTGATTCTAAACAAATTGATTTCTTTAATTATTCTCCTCCTTGAGAAAGAGATCAAAAATAATATATAATCATTCAAACAATAATTACTCAAAAAATATATATTTCAAAGGCCATAACATGTATTAAATCACAAACAAAGTAGGTAATCACATAAATATTTTGTTGACATATATTCTAAAAAAAATTTACAATTCCCAGTCTTCTCTAAACAAATTGATTTCATTTTTTTTTGAGTAAACCCATTGTCGAAAATCTTGATTATACTAAGGAAATATATATAAAAAATTATTATGAAATATTTTTTAATGAAATTTTAATTACCTTCAGAAACATCCTTTTGGGGGATGTTGGTCTTTTCATTCTTTATGATTTCTCTCATAAATTTGAAAATATAATATCCATAATCGATTTCATTATCCTATTTCGGACACTGCATAAACATTAACCAAAATAAATAATTTGCTTTGAAATCTTTTGATGGTTAAATATTTTTATATATACCTTTATTTTTTTTCATTTTTATTAATTCACACTCTTTATCATTTTAGAAACCATCATTATTCCATGATCTAGCATGTATTGAAAAATCTCCCTATTTTAACAAAATTCTTGTTAAAACACAAACTGAACATATAATTGGATGTTTATCTATAAAACGTTGATTTCAGTGTATTACATATTCACAATACAAATCATGTGTGGTCGGTTGGTTTAATATTCATGCATTGAATCCAAAAAATAAATATTCAGAGTGTGTATATTGACTACTATCAGCATCTAGTGCCTCCTAAAAAAGAAAAAACAATTAATTAATGAAATAATTAAATATATATTTTATGTGATTAAATCATATATTTTTAACCTTAAAATTTAGGCATAAAAATAGTCTATCATCTAATGATTTGTTTAGATGGTTTGAGTAACTCACCTTTTCTTAGGTAAATTTCTTCCTCATTTAAAGTAAATTCTGGCATAGAAATGATATAGGGATTAATGAATAAAAATCATGCTTCACACAATATTCCCTTTATATAGCTGTAATATAAACTCCTATACAAAATATGAATAGTTATTAAATTTAATAAACATATTTATCTCACTATTTGGATTGACATATTATGGAAATGTTCTTTATATAGGTAATCACAACTGAGATGACTAGCCATTCACGCTTGAAAATATCGTTTAGACTCTTGAGACCAATTACATCTATGAAGGAATATCCATATATATTTTCTTCGTATTCAATGTAAGATATATATTTATATTTAAATGTGATATCTTCCTAAAGTTGTGATGATAGTAAATTTTTCTCTGGAACTGACGGGGAGAAGGTACTCTCAGAAGGTCATTTTTTTTATGATTAATTCACTAAATATTATTGATTAGACCTTTCATTCCCCCTTCTCTTTATCCTTCTATAATATAATAACTCAATTAAAACCATTTATCATAAACTATTACATGGTTTTAATATGATTTTTTTAAAGGTTTACATCATGTATCTTTATAAGATTATATGGCTATTCTATGGAAGCTACAGTAGAATCTTAGAAAATTTTAATATTCAGACCATCAAGTGGAACAAGCGACTCGGTAGTAAGCTCATAATATACCTCAATCCCCACTATCATGTGATATTATGGTAGTTTCTGAATATATATATGGTCTTCAGGGATATTATACATTATACTCATCACAACTTAGTGGTATGTGGGTTTGGATAGATAAAAATCACATAAAACTATACCCTACATAATTTTAATAATATAAATTTATCAAATGTTTTTTATTAAAATTTAGGAGAAATATTAATAAAAAATTGATTACCCTAGGTATGATATGTGGATGGGGGAATGGCTATCCTAAAATCTAAGGGAATTATTTAGTTCATGTGTGGATATTTTCTCCACAGTCGGTTTGCTTTGATCATTTCTTATATATTAGTCTACCAAACTAAACCTAAAAATAATATCTTATAGTGAGTTCATTTTTTTCTAAAAACATATCGTTGTATTATAGGTATCTACATGTGGTTTTATCTTCTAGAAATATTTTCTATCAGATAATCCAAAACCTAATCCTCTAACACGGCCATATTGTTTAGGCTGCTTCAAATCTACTGAAAGCCGCTTTTCTTCTAATATAGTTGTTGCCAATTCTTGTGTCTAAACCACATAAAAAATATATAAAAATATTTATTTTTATATAATATTGTTATAAATCATAATTATTTAAAATTATTTCAGACTTACACATGCTTCCCATACTGATATTGTGTTTTCATCAACTAAGGTTCTTATTTACACATGTCTTCTTCCATATCACATGACGTGGGATGGAGGTGGCTTTAGATTTTGATTCATCAATATACATATAAACAAAGTAATATATTTTTTTTATATCACATAATAAATATTTTATAGTTTATTTAAAATTAATACCAATTTCTTCTATAATTAAGTGTATCCCATGCTTCCATTTCATTAGGGGTACGTCAGTTTTGATGCGCATTCTCTATTTTCAGAATTATTTTTTCCTAGTTCATAAGTTAAATTTTTTGAATAAATTTTGATAAAATAAATAATGAAAAATAATATATTATCAACAACAATGAACTTGAAATGATTTCTCATTACTACAATTTTAGAAATCATTCTATGTTTCCAACTTTATGATTTTTTTTCATAACTAAGTTGTGGGTGCAGCAATATTTTTCCATCAGCATCCCGATGATGTAACTTATTCAAAAGTTTTGGAATGCCTATATGGTATTTTCCCATATCCATTAAAGTAAAATTCATATGTAAATCGTCTAAAATAAATGGATTCTACAAGGAATACTGAAAACTCAATCAAAGTTTCATTATATAGTTTTTCAGTAAAATAGTTAAATTATATTGTAACATTACCATTATATCTTTCCAAATGATTTCATTCATTACATATAGGACATGGCTCCGTGAGTCAATATCAATCGGAAAATTTATCCTCATTTTGAACCAAATATAACTAATGAAAGTTTTATTTTTGGGTTAGTAGGGCTGTATTGATTCCAACTACCCTCAAATTTTATACCCTGACTTCATTCCTTGATAATTTTATTCAAAACTGTGATGTTATGTCATAATTGTTTTTTTCATCATCATTTTGTTGATCCCATAATAATTATATAGTTTCTTCATCAACAGTATCTTATTCCTTGATATTAATAACATCATCATGTTTAGATGATGTTTCATGTATGATTTGTCAAACATTTAATTTTTCTTGATTAAAAACAATACAGTACACTCCATCCATAAAAGTCCATAATATCATGCATCTTTCATAAAAATTATTACTTTATTGAACTGATATATAATACATCAATAATATAGTACAACTAACCTTAAACACCTTTAAAAAATCTATACTCACATGCTTGATTACCTTCCATCTCATGATGATTTATTTGAGGCTACTCATTCCCTCTTTCAAACTAGCCTTCTTCACATCACTGTTCGGGAGGTATGTCATCAGTGAACTTTAGAACCAAAATTATGGGAGGAAGGATAGTTTGAAAGAGGTAGTCCAATCCACCATCATTATATGAAAGAAAATCGAGTGTCTTAGGAACCTATACTAATGGAATCACTCAAAAAGTCTCCTCAATTGAATAAAAATTGGAATACCTCTACTCTAATTGTCTTTAAGAAATGAATCTCATCCCACATACATTGGACATCACTTCTATCTACCCAAGGATTATTCACGTTCAAATTTTGGATATTTTTTTAATCTACCATAAGATCCCTCTAATAAGATATATCACCTTAAAGTATGAATTTTTCAACTTATGATCAGTATTGAACTAGAATTTTTTACTCTTATAAATGAAATGAACCAATTCAATATTTATAAAAGATCCTATAGGAATCATAGATACTTCCCATTGTTTTAAATTATACAACATATCTATATTTATATCTATAATTACCTCTAGTACATGAAGATAAATATAAGTTATATCATACCAAGGGTGTTCATTGGATCCTTCCTATGGAGATCTGGGGGTCAGAGTGGTGACATTCTCTAAATTAATATAGAGATTCACATAATTTTTCCCTTCTAAAAAACAATAATATTTTAGAAAAAGGCACAAAATAGTCAATATTAAATATGACCCCCCTACCCCTATCACTTATTCGTTTCATTTTTAATAATTCTTTTCAAACTTTATATATAATTCGAATGACATATGAAGAAATATTTTAAATATAATTATGAAACAACTAACCAATAGTATTGATAAAGGGGGTTAAAAAAACAATATCAATTGATAAGTTATATAAACACAATCATCACTAATAATTAAAATAGAATGCACTATTTATTTAATATTTATTTTTCCATTAATATAAATTTAAAATATATTCTATAAAAAAATAAAGACACATAAAAACACGACATTTCATATATTCTTACTGATTTCTTCCTATCGACTCCTAAATAATATGCAAGACACTTGATAATATAGGTCAAGAAAAAATAAAAAAATAAACCCAACCTAGATAAGGATAATCCACCAGTCTTCAAAAACAAATGAAAAATATGAAAAATTATGTGTCATGTTCAAAAATTGCATCAATACCCTCAACACAACCACAAAATTGAAGATGGGTATATTCAAACAATGAGGATCATCATGGAAAACAAAACCAATAAAAAAACAAAAAAAAAACCACCACTAGATCCCAAGTCTCAACCGACTCTACATACCATAATTAAATATCCTAATATGGGGTTTGAGAGAAATAAGGTTCCATGTTCCCCAATCAATTTAGAGTCTGAGTAGAGAATGAAACAAAACGTGTCTCCTCTGAATGAAGGGAGAAATCTCTAAGAGGGATTTCCTAGGAGAAAACACCTCAACTATTTTCTTTGAACATTTTGGGAGGAATAATTTAAATGACATGAGACATTAACTCAACTAGTTAATTTCTAAAATATCAAACTAAACAGTCCCTCTAAGACCACGGGACAAATCAAAATTCAAAAATACAAAAAAACACAACATCAAAAAATTATAAAAATAATTTTTCTTGAAAATCACTTACATTAAATAAATTGTTTTAATACTACACTTTATAAAAAATGAAAATAATATATTTTTAGAGTTTATTATCAATTAATACATTTTTAAAAAATGCTTGTTCATTTTAAATCATTTCTATATAAATCTACATTTTTTACAAAACATTTTTCTCAAAACCCATAATAAAATCAACAAATTTTATAAATAAAACTTATAATATAATTAATCCTTTTAAAAATAAACCATTATTAAAGATTTAGAAACCTAAAAAGTTTTATAAAATAATAAAAACCCAATTTTGACCCAAAAAATATTGAATTTTTTTAAAACACTACACAACACTCAATCAAATTTATTTCAATATTGTCAAACAACACCAACCCCTCTTTAATTTACGTCCCATAAGTGATAATTCACATTAAGAGATGTTTAATAGAAAAAAGTGGTTGAAAAAAGTCTAAAACGAAATGAAAAATTTCTTGTGGGTTTAGTGGAGTATTTATAACTATGCACATAGGCTCCACATGGTTGGATAGAACATAGAGACCATCTGTGTAGCTCCTTCTCTTCATCCACCATCAGCCTAAGCTCAACCAAATCCCAAAATCACTTAAAACTAATTGAGAATTTAAATATAAATTCTCATATCAAACACATAAAGTTGATCAAAATATCAATCAAATTTAAACACTCAATCCTAGCATTCCCTGAAAAATCATTTCTCTAAATGGAAGAGAGTTCATGACACTCTCCCCTGCATGTACCTATTTAGTAAAGACAAACTTACTACACATTACCCATACTATTAAAAGAAACAAATTCACTTTTAAACATAGTAACTCTGAAGAACCTATTCTCAGATACCATTTTTCAAAAACTAGCCAAAGTCATGTGTCAATGCTAAGGGATATAGATAACATGTTTGAGAATTGGTTTAACCTCTTAAATGATTAACTAAACTCAATTTAATCGTGCTATAAAACAATAATTACCTTTTCAACAGTGTGTGGTGAAAAATCTATTTTATTTATCCATACATTCCCATACACATGTGTTGACTAACCTTACCATACGAAAACATCCTTATATTTCTTTGAAACCATTATCAATGGAGGAAAACGATATAATGTAACCTCTCATTTTGTTTCAGTAGATAAGAAAAGAGATTTAGGGTTAGTCGTGTTTATGAATAGTGAAAAAATATAAAACGTGAAACCTGAAACATCAAAAAAATGATAGAGGAAAAGTAGAAAAAAATACATTGCATTATAGCCTTGATTAATCTGAGAGAATGTAGAGGAGTCATGCCAATAGCAGAGGATTTCCACGAGATCTTGAGAATCATGAGTGATTGAGTCATGGTTAGGGATTTTTAAAATATATGGGGAACAATTTTAACAATTCTTTTAGAAAAGCACTGATTAAGATCCCTTTTATCAGCATTAAATTTATAAGCAATGATAAATGGTATATTTATCAGTGTTTTTTTAGTGCTGATAAATCTCAAGCTTCATCGCAACTAAAATAGTGTTTGTAGAGGACATATTTCTGAGTGCTAACATTTTAGCACTAATAAATATCTATTTTAACAGAACTGATAAAGTTTTATCTTTATGAGTGCTAAAAAAGCGCTGATAAAATATTTATAATTTTAATTATTTTAATAAATTTACTATAATAATATAATTATTTAGATAAATTTAGTATAATTTTATAATTATTTAAATATATTTATTAAAATTTTATAATTATTTAATTATATTTAATTATCTATTTATAAATATATAAATACATATTTAAAAATAATAATTATTTATATATTATAATTTTAAATATTTGAAATTTAATTTTATAGATATATTTGTATATAAATATTTATTTACAAATATATTTTTAACATTATTAATGGATATATAATTATAAATACATGCATTTTAAAAATGGGTTAAATTGAATAATTCAAAAAGATTACACATTAAAAATATTTAAAAATGGATAAGTTTTATTAATTAAAAATTAAATTTTTAAAAAAATATTGATATATATAAATAAAATGACGTGTATGAATACATATTGAAAATAATAAATCATATTAAATAAATACATATAAATAAATAATAGAAAATGATCTAATTCAAAAATAAAATAGAAAATAAAAAATATTTAAAATGAATATCATAACAATAGTATTAAAAAAATTGACCGATTAAAAAAATAATATACATTAAATGTATCATGTTATTATATAATCTAAAATATATTAAAATTTGAATAAATTACATAAATAATAACATATATATATATATATATATATATATATATATGAAATAAATGCAACACACGACATTTGATATAGGTTAAATTGAAAAACCAAACAACATTAAAAATGAATAAGACATTAATATATTTTTAATTAAGAATTTATATATATAATACCTATTAATTTTATATATCAATATTTAATATATATTATTTATTAATATTTATAATCTAAATATTTATATATATTTATATTAAATTTATTCATTTTTATCATAAATTATTTATTTAATAAATTGTTTCATATTTTTCTTAATTTACTCATTTTAGTTTTATTTTTTTACTTTTTCATATTATTTTGGACCTTTATCAATTCTAAAAAGCACTCGTAAAGGGATGCTTTTATTAGCGCTAAAAACAAACTATTCAAGGTTACCTTTTATCAGTGCTAAAAATAATGACCTAATAAAATTTTCCTTTATCAATGCTAAAATAAAGCGCTGATAAATGTCACCTTTTATTAGTGCTAAAAAAATCTCTGATAAAGGGTACCCTTTATTAGTGCTTATTTTTGCACTAATAAAAGGTAACATTTATTAGTGAATTTTTCTAGCACTAATAAACATCATCACTATTATATGTGTATTCTATATTAGCATCTTCTTCCTTCCCTTTATTTTTACCTCGTTGTTCTCTCTTTTATTTCGGTTTTCCCCTACTCCCATCTGTTCGGCCCTATGGTTCCCTAAAAAACTATTCTCCCTAGATCTCAAATGCATTCATTATCTCTTCTTAATTATTCTCTATCTTAAGGTAGTTTTTGTTTCCTTTATGTTTTCTCAGGTGTTTTTTATTGACTGTCAGTTGTTTCATAGGCTTGGGATGGTGGTCTTGGTGAGGATGTCTCTAGGGTTCATCCATGTCTACTTGAAACAATGCTCTAACTTCAATATTCCGTCACTTCTAACCTATTTGATCTGCTATAATGGTTCCAAGAAGCTTTGGGACATGCCATTCATTCAATCATCGGTACTCAAGGATGCGCATATAGGATTCAATCTATGCTGCGGTGGTTCTTGTTTTCCCCCCCTTTGATTTTGTGATGTTGTTCTTGTTTTTCTTTGCTCTTCTTTTTTGTGTTTTGGAATCATGGAGAGTCTAGTTTTTTTGGATTAAGGATTTTGATGTACCCATGATGGTGTTCTGTTGATGGTGTCTCATGGTATTTCTTTCTTCAGTGATGTTTGGGTGCTATTTGGGTGGCTTGGTGGTTCTGATGATGATGGTGTCAATGTCGACATCATCAGTGATGAGGATGTCCTGGCTACCATGCTTCCTCATTTCGCATAAGTATCGGGGCTCTAGTAATGCTAATATTATTTGAATTTTTAATTTTAAAATATTTAATGTTGTTTTGGGAATTTATTGAATATTGAATGTGTATTTTGGGACGGTTTGAATTTTTGATGTGGAAATTTGTAATGGTTCCCACTTCAATATAGAGTGGATATTCTGAAAACCAAAAATAGGATTTAGAGGAGGGTAAAAACTTATTTCTAAGAGAAAATTTCAAAATTTCATTCGAGGGTTATTTTCACCAAGTGAGTTCAAAACTGATATTAATCCAATAAAATTATATTTTTGGTTCCAAAAAATTTTTAAATGCACATTTAATATATTTTACTTAAAATGTAATGTTTTCTAACTATAATTAAGGTTTAAGGTTTTATGTATCTCAAGTTATCAAAGATAATGAATTTTTTTAATGGGAATATATTTTAATGTATATGGTTATTAAAAGTATAGTGTGGATCAATTATAGATAAATGATCACAAATACTATAAAATATATTGATTATATAGCTTGTTAAAAATTAAACTACACCATAGGCCCTTGGGATAGTGAAATTATATCTGAAATATAATTTTTATATTTTGAAAATGATAAAAAAAAATAAAGATATTTTTATCTTTGGTCATCTCACATAGTATTAAAATAGTATGTGTAATGTATGTTATTTTAGTACTAGAACTAGGATTTCAGATCTAGGGAACTCATTTTATATAAAAATAGGATTTAGATATTTTTAATGATTATTATAGATGTATTAGTGATTATAATAAGAGAAAATTGGTGAACACCCTAGTGATAAGCCTATAAGTAGTATAACATCGTGAAACTTTGGTAAAGTAGTGTTATGTTCATTCCTAGAAATAACATACCTTTTGGATAAAAATAAGATATTTTTGCATCTTGAGTAGGTGAACATAGGTTTAATAACCCTTAGAAGATTGGTTGGGTAATGACTTGATATTCAACTAGTCGATGATGGAGAGGTATAATTGAATACCTGATTAGACCCACTTATGGTATATTCTTAGTTTGACTCGCATACTACTTACGAACGAATTTCAATAATTTAAATCAAACTTTATGATGTAAAATATAACTACTTATGTTCTAAAACCTAATAGTAAGATGGGCTTGGACAACCTAGCTTAAACTAAAATTTCGTTTTCCTAGTCTGATTATATCAATGTTCAACTATAGGTATTATATGTCAGAATGAAGGTATAATTACGGAAGACATATTAGGATTGAGTCTCCATAATCATATGATAATTTACTCAGATTTTATTATATATTATCATATACATTTTTATTTTATTATTTTTAATTGAAATATTATCATGAAAATAAATCATTGGATGGTATGTATCTTAAAACATGTATGATTTATTGAAATATTACGAGGATTTTTTGGGATGGGTAGTTGAGAGTATAAATATATTCATTTTATATGTAAAATATGAGTCTTTTTATCTTACCCATGATAGTGTATTATAAATTATTTCTTGATTCATACCCATATATATTTTATTTAGTGAGTAGAATTAAAAATTGAAAGGGTGTAATTTATTTATGGTGGGGAATGTGAAACCCTCATATTTTAATATATATATATCTCTCTACTTTAAATAAATATAATGTGTTCGATATCTTTCTCCACATGTTACTTTGAAAAAAATGAGCCATGAAATATTTTATTGGTATATATATATTAGTTACTTCGGGGTACAATTATGTTCAAACACACACACATAGCACAGACACAGTCTAGAAAGGTGACTCATAGTCCCCCAAGGTATAAACCACCCATTTGTCCCTATTTATTCATATATTAAAGACTCATAGGCCCAATATTGGATGGACGAAAGGTCACTTCATTCTGATAGCCCGATGGCCCTTCTTACATCAGCATGTCCATGGGTCTATACCCCTTTCCTGCATCAAGCATGCGTCACTTCCATATTTATTATTACATCAATAATAAATCCCTTAAGAACTTTTCCATAATTCAAATCAAGTAATTTTGAATGCAGTATTATGAGTTTTACCACTCATACACCACCACCACTGTGCATATTTGATTTTTATTATTAATAATATTATAATTAAAATAAAATCTTTTGTTAGTAAAAAGATATTACCCAACAAAAATTGCTAACAAATTTAGTAAATATAATTAAAATGATTTTATATTAAAATGTATTGTTCACTCTCAAATAACTTTTTTTTAATTTGTTATATATTTTATCGTAATAAATGGAATTGATAACTTTTAAAATAATTTTATAAAATAAAAAACATTCCCAAAATTATAAATTGATATGTGATAATATTAAGAACACTTAAAAAATCATTTTTCAATAAAAACAGTTTTCTCATGAGATTTTTAATTTTAATTAAATAAATAAATTTCTAAAATTTTGAATTTATGTTTTATAATATTATGTTCATTTTTCAATTTTTAATTTCAAATTTTTGGTAGAATAAATGTTTCATATTTTAAAAAAAAGATAGATTTTTTGGTGAATAGTGAAAATACAAATTTTTTATATAATATTTTTTTGGCATTTTCTTATTAAATTAATGAATTCATTATTTATGAATCTATTTTTATATAAAAAATATATATATTTAACCAATGAAAATAAATAATATTAGAATGAAATTTGGAATATGTCAAACCCATGTTTAGAATTTTGGAAACTTAAGTAATATTTTACTCTCATCAAAACTAATATTGGTCTATTTATATTAACTAATAATCAACAAAGTAGAATTAAATTTTTGAATTTTTTTTAAAGAAACATAAATAATAATTGATTTTTAATATAACACTTTATTTCATATGAACCAAAAAAAATATAATTTTATATTAATCAAAATATTTATGCAAAGAAATTCAATTTTTACAAAATTATTTTTATGCATTTTTTAGGTTAATATTATATTTAATATTTGTTACATTTTAAAAAAAATTATTAATATTTAAAGTCATTAGGTAAAAATTATATAATAATTATAATTTTATATTGAATCATTAAATGTAAATTACTTTAGTAAAAACAAGACACCGCATTATAATCCTAAATGGTAAAATTAAAAATATCAATATAAGCCTAAAATTCTTAAAACATATTAAAGTATGAGTAAAAAGTATGGTCTAGGAATTTCTAACCATACTCCTTCGCCCCACTCCAATTTTACCCATTATTAAATACGCATCACCTTTGAATATTGTCATTACTTTTAAAATTATTACAAAAAATGCCATTCACCCCCTTACAAAAGTATACATCACCACCCCACCACAACACAAACCCCAAGCCTCATTGATTTGACCAAAATGTCCCCACATAACTCTCCAAAACTCTTAGATATGTCCAAGATTTTATTATAATGTAAAACTACCACCTCTAAAATCCATATTCAAGTTTACATTGGGGATCTTCTAAGGAGAATATTGAAATTATCAATTACTACTTTTTCATGACTTTTCTTTTATTTCTTTTTCTCCATCTGTAAAATGAAATCTTCCCATGTTCACATTACTACAAAATTATCAAAATTATAATAAAATGTTATTGTTTGTACGTGATAACCATTTTCTACCATCATCAAAACTATCCAAAATATTAATTTTTCACTTGTGTTATGTGAGGAATATAGCCCCCATAAGTGACGTGATATATTTTTCACAAACACCATAAATGGATGGAAAAATATATATAATGTGTTCCATTTATCTCTATTATGGAAGTACATATTGGATTCCTCACATGTAGTGAATCGATATGGTTCAAAATTTCTTCACAACCACTCATATGAGGATAACCCAGTAATGACACTATACTATAGAGACAAACATCTATTCAACAAGACATCTAACACTTTCAAAGATATTTGGTAAAAATCATAATTTTTAAGTGGACACATGGTAAAATGTTCATTAAAGGAAATAGAAGTACCATAAACTATTCTCAATTGAGATTATCAGATAAACTTTTTATGAAAAAATTTCTAAACATGCCAAGAATGTAACAACTAAGAAATTCCTATATGAATATTTTCTTCTGAATATATTCATGGAATGTGGTATAATATAAACAACAAAAAACTAAAACTAATTTATTTCCAAAATATATAAAATTAAATATATTTAATAAATAAAACCCATAAAAATAAAACAAAATTGTAATAGGATAATAATAAACTAATAAAACACATAGTTATTATTTTTAAATCTATCAATTAATTGGTTCTTATAAATATCAAACTATTTAACTATATAATTAAAATAATACAAAACATTAGAAATATTATTATAATTTTTTAAATGATACAAATATCTATGAGAATACTAGTTAAATCCTAAATGAATAAATCATGTCTTATTTATAGGAAGAATAAATACAATATGGTCATTGGAATAAAAATATTACTATTTGAATATTAATATGATCATTTGAATAGTAATATAACCATTATAATTGTCACATTAAAAATAGAAAAGAAAAAATATTTTTAAATAATATTTACAATAAATAAAAAATGAAAATATAAATATTATAATACCATAATAAAAATATATAAATTATGAAACCAAAAGAAAATATATGTGTATTAGTTTTAAAGTTAATTTTAACATATTTTTTAAAATAAAAAAAAATATTATCATTAATTAAATATTAAAATTAACTATATTAAAAACTATTTTGATAACACAAAATCAATTTCATGAATCATGAAGTTAAAATTGTCCATGTCTTAGTTTTTCTAATTTTTTGGAAGATATGAATTTTTAAGTGACGAGTAAAATTACACTTTCCAAAATACCACATGTTTTATGACATAATAATGCTATTATAATGACCAAATAAATTATAAAAACATTACATTGACCTAATATATATTTCAATAGATAAAAAATTATTTAAAAAAAAAGAAACATAAATTAAAGACATAAAAATGATTTTTAGATGCCTAAAAAGATATATATTCCATTATAAAACTAATTTTACAACTTTTTCTTCCTTTATTTTATGTAAACTAATAATTTTTTTTTAAATTGTTTTAAAGTCCAAGAATGTGGGTTTTGAAATAAAATATAATTTATGATTTCAAAAATACCAATATTATAAGTATTTGTTTTCATAATAAGGTTTCTGCCTTATTTTAACCCTAATATAACTCTCCATTAATGTAAAAATACTAACTCTCACACCCCATGGAAAATCACTTCATAATCAATAATAATTTCAAAATATCTAACACATTACCATAAATTATACCCTATGGGGTCCTTATATATGTTCTACAACCATCCAATTCTAATACCTCAAGGCCTTAGTTCCATAATAAATGATTAAACATCATTGAAGAGGTGCTATCATCATCTTCTTTCTTTCTTCTTTATTTATACTCACAAAATATATTTCCATTTTTCAACCATCCTAAACCATTTAGTGTAAAATTATAAAAATTAGTAATTTTATTATGATATTTTACAAATATTTTAATTTATTAATTATATATATACTCTCTTTGTCCCCCACCCCCTCTTTTTCACACATTCCATTAATGGTAATTTTTACATGCCAATGTGGATGTTATGAATTGTTTAATTATCACAACAATAATGGCTAGTTATTGTAACTTATTATTAATTTAAAAAATTATAGTTTTATATATACTTAATATTATGTAAGAAATTTAATTAAGAAATAAATAATAATGAATCAAAACATGAAATCAAAGAAAAATGTGATAATTTAAGGAATCATGGCATCGACCATTTATTCTTTAAGAATACAGTTAAAAGTAAATTGTAATGATTATAATTTATAAATAATAACATAATTTCATTTATACACTTATAAATTCATGTTTTAATAAATGTAATCTAATTATATAGAAGTTTTATACATGGAAAAATGAAATGGGAGCAAAGGTTTGTGGATCGTCTCTTGATCCTTTTATTTGGATTTACTCTGATGTTATTTTATACTCTCACACTCTTATAAGATTTTTTTTCCTTTTTTATTTATTTAAATATACATTCATTATAATATCAAATAGTAATACCTAATAAAATTCATATAATATTTATAAGGGGACTCTCAACCCTTACTTTATCTTTTCTGTATATCATCAATTTCACTCTCATTCTTAATGTTCCTCCTAAAATATTTTATAGGAGATTCTTATTTAACATTATATTATTTTTTTATATGGATATACCATGATTTAATACATTAAGATGCTCATTTTTCTACATACAATGATTACTGATAATTTCATGACCCCCTCCCTCCAATGGTACCCCTCATGGGCTGGCAATGGATAAATAGAGAAAATGGCCCATGGGTTCTGCCTATAGTAAGACTTGAGTTGGAATCATGCACCATGAGTGTAAAAATGTCACATAAATGGATGGAATTAACCTCTATAATATAGGTTTGGGATATTTGATAAATAAACCACAAGAGACTCCATGATATAATATAAAAAGTAATCCAAAACCATCCCCAGATTTATGTATAATGTAAACAAATATAAGAGTATCCTAATAAATAACCTAAAGAAAATTCATATAGTAGTGACTCAATAGTATTTTCTATGTTCTGAGCTAGTAATGTCCAACATGGTCCATGAATTCCTCCAAAAAAACCTGAAGGCAGTTTTATATATATAGAGTGAGTATGAAATCATGATAAGTAGGATCTTACCCAAAGACTTTTTTACACATGTGAAATGAGAATACTAATGCACCAGTGAGAAAGCGGTAAAACCAACAACAGCAAAATTGGCCAACAAACTAGACCCATCCTCACTATGTCATGGTCAACCAATAATGCATCCATGTAAGGAAACATAATAAGAATATTATCAATAAAAATGTACTCTTCCATGATTTCCCAATGGTTATCCACTCCCACCCCATCATTTTATCTCCTATTTCTCCCAAATATTATGTATAGTAACCCTTCTTGAACACACCTAGGCTATCATATGTTGCCAAGAACCCTGTGTGAAAATATCAATCACATCACAACACATCTCACCCAAGGACACCTGGGACATCACATCAGGTCTCACCCAAAGACACATGTTCCATCACATCACATCACAACCACATAACCAGATAATTAAGGTATCATGAACATGAAGTGAATCAACCTCATTCCTTCCTCTTACCATTCACGGCCTTTTCCAAATTACATGTCATCATATCATCAAACATCACTATAGTATAATTATAACTTCTATCTATCACAGACCAGGAATATCAATGCCTCCTAGAAGAGAGAGTGGGGAAGGACGGGTAGCCATCCATGTATCCCCTCCACTATGATGTTGGAAAAAACACCCCCAAAACTTCTATTATCATCCCAAAGTGATTTAAATGGCATACGTGTGAATAAAAATCACAAGGAATATATAGTGTATAAATATAATATCTACAAAAAAATTCAACCAATGGTTTCACAGCAAAATAATTGTCCCAAATCATAGAACCACCAAAAACTTCACAACAACAACCACTTTTTGTGCCACCTATAAATTCACAACACTACCTGAAAAGCATCATTCCACATTTGATAATTTTTTAGGGTAATCCAATTTTTGTATTCCCATAATCAACCCATTACAATTAACCATTCCATTTACTTCATATTAAGTATAACCCACATTTAACCACAACTCCAATAATATTTCAAGAATTCAATGACTATTCTATTCCTTGAAATTTCAATTCATCATTTTTATTTTTATTTTATTACTAATCTAGCATCATGAACATCGCACAACAACACAAAAAACCCAACACTCATATTCCAACAAGCGCCTTGTTTCAACCATTTCATATCTATAGCAACCTCTTCAATATAACCACCACATTCCATTCCCATATCTCATCACATCATCCCCACACATCACCATAACACATCACCACCACACATCACAAACATACACACCCACCACAAAACACATCCACACATCACAATCAAACGTCAAATCTTAACATAAGGTATTTAAAATTTTCTATGGTTTTTCTCATTTAATTTCACGTTAATCTTCAAGGTCATTATCACACAAGGAATTATTCCATGGGAAACCATTTATGTAGATGAATATAACTGATTGTACAATTTCAGTTTATTTTATATCAAACAACCACACAAAAACGGTTTCATAATCACATCAACCATAATATTAAAAAATACACCAACAGCCACAATTTTTAGTAAGGCTTCATGGAAAAGCAATATCAATATAAAATAAAATAAAAAATAGCAAACCATATGATTTTATTCCCCGTTCCTCCATAAATTTCAATAATTCCAGTTTATTATCCTAATTAGAGTAGTGCATTTTATCTTTCCAAAAATAACAAGAGAATAACCCAAACCATATTATAAAACTAGATGAGAAAAAAGGTTCCCCATCATCAAATAGATCTTTCTAATCCATTACACAAGGTTGAATCAAGAGGATGGTCATCAATGAGAACCATAATGAAGGAAACACCCTCACCATCCAAAAAAACAAATAAATAATTACATTACCAAAATAATACAAAAACCATAGGCTTTCCTGGAAAAATATTCACTAGATGAAGGATAAGGATAAAAATAAGAAAGTGAAAGAAGGAAAATCTCTTAGAAACACCAATGGTAAAACTATCATTATTTTTGTTGAAAGACTCTAAAAGTGGTATTTAATACATATTTGGAACACACTTGGTTCATTCATGAAATGAGATAAAATGTGATAGAATTAGAGGATTTGAGGGGATTAGGGTTTTTATACCAAGTCTAAAAAAACACCATGATGCAGCCTCACACACCACATTATAGAATTGATGAAAAAATAAGTGACTTTAGAGAAGTGGTAAGGACCATGTTGTAGCCTCGATAGTTAAAGTATACTCCAAGAAACATGATTGTCTCCTTGCCACATATTGGATAAAACATGTGACGGTAATTGAATCGCTAAGACTTTAATTCCACAAAACAAGACAATAGGAAGAGGGTTATTACACAACCCATCTCCATAGTGCAATAATCTTGAAATCAAAAAAAAAAACTAAAGATGACCCATATGAATGTGAGAAACATCCAGTATCTCCACACTATAGCTATTATAAAAATGGAAATAGAACTAAAATTGTACCATGATCCCCTATGCTTCATCCAACACTTAAACATCATAGAACAGAGAAGGCTATGTCACAACCCATCTCCATGGAACAGCCTTGAAAAAATTATAGAACATCCAAAAATACTTCCTTCTATATTTTAAAACCAAGGTGGCATCCATATACCATTTCTTTTCTCTTCCATGGAATAGACCTAAACTCCACATCCTAGAATCCTCCTATAATAGATTTTAATGTTGCAATCTTCTTTTTCCATCCTACTACCATAGAACCTCTTCTAGACACCTCTAATACTATAATTCCCCCAAATTAATGGATCGGTATGTCCAGACCATTTCATCGGATACCTATCAAAGTATTATCACCCTTGGGAATCAAAACCAACCAGAATGGAAAGAGGGGGAAAAGGTCCAATCAACTGTCCAACAAGATACTTCTTAAGGATCTCATCACAACTGGACACCACAACCAATCAAACACAACAAACCCATCAAAAAATGTTCACAATTTTATTTCATAAACCATTATTTACACACCATTCTACCATATTCACCCCCATATAAACAACCATAAGGATCCTCAAAATATCACCAAAACTGTCGCATGACATTCCCCAAGAAAATGAATGAAAAAAATTTATCTTCTATATCAAGATATTATCTACTTTAGGTGCAACTGACTCAACAGCATGGTTCTAATACATTTCATAGTATGATGTGTATAGATTAAGAAATAGGTTTTACAATCTTTATATACTATAATATTTAAAAAAATGTCATATCCATGAAAATGTGAATCACATAAAATAATAATAGCTAATTGTTACACCAATAATTCATAGAAAAAACAATTCTTGAAACAATTCCAGGTACTAGGCATGCATTTGTGTCTCACTCCACAATGTACTCTCATCTATGCCACAATTCCTCCAAAACACATAAACTAATGGAATTGTCCATACATTTAACATCATATTTTGATGATCTTATATATCTACTATAATCTCTTAGAAAATCACATCATCCTTGATATGAAGCTCTCCGCATTCGATGATATGGGATTCATCTTAAAGATATTAATGAAAATGACATATATGGATGACATCATAGACCCTATCTAGTCATAGTGGGAGTGAATGTGATAAGAAATATTACCAATGTGCCACGTCACAAAACAAGGGAAACGAAACTAGGGTGAGATCATATACCCTTATGACAAACATTTTCTACCCATATTTAGGAGAACCCTTTACAGACACATGGTCTCTAACATTAAACTCCAAGGTTCTCTTATTGTGATTGTAATAATGTATTTTTAGGTCCTACCCCACCGTCATACTCTAATGAAATACCTGAACATTATCTATTTTTTCCTGTTCCACATTAGGACTGAGAACTAACGACTACCCAGCCTCATCACTAAAAAACAAAGAACGACATGAACACCCATAAATATCCTCAAATGGATCCATGATCATTGATGAGTGATATATATTTTTATAAGAAAACTCAACCAAATTTAATTGATTTTACTAAGATCAATTAAATTCTATGATGCATTCCCATAATATATCCTATAGTGTCTAGATGGTTTTCTCATTCTATGTATCTTTCTGGGGGTGGAAAGAAGTAATGAGGTGCAACTAGCTTCCAAACTCTTTTTGCATTGTCCTCAAGACATGTGGTATAAAATGAGTGTCCTAATCTGATACAAATGAACTTGGAACTCCATGGAGAAACACAACCCTATCTACATTCCTCTTGGAAAAAAACCATGATCCCTATCTCATTTATTTCTATGAAGCGATCCAATTTCATCCACTAATCCCTGATAACCTAGGTAGTTTCTTATCCTCTCTATGCATAGGGAAAACTTATGAATATTTAAATCTATATTTCATCCCACTTCCAATTGGGAAGATCTAAGTGCTAAAAAAATTAAAGAAAATGGTGTTCTTCTTTTACCTTATAGAATACCTGACATCGGGCAATAAGCTCTTACACCACCTATTTCATCCTAGTGCAACAAAATAGGATCGCCAAGATTCATTACTTGTTAGATACCCCTAAGTGTACATTAAAAGGTGATTTATAGAATTAATGAAGCAATAAATAATGTATTTTCACTATAACAAACAACTTCCCTTGAAAAATCATCTTGTTTTGACAATCCTACTAACATCCCTCTGGAGAATCACTTAGGCCAGCACTATCTCAGACCACCTCTACAACCAAGTCTCCTCACTATGACTCCTCCACTTATTGCATCATGGAATATTGTAGAATCATATGAGATAATAACCCCCCACCATCAACCACCCTTGCATCTAATTGTAAGGATAAAAAATCCTTCATCACTTTCCAGACAACTATGGACTCTCAAACAACATCCTTCTACAAATTTCAACTCAAATCATCACCCACGACATTCCATTTCTTTAAGGTGTAGGATAAATCAAAATCATAATTATGTAAAAACTTTATCTGTATCCACTACAATGGATTAATATCATGAATGATATTATGATTATTGAACACCACAAAGCATTCTATAATGAGTAAATTTCAATAAAACATCAGTGAATTCATGACCGATGCTAGATCTAGATCATAGGTGGAATAGTTGTTCTCATGGGGGTGAAACTACCTTGACACATTAGAGATCAAAACCTTCTATTATATCAATTCACACCCCAAGATCCTATCGGAAGTGTTAAAAAAACATTAAACGTCACCCCATCCTCTGGGAAATAGAGCATTGGAGCATAGATATATTTTCCCTTTAGGTAGTGTAATTATTCTTGACACTCATAATTCTAGATAAAATCTAGATCCTTCCTAGTTAGAGATATCGATAGAACTTCTATCCATGATAATATATATATGAACCTCCAATAATATCCCATTTGTTCAATGAATCTACAAACCTATTCCACATTATTGGGTGCTACCCAAGAAATAAATTCCTTTATCTTTGAAGACTCTATGACCACGCCTTACTTAGGCACCACATTTCCAAGGAAATATACCTCTCTTGTTATGAATCTACACTTGGAAAACATTATATAGAGCTGGTGGTGATGAAGAACGTGCAAGATTTCTCTGAGAAGATTAGCATGCTTTTATTTTCACTTCATGTATATCAATCTGTTTTCAATGAAAAAACAAAAAAGTATTCAAGGAACTCATATAACATGGATTTCATGATACCCATGAACACAGTTGGTGAATCCATGACACCAAACAACATTACCATGATATATAATTTCCCATGCATACATATAAATGTGGTCTTTAGGATATCATCCTCATTTAAAATAAAATGGTGACATATAGAATAAAGATCGCTCTTAGAAAACCTACTAGCTCCCCTTAATTTGTCAAAAATATAATAAATCACTTGAGCAAGGAAATGATTCTTGATCATCACCTGATTCTACCTCCATTAGTTTATACATAACCTCATACAACCATCATCCTTCTTTGATAATAACATTGGATCACCTTATGGTGACACATTGCGTTGAATGAATCCTTTCTGAATCATATAATATATTTGAATCCAAAACTCCTATAAGACAAAAATTCCGACATGATAATAATACATAAACATTATTGAAGCACCTGGATGCACGTCTATACGGAATTTAACACCAGGTCAAAAGGGGTAGTGTAACAATCTTCTTGTGGAAAACATCCAAAAAAATCCCCAAAAACTTAGGAAGACTCCTCCATCCCATTGTCCAATAATTCCATACACAACTATTATATCAAAGAAATTGGATGCTCCACGCACATATTATCCACTTGATAACACCTCGGACAAATGAAAACTACATTCATGTAATCAATATCGTAGAATACATCTCCCATATAGAAGAATTCTATAACAATATGAACAAAATACAACCATTTTATTATGAAAATGAAATTTTATAACTATATATTATGTAATAAAAGATCCCCATGTGATTGATGTGGCCTCATAATCAGTTTACACCCTCAGCATGCATTAAACATATTGTTCTGGACTCCGACTAGCATAGCCAGCACATGGGGCCTGAGAAACCAATCAATGTCTAGTCCTAGAGAACAGAAAAGTGTGTTTGAAATAAAGGATTATGATGATATTGAGTCAAACAAGTAATAAAAATGTAATATGATAAACTTTTCATGCTTCTAATGACCAATGTCCCATCTAGTTATACCACCCCCACTTCATGAAATTGAGCATGCCAAGCTCCTCTGCCTCAATACTGATATCCCCCTCCATGACCATACATAGTTTTGGGTGCCTAAAGAAAGGTAAAATATTGATTATGAACCTTTACTACCTCATATCTTCATGAAATATCATAACACTACATCCCCTACTACTAAAACGGCCTCTTTGGCGATTATTACTGAGGATAATGTCGAACTATTTCACCTACACTATACTGAGATTGAAGAACAATGGGGAAATAATTTTTAATATCTCCATGGTCTGAACAGACTAAAAATTATGGCCCAAATACCCTAGGAAAATTAGATAAACACTAGCCCCAGATGGCTGGATAAGAAGTGGCTGAGTTTGACTCCCATGTGGTTGGAACCTCAAAGGCCCTAGAACCTAAGACCTACCATTGATAATTCTGGTCCCCAAGGAACCCGACTAGTTCCCCTATCATGAGAAAACTCTATGTAAGTATATATGCTTGATCAACGTCTCATTATTTTTAACCTTAATAAACGTTGGAAATGTAATGGGGGTAATTGAATATGGGATAGAAGGATGGAGTGCCTCCTCAAGGAACCACCCCCATTACTCATCATTAGGGAAATGATCATGGAAAACATACAAAAGATACTTTAACATCATCTTATTCTCCCAAAAAAACATGATACCCTACTAAAGAGATATCATCACATTATTTTTCACAAATTTTGTGGATAATGAGATTAAATCTTATTGAAACTACTTTCGAATGTTTACCAATGAAATATCTTACTCCTTACACTCACCAAGTTTAAGTTTCCACCACTGAAAGAAAACTTCTCACACCAGACGAACAACCAATAGTACCCAATACTATTCCCTTGACCATCTCAAACAGAAGGTTATCTTGAGATCCTCTAAATTTCTCTTATCCTCTAGACTAGAGATAGTTTCATCATACTATTCAAAATCATACTGTTCAAAGGTGTGAAATTTTCTCTTCCACTATGCATCATACTCAACTGAATCAACCCTTTAGAGATAAATTAAATAAGGCTACTAATCCTACAGTTACTAAATCGCACATGGATAATGACCTATATCCATAGATGATAGGGGAAACATGGATTTCCTAAGACCAATATTTTGTAATTTCATTAATATTCATTAAATTAATTATAAATTCTAAAAACCACCTAATTCAAACAAGATCACATGTCAATCATGATGTTTGTACCTCTCCTAGGTCTGTACCGCGCAAGAAGTGCCAACTCAATTAGTAATTTTATAGTATTTATTTCTATATATTGGACCATGGGGGCATTAAATCATATTTATTATTCAGTATTCTCTCGATTATGTCATGCACCTAGGTCAACTGGCACCATTTTCCTTCCAACACATGAAATTCCTCACAGTACCAAATTCTAAACTCTATCATATAATCAAACTACTCCTTTGATACCACTCTGTTAACACCACCTCCCTATAAAGGTAACCCTCTTGGGATATTAATGGAGAAAGAGAAAAAATGACCCCTGATTCATGCCACCAGTAGGCCCCAGTTTGGTGATAAGTACCGAGGGTATAAAAAATAATACTAATTAAAGGAACATCACTCTAAAATATAGTATTTTGATATAAGATCTATAAAATGAAACAAATAATTAGAATAAAATTAAATTTAAACAAAAATCATCCAACAATCGATGTATAATTTAAATAAACAAAATATTCTCTAAATAAATACCAAAAAGAAAATTCTTGTAGAAGAAACTCAACATAAGTTCCTAATTTTTGATCTTGTAATGTCTAAAATAGATTATGAGGTCCCTATATAAACCTAAAAATA
The DNA here is from genome assembly GCA_963277665.1 of Viscum album. NCBI lineage: Eukaryota > Viridiplantae > Streptophyta > Magnoliopsida > Santalales > Viscaceae > Viscum > Viscum album. The sequence goes on along the minus strand of OY728148.1, from coordinate 290,615,271 downwards.
GTTGTATATATATAGGGTGAGCATAAAATCATACTCAGTAGGATCATTCCCAACATCCCTCATCTATTTGTGAGAAGAGAATACTAATGCACCAATGTGTAAATAGAAGAACCAATAGTTCCTAAACAAGTCAATGAACTAATCACATCCTTATCGTGGAATTATCACTAAATAACACATCAAATTATAGTAACATAATAAGAATCGTATTGATAAAAACATATCCACCCCCCACCAAATTACACTAATTTTTTCTCTCACACCCCAATTTCATTTTTCCATGTACTCCAATATATTCTGTATAGTAACCCTAACTAAACACACAAAGTACATCACATCATGCTAAGAACCCCATGTGAAACTGGGAATCACATCACAATATATCTCACTTGAAGACACATGGACCATCACATTGCATCTCACCAAAATAAATCTGATCCATCACATCACATCATAGAAACACAACAATTTCAGAAATGTATCATAAACATGAAGGAAATTAACCTCATGCCCACTTATTTCCACTAATGACCCCCACCACAATTCATCTCATCATCTCATCAAACATCACCACAATTAACTTATGACTTCAATCCATCACATCCCAATCATATTAATGTCTTTTAGAAGATAAATTTTGGAGGTGAAAGTATCCATCCATCCATCCCCACTGTTAGGGTGTTAGGGAAAAACTCCATAAATTTTGGTTATCAGTACAATGTTCTCATCATGTGTTACGCGTGCAGAGAAATCACAAGGAAGATTATATTTATAAATATAAAATCTATACTGAATCTCAACCTATGGATTCAATACAAACACAATATTTTAATTCAAAAAATTAACCTTAAACCTCAAAACATCAACCAATATCACTACAACCTCTAAATTAACTACACCATGTGACAATCCACAATACACAAGCCAAATTCCTTCAATTTCAAGATAATACAATGTATTTATTTTACATTACCAACCCTTTTTAATAAACCATACCAATAATTTAACATTATGAATCAACCATATTTAACCACACCTCCTATATTATTTCAATCATTAAATGGACCTTTAAATCCATTCCATTTTGATTCATTATTTCAATTTGATTCCATTACTACCTAGACATCCTTCCCAACACAACAATGACCTAACCATCCAATAAAAATAATCCCTTCATTACCACCATTTCATATCCATATCCACCTTCTCATCATAACCACAATGTACCATTCCAAAATATCATCACATACACCCTACAAATCAAAACCACACATCACCACCACACATCACAACCACACGTCACTTCCACAGAACACAACCACTCATCATATATTCATATAATTTATTTCTAATTCACAATATGGATTCTCATAATATTTCACATTACATTTCAAGTTAATCCTCAAACAAGACGTAATTAAAGGGGAAACCATTTCATTATCTAAATATAAGGGATTATACAATTTGATTTAAAGTGGTACCAAACAAATGCAAAAAAATCTTTCATAAACACAACAATCGTAGTTCAAACAAACACTCCAACAGTAAAAATTTTCAGGAAGGATTTAGGCATAAACAATATCTATATCAATAAAAACAAAAATTGGTAAAATATTTTATTTAATTCCCCTTTATCACTTCAATTTAAATTTATAAAATTAATTATCTTAATTATGTACGTGAATAATGTCTTCCCAAAAATAAAAAGAGTGTAACTCATCCCATATGATACAACTAATTGAAAAAATAAGGATACCCAACCTATAATGGTGATTTATGAAATGCAGCACAAGGTTGAATCAATAGTAAAGGCAACATGAAGCACCAAAATGAAGGAGAACACTCTTATCTACTAATAACACAACAAAAACACCACTTACTTACCAATTAAACACCAATACCATTGGTTTTCCATGACATAAACCATATTCAGATGAAGGATGAAGAGGAAAACAAGGAATTTAAATAACTAAAATCAGCTAAAAACACTAGTGATCAATCACTCAAGTATGGGGTTGAAATCCTCTAAAACGGGGATGAAAGACCTCCTTAGGAATCACTTTTTCATCTAAGAACTAAAAATAAATTTAGATGAATATGGTGTAACAACCCTAATCTTTATTACACATTAAGACATTATTTATTACGTAATTTTACACTTAAAACAACCCAGAAGATAGATAATTATAGTGTATTTGGGAATATGGTACATTAAAATAAACTAAAAACACAGAATATTTTGTGTTTATTTAAAACATCATTAACATGATCATATTATTTCATCAAACTCAAAACTACATGGGATAACCTGGGTAAAAACCTAAGAAATGGGTGACCTATAAATCCCAATAAGGGAATAAACATGGAATAACATAAATATATTAATACATTTTAGACAATAGGGCTATAAAAAGGTATAAGAATCATAAAAATGAATAATGAGACATGATATAGAATTATAATCATATTAGAGACCTGGGAAATGTTGTAGAATCTCAAAACACTGAATCATAATCATTGGTCAATGCTAACATCCAAGAAATCACAATAGACCCAGAAATGAATCTGGTTTACTCCTTGTCACAATATTAAGTCTCATGAAACTAAATTTTATGCAATTAATTTAAGATATATATAATTTCGGGCACACCCGTAACTTTTATTTCATTATCATTCTTATGTGTGCCACATAGATCATACAACATAGATTCATTCATCATCATTTTTAATTTCATGATCAGAATGGTGGAATAAATACATGCAATTCCCATGTCAAAGAAGTAAAGTTTATAAAGGTGAACACACTTGATAAGAAATTGGTATACTATTCACTACAAAATTTTTATACTAAGAAATAAATTATTTTATTCAGATTAGTAAACAAAGCATACAACAATGAAAAAATGAGGAAGAAGGTTTAAGGAGGTCTGAAAAAATAAAGTCCAAATGCATTACAAATAACAAAATCATCACCCCGGATGAAGGGAACCCACACTAGATAACACCATATTGGGATATTGAAGAGATTCTTTGTCAATAGAAGGAATAATATAATAAAGAAACTTGAATAAAGAAGAGAAGATGTGGATCCCTTACCTTGAGAGTCTGACTCCAAACCCTTCGGAAGGGGTTCCTGATAGCTTGGGAAACCTTTGAAAGACTATAGGGAGAGTTAATAAGATTAAATAAGTTCTATAACAATTTTTAGTGAAGATAAATAGGATATTTTCGTGGTTTATGTAGAAAATGAGTGTGAAATTCTTTATTATTTATTAGACATAGTTTTTGGACTCTATATAATAAAATAACCAAAACCAAAAACTTCTGCATGGTTTTTCCCATGGTTTCTACAAAATAGTAGTGTTTTTCATTATTTTATGATTATTAGGACCTAAATTTGTAAAAAAAATAATCATTATAGTGTTGAATTGATTCATACACTTAAGGAAATTATTTTTAAATCTTAAAATACATTTTATGTATTGGAGGATTCAAAATGGATTTAAAAAAATCAAATAAACATAAAATAATATAATTTTAAAGTTAAAACATTTATTTTGTCTTTTATACTATTTATAGTATTTAGTGCATCTCTTTTGGGTTATTATGGTGTCATAATGCACACCATATATTTATATAGTATTTTATTATTCGCCAAAAACACGCATGTCTTAAAAAATTGTGAAAAATAACTATTAGATAATTATGAAATTATAATTCAAACATTAATATTAATTTTATCTAAAAAAATTTATAAATATTTTATTTTTCACATTTAAAATAAGAATCTCCATTTATTGGGAAATGCTGGGTTTTTTTACAATTATAGTTTTTGAACCCTTGTAAAAATTACATTTGAATTTATAAAACTTATATGATCATATATATTTAAAAAATGTTATTTAATAATAATATTTTATTGAAATGTTTTTTATTTACTAAATATATTAATTTTTTAATATTAAATCAATAATTAAATTTTCATATTACACAAAAATAAAATTTGTGTTTTATTATATAAAAATAAAAAACATTTATAAAGTAAGGATAAGAAAAAGAGTATAAAAATTATTCTATTGAAAATAAAATATACCTATTCACATTACTACAGTCTTGATACGTATCCCTTTAATATAACATAAAATTCCTCAAGGTTAAGGTGTGTGATGGTGATAATTTTATGGGGTTGTTAGGCGTACATGGTTTGAGGTGTGATCTTGATGAGCTTGAACTTATCCCTTAAGTGGTTTTTCTCATGATTAAGTTGTTGGATCTCATCTTAGAATTGTTCATGGGTGAATCCCAATGATTCTATCTCCCTTATAATATCTGACAAATGGGTTTTATATGGTATGATCCCAGTGGTTGAGACCATCACTTCCTTTGGCTATTTCAATTGGAGTTGTTAAAACCTATGTTTATACTAATCACATTATCATTATTAAATGGATATATTATCAATGGTAATGATTTATAATGGTATTTTAAATCTGATATGATATATTAAAATCAAATAATTTCATGTGTTTTCTTTATAAATAACATATAATAAGACATTTTATTAAAATGATAGGGTGATTTTATTTATAATTATTGGGGTTGTTACAATATTCCACCCTTTAGAAATTTCTCCCTGAAATTTTTCTTTTCATCGCACTAAAATAGATGAGGGTAATTGTGTTTCATCACTTCCTCCAGTTCAAAAATTACATTATTAAACTTATGGTTTCTCCATACCACTTTTAATAGGTGTATTTTCTTATTTAGTAGAACAATGTCTTTGTGATATAATATCTTCACCAACTTCTTCACATAGGAAAGATCATTCTCCAAGGGTACCACCTTGGGATTGAGTACATGTGATCGGTCTAGTATGTTCCTCTTCAATAGGGATACATGGAATACATCAGGTAATTGAGATAGGTTAGGTGGGAGTGCTAGTCGATAAGCCACCACTCCGATACGATCAACGATCTCAAATCGGATGATGTGTCATGGACTAAGATTTCCCTTATTCCAAAATCTCAAAAAATTATTCCATGGAGATATGAAAAGTAATACCATGTCCCCAACTTCATACTCTAGGTACCTTCGATGATTTTCATTATATCTCTTCTTTCGACTTTACGTAGCCTTAATGACCTGAGGAATGGTCTTAACCTTCTCCACCATTTCCTCGACCATTTTGGGACCTAGTAGTTTTTGATCCCTAACTTCATCACTGCATGAAGGTGTTAGGGATCTCTTATAATAAATATCTTCATAGGGATCCATTTAGATTCTTGAGTGGAAACTATTATTTCATGAGAACTCGACCATGGGAATATTTTGATCTCATCCTCATTTGAAGTCAATTAAGCATGGTCTCAATATTCCCTCAAGTGTCTGGATAGTTTTATATGATTTTATATTAGTTTAAGGGTGATAAGATGTCACTACTGAAATTTTACCCTTTACCAATAGTTCAAAATTTTTGGTAAATGTTGGGAAACTGTTGTATTATTATATACCAATGGTTTCCCAAACTGTGGCCAAGTAAGCTGTGAGTATAGTCTTATACCAACGGTTCTGTGTAAACCATAGGTATATGTGTTAATGTAAGAGATATACCGATGGTTTCAAAAACCATTGGTATATGTTACCCTTATACCAATGATTTATAACCATTGGTATATAGTGTACAATATACATCTAAAGGATATACCAACAGTTTTGAAAACTGTTGGTAAAATTTTATTCTAATGGTTATAACAAAAACATTGGTATAATATAAATCAAAAGGTTATACCAACAGTTTTGAAAACCATTAGTATACATATGTTGTAGCTCCACATCATCCAGTAGCCTCATCCGACCTGCAACTCTCCATGACCTATAATAACACATACATCCAGAATCCAAAAGCCTGCATGGGATGTTTAAAATTCATCCAGAATTCATAAATTTAGAAATTAAAAATTCATTCCTCACTGAAAACACAACACAACAAAAAAATCCAGAATCCAATACATCCACAATCCAATACATCCAGAATTGAAATGAAATAACATCCATAACACCAATACAAAATTAAAATCCAATACATCTAGAAACCAATACACATAACAGTATTCAAAATTTAGAATTCATCACCAATACCGTCAGAATCCAATACATCCATAATTCAGAAATTTATAATTGAAAATAAATAAAACCCATAATAGTATTCAAAATTTAGAATTCACTCCTCACTCAAAACACAACACCAATGCACACAATAAAAACCCCTACATGTTATATGAAGCATATGGTATGTTTACTCATGGTCTTGGGTTGACTATCTTAAAACCAATATAAAAACTTGGGTAGAGTGGACAAGGATCCTGAAACCCATTAGATAGAAAATGGTAGTGGTCATGTTCTTAGACCTAGGATGAATAGTAGGAATAAAAAGGGATGTTTATATTCCTCTAATGACTATTTATACATGTATAAATGGTTCCTAATATGTTAGTGGGAAACATTGTCCAATATCAACATATGAGATGGGTTACCCGAATAGCCTACATGATTTTCATAGAATTTTCAGTTGGAAAAAGAGGGTATGTGGCTAATTGTAATTTGGTCTCCTAGGTTTGATGTGAGATGAATCCCCATTTTGGGTAGTGGGTGTGAATATTCAATTTTGTCTTTGGTATTGGGTTCCCAAAGGGACTTTGGTTTGGTCCTAGAACCCACTGTTTGAGGATGGTATTGGAATATTAAAAGACATGTGTTTTAGAATTGGGGTAGGAGTTCCTCACATGAGAAGTGGATTTTGTGAGGCTGGACCATGGATCCTTATGCTAAAGTATCAACACAATCTGTATAAGATTGGTCGGTTTTTTATTTGCTAGTTGTTTTTACTTAAAAGGGTGTCCATTTTAAACAAAAGAAAGACACTTTGAGTGATACCAACCACAACATGCCTCGGATTGAGTCAAGGATGACTCATAAAAATCACATATAATCCAAGGATCTTATTCCTAAAGTATCAACACAATCCAAATGCATTTGGTCAGTTTTCCGTATGTTAGTTGTTGTTTTCACTTAAAATGTTGTCCATTTCAAATAAAGGTGAGACACTTTGAGTGGTACCGGCCACAATGTGCCTCATATTGTGGCGATGTTGACTCGTACACATCACAAATGACCCATGGATCCTTTTTCTAAATTATCAACACAATCGGAATACATTTGGTCAGTTTTCCGTATGTCTATTTTTTTTACTTAAAACAGTGTCCATTTTAAACAATAGAGAGACACTTTGAGTGATACCGGCCACAAGGTGCCTCGGATTGAGGCGGGGTTGACTCGTACACATCACAAATTACTCATAGATCATTTTCCTTAAGTACAAATACAATCAAAAATCGTTTGGTTGGTTTCTCATATGCAAGTTGTTGTTTTCGGTTAAAATCTTGTCCAATTCAAATAAAAGTGAGATTGTTTTAGTGGTACCAGCCACACCGTGCCTCAGATTGAGGTGAGGTTGACTCATACACATCACAAATGATCCATGGATAATTTTCCTAAATAATCAATAGAATTTGAATGTGTTTGGTCGGTTTTCCATATGAAAGATGTTGTTTTTAATTAAAATCCTATCCATTTCAAATAAAAGTGAGACAGCTTGATTTGTACCTACCACACCATTCCTCGAATTGAGGCATAGGTTGACTCTTACATGTCAAAAATGACCCATGTATTGTTTTTCCTAAAGTATCAACAGAATCCGAATGCATTTGGTCGGTTTTCCATATGTCAGTTGTTGTTTTCACTTAAAATGATGCCGAATTAAAATAAAAGTGAGATACTTTGAGTGGTATTGGCCACACTGTGCTTCAGAGTAAGGCGCGGTTGACTCGTACACATAAAAATTGAACCATGGATCCTTGTGCTAAATTATCAACACAATCCGAATACGATTGTTTGGTTTTCTGTATGCCAATTATTTTTACTTAAAAGGGTGTTCATTTTAAACAAAACAATGACTCTTAGAGTGATACCGGCCACACCATGCCTTGTATTGAGGCGGGTTTGACTCATAAACGTCACATATGACTCATGGATCATTGTCCTAAAGTATCAACACAATATGAATGTGTTTGGTCAGTTTTCTATATGACAGTAGTTGTTTTCACTTAAAATGATTTCCATTTCAACTAAAGGTGAGACACTTTGAGTGGTATCGGCCACACCATTACTCTGATTGAGGCGAGGTTGACTCAAACACATCAAAAATTACCCATGGATCCTTGTTCTAAAGTATCAACATAATCAGAATACCTTTGGTTGATTTTCTGTATGTCTGTTGTTTTTACTTAAAACAGTGTTCATTTTAAACAAAAGAGATACACATTGAGTGATACCGGCCAAATTGTGCCCCGTATTGAGGTTTGGTTTACTCTTACATATATAAAATGACCCATGGATTGTTTTCATGAAATATAAATACAATTAGAAAGTGTTTTGTCAGTTTTCTATATGCAGGTTGTTGCTTTCACTTAAAATCATGTCCATTTCAAATAATAGTGAGACAGTTTGAGTGGTACCGGCCACACCATGCCTCAGATTGAGGCAGGGTTGACTCATATATGTCAAAAATAACCCATTTATTGTTTTCCTAAAGTATCAACAGAATCCTAATGCATTTGGTCAGTTTTTCGTATGTAAGGTGTTGTTTTTACTTAAAATTCTATCCATTTCAAATTAATGTGAGATAGTTTGAGTGGAACCGGCCAAACTATTCCTTGGATTGAGTTGGGGTTGACTTTTACACATCAAAAATAAACCATGGATATTTTTCCTAAATTATCAATAGAATCCGAATGCATTGGTCAATTTTTCGTATTCTGGTTGTTGTTTTCACTTGAAATGTTGTCCAATTCAAATAAAAGTGAGACACTTTGAGTGGTACCGGCCACACCGTGCCTCAGATTGAGTAGAAATTGACTAGTACATGTCAAAAATGAACCATGGATCCTTTTTTTAAAGTATCAACACAATCAAAATCCATTTGGATGGTTTTCCATATGCGAGTTGTTTTTACTTAAAAGGGTGTCCATTTTAAACAAAATAAAGATAGTTCGAGTGATATCGGCCACATTGTTCCTTGGATTGATGCGGGGTTGACTCATAAACATCATGTATCACCCATGGAATGTTTTCCTAAAGTATAAACACAATTTTAAATTTTTGGTCAGTTTTTAGTATGCCAGTTGTTGTTTTCACATAAAAGGTTGTCAATTTCGAATAAAGGTGAGACACTTTGAGTGGTACCAGCCACGCCATGCCTCATATTGAGGTGCGGTTGACTTGTACATGTAAAAAATGACCCATAGATCCTTATGATAATTTATCAACACAATCAGAATAAGTTTGGTCAGTTTTCCATATGTCTATTGTTTTTACTTAATAGGGTGTCCATTTAAAAAAAAGATACTTAGAGTGATACCGACCACACTCTACCTCGTATTGAGGCAGGGTCGAATCGTACACGTCACATATGACCCATGGATCCTTATTCTAAAGTGTAAATAGAATCTGAATGTGTTTGGTCAGTTTTTAGTATGCGAGTTGTTGTTTTCACTTAAAATGTTGTCCATTTCAAATAGATGTTAGACATTTTGAGTGGTACTGGCCACAACATGTCTCAGATTGAGGCAGGGTTGACTCATACACATCAAAAATGACCCATGGATCCTTGTGCAAAAGTATCAACACTATCCAAATATGTTTGGTCGGTTTTCTGAATGCCAGTTGTTTTTACATAAAAGGGTGTCCATTTTAAAGAGAGCTTAGATTGGGATCCAAGACATCGAATTAAGAGTGTGATTGTCTTCAGAATCAATGTAGGTGGTCCTTAGACTTTCATGAATGGTCATGATGTTTTATATATGCCAAATCTCTACTCACCCAATGTTGGGATGTCGGGTCGGGGGGGGGGGGTTTCGGGGTCCAGGGGGAGGGTTGGGGGCTGTTCGGGGTCCAGAGAGGAGGGTGGGGGGTTGTGCGATGGTTTTATTGGGTCCAGGGAGGAGGGTGGGGGGCTATCAGGGGGTTTGTCTGGGGGCTGTCTAGGGGGATTCCTGGGGGGTATCTAGGGGATGTTCGGGGTCCATGGAGGATGGTGGGGGTTGTCCAGGGTCCAGGAAGGAGGGGGGATATCCGGGGTCCAGGGAGGAGGGAGGGGGCTGTCTGGGGGTTATCTAGGGTCCAGGGAAGAGGTTTGGGGTGATGTTGGGGGGGGGGGGGGTATCTTTTGGGATATCTGGGGGCTATTAGGGGTTCATGGAAGATGGTGGGGTGGATTTCCAAGATCCAAAGAGGAAGGGGGATTTCTGCGGTCCAAGGAGGAGGGTGGGGGCTATTCGGGGTCCCGGGAAGAGGGTGGGGGCTGTCCGGGGGCTATCCGAGGTCTGGGGAGGAGGATGGGGGGCTGTTCGGGGGGCTGTCCCAGACACATGGGATGGTATTTACATATTTTCTAATAAAATTATTTCATGGTTAAAAAAATAATTTCAATATATCAACTTCTAATCAGACCATCAATTTTATAAATTCCACTAAAAAATTACAATTTCATTAAAATAGATAAAAAATTAAGATAATGTGAACAACCTAATCACACATATATTCAGGCATAATGAATCAATAAACATCAAAGGTCAGTAATATCAGTCAAAAATGTAACGGATCAATCTGTCCCTCATCACCATCACTATCATCACCATCATCATCACCATCAACCTCATCCTCATCGGCATCCCCTTTATTTCCCCCGCCCTCCTCCCCACCCTCGTACTCAGCCTTGGCCTCCTCATTACTCTCCTCCTCTGCCTCAGCCTCCTCCTTGCCCTCCTCCTCCACCCCGACCACCTCCTCTCCCTCCTTCTCCTCTGCCCTGGCCTCCTCCTCACCATCATCTCGACCACCCCGAGAACTTCCACTTGGTGCACCATATATAGACCGCATCAATGACATATATTCATCACAAGTAATGTTAGCCTCTGGTGGAAGTTTTGGATGTAAAACTTCTTTCAGTTTCACAAATGCAGTGTTTTCTCTAGCAGCCGATTATGCCGTCTCTGTGGCCCTTTTTTCATCATGTTCTTCCTATGCCTTAACCTGTTGAAACTTTGTGGCACTATAAATTGTACTTGATGAGGGACAATACCTCATTGCAACTATACTCTTCCCAGGTCGACAGTGTACTCTACCAGGGTGCTCATCTCCCAACACCTGATGTAAGTGATCATTTGGCCCAAAATTGTCAGGTTCCTGGGCATCAATGGCCTCTAAAGTAGCCTGTTACAAATATAAATAGATTATTAAGTTAAAAAATAGAGACTAAAATTTTAAATCTACAATTTAAAACTTACAATCTTCTTCTGAGTCAGTTCATTAACCATACTTCCATCTTTCTTCTTTCTACTCAAGTAAAATAGTTTTTCTCAAGTCACACGTCCTTATATATTCAATATATGCCTCTACAATGACATTGAATGTAGAAAACCATAATTAAAAATAGGATACCAAAAAAAACATAGTAATTGCATAACTAAAATTATATAACAACTTTATTAATCGAATAAATTATGGAGGAAGCAATAGAAAGTGAAAATCGTAAAGAATGATTATAAACTGTCATACATGTTGTCTCTCATGATATGGAATCATCGTACATCCCAATGTGTGGAATTATTTATCAGCATCAATGTTTCTTTTATTTCATCCAGATGCATCCTAAATAAAATTCAATAATTAGTATTAACAAAAAAACATTAAAATTTTCATTTAAATATCTCTAATTTGATTTATATAGTAAATTGGCTAGTCGTACAATGAGTAATCATATGTCGGTACTATTCTAAATGACTATCATCCATGACAGGGACTGCCTCTTACTCTGTGCCCACTGTAGCACACCAGCCAATATACAACTCATGCTTATAAGCTCTCTAAATCTTGCCTAAATCCTTTACACATGTTGTCTATGCACCCTCATCATCGGGGAAATTAAACCGCAGTTGACACCAAAATATTAATTCATATAAATAAAAAAATTTAAATATTATATTAAATACAACAAATTTTTTGACCCATATCTCTGTCCAAGATTTATCCTTGACTTCATTTGGTATATGTCTCCATGAGAGTGGGCAGACATGAATGATGTCAGAGTGTTTGGCTAGCGTCTCCAAAAAACTCTACCATTCCTGCCCTGATTTTTCAATCATCTGACTATCTTCATTATAGTCCACCACCAACTCTGTGCGGCGGTTCCGCACTGAACGCATGTGTGTATACCCATGCCCCCACCTCCAATCAGTTGATATATCTATTATGAAAGAAAAAACCAATATTTTATCAATACATGTTATAATGAAAATAAATAATGGTGTAACAATTTGTTAGGGTTGTATAAGTATACCTATGGTAGTGTAATTAATTGGCGTTTTTGGATACGTAAAAACTAAAGGAACACCCTATACAGCTAGAGTGGGTCCCAATGTATGCTCTGTAGGGATAGACATTTGCAGAGCAGTAGTCGAAGAAGATGGAAAACAAAATCCTAGAGAGAAGGAAGCAGAATTAAAAGAAGATGATAGGGATGGTTGGCCAAATGATGGATGGGTAGTGGGAATCATCATCGGATATGGTACAGATGGGTGAGGAGGCTTAGATGTAAAGGGTGGTGAAAACATGTGAGGGATAAATATCTTGTGTGTCCCTAACATCACATTGGGATGAGAATTTGGTATGGATGGTATGTCAGTGGGAGTGGTATGGTCTAATCGGGTATGCCGACCAGATCATCAAGCTCTCGTACCACCCCCCTCTTACAAACACCCCAAGTACTAGGACCTCTACTAGGCTAGTCATAAAATAACTTTTTCCTAATATATGGAACCTAAAAAAAATGTTTAAAAAATTAATCACATGACATTATATATTATTTAAATAAATATATTTGGAATAAAATACTCACTTCAGGAACTAGTGGTGGAATGCCCACCTCAGCCATGTGACAGTTATTGTCCATAATCTGTTTTTGTCGCCTCGCTTCATTTGGTTTCATTTTACTAAATTTGAAAACAAATATGGAAGTAAATAGAAAATTATAACTAATGTGTAACAAAAAAAAACAAAATAAATGAGAAGGAATAGGGAGATTCATGGATAATCTAACTAACCATTGTATTAGGTTTCCATGGGGAGTTGTCCAGGGGGTGGGGCTATCCGGGGGGTGTCTAGGAGGGCTGTACAAGGGGGTGGGAGGGCTGTCCAGGGGGTGGGGTGGTTCCTAGGGGGGTTTTCAGGGGGTGGGGGCTATCCAGGGGTGGGCTGGTGTGGTGTCCAGGGGGGCTATCTAGGGGGTGGGGGTTGTCCAAGGGGTGGGGTGGTGTCTAGGGGGGTTGTCCAAGGGGGTGGGGGTGTCCACGATAGTGGGGGTTTCCATGGGGTGGGGTGGTATCTCGGGGGTTGTACATGGGGGTGGGGGTGGAAAACTCCCCTCCCTCCCTGGACAGCCCACACCCCCCTCCTAAGTGAAATTTGTATAAGAAAATCATCTTCAAATTTCTAATCCCATTCGACCGTACCATACCACTCATGGAATACCCTATAACTCAGAAATATCCTAATGTTATACACAATCCCATAGGACATAATTGATATATGTCCAATCTCATCATCCACCCTCATCCACATCCCAACATAACACCCCTCTAGGTTGTAACCATACCCCATAGGCCACAAGGATCTCACATAACAATTTCCAACTTACCCAACTCTCTCAATAATATAACCCCAAAGAGTCACTCAGACCATTATCGCTTTCAAACAGATTCAATGTACTACATGAATAAAAAAACTAAGGATTCCACCATATATCTTCTTATGAAGAGGTGTCATTACAAAAAGTCTACAAAAACAAAACCACACTAAGACAACATCTTAAATTTATAAATAGTGATAGCATGATAAATAATACAAATCAACGAAACAGGTAATCACATTATACATGAAATCAATGAATTATATTTCTAATACACTATACATGAAATCGTCCATAAAACTAGATTCATTATACAACCAATACCTATCATAATTGAGATATCATATCCCAGAAAAAACAAAACCACAATTATTCCAACACCTTAAATGGGTTTTCACTATCCACATAGAACACTAGAATGCCTTAATATACAAATGGAAAGGATTACCACTAGAAGGAACTTCTATCCAATGCCCCCATCACATTAAATAATATAAAACCTCACTCTCATGATCAGCTCTTGCAAAAGGGTCTTGTGTCAAGGTATCATTATAGGAGAAATAGAAATACAGGAAGAAGCAGACCACACAGATCTCATTTAGGAAAAATCAAAATAGATAAAAACCAAAAATAGATGCACTATATTACACATACAGATTAGAAGTATAGAATTAAAGAATTACCTGATTTATTTCAAAGAGATCTTCGCGAGATACCTTGGGGTGAATAGAGAGTGCTAGGAGAGCGTCGAGAGCGATTAGGTTTATGGATGTAATCGCACAGAGGGATTATGGATGTGCTTCTATTTGGGGAAAGCATTCCCAATGGTTTATTAAAACCATTGGGAAGAGTGTATTTACCAAAGGTTTTTAAAAACCATTGATATATATATTGATTTTCCAAATGGTTTGAGTAAACTGTTGGGAAAAGCTTGTTCTCATCCCATTATACCAACGGTTTTATGAAACCATTCGGAAAAATTAAGTATACCAAATGTTTATTCAAACCATTGGTATTCAAGTGTTGGGAAAACACAATTTTATAGTAGTGTGTGTTGAATTTCAGTTTTTAATTTAGATAATGTTGGATACTATTCCAAAACAATGAGTTAAATATTAGATCTTGATCAGATACAATCAATAGTGGTGTTGCATGCACCACTTCTCTAATGTATATCCTTGTATGTTGATTGAGTGATAATTCCTATCGAATAAAAATTAATTGTGTAGTCTTTGTAAGAAGATCCACCGCAACCCATATGCCATTATTTCCTCTGAATTTCTTTGGAATACCAGTGAAAAAGTCCATGGAGATGTATTCCCATTTCCATTTAGTTATAGTTAATGGATTCATCTTCCCCTTGGATTTTTCCCATTCTGCCTTCACTTGCTAACATACAATACATCTTGATTTGTATTCCATGATCACATTCTTCATATTGTCCCACCAAAAGTGATCTCTAATATATTAATAAATCCTTGTGCTTCTAGGATGAATAGAGAAGTTTGAGCTATATGACTCATCCAATATCTCCTTCTATAATTCAGGATTCGATGGAATACATAGTCTTGAACTAAATATAACAACTCATTCTTCATTAACATTTAACTCCAAGGATTTACATTCTATTATAGCTTTCACTTTATACTGAATTTCCACATCATCTCTTTGATCATCCTTTATCTTTTCCAAAAGAGACAGTTGAGCAATAATTTTTTAAAGGATTGATGATGTTCTTTTCTTTATGATTTCCATGTCCATCCTCATCAAGTCTAATAAGATCAGATCCTTCTCAGTTCTAATCAATGATAAAATTATTAGATCCTTTCTACTTGAAATTATTGAAACTTTATTATATTTATCAAAATGATAATAGATAGAGAATTCATAGTCCTTTAACACCTCTAACCATATTCAATATAACATATTCATCTCCTTATATTTGAATATATACTTTTTGTGATCCAAATATATTTCCCACTTCTCCCAAAAGAGATAATATTGACATATATATCAAAGATAACATCACCACATAAAACTCAATATCATGTGTTAGGTAGTTCTATTCATGAAAATAGAACTTCCTTAAAGCATAGGCTTTCACTTTATCATTTTCCATTAACACACAACCCAATACCCTCTTTCAAGAATCACTAAATACTAGGAAAAGTTATCCACTGGTGGGTAGTGTGATTATAGGTGTAGTGATAAGACTCTTTTTCAACTCCTTGAAGATCTCTCAATACTAATAATTCCAATAAAACATTACTCCATTAAGAGTTAGATTGGTTATAGGGTTTGATAGTCATGAAAAATTTCTCAAAAATCGATGATAGTACCCAGATAAATCAAGTAAACTATAGATATCTATCAAAGATGTTGGAATTTTCCATCCTCTAATTACATATATTTTTGAAGGGTACATAGATATCCAATTTATTGTGATGATATTCCCCAATAATGAGACTTCCTTCAATAAAAACTCACATTTTCATTACATGGAATAAATATTCTCCTTCTGTAAGGTCTTTAGCACGGTACTCAAATACTCATCATGCTCCTCCATGATTTTAGAATCTATTAGAATATTGTCTATAAATACTACCACGAATTTTAGGAGGTAATACCAAAATACTATGTTCATCAATTCCATAAATATTGATGTATAATTAGTGAGTCTGAATGGAATTACGTTGAACTCATATTGCATAACCCTTGTACAAAAAAGCAATCTTGTTGATGTCCTCCTTATTCACCCTATCATAGTAATTTCAGAACCATAGATCTATCTTGGAGAAGTATTGTTCTTCACATATATGATCAAGAAAGTAATTATTTACTATAAGATGATACTTTTTCTTTATCATGTTCTAGTTTATCTCGTGATAATTAATGCAAAGGTGCATTGACCCATCCATCTTCTTGACGAAGAGGGATGGGGGACCCTAAGGTAAAGAACCTAGGAATATGAACCCTTTATATAGATTCTCCAATAGTTTTTTATTAAGATTTTCATGTTCCACAATATCCATTCTATATAGATTTTTGGATAATGGTAACTCCCCAAGTATAATCTTGATTGAACATTCAACATCTCGGCTAGGAGGAAGACCAAGAAATTCTTCAAGAAGCACATTAGCATATTCCCTCACATTGGGAATGTCTTAAAGGATGATATTTTCCTCAAAATAAATCATTTAATCAAGATACAATTTCTCATGGGGCAATAATATTCATGCAAGAGATGTTTGTTCTAAATAAAATTCATCCTCTTCCTTTAACTTGTTAGGTATCGGGGGTCAATTCATGATACAGAGACTGATTTCCTTCTCATAAAAATTTATTTTCGCTCTGTATAGAGAAATCCAATCCATACTAATAATTTCATAAAATTACACCAAAGGGAGTATGATAAGGTTTGTAGGGAAATTAATCCCAAAATTCTCATAGGCGATACTTATATACTTGGGATGCAATAATTTAACTCTTTTTTCATTTTCACTGACAACTCAAAATCGATGATTTTTTATGGTGTTTGAATAGTTATATAAACTTTCATGATATGATGGAATATGTAGAACCAAAATCAAAAAATTTAATTCACTATTATTTAATGAATTACTAGTGTACTTATCACTACTTTGTTTTTGGGATCCACCTCAGTAGTTGTGATGTTAAAGCTCACCGTTGTAATAAGGACCATTTTTGGGCACCAGTTCCTGGTAAAGTCTAGCTCAACATGGTGTCTTTGGGTTAAACCCCTATGTACATCTTTGTTTGAGACACATACACTTGTAGTATCTATATAGGGATATATTTTATTGATAAAACTTTTACTCTATACATAAAAAAATTAGGGATGTTTTTTATACTTATTCTTATCTGTATGGCTTTCACTAGAGTTTTCTAATCCTAGTTCCAAAAATAACTAAATGTTTTCTTTGATGCCAACTATGACAAACCTTCTATTCATTACGTATTAATACATTATTTATTACAAAATATTACACTTAATATAATCAGATTGATCATGAAGTCTTGTTTCCTTGTGAATTAGGTGCATTATATAACAACTTAAAACAAGCAATATGTCATCTTTATTGAAAACTTCCTTAACATGATCATAATATTCCATCTAAATTAAAACTAAATGGGATAACCTAGGGAAATAAATTAGAAAGGAGTGAGTATAAATCATAGTATGGTAATAAACATGAAATAACAAGAAAATAATAATACATGTTATACAATAGTCATATCAAAATGGAGTAATAATCATAAACATGTACAATGAGACCTGATATGGCATGATAATCATAATAGAAACATAAGAAATGTGGCAACAACGTAAAACACTACATCATAAACATAGTTCAATGATAATTGATAAAAATCATGATTGAAAAATTCCTTTAAAGGAATTAGGATTACTCTTTAACCCAACATGACGTCTCATGATACTAAACATTATTTAATTCGTTGGATTTGTATATAATTTTGGGCTCACCCCTCACTTTCATTTCATTTGAATGCTTAAGTTTGACATAAAGATCCTACAACATGTATTCATTCATCATCATATTTTATCTTACAATAAAGAAAGGTGGAACACATACATTTAATACCATTGTGAAATAAGTATAAGTATATAAATTTGAGGATCATTGATAGTAAATTGAAATGTTATTCAATACAAAATTGATTTTTCATGGAAAATTGAGGTGAAATTTTGACAACATAATGGTGTCACTTAAGAAATCATAAAATGAGTTAGTGAGAGATAAAGGTTTCTATGATAATTTGGACATAAAATAGGTTGTAATTCAAACATTAAAAGACAAATCTCAACATTATTAATTAGAAATAGAAGGCTAATAGTAATAACGAATCTTGAATAAAGGGAAGAAGGTGAGGATCCCTTATATTGAGGGTATAAATCCAAATACTTGAGAGGCATTATTGAGAGCTTGGGGGATCCTTTGGATGACTCTAGGGAGAGGAGGGGAGATTAAGTATGTGATACAAGTATTTTTAGTAAATATTAATAGGATATTGGGTGTTTTATATAGTAAATGTGTTGGAAATTCTTTATTATTTCTCAAACCTGGGTTTAGGACTCTATATAATAAAATAAAAAAAACATTACCATCATATTTTATCATGGTTTATTAAAAATGGGGTTGTTATCAATATTTTATAATTACAATGGCCTAACATAACATAGTAATAACTTTACTAATGTATAAGTGAGTCATAGTCTTAAAGAAATGTTTTTTAAATATTAAAATATATTATAAGTTTTGGAGGAGTCATAATGTCTTTATAAAATAAATAAAATAATATTAAAATTGAATTATTTTAAATGGAAGAAGAATATTTGGTCGTGGATAAAATTTATAGTACTTATTACATCACTTTTGGGTTATAATAATGTCATATACAAACTATGTATTTATACAGTACTTAATTTTCAACTAAAAATTCGACTGTCTAAAAAAATTATAAATAATTCAACATTGGATAATTTAAAAATTATCATTCCAAAAATAATATTTATTTTATCTAAATACTATTCTAAATATTTACATTTACACTTTTAAAATATGAAGCAATTTTTAATGAGAAATTTTGGGTTTTCTTGACAATAAAAGTTTTTGAACCCTTATAAAAATTACATTTGAATTTATAAAATTTATATGATAATTTATATTTAATAAATAATATTTTATAATATTATTTTATTAAAATATTATTTATTTCAAAAAGTCCTTAACTAATTAAAATTATTGGAATAATTGAATTTTAATATTACCCAAAAATACAATTTGGGTTTTATTGTATAAAAATAAAAAACCATTTATAATGTAATGATAAGAAGAAAATATGAACATTACGGTATTGAAAATTTAGTATACATGTTCACATTAATATTTTAATGATACATATCCCTTTAATACACCACAAAAAACCATAAGAGTAAGGTGTGTGACAGTGTGACTTTCATGGGGTTGTTAGGTGTACATGGTTTGGGTTGTGATCTTGATGAGGTTGAATTTCTCTTGTAATAGGTTTTTATTATGATTAAGTTGTTGGATCTCAACATGGGATTCTTAAAGGGAAAATTCTATTGATTCTATATCCCTAAGAATCTCCAATGAATGGGTCTCTTTGGGTACAATCCTATTAGTTTTTGACATCACATTCTTTGTCTGTGTCAATTGGATTTGGTAAAAATCTATATTTATACAAATCATGTGAACATTATTCAATGGCTACGTTATCGAAGGTAATTGTGTGTAATAGTATTTTCAATTCTATAGGATATAATAAAACAAAAATAGTGAACATGTTTTCTATAACTATAATATATTATAAGAAATTTGATTAAAATGAAAAGGGTAATTCTATTTAAAAAAAATTGGGTCGTAATATAAGGGGATTCTATAGTATTTTTGTTTCTATACCTAGTCTATAAGGAAAAACAATGTGGTGCAGCCTCGCACACCACAGTACAGAATTTATGGAAAAAGAAGGTACTAAGGTGTAGTTGGAAGGACAACAGCATTGCCTAGAAAGTAAAACTAACCTATGAGAAGATGGTTATCTTCACACTACAGATCTAATAAAATAGGGAAGGGACCAGAGCATATCCAAAAACATTATTCCACAGAACCCAATAACATGATGGGGGATAAACTCTATCGAATATCCATGGATCAACTGCCCTGAAATTGAAAGAAATCCCAAAACATGCCCTTGGGACTCCATTCCATAGTTATGGTCTCCATGTTGTAACTATGCCGAAAATGGTCATATCACAAATATTAAATTCTGAGCCACTATACCGTATCCCACACATCCATGCCATAAAAAAAAGAAGCTACACTATAACCCTGCACCATGGAGAAACCATGACAAAAACAGAAGAACCTCCCAAAACACCTCTATCAAGCCTTTATTCCACAAACTGCCTACCTACACCACATATGCTACCCTCCATAGTGAAACACAGTCCTTTAAGAATCCTCTATTACTAGAAATCCCCAAATATAATGGGTCGAATGTTCTGAGTTACTATAGATAAATTTTTTATTAATAAAACATCTCTAGGATTATTTGTTTTTTATTCCTTTATATCTTTTTGACATACTCTTTTATACTATAGTTTTTTTCTAATATATAATTTTCATTCATTCTTCTCAGAATAACCATGATTATGCATTATGATAGGCCTTATGGAATCATTATGAAATGCATTATTTTCTCATTGGTTTATATTTAATTTATTTTTGATATATTCTTCCCTTTTTATTTGTAATACATGATTCTTAGCATATTATGATGTGATGTGTGTTCATTAAATTATTTTTCCCTATAATGAAATGGGTAATGTTTTATATCTCATTATATTATTTTTTTGATATATGATTCTTGATTTTTTTCACATTATGCAATTAGCATTATATGCATATATTATGAATAAACATAATAATAATATATTTCACATTACATTTACGGATATGATAGAATTATATCTATTAACATTTTCTATGATGGATCATTATTATAGGTGTGTTAAATTACTTTTATCCTTCAAATTGTTTCTATATTATTTTAATGGTGATCCCAAGATTATGATAGGATTATGGTGATTATTCTCACTCATGTACTTATATTTATTCATGTATCATGTTCTTCCATGTTAATACTCCTCTTAAAAGGCTTCTAGATCAACCTATATTTTATGAATTCCCCTATATAGTTTATTAGTAATACTATGAAATATTATATGAGGATTATGATTGTAGAATTAAAATTTTATTTTTAATATACATTTACATTTTACAAACCAAATTTTCCCATAAAATTAAACATATAAATTTTTGGAGTCATTTTATTATGTATTTTTAAATAAAAATGATGAAATATTCATATTTTAAAGACACATGTCTCTTTATAGTGTGTAAAAAAATATCTAAATGTCCAAATAAAAATTCAATGAAAAATATTTTTCCTAAAACACATCACATAACAAGGAAATAAACCATAATACATAACCGAATTATTGTATAAAAATATCTATTATAAATAAATCTTATTTATATTGATAAATAAAGAAGTATAAAAGGTTATTATAACATTATTTAATAATTTTATCTACATCTCAAATAGATTTTTACATCATTCTGTTTTTTAATAAGATCATAAGTTATAAATATATAAGGCGACACAAGTCCATTTATAAATTATACAATTCCCTTACACCATTTTTATTACACATTCAAAAAAATATCTTTGAGAACCTTTACATATATAGTCATTACATAACTAAAATATAAAACTATCTTTAAAATATCATATAATGCAACCTAAATAAGATTAATGATTTAATTACCTAAATTTTTAAAACCGTAGATTTGTTTTTGGTGTATTATATATTTTTACCAAACCAACATATAAAGGTGAAAAACATAATTACTATCATAAGATAAAATATGTACCAATTATATGGGATTATTTTCATTATTCATATAGTAAATAGCCATCTTTTTCAGGGGAAGATCAATGAATTCAAAAAATTCATTGAAATTGAAAAAAAATATTGGTGATTTAATGAATTCCTCATAAATATTGATTGAAAAAATAAATAAGGGTGTAGTTGGTTATCCTTAATTATAGAGGGATGATTTTTTAGATATATATATATATATACTTCATTTTTGTAATGCCCCGACCCCATTTACCCAGAGTTGGTGCATTATTACATAACATTGGCATGATCACAAAAGATCAAGTCTTGAAAGACCGATTAGTTTAGTAGCCTTTGAATCACTAGATACATTCATAAAGTTTATATTACAATATAAAGTGAAAACTAAAACAAAATCTTGTCTCCACACTCATATACCTTTTTATTATCCCTTCAGTTCATTCATAAAATACTTCTTCACATCTTGGGAAAAATAAAATAAAGAAAAGGGGTGAGCTCAAATGCCCAGTAAGGATAACAATATAGTGGAAACTTTCATAAATAAGCATAAACCTTTAAGGAAATATATAACTAAAACAAAATCCTTTTAAACTTGAACTTAAGCATAATATGGTAGAAATAAAATGAAATAATTTCATTTACTTATTCACATGGATATTCTAGTAGTTGAATAATCACATGCAATTTCAATAACCACTTTCATAATGATGGAATGCATAATGCCAGACTATCATAACCACATAGTCAAGGCTTTTTTCCAAGACTAAAAATAAGATTTTCTCAAGGCCTTATTCCAAGACACTAGTTTGTCTCATGAGACCTACCGATGCATCGAGGACCAATAGTGGTCTCCACCCGTCACTTAATAAGTCCAATGCATTCCTCATATGAACAGGTTTAAACATAACATAAACATTCATATTAAAACTAGAATATGAAATGTCAATAAATTCTCCATAAACCATGAATGGTATAAATATAACACATAAATAGTCAAACATATCACAAAACCTTCAATACAATGTGGAAGTTTTGAATCATAATAAATCGACTTCAAATAAGCCTAAAATCCATCAAAGGATGTTAACATAGATGAAATCAAAACTATTTGAGAGAAATATCTCTTTTCTGAAATCATTTAAAATTCACATAATTATAAAACAAAAAAATTAATTTGAAAATATACTTATAAGCTTTTAAGGGAATATTTAAAGATTTTATAATAACAGAAAATAGCTGCACCCCCCGTATAAGTTAAAAAAATACATTCTTACCTTAATTCTGTCGAAAAGGTTAAAAAGGACCTTGTTTGGAAAATGACAGAAAGATTCCTTTATAAACTTCTTATAAAAAGTAAAACAATGGTATAAATGACTTTGACCCATAGCCTGTAAAATAGTAATAATTATTTGAAATACATTTTTAAGAAACATGGATGTGGATGATAAAGAGTTCCCAGTAGATAATTATGTATAAACAATCTCGGATAATGAAGAGATTGTGAAATAAACCCTTACCTTGTACTTTTCCTTGGTCGAAGGTTGGTTTACCTCCTATATAATGGTGAAATAATTTTTATTAAATTATAAAATAATCATATACATTAATATGATATCATATATGATCTTTTAACATTTCTTTGTTAATAATATCATAGTATTGTCGTTGTTTTGGGTGTTAACTAATTTATTTTCCTTTATATGCTTTGTTACGTAAGGCATGTTTTTTATGGATAGGTTGTATCTTATTCATATCTATAATTATATAAAGTTCTTAAACATTAATTTTAATCATCAAATGAGAATTATTCTTGAATTGATATGATGGGGAATGAATCTCATCGCGTTCGTGGAGACGGTAGTCCGTTCGTATGCACGAGCGACAATATAATTATTTTGATATTAAAATAATATATAATTGTATGTTATATCATATATACAGAATCATTATCATGTTATATTTATTATTTACATCAATTACATGTCATTATCATACCCCTCCAGATAATAATGTTTTGAATAACAATTACACCAAGACGTGGATACGGTAAGCCGTACGTACGCACGAATGGTGACATGTCATTCAAAGGATGGATAGAATACTGAATATGGTTGTACCATATTTATAATAACATCAAAATATAAAGAAGATATTGGATTTATTATTTTAGAATTGAAATAACAAAGAAAGAAGAAGTGGAAGAATAAAGTAACTTGAAAGAGGGTGGTGAAAACATTACCTCTTCTTCGGGTTCTTCCTTTTGGTTTGATCAAAAGGGATCCTTAGGTTGGATATCTGATCCAAATAAGGCCTCTAAGTTGAATTGATGGAAGTGTAAAGAATCTTTGGGTAGTTTTTGGCCGATCCAAAATGCTTTGAAGGTATGAATTTTAGAGAAGGGGAGTGCCCTTTTATAAGAGGGGTGAGGGGACCTTAGGAAAAGCTAGAAATATTTTTTTATAATAAATTAAATATTTGGTATCTAATGGATCAAAAGTGGATTATTTAAAGTTTAAGGTAGGGACAGGTCAAAAAAAACTCAACCAATAGGTTTTATATAGGTTTGGGTCACTATATTAACTTTATCTTTTTTATTTAACTCTTAGTTAAATATTTTTACATTTATCATGTCTCTTTGTATTTTTATATTATAATGTTAATAAACATACTATAAAATTCCAAGAGGCTTAAAAGTGGTCCATTAATAATACACCTATCATTATATAAGTCCTTTTTCTGATCCTTATATTTTTAGGAATAGAATATGAATTAATAATATAATATTTGTTTTAAAAACTCATTTATGTCAATTTTGAAACTATTTAAAAAAAATTAAGTCTTAACAACATTATTAATTAGAAAAAAAATCATTTAAGAAATCCAAACAAGCCATATTAACAAAAAAAATTCGTGGATGTCATCAAAACTTTCAAATTATATTTATTTTAACATTTAAAATACCAATTATTTGATTCTTTCATTAATAAGGAAAATACTGCATCATTATTGTGTCATAAATATATTTAATTATTCAATGTATAAAAATTATAAATAAAATACCATTATTTCGGAAATATTCTTATATTTTTAATTAATATTTATAATCGAGTTTATCTTATGTATAACCCTATATTAAAAATGTTTTAGTTATTAAATTTTGATTTTAACTCTTTTAACTCTTCTTTGAATTAAATAATAATAAATGTCCTAATCTAATCCAAGTGGACAAAAGAGGTTCATATTTTATTTATAAGGTTTTTTTGGTCGAATTATACTTATCCAATAGAATTAGGACATGTATTGGGGTAATAATAATGTCATTTTTACCCTTTATTACCCTATTCACTTTTAACCGTGGTAAATAAAAGTAAAAAGTTGCTATTCAACAAAAATTATTTTTATCTTATTAGACTACAGTTTACTCCTTTATATTAACCATTTCTCTCAGATTTTCTAAATTCCACTCACAGAAGTGGTAAAATTATGTTTTATGTGAATTTCCAAATTCTCCTAGGAAGTGGGTAAAAGACGGTGAAATGTTCAATAAAATTTTTATATATCTAAAATTATTCTAAACTAACTCCAATGAATTACAATGAACTTATATAGGTGTTATGTATCTATTTTGACCTTAATTAAATTTAAATAAAATAAATAATTATTTAAATAAAAATTCTTTTTTAAACTATAACTAAGTGTTTCTTTACTATTCATCAAAAATTGAATGTTTTCAGAAAAATACCAAAAATTCACCCTAGGCTGATATTTATATTCCAAATCCAAAAATAAATTCCATTTTGAAAGATAAAATTTATAAAATTTCAAAAAGTGGGTATTACTATTCATAACGGCTAGTTTGATTGGTTGTAGTGTGTGTTAGACCTCGAAGTTGCATACAACACACGCTACTGTATTATTCAAAGAGAATGGTACCGTGGAAGCTTGGGGTGTTACATTCTCCCCTCCTTCAAATAATTTATACCTCTAAATTTCTATAAATTACTACATAAATAGACTCAGGTGTTTCTTCATCATAAGTTCCTCGAGTTCCCACGTTGCCTCTTCCATCTTATGGTTTCTACATAGAACTTTTACCAGACGAGTCGTCCGGTTTCTCAACACTTGTTCTCTGGTATCAAGAATCCTGAAAAGCTCTTCGCAATAAGACAAATAGGTTTCTAGTTCTAATTCCTCATAGGTGAGTACGTGTGTTGGGTCAGGCATGTATTTTCTCAATAGTGATACGTGGAACACATCATGAACTTTGGAAAGAGTTGACGGAATTGCCAAATAGTAAGCTACGGCCCCAATTCGTTCTAGAACATCGAAATTTCCAATGTACCTGGGACTCAATTTACCCTTCTTACTGAAATATATAACTCCCTTCCTGTGAGATACCTTCAAGAAAACATGATCTCCTACCATAAATTCCAAATCCTTCCTTCGGTTATCAACATAGCTCTTCTGCCTACTTTTAGTTGCTTTGATGTGATTTTGGATTACCTTCACCTTTTCCATTGTTTCCTCCACCAGTTCTGATCCTATGAGTTTTCTTTCACCAAAATCCTCCCAACATGTTAGTGCGCGACATCTCTTTCCGTATAACTCTTCATATAGTTCTATCTGAATACTTGAATGGAAGCTATTGTTATAAGAAAATTCTACCATAGGTAAATATTCATCCCACATAGCTTAAGAGTTAAGTGAGAATGATCTCAACATGTCTTCTAAGGTTTGAATAGTCCATTCAGATTTTCCATCAGTTTGGGGGTGGTAGGCAGTGCTCATATGAAGTTTAGTATCTAGGGATTTTTTAAGAATTTTCCAGAATCTTGATGTAATAGAGGGATCAAGATCAGAAACAATCGATATGGATACTCCATGAAGTCTCACAACTTCATTAATATATAGTCTTTATAGACATTCAAGTGGTAAATCTTCCCTTATAGTAATAAAATGTGATGACTTGATAAATGATCAACAATGACATATATTGCATCGTTCCTTCTAGAAATATTTGGTAGTCCCATGACAAAGGTTATCATGATATTATTCAATTTCCACTCAGGTATGGGAAGAGGTTGCATGACTCCTCCAGGCTGTTTCCTTCTAGCTTTCACTTATTGGAAAACCATAAATCTTGACACAAAATCATCAAACTCCCTCTTCATGTTGTCCCACCAAAAATGTTCATTCAAATATCTATACATCTTGGTTCTCCCATGGTGTATAGAGAAATTGGAACTATGAGAATCATCCGTCAATTCCCTTTTTAGATCAGTTATATTGGGAACACAAAGTCTCTTCCCAAATTTCAAAATTCCATCTTCATACACAAAGTCACTCAATCTCCCATCATGCAAAGATTTAATCTTCTTTTGAAACTCTTCATCATCAGTCTGAGAACTCTTTATCCTTTCTAGTAATGATGGTTTGGAAACCATTTGAAAATGTATTGATGTTTCACCTTCCATGGTGATTCCCATATCCATCTTTACTAGATCCATGAAAATAGTATCCCTTTCAACTATAATTTTGTTGAAAACTCCATGATTCTTTCTGTTCAAAGCAGCTTCCACCTTATTTGCCTTCCTCAGGTGGTAGTGTATCGTGAAATCATAATCCTTGAGTATTTCAAGCCATCGCCTTTGCCTCATGTTGAGTCCTTTCTATGAGAAAATGTACTTCAAACTCTTGTGATCAGTATAAATCTCACATTTTTTACCATAATGGTAGTGTCTCCAAATCTTCAAATCGAAGATTACATCTGCTAACTCAAGATCATGAGTAGGATAGTTTTTCTCATGAATTTTCTACTGTCGTTATGCATAGGCAATAACTCTATCATTATGTATAAGGACACAACCATGTCCTTTCTTTAATGCATCACTATAAATAACAAACCCATAATTCCTCGATGGTAGAGTCAATATATGAGCATTGACTAATCCTCTCTTCAGTTAATTAAATCATTCTTCACACTCTTTTGTCCAAAAAAATTTAATCCCTTTACATGTGATCTTCGTTAATTGGTTAGCCAATCAGGGAAAATTCTAGACAAAACACCGATAATAACCTGCTAAACCAATAAAACTGCGTACCTTAGTTATACTCGTCGGGGTTGGCCATTCTTGAATTTCCTTATTCTTAGAAGGATCAATAGAGATTCCATCCTTAGAGACAATATGGCCAAGAAAAGAAATCTCTTGAATCTAGAATTCACACTTGCTAAACTTCCCATATAATTAATGTATTCTAAGAGTCTTTATGATAATGCGCATGTGATTTTCATGATCTTAGTAGATTTTGGAATATACCAAGATATCATCAATAAATACCACTACAAAATAATCGAGATATTCCTTGAAAACTATATTCATTAGATCCATGAAAACAGAGGGTGCATTAGTCAGCCCAAAAGGCATTACTGTAAACTCGTAATGCCCGTACCTAGTTCAATATGTTGTCTTCGGAATGTCTTCCTTCTTCACACATGACTGATGGTATCCAGATCGAAGGTCAATCTTTGAAAAGTATTGAGATCCATGCAATTTGTTAAATAAATCATTAATGCGAGGTAAGGGATACTTGTCCTTTATTGTTATAGTATTGATTTCCTTGTATTCGATACATAACCTCATAGATCAAACTTTTTTCTTAACAAAAAGGATAGGGGCTCACCATGGATAAACACTTGGGAGAATAAATCCCTTATTACTCAATTCCTGTAGTTGTTTCTTTAGTTCAACTAATTCCACAGTGGCCATTCTATAAGGGGTCTTTGATATGGGCCTTGAACCATGAATTAAATCAATGGAAAACTCAATTTCTTTTTCTGGAGGATGTTCAGGTAAATCTTCCAGAAACACATCAACATATTCTCTCACAATAGGTACATCCTATATTTGAACATTCCATTCCTCACCCAAAGTTATTTCATTCTCTTCCTCCCTGATAATTGAATTTAGTTGAGCTACTGGGGGTGGATCTAGAAAAGAATCAGGTGGTTACAATTCTGCTCTAAAGATAAGGTGTTCCTTATCATCATCATAAAAAATTGTAACCTCCTTATTCTTATAATAAATCTTCGCATCATGTTCCAAAATCCAATCCATACCAAGGATTATATCAAATTCAATCATGGTTATGATGATGAGATCAGCAGATAAAGAAAATTTATGTTCTCTAATGGGGACTGATTCACAAAACTTTATTGCGATGATACTTCCCTTAGGAGTTTTAACTGACAACTCCCTTGTTAAATCAAATTGGAAATATCTAATTTTCATAGCAAACTGGGATGATATGAAACAATGCAATGATCCAGAAGAAAATAAATCATTGGATAAACTTGAGGAAACCATTAAATTACCTACCACCACATCTTTCAGAGCTTCTACCTCAGCAGTAGTGATAGCATAAGATTGGCCTTGATCCCTTGGCCTTTTTGAGATAAGTTCTCCTGACACTTAGGACATTCATTTTTATAATGTCTCATCTACCTGTAGTTTAGCATTGAACATCGATAGATTCTTTATTCCCCTTGAAATCACGAGCTTGGTGGCCTTTTTCACCACACTTATAACAGACTCTCATTACTTTCAAGAAATTACTAGGGTGTTTCTTTCCACATTTACTATAGGATGGATAATAAAATTTTCATTTCATCCCCTTATTTCAATTTCAGAGTGATCAGCAGATCTCTTCTTCTCTTTCTTTTCTTTAAAGTCGTAAGACTTAGAGAATTATTTCTCTCTCTTGATAGTGCATGAGACAATATCTTCATACAATGAGAAGTTTTGTGAGACTAATGCTTGACGGTGAAATGGTTTAACCCATCAAAGAAACGACCAATATTACTTCTTGGGTTACGTATATAATCTGCAGCATACCTCACAAACCTTGTAACGTTAGCCTCATACTTTGCGACATTCCCATCCTCCTTTTACGTCATACTCATAAATTTCCTTTCCATATCTACTCGATGGTCACGAGGAAAGTATTTTTTTTTAAAACATCTCTTTAAACTCCCTCCATTCCATATTTGATACTTCATCATCTTCCTTCATGTTTTGAATCAATGACCACCATTGATCAGCATATCTAGTGAGGCGGTAAACTGCAATTGTAACTTTTTTCCTTTCACTACTCCCCAAGGTATGGAATATTTTCTCTAAGGAATTTATCCATTTCTCAACTACTAGTGTATTTTTATTCCCATTGAATGTTGGTGGTTGTTTCCTCGTGAAGAGATCTATCATTTATCCTCCACGCTATCTCTCTGGGTGCTCTATACGGGTAAAGTTATTATTCATAACCTGAGTGAGTTGTCCCAGTATGGTGATTAGCTGATCAGCACCAGTTGCATCACCAGCTCCACTATAATTATCTTGAGCAGGATTTAAATCCTTACATGGAGTGTGTGAATTGATATGGTTTCCATTTCTTCCACTAGGCACCATTTATACATAATTTCATACAGTAGATTAGTTTATGAATCGCTATACATAAATCCAAACTTGTAAAACACTTAACATAAATTGAACAGTTTATGGATATAATCCATAATCATAAAAAAAACTCATTGAGTAATTATATACTCATAAACCCTTCATAATGGTGTGTAAAGAAAATGAGTATTATCCTAAGCATATCCCCTAGGAGTGTTGTAACCAAGAGTGCCGCAAGGCTCGTTGTCATGCACTAGTTCCCGTTCAAGTCTAGCTCAAAGCAGTGTTTTTGGGTTTTACCCCTAGGTACATCTGTTCTAGAGCCACCTCTACCTGCTCGTTTCCAGATAGGGATGTATTGCTCAGAAAACTCACAAAATCTCTACAATACCAAAATTCTAGGAAGTTTTTATACACTAATCCTTAAATTCTATCTTAGGGATATGTGCTCTAATCAGAGTTTATCTAAATCTAGCTTCCATGTTTGTACTAAACTTACTCTGATAAAAACTGTAACACCCTAACCCCAGTTACCCAGATTCAGTAAATTATTACATAACATTGGCATGATCAAAAAATATCAAGTCTCTAAAGACCGATTAGATTAGTAGCCTTCGAATCACTAGATACATTCATAAAGTTTACATTACATCATAAAGTGAAAACTACAAAAACATATTGTATACACACTCATATCCATTTATATTATCCCTACAGGTCATTCATAAAATACTTCTTCACATCCTGGGAAAAATAAAACATAGAAAAGGGGTGAGCTCAAATGACCAGTAAGGATAACAATATAGCAGAAACTTTAATAAATAAGCATAAACTTTTAAGGCAATGTATAACTAAAACAAATGCCTTTTAAACATGAAATTCAGCGTAATATGGAATAAATAAAATGAAATAATGTCATTTACTTATTCACATGGATATTCTACTAGTCGAATAATCACATGCAATATCAATAACCACTTTCATAATGATGGAAGTCAGACTATCATAACAACATAGTCAAGGCCTTGTTCCAAGAATATAAATAAGATTTTGTCGAGGCCTTGTGTCAAGACACTAGTTTTTCTTGTGAGACCTACCGATGCATCGAGGGACTATAGCGGGCTCCAACCATCACTTAATAAGTCCAATACATTCCTCATATGAACAGGTTTAAACCTAACATAAACATTCGTATTAAAACTAGCATACAAAATGTCAATACTTTCTCCATAAACCATGAATGGTATAAAAATAACACATCCATAGTCAAACATATCATAAAACCTTAAACACAGTGTGGAAGTTTTTAATCATAATAAATCAACTTCAAATAAGCTTAAAATCCATCAAAGGATATTGAAAAAGATGAAATCAAAACTATTTGAGAGAAATATCTCTTTTTTGAAATCATTTAAAAGTCACATAATTATAAAATAAAAAATTTACTTTGAAAATATCCTTATAATATTTTAAGGTAAGCTTAGAATATTTTATAATAGTGTAAAATAGCCGCACCTTCCGTATAAGTTAAAAAAAGACATTCTTACCTTAATTCTGTCGAAAAGGTTAAAACGGACCTTGTTTGGAAAACGATAGAAAGATTCCTTTATAAAATTATTTAAAAAAGTCAAAAAAGGTTATAAATGACTTTACCCCATAGTCTTTAAAATATTAAGAATGATTTGAAATACATTTTTAAGAAACATGGATGTGGATGATAAAGAGGTCCAATAGATATTTACGTATAAACAATCTCTGATAATGAAGAGATTGATAAATAAACCCTTACCTTGTACTTTTCCTTTGTAGAGGGTTGGTTTAACTAATGTATAATGG
Organism: Viscum album; assembly: GCA_963277665.1. Classification (NCBI taxonomy): domain Eukaryota; kingdom Viridiplantae; phylum Streptophyta; class Magnoliopsida; order Santalales; family Viscaceae; genus Viscum; species Viscum album. The sequence goes on along the minus strand of OY728148.1, from coordinate 290,582,693 downwards.
TGAAATAATTGTTATTAAATTATAAAAGAATCATATAAATTAATATGATATCATATATTATCTTTTAACATTGCTTTCTTAATAATATCTTAGTATTATCGTTGTTTCGAGTGTTAACTGATTCGTTTTACTTTATATGCTTTGTTACGTAATCCATTTTTTTTATGTATAGGTTGTATATTATTCATATACATAATAATATAATGTTCTTAAACATTACTTTTAATCATCAAATGATAATTAGTCTTGAATGGATATGATGGAGAATGAATCTCATCGCGTTCGTGGAGACGGTAGTCCGTACGTACGCACGAGCTAAAATATAATTCTTTTGATATTAAAATAATATATAATCGGATGGTATATCATATATACAGAATAAATATAATGTTATATTTATTATTTTAATCAATTACACATCATTATCATACCCATCCAAATAATAATGTTTGGAATAACAATTACACCACGACATGGAGACGGTAAGCCATATGTATGCACGTATGGTGACATGTCATTCAAATGATGGATAGAATACTGAATATGGTTGTACCATATTTTTAATAACATAAAAATAGATAGAATATACTGGAGTTATTATTTTATAATTTAAATAACAAATAAATAATAATTGGAAGAAGAAAGGAACTTGAAAGAGGGTGGTGAAAACATTACGTCTTCTTCGGGTTCTTCCTTTTGGTTTGATCAAAATGGATCCTTAGGTTGGCTTTCTGATCAAACTAAGGCCTCTAGGTTAAATTGAGGTAAGTTGAGGGAATATTTAGGCAGGGTTTGGCCAATTCAAAAGGCTTTTAAGGTATGAATTTGAGATAAGGGGGAGTGCCCTTTTATATGAGGGGTGAGGGGCGCCTTAGGAAAAGCTAGAAATATTATTTTATAATAAATTAATATTCGGTTTATAATGGCTAAAAAGTATATTATTTAAAGTATAAGGTGAGATAGGTCGAAAACCACTCAACCAATAGGATTTATGCAGGTTTGGGTCACTATATTAACTTTATCTTTTTTATTTAACTCTTAGTTAAATAGTTTGACATTTACCATGTCTCTTTGTATTTTTATATTATATAGTTAATAAACTTAATATAAACTTCCAAGAGACCTCCAAGTGATCCATTAATAATAAACCTATCATTATAGAAGTCCTTTGGAAGAAACTTAGATTTTTAGGAATATAATATCAATTAATAATATAATACTTGTTTTAAAAACTCGTTTATGTCAATTTTGACACTATTTAATAGTTGATTTTTTTAATATCTTAACAACTTTATTAATTCAAAAAAAAGTTCATTTCAGAAATAATAACAAGTCATATTAACAAATAAAATTCTTTGATGTCATCAAAACATTCAAATTATATTTATTTTAACATTTATAATATCAATTATTTGATTATTTCATTGATAAGAAAAATATTGTATCATTATTGTGTCATAAATATATTTAATTATTCAATGTATAAAAATTATAAATAAAATACCATTATGTTGGAAATATTTTTATATTTTTAATTAATATTTATAATCGAATTTATATTATGTATAGCCCTATATTAAAAATGTTTTAGTTATTAAATGTTGATTTTAACTCTTTTAACTCATCTTTGAATTAAATAATAATAAATGTCCTAATCTAATAAAAATGGACCAAAAAGGTTAATATTTTATTCCTAAGGTTGTTTCTGGTCGAATTATACTCATCCAATAGAATTAGGACATGTGTTCGGGTAATAATAATATCATTTTTACTCTTTATTACCCTATTTACTTTTAACCGCGGTAAATAAAAGTAAAAAAGTTACTATTCCCTAGAAATTATTTTTATCTTATTGAACCACATTTTACTCTATTATATTAACCGTGTCTCTCAGATTTTTGAAATTCCACTCGCAGAAGTAGTAAAATTAAATTTTATGTGAATTTCCAAATTCTCCTAGGAGGTGGGTAAAAGAGGGTGAAAAGTTCAATAAAATTTTTATATATCTAAAATTATTCTAAAGTAACTCCAATTAATTACATTGAACTTATATATTTATTATGTATCTATTTTGACCTTAATTAAATTTAAATAAAATAAATTATTATTTAAAAAAAAAATCGGTTTTAAACTCTAACTCAGTGTTTTTTCACTATTCATCAAAAATTGAATGTTTTCAAAAAAAATCCAAAGATTCACCTTAAACTAATTTTGATATTCTGAATCAAAAAATGAAGTCCATTTTGAATGATAAAATTTATAAAAATTGAAAATGTAGGTATTACTATTCATAATGGCTAGTTTGATTGGTTGTAGTGTGTGTTTGAACTCAAAGTTTTGTACAACACACGCTACTGTATTATTCAAAGAGAAGTGTACCATGGAAGCTTGGGGTGTTAATCATTTCATAAAAGAAACCCATATCACTCTAATTATCATAAGGACAAGAGATAAAATAATGAATATGGGACAAAACATATATCTAAAGGAAATCATAGTGAGGTATAATATCATTATAAAACTGAATAACTAAAAAATTATCATATGAAACTCTACCAAAATACCATAGAGTACTCGATGGAAAAAAACTAGCTACTAGATTTTCACAGACTACCGAATGCTGACATATTGAAAACATTGTGGAAACGAAAATATTTTCCCCAATTATCAATAATCCTTTTTGATTATTAGTAATATTCCTTTGAGTACCAAGTGGTTCCTATTATTCAACAACACCATCACATATCCTATAATTTCTAAAAAAACTCAATTTATACCTCTAAAAATTAATTCTTCAAATAAGATTACATGTAAATGAAACATTAAATCCAAAAAGAGATCAAATACGGACATTAAATTCATATTTCATTATAAACTATTGACTATAGGGATTTCCATCCCTAAAAAGGCTTATAAAGTAGTGAATAATTTCTTCCATTGATACATCATGTCATATTATAACGCTTAACACTCTTCATTAATCCATTTATGCATATAAGAAATATGAAAAATTGGTACAATATTAACGTAAAGTGTATTTCCATATTAGTTGAAAATATAAAATGGGAATTCCTTATATGAAGTATCTTCCACTATTTCCATTTAAATGAAATTAATTACATTCCAAGGATGAAAATCATACCTTTATGGTTTATATACATACAAGTTTTCATGTATCTTCATGTGACACTATGTAAATAGTAAATGATACTGAATAATTTTAATTAAAAAATATTTCAAATGGACCCAAAAAATGTTTTTCAACATCCCCTATATCCTCAAATGATGATGTTGCAGTCATTACTATAATAGTAAAACACCTAATATCAATATTTAAATTAAAATATTTGATTCCTTTTATCTATATTCGGTCATTTTTGTCCCTTATTTTTTGTTAATGGGTTTTCAAAATAACTAAAAAATATATTGACTCCTTTATATGAATAGATCTGAGTAGTGATATATCACATTCTACTATTCAATACATGATTTAATGACAGATCATATTTTAGAGATATTGAAATAGTTATGTCTATAAAAGGGGATAATAAATATATTTATGAAAAATTTATTTTAAGGAAGATTTCCCTTAATATAAAATTCAAAATTCTATGATATGAGAATCAAATTTATCTTGTGGTAAAATAATTTTATCTAATGATTGAATATCAATCAACTTTAACAAAGTAACCAAAGATCACTAAATTTTCTACCACAAATATTCTTAAAATTTCAAATCTCTATCTAAAACATTTCTTATAGATACTACATATAGTCTCGTAATACATAGTGAAAATAGTCAGCCTAATTTCACTATTGATTAGGTATATTGGGTCAATCGGAAGTATAATATCCTCCTAATTTTATTAATTATGACCCAAACTATTTTAAACCATAATGTTATTTTAAAAGTGTAATCATGAATTAATTATGAAATAATATAATTTTTATATTGAAATATGAATGTTATTGTGGAATTCTAATGACTCTTGGGTGCTTATCCTTCATGTAAAGACATGTGGTTTCAAACAAATATTACAATATCATTATTTATGCCCATACAAGAAATATAAAACCATATATCATAATAATTATTTTTTATTCTATAGTCAATGATCAATAAAGATGAATGTGTAATACTTTATAAATACATTTTTAATAATTTTTGAGACTACCAACTATCTATGTATATATATGACTAAATTCATAGTTTGTATCCATACTATAAGATACACCTCACAGTAATTTCTTTTATAGATAATACAACTACCTGATTATTAAACTTGGATATCATTCACCATATTCAAAACTGAGGATATATTTATCAAAGGATCCATTACTACCATACCATGGTCATCATTTATATCTATGTGTGGCTTTATGAAGTGGAATATAAGACTCTACTTCTAGTTTTACTATTACACTTACTAAAATTAAATCCTTATTATAATCACATTAGAAACTATGATAAACTTATTTTCTGTATAACCATATCCATTAAAAAAATTGATACTACACCCATTTTCTATTCTAGATATTTCTTTATTATCTATGGTAAATTATGTACATTTAGATACCATAATCTATATAAACCATTGAAATCCATAGAAAATGGTTTCATGAAATATTAAGGTCATGTTCTATAGATTCATACTCTATTTTATAAACTAAGTATTTTTGATAAAATGGATATATTATTGAGAATAGTATGATTCCACCCAAACCTAATATATATGTACTACTCTTAATCATATATTAAATAAAATTTTATATAGAACAAAACTCTTTCCCAGCATAGGTAATATCAATGTTGGTTATGAAGTGTGACCTCACTCCAGCATCATAAATTACATTTCACATTATTCACAACACCCAAATTACACTCATTTTCTTTTAGGTGACATCAATTAGATTTCTAATTTGGATAAATCTTTAATAATTCTTAGGTGAAATATAAAATTTCTTGGAAAACTTATGATCTCAATTATATTCTTATGTTTCCCCCCATGACATCACTATATAGTGTATTCTAAAATAATATATTTTGATATCATGCTATCCATGAATTTCACCATGCTAATCAAAAATAACACTTTTAGATTATAACACATTGTCAATTCTCACACATTATTCTTATTATACCCTCTTAAATCATTTCATATTGTTCCTAAATGTTTTTTTTAATGTCAAAAACTCACTATGAATGAGTTAAGATATAGTTAAATGTGATGCATACATTATTAAAATAATATTATAGTTAAATTAAATTGTAAAAAAAGTGTCTAATATTATCTCATTATTGGTTTTTTTATTATTTTGATGGTAATTTGATCTATGAATCTACTTTTACATGTTTTAAAATTGGTTGAATGTAATGATAAGAAACAATGATAGTGAATAATTCAACTTACATCTTGGATTACGAGTATGAGAGATAGGATTTTCCATAACTATATATCCTCAAATATAATTAAAATATATAAGGAATAATCCTTTTATGTGATTTATATAGACCAAAATTTAATGGTTTATTATAGTGAATATGTTTCTTCTACCTCATGTTTGGAATTTATATAATGATATTTGAGGATATAAGTTTGTAATATTCTCTTAAATATATCCATTAATTTGAATAAAATAATGAATATCCACTCAATCCATGAGTTGTTATGGCATTATGAACAATGGAAAAAACTCAAATGTATGATATTTATCTAGTTGAGTTTTATAGAGATATTTTTTTATTCTATAGTTTTTATTAAAAATTTACATTTAATTGGATGTACTTAAATAATTTATTCTATAGTTCTAGGATAATTTTATTTTTCTCATTATTTTTTCAATTTCAATTCAATCATAGTATTATTGAATTTGAAAATATAATTCTTATAATAATTTAACCATTATTAAATAAAAATCATTTAATCATTATTGAAGATTTATTTTGATATATAAAGAGACTTGTTTATAAGGATATGTTATTAATTTTTTTCTAAAGTTTATTTATAAATAAGTTTTTCTAATTGATAATGGTTTTTCGAATGAATTAAGATCATAATATATTGTGATTATATGATAATGAGAGGTTATAAGGGATAAAAGCATTCAAAATATAGATAATTAAATTATACAAATATATTTTGGGTTATATTTATCTAAAAAATTATATACAATATTAGAAATTATTTTTTCTAATTCATTGAAAATAATTGTATTTATTTAAATATTATTAAAGGATTTTATCATATTTAAATCAAATAAAAAATATAATCATGTAACCAATTAAATATGAAAATTAAGAAATTAATTTTATAAGACTTATTTATTGAAAAATTTCGTATTAATTTGATTACTTATGTTTTATTTTTCTATTATTCTATCAAACCACTTAAAATTTGGTAGTGATACCCAAAATAGAGAATATAATTATTATATAATATGATTTTGTATTTTTTAAAATTAATTGAATTGTAAATGTATTTATAATCATTAGCTAATTGTAAAAGAAAATACTTATTAGTAAATAGTATTTTAGAAACTATTTTTTGGTTATCATTAAATAATTGATTTTTATTTTACTAGTTGGTTCAATAATTAATTTTACCTTTTATTTATTTTTTACACTTTTTGATCATTTTACCCATGGGGTATTTTTCATTTTTTTAGGTTGGAGGTGCATGATCTGTACCCTCATCACTTGATGAGGGATTGTACATAATAATGAAAATTTTTATTATTATCTCAGTATTGAAATATATTGTTCACTAATAGGTGTAATGATGGTTCTACCCCAAGAATGAAAATAAGACTTGGTTAGATTCATTCCCAATCCAAATGTTTATTATTTGGAAGTAGCGCTACATAGATTTTAAAACATTATGTATTATAGGTTCCCACACATAGATGGAACTACTATAAGTATTACATGAAATATGAATTAGTATAATGATATAGAGATCAAACCATTTCTTAATAAAATTATTTAAAACATAGGAACATTTCCTGTAATACAATAAAGAAAATTATATGACCCTTTATAAAATTCTCAAAAAGATACATGATATATTCAAGAAAAATGAAGCTGATATTGATTCGATAATATTGGGAGAATTAAATTTTTCAATGAAATATATTTATAATGATAAGTTATATATAAAACTATATAGTTTTCTCAATACATTTGAATTTCTAGAAAAAAATATTTATAAACACTTAATCCCATTTAAGATGGTAAAAATTAGAAATGGGATAGAAATGTTTTTACCAAAAATATTACAATGAAACTTTTTAGGCTCTTGATAGATTTATGTATATGTCAATAATATTCCAACACATATTATATGTTTCACTCAAAAAGAAAAAAAATTACTATCAAGTGTCACAAAGTTATTGATTCAAAATTGATGCCTCCATATAATGTAAATTGATGTTAAAAATAGTGATTGTTATGTGATATATCTATGATAATTAAATTCATGTTGTAAGTGTATGAAAATATTTTTTAGGTTCATCAAATAAAGGTACTCATCATGTTTAATAGGAATCTCTATTTTATTCCCAATTAGAGTCCTCCTACGAAAACTAGGGAATTTATAATTATTAAATCATTTAAATCCAACCCCAAATTCAAATAGAAAACATTATGAGATGACTGGGAGGCTATATTATTTTCAATGTTATAGATATGTTTTGGAGGATAATCATATACCTGAGGTTAAAAATGTGATCTATAACCAAACACATTTAGAATTTTCTAAGTATTATAATTATTGGAGGATAGAATATGAAATAATGGGATAAAGCAACAATATTGTTGATAAATAATAATCATTATAAATGTTTTATTTGGTAGTTGGTAATTCTCAAGGGTAATGTTTTTAATTTCACACTTTAATGGTGAAATGGTAATTTAGAATAGTAAAAGACCCCATAAATTTTTGTTGATGGTTTTATTAATCTTAGATAGTGGTTGTTTCCAAATGATTAATGTTTGACATCAATCAAAACGAATTTTATTGATATTTTTTTATGTTTTTACAAATAAAATATTGAAAGTGAATTATTTCACTATAATATTGATTATGGCCTGATAGTTCATTTTAATATGATGTATGTTGGCATCGGGCTATAAAATTGACATAGCCAGGGTTTTTCTATGAAAATATTAAATTTCACTCTAACATTATCATTTTTCAATTCCAAAATCAAGGTGTTTAGATTAAATAAATAAAATTATGGTCCACATCCGTATATGGTTTTCAAAAATTATCAATTTTTTATATACTTCTAATTATAAAATTATATATCTCTATATTTATTGTAGAAAATATTTGTTAAATTAAAATATTATATTGGTATATTTATTTTAATTAGGTTATTATTTTGAGATTGACTCATATTTTATCCATAATGAGTATGAACCATTTTCCTTCATGGTGTTCAATTGAGTTGGTTAAATATTTCCACGCTTTTACTATCATCAAATGACCTTTTTTTATTCTATAAAATAGACTAAATAATTAAACTAATTCCTCATTAGCTCTATCATTGTGTTGAGACAATATATGCGTAGAAAAATATGGATGGATTATTTTTGTATACATAAAAGTAAATACTATAACTATTAATTATTTTCAAGTATATAATCTAGACGTTATCAAAAATATGTGTTGTTTGGAAATGGTCTTCACTAAGAAAATAATTTTGAGGAAATATATGTTAGTGGATGGATTAAAGTGGTAATTTTAAGGTAGGTTTGATCATTTAGGGATTCACAAGAAATAATGAAATATATTGGAGAGAGAAAATAAACCTTATTTCATAAGTAACTATATATATAAAATTTTCCCTCCCACTCCACCCTTTCTCATTTTTCATATAGAGTTCTCAAATTTATCTCATAGATTAAAAGATCTCTATATGAGTCATATTGTCCTATATGAGACTCCCAAATGCCTTCTTATATTGGAAATTGATAAGATGTTATGCTTGAAAAAAATCCCTCACTAATCCCCACATACTCCCCCCATAACTAACTAACCATCATCCATGGGAACCTAGAATAGACAATGCACTTTAAAAATATATAGAAACAAAAATTGGAGTAGCCAATTCACTGGTATAGTTGTTGTAAGTACCATTGATAAATGATTGTGGGCAGTTTGACATCATCTTTAATTTTCCCCCTCTAATTTAAATCCACTAGAGTATCTACAATGGTCCAAATTATCCTAATCTACCACATTTTTTCAACATATCTATTAGGTTATCATTTTTATATTAACTTATGATACCTCATAATCCACTTGGTAGTATCCCAATTCTTCTTGCAAACATTATAGGTAAATTAGATTACAGTCTCCACTAGTAAAGAAATTTCTAGCCCCTTAAAAAGCATAGCATGCATCAATACTCTCACCATTGAGAAGTATGGTATCACCTTTATCCCCTAATTTTAACATAAGATGATGTAATTAAACTCCAAATAAACATTAGATTATGAGGAAGTTACATTTTAATTGTATAAGGTCTTATTATATTGAAACCGTTCATAAAATATTTAGCATATATCCTTCATGAAAGCCATAACAACATCATATTTTTGTTATGAATAATCAAAATACCAAAAATATATTGTATATTTCTCATGTATTTCAGGTCAATAAACTCAGATAAATCCTTCTTCAACTAGTTTATCTTCATTTCATCCATCCTATGTTCAATATTTCATCACCATAAATTAGAAGATAAAAAAATGTACCACACTGAAATATCTAGATATAGAAACATTGGTCCTCTTATTACTTTTGGTATCAATAAATCACTTTGAATTAGTCAAACTTCTTAAAATAATATCTATTGGATTCTTTCATTTCTTAAAATATATTCTTCAATTTTTATAAAAGGTAAACTTATTTATGAATCCAAAAACCTTCATATTGCTTCCTATAGATATACTACGAGAGGTTTCCATAAACTAAAGTTGTCTTAATCCCTATATTATCAATCTCTATGTACAATCTAGAAAACAATAAAAAATCATATCGAATAAATATATATTCACCATGGGCTATAAAATCACATTAATATGAACATTATTCTTAAGAAATAATATTTTAATGGATAACTAAGATCTATTCTTAACTTCTTTTCCACTTCCATCCTTCTTTAGCTTTAACATCTATATGATCATAGTTCATTATAACAATTGGATAAATTCACCAAATCATATTTCTAGTTCTAAAATAATGAATCTATCTTATCTATTATTCCATGTAGCCTCTTATGTTTTTGAGAATGAGATACTACTTCCTGAAATCCTTTTAGATTCACTTAAATTGTCAAAAAGAGCCACTCTGAATCTAAATATTTTATTGATGGACTAATTCCTCATAAACAACTTTGGTCCTATGAAATTCTAGGTCTAGTAGGTATTCCATCACCTAGAACATGTAATGTTTTAAAACTTCTAATGTTGATTATTGATTCTAACCCTCCGTAATATCCTCCTCTACTAGCTCTTGGTCTAATACTGATGGTACTTCTTATACCTCCTGCTCAAAGGAATATGTAGATAGGATAGGTTTTGTTTCTTTAATTACTTCATTGGTATTTCTATTATTTTCATTCTAGTATTTTTAATATCCTCAATCATTTTTTTCTCATAGAGTAATAAATTTCTACATATAATCACAGTCCGCACCTTCGGGTCCTAACGCATGTATCAAAACTCCTCGTTTCCATATATGATAATGATACATCTGTTAAATCTCTCATCTATATTAATCTAACACTATTTTGATATATGTGATAATGGAAGACATCTAAATAAATCTAAATAAGAGTAAGTGGTATTTTTAATAGGTAATATCTTCTTTGAAATATTAAGATTAAAAAGGACTAATAGTGATATATTGATAAAGTAATATAGAATTTAAATAGATTCTCTCCAAAAAAGGCTTATGAAACATTTCTAGAATCACCATCCCTATAATATTCTACATGATATCTCTATTCATCCATTTAATAAAATTTTTTTTGGGAGGTGTGTTACCGTCTTCTCATGACATAATCCTTAAATCCTACAGTGGGAATCAAACTCCCTAAATGTTTATTTTCATTTATTTTCTAAATAATGTCACATAAACATCCATATATTCCTACACACTATTATTTTGTGTAAAATATTGAATAAATTAGGTACATATTACTCTACTCAGAATAATAACACCAAAAACTATCAAGATTTATTGTCAAACAATATTATAAAATATTTCTTACCTCATAGTGATTTAACCTCCATGGGGATTCATATATCAGAGATAACCATATTTAGAAACTATAATCACATCAATGATTCCATGAAAAATAATTCTCTTTGTTTCATCCCTTTTAAATATTTTATGAAAATATGAAGTGATTCATCATTTTTATTGCCTATTTAGTCATTCCTCGTCATTGTCGATATCCCTCTTTTATTATTGTGGTCAAGTATATTAATCCATACATTTGATGAGGCCTCTCATTATAACATATTAAGGCTATATCCACATGTCATAACATTTATTTTGTAAAATTTACAACATATGTGTCCAAGGGTGATGATGATAACAACTTTTTTAAGCTTCCATGGACCATTCTTATTGATGTTTTCATAAACGTTTCAATCAAAAACAGTCAGTAATAGTCAGATTGGTTGTAGGTTTGGAACTTGATGAAAATCATTTCATGTGATTTTTTATTATATATTTTTCTTGAGTTGGATATCATCCTTGATAATAATATTCATCAAACTAGTATTCCCCATATTGATTTCTTCAATATCACTTATTTTATTAGTCATAAAATACTCATGATATTGAGTGATACGGAATGATGTCATAGTATTCACCACTAAAAACATGTGTTTCCCTGATGTGTGAGAGAAATTATATTCTTCATATTTGGAAAAATCATAACTTCTACTTTGAAATTTTCCTTGACATAACCATGTTAATTTTTTGGTTACTACTTTGGCCCCTCTCTAGTAGTAACTTTCAATGGTTCTTCTTCATGTGTCCCTATATGCCACAGTGGTAGCACTTTTATGTTGGCCGCATACCATATGTGTAACTTAATATACTCTAATATTGACCACTAAATATTTCCCATTAACCTTATCATTGTTTTCTCCACCACTTCAACAAGATAAGATATTATATCTAGTTTTAACTAAAGTCCTTCACAAGGGAATCCCCATTGAATAGTTCATCATTTACCATTTCTATGGTATGTTTTCCTATGGGATCAAATTCACAAAGGGACACCACAAATGTATCCCAACTATTATGAAGTGTTCATAGTAGATATTTCACCTGATCTATATCATTCAGATTCTAACCTATATATAGTAATTAATTCACTTTGCACTGGAACTCAATTGTTTATTTGAAAAATAGAGGTTACACTCATAGTCTAAGACTCTTCATCTACTATATAAAGAGGATCATGTTATAAGTAGTTTTTCAATAGTATATATTCTTCATGTTCTTGTGGAGTTCATAATCCTTAGTATCTTGATAAATGTTGTGGGAAATGCTATGATAAATCCATTGAGATATTTTACTGATCATATTCTAGTTCATCTTCTTCTACTATGATTCCTTGTTAGAATTATGGTTGACTCCATTATTCTTGATATGGTCAAAGTGATATTTAATATTAATTTGATCTTAAATTAAATAAATCTAAATTGATTATATAAATAATTGAACATGATCATCCCTCTCATGGATGGTCCCTCCATTTAAATTTTAATGAAAAATTGAATTTTATTTTTGGAAAAATAGTTCACATTGTTGCATTCTAAATGATCAAAAATTGTTTAATCCACTCTTATATCATCAAATATAGACACTAATAGTTGAGTCTATGATTATATCAGGGTAAATAGTCAATATTTTTTGATAATATGTAATTGAAATGGAAATATTGAGATGTTACTGTAAAATTCATTGAAAATATCATTTATGAAAGAATATTGGATACTTCTCCTGCAAGGAGATACTGTAACACTCATGTTTTAAATAAACATTCACCACTAATAGAGTGGTATTTTTATATCTATATTAAAAAAAATTGATCCTTTTTTACCTCTTTGATATTAAAATTAGAATCTACTATGAAAACATTAATTAATAAATCATTAAACTTCCATTCACTAAAAAACATTTAATCGGTTATTTAATCACTAGTGCAGTTGATACCACTTAATTTGATTCACAGATCACATAAGATTAGAATAAAGTGATATAAGTTATTTTTTTAATGAAGAAAAATTATTACAAAACATTCTCATACCACTATTCCCTTTATTATTCTCACATTGAGATATCAAGTCTCTCTCATAGAAAACATGATCTCTCTATTTCATGACTAATTGTATTGGAATATCCCTAATGATTCCTTATATATCTAGTGGGTAAGGTTTCATGTATGACACAAGTACCTCACTAATCCCTATATATGTATTTTTTCAATGTATGATGTAAGGAAGGGTTTAATTTTTGATTAAAAATTAAAATCAAATAATACGATAAAATAATAAAGTGTAAGATAAGTATTAAAGGAACATCACTTTAATAAATTAGTTCAATGACAACTCAATAATTGAGTCCTCATGTCTTCCTATATAAAGAATTGAGATGTTTTAGATTACACACATGGATTTAATGGAATCCAAGATACCCCAAAAGAACCTATATTTTTAGTGTTGTATAAAAAAAGAATATACGAAAAAGAGACTTTTTTTGGTATTTTAAGTAGAAGGCCCAAAATCCCTCAAAAAAATAGTAGTGACAACCCAAGAGAAATAATAATAAAGTTTTTTCATAATAAGAAACCTTTAAAAATAACTACCACTTCTCTTAACATCATAGAGAAGTAAACTAGAAATAAAGATATACAAAAGACAGTGAGTGGGAAAGTGATTATGAAGATATAGCAAAAGAGAGCTCAAATGTTTCTCTAATAGATTTAATATGGTATAAAATAGTAACTTTATATCTATAAGCATTCAAGGAAGGTTATTTTAAGGAAGTGTATATCCCATTCTGGTTTTTTAGGTCTTAGGAATTCAACAGATCCATTGAGATATGAGAGAGGCTGAAGGGCCTAACCTATAATGGTTTTGTTGAATTCAAATAAAAGCTACACTAGTTTCCCATTAGAATCAACTGGTTTGTATGTGGTACTCATGGTGGTCACTAGGTTTAACCAATAATCACCTAATATTTATTCGGAGTATAATGGTAGACTAGTGGCCCTAGGTAGAGCCATGGAACCGCCAGCCAAGCCACTGGTTGGTCGGTGGCCTACCAGCTGCTAGTCGGTGGGCTTTGGTTGAACCTAGTCTCTTCGGTTGTGACTAAGGGATAACTAATCCTATCCCGCAATCTAACTAATGATTTTACCCATTTATGGCCTTATAAAAGGATCAAGATCCACCTTATGAACCCTTCCTATGGCTAGTTTATCACTGATGAATTTAATCAAACATTAAATCTAAAAGCACACAAAATGAATTTTTTTTTACACCAAAAGTTATTTGTGATCATTTAAACACCATGAGACCAATGAGACCGATGATCTATCCCTTTTTTATGATCAAAAAAGTAGAAAAAATATAAAATAGTAAATTTTAGAACAAATATAATATTAACTTTAAATGAGTATAACCATGATATTTTACAAATAAATTTCAATATTTCATAATGAAATTAAAAAAAATATTTCATAATAAATTTCAATAATCATATTAAAAGTGATTATAAAACTAATTCAAATAATTTATCTTTTAAAAAAATAAATTTTTTTAATATGATATATTTTTTATTTTATTTGGAAAATTAATAATTTAAAATAAACTTTTAGAGAATCTAACTCATTATCCCTCCTTTTAAAAAAATTAAGGGAATTAATCCTCTTCTCTCAGTTTGTGATTATCAAAAATAGAACACATAAGGGGTATATAAAAAATATATTTAAAATGAAAAATGGATATGTTATATAAAATAGACACATGAATAAAGAAATACATTCATTAAAAGGGAGAGTTAATAGATATAAAAAGTTCCATAAAAACATACAAAATCTCTAATAGGTTAAAGCAATTCATGGTTTGAGGGATGAAAATGGTGACCATTGTGGGTAACATCATGTTGAATGAAACATGTGATTTCTTGATTATACATAACTAAGCATTCCATGTGATAATTATAGGAAGACCGGACCCAATCAATATGATTATAATGAGAGGAGGCGGCATGATCTATGTTCGAGAGATTTCGATCAATATTCATCTCAGGGGTGGTGAAATGGTGATCATGTTCCTATTGATAGAGCTATATATCATCAGTGAATTCATCCCAACAATGAGAAGAATCATGAAAAGTATAATACTTAGTGGGAAACTCTCCCTTAATATGAGAGGAGCCTCATGCTCAGGCTCAGCACCATCATCCCCTCTAGCTTCAACCTCAACATCACCTTATTCCCCTTTCATACCATATACCTAATTTTCATTGTCTTACTCATACTCATACCACTCATAATCTAAGGGATAATAATCAATAATGGTAGTAGGTATACTAATTTTTTGGACTCTTGATTCTATTTTAGGAGAGTAATTTTTAAGCATCCATGTATGTCTTTGAATAAACATGAATTGAACCATGAGATATTTCAAAATGATATTGTGATATGGTATCTCAAATTTAAGGACAATATGGATTATTCTAGGATGGTATTATAAAAAATAGAAGAATCAGCCAAAACATAATTCTTTATAACATCGAGGGTGTAAAGTAACGTAAAAATAGATCGAAAATTAGATCTTATCGTATTGAAAGGTACATATCTCAAAATAAAGTTGATGATATAGATATAATTATACTTGGTGGTTTCATGATCACCAAGATGAGTGAATATCAATGTCATAATAACCCTATAAAGAATTATATTTTTGAGATCAAGGTATGTGAGGTTGGCCAAGGAGAAAGAATCTTGTCTAAAGATAAAAAGAAGAGTATCTCTTTGATATAAAGTTGTATCATGTGGAATATAGCCTTGGGTAAAGGAATAAAGACCTAGTGTGTATTCCCATAAAATCAACAATATCAAGAGAAGTAATGGAAAAATAAGTTCTATTTAAATTATAATTTAAGGGATTATAATCTTCTTTATGGTCAATAACCTGATGGGTATAAAATTATTTGATTAAATATGTGTAAAAACATCTCAAGAGGATGTTTGGAAGAAGCAACATTGTCCCTAGAAATAAATTACAATTTTTAAATCAAGATTTTAATTTTTATTCCAAAAAAGAAATGATAACCCTATATGAAATATTAATTTTTTTCATGTCAAATGGGATCAATATTCAAAAATAGTGAAGGGTTAAATTGTTATACACCATTTACTTTTCTTATAGAAGAAGAGGATTAGGTAAAATGAGAGTTAATGATTAATATGAAAAAAAACTCAAGTTATGGTTTTTGGAAATGAATAATGAGGAAAAATAATATAAATAAGGTATAAATAATTGAAAAAGAATCATAAAATCTAAGAAACATAATGTGGATTAATTATATAGAGGATAGGATGAGCTAAGGATTGTTGGATATCATGAGGGTTGGAAAATAGATAATTTTGAGTTGAACTCAAGTGGAAGGAGGGGCTGTTTTTTCATAAAAGACCCTCCCTCGACCATCCCAAATGGACCTAGCCTAACACCACCAATCCCCTAGTGATTTCAACCATTTAGATGGTGGTATTTTTTAGAACTTGTTCTTATGTGAATTCAATTACATACCCAGTGAATAGACAGCAGTTAGCTAGTGAGATTTGGGGCTTCTCAAACAAGAAAACCCAAGGCAAATTAACCCAAAATAAATTAAAAAACTATATAAAAAAATCAAAAAATCAGTAAAAATATCAATTTATATTTTAAAAAAACTCTCAAAATAGATTATATATATATTTATTAGAATTAAATTTTTTGAAAACGTATAAATGAATAATTCAATAGAGAGTAAAACTGATTTTTGTAAAATAGAGTGATAAAAATAGCTCAATCATCCCTATGTTAAGTGAGAGAGTATCACACATATAATTCCTAACATGGCCTTAATAAAAGTAATAAATTATATATAAAGGTGTTATGTAATGATATAAACTATTTGAATATCTTTTCTTATGTATTCTAGTGTGGTATATCCCTTTTAAAAAGATATCTTAATAAGTGGTGGCTATGGTCAATGTGACTAGTTCACCAGTGTTGAATTTGATATCAAGAAATACTATAGGGATTAGTTTTAGAAAAAATAATTGGTAGTTTATTTTATGTATGAACATAATATAAGAGGTTTTTCTTCATATAAATAATTTGGTCAACAAAACATCCTATGGATATATATTCTACTAAGATAGTAGAATGACAATTAATGATTTACTTATTACTTCTCCAAGAGACTATGGATTTTATATTTAGGTGAAAATATCCACATGTATTTTTTATATCTAATTATAACTCTCCAAAATAATCATCAAAAAAATTAAGATAAAATGATGTATCTTTTGGATGAAACAAATCATGATTTTGAAAATATTTATGTATTTAAAAATTCATTAAAGAGATTATAAATGTTATTCTCTATTATTATATTTAAAATGACTATAAATAAAAACACTAAACATTTTTTCTCATTTTTTCAGGGTAACTTAAAGAAGTCTTGAAATAATGCCTTGATAAATCTTGTTTTCAATGGGTTTATCATATTTATTTAATAATAACTTACCCATAGTACTCATTGGTGTACTCATTTCATAAACTTGATCAATTCCAATAAAATTTAAAAGTTAATTAATCTATTTTCATTATATTGGAAAGATATCACATTTTATAATAAATTTTAAAAAAAAGGGAAAACTCTAATTATCCAATAAAAATAATTTCAAAAAAATTTCTCATTAAATTAGAAAATTAATTACATATATATTATTTCATATAATTAAATATAAAATTATTGACATATATATCAATCATTAAAAAATAATTTATAATATTATTCTGGTAAAATTGAATCATATTTACCTATTTTAAAATAATATTTTATAATAAATTTATTTAATGTTTTATACCAATTAAAATGTGCTTGTTTTAATCCATAAAGATCCTTCGTTAAGTAAAAAATATATATTTGTAAATTTTTATTTTTTAAAACTATGTGGTTGTTTAACAAAAAAATATATATAAATAAATTCTAAAAGAACATTTAAAATCCCTTTGAAAAACCATAAAATTTATATGGTTGTTGAATTCCAATAAGAATATAATGCATTCAAGTCTATTGATGGCAGAAAGGTCACACAATAATTAATTATTTCTTCTTGATAATAACCTATAACTATGACTCAAGATTTTTTATGAATGATATTTCACTTATTATCTTACTTATTTCTAAAAATCCATTTGGTATAAATAATGGGATGATAATATACTATTTCAACAAGGTTCCAAACATTGTTCCTTATTAATTGGTTCACTTATGCTTATGTTGTAAGTACATAATTTTTTTCGTTAATGGAAACATCAGTTTTTGGGGTTCTAGGTGTGAAACAAAATCATGATGTTAAGACTCATTTAAACCCAATCTTCTAGTATTATTACTTTCTTACAAATTACCATTAACATTTCATAAGGTATTTTATTTGGATTTTAACCTTGCCTTAGGATAAGAGAAAGATTCCAGTTCTTTCACATCATTAATTTCTTTAAAAGGAGATGGAACATTCAAGGTCAAATTTTCAAGGTTTAACTTACAATCAACAATTTTCTAAAGATATTTAGGAATATTATCATTAAATTTTATTTAAATAGATTTATTTATGGTCTTGGTTATTTTATTAAAAACATATTATTCTTTACATGAGTTGGAGTATCCATGAAAAATATCTTCATTGGATTTGGGGTAAAATTTTCTTAAGTTGTATTTTCTATTAAAAATATATCATTTACAGACAAATACCTTCAAATAAATAAATTTTGGTTATTTAACATTCTAAATATAATAGTGGTCTTCTAAAGAATGGGCCTTATCATAACATGGTTAAAATTAGTATAATAATTATTAACTTCCTTGGCCCTAAAATATTTAGTGAGTTAAAATTCCTTTATGATAATTTTTTCAATATCATTTATAGTTTTAACCCTTCCTTTCAAGGACCTATTTTATTTGAGAGCCTTATAAGGGGAAAAAGAATCATTATAAGCTTTTGAACTATAAATTTTACCAAAAATAAATATTTTCAAACTCTCCCACATGACCACATTGAATGTATATGATCTTATATCCTTTTTAATTTTTTACCAACTATGTATATTTAATAAATAATTTACAATCCACATTTCTATCTTCCAAGAATTTAACCCAGGTAAATCTTGTATAATCATCAACAATGAAAAAAGTGTAAGATTTACCACTTATACATACAAATTAGGTTAGTCTAAATTGGTAATGTTAAATAATCTAAATATAATTAGATGTGATACATCATTTTAGATTTAATATAGTTTTTATGTTTCTTACCAGGATTATGAGGCTCACATAAAATGTTATTTTTTATTTTAAATTTATTCAAATTTCATACCAGTTGATTTTGGTTGAGTTTGACAATTGTTTTTTTGATATAATGAACTAAATATAAAATTCCATTAGAATGAATCAAAATATTATTCACTTATATATTTATCACTTTTTAGAAAGGTATTTTAAATGAATAACATAAATTTTTTGAAAAGAATAAGCTAAAATTAAATTTCCTTCATAATAATAAAAAATAAAAAAATAATTTTTAAAATAGATTTTAAAACCACTATTAACTTATTAGATAAAACTAGGTAAATTATATTTTAAACCAATAAAATATAAGACATATTTAACAATAAATGATTTAGAAAAAAATGGTACCTATTATTATGATATTACTCCATGAGTTATCACACAACGTGACATGGTCACCAAAAATCTGTCTAAAATAGTTTAATTCAATTTTTACATCATACATGTATCTCAATAATCCAATATCCATGTACCATGTGCATAATTATGACTTTATATTGATACATTTTATCTAAAAAATTATCATATTAATAAAACCTTCATTTCCAAAATTTTGGATCCACATTTGTTAGCTAAAACTGATTTTGGAACACTTATATGTTTTGAAAAATATTTTATATACAAAATATTATAAGGGAGAGGAAGACTTTTGGCTATTCCATATCTTTAATTTTTTGAATATTATTAATAAATTTTATTACTAGTTTGGTGAAAATAACTAAAAATATTATCTTAATAGAACCGACATACAAAAATGGTATATATAGAGGTGATTTCATAATTTTAAAATCCAATCCCAAAATGATTTATTTTCATGATGTTTAGAACCCAACATTTAATTTATGTTTTTTTTACGATCGGTGAATATGGAAAGAGAATTATTGTATTCATTAATTTTTGGATTCTAAATTAATAGCCTTATACTATTATATTAATTTCATACTTCCATTTTTATACATCTTACATTAATTCTCTACTTTACTCACATCTTCCAAAAAAAATTAAATATTATTTCTTGATCATTATAATTTTTAGAAATAAAATCATTATTATTTTCATTGTAATTTTTTTGTATCATATTTTCTTCATATATTTGAACATTTTCATTCACAAGTTGATTATAATTATTTTTATGTTATTTTAATTATGTTGTAATTTCAAAAAATACATACACTAGTTGAATCCTAAAAAATATTTTTTCATGCAATTTTAAATTATAAGAAGAAAATTAAAAGGTGGAGGAATATTAATTTACCTCATTATTTAACTCAATGTTAACCATGATTCATTTTCATCTATCTTAACTTAAGACAAATGAGGAGAGGGAGTCATCTCATTCGCTCCATTTTGATATTTTCAATAATATATTTATTTTCTTAATTTCTATCATCTTATTTTTGAAAATAGAGTAATTATACTTGGGTTTTACCTTATTTTTCATCCATATAAGGTTACTTCTCATTATTTACATTACATTTCCTTTTTTGAAGATTATTGATATTTCATTCCCCTTATGAAATTGTTCGTCTTCTTAGTATGTCAAGAAATCTCTTCATCTCATACTAAAGAGTAATCATAAATTTATTTCATATGAATTTTCTGATTATTATTCACTTTACTGTATTATATTTCTTTTTTTATCTTCTTTCAAATATATGGGGTCTTGAGATACCTAATAATTTATTTTAAAATAATTTTGATGATGTGCCTTTTTTCTTAAATCACTATTATCTTGGGTACCCAATAATATTTAAAACCAAATAGTATCTTATTTATAATAATTTATATAGAAATATCATAACCTAGATATTATCTATCATTAAATATGTAATTAATATGAATATACATTTATGTTTTAGATTCATTAGGATGCCAGCAAAAATTTCCAAAAATATTGACAACACATGTCAAGCCTTATGTTAGACTTTATTGATACCTTTGTGTGTGACTTCTAAAAGATTAAATATTTAATGAATATTTTTAAAAGTTGAAATTATAATAAATTCATTTTTTTCTATTCTAAAATGATGATAATTCATGTTTTACCATTAACATCTAATGTTATAATGTCATTGAGATTCTATTTTTCTGTTTATTCTATAGTGGGAGTATAACCGTGAATAAATATTTTCCGACTAGTACATATTATACTTATAAGAAAATTATACATGTGTTTCTTTCAATAATTATATTCTGAGCCATCAATTATGGGGACTCATGTCACTGAGTGTCCTTCAGAAGAACTTTGGGTGATTGAGGTATTTTACATATTTTATGAGCATTCTGTGAATCTAGTGAAAGTATATAAACATTGGATTCTATTGATACTAATTATTATTTGGATAAGTATTGAAATATGGGGTAGGGGTAAAATTTCTATTAATAAATAACATAAAATAAATTGGTAAATGAAATTCAAGGGATAGATCAGTGGTAAAGTAATAACACTTTAAAAAAATGTTTAAACAATGCTAAAAGATTTAGTTTCTACATATCCACCTCTTTAAGGCTTGAGATGTTTTATTATACTCCCTTGGAATTAAATATAGCCAATATTCTTCATAATAACATAAAATTTTAGTGATATAATTAATAAACCCGTTACATGGTAAAGACACTTTAATTTTAGTGGCGTAAGTAAGAAACCTAAAATCCCTCACAAAAATGGTAGTGATCACCCTAGAGAATTAATAAGAATATATTTTATTAACACACACCCTTTAAAATCACATTCAATTCTCTCAAGAATATGGTGAAGTAAAATAGAGTTAAATAGGGATATATGAGATAGATTTCGTAATATATTATGACAATCATGTATTAGGGTGCTCAAATGTGGTATTAAAAGCTTCAATATGGTATCTAATAGCCACTTTATATCTCCAAGCCTTCAAGGAGGTGAATTTATATCCTAAAAAAGTCCCATTGTGGGTTTTTAATTATTAATATTTTAATAGACTCTTAATACGTTAGAGATGTCAGAGGGTATAACCTATAATGTCTTTGTTGATATTTTTGGTAAAACTCTACTAGCCAACTGATAACCCTACCAACTAGCCAGTGGGATACTAGGTCCTCACTAATCCTGATTTGAACCCAGTGGTTATCCAGTGGGACACTAGAAACTACTGGTAGACTTTAGAAGATCCAATGGTCCATCTACTAAGCCATGGTATAACTTATGGACTTCTAATGCCTCGTCGGTGGGCACTGGAAGAACCTAAGTAGTAGTGTGGTGCCTACTGGAAGGCTAGTTAATTCCTTCTTGATAGATGATTCTATCACCCAATGAGGGCCTTTGAAGTGGCCCCTGATTACCCTTATGAAAATATTCATTAGTCGGCTAATTATTTTTTAATATTCTCAAACATAAAAGATTAATGTTTATCAAATTGAATTATTAGAACACTAACAAGTTGTTGAGATCATTAAAACTCAAATAGAGTGAGGGGTTCAACAACTCCCCCCAACCTTCAATCATGGAATCCTGGAATGGGGGTTTCACACATAACATTTTTATATCCAATTTTGAAGGATTCAAGGGTTTTTTTATTAGGTGAAACTAAAATTAACAAGTATTTATGCGAAAATGGACAGCGTCTTGAGATCCAAAGAAGGGACACTTCTGGAAAGGATGTTTCCAGGTAAGGTAAGATGATAGAGGTCATGAGATAGTAAGTATGGTAATGATGAATTAAGGGTTCTAATATGGTAGTTATGTAATCTTTTGGTTTAACTTTATGGAGAGGGTGGTCTAGAGACTCACAATAATGAGGTGATATTATAGTATATGTCCATTAAATGGAGGTTTTATGGGTTGATGTACAAAGGATAGAGGTGAAACCATATTGGGTTCACATCATATTGGTTTTAATGTGGTTTAGATGAAGTTTTTTTATTCCATAGAAGGATTTCATATGACATGAAGTAGAATGATATGTTAAAAGATTCAGAAAAAAAATAAAAAATTCAATTTATATGTGAAAAACAACAAAAAAACAATATTCAAATTAACATATATATATATATATTAGAAATGAATTGTTTCCATTATACTATTTCAAAAAAATTATATTCAAAATCATCCAATTTCTATATATATTGAAATAAAAATAATTTCGATTCTATTCTAGTTCACTGGAGGGGTGTTTTGATTATTTAAAAAATATAAGGTACTAAGATAGATGGTAACCTTATCAAGAAAAATTTTTCAGGTACTAACTAGAACATTTTTTAAAGTATAAAGCAACAGTGCATTAATTTTTTTCAATTTAAACCTGAAATGTTGATTGATATAATAAATAATTATTTTTAATGTGGATAAGTGTGTGAGTGAATGTTGATGCATGGAAAATGAGAATCAGAAAATTCACAAGGGATGAAATACCTGGATATGGGTATCATTTTCTCTATAAAAGAAATGGAATAAGAATGTGGTTGATACCCATGGATAGTGAAACCCTTAAATAGATATGTGGTTATCTGACCATCATGAGGTCACATAGGTACCAAGAGAAATGAATAGCATGCAAATAATCCCATATATCCCCTTCAACAAAGTCCTTATACTCTTGTGAAGGCATACTAGACAATCGTTGGTCATGAAATGGCATCCTTATAATCTTCTCAAGGTCATTCATCTTGTCAACTGAAAGATGCTTGAAAAACTACCATAAGTCCCTCAAAAATAGGATAAAAATATTCAATATGTGGGAGACTCTTACAGTAATAAAATTAATGTGACACATCACTGATGGATAGGATAATTTTCCTCGACAATATCTAATAAAAATCACAAACTCCCCATCATTTTCACAATAAAACAAAGGAAATAAACCAGGAGGATACGAGATCCTCTTTGGCTCATAAAATACAAGAGACACATCCCTGGGGATCTGCAGGACACTGCATTCACCTAAAATGTGTCTGCCTCATCTTGTGAAATCCCTTTGGAATGTCATCATCATCATGACAAGGGCCTTGGGTATGTCTAGGAAACCGCATTCTTTTCCTTTGGATCTTTAGGGATAGTAGACGGAATATTATATGAAATGATCATGCATCTCCATAAGATATTTTTTTTCACTTGTTACATCACTAAGAGGTAAGATGACTGTCCTCAAAAACACCCAAGAAACCTCGTGAACTCCGTATCCTTGTTGAATAAACAAAAGAAATAAAATTGGGAAGGAGGTGAAAGCCTTTCACGATCTTAAAACTCTCACGACACATTGAATCATCCTATAGCATGGTCTCAAAATACTCCATGAAAAGTAAGCATGATCCCATAAAGTCCCCTTAATAAGACATCCTTGTCTTATAAAAATTCAAGGAAAAGTCACTTGAGATCATTCAAAGGCCTTCTAGAGGTGCCCTAATCTCAAAAAATCCCTTGGATATGTCAATATGATAATATTGAATTCATTATGCATTCCCTCATTATTCAACAATTCCAATTATTTGGCATTAATTCGATAAGGTGAAACTGATGGGAGTGACTCGCAGTCACTGAAAATTAGGTGACTCCCTCTAAGCGATCCACTATAGAGAGTTTCGAAGACTCGTGATGATGAATCCCTTCATCGTCTCCATCCTATATATGTGTGGTACATGTTGTGTAAAGCAGAAAACAACCGGATTAGATAGGCCTATAAATCCCCAACTACAACATGAAAAATGAAGCACTACTATTCTCTAAAGGATGAGTTATCATTCTTGCATCCAAACACATCAATGCAAGAGAGTATATCTTGAAGTGGTTTAGATTGTGACAGAAAAAACATCCCATCAGGTAAGATCTGAGGAACAATAGGAGGAATCATGCACCATTCATAATGAACTTCACATGATCATTGATATATAATGTGAATGACTCTAGGTAAGAAACATGAGGAACATATTTCACATCTTCTAGATCATGAAAGACTTAAAATAAAGTAACACTAAATGAATCTATGTAATTTGTAATATAGAGGATAGAAAAAAGGCTAAAGCTGGGAGACATACGTGAAGGAAATACATGATGACCATCATGTGCTTCATGTGAACCACCCAAGACATTCAACATCACCAATACATGTCTCCCAGATCTTATAATTCTCATTCGGTTCACTATTTTGGTCATGAAAAGTCCTCTAGACATGTAGAAGAAAGTCACATGGTGCCCCTCAGGCATGCCACCCAAGTCTCTTAAAACCCTTTGAGTTCTCTGTTTAAGACATGTGATGTCCTTCAGAAATGTCACTTGACTCCTATAATAACATAAAAAATTCTATTTGAGTCTCATGATAGCACCCATACATGTCAACTATCCCCCAAGACGCCCTTCAGGCACATCATCTAGATCTCATGATTCCCTCCACAAGTGTTATCTCAGACATACGACACACTTTGAAACATATCCCACTAACTATCATTAATCCCTCCAAGTGTGCAATAAATCTCTCACAATTCTTCTAGAGAATGTCAACTTGATCATGAGGCACCCTCTAGACAATTCGTTAGGGGCCACACGATAGCTTCTAGGGTCAAACAGTTAGGTATTGTGATGTCATCTGGATGACTTAGACTTGATCATATGAAAATCCTCCCAAATTCCATCGAGTTCATATGACTTACCTTGGACAAGTCAAATGAATCATGCGGTTGTCTTTTGACATTTCAAGAAAACATTATATGACATTTCATGTAGACAACCAAGGCATATCGAACATACAATCAATTCATGTGAGGTAGGAAAGTAGGCCAGGTCCACAGGGTATCCTATGACTTGAAAATTCTATTCATCCTTCATGTCTTATCCTTGGTTATAGGGTGACATCAGTGTGTAAGACTCAATTTTTTGAATTATAATAAATCTGATTCCTTCTATAATCAAGATATATAGGAATCCTTTTTATGGCATGAACTTCATATCAAATCTCCATAAGGTCTCCAAAATATGTAATTCCCAGATCTATAAGCAGTTATATTAGTCATTTTCCATCCCTTGTTTCCCACAGTGAGTATATCTCATGTGGTCTTACGGAGCTGCAATGATCATATCATTTTCCATCGCAAGCTTCTACAAAGGAAAGGTCAACGCCAATGTGTAATCCCCAATATACTAAACTATGAGAACCCTGATTCCTACAATAACTAGGATACATAGGATTCCTTCATAAGGCCCCATCTCAAATAAAAATCAATTTCAATGTAAGTCTCACGTCTCTGAAATTTGAACCATTAGGACCCAATCATTCTCACATGATAATCACTCTACCACATCCCTCAATGGACAAAGAAATAAAATAAATTATGATTACTTGGGTTCCTTCCATAATTAGGATATATAGGACACCTTTTGAGTATAGATATCCATATTAAAAATCCTAATAATTTTCCCAGCACATAAGCCCCCACATCCATATGTAATGATACTGATCACTTTCTATCCCTTGTTTATTACATAGAACATAGCTCACATAGGCTTAGGGAGCTGTAATGAACACCTCATTGGAATCAGGAATATCCACCAACCAGGGAAATCCCAATATGTATGCCCTGATAATTGTTATAATATAAACACATTTACACATATGGGAATCTTCCTTGGTTCTAGACCCAAGAGAATGATCAAACTATAATAAATCTGATTTTATCCATAATCAGGATACATAATAAGTTGTATTGATAATCAAGATCAAACATATGTCTCATCAGTGCTAGAACATATTTCCTCTATGAATGACATTAATCTTCATGGGTTTAATAATCTATGTGGTTTTTTATTCAAATATTATCCAATATACATTGGATTCCTCATAATGGCTCAATCCTCTCCTCTGAATATTAACTACCTCCCTATGTGGTAGAAAATTATATGGTGCCTATTTATATGGATTAAACACATTCATATTGTATTTTTAAGTTTGTTTTTGGTCGAATTATACTTATCCAATTGAATTAGGGCATGTGTTAGGGTAACAATAATATCATTTTACCCTTAATTACCCTATTTAATTTTAATTGTGGTAAATAAAAGTGAAAAGTTACTATTCACCAAAAATTATTTTCATCTTATTGAACAAAATTTTACTCATTGATATTAACCGTGTCTCTCAGATTTTTGAAATTCAACTCACAGAAGCAGTAAAATTAAGTTTTATGTGAATTTTCAAATTCTCCTAGGAGGTGGGTAAAAGACGGTGAAAAGTTCAATAATTTTTTTATATATCTAAAATTTTTATAAATTGACTCCAATGAATTAAATTGAACTTATATAGGTATTATGTATCTATTTATACCTAAAATAAATTTAAATAAAATAAAAAATTATTTAAATAAAAATTCGGGTTTTAACTATAACTCAGTGTTTTTCACTATTTTTCAAAAATTAAAAGTTTTCAAAAACATACCAAAAATTCACCATAATATAATTTTGATATTATAAATTCAAAAATCAAGTCTATTTTACCAAATTTAAAACATTGAAATGTCATTTATTAGTTTAAAATTAATTCCTGTTGTCAAAACGAAAAATCTTATTTTTATGAAATAATAACTAACAAAAGATTGACATTTTTTAATGTCCAATTTCAAAGTGAAATTACTTTCAATGACCAACATTGGATTAAATTGTAAAAATATAATCTAATTATACATCCAAAACATTCATATTTATAGTTGAACACTATAAATTATTTTGACTAAAAAATTTGTTTTCAGTTAAATTATATTATTTTCAACTATTCACCCAAATATGAAAGTTATCAGAAAAACTCCAAAAATTTATTGAAACTAAATTCTTATGTCCCGATCTAAAATAAGAAGTTTATTTTATGAAATTGAATATATAAAATTTTCAAATATTGGATTTAAAAAAGGGTTATCCATTAAAAGGCGGTAAAATTGCATTTTTTTAAAAAAATTCTTTTATCAGAAAAAATGAATTTGTTCTTACATTATGTCTATGAAACTCATAATATAGATTCTAAAATTATAAGGGTTATATAAAGATCAAAATTCTGATAGTACTATTCATAACCACTTTTGAACAGCTAGTTTGGTAAGTCATGGTGCGCTTGAACTCGATGTTGCGTGTAGTGTAAGTTATTGAATTACTTTGAAGAACTAAGGTACTATAAAATATTGGGGTGTTACATTCTTCCATCCTTCAATAAATTGAATCCTCACAATTTTTAAAATTATGTTTGGGAATATAATGTAAAGTCCCACATCGGAAAAAAGAGTCAATAAAACTATCAGTTTAAAAGAAAGAAAGAGAAGTACAAAGGTCACCAAAGATAATCCATACTAGGATTCCATGTAGGAAAACATGGATATGGAAGATAAACTAGGTGTCAAGTTACTAAGGGGGAGGATACAAAACATGATCAGGAGAATGTTAAAAACAAGAAAACTAAAAACTTGTGATGGGAAAAATGATCATTAGTTTCACAGTAGGAAATGTAATCGAACAACATTTTTTTAAGTTTCATTTCATAAAGATGAGGAATTTATTTATGATATAGACTAAAAACATAAAGAAATATAATTTTTTAGTAGAGTTTCATTCTTTAATAAATATCTACCACTAAATCAATTTTTTTAAACATTGAGTATTCAAGAAGTCTTGGTCACACTGAAAGAGATAGAATAAACTTCTAGAGAATCACATGATCCACAAAGGATAAAATATATATTTACCTTGTATTTAAAGATTAATCAAAACCAAAATGGTTAATACAAGATCTGATGATCCCCTAAAAGGATATTCCTTTAATGAAAGAAAAACTAATCTTAATTTCTAAAATTAAACCAACAATACCCCAAAGTTAAGTAAATACCATTCCATAAACAATCGTCCTTAAAATAATTCAATATAATCCAAACTAATACTGAAACCCAAAACTTAGAAGAATTTGGTTATGTAGTCTTCCATGTCAAATTGTATCTCCAAATGACATCAACTACTCTTAAAGTCACATACATAAAAGTAATTAACATAATAACATATTCTCTATTATAGGTTAATCATTTCCATAAATAACCAAAATCACTATAAATCCACAATAAAAACATAGATAAAATTGCACCATTACTCCTTAAATGAAATCCCATAGTATTCTATTTTCCTTGGGAATATAGTGTTCACAACAAAGCGCACGTCTTCCAAAATAACATTTATCACTTAATCACCAAATCATTTTACTATACTAAGGGTATTCATTTGATAGGACATAAGATCCCAAATCAACTTATTATTGACAAATAAAATCATTTAACTAAAAATAATTAGTCACACTAACCAGGGACTTCACGTAGTCTAGTGGTAGGTGATAAATCCCAATCACACTCTAGTTGTGGGTTCGATTCCCACAACTTTGTCCGACGTGAAGAGTTTCCATGCGGTCTGTGTGTTGTCCTTTTTCAAAAACTATTTTTTTATGACATTACCAAAATGAGATAAATTTCTCAAAATAACCATAACATAATTTAACCACAAATGTTATTTCATACCTTGCATTTTCATCCCAAAATATAATAACTTGTAATTTACTCAACCCCAATGATCATATAAAACCAAATGGTTATTTATATCTATATCCACAAGAGAAAAGATAATTCTTCCTTAAATATCATTTTCAGATGACAACTGCATGGTTACAAATACAAGAGAAAATTATTCCAAAGTAATCCCATCAACAAGGAGCACTAATACATTTAAACATTTCTCCAACCATTTATTTCCACATAGCTTCTTATTTGACCAAGAAAATATTTTATAGAATAGGTCATTCAATCAGGAAATGAACAGGTCCCCTACATTTACAGAAGATGACTGTAAATGGATTATTTGGAACATTTTTATTTTCTTCCATAGCACTCTTCATTTTTCCAAGGCAATCATTCACTTTATGTCCTTCTTTCCCTCACGTAAATCATTTCTTTGTTCCATTAAAACACTTTCCCGAGTGTCTCCTTCCACATTTCCAGCATGATGGAAATTGAGGATTCTTTCTCCATGGTCTCCACTACTGGAGGTTTTATCATTCATCACCTTTCTCTTCTTTGTTGAGTCTGGGAGTTGGTTAATATATTTGTTGTTGACCATTTTTTTGGAAAACTGATTTGGCATGAAGACGACATATTTTATGCCTATCAATATTCAAATTTTTTTCTCATTTCCACCACCATTCCCACTTTGTACATCATTCTAAAAGTTACTATGACTTCCTTGGAATCCATCCATTGAATAAAACCAGAAAGCATTGTGTGAGTATTAGTAGTCATAAAATCATTTAGAGAATATCATGACACCATATTTTCAATTTGAACTACCTTTGGATTAACCAAGGCCATTTTTTCTCATCTTATATTAAAATACTTAATATCGGTTTGTAAAGAAGATGCAAATTATCCTAAGCATATCCCTCGGGAGTGTTGTAACAAAGAGTGCAGCAAGGACCATTGTCATGCATGAGTTCCCGTTCGAGTCTAGCTCAAAGAGGTGTTTTCGGGTTTTACCCTTAGGTACATCTGTTCCAGAGCCGCCTCTACCATCTCGTATCCAGACAGGGATGTACTGTTTGGAAAACTCTAAAAATCACTACAAAACCAACATTTTAGGAAGTTATTCTATACGAATCATCAAAGTCTATATTAGGGCAATGTGCTCTAATCAGAGTTTATCTAAATCTAGTTTCCAAGGTTTGTACTAAACTTCCTCTGATACCAACTGTAACGCCCCAACCCCAGAATCCCAGAGTCGGTGCGTTATTACATATCATAGGCATGATCATAAATGTTTAAGTCTCGAAAGCCCGATTAGTTTAGTATCCTTGGATGTACTAGATGCATTCTTAAGGTTTACATTACATCATAAAAAGTAAAACTACAAAGACATTGTTTCCGTAGACAACACTGAGATTCCATAGACTATCCCTATAGGTTAGTCATACTATACTTCTTCACATCCTGGAAAAAATAAAACATAGATAGGGCTGAGCTTAGATGCTTAGTAAGGATACCATTATAGCGGAAACTTTCATAAATAAGCATAAACATTTAAGGCGGTGTATAAGACTGAAACAAAATCATTTTAAACTTGAAATTCAGCATTATTTGGAAAAGGTAAAATAAAATAATTCCATTTACATATT
Source organism: Viscum album (assembly GCA_963277665.1). Classification (NCBI taxonomy): domain Eukaryota; kingdom Viridiplantae; phylum Streptophyta; class Magnoliopsida; order Santalales; family Viscaceae; genus Viscum; species Viscum album. The sequence continues at coordinate 290,550,892 of OY728148.1, read as the reverse complement.
CACATGGATATTATACTAGTTGAATAATCACATGCAATATTTTCATAATGATGGAATGCATAATGCAAGAATTTTATAAGCACATAGTCATGGCCTCGTGCCAAGACTACAAAAAAGATGTTGTCAAGGCCTTGTTCCAAGACAGTAGTTTGTCTAATGAGACCTACTGATGCATCGAGGAGCTATAGCGGGATCCACCCATCACTTATTACGTCCAATGCATTCCTCATATGAAAATTTTGAAACATAACATAAACATTCTTATTAAAACTATCATAGGAAATGTCAATACTTTATCCACAAACCATGAATGGTATAAAAATAACACATCCACAGTCAAACATAACTCATTCAATTCAATATGGAAGATTTTATTGTAACAGATTAACATCAATAAATAATAATGAAGGATATTGACATAGATGAAAATAATCATCAAAACTATTTGAGAGAAATATCCCTCTTTTTCTTGAAAACATTTAAAAGTCACACTATTTGTCAATAAGTAGTTTAAAAAAATATTTTTGAATCAAAGTGTCCCATAACACTTTGAAACTTTTAAAATGAATTTTAATTATAAAACTTCAATGTCCATATAAATAAATCCTTAAAACCATTTTTAAAACATGTACATTAATGAGAAAAATTTCGAATAATAAATCCTTAAAACATTTAAAATGATATTTTAGTTAGAGTTCATAACCAAAAGAGAGACACTTGAATACAAATAATTGAGGTAGTCAAAAATTTATAATATCACGAGAATAATGGGATTCATGATATAATATGTCAAAGTACATTATATACACCATATAAAAGTGAATTGGTGTATGACAACAATTAAGTATCAATGGAATGTAAATTGAGACTAAATCTCTTATAAAGACCGTATCCTTAGGTTAAGGATAAACCAAAAACATAATTTTGTGTGAAAAATATAAATAAAATCAATATGATTAGATATTCAGTGTAAATAAATTAGAGTACATTCACACATATTCTTGTAAAAACAACACCAATGAATTGGATGTTTAACTCAATAAATGGAGATTTAGTTAAAATAACTCTTATCAAGTTAATATCAATGACTTGAGAATTTATCAATGGAGTTATTATGTGTATCAAAAGTATATCCATAGAAAGGGGAGTGGAAATTTCCACAAAAATAATAAATAATGATTCAACACATAATCATGGAGTAAAATAATCAACAAAGTATGTGTAAAGCCCAATGCGTGGAAATTAAAAATCCCTTACCGATTTGGTAACTTATGAAACATACACCCCGAAAAAGATGAATCATAAAATGAAGATGTAAATACCCATACATTAAAGTATATTACACAATGAAAACAATCATGGATAGTACATACACCACACAAAAGGAAACAATGGCAAATATAGCATGAATCTCAAATGAATAAAAAGTGAGATGAAAAACCCTTACTTCATTGTGATCAATCGAGTCATATGAAAAAAAGTTAATAAATACAAAATGAGTCACTGAATTCCATGAATATAAATAGAATCATGATAATATAAATCAAATGGTAGTACATAATACACCACATCCAATAAATAAGTGGCAAAAATGGAAATCTCACTGAATTAAAAGGGAGATAAGAAACCCCTTACTTTTTAATTTTTCCTCGGTCGAGGGTAGGTTAACCTCATGTATAATGGTGAAATAATTGTTATTAAATTATAAAATAATCACATACATTAATATGATTTAATATATGATCTTTTAACATTTCTTTGTTAACAAGATCTTAGTATTATCGTCGTTTCGGGTGTTAACAGATTCGTTTTCCTTTATATTTTTTGTTATGTGAGTCATATTTGTTATGGATGAGATGTATATTTTTGATATCCATTAGGATATCATGTCTCTAAAAATTATTTTTAATCATCTAATTAAATTTAGTCTTGAATGTATACGATGGGGAATGAATCTTATCGCGTTCGTGGAGACGGCAATCCGTACGTACGTACGAGCGACAATATCATTATTTTGATATTAAAATAATATATAATTGGATAGTATATCCTATATGAAGAATAATTATCTTGTTATATTTATTATTTAAATCAATTAAACATAATTATTATACTGATCCATATAATAATGTATTGAATAACAATTACACCATGATGTGGAGACAGTAGTCCGTACGTACACACGTATGGAGACATGTCATTCAAATGATGGATAGAATAATGAATATGGTTGTACCATATTTTTAATAAAATCATAATATATATAAGATACTAGAGTTATTATTTTATAATGGAAACAACAAAGAGGATGTGGAAGAAGAAAGGAACCTGAAAGAGGTGGTGAGAAATTTACCTCTTCTTTGGGTTATTCCTTTTGATTTGATCAAAAGGGCTCCTTAAGTTAGATTTATGAGTAAATGAAGGACTCTAGGATGAAGGGATGAAAACTTAGAGGGTATTTGGGAAGAGTTTTTCGAAGAAAAATATTTTTGAAGGTGTGAATTAGAGAGAAGGGGGAGTGCCCTTTTATAAGAGGGGTGAGGGGCACCTTAGGAAAAACTAGAAATATTATTTTATAATAAAATAAATTTCGGTTTCTGATGGCTATAAAATAGATTATTTAAAGGATAAGGTGAGGAGGGGTCGAACACGCCTCAAACAATTGGTTTTAGACAGGTTTGATTCACTATATTGAATTTATATTTTATATTTAACTCTTAGTTAAATAGTTTGACATTTACCATGTCTCTTTATATTTTTATATTATATGGTTAATAAACTTACTATATACTTCCAATCGAACCCAAAGTGGTTCATTAATGATACATATATAATTATATAATTCTTTTTTACAAACCTTAGATTTATAGGGATATAATATCAATTAATAATATAATATTTGGATTAAAAACTCTTTTATGTCAATTTTGACACTATTTGGTATTTTGTTTTTTCTAAATTCATAACAACATTATTACTTCAACAAAACTCATCTAACCAACCCTAATATGTCCTATTAACATATAAAATTAGTGTAATTCATAAAAACTCTCAAATCACATTTATTTGGATATTTATAGTATCAATTAGTTTAATATTTCATTAATTAGGTAATTACTACATCATCATTGTGTCATTAATAAATTAAATTATTTAATGTCTAAAAAATATAAATAAAATAAAATTATGTAGTAAATCGTTTTATTTTTCTAATTAATATTTATAGTTGAATTTATATTATATGTAACCCTATATTAATAATTTTTTAGTTATTAAACTTTGATTTTAACTCTTTTAACTCTTTTTTGAATTAAATAATAATAAATGTCCTAATCTAATCCAAGTGGACCAAAGTGGTTCATATTTTATTCCTATGTGTGTTTTTGATCGAATTATAATTATCCAAAAGAATTAGGACATGTTTTAGGGTAATAATAATATCATTTTTACCCTTAATTACCCAATTTACTTTTAGCCGCGGTAAATAAAAGTAAAAAGACACTATTCACCAAAAATTATTTTCATCTTATTGAACCCCATTTTACTCATTGATATTAACCATGTCTCTCGGATTTTCAAAATTCAACTCAAAGAATCGGTAAAATTATGTTTTATGTGAATTTGCAAATTCTCTTAGGAGGTGGGTAGACGACGGTGAAAAGTTCAATAAAATTTTTATACATCTAAAATTATTATAAACTGACACCAATTAATCACATTTAACTTATATAGGTATTATGTATCTATTTTAACCTAAAATAAATTTAAATGAAAGTTTTAAACCATAACTCAGTGTTTTCACTATACATCAAAAATTAAACGTTTTTTGAAACATACCAAAAATTATCCCTACGCTAATTTTGATATTATGAATTCAAAAATGAAGTCTATTTTATGATATTAAAAAAATAGAAATTTCATTTATTAGTTTAAAATTAATTCCCGTTGTCAAAACCAAAAAGCGTATTTTTATGAAATAATAATTACCAAAAGATTGACATTTGATTATGTCCAATTTCAATGTGAAATTATTTACAATGACCAAAATTGGATTAAATGGTAAAAATATAATATAATTATACAACTAAACCATTCATATGTTTAGTTTAACACTATAAATTATTTTGATTAAAAAAGTTGTTTTCAGTTAAAATATATTATTTTTCACTATTCACCCAAATATGAAAGTTATCAGAAAAACACCAAATATTTATTAAAACTAAATTATTATGTCCTAATCCCAAAGAAGAAGTTTATTTTGTCAAATTTAATATATAAAATTCTGAAATATTGGACTTTAAAAGGGTTTTCCATTAAAAGATGGTAAAATTTCATTTTTTAAAAAATACTTATTTTATCTGAAAAATATGAATTTGTCCTTAAATTATGTCTAAGAAACTCATAATATGGATTCTAAAATTATAAGGGTGATATAAAGTTCAAAATTCCGGTAATAATATTCATAACAGCTTTTGAACGACTAGTTTGGTAAGTCGGGGTGCGCTTGAACTCGATGTAGTGTGTTGTGTAAGTTATTGAATTACTTTGAAGAACTAACATACTATGAAATCTTGGGGTGTTAAATTCTTCCCTCCTTCAATAAATTGCATCCTCGCAATTTTTAAAATTTGTCTTGGGAATATAATGGAAAGTCCCACATCAGAAAAAGAGTCAATATAACTATCACTTTAAAATAAAGAAAGAGAATTACAAAGGTTACCCAAGATAACCCATACTAGGATTCCATGTAGGAAAACATGGATATGGAAGATAAACTAAGTCTCAATTTCTGATGGGGAGGGATAGAAAACATGATTAGGAGAAATTTAAAAACAAGAAAACCACAAACTTGTGATGGAAAAAATGGTCATTAGTTTCACAGTAGGAAAAGTAATCGGGCAATTTTTTTTTTAATTTACATTTCATAATAACGAGAACTTTATTTATGTGATTGACTAAGAACAAAAAGAGATAAATTTAATTTTTAAGTATAGTTTCATTCTTTAATAAATTTCTACCACTAACTCGGTTTTTTAAATGTTGATTATTCAATAAGACTTGGTCACACCGAAAGATCTAGAATAAACTTCGAGAGAATCACATGATACACAAAGGATAAACTATATATTTACCATGTCTTTAAAGATTAATCAAAACCAAAATGGTTAGTACAAGATCTGATGATCCCCCAGAACGATATCCCCTTAGAGAAAGAAACACTAATCTTAATTTCTAAAATTAAACCAACAATACCCCAAAGTTAAATAAATACCATTCAATAAAAAATTTTCCTTGAAATACTTCAATATAATCCAAACTAATACTGAAACCCAAAACTTAGAAGAATTTGGTTATGTAGTCTTCCACGTTAAATTTTATCTCCAAATGACATCAACTACTCTTAAATTCACATACTTAAAAGTAATAAACCTAATCACATATTCTCAATTATAAGTTAATCATTTCTATAAATAATTCAAATCACTATAAATCCACAATAAGAACAAAGATAAAAATACACCATTACTCCTCAAATGAAATCCCATAGTATTCTATTTTCCTTGGGCTTATAGTGTTCCCAACAATGCGAACGTCTTCCAAAATAACATTTATCACTTAATCACAAAATCATTTTCCTATAATAAGGGTATTCATTTGGTAAGACATAAGATCCCAAATCAACTTTTTATTGATCAATACAATCATTTAACAAAAAATAATTAGTTACACTAACCAGGGACTTAACGTAGTCCAGTGGTAGGTAATAAATCCCAATCGAACTCTGGTTGTTGGTTTGATTCCAACAGCTTTGTCCGATGTGACAGGTTGTCACACGGTCTGCGTGTTTTCCTTTTTCAAAAACTATATTTTATAACATTACCAAAATGAGATAAATTCCTCAAAATAACCATAACATAATTTAACCAAAAATTTTATTTCATACCTTGCATTTTCATCCCAAAATATAATAACTTGTAATTTCCTCTAACCCAATGATCATATAAAAGCAAATGGTTATTTATATCTATATATACAAGAAAAAAAGATAATTATTCCTTAAATATCATTTTCAGATGACAACTGCAGGGTTACAAATACAAGAGAAAATTATTCCAAAGTAATCCCATCAACAAGGAGCACTAATACTTTTAAACATTTCTCCAACCATTTATTTCCACATAGCTTCTTCTTTGAACAAGATAATATCTTATAGAATTGGGCATTCACTAGGGTAATGGCCAGGTCCCCAACATTTATGACAAATGACTGTAAATGGATTCTTAGGACCATTTTTATTTTTTTCCACAGACTCTTCATTTTTCCTTTGCAATTCTTCAATTTATGTACTTCTTTCCCACACGTAAATCATTTATTTGTTCCATTGAGACACTTTCCTAGGTGTATCCTTCCACATTTCTTGCATCATGGAAATTGAGAATTCTTTTCTCCATGGTCTCCACTGCTGGAGCTCTTATGATTCATCACCTTTATCTTCTTTGTTGAGTCCGGGAGTTGGTTAATATATTTTTTTTGATCATATTCTTGGAAAACTGATTTGGTATGAACACAATATATTTTACACCTATCAACATTCCATTTTTTTCATTTCCTCCACCGTTCCCACCTTGTACATCATTCTAAAATTTACTATGACTTCCTTGGAATGCATCCATTGACAAAAACCAGAATGCATTGTGTGTGTATCAGTAGTCATAAAATAATTTAGAGAATATCATGACACCATATTTTCAATTTGAAGAACCTTAGGATTAACCAAGTTTATTTATTATCATCTTATATTAAAATAATTCAAATCGGTTTATAAGGAAAATGTAAATTACCCTAAGCATATCCCCCAGGAGTGTCGTAACCAAGAGTGCAACAAGGCCCGTTGTCGTGCACTAGTTCCCGTTCGAGTCTAGCTCAAAGCAATATATTCAGATTTTACCCCTAGGAATATCTGTGCCAGATCTTCCTCCACCTGCTCGTATCCAGACAGGGATGTACTGTTTGGAAAACTCACAAAATCACTACAATACCAAAATTTTAGGATGTTCCTCTATACCAATCCTCAAAGTCTATCTTAGGGCTATGTGCTCTAATCAGAGTTTATCTAAAGCTAGTTTTCAGGGTTTGTACTAAACTTCCTCTGATACCAACTATAATGCCCCTACCCTAGAATCCCAGAGTCGGTGCATTATTACGTATCATTGGCATGATCATAAAAGATCAAGTCTCAAAAGAAAAATTAGGTTAGTAGAATTGGAAGTACTAGATACATTCCAAATCCAAATCCTTTTTTTAATATTTTCTAAAATCCACTATAAGGCTTAGTGGCAACCAGACATTTCCAAAATCAAATAATCACCTAAGACATTCATAAGGTTTACATTACATCATAAAATGAAAAACTACAACAACAATGTTTCTGTAGAAAAAATTGAGATCCCATAGACTATCCCTATAGGTCAGTCATAATATACTTCTTTGCATCCTGGGAAAAATAAAACATAGAAAGGGGTGAGCTCAGATGCTCAGTAAGGATAACATTATAGTGGAAACTTTCACAAATAAGCATAAACATTTAAGTTAGTGTATAAGACTAAAACAATATGCTTTTAAACTTGAACATTAGAATAATATGGAAAAGGTAAAATAAAATAATTCCATTTACTCATTCACATGGATATTCTACTGGTTGAATAATCACATGCAATATCAATAGGCACTTTAATAATAATGGAATACATAATGACAAACTTCTATAACCACATAGTCAAGGCCTCGTGCCAAGACTACAAATAAGATTTTGTCAAGGACGTATGCCATGATACTAGTTTATCTCACGAGACCTACCAATGCATCGCGGAGCTATAGAGGGATCCACCCGTAACTTACTAAGTCCAATGCATTCCTCATATGAAAAGTTTGAAACATAACATAAAAATTTATATTAAAACTAGCATACCAAATGTCAATACATTATCCAGAAAACATGAATGGTATAAAAATATCACATCCACAGTCAAACATAACTCATTCAATACAATATGGAAGATTTTATTGTAATATATTAACCTCAATCGAGAAAAATAATGTATATTGGCATAGATGAAAATAATCATCAAAACTACTTGAGAGAAATATCCCCCTTTTTATTGAAAACATTTAAAAGTGACACTATTTTTCAAGAAGTCATTTAAAAAAATATTTTTGAATCAAAGTTTCCCATACCACTATGAAACTTTTAAAAGGAATTTTAATTTTAAAACTTTAATGTCCATATAAATAAATCCTTAAAACCATTTTTGAAACATGGACATTAATGAGAAAGATTTATAAAAATAAATCTTTAAAACATTTAAAATGATATTTTAGTTAGAGTTCCTAACAAAAAGAGAGACACATGAATACAAATAATTGAGGTAATCAAAACTGTATAATATCATGAGAATAATTCGATTCATGATATACTATTTCAAATTACATTATATACACTATATAAAAGTGAATTGCTGTATAAAAACAATGAAGACTCAATGGAATGTAAATTGAGAAGAAATATATTATAAAGATTGTATCCTTAGGTTAATGATAACCCAAGAACATAATTATGTGTGAAAAATATTAATACACTCAAAATGATTGGATATTCAGTGTAAATAAATCATAGGACATTCAAAAATATTCTTGTAAAAACAACACCAATTAATTGGATGTTTAACTAAATAAATGGAGATTGAGTTTAAATTACTCTTATCACGTTCATATCGATGACTTGATAATTTATCAATGGAGTGATAATGTGTATCAAAAGTATATCCACAGCAAGGGGAGTGGAAATTTCTACCCAAATAATAAATAGTGATTCCACACATAATCATGGAGTAAAATAATCAATGAAGTATGAGTAAAGCCCAATGAGTGGAAATTTACATTTGAAATTCCCTTACAGATTTGGTAACTTATAAAACATACACCCCATGAAAGAAGTATCATAAAATGAAGATGTAAATAAACATAAATTAAAGTATATTAAACAATGAATACAATCATGTTTAGTACATACGCAACACAAAAGGATATAGTGGCCAATATAGCACGAATCTCACATGAATAAAAAGTGAGATGAAAAACCCTTACTTCGTTGTGATCAATCGAATTGTATGACCAAAAGTTAATAACCAAAAAATTAATCACATAATTACATGAATATAAATAGAATCATGATAATATATATAAAATTTCAGTATACAATACACCACATCCAATAAATAAGTGGCGAACAATGGAAATCTCGCAGAATTAAAAGTGAGATAAGAAACCCCTTACTTTGTACTTTTTCTTTGGTAGAGGGTAGGTTAAACTTCTGTATAATGGTTAAATAATTTTTACTAAATTATAAAATAATCACATACATTAATATTATATCCTATATGATCTTTTAACATTTCTTTGTTAATAATATCTTAGTATTATCGTCGTTTCAGGTGTTAACAGATTCGTTTTCCTTTATATTCTTTATTATGTGAGTAATATTTGTTATGGATGGGATTTATCTTATTCATATACAGATTTATATCATGTCTTGAGAAATTATTGTTAATCATCAAAAGAAATTTAGTCTTGAATGGATACAATGGGGAATGAATCTCATCGCGTTCATGGAGATGGTAATCCTTACATACACACGAGCGACAATATCATTATTTTGATGTTAAAATAATTTATAATTGGATGGTTTATCATATATGAAAAATAATTATCATGTTATATTTATTATTTACATTATTTACACATCATTTTTATACCAATCCAAATAATAAGGTATTGAATAACAATTACAGCACGACGTGGAGACGGTAGTCCGTACGTATGCACGTATGGTGACATGTCATTCAAAGGATGGATAGAATAATGAATATGGTTGTACCATATTCATAATAAAATAACAGTATATATAATACACTAGAGTTATTATTTAATAATGGAAACAACAAAGAAAGATGAAGTGTAAGAAGAAATGAACTTGAAAGAGGTGGTGAGATATTTACCTCTTCTTCAGGTTATTCTTTTTGATTTGATCAAAAGGACACCTTAAGATTGCTTTCTGACTAAATGAAGGCCTCTAGGATGAAGGGAGGAAAGTTTAGAGGGTATTTGGGTAGATTTTGTCTGAGAAAAATGGCTTTGAAGGTGTGAATTAGAGAGAAGTTGGAGTGCACTTTTATAAGAGGGGTGAGGGGAACCTTAAGAAAAACTAGAAATATTATTTTGTAATAAAATAAATTTCGGTTTCTAATGGATTAAAAATGGAGTATTTAAAGTCTAAGGTGGGGATTGGTCGAACAACACTCAAAAAATATGTTTTATTTAGGTTTTAGTCACTATATTAACTTTATCCTTTAGATTTAACTCTTAGTTAAATAGTTTGACATTTACCATGTCTCTTTATATTTTTATATTATATGGTTAATAAACTTACTATATACTTCCAATAGAACCCTAAGTGGTTAATTAATGATAAAAATATCATTATATAAGTATTTTTGCATAACCGTAGATTTTTAGGGATATAATATCAATTAATAATATAATATTTGTATTAAAAACTCTTGTATATCAATTTTGACACTATTTGGTATTTTATTTTTTATAAATTCATTAAAGCATTATTACTTAGAAAAAAATTCATCTAACCAACCCTAATTTGTCCTATTAACATAGAAAATTATTGGAATTCATAAAAAGTCTCAAATTATATTTATTTTGATATTTATAGTATCAATTAGTTTAATATTTAATTAATTAGGTAATTACTGCATCATTATTGTGTCATTAAAAAATTGAATTATTTAATTAATAAAAAATATAAATAAAGTACTATTATGTATGAAATCTTTTTATATTTATAATTAATATTTATAGTTGAATTTATCTTATTTTTAACCCTATATTAAATTTTTTTTAGTTATTAAACTTTGATTTTAACTCTTTTAACTCTTCATTGAATTAAATAATAATAAATGTCCTAATCTAATACAAGTGGACCAAAGTGGTTCATATTTTTTTCCTAAGGTTGTTTTTGGTCTAATTATACTCATCCAATAGAATTAGGACATGTGTTAGGGCAATAATAATATCATTTTTACCCTTAATTACCCTATTTACTTTTAACCGTGGTAAATAAAAGCAAAAAAGTTACAATACACCAAAAATTATTTTCATCATATTGAACCAAATTTTACTACTTGATATTAACCGTGTCTCTCAGATTTTCTAGATTAAAATCACAGAAGCAGTAACATTATGTTTTATGTTAATTTGCAAATTCTCCTAGGAGGTGGGTAAAAGATGGTGAAAAGTTCAATAAAAGTTTCATATATCTAAAATTATTATAAACTGACTCCAATGAATTAAATTGAACTTATATAGGTATTATGTATATATTTTGACCAAAAATAAATTTAAATAAAATAAATAATTATTTAAATAAAAATTCTGTTTTAAACTATAACTCAGTATTTTTCACTATTCATCAAAAATTAAAAGTTTTCTGAAACATACTAAAAATTCACCCTAAGATAATTTTGATATTCTGAATTCAAAAATGAAGTCTATTTTACCAAATTAAAAACATATAAATTTCATTTATTAGTTTAAAATTAATTCCCTTTGTCAAAACCAAAAATCGTATTTTTATGAAATAATAACTACTAAAAGACTGACATTTGTTTATGTCCAATTTCAATGTGAAATTACTTCAAATGACCAAAATTGGATTAAATGGTAAAAACATAATCTAATTATACATCCAAACCATTAATATTTATATTTTAACACTATAAATTATTTGGATTAAAAAAGCTGTTTTCAGTTAAAATATATTATTTTTCACTATTCACCCAAATATGAAAGTTATCCGAAAAACATCAAAAATTTATTGAAACGAAATTTTTATGTCCCGATCCCAAAGAAGAAGTTTATTTTGTCAAATTAAATATATAAAAGTTTCAAACATTGGATTTAAAAAGGGTTCTCCATTAAAAGGCGGTAAAATTGCATTTTTTGAAAAACACGTCTTTTATATGAATAAATGAATTTGACTTTACATTATGTCTAAGAAACTCATAATATGGATTATAAAATTATAACGGTAATATAAAGTTCAAAATTCTGTTAATACTATTCATAACCGCTTTTGAGCGACTAGTTTGGTAAGTCATGGTGCGTTCGAACTCGATGTTGCTTGTAGTGTAAGTTATTGAATTACTTTGAAGAACTAATGTACTATGAAATATTGGGGTGTTAAAAAAATACCATAGATAACACTTTTTTGGAATATATAATAAATTCCAAAGTTATTAATACTATATTACTCACTATCAAAAAAATCAATTATCCTTTTTAACCTAAGGGTTATGAATCCCTCATTAATGTGTTATTTAATAGTTATCCCCCAAAAAATAACTTATTTATAAAATATATTTTCAAGTTTATTGATAAAATTTAATGTATATTTCCAAAAAAATTAAAGAATAAATATTGAACAGAAATCTATATATGTTTCACTTAATCCTCATAACTTTTAGTAGATGCTAGAATATCATTGATAAATATTACTCACTAATGAGAATAGATAAGAGTATAAAAAATGTAGTTCTATTTGGTTATCAACCTCACTAACTTATGTAGGACTAGGAAAGATACCATTTCCACCATAATATAGAGATATTAATATTATCAACAATTTAATTATTTTCCCATATCTGTTTATATAACGTAGTGGTTTCTAGATACACGCCTTTATCGAATTCATTTTCATGATATTATTTCAACCAAATACTAAAACCAAAATTTTTATGATAGTATCTAAAATATGAATATAAAAACATAAATATAAATATTTATTCCCCTATGAGGCCTTCTTTTTTAACATATAATTTTTTTATTCAACCTATGAGTCACTTTGTTTAATCCTTTGTTATCCACAATAATTTTCTATTAGGTTCTCTAAAGTAATTAGTTAACATTGTACTCAAATTATTTATAAATTTTTATTATTGATAATTTAAATTAACCATTTCATATATCTTGATGTATTAAAAACATTTTTGCAATTTTAATTCTTTATCATGTACCAGGTGGTGATTGAATTAACTACCAACATGACCATTTCGATGTAATTACACCTAGGCGCATCTATTCTGGAGCCTATATCAACTTCTAGTATGTAGTCATGGAAGTTATTCCAAGTAAACCACACAATATATTCTTTACCAAAACACCAAGATATTATCCTATAATTATACTTATTCCTATGGTATTCTCTAATGTTTTTTCAATGTAATCCCCAATTAATATAAAATTTTTAGTATAAACAATATAATTTTATACTTATACTTTTTATACTAGGATCAAAATAAACCTATAAATCCTTAATGAAACTTATATATATTTATTTATCTTCAACTGATAACATCCTAACCTGTAAATTTATCCAAACACTCTTTTGATGGAAACTAAGGTACCCAGACTGGAACTCCAAGATTCAGTACTAAAAACAATATATTTTACACACTATATATGATAAATATCCTTAATTATAAGATATTTCACAAATAATGTGACATTTATATTCTAAATAAGTTTCTTTGTTTAAAGTTTTATAAGTCTAGGACAATGATATTACTTGTATAACCCATGTTCTATGTTTCAAATCGACATTTTCCACTATATAAGAAGCTAATCAATACATAAAAATCCGTCAACATCCCCAAAATACACTACAAAATATAAAATTCAATTAACATCTTACTAATTACTTTTCTTCATAACCTAGGGAAATTGAAACATAATAAAGGGGTGATGTCAAATAACTTGTTAGGGTAACCAAAAGTGATAACAATAAAATATCATAAGTGAGCATAAGATGAGCATATAGTTTTAAATAGGATACATAAAAAAGTTAAACCCAATGAAAAATATATCATAAATCATATAATAGGGGTATTGATAACATAATACATGATTCAAAAGAGTATGGAAACATTAATTAATAAGCATGACCCATTAATTCATAATTTAGTAATAAGAATAAGCATATAAATGTGACATTTTTTCAAATATTACACAAACATTAGTATAAGGTAACAATAATTTTATGATCCACACCATTAGTTAACAAACATTAAACATCTAAAATGACCTCATAAACACTTATCCTATTATATATATAATATTAACCAATGCATTTGATAGAGATTATCGAACAAACCAGTCATTCATCCATTTATAATTCACTATAAAACATAAATCAATAATCATACCATAAAGAAGTCAACAATTTTAAATGGGTTTCATTCAACACATAATAAATAACTCATGGAAATAAAATGGGTTTCATTCATCACAACAAGTAGAACCCATTTAAAAAATAGGGTTTTATATCCTTTTCAAATTTCTTTATATAAGAAAATCCTCAATGTGATAAATAAGTGGAAAATAAATGGATATAGAGATATATTTTATTACATTATAGGTAAATAACTTTCAATAAATAAAAATCATATGAAATTTAGACCATATAAATAACTCCCATATGGTGAAGTTAATAATTTTTAGAATCGATCAACATATTACCTCTAGGAGGACACCCTTAAATTAGAGGAAGTAAATATAGAGTTTTCATAAGGTAAAGACATTACAATAAAAGTTATTCATATTATCAGTGGACGGTTAGCAAGATAAATGTAGAGAAGAATCATTTATATAATAAAAAAGATAATTTTATAATCCATGTGGTTAAATAAGGGGGCTGATAAGATTTCATAAATATCTTTAATCCAGAATAATTTATATCAAAGGACATTGACTTAGATGAAAACACTTTTTATGAGGTTTAAAAAATCACTTTAAAAATAAGATATTTCCTTGATTATTTGAAAATAATTTGAAAAATTTTTTTTATTAAACTACGTGGAATATAATTTCCATTGGAAACCTAAAAAACATAGAGTGAATCTCTCATCTTAAAGGAAAAATGTAGTGTAATTATATGTCCACAATAAAGCACTAAAAGAGAGTCTTTAAAAAAAATGTCATATAAAGAAAGTATTAAAATGATTTTATTTTAAAAAAAATCCAAATAAATAAAAGTTATTTTAAAATGAACTTTACCAATTCTTAAAATAAATATAAGGATATCCAGAAAAATTGTACTTGAAGATAAATATGAGAATAAAAATAAATTCCATAATTTATTTTAAACTAATTTTTTTAAAAACCATATATTTATAAGAGGTTAAAAAATTTTCATTTTGAATAAAGTTAAAGTTAAAAAATATCACTAAGAATAAGAATATGGGAAGAAAATTATTTTTTATTGGAATGAAAGAATATAAAAATTCCGTAAATGTGTTTTCACATTTAGGAAGTCCATATTTTAAAATGATATTGGAAAAAATTATACAACTTGAGTTACATTGAAATAAAATAATTTGAAGGAACATTAGATCTAAAATGAACTTAAAATACCATGAAAAAATACATTTCATGATATAATATACAAATTAGTTAGATTATACACAATATAGAATTAAATTGGTGCAGAACCAGAAATATGTCTCAAGAAATTGTAATTGAGTACAAAAACTCATTACAAGAAGCATAATCATTGATGTTTATTTCATTTAATATTGAAGATATAATGAATAATTGTAAAACCCTCTAAAGAAAGATCAAATTATTTATAAATTATTCATTATGTATAATTAATAAAACATGGAACAATGAAGTTTAATAAGAATGTTTTAACTCAATTAAAGAAAATTGAGTTATAAAAAATCCTTATGATATAAGAAACACTCAAATAAAACCAATTTGAGTATGTTATTTGAAATGAAAATTAAATACCAAGAGTAATGATAATATCATGATAAACAAATTAAATTAATTATACACACTGTTCCAAATAATACATAGTTTATGATTAAAAATATGACTTAAGGGAGAAATTATAAGACCAGAAGCTCTTTCCTTGTTCTTGATTCAAGTTGTGAATTTTCCTAACAATTATAATAATAAAATTAATTTAATTAGATAAATTTTTAGGATCCTTGTCAATATATATTTAATTTACTTGGAACCATTTTATTATCATATTCTATTTATTTATTATATTTTTTTTATAATATTTGCATGAAAGGTAAATCATTGTATAGTTTTTTAGTAATCTTATATATAAAAGATTGTATTTTATAATAAGTTAAATTCAAAATATAAAATTTTGAAGACCATAAAATAGTCATGATATTATTATTATCTTATAGTAATTTGATTATTTATTCTACCACATTCATTCAGGATTGATTTCTCTAGCATTATTTAAATGGGTTGTTAGACATACAAAAACATGAACAATCAACATCTAGATGGGTGAGTATGGTTAAATGAGTGTATAATATCAATATAATAGAATAAAAAGGATATTATATATAATTTTTTAACTCAATTAAAAATATTTCTACGTATTTGACTAAATAATTAAAATCAAGATGCAAAACAAAATAGCAATATTTCATTGAGGTGGTGGGCCTCACAACGCACGATCGATGATATTATATTTTTATAAGAGGTTGGTAAGGTATAAAATATGTTTATTACATTTATATAATTAAACATAATTATATAAATATATTGAGGTAATTTTATTTATAAATTTATGGTAGGTTTTGAAGAGAAATATTAAGAATAAAATGATAACTTTTAAGTAACACTCACTTCAGTACCTTAAATAATCTCTTAAAAGTGTCCTTTTAAATGAAATAATTTTGATAAATAATTGTGGATAGAGGCATATAAAAATTTTATTGGTTTCGTGGAAGATATATAGGGCATAGTTTTAGGAAAAAACTGAATTATTAGGTGGTCATAAAGGGGTGGAAGTATACCTTTTTATAAGTAATTAAAAGGGAACTGTTTTGAACACCCATTATTATTCAATAATGGAATAAAACTATTCACGGTTAAGAGACTCCAAGAGTAAAAAATAATGGATTTTTGGGGTGGTATATGGTCAATAAAGCCTCTAAATATCATTATAACACACACTTTAAACATGTTTCAAGTCATTTACCATTAGGTTTTTACATTTTACCAATTTTATTTTAACATTGGCAATAAGTTTTTAACTATGTATTAAATTTTATACTAAAAATATAAATTAACAAATATTACAAAAATTATTTGTTCTGAAACTAAATTTAATATATATTTAATCAAATTCATCTTTGATAAAATTTGACAATTAACTTCTATATTATAAAATTTTATATATAGAAAAAATATTTTTATAGAAAAATGATGTTTGACCATTATGTGATCCTAATTTTTTTAAAAATTTATTAAAACACAAATGTATGTTATGATAATTATATATGTTTCTAAATGAAAAATTAGAGTAATTATTTATGATATAATAATTTAATTAATTATATAAAAATTACGCAACATTAATTAAAAAAAATTTGTAAATAAACCTCTCACCGTTATCATGGTCAATAAATCTTATCATAGAAAACATAATTGTATGCATATAAATAATATTAACCTTTTAAAATAATATGATAAATTTGATTTAAAAAATA
The DNA here is from genome assembly GCA_963277665.1 of Viscum album. NCBI lineage: Eukaryota > Viridiplantae > Streptophyta > Magnoliopsida > Santalales > Viscaceae > Viscum > Viscum album. The sequence goes on along the minus strand of OY728148.1, from coordinate 290,533,244 downwards.
AAAATCACTTTATCAAAAAAATGGTTAGAGAATTTCATTTTAATATTAGCACACATAATGCATAAAAATAATTTTTATTAAAAAATCTATTTTTATGATTAAATATTTTTCTAGTATAAATTTATCAATTTCATTAAATTTAAGGATATTAATTGGTTTATTATAAAATAAAATATTTATTTGGATTCCAAATAAATCCAAAAATGAATATTTCCATTTATTTTTTTATTAAAAAAATACTGATTTATTTTAAATTAGAATGAAATTTTACTTTTATTCTAAAATATTTAATATAGGTTTTTAATGTTCAAAATAATATTTTAGAATACATTGTTTTTATACATAAATAATTATTTAATAAATTTAAGGGTTTAATAAAATTATAAACCTTTCTCATATTTTTATAATTTTATTAAATTTACAATTTTTGTAAATAAACTATATCTTTTCCTATACCCATAAAAATAATTTATTTCAGAAAAATATAAAAACATATCCATAAACCGATTTTTTCATTTTAAATTCTATTTTTTAAAATTCAAACTATAAAATTTAGTAATTTCATTTTAAATAAATCTAAAATATGTAAATAACAAATTTTTTTACTGGAAAAAAGCCTTTTAAAACATTATGTATTTTTTATATAGTTTTTATACATTAATCATTTATTATAATAGTTTGATCATAATATTTTTTATTATTGATATAATCTTATTATCTAATATGTTTTTGATTATTTTTGTTTGGTGCTACGTGGAGAACAATTTATCAATGCAATGTTTATTTGAATGAAAATTTATATTATAAAATTATGGATCATTCTAAAATAGTTAAATCCCATTTAATTCCATTGGAGTAACCAACCTAATTATGTCCCATATTTTCTCCTTCTTAGACTACGTCATTACCCAAATCATTGGAGAGCTATATCAGGCTCACCAATTTCTATAAGCTATATCAGGCTCACTTGTCATCATCAGTAATGATAAATCAACATACCATAAATAAAATATTTATAATTTGGTAATTTTTCAACATAAAACTTTGAAAATATCCATTCAATACATATCCAAAACACATTCCATTTTTCATAATCATAAGGATAAATATTATTTTTCTTTTAAAACTGTAAAAAATATATGAATCCTCAAATTGCTTGATTCAGAATACTTTGAAAAACTATGTTATCATATAGATTAATCTTGATAATGAATAAAGTATATTATTGTGGAAAAAATTGGTAAATTCATATACATTAAAAAAATATTCTTTTTCCCTTTGGTAAAAAATGTCAAAATGAACCCTATGATAAATTTTTATAATATTCCCTTAAACAACCATTAAAAATAAAATGAAAAGTATTTTAAAATAAATTTTATCAATATTTAATGTATAAATAAGAACATTCTTGGAAATATTTGAAGAACATAGATGTGGATGAGTAAGAGTTTAAAATATTTTAAATAATGTTTTAAAGGAAAGTCCTAGGTCACTTTAGTAACTTTTTAATCCAAAGGAAATTAAAGGATAAAACATCAAATAGATTTATAAACCAATTTAATTTAAATTAATTAATGGTAAAATAAATCTATATGTAATTTTATACACCACACAAAAAAAACTTTAGGTGAAGATAAAATAAGTCTCAACGAAAGGAAATTGAGATGATATATTTGTTACCTCGAATTTGACTCTCCATGTAAAATCTTTAACCCCATTATACTAAACATTTCTTAATTACTGAAAAATTTAAGGAACGTTTTTTAGTTTTATTATCTTATCATAAACCCTTTTATTTTATTTATTATCATGTATTATAATTTTAATAATTTTATTAAGTTCATGTCTGGCGTTTTGAGGATGTTCAACACATATGACCAAAATGAAATTAGTAGGATGAATATTGTCAATTGAATCAAAGATTAATCATCTTTAAAATCCTAATCAGGAAAAAATAAATATTTTATGCATTAAAACATTTTAAAAAATATCAATGGAATGTGTACATGAATAATAAATCACATCGCTTCATTGAGGTGGTATTCTATATGTATGTGTGAACGAAATTATCATTTTTCAATAGATGAAATGTTAATAATGTAGGTAATATATATTCAATATAAAATAATAATTATGTAATAAATAATATATATATATATAATCCTTTTATCCATTATGTTTTCTATCCATATGATACAGTGTTGAAAAATAAAAGACATTGCTTAATGGAGGTTGTAGACCAAATATACTCACACGTGATGGTTTTATTTATCATAATGTGGAGAAGGAAAAAAATGGGATTTACCATAAACATAATTACATATAATTATATTTAATATAATTACTTTATTATATGATAATCATTATATAATATTTAAAATAGGTCGAATAAGAAATAAACATCAACACACTCATTTAAGAGTTACACCTCTTCATTGCAATCCCTCTTTTGGATTTCACCATAATCCATAAATTTTTATATTTTGGTGATAAAATAACATATATGTAAGATTTATAAAGGTTTTTATGGTATTTGGTTAAATTATGGTATATCTAAATGGATCAAGAGGTGTGACGAAGAGAGGAGACAAGGTTCCCTTTTGTAAGTGAGGTGGGTGTGAATCTTGTAAATACATGAAATATTAATATAAAATATGTTTATAACTCAAGTAAAATGGATCCAAAGTGACATATATTAATTTTTGGGGGGGTATATGGTCTAAAAAATTCAACCAATAAAGTATTCAAGAGTGTAAATGTCATTTTAACCCTTAATTTTGGTTTCACTGCCTCGTTAACCACATTTAACCTTAACTGTTGTAGCAAAACTTTCATTATTCAAGGGTCATAAAAGTAATTTTAAAAATTAATAGTGGAACATAAATGAAAAATTCATGATTTAATAAAAAAAAATTCAGCTGTTCTAATTTATATAGTTTTTATTGTGATTTTAAAAGTATATAAATAAGTAAACACTAAATACAATTTAAGGTAATTTTCCGGACTATTCACAAAATTTTACTTCGAAGACATAATGAAAATAATGTTATTTGAATATAAAAAAATTCACAATCAATTTTACAATATAAAAATCTATTAAAATTTTCAGACACCAAAATTCATCAAAAACATATTACTTCTAATGTACTTAAAATAATTTACTTTTTTAACAACTACTTGCATAATCATTGCGTCAATGTTCCGTAAGAGTTCAGGATAATTATAACATAACTAAAAATTAAAAATAAATTAAAATTTAAAAAAAATTTAAATATTCAAAAATTTTATAATCTATATTATTTCATATATTATTTTTATCTACATCTATTTCATGAAAATACAATAAATGATTGAGATTGAAATTTTATAACTACTCGTAATATAAAATAATATTAAGGTTACAATCGAAAGAAAATGTTACTAAAATTCCATATTTTAAAATTTATATTTTTTTGGAGAAAAATAATCTATTATAAAAATAATTATAATGATATATTTTTTTTATCATAACAATTTTAATCATAGTTAACCTATTTTACCATTTACTATGGTGATAACTTCTTACAATGGTCACAATTCATTTTGGAAAACAATTAAATTGGGCTCATTACAAAATATAAAAATACTAATTCCAAAATTGAAATCAATTTTAATGAATAAATTTATATAATTTAATGAAATTAATTTTTTTCTAACTTTTAAAGATGCAACAAAGAACTCTTTTTATTAAAATACTCATTTTAAACATAAAAATGATTTTATACCAAAATCATTAATAATTTTTATTAGCATAGTATCAGTTGATTTTTTAGTAAAATTAATATTATATGACATTAAAAAAAGAAAATGGATCATTTAAATTACTTTGATTAAATGTAATGAAGTGATAATTTTTGAAAATTGGAATTTTTCACTATTCACCAAAAAAGAACCTTTTCAGAAAAATCCAAAAATTTTATTTTAATATTATTTTCAAATTGTTATTTAAAAATTCATTTCAATTTTTTGAAATAAAAATTCCAAAATATAATAAATTGACAATAACATTTGTGCACAAAATAAAATAAATCCCATTCTTGTAGAAATTGTATTTTTAAAGAGTAAAATGAATCTTTAATCATTCTTTATCTAGTAACCACCATTAGATTGATATTAATTTATTTAATTAAATGTAATATTTATACATTTCATTAGATGAATTCATCTATACTAACTAATTTAATTTACTGTGATAAAAATTCTTTATAGTCAAAAAATAGTTTTTTGAAAAATATCTCCTTTAATATTATAATATCCTTTTTTAATTGATTTCTTATTTCCTAAACATTAATTAGTATGTTTTTATTAATTAAAACATCCATATATATAATTTATTATTTTTTTACTCTTGGTCATACTTTCTTAACCAATGGTTAGGTTATAATGGTGATATTTAATTTATAATATTTTAATAGTATATCGTAGTTCATTTTAAGAATGGTATTTCTTGTGGGGAAATAAATTGAATATATTATTATTTTTATACTAAAATATCAGGGTGTTACATTATCCAACCCATATAGAAATTGTTTCTTAAAAATTGTTATTTGATTATATCGAAATGAATTTATCCTAATGTGGTAATAAAATCATATATAGCTTTTATCATGAAGTTTAATTTCTATTTCACGAATAGGAAACTTATTATTTCATAAGATAATGTACTTATATAAGAGTCTTGAAAATGCCTTTATAAAATCATACCATGATAGTTGGATGTTACTTTTTTCATAATACTCCATGGATTTTAGAAATTATTTTTCCATAGAGATGAAGATTTTATGAAAATCTATGCACTATATTTCTTTGAACTGCATAAGTGAAATTTCAACCTTCATTTTTTGTCGATCATTTTAAACATTTATCTAACATCTTATTCTAAGAGATTAATATGAAATATTAATTTCACATACTTTAAACACTGATATTAACTTTCAATATATCATATTATCTATAAGTAGATGACAAATTATTTTTCATGTTTCTATACATTAAAAAAACCATAAATAGTTAAAAAAGGATAATAGAATATAAAATATGAATGAGCCTTTATATGATGAAATACTTTGTAAATCTCTAGATCCATTAAAAACACCTAAAATCAAATACTAAAATTATTCATAAATAACTATCCATAAATATATTCAATATATGCCTAACCATTTTCAAAAACTAAAGACAAGAATTACTTGATCTCACATTCCTCTGATTTTAAGTAAAAATTTATCTCCAAAAAACATTAATCACTCAGAAATTCACCTAATTTTTTTCATGTTCTAATCATATAATATTTGATATATGCTAATCATTTAGCTAATAAAATCATTTATGATTCCATAAATTAACCTACTAAATATTCATTAAATTCAATTTTTATTTATCATTTAATGTTCCAAAAAACATAGTTAAATTCTTCCAAAATAACAATAATTAATTTGTGACAAATTTACATTTTAATTCCATCATTATATATATTATAAAACATATATTCCCAAAATGTAACCATATTTTATCCCAATTAAACATAATTACCTCCATAAAAAATAACATATTATTCTCAAATGTTATTTTTTTAATTTTAGATTACATCCATCAATATAACATCATTATTTAAAAATATCCTTCACATTAAATCACATGTTAAACCTAAGGGTTATATATACAAAAATTATCTATTTAAACCCAATAAAATGTCTCCAAAAATGTTACTAATCACCTTAAAAATACTTTCACTTAAAGCCTAAAAATAGAATCTATCTATTTAATATTATTATCAACCTTAAACTAATTTACCCATGATGACACACATAACTTTTAATTTATCCTCTACCAATAACATCCTAACTTCTAATTTTATCTAAACTCTAGAAATGATAAAAATAATAATGTATTATACCTTAATAAACAACTAATTATAATATTAATAACAAGTATTGTAATTTTTTACATTCACATGATCTTTTAGGTTTATAGTTTTAGCTAATTACGAAGAAATATTACTTATCAAATACTTGAAACACAGAGTGGACACTTCCACTCATTGGGAATTTTTTTTAAAAAAATGGGATTCTTAAATTTAAAATCATATTTCAACCCCAACATGCATCCTTATTTTATTTCAAATCCATATGGTAGAAATATAAAACTTAATATAGTTCATAGTCATCTTTATATCCAATGAAAAAAATCCAAAACAATGAATGAGAAAAACAATGCTTAGAAAGGGATATAAAAATAAAAGAAACTCATTACATGAGTGAAAAAATTGAAACCCATCGATAATGATTAATGTTTACATAATAAAATTTTATAATATAAATAAGAATAAACACGTGATAAAATAACACTTTACTCAATGAAAACATTTTAAACCTAATAGTATTATGAAGAAAAACCATGAAAGCATCATGAAAACAAATTTTTTGAAAAAATATTTTACCTTTAAAACTTTATAAACATTCGTTACCTTATGAAATAAAAATATTTCCATAAAAACCCTTTGAAATAATAAAAAATGTATCTTGGAAAACCATATTTACAACCTATGTTCACTTGTGTTGAACTCATATAAAAAAAATTAATCCCAGTTAATTTCATAGGATTAACAAACCAACTTATCTCCCTCACTTCCACCTTCGAATACTACATCGTTACCCAATGCATTGGAGAGCTATATTATGCTTACCCATTATCATGAGCTATATAGGGGTCACCCATCATCATCTATAATGACCATGTACCATATAATGAATAAAAATGTTTAAGATTAAACATTTTTATCATAAAACCTTTAATAACTCATTCGAACCCACTAGAGAAACATTTTCCAATTTCGTATAATCATATAGAGATAAATCACATTTTTTTGAAAAAACATTAATAATAAAAATTAATAGAATACCTAAAATATCATTTGATTTTAAAAAATACATTAACTTATTGAGTAATCATTATAATAAATAATGGATATGGTGGTGAGAAAATTTTTCCAAGTCATATATGTTAAAAACATTCTTTTTCACTTTAGTAATAAAAAGTTAAATTGACTCGTATGATAAAGGATTAAAATAGTCTATTTAAAAAAAATTTAAAATAAAAAAGGTAATTTTATATGAATTTTATCAATATTTTATTCATAAATAAGAACAATATTTGATGATTTTTAAGAACATGGATATTGAGGGGAAACATTCTAAAACATCTCAAATAATTATTTAAAGGAAAATCTATTACAGTTTTGGTTACTGTTGAATGAAAAGATAATTGAAGGAGAAAACATAAAAAGGATTTTTAGGGGACTTTAATTTCAATAAATGAGTTATAAATGGAATACATATATAATTTTATACCTACAAAAATATGGTTATATGGGATAAGTCTCAATTAAAGGAAATTGAGATGAATTATCTATTATCTTGAGTCTGACTAGACACATCCATTATTTAACTCCTATATAATAAACTTTTATTAATAATATAATTTCATAAGAACTTTTTTTAGTTTATAAAATTCTCATAATCCATTTTATTTCATTTATTACCACATATTATATTTCTACTAAATCGATTATGTTCAAATTGAATGTTTTGTGGATGTTCAATCCATAAGTCCAAAATGATATTAGTAGGATAACAATATTAAATGGGATCAAAGATAAATTAGATAAAAAATATTTCTCAAGAATAAATTAGTATTTTTATACAATAGAAAAAGTTAAAAGTAGTCATGGATGGTGTTCAAGAAAAAATAATTGCATATCATCATGGGGTGGTATTCCATAGGTACACCTAAGCGACGTTGTCATTTTTTAATGTTCGGAATGGTAAGAATCAAATATAATTTTTTATTTATAGATTCATAACAATTTAATGAATATTATATTTATTTATTTCATCCATAATTTTAACTATACATTTTATCCATCAATTACAATTGAAACACATCGCTTCATGGAGGTGGCAACCCAAATATATGGACGAGCGATTTTTTATTTCTCATATGATAGAAAATAAGATGAAAATTTGTAGTTTAATCAACATACTAAAATTTATTTATATTTTATATACTGTTTTTTTTATATTAAATTTTTTATATAGGATTTATAATTGTTGTAAAAATAAATAAACATGAAAACATTCAGTTAAGTGTTAAAGAATTTCTTTGAAAAACCACATTTGGATTTCACCTTAGGTATTTATGGATGGTATATTATGAGAAAAGAACATATAAAAAATATTATGATTTTTGGAAGGTGTTAGGTTTGATATAGGCAGATATAAATCTCTTAATATTTGTGTGGAAGAGAGGATAAAAGGTTCCCTTTTATAAGTGAGGTGGGTGCCAATTATGTAGACGCTTGAAGTCTTAATATATAATATGTGTCTAACTCATTTTAAATGGGAAAAAAGATCAATATATTATAATTTAACTGCTATAATTTCTAAATAAATTAATTCTATAAAATTCATAAAAGTTTAAGTGTCATTTTAAGCATTTTTTTGTTTGACTCCCTCATTAACCTTGTTTAACCATAACAGTTGTAAAAAAATTATCCAATCTTTAAGGTACATGAAATTAATTTGAAAAATTATGAGTGCATCATAAATGAATCATTAATGATATTCTCAAAAATTTCCCATCAATTTGAGATAGTATATAATTTTTTTGATTTTCTAATTATGGAAATATAATTTTAAATCATTAAATACCGTTTAATGTCATTTTCAAGGCAATTCAAAAAATTCCACTTTAAAGATATCAATAAGATAATGGGTATATAATATAAAATATTTAAACATAAAGAAAAATTATAAATATCAAATAAATATTTTAATTCTGAAATTTATCTAGAATATAGTACTTTTAATGATTTTAAAATAATTTTTTTGTTTTTTCAACTAACACAATATTTGTATCAGCATTGAGTAAGTGTTGAAGGTAATTGTACCATCAATAAAAAAATATCGAAAATATAATTTTTATTCCTCAATTTTATCATTTATTTTTATTCATATGTTATTTTTATTTATATTCATATATTGACAACATAATAAGTGAGACATGGTAAACTTTTACAAGTACTCTTAACTTAAAATAACATTATGGTTGTAATAAAATGAAATTGGCACAAAAATTACATATTATAAAACATATGTTGAATTAATTATAAATAATATAAAAAATAAATAATTATGATGAGGTTTTCTGACCATATCACCATGTTTTTAACCATAATTAACCTGTTTTATCGTTTACCTTGGTGATATATTTTTTAGAATGGTTACTATTAATTGTGACAAAAAATGATATTAACCTCATTAATGAATTTTAAAATCTCTATTAAAAATATGAAATACATTTTTCAGGATTCAATTTCATAATTTTCACGGATTACTTCTATTTTATGTTTTCAAATCACAATAGAAAACTAGTTTGAGGAAAATATTAATTTTAAGCATAAAAATGATTTTACACCATAATAAAGTATAATTTTATTACCATATTATTATTTTAATTGTTATTAGTAAAATTAAACTTGTTTTTAATTAAAAATAAATGGAAAAAAATAGAACATTGAAATTAAATCAACTAAAAGTAAATAAATTGGATTTTTTTGGAAAATATATATTTTCACTATTCATCCAAAACTCATTCATTTTAGAAAAATCTCAAAACATTATCTTAATATTATTTTTACATCATGATTTATTAAATGATTTAAATTTTTTCAAATAAAATTTTTAATGTGGAAAATGTAATGATAATATCTTTACACAAAATGCAATAAAAACTATTTTTCAAAAAAATTTATTTTTGAAGTGTAAAATGAATTTGTATGCTTTTATAATATAGTAACCATAATTATATGAAGATAAATTTTTTAATTTTATATATCATTTATAAATTTCTTTAAAATCATTTATATTTCTTGATTAACTTATTTACTTTGATAAAAATGATTTACCAGTATAATTATTTTTAGGAAAAATATATTCTTTATTCTTATATAGTCTTTTAATTAATTTAGTTATTCTATTATTTATATTAATGACTTAATTTATATTAAATAAAATATCCTTAAATATATTTCAGAATTTGTTTTATCCTATTCATACTCGATAAACCAAAGGATGGGTGATGACAATCATATTTGTAAAATAATATTTTAATAGTATATTGTAGTTTATTTAAAGCGCAGTATTACTTGTGGTGAAAGAAATTGAACATAATATTCTTTTTAAAATAAAATATCTATGTTTTAAACTTGGATCACGATTCTAAGGCACCACAATTGGTATCTATAGATTATTTGGTGTTGAATTTTCACTAGAACACACACACACATATATATAAGTGCACATTTAATAATAACCATTTAATGAATGTATTATTATGAATTTATTAAATACATGAGATAATAAATATATGTATGTGATATGAAAATATGTTTATTTATTTTTCCCAAATGTTTTTATTATAAATCCATTATTAATGGATTAAATTTCATTAATATTCATTAAATATGATTTAGTGAATTAATGCTGATGGGAACAAATTTCTTTGGATATATAAATATGGTTTACATGTTTCATTTAATGAAACTTTTCATGTATGGATATATAAAGTGATGTGGTCCCTTATGTGGATGAATTGTCCAATTAATAGGCCTCTCAATTCTATCTTCCTCCCAAATTGTTGTTTATAATCTCAGACGAAGGTGTTACAACCCCTTCAGCATTCCGATTTATTTGTAATGTGATTGTGGATCCATTTGCATGTGTTCTCCCCTCAGAGGAATAATGATTTTTTTACTAATTAAAGAAAATTTTCATGCATTCTCCTTTTCTGTAGAAGAAGGATATTGCTGCTATATTTTTTTTGGTACTTTGTTTTACAGATTTATTTACATATTGAATCATGATGATAGATATACCTATTTTTGGATTTTCTTACACTTCATATAGTTATATAATGATCATCTGAGCCCCATGAGAATATAATTCATTTAAGACTCAAGTTAATTATTATTTTCTGACAAAATTCATTTTAATTGGAAAAAATATTTTTTATTCTCTGAAATAAATATGTTAAGTTTATATATATTTCACTTGCTTATTAAAATAATTAAATTATTTATATTAATCAAGATAATTTAATTTTGAAATGAATTATGTTTTTTGATAATTTATTATAAATAATGGGAAAGGTATGTTTTTATATATATAAAAAGTTTTCAATTTTTTTTAAAAAATAATTTTCTAAAAAATGTTTATAGTTAATTAATAAATATTTTAAAAAATATTTCTTTTAAAAAATTAAATGTCACTTATTATGATATATAAATAAATTTTTTATTTATAAATAATAAAAGATAATTTATAAAGTGTTTATAAATTATAATATATATGATATTTTGATTATATAAAAATGTTTATATAATTGATATTGAATTATAAAATGATTAAAATTCATGGAGTATGACAAAAATGAAATTTAATATAAAATATGAAAGGGTTCATATTGAAATAAATATAATTTTTTTATTTATTCTATTTTATATAATGTTTATAATTATAATTCATTTATGAATAGTTCATAAGTGCCTCATGTTTTGGAAAATAAATTAAATTCTTATTTATTTGTTAAATTTCATTAAAATTCATGTTTAGTTCTTAATTAATTAATTTGAAACTGATCAAATTAAAGTGTCATTAATTGTATATTATTTAATTCACATAATGTTTTTTCATGATTCATATGATCAAGGTTTAAATAATATTTAATTATATTATATTTCGATTTTGTAAATTTTTTACATAATATAATTTAAAATATAAATAGTTTATAATTCATATAATATCATATATGTTTAATATTAAATACCATAAAATAAAAATTATGAAAGAGTTCATATTTTAAATTATACAAAGAGTTTATATTAAAACCTATGGAATTTCCATAATTTTATAGTTGAAATAATAAAAGGGTTTCTAATTTTCTTTAATTTATTAATTAATTCATAAAATTTTACCTCATGAATAAATATTTGAATTTTTAATTTATTTAGAGGTTATTTTCTATTATGTTCATAACAAAATTAAATTATGAAAAATTGCATTCTAAAGTTTATAAAATGAATTTCCTCTAGGAAAAATCCTTGCATATAATTCAATGTTTGATATTATAAAATTTGATTTTAATCAACCTTCACTTCAGATTAAAATTTTATTTATGATATTGAGATTAATTTTCTGTAATAATGTGTGAAAATTATGTGTTAGAGTATTCATTAATTGAATTTTCTCTTGAGTAAAGTCTTCCCAAGTAGAGGGACATGGGGTCAGACCACCCATTTTCTAGGAGGCATTCCTTTCATAGGAAAGTGAATGAGGTTGGATATCTATCATTTCGTTCTTACTGATATGGATTTTTTCAATCTTATATAACTATATGCCTTTACATGAAGTGTTCGTGTAGCATATGTATATAATGCATTTGAAATGTATTAATTTAATTTACTTCTTTTTTTAGGTTATTAACATATAATTGGGGGCTGTGTCAATAGTTAAACATTATTGTGACTTGAAAAAATTAATTTGATGGCTGGAATAGGGATTCCAAACCTAACCACTATAAACATACAAACAAAGAAATGAAATAAAACATTATAAAATAATTATTACATTGGATTTTTTTTGTGAATTTAATAGGAATAAATCTTATACTAAATTTTTGAGACATTAAAAGAAAACCCCATAAAATACTAAGTGTGATATTTATACAAAATAAACACTTGTCAATACATCGACCATTAAATTAGGTTGTTTTTTTCTTACATTTGGTGCCATTGAATTATCTTGTGTAAGTAAAGTACATTCTGAGTGAATCTATATTTTCTTGTTGGGAGGTTTTGTGACTACATCAGGTGGCCCTATATTTTCCTTGGTTATCTTGTTTTTGGCACTTTCTTTGGGTTACACTAGGTGAGAATCCCTAATAGTTAGTATACCAGAGGAATATATTTTAGTATATACATATTATGGATTTGGATAATTGCTTATCCACACAACTATCGTAGTTCCACAAAATATTTTATTGGGATTATTCCCCACCTAAATAACTTAGTTGTGAGATTAGAACCCAAGAGGGGTCTTTTCTTAAAAAAATACAGATCATGGATTACTAAATTGATATTATGTATGTGATGATCAATTTTAGTAGGGTAACATTCATTAAAATACCTTAATGAAATGATATAATACTTTATATTCAATTTAATAAAAGTTAAATTGTAGATAAAGACATGATCATCATCATAATAAACTTTATATTAATAATTAAAATGGTGAAATTAAAGTAAGAAAATCCCAAGATTGGTAATTTAAGAAAAAAATTTATCAAGAGAAATATTTTATGTATTATAATAGTTCCTTCATGAGTAACCAAGTGTTTAATTTGTTCAACGTAAAAATCAATATTATTTTAAAATATTGGAATGGTTTATTTTGGTTCCAAAGTAAATATATGATAAATTACTAAAGGAATATTAGTCCTATAAAATCAATATGATTGGGTATATCAAATTATATTCAATATGAATGAATATATTAATAAAATAGCCAGATTAAAAGTTTCCTTAAAGATTTATTCTTTATAGAAATAATTCTTATTGAAATATGATATCAACTATTTGTTTTTAAAAAATTAAATATACAAATGGTCACAAAGTTTTAAATAATTAAAACAAATTGTTTTTCAAGTAATGGAGAAATAGAGTTTGTACATTAATAACATGGAAGTTTTAATCATAGATGAACTTATCACAAGATGTTCATTATCCCATTTTTGTGAAGATCATGTAAATAATATTTGTTTAAGTGAAATGATATGGGAGTTTTTGATAAACATGTTTTATGATTTTTTTTTATTTTATAAAATTAAATTTGATGAGACTAAAATGGGTTTTGTTGGTTAGAAAATTTATCATATTTTCATCTCGATAAATGTTCAGAAAATATGGGTGAATTCAAAAAAAATCAAATAGTTTAAAAGGTCTTAGAATGCATGAATTAAGAATTTGATGTATAAATTCTAGTACTATATGGATTGTACAAGTGGGTAAAAGCTCAAACTAAAATTTTTTCTAATAGTTTAATAATGATTCTTCAAGAAGATAGTCAAGTTCATTTAAACCTATTTTCATTAGAATGGAATTAAATATTATTAAATTTTCCAAAATATACCTCAACGAGTTTTTGAAACTCCATGGAATATCCATTTAAATTATTAATGTTATAAGAATTAATTTTTTGATTATATAGGGTATGTGATACCGAGTGTATGTATTGAAAGTGATTTAAATATACAGGGGTCGAAAATAAAATGATTAGTTGATTTATCTTGTAGTTTATATTTAATATATGAAGTATATAGTTATTACATTTATAATTTGAACTTAATGTAACGTGCCAATAATGGATGAATCTATGTAAAAAATAGTATCTTTATCTCACATCAATTATACCATAAAAGGATTTTATATAAAAATAGTTATTATGAGATGCTTAAATATATATTTATGTCTTATGATTCAATGAATTCTATAAATTTTTTTGAGAAGAATATTTTGATAAAGTGTTTATACAGGATAAAATTGTTTATCCAAATTTATTTAAAATATGCAGGAAGGTGTTCCAATCACCCATTGGTGGTATATTTTACAAAAGTATTGTTTTCAAGTATGAATGTTCCAAACAAATAGAATATTATATATGTTATGGAAGAAACCATTTTTTGTTTAATATCAATAATAAATGTAAATAAATTTTATTTATAATAACAAAAAGTAGTTTTTGCTAAATTTTAGAAAGATATTCTAAATATAATATATAGTTTAAGAGTCTTTTGGGAGTATTATGGACTTTAATAATTTCAAGTTAAAAAATAAAATATTATTTCAATATGAGTTTGAGTTATTTTTCATTAGTATCCTGAAGAGTAAGGGTGTGTGATAATAAAGAAAAATGTAAATAGATGCATTTAGTTACATTGATAAAGTGAATATTAATGTTTAAGTAAAGGATAATACTAATATAAGATTACAGTGACCATTCATTTAAAATATTAAAAAATTTAACATATATAAAGATAAATAAATATAAAGAGTTATATTTAATTACCATAAGAAAGTGAATTACAATTGATATCCTATAAGAAGATTTAGGATATGACAGTAATGAAATATCCAAAATGATAAATTAGTAAATGTGATAAAATTGAATTCACTTATAATGTTAATAGTTTTTAGTATATAATTATAATGAAAAATGTTAAAAATTTACATTTAGTAACTATAACAATTAAAAATAACAATTTCCTAAAGGATTCTACTAGTTAATACTCAAAGTATTTTAAAATAAATCCTAAAAGAGATAAGTGTATAGCTGTAAAGAAAAATTTAAAGAGTTATATTAGTTTCCATAATAAAGTGTTATCAATTTATCCTAATTTTTTTTTGTTTATGGAGGTAAATAAAATTATAATCAATTACATAAAAATGTTTATATCAATTTATCATAAAAGATTATATGATGTGATGGTAAAGTGATAACATATATGATTACATTATTTTAAAAATATTTCAATGAAAAATATTGGATGAATGGGTTCCAAGGATAATGACGATGTAAATAGAAATATTTATATGTAGGAAATATAAAAATAACATTAAAAAATTTGATGTTTTGAATTAAAGGAGTTATAATATATTCAAAATGTTAAATTTTGGGAAATTTATTCCTAGGTCTCACCGTTATTCAGTAATATTTCTTAAAAAATGTTATTCACTAAGGGGTTAGTGGGATTATTTATAATATGGTCACATAGGAAAGTGATATGAATTAATTTTTTTTGTATTGTTCAAAATACATTAATGAAACAGCCACATGAGGTTCATGTTACATATCTATGTGTTTATAATGTCATACATCAGTTGTAATAATTTTCAACATATTGTGTTATTATAATAAAGGAAATATCCATTTATCATTCATTCATGTATCTTAAAAATTATTTTACATAAATGGTTGAATGGTAAATATTCCCACAGTGTTAAAATTTTAGTTGTCCCCAACCGATGATCGTCATGAATTATTATGGGTTTTAATGATATATACATTTTAGCTTGAATATAATCATATTTATGTTACAAAGGGATGTACATGATATATTTAGGAATGTACTGTTGAAGTAATAAGTGTAGACTTATTACTTAGACTGATCCACTATATTATATCTGATGGAATGACATATGGTTATGGATATACAATGGGGTGTATTATTATTGTTGTTGATTCTTACCTTAAGGTTTATAAGATTCCTCACATGAGAAAACCATACATTTATACCCTACATACGCAATTCACCATACAAACGTAGCTGATACTGGGGTAGTTGGGTATGTTTTTGATCATGTCATCAGTTATAATGAAACCAAGATGGAATTTGAAAACTTTTATGACTAGAAAAGACATCTAGAACATGATTTATTCAGATTGAGGAAGTGTGTATCCATACATAGTTGTTTCACAATGATGTTTTAATCTAATTTTATAAGTGATATGTGATGTTCTTATCAGATAGATTAATGAAATACCACTTAGTCAATCTTTTTCATAGAATCATGATAATGATGAATGGCCTATACTATATTGACATGTTCCATGTCTAGTGGTCACTGGAAGTTAGTGAAAATGGGATTATATATTATACATATGATTTATATGATATAGATTACAGTTTACATGTTTATATATACATATTAGTAAGTTTGATGGAGATCACTCTTGAATCCTTAATAGCTTTTGTAGCAGTTATGTTTTTCTAGAACCTTGTCTTGGACTACGTCTATGAAATAAAGATTTCATAGTTTTTTTCAATGTTCATAAACCTGAAAGGTTACACAGTTAGATAATTGGATAAGGATAAAATTTTGGATAATGTTTTTTTTGTTAAAAATGAATAATATTTGATGAAACCATTATCCAAAATAGGTTGGGTGGATTCACAGGGAGTTCCAAAATTATGTATAAATCCCACATGGGATTCTATTTCAAGTAAGAGAATATTAAATATCCACTAATATATATATATATATATGATATTATATACCTATTTATATATAATAATAATCATTTGATGCAAATATTATTATACATGATTTAAATAAACATGGTAATAAATATATGTATATGATATATATATTTATTTCTCCCAAATAATTTTGTTATCAATCCAATATGAATAGATTAAATGGTTTTAATATTTATTGATTAGGAATCAATGAAGTAATGTTAATGTGAATAAATGTATATGGATATATAAATATTCCCAATGAATTTCCTTTAATGAAGTCCATGATGAATGGCTATATAAAGTGATGAAATCCCTCTTATTGAAGAACTAGATTGATGGAATTACTTTCAATTATATATTCCTCCCATACAGCTATTTATCATCTGATATTTTGTTTCTAACACCCCTTCATCATTTGGGTATTGTCATGATATGATCACCGATCCAATGGCTTGTGCCCCCCCTCAGAGGTAGGGTGATTTTGTACAGTTGTTAAATATCATTTTCAAGAATTATCCTTTTCCATGGAATAATATTATTATTTTTGTCGACATTGTTTAGGTACTATGTTTTATATATTTATTTATACATTTATTCTTGAAGATAGATCTTCATGTGGTTGGGCTATCTTACACTACATATTGTCATATGATTTTTATATGAAACCGATAATTTAGATAATTTTTGAGGTAAATATATTGGATGATGATAATTTAAGTGTTAATAAGATAAGGTTGATCATAATTTCAAAGGTATAAATAACCCTTTATTCCATTTTTCATAATATTTAATATTTTATAGATTTGGATAAATGATCTTTAGTGAAAATACTAAGTATAATTCTAAGGTATAAGTCTAAGTATAATATAATATCCCAAAGTTTTTTTAAAGTATAAATTAAGTGGTTTGTCTAGGAATTATATCCCCAGATGGATACTGACAAGTGGATTCCACTGTGGAACTGATGCACCTAGGGGAAAACACCCTGAAAATGGCTAGTCGAGTATTAATGTAATCTTTAATATGGGGCACGATGAGTGGGAATATGACTATAAACCTAAATAGACACCCATAAGGGATATAATTTGGGTAATAAAATTATATTTATGGGATATTATTAGGTTATGGAATTATTTTAAGGAATATAATAGAGCCCAACCTAAAGTAATATAGACTGAATTAAGAGTGATTTATATTGAACATAAATCTAATGTCTTTGTTTTATAGAGTATTAAATTTCATGGTTGAGTTTTTTTCAGATTATTTATGGTTATTCCTCTATAATTTTAATATTGATCATCATGAATAAAACTTTTGGTTTTATAAATGGATGGAGCTAATAGAAACCAAGTTAATTATTTAAATGTTGGACACTATTGTAAATGTTCAAATGATAAACCAAGTGGGATAAAATATTTTTTAAAAAACATTATGTTTATACTCACCCAAATATATAATGTTATGATTAAAAATCATGTCTTTCAAATCATATGAAAACAAAAGTGAAGATAAATATAGAGTTTCATAAAAGATCAGGTGATACATATGGTGAATGAACGAATAACAAACTTACTACATTATTTTTTTGGGGAAGAAGCACCCAAGGGATTATATCATAGAAATAATAAAATGTTTAATTTTATAGGATATTCCATAATGATAGTGGTTTATGAAGAGAGATGAGTATTCCAATTAATATAGTAGAATGTATTAGATTTATAGTTAAATCATAATCCACACTTCAACACTTAAAATTCAAGGACTTTTTTTATTATGAAAATTGATTCCCCAATCCATGGTATAATAAGGATTATAGGAATCAAAGAATTTTTTTATTTAATTGTATTCTATTATGAATTTTATTGAAGTTTTTCTTGTGAAAATCTTGGTATCCTTCCTCTAGATGAATTTAATTTGTTTTTGGAAATATATTAGTCCTTTCTACTTAGATGAAAAAAACTAGAAAAATGAAATCACATTTCATATCAACCTAATATAGTTTATAAAAATAAGGATAAATATGAAAAAAACTATAGAATGAAATTATATAATTTAGACCTTTATAGTTAATAAAAATATATTATTCTCTAATTTTTTAATTTAAACTCAATGATAGGGATAATCCTATTATAAATAAAAAGGTATAAATCCTTAGTTTGTAAGGTTGATACCTCCATAGAAATTATATCTCGAATAATGTATATATTTTAAATACCAATTCATATTTTTCTTTAGTATATGATAATTAAAATTCTAAGTATGAAATTTAGTTAAGGTGGGGAGAATTTAACACCATAAAATTTTACTATATATCTTTCATTTAAATAAACTAAATGTTTTTGATAGTTTTCTCCACACAAAGCACCAAACAAAAACATGATGCCTTATATTATATGTATATCATCAAGAAAATTATATGAATAATAAAAAATATAATAAATGAAAAGATATTAAATAATAAAAATGCTTACATTTTGAGGATATAGAATTACTATGATTTTTTATTTAAAAATATTTTTCATTCTTAAATAAAATTTTAAAGTATTAATAAATTAAATTGATAAATTTTAAATTATTATTATGATAACATGTAATATATAAATATTTTAACTAATTTATTAAAATTATTTTCATCATAAATTTGTATGGAATAATTATAATAACAAACAACATTTAAGAATGACATTTTCCAATAATTGTTTATTCATTATATTTTGAATTATCAATTAAATGATAAATTTTTAAATTTTAGAATTTTAATTTTAATAATATAACTTTATTTTTTAATTCTAAATATAAATATTATCCTCTATTTAATTTTTTATTTTTTATTGATAAAATTTATTTTTAAGTGAATAATAAAAAATACAGTGTTTACTAAAATTATAGTGTTTATGACAATATCATGAAATAAGTGTAACTTAAAAATCAATAAAACCTATTTCTTGATAAAATATTTATTAATTAATTAAACTATACTTTTATAAATAATATGATAATTTCAAAAAACCTATTTCTAATAACTTATGTAAAAGTTTCAAATAAAATAAATTTTTATATATTTTATTTGAATTAAATATTTTTCTAAAAAAAATTGTTTCTTTTATTTTTACTCATAAATTTTTTTATTTTATAATAAAAAAAATATATCATGAAAATTAAATAAATTAATAATTTTATACTATACATTAATTTTAGGCATAAAAATATACTTTTTATAAAAATAGTTTTATACACCTTACATGAATTAGTGTTAAAATTGTTTTTTCTTACACATATATATTTTCTCTAAAATAATTATTTTCATATTGTTATAATTATTTACAATATATTTAATGAGGCCCATTTTGATTTTAAAGAATTAAAATTAAATTAATTAGAAATCAAATAGTTACCATGATAAATCCCAAAATCATCGAAGTGAATATTTTAAGAGTAAATGACTTAAAACATGATTAAAATAGGTTTAAAATAAAAAATTTGATGTATCATCAACCGTGTAACATCTCGAACTAGGTTCCACACTATGGTGCCCTGACTTGCTTCACCACATGACCTCAAGCGCCCCTTCACATATGCTAGAGGCTTCTAACTAGTAGTTAGGGTCTGATAAGTCATTCATAGGGAGACTATACCCTTATTTGTCAGAGTAAGATGCATGTGCAAAAAAATAAACAATAGAAAAAGCATATATAACCAGAAAAGACTCATTTCAAATGATAACCAAATGAAAAAAAATACTCAACTGAAAGGGAAAACATGTTATACTAACATAAGTGCCAAATGTCTAATATGAAATTGAAAATAAAGACACTACAACTCCCCCAAGCAGGTCCCAAACCATGTCTGGTTCCCTACTCCAAGATCCATCCCCAATCAGCCACCTATCCCAAGGCCTTTTCCCTTATCCATTCCTACAACAATATAATCTATTCAGGTACCGATCAAGGATCCCAAATAGGGTGTCAGTAAAACTCAGTAGGCCACCACCAACAGTGTCTAAAATAATTCTAGTCAAATGATAGTGCATGAAGTTCTATAAAGAAACAAGTGCAATGCAATAATAAATAGTTTAACCCATTTTTATTTACTCTTATCTAATTACATTAACTCTAGGGTTCCCAAGGATACTCTTACCTCAATACTAACTTCATCTCGTACCGGATCTTGAAGTGTTCCATAGGTAATATTGTATCTTAATACATACTTATAGCTGATGCTCAAAGTATTCAAGGTTCTATGATATCTCAGTACCTGATTCGACTAATGCCGCAATTGAATATTCTCATGTGAGGAAAAAACTCGTAGTTCCATTATTTCCATTATATAATTTCACATTTGAATACCCCAATTCCAAAATTACCAATATCATAATCACATAAGTAAGATGAACATGTTACCATGATTACCCCTCAATAGAATGCAATGTTAGCATTCTCTTTACTCATAAGTATAATGACTATGTTACAATGTATACTTCTCAATTTAGAATGACCATGTTCCCATTCTCTTTACTAATAAGTACGATGACCATGTTACCATTTTTAATTCTCAATTTTGAATGACCATGTTGCCATTCCTTATCGCATAACCAATTTACCAATTAATTATCCACCCAAATCCTATTAATAATTCAACAATTAGTTAAACACATCTATTCCATTAGTCAACTCAACAATTCACTAAGTGTTTTACAACATTAATTAATTCATCCATTAATTAATCAATATCAAAATTCATATTCCATAATTAAATTTCTAGATTGAATTATCTCATTTTAATACCAACTTTCCATAATTAAACCAACAATTAATTATCTAGATCATATTATCAAAGGCACATAATTAACCCACAATTAATTATCTGAACATTTCCATTTCAAAATCTCATAATTAATCCCATGATTAATTATCTATATTATGATCCATACCACTTGTAATCAATATCCCCAAATTAATTATCTAATAGGCCATCCCCTTATTCTCATGATCAATTCCCCAATTAATCACTTCTTTCCAACAAAGCTTCAATAAATCAATTGGTCAATCTAATTAACCCAATTTAAGAAAAGAAATTTCTAAAGGATGCTAGAATGTGTATATTTTTTCATATATATATCAAATAAAAAACTATGTGAACTAGATTTAGACCACCCACCTCGATTTGTTGATGGTTGTTTTCCCATCAAAAATACCCAAAATTTGAGCGGCGTAAATATGTAGATATGAGATTCCAGATCTAAATCCCTACACTAAAATCAAGATCAAAGACATCAAGATCTCATAAAACAATATCTAGATATCACCAAAAAGGTTTATATACAAGTAAAAATAGAATATCTTTGATGAAAAGATCAAGGAAATATATAAAAAGGAATGGGAGAAGTATCAAGAGGAAATACAGTTACTTGGAGATGAGCAGATCTTCGATTTAGGGTTTGAATCTTGCATAATGAAGGTTGAATGACCTTGAAACCCCTATGTAATGATTCAGGATCATCCAAAATATGTAAAGAATAATCCTTGGTCAAAATGTGGGTGTTTCGGGGGTTCAAAAAAAATTTAAAATAATTTTCAGAAGAAATAAGACCGCACACATGGTTTGACCTGGCAGGGGAGTACTATTAGGGAAACCGTGTGCTAACCATGGGGACCTCATTGTCTAGGGTTGAACGGTTACTTGGGTTTAGGCGCACCATTTTTCAAACAATGTGTAAATCGTGTATAGACCCTTTGCACTTAAACTTTCTTAAACCACAACCCAAATGAATCCCAAAACATAACTCAGAACAATGGTACTTAAATACAACCAAAAGTCCTAGAAAATGTTATTGATATAGATCCAGAGAATGCTGGGATGTTAAAATATTCCCACATTATAATATTTCATCCTCAAGCTGCACTTTCAAACCTTTTTAAGATTCTAAGCTAAAAATATCAGGCTATTAAGACATCATATCTCCTTCTCCTTCCCATGTTTTCTCTTATAAACGTCCGTGTTGCCATAACACACAAACTATTGACATGGAATTTCCCTACAACATTTTCTCAATATGATCCATCAAATGCACTAGATGCTCCTCAAATTACACATCTATCTCAAGGTCAACCTCATCCATATCAATCATATGAGAAGAGTCAATGTGATATCACCGAAATTTTGATACATGGAAAACCTCATGAATGTCATTGTATCAAAGTGGAAGATCAAATCAGTAAGCCACAGGCCTGATTCTCTCCACTATCTCAAGAGGTCCAAAAACATGGGCACCAACTTACCCTAACTCCATATCCTACGTGACCCAACCTAGGAGACACCCAAAGGAACACACAACCACCCTATTAAAACTATATGGTCATCTCCGTCTGTTAGCATAGGAATTCAATTTACTATGAGCTGCAACTATAAATTTACAAATCAACTGTAAATGATCAGATGTATCCTACACATGACTCAATCCAAACAACTCTGACTCACTATCCTCTATCTAGAATAGTAGTGATATACATGAACTAGCATAAAGATCCTTGTATGGTTCCGTTAGTATAGTTTCCTAATAACTGTTGTTATAGGTGAAGTCTACTAAATCCAAGTTCTTTTCCCAAGATACACTGAAGTCAAGAACAGATGCTCGTAGCATATTATCAAGAACATATATAGTACGTTATGACTACCCATCTGTCTATGGGTGGAATGTCGTACTCAATAATAACTACCCGCCAAGAGCTTTCTGCAAGCCATGATAGAAGCATTAGGTAAATCGTCAATCATGATCAGAAACTATAGTTTGTGGAACTCCATACAGATGGACTATCTCCTGAACATATATTTCTTCGAACTATTCTAATGTGAAGGTCTCTCTTAAGGGAAATAAATGTGCTACCTTTGTCATTCAATCCATAATGACCCAAATAACATCATTCTTCCTAAGTTTATTTGGAAGAACCACCACAAAGTCTACAGTCAGGTCATCCCACTTCTATATAGGAATAGGCAATGGATGCAGTAAACCTCAAGGTTGTTGATGATCTGCCTTCACCAGCTGACAAGTGAAACATATTTTCACAAACCATGCTATCTCCATTTTCATTCTTGGCCACCCAAACTATTTTTGTAGGTCAAGGTACATTTTGTTTACAACTAGATGCACCACCCACTTTGAGGCATGAAATTCCCCCATTAGTTAGTCTCACATGCTTGTAGGTACCAAAACCCGATTCTTAAAAAATGATGATCTCATCTTCATATATCAACCAATCTGGCGACGTCTCCCCACCTTCAAAGATTTCCCTCAAGGATAGGATCTCTAGAAATTCATATTATCTATCCCTAATCCATATCAAAAGAACATACTCTACTTCATCTAAAACCAGAGTCATGTACTCTTGACTCTCCTAAAGCACCACATGCATTTGAGCCAGAAACGTCAGCATCTTCCACTCTACACTCAACTCTGGAACCATTTCAGTCCGAGATTTCCTGCTCTAGAAATTAGCCACACTATTTCCCTTCTCAGGCATATATTCCAGTTCAAAATCGAAAGATTTTATATACTATACCCATATTCGCTATTGAAGATTCAAATCTTGTTGTGAAAATATATAATTCAAGCTATTGTGATCTGTATAAACCATAAAATTTTCTCCCAAAAAATAGTTTCTCCAACACTTAAGATCATAAACTAGTGTTTCCAACTCAAGGTCATGCGTAGAGTAATTATGCTCATGAGGCCTCAACTACTGAGACCCATACACCAAAACTCGATCTCCCTACATTAGTACATCTATAATTTTGATACCAGAAGTGTCATAATAAATAGTATAATCCTCACCTAACTTAGGTGGGATCAATATCAGTGTTTATTTCAAGTGCTCCATCAACTCATGACAATCCCTCTCATAAACCTATTTCCATTCAAACTTTACTCTATTTTTTGTCAATACTGAAAGCGTCTTTACCAAATGGAAAATTTCTTGGATGAATCTCCTATAATATCCATCTAATTCAAAAATCTTACAGATATCAAAAACATTCTTGGGCTTCTCCCAAGAAACTAATGCCTGAACCTTCTTTGGGTCCACTGACACCCCTTCCTCTGATATGATGTGTAACACCCCAAAAAATTTATGGCATGTTCTTCTTAAATGCCTTATATTAATTAGATATATTATATTGAGTGAAGAACTGTGTATCTTTGAAACAAAAATTTATAGGAGAAAGTTATCACCAACCCATTAAACATAAATGTTTCACTTCTGTGTTTTTAGTATCAAAAAATGCTCATTTGTGGCTGTAACCAGTAAGATATTTGGAGTCTTATAGAACCAACTTGTTTTTATAATTAATAGTAACATACCCTTATGAATAATAATATGAATCTTATTAATATTAAAACATGTTATTATTTTATTTTCTTAAGGTTATAACGTAATGAGATTTTGATTAATTTTTCAAGATGTTGAAAAATGAGTGATAGAATTAAAATTGTTATTTATGAATAAATTATGATTTTATTTAAAAATTAAATTAAAATTATTTATAAAATTATTTTCAAAAAATAGATTTCATTTTGGAATTATAAAAGTCAAAAAATGGTTAGAGTGAATTTTTGGGATTTTTCTAAAATACATGGTTTTTTGTGAATAGTAAAAATACAGTTGTAACATCCCAAGTAAGTAATGAATAATAGATATTCTTATCTATGTCTATTTATGAATTATATAGTGTTTTAGAGGCTTAAAATGGGAATAAATCCAATCTTAAGCATATAATTCTCTAATATTTGTAAAAGATTGTTTTACCGCCTTTTGATGGAGAACCATTTTTAAATCAATATTTTGATAATTTTATAAAATATATTTGTCAAAATAAACTTATTATTTATGATTGGGACATTGAAAGTTACATTGGATAATTTTTTGGTATTTTTCTGACAATGTTCATTTTTTTAATGAATAGTGAAAAATACTGCATTTTACATCAAAACTGCGTTTTCATATAATATAATTATATGGTTATATTATCTTTTTAATTGGTTTTAAAGTGTAAATAGAATATATTTTTACCATTTAATCCAATAGTGTTCATTATAATTAATTTAACTTTGGAATTGGGCATAAACAAATGCCAAAATTATCATAGATATTGTTTCAAAAAAACCCGCTATTTGTTTTAACAACGGGAATTATTTTTTAAACTAATTATTGCAATTTATGTGTTTGGAATTTGGTAAAATGGATTCCATATTTGGAATCATAAGGTGCAAATTATGTAATTAATACTCTTTTGTTTTGGACTTTTTGAATAGTAATGATGGTAATTATCGTTAATTATCAGGATTAATTAATAATCGGGTAGTTAATGATAATAACGTAATACCATAATAATAAACAATGACACCAAAATTTGTCTTAATACTACTTTTTGTGTCATGTCCGACCATGGGATACCTTGTGCCAAACTTGGGGACCCAAGGGAATCACTTTTTTGTGATAATGACTTTTTATATTTTTATTTTTTTAAAGAAAGTAAATATAACAAAGAATGTATCACCTGAGTAAAATATTTTTAATTTTCTCTACATAAATGATCTCTTGGACTATAAATAGTCATTGGAAATAAAAAACTATTTCCTACATCATAGTAGTTTTTTTATAATTTTTGGACATTAAATAAATTAAAATATATATGAGACCATGATGATGCAGCGATTACCTCATTATTTAACGATTTAAATAAAATGAAAAGATAATGTAAAATATAAGACCTAAACATGTCAAAAACCTATTGAATGTGTGGATTTAGAACCCTCATCACCTTATCCTAGAAATACATCAATTTTGGACCTTTAAAATCGGAAACTCATTTGAAAATAAAGTAACATTTTATACCTTTCCAAGAGTGCCCCTCCTCTCCTCTTATAAAAAGCCCCCACCTCTACCTCCTTACCCAAACCTCTCAAGCCTTTGGCTCGGCCAATATATGTTCATTATGTCTCTCCAAATCCCTCTCCTCATCCTAGAATCCTTACCTTAGGCAGAAATCTCTTCAAAAAACCCTTTTGGTCCAAACCAAGAGGAGTTATCCGATACAAAGGTAAAGTCTTCTCTAATGCTCATTTGTTTTATTTTTCTTATCCAACCCCCTAAAATATTTTTATTAATTTTTTTTGTAACAAACAACAGTATCTTACATATACTAGGATGTTTTTATAAGAATTAATCAAGCTTCACTTACACACACCTACATCTAATGGTTATAGAACATACTGTTTCTGTGGATGGTGAATTTCTGCCTCACGAAACGATGATTGTTCAATATTTTTTTAACACCTTAAAAGGTGGCCATTAAGATGTAACTATATTTATATATGATAGATAATGAGTTTATGTTTTACTTAAGATTCTGTATTTTTCATTTATGGCATACCTTTATGGTTTCCATTATGGGTAAACGTGATATCTTCATTTTAGAAAGTGCGGACTACCGCCCCCCTCAAAGTGATTTGATTCGTTAATACCATATGTGGTACGTATAAAGGATAGATTTAATGATATTATATATGATACCATACTGGAATTATAATACTATAATGTATCATTATGTTTTAATTCCATTAAATATGAAATAGAAATGGAAGCAGCGTTCATGCGTATGTACGACTTACCGTCTACATGAACGGTGCATTTCATTTCTTACCTCTAAATGTTATGTAATATTATAAATGCACATATATACTGGATATATATGATATATATGATATCTACATCATGAATATAATTTTTTATTAATGGATATTTTACCCCATGAACAACTTGTAATTATAAAGAGTTTATTTTTGACTCAAGTACCAATGATCAACAAAATGACCATTATTAACTTAAATAATTACATAGTGTTCATATCATGGTAATAAGTGATATAAAAGAAATACTGAACTTGAAAAAGGTTCATAAGCAAGTATAAATTAAGTGAAGTTTATTATTTAGGACATTAAAGAACGATCGAGTCAAGTCGGACCCGAGGTATGGGACTTCGTCTCAATCTCTTTTAATTGAGGCATAATTTGTTTAATACACAAATTTCTTTTATACGGTGTATAAACCCCTTTGATTTTTAAGTCTATTTGAAAGGAATATTTTTATATGAAGCGTTTTACTAAATGACAAAATGAATGTTTTTTTTGTCGTACGTATGTGGCGACAATGACTTCTCCGTCGCCGTGACCATTATTTGAGCTTCGCCTTCCTCTACGACCGATAAATTTTTTTAAAATGAAAATTAAATACCATGTTTTAATTTTCATTTATTTTGGTATTGAAAATGGGTTTGATAATGTTTTTATTATATCAATGTGTTGTATTGATATCTTGTGATTGAAATGTGAAAAAGTTATGTTTCATTTATGCATGTTTTATGTGATACGATTATGTAATGGTTCTTGGGCATTATTATAAAGACAAGTGGTTATGTGATAAACTAAGGGTGGGTGAGCCCGATATAGATCTCCAATGCATTAGGTAACATGATGGGGTTAAACGTTAAGGTTTCTCTGAAGAGATTTAGGGAATATACTGTAATGGGTATTCCAAACGTAACCATGAGGGTTACTCCCTACATAAGAATGTTATGAATGACTGAAGTTACCTTTATGTCTTATGATTTCATGATTTGTTCATTATTTGATGAGGTATATTAAAATGCTTATATTTTATGAGTAATGTATGATTTCATCCATGGACTAATGTTTTCATTTCGTACTTTTATATCCCTTACTGAGCTTTTTTATTCTCATCCCAAGTTTTTGAAATGTTTTTCACAGGTCAAGGGAAAGGTACATGATATGATTATAATGTCAAGGAAGTGTCAAGAAAGAATCCTTGTTTTATTTTAAATATGTTTCTATTTATGGGAAAAATGAATACTATCTTTTATGTATCCACTTTGTTTAAATGTGAAATGTATTGCATGTTTTATGATCTAATTCTCTAAAACTCTAAACCTGAAAAGATCCTCAATGTGTATTCTTGAAATATCTCAAGATTAAGTAATGTATAAGGCTGGGGCCTTATAATTGGTATCATAGGTTGGGTTAGATTACTTTAGGAGTTAGAATTCTAATTAAATGATCATCCAAAAATATTGTTTTTGTAAAATTGAAATGATATAGAATTTGAAGATTACCATGTTGCTTCATCTAAGACATGTTTGTTCAAAATGGTTTTCCGCAGAGGAAATAGGGAAGTAGTGCTAGGAAGGCATACAGAAGGAAATAACCTTCTAAATTAGCATCATGAGATGGTCAGAATTGGAACTGAACAGTTTGTTGTAGTAATGGCGCAGTTGACTTAAGCGATAAATGGTGGTGGTATCCATGAACGAGATCAGCCAGATCAACTGCATAGGAACATGTCAGTGGTGGAACATTTCCTGAGGCAACATCCCCCATCATTCAGAGGATCATCTGACCCTGTGCTAGCTGAAGACTGGATTAAAGAACTGGAGAATATTTTTGATGTCATGGGGTGTTCAGATAATCAAAACGTTAGTCTTGAAATTTACCCTTTGGAGGGTGAAGCAGATCAGTGGTGGTCGATGGTTAAAAATATCAGGGACGCTGATGAGATTGATGCTCTCGACTGGGATGAATTCAAAGGTATGTTTCTTGAGAAGTATTTTCCTAAGGCTGTTCAACTTAGGATGGAAAAACAATTCTTGGAATTGAGGTAAGAGGATGACTCAGTGGCTTCTTATGAAGAGAGGTTCACTCGATTGGCAAGGTATGCTCCAAATTTTATCCGAGACCTTGATAGTAAAATCAATTGTTTTTACTCAGTATTAATGCCAAAATATCGAAGGTCATTGGCTTCTCATGAGATAAAAAGTTATGAAAAGCTTGTTTTATGTGATGAGAAGGTGGAAATGGAGTTTTCCGATGATCAATTGTTTTATAACAACCAATAGAACAAGATACCATGGTGGCAGGAGAAAGGGAAGAATTCTTCAAAAAGGTCTGGTGGTAAGAAAACTATGTTTCCAGTTTGTGATAAATGTGGTAAAAATCATGCTGGGGAATGTCTTCTGAATTCTGGAAAGTGATACTAATGTGGTAATATGGGACATAAGGCCCGTGATTGCACTGAAAAAGATCAGGGTGATGGTAAGACGAAATTTGATTTACAGTTAGTGAAATGTTTTAAGTACAATGAGATGGGTCACTATGCAAATGAGTGTCCGAAAAAGAGCTCGAGAGATAGAAAGTAGTTAGAATACAAGAATAAAGGGGTGGTGAAATCCTTTGCAACTACTTCAGCAGATGATGGGCCATCAAATGAATTGGTATTAGGTACTTTGTTTGTTTTTTCAGATTATGCCAGTGTGTTGTTTGATTCAGGGTCTACACATTCTTTCATCTCTAAAAAATTTTCTAGTAAAATGGGAATACCATATCAAGAAATGACTCCTAAACTTGTGGTAAAAACACATGGGGGAAATTTTGAGGAAAAACGAATTTATATGAATCTTCCTATCCTTATCCGTGGAAAGAACCTACTTGAAAACCTTATTGTTTTACCTCTAGTAGAGTTTGATGTTATCCTGGGTATGGATTGGCTCTCTATTTACCATGCTAAGGTTGATTGTAGAGATAAAGAAGTTTCTTTTCAAAAAGACTTTCAGTTTGTGTACAAGAATGAACCCTTACTGTTGATAACATATCAAGAGTCCTAGAAACTTGTAAAAGATGGAAATGAATGTTACCTTGCACATATTGTCGAAAACAAGGGAACTGTTCAGATTAATGATGTGCCAATGGTAAATGAGTATCCTAATGTTTTTTTGATGAGTTTCCTAGAATAGTACCAGATCGGGAAGTTGAGGTTACTGTTGACTTAGTTCCTGATGCTAATCCAATTTCAAAACCACCTTATCGAATGGCTCAAAATGAACCCTTAGAGTTGAAGGAGCAATTGCAAGATTTATTAGAGAAAGGTTTCATTCGACCTAGCACATCACCATGGGGTGCTCCTGTTTTATTTGTTAAAAAGAAAGATGGTTCTATG
The DNA here is from genome assembly GCA_963277665.1 of Viscum album. NCBI lineage: Eukaryota > Viridiplantae > Streptophyta > Magnoliopsida > Santalales > Viscaceae > Viscum > Viscum album. Next base: position 290,502,012 of record OY728148.1, on the reverse strand, counting down.
AGACTATGAATTGATTATAGAGCCTTGAATAACATCATTGTTAAGAACAAATATCCTTTTCCTCATATCGATGATTTGTTTGATCAGCCCTAGGGAGCTCAGTATTTTTCAAAGATTGACCTCAGATCGGGAGACCATCAGTTGAAGGTAAAGGAAGTAGATGTTCCAAAGACCACGTTTCGTACAAGATATGGCTATTATGAAATTGTAGTAATGCCTTTTGGGCTAACCAATGCACCTATTGTATTCATGGACCTTATGAATTGAATTTTTCATGTGTTCTTGGATAAGTTTGTGTTTGTTTTCATTGAAAATATTTTGGTGTTTTCTAAAAGTAAAGAGGAGTATGAAAGTAATTTAAGGGTTATTTTTCAAACCTTAAAAGAAAAGAAATTGTATGGAAAATTTATTAAGTGTTAGTTTTGGTTGCAACAAATTTCATTCCTTGTTCATAATGTTTCTAAAGATGGAATAACTGTTGATCCTGCAAAAACAAATGTTGTGAAAGAATGGCCCAGACCCACAAATGTAACCGAGATTCGTAGTTTTCATGGTTTGGTAGGATACTACTAAAGGTTTGTTAGAACATTTTCACGGTTATCTAGTCCAATGACTAAACTAACTCGGAAGGGTGTTAAGTTTATCTGGATAAAAGAATTTGATGATTGTTTTTAGGATTTGGAAAGAATATTGGTGAATGCTCCAGTTTTGGCACTACCTTCCAGGAATGGGGAGTTTGTAATCTATAGTGATGCTTCATTGAAAGGACTTGGTTGCATCCTAATGCAGAATGATCAGGTAATTGCTTATGCTTCACGTAAGTTGAAAACTCATGAGGTAAATTACCCTACACATGATTTGGAATTAGCTGTTATTGTTTTTGCTTTAAAAATTTGGATGTATCATTTTTATGGAGTAAAGTGTGAAATATATACCGATCACAAAATTTTAAAGTATATATTCACTCAGAATGAATTGAACATGATACAGAGGAGATGGCTAGAATTAATCAAGGATTATGATTGTACAATTCATTACCATCCCGAAAAAGGAAATAGAGTGGATGATGCTTTGAGTCGAAAAAGTAATGCTTCATTAACAATGTTGCATTTGGAATGTGATCCTTTGGTTAAGGATTTGATGAACTTTTTCATAAAAGTTTTTGGTGCAATATGTCCTTCTGTTTTGTTTCAGGTATCAGTGAAATGTTCTCTATCAGATAGAATTTAGAAAGCACAGAAGCAAGATAGCGAGTTGCAGAAAAAGGTAGAGCTGGTTCAGAAGGGTAAGTTGCCTAAATTCAACATTGATAATGATTGTGTTTTGAGATTTGGGAAGAGATTGTGTGTTCCTTGTGATTCATAGTTGAAGAGAGAGTTGTTATGTGAAGCTCATAGTTCTCTGTTTTCAGTTCATCTAGGAAGTATTAAGATGTATAGAGATCTTCGGGAGTATTACTGGTGGGACGGAATGAAAAGAGATATTGCTGATTTTACTGTGAAGTGTTTGACATGTCAACAGGTTAAAGTAGAGTAGAAGTTACTGAAAGGTATGCTTCATCCTATACCAGTACCAGAGTGGAAATGGGAGAATATATCCATGGACTTCGTTGTGGGATTGCCGAAGAAACCTCTAGGTAATAATGCAATCTGGGTTATTGTTGATCTCTTGACTAAATCTGCTCATTTCCTTTCTATACGAGATACTTTTACCCTAGATCAACTTTCCTGTTTGTATCTTAAAGATATATTCAGTTTATATGGAGTTACTCTCTCCATTGTATCTGACCGTGATCCCATGCTCACTTCTAACTTTTGGAAAAGCCTTCAGAAGTCGTTGGGTACAGAATTAAATTTTAGTACAGATTTTCATCCTCAATCAGATGGGCAGTCAGAATGAACAATTCAGACTTTGGAAGATATGCTACGTGCTTGTTCGATGGATTATCAGGGAATTTGGGACCAACATATTTCTTTGGTTTAGTTTTCTTATAATAACAGTTTTCATTCCAGTATACAGATGGCACCATTTGAGGCATTATAAGGGAAGCGGTGTCGAACTCAAGCTTTCTGGTATGAAGTGGGTGAAATGGGGTTGATGGGACCGGAATTGGTAGAAGAGTTGGCAAAAAAATTTCAGCTGATACAAAAACACATGAGAACAGCTCAGAGCAGGCAGAAGAGTTATGCGAACAACAGGAGGAAGGATCTCCCTTTAGAGGTAGGTGATCATGTTTTTCTTAAAGTATCACTATGGAAAAGTGTGATGAGATTTGGTAAGAAAGGAAAGTTTAGTCCAAGGTTCATTGGACCATATGAAATTCTGGAGAGAGTTGGATCAGTTTCATACCGAGTGGATTTACCTCCGAGCTTATCTCAGGTACACAATGTTTTTCATGTTTCAATGTTAAGGAAGTACATGCCAGATCCATCTCATGTTTTGAGTCCAGAGGTGGTTCAGTTGGAAGAGAATATATCTTATGAGGAACTACTGGTCTAGAATCTTGACCACAGGGAGAAAGTGTTGCAGAATAAGGTGATTCATCAAGTAAAGGTTTTTTGGAAAAACCACATGATTGAAGAGGCAACATGGGAATATGAAAATGCAATGAGGGATAAATACCCCCAATTATTGGATAAGAAATTAAATTGAGAGGACACAATTTTCTATAGGGGGAAGGATGTAACATCCCAAGTAAGTAATGAATAATAGATATTATTCTCTATGTATATTTATGAATTATATATTGTTTTAGAGGCTTAAAATGGGAATAAATCCAATCTTAAGCATATAATTCTCTAATATTTTTAAAAGATTGTTTTACCGCCTTTTGATGGAGAACCATTTTTAAATCAATATTTTGAAAATTTTATAATATCTATTTGTAAAAATAAATTTATTCTTTATGATTGGGGCATTGAAATTTACATTGGATAATTTTTTGGTATTTTTCTGACAATGTTCATTTTTTAATGAATAGTGAAAAATACTGCATTCCACATCAAAACTTCTTTTTCATATAATTTAATTATATTGTTAGATTTACTTTTAAATTGTTTTTAAAGTGTAAGTAGAATATATTTTTACCATTTAATCCAATAGTGGTCATTATAATTAATTTCACTTTGGAATTGGGCATAAACTAATGCCAAACTTTTCATAGATATTGTTTCAAAAAACCCGCTATTTGTTTTGACAACGGGAATTATTTTTTAAACTAATTATTGAAATTTATGTGTTTGGAATTTGGTAAAATGGATTCCATATTAGGAATCATAAGGTGCAAATTATTTAATTAATACTCTTTTGTTTTTGGACTTTGTGAATAGTAACAGCAGTAATTATCGTTAATTATCTTGATTAATTAGTAATCAGGTAGTTAAGGATAATAAAATAATATCATAATAATAAAAAATGACACCAAAATGTGTCCTAATACTACTTTTTGTGTCATTTCTTACCATGGGATGCCTTGTTCCAAACTTGGGGACCCCATGAAATCACTTTTGTGTGATAATTACTTTTTATCTTTTTATTTTTTTTAAAGAAAGTAAATATAACAAAGAATGTATCACCTGAGTAAAAAAATTTTAATTTGGTCTAAATAAATTATCTTTTGAACTATAAATAGTATTTTGAAATCTAAAAATATTTCCTACATCATAGTATTTTTTTAATAATTTTTGACATTAAATAAATTAAATTATATATGAGACCATGATCATGCAGCGATTACCTCATTATTTAACGATTTAAATAAAATGAAAAGATAATGTAAAATATAAGACCTACACATGTCAGAAACCTATTTTATGGGTGGATTTAGAACCCTTATAACCTTATACTCGAAATACATCATTGTGGGACATTTAAAATCCGAAACTCATTTAAAAATGAAGGAACATTTTATACCTTTCCAAGAGTGCCCCTACTCTCCTCTTATAAAAGGCCCCCACCTCTACCTCCTTACCCACACCTCTCAAGCCTTTGCCTCGGCCAATATCTACTCATTTTTTCTCTCCACATCCCTATCCTCATCCTTGAAGCCTTACCTTAAGTAGAAAGATCTTCAATAAACCCTTTTGGTTCAAACCAAGAGGAGTTACCCGATTCAAAGGTGAAGTCTTCTCTAATGCTCTTTTATTTTATTTTGCTTCTCCAACCCCCTAAACTCTTTTTATTCATTTATTTTGTAACAAAACCAGTATATTAAATATACTAGGATGTTTTTATAAGAATTATTCTATCTACACATACACGCACCAACATCTAATGGTTACAGAACATACTATTTTTGTGGTTGGTGAATTTCTGCCTCACGAAATGATGATTGTTCAATATTCTTTTAACCTCTTAAAAGGTGGCCATTAATATGTCACTATATATATATATGATAGATAATATGTCTATGTTTTACTTAAGCTTCAGTATTTTTCATTTATGGCATACCTTTATGGTTTCAATTATGGGTAAACGCGATATATTCATTTTAGGAAGTGCGGAATACCGCCCCCTCAAAGTGATTTGATTCGTTAATACCATATGTGGTATGTATAAAGGATAGATTTAATGATATTATATATGATACCATACTTTAATTATAATAATATTATGTTTCATTATGTTTTAATTCCATTAAAAATGAAATATAAATAGAAGTAGCGTTCATGCGTACGTACGGCTTACCATCTCCATTAATGGTGCATTTCATTTCTTACCTCTAAATGTTATGTAATATTATAAATGCATATATATACTAGATATATATGATATATATGATATCTACATCATGAATATAATTCTTGATATAATGGATATTTTACCCCATGAACAACTTGTAATTATAATGAGTTTATTTATGACTCAAGTACCAATGATCGACAAAACGATCATTATTAACGTAAATAATTACATAGTGTTCATAACATGGTAATAAGTGATATAAAAGAAATAATGATCTTGAAAAAGGTTCTTAAGAAAGTAGAAATTAACTCAAGTTCATTATTCAGGACGTTAAAGAATGATGGAGTCAAGTCGGACCTGAGGTATGTGACTTCGTCTTAATCTCTTTTCATTGAGGCATATTTTGTTTAATACACAACTTTCTTTTATACGGTGTATAAACCCCTTTGACTTTTACATCTATTCAAAAGGAATCTTTTTATATGAAGCATTCTACCAAATGAAAAAAGGAATGTTTTTTTGTCGAATGAATGCAGTGACAATGACTTCTCCGCCACCGTGACCATTATTTGAGCTTCGGCTTCCTCTAAAAGCCATAAATTTTTTAAAAATGAAAAATAAATATGATGTTTTAATTTTCTTTTATTTTGGTATTGAAAATGGGTTTGATAATGTTTTTATTATATCAATGTGTTGTATTGATATCTTGTGACTGAAATGCGGAAATTTTATGTTTCCTTTATGCATGTTTTATGTGATATGATTATGTTATGGTTCTTGGGAATTGTTATGAAGATGGGTGGTTCCGTGATAAACTAAGGGCGGGTGAGCCCGATATAGCTCTCCAATGCATTGGGTAACATGAAGGGGTTAAACGTTAAGGTTTCTCTGATTAGATTTAGGGAATGTAATGTGATGGGTATTCCAAACGTAACCATGAGTGTTACTCCCTATGTAATAATGTTATGAGTGCCTCAAGTTACCTTTATATCTTATGATTTCTATGATTTATTCATGATTTGATGAGGTATGTTAAAATGCTTATATTTTATGAGTAAATTATGATTTCATACATGGACTAATGTTTTCATTTCATACTTTTATATCCCTTAATGAGATTTTTATGCTCATCCCAATTTTTTGAAATGTTTTTCATAGGTCAAGGTAAAGGTACCTGATATGATTATAGTGTTAAGGAAGTGTCAATAAAGAATCCATGTTTTATTTTAAATATGTTTCCGTTGATGGAAAAAATTAATACTATCTTTTATGTAACCACTTTGTTTAAATGTGAAATGTAATGCATGTTTTGTGATCTAAATCTCTAAAACTCTAAACCTGAAAAGATCCTCAATGTGTATTCTTGAAATATCTCATGATTAAGTAATGTTTAAGGCTGTGGCCTCATAACTTTTTTGAGTTTTCGGTAGTTTAATGACAACATAATGATGTAATAATTAATATAAAAGGGTGGAAGACTTGTTTAATTTAAAATATGACATGATTCATTCCATGTGGCAAAAATAATGGGCAAATACCATGGGAAAGCCCATGGTTTTTCAAAAAATCACTAATGAGGTGTCCCTTTAAATTAGTAAAAAACTTCCTCTTATTTACTATAAATACCCACTCATACCTTCGTTTTATTTCATTCCAAATCCATAATCCTTGAATATCTAGTAGTTTCACCTTCTTATGAATCCTCCCAAGGTTTCCTTAATCCCCCAAAGGTATCAACCTTCATGTTTTGGGAATTACTCTTCAAGGTAAGGGAATCTACCACCCTTCTCTTTTCTTAAAGATTTCATTTTATGTTTTATATTTTATTTTCAATTGGATTATGTTAGGATATGTAATTACATATTATTATTTCTGTAAATATTATTTATGATTTATGAGATACCCCTTTCTCTCATCAAACTAATTTATTAAATTTTATGTGACGCTGTTAGGTTGCCAAATTTTCGTGAGGGATTTCTCAATTTTTCTTTTATTTTGAGTTCCTTTATTTTCTTCTTATTTACTAATATACCATCATCCAAATGATATGATAATTTAAGCACCATACATAAAATATAATTCTATTATTATAATGTAATATTTCATCAATATCTCTCTTTCCTCCTATTATTCTAAAAATGAAAACACTGTCAATGATGTGTTAATTTATCACATTCAAGGAAAATGAGTTCTCAATTTTAATTACCATATTAAATTATGGTAAATAATTTTTTTGTGGTTTAAACATATCATAATATATGTATTTAATTTTATTAAATGTTATTTAATCCTTGCAAAATCATTATATAAAATAAGAACACAAAACAAGTTCATTATGCACAAAAACGCCATGTAAATCAATCATTTATCATTATCTTTTATCAAAAAATTCATCCTAATAGTATGTAACAAAAAACATTATAAGGTCATTTATATCTATTTAAATGTCACTGATAATATATATTAACAATTCTGGATTCTTAACCACATTGAAAATGAACTTCCATTCATGAATACAAGTAAGCTAATCATGAAAATAAAGGATGAAAATGCTTCCAAAATAATAAAATTGAACATCTGGAACCCATTAAAAATGCCATGAATGAACACAATAAGGTTATAAGAAATAAATTACATGTTTACGAGATTCTTGAATTATTAATTAAGGATTCTAAATTTGATTATTCAGGTCATTAAGATCTGTTAAAGAACACTTTTGGGCATAAGGTAAGGGGTTTCTCACCTCACTTTTAATTCCGTGAATTTCCATTATTCACCACTTATTTATTGTATGTTGTATATGAAAATTAATAAATAATATTATTATTTTATTTTTATTCAGGTTATTTCATGAATCATTTGGTGACTATTGACTTTTGTTCATATGATTCAACTGATTACAATAAGGTCAAGGACCTTGTCTCAATTTCCATTTCATTGAGACCTTCTTGGTATCGTGCAACTAATATTTTTTAGGGGGTGTATATACTACCCATTTGAGATCAATTTTCAATTTAAATTGTAAATATATTATATATTCATATTCTGCTTTCATGGATATGAGTACCGTCTTAAGCTGTATACCCTTTTACATACAATGTTTATTTGGAATGTTGTTTTAACTATGAAAATATTGATGAATCTATATCCTATACTCTATACAGATTTTGAGAAGGCAGATAGTAACTGTATTAAATCTATATATAAAGAATTATTTGGAATTTAAGTTACAAACAGGGACCACTATATCCCCTTTATGCATCGATAGGTCTCATGAGACAAATCAGTTGGTGAAAAACCCTTCGAGTTTGTTTCAAAAAATCAGGCAGGTTTCTACCCACATGCTTAAACCATTTCAATGGTATAATGGTATCATGTGACAGATACATGATGTAGAATTATTAAGCATATCACTTTATTCATTTTTATTTATTACTATCCATGAGGTTTTTACTATGACAAAATCTATGGATGCAGTTTCATACTCAGTTTATTAATGGAATGTCTTTTTCATTTATTCCCCATAAAATATTGATTATGTAAAATTGTTTATGTTTCACTTATTATTGATTCATGCTTCCGCTATTTGTAACCCCTATTGATAATTTGAGCTCAACCCTTTCATTTGTTTACCTTCAATAGTTTATAAAGAGGATATTATTTATTGAGTTCTCGTGGTTGTATTTTATTAGTTTTTTTATGTATTTCATTTTGTTACCTTTTAAAATGTAATTTTAGTTACATCTATGTGTCTAGTTTCATCTAGACTACTAAAATGATCATTACTTCAATATTTTATTTCCTTTTCGCGATGAATATGTAACAATTAATGCACCAACTCAGGTCTAGAGGGTTCAGGGTGTTACAATTGGTATAATAGAAAGTTTAGTTGGAAACTTAAAAACTAGATTAGAAAATATATATTAGAGAACAAATCCCTAAGGTATTATTTGAGGAAAAAAAATAAAAGAACATCCTGAAATTTTGGTAATGGATAGATTATGTGGATCATTCTTGCAAATAAATTCTTTTCTGGATACAAACAGGTAGATGTGGCTCTGGCACAGATGTACTTAGGAGTGAAAACTCCGACAAGCCATTTTGAGCTTGAACTGGGGTATCTTGGTACATGAAAATGGGCCTTTCTACACTATTGGTATTTAAACTCTCGAGGGATATGCTTTGGATAATTCACATTTTATATACAAGCCATTATGAAGGATTTTAATGTAAATTTTTCCTCAGAGAAACCATGTTTTTGAGATTAGCTATACATAGAAATTTAATTTATTCTAAGTACTTTTCTAGTAGAGACTTTAAATTATGAATCATAACCTAATCTAGTGTATGAAATTTTTTAGAGATATTTCCAAATGGAAAAAGGGGAATCAATACTCTTGGGTAATGAAGGGATTTCCCCATTGAGCAAGTCAATATAGTCAATGTTGGAGTGGATTAGATCATGAACATATTGGAAAAGCATACTCAGTTTGTGATTAATAACCATGTTACACCTATGTTGGATCATTTCATGAAGCATAATACACCATATTTTAGTGTTACTACTAATCTAGTGGTAGCTGATAAGTGGATCCAGTCCCTTGAAAAGATATTCATGGAATTAAGATGCAATGAAAATTAAAAGGTAGTACTAGTAATATATTTTCTCAAGGGTGAAACTGATCAATGGTGGTCCTTGATCTAGAATACCATTAAGGAAGAAGAAATAAATGATATGGAATGGATTAATTTTAAGGAAATATTCTTTGAAAAATATTTACCTCATGAGAAATGAACCGAGATGAATATGAGATTCCTTAGCTTAATGAAAAGGAAGGAAGATAATGTTTCAGATTATGAGGCTACCTTCACAAGACTATCCAGGTATTCCATAGATTACGTACGAGACTCGAAAGTTAAGATATATAATTTCTTTGAGGGTCTTAATCCAAGTCTTCGAAGGGCACTGGCTTCTCAATCATTTTCATCTTATGATGAAATTGTATCAAGTGCCATCAAAATGGAGATGGAATTTTCTAGATAAAATTTGTTAAAGGGAAACCAATATAATAAGTGGTACTATGATAACCAAGGAAAAGGTGAAGCACCAAAGAATACAAAGGGAAATAAACAATTCCCATTATGCAAGAACTATGGAAAGAATCATCCTGGAAAATGCTTGAAAGGCATGGGAGTGTGCTATAAGTGTGGAGAAAAGTGTCATGGATCTAATTAAGGCACTGGGAAGAAAAAATTCGATGATGTTCAATGCTAAAATTGTAGAGATATGGGACACTATGAAAATTATTGTCCTAAGAGACTAGGGAACTTTCCTCAAAAAAGGCCATGAGAGCACGGGAAAGTTTATGCAATTACAACTATGAAGGTTGAAGTTACTAATGATGTGGTGGAATGTAATCTAATTTTTTCCTCAAACTTAGCCAATGCATTGTTTGATTATGGATCATCATATTTATTTATATCTTACAATTTTTTCAAGAAAATTAGACAGATCCAATTTGATTTAATAGAAGAGTTATTAGTCAAAAATCATAGTGGATGTATCATTGCAACAAAGGCGTGTCGATCAGTCCCCCTCATGACACATAAATGTGCATTAGTGGATAACCTTATCATCATACCAATTATTTAATTTTATATAATTCTCAGTATGAATTGGCTATCAAATTATGACAGGAAGATCTACTGAAAGAAGAACGAAGTTACAATTTTTGGAAATAGTGTATAATCCCATAACTTTAGATCATAAACCTTGCCATCTAATTCTTATATTGATCCACGCATAATAGCTTTAATGAATGAAATCATTGGAGAGGAAGAGAATCAAATATCTTTGGGCGGGAAAATAAATCTTAAAATTGAAGATGTGAATATAGTGCAAGAATTCATTGACGTATTTTCATAGGATTTACATGGACATCCTCCAGAGTGCGAAGTTGAGTTCCCTATTGATTTAATTCCTGGTGCGAGACATATATCGAAGACTCCCTATAAAATGGACCATGTGGAATTAGTGGAGTTAAAGAAAAAAATATAGAAATTAAGTGAAAAATAATTTATTCGACCTAGTGTTTCTTTATGGGGATCCCATTTCCTCTTTGTCAAGAATAAAGATTGATCCATGAGGCTATGCATTGAATATAGGGAAATCAATGCTATTACAATAAACAATAAGTATCATCTTCCATGAATTTATGATTTATTTGATACACTTCATAAAGCTCAATATTTTTCGAAGATTGAAATTAGATCATGATATTATCAGCTGTGTGTGAGGAAGGAAGATATTCCAAAGACAACATTTCGAACCAAGTATGGGTATTATGAGTTTACAGTGATGCCTTTTGGACTGACTAATGCACCCTTTGTTTTCATGGATCTAACTAATTGAGTTTTCAAGGAATATTTTTAGGAATTTGTAGTCGTCTTTACTGATGATATTCTGGTATACTCCAAAATCTATGAAGACCATGAAAATCACTTGAGGATTATTTTGAAAACTCTTATAAGAAATGAATTATATGGGAAGTCTAGAAAGTGTGAATTTTAACTTCAATTAGTTTCCTTGGACAAATTGTCTCTAAGGATGTAATATCTATTGATCCTATAAACTCAAAGGCTATTCAAGAATGGATTACTCTAACAAACATAACTGAGGTATGTAGTTTTATTTGTTTAACAGGTTATTATTGGCATTTTGTTCAGAACTTCACCTATTTAGCCAACCTAATGACCAAGCTCACATAAAAAGGGGTTATGTTCATGTAACACCCCGACCCTAGAATCCTAGAGTTGGTGCATTATTAAGTATCATTGGCATGATCATAAATGATCAATTATTGAAAGACCGATTAGTTTAGTTTCCTTGTAAGTACTAGATACATTCATAAGGTTTACATTACATCATAAAATAGAAAACTACAACAACATTGTTTCCATAGACAACACTGAGATCCCATAGACTATCCCTAAAGGTTATTCATAATATACTTCTTTGCATCCTAGGAAAAATAAAACATATAAAGGGGTGAGTTCAGATGCTCAGTAAGGATAACATTATAGCGGAAACTTTATTAAACAAGCATAGACATTTAAGGTAGTGTATAAGACTAAAGAAAAAGACTTTTAAACTTGAACTTAACTATAATATGTAAAAGGTAAAATCAAATAATGACATTTACTTATTCACATGGATATTCTACTAGTCAAATAATCACATTCAATATCAATAGCCACTTTCATAATGATGGAATGCATAATGTCGGACTTTCATAACCACATAGTCAAGGCCTCGTGCCAAGACTACAGATAAGATTTTGTCAAGGCCTTATGCCAAGACACTAGTTTGTCTCAGGAGACCTATCGACACATCGAGGAGAAATAGTGGGCTCCACCCGTCACATACTAAGTCCAATGCATTCCTCATATGAAAAGTTTGAAACATAACATAGACATTCGTATTAAAACTAGCATATGAAATTTCAATACTTTATCCACAAACCATGAATGGTATAAAAATTGCACATCCACAGTCAAACATAACTCATTCAATACAATATAGAATATTTTATTATAACAGATTAACCTCAATCATGAATAATGAAGGATATTGACATAGATTAAAATAATCATCAAAACTATTTGAGATAAATATCCCCCTTTTTCTTGAAAACATTTAAAATTCACTCTATTTGTCAAGAAGCCACTTAAAAATTGACTTTTGAATCAAAGTGTCCCATACCAATTTGAAACTTTTAAAAATAATTTGAATTTTAAAACATTAATTCCCATATAAATAAATCCTTAAAACCATTTTTAAAACATGTACATTAATGAGAATGATTTAGAATAATAAATCTTTAAAACATTTAAAAAGATATTTTAGTTAGAGTTCCTAACCAAAAGAGAGACACTTGAATACAAAAAATTGAGGTAATAAAAACTATATAATATCCTGAAAATAAATGGATTCATGATATAATATGTCAAATTACAATATATACACCATATAAAAGCAAATTGGTGTATAGAAACAATGAAGTCTTAATGGAATGTAAATTGAGATGAAATCTCTTATAAAGACTGTATCCTTAGGTTAAGGATAAACCAACGTCATAATTATGTGTGAAAAATATAAATACACTCAATATTATTGGATATTTAGTGTAAATCAATCAGAGTAAATTCACACAAATTCTTGTAAAAACAACACCAATGAATTTGATGTTTAACTCAATAAATGGAGATTGAGTTAAAATTACTCATATCAAGTTCATATCAATGACTTGAGAATTTTTCAAAGGAGCGATTATGTGTATCAAAAGTATATACACAGAAATGGGAGAGGAAATTTGTACAAAAATAATAAATTGTGATTCCACACATAATCATGGAGTAAAATAATCAATGAAGTATGCGTAAAGCCCAATGAGTAGAAATTGAAATTAGAAATTCCCTTACCGATTTGATAACTTATGAAACATACACCCCATGGAAGAAGTATCATACAATGAAGATGTAAATACCCATACATTAATGTATATTACACAATTAATACAATCATGGACAGTACATATGCCACCCAAAAGGAAATAGTGTCCAATATAGCATGAATCTAACATGAATAAAAAGTGAGATGAAAAACCCTTACTTCATTGTGATCAATCGAGTCGTATGAACAAAAGTTAATAACCAAAAAATGAATAACAATATTACATGAATATAAATATAATCATGATAATATATATCAAATGGCAATATAAAATACACCACATCCAATAAATAAGTTGCGAACAATGGAAATCTCACAGAATTAAAAGTGAGATAAGAAACCCCTTACTTTGCACTTTTTCCTTGGTTGAGGGTTGTTTAACCTCATGTATAATGGTAAAATAACTTTTATTAAATTATACAAGAATATCTTATATTAATATGATGTCATATATGATCTTTGAACATTGCTTTGTTAATAATATCTTAGTATTATCGTCGTTTTGGGTGTTAACATATTCGCTTTACTTTGTATTATTTGTTATGTGAGTCATATTTTTTGTGGATGAGATTTATAATATTCATTTCCAGAATGATATCATGTCTTTAAACATTATTTTTAATCATCAAATGAAATTTATTCTTGAATGGATACGATGGGGAATGAATCTCATCACTTTTGTGGAGACGGTAATCCGTACGTACGCACGAGCGACAATATCATTATTTTGATATTAAAATAATATATAATTGAATGGTATATCATATATGAAGAATAATTATGATGTTATATTTATTATTTACATCAATTAAAACATCATTATTATACCCATCAAAATAATAATGTATTGAATTACAATTACACCACGACATGGAGATGGTAGTTCGTTCGTACATATGTATGGTGTCATGTCATTAAAAGGATGGATAGAATAATGAATATGGTTGTTCTATATTCATAATAACATCAAAGTATATATATGATACTGGAGTTATTATTTTATAATGGAAACAACAAAGAAAGGGGAAGTGGAAGAAGAAATGAACTTGAAAGAGGTGGTGAGATATTTACCTCTTCTTCGGGTTCTTCCTTTTGATTTGATCAAAAGGGATCCATAGGATAGATTTATGACTAAAGTAAGGACTCTAGGATAAAGGTATCATAGTTGAGAGGGTATTTGGGAAGAGTTTGGCCGATCCAAATGGCTTTGAAGGTGTGAATTAGAGAGAAGGGGGTGTGTTCTTTTATAAGAGGGGTGAGGGGAACCTTAAAAAAACTAGAAATATTATTTTATAATAAAATCAATTTCGGTTTCTAGTGGATCGAAAATGGATTATCTAAAGGATAAGGTGGGAATGCGTCTAACACCACTCAAAAAATAGGTTTTAGATAGGTTTGGGTCACTATACTAACTTTATCTTTTATATTTAACTCTTAGTTAAATAGTTTGACATTTACCAAGTTACTTTATATTTTTATATTACATGGTTAATAAACATACTATATACATCCAATAGAACCCCAAGTGGTTAAATAATGATAAAAATATCATTATATAAGTTTTTTGGCTGAACATTAGATTTTTAGGGATAGAATATCAATTAATAATATAATATTTGTATTAAAAACCCTTTTATGTAAATTTTGACACTATTTGGAATTTTATTTTTTCTAAATTCATAACAACATTATTACTTCGCAAAAAATTCATCTAACCAACCCTAATATGTCCTATTAACATATAAAATTAGTTTCATTCATAAAAAGTCTCAAATTTCATTTTTTCGGATATTTATAGTATCAATTAGTTTAATATTTATTTAATTAGGTAATTACTGCATCAGCATTGTGTCATTAATAAATTAAATTAATTAATGTCTAATAAATAAATAAATAAAATACCATTATTTAGGAAATCGTTTTATATTTCTAATAAATATATATAGTTTAATTTATCTTATGTGTAACCCTATATTAAAAATGTTTTAGTTACTAAACTTTGATTTTAACTCTTTTAACTCTTCTTTGAATTAAATAATAATAAATGTCCTAATCTAATTCAAGTGGACCAAAGTGGTTCATATTTTATTACTAAGGTTGTTTTTGGTAAAATTATATTTATCCAATAGAATTAGGACCTATGTTGTGGTAATAATAATATCATTTTTACCTTTAATTACCCTATTTACTTTTAACCGCGGTAAATAAAACAAAAAGTTACTATTCACCAAAAATTATTTTCATCTTATTGAACCACATTTTACTCCTTGATATTAACTATGTCTCTCAGATTTTTTATATTCAACACACAGAAGAGGTAAAATTAAGTTTTATGTGAATTTGCAAATTCTCATAGGAGGTGCGTAAAAGACAGTGAAAAGTTCAAAAAAAAAATTATATACCTAAAATTTTTATAAACTTACTCCAATTAATTACATTGAAAATATATAGGTATTATGTATCTATTTTGACCTAAAATAAATTTAAATGAAATAAATAATTATTTAAATAAAAATTTGATTTTAAAATATAACTTAGTTTTTTTCACTATTCATCAAAAATTAAATGTTTTCAGAAACATACCAAAAATTCACCGTAAGATAATTTTGATATTATGAATTAAAAAATGAAGTATATTTTACCAAATTCAAAATGTAAAAATTTCTTTTATTAGTTTAAAATTAATTCTTGTTGTCAAATCCAAGAAACATATTTTTATAAAAAAATAACAACAAATAGATTGACATTTGTTTATGTCCAATTTCAAAGTGAAATTACTTTCAATGACCAACATTGGATTAAATGGTAAAAATATAATCTAATTATACATCCAAAACATTCATATGTATAGTTTAACACTACAAATTATTTTGAATAAAAAAGTTGGTTTCAGTTAAAATATATTATTTTTCACTATTGACCCAAATATGAAAGTTATCAAGAAAACACAAAAAAATTATTGAAACTAAATTCTTATGTCCCGATCCCAATGAGGAAGTTTATTTTGTCAAATAGAATATATAAAAGTTTCAAATTTTGGATTTAAAAAGGGTTCTCCATTAAAATGCGATAAAATTTCATTTTTTGAAAAATAGATCTTTTATCTAAAAAAATGAATTTGTCCTTAAATTATGTGTAAGAAACTCATAATATGGATTCTAAAATTAAAAGGGTTATATAAATTTAAAAATTATGTTAATACTATTCATAACCACTTTTGAACGGCTAGTTTAGTAAGTCGTGGTGCGCTTGAACTCGATGTTGTGTGTAGTGTAAGTTATTGAATTACTTTTAAGAACTAACATACTATGAAATATTGGGGTGTTACATTCTTCCATCCTTCAATAAATTGCGTCCTCAAAATTTTTAAAATTGGTCTTGGGAATATAATGGAAAGTCCCACATCGGAAAAAGAGTCAATAAAACTATCACTTTAAAAAAAAAAAAGAGAAGTACAGAGGTCACCCAAGACAACCCATACTAGGATTCCATGTAGGAAAACATGGATATGGAAGATAAACTAAGTGTCACGTTCTGATGGGGAGGGATAGAAAACATGATCAAGAGAAAGTTAACAATAAGAAAACCACAAACTTGTGATGGTACAAACAGTCATTAGTTTCCCAGTAGGAAATGTAATTGGGCAAAAAAAAATTAAGTTACATTTCATAAAGATAAAGAATTTATTTATGAGATTGATAAAAAAAATAAAGAGATATACTTACTTTTTACATAGAGTTTCATTATTTAAAAAATTTCTACCACAAAATCATTTTTTTAAACGTTGAGTA
Organism: Viscum album; assembly: GCA_963277665.1. Taxonomy (NCBI): domain Eukaryota; kingdom Viridiplantae; phylum Streptophyta; class Magnoliopsida; order Santalales; family Viscaceae; genus Viscum; species Viscum album. The sequence continues at coordinate 290,485,026 of OY728148.1, read as the reverse complement.
TTCAAGAAGACTTGGTCACACCTGGAAGAGCTAGAATAAACTTCTATAGAATCACATGATCCACAAAGGATAAACTATATATTTACCTTTTCTTTAAAGATTAATCAAAACCAAAATGGCTAGTACAAGATCTGATGATCCCCCAAAAGGATATTCCTTTAGAGAAAGAAACACTAATCTTAATTTCTAAAATTTAACCAAAAATACCCCAAAGTTAAATAAATACCATTAAATAAAAAATTATCCGTAAAATACTTCAGTATAATCCAAAGTATTACTAAAACCCAAAACTTATAAGAATTTGGTTATATAGTCTTCTACGTTAAATTATATCTCCAAATGACATCAACTACTCTTAAAGTCACATAGTTAAAAGTGATTAACCTAATCACATATTCTCTATTATAGGTTAATCATTTCCATAAATAACCTAAATCACTATAAATCCACAATAAAACCCTAGATTAAAATACAACATTACTCCTCAAAATAAATCCCATAGTATTCTATTTTCCTTGGGCATATAGTGTTCCCAACAAAGTGAACGTATTCTGAAAAAACGTTTATCACTTAATCAGGATATCATTTTCCTATACTAAGGGTATTCATTTGATAAGACATAAGATCCCAAATCAACTTATTATTGATCAATAAAATCATTTAACTAAAAATAATTAGTCACACTAACCAGGGACTTCACATAGTCCAGTGGTAGATGATAAATCCCAATCGCACTCTGGTTGTGGGTTCGATTCCCACAGCTTTGTCCGACACGACAAGTTGTCACGCGATTTGCGTGTTGTCCTTTTTCAAAAACAATATTTTATAAAATTACCAAAATGAGATAAATTCCTCAAAATAACCATAACAAAATTTAACCACAAATGTTATTTCATACCTTGCATTTTCATCCCAAAATATAATAACAAGTAATTTCCTCAAACCCAATGATCATATAAAACCAAATGGTTATGTATATATATATCCACAAGAGAAAAGATAATTCTTCCTTAAATATCATTTTTAGATGACAACTTTAGGGTTACAAATATAAGAGAAAATTATTCCAATGTAATCCCATAAAAAATGATCTCTAATACCTTTAATCATTTCTCCAACCATTTATTTCCACATAGCTTCTTATTTGACCAAGAACATATCCTATAGAATAGGTAATTCACTTGGGTAATGTCCAGGTCCACTAAATTTATGAAAAATGACTGTAAATGGATTCTTGGGACCATTTTTATCTTCTTCCTTAGTACTCTTAATTTTTACTTGGAAATTCTTCACTTTATGTCCTTCTTTCCCACACGTAAAGAATTTCTTTGTTCCATTGAGACACTTTCCTGGGAGTCTCCTTCCACATTTCCTGCATGATGAAAATTGAGGATTCTTTTCTCCATGGTCTCCACTACTGGATCTATTATCATTCATCACCTTTCTATTCTTTGTTGAGTCCAAGATTTTGTTAATATATATGTTGTTGATCATATTTTTAGAAAACTCATTTGGCATGAACACGATATATTTTACGCCTATCAACATTCCATTTTTTTCTCATTTCCACCACTGTTCCCACCTTGTACATCATTCTTTGAGTTACTATGACTTCCTTGGAATCTAGCAATTGACTAAAACCAGAAAGCATTGTGTGAGAATCAGTAGTCATAAAATCATTTAGAGAATATCATGACACCATATTTTCAATTTGAAACACCTTAGGATTAACCAAAGTCATTTATTATCATATTATATAAAAATACTTCAAATTGGTTTGCAAATAAAATGTAAATTATCCTAAGCATATCCCCCGGGAGTGTCGTAACCAAGAGTGCAGCAATGCCCATTATCGTGCACCAGTTCATGTTCGAGTCTAGCTCAAAGTAGTGTTTTCGGGTCTTACCCCTAGGTACATCTGTGCTAGATCCACCTCTACCTGCTCGTATCCAGACAGGGATGTATTTTTTGGAAACCTCACAAAATCACTATAATACCAAAATTTTAGGAAGTTCCTCTATACTAATCATCAATGTCTATCTTAGGGCTATGTGATCTAATCAGAGTTTATCTAAATCTAGTTTCCAAGGTTTGTGCTAATCTTCCTCTGATACCAACTGTAATGCCTCAACCCTAGAAGCCCAGAGTCTGTGCATTATTATGTATCATTGACATGATCATAAAAGATAAATTCTCTAAAGATCGATTTGTTTAGTAGCCTTTTAAGTATTAGATACATTCATGTGATTTACATTAAATCATAAAATGGAAAACTACAACAACATTATTTCCATAGAAAACACCGAGATCCCATAGCCTATCCATACAGGTCATTCATAATATACTTCATTGCATCCTGGGAAAAATAAAAAATTGAAAGGGGTGATCTCATGTGCTTAGTAAGGATAACATTATAGAAGAAACTTTCATAAATAAGTAAAAACATTTAAGGTAGTGTATAAGACTGAAATAAAAGCCTTTTAAACATGAACTTCAGCATAATATGGAAAAGTTAAAATCAAATAATTCTATTTACTTATTCAAATAGATATTCTACTAGTAGAATAATCACATACAATATCAATATCCAATTTCAAAACGATGTAATGCATAATTCCAGACTATCATAACCACATATTCAAGGCCTCGTGACAAGACTACAAATAAGATTTTGTCAAGGCCTTGTGTCAAGACACTAGTTTGTCTCATTAGACCTACTGATTCATTGAGAAACTATAGTAGGCTCCAACCATCACTTACTAAGTCCAATGCATTCCTCATATGAAAAGTTTGAAACATAACAGAAACATTCGTACTAAAACTAGCATACGAAATGTCAATACTTTATCCACAAACCATGAATGGTATAATAATAGCACATCCATAGTCAAACCTAACTCATTCAATACAATATAGAAGATTTTATTGTAATAAATTAAACTCAATCAAGAATAATGAAGGATATTGACATAGATGAAAATAATCATCAAAACTATTTGAGAGAAATATCACCCTTTTTCTTGAAAACATTTAAATGTCACACTATTTGTCAAGAATCCGTTTAAAAATAGATTTTTGAATAAAAGGGTCCCATACCACTTTGAAACTTTTAAAATGAATTTTAATTTTAAAACTTTAATGTACAAATAAATAAATCCTTAAAAACATTTTTAAAACATGGACATTAATGAGAATGATTTTGAATAATAAATCACTAAAACATTTAAAATGATATTTTAGTTAGAGATCCTAACCAAAAGAGAGACACTTGAATAAAAATAATAGAGGTAATAAAAACATTATAATATCATGAGAATAAATGGATTCATGATATAATATGTCAATGTACATTATATAAACCATATAAAAGCGAATTGGTGTATGATAACAATGAAGTCTCAGTGGAATGTAAATTGAGAGGAAATATCTTATAAAGACCGTATCCTTTGGTTAAGGATAAACCAACAAAATAATTATGCGTGGAAAATATAAATACATTCTATATTATTGGATATTCAGTGTAAATAAATCAGAGGAAATTCACACATATTCTTGTAAAAACAACACCAATGAATTGGATGTTTAACTCAATAAATGGAGATTGAGTTAAAATTAATCTTATCAAGTTCATATTTATGACTTTAGAATTTATCAATGGAGTGAAGATGTGTATAAAAAGTATATCCAAAGAAATTGGAGTGTAAATTTCTACAAAAATAATAAATAGTGATTTCACACATAATCATGGAGTAAAATAATCAACAAAGTATGCGTAAATCCCAATGAGTGGAAATTGAAATTTGAAATTCCCTTACCAATTTGGTAACTTATAAAACATACAACCCATGAAAGAAGTATCATACAATGAAGATGTAAATACCCATAAATTAAATTGTATTACACAATTAATACAATCATGGAAAGTACATACACCACACAAAAGGAAATAGTGGCCAATATAGCACGAATCTCACATGAATAAAAAGTGAGATGAAAAACCCTTACAAAGTTTTGATCAATCGAGTCGTATGAACAGAATTTAATTAACACAAGATTAATAAAATAATTCCTTTAATATAAAGAGAATAATGATATTATATATCAAATGGAAGTACACAATACACCACATCCAATAAATAAGTGGCGAACAATGAAAATCTCACAGAATTAAAAGTGAGATAAGAAACCCCTTACTTTAAAATTTTTCCTTGGTCGAGGGTAGGTTATCCTCTTGTATAATGGTGAAATAATTGTTATTAAATTATACAATAATCACATCCATTAATATGATATCATATATGATCTTTAAACATTTCTTTGTTAATAATATCTTAGTATTATTGTCATTTCAGGTGTTAATGGATTCGTTTTCCTTTATATTATTTGTTATGTGAGTCATATTTTTTACGGATTATATGTATCTTATTAATATACATAATTATATAATTTCTCTAAAAATTATTTTTAATCATCAAATTAAATTTAGTCTTGAATGGATATGATGGGGAATGAATCTCATCGCGTTCATGGAGACGGTAATACGTACGTACGCACGAACGACAATATCATTCTTTTGATATAAAAATAATGTATAATTGGATGGTATATCTAATATAAAGAATCATTATCATGTTATATTTGTTATTTACATCAATTACACATCATTATTATACCCATTCAAATAATAATGTATTGAATAACAATTACACCACAACGTAGAGACGGTAGTCCGTACGTATGCATGTATAGTGACATGTCATTCAAAGGATGGATAGAATAATGAATATGGTTGTACCATATTCATAATAACATCACAGTATATAGAAGATACTAGAGTTATAATTTTATAATGGAAACAACAAAGAAAGTGGAAGTGGAATAAGAAAGGAACTTGAAAGAGGTGGTGAGATATTAACCTCTTCTTCGGGTTCTTCCTATTGATTTGATCAAAAGGGATCCATAGGTTAGATTTCTGACTAAAGGAACGCCTCTAGGATTAAGGGAGGATAGTTGAGAGGGTATTTGGGAAGAGTTTATCTGATCCAAATGGATTTTATGGTTTGAATTAGAGAGAAGGGGGAGTGCCCTTTTATAAGAGGGGTGAGGGGCACCTTAGGAAAAACTAGAAATATTATTTTATAATAAAATAAATATTCAGTTTCTAATGGATCCAAAATGGATTATTTAAAGACTAAGGTGGGTATGGGTCGAAAAAAACTTAACCAATACGTTTTAGACAGGTTTGGGTCACTATATTAGCTTTATCGTTTAGATTTAACTCTTAGTTAAATAGTTTGACATTTACCATGTCTCTTTTTATTTTTATATTATATGGTTAATAAACTTACAATATAATTCCAATATAACTCCAAGTGGTTCATTAATTATACAAATATCATTATATAAGTCTTTTGGCCAATCCTTAGATTTTTAGGGATATAATATCATTAATAATAAAATATTTGTATTAAAAACTCTTTTATGTCAATTTTGACACTATTTGGTATTTTGTTTCTTCTAAACTCATAACAGCATTATTACTTAATAAAAAATTCATATAACAAACCCTAATATGTACTATTAACATAGAAAATTATTTTAATTCATAAAAATTCTCAAAGTACACTTATTTGGATATTTATAGTATCCATTAGTTTAATATTTCATTAATTAGGTAATTACTGAATCATCATTGTGTTATTAATTATTTAAATTATTTAATGTCTAAAAAATATAAATAAAATACCATTATGTAGGAAATCGTTTTATCTTTCTAATAAATATTTATAGTCGAATTTATATTATGTGTAACCCTATATTAATAATGTTTTAGTCATCAAACTTTGATTTTAACTCTTTTAACTCTTTTTTGAATTAAATAATAATAAATATCCTAATCTAATACAGGTGGACCAAAGTGGTTCATATTTTAGTCCTAAGGTTTTTTTGGTTGAATTATACTTATCCAATAGAATTTGGACATGTGTTAGGGTAATAATAATATAATTTTTACCCTTAATTACCCTATTTACTTTTAACTGTGGTAAATAAAAGTAAGAAGTTACTATTCAACAAAAATTATTTTCAACTTATTAAACCAAATTTTACTCCTTGATATTAACCTTGTCTCTCGGATTTTCAAAATTCAACTCACAGCAGCGGTAAAATTAAGTTTTATGTATATTTTACAAATTCTCTTAGGATGTGGGTAAAAGACGGTGAAAAGTTTAATAAAACTTTTATATATCTAAAATTATTATAAACTAACTATAATGAATTAAATTGAACATATATAGGTATTATGTATCAATTTTTACCTAAAATAAATTTAAATAAAATAAATAATTATTTAAATAAAAATTCGGTTTTAAACTATATCCCATTGTTTTTCACTATTCATCAAAAATTAAATGTTTTCAGAAACATACCAAAAATTCACCCTAAACAAATTCTGATATTATAATTTCAAAAATGAAGTATATTTTACCAAATTCAAAACATATAAATTTAATTTATTAGTTTAAAATTAATTCTCGTTGTCAAAACCAAAAAGCGTATTTTTATGAAATAATAACTACCAAAAGATTGACATTTGTTTATGTCCAATTTCAAAGTGAAATTACTTCCGATGACCAAAATTGGATTAAATGGTAAAAATATAATCTTATTATAAATCCAAACTGTAAGAACCCGGTTCTGAAATAAGGAAAATGGGAGAAAATCTTAAATTTTGTGACTACACGCCGTGTACTTTTCCACACACCATGTACTTTGGCTGTGTGGAATGAGTACATGGGGCGTGTAGGCCTGTTGGCGATGATGGGTGTAAAAACCAACTACACATTGTGTATAGGGTATTTAAACGTCGTGTATTCAGTCAACATGCAAATAGTATGGTGGTGGAAGCAGCCGCCAGCTGAGCGATAGTACACGTTGTGTATTCGCTAATACACGCCATGTACACATGTCGACGGGTGAACAGTGCAGCGGTGGGAAAAGTAGCTGCCAAAGGAATAGTTAAATGAGAAAAGTACACATTATGTAGTTAATAGTACACGCTGTGTAGGTTGTTTGTTCCACTAAAAATGGGCAGTAGCCTCCCCTGTTCACAGAATTGGATTAGAACCAGAGGAAGGCTTGGGAGAGATTTCCTGACCTTTGGAGATCATCCGAGCGAGCACCGGGAATCCTATTCCTCCTCCGTCGATCTCGATGGAACCGTACGGGTAAGCCTTCTCCTTTCCTTGATCCATTCTTACCAATTCTTTCCCAATGGGAAGTTACTTACGATCTAATGGGATTCATTTTACCTTAGATCTACGTTGTTCTTGGACGATTCGTGGAGAATTGTTCACATATATCGATCAGGGGATATCAAGGTAGGTGGCTTGGTGTTTAAATTCCAACTATTGTGCATTTGGGTATACCATTATGCTACGAACTCATGTTGGGGTGTCGGGTGGCTGAGGCCTTGTAACATACCAGGTAAATAAAGAATATTTCCTTTTCATATTTATTAATATTTTTGAATAAAATATTAATATTACCTTAAAGTAAAATCTATGCTCGATGGCGTACCCAATACGCAATAACGAGTTTCTTTGAAATCTTACGTGACACTCTAATAATAAAATAATATTAAATGGTAGTTAATGCCTAGCCATTGTATTGGTGGGAATGAATAGAAATAACTAAAATATTATTTTATATGTTTGTTAAATGTTATTTTTTTACATTTATCCAATAAAATATAAAGGCTTAAAATAAGAAAAGAATTCAATTTTAAGCATAAATACTCTAAAATTCACTAAAAGGCCGATTTATCCCCTTTTGATGGTGAACCCTCTTTAATATAGTTTTGGTCAATATTATACATTCTATTGGACCAAATAAAATTCTTCTTTAGAATCAGGACATCAAAATTTACTTTGTGTAAATTTTTGGTATTTTTCAGATAAAGTTCATTTTTTTAATGAATAGTGAAAAATTTGGTATTTTAATTCAAAAATTCTTTTTAATCTAATATATTTATATGATTATATTATCTTTTTAATTGGTTTTAAAGTAAAATTATAATATATTTTTACCATTTAATCTAATAGTGCTCATTGGAATTAATTTCACTTCGAAATTGGACTTAAACTAGTGTCAATCTTTTCATATATATTGTTTCATAAAAACACGTTATTTGTTTTGACTGCGGGAATTAATTATTAAATTAATTAATGAAACTTTTATGTTTTGAAATTTGTAAAATAGACATCATTTTTGAATTCGGAATATCAAATATATCTTAAGGTGAATTTTTGGTATTTTTCTGAAAAACTTCAATTTTTGATGAATAGTGAAACCACTAAGTGGTAGTTAAAAAACTGATTTTTCGTTTAAAAGAAACTTTACCACTTCTAGGAACGGAATTTCAAAAATCCGACATACATTGTTGTCATTAATATGTCAAATGTGGTTCAATGGGATTAAAATAATTATTAGGTGAATAGTAACTTTTACGTTTTATTAATCGCTATTAAAGGTAATTAGTGTAATTTAAGGTAAGGATAATGTTATAATAATATGAAATGACATTGAAACATTCCCTACCATTATTGGATGAGTCATGGATGACCAAGACAATCCATGGGTAAACATTGGGACCCCATGGAGCCACTTTCGTAGGAAAATGACATTAATAACTTTTTATTTAAAGTTAAAATTAAAATGTCACAAACATGTATTACTTTACTAAACAAAATTTTTACATGTGGTTATACAAGTCATATTTTTGACTATAAATATTCATTAGAAATATAAAAAAATTTCCTAAATCAGGATATTTTTTTTATAATTTTCAGACATTAAATAACTTAATTTATTTGTGACACCGTGATGATGCAGTGATTACCTCATAAATGAATGATTTAAATAAAATGATATGTTAGGGTAATATCTAAGTATTAGAAATGTAACAAACATATTGGATGAGTGGATTTCGAAACCTTATCATCTTAGCCTCAAACTATATCCTTTTGGGACCTTTAAAATCCGAAAAGCATTTTATAATAATGTAATATTTTATATCTTTCCAAGAGTGCCCCTCCACTTCTCTTATAAAAGGCCCCCAACTCTACCACATTACCCACGCCTCTCAAGCCATTGGCTCGCCCAATATCTGCCCATTTTATTTCTCCACATCCCTATCCTCATCCTAGAAGCCTTCCTATAGGAAGAAATCTCTTCAAGAAACCCCTTTGGTTCAAACCAAGGGGAGTTACCCGATTTAAAGGTAAAGTCTTCCCTAATGTTCTTTTGTTTTATTTTGCTTCTCCAACCCCCTAAACAATTTTTATTCATTTATTTTGTAAAAAAACCAGTATCTTCAATATAATAGAATTTTTTTATGGGAAATATTTGAGCTACACTTACACACACCTCCATCTAATGGTTAAAGAACATACTGTTTCTGTGGATGGAAAATTAATGCCTCACGAAACGATGATTGTTCTATCTTCTCCTACCACCTCTCATGGTGGAAATTATGATGGGACTATATTTATATGATATATATTATATTTATTTCCTCTCTATGATTCTGTATTTTATATTTGAAACATACCTATATGCTTTTCATGTTGTGCAAATGCGATAATTTCATACGGGGAAGTGTGGACTACCGCCCCCTCAAGTGATGTGACTCGTTCGTGCAATACATGGAATGTATAAAGAATGAGATTAATGAACATATTTGACCAACATAACATATATATTATACTGGAATTATAATATATATATCTCTCATTTATTTTTAATTCCATTAATATGACAAAGAAATGAAAGTAGCGTTCATGCGTACGTACGGCCTACCGTCTCCATGAACGGTGAGTTTCATTTCTTTTTATCTCAAAATGTTATGTAATTGTATAAAATGAATATGTACTGGATATATATGATATTTAAATAATTAATACTATTCTGTAGATTATTTACTTATAACTACATGGACAATCATTTTCAATCATGTTCATTTTTTACTCATGTACCAAACATCGGCAAAAACGTCTGATATGAACTCACATTATTAACCAATTATTATCACATTATAATATGTGATATTAACTAAATAATAATCTTTAAATGAGGTCCTTAAGGAATTAAAAATTTACCAAACATTATTATTCAGTAATATAAATAAATGAACAAGACAAGTCAGACTTGAGGTAAGGGATCCTACCTATCTCTTTCTTTTAAGTACTATCTTTTATGTCATTTCTTTCAAGCTCATCTTTCTTATCTTTGGGGATGTTCTTTTATATTCCCCATTCTGTAAATTTTATGTTCATGTTATTATAGACCCTATTTGATCTCATAAATCCATTTTTGGATGTTTTAAGTGGCGTTGTTAGGCTGCTGAGTTTTCGTAAGGGGGTTTTCATCTCACTTTTATTCCCATGATATTTATGCTAGATTTGCCACCATTTCCTTTGAGTGGTGTATGTAATGCCCATTGTTATACACTTTTTTTAATATAGTTTTGTTTTTGATTATTTACATCAATGTTGTATAATACTTCTTTCATGGGGTGTACGTTTCGAAAGTTACCCAAGTCAGTAAGGGAACCTTTCACCCTCCTATTTTTAAAAGACTGCTTTTTGTTTTGTCTTTTAAATTTCACCTTCTTATGTTTGGATATGTTCTCATATATCCTTATTTCTGTAAATTTTATATCCATGTGATGAGATAACCTTTATCCCTCTCATCAACTCTTTTTCTAAAATTTGTTGTGATGAAATTAGGCTATCAAATTTTTGCAAGGGAATTTCTTAACCAAATTCCAATTCTTTGGGTTAAACCTCTACTTCTTGATTATGTCATTCTATGAATATGTTTGGATGACATCTGATTGATTTACACTGAGTATCCACTTATATTTATTGTATTTATATTTTTCACACATAATTATGTCATTTCTTTATCCTTGCTCTAATGGCATAATCCTTGATTGGGATTACATCTCAATTTCTTCTCATTGAAACATTTCTTAATTATATTCACTTTTACTCTTTTATAAAGTGTATATAAAGCCCCTTTGACTTTCAATATCCATATTATGTCTATACTAAAGTCATTTTAATGTTTTGAAAATGGTCTACTTCTATGTGGCTTGTAATTTAAATGTTCAAAATGGAAAATGAATCTTTTATTAAAACATTGTTTTAAATGGTTTTAAAGATTTATTTATTTAAACATTATCATCCATTTCCATGTTTTAGAATGGTTTTAAGGATTTATTTATATGGACATGAATGTTTTAAAACATTTTCAAAAGTTTCAAAGTGGTATGGGACACATTGATTCTAAAATCTCTTTTAAATGTCTTCTTTTAATATTTTCAATGTATAAAGGGATTTCTGTCTCATAGAGTTATATTGATTTTATTAGATATTTTTATTTATGATAATATCATGATGTGATCTCTTGTGATTGAAATGTGTAAATTTTATGTTTATTTTATGCATGTTTTAATTGTTATGATTATTTTACGCTTCTTGGGAAATGTTTTTGAAATCAGGTGGTTCCGTGATAAACTAAGGGCGGGTGAGCCCGTGATAGCTCTCTAATGCAGTGGGTAAAGCGAAGGGATTAAACATTAAGGTTTCTACGAAGAGATTTAGGGAATATACTATGATGAGTATTCCAAACACAACCATGAGAGTTACTCCCTACGTAAGAATGTTATGAATGCCTCAATTTACCTTTATGTCTTATGATTTCGAGGAGTTATTCACAAATATTATGATTTCATGAGGTATGTTAATGTGCTTATGTTTTATGAGTAATGTATGATTTCATTGATTATTATGTATACATTTACTAATGTTTTCATTCCGTATTTCTATATCCCTTACTGAGCATTTTATGCTCATCCTAGGTTTTTGATATGTTTTTCATAGGTCAAAGGAAAGGTATATGATATGATGATATTTTCAAGGAAGTTTCAAGAGAGAATCCATGTTTTTTTTATATATGTTTCTGTTGATGGGAAAAAATGAAAACTATGTTTTATGTAACGACTTTGTTTAAATATGGAATGTAATGCATGATTTATGATCTAATTCTATAAAACTCTAAACCTGAAAAGATCCTCAACGTGTATTCTAGAAATTACTCATGATTAAGTAATGTTTACGGCTGGGGCCTTATAGGTGTTATCAAAGGACAGTTTAGATTACTTTAGAGGTTAGAGTGTTGTTTAAGTATAAGTGACAAGTTGTGTATAACCACAATGGTTATTATATTAGATAGAGTCATTGTTATTTTTTATTGTTAGAATGTGTTTGAGATAACTTGGATAATTATATCTTAGTGTTTATCTTCCTTTTTAGTACATGATGATTTTATTGATATGATCACAATGACCTTCTTGGTTTTCATAAATGGATGAATTTAGCAGGCACCAAGGTGAAAATGGGTTTGAAGGAAACTGTGGTGGTTCTCTGATTAAGAGACTGGATGAAATGGGGGATTTAATAAGAAATCTCGTGGTTATTCTAAACCAACTATCAAGAGTCATGATCAAACACTTGAACCTTGGTGAGTTATCTAATGCATATTGTACGAGAGAACTAACTCGATGTGGAAGTTCAGGTGATAATTATAAAGGTAACCATTAGGGTTTATATGATTCTTACTTTTGAGGTAATTATATGTTACTATATGTTATGATGGAAAATAAAAGGCATGAGATAAACATGAGGTTAAAATATGTTATGATTATTTTTGAAGATTTTATCTCGTTTTGGGGAATTTTTTAAGAATTATATAGTTTTGCAAAAAGGACAACACATAGACCGTGTGACAACCCATCGCATCGGACAAAGCTGCAGGAATCGAACCCACAACCAAAGTGCAACTAGTATTTATCACCTACCACTGGACTACGTGAAGTCCTTGGTTAGTTTGACTAATTCTTTATAGTTAGATGATTTTATGAATCAATAGTAAGTTTATTTTGGGTTATATATGGAAATTATTAACCTATCATGGAAGATATGTGATTAGGTTTACTACTTTTCAATATGCGACTTTAAGAGAAATTGAGGTTATTTGGAGATAAATGTTAATTTGTACATTGGAAGACTATGTGATTAAATACATCAAATATTTGGGTTTCAATCTTAGTTTGGTTTACTTTGATGAATTTTATGGAAAAATTGTTTATTTAATGGTCTTCGTTGAACTTTGGGTTTTGTTGGAAAAAATTTGGAGATTAAGAATATATTTTCTTTTTATAAAGGATTATCCTTTTTGGGTATTATCTGATCTCGTACTAATAATTTTGGTTTTTGTTTTTGTCTAAAGACATGGGAAATATATATTTTTCTTTTTTGGATTAAGTGATTCTCTAGATTTTGATTATATCTCTCTTAATGTGAACAAGTCATCCTAAATACTCATCATTTGGAGAAAGTATGAGTTTGTGTTAGAAATCTAGTAAAAGATGAGAGTCTACACGACAAGTAAGTTTGTTCCCTTATGATTTATTTAAGCTCATAAATAAATTCCTCAAGGAAAAGTAACTTTAAGAAAAAATGTTGTCCTGTAAAATTTTCCTACTGTGGAATCAAATACCGTTTAACCCATCACAAGTTTGTGATTTTCTTGTGGTTAACTTTCTCCTAATCATGTTTTCTATAACTCTCCATCAGAACACGACCCTTTGTTTTCTCTTCCATGTCCATGTTTTCCTACATGGAATCCATGTATGTTTTAACTCAGGTAACCTTTGTACTTCCCTTTCTTTCTTTTAAAGCGAAAATTTAATTTACCCCTTTTCCGATGTGGGGCTTTCAAAGAAGTTTCCAAGCCCAATTTTAATATTGTTAGGACGCAATTCCCAAAAGGGGGGAAGGATGTAACATCCTAGGTAAATAAAGAATATTGATTTTTCATATTTATTAATATTTTTGAATAAAATATTAATATTACTTTAAAGGGAACACTATGCTCGATGGCATACCCAATACACAAAAACGAGTTTCTTTGAAATCTTACGTTGCACTCTAATAATATAATAATATTATTTTAAATGGTAGTTAACGGCTAGCCGTTGTATTGGCGGGAATGAATAGAAATAACTAAAATATGATTTTATATGTTTGTTAAATGTTTTTTTACATTTATCCAATAAAATATAAAGGCTAAAAATAAGAAAAGAATTCAATTTTAAACATAAATACTCTAAAATTCACTAAATGGTCGATTTATCGCCTGTTGATGGTGGACCCTATTTAATATAGTTTTGGTCACTCTTATAAATTATATTGGACCAAATAAAATTCTTCTTTATAATCGGGACATCAAAATTTACTTTGTTTAATGTTTTGGTATTTTTCCGATAAAGTTCATTTTTTCAAAAAATAGTAAAAATATTGTATTTTAATTCAAAACCTATTTTTAATATAATATATTTATATGATTAGATTTTCTTTTTAATTTTTTTTAAAGTCCAATAATAATATATTTTTACCATTTAATCCAATAGTGGTCATTGGAATTAATTTCACTTTGAAATTGGACTTAAACTAGTGTCAATCTTTTGATATATATTATTTCATAAAAATACGGTATTTGTTTTGACAGCGTGAATTAATTATTAAATTAATTAATGAAAATTTTATGTTTTGAAATTTGTAAAATAAAAAACATTTTTGATTTCAGAATATCAAATATAGCTTAGGGTGAATTTTTTGTATTTTTTTCTGAAAAACATCAATTTTTGATGAATAGTGAATCCACTAAGTGGTAGTTAAAAAACTGACTTTTCATTTAAATGAAACTTTACCACTTCTGTGATTTGAATTTCAAAAATCTGACATACATGGTTGTCATTAGGATTTAAAATTTGGTTCAATGGGATTAAAACAATTTTTTTGGTGAATAGTAGCTTTTAAGTTTTATTAATCTTGATTAAAGGTAATTAGTGTAATTTAAGGTAAGGATAATGTTATAATAATATGAAATGTCCTTGACACATGTCCTACCCTTATTTTATGAGTCATTTCCGACCAAGAAAATCCATGGTTCAACTTGGGGACCGCATGGAGCCACTTTGGTAGGAAAATGACATTAATAACTTTTTATTGAAAGATAAAACAAATGTCACAAACATGTATTGTTTTACTAAAAAAAAATTTACATGGGGTTACACAAGTCATAATTTTGACTATAAATATTCATTAGAAATATACAAAGACTTCTAACATCAGGATATTTTTTTTAATAATTTTTAGACATTAATTAAATTAATTTATTTATGACACCGTGGTGATGCAGTGATTACTTCATAAATGAACGATTTAAATAAAATGAAAAGATAGGGTAAAATATAAGTATTACACCTGCCAAAAACCTATTGGATGGGTGTATTTCTAAACCTTATCACCTTATCCTATACATATATCCTTTTGGGACCTTTAAAATCCGAAAATCATTTTATAATAAAGTAATATTTTATAACTTTCCAAGAGTGCCCCTCCTCTTCACTTATAAAAGGCCCCCACCTCTACCACCTTACCCACACCTCTAAAGCCATTGGCTCGGCCAATATCTGCCCATTTTATCTCTCCACATCGCTCTCCTCATCCTAGAAGCCTTCCCTTAGGTATAAATCTCTTCAAGAAACCCTTTTGGTTCAAACCAAGGGGAGTTACCCGATTTAAAGGTAAAGACTTCCCTAATGTTCTTTTGTTTTATTTTGCTTCTCCAACCCCCGAAACTATTTTTATTCTTTTCTTTTTTAACAAAATCAGTATATTCAATATAATAGAATGTTTTTATGAGAAATATTTGAGCTAAAATTACACACACCTCCATCTAATGGTAAAAGAACATACTATTTTTGTGGATGATGAATTACTACCTCACGAAATAATGATTGTTCTATCTTCTCCTAAGACCAATCATGGTGGCCATTATGATGGAAATATTTTTATATGATATATATTATATTTATTTCCTCTCTATGCTTCTTTATTTTATATTTAAAACATACCTTTATGCTTTTCATGTTAGGAAAATGTGATAATTTCATACAAGGAAGTGTGGACTACCACCCCCTCAAGTGATGTGACTCGTTCATGCAATACATGGAATGTATAAAGAATGAGATTAATGAAAATATGTGACCTATATAATATATATATTATACTGGAATTATAATATATATATCTCATTTATTTTTAATTCTATTAATATGAAAAAGAAATGAAAGTAGCGTTCATACGTACGTACGACCTACCGTCTCCATGAACGATGCATTTCATTTATTTTTATCTCCAAATGTTATGGAATAGTATAAAATGAATATTTACTCAATATATATGATATTTAAATCATTAATACTATTCTGGAGATGATTTAATTATAACTACATGGACAATCATTTTCAAACAAGTTCATTTTTGACTCATGTACCAAACATCGACAAAAACGTCTGATATGAACTCACATTATTAACCAATTATTATCACATTATAATATGTGATATTAACCGAATAAAAATATTTAAAGGAGTTCCTTAAGAAATTATAAATTGACAAAAGTTTATTATTCAGTAATATAAAGAAACGAACAAGACAAGTCAGGCTTGAGGTAAGGGATCCTACCTCTCTCTTTCTTTGAAGTACTCTCTTTTATGTCATTTCTTTTAATCTCATCTTTATTATGTTTGGGGTGTTATTTTATATATCTCATTCTGTAAATTTTAAGTTCATATTATGAGAGACCATATTTGATCTCATAAATCCATTTTTGGAAGTTTTAAGTGGCGCTGTTAGGCTGCTGAGTTTTTGTAAGGGGTTTTTCTTCTCACGTTTATTCCCGTGAGATTTATGCTACATTTGCCACCATTTCCTTTGAGTGGTGTATATAATTACCATTATTATACTCTTTGTGTAATATAATTTTGTTTATGATTATTTACATCAATGTTGTATAGTAATTCTTTCATGGGGTGTACGTTTCGAAAGTTACCCAAGTCGGTAAGGGAACCCTTCACCCTCCTATTTTTAAATGACTTCATTTTGTTTTGGCTTTTAAATTTCATCTTCTTATGTTGGGATATGTTCTTATATATCCTTATTTCTGTAAATTTTATTTCCATGTGATGAGATACCCTTTATCCCTCTCATCAACTCTTTTTCTAAAATTTGATGTGATGTAGTTAGGCTATTGAATTTTTGAAAGGGAACTTCTTAACCCAATTCAAATTCATTGGGTTAAACATCTACTTCTTGATTATGTCATGCTATGAATATGTGTGGATAAAATATGATTGTTTTAAACTGAGTATCCACTTATATTTAGTGTATTTATATTTTTCACACATAATTATGTCATTTCTTTATCCTTGCACTAATGGCATGATTCTTGATTGGGATTACATCTCAATTTCTTCTCATTGACAAATTTCTTAATGATATAAACTTTTACTCTTTTATAATGTTTATATACAACCCCTTTGAATCTCCATATCCATATTATGTCTATACTAAAGTCATTTAAATGTTTTGAAAATGGTCTACTTCCATGTGGCTTGTAATTTAAATGTTAAAAATGGAAAAGGACTCTTTTATTAAACAATTAATTTAAATGGTTTTAATGATTTATTCTTTTAAAAATTTATTATCCATGTCTATGTTTTAGAATTGTTTTTAAGGATTTATTTATATAGACATGAATGTTTTAAAGCATTTTCAAAAGTTTTGATGTGGTATGGGGCACTTTGATTCTAAAATCTCTTTTAAATGTCTTCTTTTAATATTTTCATGGTATAAATGGATTTTTCTCTAATAGAGTTTAAATGATTTTATTAGATATTTTTATTAATGATAATATCATGATGTGATCTCTTGTGATTGAAATATGGAAATTTTATGTTTCTTTTATGCATGTTTTATGTTTTATGATTATTTTATGGTTCTTGGGCAATGTTTATGAAATCGGGTGGTTTCATGATAAACTAAGGGCGAGTGAGCCCGTGATAGCTCTCCAATGCATTGGGTAATGTGAAGGGGTAAAAAGTTAAGGTTTCTCTAAATAGATTTAGGTAATATACTGTGATGGGTATTTCAAACGTAACCATGAGGGTTACTCCCTACGTAAGAATGTTATGAATGCCTCAAGTTACCTTTATGTCATATGAATTCTATGAGTTATTCATAAATATTATGATTTCATGAGGTATGTTAATGTGATTATGTTTTATGAGTAATGTATGATTTCATTGATTCTTATGTATACTTGTACTAATGTTTCCATTCTGTATTTCTATATCCCTTATTGAGCTTTTTATGCTCATCCCGAGTTTTTGAAATGTTTTCCACAGGTCAAGGGAAAGGTACATGATATGATGATAGTGTAATGGAAATGTCAAGAAAGAATCCATGTTTTATTTTAAATATGTTTCTTTTAATGGGAAAAAATGAATACTATCTTTTATGTAACCACTTTGTTTAAATGTGGAATGTAATGCATGATTTATGATCTAATTCTCTAAAACTCTAAACCTGAAAAGATCCTCAACGTGCATTCTAGAAATAACTCAAGATTTAGTAATGTTTAAGGATGGGGCCTTATAGGCCTTGGCTGTTTTGAATACCTAGAATTGTATAGGTAATTAAATGTGATAATAAACTATTGTTTGGGATCGCTGCTTGGATCCAGGACCACCCTAGGGGTGCGTTCCTTTATTTAGTTGTTTGGCTAGGATACCCGAGGATATTCCATTTTTATATTGTGCATTACTTTTTCCTTGAGAGTAATTGTTTAGTAATTTCATGTTTATGTTTTGGGCTCGACCTGGTTACTTGCGCCTGAGGGCAGTGGTCTTTTCAGCATGCGTGCATGGTTTGTTTATCTTGAGGGCAAGGTACTGCTTAGCCTGAGTTCAACGTTGTATTTCATCTGAGGGAAATGCTTATTATGCTTGAGGGTAGTGACTTCTGTGCCTGAGGGAGACACTTTTTACGCCTGAGGGAAATATTCGATAGCCTGAGGGAAAGCCTGAGGGCATGGTTGTTCTATATTATCCTGAGGGCAAGGTTATGATTAGCCTGATGACTCGATTCCGATGAGTACAAAATGATATTAAATTAAATGTTTAAAATGGAAATGACATATAAACGGGTAGTGATAGTTACTTTTGGGTACTTACTAGTTTCCTACATTACTTTTACACACTGTTGTTTCATATTTTCACACAGTTGGGCATGTGCATTTGGTGGGTGACTACTGGGATTTATTTCTCACACCCTGTTTGGGTCATGTCTTTGGCACAAATAGATTACGTTTCTGTAGGTGTTAATAGGGGAAATGGTCCCTATAGAGGTACATGATTGTAGCAGAGGAGTAAGAGAGCATGAGACTAAGCTTAGGCTTGCGATGCTGCTACATTATGTCTACTCTACTTGTTTTGCTTTACTATAACTTGTTCTTTGAGATATATTGTATTGTGTTGTATTGCTATGTATCATGTTCTGGCTATTTTCTTAGAACTTGAGAAATGTTTCATCATTATCTATATGACTATTGGTTGTCTTTTACTGAAGTTGTTCACTTTAAATTTGTATGGTTTATTGCTTACATTGTTGTAGTATGTTGTATATTTTATTCTTCTGTGTTACACTTTGACAGATGAGGGAATAGTTTCCCCACTATCAGTCCTTGGACCTCGCTGCTAGTCAGTAGCCTCTGGCGTTTGGGGAAATATGCTTGAGGTCATGTGACCAACCGAGTTCAGGGCACCCGTTGAGTGGCACCGAGATCCGGGACATTACAAAGTGGTATCAGAGGCAGGTTTATTTTATTTGACTTAATATTTGGAGCCTTATTCAGGGATAGGACGTCAACAGTAGTTTGTAATAAGTTGTGCCCGGGAGTAGCTAACCCGTGTATAGGGAAAATCCAATCTACCTCGTTTTTTTGCAATTTTTCTGATTTTTGCATGTTTGACAGTTAATTTGATTTTCACCTTTGGGTGACACACTTGAGATTGTGCAGTTTATATTTTATCCAGGGGTTCTATTTTAGTTGTAACCCAATGAGATGAGGGTATTCCATC
The DNA here is from genome assembly GCA_963277665.1 of Viscum album. Lineage (NCBI taxonomy): Eukaryota > Viridiplantae > Streptophyta > Magnoliopsida > Santalales > Viscaceae > Viscum > Viscum album. The sequence goes on along the minus strand of OY728148.1, from coordinate 290,464,913 downwards.
TCATGCATCTTTTAGGAACATTCTAGAAATCATATTCCATGCATTGTTCCATGCCATGTAGGTGCATTGGAAATTTTCATGTTGTTGTGATAGTTGTTGTGAAAGAAAAGCACGTTGTTGTGAGAGCTGCTTTGAATAATACCTGCTATGTGATATGGTAGTTTTATGTGAGCCTGATGATAGTATGGGTGCCAAACTTTGGTTTTTGGGGAGTATGGGACCTCATTGACCAGAATTTGGTGGACCATTGAATGTTTATCTTTTTATAACATATATAAGATGCCAAACATTGATTCGTGGGGAGTATGGGCCCTCACGGATCAAAATTTGGCACTTAGGTGTTGTTTTTCAGAATTTTATGGGTTCTGGAGTAGTTTTAGAGGCTTTCTATCCGAAAAACCCAGAATACTCACCATGTAGTTCCTTGGACAAAGGCCATGTGTTCTTCTGTTCGGTAAGAAAAGAAAACTTTTTAAGTATATGCCGTGTACCCTAAGTACACCCCGTGTAGTCTCTTCCCGTGTCATGGACCGTGTGGGTGGGGACATGGGGTAGGGAATGGCTTGGGGAAAACACGCCATGTACCAACTGTAATCGCAGTGTAGTGTTGACCTGGAGTCTGCCCGTGTAACTAAAAACACAGACATAAGATACCTTAAGACATACACATCGTGTCCACTATGGAACATGCCATGTAGTCTGACCTGGGGACCCGACCGTGTAGCTAACAAACACGGGTCTCAGTTACCTCTTCTTGAACATGCCATGTACCTATGGGACACACCCTATAGTCTTGAACGGTGGGAGACCATGTGTACTTAGCCATGTGGCTGGGAAACGGGGAGGTGTACATGCCGTGTGCGGGTGTAAAACGCTGTGTAGAGTTAGCCGAGTAGTCGGCCGTGTCATGAACGACACATGCAGTTGGAAATTAAACCATACACACCGTGTAGATGACATACACGCTGTGTAGTCTTGTTCAGAAGAGAGCTATGTGGCTTAGCTTTGTAGAAGGACCCAGGCAGGGGAAGAAAAGACAGGTACACGCCGTGTAGTCAGTATACACGCCATGTAGTCTTATTTAGAAAATCATGAATGCCTTCTTCCTCCTGTTCCTTTTTTTGTCCCCTCATTTTTCAGACTGTGATAATCTTTATTTAAGGTGTGCATTTGACCTTGTAGAGTCATGCCGCCGAGACAAACCTGTGTTGTTCTCCAAGAGAGTGGCAACGCTTATACTCCAGATATGGTGGGCCATGGGCTACCAGTGGATCCTCCAGAAGATCCAGATGTGGAGCCAGCCATTATACCGGACACAGGCGCAGATGCAGTGTTCCGTGAGGGCTTCACGCAGTTCATGCAGACCATTCAGGGAGTACTGCCAACTACCACATCTATAGCTGAGCTGACTCATATATTCCAGCAGCAGCATCCTCCTACATTTTTAGTGGATGGCGGACCACAGGCTGCGAAGTCTTGGATGGGGTCTATGAAGACTATTTTTGAGCATATTGAGACTCCTCCAGGGCGGAGGGTGAATCTCATGACTTATATGCTGCGTGATTCTGCCAAGAGGTGCTGGGATGTTACCACTCATACATAACATCACAGAGACACGGCGTGGGAAGATTTTTAGACAAATTTCTATGATTTTTCCTTCCCAGATATTCTAAGGGAATATAGAGCTCGAGAGTTCCTGAATCTACAGTAGGGTGTTATTCCAGTGATGGATTATTCTTCTCATTTCACCGAGATTCAGCGTTTTGCACCCATTCTGGTGGGTGATGAGAAGTTGATGGACGGACGCTTTGAGGATGGTCTTCGATGTGACATCAGAGCACTGGTGAATGTTTTTAGGTTGTGTTCAGTACATGATATTGTGAACCAGGAGCTGATTACAGAGAGGAACCTTTGGGAAGCTAGTGGTGCAGGACAGGGCGGTTCGGCACAAGTTTCTGGTACTATTTCTGCCGGTCAAAGGAAACAACAGATGAGTTTCTCTCACGGTGATAGTACTATCAAAGAGATTACTTCATGTGGCCCGATCATGTGCTACCAGTGTGGTAGAGAGGGGCACAAGAGACCACAGTGTCCACGTGACTAGTGGAGTTTCGTGCTTGCAACAAGATGGGTCATCTGCATCGCTTTTGCAGGGCGTTTCCACCAGAAGCTAGTCAAAGGGGTTCTGTACAGACTCTGCATGCGGGAGTAGGACCAGCATCTTCTTATCAATTAGGAATCTAGAATACATCATGGCGTGCAGGCAGAGATGGTGGTCGTGGCCATGGTAGCCAGAAACCAGGATCTCAGAGGTAGCATGGTGGGACAACTCAGGGTAGACAGGCTGTGTCGTAGGGCCGCGACACTAGGCAAACATAGGCAGTGCAACAGACCCAATTGGAGCAGGATCCTGAACCTTCTACTGTCAGAGGTACTATTCTAGTAGCTTCTGTCTTATCTTCAGTACATTTCGATACGGGTTCTACACATAGCTTTATATCTGTGCTTGTTGTGGAGAGCCTTGGGCTCTGTGTTTCTTCTTCTTCTGTTGTTATGATTCTAGAAACTTCGTTGGGAACTAGAACGGCTGGTGTGCATCAGTGTAGGGAGTTCCTCCAAGAGGTTGGTGTGTGTCACTTTTTATAGGACCTCTATGTCTTAGAGATGAAGACTTATGATGTCATTCTCGAGATGGACTGGTTGGTTCCATTTCAAGCCTTTGTAGACTACTATCGCCATAGGGTGAGTTTCACGTCACCAGAGGGTGAAGAGTTTCTATAAAAAGGTGAATGTGATGTTTAGGAAAGTCCAGTTGGACCAGAGCATCGTAATTGAGGTGGTTTGATAGACCAGATTGTGAGTTTATATCTGGATGATCCGGGGACTTTTCAGAAGGATTTCCCTCCAGTAGTTGATTGTTTCAGGGATGTCTTCTTGGACGACTTTTCAGGTCTACCTCTAGAGCGTGAGGTGGATTTCCCTATTGAGCTTTTTCCAGGGGAAGCACCGTTGTCCATTCCCCCTTATAGGATGGCTACACCTGAGTTACAGGAGATCAAGAGATAGTAAGCGGAGTTTCAGTCAAAGGGTTTCATCTGAACTAGCACTCCTCCTTGGGGTTCACCTATCTGGTTTGATAAGAAGGAGGACAGTACCCTCAGACTCTGTGTGGATTATCGGAAGCTGAACCAGCTGATGGTTGAGAACCAATATGCCTTCCCGAGGAATGATTATCCTTTTGATCAACTTCTTGGAGCACAATTGTTCTTGAATATTGATTTGAGATCTGGATATCTTCAGCTGCTCGTGAGACCATCAGATATACCGCTTACAGCGTTTCGGAGAAGATATGGTCTGTACGAGTACTTGGTTATGCCGTTCGGAATCATGAACGCGCCAGCAGTTTTCCTGGCTCTGATGAATCGTGTGTTACATCCTTATCTAAATTCTTTTGTGGTAGTATTCGTGGATTATATCATGGTGTACTCTCACAATCTACATGACCATGCCACCCATCTTGAGATCGTGCTGAGTACACTGAGAGAGCATCAACTATATGCTAAGCTCTCAAAGTGCCACTTTTGGATGGACCAAATTCACTTCCTGGGTCATATCATCTCATATGCAGGAGTGGCAGTAGACCTAGAGAAGGTGAGAGATGTAGTTTCCTGGGAGCAGCCTAAGAACGTGTTTGAGATACGATGTTTCTTAGGGATAGCTGGTTACTACATACGCTTCATCCAGGACTTCTCCCACTTAGCAGCTCCATTGACAGGTTTGACTAAGAAGGGTGTGAATTTCGTTTGGACAGAAGCTTGTGAGACAACCTTTCAGGACCTAAAAAGAAGGTTGACATCAGCACCATTCCTGATACTCCCAGAGCAAGGGATGAGCTATATAGTTTACTGTGATGCATCATGTATTAGAATGGGAGCAGTTTTGATGTAGGGTGATCAAGTTTTTTCATACAGGTCTCAGTAGTTGAGGCCACATAAGAGGAATTACCCAATGCATGACCTCGAGTTGGATGCAGTTTTTCATTCATTGTGCTGTTGGAAACATTATCTCTTTGGAGGGAATTTTGTGGTTGTCACCGACCAAAAGAGTCCTAAATATATCTTTACTCAGCGTGACTTGAATCTGAGATAGAGAAGGTGGGTTGAGTACCTATAGTCCTTCGATTTTGAACTTTCCTATACACCTGGTAAGGGTAACGCAGTTGCTGATGCACTGAGCATGAGATGCAGGCAGTTCATGAGGCCAGTGGTGAGTGGCAGCATATGGCTTTGTTCTATGAGATGCATTTTTAGGTGCATGAAAGTCAGGGGAAAACCTATATTTCATCTTTAGCTATAAATTCTACCCTCTTGGATGGAGTGAGGATGAGACAACTATCTGATTCAGAAGGCCTAGTTCTACGGGAGTCGGTGGCAAGTGTGTACCCTCCTCCTGGATGGACGATAAGTGATGATGAGGTACTACGTTTCCATGGACGAGTGTGGGTTCCAAGGGATATACGCGAGGAGTTGATGTGGGAGTTTCATGCTTCAACTTGGGAAGTTCATCCCAGAGTTACCAAGATGTGTTGTTACTTGATACGTCAGTACTGGTGGCCGGGTATGAAGAGAGAAGTAGCTGGTTTTGTTACGAGATGTTCCACCTGTCAGTAGGTGAAGGAAGAGCGTTAGAGGCCAGCCAGACTGTTACAACAGCTACCCATTCCGGAGTGGAAATGGGATGATATCTCAATGGACTTCGTGACAGGGTTACTGAGGTCGCCTCGAGGCAATGATGCCTTGTGCGATTTTGTGGACAGACTCATGAAGGTAGCACACTTTTTGTCGATCAAGGGGACCTTTGGACTAGACAAGCTCAGAAAGCTATGTATCCGAGAGGTCGTACATCGTCATGGGGTCCCTCGTTCTTTAGTTTCAAATAGGGACACCCATTTTATGTCTCGTTTTTGGAAGGGTTTTCAGAGGGTACTGGGTACATAGGTGCTTCTGAGCACAGCTTACCACCCTCAGACCGATGGTCTGTCAGAGCATACGATACATGTGCTAGAGAAAATGCTACATGCATGCGTCATAGACTTTGGGGGCTATTGGGAGAATCATATACCACTAGTTTAGAATTCTTACAATAACAGTTTTCGGGCAACTATTGAGATGGAACCTTACGAGGCTTTATATGGTAGGCCATGCCGATCACCTTTGTGCTGGTTAGAGGTAGGTGAGGTAGCTTTACAGGGACCACGTCTCATGCAGGAGAATTCTGAGCAGGTCCAGTTGATTCAGAAGCAGATGGCTACCGCACAATCTCATCAGAAATCTTATGTTGATCACCGCAGACGACCCTTAGAGTTCGTGGTCAAGGATTTGGTTTTCTTGCATGTTTCCCCAAGGCTGGTACATAGGTGTATCAGGAGATATGCTAAACTTTCACCGAGATATGTGGGGCCATTTGAGATTCTAGAGAGGGTCGGTCCGGTTGCCTATCGGTTGAAGTTACCACATAGGTACTGGGCCATGCATGACATCTTCCATGTATATTCGTTATGCCGCTATCATTTAGACCAGTCTTACGTCTTTCAGCCAGAGGAGGTTGAGATTCATGTAGATGAGTCCTTTGAGGAGCATCCGATTTGTATCATTGATAGGAGCACAAAGGTTCTGTGAGGCCGGTCAGTTCCTCTCGTACGGGTGCTATGGCAGCATGGCCGAGTGCAGGACAAAACCTGGGATTATGAGATCAACGTACATACTTAGTGGCCTGAGTTGTTCACAGCTTTATCTTCGCCACCCTTGGAAGGGCAATTTAGGTACAAATTGTTTTAAGGGGGGAAGTTTGTAAGAACCCGGTTCTGATTCTTGAGGTATGGGCTTCTTCTTTTCTCTTTTGCTTATGTGTTTTTGAGGAAATAAGGAAAATGGGAGAAAATCCTAAATTTTGTGACTACACACCGTTTACTTTTCCACACGCCGTGTACTTTGGCTGTGTGGAATGAGTACACAGGGTGTGTAGGTCTGTCGATGATGATGGGTGTAAAAACTGACCACATGTCGTGTATAGGTTATTTAAACGCCGTGTATTTAGTCGTCATGAAAATAGTAAGCCGGTGGAAGAAACCGCTAGTTGAATGACAGTACACGCCATGTATTCGCTAATACAATTCGTGTACACATGTTGACGGGTGAACAGTGCGGTGGTGGGTAAAGTAGCCGCCATAGGAACAGTTAAATGAGAAAAGTACATGTCGTCTAGTCAATAGTACACAGTGTGTAGTTTGTTTTTTTCACTTAAAATGGGAATTAGCCTCCCCTGTTCACAGAATTGGCTTAGAACAGGAGGAGGGCTTGGGATAGATGGCCGAACATTTGAAGATCACCTGAGCAAGCACCAGGAATCCGATTCCACCTCCGTCGATCTCGTTGGAACCGTACGGGTAAGCCTTCCCCTCTCCTTGAGCCGTTCTTACAAATAATTTCTCGAGTGGATGTTATTTATGATAGAATGGGATTCCTTTTACCCCAGATCTACATCGTTCTTGGAGGATTCATGGAGCATCATTCATGTATATCGATCAGGGGCGATCGAGGTAGGTGGCTTGGTATTTAAATTCCAACTATTGTGTGTTTGGGTGTACCATTGTGCTACAAACCCATGTTGGGGTGTCGTGTGGCTGAGGCCTTGGCGGTTTTGAATACCTAAAATTGAATAGGTAATTAAATGTGATAATAAACAGTTGTTTGGGATCACTACTTGGATCCAGGACCACCCCAGGGGTGCGTTCCTCTATTTAGCCGTTTGGCCAGGATACCCGAGGGTATGCCATGTTTATATTGTGCATTAACTTTTCCTTGAGAGTAATTGTGTATAAATTGCATGTTTATGTTTTTGGCTCGACCTGGTTACTTGCGCCTGAGGGAAGTGTTCATTTTAGCCTGAGTGCTTGGTTTGTTTAGCCTGAGGGAAAGGTACTGCTTAGCCTGAGGGAAACATACTATTCTGCCTGAGGGAAACGCTTCTTATGCCTGACGGTAGTGACTTCTGTGCCTGAGGGAGACACTTCGTACGCATCAGGGAAATATTTGATAGCCTGAGTGAAAACCTGAGGGCATGGTTTTACTATATTAACTAGAGGGCGCGGTTCTGATTGGCCTGAGGGATTGGTTCTGATGAGCACAAAATGTTATTAAATTAAATGGTTAAAAAGGAAATAGAAAAGAAATTGGTAGTGATAGTTACTTTTGGGTACTTACTAGTTAACTGTATTTACTTGTACACACTTTTATTGCATATTTTCACACAGTTGGGCATGAGACTTTAGTGGGTGCCTACTGGGATTTATTTCTCACACCCTGTTTGGGTCATGTCTTCGGCACAAACAGATTAAGTTTCTACAGGGGTTGACATGGGAAAGGGTCCCTATATAGGTACATGATTTTAGTAGAGGAGTATGAGAGCATGGGACTGAGCATAGGCTTGTGATGCTTCTGCGTTCTGTCTACACTTCTTTTTTTGCTTTACTGTACCTTATTTTTGGAGCTCTATTGTATTGTGCTGTATTACTGTGTAATATGTTCTGCCTGTTTTCATAGAACTTGAGACATGTTGCATCATTATCTATATGACTGTTGGTTGTCTTTTACTACCGTTGTTCAGTTTAAATGTGTATGGTTTATTGCATCCGCTGTTGTAGTATGTTGTATATTTTATTCCGCTACGCTACACATTGACAGATGAGGGCATAGTTTCCCCACTATCAGTCCTTGGCCCTCACTGCTAGTCGGCAGCCTCTGGCGTTTGGGGAAATGTGCTTGAGGTTATGTGTCCAACCGGGTTCGGGGCACCCGTTGATTGGCCCCCGAATCTGGGACGTTACACAAACCATTCATATGTATAGTTGAAGACTATAACTTATTTTGATTAAAAAATTTGTTTTTAGTTAAAATATATTATTTTTCACTATTCACCCAAATATGAATGTTATCAAAAAAATAACAAAAATTTATGGAAACTAAATTATTATGTGCCAATCCCAAATAAGAACATTATTTTGTCAAATTGAATATATAAAAGTTTCAAATATTGTATTTAAAAAGGGTTCTCCCTTAAAAGGAAGTAAAATTGCATTTTTTGAAAAATACTTCTTTTATCAGAAAATAATTTGTCCTTACATTATGTCTAAAAAAATCATAATATGGATTCTAAAATTATATGGGTTATATAAAGTTCAAAATTCTGTTAATACTATTTATAACCGCTTTTGAACTACAAGTTTGGTAAGTCATGGTGCGCTTGAACTCAATGTTGCGTGTAGTGTATGTTATTGAATTACTTTGAAGAACTAACTTACTATGAAATCTTGGGGTGTTACAGTTCATATGGAAAGAGGAATGTGAATAATGTTTTAAATAATTAAATATAAGATTAGTGAGTGCTCCAATCTTGACTCGACCATTAAGGAGTGATGGATTTTTGATCTATAGTTATGCATCAAAAAAGTACTTGGTTGTGTCCTTATGAATGTTGATATAGTGATTGCCTATACATCTAGGAAGCTAAAAATTCATGAAAAAACTATCCAACTCATTATCTTGAGTTATCAGTGGTAATAATTTCTCTGAGAATTTGGATACATTACCTCTATGGAAAAAAATGTGAGATATATATGGATAATAAGAGTTTGAAATATATCTTCTCACATAAAGAACTCAACATGAGACAGAAGAGATGGATTGAGCTAATCAAGAATTTTGATTGTACAATACACTACCACCTGGGAAAGGAAAATAAGGTGGTAGATGCTTTGAGTATAAAGGAGCACATAATTCTAAAAAATATGAGAGTTAAAAGGTATCCTATATTCATGGATCTAGTAAAGATGAATATGGGAATTATCATAGAAAGTAAGACATCACTATTTTTTAAAATGATTTCCAAACCTTCTTTACTAGAAAGGATAAAAATTTCTCAAACTGATGCTACAGAATTTCAAAATAAAATTAAAGCTGTAAATAATGGTAAGTTGATTGACTTCATATATGAAGGTGGAATTTTGAAATTTGGAAAGAGGCTTTGTCTTCACACTATTCATTGAGCTAAATAGGGTACTATTGGATGATGCTCATAGCTCTAATTTCTATACACATGTAACACCCCATGGTTTTAGAAAAATAAATGAAATGAATGAAACATTGTTTTAAGTAGATAATTATAACTATCCATTAAAAAAAAATTCTTCTTCTATATTTTGAATTTCAAAAAACGGTCATCTATAATTGTGTTCAATATGTTATTTAGAGTCTAATGGAACCAACATGATTTTTTTTGTGAATAGTAACCTACCCTTATGAATTTTAATATGAACCTAATGAGTAGTAAATTTTATTATTATTTTATTCTATTAATTCAATAAGATAATGACATCTTGGTTAATTTTTCAATGTGATATAAAAGCTGTTACAGAATTAAAATTGTTAATTTTCGAATTAATTGTGATTTTATTTAAAAATTAAATTTATAATATTTAGAAAATTATTTTAAAAAAATGGAGTTCATTTTTAATTCTTCATGTCGAAAAATGTTTTGGGTGAATTTTTGGGATTTTTATGAAATTCGTGAATTTTTTGATGAATAGTAAAATACGGTAAAATACTGTATATTAAAATTATTAGTTAAATACACTATTTATGACATCATAAGTAATTTAATACCACTTGGTTCAAACTAACATGCCATTATTACTATTTTGGGACACATGAATTAATATTATTCAACGTCTTGTGAAAAATATTATAATAATGATTTAAATAATGTAAAATACTTCCCCTCCTCCACTATAAATACCACCGCCATTCCCCTCTTCCTCCCACACCTCTCAAGCCTTGATAATTGTATAATTTATTCCAAATACCCTCCCCAATATCCATTCCCACTTCCAAGACCTTCTGGTCTCACCCAATGGCCAAAATCAAAGGCCTTAAGGAGGATCTCAAGGAGAAGAGATCAAGAGGTAAGAAATCCTCTTCATTTTCATGTGTTTTCCTTTCCTTTCATTTTGTTTTATTATAGTATCATCCCATAATATTATCCAGGAGGCATGAAAGATCCAAAAATATTTTATATTCTGGATTTTCTCATGTTCATGTAAAATTCATCACCATTATTCTTCTCCTCTCCCACTTAGTCAAGGAATAAAAACATTGTCAGTGATGTGTCAAATTACCGACATCGTGGACGATGTGATTTTAATTTGATTTAATTTCTTCAAGTCCATTCATGAAACCATTTTTTATGATTGAACCAGGTAATAATATATGTATTATGTCTCATCCATGGTTCTGGATTTTTTTGTACACACAGTTTTATCTTATAAAACAAAATGAGGTCGTTATTATCAAAGAACCACTTAAATGATCTAAAAGAACGTAATTAATGTTTTAACTTATGAATCATCCTAATTTAAGAATTCAAAATAATAAATGGTATAATTTATGATTCTTGAAATATTTAAATACCCTTCCATTCCAATTATATAGTTTCACTTCCAATCTACAATAATATCAATCATGAACCGACCATGGAAACAATGTAAATAACGCACCTGACACAATGTAAATAAAAAATATTACTAATAAATGTGTCTAATGATGTTGTAAAATGATCATATAAGGTGTTATAAATATTAATATATTTCATTAATATCTTAATAAAACTCTTTTAACCATTATACAAGAGGTTTAAACACTTTTTAATTAAGAATAACCCAATGTAAGGGAATTCTTAACCCAATTTCCATTCTTTGGGTTAACCTTATTCTTTATTAATTATGTAGTATTAAGATTATTGGTGTAATTATTTTATATTTATATTATTTTGAGCTATATGTATTTACAGTGTATAAACATATCCATTACATTCTATTAATTCTCATTCCAATTATATTTTAAGGGACTTTTTTAAATCCTTTTAAAACACTCTTTAATAAATTTCAAAAGGATTGTTTTTTATGTATATGGAATGAGTGATTTCATCTGATTTTAAAGATAATTTATTAACATTATATGTTACTTGGGAATTATTTATGTTGGTTTGATCCCATTATAGCTCAAGATATGTTGGGTTGATCCCATTATAGCTCAAGATATGATGGGTGAGCCCCATTATAACTCTCCAATGCACTGGGTACTCCGGAGATGGAAGTTAACCAAAAGGTTATTCCATGTGTAAGGTTTAATGTAAGATTGGTATGGTAAATATTTCCTCAGGAAACTAAATGGTTTTTCTATGCATATGAGTTTTTATGATTATGGGTTTTAATGGTTTTTATGTTATCACTTGACTAACAATTTCTTTCTTTATATCCCTTACTGAATTTTATACTCATCTCAATTTTATAAAATGTTTTGATGTGTAAGAGAATTTAGTGATTAATGATTAATGATATAGATGGATTTCAAAGAAATCATGTTTTAAGATTTAATGTTTTATATTTTGAAAAAAATGGATACTGTTTTTAGTTATATCCTCTTGTATAAATGTGGTATGTTATGTATGTAAGGTATAATAATTCTCTAAAACTATAAACCAGAAAAGATAATTAGTGTGTAATAATTTATATTCTTGAATAAAATTCAAGATTAAATAAAATTTTAAGGCTAGGTCATTATAGTTGGTATCATCAAAGGATGGATTAGATAACTTCAGTGGTTAGGATGATATTAAAAGAATGAAATAAATGATTTTTAATCTATGGTAATTTGAAATGTTAAATAATTTAAATATTAGGATATTTATTCATCTATGTTATGTTTTTATAGAATGATTTTATATAGAAGAAACAAGGAAGCTGAAGTAGGAAGGAACCCAGGGGCTGATGTCTATCAGAATCTGCAGCCCGAAATGTTGGGAATCTGAACCGAGCAGTTTGTGACATCAATGTCTTAGTTGAATCACAAAATAAATGGGGGTCGTATCCATGATAGTTATGAACATGATCTAACAAGAAGAAACATGTATGTTGTGGGGAATTTAATGAGGCAACATCCTCCAGCATTTAGTGGAATCGCAAATCCAGTGATAGACAAAGGATGGATCAATTCTCTAGAAAAGATATTTGATTTCATGGGATGTTTAGAACATCAAAAGGTAATAATAGAAATTTAACATTTGGAAGTTGAATTTGATCAATGGTGGTCTCTAGTTAAGAATACGAGGGAAAGGGATGATCTTTACAGTCTAGAACAAGATAATTTTAAGAGTATCTTTCTAGAAAAATATTTTCCAAAAACTATTCGACTCAGAATGGAGAAAAAATTCGTGTAACTGAAGAAGAAAAATGATGATTCTATGGTAGAATATGAATCCAATTTTACAAGACTGTCCAAGTATGTATGAGAGTTTACATGGGAATTTGAAAGTAAAATTAATAGATTTTACTTTGGTTTGAAACAAATTTTTCAAAGAACATTGACTTCAAGATAGTTTAAAATCTATGTGTATCTAGTCCATTGTGATGAAAATGTTGATGTGGAGTTTTCTAACACATATGTTCCTCATGATGAAAAGAATAAAAAGCATCCAAGTTGGCATGAAATGGGGAAGAACTCGTCAAAGAAGTTTGGAGTTTCAAAAATGAATTTCCCTTCTTATGAAAAGTGTGGTAAAAGGCATCCTGGTGAATATCTTGTAAATTATGGGAAATTAAACCGATGTGGAAAGTTTGGACACATGTCTCATGAGTGAAAGGAAAATGATCTGAAAATTAATGAGAAGATGATGGTGAGATTCTTTAACTGTAAAAAATTGGGCCATTTTGCTAATTTTTATCCAAAGCTAGTTACTCAAGTAGGGAATTAGCAAGATTGGAAGCATAAGGGTTTGGTAAAATCATTTGCAACTACTTCAGTAGATGTTGAGCCATCAAATGAGGTGGTATCTGGTATTTTTTTTTTACATATTTCTAAAATGCATTGTTTGATTCAGGGTCTACACATTCATTCATTTATGAGATATTTTTGGTAAAATTAGGAATTCAACCTCATGAAATGTATCCAGATCTCATGGTAAAAACACATAGAGGAAATATTTTGGTAAAAAGAAATTATAAGAATCTACCTATCCTTGTCTGTGGAAAGAGTTTACCTCCAAACCTTGTTGTTTTCGTCTTGTATAGTTTTATGTTATTCTGGGTATAAGCTGGATTTCTTTTTATCATGCTAAGATAGATTGCAATGAAAAAGAAGTTGTTTTTTCAGAAATAATTTCAGTTTTTGTACAAGAATGAACCCATACTATTAATAACATATTAGGATGCTAAGAAACTAAAAAAGGATAGAACTGAAAGTTATCTTCCTCATATTTTTGAAGATAAGGTTACTATCCAGATTAATGATGTACCAGTGGTAAATGAATACCTATATGTTTTTCCTAATGATTTTCTTGGTGTTATTCCAAACTGAGAGGTTGAATTTACTATTGAATTAGTTTCTAATGCTAAGCTAATTTCTAAACCCCCTTATCAAATGTCCCAAATGGAACTTTTGGAATTAAAAAATAAATTGCAAGAATTATTAGATAAAGGCTTCATTCGACCCAACACTTTACCATGGGGCACTCATATCTTGTTTGTTAAGAAAAATAAGGTTTAATGAGACTTTTCATCGATTATAGAGACTCGAATAACGTTACTGTTAAAAAAAGTATCCTTTCCCTCATATTGATGAGTTGTTTGATTAGCTCTAGGAAGCGCAGTATTTTTTGAAAGTTGACCTGAGGTCTGGGTACCATCAGTTGAAAGTAAAGGATGAAGACACCCCGAAGACTGTGTTCTGTACTAGATATTGTCATTATGAATTTTTAGTTATGCCTTTTGTGTTAACTAATGAAATTGCTATATTTATGGATCTTATGAATAGAACATTTCATGAGTTCTTGGATAAGTTTATGGTTGTATTTATTAATGACATTATGGTTTATTATAGATTAAAATATGAGCATGAAAATCATCCAAGGGTTGTTTCGAAAACCTTAAAACAAAAGAAACTATATGGAAAATTCAACAAGTGTGATTTTTTGTTGAAAAATATTCCTTTTCATGGGAACATTGTAAATAAGGATGGAATGACATTTGATTCTTCCAAGATAAAAGTGGATGATGAATGGAGAAGACCTAAAAATGTTGTAGATATTTTTAGTTTTCTTAGATTAGAAGGTTATTACTGATGGTTTGTTAATAACTTTGCACGGTAATATTACCCGCTAACTAAGTTAACACAAAAGGGGTTAAATTTGTTTGGATAGAAGAATGTGATGTTTTTTTAGGAACCGAGGAAGAGATTAGTTAATGCTCTATTTTTGGTCTTGCCTTCCCAAAATGGTGAGTTTTTAATATACTGTGATGCTTCATTGAAGGAACTTGGTTGTGTTCTGATGCAGAATGATAAGATATTTTCTTATGCTTCAAGACAACTAAAACCTAATGAGTTAAATTTTCCCACATATGATTTGGAATTAGAATCTGTGATTTTTTCTTTGAAAATCTGGAGGCATCATTTATACAAAACCAAATGTCAAATATATACTAACCATAAAATTCTGAAGTATATATTCACTCAGAAAGAATTAAACATGAGGCGGAGAAGATGTATTTAACTGATAAAGGATTAGGATATCACGATCAATTACCATCCAGGAAATGAAAACAAAGTGTAAGATGACTTGAGTAAAATACATCACGAATCATTAACCATGTTACATTTGGAACATGATCCATTGATTAATGATTTGATGATTTTTGGCTTAGAATTTGTCGGTGAAGGGATTATATTTTTTTTCAGGTTTCAGTGCAGTCATCATTTTCAAACAGAATTAAGAAAACAGAAAAGGAATACTATGTGCTATGTAAATATTTAGAATTTGTTAAAATGGGTAAGTTTCAATAATTTAACCTTGCTAAAGATTGTGTTTTAAGATTTTGAAATAGGTTGAGTGTGCCTTGTGATTCCCAGTTAAAGAAATATTTGTTGTGTGAATGTCCTAGTTCTCCATTTTTAGTTCATCCTGGAAGTACTAAGATGTACAGAGACCTTCAGGAGTATTACTGCTGGGATTGAATGTAAAGGGATATTTCTTAATTTATTGTGAAATGTTTGACATGTCAATAGGTTAATGTAGAGCAGAAATTTCCGAAGGGGGTGATTTTTCCTTTACCAGTGCCAGAGTGGAAATGGGAGAATATATCCATGGACTTCATGGTGGGACTACCTAAGACTTCATGAGGTAACATTGCAATTTGGGTTATTATTGATCAGCTGAAAAAATATACACATTTCCTTTCTATTCGAGATAAAATACTGTTGGATCAGCTTTATCAGTTCTTCCTCAAAGATATTTCCAGGTTACATGGATTTCCTCTATCTATTGTATTTAACCAGGATCCCAGTTTCACTTATAAAATTTGGAATGGTCTTTAAAAGTCACTGGTAATAGAATTAAATTTCAATAAATCTTTTCATCCTCAATCAGATAGGTAGTAACAATGAACTATTCAGACTTTGGAGGATATTCCCCGAGCTTGTTCAATGGACTATCATGGAAGTTGGGATCAACATCATTATTTATTTTAGTTTTCTTATAATAAAAATTTTCATTCCAGTATACAGATGGAACCTTTTGGGGCATTGTATGGGAAACAGTGTCAAACTTTAGTTTTCTGGGATGAATTCAGGGAAAAGAAGTTAATGGGACTAGGATTAGTAGAGGAAGTGGCTGAGAGAGTGAAGATGATCCAGCATTACACGAGGACAGCTCAGAGAAGGCAGAAAAGTTATGCAGATAATACAAGTAAAGGATTCTTTTTCGAGGTAGGTGGCCATGTTTTCTTTAAAATCTCTCTTTGGAATAGTGTGATGCGTTTTAGTAAGAAAGGAAAGATAAGTACACAATTTATTGGTCCTTTTGAAATCATAGAGAAAGTCAAAACAGTTTCATACCAATTAGCTTTTCCTCCAAGTTTATCTCAGGTACATAATGTATTTCATGTTTCGATATTGAGAATGTATGTTCCATATTCATCACATGTCTTGTGTCCAGAAGTAGTTCACCTAGAAAAGGTCCTTTCTTATAAAGAGAAACTAGTTCAGATTCTTGATTGAAGGGAATAAGTACTGTTGAATAAGGTAATCCACCAGGTAATGGTTTTTTGGAGAAACCACATGCTTGAAGAAGCAACATGAAAATATGAAAATTCTATGAGGGAAAAGTACCCTCACTTGTTTACTGAGTAAATAAAATTGCGAGTATGCAATTTCTAGAAGGTGGGGATAATGTAACACCCAAATATTTCAAAAATATATATGAAATGCATGAAATTTTGTTTTAATTAGATATTTATAACTATTCTTTAAACATAATTTTGCTGCTTCTATGTTTTGAATTTCAAAAAACGGTCATCTATAATTGTGTTCAGTATGTTATTTGGAGTCTAATAGAACCGAATTGATTTTTAAGTCAATAAGAACTTACCATTATGAATACTAATATGACCCAAATTAATATTAAATTTCATTATTATTTTATTTTCTTATGTTTTTAAGAAAATGATATCTTGGTTAATTTTTCAATGTGATATAAAAGCATTTATAGAATTAAAATTGTTAATTTTTGAATTAAGAATGATTTTATTAAAAAATAAAATTAAAAATATTTAAAAAATTATTTAGAAAAAATGGAGTTTATATTTGAATTCTACATGTTGAAAAATGGTTAGGGTGAATTTTTTGTATTTTTCAGAAATTCTTGATTTTTTTATGAATAGTGAAATATGGTAAAATACCGTATATTCAAATTATTAGTTAAATACACTTTTTATGACATCATAAGTGATGTAAGACCACTTGGTTCGAACTAAAATTCCATTATTACTATTTGGGGTCACATAAATTATGATCATTCATATTCTTGATCAAAAATATTATAATAATGATTAAAATAATGTAAAATACCTCCTTTCCTCCACTATAAATACCACCCTCATTTCTCTCTTCTCCCACACCCCTAAAGACTTGAGAATTGTCTAATTTATACCTAATTCCCTCCCCAATCTCATTCCTCATGTACAAGACCCTCAGGTCTCAACCAAAGGTCAAAATCAAAGGCCTTGAGGAGGATCTCAAGGAGAAGAGATCAAGAGGTAAGAAATCCTCTTCTTTTTCATTTGTTTTCCTTTACTTTCCATTTATTTTATTATAGTTTATTCCCATAGTCTTATCCAAGAGGAGTGAAAGCTCCATAAATCTTGTAAATTCTGGATGTTCTCATGTTCATGGATAATTTATCATCATTATTCTTCTCCTCTCCCACTTATTCAAGGAATAGAAACATTGTCTGTGATGTGTCTAATTACCGACATCGTGGACAATGTGATTTCAATTTTGCATTAATTCCTTCAAGTCCGGTCATGAAACAATTTTCATGGTTGAAAAAGGTAATAAGATATGTATTATGTAACATCCATGGCTCTAGAATTATTTTCTACACACGGTTTTAATTTATAAAACAAAATGAGGTCGATATTATCAAAGAACCACTGAAATGATCTAAACAAAAATCATTAATGTTTTAACTTATCAATCATCCTCATTTAAGAATTCAAAATGATAAATGGTATAATTTATATTTCTGTGAATATTTAAATACTATTCAATTCAAATTCTAGAGTTTCACTTCTAATTAACAAGAATATCCATCTTGAACCAATCATGGAAACCATGTAAAGAGCGCACATGACAAAATGTAAATAACAAAATATTACTAATAAATGTGTCAAATGATGTTTTAAAATGATAATAAATGGTGTTATAAACATGAATATGTTTCATTAAGATATTAATAAAACTCTTTTAACCATTATACCATAAGTTTAAACACTTTTTAAGTAAGAAGAACCCAAGGTAAGGGAATTGTTAACCCAGTTTCCATTCTTTGGGTTAACCTTATTCTTTATTCGTTATGTGGTATTAATATTATTGGTGTTATGATTTTTTTGTTTATATTATGTTTCAATGTGTGTATTTATAGTGTATATTCATATCCATTACATTCTATTATTTCTCACTCCATTTATATTTTAAGGGACTTTCTTTTTAAAATCATTTTAAAACTCCCTTTAATAAATTTCAAAAGGATTGTTTTTTATGTATATGGAATGAGTGGTTTCTTATGATTTTTATGATACTTTATTTACATGATATGTTTCTTGTACTGTATTTATTTTGGGTTTAACCCATTATAGCTCAATATATGTTTGTTTTATCCCATTATTGCTCAAGATATGATGGGTGGGCCCCATTATAGCTCTCCAATGCATTGGGTACTCTAGAGATAGAAGTAGACCAAAAGGTTATTCCATGTGTAATGGTGAATTTAAGAGTGATATGGTAAATATATACCAATTAAATTACATAGGTTTTCT
This sequence comes from Viscum album, assembly GCA_963277665.1. NCBI lineage: Eukaryota > Viridiplantae > Streptophyta > Magnoliopsida > Santalales > Viscaceae > Viscum > Viscum album. The sequence goes on along the minus strand of OY728148.1, from coordinate 290,446,435 downwards.
ATGCATATGAGTTTTTATGATTAAGGGTTTTAATGGTTTTTATGTTATCACTTGACTACTGATTTCTTTCATTATATCCCTTACTGAGTTTTATACTCATCCCAAGTTTTTTAAAATGTTTTTAACAGGATATAAGTATGGATAAGAGAAATAAGGGAGTCATGATGAATGATATAAAGGGTTGTCAAAGAAATCATGTATTAATATTTAATGTGTCATGTTGTAAAAACAATGGATACTGTTTTTAGTAGTATCCTCTTGCATGATTGTGGTTTGTTATGTATGTAAGGTATCCAAATTCTCTAAAACACTAAACCTGGAAAGATACTAAATGTGTAATAATTTGTATTATTGACTAAAAATCATGATTAAGTAACTTTTTATGGCTGGTTAGTTAGAATACACCTTGGTATCACAAATATGTATAGATATTTAAAGGATCATTTTTGGTGGGACAATATAAAGAGGGTGATTGTTGATTAAATGTCAAGATGTTTGGTTTGTAAATAGTTAAAGACTGGAAGACAACATCCCAGAGGAGTCATGCAACACCTTCCTATACCTATGTAAAAATGGGATGATATCATGATGGACTTTGTCATGGGGCTACTAAAGACACCAAGAAATAATGATGCGATATGGGTCATTATTGATTATCTTACAAAATCATTACATTTTCTTGCAATAAGAGAATATTTACCACTTGAAAGTTTAGAAAGACTATATATTAATGAAGTTGTAAGACTTCATGGTACACCCTTATCAATTTAATCTAATAGTGATTTCTGTTTTACATCACAGTTTTAGAAAATTATTAATGAGGCCCTAGATATCAATCTTCGTTTGAGCACTGCCTACCACCCACAAACTGATGGAAAATCAGAACGAACAATTCAAAAATTTGTAAGAAATGTATAGGTCTTGTTCACTTGAATTTCAAGGTATGTGGGATCATTATTTACCTCTCATATAATAAATCTATGACAATAGCTTCCATTCAAGTATTCATATGGAACCATACGACGTGTTGTATGGAAATAGATGTTATACACAAACTTGTTGGGATGATGTTGGTGAAAGAAAGCTTGTAGGACCAAAACTTATTAAGGAAACAATAGAAAAGGTGAAGATTATCCAAACCCATATCAAAATAGATAAAATTAGGAAAAAGAGATTTACTAATAACCTAATTAAGGATTTGGAATTTTAATAAGGAGATCATGTTTTCTTAAAGGTATCTTCATGGAAGGGTATTATACAATTTGGTAAAAAGGGTAACTTAATTCCTAGGTACATCAGATATTTTGAAATTATGGATCGAATTGGAGTCGTAGCTTACCATTTGGAAATGGCACCAAGTCTCTCCAAAGTTCACAATGTGTTCCACGTATCAATGTTAAGGAAATACATGCTAGACCCATCACATGTACTCACCTATGAATAAATAAAACTTGAGACCGGTCTGTCTTATTATTAAGAGCCTACCATGATTCATGTTACCAGAGAAAGAGTATTGAAAAATCGAATTAATTTTTTGGTAAAATTCATTTGGAGGAACCATAATATGTTGTAAGAAAATTGGGAACCTGAGGACTTTATGAAGAAGAACCACCCACATCTTTTTAGTGGTATTTATACATAAAATTTCGAGGATGAAATTTCTAAAGGAGGGAATAATGTAATGCCCCAAAACTTTTATGGCATGTTCTTATTAAATGTATTATATTCATTAGATAGACTATATTTCATGAATAACTAATTATATATCAAATAAAAATTTATTAGAGAAATTTATCACTTAGCCATTAAATATAAATTTTCCACTTCTCTGTTATTTTGATTTTCAAAAAATTGTCATCTACGGTTGTGACCAGTAAGATATTTGGGGTCTGATAGAAAAAAAAAATTTTATGAAGAGTAACATACCATTATGAATAGTAATATGAAACTTATGAATATTAAACCATATTTTATTTTATTATCTTCTGGTTATAAGGTAATGAGATGTTGATTAATTTTTCATGAAGTTGAAAAATGAGATATAGATTTAAAATTGTCATTTTTGAATAAATAATGATTTAATTTTAAAATTAAATTAAAAATATTTAAAATATTATTTTCGAAAAATTGAGTTCATTTTTTAATTCTACACGTCGAAAAACATTTAGGGTGATTTTTTTGGATTTTTCTAAAATACATGAATTTTTCGCTAATAGTAAAAATACAGTTTTGAGTTTTCGGTAGTTTAATGACATAATAATGATTTAGTAATTAATATAAAATGCAGATAGACTTGTCTATAGTAAAATATGACATTAGGTGTCCCAAGTGGCTAAAAAAATGTGCAAATATGGGAAATCTCATGGTTTTTCAAAAAACCACTAATGAGGTGTTATTTTAAATTAATTAAAAACCCCTTCTTATTTATTATAAATACCCACTCATCCCTTCATTTTCTTTCATTAGAAGTATACAATACTCGATGATTTGGTATTTTTTACCTCCCTAATAATCCTATAAAGGGGTTATCAAGCCCCCAAGGTCCCAACCTTCACGTTTTGGGATTTACTCTTCAAGGTAAGGGAATCTACCACCCTTCACTTTTCTTAAAGCTTTCATTTTATGTTTTCTATATTATTTTCATTTGGATTATGTTGTGATATGTAATTATATATTCCTCATTCTTTACATATTATTTAATAGCTATTATATACCCCCTTTCTTTCATAACAGTATTTTATTAAATTTTAGGTGACGTTGTTAGGCTGCAGAATTTTCATGAGGGATTTCTCAATTTTTCTTTTATTTTGAGTTCCTTTCTTTTATTATTCTTTCCAAATTTCCCATAATACAAATTCTATGATAATTCCATTACTTTAAATGAACATAAATTCTATTATAATAATGTAATATTTCATTATCTTATATTTTCCCACTCCTCTTATACAAAAAATGAAAACACAGTCCAAGATGTGTTAATTTATCACATTCAAGGACAACGAGTTCTCAATTTTCATTACCATCATCAATTATGGTCATAAAACCATTTTTATGGTTGAAACATGTCAGAATATATTTATTTAATATTATTAAATTTTCTTTCTTCCTTACACTCTCATAATAAAAAATAATAATACAAAACAAGTTTATTATACAAAAATCTGCCAAGTAAATCAAGCATTTATCATTATCTGTTACAAACAATTCATCCTCATGGTATGTAAAAAAAATCATTATAAGTTCATTTTAATATATTTAAATTTCACTGATAATATATATTAACAATTATATATTCTTAACAAAATTACATATGAACTTCCATTCATGAATACAAGTAAGCCGATCATGAAAGCCAATGATGAAAATGCTTCAAATATAATAAAATTGAACCTCTTGAACCTATAAAAATGTCCAAGAATAAACCTAATAATTTATTAATAAATAAATTAAATATTTATTAAGTTATTAAATTATTAATTAATGATTCTATATTTGATTATTCATGTCATTAAGATCAATCAAGGAACACTTTCGAGCAAAACGTAAGGGGTTTCTCATCTCACTTTTAATTTAGTGATATTTCCATTTCTCACCACTTATTTCTTGTATGTGGTATATTAAATTTGATATATAATATCACGATTATATTTATATCCTTGTTATTCCATGATTTATTTGGAGATTATTGAAATTTTTCCATCGATTCAATTGATTACATTATGGTTAGGGACTTTGTCTCAATTTCCATTTCATTGCGACCTTCTCGGTATTGTGTAGCTAATATTTATTATTTGGTGTATCTAATTCCCATTTGAAATAATTTTTCATTTTAAATTGTAAATATATCATATATCCATATTCTGGTATCATGGATATGAGTATTTTCCTAAGTCATATACGCTTTTACATACAATATTTATTTGGAATGTGGTTTTAACTGTGGAAATATTGATGAATCTGTATCATCTACTCTATACGTATATTTAGGAGGTATATTTTACTTGTATTAAATCTATTTATATATAATTATTTGGACTTGAATTGATTGATGAGTCCCTCTATAGACCCTTGATTCATGACAGGTCTCATGAGATAAATCAGTTAGCGACAAACCCTTCGAGTTTGTTTCCAAAAATCAGACGGGTTTCAACCCACAAACTTAAACCATTTCGATGGTATAATGGCATCCTGTTCTAGATACATGACATCCAATTAATAATAATATATATTTATTCATTTTCAGTTATTACTATCCATGAGGTTTTCACTATGACAAAGTCTATGGATGTTGTTTCATACTCATCTTATTAATGGTATGTGTTTTCTATTTATTCACCATGACATATTGATTATGTAAAATTGTTTATGTTTCACTTATTATTGATTAATTCTTCCAATATTTTTAGCCCTTGATGATAATTTGAGTTCACCCCTTTTATTTTTTTACCTTCAACATGTTATGAAGAGGATACTATTTATTGTGTTCCTGTGGTTATATATATTAATTTTTGTTAGGTCTTGTATTTTGTTACATTTTCCAATGTTATTTGAGTACATCTATGTGTCTAGTTTCTTCAAGACTACAAAAATAATCATTTACATTAGGATTTTATTTTCTTTTTAACCATTATAATAAAAAAAGTAATGCACCGGATCTGGTCCATAGGGATCGGGGTGTTACATGATGTGCCTCATGAAGTGTACCTGGTTAATCCAAAACTAACACTTAGATAGCTTTGTATATAACCGATTATCTCTTAGTGTACCCAAAATGATGTTAAGATATTGGGTATGGTCATCCTGATTCTTGGAGTACACTATGATGTCATCCATAAACACCACCAAAAACTAATCCACATATGTATGGAAGTTATTTTTCATCAAATCCAAAAACACTACTGGTGCATTTTCAACCCCAACGGCATTACAACCAACTCATAAAAGCCATACATTATTCTGAATGTAGTTCTCAGTATATCAAAAGTAAAAACTCTCAAATGATGAAACCTTGATCTCAAATCAAGCTTTGAGAGCACACAAGATCCAATTAATTGGTCAAACAGAACATCAATGTGAGGAATAGGATGTTGGTTCTTTATAGTCATTTTGTTCAACTTCTGGTAAACGACACATAAGCATAAAATCCTATTAGCCTTATTTGAGAAAAAAAATAGGTGATCCCCAAGGTGATGTACTTGGATTGATATAACCCTTATCTTCTAACTCCTATAACTAATTATTATGCTCTTTAATCTTAGTTGGTACCATTCTATATGGTGGAATAGATACTGGATCATCCCCCAGCATGAGTTCAATAGGGAATTCCACATCTTTCTTAGGTGGTAGCCCGGAGAAGTCTTCACAAAATACATCCGGAAATAGTTCTACTACTAGTAGAAGGACATATTTCCTAACACCCCCATCATCCAAAAAAATACTAGCTATTTGATTTGTGATCTCTCCAAGTTTCAGAGTAATGGTACATGCTCATCCTACCTGTATATCCCACTCTCCATGATGAATATCACCCTTAGGAGATGTGAACGTAACAATCCTAGAGTAAATGTTGATGTGGGATCAGTATGTGACTAGCCAGTCCATACCCATAATTTGGTCAAATCCCATCATATCACGAACATAGAGATCCCACAGGAAATGGTATTCCCCAATCTCTAGTGAAAATCCCTTGCATATACAGATATCTCTAGAGCATACTCTCAACGGTGTACCAACAGTCACAATTATGCTCACAAACACCATCTCCATGCTAAAACAATTAACAAGATTTGTACATATAAATGAAAGAGAGGATCTAGTATCAAACAAAGAACTAAATAAAGTCGAAGCTGCTAGAATAGTGCCTCTCAATATCGATGGTCCAACCTCGCTATCTGCAAGTGTTGTTTGTACATCATGTAACTATGTTGCACCTCTTACTTGTGATGTTGTCTCACTCCCCTGAGTAGAACCACTCCACCGATGTGGGTGACCTTTCCTAGAATCCCCATTTCCACTACCTATACCACCTCATCTAGTATAACACCAACTGCCAGCATGATTTGGTATAGAAGATCCTCTTCCCACACTCTTACTCTACCCAACGTCCCCTTCATTTCCAGTTTGTCGTTGTGACCTGTAGAACTTTTATAGATGTCCCATATTGCTGTATGATGGAGACTCTACTGGTGGTCAGTAATAGTGTCGATGATAGTTTCTTGTCCTAGCACATTGATGAAAAATCATCCCAGTAAGATCTTATCCAGCCAACACTCTGGTCTGTGAACTCTTCTTCCTACTACCTTGGATAAAGGTGTCATAACATAAATTCCTCATCTCGGAAGTTTTACCTCATGATTTTCCAATAACAACTAACTATCCAGAAATGGAAGACTCCCTCAGGTTCCATTGAACTATGATTGTCAGATCCACCACTTCCATAAACATCTTCAGCCCAAAAATCTTCTCCTGGGACTTAATCTCACATTAAATCCCATCCTAAAAATGTTTCACCATAGCTTCCTCATTTACTAGGAAATTTGGATAAAAACATTGAAGATCTATGTAGTTCCCAACATAGTCCATCAATGACATACTCCCCTGTGTTAGATGCATGAACTCATCAACTTTCTATTGTCTTAGCATCTCTAGAAAAAACTTATTCCATGAACCTCTTTAATAAGTCCTTCTATAACATACCATTAGTCTATATTGTTTGTGGCTGAATGTACCACCCACACTTAGCTATTCATTGTAGCATATAAGAATATAACTTGACCCTCCTCTTTGTCAGAGTATAAAAATGTTGATGTATCATCTCTATGGACTCAACCTATAATTTAGATCCCTTAGGTCCACCCTATCTATTAAAAGTTGGAGGGTGCTTCCACTAGAACTCCCTTGTTAACTCAGACATACTTTTCACAACCTTCCCTAGGTCGCTTTCCATGAATTTCAAGAAGTGATAAAAGTTATCTTGAAACTAATCCTTTTAATCTTCAGCTGGCACCATCGATGACTCAAGTTCCCTAACTAGAATAAAACATTCCTAGGCAAGCCCCTCAGTCATCCCCTCAACAAGTGTCATGGAGGCATACTCTCTAAAATTCCAAACAGATGTCTCAGATCTCATAATACAACCATATAACATTTACATAATGGGAAATGTTCACAATAATCGCTCCCCCCTCCTTAACAAAAGGTCAAAGCCAAGGTGCTTTAACTACCCTTAACCATCATACGCCTATGTTTTGGTTAAGAAAGGTTAAACATACTATCATAATCAAGTTTCTCATTTACACAACTAATTATTCTCATTTTCCATCATTTTACAATCTTTCTCAGTTCTTTTTAGGGACCATTTTTCTTTATAATGTCACAACAAGTAAAATAGTTCAAGTTAAACAACATACCTATAACTTGTTTCCCTATGTGCGTCTAAAATGAAGAAGGTCACAATAACCCTGAGTTCCTAGAATAATGCATGTAGAATCAACTCTCATTCTATTCTAGTTCATGAGTAAATACTAAAAAATGCTCAGAAATAATAATCACATCACACCACATGTGTTTCACCCATGGTGAAATATCATTCAACTGTAATAGAAAATAGCAATAACAACAATCCCACCCTGAGTACTTGGGTTTTCTCTTATGTATGGGTTTGCAACACCAATATATGAGCTCATTAATAAGACTCGAATCATCCTACTATCTTTTCTACATTTCCAAAAATAGTAAGACAAAAAAAGAAGATCAAAACTGGACCTCTGATGCCACTTTTAATGTCCTGACTTGGGATCCATGCTACGGTACCCCGATCTGGTTCGCCACATAACCTCAAGCACACCTACCCATATGCTAGAGGCTTATGACTAGTACAAAGGGTCTAGTAGTCATTCATGGGGAGACTGTACCCTAATTTATCAGAGTAAGATACCAGTGGAAATAAATAAGAAATAACATAAGCATATATAAATAGAAAAGACTCATTTCACAAGATAAATGAATGAAAAAACAATACTAAACTGAAAAGGAACTCATGCTATACCAACAGAAGTGTCAAGTGTCTAATATGAAACTGAATATAAAGAAACTAAGAATCATCAAGAGGGTCCCAAACCATGTCTGGTTCCCTCCTCTAATCCCCACCCCCAACCCACCACATATCCTAGGACCTTTTCCCTTATCCAGTACTATAACAATATAATCTATTTAGGCACTGATCAGGCAGCTTGAATAGGATGTTAGTACAACTCAGTAGGCCACCACCAACGGTGTCTAAAACAATTCCCATCAAATGATAGTGAATGAATTTCTATAAGGAAATAAGTAAAATGAAATAATAAACAATTTATCACATTTTCATTTATTCTTTTCTAACTACATTAACTCTAGGGTTACCAAGGATACCCATACCTCAGTACCAAGTTCATATCATACCAAAGCCCAAATTTTTCCCTAGGTAATACCATATCTTTATACCTTATTCAAGATGAAGCTCAAAGTATTCAAGGTGATATGATATCTCAGTACATGATTCCACTCATGAAATAGTCGAATATTATCATGTCAGGCCATAACACCAAATGTTGTTATTTATATTCTTTAATTTCACATTTAAATGCACCATTTACAAAATTACCAATATCAAAATCACATAATTAAGATGACCATATTACCATGCTTACCCCTCAATAGAATTACCATGTTCCCATTCTCTTTAATCATAATTATGATGACCATGTTACCATATATACATATCCATTTAGAATGACCATGTTCCCATTCTCATTACTCATAATTATGTTGACCATGTTGCCATGTATACTTATCAATTTAGAATGACCATGTTCCCATTCTCTTTACTCATAATTATGATGACCATGTTACCGTATATACTTATCAATTTAAAATAACAATGATCCCATTATCTTTACTCATAAGTATGATGACCATGTTACCATTTTTAATCCTCAATTTAGAATGACAATTTTTCCATTCTTTATCACATAATTAATTTACCAATTAATTGTCCACCCTAATCCTATTACTAATTCAACAACTAGTTAAACACATCCATTCCATTAGTTATCTCAATAATTAAATAAGTGTTTTAAAATATTAATTAACTCATTAATTAATTAATCAATATCAAAATTAATATTCCATAATTAATTTTCTAGAATTAATTATGTCATTCTAATCTAAAATTTCCATAATTAAACCCACAATTAATTATCTAGATCATATTATCAATGACACATAATTAATCCAAAATTAATTATCTTAACTCAGCCTTTTCAAAATATAATAATTAATCCCCTAATTAATTATATAGATTACAACACCTACCTATTATAATAAATTTCCCTAATTTTTTTATCTAATATGGTATCCCAATAGTCTCATGAACAATTCCCCAATTAATGAAATATTTCTAACAAAGATTCGATAAATCAATTGGTCAATCTAATTAACCCAATTTAAGAAAAGAAATTACTAAAACATGCTAAAAATTATACAATCATGAATATATATATATATAATACAAAACTATGGGAATTATATTTAGATCACCCACCTTGATTTGTTGATGGATGTTTTCCTAATAGAAATCACCAAAATCCAAGCAGCATAACAACGTAGGTATGAGATTCCTGATCTAAATCCCTAAACTGAAATCAAGATCAAAGACATAACGATCTCATAAATCTAGATCTATATCACACCACAAAGGTTGTGATGCAAGGAATAAAATAATATCTTCCATGAAATGATCAATGAAATATAGAAAACAGAATCAGAGAAGCATCAGAAAGAAATCCACTTATCTGGAAAAGGGAGGATCTTCGATTCAGGATTTGAATCTCAAAGAACAGAGGTCTAATGACATTTAAACCCCTTTGAAAAGATCTGGGATCATCTAAAATATGTCAATCCCAAGATTAGGTTAAATTGGGGGTGTTTCAAGGGTTTTAGGAATTTTTGAAAGAATTGTCTGAAGAAATAAAACCACCCACATGGTATTCCCGAGATAACTCCAGAGAAGGCTAGGATATTAAAAACCATATATCATCCACCACTCTATTATTTTACTTTTTATATTCTTGTTGACATATGAAACATGTTCTCTCTTTCTATTAAGTTTAAATATTAAGAAAAATTCCATCCTCAACACTTATTAAAGTTCCTCTCACCCCCTCCAAGACCTCCCCAAAATCATTGTTTCTTCATTAAACTATAAACTATTTAAATCACTTAAAATACTCTTTCACTTACATTACCATTTCAGCATAATAATTTATCTCGAGACCTCTGGATAAAATGATTCTTATAAGGGAAAAATCCAGCCATCGATCTCATTACTAATTTTCCCCAACTTTTTTTCATTTTTTCTTAGTTTCTAATATATAATTTTATAATTACTATATAATAAAATGATTATTTTTTGTGTATTTAATGTTATTATTCTAAGATAATAAGTATTAACCACTTTCCACCATATTATATTAATAAAAATGAAATTGTAATTCATGCATTATTCGGACTACCACTTCTTCGAAACGATGACTTTGACTTTTCACCAATGCCTATATTCACTGGTTATAATAGTTAAATTGAAGAATAAATGTGAAATATAAAATATAATTACGATTATTAGTAGAAAAATTATAACCCCCTTCATTCCCACACATTACCACCTCAACAAAGTAACATATCTTGTTTTTTACCTAGTTTCTTTTTTATTTATTAAAACCTCTTCAAATATGATCCACCAAATTAAAGTTATCATGATAAAATCATCATTCTTATATAATAAAAAAATTATTCCCAAATAAAAGACTTTCATAATGATAATCATCTATTATATGTGAAATGTTCATGTTAGATTCAATCTAACTACCTACTTAAACAATGCTATAAAATAATATGATGGATGAGTTTGAGATCTTAACTATTGAAAATATGTTATATAAATAATTAAGTAAAAATTTTATTTTGGTTCTAGAATGGTAACATTAATTTTAAACTGATTAATTAATATTCGAAGATTCAATTGTCCAAAATCACTTAAACATGTTCATCACTGGTATCATCTTTAATGATCATAACCAAAACTCCCATACAATGAAACTATAAAAATATAAACAATTTTAAAACATTAACTAAAGTTCTATTTATAATATCTGAATTATGAAATTTTGGATAATAATCAATAAAACACAAATATTATGAAATTATTTCAAAATGATCAAGATTATTGGCCCCCAATAGTGAAAATGGATAATAAATCAATAATATAAATATAGATTATGATTTTAAATAAATTTATTAAATTTTATAGATATAAAAAAGATTCATAAATATGTTATTAATAAATTTATTATTGTTATACGTGATATTAAAGTGCTTTAGTGACATTTAGTATTTAATGTAAGGTTTTATTCTCTAAAATTTTCTCCCCTTGAGACATATTTTATATTATACCCCATTTTTTGTTTGGAATGTTGTATCTAAAAATCATTTAATATTTTGTATCATGATACTCTCATTATTATTGGTGTTCAATTTTAAATTTGAAATCATATTCATCAAGGGGTTTGAATCTAATGTTTCTAAGTTAGAAAGGGTATCTTTGACTCGTTTCAACTCTATGAAACATGTTTGATATTATGCACCATAATTTCTTTGAAATGGTTTATTCACTACCATATTTATTTAAATTATGAAAATATATTCCATTTATTGATATTTTAATTTATATTTCATGATCTCCCTCTCAATTTCATTTGATTCTTACATTACTAAGACTGTGAGGATTTTTTCCCAATATCATTTTCAAATTGAGATTTTTTTTATGATGATATATATAGAGAATTTTTTTTAATATATATCTAAAACCCCTTAATTTTTTAATATTGTCTTTAAATTATTGGGGTTTTACTTCTCTTTTCCTGATTTTGTTTTCCCCCTTTTTCTCATTATTTACCAGTTGTAAGGAAATAGAACCTTCCCTTTTCTTTTGGGTATGTAATCTCCTTTTTCCATGTACATATTAATTGGATGATTTTTAAAATGTACATATCTATGAATAAATAAATAAATAAGGTAATTTTTGATCTAGAAATTTTCTAGTGATGTATCGAGCTCATATACAGGTACTATTTCCTTTGTTTTGGTTTTTTAGGCACGTCTTGGGTGTGTTTGGGTGAAATTTGGATGTTTTTTGAGGGGTTTTGGTAAGTTAGCGGTTTGCGTACAGATTTACCAAATCGTTCACCCTTCCCTAGAAAACTGTGAAACCCAAGACATAGAGGGATTTCATGACTGATGAATAGTTTTTCAGACTATTCACCCTATTAGAACTAATTGTTCACCCCCACATGAAAGGTGCATGATTAGGGAACACATTTTTGCAAACCATGTGACCCAACTCATGAAACCATGCATGCAGGATTTTAATCCACTAAAATTTTATTTGAAATTCATTAGCCCCTAGTTATTATCCCTAAACACCCTAGATCATGTTAAACCAATTTTTTATATTTTTTACAATCTCTTGGATGGATTCCATGGAATTACAACCTCTGTACTTAATTAATCTAAGATCTAATTGATAGATCTTCATCTCTCCTGTTATGTTTTTTCATCCCAATTATTTTTACCTATCTCTCATCTATCTTTACTAATGAAGAGGAAGTAGTTTTATTTTGTTGTAATGTGTTTGGATCTAGGTCTTGATAGATCTATCTCTGTTTGATCTTGGATTTAGGTTTCGTATCCAGTTCTCATTTTTCATTGTGAAATTGAATATTCTAATTTAGTTTGGGAATTTCCTTCATTTGAAGGACCATTAAAGATCTTGAGGTAGGTTTTCTTAGTTTAAAATTCCATAGTATCGATTATATTATTGTGTATGGAATTTTTAAATAACAATTTCAATGTTTGCAAATCGCATCTTGAATTGGATTAATTAATTGGTTATTTAATTAATGGAATGATGTGATTATGAAATTTATAGGATATTTTGATTATGGAATTATTCAATTAAATGGGATGTGTAATTGGTTAATTATTAAGATATAGAATTTACTGGTAATGGGAATAAAGGGATGATTGGATGAACCTTGAAGGATTAATGGGTTATGTGAATAAATGTTGATCAATGGTTTATTGGTGAATTGTTCATCTTATTCTATGTGATTAATATAAAGGATTATGATTTAATTTATAATTGAAATGGTATATCATGATGTGAATTTTTGATTATAGGGATAATGTCGATTAACCTTGTTAAATGTTTTATATGCGGCAGATGTGATTGACCGAGAAATGTCGTGTCAGAAATGAAAAGATGATCCAAATAATCACAATGTGAAATCCATGATGTTCTAGAACCAAATTCATGCATGTGAGAATTATTTTATGGGAAAATGATTGATTATCCCAATACCCATAAGGTTTGGGATAGATATTGATTCTTTAAATACCCATTGGGTGCTAGAAATGATGTTATACACCCATGAGATTGACATTGGACTATCGTACCAAATGTTCATGATATTAATTGAATTAAATAATTAACGAGTAACCCATATGTTTTGTGATATGTGATATCCCTCAGGTATTGTTAAGATGCTATAATGGGCTGAAGAAGTTATTGATGGTTTGGGTTTCATTATGAACCTAAGTAAAAGGATGTGGTTAAATAAACAATAACTGAAATTTAAACTGTTTACTATATTGATTGTACCTTATTCTTTATATAACTAAATGCATTTTTATTGAATGGATATTTTTTTAGTCGTCATTGGTGGTGTCCTACTGAGTTTTAAATGTTTTGAATGTATTGTCTCAGTAGTACTCTATACTTATTAATTGATTTTGAAGCTCAAAAATACCGTTGTTTTTTTACAAATGATATTACATTAAGTGTATTTCAAGAAATTAATATTCATTAAAATATTAATTCTGTAATAATATTAAATCTATTAATTCTCAAGGAATATTTTTTAAAGTGTTTTGAATGAATTTTAATATATTCTATAAACAATGTTCATATCCGATGTTGATAAAATATAACCTAAGGAATAAACCCTATGTTTGGAATAACACATATGGAATGAAACCTATATCAGGAATAGTATGTATGGATCATAAACCCTACATTAAAAAAAATTATAGATAAATAACCATACATTTCAAAGGAAACTTATTCTTTTCCAGATAAGAAATTATGGTTAATGAACCCTACACAAGTAAGGTACCCTATATTTGAGAGACAAATCTAGACCATAAACAATTATTTTATGATCAACCTTACCTTGTCAACCATAAATTCATAAAATGTATGATGTGTAGTTGAATCACACATTTGGTATTTTATCGTTTTATGAAGGAACCCTACATTTTAATTTTCAATGTCGAAGATTTAAATTCTTGATTATATCTGAGATTTATTCAACTATCATGATAGAATTATAGTCTTATTAAAAGATCATTTAAAACCAATTCAAAGTTTGATATGAATGATTCAAAAGATCTTATTCAATGGAGAAATTCACTCCTATTTCTATAGAAAGTTACAACTCCCCAAGATGTTTTTTAATTTTAATATCTCTGATTATTCAGGATATTTTCTTGGATCTATTCAACTAAAAGAAAGCTATTTATATTAATGGAGTATTTTCAAATCATATATATCTATTATATAGGTGATACAAGATTTATCAACATAAAACTAAATTATCATAAATATATTTTACAGATCTACTATAATAAGAAATTAACTCTATTAATTAGAGAAGATGCTACACTTTAGAGACATAAATGTTCAATCTTTGACTATTGTAAGAGTGTTTCTACTGTTTATTGCTACTTTTATTTGAAGAAAATTTTGAAACCAGGAATGCTTTAGAATTACTATTTCTTGAATAATTTAATTTTTGATATATAATATCCATCGACTATTAGTTTCTTCTTTTGAAACAATGATTTTTAACCCGAACCATTAACAAATCAAACACTTTTGATTTATTGGAGTATCAGCCACTCGAAATCAGTTAAGGTGAAGTGAAAACTTCTTGCATTAAACAGTGGATAATTAGTTATCTATTAAATAACATGAAGAATATATTTATCCTTATTATAAAGGTTTCAAAAACCTTCTCTTAATTTTGAAATTGTGTAAATTTTATAAGAGGATCATTTTTGTGATATTCAACAAGCTAGCAGAGAGAATGTTGGTGGACAAGACTAGGGGACCGTTGTGCCCTGAACCACTATAAATTGTTTATGCTATTTATTTCTGTTTATCCACTTCTTATACTTTCTACAGAAGAAGACATTACATATCTGCAAATATGACAAAGGGATTCAAAAACGCAGAATTATTTAATATTATTGAAAATACACAATTTACCCCCCCTCTTGTATTACATTGTATTATTCCGACCTAAAAATTTGTACTAGGGGAGATATTTTAGATTAAAGATATAGAAAGATGAAGAGAATAAGGTCTATAAAAGGGATATATAAATGTATTATCCTAGAGAAGTAATTCCAATGGTTAGTTCACAATAATTTAATAGTGAGAACTGTGGATTCTGGAAATCTCGTATGATCATCTACTTGAAGAATATTGGATTTAATTTTTATTCAATGATCATCACTCTATATATGTAACCTAAAAATCCAGAGACTTGGAATGATGAAACAATAACTTAATAATACATCAATTCAAAAGAAATTAATTCTATTTTCTGTTGACATGTTCTTAATGAGTTTAATTGTGTATTGCAATGTCTTACTGCCAATGAGACGTGGAAAACTATTGTAGTTTCTTATGAAGGAATAGAAAATAAAAGACAAAAGAGATATGCTACTACTGAGATGAATTTTAACACCTTTATAATACTTGATAGTGAAAGTACCACAAAAATTAATGGATGGAAAACAGATGTTAACAATATTTCTACTTTGGGAGATCCCATAAGTCAATCTGATCATGTTTTAAAAGTACTCAGAGTACTTCCCTCTAAGTGGAATGGAATTTTTCCTTCTATTCAACAATCATCACTTGTCAAGAATTTTAATATGTAGGAACTAAATGGAACATTGATGATGTACGGAGAATGAATTAATGTTAAAGATGAAGAACATAATATTTTAGTGAAGAGGTAAAATACTTTCCAAAAAGTAATATCTTAGAAGCATAGTAGCAAAGAAAATCAAGATAATAAAACCTAGAAATATTCAGATCCCTCATATTCTGAAATGAAGTTGGCTCACCTAACTATAAAATTCATCAAATTATATGGGAAGAAAAGAGGCTTCCGAAAATCATTTAAGAAGGATGAAAAAGATCCTCGAGAAGTTTGATACAATGAATGAAACAAATTGGGTCACATCAAACCTAATTTCCTATATTTAAAAGACGAAAGAAGAAGGAAATAAAAGAAATATCAAAAAAATGATGATTATGATGATAAAAGAAAAGGAGAAATGAAAGATAATTGGACTGTATATAAATACTCTATAAACTCCTCAAAATCTGATTTAGAAAAATATCCACAAAATCTAAAAGAAAATATGTTCTTTTGGATAAACAAGAAGGATATGTACAAACTTATTATTCTTCTTCCTTTGACTCTAATTTTTTCTCAAATGATAAAATATCTTTCTACTATTCTAAGTGAGAAGAGAAATATTATTACTTAATAAACAAGTACAAATCATTGAAAAACATTCACAATTTTATTTTAGGAGAAAGTGATATTATGATAAAATAATATAATTAACTTTTTGAAAAAATCAATTCTTTTATATAAAACATTAGTAATCATGAATAAAAAATAAACAACTTTCTGGTTGAATTTGAATCTTATAAAAGTACTAATATTATTTTTATTAAAGGATAAGACGTTTTAAAAGTGATTCTTGGAAAAAATTTAATTGAAAGAGAAAAATTTGGAATATGAAGCAATGGTGAAAAATAAAAACTATATAAGAATTACTTTGTACCCATTTCAAAAAATGTTACCTGTTATTATTGTGGAACAAAAGGTCATTTCACTAAAAAAATTTATCTGAAAAATAATCAAATTAGTGGTATTAGAAAAGATTTTATATCTAAAAATATTTCTGAAGAAAGTGAAGTAAATTATATTAACATTAGGTAAATCTATATTCCCAGATCACTACTTGATATCACTCTAGGATCCAAGAAAACATGGGTATAAAAAACATGTTTAATTACTTTTGTTGGAAACTAGTGATAGGAATAGAAAATTCATATGGTCTATGGACAATGGCTATTCTAGGCACATCAATGGAGTCTCATTAAATTTTAAAACACTAAATAAAATTAATGGAGGCCTTATCACTTTTTGGGAAAATGAAAATGGACAGATAGTTGGTGTCGGAAATGTTGGATATCTGAATAATATCACAATAAAAAAAATACTATATGTGGAAGGTCTAAAGAAAAAACTGATATGTATTTATCAACTATGTGAATATGGGTTCTATATTAATTTTTATAACAATTCATGCTCTATTTTTAATTATATATTTCTTAAATTTAGATCACCTATAATTGGTAAAGTTTATACTTTGGATTTAAATTCCTTATGTAAATAGAAAGTGAATTGTTCAACTACTAAGAAAAATGAGTCCTAGATCTGGAATAGGAGACTTAATCATTGTAATATATATATGTTAAATAAATTATCTAAAAAAAAATTAATTTTTTATTTACCTTGTCTTAAATTTGACAATGATAGATTCTGTAATGCATGCCAAATTGGAAAATAGCAAAATTATTCTTTCAAGTCTGTTAATAAAATTGCAATATATAAAATATTAGAACATATCCATATGGATTTTTTTGGACCACTAGAGTAGAAAGTTAGGCTAATAAAATATATGTCAATGTTTTAGTTGATGACTTTTCTCGATTTACTTGGGTATATTTTCTAAAACGCAAATGTGAAGTATTCAATTTTTTTAATGTTTCTGTAAAATTGTTCTAAATGAAAAGGTTTTAAAATAATTTCATTAAAAATTGATCGGGGTGGATAATTTTAAAAACAATGTTCAATTATTTTTTCTCAAAACATGGTATTAAACACACCTTATTTATACAAATAAAACTTAAAAAAATGAAATTATTAAAAGAAGAAATAGAACTATTCAAGAAATGGTACAGACTATGCTAACTGAATACAATCTTCCTACCTATTTTTGGGTAGAACTATAAGAAAAAACTACTATATAATGAGTATTTTTTTATTAATACCTATTTTTAAATGAACACACTATGAACTTTGAAATAATGGAAAACCTAAAGAAATTTACTTTAATGTTTTTGGATGGAAGGTTAATATCTTGAATACTAATGAAAAACTTGGTAAGTTCGATCCAAAAGATGATGAATGGATATTTTTAGGATATTCTGATACTTCTAAAGCCTATAGATTGTATAATAAAACGTAAATTATTTTTGAAGAATTAGTTCATGATAAGTTTTATGAAACCGAATCTTTCCTAAAGATAAAGATAAAATTGATAAAATTACTGATTCGTTTCACAACATGAGACTCAAATCCTTTACATATGATTTTGAAAATAATATAAATGAAATTCATTCTAGTTTAGAGGAACATGAAAATTAAGAACCTAAATGTTTATTTCATATATAGACTCGAACCCTAAAGAACCATCCTTTAGAAACTATTACAAGAGACTTAGACACATTATTTAGAACTAGAAGAAATATAGAAAACCTATGAAAACCTAGTAGAATTTTCTATGTTTCTATCACAGTTAGAACCTAAATCTTTAAAGGAAGACCTCGAAGAATAAAGTTGGTTGTTACAAATGTAATAAGAACTAAACAAATTCATAATGAATGAAGTTTAAGATTTAGTCGAAAGACCATCAAATTATCCAGTCATAGGATCCAAAGGGGTGTTTAGAAATAAATACAATGGTCAAGGGATAATAAATATATTCAAATCCAGATTAGTAGCTGAAGTATATAATGATGAAGAACTTATAAATTATGAATAAAATATTTCCCATGTAGCTAGATTAGAATGCATTAGAATCATTTTATATTATCTATCACATATAAGTTTTAAATTATTTCATATGGATGTTAAATATACCTATATAAATTGATATTTAATGGATGAGGTTTATGTTAAACAACCTACTGGTTTTGAAAACCCTCAAAACCCGAAATTTGTTTTAAAAACATACTAAAGCACCCTAATTCCTTAAACAAACACCCAGATCTTGGTATAAAATATTAAGTTCTTTTATTTTGAAAAATTAATTTACTATTGGATAGGAATATCCAACTATTTTTATAAAAAATATTTCTTCTACTGCTTTATTAGTGAAAATTTATGTTCGTGATGTTATTTTCAGGTCAATAAATAAAAATCCTTGTAATGATTTTTCAAAACTAATGAAAAAGGAATCTGAAATTAGTATGATGGGAGAATTAAATTTATTTTTGAATTTAAAATTTACCAAAATTATTATGGAAATGATTTAAGTCAAAATAAATATATTATTGATTTACTGAAAAATTGTGAATTGAGAACACCAGGTCATACAAAACTCCTATGTGTACTAATAAAAAACATGATTTGAATGAAGGTACAAAACTAGTTGACAACAAGTTATATAGATGTATGATTAGAATTTTGTTATATCTTCCTACTAGTAGACCAGAAATTATGTTTTATGTATGTTTATGTGCTAGATTTTAGTCAAATACAAAATAATCCTTTTTCACTACTATTAGAAGAATTTAAAGATATTTAAAAGGAACTATTTTTCAATCACTTATTTTCCCCAAAACATATGATTTTAATTTAATTTCATATTCATATATTGATTTTTGAGGTTTTATATTTGATAGAAAAAACATCAGGAACCTTTCAATTTTTAAGAAAGTATTTAGTAACATGGTCAAGTAAGAAAAAACACTCATTTTACCTATCAACATCTGAGGTAGAATGTGTTTCTACTAGTTTTTGTTGTGAACAAGTATTTCGAATGATAAAAACTCTACTAGGATTTGGACTAAATTTTGATAACATTAATATTTTATGTGATAATACTAGTTATATAGATATTTCAAAGAAATCCTATAAGTCATTTTAGGACTATGAATATTGATATAAGGCATAATTTTCTAAGATATCATGTTTTTAAAATTGATATATCTTTAGAATTTTTAATACCAAATATCAATTAACTAATAGTATCACTAAACAACTTCCAAATACAAGTTTTTATTTTAATAAGGGGAGTTAGTTTTATTTAATTTTAAATAAGATTTTATCAATTTATTTCATATATTGAATTTATATTTAATTTTTTCTAATTTATAACTATCAAATTTGTTTATTGTCATTATTCATTTAATTTAATTTCACTATCAAATTAGTATTTCATTTATGTACTTAAATAAAATATTCTCATTTGTAGTTTTAAATCATGTATTTTTAAAAACTAAAAAGTAGTGATTACCCAACATAATCGGTATGAGAAACCAAACAGTTTCACTATTTGTCAAAAAACCCTTCGACCTTCCTTACCCTTTCATTTTCGAATAATTTTTCCTTTTAGAACACTTATATTTCTCTTGAAACCTATAATTCAAAAACTTTCATCCTTCAAATTCATATAAATGATGAAGACCAAGAGAATTTATGAAGGTGAACCAAGTGATCCAAAGTGTCAGCGTGTTACCTTAAGAAAGTTTCTTCAATGAAATTTTGTTGATTTTGAGTGGTTTTATCAGAGAAACCTTCTACTAAAAAAAGATCTATAATTTCAAGTTTTTGAGTTTTAGTTCGATGATGAGAATATATATTTTCTTAGTAAGGTAGAACTGAAACAATTTTTTGGATCTGTCCAGTTTATTTTTGGTAAATTATAAGACTTGATATCCTCTCGAGTAGAAGATAAGAAATTTTCAATTTCATTAGTTGGAATTTCCCATATTTTTGAATGTAATCATGAAGGTTTATTTGACTTTGATCTTTGATATATTTTAACTAAAGATCATAAAAAAAATATTATATCTTTTCTATTTGGTTCAACAAACATGAAGAAAATGTTTGTAAAGGATCTTCGGGGAGATCAAAATGTTTTGGCCATTTTTTTCAAACTTTTATTTCTCAAAGTGTTTCTGGTATTGATTAGATTTTATACCGAGACATGTACATTATTTTTTCTTTTTTAGTGAAGTCAAACTAAGCTTTCCCAGATATATGATGTGATATTTAAATTAATGATGCAGTTTAGAAGCACAAATTTCACATTATCCTTCTGGAAGGATCTAGTCTCTTATTCTGTTTAGGAAAATTTTGATTCATCTTTTTGATACTCAGATTAAGTTTTATTATAGAAATTATTTGAATGCTAGGAATCTAAGAATATTTGGTTTTAACTGAATTACAAAAAATATTAAATTTCATGCATGTTGGTGTTGATCACTAACAAA
Organism: Viscum album; assembly: GCA_963277665.1. Classification (NCBI taxonomy): domain Eukaryota; kingdom Viridiplantae; phylum Streptophyta; class Magnoliopsida; order Santalales; family Viscaceae; genus Viscum; species Viscum album. The sequence goes on along the minus strand of OY728148.1, from coordinate 290,424,909 downwards.
ATTAGGGCTCTTTTTATTAGGGGGACCAATGTTCATTTTTAAATGAAGGAGTTAAAGAATCCAGAATAGCAGGTGTTTCTATGTCTACCAAGATAGAACATAGATTTGATGATACTAAAAACATTGATGAAAAAGATGAAGAATAAGTTCATGAGGAAATTTTTTTAAGATAAAGGGTTAGAGAAGAACCAAAGATTGAGGATCTAGTGTTAGGATCTTGAGAAGAAACTCATTTAGTCCACTTGGAAGAAACAGATCACGTTGAGGATCAACATGCCGAGATCCAAGTCCAAGAACTTCAAATATTTTCGTAACCAGATTATTGAAAAGAAGATGCTCGATAAGATCAATATGTTTAGCATTCAGTCACTGTGACTATTAATGTTTTTGATGTCTCTATAATAGAAATACCTACAATGGTTACTGAAGAAAGGGAAAAGGTACTTGATGGTATTTCCTACTCAAGTGTGATATCAATAGAGAATTAATTTTCTATTGACATGGATATTTAAGATGTCCCCACTGAATCAAAAATTATAGAATAAGGTAAATCTAATTCAATGAAAAGACATATTGATGATATTATTGTTAAATTTAAGAATGTTTAAGAAGAGAATTCAGTTCTTTGATCAGAGGAAGAAGATTGAAAGAAATATTTTTATTATTTGAGGAATTAATCTACCCTGAGAATAGAATTAGTGTCTGTTATGACTCAAATTCAATAAATGAAAGAGAATTTTGTTACTAAAAAAGTGATTTTGAAGCATTTAAAAGAGTGAAGTTGGATTATACTGTGAAGATCGATTTTGAATCTGTTTCTAAAATATATTTTGATGATATGAAATGGAACTATGGAAGGAAATTTGAATCAGTCAAGGGGAGTTTCAATTAGGCTAGTGCTTCTTCCTCAACACCTAAAACCTCTCTAAATTATATTTGATAGTTTCAAGCTATCACAACTGTTATAGAAGACATGAATGATAGAATTTAGAATCTTCAGTAAAATGGTACCCCCTTATTAGTATTGTAAAACAATCAGCGATATCCTTTTGAGAAAATCAATTTAAGTGAAACCAACATCAGGCGGCTACTAAATCAAGTGAGTGACAAGTTATCAATGTTTCTATAGGTAGAGGATAATTTTCCTAACTTTTTGAAATTAAATTTGATTAAGAATATGAAAATTATTCAGGATTCAAGAAATTAGTTGAGTAATTTGGTAGACAATCTTATAGAAAATCTATAAGATCATATGGAATAATTAAAAGAAGTTTTTCAGGTGGATCAGGCTCCACCAGAACCTAAAAAAAATTGATCCTAACCAAACCCTTTCCCCTTCTTCTAGAACTATTATTTAAATCATTTTTTCTCGATCCAAAAACCTCAACAATATCGGAACAATATTTTATAATAAAACATCCATTGTTATTTTTATCCTATGTGATTCATTTTTCATTTATCTATTATTTGTTTATCTTTATTTCTAGAATAAATGTCTTGTTTATGAAAACAGAATGTCATAAATATTTATTTATTGTTATATAGAAAATTAAAAGTCTTATAATCCATTTTCTTATATATATTTTTAAAATCACAAAAATGTGGATAAAATATGGTAAATACAATATTTCATTTAAATATATTTTTATTCAAAATAGTTATGTGAAATCAAAATACTATTTTGATAAAATCATTAAATTGTTTTCTTTATATTTTTTTTATGAAATCCTATATTTTATGTTAAATATTTTCTATGTTTTTTGATAATAAAAAAGTGGTATATTTTTGGGAAGGTATTGTCTAAAAAATAATCTATAATTATCAATTGATTTTGATGATTATAAGTACCCTTTTTAATTTTACTAATGATATTACTTTGCTTGTAGTGCAGGAAATTAATACTATTTACAATATTTATTCTAGAATTATATTCATGATTTTAATTCACAAGGAATATTCATTGAAGTGATTGGGACACATTTTAATATATTATGGAACCACTGATCATACCCTTCATTAATAAAACACAACTTAAGGAATACAACTTATGACTGGAACAACGCATAAGGAATGAACGATATATTCAAAATAGTAGGTATCGATCATCAACCCTATGTTATCAAAAAATTATAGTTAAAGAAACTTATATTTAGAAGGAACCTTTCGTTTTTCATGATAAGAAAGTATTGTTAAAGAACCCTATGTAAGTAAAACACCCTACATTTTGAAGAAAAATGTGCAGATCATCAACCATAATTTTACGATCAACCTTATGTTTTAAAAATGAATTCTACATAGTAGAACGCTATGTTTCGTATTTTTTCATTTTTGGAAGGAACCCTATGTTTTAATTTTCAATGTCAGAGATTCAAATTCATGATTTTATCTACGATTTATGAAATGGTCTTGAAAGAATTACAGGTTGATTCAAAGCTCATTTATGTCTAATTCAAAGATTCATATGAATGATTCAAAATATTTTTTTCAATAGAGAAATTCAATCCTATTTATAAAGAATGTTACGACTCCCCTAGACATTTTTAAATTTTAATTTCTATGATAATTCAAGAAATTTTCATGGATCTATTCAACCGAAAGAAATATATCTATTTTAATAGATTATTTTCAAATCATATACACTTAAGATATGAGTGACAAAATATTTATACACATATGAATAAATTATCATAAATATATTTTACAAATATACTACAACAATTGATCGACATGATTATTCGTTGACGAGGATTAAATTTAGAGACACACATGTTCAATCTCCTACTATTTTAAGATTGTTACTATTGTTTGTTGATACTTTTTTTAATGATCATTTCGAAAATAAGATCCCTTCAGAATTACTCCTTGAGGAATTTTAATTCTGAAGAAAATGATCCATCTTCCATAAGTTTCTGCTCCAATAATTATGAAGTTCAACCTGAACCATCTACAAATCAACCTATTCTTATTTATTAAAGTATCAACTGATTGGACTCAGTTGTGGTGATGTGAAAACATCATGCATTAAGGATTGGATAATTAGTTTCCTTTTAAACAACCATAAGGATCTATTTATCTATATTCTAAAGGTTTCAACTGCCTATATACATTTCATGGTTTTTGGTCTTGTGATAAGAGGATCATTGTTGTTAAATTCACCAATATCATAGAGAGATCATTGCTAGAGTGGATTTGGGAACTTTTTGACCTAAACCACTATACATTGGATGTGTTATTTATTTCTATTTATCTTTTTCTTATAGTTTTTATAGAATAAGAAAATTCACATCTACATAAATCACAAAGGGATTCGAAAGAAAAAATTGATGATGATTATTAAAGAGACAGAATTCAGCACCTCTTGTGTGGCATTGTATTATTTCAACCTAGTAGTACTCAAACCCAACTGAGAAAACCTAGTTGGTACTCGAATAGACTTCATGACTTTAGGAAAAGATTAGGGAAAGAGGCCTATGTTAGATGGTCGAGGATAGAGCATGTATGAGGGAACCAAACTTGGTGTTAGGACCAACTTGGGAGTTGTCAATTTGTTTATTTTTTTGGTTTTTTTATTTAACACATGGAATATATATGACATGAAATATCTACTATTTTTTGAATATTATATTTCATTTTGGTTCATCTTGTGATATTGGTATTATTCTAGTTTTGGTTATTATCGTTTTTTACTGTGTATCTCCTTCTGTCAATCTGGTGCTTTGATAAAAATAGTATAGTCTCCCCATTATTGATATTATACCACTGATAATAGTCGGTAGCCTCTGTAATATTTTTAGGAACCCTTGTGGTCTTGTTACGGACTGGATCAGGGAATCGATGTGTGTCTCCCATGTCAAGATGTTTCAATGAATTATTAGAGGATTTTTTCTATTCTTTTTTCTTACTATTTGAGAAAGGTAGACATGAGATTAGTATGAGTCAATCCTTGGTTGAGTGATCATGAATTAGAGTATCTTACCTATGTATAGAGGTAAAACCAAGTACCCATAGTGGGATTACTATTATTTATGTGTGTTGTTATAGTTGGATGTTATTTCACATTGAATGAAGCACTTGTTTTGTGGTGTTATTTATTCTGATATTTCATGAGATTTTAGTCATGGCTCGGTATGGAATGATATTTGAGTATGAATTCATAATCTTGGGTTCTCAGGTATTAATTGTCTCATGCGTAATTTTAGGCATGCACATGAAAGAATCTTTTGGGGTTATTTTCTTTAGAATGAAAATGATTTTTCCTACTTCTAAAATTTAAAAGAAAAAGGTTCTCAATGTAAACATGAAAAATTGGAAAACTAGGTTTATAATGAGAAACTGTAATATAAGAATGTTTTTATCCTTTTTTAATCATGAACTAGATGAGGGATAGTTGAGGGTATTGATAGATCCCCAGTTTTGACTATGTGGTAGGGTATGTGGGATGACTCATTATGGATTATTGTGAATATATGAATTTGTGTAAATGATGTGATATTGTTCCTAATACATTTGATTGTAATTATAGAAATGTGATTCCAGTAGTGGAACATGGGACTTTAATGGTTCTAGGTGAGGAATTTGGAGTGTATTTTCATGATAAAATTTCTCAATTTTTGTAGTTTCTATAGAGAGAGCCCTGGAAGGTTGTGAAGAGTAAGTTTGAAATGACAAGGGAGTTTCAATTGCATCACCCTAAGAATTTATCTATATAGGGAGGACATATAGAAGATGAGTTATGGATTGAGTCTATCCATAATATCCTTGACCATGTAGAGACTCCTATGGAGAAGAGAGTCAAACAGGTTTCTTACATGTTATATGGTAAAGTTAAATATTGTTGGGACATCCATACTCGTGATGGATAGCTAGAGAACCTGGTATGGAAGGACTTAAAAGAGAAATTCTTGAAGCAATTTTATCTAGATACACTAATACATGATATGGAATTAATTTTTATAAGGATTACCTAGGGGAGTATGCCTATGATGGACTATGTTGGTCTCTTTAGTGACTTACATCACTTTTATCTAGTACTGTTAGGGGGTGAGGCAACTATAGAGAGACATTTTTAATATGGGATTAATACTAAGATTATGTCCCAAGATAACATATTTTGGATAAATATGATTTCTATGGTAGTGGATCAGGATCTCAAATCTGATGGGAACCTGAAGGAGGCCTCCAATGGGGATTTTTGGTTTATAATGGATGAACTGTAGGTACTAATTATGAGAGTAGAAAGTGCCTCTATGAGAATATTGTCAAGAAAAGAGAAAAAATATATAGGTGAGGGGGAAGGATCAGTTACTTACGATCTTACATGAGTGATCTTCCACTAGTGCAGTAGGTTGGATCACTTTTGTAGGCATTTTCACCAACCACCGATAGAGTGTCGAGCTTGCAGAAGGATATTACATATACAATGGTTCTATAAGAACACACGATATATGGATAATGATAGAGGATCCAAGCATAATTAGTGTACTGAAAGGGGGTCTTTAACCCTATATCGGTTTGGTAATTGGAGTTCTACAAGTCGTAGAAGTCAAGGGCAGAGGAGGTTCATTTGGGATAATCACTCATATTATTAGAGTGGGGTAGTACATGGGACTCAGAATACATCATAAGGAAGAGGGGAAGGATAGCTACATGTTGTCCAACCTATACTTGTGGATAGCGAGGCAGGACCATTAATAATGAATTGTACCATTCTTGTAGAACAATGTTGAGCTCTTTTCAAATGAGCTCCTATTCATAGGCACAACACCAATGGTTGGCTCCCTCCACCAATGGTCATATTTTTCCTTGAATTTCAGAGGGACTTGTACACATGTCACTCAAACAACGGTTGGTTTCTAATTGAATGCATGAAATCATTTTATAACAAAAACAAGTGTAAGAAAAAATATGGTTACAAAACCAAAATCAAATATTCGGAATGTAAGAAAATAAAAAAGTTCAGAGTCTAATAAAATGAACTCGGAGTCTATAATACAAGGATAATCAGATTCTGTTTTCATAGTAATTCAGAACATGAACTCTATAGAATTACAGAGTCTGAATTTCAATGAAATTTGGAATCTGGATTCACAAAAATTAAGAACATGAACTTAAAAAGTTCAGAGTCAGAGTTCATGAGAATTTGGAGTCTGAACTTAAAAAGTTCCGAGTCAAAATTCATGAGAATTCGGAGTCTGAACTAACAATGTTTGGAGTCAGAATTCATGAGAATTCAGAGTTAGAACTCATAAGATTTCAGAGTCTGAATTCAGAGAACTCGTAGTCAGAACTCAAAAGAGTTCAGAGTTTGAATTCAGATATCTCGGAGTCAAAACTCAGAAGAGTTTGGAGTCTGAATTCAGAGAACTCAGAGTAAGAACTCAAAAGAGTTCATAATCTAAATTCATAGAACTAGGAGTCAGAACTCATAAGAGTTCGGAGTTCGAATTCACAGAACATTGAGTTAGAACTCATAAGAGTTCGGAGTCTGATATCGGAGTCTGAATTTGGAGTCTGAAAATAGAATTATCTTTACCTAAGTATTATATGATTCTGAGGTTTTAGATATGAAACCAAATTTTTTACTTAGACAAGATAAAGAAAAAAGAAAAGCATGGTTAGGAAAAATTCCCTTTGGGAAGGAAATTTTTTTTATAGAAGTAAAACATAGGAAAAAAGAGGTTTGCCTTGATATAAGGTGTTTCTGATTTTCAAAACAAGAAGGAATGATTAAGACATAAGGAAACCTTATTGAATTAACAATTTCCCCAAGTATGTAGGAATGGAATAGTCATAAGGAAAAACATATTAACTCAACAATCTTCCCCTTTTTGGAAAACACAAACATTATTACGAAAAAGAATAAAAGGACATAGAAAATATTTTTCTAGACATTGAAAATAAAACTTATCTCCCTTATCATATGGGAAAAGATTAATATGACTAAATCTTCCTTAGGCTTTGGAACACTAATGATCGTATTCTAGATTTCCAGAATGAGATTTTTCATTTTCTTGAGTATGAAAAAATCTGTAATGAAAAAATCCCCCTTACTTAGGGATATTTCTTCTTTTCTTTGTATTCGTTTTTCTTTTCTCCCCCTTTGTGATTTTTAAAATGAATTTGAGGGAATCGAAAAAAATTATAGTACATAAAATATTAGTACAAAGAAACTAAACAAAAATGAGCAACCAAAATTTCATTATTATAGGAAGAATTTATACAAGTAAAGAAAAATACAACAAAAGATTGGAATGGAACTATTTTCCATCCTTTTCCTTGGGTATCAATTTATTCACTATGATTTTCAGCTTTTTGAGTTCCTTGTCGTCTTCCTCTACTTTCATTAAGAGTTGTTCCTGATCCTATGATTTTTTTTCTAAAGCTTTGATATTTTCTTCTTGAACCTTCAGAGCCTCTTCCTGAGCCTTTAACAACTCATCATTCTTAACTAGCTTCTCTTCAATCTCGATATAAAGATCCTTTTCCCTCTTCTAACTTTGGGAAATAGAATACGACTTTCCATTCAGATCCTTTACCTCTTGAATCCGAGTACTCTTCTCAAGGGTTATCTTTTCCTCAAAGCTATTCGTGAGATCCTTGATTATACTATCTTCAATATCAAAATCTTCCTTAACTTCATGTTGAAACTCATCAAGATCTCTCAAATCATCAACTATTTTCTTTGACCAGCTGATAAATTTCTTATAAGAATTTTTGTGGGTATCGTAGTTAATGAAGAAGTTCTTGAAATCAGCCACAAGTTTTACACACTTATCCATCACCATGGATACTGAATCCGATTTTTGATTCAAGCTATGTTGGAGCATCTGACATATCGAGTCAATGCTTGGAAAGATCAGAATGGTGTCAACAAGCTTATTCAGGGATTGAATGATGAAATCATGTCCTAGGAATGATGATTCCAAATCTGAGACTTTCCTTAGTGAGGGATCTTTCTCTAGCTCAACAAGATTCCTCTTCAAATATCCACCAGCTTCCTTCTTCCTTAAAATATCTTTCATAGGTGTATCCACAATCACTTGTTTCCCCTTATCAGTTATAGGAACAACTTCCTCATCTGAAGAATCATGTTCACTGTCAGAAAACTGAAAAATTCTATCTTCATCTATATTCTCCTTCTTAGCTCCTACCTCAGCATCTTTAAGATGAATGAAATGATGATTATAACTGTCTTCCCCAGAGATATTATTTAATTCATCTTCAACTTTTTCATTTATCCTAGGTGTATAATGTTTAGAAGATCTGGCATGAGAGGTCCGGATTGACAATTTCTCGGATGCACATTCCTTTTCATAAAAATCTTCAACTTTCTTTATCAAATATTATGTGTCACCACTACTTCTTTATTCTTCCTACACCTCTTACACAACCTCTTTCTGTTCAACAACCATCTCTTGGTCTTTTTCCAGAGTCATGAAATTCTTCCTCAGAGTCTCAGGTAAGGGTTTTACTAGGAAGGATTCTGGAACCGGAATATTCTCGAATTCTATTTCAGTATCCCTCAGAAGGGATTGCACAATTTCAGTCTCAAACATCTTTTTCTTTAACTTATTATCCTTATCTTGCTTCTCAAGCTTATCTGCTTTCTTCTCTTTTAAATCCTTTTCCTCAACAAGATCCAAAAAAATAATTGGCTCTCCTACTTTCCTATTCTTTTTGTCTTCCCTCCATTTAGCCACAAATTCATATTGATAAGATTTATACTTCTTGGGCTTTGGAGGTGCAGATTGGGTTTCTTTAGCCTCTGGGGTTTTTTCTACTTCTTCCACTTCCTTCAACTTCCTCTTCTTTCCTCCTCTTTTCATTGGTTTAGGAACTTCTTGTTCCTTTGGAATAGCTTCAACCTCTTCCTCTAGTAATTCATAGAATTCTCTAGACTCCTTATAAAAACCAACTTTCATTCTTTTGAGAGTATCATAACTTATTTTCATGAATTTGCAATTCCTCATGTTGGAACTGCAAGGAATCATAAGAGTATCAAGGCACCGAACAATTAATTTTGAGAGGATGACTAGATACATGATTATATAAGTTTTCAAGTTCCCATTGTTAATATTCTCAATCATAATGAGAATATGATTCATTAAGTTAATCTTCCATTGGTTTAACAAGAAGTCCAAAAATTACATATCACTCTTCTTTAACGTGCCCTTGTCACCCTTTCTCGGAATGATAAAACCCTGGACCCATAATTCAAGGATCCAATTATTTGTAGACAAATGAGCAATCTTTGGAGTATTGACATCTGATAGTCCAAGACACTTCATAACTTTCACCTTGACAAAACTTTCTTGTACATCCGACAATTTATGGGAACAGGATTCAGCTTCCCCTTCATATGAAAACCCCACCAAGCTAGTATCCTTGGTGTATGAAAGGGTATAAGTTCTTCTATAACTTTGGATTGAAAATTTACTCCTCTCTTCTTATTTGAAAAAGAACACAGATTCATAAAATTCCACAAGAAAATATTGATAAACTACCTCTTGAGCTCTAGTATTTGATACGCAAACGGCTTCCCATACATTCAACCTGATATTATTGGATATAATGGAATCATACTAGGAAAAAATATTTGGATGCACCAACTTCCCTCTGTAAATCTGCCACTCCAAAATTGGCTTGACAGTATACTTATTTTGAGAAGGAACTACAACAGACATTCAGATTTGAGCAAGATTTGAGAGGTTTGGAATGGGATTTTGAAAGAGGGGAAGAGATTCGACATGGAAAGGCTTGAAATATGATGTGGTATCACCATCAGGGGGTCCTTTATATAGGCATTTGATACGATAGTTCAACTTACAATATCAATCCAATGGTTGAGAAGACTTCTGATTAGATTTGATGGTTTAAATGATTACCACAATGAAAATTTGGTAGGATCCGATCTATTAAGGTTTTTAAGAAAAACATTCGGATTTAAGGAAACTAGAATCCAAAAAATTTAAAATAGAAATGAAAATACCAGCAAAAAAATTATGACTACGAAAACTTAAGAAAGGAAACATACCATTCGGATTGTCAGGAGAATTATATGTATTGAGGAAAAATCCTTCTTGAAGAACTTTATATTCCGAAAAAAAACATGACTATGAAAAAATATTTGAGTACGCAGATCTTCATTATGAAAATATATATTTCGAAAATCTTCATTACGAAAATTTTCATTATGAAAACCTTCATTACGAAGATATTCAATACGAAAATCATTATTATGAAAATCTTTATTACAAAAAATTTTATTACGAAAATATTCATTACAAAAATCTTAAGTATGAAAATTTTAGACTACGAAATTTTTTTAAAAAAAACTCTATTACAGAAATTCTGAACAAACCCCATTATAGAAATTTTGAAAAACTTCATTACGAAAAAATTTGAAAAACTCCATTACCGAAATTTTGAAGAACTACATTACGAAAAACCAAAAATGATTCATTACAAAATACATGAAAAACTATATTACGAAAAAATTGAAAAACTTTATTACGAAAAACTTGAAAAACTACATTACAAAAAACATGAAAATCTTAATTATAAAAAACATGAAAAATTGTCAAGAAAATGTACTCCCCCTTTGGAAAAGAGTTTATTACTATAAGGCGATTGATTTCAACTGGAATTTAATAAGGAGAATTAAATAACAGTTATCATTCCTAAATTATGTTTAATGTATTCAAATCTACCAGAGGGTAAATATTTTGTGAAAATATCACCAAGTTGATCTTGCGTTCTGATAAATTGAAGAATGATATCTATTTTTTGTGTGTGATCCCTAAAAAAGTGATGTCTAATATCTACTTGTTTTGCATGAGAGTGATGTGAAAGGTTTTTACTAAGGGAAATGACACTTGTATTATCACACAAAATTTGTATGTTGGTAAAACTCATACCATAGTTTGTGAGTGTGTGTTGCATCTACAAAACTTGAGCACAACAACTTCCAGCTATTACATATTCAGCTTTAGCAGTGGAAAGTGATACTAAGTGTTTCTTCTTACAGTACCAAGAAACTAATGAATATCTTAAGAAATGACAAGTTCTGGATGTACTCTTTTTATCCATTTTACATCCACCAAAGTCAGCATCTAATAAAATTTTCAAAAAAAATCTTTTCCAGAAGTATAGAAGAGTCCTAAATCCATGGTTCCCTTTAAGTAGAGAAAAATTCTTTTCACTGACTTTAAATGAGATTCCTTAGGATTATATTGATATCTTTCACACAAGCATACTGAAAAAATTAAGTCTGGATGTCTAGCTGTCATGTAAAGAAAAAGTCTTATCATACATCTAAAAGATGTTTGATCTACTGGTTTCCCAGATTCATGAAGATCAAGTGTATCTGAGGTACCATTGGGAGTAAAAATACTCTTAGTGTAGTCATATCCATAATTTTTAAGAATATCCTTAATATACTTATGTTGGGATATATAGATTCTCTCTGATTTTTGAGAAATTTCAATACCCAGGAAAAATGTTTACTCACCCATCATACTCATTTCAAACTCAGATTTCATTAGATCCACAAAGGAATCAGTTAAGGATTTCTGAGTTGAACAAAATATAATATCATCAACAGAAATTTGAAAAATCAAAACGTTTTTGTTATCTTTCTTTATAATAAGGGTTGGATCTGCATTTCCCTTAACATAATTATTCATAATTAAAAATCCTGTAAGTCTATTATACCAGGCTCGAGGGGCTTTCTTAAGTCCATACAAAGATTTGTTAAGTCTAAAAATGTGATCAGGTTATTTTGTATCTTTAAAACCAAGAGGTTGTTCAAAAAAATATCTTCTTGAACATAACCGTTAAGGAAAGCACATTTCACATCCATTTGAAAATGTTTAAAATTGAAGAATGCTGCAAAGGCAAGTAAGATATGAATAGATTCAAGTAGAGATACTAGAGCATAGGTTTCTTCATAGTCTATTCCTTCTTGTTGACTATAGCCTTTATCAACCAATCTATATTTATTTCTTACTATGATTCCATTTTCATCACACTTATTTGTGAAGACCCATTTTAATCAAATAATAGAAGTTTCCTTAGGTCTTTCACCAAGGTCCAGAATTTATTCCTCTCAAATTCATTTAGTTTATCTTACATAGATTTTATCCAATCATCATCACCTGATGCTTCATTAGTGATTTATGGTTATAATTGGGAAAGAAATGAGAGGTGTTATACATAATTTCTTAAGGAACTTCTAATCCTTACAGGTTGATTCACATCACCAATGATACTATCACTAGGAAGATTCTTTATAAACAAATGATTTCAGTTTTGTAAAACCTGTTCATCAACATAGGGTAGGAAATCTTCTGGGGTAATTGCTTCAGAAAAATTTTCTTGGGAATTTTCCATATCAGAAGAATCTTTTAACAACAGTTGATAATCAGTTTTCAAAAAGACATCCGAGGATGTAGTTTTGGGTTGTTTAAAAACAAAAGGATCAGTTTCATCAAATTTTAAATGTACTGTCTCTTCAACAATACAAGTGTTTTTATTGAAAATTCTATAATACTTAGAAGTTGTGGAGTAGCCTTAAAATATTCCTTCATCATATTTTGGTGTGAATTTTTGTAGATTATCATTAGTATTCAGAATGGATACCATGAAACCAAAAACCATGAGGTAGGATAGTCTAGGTTTTCTACCATTCCATAACTCTTAAATAGTTTTATTAATAAAAGTTCTAATTAAAACTCAATTTATAGTATAACAAGAAGTACTTACAGCTTCAGCCCAAAAATGTCTTTCTATTGAATATTCACTCAACATGGTTCTAGTTATCTCTTGAATAAATCTATTTCTTCCTTCAAAAACACCATTCTTTTGAGGAGTTCTTGGGGTTGAGAAGTTATGAGTAATGCCTTTTCTACTACAAAAAGTTTCAAAATCATAATTTTGAAATTCTCCTCCATGATCACTATGAATAGTTTTCAATGGAAGGTTTTTCTCATTTTTAACATGGGATCTAAAACTTTTAAAATATGAAAAAGCTTCATAATTCTTTGCTAAAACATATACCCATGTAAATCTAGTGTAATCATAATCTAAGACAAATAAGTAATATTTTCCAGAAATGCTTCCAGTTTGTGTCGAACCAAAATGATCCATATGGACTAACTGTAATACATCAGTAGTTGAGACTTCACTAATTGATTTAAATCTAGATTTATGTTTCTTTCCATATTGACAAGGATCACAAACATTTGAAGAATCAAATATAAGCTTCGGTATATCCCTAAATAATCTTTTCATAGAATGTTTTCATAGGTTATTAAGGTTACAATGACCTAAACTTCTATGCCACAATAAAGAATGTTCTTCCATTGCACTGAGTTAAGGTAGATCTTGACTCCTAAGGTCTTTTATTTTTAGTATGTATACATTCTCTTGGCTATGGGAAGAAATATTATATTCTTCCTTGGAATTGTGTACTAAGAACTTGTCAATCTTGAAATTCACAAGGTAACCTACATCACATAATTGGATTATACTAATGAAGCTGTTCTTAAGACCCTTAACAAATAAAACATTTGAAATCAATGTTTTTCCAAGAAGAACAATTTTACATATACCAATAATTTCTCCCTGAGTATTATCTCTGAAAGTTAGTTTTCCTCCTTTAATCTTGATAATATTTTCAAATTAGTTTTTGTTACCAGTCAAATGCCGGGAACATACACTATCCATGTACCATGTATTGCTATTGGTACCTTCTCTATTTTCTTGAAAACAAAACAGATAGACTTTCGGAACCCAAACTTTCTTGGATTCAGAAATTTCAGAAAGCAAAATCTTGGGCACCCACATTTTCTTAGAAAAATAGGCATTATGAAATCCTAAAGACTGAGTTTTTTTTAAGTAACAATTTGTTTCCCAGTATCCACCGCACTGACACTTAGTACAGAATAGAGCACTTTGAGGAACAAAATAATTGTTACTAAAAATATGTTTAGAACTATTATAAACAAATCCATAATTATTATTTAGAGGTCGGATTTGTGAATACATCTTATCAGAATTTTCTTTAGCTAAGGTAAAGTTTTACAAAAACTTCCTTAAAGAAAATATTTCAGATTTCAGTTTGAAAACTAAGTTATTTTCTTATAAAACATTTTATTTGGAACTAGAGTTAGGCTCGAAAACATTTTTCTAAGAAATTTCCTTTTCTATATCCTTTGAAATTTTATTCTTCTCAGAATTTAATTCCTCAAGATTTTTTGAAATACTTTAAAAATCAACAATTTTCTTATCATGATATTTAGAAAGATCTGATATTTCTTTAGTAAGAATAGTATTCCTAGAATTTGCCTTATCAAGATTTTTCATGAGTTTTGAATTCTCAATCTCAAGAAGTTTGGAAAACATAGAAACTTCTTCATAGGTAGGTAAAGTGTTATCTTCATTAGAAGAATATTCTTCATCAGAAGATTCATAATATTTATAATTACTATAATTTTTATTTAAAGAAACATTATTCATTGATTCAGAATTTTGTACCTTAGCCATCAAAAATGATTTTCAATAGGTAGTCTGGATATTAGACCAAGATTCTTTTATCCAAAAGATTTGTAATCTGATGATTCATCTGAAGAGCCACCACCACTAGCACCCCAGGTGTCATTAGATTTCAAGACTTTCTTAGCTTTTGATTTGTATTAATTCTTTCTGTTTCTCTCAAAATTCTATTCCTTTATTTTCTCTTAAGCATAGGACAACCAGGCTTTATATATCTAGCTCTATTGCATTCATAACATATAACTTCTGAATCATTCTTGTCTTTCCTTTCCTTCTTTTTATATCTGGATTGAATGTTCTTCTTTCCAACAATCTTGTTCATCCTTTGAGAAAGATTTTCTAACTCATTTTCTAAAGACTCACTTCCAATATATTTGGATTGGATAACAATCTTCTTATATTTGGACCTTGTAAATCTCTCAGGAGTCTTGGATTTCATATGATTTGAAGTTGTAGTAAAAGAAACACTGTCATTCCCATTCTTCTTCTTTAAATTATTAGCATCTCTCTTCATTCTGGTCTCATGTTGAATAAGAGTTCCAAAAAGTTCATCAAGAGAAATCTGAGTAACTTTTCTGTTCTCATCAATTGCAGTCCTCTTGGATTACCACTCATTGGGAATGATGTCGATGATCTTATCAACAATAGATTCATCATCTAATCCTTTTTCACCCATATATTGTAAACTATTCAGAATAGTCATGAATCATTGTTTCACCTTACATATGGGTTCTCCATAAGTAAAGTAGAAACCATGATATTCAGCTCTGAGCATGGATCTTCTTGATTCAATTAATTTGGAAGTTAAAAAGTGAGTAACTTCAAGTTTCTTCCAAATACAATTTTCTACTTCACAAGATGAAATTTGGCTATATATATTTTTAGTCATAGAACAAAGAAAGGTATTAAGTACCTTATAACTTAGTTGATACTCTTGCTTTTCTTGATTGGTGAAGGTACTAAATTCCTTGTCAGGTATTTTATATCCTCCAGTAAGCATAACAAAATTATCAACTCCAGTATTGATAATAAAGGTTTTCATGTGATCTCTCCAATATTCATAATCATTCCCATCAAAAATAGGAGGTCTTGTTGGAGTGAGATTATCTATGGAACCAACATTGATTCCTTCCATCTTATAGAAAAATCTTTCCACAAAAACTAGTTAATAGAAAAAGTTTGGATTCAAGGAAAATATTCCTAAGTACGGAAAAAGACAGAACAATGAAAACTGAGCAAGAATAAATTATATATGTATATAAGTATTTCAGAGACCTCCTCTGATACCAATTGGTAAGATGGTATGTGAGTATGATATAATCTATAATACGAAATATAGGATTGTAATAATATATATACTATATGTAGTATCTAATGATGCTCAATATACCAGTGGGGGGGTGATTTGTATACTTTAAAAATTCCTTTGGAAGTTTTAAAGATGGTTATTTTTAACAAGGTTAAACAAGTTAATTCACAAAACCACTAGTTTTACACAATTTCTTGATTCCGGAAATATGATTCAGAGAAAATGATTCCAAAAAGATGGTTCAAGAAAATGAAAATTAATGAAATTTTAAAACAATAAAGATTCTATCTTAAAGCGTATATAATCGTACTAAATTAGATTACAAGTTTAAGAAAGTATAAGATAATTATACTTTCCTCAATAAATAAAATGCAGCAGAAAACTTGTAACAAAACATGTATCAAGTAGTAAACTTTTAACCTAAGGAGAAGGGTATCCAACAAAATTGGATAAAGGTACCTTGATGTATAATTTCAAGAAAGTCCATCTTACGCACACTAGGGTAAGACCTCGATTCAAAGATCGAAGTCTATCTTGCTATCTTTTCAAGCCCTCAACTTCAAGGTATTAGGAACCTCTATCTTCCTATACCCAGAAGACCTCGATTGTACATAGCAAAAATCAGAGTCACGCAAAGAAAATCTTAACAAGAAGTTCTGTATGCACAAAGCAATTTGAGTATCTCTCTAGAAATAACTTCAACAAAATGTAATCTCTAGAGTCATAGAATAGTGTTGAGATCTTTTCAAATGAGCTCCTATTTATAGGCATAACACCAATAGTCAGCTCCCTCCTCCAATGGTCATATTTTTCATGGAATCTCTGAGGGACCTATACACGTGTCACTCAAACAACGGTTGGTTAGTAACTAAATGCACGAAATAGTTTTACAACAAAAACAAGTGTTAGAAAAAATATGGTTACATGATCAAAATCATAAATTTGGAATATAAAAAAATAAAAAAGTTCAAAGTCTATCCAAAAAATGAATTCGGAGTATATAATACAAGGATATTCAGATTCTATTTTCTAAGGAACTCGGAACCTAAACTCTATAGAATTCCAGAGTCTGAATTTCAAGGAAATTCATAATCTGGATTCACAAGAATTCGAAACCTAAACTTACAAAGTTCAGAGTCCGAGTTCATGAGAATTTGGAGTCTGAACTTACAAAGTTTGGAGTTAGAATTCATGATAATTCAGAGTCTGAACATAAAAAGTTCGGAGTCAGAATTAATGAGAATTCGGAGTCAGAACTAATAAGAGTTTGGAGTCTGAATTCAGAGAACTCAAAGTCAGAACTCAGAAGAGTTTGGAGTCTGAATTTAGAGAACTCAGAGTCAGAACTCATAAGAGTTCAGAGTCTAAATTCAAATAACTCAGAGTCATAACTCAGTAGAGTTTGGAGTCTGAATTTAGAGAACTCAGATTTATAACTCAGAAGAGTTTGGAGTTTGAATTTAGAGAACTCGGAGTCAGAACTCATAAGAGTTTGGAGTCTGATTTCAGAGAACTCGGAGTAAGAACTCATAAGAGTTCATATTCTGAACTCGGAGTCTGAATTCAGAGTCTAAAAATAGAGTTCTCTTTATCAAAGTATTATATAATTCAATGGTTTTAAATATTAAACCGAATTTTATACATATAAAAGATAATGAACAATGAAAAACATTGTAAGGAAAAATTTCCTTGGGGAAGGAAAATTTTCCTTATAGAAGTAAAACACAGGAAAAAAGAGATTTTCCTTGATATAAGGTGTTTGTGATTTTTAAAAAAAGAAGGAATGGTAAAGTCAGAAGGAAAACTTATTGACTTAAAAATCTCCCCCAATTATGATGGAATAGAAAAGTCATAAGGGAAACCTTATGGACTCAACAACATGGTCCGATATTTGTAGACGGATAGAACGACATCACATAAGCCTCATGTCATAACATAACACCATGGGTAAATCCCAAATGGTAGCTAGAACATGTGGAGCTCTAGAAACATTTTACCTTAGTGAAATATGGTATAACAATCATAACCAATAGTTTTCTCATGCACGATCTACTAGGATGAAATATCCCCTAGTACTAGTGGTCTCTGATCATCATAATAGTTTTGTTATTGTTGTAATAGTCAATCATGATAAGTGAATCTGGTATATTTCACTTCTAAGTCAGCTAACATCAAGTCACTAGAAGAATCTGGACTATCCAATTCGGAATCACTAGCATACTAGTTCTAGTTTTCCCACCTAGGTACCTGGGATTTCCTTGTGCTCAATCCCTCATTTCACATGTCATACAAACAACCATTTTCACATATATTTACCTAGAAAACACCATTTTACATGAACAACCCTCTTTCCATATTAGTCAAATAAAAACTATTTGAAAAAACTATTCACAACATTTTTGTAACTCATAAAAACCATTTTACACATTACAAGAAAAACACATAAATAATTCAACCATTTCAAAGATCCAACACCTTACAAATCATCACATGATGCATTTTCCCCTTTTAAATCATGTTTATAATTATTTACACAATTCACACATCACATTTAAAGGTACATAACAAAAGAAATGTAACACCCAAAAATTTTATAAAAAATATTCTTTTTAATATCATTAATGTCTTGTGTTGTACGATACACCAAAAGAAGCTTTCACAACACGCATCCTTGACTTGACTTCCATTACACGTAATCACGACCTTCCTCGATAGCGTGTGTAGTACGCAATAATGAGTTTCACTAAACAAGAATATGCTATTAAAATATTATTAAAACTAGCCGTTATGAATAGTAATAAACACTTTTTGAAATTTTTTATATTTTATTTTTCAAAAGAGAATTCATTTTTGGATTCGTAATACCGAAATTAGCTTAGGGTGAAATTTTGGTACTTTTCGGATAACTTTCATTTTCTGATGAATAGTGAAAATTACTAAATTTTAATTAAAAACAAATTTTTTTAATAGAAATAATTAATAGTGATAAATTATTAATTTTAGTGGTTTTAAAGTATATCTAGAATATATTTTTACAATTCAATACAATGTTGGTCATTGGATGTAATTTCACATTTACACCAGACATAAACAAATGTTAATCTTTTGATAGTTATTATCTCTTAAAAACATGCTATTTGTTGTGACAGCGGAAATTAATTATAAAATTAATTTATGCAACTTATATGTTGGGAATTTTTTAAAATAGAAATCATTTTTGAACTTGGAATATCAATTATAGCTTTGGGTGGAATTTTGGCATTTTTCTGAAAAACTTCAATTTTTGATGAATAATGAAACTACTAAGTGGTAGTTAAAAAAATTAATTTTTTCATAAATCTTAATTTTACCGCTTCTATGAATGGAATTTCAAAAATCCGAGAGACACGATTGATGTCAGTAAGTAAAATGTGGTTCAATGAGATGAAAATAATATTGGGTGAATAGTAACTTTTTACTTTTATTTACCACGGTTAAAGGTAAATAGGGTAATTAAGGGTAAAAATGAAATTAATATTACCCTAACACATGTACTAATCCTATTGGACAAGTTTATCTCGACCAAAAACAACCTTAAGTGTAAATTATTATCATTTAGGCCCACTTGGATTAGATTAGGACATTTATTATTATTTAATTCAAAGAAGAGTTAAAAGAGTTAAAATCAAAGTTTATTTACTAAAACATTTTTAATATAGGGTTATACATAATATAATTTCAACTATAAATATTCATTATAAATATAAAATTATTTCCTACATAATCGTATTTTATTTTTAATTTTTATACTTTAAATAATTTAATTTATTTATGACACAACGATGATGCAGTAATTACCTTTTTAAGAAAATATTAACATAATTGATTTTATAAATGCACAAATAAATGTAATTTGAAACTTTTTATGACATACACTAATTTTATAGGTCAATATGACATGTTATTGATGATTTAAGTAACTTGGTTTGAACTTATCATTCTGTTAGAAATTTCATAAAAATCATTACAAAATAGTGTCAAAATTGACATAAATTAGTTTTTAAATCAAATATTATATTATTAATTGTTATTTAATTCCTAAAAATCTAAGTTTCGGCCAAATGACTTAGATAAAGATATATATATTAATAATAAACAACTTGGGGTTCGTTTGGCTTCATATAGTAATTTTATTAACCATATAGTGTAAGAAAACAAAAAGACACGGTAAAAGTTAAATTATTTAACTTAGAGTTAAATCTAATTGATAAGGTTAAAATAATAACCTAAACATGTCTAAATACTATTGGATGAGAGGATTCCGACCCATCACCACTTTATCTTCAAAATAAGACCATTTGGAACCATTATAAACCGAATTTGACCTTAATATAAAATAATATTTTGAGATTTTCCTAAGGTGCCCCTCTCCTCCCTTATAAAAGGCCACCTACTCCCTCTCTTCCTCACACAACTTTGAGCATTCAAGCTCGGCCAACCCCTGAAAAATTCTCTTATCCAATTCCCTAGAAACATCTTAGAGGTTCTGGTCTTCCTCAAAGACCAATTTTAGTTCCCTAAGAGGAGGTCTCAAAGAGGCTCTTCAAAGAAGAGGTAATTTCCGTTACCGATTCTTTCACCTTTATTTCTTCTTCCACTTATTCTTATTAGGTTGTTTCATTATGAAGTAATAACATCAGTATCACTCGTATACTGATATGTTATTATAAGTATGAAACAATCCTATTTCACCATCTATCCATCCTACGGAAAACGAAATCACCGCGCTTGCGTACGTACGGAATACCGTCTCCACGCCGTGGTGAAATCTATTTTCCACCACCACCTTACATGGATGGGTATAATGGTGTAAATAATAACTATATATTATTATTTTAAAGTGATATTGATTCTGAAATAGTATACATACACTCCAATACAGTCCCACGATCATGAGAATGATATCATCGCTCGTGCGTACGTACGGACTACCGTCTCCACGACGCGATGAGATTCATTCTCCACTTTAAACCATTCATGAATGATTATAAAGTATAAATAATAAGTAATCATGAAATATATGACATAATAATGATACTGGATTTATGTGTATATATATGAATTTCATCTAATTAATTCTGTTCAACTCAATAAGGAAACGAAAACAGCGTTCATGCGTACGTACGGCCTACCGTCTCCATGAACGATGTATTTCTTTTCATTTACTGATTTATTATATATATGTATATTCTTAATATATATATATATAAATCATGTTTTATATTCTATAATTAAGTAATCATGATCTAAGTAATCATATGAATAATTACAAGACAAAACACAGACGACAAATGAAACAATTTTACCCAAAACACTCTTTAACATGGAATTTACAAAAGAACAGGTAATATAAAGTCATAAGTGAACCATATATTATATCATAACAATTAATATGATTCTGTAATAAGTCAATGACAATATTTAAATCATTATACAGGAGGTTCAGACACTTACGAAGCAAATCAGACCTAAGGTAAGGGAAATATCACAATCTCATTTTTATCTGAGATTGTTTATACTTTGGTATTTACTGGGGTGTATTTTATCATCCACATCCATGTTTCCTCAATATGAAATATTGTTTCCATCCACCTACAATTGTTTAAATCCAATTTTACCCTTCGGTGATTTTTTATTAAAAGATATGAAAGTAATCTTTTGTCATTTTTCGTACGAGGTACTTTTTGACTTTTCCGACAAAAGTACGAGAAGAATGTTTTTTTTAACTTATACGTAAAGAATGGATTTTTAAAACCTTATTTACAAGAATCTTACCATATAAGTTTTCAAGTTTATTTTTAATCAACTTATTTTAGTTTATAATTGTATGACATGTTAAGAAAAGAAAAGTGTTTTTGAAGTAGAAAGGATATTTTCCTCAAGAATGGAGTTCAAATGTTTTATCAAAATTATTTTCCATCTAAGATAATATAGGGTTCTGTTTTTATACCTATTATTACATTGATTTGATTATGTTGTGAGGGAATTATTTTCTTGAAGTCATTTACCTTATATGATTTTTTTATGATGTCATGATGTTTCAAGAATCCCATTTTTGTTACATGTGTTATGCAATGATGTATGATTTATGATTTTGTGGCACACATAAGAATGGTATCATAATGAGATGGGTGGTACCTATATCTCCCTCCAATGCGTTGGGTAAAGATTTTATATCTCATGAGATAGATATGGCTGGAACGGTAGGTTATACCGGTTCAGTGAAACAGGACTGGAACGAGGGTGACTCGGTTCAGAAAGGGACTTTGTCCACTAAGATAGTCTTGACAATGAGTCTTGACTAACAAGAAATGATTCTATATGATTATGTGTGTATGCCAAAAAGTTTCATGTTTTATGTTATGATTATTGGGATTACATTTCACTGCCATGATTTATCCCATGTTATGAAATTGTGATCTCTTTTGCAGGTTAAGATTTCCAAAAGTTATGTGCTTGTGTATATGATGTGATTGATATTTCTTTTGTTTACTCTTACTGAGCATTTGAGCTCACCCTATTATGTTTTCTTTTCCCCAGGATATAAAGAATGGTTTTAGGTATTAAAAAAAGGGAAGATCTTTATGGGAGATGATGAAGATCTGTCACCAGGATTAGAAGATTATATTCCGAGTTTCCAAAGACACTAAACTATTATGATCCTTGTGTGTGTATTTTTGTTATGTACTAAGTATTCCGCAAAAGTAATGTAATGTCCATGTACGTCAGGCTTCAGGTCTCTACAGTTGCTATCAGAGGGAGGTTTAGTCAACCTTTGGAAACTAGGATACGAAAACGTTAGTGAGATCCCTAGAGATATTTCTATGGTATGTCTAGGGATGTCCCTAAGGATAAGTATACGTATAGGTTATAGTACTAGAACTACGCTAACGATCATAGAATTAAACCTAAGATATTAGATATTGAAGGTACTCCCCCTTTATTATGTTGTTTTACCTAGCATGATTTTTTCCTCTCACACTATTCTTTTTGGGTTTTAGATGATGGCTGGAACACGAAGGAACCGTGTTGATCAATGAAATGGACAATGCAATGATTGTCCTTCTGAACAAAAAAATGTTATGGGAGATGGAGTGAAAAAATCTTAATACAATACTTACACAAGCTATGAATCATTATGGACTTCCAAATGAGCAGAGAAGGGAACAATATTCTATTGAGTCCTTCATGAGGCAACGTCCACCTTCTTTCAGTGGGCCTTCTGATCCACTTGTTGCTGAACAATGGATCAGTACCACTGAAAAGATATTTTCAGTTCTTCAATGTTCTGAACATGATAAAGTCATCATAGCAGTATATCGTTTGGAAGATGAAGCTGATCAATGGTGGAATCTTATCAAGAATACGAGGCAACGAGATGAAATTGAGTCCATGGAATGGGACGAGTTCAAGAACTTATTTTTCAATAAGTACTTTCCTCGTATTCTTCGAACAAAGATGGATAAGGAGTTTTTTGAACTAAATCAAAAGGATGATGAATCTGTTTGTATATATGAAAAAAAATTTACAAGGCTTGCAAGGTATGCATCTGGATTTGTCATCCAACCTGAAAGTAAAGTTGATCGATTTTTCAGTGGCTTAAAACCAAGTCTTCGAAGGGAATTAGCTATAAGAGACTTCAGTAGATATGAAGAAATTGTGCATTGTGCTATCAAGGTTGAAATGGAAGTTGGTGTTACATATCCATCTCATGGTTTTGACAAGAAACGAAAGATGGAGTTCAAGGAGAAATCTCAGAATAATGGTGAAAAGAAGATGAATGTTTCCTTATGCACAAAGTGTGGAAAGAAGCATGGTGGAGATTGCCTTAAAGGGACTAGAAAATGTTTTAAGTGTGGAAAAGAAGGTCATCGAGCAGCTGAGTGTCGAAGTAATGGAAAAAGGGATTCTAATGATGTGAATAAAGCAAACACTGCAGAGAACGCACAACCAACACTTCAATGCTTCATGTGCAAGGAAATGGGGCATTATGATAATAAATGCCCTATTCCAAGGGTTAGTGATGATCTACATGAGCAACCTCTTAAGGTAAAGGAGAAAGGGAAGTCACATGCGATCACTATTGGCAATGTTGAATATGACAATGATGTGGTGGAATGATTAAGTGTTTATGTAATGGGATTCCAAAATAATGTTGTATCATGGAGTATTGGAATATTAATGTATTGGTCTAATGTGGTATTTGATGTGATTGAGATATTATGCGCATAATGAAGGGAAAATGAGAAAATGAAATTTTTAATAGTATTCATGAGCTCATGATTGATATAAGGACTAAGTGATATCATGGTTTGAGTGTATAGAATTTTGAGGAATTTGATATGTGGAAAGTGTTAACTTTTAACTGCATTCATGTTTTCACTAAGTTTCATTGGGTATTCAAGAGAATACATGATTAAGGAATTTGAATGTTTGGAATGTGACCAACAAAACATATCTTATGTTATATGGGGATCAACGATGGTATTAAATATCTGGTAATCGTTTTCACTATGTTATGAGAGTGGACTGCAGTATTATGGATAAGCCTAAAGATTGGAAGGGATTATGTTGGACATAAGTTAGTATTGTTTAAGGATAGAAGTTTTTTCGATATTATTGATGGGATGTTATAGTAATATAGTTTTAGAAAAAGGACAACCTGCAGGACGGACGACAGCCCATCGTGTCAGACAAGGCTGTGGGAATCGAACCCACAACCGAAGTGCGACTGGCCTTTATCACCTACCACTGGCCTACAGGAAGTCCCTGTTTAGTAGAAACTAGTTTTATTATATTAATCAGTATGATATATGAAGTATAAGTCCATTTTAGGAAGCATATATATAGATCGACTTATTTATATAAATTTTGCTAACTTTTTGTTTGAGATAGATGGAATGACCCGTTATTCTATCACATGATCTGCTAACACTTCACGAATAACAAATTCAACTTCATTTATTTAAGAGATGAAGTGGAAATTGTTCAAGGCATGAACAACAGTGAGATTGTACCAAAATAAAGTAAGTATTTATTCTAATTCCAATTTTCAACATTAGGGAAATGATCTTGAAAACCAAAAATGTTGTCCTAGTGCCCTTATATCCGATGAATCAGATGGTACCCTAGATCATCACAAATTTATGGCTTTCTGATTGCTGGCTTTTCCATAGCCATGTTCTCTACCACTCTCCATCAGAACATGATGGTTATATTTCTCTTCCATATCCATATTTTCACCTATATGGAAACCCAGTGATTAGTTTATTTGGGTAACCGTTACGTTTCATACTTTTGTTTTTAAATATTGGTTTTTGTGTTCCTTTTTACGATGTGGGTTTCTAATAAAGAAACTTTCGAATAGTAAACCATTTATAACCCCGACGAATTTCGAGGGTGAAATTCATTTTAAGGGGGGTAGAATGTAACACCCCAAAATTTTATAAAAAATATTCTTTTTAATTTCATTAATGTCTTGTGTTGTACGCTACACCAAAATAAGCTTTCAAAACACGCATACTTGACTTGCCTTCCATTACACGTAATCGCGACCTTCCTCGATAGTGTGTGTAGTACACAATAATGAGTTTCACTAAACAAGAATATGCTATTAAAATATTATTAAAACTAGCCGTTATGAATAGTAATAAACAATTTTTGAAATTTTGATATTTTTTTTTCAAAATATAATTCATTTTTGGATTCATAATATCGAAATTAGCTTAGGGTGAAATTTTGGTACTTTTCGGATAACTTTCATTTTCTGATGAATAGTTAAAATTACTAAATTTTAATTAAAAACAACTTTTTTTAATCGAAATAATTAATTGTGATAAATTATTAATTTGAGTGGTTTTAAAGTATATCTAGAATATATTTTTACAATTCAATACAATGTTGGTCATTGGATGTAATTTCACATTTACACCAGACATAAACAAATGTTAATCTTTTGATAGTTATTATCTCTTAAAAACAAGCTATTTGTTGTGACAGTGGAAATAAATTATAAAATTAACTAATGAAACTTATATGTTGGGAATTTTGTAAAATAGAAATCATTTTTGAACTTGGAATATCAATTATAGCTTTGGGTGGAATTTTGGCATTTTTCTGAAAAACTTCAATTTTTGATGAATAGTGAAACTACTAAGTGGTAGTTAAAAAAATTAATTTTTTCATAAATCTTAATTTTACCGCTTCTGTGAATGGAATTTCAAAAATACGAGAGACACGGTTGATGTCAGTATGTAAAATGTGGTTCAATGAGATGAAAATAATTTTTGGTGAATAGTAACTTTTTACTTTTATTTACCACGGTTAAAGGTAAATAGGGTAATTAAGGGTAAAAATGATATTAATATTACGCTAACACATGTCCTAATCCTATTGGACAAGTGTATCTCGACCAAAAACAACCTTAATTGTAAAATATTATCATTTAGGCCCACTTGGATTAGATTAGGACATTTATTATTATTTAATTCAAAAAGAGTTAAAAGAGTTAAAATCAAAGTTTATTTACTAAAACATTTTTAATATAGGGTTATACATAATATAATTTCAACAATAAATATTCATTAGAAATCTAAAATGATTTCCTACATAATGGTATTTTATTTGTAATTTTTATAATTTAAATAATTTAATTTATTTATGACACAACGATGATGCAGTAATTACCTTTTTAAGAAAATATTAACATAATTGATGTTATAAATGCCCAAATAAATGTAATTTGAGACTTTTTATGACTTACACTAATTTTATAGGTTAATATGACATGTTATGGATGATTTAAGTTACTTTTTTCGAACTTATCATTCTGTTAGAAATTTAATAAAAATCATGTACCAAATAGTGTCAAAATTGACATAAATTAGTTTTTAAAACAAATATTATATTATTAATTGTTATTTAATTCCTAAAAATCTATGGTTCGGCCAAATGACTTAGATAAGGATATATATATTAATAATAAACAACTTGGGGTTATTTTGGCTTCATATTGTAAGTTTATTAACCATATAGTGTAAGACAACACAAAGACACGGTAAAAGTTAAATTTTTTAACTTAGAGTTAAATCTAATTGATAAGGTTAAAATAATAACCTAAACTTGTCTAAATACTATTGGATGAGAGGCTTTAGACCCATCACCACTTTATCATCGAAATAAGACCATTTGGAACCATTATAAACCGAATTTGACCTTAATATAAAATAATATTTTGAGATTTTCCTAAGGTTCCCCTCTCCTCCCTTATAAAAGGGCACCTCCTCCCTCTCTTCCTCACACAACTTTGAGCATTCAAGCTCGGCCAACCCCTGACAAATTATCTTATCCAATTCCCTAGAAACATCCTAGAGGTTCTGGTCTTCCTCAAAGAACAATTTTAGTGCCCTAAGAGGAGGTCTCAAAGAGGCTCTTCAAAGAAGAGGTAATTGTCGTTACCGATTCTTTCACCTTTATTTCTTCTTCCACTTCTTCTTATTAGGTTGTTTCATTATGAAGTAATAACATCAGTATCGCTCATATAATTATATGTTATTATATGTATGAAACAATCCTATTTCACCATCTATCCATCCTACGGAAAACGAAATCACCGCGCGTGCGTACGTACGGAATACCGTCTCCACGCCGTGGTGAAATCTATTTTCCACCACCACCTTACTTGGATGGGTATAATGGTTTAAATAATAACTATATATTATTATTTTAAAGTGATATTTATTCTTAAATAGTATACATACACTCCAATACAGTCCCACGATCATGAGAACGATATCATCACTCGTGCGTACGTACGGACTACCGTCTCCACGACACGATGAGATTCATTCTCCACTTTAAACCATTCATGAATGATTATAAAGTATAAATAATAAGTAATCATGAAATATATGACATCATAATGATACTAGATTTATTTTTATATATATTAATTTCATCTACTTAATTCCGTTCAACTCAATAAGGAAACGAAAACAACGTTCATGCGTACGTACGGCCTACCGTTTCCATGAACAGTGTATTTCTTTCTATTTACTGATTTATTATATATATGTATATTCTTAATATATATATATATATATATATAAATCATGTTTTATATTCTGGAATTAAGTAATCATGATCTAAGTAATCATATGAATAATTACAAGACAAAACACGGACGACAAATGAAACAATTTTACCCAAAACACTCTTTAACATGAAATTTACAAAAGCACAGGTAATATAAAGTCATAAATGAACCATATATGATATCATAACAATGAATATTATTCTGTAATAAGTCAATGACAATATTTAAATCATTATACAGGAGGTTTGGACACTTACAAAGCAAATCAGACCTAAGGTAAGGGAAATATCACAATCTCATTTTTATCCGAGATTGTTTATACTTTGGTATTTACTGGGGTGTATTTTATCATCCACATCCATGTTTCCTAAATATGAAATATTGTTTCCATCCACCTACAATTGTTTAAATCCAATTTTACCCTTCGGTGATTTTTTATTAAAATATATGAAAGGAATCTTTTGTCATTTTTCATACGAGGTACTTTTTGACTTTTCCGACAAAAGTACGAGACGAATGTTTTTTTTAACATATATGGAAACAATGGATTTTTAAAACCTTAATTCCAAGAATCTTCCCTTATAAGTTTTCAATTTTATTTTTAATCAACTTCTTTTAGTTTATAATTGTATGACATGTTAAGAAAAGAAAAGTGTTTTTGAAGTATAAAGGATATTTTCCTCAAGAATGGAGTTCAAATGTTTTATCAAAATTATTTTCCATCTAAGATAATATAGGGTTATGTTTTTATCCCTATTATTACATTGATTTGATTATGTTGTGAGGGAATTATTTTCATGAAGTCATTTACCTTATATGATTTTTTTTATGATGTCATGATGTTTCAAGAATCCCATTTTTGTTACATGTGTTATGCAATGATGTATGATTTATGATTTTGTGGCACACATAAGAATGGTATCATTATGAGATGGGTGGGACCTATATCTCCCTACAATGCATTGGGTAAAGATTTTATATCTCATGAGATAGACATGGCTGGAATGGTAGGTAATACCGGTTCAGTGAAACAGGACTGGAACGAGGGTGACTCGGTTCAGAAAGGTACTTTGTCCACTAAGATAGTCTTGGCAATGAGTCTTGACTAACAAGAAATGATTCTATATGATTATGTGTTTATTACACAAAGTTTCATGTTTTAAGTTATGATTATTGGGTTTACATTTCACTGCCATGATTTATCCCATGTTATAAAATTATGATCTCTTTTACAGGTTAAGATTTCCAAAAGTTATGTGCTTGTGTATATGATGTGATTGATATTTCTTTTGTTTACCCTTACTGAGCATTTGAGCTCACCCTATTATGTTTTCTTTTCCCCAGGATATAAAGAAAGGTTTTAGGTATTAAAAAAAGGGAAGATCTTTATGGGAGATGTTGAAGATCTGTCACCAGGATTAGAAGATTATATTCTGAGTTTCCAAAGACACTAAACTATTATGATCCTTGTGTGTGTATTTTTGTTATGTACTAAGTATTCCGCAAAAGTAATGTAATGTCCATGTACGTCAGGCTTCGGGTCTCTACAAGAAAACATGCCCAAATAATCAATTTTCATTTTAAAACCCATTTTTAACACATTTTCACCTCAAGTGAATTGGAAAAGATATTTGACACCCTCCACATGAGGCATAAAAACCATTTAAGAAACATCACAATGAAACATACAAAAATCATATCCTTTTTCTTTATATAATCAACTTTCATCATACATTCATTCCAAACACCATGAAAATATAATTCTCCCCACACAATTAAACCATAAAACAATGTTATAAATCCGAAAAAGGATATC
The DNA here is from genome assembly GCA_963277665.1 of Viscum album. Classification (NCBI taxonomy): domain Eukaryota; kingdom Viridiplantae; phylum Streptophyta; class Magnoliopsida; order Santalales; family Viscaceae; genus Viscum; species Viscum album. The sequence continues at coordinate 290,395,098 of OY728148.1, read as the reverse complement.
AAAAATCATCTAAAAAAGTTAGAGCTTGGAACTACCTACCTCAAGTGTAGAAACTTACTAAAAGTTATATAAAACATCAATCAAACCACCACAAGATGCTAACAAATAAAGATCAACAAAAAACCACCACTTTCCTTGGATATTTTACAAGATCCAGCCCCCCCCCCCTCTATGTGAAATAGATGTTAGAAAAAAACCACAAAGAAGGACGAAGAAAAACACTAGAAAAGACGGAGAAAACAAGGGAGAAATCACTTAATTGATGTTTCTTTGATGAAACCACAAAAAGTAAGGATTCCAGGGAAGATAAGAGGAGGTGATGGAGGAACCTAGGGCTGGAGAGGTCTAATGGGTGAATAAGGGGGATATTTGAGTTAAATCATGAGAGGACACAACTGGAATTTTAATTTTCTTAATGACCTGAAAAAGTCACAAAGTTTTACCACACATTTTTCCAAACCATACAAAAACTGTGCACACCTCACTATCTAAGTAAGATAGGCCACACATTTGTCCCACAATTTTTACGACCCATTCTTTTACCATGTAGTTATACATTTCCCAAAAATTCCAAATGCTATCACGATTAACTGGAAATAGGAATATAGTTTTCCAAACTAAACGTTACCTATGTGCCATGTGATATTTCCCCAGAAACATCTATTTTTTCACCAAAAATGAAAAGGAAACCCAAGGGTAAAATGATAGACACTTAATAGATCGAAAATTACCTAAAAAATTTAGTCTCGTCACACTCAGTTCCCAAGAAAAATACAGATACCCAAAATTAAACTGGAATCAAGGATGAAAAAAAAACCCAGGTGTGACAATTCTACCCACCCTAAAAACTTCATTCACTTGAAAGTCAACCAAAATCCCGATATATGAAAAAAACTAATACTCATCCAAACCTCAAAGAAAATTTCTCACAAACATAAAAATGAGGAGAAATCAAGAACCCCCTAAGTAAAATTATAGATTCATAAAGTTTAACTCAGAAGGGTGGAATTGACATCCCACCATTCACCTTCTGACCCCCAAAATACACAACACCTCTAGATGATCAATCAATGAAAATGAATGTTTTTCACAAATTCATAATCCAACCTATCAAGCCATGAAAACTTTATAAATCATCCAATGAAACTCATAACTTTTACCAGAAACGAAAAAAAGAATCCAAACAACATCTCAAAAAATAATTCCACAACCTTTCTTCTACAAAAAACCTTGACACACTCCAAACCAAACATTTAATATTAGATGTAACTCGAGATTCAAAGAATCCAAATGTGAATACCCAATTACAATACAACACTATAAGTGATACCAGATTATCAACATGGTAAGGATATAATAGACTCTCCATCATTTGAAAAGAGCTAGCACTATTTTAATCTAAAAGAAATATTGACAAGATATGTGGTTGGTCTCCCCACCATGAGAAATTGTCGTCTTAACCAACAAACAAAGAACAAAAAAGACATGCTTAAAAACCCCTACACTAGGATAAAAACATGATGAGGGAAACACCCACCCATGAGACAACCTAAAACCAAAACCAATTGATGAAGGCCAAATACATAAGGAAAAACAAACAAGTATCCAAATCCATAAATATTAACCATTGGGATATTATGAAAATTAGACTAGCATTCCTCCTTATAACTAAGTAGGAACTCTTCCCCCCACTTCTATTGTAATGAATAATGAGGCCTTTACAGAATTTCCCATAAAGGGGCCTTTTCGAGACAATGGGTTCACAATTGTGAAGATAAAACTATCCCCATACAACACTGGAGACAAAGACATACCAAGGTCTATTACACCCTATCCCCACAATTCCTAACTACATACCAACATCAATACAGGGCATATGGCCAGATCCCTAATGTATGAAGCATTTCCTTCCTTGTAGTCAGGAGCTGAAGATTTGTGACCAGAAATTCTTCTTTTGGTTCCACAAGAAACCACACATCAATCTATATGGAACCAATTGAACACAACACACAATATGTCTCAAATTGGTCTAATATGGCACTTTCATCAAGACAAGGACTAAAAAGATGCACATGAATTATCATATTTCACATTAAATGATAAACAAAAGAAAAAAGATTCCCACTAAACACACCTCCATTTAAAACACCAAAATCCTTGAATTTCCAAAATAGAAACATGATACCATTAAATTAGGAGTTCTCAAAATGCTCCATGACACAAACATTCATATTTTAATGAAAATAAGACACAAAAAAACACCATCATACATGACCATTACATCCAAATAATAATTAAAAGGAAATAGAATTTAAACCATTCCCCAAATACCACACTACTACTGTAAATGGGAAATAAATATTATTACGAGTAGAATTTCCACACTAATCACACAGAATGATCGTACACCCAAAAAAGATATTATGAGAGTTACAGAGACCCCTTTTAATCCTTTAAACAATGTCAATAGATTCAGGAAAGTTCTCTATCTTTTTAATGGAACCTCTTTACTGTTTCTAGGGACTGGAGAAAAATTGGCTACCTCAAGAACTCTTTTTTAACATGAATTCAACATGAACCACAAGACTTTACACATTGGAAAAGTGATAAAATCATATTATGACACCTTCGAGCATAATAGTAATGACCTTCATCTTTAAATACATAAACAATTATGGAAAATAATGTTTCCTTGTATTTTTGTCACTAACTCTTCAACTTCGAGAGAATTTTATTGACCATAAAAGATATAAGGACTCAATTCCAAACTCCCAAATAATTTCTAAGGGTTGATCAATAAGAGGTTCTACCAACAATGAACTTATTAAAGATGTACATTTAATATCTATTAAATATTTTTGGGGGTGTACACCAACCATCCCAGAAACCAAGAACCCAACTAAACAAACCCATCAGAAAAAACTCACTACTAACAAACACTAAACACATAAGGGAACTAACTCAAAGGCTTCCAAAAATAATTCTCAAAATAATCCACCAACCATTATTTAAAATTCAACTTATAGATAATAACTAAAACTTGAAACTCCATTAAAAAATGATTTCTCAAAATCAAAACACCCCATAAGGAACATTCTCAAATCACAAGGCGACACAACACACAAATACTGATTTTCAAAACATCACACCTTCTTTTAAAATCACATTTGAAAATAAAACAATCTCAATGGGTTTCACACATATCAACGGTATTCCATGGATCATCAAACATGAATATTATCATGCCAAACTAGGTACCCACCCACTTTTATAAACATATCCATGTATGCGGTCACTTATGGAAATACTAAAGGTCAAAACAAAACATTTCCACTTTCTAAGATAAAACATTCAACCCACACTGGAAACTTCCTAATTCATTTCCCATCTCAAAATTAACAACACCTTTCAAAAACACACTTACCACTGAGTCAAAAATGAAGTTCAACTCCCACACATCAATTTGTTTTTACTTTTATCAGAATAGAATACCATAGATATCATTCAAAAATCATATTCATCTAATTTAAAAATATTTCCATCAGCATAAAAAATTCCATTGAAAATAGATTTCCAAAACTGGACTTCAAATAGTTCATGTTTTTCAAACAACCTATTTTGATAAACCATTTGTTTTGAAAAAAATTCAAATCCTGATAAACTCTGTAACACCCCGAGATTTTATGAAAAATATTCTTTTAATTTCATTAATTTCTTGTGTTGTATTCTACACCAAGATTACCTTGCGCTATACGCAACACTGTATTAGCTTGCAGTATACGCAACACTATTCTTGGATCGTGTTACACACAATTTTGATAATAGTTATTCTACGCAACATTGAGTACATATATATATATATATATTCAATTTATAAATGAAATATGGTTGGATTATGTTATACGAATCAATGAAGGATTCTTTCACAACACACAACCCTGACTTGGCTTGCATTACACGCAATCGCGACCTTCCTCGATAGCATGTGTTGTAAGCAATACCGGGTTTTAATAAACGATATATTATTATAATATTGTCATGAACTATCCGTTATGAATAGTATTAACTAAATTTTGAATTTTATAACATTATTATTCATCTTAAACATTTTCCAGAACATGGTATAAGAACAAAATAAATTTTTCGGGTAAAATAAGTATTATTCAAAAAATGCAGTTTTGCCGCCTTTTGATGGCACACCCACTTTAAATCTATTTTTTACATGTTTATATGTTAAATTTGACAAAATAAAATTCTTCTTTTGAATCAGGATATAAAAATTTACATTAGATAAAGTTTTTATATTTTTCCGATAACTTTCATATTTTAATGAATAGTAAAAACACGCTATACTTTAATTAAAAACAACTTTTTTCATCGTAATATCTTATGTGGTTAAATTATAATATTTAATGGTTTTAAAGTATAAATAGAATATATTTTTACCATTTAATATAATTAATTTCATTAGCACTGATTTAACTTGAATTCGCAGGTTAAATCAATTCAATCTTTTGCAATGTTTTAAACAGAAACCCGTTTTTATTCGACAACGGGATTAATTTTAATTTAATTTCTGCAACTTCTGTGTATTGAATTTTAAAAAATGGACTCCATATTTTGAATCAGTGGGTCCAAATTATGTTAATAGGCTACTTTTTATTTTTGGGAATTATGAATAGTAACTACGGTAAATTTTATTTACCATAGTTAAAGGTAAATCGGGTAATTAAGGGTAAATATAATATTTTAAAATTACCCTAACAAATTTCAAAATCCTATTGGATGACTAAATGTCGACCCATATCACCTAAGGGTCGGATTAGATTCATTTAATTAAATTTTGTCAATGAAAATAATTTAATTATTATTAAAACCAAAGAATGTGACAACATGTAACTTTCTTAAATCTTATAAGTATAATAATTTTAATCTAGTGATAAACTTCATGAAACATCGAACATGAATAGTCTCCAGAAAGATAATACAATTATCTACATCATAGGAATTTATTTATAATTTTTAGGGATTAAATAATTATCATTTATTATGACACAATGATGATGTAGTAATTATCTTATTAATGAAATATTGACATAATTGATGTTATAAATGCCCAAATAAATGTAATTTGAGACTTTTTATGACATACACTAATTTTATAGGTTAATATGAAATGTTATTGTGGATTTAAGTAACTTGGTTCGAACTTATAATTCTGTTATAAATTTCATAAAAATCATGTACCAAAGAGTGTCAAAATTGACATAAATTAGTTTTTAAAACAAATATTATATTATTTATTGTTATTTTATTCCTAAAAATCAAGGTTCGTCCAAATGACTTAGATAAGGTTATATTTATTAATAATAAACAACTTGGGGTTCTTTTGGCTGGATATAGTAAGTTTATTAACCATATAGTGTAAGAAAACAAAAAGACACGGTAAAAGTTAAATTATTTAACTTAGAGTTAAATCTAATTGATATGGTTAAAATAATAACCTAAACTTGTCTAAATCCTATTGGATGAGAGTATTTATACCCATCCCCACCTTATCCTCGAAATAAATCAATTTGGATCTATTTAAAACCGAAATTTACTTTATAATAAAATAATATTTTTAGTTAATCCAAAGGTGCCCCTATCCTCCCTTATAAAAGGGCACCTCCTCCCTCTCTTCCTCACACAACATTGAGACTTCAATCTCGGAAAACCCCGTCCAAATTCTCTTCTCCACTTCCCTAGAAACATCCTAGAGGTTCTGTTCTTCCTCAAAGACCAATTTTAGTGCCCTAAGAGGAGGTCTCAAAGAGGCGCTTCAAAGAAGAGGTAATTTCCGTTACCGATTCTTTCACCTTTATTTCTTCTTCCACTTCTTCTTATTAGGTTGTTTCATTATGAAGTAATAACATCAGTATCACTCATATAATGATATGTTATTATAATTATGAAAAAATCCTATTTCACCATCTTTCCATCCTACGGAAAACGAAATCACCGCGCGTGCGTACGTACAGATTACCATCTCCATGCCGTGGTGAAATCTATTTTCCACCACCACCTTACTTGGATGGGTATAATGGTGTAACTAATAACTATATATTATTATTTTAAATTGATATTGATTCTGAAATAGTATAAATACACTCCAATACAGTCCCACGATCATAAGAACGATATCATTGCTCGTGCGTACGTACGGACTACCGTCTCCAGGACACGATGAGATTCATTCTCCACTTTAACCATTCATGAATGATTATAAAGTATATATAATAAGTAATCATGAAATATATGACATTATAAAGCTACTGTAGTTATGTGTATATATATGTATGTCATCTACTTAATTCCACTCAATTCAATAACGAAAAAAAAAACAGCGTTCATGCGTACGTACGGCCTACCGTCTCCATGAACGGTGTATTTCTTTCCATTTATAGATCCATTATATATATGTATATTCTGAATATATATTATATATAAATCATGTTTTATATTCTATAATTAAGTAATAATTATCTAAGTAATCATATGAATAATTACAAGTTAAAACACGAACGACAAATGAGACGATTTTACCCAAAACGCTACTTTAACATGAACTTACAAAAGAACGGGTAATATAAAGTCATAAGTGAACCATATATGATATAATAACAATGAATATGATTCTGTAATAAGTCAATGACATTATTTAAATCATTATACAGGAGGTTTGGACACTTACGAAGCAAATCGGACCTAAGGTAAGGGAAATATCACAATCTCATTTTTATCCGAGATTGTTTATACTTTGGTATTTACTGGGGTTTATTTTATCATCCACATCCATGTTTCCTCAATATGTAATATTTATATCCTTCTACAATAGTTTATATCCAATTTTACCCTTTGGTGAGTTTTTAGTAAAAGATATGAAAGGAATGTTTTGTCGTTTTTCGTACGAGGAACTTTTTTGACTTTTCCGACAAAAGTACAAAGAATGTTTTTTTAAACTTATACAACATGAATGGATTTTTAAAACATTATTTCCAAGATTCTTCCTTTAAAAGTTTTCAAGTTTATTTTTAATCAACTTCTTTTTGTTTATAGTTGTATGACCTGTTAAGAAAGGAAAAATGTTTTTGAAGAAGAAAGGATATTTTCCTCAAGAATGGAGTTCAAGTGTTTTATCAAAATTATTTTACATCTAAGATAGTAAAGGGTTCTATTTTTATCCCTATTATTAAATTGATTTGATTATGTTGTGATGGAATTATTTTTATGAATTCCTTTATCTTATATGAATTGTTTTATGATGCCATGATGTTTAAGATTCCCATTTGTATTACATGGGTTATGCAATGATGTATGATTTATGATTTTGTGGCACACATGAGAATGGTATAATTATGAGATGGGTGGTACCTATATCTCCCTCCCATGCATTGGGTAAAGATTTTATATCTCATGAGATAGACATGGCTGGAATGGTAGGTTATACCGGTTCAGTGAAACAGGACTGAAATGAGGGTGACTCGGTTCAGAAAGGGACTTTGTCCACTAAGATAGTCCTGGAAATGAGTCTTGACTAACAAGAAATGATTCTCTATGATTATGTGTGAATGACACAATGTTTCATGTTTTATGTTATGACTTTTGGGATTACATTTCACTGCCATGATTTACCCCATGTTATGAAATTATGATCTCTTTTGCAGGTTAGGATTTCCAAAAGTTATGTGCATATGTATATGATGTGATTGATATTTCTTTTGTTTACCCTTACTGAGCATTTGAGCTCACCCTTTTATGTTTTCTTTTCCCCAGGATATAATGAAAGGTTTTAGGTAAAAAAAGGAAGATCTTTATGGGATATGTTGATGATATTTCACCAGGATTATAAGATTATATTCAGAGTTTCCAAAGACACTAAACTATTACGATCCTTTTGTGTGTGTTTTTGTTATGTGCTAAGTATTCTGCAAATGTAATGTAATGTCAATGTACGTCAAGATACGGGTATCTACAGTTATTATCAGAGGAAAGGTTTAGTCAACCTTTGGAAACTAGGATGCGAAAACGTTAGTGAGATCCCTAGAGACATTTCTAAGGTATGTCTAGGGATGTCCCTAAGGATTAGTATATGTATAGGATATAGTCCTAGAACTATGGTAACGATATTAGATTAAACCAAAGATGTTAGATATTGAAGTTACTCCCCCTTTATTATGATTTTTTTCCTCTCACACTATTCTTTTTGGGTTTTAGAAAATGGCTGGAAATAAGATGATTCACGATAATGGAGGATATGATGGACAATGGAATGATATTCTTCATCATCAACCAAATGAAAAGGGATTTGGAAGTCTAAACATCATTATTATGCCGAATCAACAATCTCATAATATGATCAATAAATTAAAATTTGGTAAGTTTCCTAACTTGTCTAATAAGAGAAAGATGGAGTTTCATGATGATCATAGAGGAAAGAAAGTTCAGTTTCCCCTATGTAAATCATGTGGGAAGAGGCATCAAGGAGAATGTTTCAAAGGAAATGGAAGATGCTTTGGGTGTGGAAAAGAAGGATAGAAAGCCAGTAAGTGCAAAGGAAAAGTTTCAGTTAACACGAGGGATGAGGATAATGCTATTGCTACGACATCAACAATGGTTAAATGTTTTAAATGTGGAATATACGGGCATTATGCAAACCAATGCCCTAAGGTAAAGTCTCATGAAGAGAATCAGTATGGTCGTATGGGTAGTATTTATGTTGATGATGATGAAGAGACTACAAATGATATTTGAGATGAAAGAATTGTTGAAGCTCGGTCAAAGGTTTAAGAATGTAGTGGAATGATTACATGTTTATCATGTGTAATGTTGTATAAGTAATCTCATGGTACTATGGAATAAAGAGATATCTAAGGATTGTTACACTGTTTCATTTCCTTGAGTTTTGAAAGTGTATGATTAATGTTACCAGTATCCATGAAAGGTTATTCAGATATTTTTGGAATGTAGATGATATGCGCATAATGAAGGGATAAGGAGAAAATTAAATTTTTGATAGTATTCATGAGCTCATGACTGATTTAAGGAGAAGGTTATATCATGGGTTGAGTATATAGAATTTTGAGGATTTTGGTATGTGGAAAGAGTTATCTTTTAACAGGACTCATGTTTTCAATAAGGTTCAATGGGTATTCAAGAGAGTACATGATTAAGGCCTTTGAATTTTGGAATGTGACCAACAAGATATATCTTATGATATATGGGGATAAACGATGGTATTAAATCTCTGAGAGTGGACTGCAGTTTTATGGATAAGCCTAAAGATTGGAATGGAATATGTTGTACATAAGTTAGTATTGTTTGTTTTTCGATATTATTGATGGGATGTTATAGTAATATAGTTTTAGAAAAAGGACAACCTGCAGGACGGGCAACAACCCATCGCGTCGGACAAGGCTGTGGGAATCGAACCCACAACCGAAGTGCGACTGGCCTTTATCGCCTACCACTGGCCTACAGGAAGTCCTTGGTTAGTATAAACTAGTTTTATTTTATTAAGCGGTATGATATATGAAGTATAAGTTCATTTTTGGAACCATATACGATTAATCTAACCATAAGATGGACTTATAACTTTTTCTAATCTTTTGTTTGAAAGATATGGAATGACCCATCATTCTATCACATGATCTGCTAACACATCACGAATAACAAATTCAACTTCATTTCATTAAGGGATGAAGTGGAAATTGTTCAATTCACGAACAACAGGGAGATTGTACCAAAATCAAGTAAGTATTTCTTCTAATTCAAATTTTTCAACTTTAGGGAAATGATATTGAAAACCAAAAATGTTTTCCTAGTGATCTTATATCTGATGAATTGGATGGTACCCTAGATCATCACAAATCAATAGCTTTGTGATTGTTGGCTTTTTCATAGCCATGTTCTCTACCACTCTCCATCAAAACATGATGGTTAGATTTTTCTTCCATATCCATATTTTCACCTATGTTCTCCAATGTGGAAACCCAGTGATGAGGTAATTTGGGTAACCGTTACATTTCATACTTTAGTTTTTAAAGCCATGTTTTGGTATTCCTTTTTACGATGTGGGTTTCTATTAAACAAACTTTCAAGTAGTAAACCATTTATAACCCAGACGAATTTTGAGGGAAAAATTCATTTTAAGGGGGGTAGAATGTAACACCCCAAGATTTTATGAAAAATATTCTTTTAATTTCATTAATTTCTTATGTTGTATTCTACACCAAGATTACCTTGCGCTATACGCAACACCGTATTAGCTTGCAGTACACGCAACAATATTCTTGGATCGTGTTACACACAATTTTGATAATAGTTATTCTACACAACATTGAGTATATATATATATATTCAATGTATAAATGAAATATGGTTGGATTATGTTATACGAAACAACGAAGGATTCTTTCACAACACGCAACCCTGACTTGGCTTGCATTACATGCAATCGCGACCTTCCTCGATAGCGTGTGTTGTACGCAATACCGGGTTTTAATAAAAAATGATATATTATTATAATATTGTCATGAACTATCCGTTATGAATAGTATTAACTATATTTTGAATTTTATAACATTATTATTCATCTTACACATTTTCTAGAACATGGTATAAGGACAAAATAAATTTTTCCGGTAAAATAAGTATTTTTCAAAAAATACAGTTTTGTCGCCTTTTGATGGAACACCCACTTTAAATCTAGTTTTTGACATGTTTATATGTTCAATTTGACAAAATAAAATTCTTCTTTTGAATCAGGGTATAAAAATTTACATTAGATAAAGTTTTGATATTTTTCCGATAACTTTCATATTTTAATAAATAGTAAAAACATGCTATATTTTAATTAAAAACAACTTTTTTCATCGTAATATCTTATGTGGTTAAATTATAATATTGAATGGTTTTAAAGTATAAATAGAATATATTTTTACAATTTAATATAATGAATGTCATTATCATTGATTTTACCTTGAATTTGTAGGTTAAATCAATTCAATCTTTTGCAATGTTTTAAACAAAAACCCGTTTTTATTCGACAACGGGATTAATTTTAATTTAATTTCTGCTACTTCTGTGTATTGAATTTTAAAAAATGGATTCCATATTTGGAATCAGTGGGTCCAAATTATGTTAATAGGATACTTTTTATTTTTGGGAATTATGAATAGTAACTACGGTAAATTTTATTTACCATTGTTAAAGGTAAATCGGGTAATTAAGGGTAAATATAATATTTTAAAATTACCCTAAAAAATGTAAAAATCCTATTGGATGACTAAAATTCGACCCATATCACCTAAGGGTCATATTATATTCATTTAATTAAATTTTTTCAATGAAAACAATTTAATTATTATTAAAACCAAAGAATGTGACAACATGTCACTTTCTTAAATCTTATAAGTATAATAATTTTAATCTAGTGATAAACTTCATGAAACTTCGAACATGAATAGTATTAAGAAAGCTAATAAATTATCGACATCATAGGAATTTATTTAGAATTTTTAGGGATTAAATAATTATCATTTATTATGACACAATGATGATGCAGTAATTGTCTTATTAATGAAATATTGACATAATTGATGTTATAAATGCCCAAATAAATGTAATTTGAAACTTTTTATGACTTACAATAATTTTCTAGGTTAATATGATATGTTATTGTGGATTTAGGTAACTTGGTTCGAACTTATAATTCTGTTATGAATTTCATAAAAATCATGTACCAAATAGTGTCAAAATTAACATAAATTAGTTTTTAAAACAAATATTATATTATTTATTGTTATTTTATTCCTAAAAATCAAGCATCGGCCAAATGACTTAGATAAGATTATATATATTAATAATAAACAACTTGGGGTTCTTTTTGCTTGATATAGTAAGTTTATTAACCATATAGTGTAAGAAAACAAAAAGACACGGTAAAAGTTAAATTATTTAACTTAGAGTTAAATCTAATTGATAAGGTTAAAATAATAACCTAAACATGTCTAAATCCTATTGGATGAGAGGATTTGGACCCATCCCCACATTATCCTCGAAATAAATCAATTTGGAGCTATTTAAAACCGAAATTTACTTTATAATAAAATAATATTTTTAGTTATTCCAAAGGTGCCCCTATCCTCCCTTATAAAAGGGCACCTCCTCCCTCTCTTCCTCACACAAATTTGAGCATTAAAGCTCGGACAACCCCTGCCAAATTCTCTTCTCCACTTCCCTAGAAACATCCTAGAGGTTCTGGTATTCCTCAAAGTCCAATTTTATTTCCCTAATAGGAGGTCTCAAAGAGGCGCTTCAAAGAAGAGGTAATTTCCATTACCGATTCTTTCACCTTTTTTTCTTCTTCCACTTCTTCTTCTTAGGTTGTTTCATTATGAAGTAATAACATCAGTATCACTCATATACTGATATGTTATTATAATTATGAAACAATCCTATTTCACCATCTATCCATCCTACGGAAAACGAAATCACCGCGCGTGCGTACGTATGGAATACTGTCTCCATGCCGTGGTGAAATCTATTTTCCACCACCACCTTACTTGGATGGGTATAATGGTGTAACTAATAACTATATGTTATTATTTTAAAGTGATATTGAATATGAAATGGTATAAATACACTCCAATACAGTCCCACGATCATGAGAACGATATCATCGCTCGTGCATACGTACGGACTACCGTCTCCACAACGTGATGAGATTCATTCTCCACTTTAACCATTCATGAATGATTATAAAGTATATATAATATGTAATCATGAAATATATGACATTATAAAGCTACTGGACTTATGTTTATATATATGTATGTCATCTACTTAATTCCACTCAATTCAATAACCAAAAGAAAATAGTGTGCATGCGTACGTACGGCCTACCGTCTCCATGAACGGTGTATTTCTTTCCATTTATCGATCCATTAAATATATGTATATTCTGAATATATATTATATATAAATCATGTTTTATATTATATAATTAAGTAATAATGATATAAGTAATCATATTAATAATTACAAGTTAAAACACGAACGACAAAGGAGACGATTTTACCCAAAACGCTACTTTAACATGATCTTACAGAAGAACGGGTAATATAAAGTCATAAGTGAACCATATATGATATAATAACAATGAATATGATTCTGTAATAAGTCAATGACATTATTTAAATCATTATACAGGAGGTTCGGACACTTACGAAGCAAATCGAACCTAAGGTAAGGGAAATATCACAATCTCATTTTTATCTGAGATTGTTTATACTTTGGTATTTACTGGGGTGTATTTTATCATCCACATCCATTTTTCCTCAATATGTAATATTTATATCCTTCTACAATAGTTTATATCCAATTTTAACCTTTTGTTAGTTTTTAGTAAAAGATATGAAAGGAATCTTTTGTCGTTTTTCGTACGAGGTACTTTTTTGACTTTTCCAACAAAAGTACGAAGAATGTTTTTTTAACTTATACAGCATGAATGGATTTTTAAAACATTATTTCCAAGAAGCTTCCTTTACAAGTTTTCAAGTTTATTTTTAATCAACTTCTTTTAGTTTAAATTTGTATGACATTTTAAGAAAGAAAAAATTATTTTGAAGAAGAATGGATATTTTCCTCAAGAATGGAGTTCAAGTGTTTTATCAAAATTATTTTCCATCTAAGATAATAAAGGGTTCTGTTTTTATCCCTATTATTAAATTGATTTTATTATGTTGTGATGGAATTATTTTTATGAATTCCTTTATCTTATATGAATTGTTTTATGATGTCATGATGTTTAAGATTCCCATTTGTATTACATGGGTTATGCAATGATGTATGATTTATGATTTTGTGGCACACATAAGAATGGTATCATTATGATATGGGTGGGACCTATATCTCCCTCCAATTCATTGGGTAAAGATTTTATATCTCATGTGATAGACATGTCTGGAATGGTAGGTTATACCGGTTCAGTGAAACAGGACTGAAACGAGGGTGACTCGGTTCAGAAAGGGACTTTGTCCACGAAGATAGTCTTGGAAATGATTCTTGACTAACAAGAAATGATTCTCTATGATTATGTGTGAATGAAACAATGTTTCATGTTTTAAGTTATGATTATTGTGATTACATTTCACTTCCATGATTTACCCCATGTTATGAAATTATGATCTATTTTGCAGGTTAAGATTTCCAAAAGTTATGTGCTTATGTATATGATGTGATTGATATTTCTTTTGTTTACCCTTACTGAGCATTTGAGCTCACCCAATTATGTTTTCTTTTCCCCAGGATATAAAGAAATGTTTTAGGTAAAAAAAGGAAGATCTTTATGGGAGATGTTGAAGATCTTTCACCAGGATTATAAGATTATATTCCGAGTTTCCAAAGACACTAAACTATTACGATCCTTGTGTGTGTGTTTTTGTTATGTACTAGGTATTCCACAAATGTAATGTAATGTCAATGTACGTCAAGATACGAGTCTTTACAAACTCACCCCCATTTAATGAAAATATTTTTATAAAAATCTTCTTTTCTAAATCTTCCTTCAAATGATTCTGTAAACTCGGTTTCCATCTTCTAGAAACCAAACCTTTTCCACTTCAAAATCCAATTTTCATATTTTCTAAAATAAGGGTTCTCAAATAGTTTTCATAATTTTGAAAGACCAAAACAATTTGAAAAAGGAAACTAGTTTTTATGGGAGACTAAAAACATGGTTGATGGCCATACAACAGTCACACCACCATCACAGAGTGTATTCTTGGACCATGTCCCCGGGTCGACAATGGATTTCAAGGACCTACGAGATCACTAACATCGTTTTCCAAAACCCAATTTCATTTCCCAAACACCAAATAAACACAAGAACCATGTAACCCCAATAAAACCCAACTCCACATAGAAACCTAAGCACCAACACGAGGTGTGCTGGCCAGGAACCCTACTCGCAACCAGAACCTCAAGCCCTGATAGTCCTAACTCCTGTCATTCTAGATCTCCCCCAAAATAACAAGACCCAAAAACAGCGTGACCTCCAATGATACCATTTCCTCATGAACCAAGTTGGAGTATCATCCACCATGACACCCAAACCAATCTGTGACATATCCCTAATGGTGTTCAGGATCACTATGGGCTAATATATGGTGCAAGTGTGTCAATAAAATTATTTTTGGATTGATTTCACCCATTTATATGACATAAATAACCCACAATAATAAACACCACAGGTTTGAAGAGACATAAAAAAACATGGAATGATAATTTTCATATTCAATTTTTACAACATTAAACAAAACTGAAAAGGGATACAACAAAAGGGATAAAAAAACCATCCCAACAACCTATATGGGACAAGAGAGTCATCTCTCTCAAGCCACCACCACCAACAACTATAATACGAGGAACTCAAGCAACCTAGATCCCCCAAAATCACCATGACAGATATTGACCTTACCAGGGTTATATATAACTGATGCACCTAATTTTTGTATACATTTCTACAAACTTTATTGAAAATAAGAACATGATTTCAGAAAATACATACTACTTAGTAAACAAATACTCTGATTTTGGTGATCTTGTTCATTTTTTTATTACCCCTGGTTTGAGGTATGTGGACTTTTTTTACACATTTTTATGTTTTTAAAGTGAATGGGATGAGTTGGGAAGAGGTTGGGAGAGTTTGGAATGGTTTTGGATTAGTTTGGAGGCTTTTAAAGGGGTGCACGGTTTGAGCACGGTTAGTGGAAACCCCGCAGATTCTCCAAGAAACCGTGCAAGGGAGAAAGTAGGCTTTACACGGCCTATGCACGGTATTCCAAACCGTGCGAGGAAACCATGCTAACCCTAGCTCTTGAGGTAGTAGAGTGAGCATGGTTAGCGCACTGTTTTCCAAATCGTGCAGGCTAACTGTGTGGCCACTTAAAAATATGGTAATAAGTTTTGAGCTCCCTCGGGCTTAACCTAAAAACTCCAATATTCCTCCCACTCGAGCCTCACTTGGGATTTCAGGTTCTCAAGGGTTAGAGGGTCTCTTCCACTCGATTTGGAAGGATTTTGAAGGTGGTTTCTCCCAGGTAAGTCTCTCCTCCTGGTTTCCTTGTGTTTTCCTCTAGATCTACATCCCTATTTTTCTTGGTTTTCTAGATCTAAACTTGTTGTGTGTAGATCTAGGGTTTCGGTTTCCTTGGATGATGTTTTAAGTCTTGTGAATGTTAGGGAAAGGGATCTAGAGAGGTTTCGGTGGTGTGTTCACCAGATTTGAGGTGCAGTTTCTTATGGGTCGATTTCTTGGCAACCCTAAAGGTAGGTGGCTTCTCTCTCGACTCCACTTGGATAGAACTAGTGGTTCTTTGTTAAAATTAATTTTTGTGCTGAAAATTATTTGTGAATTGTTATGAAAAGTTGGTTAGGAATCCCTTGGGTGATGTTTTGGGGATTTTTGGGGAAAAGAGGGTTTTTTGGTAAAATGCTATTATTGTGGATTTTAAAATAGGATTCTATGGTTGATTTGGGAAAATTGTTGATGAAAATGGTTTCAATAAAGATTTGGTTTTATTGAAAGTTTGTTGGGAATGGAAAATAGTTTTCAATAAATTCATGATTTATTAAAGTGGATTGATATGCAAAGGAATTGGTTGATTTCATGTTGTCGTGGACCTGGTGGGTTATATTCTTGATTATGAATTGGTTGAAATGATGTGTGGAAGTGGGTGAAAAGTCTCACTATAAATGGTGATAGATAGTGGTCAGAAGAACCACCATATGGGTAGTGGTCTAGAAGTACTGCTATTTGTGAATGGATGAACGGGTTGGGTGGAAGTCCCACCGATTTACTTGTTTTGGTTGTTTGGTTGTTTGTTGTGCATTACTTTGCAAGATGGAAATTAGTGTTCTAGTTTGTAAATGATGAAATGGCTTGTGGCATGTTTAGTTGGCATTCCCTTGGTTGCTGGGTTAGGGTTTGATGGCATGGTAAGGGCATGTTTGGCCAATGTAATTGGTTGTAGTTGTGATTATTTTATATAAATTGTTTTATATAAATGTGTTAACGGTTTTATCATAGTGGCATGTGTATGGAAGTCATTTGGGGAAAACCTACTGAGTTTTAGTACTCACCCCCTACATTGGCATGTTGGTGTATTTGCAGATGTTGTGTATCATGACATGGGAAAAGGTAAGGCATCTCCCTCGTTTATTGGTGCATTGTGATGTCTCGATGGAGAATGGAGCATGGAGCTTGGTGTGGATCTGTGGTGGTGTCATGGCTCGTAGAGTTTGTTGTTTAGCTTCCACTTGTACTCTGATATGGTTGGTTGTATTGGTTTTGGGTTGTATTGTGGAACAAATGGGTTGTCTTTTGTGAATACATGTTTGGGTTTGAAAGTGCATGCATCACATAGTGATTGGTAGTAGATGATTTGTTTGGTTTTTTCTTAAGGAAAAATAATTCCCAAACTTCTTCTTTAAGCCCTTGGTATTTATTACCAGCCTTTGGTGCCTTGGGAATGTCTCTTAAGGACAAGTAACCCTCACCACCTCTTCAAGCCAATGAGTTAGGGGAGGGGTGTTACAAGTGGTATCAATTATTTTGGTCCTTTAAAGTTGGTCTCAGATTTGGTGTTGACACTCGTTGTGGTGAATTCCTTGAGTCGTGATGGTAGCAAGGCATAGGAATGTTGGAACTTGGAATGTATAGCATAAAAGGACATAGATAACCATTTTATGCATAAATTCAAGTTACCAGGGAGTTGGGTACATAAGTGTTTTAGAGACACTTATA
The DNA here is from genome assembly GCA_963277665.1 of Viscum album. Taxonomy (NCBI): domain Eukaryota; kingdom Viridiplantae; phylum Streptophyta; class Magnoliopsida; order Santalales; family Viscaceae; genus Viscum; species Viscum album. Next base: position 290,377,250 of record OY728148.1, on the reverse strand, counting down.
GGCATTGGAAATCTCATTGTTGTGGTTGTAGCCAATGATATGTTCATGGAATATAAGGTAGAAATGACTTCCCTCTAGGATGCATATTTCATTGGGCATAATGATTTATGGGTTGAAATGACAAATGGTCTTGAAAATGTGTGAAAATGAAACGTAAATAAATTTGGTATTTTGAAAATGGTTTGGTTTTCAAAATGTTGAAACATGGTAAATGTGGAAAGGTGGATAGCCTTGTTGTGATAGTGTTGTGTAATTTGATTTGAAATGAGATTTCGTGATGTCTATGGAAGTATGGCTCATGGTTGTTTATTTTATATTTATAGAAATGGCACTGAGTAGGCGTCGTAGAGACCGACCGGAGGAGGCTGTTGAGAATGTGGTTGTACCTGAGCCTCGGGTGAACCAAAAGTTAGTACAAAGTATCGTGCAATCTTTCCAAGCTGTGGAAAGTGGGAATAATGTGGATGAACCAAGGCATGTGGATCATGCGGTTCATTTTCTAAAGCAGAATCCACCCATCTTCAGGGGTGAATTAGAGCCATAGAGGGAAGAAGCATGGTTGAATAAAATGAACAAGATCTTTGAGTTCTTGGGAATGCCGGTAGAGCTGAAAGTGATGTTTTCCATGTATATGTTGGAAGATCTTTCCCTTCCGTGGTGGGAGTTGCTAGTCCAAGCGAGGATGGACCGGGGTATGATGTGGGAAGGATTTGAATAATTTTTTAATAAAAAATTATACCCACATACGTTCAAAATTCATTGTATGATTAATTTCTTCGGTTTGATTCAAGAGCTTATGTCGATGACAGAGTATGCAGCTAAGTTTATGAACTTAGTGCGGTTTTCACCCGAGGTGGCGGGTAGCACGTCGTTGAAGGAAAGGATCTTTGAAGAGGGATTAAGGAAAGAAATCCATTTAAAGATAGTGGTGTTGTGTAAAGATGATTACACAGAGATGGTGAATATTGCCTCAGTATAACGACCCATACTTTACATACATTGTTATTACTTCAAAATTGAAGCACACTTATTACAACATATAACAAAACCATGAAAGGACCGTATAGGTATAGTGTCTTTAGAAACTGGAAAGCATAAACAACTGGTTCATAAAGAATCTACATTGCCTCCCATTTATTTTATCATATCTAGAGTCCCTTTTTGCATATTCTACTTAATAACCTTCTTCCTGACTTGGGGAAATAAAACATACAAAAGGGTTAGCTCAAACGCTCAGTAAGAGTAAACAAAAGAAATATCAATCACATCATATACATAAGCACATAACCTTTGGAAATCTTAACCTGCAAAAGAGATCATAAAGTCATAACATGGGATAAATCATAGTAGTGAAATGTAATCCCCATAATCATAACTTAAAACATGAAACTTTGTGGCATACACACATAATCATAGATAATCATTTCTTGTTAGTCAAGACTCATTTCCAAGACTATCTTAGTGGACAAATTCCATTTCTGAACCGAGTTCACTCCTCGTTTCAGTCTTGTTTCACTGAACCGGTTTAACCTGCCGTTCCAGCCATGTCTATATCTTGAGATATAAAATATTTACCCAATGAATTGGAATGAGACATAGGTCCCACCCATCTCATAATGATACCATTCTTATGTGTGCCACAAAATCAGAAAACCATACATCATAGCATAACCCGTGTAGTAAAAATGGGAATCTTAAACATCGTGACATCATAAAACGATTCATATAAGATAAATGAATTAATAAAAACATAATTCCATCACAACATAATCAAATCAATGTAATAATAGGGATAAAAATAGAACCCTTTATTATCTTAGATGGAAAATAATTTTGATAAAACACTTGAACTCCATTCTTGAGGAAAATATCATTTTTGATTCAAAAACACTTTTCCTTTCTTAACATGACCTACAATTATAAACTAAAAGAAAAAGATTAAAAATAAACTTGAAAACTTGTAAAGGAAGCTTCTTGGAAATAATGTTTTAAAAATCCATTCATTCCGTATAAGCTAAAAAAACATTCTTCGTACTTTTGTCGGAAATGTCAAAAAGTACCTCGTACGAAAAACGACAAAATATTCCTTTCATATCCTTTACTAAAAACTCACCGAAGGGTAAAATTGGATTTAAAAAATTGTAGGTGGATGGAAATAATATTACATATTTAGGAAACATGGATGTGGATGATAAAATACACCCCAATAAATGCCAAAGTATAAACAATCTCGGATAAAAATGAGATTGTGATATTTCCCTTACCTTAGGTCCGATTTTCCTCGTAAGTGTCTGAAACTCTTGTATAATTATTTAAATAAAGTTATTGACTTATTAAAAAATCATAATTATTGTTATGATATCATATATGGTCATATTCATAGCTTCTTATTTGTAATATTTCATTACAACTTGTTATTCGGGTGTTTATTACTTTTTGTTCTTATTTGTGTTTTGTCGAATAAATTCTTATTCTTCTCTTTATGTTATTGATACCTCATTTACAGAATTTTATTAGTGTAATATATATCATATTAATTCATTAAATTCATTTATATAATCATTATTCAATTAAGAGCATGTAGAAAGAGTCGCATCACATCATGGAGACGATATTCCGTACGTACGCACGAGCGATGATATCGTTCCCATGATCATGGAATTGTATTTATGTGTATGTATACTATTTCAGAATCAATATCAGTTTACAATAATCATATATAGTCATTATTTACAAAATTATACCCATCCATGTAAGGTGGTGGTGGAAAGTAGATTACACCACGGCGTGGAGACAGTATTCCATATGTACGCACGCGCAGTGATTTCATTTTCCGTAGGATGGATAGATGGTGAAATAGGGTGGTTTCATAATTATAATAACATATCAGTATATGAGTGATAATGATGTTATTACTTCATAATGAAACAACTAAATAAGAAGAAGTGGAAGAAGAAATAACGATGAAAGAATCGGTAACGGACATTACCTCTTCTTTGAAGTGCTTCTTTGAGACCTCCTTTTAGGGCACTAAAATTGGTCTTTGAAGAAGACCAGGACCTCTAGGATGTCTCTAGGGAAGTGGATAGGAGAAATTGGCAGGGTTTTTCCGATCTTGAAGGCTCAATGTGGTGTGCGGAAGAGAGGGAGGAGGTTCCCTTTTATAAGGGAGGAGAGGGGCACCTTTGGAATAACCAAAAATATTATTTTATTATAAAGCCAAATTCGGTTTTAAATAGATCCAAATTGATTTATTTAGAAGCTAAGGTGGGGATGGGTCTAAATCCTCTCATCCAATAGAATTTAGGCAAGTTTAGGTTCCTATTTTTTCCTTATCATTTAGATTTAACATTAAGTTAAATAATTTTACGTTTACCGTGTCTTCTTGTGTTCTTAAACTATAAGGTTAATAAACTTACTATAACAATCCAAACGAACCCAAAGTTGTTTATTATTAATATATATAACCTTATCTAAGTCATTTTGCCGAACCTTATATTTTTAGGAACAAAATAACAATTAATAATATAATATATTTTTTTAAACTATTTTATGTCAATTTTGACACTATTTAGTAATTGATTTTTTGTGAAAATCATAACAGAATTATAAGTTCTAAAAAAGTTAATTAAATCAATAATAACATGTCATATTAACCTATAAAATTAGTGGAATTCATAAAAAGTCTCAAATTACATTTATTTGGGTATTTATAACATCAATTATGTCAATATTTCATTAATAAGATAATTACAGTATCATCTTTGTGTCATAAATAAATTACATTATTGAATGTATAAAAATTACAAATAAACTACCATTATGTAGGAAATATTTTTATATTTCTAATGAATACTTATAGTCGAATTTATCTTTTATATAACCTTATATTAAAAATTATTTACTTATTAAACTTTGATTTTAACTATTTTAACCCTTCTTTAAATAAATTAATAATAAATGTCCTAATCTAATCCAAGTGAGCCTAAATGGTCATAGTTTATTACTAAGTTTGTTTTTGGTCGAATTAAACTTATCAAATATAATTAGGACATGTGTTAGGGTAATAATAATATTTTTTTACCCTTAATTACCCTATTTACTTTTAACCGTGGTAAATAAAAGTAAAAAGTTACTATTACCGTGTCTTATTATTTTCATCTTATTGAACCAAATTTTACTTACTGAAATCAACCATGTCTCTTGGATTTTTGAAATTCCACTTGCAGAAGTGGTAAAATTTTGTTTTATGAAAAATTCAGTTTTTTAACTACCACTTAGTGGTTTCACTATTCATCAAAAATCGAAAGTTTTCATAAAAATACCAAAATTTCACCCTAGGATAATTTTGATATTATGAATCCAAAAATGAATTCCATTTTGAAAAATAAAATTTATAAAATTTCAAAAAGTGGTTATTACTATTCATAACGGCTAGTTTTAATAATATTTTATTAGCATATCATTGTTTAGTGAAACTCGTTATTGTGTATGATGCAAGCTATCGAGGAAGGTCATGATTTCGTGTAAAGAAATCCAAGAAAGTGTTGTGTGCAAAAAAAGTTTCTTTTGATGATTTATATAACAAAAAATTCTCGGGTGTTACATTCTACCCCCCTTAAAATGAATTTCGCCCTCGAAATTCGTCACTTTGTAACAAACAGATGAGGATACCTCTCCCTCATCATATCCTCAAGCTCCCATGTAGCTTTTTCTAATTGGTGGTTCCTCCATTAAACTTTCACCAATTGAGTGGTCTTGTTTCATAAGACTTTTTCGCTATGATCTAGAATCTCTATCGGCTGTTCTTCATAAGAAAGATCCTGCTCCAGCGGTACAACTTCTGAGCTGAGTACATGTGAAGGATCAGGTATGTACTTTCTCCGGAGAGATACATGGAACACATCGTGAAATTGAGAGAGATTTGGTGGAAGAACCAATCAGTAAGATACCTTCCCAACACGATCCAGTATTTCGAAAGGAACGATATATCTAGGGCTCAACTTCCCCTTCATTCCAAATCTTATGACCCTCTTCCAGGGAGATATTCGTACAAACACTTTATTACCTAATTCAAACTCTAGGGCTTTTCTTTGGTTTTCGGCATAACTTTTCTGTTGACTCTGAGCTTCTCTTATGTGTTGTTGAATAGATCTGACCTTTTCTTCCATTTTATCAACGAGATCAGGTCCTAATAGCTTTATTTCCCAAACTTCATCCCAGCAAGTTGGAGTCCTGCATTTCTTTCCATAGAGAGATTCATAAGGAGCCATCTGAATACTGGAGTGAAAGATATTATTATAAGAAAATTCCACCAAAGGTAGGTGTTGATCCCACCCACCTTTGAAATCCATAGAGCAAGCTCTCAACATATCTTCTAGAGTTTGAATTGTTCTCTCAGACTGATCGTCTGTCTGAGGATGATAAGCAGTGCTGAAACTCAACTCTGTATCCAGAGTATGCTGAAGACTTCTCCAGAACATCGAGGTAAATTTCAGATCCCGATCAGATATAATAGAAGGTGGTACTCCATGCAATCTTACCACTTCCTTTACATATATCATGGCAAGCTGATCCAGAGAGAAATCCTCTCTAATAGCAATGAAGTGTGGAGACTTTGTAAGACGATCCACTATGACCCAGATAGTATTATTGCCTTTGGACGTTTTAGGAAGTCCTGTGACAAAGTCCATAGTGATGTATTCCCATTTCCATTCGGGTATGGGTAATGGTTGTAACATCCCCTTAGAATTATCTCTCTCAACTTTAACTTGTTGACAAACAAAGCATCGATAGACATATTCAGCAACATCTCTTTTCATGCCATCCCACCAGAAGTACTCATTCAGGTCCCTATACATCTTCATGCTTCCAGGATGAATAGAGAATGAAGAACTATAAGCCTCATCCAGCAGCTCCTTCTTTAATTCGGGGATGGGAGGAACACAAACCCGATTCCTGAACTTTATTATCCCATCACAATCAAGGTTGAATTCAGGAACATTTCTCACCTTCTTTTGTAACTCGACATCTTCTTTCTGTTCCTCTTTAATCTTCACATGTATATATGGTTGAACATTCATTTGAGAAAGATACGATTTTCCCCTTTAATTATAATTCCAATATCCATCATTTGTAAATCCATAAATATTGGATCTTTTGTGATCCTCATGATGGATAAACTAGCATGGTCTTGTTGACTTAATGCATCTGCCACATTGTTTGATTTCCCAGGGTGGTAATGAATTGAGCAGTCTTAATCCTTAATCAGCTCCAACCATCTTATTTGGCACATATTCATCTCCTTTTGTGTGAAAATATACTTTAAACTTTTATGATCAGTATAAATATCACACCTCTCACCATAAAGGTAATTCCTCCAAATCGTTAATGCAAAGATTACTGCAGCTAACTCCAAATCATGAGTTGGGTAATTTTGCTCATGTATTTTCAACTGTCGTGAGGCATAAGCTATCACCATATCATTTTGCATAAGAACACACCCCAAACCCTTCTTTGATGCATCACTGTAGCCCACAATCCTTTCTCCACTACAAGGCAGTGTGAGCCCAGGTGCACTGGATAACCTTCTTTTCAACTCCTTGAAATTCTCTTCACATTCCTCCGTCCAAACAAACTTAACTCCTTTCCGAGTCAACTTGGTGAGTGGATTAGATAATCATGAAAAATATTTCACAAAACGTCGATAATATCCTGCCAAACCAAGAATACTTCGAATATCAGTTACTTTTGTTGGTCTCGACCATCTTTCGATAACCTCTGTTTTTGCTGGATCCACAGATATCCCCTATTTTGAGATTATGTGACCCAAAAATGAATCTTTTTGAAGCCAAAATTCAAACTTGGTAAATTTGGAATAAAGCTTCTTGTTTCTCAGGGTCTTCAATACAATTCTCAAGTGATCTTCATGTTCTTCCTTTCTCTTTGAATAGAAAAGAATATCGTCTATAAAGACTACCAAAAATTGATCAAGATAGTCTCTAAAGACTCTATTCATTAGATCCACGAAGATAGCAGGGGCATTAGTAAGACCAAAAGGAATCACTATAAATTCATAGTGTCCGTACCCTATATGGAAAGACGTCTATGGTATATCCTCCCTTTTGAACCTTAATTGATGATACCCTGAACGAAGATCAATCTTGGAAAAGTATTGAGCTCCACGTAGTTTGTCAAATAGGTCATCAATGCACGGGAGAGGATATTTTTTCTTGATAGTGATCTTGTTAAGTTCTCGATAATCAATGCAGAGTCTCATTGATCCATCTTTCTTCTTAACAAACAGAACATGTGCTCCCCAAGGTGACGCACTAGGGCGTATGAACCCCTTATCAAGAATCTCTTGGCGTTTCTTCTTCAATTACTGCAACTCAATTGGGGCCATTCTATAAGGTGTCTTTGAAATAGGCAAAGCATCTGGTACGAGTTCTATTGAAAACTCAACATCACGATTCGGTGGAAAACCCAATAATTCCTCCAGAAAGACATCATCAAACTCCCGTACAATGGGCATATTCTTAATCGTGAGTTTCTCACCAACCATTTGAGATAAATAACCTTCATTTAGTGGAATCAATACCCATAAAATGGAAGAAATTTCCACTAGAAGGTTATGTTCATCCTTGCATCGATAGACGATCATAGATTGATCTGGAATATGAAATGTGACTTCCCTTGTTTGGAAATTGATATGATCTCCATGTAGAGAAATCCAATCCATGCCAAGAATCACATCAAATTCCACTATAGGAAGGATCACAAGATTTGCAGGAAGAACTTTCCCACAAAATTCAATCGGAGAAGAATTATAAACTTTTGATGCGACTGTTGTTCCATTAGGGGTTGTCACAGCTAACTCAACATCTAACTGTTGAGGTAATACAGTGATATCCTTAGAAAATTCTTCAGAAATAAAGGAGTGGGTGGATCTAGAATCAAATAAAACATTTGCTACTTTAGAGTGGATGGTAAGTGTACCTTTCACCACATCGTTATTGTACTCCACATTGCTAATAGAAACTGCATGTGACTTTCCTTTGTCTTTAGCCTTAAGAGTTTTTTGACGTCGACCATCATCATCATCCCTTAGATTTGGGCATTGATTGGAATAATTCCACATCTCCTTGAAATTGAAACATTGAAGTGTAGTAGGGTCATTCTGTGTATCCCTTACTTTGTTTTCATCATTAGACATCTTCTTCCCATCATTGCGGCATTCAAATGCCCGATTACCTTCCTTTACACATTTGAAACATTTACTTGTCCCTTTAAGACAACTCCATCCATGTTTCTTTCCACACTTTGAGCATAAGGGAAAGATCATCTTCTTTTCAGTGTGCTCTTTAGATTTTCCTTTGAATTCCATTTTCCTCTTCTTATCAAACCCATATGACTGATGGGTTACTCCAATCTCCATCTCGACTTTGAGAGCACATCGAACGATTTCCTCGTAGCTATTGAAGTCCCTTATGGATAACGCCCTTCAAAGACTTGGTTTTAAGCCACTAAATAATCGATCTATCTTACTCTCAGGTTGGATAATAATACCAGAAGCGTACCTTGCATGTCTTGTAAAATTTTCTTCATAAGTACCAACAGATTCATCATCCTTTTGCTTCAGTTCAAGAAACACTTTCTTCATTTTGTTTGGAGAATACGAGGGAAGTACTTATTGAAAAATAAGTTCTTGAACTCGTCCCATTCCATGGACTCAATTTCATCCCTTTGCCTCGTATTCTTAAGAAGATTCCACCATTGATCAGCATCTCCTTCCAAACGATACACTGCTAGGATGACTTTATCATGTTCAGAACATTGGAGAACTGAAAATATCTTTTCAGTGGTACTAATCCATTGTTCAGCAACTAATGGATCAGTAGACCCGCTGAAAGAAGGTGGACGCTACCTCATGAAGGATTCAACAGAATTTTGCTCCTTCCTTTGCTCGTTTGGAAGTCCTGCATGATTCATAGCTTGAGAAAGTTGTGTGAGCATGGCTACAAGATTTTTCATTCCGGCTCCCATAACGTTTGGTTTCTCCGGGGGACAATCATTGCATTTCTCGTCGCATTCTGCATTAAAATGGTTCCTTCAGGTTCCAGCTATTGACTAAAACCCAGAAGAATAGTGTGAGCAACACTAATTATAATAGGAAAACCACATAATTAAATTTCACACTTATGGTCTTATCCTAGGTTATTCATGGTCATTTCTAAAACACTAATATTGTGTTCTATTCTTAGAATTATCCATAGGGTTCTTACTAAGGCTTTCACATCCTAGTTTCCAAAGGTTGACTATACCTTTCCTCTAATACCAACTATAACGGCCCATACTTTACATACATTTTTATTACTTCAAAATTGAAGCACACTTATTACAACATATAACAAAACCATGAAAGGACCATATAGGTATAGTGTCTTTAGAAACTGGAAATCATAAACAACTAGTTCATAAAGCATCTACTTTGCATCCCATTTATTTCATCATATCTAGAGTCCCTTTTTGGCATATTCTACTTAATAACCTTCTTCCTGACCTGGGGAAATAAAACATACAAAAGGGTGAGCTCAAATGCTCATTAAGAGTAAACAAAAGAAATATCAATCACATCATATACATAAGCACATAACTTTTGGAAATCATAACCTACAAAAGAGATCACAATTTCATAACATGGGATAAATCATAGTAGTGAAATTTAATCCCCATAATCATAACTTAAAACATGAAACTTTGTGGAATACACACATAATCATAGATAATCATTTCTTGTTAGTCAAAACTCATTTCCAAGACTATCTTAGTGGACAAATTCCATTTCTGAACCGAGTTCACTCCTCATTTCAGTCTTGTTTCACTGAACCGGTTTAACCTGCCATTCCAGCCATGTCTATCTCATGAGATATAAAGTCTTTACCCAATGCATTGGAGGGAGATATAGGCCCCACCCATCTCATAATGATACCATTCTTATTTGTTCAACAGAACTAGAAAACCATACATTATAGCATAACCCATGTAGTAAAAATGGGAATCTTAAACATCGTGACATCATAAAACGATTAATATAAGATAAAGGAATTATTAAAAACATAATTCCATCACAACATAATCAAATCAATGTAAAAATAGGGATAAAAAGAACCATTTATTATCTTAGATGGAAAATAATTTTGATAAAACACTTGAACTCCATTCTTGAGGAAAATATCCTTTCTGCTTCAAAAACACTTTTCCCTTCTTAACATGTCGTACAATTATAAACTGAAAGAAGTTAATTAAAAATAAACTTGAAAATATGTAAATTAATATTCTTGGAAATTATTTATTAAAAATCCATTCATGCCGTATAAGTTAAAAAAAAATTCTTTGTACTTTTGTCGGAAAAGTCAAAAAGTACCTCGTACGAAAAACGACAAAAGTTTCCTTTCATATCTTTAACTAAAAACTCGCCGAAGGGTAAAATTGGATTTAAAAAATTGTAGGTGGATGGAAATAATATTACATACTGAGGAAACATGTATGTGGATGATAAAATACACCCCAGTAAATGCCAAAGTATAAACAATCTTGGATAAAAATGAGATTGTGATATTTCCCTTACCTTAGGTCCGATTTGCCTCATAAGTGTCCGAAATTTCGGTATAATTATTTAAATAATGATATTGAATTATTCCAGAATCATAATAATTGTTATGATATCATATATGGTCATATTTTTAGCTTCTTATTAGTAATATTTCATTACAACTTGTTATTCGGGTGTTTATTACTTTTTGTTCTTATGCGTGTTTTGTCGAATAAATTCTTATTCATCTCTTTAGGTTATATATACCTCATTTCCAGAATTTTATTAGTGTAATATATATCATATTCATTCATTCAGTTCATTTATATAATCATTATGCAATGAATATCATGTAGAATGAGTCGCATCACATCGTGGAGAGGGTATTCTGTACGTACGCACGAGCGATGATATCGTTCCAATGATCATGGAATTGTATTGGAGTGCATGTATACTACTTCAGAATCAATATCACTTTACAATAATCATATATAGTCATTATTTACACCATTATACCCATCCAATTAAGTTGGTGGTGGAAATTAGATTACACCACGGCGTGGAGACGGTATTCCGTACATACGCACGCGCGGTGATTTCATTTTCCGTAGGATGGATAGATGGTGAAATAGGGTTGTTTCATACTTATAATAAAATATCCGTATATGAGTGATACTGATGTTATTACTTAATAATGAAACAACTAAATAAGAAGAAGTGGAAGAAGAAATAAAGATGAAAGAATCGGTAACGGACATTACCTCTTCTTTGAAGTGCTTCTTTGAGACCTCCTTTTAGGGCACTAAAATTGGTCTTTCAAGAAGTCCAGGACCTCTAGGATGTCCCTAGGGAAGTGTAGAGGAGAAATCGGCAGGGGTTGGCCGAGCTTGAAGGCTGAAAGTGGTGTGAGGAAGAGAGGGAGGAGGTTCCCTTTTATAAGGGAGGAGAGGGGCACCTTTGGAATAACTAAAAATATTATTTTATTATAAAGCCAAATTCGGTTTTAAATAGATCCAAATAGATTTATTTCGAAGCTAAGGTGGGGATGGGTCGAAATCATCTCATCCAATAGAATTTAGACATGTTTAGGTCCCTATTTTGACCTTATCATTTATATTTAACATTAAGTTAAATAATTTTACTTTGACCGTGTCTTATTATGTTCTTACACTATAAGGTTAATAAACTTACTATAACAATCCAAAAGAACCTGAAGTTGTTTATTATTAATATATATAACCTTATCTAAGTCATTTTTCCGAACATTAGATTTTTAGGAATAAAATAACAATTAATAATATAATATTTGTTTTAAAAACTATTTTATGTCAATTTTGACACTATTTAGTAATTGATTTTTTTGAAAATCATAATAGAATGATTAGTTCGCAAAAAGTTAATTAAATCAATAATAACATGTCATATTAACCTATAAAATTAGTTTAATTCATAAAAAGTCTCAAATTTCATTTATTTGGGTATTTATAACATCAATTATGTCAATATTTTATTAATAAGATAATTACTACATCATCTTTGTGTCATAAATAAATTTAATTATTTAAGGTCTAAAAATTACAAATAAAATACCATTATGTAGGAAATCTTTTTAGATTTCTAATTAATATTTATAGTCTAATTTATGTTATATATAACCTTATATTAAAAATTATTTACTTATTAAACTTTGATTTTAACTATTTTAACCCTTCTTTAAATAAATTAATAATAAATGTCCTAATCTAATTCAAGTGGAACTAAATGGTCATATTTTATTCCTAAGTTTGTTTTTGGTCGAATTACACTTATCCAATAGAATTAGGACATGTGTTAGGGTAATAATAATATCAATTTTACCCTTAATTACCCTATTTATTTTTAACCGTGGTAAATAAAAGTAAAAAGTTACTATTCACCAAAAAATTATTTTCATCTCATTGAACCACATTTTACTTACTGACATCAACCGTTTCTCTTGGATTTTTGAAATTCCACTCACAGAAGTGGTAAAATTATGTTTTATGAAAAATTCAGTTTTTTAAATACCACTTAGTGGTTTCACTATTCATCAAAAATTGAAAGTTTTCAGAAAAATACCAAAATTTCACCCTAGGATAATTTAGATATACCAAATCCAAAAATGAAGTCCATTTTGAAAAATAAAATTTATAAAATTTCAAAAAGTGGTTATTACTATTCATAACGGCTAGTTTTAATAATATTTTATTAGCATATCATTGTTTAGTGAAACTCGGTATTGCGTATGACGCAAGTTATCGAGGAAGGTCATGATTTCGTGTAAAGAAAGACAAGAAAGTGTTGTGTGTAGAAAAAGATTCCTTTGATGATTTATATAACATAAAAGTCTCGGGTGTTACACTTAGTGGCTGAGCGGGATTTGTTGGGCGATCCAGGCGAAGGAAGCATGGTGGTACCCATGGGGAATAGTGGGAACTCTAACACTGGGTTCAAGCGAAGGAGAGACACTTATTCCCAGGGAGGGAATATGGCATATAATCTGACGGAAGGATCGGTAAACCTTCTTTCGAAGCCCCAGAGAAAGCTGAGATGTTTTCAGCGTGGTTCTATGAGCCACATCAAGTAGGATTGTACGACACAACCTCGAACATGTCATAATTGTAAGCAGATGGGGAATCTGCAGCGTTATTGTCGGAATGATCCAAGGTCGGATGAGCATGAAACTCTTCAGGGATTGCAGATGTCGTTTGCTTCTACTAGACGGGGACAACAACACACCCCTCGTCAACAGTGTAAAGTGGGTCATGGTGATTCTCAGAATACCACGATGACTCATCCAAGCAATAAAGAGCATAGTGTGGTGACAAAGGCATTGTTCAGAGCTGAGCAGGTTGTGGTGGATGATCAGTCAGGACCATCCACAGTGCGAGGTACTATTCTTTTGAATTCTACCTTGGTGAAAGTTCTATTTGAAATGGGTTCTTCACACTATTTTATTGCAGAACGTGTGGTGGACTTGTAGGGTTTAAGGGTAGAAATAATGCCCTCGGTTTTGAAACATCAAACTCTTCTAGGTCGAAGAGAGTGTCGAGCCTTCTTGTGTAGATCATGTTGTATTGTTGTGGGTGTGGTTGAGATAACCTGTAATTTCTCAGTACTTGAGATGGATGGGTATGATGTAATCCTAGGAATGGATTGGCTGGTGGATTTTAAGGCCCACATCGACTGTGATGTGCGGACAATGGATTTTACGACACACGATGGTGTTAGACATCTCTTTAGAGGAGAGAGGCAGGAAAGGCAGGGTGCAATGGGTTTGATGGCACCAGCAGTGTTCACGTTATTTTACAATTAGTGGTGTTGTCATTAGAATCAATAATGGGTGATGAGAAGAGTGTTCTTCTGGAAGTGGTAGATCAGTTCATGGATTTTTTTCCTGAAGATTTCTCTGGGTTACCTCCGGTAAGAGAAGTGGAGTTTACGATTGATCTCTTTCCGGGGACCAGTCCCATCTCACTTCTGTCTTATCAAATGACACCAGCTGAATTGTGGGAATTGAAAGTCCATTTGGAAGACTTAGAAAACAAAGGGTTTATCTGGCCTAGCACGTCTCTATGGGCAACGCCAATGTTGTTTGTGAAAAAGGAGGAAAGAACATTGAGGATATATATTGATTATCATAGACTTAACCAAGTTATGATAAAGAATAGATATCCACTCCCACGAATTGATGATTTGTTTGACCAGTTGAGGGGAGACCAGTGGTTCTCCAAGATCGACCTGAGGTCAGGATATAATCAATTATGGGTGAGGAAGGACGATATTCCTAAAATAGCTTTCAGAAGTTGATATGGACATTATGAATATGTGGTAATTCCCTTTGGTCTAACGAATGAACCAGTGGTGTTTATGGCATTGATGAATCAGATATTTCATAGATATCTGGATTCATTTGTGGTGGTGTTTGTAGATGATATTTTGGTGTATTCAAAGACTAGGGTGGAACATGAGCAGCACTTGGAGACAGTGTTAGGGATCTTGAGAGATCATTAGTTGTATGCCAAATTGTCAAAGTGTGACTTTTGGATATATGAATTTCGTTTTCTTGGCCATGTGATTTCTGAAAGGGGTGTTTCGGTGGAATTGTAAAAGATAGAGGTTGTTATCTCATGGAAACCACCAAAGAAGGTATTTGAGATACAGATTTTTCTTGGTCAATCAGGGTATTATCGACATTTTATTTATGATTTTTCACATTTGGATTCACCAATGAGAGCTTTGACAAGAAATTATTTTCCATTATAGTGGAATTAACATGTCAGTAGTGTTTCGAAGAGCTAAAGGGTCACCTTACATCAGAACCAATCATGGTTTTCCCAGAACCAGGAAAAGAGTACACTGTGTATTGTGATGCATCAGGATCAGGTTTGGGGTGCGTTCTCATTCAAGGGAATCAGGTGGTTGTGTATGGCTCATAGCAGTTGAGAGTGCATGAGAATAACAACCCAACTCATGATTTGCAGTTGGAAGTACTGGTTCATGCTTTGAATGTATGGAGACATTATCTCTTCGGTGAGAAATTCACGGTATATACAGATCATAAGAGATTGAAGCACATTTTCTCACAAAGGGATTTGAACTCGAGGAAAAGGATATGGATGGAATATCTCTAGATGTTTGACTTTGACTTGATGTACACACCAGGTAAGGGAAATCCAATGGTGGATGCATTAAGCAGAAAACCTTATGCTCAGGTGGTGAGACAGACATCAGACCAGTGGAAGTTGATGTTGGTTATAGCTGATATGCAGTAGGAATGTGAGGACCAGGGAGATAGAGCGGTCTTCTTTACGATTTTGTTGATTCCTAACATGGTTGACCTGGTTAGAAAGGAAAAGATATCTGATTCTAAGTGGGTGACCATGGGGTTAAGACTCAATGGTGGGGAGACCATTGAGGGTTGGAAAATGAATGGAGATTCATTTTTTTCGTAATTGGATGGTTGTACCAGTTTCATGTTAGGAGGATCTTCTCAGGGCATATCAGCATTCTAAGTGGGATGTTCATCCTTGAATTTAGAAAATGTATAAAGCGTTGAAGTCGTAGTTCTGGTGGGCTGGTATGAAAAAAATTGTGGATGAGTTTGTTTCGAGATGATCGACTTGTCAGCAACTCAAGGCAGAGCATCAGAGGCCATCAAGAATGTTGCAGTCTTTACAAATCCCTGTTTGGAAGTGGGAGAATATAGAGATGGATTTTGTCATAGGTCTCCCAAGAACGGTCAGAATGCACGATGCCATTTGGGTGATAGTGGATCGGCTAACAATGTCTTCCCATTTCATCCCGATTCGTGAATCTCATATGATTGAGGATCTGTCCAAAATCTATATCCGGGAGGTGGTAAAGAGGAATGGTGTTCCATTTTCGATTGTATAAGATAGAGATCCAAGGATTACATCTTGTTTATGAAAATCCTTACAGCAATCCCTTGGAACTAAGTTGACCATGAGTACGGTGTATCACCCTCAGACGGATGGTCAATCTGTGAGGATGATACAAACTATGGAGTACATGTTGTGGGATTATGTCATTGATTTTGGTGGATCATGGGAGGATCACTTGTCATTGGTTAAGTTCTCGTACAATAAAAGTTATCATCCATCCATACTGATGGCTCCGTTTGAAGCGTTGTATGGGTGGCCATGTCGTTCTCCACTATGTTGGGAGGAAACAGGCGAGTCCTTAATGGTTGGACCGAGCCTTGTCCAAGAGATTATAGATAAGATAAAGATGATTAGGAAGAGGATATAGACGGCTCAGATTCATCAGAAATCATATACGGATCATCATCGACAGTTGTTGTCGTTCGAGGTGAGTGATCGTGTTTTCTTGAGGATCTCTCCTAGGTTGGGACATCATCGGTTTGGAAAGCAAGGAAAGTTATCTCCAAGGTATATTGGACCTTTTGAGATTCTTGAGTGGGTTTGTGAGGTGGCTTATCGTTTGGCTTTTCCACCTAGGTTAAGTGTGGTGCACAATTTGTTTCATGTGTCGTAGTTGAAAAAATATAATCCGGATCGTGACCATGTGATTCGATGGGATCATGTTAAGGTACAACTGGTTGCTTCATTGGTGCACGTGCTAGTGCAGGTTGTGGATAGGAAAGAGAAAGTCTTGCATGGTAAAAGCATTAGTTTAGTTCGGGTTTTATAGAAACATGGTCAGATTCAAGAGGAGACTTGGGAGCAGGAGAAAGAAATGGTTGAGTAGTGTCCTGAGCTCTTTCAGAAAAGGGCGGGTTCACTACTTTCTTAGGATAGAAAGTCCAATGTTGGAGAGAATGTAGTACCCCCGGTTTGAGGTACGTGGCTTTTTTTTACGCAATTGTATGTGTTTAAAGTGAATGGGATGAGTTGGGAAGAGGTTGGGAGAGTTTGTATTGGTTTTGGAAGAGTTTGGTGGCTTATAAAGGGATGCAAGGTTTGAGCACAGTTTGTGGAAACCGTGTGGATTCTCCAGGAAACCGTGAAAGGGAGATAGTAGGCTTCGCACGGCCTATGCACAGTTTTCCAAACCGTGCAAGGAAACCATGCGGACCCTAGCTCTTAAGGTAGTAGTGTGTGCACAGTTAGCACACAGTTTGCCAAACCGTGTGGGATAACTGTGCAATCACTTAAAAATAGGGTTATAAGTTCCACGATCCCTCGGTTTTAACCTAAAACACTCCAATATTCCTCCCACTCGAGCCTCACTCAGGATTTCTGGTTCTCAAGGGTTGGAGGGGCTCTTACACTAGGTTTGGAAGTATTTTGATGGTGGTTTCTCCTGGGTAAGTCTCTCCTCTTGGTTTCCTTGTGGTTTCTTCTAGATCTACATCCCTAGATTTCTTGGTTTTCTATTTCTACACTTTTCGTGTTTATATATAGGGTTTTGGTTGCCTTGGATGATGTTTTTAAGGCATGTGAATGTTAGAAAAAGGGATCTAGAGAGGTTTCGGTGGTGCATTCACCAGATTTGAGGTGTGGTTTCTTGTGGGTCGATTTCACGGGAACCCAAAAGGTAGGTGGCTTCTCCCTCAACTCCACTTAGTTATAACTAGTGGTTCCTTGTTACAATTAATTATTGTGCTTAAAATTAATTTTGAATTGTTATGCAAAATTGGTTGGGAATCCCTTGGGTGATGTTTTTTGGATTTTTCGGGAAAAAGGGGGTTTTAGGGTAAAATTCTATTATTGTGGATTTTAAAATGGAGATTTTAAAATAGAATTCTATAGTTGATTTGGGAAAATTGTTGATGAAAATGGTTTCAATAATGATGTGGTTTTATTAAAAGGTTGTTTGGCATGGAAAATGGTTTTCAATAAATGGATGATTTATTGAAGTGGATCGATATGCAATGGAATTGGTTGATTGCATGTTGTTGTGGCCTTGGTGGGTTATATGCTTGATTATGGATTGGTTGAAATGATGTGTAGAAGTGGGAGGGAAGTGTCACTATAAAAGGTGGTGGAAAGTGGTCATAATAACAACTATATGGGTAGTGGTCGAGAATTAAAGCTTGTTGTGAATGGGTGAATGGGTTGGGCGGAAGTCCCATCATTTTGGTTGTTTTGGTTGTTTGGTTGTCTTTTGTTCATTGCTTTGCAAGATAGAAATTGTTGTGCTAGGGTGTAAATGATGAAATGGCTTGTGGCATGTTTGGTTGGCTCTCCCTTTGTTATTGGGTTTGGGTGTGATGGCTTGGTAAGGGCATGTTTGTCATATGGAATTGGTTATACTTGTGATTATTTTATATAAATATTTTTTTATATAAACGTGCCAACGATTTTACCTTAGTGGAATGTGTAGAGAAGTCATTTGGGGAAAACCTACTAAGTTTTAGTACTCACCCCCTCTTCTTTGGCATGTTGGTGTATTTGAAGATGTTGTGTACCGTGACATGGGAAAAGGTAAGGCATCTCCCTCCTTTAGTGGTGCATTGTGATGTCTTGGTGGTGCTTGGAGCTTGGAGATTGGTGTGGAGCTGTGGTGGTGTCATGGATCATAGTGTTTATTGTTTAGTTTCATCTTGTACTCTGATATGGTTGGTTGTATTGGTTTTGGGTTGTATTATGGAACAAATTGGTTGTCTTTTGGGAATACATGTTTGGGTTTGAAAGTGCATGCATCACATAGTGGTTGGTAGTGGATGGTTTGGTTGGTTTTGTCTTAAGGGAAAATCGTTCCCTATCATGTTCTTGAAGCCCTCAACATTTATTGCTAGCCTTAAGCTCCTTGGGAACATTGCTTAAGGCCAAGTAACCCTCATCACCTTCTCAAGCCAATGAGGTAGGGGTAGGGTGAAGCAATTTTAAGGTGATTTCTGGCCAAACACACAAACTGGGGGAAAACTGAGAAAATTTACAAATACACGATGTGTACATATATACACACCGTGTACATTCAGACTCAGACATGGATTGGATAAGAAAAGTACATTACCAAGTTATGAGAAGCACATACACACCATGTATTAAACTACTCACCATGTATACTCTTCTAGAAGCGGTTAACAGTTGAGAAGAAGTCTACACACCCATGTGGCCAACTGACAGTTACATGCCGTGTACACAATATGCACACCAAGTATAGTTTTGTAGAAGTGGTTGGGGGACGATTAAAGAGAGTACACACCATGTGTGGTGGTGATACACGTTGTGTACATCCACCTATCAGGCATCACTTTGTTCCAAGTCAATGATGGTGTGTTAGGCCACCCACCAATGAAGAAAAACACTGAAAAATTTCATTGACAATACTACATGGTGTGTACATTTGACACACATCATGTACTTTAATTTTCTATAAATAGAGGCCTTGGCCTCTAGTTCAAGAGAGAGGAAAAGGGGTGAATGTCCAAAGGAAAAGAAGCTCTACTGTCATGCTACCACCTTTCACCATTCTACTGTTCTACTAAAGTGCCATTCTCTCCTCAATGTTTCTACGATGATCACATCAGATATTGGGGGTTCTATTTTTATCTTTTCCTATATGTGTAACTAAATACCCTGTGTGTTTTGGTTGTGGGAGATGATGAGTTGTAATTTAGATTAGTTTTTATGAATGTTTTTGTTATTTTAACTTCTTCTTATTCTTATTTAATCACTTCATCTTATCACGGAAAATTTTTATCCATAACAAGGGTAGAATTTTTAGGGATTCAAAAAGAAGAATAATGAATAATATTTTCTTGATCATTGGAAGTATTCTTCTACTCAAAATGGACTAAGACAAATAAAGAAATAAAAAACACCGACTACCAGACCAATGATTCAGTATCCTCAGCTCAAAACATAAGTTTACTAGACCAAGGAAACTTTGTTAAAAATTGAAACCTGGAGTGTTCGGTTATTATGAATAGAACAACTTCATAAAAAAATTCATCTAGAAAACAAACTCTTAAGAAAACATAGATCCAATGCATTTCCTTCCTTATTTGCATCAAAACCAATTTTACTATATTTTCCTTTATTCATTTAACTAATTTGGTAAAAGAAACTAAAATCCAGTTACTCTTTGTATCCAAACATCAAAAACCAACTCTAAATTCCACAAACTTCACTAAGAAAAAAAATTAAACTAGATAAGAATGACAAGAATAACTTCTTTTTCCCTATATATCAACCCCTTACTAGTACTACACTTGTTAGGGTAAAAATAATTTGGGACACTGATAACACACCATCAGTAAAACGACATACCAAATTTTGGAACCGTTGCTGGGGAAAAGTGAAATGTTACTTTTTTCCTTGTCTTAATTTTGTTTATATCAAATTTTAGTGGAAATAAAATTTATAAATTCCAAAAAATTCCTTTTCTAATCTCATTTCTGTTTATCTTTATTATTCCTCATTTACGCTTGGTGTGTTTCATCTTGTGCAGGTATATAAGTGTATGATCATCTAAATCACTCGTTCCAAAAATTCTGAGTCTTTGAGGTTCTTCCCACTTGACCCAGAGATTGAACATACGCTCTTGAGGTGACAATGAGAACTCATGGCCAATCCCAACCAAAACAATCCAATGGCGTAGAACGAATAAGGAAATCAAGCTTTTGTCCATGGAGCTAGATAACCATTTGGTCTGGAGGGAAATCGGAACCAGTAAGCTAAACTTTCTCTAGGGT
The DNA here is from genome assembly GCA_963277665.1 of Viscum album. NCBI lineage: Eukaryota > Viridiplantae > Streptophyta > Magnoliopsida > Santalales > Viscaceae > Viscum > Viscum album. The sequence goes on along the minus strand of OY728148.1, from coordinate 290,356,512 downwards.
ATGGCCTACAGCAGCTCTAACAGTTCCAACCAGAGTGGATTCTATTTCTACAGCCAGGTCAGGGGTCGTACTTCGCCCCTTAGGAACAACAATACAAGAAACCTCCACACCCTCAACAGCCACCTCCACACCATACTCTCATGGAGTAGGGCCTGCCATCTATTCACGGAGCTTACATGGGTATCATTCATCCACCGATGTAGGCCCATAACTTCAATATCTAGCCTGATATAATCCAGCTGATCCAAAACACCGTTCAGTTTAGTGGCTTACCCAGCGAGGACACCAATGCCCATCTCTATAATTTTCTATAGGTCTGTGACACATTACACTACCTCGGAGTGCCCACAGATGCTATTTGTGTTCATCTCTTTCCCTTCTCTCTAAGGTATATAGAGAAATACTGGATTAAAGGCTTTCCACAATGATCTATCCTCACCTGGGTATAGTTAGCCCAGGAGTTCCTATCTAAATACCTCCCACCTTCGAAGATGGTGACTCCGCGGAATGAAATACAAAACATCTAGCAGCATGACTCAAAGTCATTATACGAATCATGGTAGTGATTCAAAGAGATGTTGCGAAAATTCACACATCACAGACTCCCACTTTTTATGCAGGTCCAAAACTTTTATGGAGGGCTGAAGATGAATACAAAGTCCATGGTAGATGCTACTACTGGGGGTACAGTTATGAGTAAGTCCACCAAAGAACTTTTAGAACTACTAGAATACATGTCTACCAACAGTATCCAGTGGCATTCTAAGTAATACACACACAAACGAGGTATGCATAACATTGATTCTACTACTATGCTTGCTGCCCAGTTGGATGTTGTGTCCAAAAATATCGACATGCTCAATTTGAAGGGTGTAATCGAAGTACATGCCCCAAACCATCCAGTGTGTAGTGAATGTGGTGATAACCACATAATGGGAGAATGACCGAGGTTTTTTATGTGGCTCTTATATGAGTGAGGTGAGTTATGTTGCCCAAAACCAAGGGAAAAACTAGTACCAGCAGTACCAGAACCTGGCATGGCGTGATCAACAAGACACAGGCTGGGGCCTACAACAATAGAATCCTCTACCACAACAATCGCATGTTAATCGTAAACCTCCTTATTAGAACCAGTACTTGAGATAGAAACAACCCCAACATGTCTCTTATCAGTATCAAGGGTATCAAAAACCTCGCCTGCAGCAGCCGTGACAGCCACCACCTCCACCAGCTGCTTCCACCACTTCTTCCCGTCTAGGGATCGCTGTCGAGCCTCTTATTCCACACCTATATCTTAAAGCTCGGACTCCTATGACATATCTTCTAAGTACATATTCCGAGCTTCCATTTTCCATGGCTCCGGATCCATCTCTCCTGGCTATTTTTGTACCGAATGATGCCTCTTCTGAGGTAACCCCCTAACTAGTTTTTAGACACATGTTTTTCATTATATATATTTGTGATATCTTTTTCCTATGTAAATTGTGTATGACTGCAATGTTCTCTCTCCATGAATGTCACAGGTACCCAAGCATGCTTAGGGAAACACTTATCCACCAGTTCCCATCATTCTTCAGCTAGACACGAGAGGAGTATTGTTTTTAAATTTTTCCGTCATTTTCTTTTTCTTTCTTGATTTAATGCTTTCCTTTCTTCCCCTTGTTCTAGTCCTCTATTGTGTTTCCCCACTCCCTTATCCATCTTTATGTGGCACTTGGAGGACCATGTGTGATATTCTGTATGGGGGAGTGTCTCTCAACCACTTTATTCTTTTCCCTAATCTTTATCTTGAAGACATCATTATTGGAATCTATATTTGAAAATGTGAAGAAATTTTGTTTAATCATATTTCTATATAATAAGAATAAATGTGGTAAATTTTAAAAAGTTTCATGCTTACTTTTATTAGTAAGTGTTTTAAAATGATTGCTGATATAGTTTAAATTGTAACTTGAAATCCTTGTATAATTATATTGTTTATACAAATCAATTATATGGAAGTCACGACCTGATTGCCTCTTTATTTGTTTCCCACTCTAGAGAGGTATTATAAATTCTTCATCATTTTCTTCCTAATACCCTTTTTCTTGATAGATTGTTAGGATATACATAACTACCAGAATTTTCAAGTTCTCTTTTTGAAACAAGAAGAATTTTGGAATCACATTAAAATGATTGAAGCATTAGATTGTTTTAACCCATTTATGTTGAGAACCACCCTATATATGATCTTCTTGAATCCACTAGAAACCATTAACAACATTTATAAGAATCCATATTACAATATTATCTCTCTTCCTACACTAATTATTATTTGATTTTTCATGTTTATTCACTTGAGATAAAAATATGGGATTGGCAGCACATTGAATTGTTTTGTGAATTGTCGTGAAATTTATGTATGGGGGAGAGCCTCATGATAATTTGGGACCAAAAAGGGTTCCAACCCCTTATTTTTGGAATTTCAAAATGGTCCCCTTTTTTCTTTGAAAAAAATAGACAAAGGAACCTTATACTCACTTATTGGTTTGTGAATCCTACCTAACTAAAGGATATGGTGGTGATGCGATCATTTAACAATGCTTGTTGAGGATGTTTTTACACTGAGATTAATTTTGAATATCATCAACTATTATTTAAAGGATTTCAACCCCTTTTTCAAGCCTCAAAGTTATTTTTTACATCTTTACCTACCAACTCGTAGCCATAGAGACATCAGATCCTTATTGAAAATCCCTCAAGTTTTTTGTAAATAAATTTTCTAAAGTAGAGAACTAGATTTCTTGCAAACCTATGGATAGAGTGTTTATATCTTTGATTGAGCATAACTTTGATTTAAAATATCTTGAGTGTTGAGTATATTATTGGTGAGGTAGGTTACCAAGTGTCTTGCCTATTTTTGAAAGGTTGAAACATGTTTTTAAAGGAAAATGAATGTAGTTAATTTAATTGTATACGTGGAATGATTAGAATATCTTATAGATTGGAACTGTTTTGTAACATTTTATAATTTTCACCTATGACTGTATCATTTACATTTATGATTAACTGAATTACTTCCTTTTAAAATATAGATTCTTTTAACTAGATTTTGATATTTTCTTTAGGGCAAGAAGATGACTAAGTATGGGGGAGTTTGATACACCCGAATTTTGTATACATTTTCACAAACGTTATTGAAAATAAGAATAGGATTTCAGAAAATACCTACTACTTAGTAAAAAAATACTCTAATTTTGGTGATCTTGTTCATTTCCAGGTGATTTCTAGCCAAACACACAAACCCAGGGAAAACTGAGAAAAATTTACAACTACCCAGTGTGTACATATATACACACCATGTACATTCAGACTCAGACATGGATTGGCTAGGACATGTACATGCCCAAGTTAACAAAAGCACATAAACGTCGTGTATTAAACTACATGCGGTGTATAGTCTTCTATAAGTAGTTGGCGGTTAAGAAGAATTCTATACGCCCATGTGGCCAGCTGACGGTTACACGTCATGTACCGAATCTGCATGCCATGTATAGTGTTCTAGAAGCAGTTGGTGGCCAATTAAAGAGAGTAAATTCCATGTGTAGCAGCGCTACATGCTGTGTACATCCACCTACCAGGAGACACCATATTCCAAGTCAAATATGACATGTTTGGCCACCCACTGATAGAGAAAAAGATGGAAAAATTGAATTGACAATACTACATGGCATGTACTTTTTACATAAGCCATGAGCTTTTATTTTCTTTAAATAGAGGCCTTAGCCTCCAGTTCATGAGAGTGGAAAAGGGGTGAAAGTCTGAATGAAAATAAGCTCTACTGTCATGCTACCACTATTCAACAAATTTTCCATTATACCGTTATACCAAAGAGCCATGCTCTCCTCAAAGTTTTTGCGATGATCACATCAGGTATTGAGGGATCTATTTAAATCCTTTCCTATATGTGTAACTAAATACCTAATGTGTTGGGGTTTTGGGAGATGACGAGTTTTAATTTAGATTAGTTTTTATAAATGTGTTGGTTCTTTTAAAATCTTCTTATTCTTCTTTAATAACATCATCTTATCACTGAAAATTCTGATCCAGACCAAGGGCATAATTTTGAGGGATTCAAAAAGAATAATAACGATGAATATTTTCATGAGCATTGGATGTATTCATCGACTCAATAGACTAATCCAAATAATGAACTGTGAAACACTGACTACCAGATCAAGGAGTTTGTCTCCTCATCTCAAAACATAAGTTTACCAGACTAAGGAAACATTGTTACAAATTGAATCCTAATGTGTTGGGTAATTATGAACAACACAACTTTATAAGAAATTTCATATAATAAGCAACCTCTTAAGAATCCACAACTCCAACACATTTACATTCTTATTTTCATCAAAACCAATTTTCCGGTATTTTCCTTTATTCCATTAAGTAATTTGTTAGAAGAAACTTAAATCCAATTACTCTTTATATCTAAACATCAGAAACTGACTCTAAATTAATTAAACTTTGCTACGACAAAAAAACAAACTAGATAATCAAGACAAGAATAACTTATTTTTCATGTTGGATCGACTCCTTACTAGTACTATACTCGTTAGGCTAAAAACAATTTGGGACACTGATAACATACCTTCGGTAAAATGACAGACCAATAACAAAGTCTACATATACCTAGATGTGTATTTAGGGTGTGATCCAAAGCCCAATAGGAAGCCACTCAAAATAAATGATTCCATGGTACAACATTAATAGAAAAATTAATATGCACATTTGTAAAAAATATATTGAAATATTTTCAAGAAAACATTTTAGAAAAACTATTATAAATTAATAAAAATTCAAGGAAAACCATTTCCTAACAAACATGATTCAAAATTAATCACACACAAGGTCCACCGTATGTCGAAATATAGGACCACATCACATAATCTTCATGTCATAACAAATCACCATGGGTAAATCCCTAAGTGTAGCTAGCACAAGTGGAGATCTAGAAACCTCATACCTCATTGAAACATGGTATAACAACCATAAAAACACCTTTTTCATTAAAAACCCACTAAGAGGGAACATCCCATTGGTCTAGTGGTCTCTAATAATCTTCATTGTTTTTTTAGTGTCGTAATCGTCAATCATGCTAAGTGAATCTGGGATTTTACACTTCTGAGTCAACTGACATCAAGTCACTATAAGGATCTGAGCTTTCCATTTCTGAATCACTAACGTACTAGTTCTAGTTTTCCCACCTAGGTACCTAGTATTCCCTTGTACTCTATCCCTCATTTCACATGTCACAAAACCACTATTTCCCATAACATTTCTTGTAAACCACCATTTTCCATAATCCACCCTCTTTCTATTTTACACACACAAAATCCATTTGAAAACACTTTTTTTCCATTCTCATAACCCATAAAACCCATTTTACACATTTTAAGAAAAATATAGACCCTTTCAATGAGACAAACCCTTCCAAATTAACACACAATCATTTTTCTCTTTTGGAGACAAGCTTTTTGTTATTTACACAATTAACACATCACATTTAAAGGTGGAAAAATAAATCCAAAATTCCATAAAATAATTAATTTTCATTTTAAAACATATTTTAACACAATTTAACCTAAATTGCATTTGAAAAAAATATTTTTTAGCCTCTACACAAGGCATAAAACCATTTTAAAGATTCGTCACAATGACATATATATAAAGAATAACTATTTTCTTTAGAAAATAAATTTTCATTTTTCGTACATGCCCAAAACCTAAAAAATATAATTTTCAAAACACAATTAAACCATAGAACACTTTTATAAATCCAAAAAATAACATCAAAAGAATTCAAAAAATTTAGAGCAAGAAACCACCTACCTCAACTATAGAAATTATAATAAATATATGAGAAACTTCAATCACACCACCATAAGATCCTAACAAGTAAATATCGACCAACAACCATCAATATCATCATAAAAATCATAAGATAGAACTACCTATTGTTAAAATAACCACTGGAAAACAAAAAATCTAAGAAGGAGGAAGGGAAACCCTAGAAAATAAGAGGAACCAAGGGATAAATCACTTGATTTTTCTTTGATGAATCCACACCAAATCCACAAATGGAGGGAGTCCAATGGACCCAAGAGAAGTAGAGGGAGGTTTCTAGGACTGTATAGGTGAAATGGGCAGAGAATGGGGGTATTTGGAGTTAAATATTGAGAGGAGACAACCATAATTTTAAATTTTTTAATGACCTAGACAAGTCGCATTGTTTTCCCCTAGGGTTTTCCAAATCAAGTGGAAACTGTGTGTCCCTCACTTCCCAAACAAGAAATCATGCATGATAAACCCTCATGATTTAAACTCTATGTTCTAAACATGTATTTATCCACTAGTTAAAAATGAAAAATGGTTGCTTGGTTACCTGGGTAAGGGTGCATGGTTTTACAAACAGCGTTCCACCTTCTATTTCTATAGAAACATCCATTTTCACATAAAAACAAAGGAAACCCAAGGAAAAAAAGATAGAAAAAATTAAATAAAAAATTAACTCAAAAATATTGACATTTACCACATGTTTACCAATAGAAAAAATAATTCCCATAATTGTACTGAAACTAAGGATGAAAACAAAAACCTAAGTGTGACACAACTTATGAATGGGTTGAATCTAGTTGTGGAGTTTCTGCGTTGAGTTATGATGATAATACAATTTTGGGGGTATGGTCGATAGAAATCATTTAGAACTAGGGTTTTTCTCTCAAGGCTGAGGAGTATTATTTTCTATGGGATCTCTATGTCCTTAACATGTTAGGATTTGACATGATTTTGGGTATTAGAAGGTTAGTAGTGTACTGAGACCATATAGATTATTACCATAGGAGAGTGGCATTTACATATCATATGGATAATAGTTATGTACACCGTGGAGAGTGGAATATCCATGAGGGCTATGTTGGGCCAATTCATTCACAATTGGGGGAGCTCATCACCCAAGTTGCATGTTTTTTTCTAGATGATGGGGTGTGAAACATGGAATGTTTCCAACCACAATGAACTAGTACCAGGCTATGTTTCTTCATGAATTCTCATAGATTCCTCCTAAAGGGGATGTTGAGTTTATGATTGAGCTCATGCCTAGGGACGAAATAGTTTATATTAAACATTATAGAATGGAACTAATAGAGATTTGGTAGCTTAGGAATCAGTTGGAAGAGTTGATGGATATGATATTTATCAGTCCATGTACTTTTCGTTAGGGATATCTAGTTTCATCAGAAATGCATGATAACTAGACTACATGCTTGTGTGTCGAATACCATATGTTGAACCAGATGACAGTTGAGAACAAGTATCCTCTTCTACATTCCATAGATCTCTAGGACCAGTTTAGGGGAGATTGTGCCTTCTTAAATGTTGAATTAAGATTCAGGTATCATCAGTTGAGAGTTAAACCATCTGATATACCATGGACTGCCTTCAGAGTCAGGTATGTCCTGTATAAGTTAATGGTGATTCCATTTGAGCTAATGAACACTCTTGAAATCTTTATGGGATTGATGAACTGAATCTTCCACCCATACCTGTATCATTTTTTTGGTAGTGTTTGTGGATAAAATCTTATTGAACTATAAGAATCAATAAGATCATGCCGAACATCTTAACATTGTCCTAAGTACATTGATGAATGTGGGTCCATAGATCTATATAAAGTTAAAGTAGTGATTTATTGGAAGAATCTTAAGAAATTTTGTGATATCTCTAGTTTTTTGGGGTTACCAAGATATTATCAAAGGTTCATCCAAGAATTTTACCACTTGGAAGAACTATTATTAGGATTGACTAATAAGGTATTTATGTTTGAATGTCCTGGGTAATGTGATAATTCATTATAGAAGTTAAATAAATGTATGACTATCACACCGACCTTGATACTACTTGAGCTAGGGGAGGAGTATAGGATGTTTTTTATTCTTATAAAGTAGGCCATGGGGAAGTGTTCAAGAAGGTTGATCAAGTTGTTACATATGGGTCATGGAAGGTAAGGCCATATGAACCTAATTTCCTTACGCATGACCTCGAGTTGGCTATATTGGTTTATGCTCTAAAGTGTTGGTGTGATTATTTATTGGGAGAGAAGTTTACTATGTAAATCGATCGAAATATCATAAGGTATATAATTTAATAACGAGATTAGAATCTTTAAAATAGGATGTGGGTTGAGTATTTCAATCATCCTCTTTTGATCTAGAATATTAGATGGTTAAAGAAAATATTGTTGCTGACACATTTAGTAGGAAAAATCGGACTCAGGCAGTTTTAAAGTCTAGTTCTAATTAGAGGATGATGAATTTTCTGGTTAAGAATCACGTTTTTGTTCAAGAGGGTGAGGAGAAAATGACCCACATATTAGTTTCAATAGATTCCATGCTTTTAAGAAGGATTAGGGAGAAGACATATGAGGATCCAAAGTGTTTTTATTTAAGGGAAATCCTTGAAGGTGAGGATTCTTCTTCCGATTGGACTATATATGACAATGAGATTATCTATGTCCTTAACCACGTGGTTATACCTAAATGTACGTGATAAGATATTATGTGTAAATTTCATTCCTCAATGTGGGTGGTGCATCTAGGTCTAACCAAAATGTACCGGGATATATTTAAATAGAATTTTTGGTTGGGAATGATAAAGGAATTTGTGGGATACATGAAACGATGATACTCCTTTAAATAGATAAAGGCCATGAATCAATGACCTAGTGGTTTACTATAGCTGTTTTCGATTTTGGAATGGATGTCGTATAATAATACCTTGTATTTATTTATGGGTCTCCTGAGGATGCCTCAGAAGAATGATGATATTTGGGTAGTTTTAGAGAGAATAATGAAATTTGAACAGTTCTTTCCTATAAGGGAGACACTCTAAAAGGATCAATTGAGAGAACTGTATATTTATGAGATAGTCCATAGTCATAGGGTTCTATAGATTTTAGTATTAGAATAAGAATCATGTTTTACTTCATGCTTCTATTAGGGATTGAATAAGGTTCTTGATAGAGAGGTTTTTCTTAGCACAACATTCCACTCACTAATAGATGGTCAATTGAAGCATAATATTTTGGTACTAGAGAATATTCTATGAGTATGAATTCTTGACTTCAGTGGGTCTTGGGAGAAGCAATTAGTTCTCATATATTCTTTTAATAATAATAGTTATTATGAGACTCTTCATATGGAACCATATGAGTCTCTTTATAGTTATCCCTGTAGATCAACTCTATGTTGGATAGAGGCAGGTGAGTCAGAGTTACTAGGACCATGTCTTATGCAAGAGACATTAGAGCTGGTTCAGATAATTCAGAAATATAATGATACTACTCAGAGAAAGAAAAATTCTTATGTTGATAGATTTTGATGACCCCTAGAGTTTACAAATGGTGATTGTGTATTCCTTCAAGTGTCACCTAGATTGGGTCACCACATGATACAAAGTAAGGGAAAGTTAGTTCCCAAGATTGTCGTGCCTTTTGAGGTTTTGAAAAGAATCTCGTTGGAGGAATAACTATCGGATATTCTACAAAGTTATAATGTTATTTTTTTTCACGTGTCATATATTTAGTAGCATCACCCAGACCCATCTCAAGTGATTTATGTGGTTGATGTCAATCTTGAGACTGATACATCCTTTGAAGAGCATCTAATATGTGTGTTAGATTGTAGTGAGAAAATGTATTGGGGCAGGAGTGTGACAATAGTTTGAGTATTTTGGAAACATGAGCATGTTCAGTAGGAATCATGGGAAGGACTAGTAGATATATGGGCTTAGTGGATTGATCTTTTTACCTCGTAATCATAGATATTCTTGGGAGTACATCTTGAGGATGAACTTCTATAAGTTCGGGATATTGTAAGATATGGAACATTTCTAGTTATGTTTCAAGATAATAGACAAGTAATATGTTTCCTTGTTTTGTCTATACTTATTTTGATTCATGTATTGGGTGTATTGGGTAAAATTTAAAAGTTTTTTGGAGGGGTTTGGGAAGTGCATGGTTTTCCCAAATTGTGCGCCCTTCCCTAGAAAACCATGCAACCCAAAACAGAGAGGGATTAGATTGTTAGAAAACTGTTTTTCAAACCTTCTTCCCTCTTAGGAGTAATCGTGCACCCCCATATGGGAGGCACACAATTAGGGATCATGGTTTGGAAAACTGTGTTCCCGAGCCCAAGAAACTTTTCACATGGGATTTTAATCCTCCCAAATTTTATTTTATATTTATGAAACCACTTGTTATTATCCCTAAATAACCCAGTTCCATAAAAATATATTTAATTTATTTTTAGAGTATCTGAGCTATATTCCAAGTCATTCAAATGTCTGTTCTTGATGAATCAAAAATCTAATTGACAGATCTTCACCTCTCCTAGTATGTGTTTTCTTTCTGATTTGATTTCTCTCTCCTATGTATATATTTCATGATGAAGAGGGAATTTTTTTACATGTTTGGTTAGGGTGTGGATATTAATTTTGATAAATATAACTCTATTTGATCTTAGATCTAGATTTTTAATCCACATCTCAATCTGCGTTGTGAAATTGAGCATTCAGCATCAATTTGTGAATTTCTGTCATTCGAATGACCATCGATGCTCTTGAAGTAGGTGGTATAAATTTCAAATCTCATATTCTTGATTATATTTGTGTGCATATAATTGTTAAATAGAAATTTCCTTATTTGGAAATAACATCATGAATTGGATTAATAAATTTGTTAATTAATTAATGGAATGATTTTATTATGAAATTGATTGGATATTTCAATTAGGGATTTGGTCAATTAAATAGGATTTTTTAATTTTTTAGTATTTAAGATATGTAATTTATTGGTAACGAGAATAAAGGGGTGTTTGGATTAACCATGAAGGGTTAGTTGGTTATGGGAATAAGTGTTGATTGATGGTTTATTGGTGAATTGTTCATAATATTCTATGTTATTAAAATAAATGAATATGATTGCATTCATAATTAAACTGGTATATCATAATGTGAATTATTGATTATAGGGTTAGTGATGATAAACCTTGTTAAATGTGATATGTGTGATATATGTGATTAACTGAGAAGTGGGGTGTGGGATAGAGATTGATGCTCCTAATACCAATAGGGTGCTACCATGAAATTCTAGACCAAAATTCATGAATGTGAATATTATTGTAGGGGTAAGGGATTGATACTCCAAATACCCATGAGTTTGTGGTATATGGATTGATGCCCTAAATACCCATATGGTTCTAAATATGACGTTCAATGCCCATGATATTGGCATTGAACTATGGTTCCAAAAGGGCATTATATTAATTTAATAAAAGAGTAGATGAAAACCCATGAGTTATGTGATACGTGATATCCCATGGGGATGGTTCAGACTGTTGCATGGGATGAAGAAGGTATTCATGGTTAGGGTGTCAACATAAACTCGGGGAAAAAGATATGGTTAAATAATGTAGAGACCCAAAGCTTAACGTACATGGACATTACATTACTTTTGTGGAATACATATTACATAAAAGAAACACACACATAAGGACCATAATAGTTTACTGTCTTTGGAAACTCGGAATATAATTTTCTAATCATGGTGAAAGATCTTCAAAATCTCCCATAAAGATCTTCCCCTTTTTTTCTTAGCTAAAACCTTTCTTTATATCCTGGGGAAAGGAAAACATAAAATGGGTGAGCTTAAATGCTCAGTAAGGGTAAGCATGGATAAAATAAAACAGACCATATACATTTGAACTAAAATACATGAACATAATGTTTAAACATCAAAAGCTTGAGCAATGACATAAAACATGGAAGTGCGTAAAGCATATATCATAAAGAAACATTACGAATGATAAAATATCATGGGAATAAAACATGTAATTGTGGAAACCATTAAGCACATGATATGATTTCCATAGTAGCCAAGGCATTGCTGCCAAGACCATCTTAGTGGACAAAGTCCGTTTCTGAATCGAGTTCACTCCTCGTTCCAGTCCTGTATTTCTGAACTGGTTTTACTTTTTCCGTTTCAGCCAAGTATATCTCATGATATATAAATCATTACCCAATGCATTGGAGGGATATATATGTCCCACCCATCTCATAATGAAATCATTTTTTTGTGTGCCACAAAATCATAAATAATACATCATAACATAACCCATGTAATAAAATGGGATTCATAAACATCATGCCATCATAACATAATCCATAAAAAATAGATATAATTTCACCATAAGAAAATTGAAACCATTTAAATCATAGAGATATTTTACTTGAAAAATACACAAATGAAATAATGTCATCTTAGATGGAAAATAGTATTGACAAAACACTTGAAATGAATTCTTGAGGAAAATATCCTTTCTTCTTTAAAATCATTATCTTTTCAAAAATTACATGAAATTTTAAAAGATAAGGGTTTTGTTGAAAATATTCATGCAATCTTGTAGAGGAATCTTCTTGAAAATGATGCATTATGAAACCATAAAAATCCGTTCACGCCGTATAAGTTAAAAAAACATTCTTCTCGTACTTTTGTCAGAAAAGTCAAAAAAAGTACCGCGTAACGTAAACAAAAGAAAGATTCCTTACATACCATGTAGTAAAAGTCAAAAATGGGTAAAAATGACTTTAAACATACATGAAAACACTTTTATAAAACATGGACATGGATGATATAAATAACCCCAGTAAATACGTATGAATAAGCATTCTCGGATAAAAATGAGATTTGAAAAATTATCCCTTACCTTAGGTCCGATATGCTTCGTACATATCCGAACCTCCTGTATAATGATTTAAATAATGTCATTGACTTATTAAATAATCATATTAATTGTTATGATATCATATATGTTTCACTTATGACTTTATATTACCCATTCTTTTTTAAATTCCATGTTAAAACAGCATTTTGGGTAAAATCCATTAATTTATCATATGTGTTTCGACTTGTCGTTCTTGATATTATTACTTATATCCTGATTTACATAATTATAGAATGTAAAACATGATTTATATATAATATATATTCATCATATACATATATATATTATAGATCGATAAAAGGAATGAAATACACCGCTCATGGAGACGGTAGACCGTACGTACACATGAACGATGTTTTCGTTTCCTTATTGAAATGAGTGAAACTAAATAGATGACATACATACATATATATATATATACAAATCCAGTAGAATTATTATTTCATATATTTCATTATTAGTCATTAAAAAAACTTTATGATCATTCATGTATGGTTAACATGGAGAATGAATCTCATCGCGTCGTGGAGACGGTAGTCTTTACGTACGCACGAGCGATGATATCATTCCCATAATTATTGAATAGAATTGTAGTGGATGGAATAATATATCAGAATCAGTATGATTTTATAATAACCATATATAGTTATTCTTTACACCATTATACCCATCCCTGTAAGGTGTTGGTGGAAAATCAAATTTCACCACGGCGTGGAGACGGTATTCCGTACATACGCACGCGTGGTGATTTCGTTTTCCGTAGGATGGATAGATGGTGAAATAGGGTTGTTTAATACTTATAATAACACATAATTATATAAGTTATACTGATTTTATTACTTAAAAATGAAACAACTAAAGAAGAATAAGTGGAAGAAGAAATAGTGTTGAAAGAATCGGTAACGGACATTACCACTTCTTTGAAGCACCTCTTTGAGACCTCCTCTTAAGGCACAAAAATTGGTCTTTGAAGAAGACCAGAACCTATAGGATGTTTCTATGGAAGTGGAGAAGAGAATGTGGCAGGTTTTGGCCGATCTTGAAGGCTCAAAGTGGTGTGAGGAAGAGAGGGAGGAGGTGCCCTTTTATAAGGGAGGAGAGGGGCACCTTTGGAATAACTAGAAATATTATTTTATTATAAAGACAAATTCGGTTTTAAATAGCCCCAAATTGATTTATTTCTAAGATAAGGTGTGTATGGATCTAAATCCTCTCATCCAATTTAATTTAGACAAGTTTAGGTTCCTATTTTAACCTTATCATTTAGATTTAACATTAAGTTAGATAATTTTACTTTTATCGTGTCTTTTTGTGTTCTTACACTATAAGGTTAATAAACTTACTATAAGAAGAAAAACAAACCCCAAGTTTTTTATTATTAATATATATAACCTTATATAAGTCATTTGTAAGAAAGTTAAATTTTTAGGAATAAAAGAACAATTAATAATATAATATTTGTTTTAAAAACTATTTTCTGTCAATTTTGACACTATTTAGTAATTGATTTTTGTGAAAATCATAATAGAATTATTAGTTCTCAAAAATTTAATTAAATCAATACTAACATGTCATATTAACCTAGAAAATTAGTATAATTCATAAAAAGTCTAAAATTACATTTATTTGGATATTTATAACATCAATTATGTCAATATTTTATTAATAAGATAATTACAGCATCACATTTGTGTCATAAATAAATTAACTTATTTAATGTCTAAACATTAAAAATAAAATAACATTATGTAGGAAATGTTTTTATCTTTCTAATGAATATTTATAGTCGAATTTATATTATGTATAACCCTTTATTAAAAATGATTTACATATTAAACTTTGATTTTAACTATTTTAACCCTTCTTTAAATAAATTATTAATAAATGTCCTAATCTAATCCAAGTGGGCATGTATGGTCATGTTTTATTCCTAAGGTTTTTTTTGGTCGAATTAAACTTATCCCATAGAATTATTACATGTTTTAGGGTAATAATAATAATATCATTTTTACCCTTAATTACCCTATTTACTTTTAACCGTTGCAAAAAAAGTAAAAAGTTACTATTCACCAAAAATTATTTTCATCTCATTGAACCACATTTTACTTTCTTACATCATCTGTGTCTCTTGGATTTTTGAAATTCCACTCACAGAAGCGGTAAAATTATGTTTTATGTAAATTTGCAAATTCTCTAAGGAGGTGGGTAAAAGACGGTGAAAAGTTCAATGAAATTTTTATATATCTAAAATAATTAAAAAATTACTCCAATGAATTACATTGAACTTATATAGGTATTATGTATCAATTTGACCTAAAATAAATTTAAATAAAACAAATAATTATTTAAATAAAACGTCGGTTTTTAAATAGTAACCGAGTGTTTTCACTATTCATCAAAAATTGAAAGTTTTCAGAAAAATAAAAAAAATTTACCCTAGGTTAATTTCGATATTCCGAATCCAAAAATGAAGTCCATTTTGAAAAATAAAATTTATAATATTTTAAAAAGTGGGTATTTCTATTCATAACGGCTAGTTTTAATAATATTTTAGTAGCATATCGTTGTTTAGCGAATCTCGGTATTGCATACAACACACGCTATCGTGGAAGGTCGCGATTGCGTGTAATGCAAGGAAAGTAAAGGATGCGTTTTGTGCATGATCCTTTTGGTGTAGCGTACAACACAAGAAATTAATGAAATTAAAAAGAATATTTTTCATAAAATCTTGGGGTGTTACATTCTACACCCCTAAAAATGAATTTCGCCCTCAAAATTCGTCGGGGTTATAAATGGTTTACTACTCGAATGTTTCTTTAATAAGAACCCACATCGTAAAAAGGAATACCAAAACCAATCTTTAAAAACAAAAGTATGAAACGTAACGGTTACCCAAATAAACTAATCACTGGGTTTCCACATAGGTGAAAATATGGATATGGAAGAGAAATCTAACCATCATGTTCTGATGGAGAGTGGTACAGAACATGGCCATAGAAAATACAACAATCAAAAATCCATAAATTTGTGATGATCTAAGGTACCATCTGATTCATCAGATATAAGGGCACTAGAACAACATTTTTGGTTTTCAAGATCATTTCCCTAAAGTTGATGAAATTGGAAATAGAAGAAATACTTTCGTGATTTTGGTATAGTCTCACCGTTGTTCATTCTTTGGATAATTTACACTTCATCTCTTAAAGAAATGAAGTTGAATTTGTCATTCGTGAAGTGTTAGAAGCTCATGTGATAGAATCGTGGGTCATTCCATCTGTCTCAAACAAAAGGTTATAAAAGTTATCAAAAATACATAAGTCCATCTATAGTGAATTAATCATATATGGTTCCTAAAATGGACTTATAATTAATATATCATACTACTTAATATAATAAAACTAGTTTCTACTAAATAGGGACATCCTGTAGGCCAGTGGTAGGTGATAAAGGCCAGTCGCACTTCGGTTGTGGGTTCGATTCCCACAGCCTTGTCCGACGCGATGGGCTGTCGCCCGTACCGCAGGTTTTCCTTTTTCTAAAACTACATTACTATAACATCCCATAAATAATATCAAAAAAAAAATTCTATCCTTAAACAATACTAACTTATGTCAAACATAATCCATTCCAATCTTTAGGCTTATCTAAAATACTTCGGTCCAAGCTCATAGTATAAAGAAAACGATTACTTGAAATGTCATCAACCAAGCATGTGAATACCATCATTTATCCCCCATATATCTTGTTGGTCACATTCTAATCATGTGAATACCTTAATCATGTATTCTCTTGAAAAATTAATACCCATTAAACCCTAGTGAAAACATGAATGCTGTCAAAAGTTAACTCTTTCCATATACCAAAATCCAAAAATTATATATACTCAAACCATGATATAACCTTCTCCTTATATCATTCATGAGCTCATGAATACTATCAAACATTTAATTTTCTCCTTATCCCTTCATTATGCACATATCATCTATATTCCAAAAATATCTGAATAAAATTTAATGGATACAGGTACCATTAATCATACACTTTCAATACTCAAGGAAATACAACAGTGTAACAATCCTTAGATGTCTCTTTATTCCATAGTACCATGAGATTACTTATATAACATTACACTTGATAAACATGTAATCATTCCACTGCCTTCTTAAACCATTGACTGAGCTTCAACAATTCTTTCATCTCACACATCATTTGTAGTCTCTTCATCAACATCAACATAAATACTACCCATAAGGTCATACTAATTCTCTTCATGAGACTTTCCCTTAGGGAATTAGTTTGCATAATGCCCGTACATTCCACATTTAAAACATTTAACCATTGTTGATGTCGTAGCAATACCATTATCCTCATCCATGGTGTTAACTGAACCTTTTCCCTTGCACTTACTGGCTTTGTGTCCTTCTTTTCCACACCTAAAGCATCTTCCAGTTCCCTTGAAACAATCTCCTCGATGCCTCTTCCCACATGATTTACATGAGGTAAATTGAACTTTCATTCCTCTATGATCATCATGAAACTCCACCTTTCTCTTATTATCTGAGTTGGGAAACTTACCAAAGTTGAGATTACTGATCATATTATGAGATTGATGATTAGGCATAATAACTATGTTTGGACTTCCAAATCCTGTTTCATTTGGTTTCTCATGAAGAATATCATTCCATTGTCCATCATATCCTCTATTATCATGAATCTTCCTGTTTCCAGCCATTTTATAAAACCTAAAAAGAATAGTGTGAGAGGTAAAAATCATGCTAGGGAAAACAACATAGTAAAGGGGGATCACCCTCAATATCTAACATCTTAGGTTAAATTCTAATATCGTTACCGTAGTTCTAGGACTATATCCTATACGTATACTTATCCTTAGGTACATCCCTAGACATACCTTAGAAATATCTCTAGGGATCTCACTAACATTTTCACATCCTAGTTTCCAAAGGTTGACTAAACCTTTCCTCTGATACCAACTGTAGAGACCCAAATCTTAACGTACATGGACATTACATTACTTTTGCGGAATACTTAGTATATAACAGAAACACACACATAAGGACCGTAATAGTTTAGTGTCTTTGGAAACTCAGAATATAATCTTCTAATCATGGTGAAAGATCTTTATCATATCCCATAAAGATCTTCCCCTTTTTTCTTACCTAAAACCTTTCTTTATATCTTGGGGAAAAGAAAAAATAAAATGGGTGAGCTCAAATGCTCAATAAGGGTAAGCATGGATAAAATAAAACATACCATATACATTTGAAGTTAAAAACATGAACATAATGTTTAAACATCAAAAGCTTGAGCAATGACATAAAACATGGAAGTACGTAAGGAATATATCATAAAGAAACATTAAGAATGATAAAATATTATGGGAATAAAATATGTAATTGCGGCAACCATTAAACACATGATATGATTTCCATAGTAGCCAAGGTATTGCTGCCAAGACCATCTTAGCGGACAAAGTCCCTCTCTGAATCGAGTTCACTCCTCGTTCCAGTCCTGTATTACTGAACCAGTTTGACTTGTTGTTCCAGCCATGTCTATCTCATGAGATATAAATCTTTAGCCAATGAATTGGAGGGAGATATAGTTCCCACCCATCTCATAATGAAATCATTCTTTCGTGTGGCACAAAATCATAAATCATACATCATAACATAACCAATGTAATAAAATGGGATTCTTAAACATCATGCCATCATAACATAATACATAAAAAATTGATATCATTTCATCATAAAAAAATTGAAACCATTTAAATCAAAGAGACATTTTACTTGAAACATACACATATGAAATAATGTCATCTTAGATGGAAAATAGTATTGACAAAACACTTGAAATGAATTCTTGAGGAAAATATCCTTTCTTCTTTAAAATCATTTTCTTTTCACAAAATTCCATGCAATTTTTAAAGATAAGGGTTTTGTTGAAAATAGTCATGAAATATTGTAGAGGAACCTTCTTGAAAATGAGGCGTTATGAAACCGTAAAAATCAATTCACGCCGTATAAGTTAAAAAAACATTCTTCTCATACTTTTGCCAGAAAAGTAAAAAAAAAGTACCTCGTAACGTAAACAAAAGAAAGATTCCTTACATAACATGTAGTAAAAGTCAAAATGGGTAAAAATTACTTTAAACATACATGAAAACACTTTTATAAAACATGGACATGGATGATATAAATAACCCCAGTAAATACGTATGAATAAGAAATCTCGGATAAACGTGAGATTTGCAAAATTATCACTTACCTTAGGTCCGATATGCTTCGTACGTATCCGAACCTCCTGTATAATTATTTAAATAATGTCATTGAATTATTGAAGAATCATATTCATTGTTATGATATCATATATGTTTCACTTATGACTTTATATTACACGTTCTTTTTTAAATTCCATGTTAAAGCAGCGTTTTGTGTAAAATCATTTAATTTATCGTATGTGTTTCGACTTGTCATTCCTGATATTATTACTTATATCCTAATTTAAATAATTACATAATGTAAAACATGATTTATATATAATATATATTTGTCATATACATATATATATTATAGATCGATAAAAGTAATGAAATACACCGTTCATGGAGACGGTAGGCCGTACGTACGCATGAACGATGTTTTCGTTTCCTTATTGAATTGAATGAAACTAAATAGATGACATACATATATATATATATATAAATCTAGTAGCATTATTATTTCATATATTTAATTATTATTCATTAAAAAAACTTTATGATCATTCATGTATGGTTAACATGGAGAATGAATCTCATCACGTCGTGGAGACGGTAGTCCGTACGTACGCACGAGCGATGATATCATTCCCATAATTATTGAATATAATTTTAGTGGATGGTATAATATATCAGAATCAGTATGATGTTATAATAACCATATATAGTTATTCTTTACACCATTATACCCATCCATGTAAGGTCTTGGTGGAAAACAGATTTCACCACGGCGTGGAGACAGTATTCCGTACGTACGCACGCGTGGTGATTTTGTTTTCCGTAGGATGGATAGATGGTGAAATAGGATTGTTTAATACTTATAATAACATATTAGTATATAATTTATACTTATTCTATTACTTAATAATGAAAAAACTAAATAAGAATAAGTGGAAGAAGAAATAGTGTTGAAAGAATTGGTAACAGACATTACCTCTTCTTTGAAGCGCCTCTTTGAGACCTCCTCTTAAGGCACTAAAATGGTATTTGAAGAAGACCAGAACCTCTAGGATGTTTCTATGGAAGAGGAGAAGATAATTTTTCCGGGTTAGGCTGAGATTTAAGGCTCAATGTGGTTTGAGGAAGAGAGGGAGGAGGTGCCCTTTTATAAGGGAGGAGCGGGGCACCTTTGGAATAACTAAAAATATTATTTTATTATAAAGCCAAATTCGGTTTTAAATAGATACAAATTGATTTATTTCGAAGATAAGGTGGGGATGGGTTTAAATTCTCTCATCCAATAGAATTTAGACAAGTTTAGGTTCCTATTTTAACCTTATCCTTTAGATTTAACATTAATTTAGACAATTTTACTTTTACAGTGTCTTTATGTGTTCTTACACTATAAGGTTAATAAACTTACTATAAGAATCCAAACGAACCCCAAGTTGTTTATTATTAATATATATAACCTTATCTATGTCATTTTACAGAATCTTATATTTTTAGGAATAAAATAACAATTAATAATATAATATTTTTTTAAAAACAATTTTATGTCAGTTTTGACACTATTTAGTAATTGATTTTTTTGAAAATCATAACAGAATGATTAGTTCGCAAAACATTAATTAAATCAATAATAACATGTCATATTAACCTATAAAATTAGTTTAATTCATAAAAAGTATCAAATTATATTTATTTGGATATTTATAACATCAATTATGTCAATATTTCATTAATAAGATAATTACTGCATCATCTTTGTGTAATAAATAAATTAAATTATTTAATGTCTAAAATTTAAAAATAAAATACCATTATGTAGGAAATATTTTTATCTTTATAATTAATATTTATAGTCGAATTTATCTTATTTATAACCCTATATTAAAAATGATTTACGTTTTAAACTTTGATTTTAACTATTTTAACCCTTCTTTAAATAAATTAATAATAAATGTCCTAATCTAGTCCAAGTGGGCCTAAATGGTCATATTTTATTCCTAAGGTTGTTTTTGGCCGAATTAAACTTATCAAATAGAATTATGACATGTTTTAGGGTAATAATAATATCATTTTTACCCTTAATTACCCTATTTACTTTTAACCATGGTAAAAAAAGTAAAAAGGTACTATTCACCAAAAATTATTTTCATCTCATTGAACCACATTTTACTTACTAACATCAACCGTGTCTCTCAGATTTTTGAAATTGAACTCACAGAAGTGGTAAATTTATGTTTTATGTAAATTTGCAAATTCTCCTAGGAGGTGGGTAAAAGACGGTGAAAAGTTCAATGAAATTTTTATATATCTACAATTATTATAAAATTACTCCAATGAATTACATTGAACTTATATAGGCATTATGTATAAATTTTTACCTAAAATAAATTTAAATAAAATAAATAATTATTTATATAAAAAGTCGGTTTTTAAATAGTAACCCAGTGTTTTCACTATTAATCAAAAATTGAAAGTTTTCAGAAAATTACCAAAATTTCACCCCAGCTTAATTTTGATATTCCGAATCCAAAAATGAAGTCCATTTTGAAAAATAAAATTTATAAAATTTCAAAAAGTGGGTATTTATATTCATAATGGCTAGTTTTAATAATATTTTAATAACATATCATTTTTTAGCGAAACTCGGTATTGCGTACAACACACGCTATCGTGGAAGGTCGTGATTGCGTGTAATGCAAGGAAAGTCAAGGATGCGTGTTGTGCAAGATCCTTTTGGTGTAGCGTACAAAACAAGAAATTAATGAAATTAAAAAGAAATTTTTTCATAGAATCTCAGGGTGTTACAAATAAAATATAATTGAATATGTAAACTACTTACTTTATTGATTGTACTTTATTCTTTATACAACTGCATACAGAGTTATTGAATTGATATTGTTCTAGACACCGTTGGTGGTGTTCTACTAAGTTGTACTCACACCCTACTTGGGATGCCTCATTAGTATCAAAATAGACGTCATGTTTTTTGAACATAATAATGGAAGGATCCATCACTTAGATGGCAGAGTTGTGATGGAGAATGGATGAGAGAAAAAAATGTTGTTGAGACCAAATTTGGAGTTGTTAGTGGCTTTAATTTTTTGGTTTTTCATTTGAATAATGAAACATAAAGAGAATGAAAATTCTTCTTTTTTGGTTTTTATATTGTACTCACGTTTTGGTGATCTTTTGATACTAGCATTATTCTGGTTATGGTTATTATCTTTTTTCTATTGTTTATTTACTTCCACTGTTGTGATTCTTTGATAAGGAGGGTATTGTCTCCCCAAAATCGATATTAGACGCTTACTGCTAGCCGAAAGCCTATAGCTTACGAGGTGGCATGCCTATAGTCACATGACCGACCATCTCAGGGAACCAGTGTGTGTTACCCCATTAGTGATGTTATAGGTAAATTTATACAACTTGGCCCCTTAAAAAGTTTTCGATAAGTTTTTAATGTTTTCTAGATGGTTCATTTCCCTGAATATGTGAATAGAATATATGTTTAATGTTTTCTTGGAGACCATATATTTGTTCTCCCTTTTTAATTTTATATGAAAATTCCTCTCTACATTTTCATAGTTTCTAATTGAAACTATTTTTCTCCTAGTTTTATAAATTACTTATTTCAAAATTATTTGAAAAGATTAAGGATATTTTTAAGGACCCAAACATCACATGTGTAAAATATTATATCTTAGAAGATGAATATTCATTATATAACAAAATGATTCACTCTAGAATCATTTTGGTCTAGTTCCATTGGAACTTGGACACATAAAAAATTGGACTATAAGTAAGCTACATCATCTAACACTATGTTTTTCATAAGTACAACCCTTCGTAGACATATCATTCATAATACCTTTCAACATAACCCATGGAAAGGAAAAATAATA
Source organism: Viscum album (assembly GCA_963277665.1). Taxonomy (NCBI): domain Eukaryota; kingdom Viridiplantae; phylum Streptophyta; class Magnoliopsida; order Santalales; family Viscaceae; genus Viscum; species Viscum album. Next base: position 290,333,560 of record OY728148.1, on the reverse strand, counting down.
AAGGGTGAGTTTAGATGCCAAGTAAGAATAAAAAATGAAGATATCAATATATCACGAGAATAAGGTTATAAGAACATGAGAATAACATTTTAAAATCATACTTAGTATATCATAGATCATAAACAAGAGTCATGGAAAAATTCTTGGTAGTTCATAAGATATTAATCATAATGGATTCAAAGTACATGAACAATTAGAATATATTTTTTCATAAGGTATAGATTTTTGGAATACACATAAGCATACAAATCATTTCCTTAGTAGTTCAAGGCTCATTTCCAAGAATATCATAGTGGAATGGGTTCACACTCCAAACCATCATAGTATTCAAGGATCACTCCCAACACTATCATAGTGGACAGAGTCCCTTACTAAACTGGGTTCACTCCCCATTCCATTCCTTTTTATCTTATGAGATATCAATCATTACCCAATGCATTGGAGAGAGATATAGTTCCCACTTGTCATATAATGAAAATCAAACACACATGTTCCATATATTCATAACACATTTATCATATTAGAAACCATGAAAAGAAATTGGTTTCATAAAAATTTCATCATAACATAACCAATGGAAGAAAAATATGTTTCATTATCATTTGGTTATTTAATCAATCCATAACATGTGAAAAAAGAAGTGGGTTTCATAAGCCTTTTATCCTAGTATACCCCATGGAAGAGAAACAGGTTTTATAAACATCTTTTGATCATAAACATAAAGATTCATAAAAATAATAAGAATTTTATTCTTGGGTCATATCCCCAATAAATCATAAGTTACATCAAAGGATCTCATCTTAGATAGAAAATGATTTTTATTGATCACTTTAAACCTTTCTTGATGAAAATTACTTTTCTCTGAAAGAATGATTTTAAAACTAAATATTTATAAAATATTTTGGAATAATTTTTTGTGAAGATAAAATTGAAAACATATAAAGGGATCTTCAAAATTCTATGTGGTAATAATCATTGGAAGTTCTGAACATCTGGTACACATTAAAAAAATGTTTCCTTTTAGATTTTTGGTAAAAGAAAAACTGACATTGTTTGGAAAATGGGCAGAAAATTCCATTTAATCAATTTGTAAAAAAATATAAAAAAGTTAAATATGTATTAAATAAATCATATATATAATGATAAAAACATTTTTAAATCATTTTCAGAAAACATGGTTTCAGAAGAAAAAAGGTTTTCGACTGAAAGGAGAAATAAAAATAATTCTTCTTTAAAAAATCATTTAAAATATTGAGTACATAATTAAAATAAAATGACGGGAAATCATGTATTCCTAGGAAATATTTGTATGAGAATAAAATTAATATGTTTCTTGTTAGATGTGTCATAATATTCCATCATCGGAATTATAAACACACTATGGGAAAATTGACATTGGTGATTGTTTATTTAAAATGGATCAGGGGCCTATCGCAAATAAGATATATTACGATGGGAGAGTAAGGACCAGTAACAAAAGGTTTGGAGCGAAATATGCACCAAACCACGGGAAGGGCATTTGCGACGAGCTTCTATTCCCGTCGCAAATTCCCAGTTACAGTTTTTAGTATTTGCGACAGGATACTTGTCTCATCGCAAATAGTATATCGGCAGGTGCCCATTTGCGACAGGGCCCGTCGCAAATAACTTTTTATCCAGTGGACATTTAGTGCGGGTCCCGTTGAAAATGTTAATATTGGCTACAGTAAGCCCATTGCAAATAAGCTAACCTATATATACCCCATCAATTTTTCCTCTCATTCTACTTCTTTCTCAACTTCTCTCACTATTTCTTCTGAAAAATTTTCTTCTAAAATTTTTCATATTTTAACCTTCCAAATCGGAGCAAAATACACGGCTTTTATACTCCGAAAGTTTGTGTTTTAAGGTATTTTTCTATTTTTTATTATTTTGTTAATTTATATTATTTTGAATTATTTATTGTTTTTGTTAATTAGATGCAATTAAATTAAATAATAATAATATATTTGTTTTATCAGTACTTATTTTTATAAATAATTATGTGTAAGTGTTAATTAGAAATAATTCGTATTAATTATAATGAATTAGTAATAATTAGTAATAAATTGTAATAATTAGTAATAAATTATAATAATTAGTAATAAATTGTAATAAATAGTAATAAATTGTTATAATTATAAATAATTAGTATCAATTTGGATTAATAAGTAATAATTAGGATTAATTTGTAGCAATTAGGCTAAATTAGTAATAATTAAGATTAATTACTAATAATTAGGATTAACTAGTAATAAATAGGATTAATTAGTATTAATTAGTATAAATTAGTAATAATTAGGAATAATTAGGAATAATTAGTATTGATTAGTAATAATTAAGATTAATTAGTAATAATTAGAATTTATTAGCAATAATTAGGATTAATAAGTAATAATTAGGATCAATTAGTAATAATTAGTAATAATTAGGATTAATTAGTATTAATTAGTAATAATAAGGATTAAGTAGTAATAACTAGGAATAACTAGTAATAATTATGATTAATTAGTACTAATTAGGATTAATTGGTAATAATTAGGATTAATTGGTAATAATTAGTAATAATTTGTAATAATTTGTAATAATTATTAATAATTACTAATAATTAGGATCAATTAATAATAATTAGGATTAATTAGTAGTAATTAGGATTAATTAGTAATAATTGGGATTAATTAGTAATAATTAGTAATAATTAAGAATAATTAGTAATAATTAGGAATAAATAGGGATAATTAGGAATAATTATGACTAATTATGAATAATTATGAATAATTATGAATAATTTTGAATAATTATGAATAATTATGAATAATATAAAATAATTTAGAATAATTAAGAAATATTAGTAAAAATTAGGAATAATTAGTAAAAAATAAAAATACATAGTAATAATTAGGAATAATTTCGAATAATTTGGAATAATTAGGAATAATTAATAATATAAAGTAATAATTAAGATTAATTGGTAATAATTAGGATTAATTAGTAATAATTAGAATTAATTAAGATTAATTAGGATTAATTAGGATTAACTTGGATTAATATAGATTAATTAGGATTAATTAGTAATAATTATGATTAAATAGTAATAATTATGACCAATTAGTAATAATTCGGGTTAATTAGTAATAATTAGGTTTAATTAGTATTAATTAGGATTAATTAGTAATAAATAGAATTAATTAAGATTAATTAGTAATAATTAGGAATAATTAGTAATAATTAGGATTAATTAGTAATAATTAGGATTAATTAGTAATAATTTGTATTAATTAGTAATAATTAGGATTACATAGTAATAACTAGGTTTAATTAGTAATAATTAAGGTTAATTAGTAATAATTAAGATTAATTAGTAAAAATTATGTTTAATTACTAATAAATATGATTAATTAGTAATAATAGGATTAAATAGTAAAAAATAGGTTTAATTATGATTAATTATGATTAAATAGGATTAACTAGTAATAAATAGTAATAATTAGTAATAAATAGTAATAAATAGTAATAAATAGTAAATAATATTAATGAATAGTAATAAATAGTAATAAATAGAAATAAATATTAATAAATAGTAATAAATAGTAATAATTAGGATTAATTAGTAATAATTATAATTATTTAGTAATAATTTGGATTAATTAGTAATAATTAGGATTAATTAGTAATAAAGTGAAATAAATTTGAGTATGTTGTGATAAAATAACATAATTTCTAGTAGATTAGTGGAATTCTTGTTGATCAACACCTCAGCTCATTACAACTTTCTCCCATTGAAATCAGTATGAAAAATATTCTCAGACGTACGTTGGAGTAGATTTTTCAAAGTGATTTTAGTCAGAGAAAGTTGCAAGGAGGTGAGCCGTCAGAAAAAAGAGGCTCTTTACCGCATGACTCATCTCCTTGGAACCTCTCCAAATGAAATCACTATGAAAATTATGTTACAACATACATATATCCATTTTCATATGCATAAGAATACAGAGTAGTGCAGCGAGACCTCCCTGTTCTCCATACTCGTATATACGAAAAAATGGATATTCGTATATTAAAGAAATGTTTTTATAGTTTTTTTAGTCAAAGAAAGTGGTAAGGGGATGAATTGTCAGGAAAAAGAGATGCTGCCAATCTGCTAGAAATTATGATGCCACTAATTACTAATAATTACTAAAAAATACCTATAATTAATAATTGTCTTCTCTTTTCTGGATAGTATTTATATTATATTTAATTATATAAAATAACTAATTATTTCTTATTTTTTTAGAAAAATATGGAACAAGGAAGTCATCAACAGTTGTTATTAGATGATAATACTTGGATAAATCATTACAGGAATCCAAAAGGATATGTTTTAAATTCTATATATATTGAGGGTGTTCAAGTTTTATTATAATTTGCATCATCAAAACCAAAATCTGTTTCAGAATGGTCAATTAAGTGTCCCTGTAAAAAAATTTCTCTAATAACGTGTGGCACATTTGAGAACATTGGAGGTCATTTATTGTATTTTTGTTTTCTACCAGATTATATATTTTGGTATCTATATGGTGAACGCAGTTCAAGAGAAGATACTAATAATTTGGTTTCAGATCCAGCACAGTTTCAATATTAATACATGATATGGGAGGTCCTTCTTTTCAAAAAACGGAAACTCAAGGTGATATTGATTTAACTTTGAAGTTGGAACCATCTCATTTATATGAGTTGTTGAGGTCCACTGAGGATGCCTTATATCCTGGTTGCAAGATAAGAAACTTTGAAACAGTTTCTAAATTTATTGATATTAAATTAGATAATGGGTTGCCAAATATTTGTTTTGATAAGATATTCTTCTAGTTAAAAACACTTCTACCAAAGGAAATGTGTTGCCTACAAATTTCTATGAGAGTAAGAAGCATGTTATTAATCTGGGTCTTTGTTATTAGAAGATTCGTGCATGTTCAAATGACTGCATCTTATATTATGGTGAAAATGAGATATTTGATAGTTATCCTACTTGTGGACAATCAAGTTTTAAAGAAGCTCAACTAGAGAAATCCATATTTATTATTGTAAAACAATTGAGATATTTCCCACTCACACCCATATTGTAGTGTTTATTTGTGTCTCAAAACACATCAACATTGATTTCATAGAAAAAAGATGATATTTCAATCGGTAAAATCTTAAATCATCCCTTCTATAGTGATTTATAGACACATTTTGACCAACTGAATCCATATTTTTCTTTAAAAACCTGAAACATGCAATTGGTTCTATCTACTGATGATTTTTTTCCATTTGGTTCTTACGGTATTCAATATTCATGTTGGCCTATCTTTATAACTCTATACAATTTACCTCTATGGATGTTGATTAAGAAGTCATATATCTTTTGGACCTTATGAATTATATGTTATTTGAAAAATAATATTCATGTTTATTTGAAACAATTGATTGATGAGTTAAATTCACTGTGGTGTAATGGTGCTAGTATATATGATGTTGCTATGAAAAAAAACTTTATACTAAAAGATTTATTGATGTGGAAAATTAGTGACTTCCTAGCATATTGAATGTTATCTGGACATAGTAAACATGGTCCAAAATCATGTCTGTACTGTATGAGAGACAACAAATCATTTATTATCTTTAATGGAAAAATGCTTTTCTTTTTTTCGACTGTCATTGCAGATTCCTTCCAACTGATCATCCTTTTCAAAGAAACAAATATCATTTCAAAAAAGGAATTGTTGAAAAATATGTACCTACAACAATTATTATAGGTACAAAGTTAAAATCAATTGTCTCTTTATTACCTCCCGTCACATTTGGACTAACAATAAACCAACATAAAATTGATGGGTTTAGAAAATAGAACAAGTAGATAAAACAGAGATTTTTTAGGATTGTCCATATTGGTGTGATTTGTTTATTTTTCACATGTTGGATGTGATTTTATTGAGAAGAACCAGTTTTATAATTTATATTATACATTTTTGGATACACCGGGAAAGACCATTGATAATGTAAATGCACGATTATATCTTTCCCAAATTTTCAAGTGATCATAACATGAACTGTCTGAAAATTTCTGATCACAGAAGTAAGTGAAGCCAAAAATAGCTTATATACTATCTAAAGAGTTTCAGTTATTATTATTATAGTGGATTTTAAATTTGAGACTTCCAGATGGTTATGCTTCCAATTTGGGAATATGTGTCAGAAATGGTTATATTACTTGATTGAAATGTCATGACTGTCATCTTTTAATGGAAAGACTTTTCCCTATTGGATTAAGAGGTTAGTTAAATCCTATGATTTGGGATGTGATAAGAGACTTGTCATATTTTTTTCGAGACATTTGAGCATCGAAAAAAGACTATGATATAGTTAGAAAACCGCAAGAATATGTTGTTTTAATTATATGTAAACAGGAAAAAATCTTCCCGCCATCTTTGTTTGACTCAGTAGAACAAATGATATCACATTTTCCACATGAAACAAAATGCGGAGTTCTAGTATAGTTTTGATGGATGTAACTATTTTGGAGATGCATGCAGAAATTGAAGAAGAATGTACGTAACAAAGCATCCGTTTAAGGCTCAATTTCAAAAGATTATTTGTAAGAGGAAATTTATTTTTTCTACTCTCATTACTTTCAATATGAATATACCTCCAAAAACAACTGCCTAGGACATAATGAGGGAAATATTAATGATGATATGAGAAACTGATTATAATTTTTCAATCATCCCAAACATGGATTCAGTGTATTTCTGGAATGATGGATTTCAGATGATAAACATAAAGAAGCTTATACATATATTTTTATCAATTATGAATAAATGATACCATTTTTACTGGGTGTTATCATATCACTTACTCTATAACTTTTGTAACTTTACATTAATAATATTTTATTTGTAGGTTATATGATCATCATATCAAGAAATAGTTTCCACAAATTATAGTAGTTGATCTTAAAGACTATTGTCAAAAAAATTCCTACCGCTTTCAAAAACAGGTAACATAAATTATTTTTGATTTTATATAAAAAAATTTAATATTTTTTATAGTGATAATTGATTAAAAAAATTTCAATTATCTCAACATGCTAATAAAAATTGTAATCAATTGGGTGTATTGAGTAACCCACCATCCAAAATGTATAAATTTTATAATGCATATGTGGTGATTGGTTTTTGATTTCATACACGTGAAAATGGGGAATAAAAAAAAGAATAGTAGTGTTTTCTTAGGAGGATCTCATCATTGAGAAATTGAAGTTTACTTTTATGGAATTTTGGAATAAATCACTAAACTGTGATATCGGGGATAACATTACATAACGATGTTTAAATGTCAGTGGTTGGATATTAAGAGATTCTTTCATGTTTATCTGATCCATTGAATTAATTATATTAAATATAAAAGTCTTCTTACAATAAATGAACTATTTTCATTAGCTCATTAGGCACATAATATTTACTATTTAAATTAATGTACTACTTCAAGAGATTTGGGTGATTGGTGGAGCATAATAAAAATTAAATTTCAAGAGAATCAGTTTACTCAAAGTGAATATGGTTTCATTGAAGTTCTTGGAATTGAAATTTTTCAAGAGATTTCTCCAAATACATATTTTTCATGAAGAGACACAAATATAATTGATGAAACCACACAGTTAAGTGATGATGGTGAAAATTCTGTTTATGATGTTACAACTGAATTTGAAATGAAAAGAGATGATGAAACTAAAACTAATATGGGAATTGATGATGCTGAGGAGGAAGATAAATACGTTGACATCGACAGTTATGCAGATGATGAGGAATATGGACATTGACATAGTCAAATGATGGTTATAATAATACATAATTGATATATGTATATAATAGTTGTTTTAAACTATTTGATAATAACAATCATTTCATGGTTTACGTAGATGATGATCTGTATCGTCTGTTGGAGGAGGCTGATCTACCTTTAGACGATCAGGATGTCAGATCATCTGAACCTTAGACTGCTGGCAGTTTAGGGATCACTCGGAGGGGCGTGGTCTTACCCAACTAATGATTCCTAACCCTATCCCCGAGTGACGTCCACATCTTGGGTTTGATCCACGCACACATAGGTATGTTTATCTGTGTATTTTAGTTAATTTTAATTAATTGATTTATATTATAATTTTTGGATTAATTGTTCTTTTTTTATATATTTATTCATATAGTTGTTGGACATGGGAGTGATATATTATGCAATTTTTTTGAGGCTTGAGTTTCATGAGATCATATTCCTGTTGATGTTCAGCACCACATGTTCAAGCATTGGATGGTACATAAATAAATAATATTTATTTCTAAATTTATATAATTAATAAGTTCATAAAATAAATTATTTGTATGGTTTATGATATCCTATTGATGAGATCATGCGCGAGGTGATCTAGAAGGCATGATAGAGAGATATGCATGCATCTTGCACTCATTTTTTTCACAATTTTAAAAGTAAAGTAATGGAGAAAGTATGAGTTCTAGAGTTCGATGAGACATGTTACATCCACCAACCGGATTATATATCATCTCTAGTTTGGGATGGATTATATACATGCTGTTTGAGTAGGTGGTTTCAGAGTAGATCATCAGTAGGTCAGAAAAATCGGGGGATACAGAAGGTAACACATCAAGCTGGTAGTCATACATTCATTACGCATAGGGAGCATACGGTAATTAAATTTTTTTAAAATATTATATATAAATTTAAATGTAAAATGTTTATTTTATATTCATATAGGTAGTCACACAATCTGATATTATGGAGTACCACAATTGTAGGATGATGTATAATGATCCATCCACTAGAGAGATTAGAGGTGCTCACCTGTGTCAGACTGTGGCCATTATAATTTATTTTTGAGTTTTAAATTTAACTAAAAATAATAATTTAACTATCTTAGTTTTAAATTGAAATTGAAGAAGTGATATGGGTTAGACCAGTGCCCCTCGATTTTATGAGGCAGCATGGATGCAAGCAACCCTGTATGACTTCAAGAAAATCCATGTTTTCAATATCAGCTCTCGATTGACCCCTGCGAGTTTTTATGTCACCGCTGCGATGTCATCTTCCAGCTCAAGAGGAGATCACAGAGAGTCATCATCTTCTTCTACAAAATATTAGGAACATATGGGAGCTTATATTGAGCTTCTAGAGACTATGAGTAGGGTGAAGGTGGAGATGTATCGGTGGCAGTAGTAGTAGCAGGAAGAGTTCCTACGACAATAACAGTAGGATATGCAGAGTGAGATGCGTTGATTGAGGTATCAGCAAGAGAAGGAGCAGATGGAGTACATGCTATGTCTAACTCATAGTTTAGGGATTGAGTTCCCTCTACCGTCTCATATATCTCCTATAGATGACCCTACCCCTCAGTGATGTATTTTTATTTTATAATAAACCATTTGAATGTAATTTTTTGTAATATTAACTATTTAATGTTTTAAATAGTGAGTTTTTTATATTATTGTGAATATTACATTTTTATTATTTATTTAATTTTTTATTATATTTATTGTTGTATTAATTATTTTATTTTATATTTTTGAAAATACTGAGGATTTTATTATATTACTAATATTAATATTAACAATTATTTAATATTAATAATAATAATATTATTTTATTATTTGATTATTTTATAATTAATTTTATTGTACTAATATTAATATTATTATTTCATTTATATAAATATTATATTATTATTAATATAATTATTTTTTAATTTTTTCCCATTATTTGTGATTGGCCCATAACAAATACTAATTGCGACGGTCTGTCACAAAACACTTTTTAAAAAAATTTGGAAAATTATTTGTGACTGGTAGTCAGCCCATTGTAATAGGTTTTTTAAAAAATTCGTTGAACCTATTTACGACAGTACAACTGCCTATCATAAGTAATAACCTTTTGAGATTGACTATCTCAAAAGGTAATATTTCGATGCCCTTTTTTACAATAGACCATTTAAGATGGGTACCCATCTCAAAAGATAATTTATGATGGGAATCCATCACTGATGTACCATCGTAAACAACCCTTTTTCTAGTAATGACATAATCAATCCTGAAAACGATGAGATTTTATCATAAAACCATTACTAATTAGGCAAAATTGAATCATAACCCCTTGAAATAGTAAAATTAAATGAAACATAACATTTCCTAAGAATAAACATATTAATGATATAAAATGATAATGGCTTTGTCTATACACCTCCTAAAATAATATAGGTGCATAATAAAACACATATCTCAAGGAATGGAAATTGTGAAAAAAATCCCTTTCCATAAGTCTTGAATTCTTTTGTACATGTTCAAACCTCCAATATAAAAAATATAAGTTTATTAGAAATCTGTTATTGAAACATAATTTTATATGTCATACCAAATATGATTTGCTTATTACCTTTAGTACCCATTTATTAATAACATCATGTCAAAGTCATGATTAGAGGAATAACTACTTTGTTTTCATGTATGTTTTGATTTGTTATTTTGGATCCTCATAATTTAATCATTGTAAAATAATCCCCATAATGTTAACCATGACATAAATATCATATAAATTCAGTCTACATATTTTTATATTATTCCATAAAATATATATATAGAAATAGAAATACATCATTCATAGAGATGGTAGGTCATACCTACACATGATCACTATTTACATTTTATCTATGAATGAAGAGAAAGAAAAGTAAAAATATATATTACCTTTAAAAAATCATTTATATTTCATATATATCATATATATTAATTAAATTTATCCCTTATTAAATTCAAGTCAATATATAAGTGAAAAATGAATCACATCGCTTCGCGAGGCGGTAGTCCTCCATACACATGATCCACATTATCTTATACCCAATAGAATGGAAAGTAAAAAAGGTATATGTGATAATATATTTCAAGGAGCCCATTTATGTCAGAAGTATGATACATATACATTGTATCCACAATCATTCCCAATTATGAGAGTTGTTGATGTGAAACGTGTCACATTGCTTCGTGAGGCGGTAGTCCGCCATACACATGAGTGAAATTATAATTTACCATTTAAGGGAAGAGAAGATGAATATAGGTCACGATATTATCATAATAACAAATATGTATATGGTTGATATTTATTATATTATATTATCATGGTTTAAAAATATTTAAAGGAGGTGGAGAAACAAATGAAATAAAAAATATTGTTGAACAATGTTACAAATTATTCAAGTAACCTCTTAAGGTTTGAAACAAAATCCTTTGATGTGAAACCAATGGTATAATATTTACAATTAAAATCTAGGGTTATCTATTATAATTTTCGTAGAAGAAATTAGTTCTAATACATGGATATGGTATGATTTTTAAGAGTCAATTATTTTTGTTTTTTATTTTAAATGGTGGATTTTGTTTATAGATATTAATTAAATTGATTTATGAAATAGCTTTAATTTAATAGATTGATAAATATTTGGTTGAGTTAATTATTTTCGATGTAATATTATTAAATCATTAATAATTGAAAACATATCATAAAATTTAACAACCACTTCAAAAAATTATTTTGATTGGAATTCCCAGTTTTGGTTTTAATCCAAGCATTAACGTTTATCAATTCTCATTTATAGAAGGGTAAATATTTAATAAAACCATGTGTATATATGGTTTAAACAACCCAAATAATCAAAATTTCAAACAAGGGTTTTCAATAATCTAGTAGATATCTAGTTTCACATACACAATGTATATGTAAAAAATGTTAATCGAGCAAAATCTCTTAATCAATTAACATCCCCTAAATTATTACTCCCCACAATGGATGATTTACTCATAAATTGAGATATTTATTAATATTATCGACAATTATTATGGTAATGAGTTATTTAGAGAAGAAAAATAATGATACAAGAAAAGAGATGTGTGTCGAACACACCCACAAATAGTGAAGAGAGTTAAAAATGCACTTTTGATTAAATGAAAAAGTGAAGAAATGGAGGAGTTATATAAAAATTGAATTTATTTTTATAAATTATGAAAAAAATATAAATATTGTGTCCTTAAAGGGTTTGATATTATCTAAAACACAAGATATTAAAATGAAAACAACTTACATGAATAAAATTAAAAAAACACAAATAAACATGAAAAAAAGTGATGGAGAGATTTACCTAGTTGAAATATGAGAATGGGAAGTCCTTATCAGCCATTTTTAATGTTATATTCTTGATAATTATACTACTTGATTTCTAAATTTCAAACTATTTCAAGGAAAAAGGGGAGAGTATTTATTGGCCAAGGTTCCAAAATATCCCTTCAATTTTGATCAAACATTTAACCTTTAGAAATATTAATATTGAGAAAAGGTATTCATAAAACTTTTATGGATGGATTTTTAACATTTATCCTCCATATTTGGTGTCCATTGGAATTTTTTTATCCATGCGTATGGCGGTATTTTTAAACCATGTACTTATATCAGGAATTTTCATAAACTTTTCCATGACCTAAATTTAAATGAAATTATGCATATAAAGATTCATTCATTTTGTATCAAATTATTCAAAAAAGTTTTTAGAATATATCTTGAATTTTTATTATCAAACATTTAGCTTAATTGGGAGACTAGATTAGAATAAAAATAAAAAATGGAATGTTGTTCATTAATACCAAGAAAAATAGTAGGATGAACTTTCATTCATAAATATGACCCCATTATGGATGGCTTGGGCTTTAAATTTTTTATCCATGTTGTAATGGATAGTACATGGAACTATTTTGGGGTATCAATGAAATTATTCTTCTAGATTAATTTTGGAAAATATAACCTCATAGTTTTCTAGTTTCTTTGACAAATTAATTTGGCCTTCTTGAGTAGTCCAAATGTACCTTTAGATGGAAGAATTATCCAAGTATATAGTTGAATGATTTGATATAATTTAAATTGGGAACATTAAAAAAGAAGAACCACATCATTTTTATTAGTAAATTGAATGATATGATCAATGTAGCTAAATGTAGTGTAATTGAATGAATTCAAACAGTGCTATCCATATGTGTTTATGATCAAGATATGAATATTGACTGGAAGTTAATCATTATACATTAAAAAACCATTGATCATAGTAGGGTAAAATATTTACTGAATATTTAATTTCAAATCCTCCACAATTAGTATGGTGCACTTCCTCAAGAACACAAAATAAAAACACACAAAAAAATAATTTTCAATCACAAAAAAATATTAAAATTTTAATTCCATTGATTGAGGGGGTCTATAATAATTCACTCATTCATATTGAATTCCAAATAAAATTATTACTGTAATAGTGGGTAAAAAATATTTTATTATTCGTTATCAAAATTCTAAATGGAAAATGTGGTCACTCAAAACTCACTCCTAATGCATAGTTTTTTAAATGAGGCATGAAAGTAAATGGAAGCACAAATTTATAATGTAAGGAATGTATCATGAAATAAACAAGAATGAAATTTTGAAGTGGTTAAAATGATAAAATATATAAAAACACAAAACATCTCCCTATAATACAATAAAATATAATGGAAGTTTTCTTATTTTAATTTTTTTATTATTTTCCATTTCATTTTTTTAGAAGTTTCACTTGGAAAAATCTTACAGTCATCTATGAACCCTTGGTTAATATCCACGATACAATAATTTTAATAGTTATAACAAGATCAATAATTGAAAAAGTTTTACTTTTGTCCCACCCAAGACACAACCCATTGTTTTTTTTCATTTGTTTTTGTTTTTTTCACTTTTTAAAAAAAAACATTTAAATATATTTTATGAAGAAAGAAAAACAAATATATACATTTCAAAACCTCACTAAATTAAAACATCTACACCACACTTAACAAGATTCTTTCCCTCAAGAATATGAGGACATGTTGAAAGTCAATGAAAGGATACCAAGAATGAAATCCATTCTCCCAACAAATAATTTTCAATAAATCATGAAATAGAAATACCTGATGTTGTTTGGTGGGATATGGTTTTGGACTTGTAACGTGGCTATCTTTTTTTTTCATAGGCTCGAATGAGATTTCAAAAGGAGGATCAATGTAAGGGTAATGTGATTCTATTTGGCTATTTGGATTCTTATGGGGTTCATAAAATTCATGTATCATAATAAATCACACCAAAGTATGAAATTCATCTTTAATGTCCGAAAAATCAAGACTCACAATCAGGGGTGAGAAAAAATATAAAAATATGCTCAAAGGTGACCTTGGAATAAAAGATAAAATTATTCCTCACAATAAGGAAAAAAAATTTACAGTGCATAATTGAGTATTCAAAACTTACCAGTATTGATTTTTTTTCAAGTTCATAACAAAAGTAAATGATATTTGAGATGAATATATGTATTTATAATCACCAAAATGGTTTGAAAAATTTAAATATTTAATAGTTTGTAATTGTAATTCTTTTTTTAACACACCCACAAAAAAGAAGAAAAATAGTATTGGATGAAGAATGTAGTAAAAAAATGTGATAGACAGTGAGAAATATATAATAAGAATAAGAGAGAGAGAAAGAGAAGGACACTGAAGAGAGGGAGAGGTGGTTAAAGGGAATGAGTTTCCCCTTGTTTGTATATTATAGGCCACTGTCTCCATTCAATGATGTGACACATCTAGTGGTTAGGGATTCAGAGGAAGCTGATGTAGTTCCCTAGTTTTCTTTCCTCCCGTGGTGATGATTCAACTATTTCCATTAACCATTAATGTTCTTTTGGAAGAGAGATCTTGGACTTGCACTTCTAAAAGTGGGTAAACATTAATAAAAATAAAATTATCTTCAGAATGAGAATTAGGATTACCTCGGTGATGCTAAAATATAGAATTTAAGAGAATTAACTTTTCACCATCATGAAATACCTTTCATATAATGTGTTTATTTTGTGATTCCATACCCTTTTCTTTATATAGATTTGAATTCCAATAAGAATCAAGTCAAATATCCTCCAGTTAATTCAACCATAACAATCTATCTTCAAGAGATTTTTCAGAATCAATATTTCAAGTTTTCACTGCATAAAATGACTTATGCTGTATTTCAGACCAGTCTAATATTATGGTTATAAAAATTCTCTGAAGAACTCTTTTCACTAAACTATTAGAAAGTTCATATATTCCATTTATTTGGGGGGTGATATTCAGTTGATATTCTATATACAACCCCATTATTATTCCACATATTTTACATGTATTTATTAAATAAATAGGTTCCTAAGACACATACCATAACACGTAGAGTTCCAAATCAATGAAAGATGTGGGTTTTAGGAACTCACTAATAGCTTGTGCATTGTCCTTTTTAGTGGGTTTGTCCTCAACCCACCTAGAAACATTGTTGACCATAGAAACAATGTAGAAGAATTCATTAGAATGGGTAATGATCCTATGAAATCAATTCCCCAAACATCGAGGATATCATAATAGACTAAAGGATTTTGGGGAATTTCAATTCCTATAAAAATTATTCCAAACTTTTCAAATGTGGAACTTGATTGAAATTACTCATGTGATTCTTTTAAGAGTGATGTGTAAAAGAAACCAAATTCAAGGACCTTTTGGGAGGTACTTTATTGTCCAATGTGGAGACCACCAATCATTTAGTGGGTGAATTCAAATGTGGAGGAATACTCATCTTCATCCACACATCTCTTAATCACTATCTCAGTCCCAATTTTCTAAATTTTATAATCATAAAAAATATAGTATTTTGAATCATTTTTTAGATTTAAATTTTTTCCAAACAATTTCATAGAGAACAGTAGGAACCAAGTAATTTACAATTGTAGAATACCATGGTGATATTGTAGTGGGATATAAGAGTTATTCAATGGGATATTTAGGATCAATGATTTCAAAATAATAATAATTATAAATTCTAATCAAGTAATCATCCACAGGGTTTCCCCTCTTGGATATATCATTGATCTCAAGCTCAAACCCTTGTAGAATTAGGATCCATCTTATTAGCCTCGGTTTGGAATAATTTTTTTATGTAAGATCATTAAATAAGAATGGTCTGTAAAGATGATTATTTTGTCACCTAAGAGATAGGGGTAGAAATTATACAAGGAAAAAAACTATAGATAAAATTTATTTTTTAGTGATAGTGTAGTGATATTGAGTTTAAACTAATTATTTTTTAGAATAATAGAAAAATTGAGTGATTTTTTCTCTGTATTGACCAATAATGGCTGCAATGGACCTATTATAAGGATCACACATCAATTAAAAGGGTAGGGACCAATATAAGTGTTGTATTATTAGGGTAGATTTAAGCATCAATTTGAGTTTAACAAAGTATCACTTATAGGACTCATTGAAATATAATTTATAATCATTCAAAATTATCTAAGTGAGTGGGAGGGAAATACTACTAGTGTTTTCGATGAATCACCAATAAAATCTAGTATAACCAACTAATGGTAAATTCATATCTGAAGACCTATATGAAATGATTAATTAAATTGGAAAATATACTCATCATACATGTATGGAATCTTCTAGGAGAATTAAAAATAACAAAAGGAATTATCTTATATGCATATGTTCCAAAGGGTCAATTGAATGTAGTATTTTCTTGGTCCTAATGTGTTATTAAGATCAAGTTCATGTATAGAAGGTTTATTGATATTTTCATGTTTTAAAATCATTTTTCAATAATCGATGCCCATACACCAATTTTTTCACTCTATTTGTGAAAATCTCTCCATGTTCATTTGTGATAACAAATATCCCACCCTTATTAGGTACCACTTGAATCAGACTAACCTATTCACTACTATAAATTGTATAGACAATACCAAATTGAAGAAGTTTGTTGATATCTTCTCTAACTACCTCAAGTATGAGTAGATTGTGTCTTATTTGAGGTTTTATGATTGGTTTTGATGATTCTTTTAGATGGAATTTATGTATAATAAGGGTAGGTTTGATTCCTAGTATGTAATCTGGGGACTAACCTAAGGCCTTGTTATTTTCCTCTAATACCTGAACATGTTTGGACTCCTTAGTTGAAGTAAGTAAAACAAAGACAATTATGAGATAATAGTGATCATAGAAAAGGAATACATACTTTATTTTTGCAGGAAGGATTTTATATCAGTTTCATACTTTATTTGTCGTCTAGAAAACTTATTAATGGAGGAAAGGATGCCTGTTAGTTTTGATTTATTCTTCTCATTTCTATCCAAGGGGGAACAATAGAGATCATAGGTGATATTGGATTCCCAATAGTTTTCAAGATCCTTTATATTGATCAATTATATAAATGAATGATCACCACAAAATTATCAATTTATAACATAGTTAATCACGATTATAATTTAACAAAATAATTTATAATTAGAATAGGAAGAATATGATGGAACAAGATTCAACCAATTCTCAAAAGTGTCCTCAAAAGTATGTATATATAATGAAGGGAAATCCACTAATGGGTATCTCATGGATTTAGAAGTATTGTACATTTCTATTTAGAACAAAATTACATGGATAATATACCCCTATATACATCACTTTTAGTTTTTAAAATCATGAAGGATGACCTTCCTAGAATCAGGGGACATCGAGAAGAATATGTTTCACATTCCATGTCAAGGACATAGAAATATTCTAGGAAGATAATATCATTAACATGGAAAAGGAAAAAACTAATCATTCCCTCAACAATGGCAGTGTTTTTATTAGATAACTAGATGAAAACACGTGTTAGGTTGAACAGACCTAGAACAATTTTGGAGAAGATGGATTCTGACATTAAATTTATCAAGTCTCCCAATTCAATTAGTGAATAAAAAAAGTTAGAAATCCCTATATGACAAGAAACCATAATGGTCCATGGATCATCTCACATGATGGGTATATACTACTAGGTTGAAAATGTTCAATGTTCATAGGTTATCTCTTATGAGTGCACAATTACATAAGAAATATTTCATATTTAGGGATTTGTGTGATGGAATCTAAGAAAAAAATTTCATATCAACACATATGAACATGAATGAATTTCAGAATCAGGCTCAAAGGTATTCATAGGCTTAGATATTCCTTGATTAAATGGAATTGGGTTCCATAGAGTATGGGAAGGTGGTTAGGGAGTGGATTTAGGTTATTTTTATGGATTTTTTTCTTTTCTTTTTCTAGATCAACATTAAATGTTCCTTTAGAGGATCCGTTATGAGTCATTAAAATTTGTCTTACTGATAGAAGTGAACTTTTAAATACATTACCCTTGGTGTTCAAAAATTGTTGATTTGAGAGTTGTGAATATTTTTTTTTTTGTTTCTCTCTTATGTGGGATGCTGGTTTTTCAATTTGATTTTCAATATTTTTAGGTTATAATGGGTGAAAGAAGAAAGTCCATCCAAAAAACTTTCCCATGCTTTCTTATAAGAATATCCATATCCCAAATTGGGATTTCCTTAATTCTGGGTCTTGGGTAATAGATTAATTGGGTTGGGAATTGGGAAGGATCATTAAGAAAATATAAGTAAGGAGGAGAATGATGAATATTTATCCATTGCCACTTAGGAACAAAAATATTAGGTTTCAGGAAGTTAATCCCATAATGACCATACTGGAATTAGTTTGGATTTTCAAGAGGGACTCAAGGGGGTTGGGAGATGGGATAACCATACCTGAAGCCTATATGGTCTTTCCAGGACGGGTTATAGTTAGAAGAAAAGAAATCATAGTGAGGTTGGTTAGAGTTTCTAATGATATAAACTTATTTTTTAGGGTTGGTGTTCTATCGAGAAAATTCCATATTGATCTCCATTATTCTAGATGAATCAAATTTTTCATCCTATACTTGTGAAAAAATATTAGTTGTATGAGTAGTTGAGATTATAATTCTATAGTTTTTTATATTTCATGGAAACTGAGGCTATAGAGAAGAAGATATTTTTTCTTTGGCATCCATGGATAGTTTCCACACAATACCTATAAGCTCACTCATACACTCTGTCATATTGTTAGGATCTATCTATTAATTCTCATGGAATTTCTAAAATTGAGCATGTGATAGAGTATGGACTCATTTAATGTTTGTATCCATGTTTCTTATGAGATATCATACAATAGTATGTTTTTTTAAAATAATAATACTGACTCTTTATCTACCAATGGGTGGTCACTCCATAACCAATAAACCCTCATAAAATTACAAAAGAAAGAGTTAGTCAGGGATTTAGTTGTGCATGAAAGTTTCCACAAGAATTTGGAACATCTCCTAGTAATCATGGAGTTATTTATTGTGGAAATAATGGATACCAATAATTTTCTTTCAGATAGAAGCATTTGAAAAAGTATGGAAGAATTTCTCCAAGAAGAGTCACTTAATGTCATTCCATGTGTTTATGGAAATATGTGGGAGCTAATAGATCCATTATTATTCTGATTTTATTTGGGAGAAACAGAATACTCAATGTTTTTTTGTTCTTCAGAAACACCTTGAGGTTTCTTGGTAGAGAATAACACTTGAAAATCATTGAGATGAATATTAACATCCCCTCTAGCTTTCCAATGGAAATGAGGAAAAATATGAATCAAACATTATTTTATTTTGAAATCAAACTTGATGTTGGGATATTTAATACAAATGGTTTGGTAATTAAAATTAGTGTAAATGAGTTATTTTTTGGTATTTACCAAGGATTGTCCATATCTAGATAAATTAGATGAGAAATTATTGGGTTTTTAGTGATTGGTTATCCTTAATGTTCTTCCTCATTAATAGAAGAGTTCACTCAATTTAAGATCACAAAAACATGAGGGATTTTTTGGAGGATACTAGGAACTAATATTTACTCAAAATTTAATTTTGAGGTGAATAATGGTGAATATATAGAAGAATGGTTTTATCTTTAATTTTTATTTTATTTTTCTTTTGTTTTTTTAGAAAAATAAAAAAAACTGACTACTAGTAGAACTATTTCTAGAAATAGTTCCAATTGAAGTAGAGCCAATTTTCATCTATTGACTGATCATATGTATGGTTCTCTACTATACTGTGTATAGAGGTACTTTGGTTGAATCCTCAGTGATTGAACTACTTTTTTAGTTTATTATTTTTGTTTTGAATTTTCAATGGGGGTTTGTTTACAAAGAATAATTAAATTGATATATGGATGAAGTATGATTTATTATTTCGATAAATACTGGGGTTATTTAAATATTGGTGATGTAATATTTTTAAATCATTGATATTTAAAAAATATTTCATTAAATTAACTTCCACTTCATAAGAAAAATTAGATCAAAAATCCTAATTTTTGATTGAATCCAATACTTAATAAGGGTTCTAATATTTATCAATTATAATTTATAGAAGGTTAAATATTTCATAAAAGAATTTGTATTTATAGTTACAATTACCCATTGAATCCACATGTCAAAAAAATATCAATAATCCCTGACATATCTAGTTCCACATAAAAAATGTTAATTTAAAGAACATTAATCGAGTGAAACATTTCAATCACTCAACATCCCCAAACATATTCACGAATAATGAGGAGAGTTAAAAATGAACTTTTCATTAAATAAGAATGTAAAGAAATGTAGGTTTTTTACAAGAATTGAATCATTTTCATGAAATTAAAATCAATTATAATGAATTTGGATTCATAAAGGATATTATATTATAGAAAATATTTGTTACATGAAATTAAAATGAAAACAACTTACACATTAAAAATTTAAAACATACACATATGAACATGAAAATAAAAGTGAATGAGATGTTTCAATCATTAAAAAAAGACTATGGAATTTCATCCTAGTACTTTGTAAAGGATATGGTTGTGATAATTATCCTTCTTGTGTTCTAAAATTATATCCTGTTGTAAGTATAAGAGGGATGGTTATTTATAGCATAAGGTGGCCGACAAGTTGGCTTAAAATCATTTCCATTCATGTCTGATCAAACATTTGACCTTTTAGGCTGATAAATATCAAGATATATTCTTATTAAAATATGTACATATTTTGGATTCCATACACCCTCAAATTTTGGTATCCAATAGAATTTTATATCCAATCTTATGCTTATTTTTTAAACCATGTGTTGTTAAAAATTGTCATGAATTTTCAATGGCCTGAATGTTAATGAAATTATGGATATATAGATGACTTAATTTTGGATTAAATTATTAAAAAAAAATTATCCTACATCATGAATTTCTATTCTAAAAATTTCAACTTAATTGGGTAGTTGGATTTGATGAAAATTAAAAAATGGTGAGCTATTATTCAACAAGGGAAAAAATTTAAATGGAATTTCATATATAAATTATGACCCATTTAGGATGAATTTGGAATTGAAATGTTCATAAAAATTGTAATGGAATGTCATTGGAATTTTGGTAGAGTATAAATGAATTTAGATTTTTAGATTTAGGCTAGAAAAAACAACATCACACCTACTCTATTTTCTTTGACTAATACATTGGTCCTTTGGTATAGTTCAAAAGGCTCTTTAGATTGAAAAATTATCCAATGATCTAGTTGTAAGATTTGATGAAATTTGAATTAGAAGAAATATAAAACAATAATCAAATAATTTGGATCATAAATTTTAATGATTTGATCAAAATATTAAAATAGAGTGCAATTTAATGAATTTATGGAATTCACTCTATATGTGTATGATAAAAATAAGAACATTGATTAGAAATTAATAATTATTCAGTATCACATCAGTGATGAGGGTAATGTAATATACTGAATGAATAAATAATATTAGCCTTTCTATGTTAGAATTATGATTAAACTAATTATTTTAGGATAAGAGTAGGGGAGAAAGGAATGTATATATGTAGGGATTGGAAGAACCAATTGGGTTTCGAAGTGTGAAGAGGAGAGAAGAGGGGGAGGTAATTTATAAGTGGGGGAGTGGACACACATGTTATTTTTGAAAATAAAAAAGTACACCCATGTTATTCATATGAAATAACTCAAAAATTCATCATTATTGATTATGTTAAGTGATGAGGTCAAAATATGGTCAATCGATAAGTATTGGGTCATTAAAAACTCTTGTATTTTTAGCATAACTCCTAGTAAAACCATTTTTTTATCTACCATGGAAAATATGTTTTACTATTTTTTTTATTCATTATGGTAAAAAAATAATTTTTCGATATTAGATAATATAAAATTTCTCAATTCCAAATATGGAGTCCATTTTTTAATAATTCAACTCACTTTAGTGGAAGAATTTAACTTTAAATTAGACCCATAGATGCGGCCAGAATGTGGGTTTTCAAAGAACAATTTCTATAAATAGGGAAATTTTAATATCAAAATTCAAAATTAAATTGATTCCAATTACCTGTAATAGATTCATAAATATATATTATAATATTTTTACGTTTAAAATAATATTAAAATAATTTTTATTTTTTAAAATGTCGTAACAAAAGATGATTCTTAATAAAAATCAGTATTTTAACTATTCATTGAAAAATTATATATTTTCATAAAATTATAAAAAATCACTTCATGATAATTTTGACATGAATATTTTAGAAATGAAGTTTATTTTTTCAATTTTTTTATTAAAATTGTAAAAAATTATTTTATTATTTGTTTACAAAATCCTATTTTAACATTTTTTTAGAAATTTTATTTTCAAAACATATAAATAATTTTCTAAAAATTATGTACTATTTATCTATATTTTTTATTTCTAAAAAACCATTATAAGTAATATTTAAAAATTATTTATTACTATTCAAATTTTTATGTTTAACAGTTAAGTGGTAACAGTCTCATTTAAATAATAATATATCACAGTTTGTTAACACTCAGTGGCTTGTGTAACATAAGATAAACTCAATGTTTCATATAATTTTAGCAATAAAATAAATTTAATTTCTCTTATAAATAATAATTCATAAAAATTCACTTGTTATATTATTTAGTCCTTAAAATGAATTTCACCCTTGAAAATTTTCACTCTCATACTAATATATGATAACACTTTTGCCTCATCATTTCCCAATTTTACCACATAGCTTCTTCAAGCTCTTAGTTTCACCACAAAACATTGGCCAAGGGAGTCATATTTTTTCATAGAACAATCTATCTTCAATCCAAAATCTCAACTAGTTGTTTATCATAAGAATGATCCTACTCTAAAGGTGTGACTTCTGAGTTTAGTACTTATGTAGGATCATGTATATACTTATTCAAGAGAGATACATGGAACACATTATGAACTTGAGATATGTTATGTGGTAAAACCAAATGAGAAGATACTATCCTGTCATGATCATTAAATATAAAAGGATGGATGTATCTAGGGTATAAATTTCCCTTCATTATATAGTTCACAATCTACTTCCATGGGTATATTCATAAGAACACCTTGTCAATAACATCAAGTTATAGATCATGTCAGTGATTATAATAATAACTTTTTTTTCTGACTCTTAACTACCTTGGTGGGTTACTAAATGTCTCTAACAAACTTTTTTCTTTCTTCATGTTGATTATACCCCAATATCTTTCATTCACAAAATTCATTCCATCACATTGGCATTCTATACTTCTTTCAATAAATCTCTTCATAAGTAGTCATTTGAATAACTAGAGGAATAATTGTCTCCAACCACATTTAAAATCTAGGGAACATAATATAAACATATAATCTATGGTTTAGGTTATTAACTTAGATTGAACATCTATTTGAATATGATAAGTAATACTGAAACACAACTCTGTGTCTAGAGCCTATTGAATACTTCACCAGAATATCAAGGTAAATTTTTTATCTTGATCATATAAAATAGAATGTGGTACTCTATATAATCATACCACTTACATAATGTTTATCCTAAAAAGATAATATATATTAAACTCTTCTCTGATAGTGATGATTTTTTTTATGTAGAAGGAGAGAAACTACACCTAATGTGGAATTATTCCCTTTAGATTTTTTGGGGAGTCTAATGAAAAAATACTTTGTGATGTGATCCCATTTATATTTTTTATGGTTAATAAATGTAACAACCCCTTATACTTTTTTCTCCCATCCTTAACTTGTTGACATACTAATCAGCAAGATATAAACTCTATGACATATCTTTGCATTTCATATCAACAGAAGTACTCTTTAAAATTTATATACATCTTTTTACATAATATATAAATATATATTTAATAACTATGATACTATTCTAAAAAATCCTTCCTAAAATTTGGTATGAGAAGAACACATACACAGTTCCTAGACCATATAATTCTATCAGGATCATGGTTAAACTCAAGAACATTTTAACCTTCTTTTGAATCATTATATCTTCTTCATAGGGTTATTTAATATTCACTTGGATATACAGTTGGACATTAAATTGAGTAAGATAATATGTATCCCCTTCCTTCAGGATTTCTATATCAATCCTTTGAAAATACATAAGTATTGGAAATCTTGTGATCCTCATCATGGATAATCTAGCACGATCTTTTTGACACAAAGCACCAACCAACTTGTTCGATTTCCTATGGTGGTAATGTATTGAGCATTTAAATATTTAATCATATCTAAGCATCTTCTTTTGGTTCATATTCAACTCCTTCTATGAGAATATATAATTTAAAACATTTTGATCAATATATATATCCCACTTTTCTCTATAATGATATTTTCACCATATCTTTAATTAAAAACTTACTATAACTAACTCCAAATATTGAGTTGGGTAGTTTTTTATCATGAGCCATCGATTTTCATGATTCTTATGATATAACCATGTCATTATATATATGAACAAATCCCAATAACTTCTTGGATGCATCACTATATATCAGAAACCCTTCTCTATTTTAGGGTATTATAAGTACATGTGCACAGACTAATCATCACTTTAGTTCAACGAAGTTTTCCTCCCACTCATCTATTTAGTGGAACATGAGTCCCTTCCGAGTTAACATATTGAGTAGATATAATATTTTAAATAAATTATTCAGAAAATACCAATAATATCCAACTAAACTAAGAAAGCTATGGATCTCAGTCACCATGGTTAGACTGGTCAAACATTAAATAGCCTTAAACTCTGATTTATCTATTAATATACTATATCATGATATTATATTATCGTAAAATGAATCCTTTTGTATCCAAAATGCACACTTTGTAAATTTTGAATACTTTTTTCTTTAATTATGGTTATTAGTATAATTATCAAATGATCTTCATGATCATTCTTTCTATTTGAATAAATAATAATACCATCTATGAAGACCACCACAAACTAATCATACAAATATATAAAGACTAAATTCATTTTGTTTATGAATATTGAGGTATAATTCATAAGAATAAATGGAATCACTATATATTCATAGTGTCTATACCTTTTCTTGAATTCTGTCTTGGGTATATTCTCCTTATTGATGATCAATTTTTTGATATCCATAAAGAAGGTCAATCTTGGAAAAGTATTGAGATACACACAGTAGATCAACTAGGTCATAAATATTTTTTGGAGGATTATTTTTATTGATCATTATCTTATTAAACTCCTAAAAAATATTTCATGTTCACATCAATACATATATATAATTAACAAAAAGAATAGTTTTACCCTATGGTGACACAATAGGTAGAAATAATCCCTTGAAAAATTTCTCATTGAGTTTTTTTATCGATTCCTTAAACTCGATCAGGTCTATTTTTATAGGGAATATTTTAAATAGAGGTGACATATGGTATGAGATATATTGAGAAATCACCATCATGTATCAATGGAAGAATATTAAAAAAAATAGAAATATATCAAAAAAATTCCATAAGAATAGACATATCAACAATTTTGAGTTTCTCCCCAACTATTTGAGATAAAAACCTCTCCTTAATTGGAATAAAAACCCATATAATATCTGTGATTTCCATTAGTGGTTCCATTTTCATCGCATTGATAGATGATCATGGGTTTTTTTAATATCAAACATGACTTTCCTTCTGCATAAATTAATGTGGGATTTATGTAGATAAATCCAATAAATTCCTATGAAAGCAAAAAATTAAACTAGAGTATGAACTATAAGATTTACGTAATGCATAATTTCAAAAACTTAAACTGGAGATGAAGTATATAATTGATATGTGATCATCATAATATTAGGTATTTTAAATTCTAATTCTATATATAATAGTTTGGGTGGTATCTTGACACCCTTAGTAAATGTTTTATATATAAAAGAATGGGTAGATCATCAGTCAAATAATACATTTGCAATTCTAGAGTGGATGAAAATTTATAATTTCACCACAACATAATCGAACCCCTCATCAAAAATGGTGATTGCATGATATTTCCCATTGAATCTCTGATTAAGAGGTTGTTTTTGTTAATCATCACCATTTACCTTTATATTTGGAAAGGGGTTAACATAATTTCTATACTCCTTGATTTTGAAATACTACAACTTTAGTGACTCATTCTTTGGATATTTCTCTCTATTCACATCATTAATTAAGTTTTTCCATTACTTTATCATTCGATTTCCTGATAACCTTCCCTTCCACCCTAAAAATTTTACTAGCCCCATTATGATAATTTATACCATTTTTCATTCTACACTTCATGCATGGAGGAAATATAATCTTCTTCTCTCCAAGTTTTTTAGAGTTTTCTTTAAACTCCAGCTTTATTTTCTAACCAAAACCATGATATTGATTGGTAAATGTAATCTCTATTTCCATCTTGAGATCACATAAAATTATTTTCTCATATCTACTGAAATAACTTATGGAAAATTCCCTTTTGAGACATTATTTTAATCCACTAAATAAACAATCAACCTTAATTTCAGGTTTTATGATAATTACAGAAGCATACCTCACATATCTTGTAAAATTCACCTCATAGGTACCAAAATACTCATCATCCATCTTCGTTAGCACAAGTAATTCCTTATACATTTTTTTATAAAAATAACTTGGGATGAAATTATTGAAAATTATCCATTAAACACATCCCAATCCATGGATTCATTTTCAAATTTCCCCCCACTATTCTTGATGATATTTCACCATCGAACTACTTAATATCCCAAACGATAGACAACCAAAATGAATTTTTCATTTTATAAACACTAGAGAATGAAAAATACATTTTTATTGGTGCTGATATATTTCTCAATGACTAGAGGATCAATTGAACCACTAAAAAAGTTGGATGTTTCTGTATTATTTACTCAATAAAAAAAATTCCCTTCCTTTTCCCATTTGGACGTTTATTATGATTCCTAGAATGAGAAAGTTATTTAAGGATAGAAATGAGATTTTTTCCCATTTCCCATGAAATACAGATACATAAAAGGCAAATCATTCAATTTTTCATCACACTCAGTATAAGAATTATTCATTCATGTTCTATATACTAAACAAAATAATAGTGCAAGAAACAATAATCAAAGTGTGAAACCACATAATCATGAAAAATCACTTATAGGAAGTCTAAATCATGAAACCTTAATTTTAATGTATGAATTCATAGTTTTATGATAGGTAATTCATATTCATAATATATATAAATATTTCAATATGGTTCACAAAGATTTTGTGAATTTCTAAATCATATCTACTAGGAGTTTCAACCCAGGTGTGTAGCACATTCTGTTGTCATGCATCAGGTAACAATCGAGTCCATCCTAATGTTACCTTTTCAAGGTTATTACCCATAGGTACATTTATACCCAATCAACGTCACCTTTTATAATCCATAAAAGGATTAAATTACATGTAAAACACATCCTATATCCTTTAACAAAATTCTAGGAAATTTTCCAATAACTAGACTCAACCGTAGAATTTTCTTTAGGTATATCCTTTGAGATATCACTAATATTTTCTCATCCTAGTTTCCAAAGTTTTTCCACACTATACTCTGACACCCATTATAATGACCCAAAATTCCCATACATAAATATTCAGTCGTAATAGATAAATATTAATTATATAACATAATAATCAATCCGAGAATCATTTAGGTCTAGTGCCTTTAGAAACATAGAAACATAAAAAACTTGTTCATAAGTGAGCTACATCATCTCCCAATTTTTTCTTTGTAACTATCACCCATCCTAGACATATCATATATAATTAAATTAATTTTAACATGGGGAATGGGAACATGGAAATTGTGACCTAAAATGATCATTAAGGGTAAGCAAGGTAGAAATTGAAATATCATGATCATAAGGGTATGATCACATGATAATAACATTTTAAAACCATACCTTAAATATCATAGATTATAGAATTGAGTCATGAAAAATCATGGTTGTTCATAAGATAAGAAATAATAATGGAATAAAAGAATATAAACCATGAAAACATAGAATTTTCATAATTAATATATTTTTATCATACACATAAGTATATAATATCATTTATTTAGTTGTTCAATTATCATTTCCAGGAATATCATAGTTGGATGGGTTCACTCCCCAAACCATCATAGCAGTCAAGGTCCACTCCTAATACTATCATATTAGATATAGTACCTTAATAAAATAGGTTCACTCCCCATTTTATTCTAATTTATCTCATGAGATATCAATATTTACACAATGCATTGGAGGAATATATATGTCCCACCCGTCATATAATAAAAATAATGCATAGGCGTGTCGAAATATAATAAGATAGTTGTCATATAAGAATCTAGGAAAATAATTAGGTTTCAAAAACCTTTTATGATAACACAAACTATGTAAAAGAAATAGGTTTCATAATCATTTCATCATTTCATCAAATCATAACCTATGTTAAAAGAATCGGGTTTCATAAGCATTTTTCCATGGTATAACACATGGAAGGGAAACAAGTTTCATAAAAATATTTTCATCAAAAAATAAAAAATATCCGAAGAATGAATGATAATGGTATACTAGGATAACATACCAATTAAATCATAAGTATCATCAATTTATGTCATCTTAGATTGAAAATGATTTTGAAAGATCACCTGGAACAATTTTTGAGGAAAATAACCTTTCATTGAAAATAAATTTTAAAACTAAAAATTTATAAAATATTTTAAAAATTAATCTATTTGAAAATAAATTTTAAAAATTATAATCTAATATTGAAAACATTTAATGTTCATTATGGAGGGAAATTATGTACCTGTTATAAATGGTAAGACACAAATTATGTTCACACTTTAAAAAAATCCAAATGTGCCTTGTTTGGAAAATGACAAGAAGATTCCATTCAAAATATTTTTCTGAAAACATCACTCATGGTTAAAAATTTATTTAATAAACCATTTTTTATAATATTAAATAAGTTTTTGAAAATATATTTATAAAACACGGTTTTGAAAAAAAAAATAGATTTTCGACCGAAGAGAAAAAAAAGATAAATTTTCTTAAACACATTATTTTAAATATTCAGTACATAAAGAGAGTAATATAAAGGAAAAAATGTATTCTAATGAAATAAATAGAAGATAATAAAATTCATTATTTTTTTGAGATATAGATAATAATAATTTATCATTAGATACATAAATAGAAACAATCCTGATAAACAATGAGATTATATCATAAAACAAATATCACATTAGTAAAAATGAATAATAAGCCCAATGAAGTAATACTAGTAAATTAAAAATAAAATTTGATGGGATTAGATAAATTCATTATATTACATTTCAAAGGTTCTGTAACACCCGAGATTTTTATGAGTAATATTTTTTTTTATGTTATATATATATCATCAAAGGAATCTTTCACTACACACTAGCTTGGCTTACTTTACACGCAATCGCGACCTTCCTCGATAGCTTGCGTTGTACGCAATACCGAGTTTCACTAAATGACGATATGCTTATAAAATATTATTTAAAATAGCCGTTCTGAATAGTAATAACCACTTTTTGAAATTTTAACTTTCAAAATGGACCTCATTTTTGGATTCGGAATACAGAAATTATCCTAGGGTGAAATTTTGGTATTTTTATGAAAACATTCAATTTTTGATGAATAGTGAAACCACTAAGTGGTAGGTTAAAAACTGAATTTTGCATAAAACATAATTTTACCGCTTCTGTGAATGGAATTTTGAAAATCCAACAGACACGGTTAATATCATTAAGTAAAATGTGGTTCAATGAGATAAAAATAAATTTTTGGTGAATAGTAACTTTTTACTTTTTTACAGCGGTTAATGTTAAATAGGGTAACTAAGGGTAAATATGATATTACAATTACCCTAACACATGTACTAATTCTATTGGATAAGTGTAATTCGACCAAAAACAACTTATGAATATAATATGACCATTTAGGTCCACTTGGATTAGATTATGACATTTAATATTATTTTATTTAATGAATAGTTAAAATAGTTAAAATCAAAGTTTAATAACTAATTTTTTTTAATATGGGGTTATACATAAGATAAATTCGACTATAAATATTTATTAGAAAGATAAAAAGATTTCCTACATAATGATATTTTATTTATAATTTTTAGACATTAAATAAATTAATTTATTTATGACACAATGATGATGCAGTAATTACCATTTTAAGAAAATGTTAACATAATTGATGTTATAAATGCTCAAACAAATGTAATTTGAGACTTTTTATGAATTACACTAATTTATAGGTTATTATGATATATTAGTGTTTATTTAATCAACTTGGTTCAAACATATAATTTTGTTATGACTTTCACAAAAATCATATATCAAATTGTGTCAAAATTGACACAAAATAGTTTTTAAATCAAATATTATATTATTAATTGTTATTTTATTCCTAAAAATCTAAGGTTCGGCCAAATGACTTAGATAAGGATATATATATTAATAATAAACAACTTGGGGTTTTTTTGGCATGTTATAGTAAGTGTATTAACCATATAGTGTAAGAAAACAAAAACTCACGGTAAAAGTTAAATTATTTAACTTAGAGTTAAATCTAATTGATAAGGTTAAAATAATAACCTAAACTTGTCTAAATCCTATTGGTTGATAGGATATCGACCCATCCACACTTTACCTTCAAAATAAGACCCTTTGGAACCATTATTAACTGATTTTGACTTTAATATAAAATAATATTTTGACATATTCCTAAGGTGCCCCTCTCCTCCCTTATAAAATGGCACCTCCTCCCCCTCCTCCTCACACCAATTTGAGCACTCAAGCTCGGCCAACCCCTGCCAAAATCCCTTCTCCACTTCCCTAGAATAATACTAGAGGTCCTGGTCTTCTTCAAAGACCAATCTTAGTTCCCTAAGTGGAGGATTCAAAGAGTCGTTTCAAAGAAGAGGAGCTTCAGACACGTACAAAGCAAATCAGACCTAAGGTAAGGGAAATGTCACAATCTCATTTTATCCGAGATTGTTTATACTTTGGTATTTACTGGGGTGTATTTTATCATCCACATCCATGTTTCCCCAATATGTAATATTTATATCCTTCTACAATAGTTTATATCAAATTTTACCCTTCGGTGAGATTTTAGTAAAAGATATGAAAGGAATCTTTTGGTGTTTTTCGTACGAGGTACTTTTTGACTTTTCCGACAAAAGTACGAGAAGAATGTTTTTTTAACTTATATGGCATGAATGGATTTTTAAAACATTATTTCCAAGAAGTTTCCTTTAATAGTTTTCAAGCTTATTTTTAATCAACTTCTTTTAGATTAAAATTGTATGACATGTTAAGAGAGGAAAAATGTATTTGAAGTAGAAAGGATATTTTCCTCAAGAATGGAGTTCAAATGTTTTATCAAAATTATTTTCCATCTAAGATAATATACGGTTCTGTTTTTATCCCTATTATTACATTGAGTTGATTATGTTTTGAGGGAATTATTTTTATGAAGTCATTTACCTTATATGATTTGTTTTATGATGTCATGATGTTTCAAGAATCCCATTTTTGTTACATGTGTTGTGCGATGATGTATGATTTATGATTATGTGGAACACATAAGAAAGGATTCATTATAAGATGGGTGGGACCTATATCTCCCTCCAATTCATTGGGTAATGATTTATATCTCATGAGATAGACATGGCTGGAACGGAAGGTTATTTCGGTTCAGTGATACAGGACTAAAACGAGGAGTGAACTCAGTTCAGAAATGGACTTTGTCCGCTAAGATAGTATTGGCAATGAGTCATGACTAACAAGAAATGATTTTCCATGATTATGTGTGCATGCCACAAAGTTTCAAGTTTTATGTTATGATTATGGGGATCTCATTTTCACTTCTATGATTTATTGCATGTTAAGATATTATGATCTCTTTTGCAGGTTATGATTTTCAAAAAGATATGATATGATTTTTATTTCCTTTATTTTCCCTTGCTGAGCATTTGAGCTCACCCTTTTTGTATGTTTTCTTTTCCCCAGGTCAGGAATATGGATATTAAGTAGAATATGCTAAAAGGGACCCTAGATATGATGAAATAAATGGGAGACACTGTAGAAGATTTATGAACCAGTTGTTTATGTTTCCCAGTTTCTAAAGACACTATACCTATACGGTCCTTTGTGGTTTTTTCATATTTTCTAATAAGTGTGCTTAAATTTTGAAGTATTAACAATGTATATAAAGTATGGTTCGTTATAGTTGGTATCAGAGGAAAGTTATAGTCAACCTTTGGAAACTAGTATGTGAAAGCCTTAGTAAGAACCCTAAGGATAAGTCTAAGCATAGAACACAATCTTAGTGTTTTAGAAATGGCCATGAATAACCTAGGATAAGACTTTAAGCGTGAAAATTTTATTCTTTAATTATGTGGTTTTCCTATTATAATTAGTGTTGCTCACACTATTCTTCTTGGTTTTAGTCAATAGCTGGAACCCGAAGGAACCGTGTTAATGCGGAATGCGATGGGCAATGCAATGATTGTCCCCTTGAGCAACCAAACGATATGGGAGCTGGAATGCAAAATCTTGTAGCCATGCTCACACAACTTTCTCAAGCTATGAATCATGCAGGACTTCCAAACGAGCAAAGTAAGGAGAAACATTCTGTTGAATCCTTCATGAGGCAGCGTCCACCTTCTTTCAGCGGGTCTA
Organism: Viscum album; assembly: GCA_963277665.1. Lineage (NCBI taxonomy): Eukaryota > Viridiplantae > Streptophyta > Magnoliopsida > Santalales > Viscaceae > Viscum > Viscum album. Next base: position 290,300,397 of record OY728148.1, on the reverse strand, counting down.
CTAATCCATTAGTTGATGAACAATGGATTAGTACTACTGAAAAGATATTTTCAGTTCTTCAATGTTCTGAACATGATAAAGTCATCCTAGCAGTGTATCGTTTGGAAGGAGATGCTGATCAATGGTGGAATCCTATTAAGAATACGAGGCAAAGGGATGAAATTGAGTCCATGGAATGGGACGAGTTCAAGAACTTATTTTTCAATAAGTAATTCCCTCGTATTCTCCGAACAAAGATGGAGAAAGAGTTTCTTGAACTGAAGCAAAGGGATGATGAATCTGTTGGTACCTATGAAGCAAATTTTACAATACTTGCAAGGTACGCTTCTGGTATTATTATCCAACCTGAGAGTAAGATCGATCGATTCTTTAGTGTCTTAAAACCAAGTCTTCGAAGGGCGTTAACCATAAGGGACTTCAATAGCTACGAGGAAATCATTCGATGTGATCTCAAAGTCGAGATGGAGATTGGAGTAACCCATCAGTTATATGGGTTTGATAAGAAGAGGAAAATGGAATTCAAAGGAAAATCTATAGAGCACACTGAAAAGAAGATGACCTTTCCCTTATGCTCAAAGTGTGGAAAGAAACATGGAGGGAGTTGTCTTAAAGGGACAAGTAAATGTTTCAAATGTGGAAAGGAAGGTCATCTGGCATTTGAATGCCGCAATAATGGGAAGAAGATGTCTAATGATGCAAACAAAGGAAGTGATACACATAATGATCCTACTACACTTCAATGTTTCAAGTGCAAGGAGATGGGGCATTATGCTAATCAATGCCCAAATCCAAGGGTTGATGATGATGGTCTACGTCAACAAACTCTTAAGGCTAAATACAAAGGGAAGTCACATGTAATTTCTATCAGCGATGTGGAGTACGATAATGAAGTGGTGAAAGGTACACTTACTATCCACTCTAAAGTAGAAAATGTTTTATTTGATTCTGGATCCACCCACTTTTTTATTTCTGAAGAATTTTCTAAGGGTATCACCGTATTACCTCAACAATTAGATGTTGAGTTAGCTGTGACAACACCTAATGGCACATCAATCGCATCAAAAGTTTATAATTCCTCTCCAATTGACGTTTGTGGGAAAGTGCTTCCTGCAAATCTTGTGATCCTTCCTTTAGTGGAATTCGATGTGATTCTTGGCATGGATTGTCTTTCTTTATACAGAGCTCATTTCAATTGCCAAAGAAGGGAAGTCACATTTCATATTCCAGATCAATCTATGATCGTCTATCAATGAAAGGATGAACATAACCTTCCAGTGGAAATTTATTCTATTTTATGGGTATTGATTCCACTAAATGAAGGTTATTTATCTCAAGTGGTTGGTGAGAAACTCGCGATTAAGAATATGCCCATCATACGGGAGTTTGATAATGTCTTTCTGGAGGAATTACCAGGTCTTCCACCAAATCGTGAAGTTGAGTTTTCAATAGAACTCGTACCGGGTGCTTTGCCTATTTCGAAGACACCTTATAGAATGACCCCAATTGAGTTGCAGGAATCGAAGAAGCAACTCCAAGAGAATCTTGATAAGGGATTCATACGCCATAGTGCGTCACCTTGGAGAGCACCTATTCTATTTGTTAAGAAGAAAGATGGATCAATGAGACTCTGCATTGATTATCGAGATCTTAACAAGATCACTATCAAGAACAAATATCCTCTCCCACGCATTGATGACTTATTTGACCAACTACGCGGTGCTCAATACTTTTCCAAGATTGATCTTCGTTCAGGTATCATCAATTAAGGGTCAAAAGGGAGGATATACCAAAGATGGCTTTCCGTACAAGGTATGGACACTATGAATTTATAGTGATTCCATTTGGTCTTACTAATTCCCCTGCTATCTTCATGGATCTAATGAATAGAGTCTTTAGAGACTATCTTGATCAATTTGTGGTAGTCTTTATAGATGATATTCTTGTCTATTCAAAGAGAAAGGAAGAGCATGAAGATCACTTGAGAATTATATTGAAGACCCTGAGAAAGGAGAAGCTTTATGCCAAATTTACCAAGTGTGAATTTTGGCTTCAAAAAATTTCATTTTTGGGTCACATAATCTCAAAAGAGGGGATATCTGTGGATCCAGCAAAAACAGAGGTTATCGAAAGATGGTCGAGACCAACAACAGTAACTGAGATCCGAAGTTTTCTTGGTTTGGCTGGATATTATCGATGTTTTGTAAAAGATTTTTCACGATTATCTAATCCACTCACCAAGTTGACTCGGAAAGGAGTTATGTTTGTTTGGACAGAGGAATGTGAAAAGAATTTCAAGGAGTTGAAAAGAAGGTTATCCAGTGCACATGTTCTCACACTGCCTTGTAGTGGAGAAAGGTTTGTGATCTACAGTGATGCATCCAAGAAGGGATTGGGGTGTGTTCTTATGAAAAATGATATGGTGATAGATTATGCCTCACGACAGTTGAAAATCCATGAGCAAAATTACCCAACACATGATTTGGAGTTAGATACGGTAATCTTTGCATTAAATATTTGGAGGCATTACCTTTATGGTGAATGGTGTGATATTTATACTGATCATAAAAGTTTAAAGTATATTTTCACACAAAAGGACTTGAATATCTGTCAAAGAAGATGGTTGGAGCTGATTAAGGATTACGAATGCTCAATCCATTACCACCCTGGGAAAGCAAACAAGGTGGCAGATGCATTATGTCGATAAGACCATGCTAGTTTATCCATGATGAGGATCACAAAAGATCCAATTTTTATGGATTTACAAAGTATGGATCTTGGAATTATAATGGAAGGGGGGAAATCATATCTTTATCAAATGAATGTTCAACCATCTATACATGTGAAGATTAAAGAGGCACAGAAAGAAGATGTCGAGTTACTAAAGAAGGTGAGAAATGTTCCTGAGTTCAACCTTGATTGTGATGGGATAATAAAGTTCTGGAATCGTGTTTATGTTCCTCCCATCCCCGAATTAAAGAAGGAGCTGCTGGATGAGGCTCATAGTTCTTCATTCTCTATTCATCCTGGAAGCACGAAGATGTATAGGGACCTGAAAGAGTACATCTGGTGGGATTGCATGAAAAGAGACGTTGCTGAATATGTCTCTCGATTCTTGGTTTGTCAACAAGTTAAAGCTGAGAGACAGAAGTCTAAGGGGATGTTACAACCATTACCCATACCCAAATTGAAATGGGAAAACATCACTATGGACTTTGTCACAGGACCTCCTAAAACATCCAAAGACAGTAATGCTATCTGGCTCATAGTTGATCGTCTTACAAAGTCTGCACACTTCATTGGTATTAGAGGGGATTTCTCTCTAGATCAGCTTGCCAGGATATATGTAAAGGAAGTGGTAAGATTGCATGGAGTACCACTTTCTATTATATCTGATCGGGATCCGAGATTTACCTCGAAGTTCTGGCGAAGTCTTCAGCATACTCTGGATATAGATTTGAGTTTCAGCACTGCTTATCATCCTCAGACAGACGGTCAGTCTGAAAGAACAATTCAAACCCTAGAAGATATGTTGAGAGCTTGCTCTATGGATTTCAAAGGAGGTTGGGATCAACACCAACCTTTTGTGGAATTTTCTTATAATAATAGCTTTCACTCCAGTATTCAGATGGATCCTTATGAAGCTCTCTATGGAAAGAAATGTAGGACTCCAACTTGCTGGGATGAAGTTGGGGAAAGAAACCTATTAGGACCTGATCTCATTGATGAAATGGCAGAAAAGGTCAGATCTATTCAACAACACATAAGAGCAGCTCAGAGTCGACAGAAAATTTATGCCTACAATCGAAGAAAAGACCTATAGTTTGAAGTGGGTGATAAAGTGTTCTTACGAATATCTCCCTGGAAGAGGGTTATGAGATTTGGAAAGAAGGGGAAGTTGAGCCCTAGATATATCAGTCCTTTTGAAATACTGGATCGTGTTGGGAAGGTATCTTACCTATTGGAGCTTCCACCGAATCTCTCTCAAGTTCACGATGTGTTCCATGTATCTCTCCTGAGAAAGTACATACCTGATCCTTCACATGTACTCAGCTCAGAAGTTGTACCACTGGAGCATGATATTTCTTATGATGAACAACCGATAGAGATTCTGGATCGTAGCGAAAAATTCCTACGAAACAAGACCACTCGATTGATGAACGTTTTATGGAGGAACCACGAACTTGAAGAAGCTACATGGGAGCTTGAGGATATGATGAGGGAGAAGTATCCTCACCTGTTTGTTACAAAGTGACGAATTTCGAGGGAGAAATTATTTTTAAGGGGGGTAGAATGTAACACCCGTGATTTTTATGAGTAATATTTTGGTTTTATGTTATATATATATCATCAAAGGAATCTTTCACTACACACTAGCTTGGCTTACTTTACATGCAATCACGACCTTCCTCGATAGCTTGCGTTGTACGCAATACCGAGTTTCACTAAACGACGATATGCTATTAAAATATTATTTAAAATAGCCGTTATGAATAGTAATAACCACGTTTTGAAATTTTATCTTTCAAAATGGACCTCATTTTTGGATTCGGAATACCGATATTAGCCTAGGGTGAAATTTTGGTATTTTTCTGAAAACTTTCAATTTTTGATGAATAGTGAAACCACTAAGTGGTAGGTTAAAAACTGAATTTTGCATAAAACTTAATTTTACCGCTTCTGTGAATCGAATTTCGGAAATCCGACAGACACGGTTGATATCAGTATGTAAAATTTGGTTCAATGAGATAAAAATAATTTTTTGGTGAATAGTAACTTTTTACTTTTTTTACCGCAGTTAATAGTAAATAGGGTAACTAAGGATAAATATGATATTAATATTACCCTAACACATGTCCTAATTCTATTGGATAAGTGTAATTCGACCAAAAACAACCTTATGAATATAATATGACCATTTAGGTCCACTTGGATTAGATTATGACATTTAATATTATTTTATTTAATGAATAGTTAAAATAGTTAAAATCAAAGTTTAATAACTAAAACATTTTGAATATGGGGTTATACATAAGATAAATTCTACTATAAATATTCATTAGAAAGATAAAACTATTTCCTACATAATGATATTTTATTTATAATTTTTAGAAATTAAATAAATTAATTTATTTATGAAACAACGATGATGTAGTAATTACCCTTTTAAGGAAATGTTAACATAATTGATGTTATAAATGCTCAAATAAATGTAATTTGAGACTTTTTATGAATTACACTAATTTTTTAGGTTACTATGATATATTAGTGTTGATTTAATCAACTTGTTTTGAACATATAATTCTGTTATGACTTTCACAAAAATCATATATCAAATAGTGTCAAAATTGACACAAAATAGTTTTTAAATCAAATATTATATTATTAATTGTTATTTTATTCCTAAAAATCTAAGGTTCGGCCGAATGACATAGATAAGGATATATATATTAATAATAAACAACTTTGGGTTTTTTTGGCATGTTATAGTAATTGTATTAACCATATAGTGTAAGAAAACAAAAAGTCACGGTAAAAGTTAAATTATTTAACTTAGAGTTAAATCTAATTGATAAGGTTAAAATAATAACCTAAACTTGTCTAAATCCTATTGGTTGATATGATTTCGACCCATCCCCACTTTACCTTCGAAATAAGACCCTTTGGAACCATTATAAACCGATTTTGACTTTAATATAATATAATATTTTGAGATATTCCTAAGGTGCCCCTCTCCTCCCTTATAAAAGGGCACCTCCTCCCCCTCCTCCTCACACCAATTTGAGCACTCAAGCTCGGCCAACCCCTGCAAATATCCCTTCTACACTTCCCTAGAATAATCCTAGAGGTCCTGTTCTTCTTCAAAGACCAATCTTAGTTCCCTAATTGGAGGACTCAAAGAGGCGTTTCAAAGAAGAGGAGCATCAGACACGTAAAAAGAAAATCGGATCTAAGGTAAGGGAAATGTCACAATCTCATTTTATCCGAGATTGTTTATAATTTGGTTTTTACTGGGGTGTATTTTATCATCCACATCCATGTTTCCCCAATATGTAATATTTATATCCTTCTACAATAGTTTATATCAAATTTTACCCTTCGGTGAGATTTTAGTAAAAGATATGAAAGGAATCTTTTGGCGTTTTTCGTACGAGGTACTTTTTGACTTTTCTGACAAAAGTACGAGAAGAATGTTTTTTTAACTTATACGGCATGAATGGATTTTTAAAACATTATTTCCAAGAAGTTTCCTTTAATAGTTTTCAAGCTTATTTTTAATCAACTTCTTTTAGATTAAAATTGTATGACATGTTAAGAGAGGAAAAATGTATTTGAAGTAGAAAGGATATTTTCCTCAAGAATGGAGTTCAAATGTTTTATCAAAATTATTTTCCGTCTAAGATAATATTGAGTTATGTTTTTATCCCTATTATTACATTGATTTGATTATGTTTTGAGGGAATTATTTTTATGAAGTCATTTACCTTATTTGATTTGTTTTATGATGTCATGATGTTTCAAGAATCCCATTTTTGTTACATGTGTTCTGCGATGAAGTATGATTTATGATTATGTGGCACACAAAAGAAAGGATTCATTATAAGATGGGTGGGACCTATATCTCCCTCCAATGCATTGGGTAAATATTTATATCTCATGAGATAGACATGGCTGGAAGGGAAGGTTATTTCGGTTCAGTGATACAGGACTGAAATGAGGAGTGAACCTGGTTCAGAAATGGACTTTGTCCGCTAAGATAGTCTTGGAAATGAGTCATGACTAACAAGAAATGATTTTCCATGATTATTTGTGCATGCCACAAAGTTTCAAGTTTTATGTTATGATTATGGGGATCTCATTTTCACTTCTATGATTTATTCCATGTTAAGATATTATGATCTCTTTTGCAGGTTATGATTTTCAAAAAGATATGATCTGATTTTTATTTCCTTTATTTTCCCTTGCTGAGCATTTGAGCTCACCCATTTTGTATGTTTTCTTTTCCCCAGGTCAGGAAGATTGATATTAAGTAGAATATGCTAAAAGGGACCCTAGATATGATGAAATAACTGGGAGACACTGTAGAAGATTTATGAACCAGTTGTTTATGTTTCCCAGTTTCTAAAGACACTATACCTATACGGTCCTTTGTGGTTTTGTCATATGTTGTAATAAGTGTGCTTAGATTTTGAAGTATTAAAAATGTATGTAAAGTATGGGTCGTTATAGGTTCTGTAAATATATCTCATAAAAGAAGATTGGTTCATAACTTAATATATGTCTCAAAGAAGGTGAATTGAGGCAATGATCTATTACTTTAAGGATCAAATCCTTTCGTAAACATTCAAACCTCTTAAATAATAAATATAAGTATATTATACATATATTATAGATCCATTATTATATATATAATACCATTTATGATTTACTTATTACCTTTTATTACTCTTTTATCAACAATTCCATGTTAAATCCATGTTTCAGGTAATAACTATTTTGTATTTTGGGTATATTTTGATTTTTTATTTTTAGTTATATTAGTTTTACCATGGTTACATAATATAAAAAATTTTATCCATGATATAAATAAAATTTATAATTAGTATATTTATATTTATAGTAATTCTAAAAATTTAGAGATAGAAAATGAAATAAAATGTTCATAGAGATGGTATGCCATATGTATTCATGAATGTTGTTTTGATTTTATCGATGGATGAGGAGAAATAAAAGTAAAAAAATATATTAACTTTAAAAAATCATTTATGTGTCTTATATATCACATATATTATTAAAAGTTTTCTTTTATTATCTTCAATCTTAATCCTAAGTGAAAAATGAATTGCATCGCTTCGTGGGGCGGTAGACCGCCATATGCATAATCAACGTTATCATAACCACCACAGAATGGAAAGTAAAAAAATTTATATCTAATAATATTTATGTTAAAAATATCATAAATATTGATTATTTTTATAATCATACCCAACTATGATAGGTGTTCTTGGAAAACATGTCACATCTGTTCATGAGATCGATAGTTTGTTGTACACATGAGTGATGTAATCATTTCCCATTTTAGGTAATAGAAGATGGATATAGGTCATGATCATAGAATAATAACATATTATTATATTTAAGATACTTATTTTTTTATTTTATCATGGTCTATCAATTTTTGAAATAGGTGGAGGGATAAATAAAATAAAAAGGCTTGTTGAATAATGTTACCTCTTCTTCAGGTTACATCCTATGGTTTTCATAAAAATCATTCCTATGTTATATTTATGATCATTATAAGGAATATACGATGAGATTTTAGATTTATGTGTGGTATTTGGTAAGTAGTTTTTGAACCAATGGTCTTTTATGAGTTAGGATGACAGGGGAGAGGGTGGCCATTTATAATTGGGGAAGATGACACACATGGTATTTTTGTAAACAATAAAGTGTAACCAAATTTTTCATATTTTAAAAAGATAAAAAATGGGTAATTAAAGAACCTTAGAGTTTATAAGGTCATAAAATTTCAGGAAAATATATTTTGGTTCATTTTTACTCATATATTTTTAGTTTAACCCTATAAACCAATTTTACCCTAACTGTAGTAAATAATTTTTACTATTATTACAATTCATTATGATAAAAAATTAAGTTGAATTTATTAGATAATATAAATAATTATTATTTGAAAATTTTAATACATTTTTAAAATTCAACTCATAGAGGTAGGAAAATTAAATTTTATATTAAACTCACATATGCGGCGAGAAAGTGGGTTTTCAAAAAGAAATTTTTTATGTAGATAATGTTTTAATATCAAAACTAAATATGAAGTTGATTATATTTACCGAAATTGGATTAATAAATATATAATTGAACTATTATTACTTTTAAAAACATCTTAATATGATTTTTATGTTTCTAAATATTGTAAACGAAAAAAATTGTTTTATAAAAACCATTATTTTTCACTATTCATTGGAAAAATTATCTTTTTAAACAATTATAAAATTATTAACTCCAACACAATTTGTACATGTTAATTTCACAAAATAATATTACTTCTTAAAATAAAATTTAATATACTTTTTAAAATTTATTTTTTATTTGTTCACAAAATTCAATAAAAACATTTTTGAGAAAATAGTATCTTCAAAACATATAAAGAGTTTTCAGAAAATTAATTAAATTTTTATGAATATTTTTTCATTATATAAAACCATTATAGTTAATATTTAAAATTTATTTATTACAATTCATATCTCTAAATTTAACATCTTATTTATAACAGTCTTGTTTATATTATAATATATAATTGTTTTTTATAACTTAGTGTCACATGTAATGCAAGATAAACTTGGTATTCTATGCCGAGCAAGCTATCGATGAAATTTAATTCATTCAAAAAATAAAATATATAAAAACTCTGGGTGTTAAAATATTTCCTGTTCCCAACTAGATTTTTATAAAAATCCTTAAAACATATTTTTCATCTATGTCATTGTCCTTTGATATATCATATGCTTGATCAAAGATATTCTTCTAATGATATCATCCCCATTATTTCTCTAGATGGATTATGTAATGATATTTTATATAAAATAAATTACCATTAAATACCTTTGTATTTCTAAATCATCCTTTATTTGAGGCATTTCTTTTATCCCAAATCCTTTCCTTTGTGAAGACTCTATATTTCCTCCCTTTATTGATGGGTGTTCACCACAATTTCATACATTAATTGATTTCACATATTTTTGAATTAATTTTATACCTATTTATCTATAGAGTGTTAGTTTAAGGGATGATCAAATATAAATCTATTATATTTATTGATTGAGGGTATTTTTTTTATTCTGATATGGATTTTTATTGATTAACTCGTAAAGTTGATTTAAATATCCACCTACATTCTCTAGATGAGTTAATATTATGTTTTCACTTTTACAAACATTGGAAAAATTATTACCATTATCTATGTTTGTATATCAATATGTATGTTTATTGATTCCCAAGTAAATTTGATAAAAACTGTATTTATATCCATTTCATCCATATGATGAGTGAATTGGACATAAAAAGTGACAGGGTCCCAATATTATATATTCCCTCAATGCATCAACTTGTCTCATGGGACAAAAGTTTTGGGTATTTTTTTAATTACTACCCAATAAAAGCATGATGTATTGGTGGACACATTAATGGTAATAATGATGTATTGTCTTTGGCCTTGATGACTATTATAATTTCTTAACTGAGGCCTTAATGATAAAATATTTCTATCATTATGTATTCCATCACCATTTATTTTGTTATTATAGTACATGTGTTAATTTATATTATTAACCATGGATTTTCATCAAACATATTTGATAAAATATATGATATTATTTAATTATAAATTATTTATGCTATTTTATATATTCCATGTTCATTCCTTGATAGCTTTTGATATATATTTTCCCATACTGAATGCTTGATCTCACTCTTCATATGTTTCTATTTCAATATTTTATAAAGAATATTATTAAAAATGATATTTCTAGAAGAGTATCATGTGTTGAGAAATTTTTATCACATGTTATTGAATTATTATATATTAATTAGTTTCCATGACAGTGTAAAAAAATCAATTTTATGAGAAATATATAGGATTTTTTGTTAAAATATTGTTCTAAATATTTAAAACTCTATGCCTAATTGTTCCTTTTAATGTATGTGATTCATTATTTGTTAGTGATGAAAATAATTTTTTTGGTAAAAATAATGTCACATATATTCATTTTAAATATGATATATAATGAATGTGTTTATGAGCACTATATTCCATGATCATAGGTCTCATGTATCATACCCACTCTCTGTTGGATTTGACCATGATCAGGATTTCACCACGTTGTTTTGAAGAAGTCTTTAGTAAGGTTCGTATATGGTGTTGAACTTTATAAAAACACATCATCCCCATACATATGGGTAGTCTTTTAGGACTAATAAAACCATATAATATATAATGAGAGATTCCTCTATGTATTTTAAATGTGGTTGGGAACAAGACCTTCCTTTGGTTGATTTTTCCTAAAAAAGTAGATTTAACTCAAAAATTACGATAGATCCTTATGAATACCTCTTTAGATAGAAGTGAAAAACTCCAAAATTTTGGATAAATATAGAGGTTAATTGATATTAGGACTTCATATGGCTAAATAAATTATGATTAAATTTATATCTATTCAGAAGCACTTCAGGGTATCTCAATGTAGACAAAAATGTTTTTCTTAAATTTGTCAGCGAGATCATGAGTTTTAATTCAATTTTATGATATTACTTTGAAAATATTTATGGAAGAGGGTTATCATATTTTGAAAAAATGGTAATTTCATCCCCAGATAAATCATCCCCATTGATATTATTGATTATATTGGTAGGTATCTTACCATTTAGTCCTCTCTCCAAACCTCTATCAAGTTTATGATTTGTCCCATATATCACTTTTATAGAAGTGCATACCGGATCCTTCACATGTACTAAACTTAGTGGTCATAAAACTAGAGCATGACCTTTATTATGAGGAATAATTGGTGGGGATTATGGAATATTGAGAGAAAGTGTTATGGAACAAGACCACTCACCTAATTAAATTCTTATAGAGAAACCATTAATTTGGGGAAGTAATGTGGGAACCTCAAGGTGTGATGAAGAAGAAGTATGATTATTTATTTGTATTAAAGAAATATAATTTCCACAAAAAAATTATTATAATGGAGGTAGAGTGTAATACCCTAGGATTCTAGTACAAATATTTTTAATTCAATAAATTCTAAATGTTTTATAATTTTTATAAAAATAAACATCGATATTATACGAACAACAATATATATTTTATTATTAAAATTGAATATTAAAATTTTTATTTGAAATTGGATGGTATTAATACGAGTAATCAATTTAAAATTTTTTTTATGAATTTTTTTACTTCATAAAAATATATTTTTTATTAATTAGAAAATATGACCTCAGATTGTAATTATAATAAAAAAATGTAAGATCAAATTATTCAAGAATTATATTTTATAAATATAATTTATTTTATCTAAATAAAATATATTTATCACTATTTATCAATGTTGAAAAATATTTTTAGTTTATGTAACTGAATGAATAAACATTTATACATTGATTTTTAATTTGTTTGAAATGAAGATAAAATTATTTGATGGTAAAAATATATTTTTTTCTTAAATTATTTTCATTGTGTGCAATGTATTTTACATTAAGTAATAGAATTAATCACTATTGATTAGTTATTTTAATGATACTTTCCGATAATTTATTTAATAAAATATATTAAAATCCATCTAATTCTTGTTATAATGAGAGAAATGAGAAAAATCATTTTTATAATTTAAAATATATTTTACCTAAAAATTAATTTAATATGTCTATTATATATATTATTAATAATTTATAAAACATAAATGAAAGGAATATCTTAAAATGGATTCCAAATTTTTAATTATTATAATTAATATTATGTAATAATTTCAAATAATTTATTATCCATAATGAATACACTATAGGAAAATTTTCCATTCGCGGCAGTTTGAACAGCCGCTATATACTTCTGCAGTGATTTTCGAAAACTGCCGCTACATTGTGTGTCGGAACAATATTTCCAGCGGTTATAGACATTTCACTGTGGTTTTTAGAAAATGTCATAGATAGTGCATTTCGCGGTGGTTATGATGCTTTTAGCGGCGATTTTTCTGGCCAGGGGATTAATTTTTTTTATCGGCGGTTTTAGTCATCGCTAAAAAAAATGTAAGCCCCTGGCCTGGAAAACAAAGTCTAAAAGCATCATAATGACCGCAAACTTAGTGCGGAATATGGGCCACAGTAGTGGGGGTAAAAATCGCTACAAAGTTCATGCAGAAGGTGGGCCACTGTAGCGGTGGTTAAAACCACTGCGAAAATGAACACCGTAGCGGCAGTTATAACCGCCGTGAATAAAAAAATTCTGAAATTTATTGGCGGTTATAACTACCACTAATTGAAAAATGCTGACATATAGAGGTGGTTTAAACCACCTCTAAAACCACTTTTACAAAAAAACAACAGCTTCTGCAGCTTCTGTACCAGTGCCCTGAAAAAGAAACAATTACAAGAATACCAATGAATAATCTAAATCATACCACTACATGTGAGAAATAACAACCTTCCACCCATATGAATCCAAGTTATAGTCTTAAAATTTTGACACAACCAAACCAATCATACATTATCTATTTCATAGGTCTTTAAACTTAATATGAATACAGACACCCAGAAACCTGGTCTAATATCCATCCATGTATCAAATTCCCATAGATTAGTATTTGAATAACCAAAACATATATTTAATATATATCTAATACAAGAATTTTTTCCTCTCTCATAGAGTAGATATGTCCATGCATATAGGCTTCTTGTATCAATTTACCAATAGAGAACCGCAACCATTGTCAGTCTATATTCTTCAAATTTAAAATATCAGATAATCTATATATTTCACTCAATGACGGTTTGGAATAGAAAATATAATAATGGTGGATTTACTCTATAATTTCAACACTATTGATCTTTTATACTATTATCCATAAATCAAAAAGTCATCTCAATACTGATATTCATGAGGCCTTTCTTGACGCATTGAAAAATACCCACCCCGTGAGCCTCACTTTCGTGACATTAATAAATACGTAATCAACAAAACCAATATTCATGAAAAACAAAAAAAATCATTGTCAAAAGCTTATTATTATAGGAAACAAGACAAAATCTAGTGATCACTGTCACTACCATGTGATTTCGATATTCAATTCCACTACGAATTCTATCCAACTTCATTAGTAGTTTCAAAAAATATATTGGTTTCTAATGTCAAATAATTATTGTATTACCACTGAATACATCACTAATCAATCCAATCCACTCATATACTTTATCTCATTTTCAACTCCTCAGTCACATAATCATTTCCCACATCATATAATAAAAAATATCTAATAACCCTGCGTTAGTTAAAGTATTATACTATTCTAAGTTCAACAATAATATATGAGAAAAGGTGTCATGAACCTTCACACCTTCATCTAGTACCCAATCATATCCTAAGAGTGATCATCTGTAATGTTCATCAACACTCCATAACATATCTTCATGAAATAAAGAAGGCTAATGTGTCATGGACCCATCACAATGTGCAGGTACCTCATATCATCTTATACAACATACAGTTCTCAAGGGACTAAATATGAATCACTTTTAGAAATCAAAACAATCTATGGATGAATTAAAAGATATAAATATTCATTAACAAGGTCACCATAACATAACACTAGGAGTCACAGTACCTGCATACATTTCTCAAGGGATTAAATTGACCCTACCCTCTCCCCTGAACTAAATATCAAAACTACTCAGAGTGTTTCTCATCCCATGAACACTGAACTACCATGAAATTCCTCAACCCTTTCATGGTTACTCGCATAAACACACTTTTTTGTTATGTATAACAACATAATTAAGATATATGAGAAAACACTCTATAATATGCATACCATGACATTCCTCAACCCTTTCATTCATAATTTTTTACCTATTCTTCATTATAGTAAAGTTGTTGGAAAGATAATGGTTGGTTATGTTAATTCTTTGGTAGGGGACTGATGTAGGATGTTGTCTCCTAAATATGCACACCACACTCAAGAAATCAAGACATAAAAGGAAACATCATAAATCAATAAAATACATAAAAGGAAACATGACAAATCAAGAAAATGTTAGGTCATGAAATTTTTTGGTGGAAAATATGTGCCACACATGATACATATAAAAACCAACGATGAACACATATTGCCACCCTCTCCACCTCCAACATATCAACAATACAACTAATCATTGTCTGATGATGAACACATATCATCACCTCTCCACCTCCATCTCCACTTCTGGCTACCACCTGTAAGAACATTATATTGAAAATTAAATAGTGTTGCATAATTATATTTAAGCTTAAACCAAATAAAAGATTGCAAACAAAATGATTTTGAATTTTTGTGATTTACCTACTCACCACCAGTCGATACAGTACCACCGGGGGTATATCTTCTAATCTGCTGACGTATATCAGTCAACTCTTTCTGTAAAGAGGATATCTAATACCCATGATCCTGAACTATGTTTTGTAGAGAAACAATCTATTTCTTAGCATCTCTGAGTATGGGATGACTACAACCAATAGTAGATACAGCTGCAATCCCCAGTGTCCTGCCAAAAACCTCAGATGGTATGGGTCTCAAAGCCAGCCCACACACTCACCAGGATGGTCTTTCCTAAGGTCTTTAGCAACAAGGTCATCCTGGGAGACTGAGTAGGACTACTCCGGATTGGCATCGCATAGTTCTTTAATTTTTACCTATAATTAAAATTTTAATTTATATTAAAATAATGAAAACGAATAATAAGTTATTATAATGAAAAAATGAGTTCATACCCCAACTTCTTTGGTAGGCTCATTAATAAAACTTCCATCAAATATTTTGTGAACATCCAACCACACTTCAGTTCGGGATGATTCATGCCCTTAACTCTGTGACTGCATTAAACAAATATAAATAAAAAATTTAATATATTAAACAGATAATAATGTATTATAAATATTTAAACTAAATAAAAGATTACCACAGACGATCGGATTCTAGAAACGCTTTTTGACCCCACAGTGTGAGGGATGACTTGCTTTGCCCGACATGATACATTCTTTCTTGAGAGATCCTAATATAAATAAAATGAAATTTAATAGTAATTTATTCAATGTCATCTCTTCTTCATATAAATATATAAATTAAAATTGAGGTTAATATAATAATATATATTTAAATACCATCTGCTTCACATCATGATTTCTGTCACCAAAACTTTCCACTATTATTTCGGTACCCCATTGGGTAGCTTCTCATACATTTGTTTGGAAGATCAATGAAGTATTGTTGACATCACCCCAAAATATCCATTTGAATTCTGTCAATTTCTTTCCAAGATTTTTCAATGTCAACTTTCGTGCTATCACATCAGCAACTGTAAAGTGGAAAAACATCTGTATACAAAAATTCATTTTGAACATATTAATAACATGACATTCAATTAAACCATAATGTATTAAAATTACCTTTATTTTGGAATAAAAAACTTCATTTTTCCAACTTTGAGGCATATGTATCCAATCATCATAAGAAATAGAAAGGGAAATGGGCTCTGCTGCTAGCTAGACATGAATTTGCCCAAGTAATCTCGTGACATCATCTGTAGGGACCCCATATGAATGGAATGGGACAACTATCTTCTCTCCATTCATATTCCACACATCTGAAATTTATATATTTTTATCCAATTTTTCATTTTTTTCATCTTTAATGATCAAATAGTTAGTATAAAAAAAGTGCAATAAATTTATTTATATTAAAATTTGTACCTATAACAGTGACCCTCCAGTATATCTGTGATGAACTAGAAGTGGCGTTCTGATCCCCAACTGATGAGGCTACTGAAGGGGGAGTCGAATAATAAACATCTAAAGGGACACTCATAGAGGGTGTGAGATATGGTGTAGTGGGATATGGTGCATGGGGGTAGGCAGCTGGTGGCTCAAATGCTGTAGGGAGGGAGACAGATTGATCGTCATCTGTCACACTAGTGGATGAAACAGTGTATCTCTTCCTCCTTGGAATTCCTATCATTTAATAAAAAAATTTAAGTTTAGAACATATATTTCAAAAAAATTATGCAGAAAAAAAAATTAAAAATGATAATAGATGCCCAGTACTAACAAAAAAAGTATACATAAAAATGATAATGAATGACTGCATAAATGAAATAAGTGGTTGGTGAATGAATAAATAACTGTACATACAATCATTTTACCTTTCAATCATGTCTATTTCTTGCTCTATTAACTCATCCAATTCATTCATCCTTCCTAGACGTATATTTTCAATATCATGATGGACAAAAAATTCTGCTTCTTGTTGTTGATGAGATTCAATTTCATAGGTGAAATCTTTCACTTCATCACCCATATCATACAAATCTCTTTGTATTACGTGAGCAACTACACTCCACCCTACATCCAAAATATCATTCAAATAAAATACCATTTTTTGTTGTGATGATAAGATATATGGATCATGCAGTTCATGATCACCAACATCCATCAAGCGAGAGAAGTTCACATAAGTAAATTTCACGGAATCTCTTTTAACACCTCTGATAATATCAACCCAATTTCATTTGAATAAAACAACTGAAAAATTCCCATGGTAGTTTAATTCAATAATATCAGTCAGCTTTCCATAGAATTAAAATTCATAAAATGTAAATATATCACTATTATGTGTTTTGAACCCCTCTTCTTGATCTACTGTACGAAATCTAATGTCATCCACGTTGTAAGGGTCGAACTTTCTAACTTCTTTTAGAGGACCTCAAGCAAGAAACATCAAATATTATGAAACCTCTACTCAAGTATTAGTATTCATGATCTAAAAACATAAATATACTTTTTTAGAATTAAAAAATATACGTGTCAAACTAATATTCATATTTATTTCATTATTTATGAACTTACACATCATTCAAACCATCCTACAAGATCTTTATTAACATATTTCATTATATCTTTATCATTTTGTGTTCAGCCTCTCATTCATCTCTTTGTTTGTATACTAAACTCTTCAATAAATGGATCTCCCATTTCCCTATTCAGCAGCACATATCTATGTGCCTGTAATAATTCTAATTCTATCAGTGTCACATTTCAGGTCCTCCCAACTGATCGGCCAATAGTAGGAAATATTTTGGATTTCTGATGTATTTGAGACTGAGTCGATGTGTTGTTAACACGTCCAACTCAATTAAATCTTTTCTAAATGTCATCCAAGTATCTATAAGAAAAGGTAAGACACTCCTCATCCAAATAGCCTTCAGAAATAGAGCCTTTTGGTTGAGCTTTATTTCTCACGTATGATTTCAAAAGCCCAAGATATCTGTGGAATAAAATAAACACAATTATGCATTTAATTAAGTGCCAAAAATATTTTAATTAACTGAAAAACATATAAATAAAGTACCATTCAATTGGATACATCCATTAATAATGAACGAGGCCTCCTAATTTTTCTTCATCAACCAAATGTATAGTTAAATGATTCATTACAGTAAAAAACGATGGGGGAAAGATCATCTCCATTACACAAAGGGTCAATACAAACCTCTCATAGAGGTTGTCAAGATGAAATGGATGTAGAGATTTCTCACATAGCTTTCTAAAAAATGTGCAGAATTGGAGTAAAACAGCAATAATTATTTCAGGTAATAATGTACGCAATGCCAATGGTAGTAACTATTGTAACAAAATATGTGAATTATGACTTTTCAATCCATGTAACTTACGATTCTTCAAGTAATCACACCTCGAGATGTTACTTGAATACCCATCAGATACCTTAACATTCTTTAAAATTCGAAGGAATGTATCTTTATCCCCATTTTTCATTGAAAAAATTGTCAGAGGATACTTGTCATTCTCATCTAGCCAGAGATCATGTTTTATGTTCATTTATTGTAAGTATTTGAGAGAATTGGGATGATCCTTTGACTTTCCCTACTCATTATGAAATGTGAAAATAAAATTTTCATGAACAAGCTTCTCAATATGAATCACATCAGAATTATGCCGCAACAGATTAAATGTCTAATATGGAAGTTTGAAAAAAATACTCTTTACCTCCATTGTTGCGTTCCTATTTCACTTGATGATACACTTTGAACCCATTTCTCGATATCATTGGAATGAAGAACCTTCCCAAATTCTGTTTCAGCATTTCCAAGTTGTGTCAATATTTCAGATCCAGTTAAAAACATTGGAGGTGGTCTACGATCAATGAAACTATTAAATTTTGATCTGTTTAGCCAAAATCATTGAGATGAATCGAGAAATCTTGGATGGCACAAGAAGTAGCATTTTTTACTGTGAGGTAGCAGTTTGGGCTCAAAATCAATGTTACAAATAGGACAATCCAAACCCGTGTAAGTGTTCCAACCAGATAAATTCCCAATCCCAAGGAAGTCACTAATTTTCCACATTAAAGTAGCATGCATTATGAACATTTTTTTAGAAGAAGCATCAAATTTCTCAACAACATTTCTCCACAACTCCTATAATTCTTCAATTAAAGGCTGCAAATATACATCAATATCATTTCCAGGCATTTTTTCCAGGAAAAATCATTGAAATGATAAAATAAATTTGTTCCATACACATCCATAGTGGCAAATTGTAAGGGATCAAAACAACTGGCCAAATGTTATAACTGGTACTCAAAGTCCCAAATGGGTTGAATCCATCGGTATCTAATCCCAATCGAACATTTCTAGGATCAGCTGAGAAATCTAGATCTAATGAATCAAATTTCTTCCATGATTGTGAGTCTCATGGATGTGTCATTAACTGGTCATTGTTATTATCTACATAATTCCACTTCATGTGTTCGGTGGTTTTCGATGACATGGATAATCATTGCAATCGAGGCTTTAAAGGAAAGCAATGAAAAACATTTACAGGTGTGTTCCTTTTCTTCTTCTTCATGAATGTATGTTGATTCATACTTCCAACATCACCCATTGACTTCCATCTAGAAGAAGAACATTGTTTACTATCCTATCTATCTGAATCCTCTCGCCAATAAAGCATACAATCATTGGGACAGACATGTATTTTTGTATAATTCAAACCAAGCCTGATAACAACTTTTTTCGTATCATAAAATGACTCGGGGATGTATGATTTACGAAATTCATCACGCAACACTTACAATATCATGGACATTGCCTTATTTGTAACTCCACATAGATATTTTATATGGTAAAACTTCATCATAAAAGAAAGTTTTGAATATTTCAAACATCCACTATACAAATCTTGATTTCCATTGTCAACTAAATCATGGAATGCATTTTCCTCAGTGAATTTTTCTCTTACATTAGTCTCCACAGAATCAAGAGGACGATCCACTGATATGTTTCAATCTTGATATTGTTGTCCTATAGTCTCAAAAACATTACTTGTCTCGTTGAAATTTGAATCACCCTCATCTGGTTGTTCTGATATGTTTTTGATGTTGATGGTGTTCTTTTTCAGTGCTGAATGCATCATTTATAAGGTTTTTCATTTCATTTTCCATTTTTGATGAAGTTTGGAGGCCATTCTGTGGATTGAAATTAGTGCTCAACTTTTCTATAACATTCGATTCTCCGTTCCAAATCCAATGAAAATATTGACTCAGGAATTGCTTCAATATTAAATGTTCATAAACTTCATCTCTCTTCAACCATCTTCTAAATTTTCATTTATGACATGGACATATTATTCTCCATTCAACGGATCTATTGGAAATTTCAAAATTTAAAAACTCATTCAAAACCTTAATATACTGAGGTTTGTTCCTCGGTAAAGTGATCCAGATTTTATCCATGTATATCACAATGTGCCTACACAATATTAAAAAAAATTAAGACACATAAATATTACTAAATATGGAAAGAGATTCATATATACTCGTTGAAAAAATATTTAAATATATTACATAAGGATTTCCTATATCAATACATATGGTAAATCACCCACTAGTGGTGTCATATAAAGTAGTACCACTATAAAGGATTTGAATTAGATTGGTAGATTAGGGTGAGTGAACAAAGTCCAACCACATTAATCAACTTAATAAATTTAGAGGTTCCCCTATCCCATTAAATTAAATAATTATAACCATTGTTTGAAGTGCGCCAATATTTAGGGGGAGATATGATCCATGGGGTGGATTTGCTAATAAAGTACATGTTATTTAGATAAAGTAAGATCTGATTAAATACAAAAAATGCATGAAATAAGTGATGTGATAATTATTTCAAGTCTCATTTGATATAAAATATGATCAAAACCTGTCATGGATAATCATGACTCAGCAAGTGGTGTTAAGAAACCACTTTTTTCTTCTTCAAATCTTGATCTAGAAGTTTCATGTTGAAGTAAAGTCACTTTTTTAATCTAGAATTACATAAAAATGGGATTATTCTATAATAAAAAGAGGTTTCCAAGCCTTAACTAAGAGAATCAATGATGTCATATAGAATCTGGTTTATAACAAGGGATATCAAGCACTGAATTTAATAGAATTAGACCACTAATGAGAAGAAAAATTTAGAGGAGTAAGTAGTTATTCCATTACTATCATTAGTGTCGTTTCAGTGTGATTGTTAAGTTGTTACTGACATGATGAATCAAATTTTGAAGTTATATTGATATTGTGAAAATTGATTAATGTACATGATAAAGACATGGATTACGGTCCCATTCCTTAGGTATCTCACCCCTACCTAAGGGACAAATATCAATCAAGGGCCACATTCCCAACTCATAAGGTTTAGAGAACCTATCATTATCCATATAATCCATATTGATTTCTCATCGAGCAAAGGAAACTAACATGGTTCCACACTGGGTTATTCATATGTTCTCATATATTATCATACCATACATGACCATTACCACACCATCCCATAGCCTCTCCCATAGACATTTCTTTTGTAAAGAATAAATTACCTAATACAAGACCTTTATAGATAACCAGACCCATAAATACATGATGGACACCCTATTGGGGTTTTAATTTCCCTATAGTTAAGCCTCTCACATATATAACATAGCCATCAATGGTTTTATAATCAATGAATCATACTGAAGGGAATTCTAAGAACCCAACATGAATCCCTATCTTCATGTCTCATAAGGTAAATAACTCATGGATCCCATTCATGTCGCATACCCACCTATATGAAAATTCAATCCACACAATAAATGCATAACCATATCCTATGGTAATATTTGTCATAAACTACCTTGACCACAGAGTTATCCCCTTAAGAAATATCATTCCATCCTCATAAAATCCATCTCTAGGAACCAACACCATCTCAATCCTCTAACTCATAAAATTACAACATATATTATAAATCAATAATAATTAATTAAGTGAATTAATCCATATTAATCCAATTAGTCATACTTTAGGGACATTTATGTATCCTCCCTATAACTTCAAGGAATGGGGTATGGATCACTCTTGGAACACCTCTGAGCTCATTTCCAAACAAAACCCAAATATATGAAGTCAATACATTAAATTAATTCATCCAAATTTGATGAAAAAAACAAAATAAATTATGGAAATGACTCAAAAATAATGAAACTACATAAAACCTTATGCATTTTCCTCCACAAGATTCCTCTACCCATTACAAACAAAAACATACCTAAGTACGAGAAAACCACCAGCGGCAGGGGAGGGGAGCCAACCTAGGGTAGGAACTTGATGGGGTCAGGGGAGAAGTCGGCGTTGCGGGTGTTAGGGGGAGAAGGGGAGTCAGCAGTGACCGGCAGTGAGGTCACCGGCGACACGGAAGCGGAGAAGATCTAGGGTTGGGGCTCATTGGGGGGGAGAATCATTGCAGGGTTGGGGGGAGAAGAGCATTGGCTCGGGTGGGTGGGGGGGGGGAGTGTCACCGCTGTAAAAAAAAGTGTTTCCTAGAAGTTTTTAATAAACTACTGCTAAACCATTTTAACAAAAGGTTTAATAGTGGGTTTGTAAATCGCCACTAAAATACCACCACTAAATTTGATTTATGTTGTAGTGATAGTTATCATGGAATAAATCTTATTTTCACATTATGGGTGAAAAGGGTTAAAAGGTGGGTTAACCTAAGAGAAGAGGTCTAAGAGAAAACATAACACTTGACTAAATATAATTGGTTGATTTTATTTCAAACAAAAAATTCTTATATTTTAATATTTTTCAATTTGTGTATAATTCACTTTGGTAAGAAATATATTATATAATAATGTTTTAAGTGTTTACTTGTTTTTTACCCACCTCACTAATAAAAGGGTTCCTCATATTCTTACTTGTAAACACCACTTAAAAACTCTTTTTCATCCAATAAATTCCCATGTAAAATTAAATCATTCTTATCCATGAAATAAAGATCATATTCTCACAAAAATACTTTCTTTATAGGGTTTATTGTGTAATCTAAAGGATGATACCTAAAATGAGGTAATTGTCTTTACCATTCTATTTGGAGTTTCCATATTCATTAAACACCTATAAATATAATATAAAAATATAAAAATAATTAAATTACTATATTAAATATATTTAAATGTTTTCATATTAATTTTACAACCAATTTATATCTCCATTATATCTAATGGAAAATAAATATGTCACTCATGTTTTAGTATGGACTATCATATCTATGAAGCGATGTGTTTTATTTTTCATCATCATATATTAGGCAATGATATAAAGATTAATTTAATGGATATATATTATTTTAGAAAATATTTATGATTCATTAAATATAAAAAAAATCAACATTTTTACCCTCCAATCTGCGGGAAAATGATAATGTCACTCGTGTATTTGTGTGGACAACTACCTCCATGAAGCAATGTGATTTGTTAGTCATTTCTTATTTACATGGATGGTAATATGGATGGATTTAATGAATATCTATGATATTTATGTTATAATTATTATTCTTTAAAGGTGAAATATTATTTAACATTCTTTCATCAAACCATCAATAAATGGAAACATTACTCATGCATATATACAAACTACCCTCTCCACTAAGTAATGTAATTCATTTTTCATATCCACACTACATATGTAGTTATAAAAGATTATATAATTAATAAATAAAAAATTAATGAAATTATTGACATTATAGATTTTATGAAACCATGAACATGTTTCATCGACATGAATCTTCGAACCAAAACATACATGGAAAATGGACCATTTTTTACCAGAATAATGATTTTAATGAGGATATTTAATGGATGTGTAATTATAAATTATTATGGACTTATATATAGTAAAATACTAATTAATATTATTATGTGACATACATATAATAAATATAAATTTATTATATAGTTTTCTAAGAGTGTATATGAAGAAATTTAGGACATGAGGTAAGGGTTCTACTTCTCAATATTGATTCGTTGAGACATGTTTCATGTTATGAAGATATTTTTATTTATAATGTTTATATACTTACCCATTTATATATTATATCATGAATATCTTAATATTCATGGTATTTAATGTTATACATGATTTAATTTTTTTTAGGTGGTTTATGAATAAAAAATCAGCTATGTTTTAAGTGCTTATGTTACAATCTCTTTTTTTAGGATTATCTGTGTTATATTTTCAAAAAATAAAATTATAATCACCATATATTTAAAAAAATATTTTCTTCTACTCTATTTATTTTTTAAATTTTAAATTTTCAATTCCATTTTACCTACTTTGGTACTTAAAATTACTAAAATTATATTTTAATAAAAGGAAACCTTATTTTGCTTCTTTTGGTCATCAATCATTTTACCCAAATTCTCTACTATTCAATTTTTTTGTGATAGTTTGAACCTATACATAAATTATTTAAAAAATTTATTTTCACTAAAATTTGCTTTGATTAAAAATTATTAAATGGAATATTTTTAATTGTTATTTATATGACCCGCCTTTGTATTTTTAAAAGAGATAGAAAGAAAGTTTCTCTTTTAACATATACGACATGAATTTTTTTCCTTATCATGTATTTTATTCACAATGAGTCTCTATTTAAAAGTGTAAAAGGGTTTACCAATAAAATATCATCTAAAAGTTTCTCCAATTTTTTTTTCTAAAAAATTACTAAAAGGATATGAATTTTTTCTCTTGATTTTCAAAAAAAAATTATAATTTTAAAATTAAATAATTTATATCAACATCCTTTAATGATTGTAATGTTTAGATGGGTTTATGATCTTATGATACCATCCAATTTATTTATATGGATAGATTATGATATTTTTGAATACATTGTCATAAAATATGGTTCTATTCATGGATTAATTAAGTTATTCAAGAAATATAATGTTTTATGGAATTCTTCATGAAACCAAATTGTTTCCAATAATTTAGTTAATACTTGAAGGAAATATGAATGATAATTTATTTTTGTGAAATATATTTAAATGGTTTAATATTATGTGATCGTTAGGTCATCTATATCGCTTAAATATATTGAGTAAATATGTATATCTCATAAGATAATTTTGATATAGAAGAACATGATTTCATGTTCACAACATTAATAATGAACCAATTCATATTATGAAATGTTACCAATATTATGCATTGAACTATTTGAATTTAAATTATTTCATGTGGCAACCTGATTTAATGACCTTAACATGATGGTATGACCTATTTTTGTTTATACATGTTAAAAAAAATATGATTTATGAATTTTACCCTTATGAAAAATTATTATGTTATATTCTCATGTTATGATCGATAGATCATGATTTTGGTTTCATGATTATAAACATATATTATGTTATACAAAAATAATTCTTCCAAAACTCACGATTTAGGATCCTGATAGATTGGGTATAATTTTTCATAAGTTATGATCATGTTATAATAAGGTCATTGACTGATATCTCCCATTCTCACACTTATTGATAATTTTATTTCACCCCTTATTATGTTTCCACTTCCCCAAGTTATGATGAAGGGTATTTAGTATGATGATGCTGGAAGGGTACCATAAATGAAGAATGTTCTTGAGGTATGCTTAATATATTCCATGATATAAAATGATTTCATATCTGGTATACCAAGATATTAAACCACTACAATTCAATGGTGTGTACTATTATGATATTTATCAAATATTCATATATAATTATGTGATATTTAATTCTCAGGTATCTTCAATATAGGTAACATTCTTAGTGGGATTATGTGAAATTCCATAAATTACAAGATGAATTTTTATAATCATGTTAAGGAACCCATATAAAAGTTAGTTAACGTCCTACTGGAAATAACCTTGTTATCACTACTACTAGATAATATAATCCATTGGTCTCAATTTCTCATCATGAATGATGCATAATTGTGTCATTAATATGTATAATTTATTTATTATTATTAGACTCCATAAAATTAACTTGTAGATGAAATACTGTGGTGTGGATTTAATTAGATATTTTTTATTTAACCAAATATCAATAGATATATTCATCCATTAAATTTCAAGAGACATGTCCTTTCTTGACTTATTCAATTAATGTTATGTAACTTATGACTCACCCAACATATACAACCTCACTGTGAATATATTTCATCATGGTTTTAATCTGTACATATAATTATATGATTCATGATATACATTAATAATAATATAAATTTTATGAAAAAATACACACATCATAATATGGGAATATCTAATGACACATATAAAAAATAAAATTCTCTTTACTGGTACAGTCCTTATAATCTCATTTCATATATATTTTCACATGAAAACCACATGAAAATAATCCTCAATGAATTATTATACACCAAAATATAATATTCAATCATAATTTATGTCCAATTATAAATATTTTATCTAGAACATTAGACAAATTTTTAGAAATATATTCCTATCATTTCATTGATATCTCTATAGAGGGGAAATGTTATAACCCTTTAATGTGAAAAATCATATAATTAAATTATCAGAATAATGTTATTAAAAAGAAAAATCATCATGTAATAATTGATTTATTAATATTTTAGTAATCAAAGGTATAAAATTCATTTGGTCCTAGGGAACTAACTCTAACATAATATCTTATACCATTACCTTAATCTAATCAATCTTCATCAATTGATGATGTATTGAATAGGTAATATATTGGATGATTTCATATGTAATAATATAATATTTGGGACCCACAACATATAAATCATAGTATGTGGATAACTATTTTAGATAATGTTGGTGAGTGGGATATGGAGGCTAAAACTATCTTTACATATTAATAAACATCAACTATGCTGACAGCCTAAGTCTATCCTACATTATCTCTCCCATATATAAAACTTTGGAGTTTAAAGAGTTTATTGAGACCTTATAAAATCCCCCCTTGATGAATTTCTAGGATGAATGACTAATTTTTTTAATAGATATATCCTCCTTATATCCATGTACCTGGATCGGTTGTTCATCCTTTCCTAATACAGTTTACAAAATATCCTTACTATCATTGGGTATGAAGACCCCTTGGGAGATCTTATCCTAAATGGTTTCCATTAATATTAATATTAAAAAATGTAATAAAATATGTTTAGTTTATAAATATTGTTAATTACTTATTACAATATTATTAGTTATAGCCTTAGACTCTTCTATAATATATTTCCCCTTTCTTATCATTTTTTCCCTATCTCGTTTGTTATTTCTATATCTAAATAATTATCATTAATTTTTTTTAAAAACCCCACCTAAGGTTAATGTTGAGTATCATGGGTATTCCATAGAAAAAATATAGAAAGGTTAATGAGAAATATCTAGAGGGAAACCATCATCTTATACAAAAGATGCTCAATCCCATGTCTCATTCCCTCAAATAACCCACCACATACTAAAATATACCCTAATAACCATCCAGTGGTTCCTTGTACATAACTCCATCAACCATATCCCACACATTTCTTCATAAACCCATATATCATGCATATAGAATGAGTTTATTGACACCCTTCCCACTGATGGGAATTGAGAATTCCCATTGGAACCCTCCTCACCATCAAGAACATATTATAAGAAATATTGTAAAATACTAGTCTAGGGACCAATACAGATTAACAAATAAAGAGAAACTAAACATTAATTCTAAGACAATGAGGGAATAGACCCTAGGAATTTTTTGAAAATTTGGATTCCACTCGAATGAATAGAACCATAATCTACCAAGAACATAATAAAAATGAAAAAACTCACATAGGAGATGACAATGTTGTCATCACTAATGGTAAGTTGAAATAAAAAAACTAAACATGAAAGAATAAAAATAACTAAAATGTGATCCATAATAAATGTTGAAGATAAATAAAGTACCATAAAGATGGGGAACATTATCATCAAGGAAGAGAAAAGAATAAATTTAGGGGAAATCAGTAAGAATATAAACTCAACATTGGAGGGTGATATGTGTGTAGGAGAAATTAAAGGGGGATACCATTACACAATTCAATGCCAAACTATTTAGTGTTTGTAGCAAGATATGAGGATCCCAAAAAAATTTTATAATCACTCCAACAACATGACTTATAGACAGATCATTTTGAAATGACTATAAAGCATCTAATAGATGTGAGGGGATATGGAAATTTGAGTTGAAAATGAAAGAGAAGGTTCCAAAAAATAACAAATCAATATTTAGAAATAAAAATAATGATTGAAAATTTAGGGATTCACTAATGAATGGTGAACTAATTCACCATGAAATCTAATTAGGTAGAATAAGACTAATGAAAAAGAGATAAGATGCATTTGAATACTAATTTGAATCCACCCATGAAGCCCCAATAGTATAAGGCCCCAGCCTTAAACCTTACTTAATATAGAGTTATTACAAGATTACACATTGAGGATCTTTTCGGGTTTAGAGTTTTAGAGAATTAGATCATAAAACATGCATTACATTCCACATATAAACAAAGTGGTTACATTAAGATAGTATTCTTCTTTCCCATCAATTGGAAACATATTTAAAATAAAACATGGATTCTTTCTTAAAACATCCTTGACACTATCATCATATCATGTACCTTTCCCTAGATCTGTGAGAAACATTTCAAAAAACATGGGATGAGCATAAAAATCTCAGTAAGGGATATATAAATATGGAAAAGAAATATGGGTACATATATACATAAGAATGAAATCATACATTACCCATAAAACATAAGCACTTTAACATACCTCCTCAAATAATGAATAAATCATAGAAATCATAAGACATAAAGGTAACTTGAGGCATTCATAACATTCTTACGTAGGGAGTAACTCTCTTGGTTACGTTTGGAATACCCATCATAGTATATTCCCTAAATATCTTCAGAGAAACCTTAACGTTTCACTCCTTCGCATTACCCAATGCATTGGAGAGCTATATCGGGCTCACCCGCCCTTAGTTTATCACGGAACCACCCGTCTTCATAATAATTCCCAAGAACCTCAACATAATCGTATCACATAAAACATGCATAAAGGAAACATAACATTTCCACCTTTCAATCACAAGATATCAATACAACACATTGATATAAAAACATTATGAAAACTATTTTCAATACCAAAATAAAATAAAATTAAAACATGGTATTTATTTTTCTTTTAAAAAAAGCTATGGATTGTAGAGGAAGCTGAAACTCAAATAATGGTCATGACGGCGGAGAAGTCGTTGTCACCACATACGTATGACAAAAACATTCCCTTTTGTCGTTTAGTAAAATGTTTCGTATAAAAAATATTCCTTTTGGATAAACATAAAATTCAAAGGGGTTTATACACCGTATAATAGAAGGTTGTGTATAAAACAAAATATGCCTCAATGAAAAGAGATTGAGACGAAGTCCCATACCTTGGGTCCAACTTGACTCGATCGTTCTTTAATATCCTGAATAATAAACATGAGTTAATTTCTACTTGCTTAAGAACCTTTTTCAAGTTCATTATTCCTTTTATATCACTTATTTCCATGTCATGAACACTATGTAATTATTTAAGTTAATAACGGTCGTTTTAAAGATCATTGGTACTTGAGTCAAAAATAAACCCTTTATAATTACAAGTTTTTCATGTATCCATTATATCCAGAATTATAATAATGATGTATATATCATATATATCCAGTATATATATGCATTTATAATATTACATAATTATTTAGAGGTAATAAATGAAATGCACCGTTCATGGAGACGGTAAGTCGTACATACGCATGAATGCTACTTTCATTTCTATTTCATATTTTATAGAATGGAATCATAATTATATAAAGGTATATTATAATTACAGTATAATATCATATATAATATCATAGTTCCATCCTTTATTCATCCCACATATGGTATTTAACAAATAAAATCACTTGGAGGGGGCGGTAGTCTGCACTTCCTAAAATGAAGATATCTCGTTTACCCATAATGGAAACCATAAAGGTATATCCAAAATGAAAAATAAAGAAGCTTAAGGAAAACATAAAAATATTATATATCATATATAAATATAGTTACATCTTAATGTCCACCTTTTAAGGTGTTAAAATAATTTTGAACAATCATCGTTTTGGGAGGCATAAATTCACCATCCACGGAAACACTATGTCCTTTAACCATTAGATGTAGGTGTGTGTAAGTGTAGCTAGAATCCTTCTTATAAAAACATACTAGTATATTGAAGATACTGGAGTTGTTACAAAATAAATTAATGAAAAGAGTTTAGGGGGTTGGAGAAGCAAAATAAAACAAAAGGACTCAAGTGAAGACATTACCTTAAAACCGGGTAACTCCCTTTGGTTTGAGCTCAAAGGCTTCCTTGGAAAGACTTCTGCGCAATGTGAGGATTCACGGAGTAAGACAAGGATGTGGAGAGACAAAATGGGTAGGGGTTGGCCGAGCCAATGGCTTTGGGAGTGTGGTTAAAGAGGTAGAGGTGGGGGCCTTTTATTAGAGGAGAGGGGGGGCACTCTTGGAAAGTAAAGAAATGTTACTTTATTTGAAAATTATTTTTGGATTGAAAAGGTCCCACATTGAAATAATTCTAGGGTAAGGTGATAAGGGTTAGAAATCCACCCATCCAATAGGTTTTGGACATGTGTAGGTCATATATTTTACATTATCATTTCATTTTATTTAAATCCTTTATTAATGAGATAATCGCTGCATCATCATGATGTCATAAATAATTGAATTTATTTAAAGTCTAAAAATTATTAAAAAAAATCTATGATGTAGGAAATCTTTTTAGCCTTCCAATGAATATTTATAGTCTAAAATATCATCTATTTAGTCAAAATTAAAAATGTTCTAATCAGGTGATACATTCTTGTTATATTTACTTTCATTAAAAAAATAAAAAGATAACAAGTCACTTTCCACAAAAGTGATTCCATGGGGTCCCCAAGTTTGGCACAAGACATACCATGGTCGGACATGAGACAAACTGTAGAATTAGGACACATGTTGGTGTCATTTGTTTATTATTATGATATTATTTTATTATCCTTAACTACCCGATTACTCATTAATCAAGATAATTAAAGATAATTACCGTCGTTACTATTCATAATGTCCAAAAACAAAAGAGTCATGATTACATAAATTGGACCTTCTGATTCCAAATATGTAATCCATTTTACCAAATTCCAAACATAGAAATTTCAATAATTGATTTAAAAATAATTCTCGTTGTCAAAACAAATAGCGGTTTTTTTTTAAACAATATCTATGAAAAGTTTGGCATTAGTTTATGCCCAATTCCAAAGTGAAATTAATCCTAATGACCACCATTGTATTAAATAGTAAAAATATATTCTAATTTAACTTTAAAACCAATTCAAAAGATAATCTACTCATATAAATAAATTAGATTAAAAAGCCGTTTTGATGTAAAATGCAGTATTTTTCACTATTCATTAAAAAATGAACATTGTCAGAAAAATACCAAAAATTCACAAAAAGTAAATTTTTATGTCCCAATCATAAAGAATAAGTTTATTTTTACAAACATATCTTATAAAATTGTCAAAATATAGATTTAATAATGGTTTTCCATCAAAAGGCAGTAAAACAATCATTTAAAAAATATTAGTGTATTCCATGCTTAAGATTGGATTTATTTTCATTTTAGGACTCTAAAACACTATCTAATTCATTAATAGAAATATATAAAAATATCTATTATTCATTAATAACTTGGTATGTCATATCCTTCACCCCTTTAGAAAATTTTGTCCCCGCAATTTATTTACTTATCGAATAAATGGGGGTACTTATCCCTCGTTGCATTTTCAGATTCCCATGTTGCCTCTTCAATCATGTGGTTTTTCCACAAAACCTTTACCTGATTAATCACCTTTTTTCGTAACACTTTCTCTCTATGTTCAAAAATCTGGACCGGTTGTTCCTCATAAGATAAGTTCTCTTCCAGCTGAACTATCTTTGGACTCAAAACATGAGATGGATCTGGCATATACTTTATCAACATCGAAACGTGAAAAACATTGTGTACCTGAGATAAACTCAGAGGTAAAGCCACCCGGTATGCAACTGATCCAACTCTCTCCAGAATTTCATATGGTCCAATGAACCTTGGACTCATCTTTCCTTTCTTATCAAATATCATCACACTTTTCCATGGCGAGACTTTGAGAAAAACATGATCACCTACCTCAAAAGTTAGATCCTTCCTCCTGTTGTCTTCATAACACTTCTGCCTACTCTGAGCTGTTGTCATGATTTTATGAATCAGCTGAACTTTTTCTGCCATCTCTTCTACCAATTCTGGTCCCATCAACTTCCTTTCACCCACTTCATCCCAGAAAGCTGTAGTTTGACAGCGCTTCCCATATAATGCCTCAAATGGTGCCATCAGTGAACTGAATGAAAACTGTTATTATATGAAAATTCAACCAAAGAAAGATGTTGGTCCCAACATCCCTGATAATACATCAAACAAGCCCGTAGCATATCCTCTAAGGTCTGAATTGTTCGTTCTGACTTCCCATCTGATTGAGGATGAAAAGCTGTACTGAAATTTAATTCAGTACCCAACGACTTCTGAAGGCTTTTCCAAAAGTTAGAAGTGAACCTAAGATCACGCTCGGATACAATGGAGAGGGAAACTCCATGTAACCTGACTATCTCTTTAAGATACAAACAGGACAGTTGATCTAGGGAAATGGTATCTCGTATAGCAAGGAAATGAGCAGACTTGGTCAAGCGATCAACAATAACCCAGATTTCATTATTACCTCGAGGGGTCTTTGGAAATCCCACAATGAATTCCATGGATATATTCTCCCATTTACACTCTGGCACTGGTAAAGGATGAAGCATCCCTTTCGGTAACTGCCACTCTGCTTTAACCAGTTGACATGTCAACCACTTCAAAGTAAAATCAGCAATATCTCTTTTCATTCCATCCCACCAGTAATACTCCTGCAGATCTCTGTACATCTTAGTACTGCCAGGATGAACTGAAAATGGAGAACTATGAGATTCACATAACAACTCTCTCTTCAACTGTGAATCACAAGGCACACAAAATCTCTTCCCAAATCTCAAAACGCAATCATTATCAATGTTGAATTCAGGAAACTTACCTTTCTGAACCAGCTCTACCTTTTTCTGCAACCCACTGTCTTGCTTCTGTGATTGCTTGATTCTATCTGATAGAGATGATCTCACTGATACCTGAAACATAACAGAAGAACTTTCTACCCCAAAAAATTCTATGATAATGTTCATCAAAACCTTAACCAAAGGATCACGTTCCAAACAAAAAATTTCTAATGAAGCATTACTTTTTTGACTCAAAGCATCAGCCACTTTATTTTCTTTTCCCGGATGGTAATGAATTGTACAATCATAATCCTTGATTAATTCCATCCATCTCCTCTGTCTCATTTTTAACTCTTTCTGAGTGAATATATACTTTAAAATTTTGTGATCAGTATATATTTCACACTTTACTCCATACAAATGGTTCCTCCAAATTTTTAAAGCGAAAACAACAACAGCTAATTCCAAATCATGTGTAGGGTAATTTACCTCATGAGTTTTCAACTGTCGTGAAGCATAAGAAATTACCTGATCATTCTGCATTAGGACGCAACCAAGTCCTTTCAATGAAGCATCACTGTATATAACAAACTAACCATTCTTGGAAGGTAGTTCCAAAACTGGAGCATTCACCAATCTTCTTTTCAATTCCTGAAAACAATCATTACATTCTTTTGTCCAGATAAACTTAACACCCTTCTGAGTTAGCTTAGTCATTGGACTAGATAACCGTGAAAAATTTCTAACAAACCTTTGGTAATAGCCTACCAAACCAAGGAAGCTACGAATCTCAGTTACATTTTTGGGTCTTGGCTAGTCTTCCACAACTTTTGTTTTTGCAAGATCAACAGTTATCCCATCTTTAGAAACAATGTGACCAAGGAAAGAAATTTGTTGCAACCAAAACTCACACTTGCTGAATTTACCATATAGTTTCCTTTCTTTTATGGTTTGCAAGATAACCATTAAATGTCATTCATGATCCTCTTTACTTTTAGAAAACACCAAAATATCATCAATGAAAACCACCACAAACTTATCCAAGAACTCATGGAAAATTCTATTCATTAAGTCCATGAATACAACAGGTGAATTGGTTAGCCCAAAAGGCATTACTACAAATTCATAATGGCCATATATTGTACGGAACGCAGTCTTCGAAACATCTGCTTCCTTTACCTTCAGCTGATGGTACCCCGATCTCAAGTCAATCTTTGAAAAATACTGAGCTCCCTGGAGCTGATCAAACAAATCATCGATATGAGGCAAAGGATATTTGTTCTTAATAGTGATGTTATCCAAGGCTCTATAATCAATGCAAAGTCCCATTGAACCATCTTTCTTTTTAACAAATAAAACAGGAGCACCCCATGCCGATGTGCTAGGTCGAATGAAACCTTTCTCTAATAAATCTTGCAGTTGCTCCTTCAACTCTAAAAGTTCAATTTGAGCCATTCGATAAGGGGGTTTTGAAATTGGCTTAGCATCAGGAACTAAGTCAACATTAAACTCAACTTCCCGATCTGGTATTATTCTAGGAAAATCATCAGGAAAAACATCAGGATACTCATTTACCACTGGCACATCATTAATCTGAACAGTTCCTTTATTTTCAATGATGTGTGCAAGGTAACATTCATTTCCATCTTTTACAAGTTTCTTGGCCTCTTGATAAGTTATCAACAGTAAGGGTTCATTCTTGTACACAAACTGAAGTATTTCTGAAAAGAAACTTCTTTAGCTCTACAGTCAATCTTAGCATGGTAAATAGAGAGCCAATCTATACCAGGATAACATCAAACTCTACTAGAGGTAGAACAATAATGTTTTCAAGTAGGTTCTTTCCACAAATAAGGATAGGAAGATTCTTATAAATTCTTTTTTCCTCAACATTTCACCCAGGTGTTTTTTTTCCAAAAGTTCAGGAGTCATTTCTTGAGATGGTATTCCCATTTTACTAGAAAAGGTTTCAGAGATGAAAGAATGTGTAGACCCCGAATCAAAAAACACACTGGAATAATCTGAAAAAACAAACAAAGTACCTGATACAACTTCATTTGATGGCCCGACATCTGCTGAAGTAGTTGCAAAAAATTTCACCACCCCTTTCTGCTTGTTGTCTAACTTCTTCCCATCACTCACGCTCTTTGTCGGACACTCGTTTTCATAGTGACCCATCTCATTGCACTTAAAACATTTCACTAACTGCAAATCAAATTTGGTCTTACCTTCACCTTGATCTTTTTCAGTGAAATCACGAGCCTTATGTCCCATCTTACCACATCAGTAGAAATTTCTAGAATTCAGAAGACATTCCCCAACATGCCTTTTTCCACATTTATCACAAACTGGAAACTTAGTTTTCTTACCATCAGACTTTTTAGAAGAATTATTCCCTTTCTCCTGCCACCTTGGTCTCTTCTTCTGTTGGTTGTTATAGAACACTTGATCATCGGAAAACCCCATTTCCACCTTCTCAGCACATCGAACAAGATTTTCATAACTTTTAAACTCACAATAAGATAATGCCCTTCGATATTTTGGCTTTAATCCAAAGTAAAAATGATTGATTTTACTATCAAGGTCTTGGATAAAATTTGGAGCATACCTTGCCAATCGAGTGAACCTTTCTTCATAGGTAGCCACTGAGTCTTCCTCTTTCCTCAAATCCAAGAATTTTTTTTTCCATCCTAAGTCGAACAGCCTTAGGAAAATACTTTTCAAGAAACATACCTTTGAATTCATCCCAGTCGAGAGCATCAATCTCATCAGCGTCCCTGATATTTTTAACCATCGACCACCACTGATCTGCTTCACCCTCCAAACGGTAAATAGAAAGACTAACCTTTTGATTGTCTGAACACCCCATGACATCAAAAATCTTCTCCAGTGCTTTAATCCACCCTTCAGCTAGCACAGGGTCAGATGATCCTCTGGATGATGGGGGATGTTTCCTCATGAAATTTTTAACCACTGACATGTTCCTCTACGGTTGATCTGGCTGATATCGTGTATGGATACCACCACCATTTATCACTTGAGTCAACAGCGCCATTACAGCAACAAACTGTTCAATTCCAATTCCGACCATCTGAGGATGCTGATTCGGAAAGTTATTTCCTTCTGCATGCATTCCTAGCACTGCTTCCCTATTTCCTCTGCGGAAAACCATTCTGAACAAACATGTCTTAGATGAAGCAACATGGTAATCTTCAAATACTATATCACTTCAATTTGACCATAAAAAAAATAAATATTTTTGGATAATCATTTAATAGAATTCTAACTCCTAAAGTTATCTAAACTGACCTCTGATACCAACTATAAGGCCCTAGCCTTAAACCTTACTTAATCTTGAGTTATTATAAGATTACACATTGAGGATCTTTTCAGGTTTAGAGTTTTAGAGAATTAGATCATAAAACTTGCATTAGATTCCACATATAAACAAAGTGGTTACATTAAGATAGTATTTTTCTTTCCCATCAATGGAAACATATTTAAAATAAAACATGGATTCTTTCTTGACACTTCCTTGACACTATCATCATATCATGTACCTTTCCCTTGACCTGTGAAAAACATTTCAAAAAACTTGGGATGAGCATAAAAAGCTTAGTAAGGGATATAAAAATATGGAAAGGAAACATGGGTACATATATACATAATAATGAAATCGTACTTTACCCATAAAACATAATCACTTTAACATACCTCATCAAATCATGAATCAATCATAGAAATCATAAGACATAAAGGTAACTTGAGTCATTCATAACATTCTTACGTAGGGAGTAACCCTCTTGGTTACGTTTGGAATACCCGTCACAGTATATTCCCTAAATATCTTCAGAGAAACCTTAACGTTTCACTCCTTCGCGTTACCCAATGCATTGGAGATCTATATCGGGCTCACCCTCCCTTAGTTTATCACGGAACCACCCGTCTTCATAATAATGCCCAAGAACCTCAACATAATTGTATCACATAAAACATGCATAAAGGAAACATAACATTTCCACCTTTCAATCACAAGATATCAATACAACACATTGATATAAAAACATTATGAAAAACATTTTCAATACAAAAATAAAAGAAAAGTAAAACATGGTATTTATTTTTCTTTTAAAAAAAGGTATGGGTTGTAGAGGAAGCCGAAACTCAAATAATGGTCACGGCGGCAGAGAAGTCATTGTCGCCGCATAGGTACAACAAAAACATTCCCTTTTGTCATTTAGTAAAATTATTCGTATAAAAAAGATTCATTTTGGATAAACATAAATGTCAAAGGGGTTTATACACTGTATAAAATAAGGTTGTGTATAAAACAAAATATGCCTAAATGAAAGGAGATTGAGACGAAGTCCCATACCTTGGGTCCGACTTGACTCGATCATTATTTAATGTCCTGAATAATAAACTTGAGTTAATTTCTACTTTCTTAAGAACCTTTTTCAAGTTCATTATTCCTTTTATATCACTTACTTCCATGTCATGAACACTATGTAATTATTTAAGTTAATAACGGTCGTTTTAACGATCATTGGTACTTGAGTAAAAAATAAACCCTTTATAATTACAAGTTGTTCATGTATCCATTATATCCAGCATTATAATCATGATGTATATATCATATATATCCAGTATATACTTTCATTTATAATATTACATAATTATTTGGAGGTAATAAATGAAATTCACCGTTCATGGAGACGGTAAGCCGTACATACGAATGAATGCTACTTTCATTTCTATTTAGTATTTTATAGAATGGAATCATAATGATATAAAGTTATATTATAATTACAGTATAATATCATATATAATATCATAGTTCCATCCTTTATACGTCCCACATATGGTATTTAACGAATCAAATCACTTTGAAGTGGTGGTAGTCCGCCCTTCCTTAAATGAAGATATCGCATTTACCCATAATGGAAACCATAAAGTTATGCCCAAAATGAAAAATAAATAATCTTAAAAAAACATAAACATATTATATATCATATATAAATATAGTGACATCTTAATGGCCACCTTTTAAGGTGTTAAAGAGAATGTTGAACAATCATCGTTTCGGGAGGCATAAATTCACCATCCACGGAAACAGTATGTCCTTTAAGCATTAGATGTAGGTGTGTGTAATTTTAGCTCTAATAGTTCTTATAAAAACATCCTATTATATTTAATATAATATAGGTGTTACAAAAAAATGAATAAAAAGAGTTTAGGGGGTTGGAGAAGCAAAATAAAACAAAAGGACTCAAGTGAAGACATTACCTTAAAATCGGGTAAATCCCTTTGGTTTGAGCTAAAAGGCTTCATTGGGAAGACTTCTACCAAATGTGAGGCTTCAATGAGTAATATAGGGATGTGGAGAGACAAAATGGGCAGGGGTTGGACAAGCCAATGGCTTTGGGAGTGTGGGTAAGGAGGTAGAGGTGGGGGCCTTTTATAAGAGGAGAGGAGGGGCACTCTTGGAAAGTAAAGAAATGTTACTTTACATGAAAATGATTTTCGGATTCAAAAGGTCCCACATTGATATAATTTGAGTTTAAGGTGATAAGGGTTATAAATACACCCATACAATAGGTTTTGGACATGTGTAGGTCATAGATTTTACATTATCATTTCATTTTATTTAAATCCTTTATTAATGAGGCAATCGCTGCATCATCATGATGTCATAAATAATTGAATTTATTTAAAGTCTAGAAATTATGAAAAAAATACTATGATGTAGGAAATATTTTTATCTTTCCAATGAATATTTATATTCTAAAATATCATCTATGTAGACAAAATTAAAAATGTTTTAATCAGGTGATACATTCTTGTTATATTTACTTTCTTTAAAAAAAATAAAAAGATAACAAGTCACTTTCCACAAAAGTCATTCCATGGGGTCACCAAGTTTGGAACAAGAGACCACATAGTAGGACATGAGACAACCAGTATAATTAGGACACATTTTGGTGTCATTGTTTTATTATTATGATATTATTTTATTATCCTTAACTACCCGATTACTCATTAATCAAGATAATTAAAGATAATTACCGTCGTTACTATTCATAATGTCCAAAAACAAAAGAGTCATGATTACATAATTTGGAACTTATGATTCACAATATGAAATCCATTTTACAAAATTCCAAACACAGAAATTGCAATAATTTATTTAAAAATAATTGTCGTTGTCAAAACAAATAGCGTGTTTTTTTGAAACAATATCTATGAAAAGTTTGGCATTAGTTTATGCCCAATTCCAATGTGAAATTAATCCTAATGATCACCATTGGATTAAATGGTAAACATATATTCTAATTTAACTTTAAACCCAATTCAAAAGATAATCTAATCATATAAATAAATTAGATTAAAAAGCAGTTTTGATGTAAAATGCAGTATTTTTCACTATTCATTAATAAATGAACATTATCAGAAAAATACCAAAAATTCACACAAAGTAAATTTTGATGTCCCAATCATAAAGAATAAGTTTATTTTGACAAAAATAGCTTATAAAATTGTCAAAAGATAGATTTAAAAATGGTTTTCCATCAAAAGGCAGTAAAACAATCTTTTAAAAAATATTAGTGTATTATGTGCTTAAGATTGGATTTATTTTCATTTTAAGCCTCTAAAACACTATCTAATTCATTAATAGACATAAATAAAAATATATATTATTCATTACTTACTTGGGATGTTACAAATAGATATACTATCATTTTCTTGACAAAGAAACTATTATGTGAGAAACCCTATACCTACTTGATTCCTTTCATTATTCATTCCATGATAGGGGGTGGAGGGTCAATATCTACAGAGCCTGAAGTCTCAGATATTATGTTTTCTAAAATCTAATATGTCATTTGTTCTTCATTTAATGAATATCCACTATGAGATAAAGTATGATAGTATAATTATTTTTTTAGATCTCCCAATGAGATATCTTTAGTGCCTATTAATTAAGAAAAAAATTAATGAAATTAATTTTTGCGATTATACAAAACATCACATAAAATAATTAATATTCCACTTATTAAAAATGATTCATATTTTCTACTTTACATAAACTGCCTCTATGTATCTTCATCTAAAAACCAAATTGTTGACATGGATTCTCCTTGAATTTCTCCAAAAAAATAAATATACAGTTATTGATGACTTAATATCCATCAATATCCTTGTATAAAAATATAATAACCTCCTTCAGGATTCTTTATTTTTAGATAGATCGTATTTCATTAGAATGTTAAAAGAAAAAATATATCTATATTACTAAAATCATGTTGTTATAAATAAAATAATAATAATTGAGATTACCAAAATGGTCTAACATAATTGATATTGTTTCATCTAATAAACACTTATCTGATCCAAAATAAAAATGGATATTTTTTCCTCAAGCTTTTATAACTATAAAACTCATAAATTGTTTCAAATTTGGACCTATAGGATAGCTGTTGAAAATAAAACCAATAGTTGATCCCTTCTCTTTTATATATGATAATTATAATTTAGCTAAATGTGTGCTTCTATGCTTACCAACCCTAGAATCAATATATTTATTTATATAAGTAGTATGATTATATACAAATGAATATGGTGGTTCTTTAGTAATACTATGTGGATTTTCAACTATATAATATTGAGATGACTTGGCTATTGGATCATACATGTCACTATATATCCAATTGAAAAAAATTAGTAAGAGATAATACAAGTAAAACATT
This sequence comes from Viscum album, assembly GCA_963277665.1. NCBI lineage: Eukaryota > Viridiplantae > Streptophyta > Magnoliopsida > Santalales > Viscaceae > Viscum > Viscum album. Next base: position 290,259,314 of record OY728148.1, on the reverse strand, counting down.
TGAAAATAAAATGGAACTGAAATTTTCAAATGATTCCAATAAAGTTAAACTAAGCATGTTTTTTTATAATATTCAATAATGTATTTTACTAAAATATTAAAAAAATGTTTATAATATTTATGACAAATGAAATGATATAAAATGAACAAAAAAATAAAATTAACATTTTCATGTACTAGAGAAACATATAATCATATTTTTAGCTTAAAATTTTAATTTAAAATAATATATATCAAATTTTAAAAAAATTGAATGTTATGTAAGTAATAAAAGTATATGAAAAATTAGGATATTATTTAAGGATTTATTTCCCAAAAACTCTCTTCATAATGATTCCATTTGGCATAAACCATGTCTGCATTTTATCCATAAATATACTATGATTATATTTCTATTAGATTAGGGATCTCATATAAGTAAGCATCATCATCACCTTTTTTATCACAAAAATTTTAATTTTTCTTTGAAAAATGATAAGACATCGAACATTTGATGGATCAAGAAAATATTTTTTTTATGTTTTTCCATAATAAAATGGTTATTTATGCATCCCAATATATTAAAATATACTAGTCTATTTCTGAATTCCTCATTTTTAACAATGAAATTATGGATAACGCATTTTTAGTTTAAAAAAATAACATAAACTTTAATATATTCAATCAAACATTTATATTCAATAACTTTTTAATATGAACATAATGTAAATATTGCGTTCTTCAATTTTGAATTCAAAAATTTCATTAATTCATTAAACACCAATACAAAAATATTCTATACTACACTTATATTGTCCTAGTATTTAAAAAAAATGTATAGGTATTAATGAAATACACATATCATGATATCACATTTTAAAATGTGTTTTTAGCAAAACATTACAATTTTTGGCAATATCATATATAGTATGAATGGTCTCTTTAAATAATTGAAAAACATTTTCATATATTAATTTAATAACTAGATATATTTTCTCTTTTGATTTACTATTTTAATTCATTAATACTTGGTGTTATATATAAATTAGGATCATTTATATTATTCATGATTTATAAAAGTCCATGTAATATTTTCTAACCAGTAAGAGACTTTATTTTAAATCCATGGATACCCTACTCACCACAACTAAATAATTTAAACTACGATAATAGCAAACAACCATGCTCTACTATAGATAAGTAGTCTATAAAAAACTATTTCTCCTCCTCGGAAATACACCTCACAATAATGTAGGCTTCCTATTGGTGTACATTCATATCATACACATTCAAAAGGATACATAAAACATAAAAATATGAATCCACATACATTATTGCTCACAAAAAATGTACCATTATATCAAAAAATTATGGTGGGGAGTTAATTTACATTGTAGAAATGTATACTGACTACTTTGTTCTCTTAATTTTTCAATATATTAAGATCCACCACTTGTTATAAATGGACTTTAAAATAAAAAACATATTCATGATATCCATAATAACATGGATGGTTAGTATTCCATGTAATCATTTGGTATTCCTTATTTCATCATAACATGACATCTATGGGATTTGAAGCCTATTATATTCAAATATTATAGTGAAACAAAATTTCATAAATTTAAAGAATAACCCCGAGTCACCTTAATACAATGTAGACACTATAAAAAGACTATTTTTATCCTACATAGATAAAGTTTGAAAATTCAAAATAAATTATTTTCTCTTTCCTTTGGGAGTTATAGCTAAATCCAAATGTATTTCTATTGATAGTGATTTGAATATTGCATTCAAACCATCCTTATTATTACCTTTAATATCTAACAATGTTCAAGTAAAACTATCATAGATATTATTATCAACATGTATCACAGAAATGTTTTATTTCACCACATGATAACTACAATATATAATTTTGAAAAATATTGATTGTCTCTTGCATTTATTTTTATTATTTTAAGAAATTTATGTTTTTAAAAATATTCCATTATTGTTTTTCACCCTCTCAAAATATTGATCCATTGAAAAAGGATTCGGAGAAATATAAAATTCTTCTATTTTTTATTATTCCATTTTTAACTCTTTTTTATGTGTTTTCTATAGTAAAACCATAAATGATCATTGTACACTATTTTATTTGATATTTTAGTTGATAAATTAATTTCCATTCATCTCAAATTTGAAATTCATTATACCCCTTGACACTTTATCCATATAAATCTTAATATGATGAGAAGTAATTTATAATAAACCTAATCATTTCATAAAATTTAAAATATATTTTTTATAATAATCATATTATTTAATACCTTCCTCCTGTAAGAGTTTTGAATCATCAATTAAGGTGGAAAGTAAACATCAATATCATTTCCAAGATTTTTTTCAAGAAATCATTAAACTCAACAAGATATATTTCAATTTTATATAATATTTTGGAGATAATTTGTAAATTTTTTAAAAAAAATCCATGAACTATATTTTATATTGAGGATATGATGTGGATTCATTCCATCTATTCAGAATCCAAGTAAGATATTTTGAACTATATTTCTAAATTTATGAAATTATTTTTCAATTTTCTTCCGTTGTGAAAAATCGGTAGGATGATGTAATTTTTCATTAGATACCCATCCATATATATATTATATAAATATTTTTGAGTTATTTTAATATAATAAAACATTTCAATTGAGTAATTAAAGGAAGGTAACAAATTTATTATGTAATACTCTTGGTACTTGGCATAATAAAAATGTCAACCATTGTTTTTTATTTACATTTACTGTATGATGTTCTATGTTTAGGAAACTATTATAGAACATTTTATTCCATCTCAAATAATATAAATTCGTCGGGTTGTAAATGAATCATTTTATACCCCAATCCCACCAAGCTTAATATTTTCTTAATAATAAAATCTGATAATGATAGATCATTTCTTTTAGTAAGTATGCCTTCCAACAGCTCTAGAAATTCAATAAAACAATTTTCACTCCATATGTTCATGGAATTCCAATTAACCTATCATAAAACTATTGAAAAAACCATAGATTTAATATAATTGGAATATATAGATTTCTTTTGCATCACTATGTCATCACCACCTCCAGCCAAAGATACTGGAATGAGGGGAGAAAGATAATGACCCATGAATCCCACCTCCTATAAGACCCAAGTTGGTAAAAATACTATCAAATGAAAGTCATTAACCACTATAATAAAATAGGATCCAAAGATAAGATTAATTATCCCCAACCAACTCCATATAATAATATAAAAGAAACCAAAACCATCATGAAAATCATGTATGCATAAAACTAATATCGGTAAAAGTCTCCAAATTAAATTCAAAAAAGTAAATCTATAAGTAGTGACATAGTAACTATACAAATATTTGAGCTAGTAATGTCTAGCATGGTACACATAGTCCTCATAGAAACTTGAAAAAAAATTCATATACACAGGGTGAGTATACATGTTTAATCATTAATAAAACCAAAATATCTCATGCATATTTGAAAGAAAGATATTAATGAACCGGTGAGAAAATAAGAAAATGAACATCACCAAAAAAATTAAACTATCCATTAAACCCTCATCAAGGTAAAATCACCAAATAATGAAAACCATGTACAATAATATAATAATAAATATATTGTTAAAAGGTAGGATTCACTTATTTCATACAAAATTTCCACTCCCACACCCCAACATCATATGTCCTGGCTCTCCTGTCTCTTTTAAATAACATATACCACCACCCCACAGAATGGTTATGTCACATCATTCCCATAGAAAGTTTAGGCCTCCACCCCACAACACAATCAAATCTCATCCATCCTCAAGACACATGGACCATCACATCACAACCACTACCATAACTAGAGTCATATGGTATCATGAACATGAACACCACAAACCATATGCCCTCCTCCTACCATTCAATACCTACACAATAAGCCACTTCATAGAATTCTCATATCATATCCCACCTGAAAAAACATGGTATGTCATTAGGTTCATTAAATGTTCAATGTCCATCACAACATATACATATCAGATCTCATGGAAGAGGGAGCGGGGAAGAGGTGGTTTCCAATAATCCATCATCATCACCAGAATGTTTGAAGAGACGCCCCTACCACCATGAGAAAATATTGGTTCCATCACAAAATACTTGACATGGGTGGGGTTCTTATATAAATCACAAGAAATATAAAATTATATACATATATCGACACACAATCCCAACCTATGGGTTCAAAAAAACACTAACCGACTAATAATACACCCCCTTTCACTACCAAAACTAAATTCATAACACCACACAAACAACCTTTCACATTTAACCAAACTTCTCATAATTTATTTTTTTATTAATCATTTTTATCCCATTAACTAAATGAAACCCCATTCATTTAAATCATTATTAAAACAATTATTCTATCACTACCTAGTAATTCTAACAAAAATTAAACCACACATCAGAAGTATACAATAATTCTCATTGAACTATCTCCTTGCCATCCCCAAATCATGACCAAACAAACCATCACCTCATCAAATTAAAATAAAGTCCAAATAAACCATCACCTTGATACCCTAAAAAAACAACAAAACAACTATAACATATCTACCCCAAAATCACAGCCAAACAAATTATCACCCTCCCCCAAAATCATGCTTGTAAAAAATATCACATTACCAACCCAAAATAATGGAAAAAAAACCATCACCTCACTTCTCTAAAATCACCAAAAAACAAACCACCACCTCTCTGCCCCAAAATCAAATCCAAATAAACCACACAACACCTCACACTACACCACAACCACAGATCACCTCCCCATAATCACAACCACACATCAGAACGCATCAAAGACCATTTTCGATATTTAAAAAAGGGGATTTAATAACATTTCACCTTATTTTAGGGATGCTATCACAAAAATATATAAATCTAAGGGAAACCATTTCATAAAAAAAATATAATTTGATATCCATTTTTCATTTGGGTTCGATATCAAAACAATATGTAAATAGGTATTCTATATCGCAGAAACTACACCACAGTAAAAGGATCCTAAGAGCCATGATTTCTAGTGGGGCATTCATCCTATATACACACAACATCACAATAATATTGAATTTATAATAGAATGTGAATCATTCCCATTTACCATTAAATTTTAATTAAACAATTAATAAATATTTATTAGGCCATTATAAACCATAACTTATATATAAAGTAGAGTAGACCCCTCTCGTAAGCTACAAAAAATGATAAATGAGGAATAATCTACCTCAAAGAATATTATCCAACTTTTTTCTCACGCAAGGGTGGAGAATAAACACTCAAAAACCAAAACTACATGAAAATCTCATAGAATAGCCTACACTACATAACAGGTTATAAGAAAACATAACCCAACTCACAAACAAAAACAAAACTGCACTATATCAACGGATCAATAAAAAATAATAGAAGGGAACCCATGGGAAAGATAGGAGAACTCCCTCTAGATATCCAATGTGTGTCTAACAGAACCAATGGATCGAAACTAGATGAAGAGGGTTGATATCTCTTCATGGAACCTAGGGTTTATTTACAATGAGAGGGAGATGTGTATGGATGAATGAATAAAAATTTGTTCAATAAAAGGGTTTAAAATAAGGAATTATGACTCATACACATCATATAACACCTTAATATTGTGAAATACACGGGTTTTCCAAAAAATCCTTATTCTATTAAAGATCAAAACACCATGTAATTTATTTAATTACATATCATGAACTAATTTCCTGAAGTGAATATTTTTCATGGGTTTCTCCCTCATCCAAAAATAGGATTTGAAACTAGCCTGGTACATAAGAAATGAACCAAAATTTCTTTTTATGTACCCCTTTTATTGTATGAAATTCCCACACTTACTTTGATGCACCTCTAACCACCCTGAAACATAATCAAGCCTCCTCCAATACACCTCAAAGATCCAAAAATGTCAATGTAATTTGATAGTAAGGCATGTCCCATTACATCATATACCATTCAAATGATTCTCAACCTCATGAATCCAAAACCAATACTGGAAGGAAAGGGGTGTGAAAATCCACCCAGTGAGATGTCTCCCAAAAATCTTGTTAATCATAAATTCTTCCATTATCCAAACACACCAACAATAACACCAAAAAACATATTTTTTATCAAAAAACTACCTCGTTTCATACAACCACACCAGCATACAACCACTGCACAACCACATTAGCCTCCATAGATCTCAAAAAAAACCTCTAAAAAAAATCTACACTACCCCAATCAAACAAATCATAAAATTTAATTCTTTATGTCAAGATTCTGTCCACTTAGGGAATCACTGCCTCACCTTCATGAGTTTAATCATGTCGTAGTATATTTCATCTCTATTAGGAATCATGTCCTCCCATTTTATTATTTTCTTACTTTATCACACATCATATATCAATAAAATTGAAAATACCATAATAAAACAAGATCCAAACATCACATACTAAGAAAAATAATATTTAGGGAAATCTCATAGAAAACTATGGGTACTAGAAAGGAATCTATGTCTCTCACTCCTAAGTAATCTCCACTAGGGAAGCATGCCTCCATAAAATACAATTTAAGGGAATGTTCTATCCACATAGTGGATTCTCTTGGAGATCTTGGACCTCTCTTGGCTTCCCCACACACATTTCCTCATCCTCAATATCTAACTCTCCGCAACCAATGACATTGGATTCATCATGATGATACCAAAAAATTTAAGATATTTGGTTGATATCATGGATCCAATCCATCTGGGGTGTAAATTCCAACCAATACACTACCTCAAAGACTCACAACAAAACCTCAGATGGACCTAATAACTTCGGAGAAATATTACCCCCATGATAAACATAATCTTCCCACATCAAGTGGAATCCTTTTAAAACCACGTGGTGCACAACCTAGAACTATAATGACCTCCACCTTAGATCAGAATAAGACTTATTCTAGCACTTCACAACTATGATGATCTATCAAACAAGATGAACCTTTTAATTTGTGATATACACCACATTAAGACCAAGAATAATGGCCTCTCCAACCTCCGACTACTAGAACAGAGGATGAGATGCTCACCCGTAAAATTCCTCAAATGAGGATATATTGATTGATGATTGATAGAAATTATTATAAGAAAATTAAACCTAGTAAAAAATGAAATTCCCATGATACACTAAAGTCAAATATGAATGCCTATAATATATCCTCAAATAATAGGATGGTCCCCTCTATCTATAAATATTTATGGCGGTGGAAAGTAATGTTGACACATAAATGAGTTCCAAAATAAATCATAAATCCTATCTAGATCTTCAAGATAATATTTTCATCTTGATATGATACAATGTGACTAAAAACTCCATGAAAATACAGTACCGCATACACATTCCTCTTAAACAAATCCTCTAATACACCTAAATCCTTGATCACTAAGAAGTGGACCAATTTAATCAACCAATCCATTATAACCCAATTAGAATCATAACATATATGAGTTAATGGTTTCCATGTGAGAAAATAAATTTATATTAATCCCATTTGTAATCATGAAAATATAAAGGCTGCAACAGACCTGTAAGAACACGATGCTAGGAATTTACATGCCAGTAAACTAAACACCTTTCCATGAAATCTACCATCACCTATTTCATATTAGGTCACAAATATTATGTCTTAGGGACTTTTTACATCATCAATAATTATGAGTGTACCAAAAAATTGGATCCATGAAACTCATTAATGACTCAATTTCACATTACATGTGGGACAAAAAACTTCCCTGGAACAACACACAGTTCTGGTCATCCTCTAACTATCCCTTAGGAGCATCACCATGGAAAACATGAATGTGAATAACCTCTTATTATGATTCTCCCTAATGAGACTCCTCTATCTATTTCACCAAGAAGACTATGTCTTCATGTGAAATGAACCTTCTCTACCATCATCAACCCTTACATCTAATCTTAAGGATTCCAACTCTTTCATTGTTATCCAAACATCCTTGGACTCCTCAACAACATTCATCCATGATTATATGCTCTATGATTATTCAACAACATTCCCATTTCATGAGGTGTAAGATATATATAAACCATAATATTGAAGAAACTATATTCATAAATTCTTTTTTAAATTATGATCATGATAATAAAATATATACCACAATTTTTAGTAGTATGTGAAGACCAAAAAGTTCTCCCAAAAGAGATTATACATCCATAACATGAGTTAAAACACCAGCACTTCCAACTCTAGATCATGGGTGGTATAGTTATTCACATAGGGATGTAACATCCTATACCCATAAAGGATCCCTTCCCTCTACTACATCAACAAACATACCAATCCCATATGGAGAGCACCATAAAACACCTCCAAATCAAACCCTCATCAATAAACTGATGTATTATAGCACAGACCCACATCTCCTTGAGGTAACTGAACCCATATTAGAATTGATAAGTCCACAAAAAAAATCCCAGTACATACTTAGTAATTATATAAAAGATGATAAATGTAAAGATAAATATGTAAAAACCTCCTACAATATTCTGAAAGGCCGAAAAATGGTGAACCTATAGCACATTATTGGTTGCTAACCATGAAATAACTACCTCAACATTCGACGGGTCTACTACTACTACCTACTATGATATAGTATGCCTAAGGAAATGTACTATTACTGTTCAAAACATTTACTTTAAAAAATTTACAAAGAGTTGGAGGTGTGAAAGATTCCACAAGATATATATGAGATGATCTTCATTCTCCTTATATAATTTTTAGTGGATCGATATAGCATTGATGAACATGACTAAGAACTGGTTCATGAACTCAAAAACACTAAGTTATTGAGTCCCATGATCATATTAGGAGGATTTTTTGAAACCTAATGTAATGATTATAAACATGAAATTGTCATACCTACACTTGAAGGAATTCTTCAGGATATCACCCTTCTTCACCTCAACTAGATATATCTATACACATATCCATATTATAAAAACAACTTTCTCCTCACAGGTACTTTAAAATATCATATATAATTTGAAGAGGGTAGTAGTTCTTGATTATTGCATCATTAAACTTTTGGTAATATATAAACAATAAAAAACAACCATCCTCCTTATAGAACAACATTAGAGCACACCATAAAGAGGCACTGGTCCAGATAAAACCCTTATGTATTGGATCATCTATATGAATCCTCAAATATTATAACTCAAATGGTTTTATTAGATAAGGATCTGTTGAAATCATATAAGCCTCACGCTACAAATCTATCTCAAACTCAAAATCATGTTGAGGGTGTAGAGTCACAACCTCATCAAAAGAAACATCCAGAAAACCCCTCAATGACCTTGGGGACCCCCATTATCCTCAGATCCACTGATTCCATCGAAAGCAGATCCAATAAAGAATTAAGGGGCTCCATATGCCTACCAACCACTTTAGAACCTCACTTACCATTAAAAACCACATATTGGATATCCACATCCTAGAACATGAAACTCCCCATGAAGTATTCGATAATATCTCATAAATTATACAACCAATTGATTCTTAGGATGACATTGTAGGGTTGAATATGTAGCAATAGAGAATCCCCATGGGACTGATCTGGCATCATCATCAGTATACACACCTAGTATACATCAATCAAGCTGGTCTAGATTGTGATTGCAGTATTCAACACCAGGGAAAGAAGAATCCTATCTATGTCTAGTCCAAGAGAACATACTAGTGTTGGTTAAACAAAACTTTTAAATCTCCTGAATAAAAAAATTCCCAAACAATGGTAGATGACAAACAAACCATACCTAAAAATACCTCTTACCCCTCAGGTGATGCAAACTCTACTATATGAAACTGATCACAATGAGCTCTTCTACCTCTCTTTTGATGTCTATGTCTATGAACACACACAAGTCAAGGTTCCTAAATTGAAATAACATCCTTAGGTCAGCCTCTACCCATTCCATATCCCATTAGTGGTGTAAAATTCTACCACACTGCTACTAAAACGGGCTCAATAGAAACTACTATTATGGATGGAATTGAACTTGTCCACCTCCAAAAAACTACGATTTTACAACCACTAGGTAATGATTCTACAAATTCCCATGAACCCTAAAGAAAAATCACAATCTCCTCATTTTAAAAAAAATTTGTAAAGGAAGATGTTCAGTCTGAATTCTGGTTGGTCAAAACCTCAATGGTCTTGGTGCCTGAGACCATCCTCTAACAACCCTTCTTTTTCGAGGAACCCCACATATTCACATCTTTTAATATACCACCTCTTGGTTACATCTTCTCGATCACCTATTTCTTATTATAAAACCCCGCATACATTTTCAAAGTAAATGGGGTAAATATATACTTGATATGATTCTATAGTGCCATGTCATGATGTATCATAGGAGAATAATCATCTGGAAAAACATATGTGCAAAAATGGAGAAGGTCCTTGAACCTGATTGCCAACTACCCCAAAGATATAATCCCCTTCCAAAGATAAATTAACTCATTAATCTTCATTACCATCATGGTTGACAAAATGAACCCTTCCAAAATCTCTCTCTAAAAGTCGACCCTATGAAACATCTGCCTCCTTAAGCTCACCCAGATACAACATCCACCACTAATGTGCAACTCCCCACATCTCAATGAAATCCAATTGGACCATGTTTCTTACTAGGGCCTATATCAAACTGAATGTGGTATTGAGATCCTCTATTTATCTATTTATCTCCACATCTAAAACACTTCCCTCACACTTTCCCAAATCTTTCCCTTAAAAACCACAAAATTCCCTATTCTAGGCCTCACCCCCTCTGCCGAATAAACCCTGTGGGGATCAGCCACATGAGGAAAACATCTAGGAGACATAAATGAAAAGAAAATAAGAATTTCTTATTCCTGATATTATGGAATATTTTTTGGATTCATTTTAATTCACTTAATTCATTTTAACCTTCCCAACACAACCCAAATAAAATAAGAACACAATTCAATATGATTCATGTACATTTCCTAGGAACCTATCACAAAAATTGGTGCACCTAACTTGGTATTTCAAAAATAATAGAGTATATACAGTAGATCAAAGGGTCCCCTAAAATACCTTGTCCTAGCCAGTCTCCTTGGATGATGTCACGCACCATGCTCAAATGGAACAATTTTCATACCAACCCATGAAATACTCACTATAACTAACTCCAAAATATATTATATATCACAAACATAAATGTCTGATACCACTCTATCACAATCTACTCCCTCCAAAGATAACAAAATGAGGGGAGAGAGATAATGACCCCTTAGTACCTCCTCCAGTAAGACCTGGGTTGGATACTAGCACCAAGGGTATAAAAATATCTTGAAATGGGAGGAATTTCCCTAAATAATAAAATAGGAATGGGAGATAAGATGAATTTTTGAAAATCAAATCATGGAATAATATAAAAATAATCCAAAACTATACCACAACGCTTACATAAAAACTAATATAGATATAATATTCTCTTCAGTAAACACCCTAAAAAAATTCTAATGCGGTGAAAACAATAATTATCTAATGATTTGAGCTATTAATGTCATACACGGTCCATGTAGTCTTCTTGGAAACCAATAAATCATTTTATATTTATAGGTTGATCATACTGGTATACTCATTTGGGAAACCAAAGTCACTTGTGCATATACGAAAGAATAAAACTAACACACCATTGAACAAACAACAGATCCAACAACACATAAATCGGTAAAATATTTGTATGAACCTCTCCAAGTCACGCTTAGTAAGTACTTCAAGAAAATTATAATAACTTAATAAGAAGCATTTCGATAAAGGGTATACCTCACTGCTTTACCATGGATTTACTTCTCTCAGAACCCTAATGTTCTACATTCTGGTGCTCCCATATCTTATGAAAACATATTAAACCTCCCCACAAGCACAGTTACATCAAATCATTCCTAATGACACCTAAGAAAAAATCCCATAGCACGGTTAAAACTCATCTATCTTAAAGACACCAGGACCATCACTTCACAACCACTACCATAACCCGTGTTGTAGGGTATCATGATCATGTTGACATCAACCTCATTCCATCATCCTACCATGAATGAACCCCATCATAAGCCACACCAAAACATAATCATATAAAATCCTACCTAAAGAAAACTGGGAAATCATCTAGTGTATTAACAAAACTCCATCCATCACAACATGTGCATATCTACTTTCCTGGAATAGAGGGTAGGGTAAAACACTATCCATCCATCCATCCTCATCACAAGGATGCTAGAAAAAATACCGACACCCTGGTGTAAAAATATGGGTGTCGACACATAGTGCTCTATGTAGGTGGGGTTCATAGAGAACTCACAAGGAATATAAAATTATATACATATAACCACACACATTCTCAACATATGGGTTCACCATAAAACACCAACCAACTCCCAACATTGACACTTTCATTTCCACCAATAAATATATCCACCACACAAAACACCAACCATATTTAATCATACAACCTATCATTTATTTTTTTCATTAATCATTTCCATCCCATTAACCAATGAAAACCCCTGCCTTTTCAATCATTATTAAAATAATTATTCCATCTATACCTATGTAATCTACCATAATGCAACCAAACATAATAAGGATCTCATCATTACCACTGAACTATCTCCTCACCACCCCACATGCATGGATAAAAAACCATCACTTCACCACCCCAATATCATGCCCAAACAAACCATCACCTCACTTCCCCAAAAACATGGCAAAACAAACTATCGCCTCACCATCCAAAAAACATGGAAAAAAAGACCATCACCTTGCTTCCACAAAATCATGTACAAATAAATTTATCACCTCAACACCCTAAAGTCACATCCAAACAAACCATAATTGTGCCACCCTAAAAGCATGACCAAACAACCCATCACCTCACCACCCTAAAAATATGGTCAATCAAACCACACATCACCCTACCCAACATCACAACCAAACATCATTTCCCCATAATAATGGACACACATCACACCACATCAAAGATAATCTTACATTTTTAACAAAGGGAATTTTATAAAATTTTACTTTATTTTAGTGGTGTTGTCACACAAGACATAAATCTAGGTGAACCAATTTATTTATCCAAATATAAGTGGTTGTACAATTTCAATTTTGTAGTGATATCACAATAACTTGAAACAAGGATTCCATATAACTGTAACTACAACAAAAGAAAAGGAACCAAACAACCATATTTTTTGGCATCAAATTCATTATGTAAAAACACAACATCATAGTAATATCAAAGTTGTAAAATCATGTGGATCATTTCACATTCAAATTCAATTTCAATGTTAATTAATTGATTAATCCATATTGACTAGGTTAGTACAAACTAACCCCCATAAATAAAAAAGATTAAATCCATCTCTAATGATATAAAAATTGAGAAACGAAGGTATACCTTACCTCAAAGAAGAATTTACAACTCACTGAGCACTTCAGGGTGAAGAAGAAACACCTAAAAACCCAACTGCATGAAAAAACCATGGATAAATCTACTCTACATAAAGGGTTATAAAAAACATATCCCCACTCACAAAACAAACCAAAATTTCATCACAATTGTGAATCTCAAAAGAAAAACAGAAGAAAATACATAGTAAATAGAGGAAAAATCCCCATTGATTGAAAATGGGAATCAATCAGAACCAATGGATCAAAGTAGGAGGAATGGGGATAGAAGTTATCCTTAGGAGACAAGGGTTTGTTTGGAATTTGAGGGAGAAGGGTGCAGCTGAATAAATAAAAATAATCCAAACAAATGGATTTAAAACAAGAAATTCATACACTTTAACATCATGTAACACCTTCATGATGTGAAATCCACAGGGTTTCCAACAATTTCGACATCTAATAAAAATCACGTCACCAAAGCCTTCATTTAATTACAAGTCATGAAATAATTTCAAAATGTTAATATGTTTCATGGGTTCCCCCCTCATTCGTATAAAGAAGGTGAAACTGGCCAACTACACAATCCATGAACAACAAATTCATGTTTTATACCCCATTGATGATGTGAATATCCCACTGTAGCTCAGATGCACCTCTAACCACCAAAAAACATCCTTAAGACTGCTCTAAAACTCCTCCAAAATCCAAAACTAACTATGTAATGGTTTAGGAAGGCACAAGCCAGTAGACATCATATAGAAACTAAAACATATTTTCTTCTGAATTACTTCAACTTAAATATTCGAAATCATTTATTCAATTTGATCTGAATTATCACCATGAAAATATACATCATCATTAAAACATGAATTGTACCCAATTTCACTGTAAACTATTTAATTAATGTAACTGAGATCAAAACCATTTCAAATTAAATGATATTTAAGTCCTCTTATTCACATATTTCTCATATTAAAACACTTTATGCATTTATGGGAGAATATTTTGTTTCTTATAATATTTCATTTTCCAAATTAAAAAAAAGAATCAACCCCTTTCTTATATTCAATAGTTTTTTATCAAGAAGTAATCCAACTCTAATTCATTATCACTTATTAAAACTTTTATGTATTGAATAAAAGTTACTTTATTTTTAAATTTAAAATTCGAATGTATTTTTATAAATAACAAAAGAAAATAATATTTTTTTTAAATAGAATAACAATAATGATAAAAGAAACTATAAAATAATATAAATAATATATATATTATATAATTAAAAATAGAAAAATATTTATACATTAATTATCGCACAATACTCTATCCATGACATATTTCACGCATCTGTAAATATTTTTGAGGATTAAATATTTGTTTAATTTTGAAAACTAGAAAATATTATACTAATAAATATGTTTTCTAATACTCACTTATATATATTATACATAATTTTTTATATTATTATTGGTTGTTAATTTGAAAGCTTATAAACATGCACAAATTATTAAATACATAAGCTAACTTTTTTTTATAAAATTTAGTATAAAATGTTATCAATCATTAAAAAAAATATATTTTTTTAAATGAATAAATAGGTTAATTGAAAATTTTAATGTCTATTTAACCCAACAAAATTACTCATAAAATATTATAGAACATTTTTCTTATGTTTTAAAAAATATCAAATTAATGTTCTAGAAATTTAAAAAAAATATGAACTCAAATTTAATTTAATTTAATAAAAAAATGAAAATAAAACATACCAATTATTAGTATTAAAAATTTATTTCCAATCCATTTTTTTCATTAATTAGTATTCATTGCATAAATATTAAAACAATCAATAATGAAATTTTTTATATTCCAAACTAAACACTATGAAGGACAACCAAAAAGCATAAATAATTATATAAATAATTATCACATGTAATTTATATTAATTAAAATATATGTCACATATATTTATCAAAATATATATAAGAAAATTTTCTCCTATAAAAATAAGAAACATTAACTAATATTTGAAAATAAAAAAATGATATTTTTTGGATAAAATTAAATAAAAAAATTTAAAAAAATTATGAAAATATAACTAAAATAACAAATACAATGAAAATTAGAGAGGATATTCAAAATATTTCTTTATAAAATAATTCATTTTTTAATTATTAAACAACCTATATGATCAATATTTATATATTTATTAATCAAAACATTTAACGTATGTTGAAAAATGAATATATTTAATAATCCAACCCCTAAAATATGATGAGAAGTTAATATTATATAAATTTAATAAATTAAAAAAAATAAATCGTATAATTTCTTTATATATATTATGATACAAAATAAAAGAAAAGAAGGTGAATTTAAATAGTGGGTGGATAATATCGAGAGATAGGTATGATAAATAAGGTCAGTTGAAGAAGAAAATAGTTGTAGAGATTGTCTGAGGAAAGAGGCCAATAAAAGATGAAGTTGGGTGATTTAGGGGATGGTGGATGATGAATAGGGTTATGTTTTGGTTAAAGAAAAAAGTGGAGTGTTTTTTCATGGGTCAAGTGATTGAAAAGAATTAAAATATGGGCATAAAATTTCAATTCTTAATGGTTTTTAATGTAGGTTAAATGAATAACCAACATAATAAATAAGTTTTTAATGTCAGTTATCCAATAATAAATTTTGAAAACATTTTTTTATATCTATTATTTAATAAAATATATAAAAACATTGGTTGATGGTTTCCTGCATCGTCTAGAATGGCTGATGTAAAAAACCATTTATAACATTTGTTATAAATAATTTCCCTTATAAGAACATCATGTTAAAAATAATGTTCTACTAGGTGATGGATGTGAAAATTAAGGATCATTACATAGAAAATGAAATATTATTTATAATATGATTTCGGTAACCTTATAATTTATCTATATAATGGCTCTCTTATTAAAATTTTATGTTTTTATATGTAACGAATTTTTCTTATAACATTTGGGTATTTTATTTAACTATTTTATCTTATTATTTTGTCCAATTGTTATAGGTATGGTTGGATTCTATTAAAATTAGTGTTACATTATTTCTTAATTCAACAAAGATATTATTACTTAAAAAAATTAAATGATAATTATGTAACTATGTTATAAATCTTTTATTAACATTGTATGACCAAATTAATATTGCATGATGTTATTTTTTAGTATTCGGAAAATCATAATGGGTCAGACTCATTTTAATATGTAGACTTCAATGTAAATATACATATATAAATGATCATGATTTATGAAAAATGAAGACATCATTTTTTAGAGGTGATTAACTCATCCTAGTTAGAGATGTCATAAGATGATTTGTACCTGGGAACTTAAGTCACATCATTTTATAGTTGTTTATGACACTTTTTTTGGGGTTCACATCTATTTGTGGAGGAACATACTGATTTATTTATCCTCATTCCCAATTTCCAAAGGTTGGAAGCATTCGTCACTAATTCTGGGAAATTTTCTCTTTGATCAAAACGGGATGATGGGATGCCAGTTGCACCTTTGGTGGATTCCTCCTAGGAACTCGTCTCCTGGTCCAGGTATCCCTTAAATATTAAGACATTGTTCGTGAAACTCTTCGCAATGCCATGTCTTCATGGATTCTAGTTAATTATGTTGCTTTTTTCTGGACCTTCCAAGGGGTCGAGTCAGGGTTAAAACCTTTGATTGGGGGATTAGTCATGTTGGACATCATTGGGGTGTCTAGACGCTAGAACACTAATTCGTCTAAGTTTCATCCCCTTATGATAAGGCTTCCTGAGGTTGAGGAAGCCCTCAGCATCTCACATAGAGTGTGGGGAACTATATACCATATGCATGTTTCTATGGTTTTCCACAACTTCCAATGTTTAACATAGGGTATTCCTTGAGTTTAACGTCTAGAAAAGATGGATCAGACTAATCAGAACACTGATAAGAGTATATTATATGGGTTCTACCCCAGGAGGGAACACTGATGTTGGGGATAACGCGCGGTTAGTTACTTGATTGTGGCTAAGAGAGGTGAAAAAGTGGGTGACATGATCTCGCGAGGATGTGGAAGCCCAAGTAAGAATCAGGATGGATATAGATGGTATCTGGGGGAAGTGGAACCTCTGAGTTGGGGGGCATGACCTTCCCGAAACCCAAAGTCTTAAGGGAGAGACCGGGATGGGACATGAATAATGGGGGTGAACCTCAGGGAAGCTTCCTAAGTATCCCCGTGGTAAGGAATAAAAGTTCATGTAGTTCAGGATGGGGAATAGAATTGGGGTGTACACATTAGAAAATGACTCGAAAATGTACTAGGTATTATGCTTGGTTAGCAGCCCAGGTTGGTCTGACACCCAAGGGGCAGACCATAGATGTGACTTATCAAGGCCCACATTGTTCAGGATAACATTCAACTGGTTGGGGTTCCAATGGCTTACTGTTGGTTGGGGTTCCAACAGCTTTCCGCTGGTTGGGGTTCCAATGATATACCACTAGTCAGGGTTGAACCTTAGGGAGGCTTACTACATACCATGTCCAAGGGACAAGTATCAAGGCCCACATAGTTTGGCAGTATACATTTTAACGTCATGCAAGAAAAAAGGGGACGTATAGTTTAACGTTATATAAGATGAGGGTGGACCGACGTGGATTGGTCAAGACCAATGGGTCTTGGTCTTGGACCTCTAGGAGGATTCATAAGTACCTTGCCTAGGGGACCAGGATCAAAGTCCATATAATACCTGTAACGACCCGACCCCAGTTACCCAAAGTCGGTGCATTATTACGTATCATTGGCATGATCACAAAGGATGAAGCCTTGAAAGACCGATTAGTTTAGTAGTATTGGAAACACTATATATATTAATAAGTCTTACATTACATCATAAGGTAAAAAAACTACAACAAGATCTTGTCTTCATATCCCATTATACTATCCCTGCAGGTCATTCATAAATTACTTCTTCATATCCTGGAAAAAATAAAACATTGAAAGGGGTGAGCTCAGATGCTCAGTAAGGATAAAAATATAGTAGAAGCTTTTATAGATAAGCATAAACACTTAAAGAAATTTATAACTAAAACAAAAGTCTTTTAAACTTGAACTTCAGCATAACAATGAAAAGATAAAATGAAATAATGTCATTTACCTATTCACATGGATATTCTACTAGTCGAATAATCACATACAATATCAATAGCCACTTTCATAATGATGGAATGGATAATTCCAAACTATCAAAACCGCATAGCCAATGCCTCGTGCCAAGACTACAAATAAGATTTTGTCAAGGCCTCGTGTAAAGACACTAGTTTGTCTCATGAGACCTACCGATACATCGAGGTGCTATAGCGGGATCCACCCATCACTTACAAAGTCCAATACATTCCTCATATGAAAATTTTGAAATATGAAATAAACATTTGCATTAAACTAGCATATGAAATGTCAATACTTAATCGACAAAACATGAATGGTATAAAAATATCACATCCACAGTCAAACATAACTCATTCGATAAAATATGGAAGATTGTATTGTATCCGATTAATCTCAATCAAGAATAAGGATAGATATTGTCATAGAAGAAAATAATCGTCAAAACTATTAGAGAGAAATATCCCCCTTTTTCTTGAAATCACTTAAAAGTCACACTATTAGTCAAGAATCCATTTAAAAATATATTTTTGAATCAAAGTGTCCCATACCACTTTGAAACTTTTAAAAGTAATTTTAATTTTAAAACTTTAATGTCCATATAAATAAATTCTTAAATCCATTTTTAAAATATGGACATTAATGAGAAATATTTAGAAGAATAAATATTTAAAACACTTAAAATTCATTTTAGTTAGAGTTTCTAACCAAAAGAGAGACACTTGAATACAAATAATTGAGGTAATCAAAACATTATAATATCATGAGAATAAAGGGATTCATGATATACGATGTCAATGTACATTCTATACACCATATAAAAGTGATTTGGTGTATAACAACAAAGAAGTCTCAATGTAATGTAAATTGAGATGAATTATCTTTTAAAGACCATATCCTTAGGTTAAGGATAAATAAATGACATAATTATGTGTGAAAAATATAAATACACTCAATATGATTGGATATTTTGTGTAAATAAATCAGATGACATTCACACATATTCTTGTAAAAACAACACCAATGAATTGGATATTTAACTCAACAATGGAGATTGAGTAAAAATTAATCTTATCAAGTTCATACCGATGACTTGAGAATTTATCAATGGAGTGATTATGTGTATAAACATTATATCCACAGAAATGGGAGTGGAAATTATGAAATAATAAAATGAGTAGTGATTCCACACATAATCTTGGAGTAAAATAATCAATGAAGTATTCCTAAAGTCGAATGAGTGCAAATTGAAATTTCAAATTCCCTTATCGATTAGGTAACTTAATAAACATACAACCATGAAAGATGTATCATAAAATGTTGATGTAAAAACCTATAAATTAATGTATATTACACAATTAATACAATTAAGATCAATACACATACACCACCTGCAATAAATAAGTGGTGAATAATGGAATTCTCGTGAAATTAAGAGTGAGATAAGAAACCCATTACGTTGTACTTTTTCATTGGTCGAGGGTAGTTTAACCTCCTGTATAATAGTGAAATAATTGTTATTGAATTATAAAAGAATCATATGCGTTAATATGTTATCATATATGATTTTTTAACATTGATATGTTAATAATATCTTAGAATTATTGTCATTTCAGGTGTTAACGAGTTCATTTTCCATTATATTCTTTGTTATTTGAGCCATATTTGTTATTAATGGGATGTATATTATTCATATCCAGAATGATATCAAATATTTAAAAATTATTTTTAGTCATTAAATGAGAATTAGTTTTGAATGGATACGATGGAGAATGAATCTCATCACGTTCGTGGAGACGGTAGTCCATACGTACGCACGAGCGACAATATCATTCTTTGAAAATTAAAATAATATTTAATTTGATTTTATATCAAATATACAGAATCATTATCATGTTATATTTATTATTTAAATGAATTACACATAATTATTATACCCATCCAAATAATAATGTTTTGAATAACAATTACACCATGATGTGGAGACGGTAAGTTGTACGTACGCACGTATGGTGAGATGTCATTCAAAGGATGGATAGAATACTGAAATATGGTTGTACCATGTTTATAATAACATCAAAGTATATATAATATTCTGGATTTATTTTTTTGTAATGGTAATAACAAAGAAAGAAGAAGTGGAAGAAGAAAGGAACTTGAAAAAGGGTGGTGAAATCATTACCTCTTCTTCGGGTTCTTCCTTTTAATTTGATCAAAAGGGATCCTTAGGTTGAATTTCTGACTAAAGTAAGGCCTATAGGATGAAGTGGGGGACGTTTAGAGAGTATTTGGGTAGAGGTTGGCCGAACCAAAAGGATTTGAAGGTGTGAATTAATGAGAAGGGGGAGTGCCCTTTTATAAGAGGGGTGAGGGGCACCTTTGGGAAAGCTAGAAATATTATTTTATAATAAATTCATATTCGGTTTATAATGGTTCAAAAGTGTATTATTTAAAGTTTAAGGTGGGTATAGGTATAAAAACACTCAACCAATAGGATTTAGACAGGTTTGGGTTACTATGTTAACCTTATCATTAAGTATTAACTCTTAGTTAATTAGTTTCACTTTTAGAATGTCTCTTAGTATTTTTATATTATATGGTTAATAAACATACTATATACATCCAAGTGTCCCCCAAGTGGTACATTAATGATACACCAATCATTATATAAGTCTCTTGGCCTAAACATAGATTTTTAGGAATTTAATATCAATTAATAATATAATATATTTTTTTTAAACCCTTTAATGTCAATTTTGACACTATTAAATAATTGATTTTTTAAAAAATCATAACAGAATGATTACTTCAAATAAAGTTAATTAAATCAATTATAACATGTCATATTAACCTAGAAAATTACTTGTATTTATTAAAAGTCTCAAATTACATTTATTAGGGTATTTATAATATCAATTATTCTAATTTTTCATTAATTAGGTAATTACTGCATCACCATTGTGTCATAAATAAATTAAATTATTTAATGTATAAAAATATACATAAAATACCATTATATAGTAAATATATATAGATTCCTAGTGAATATTTATAGTCGACAATCCAACATATATAATCCTATGTAAAAAATGTTTTTCTAAAAGATATATTCTTATGTCATTTTTGTATTTATTTTAATATAATTAATATATAGTGTCATTATCACTTACAAGTGGCTGCATGGGGTCCAAAAATCGATCCAAAGATGCCCATTGTCGGACATGTATCAACCATAAAGGTTAAGAATCATTTACTCCCATTTTATTATTTTACTACTTTATCACTCATCATACAGCAATAAAATTGAAAATACCATAATAAAACAAGATCCAAACATCACATACTAAGAAAAATAATATTTAGGGAAATCTCATAAAAAACTATGGGTACTAGAAAGGAATCTATGTCTCTCACTCCTAAGTAATCTCCACTAGGGAAGCATGCCTCCACAAAATACAATTTAAGGGAATGTTCTATCCACATAGTGGCTTCTCTTGGTGATCATGGATCTCTACTGGCTTCTCCACACACATTTCCTCGTCCTCAATATCTAACTCTCTACAACCAATGAAAATGGATTCATCATGATGATACCAAAAAATTTAAGATATTTGGTTGATATCATGGATCCTATCCACATGTGGGGTAAATTCCAACCAATACACATCCTCAAAGACTCAAAACAAAACCTCAGATGGACCAACTAACTTGGGAGAAATATTACCCCCATGATAAACCTAATCTTCCCACATCAAGTGGAAACCTTTTAGAACCACGTGGTACACAACGTAGAACTATAATGACCTACACCTTAGATCAGAATAAAACTTATTGTAGTACTTCACAACTATGATCATCTATCAAACAAGATGAACCTTTTAATTTGTGATATACACCACATTAAGACCGAGAACAATGGCCTCTCCAACCTCCGACTACTAGAACAGAGGACGAAATGCTCACCCGTAAAATGCCTCAAATGAGGATATATTGATTGATGATTGATAGAAATAATTATAAGAAAATTAAACCTTGTAAAAAATGAAATTCCCATGATAAACTAAAGTCAAATATGAATACCTATAATATATCCTCAAATATTAGGATTGTCCCCTCTATCTACCCATATTTCTGGCGGTGGAAAGTAATGTTAACGCATAACTGAGTTCCAAAATAAATCATAAATCCTCTCTAGACCTTCAAGATAAAATTTTCATCTTGATATGATACAATGTGACTAAAAACTCCATGAAAATACACTACCTCATACACATTCCTCTTAAACAAATCCTCTAATACACCTAAATCCTTGATCCCTAAGAAGTGGACCAATTTCATCAACCAATCCATTATAACCCAATTAGAATTATAAAATCTATGAGTTCATGGTTTCCATGTGACAAAAATACATTTATATTAATCCCATTTTTAATCATGAAAATATAAAGGCTGTAACAGACCTCCAAGAACACGAATCTAGGAAATTACATGCCGGTAAACTAAACACCTTTCCATGAAATCTACCATCACCAATTTCATCTTAGGTCAAAAATATTATTTCTTAGGGACTTTTTAAATCATCAATACTTCTGAGTGTACCAAAAAATTTGATCCATGATACTCATTAAGGACTCAATTTCACATTACATGTGGGACAAAAAACCTTCTCTGGAACAACACATAGTTCTGATCATCCTCTAACCATCCCTTAGGAGCCTCACCATAGAAAACATGAATGTGAATAACCTCTCCTTATGAGTCTCCCTAATGAGACTCCTCTATCTATTTCACCAAGAAGACTATGTCTTCATGTGAAACGAACCTTCTCTACCATAATCAACCCTTACATCTAATCTCAAGGATTCCAACTGCTTCATTTTTATCCAAACGTCCTTGGACTCCTGAACAACATTCATCCATGACTATATGCTCCAAGATTATTCAACAACATTCCCATTTCATGAGGTGTAAGATATATATAAACCATAATATTGAAGAAACACTATTAATAACTTCTTTTTTAAATTATGATCATGATAATAAAATATATACCACAATTTTTAGTAGTCTGTGAAGACCAAAAAGTTCTCCCCAAAGAGATTATACATCCATAACATTAGTCAAAACACTAACACTTACAACTCTAGATCATGGGTGGTATAGTTATTCACATGGGTATGTAACATCCTATACCCATAAAGGATCTCTTCCCTCCACTACATCAACAAACATACCAATCCCATATGGAGAGAACCATAAAACACCTCAAAATAAAACCCTCATCAATAAACTGATGTATTATAGCATAGACCCACATATCCTTGAGGTAACTGAACCCATATTAGAATTGATAAGTCCACAAAAAAATCCCAGTACATCCTTGTTCATAATATAAAAGATGATAAATGTCAAGATAAATATGTAAAAACCTCCAATAATATTCTGAAAGGCCAAAAAATGGTGAACCTATGGCACATTATTGGTTGCTACCCATGAAATAACTAAATCAAAATTCGACGGGTCTACTACCACTCCATACTATGATATAGTATGCTTAATGAAATGAACTAATAATGTTCAAAATTTTTACTTTAAAAATTGTACATAGAGTTGGAGGTGTGAAGGATTACACAAGATATATATGAGATGATCTTCATTCTCCTCATATAATTTTTAGTGGATCAATATATCATTGATGAACATGACTACAAACTGGTTCATGAACTCAAAAAACAATAAGTTATTGAGTCCCATGATCATAGTAGGGGGATTTTTGAAACCTAATGTAATGATTATCACCATGAAATTATCATACCTACATCTGAAGTCATTCTTCAGGATATCACCCTTCTTCACCTCAACTAGATATATCTATACACATATCCATATTATAAAAACAACTTTCTCCTCAAAACTACTTTAAAATATCATATATCATTTTAAGAGGGTAGTAGTTCTTGATTATTGCATCATTAAACTTTTGGTAATCTATCCACAGTAATAAACTACCATCCTCCTTATATAACAACATTAGATCACACCATAAAGAGGCACTGGACCAGATAAAACGCTTATGTATTGTATCATCTATATGAATCCTCAAATATTATAACTCAAAAGTTTTTATTTGATAAGGATCTGTTGAAATCATATAAGTGTCACGCTACAAATCTATCTCAAACTCAAAATAATATTGAGGGGGTAGAGTCAAAAACTCATCAAAAGAAACATCCAGAAACTCCCCAATGACCTTGGGGACCCCCATTATCCTCGGATCCACTGATTCCATCGAAAACGGATCCTATAATGAATTAAGGGGATTCATATGCCTACCAACCACTTTAAAACCTCATTTTCCAATGAAAACCACATATTGGATATCCACATCCTAGAACATGAAACTCCTAAGGAAGTATTCGATAATATCTCATAAATAATACAACCAATTGATTATTAGGATGACATTGTAGGGTTGAATATGTAGCAATAGAGAATCCACATGGTACTGATCTGGCATCATCATCAATCTACACCCCTAGTATACATCAATCAAGCTGGTCTAGATTGTGATTGGAGTATTCAACACCAGGGAAAGAAGAATCCTATCTATTTATAGTCCAAGAGGACATACTATAGTTGGTTAAACAAATGTTTTTAAATCTCCTGAATCAAAAAATTCCCAAAAAATGGTAGATGACAATCTAACCATACCTAAAAATAACTCTTACCCATCAAGTGATGCCAACTCTACTACATGAAACTGATCACATTGATCTCTTATACCTCTCTATTGATGTCTATGTCTATGAACACACACAAGTTAAGGTTCCTGAATTGAAATAACATCCTTAGGTCGGCCTCTACCCATTCTATATCCCATTAGTGGTGTAAAATTATACCACACTACTACTAAAACTGTCTCACTAGAAACTACTGTTATGGATGGAATTGAACTTGTCCACCTCCAACAAACTAAGATCTTACAACCACTGGGTAATTATTCTACAAATTCCCATGATCCCTAAAGAAATAACACAATTTCCTCATATTCACAAAATTTTGTAAAGGAAGATGTTGAGTCTGAATTCTGGTTGGTAAAAACCTCAATGGTTTTGGTTTCTGAGACCATCCCCTAACAACCCTTCTTTTTCGAGGAACCCCACTTATTCACCTCTCTTAATATACCTCCACTTGGTTGCATCTTCTCGATCACATATTTATTATTATAAACCCCCCCACATACATTTTCAATGTAAATGGGGTAAATTTATACTTGATATGATTCTATAGTGCCACGTCATGATGTCTCATAGGAGAATAATCATCTGAAAAAACATATGTGAAAAAATGGAGAAGGTACTTGAACCTGATTGCCAACTACCCCAAAGACATAATCCCCTTATGAAGATAAATTACCTCATGAATCTTTATTACCATCATGGTTGACAAAAGGAACTCTTACAAAATATCTTTCTAAAAGTCGACCCATGAAACATCGGCCTCCTTATGCTCACCCAGATACAACATCCACCACCGATGTGCAACTCCCCACATCTCAATGAAATCCAAATGGACCATGTTTCTTACTAGGTTCTATATCAAACTGAAAGTGGTCTTGAGATCCTCTATTTATCTATTTATCTCCATATCTAAAACACTTCCCTCACACTTTCCAAAATATTTTCCTTAAAAACCATACAATTCCCTATGCTAGGCCTCACCCCCTCTGCCGGATAAACCCTGTAGGGATCATCCACATGAGGAAAATATCTAGGAGACATAAATGAAAAGAAAATACGAATTTCCTATGCCTGATATTATGGAATATTTTTTGGATTCATTTTAATTCACTTTATTCATTTTAACCATCCCAAAACAACCCAAATAAAATATGAACACAAGTCAATATGATTCATGCACATTTCCTAGGAATCTATCATAAAAATAGGTCCACCTCACTTGGTATTTCAAAAATCATAGAGTATATAGTGTAGATCAAAGGGTCCCCTAAAATACCTTGTCCTAGCCAGTCTCCTTGGTTGATGTCATGCACCATGCTCAAATGGAACAATTTGATACCAACCCATGAAATACTCACTATACCTAACTCCAAATTATATTATATATCACAAACATAAACATCTTATACCACTCTATAACAATCTACTCCCTCCAAAGATAACAAAATGAGGGGAGAGAGATAATGACCCCTTAGTCCCTCCTCCAGTAAGACCTGGGTTGGATACTAGCACCAAGGGTATAAAAATCTCTTGAAATGGGAGGAATTTCCCTAAATAATAAAATAGGAATGGGAGATAAGATGAATTTTTTAAAATCAACTCATGGAATAATATAAAAATAATCCAAAACTATACAACAATGCCTGCACAAAAAACTAATATAGATATAATATTCTTTTAAGTAAACACCCTAAAAAAATCTAAAGCGGTGAAAAAAACAATTATCCAATGATTTGAGCTAGTAATGTCATACACGGTCCATGTAGTCCTCTTGGAAACCAATAAATCAGTTTATATTTATAGGTTGATCATACAAGTATACTTATTTGGGAAACCAAAGTCACTTGTGCATATCTGAAAGAATCACACTAATACACCTTTGAACAAACAACAGATCCAACAACACATAAATCGGTAAAATATCTGTACGAACCTCTCTAATTCATTCTTAGTATGTACTTCAAGAAAATTATACTAACTTAATAAGAAGCATGTCGATAAAGGGTATACCTCACTGCTTTACCATGGATTTACTTCTCTCAGAACCCTAATGTTATACATTTCGGTGCTCCCATATCTTATAAAAACATCTAAAACCTCCCCACAAGCACCGTTACATCAAATAATTCCTAAATACACCTAAGAAACAATCCCATAGCACGGTTAAAACTAATCTCTCTTATAGACACCGGGACCATCACATCACAACCACTACCATAACCCGTATAGTAGGGTATCATGATCATGTTGACATCAACCTCATTCCATCATCCTACCATGCATGAACCCCATCATAAGCCACACCAAAATATAATCATATAAAATCCTACCTAAAGAAAATCGGGGAATCATCTAGTGTATTAACAGAACTCCATCCATCACAACATGTGCATATCTACTTTCCTGGAAGAGAGTGTAGGGTAAAACAGTAGCCATCCATCCATCCGCATCACAAGGATGCTAGAAAAAATACCGACACCCTGGTGTGAAAATATGGGTGTCGACACATAGTTCTCTATGTAGGTGGGGTTCATAGAGAACTCACAAGGAATATAAAAGTATATACATATAGCCACACACATTCTCAACATATGGGTTCACCATAAAACACCAACCAACTCCCAAAAGTTACACTTTCATTACACTTTCATTTCCACCACTAATAACATCAAGGTATATATAATATACTGGATTTATTTTTTTAGAATGGTAATAACAAAGAAAGAAGATGTGGAAGAATAAATGAACTTGAAAAAGTATGGTGAAATCATTACCTCTTCTTCGGGTTCTTCCTTTTGATTTGATCAAAAGGGTTCCTTAGGTTAACTTTCTAACTAAGGTAAGGCCTATAGGATGAAGTGTGGGAAGTTGAGAGATTATTTGGATAGGGGTTGGTCAAACCAAAAGGTTTTGAAGGTGTGAATTAATGAGAATGGGGAGTGCCCATTTATAAGAGGGGCGAGGGGCACCTTTGGAAAAGCTAGAAATAATATATTATAATAAATTCATATTCGGTTTATAATGGCTCAAAAGTGGATTATTGAAATTTTAAGGTAGGTATAGGTCGACAACCACTCAACCAATAGGATTTATACAGGTTTTGGTTATTATATTAACCTTATCTTGAAGTATTAACTCTTAGTTAATTAGTTTCACTTTTACAAGGTCTCTTAGTATTTTTATATTATATGGTTAATAAACTTACTATATACATCCAATCTACCCCCAAGTGGTCCATTAATGATACACCTATCATGATATAAGTCTCTTGGCCGAACCTTATATTTTTAGGAATTTAATATCAATTAATAATATAATATTTTTTTTAAAAACTCTTTTATTTCAATTTTGACACTATTCAATAATTGATTTTTGTAAAAATCATAACAGAATGATTACTTCGAATAAAGTTAATTAAATCAATTATATCATGTCATATTAACCTACAAAATTATTGGTATCTATAAAAAGTCTAAAATTACATTTATTTGGGTATTTATAATATCAATTATTCTAATTTTTCATTAATTAGGTAATTACTACATCACCATTGTGTCATAAATAAATTAAATTATTTAATGTATAAAAAATATACATAAAATACCATTATTTAGGAAATATATTTATCTTTCTAATGAATAATTATAATTGAAATCCCAACATATATAATCCTATGTAAAAAATGTTTTTTTAAAAGATATATGCTTGTGTCATTTTTGTATTTATTTTAACTTAATTAATATATAGTGTCATTTTCACTTACAAGTGGCTCCATGGGGTCCAAAAATCGACCCAAATATGCCCATGGTCGGACATGTATCAACCAATAAGGTTAGGACACGTTTTATAGATGTGAGTTATCATGGCCCACATAGTTCAGGATGACTTACAACTGGTTGGGGTTCCAGTGGCTTACTGTTTGTTGGGGTTCCAACAGCTTTCCGTTGGATGGGGTTCTAATGATATACCACTAGTCAGGGTTGAACCTTATGGAGGCTTACTATGTACGATGTCCAAGGGACAAGTATCAAGGCCCACATAGTTTGGCATTATACAGTTTAACGTCATGCGAGACAAAAGGGGCGTATATTTTAACGTTATGTAGGATGAGGTTGGACCGACGTGGATTGGTCCGGACTGATGGGTCTTGGCCTTGGACCTCTAGGAGGCTTCATAAGTACCTTGACTAGGGGACCAAGATAAAAGTCCATATAATACCTGTAACGCCCCGACTCCAGTTACCCAGAGTCGGTGCATTATTACGTATCATTGGCATGATCACAAAGGATCAAGTCTTGAAAGACCAATTAGTTTAGTAGTCTTGGAAACACTAGATATATTCATAAGTCTTACATTACATCATAAGGTAAAAAAACTACAACAAGATCTTGTCTTCATATCCCCTAATACTATCCCTATAGGTCATTCATAAATTACTTCTTCACATCCTGGGAAAAATAAAACATTGAAAGGGGTGAGCTCAGATGCTCAGTAAAGATTACAATATAGTAGAAGCTTTGATAGAAAAGCATAAACACTTAAAGCAATTTATAACTAAAACAAAAGCCTTTTAAACTTTAACTTAAGCATAATATGGAAAAGATAAAATCAAATAATGCCATTTACTTATTCAAATGGATATTCTACTAGTCGAATAATCACATGAAATATCAACAACCACTTTCATAATGATGGAATGCATAATGCCAGACTATCATAACCGCATAGCCGAGTCCTCGTGCCAAGACTACAAATAAGACTTTGTCATGGCCTCGTGCCAAGACACTAGTTTGTCTCATGAGACCTACTGATGAATCGAAGAGCTATAGCAGGCTCCACCCGTCACTTAATAAGTCTAATGCATTCCTCATATGAAAAGTTTGAAATATGACATAAACATTCGTATTAAACTAGCATACGAAATGTCAATACTTAATCGACAAACCATGAATAGTATAAAAATATCACATCCACAGTCAAACATAACTCATTCGATACAATATGGAAGATTGTATTATATCAGATTAATCTCAATCAAGAATAAGGATGGATATTGACATAGAAGAAAATAATCGTCAAAACTATTAGAGAGAAATATCCCCCTTTTTCTTGAAATCATTTAAAAGTCACACTATTTGTCAATAATACATTTAAAAATATATTCTTGAATCAAAGTGTCCCATACCTAATTGAAACTTTTAAAAGTAATTTTAATTTTAAAACTTTAATGTCCATATAAATAAATTCTTAAAACCATTTTTAAAACATGGACATTAATGAGAAATATTTAGAAGAATAAATATTTAAAACACTTAAAAATGTATTTTAGTTAGAGTTTCTAACCAAAAGAGAGACACTTGAATACAAATAATTTAGGTAATCAAAACCTTATAATATCATGATAATAAAGGGATTCATGATATACTATGTAAAAGTACATTATATACACCATATAAAAGTGATTTGGTGTATAACAACAAAGAAGTCTCAATGGAATGTAAATTGAGAGGAATTCTATTATAAAGACCATACCCTTAGGTTAAGGATAAATCAATGACATAATTATGTGTGACAAATATAAATACACTCAATATGATTGGATATTTAGTGTAAATCAATCAGATGACATTCACACATATTCTTTTAAAAACAACACCAATGAATTGGATATTTAACTCAACAAATGGATATTGAGTTAAAATTAATCTTAACAAGTTCATACCGATGACTTGATAATTTATCAATGGATTGATTATGTGTATAAAAATTATATCCACCGAAAAGGGAGTGTAAATTATGAAATAATCAAACGAGTAGTGATTACACACATAATCTTGGAGTAAAATAATCAATGAAGTATGCCTAAAGCCGAATGAGTGCAAATTGAAATTTCAAATTCCCTTATCGATTAGGTAACATAAGAAACATACAACCATTAAAGAAGGATCAAAAAACGATAATGTAAATACCCATAAATTAAATTATATTACACAATTAATACAATTATGGGCAATACACATACACCACCTGCAATAAATAAGTGGTGAACAATGGAATTCTCGCGAAATTAAGAGTGAGATAAGAAACCCCTTACTTTGTACTTTTTCGTCGGTCAAGGGTAGATTAACCTCCTGTATAATGGTGAAATAATTTTTATTGAATTAAAAAATAATCATATTCATTAATATGATATCATATATGATCTTTTAACATTGATTTTTTAATAATATCTTAGAATTATTGTCATTTCGGGTGTTAACGAGTTCATTTTCCTTTATATTCATTGTTATTTGAGCCATATTTGTTATTAATGGGATGTATATTATTCATATCCAGAATGATAAAAAATCTTTAAAAATTGTTTTTAACCATTAAATGAGAATTAGTTTTGAATGGATACGATGGTGAATGGATACGATGGATAATGAATCTCATCGCGTTCATGGAGACGGTAGTCTGTACGTACGCACGAACGACAATATCATTCTTTAGATATTAAAATAATATTTAATTTGATTTTATATCATATATACAGAATAATTATCATGTTATATTTATTATTTACATGAATTATACATCATTATTATACCCATCCAAATAATAATGTTTTGAATAACAATTACACCACGATGTGGAGACGGTAAGCCATACGTACTCACGTATGGTGACATGTCATTCAAAGGATGGATATAATACTGAAATATGGTTTTACCATGTTTATAATAACATAAAAGTGTATATAATATACTGGATTTATTATTTTTGAATGGTAATAACAATGAAAGAAGAAGTGGAAGAAGAAAGGAACTTGAAAAAGGGTGGTGAAATCATTACCTCTTCTTCGGGTTCTTCCTTTGATTTGATCAAAAGGGATCCTTAGGTTGATTTTCTATCAAAAGTAAGGCCTATATGATGAAGTACGGGAAGCTGAGAGAGTATTTGGGCAGGGGTTGGCCGATCCAAAAGGCTTTGAATGTGTGAATTAATGAGAAGGGGGAGTGCCCTTTTATAAGAGGGGTGAGGGGAACCTTTGGAAAAGCTAGAAATATTATTTTATAATAAATTCATATTCGTTTTATAATGTCTCAAAAGTGGATTATTTAAGGGTTAATTTGGCGATAGGTCGAAAACCACTCAACCAATAGGATTTAGACATGTTTGGGTTACTATATTAACCTTATCTTTAAGTATTAACTCTTAGTTAATTAGTTTCACTTTTACAATGTCTCTTAGTATTTTTATATTATATGGTTAATAAACTTACTATATAAATCCAAGAGACCCCAAAGTGGTCCATTAATGATACACCTATCTTGATATAAGTCTCTTGGCCGAACATAGATTTTTAAGAATTTAATATCAATTAATAATATAATATTTTTTTAAAAATCTTTTATGTCAATTTTGACACTATTCAATAATGGATTTTTGTAAAAATCATAATAGAATGATTACTTAGAATAAAGTTAATTAAATCAATTATAACATGTCATATTAACCTATAAAATTATTGGTATTTATAAAAAGTCTCAAATTACATTTATTTGGGTATTTATAATATCAATTTTTCTAATTTTTCATTAATTAGGTAATTTCTGCATCACCATTGTGTCATAAATAAATTAAATTATTTAATGTATAAAAAATATACATAAAATACCATTATGTTGGAAATATATTTAACTTTCTAATTAATATTTATAATCGAAAATCCAACAAATATAATCCTATGTAAATAATGTTTTTCTAAAAGATATATGCTTATGTCATTTTTGTATTTATTTTAACTTAATTAATATATAGTGTCATTATCACTTACAAGTGGCTCCATGGGGTCCAAAAATTGATCCAATGATTCCCATGGTTTGACATGTATCAACCAATAAGGTTAGGAATCCTTTACTACCATTTTATTATTTTCCTACTTTATCACACATCATACATCAATAAAATTGAAAATACCATAATAAAACAAGATCCAGACATCACATACTAAGAAAAATAATATTTTGGGAAATCTCATGAAAAACTATAGGTACTAGAAAGGAATCTATGTCTCTTACTCCTAAGTAATCTCCACTAGGGAAGCATGCCTCCATAAAATACAATTTAAGGGAATGTTCTATCCACATAGTGGCTTCTCTTGGTGATCTTAGATCTCTTCTGGCTTCTCCACACACATTTCCTCGTCCTCAATATCTAACTCTTCCCAACCAATGACATTGGATTCATCATGACGATACCAAAAAATTTAAGATATTTGGTTGATATCATGGATCCTATCCATCTGTGGTGTAAATTCCAACCAATACACTACCTCAAACACTCACAACAAAACCTCAGATGGACCAACTAACTTGGGAGAAATATTACTCCCATGATAAACCTAATATTCCCACATCAAGTGGAAACCTTTTAAAACCACGTGGTGCACAACCTAGAACTATAATTAACTCAACCTTATATCAGACTAAGACTTATTCTAGTACTTCGAAACTATGATCATCTATCAAACAAGATAATCCTTTTAATTTGTGATAGACACCACATTAGGACCGAAAACAATAGCCTCTCCAACCTCTGACTACTAGAACAGAGGACGAAATGCTCACTAGTAAAATGCCTCAAATGAGGATATATTGATTGATGATTGATAGAAATTATTATAAGAAAATTAAACCTAGTAAAAAATGAAATTCCCATGATGCACTAAAGTCAAAAATGAATGCCTATAATATATCTTCAAATATTAGGATGGTCCCCTCAATCTACCCATATTTCTGGGAGTGGAAAGTAATGTTGACGCATAACTGAGTTCCAAAATAAATCATAAATACTCTCTAGACCTTCATGATAATATTTTCTTCTTGATATGATACAATGTGACTAAAAATTCTATAAAAATACACTACCTCATACACATTCCTCTTAAACAAATCCTCCAATACACCTAAATCCTTGATCACTAAGAAGTGGACCAATTTCATCAACGAATCCATTATAACCCAATTAGAATCATAAAATCTATGAGTTCATGGTTTCCATGTGAAAAAATACATTTATATTAATCCCATTTTTAATCATGAAAATATAAAGGCTGCAACAAACCTCCAAGAACACGATGCTAGGAATTTACATGCTGGTAAACTAAACACCTTTCCATGAAATCTACCATCACTTATTTCATCTTAGGTGACAATTATTATGTCTTAGGGACTTTTTACATCATCAATACTTCTGAGTGTACCAAAAAATTTGATCCATGAAACTCATTAAGGACTCAACTTTACATTACATGTGGGACAAAAAACCTTCCCTGGAACAACACATAGTTCTGATCATCCTCTAACCATCCCTTAGGAGCATCACCATGGAAAACATGAATGTCAATAACCTCTTCTTATGAGTCTCCCTAATGATACTCCTCTATCTATTTCACCAAGAAGACTATTTCTTCATGTGAAACGAACCTTCTCTACCATCATCAACCCTTACATCTAATCTCAAGGATTCCAACTCCTTCATTGTTATCCAAACATCCTTGGACTCCAGAACAACTTTCATCCATGACTATACGCTCCAAGATTATTCAACAACATTAACATTTCATGAGGTGTATGATATATATAAACCCTAATATTGAAGAAACACTATTCATAACTTCTTTTTTAAATTAAGATCGTGATAATAAAATATATACCACAATTTTTAGTAGTATGTGAAGACCAAAAAGTTCTCCCCAAAGAGATTATACATCCATAACATTAGTTAAAACACCAACACTTCCAACTCTAGATCATGAGTGGTATAGTTATTCACATAGGGATGTGACATCCTATACCCATAAAGGATCCCTTCCCTCCACTACATCAACAAACATACCAATCCCATCTGGAGAGCACCATAAAACACCAAAAAATCAAACCCTCATCAATAAAATTATGTATTATAGCATAGACCCATATCTCCTTAAGGTAACTGAACCCATATTAGAATTGAAATTCCACAAAAAAATCCCAGTACATCCTTGTTAATAATATAAAAGATGATAAATGTCAAGATAAATATGTAAAAACCTCCAATAATATTCTAAAAGGCCAAGATATGGTGAACCTATGGCACATTATTGGTTGCTACCCATGAAATAACTACCTCAACATTCGACGGGTATACTACCACTCCCTACTATGATACAGTATGCCTAAGGAAATTCACTAATAATGTTCAAAACTTTTACTTTAAAAAATGTACATGGAGTTGGAGGTGTGAAAGATTCCACAAGATATATATGAGATGATCTTCATTCTCCTCATATAATTTTAAGTGGATCAATATATCATTGTTGAACATGACTACGAGCTGGTTCATGAACTCAAAAAACACTAAGTTATTGAGTCCCATGATCATAGTAGGGGGATTTTTGAAACCTAATGTAATGATTATAAACATGAAATTATCATACCTACATTTGAAGGCATTCCTCAGGATATCACCCTTCTTCACCTCAACTAGATATATCTACACACATATCCATATTATAAAAAACAACTTTATCCTCATAGCTACATTAAAATATCATATATCATTTGAAGAGGGTAGTAGTTCTTGATTATTGCATCATTAAACTTTTGGTAATCTATACCCAATAATAAACTACCATCCTTCTTATAGAACAACATTAGAGCACACCATAAAGAGGCACTGGTCCAGATAAAACCCTTATGTATTGGATCATCTATATGAATCCTCACATATTATAACTCAAAAGGTTTTATTAGATAAGGATGTATTGAAATCATATAAGCCTCACGCTACAAATCTATTTCAAACTCAAAATCATGTTGAGGGGGTAGAGTCACAACCACATCAAAAGAAACATCCAAAAACTCCCCAATGACCCTGGGGATCACCATTATCCTCGGATCCACTGATTCCATCGAAAACGGATCCAATAAAGAATTAAGGGGCTCTATATGCCTACCAACCAATTTACAACCTCATTTACCAATGAAAACCACATATTGGATATCCACATCCTAGAACATGAAATTCCTCATGAAGTATTCGATAATATCTCATAAATAATACAACTAATTGATTCTTAGGATGACATTGTAGGGTTGAATATGTAGAAATAGGGAATCCCCATGGGACTGATCTGGCATCATCATCAGTCTACACACCTATTATACATCAATCAAGCTGGTCTAGATTGTTATTGGAGTATTCAACACCAGGGAAAGAAGAATCCTATCTATGTCTAGTCCAAGAGGACATACTAGAGTTGGTTAAACAAAAGTTTTTAAACCTCCTGAATCAAAAAATTCCCAAACAAGGGTAGATGAAAAACTTACCATACTTAAAAATACCTCTTACCCCTCAAGTGATGCCAACTATACTACATGAAACTGATCACAATGATCTCTTCTACCTCTCTATTGATGTCTATATCTATGAACACACACAAGTCAAGGTTCCTAAATTGAAATAACATCCTTAGGTAAGCCGCTACCCATTCCATATCCCATTAGTGGTGTAAAATTCTACCAAACTGCTAGTAAAATGGTCTCACTAGAAACTACTGTTATGGATGGAATTGAACTTGTCCACCTCCAAAAAACTAAGATTTTACAACCACTGGGTAATGATTCTACAAATTCCCATGAACCATAAAGAAAAAACATAATGTCCTCATATTCACAAAATTCTGTAAAGGAAGATGTTGAGTCTGAATTCTGGTTGGTCAAAACCTCAATGGTCTTGGTGCCTAAGACCATCCCCTAACAACCCTTCTTTTTAGAGGAACCCCACTTATTCACCTCTCTTAATATACCTCCTCTAGGTTTCATCTTCTCGATCACCTATTTCTTATTATAAACCCCCACATACATTTTCAATGTAAATGGGGTAAATTTATACTTGATATGATTCTATAGTGCCACATCATGATGTCTCATAGGAGAATAATCATCGGAAAAAAAATATGTGAAAAAATGGAGAATGTCCTTGAACCTGATTTCCAACTACCCCAAAGACATAATCCCTTTATGAAGATAAATTAGCTCATGAATCTTCATTGCCATCATGGTTGACAGAAGGAACTCTTCCAAAATATCTTTCTAAAAGTCGACCCATGAAACATCTTCCTCCTTATACTCACCCAGATACAACATCCACCACCAATGTGCAACTCCCCACATCTCAATGTAATCAAAATGGACCATGTTTATTACTAGGGCCTATATCAAACTGAAATTGGTCTTGAGATCCTCTATTTATCTATTTATCTACACATCTAAAACACTTCCCTCACACCTTCCCAAATATTTCCCTTAAAAACCACATAATTCCCTATGCTAGGCCTCACCCCCCTATTCCGGATAAACCCTATGGGGATCATCCACATGAGGAAAACATCTAGGAGACATAAATGATAAGAAAACAAGAATTTCCTATGCCTGATACTATGGAATATTTTTTGGATTCATTTTAATTCACTTTATTCATTTTAACCTTCCCAAAACAACCCAAATTAAATAAGAACACAAGTCAATGTTATGCATGCATATTTCCTAGGAATCCATCATAAAAATAGGTCCACCTCACTTGGTATTTCAAAAATCATAGAGTATATACAGTAGATCAAAGGCTCCCCTAAAATACGTTTTTCTAGCCATTCTCCTTGGATGATGTCATGCACCATCCTCAAATGAAACAATTTTGATACCAACCCATAAAATACTCACTATACCTAACTCCAAAATATATTATATATCACAAACATAAACATATTATACCACTATATCACAATCTACTCCCTCGAAAGACAACAAAATGAGGAGGGAGAGATAATGACTCCTTAGTCCCTCCTCCAGTAAGACATGGGTTGGATACTAGCACCAAGGGTATAAAAATATCATGAAATGGGAGGAATTCCCCTAAATAATAAAATAGGAGTGGCAGATAAGATGAATTTTTGAAATTCAACTCATGGAATAATTGAAAAATAATCCAAAACTATACCATAATGCTTGCATAAAAAACTAATATAGATATAATATTCTCTTAAGTAAACACCCTAAAAAAATTCTAAAGCGGTG
The DNA here is from genome assembly GCA_963277665.1 of Viscum album. Taxonomy (NCBI): domain Eukaryota; kingdom Viridiplantae; phylum Streptophyta; class Magnoliopsida; order Santalales; family Viscaceae; genus Viscum; species Viscum album. Next base: position 290,220,756 of record OY728148.1, on the reverse strand, counting down.
AAAACAACAATTATCCAATGATTTGAGATAGTAATGTCATAAATGGTCCGTGTAGTCCTCTTGAAAACCAATAAGTCAGTTTATATTTATAGGTTGATTATACAAGTATTCTCATTTGGGAAACCAAAGTCACTTGTGCACATCTGAAATAATCACACTAATACACCATTAAACAAACAACAGATCCAACAACACATAAATCGGTAAAATATTTGTACGAACCTCTCTAAGTCACCCTTAGTAAGTACTTCAAGACAATTATAATAACTTAATAAGAAGCATGTTAATAAAGGGTATACCTCACTGCTTTACCATGGATTTACTTCTCTCAGAACCCTAATGTTCTACATTCTAGTTCTCCCATATCTTCTGAAAACATATAAAACCTCCCCACAAGCAAAGTTACATCAAATCATTCCTAAAGACACCTAAGAAACAATCCCATAGAACGGTTAAAACTCATCTCTCTTAAAGACATCGGGACTATCACATCACAACCACTACCATAACCCGTGTAGTAGGGTATCATGATCTTGTTGACATCAACCTCATTCCATCATCCTACCATGCATGACCCCTATCGTAAGCCACACGAAAACATAATCCTATAAAATCCTACCTAAAGGAAACAGTGAAATCATCTAGTGTATTAACATAACTCCATCCATCACAACATGTGCATATCTACTTTCCTGGAAGAGAGGGTAGGGTAAAATAGTAGCCATCCATCCATCCTCATCACAAGGATTCTAGAAAAAATACTGACACCCTGGTGTGAAAATATGGGTTTTGACACATAGTTCTCTATGTAGGTGGGGTTCATAGAGAACTCACAAGGAATATAAAAGTATATACATATAGCCACACACATTCTCAACATATGGGTTCACCATAAAACACCAACCAACTCCCAACATTTACACATTCATTACACTTTCATTTACACCAATAATAACATCAAAGTATATATAATATACCGGATTTATTATTTTAGAATGGTAATAACAAAGAAAGAAGAAGTGGAAGAAGAAAGGAACTAGAAAATGGGTGGTGAAATCATTACCTCTTCTTCGAGTTATTCCTTTTGATTTGATCAAAAGGGCTCCTTAGGTTGACTTTCTGACTAAAGTAAGGCCTATAGGATGAAGTGTGGGAAGTTGAGAGAGTATTTGGGCAGGGGTTGGCCGAACCAAAAGGCTATGATGGTGTGAATTAATGAGAATGGGGAGTGCCATTTAATAAGAGGGGTGAGGGGCACCTTTGGAAAAGCTAGAAATATTATTTTATAATAAATTTATATTTGGTTTATAATGGCTAAAAAGTGGATTATTTAATGTTTAAGGTGGGTATAGGTCGAAAACCACTCAACCAATAGGATTTAGACAGGTTTGGGTTACTATATTAACATTATCTTTAAGTATTAACTCTTAGTTAATTAGTTTCACTTTTACAATTTCTCTTAGTATTTTTATATTATACGGTTAATAAACATACTATATACATCCAAGAGACCCCCAAGTGGTACATTAATGATACACCTATCTTGATATAAGTCTCTTGGCTGAACCTTATATTTTTAGGAATTTAATATCAATTAATAATATAATATTGTTTTTAAAAACTCTTTTATGTCAATTTTGACACTATTCAATAATTGATTTTTGTAAAAATCATAATAGAATGATTACTTTGAATAAAGTTAATTAAATAAATTCTATCATGTCATATTATCCTATAAAATTATTGATATTTATAAAAAGTCTCAAATTACATTTATTTGGGTATTTATAATATCAATTATTCTAATTTTTCATTAATTAGGTAATTACTGCATCACCGTTGTGTCATAAATAAATTAAATTATTTAACATATAAAAAATATAAATAAAATACCATTATGTAGGAAATATATTTATATTTATAATGAATATTTATAATCGAAAACCCAGCATATATAATCTGATGTAAAAAATGTTTTTCTAAAAGATATATGCTTATGTCATTTTTGTATTTATTTTAACTTAAAAAATATATAGTGTCATTATCACTTACAAGTGGCTCCATGGGGTCCAAAAATCGACCCAAAGATGCCCATGGTCGGACATGTATCAACTAATAAGGTTAGGACACGTTTTCTAGATGTGACTTATCATGGCCCACATAGTTTAGGACGACTTATAACTGGTTGGGGTTCCAATGGATTACTGTTGGTTGGGGTTACAACAGCTTTCCACTGGTTGGGGTTCCAATGATATACCACTAGTCAGGGTTGAACCTTTGGGAGGCTTACTACGTACCATATCCAAGGGACAAGTATCCAGGCCCACATAGTTTGGCAGTATACAGTTTAATATCATGCGAGAAAAAAAGGGGCGTATAGTTTAACGTTATGTAGGATGAGGGTGGACTGACGTGGATTGGTCAGGACTGATGGGTCTTGGTCTTGGACCTCTAGGAGGCTTCATAAGTACCTTGCCTAGGGGACCAGAATCAAAGTCCATATAATACCTGTAACGCCCTGACCCCAGTTACCCAGAGTCGGTGCATTATTACGTATCATTGGCATGATCACAAAGAATCATGTCTTGAAAGACCAATTAGTTTAGTAGTCTTGGAAAGACTAGATATATTCATAAGTCTTACATTACATCATAAGGTAAAAAAACTACAACAAGATCTTGTCTTCATATCCCCTTATACTATCCCTGAAGGTCATTCATAAATTACTTCTTCACATCATGGGAAAAATAAAACATTGAAAGGGGTAAGATCAGATGCTCAGTAAGGATAACAATATAGTAGAAGCTTTCATAGATAAGCATAAACACTTAAAGCAATTTATAACTAAAACAAAGGCCTTTTAAACTTGAGCTTCAGCATAATATGGAAAAGATAAAATGAAATAATGTTATTACTTATTCACATGGATATTCTACTAGTCGAATAATCAAATTCAATATCAATAACCACTTTCATAATGATGGAATGCATAATGCAAGACTATCATAACCGTGTAGACAAGGCCTCGTGCCAAGACTACAAATAATATTTTGTCAAGGCCTCGTGCCAAGACACTAGTTTGTCTCATGAGACCTACCGATGCATCGAGGAGCTATAGCGGGCTCCACCCATCACTTACTAAGTCCAATACATTCCTCATATGAAAAGTTAGAAATATGACATATACATTCGTATTAAACTAGCATACGAAATGTCAATACTTAATCGACAAACCATGAATTGTATAAAAATATCACATCCAAAGTAAAACATAACTCATTCGATACAATATGGAAGATTTTATTGTATTAGATTAATCTAAATAAAGAATAATTGACATAGAAGAAAATAATCGTCAAAACTATTAGAGAGAAATATCCCCTTTTTTGAAATCATTTAAAAGTCACATGATTTGTCAAGAAGCCATTTAAAAATATATTTTCGAATCAAAGTGTCCCATACAACTTTGAAACATTGAAATGTAATTTTAATTTTAAAACATTAATGTCCATATAAATAAATTCTTCAAACCATTTTTAAAACATGGACATTAATGAGAAATATTTAGAAGAATAAATCTTTAAAACACTTAAAAATGTATTTTAGTTAGAGTTTCTAACCAAAAGAGATACACTTGAACACAAATAATTGAGGTAATCAAAACATTATAATATCATGAGAATAAAGGTATTCATGATATACTATTTCAAAGTACATTATATACACCATATAAAAGTGATTTGTTGTATAACAACAAAGAAGTGTCAATGGAATGTAAATTGAGATTAATTCTCTTATAAAGACCATATCCTTACATTAAGGATAAATCAACAACATAATTATGTGTGACAGATATAAATACACTCAATATGATTGGATATTTAGTGTAAATCAATCAGATGACATTCACACATATTCTTGTAAAAAACACCAATGAATTGGATATTTAACTCAACAAATGGAGATTGAGTTAAAATTAATCTTATCATGTTCATACCGATGACTTGAGAATTTATCAATGGATTTATTATGTGTATAAAAATTATATCCACATAAAGGGGAGTGGAAATTATGAAATAATCAAATGATTAGTGATTCCACACATAATCTTGGAGTAAAATAATCAATGAAGTATGCCTAAAGGGAAATGAGTGCAAATTGAAATTTCAAATTCCCTTATTGATTAGGTAACTTAAGAAACATACAACCATGAAAGAAGGATCATAAAATGATGATGTAAATACCCATAAATTAAAGAATATTACACAATTAATACAATTATGGTCAATACACATACAACACCTACAATAAATAAGTGGTGAACAATGGAATTCTCGCGAAATTAAGAGTGCGATAAGAAACCCCTTACTTTGTACTTTTTCGTTGGTCGAGGGTAGGTTAACCTCCTGTATAATGATGAAATAATTGTTATTGAATTAAGAAATAATCATATGCATTAATATGATATCATATATGACCTTTTGACATGGATTTGTTAATAATATCTTAGAATTACTATCATTTAGGGTGTTAACGAGTTCATTTTCCATTATATTCTTTGTTATTTGAGCCATATTTGTTAATAATGGGATGTATATTATTCATATCCAGAATGATATAAAATCTTTAAAAATTATTTTTAATCATTAAATGAGAATTAGTTTTGAATGGATACGATGGAGAATGAATCTCATCGCGTTCGTGGAGACAATAGTCCGTACGTATGCACGAGCGACAATAACATTATTTTGATATTAAAATAATATTTAATTTGATTTTATATCATATATAAAGAATAATAATATTTTTATATTTATTATTTACATGAATTTAACATAATTATTATACCATTCCAAATAATAATGTTTTGAATAACAATTACACCATGATGTGGAGATGGTAAGCCGTACATACGCACGTATGGTGACATGTCATTCAAAGGATGGATAGAATACTGAAATATAGTTGTACCATGTTTATAATAACATCAAAGTATATATAATATACTGGATTTATTATTTTAAAATGGTAATAACAAAGAACGAAGAAGTGGAAGAAGAAAGGAACTTGAAAAAGGGTGGTGAAATCATTACCTCTTCTTCGGGTTCTTCCTTTTTATTTGATCAAAAGGGCTCCTTAGGTTGACTTTCTGACTAAAGTAAGGCATATAGGATAAAGTGAGGGAAGCTGAGAGAGTATTTGGGAATGGTTTGGCCGAACCAAAAGGCTTTGAAGGTGTGAATTAATGAGAAGGGGGAGTGCCCTTTTATAAGAGGAGTGAGGGGCACCTTTGGAAAATCTAGAAATATTATTTTCTAATAAATTAATATTCGGTTTATAATTGCTCAAAAGTGGATTATTTAAAGGTTAAGGTGGGGATAGGTCTAAAAACACTCAACAAATAGGATTTAGATAGGTTTGTATTACTATATTAACCTAATATTTAAGTATTAACTCTTAGTTAAGTAGTTTCACTTTTACAATGCTTTTAGTATTTTTATATTATATGGTAAATAAACTTACTATATACATCCAAGAAACCCCCAAGTGGTCCATTAATGAAACACCTATCTTGATATAAGTCTCTTGGCCGAACCTTAGATTTTTAGGAATTTAATATCAATTAATAATATAATATTCTTTTTCAAAAAACTCTTTTATGTCAATTTTGACACTATTCAATAATTTATTTTTTTAAAAATCATAAAAGAATTATTAATTCGAATAAAGTTAATTAAATCAATTATAACATTTCATATTAACCTATAAAATTATTGGTATTTATAAAAAGTCTCAAATTACATTTATTTGGGTATTTATAATATCAATTATTCTAATTTTTCATTAATTAAGTAATTACTACATCACCATTGTGTCATAAATAAATTAAATTATTTAATGTATAAAAAATATACATAAAATACCATTATTTAGGAAATATATTTATCTTTATAATTAATATTTATAATCAAATATCTAACAATATAATCCAATTTAAAAAATGTTTTTCTAAAAGATATATGCTTATGTCATTTTTGTATTTATTTTAACTTAATTAATATAAAGTGTCATTATCACTTACAAGTGGCTCCATGGGGTCAAAAAATCGACCCAAAGATGACCATGGTCTGACATGTGTCAACCAATAAGGATAGGACACGTTTTAGGTAATTTGTTATTATTATAATATAATTTTTAACCCTTATTTACCGGATTTACCCTTTAAACATGGTAAATAAAATATTTACCGAAGTAATTATTTAAAATGTCTAAAAATTAAAGTTACCTATTTACCCAGTTTGAACATCCTGATTCCAAATATGGAATCCATTTTTCCAAATTTCAAACACATAAGTGGTAGAAATTAATTTAAAATTAATTCCCGCTGTCAAAACAAAAAGCGTGTTTTTAAGATATAATAACTATCAAAAGATTGACATTTTTTTATGTTCGGTTTAATTGTAAACTTTTGTCCAATGACCAAAATTGTATTAAATGGTAAAACTATATTCTAAATGTACTTTAAAACCACTCAAAATCATAATTTATCAATACTAATTATTTTGATTAAAAAAGTTGTTTTTAATTAAAATTTAGTAATTTTCACTATTCATCAAAATATGAGAGTTATCCGAAAAGTACAAAAATTTCACCCTAGGCTAATTTCGATATTCCGAATCCAAAAAGGAAGTCTATTTTGAGAGATAGAAATTATAAAATTTCAAAAATTGGGTATTACTATTCATAACGGCTACTTTGATTGGTCGAGGTTAGAACTCGAAGCTGCGTACAACACACGCTACTGTATTAATCAAAGAGAAGCGTACCATAGAAGCCTGGGGTGCTACATTCTGCCATCCTTCAATAAATTTTGTCCTTGTAATTTTTTAAAATTGGGCATTGGAATATAATGGAATGTCCCACATCGGAAAAAGATTCAATAAAACTATCACTTTAAAAGAAAGAAAGAGAAGTACAAAGGTCACCCGTGATAACCTATACTAGGATTCCATGTAGAAAAACATAGATATGGATGATAAAATAATTGTCATGTTCTGATGGAGAGGGATAGAAAACATGATCAGGAGAAAGTTAACAATAAGAAAACCACAAACTAGTGATGGGACAAATGGTCATTAGTTTCCAAGTAGGAAAAGTAAATGGACAACATTTTTATAATTTTTTTTAAGATACATTACATAACGATGAAGAATAAAATTCTGAGATTGACTAAGAACATAAAGAGATATACGTTTTTTGGTATAGTTTCGTTCTTTAATAAATTCCTACTATTAACTCATTTTTAAACGATGAGTATTCAAGAAGACTTGGTCACACTGGAAGAGATAGTATAATCTTCTTATTGAATCACATGATCCACGGAGGATAAACTATATATTTACCTTGTATTTAGAGATTAATCAAAACAAAAATGGTTACTATAAGATCTGATGATCCCCCAAAAGGATATTCCATTAGTGAAAGAAACACTAATATTAATTTCTAAAATTAAACCATCAATACACCAAAGTTAAATAAATACCATTCAACAATCAATTATCCTTAAAATCCTTCAATATAATCCAAACTAATATTGAAACCCAAAACATATAATAATGTAGTCTTCCACGTTAAATGGTATCTCCAAATGACATCAATTACTCTTAAAGTCACATACTTAAAAGTAATTAACCTAATCACATATTCTCTATTATAGGTTAATCATTTCTATAAATAACCCAATTCACTATAAATCCACAATAAAAACATAGATAAAAATCTACCATTACTCCTCAAATAAAATCCCATAGTATTATATTTTTCATGGGAATATAGTGTCCCCAACAAAGTGAACATCTTCCAAAATAATATTTATCACTTAATCACCAAATCATTTTCCTATACTAAGGGTATTCACCTAATAAGAAATAAGAACCCAAATCAAATTATTATTGATCAATAAAATCATTTAACTGAAAATAATAGTCACATTAACTAGGGACTTCACGTAGTCCAGTGGTAGGTGATAAATCACAATCGCACTTTGGTTGTGGGTTCGATTCCCACAGCTTTGTCCAACGCAACGGGTTGTCACACAATCTGAATATTGTCCTTTTTCAAAAAATATATTTTACAACATTACCAAAATGAGATAAATTACTCAAAATAACCATAACATAATTTAACCACAAATGTTATCTCATACCTTGCATATTCATCCCAAATTATAATAACTTGTAATTGACTCAAACCGAATGATCATATAAAACCAAATGGTTATTTATATCTATATCCACAAGAGAAAATATAATTCTTCATAAAATATCATTCTCACATGGAAAATTTTAGGGTTACAAATACAATAGAAAATTATTCAAAAGTAAACCCATCAATAAGGAGCACTAATAATTTTTAACCATTTCACCAACCATTTATTTCTATATAGCTTCTTCTTTGACCAATAAAATATCCTATAGAATAGGGCATTCACTCGGGTAATGGCTGGGTCCCCTACATTTAGGAAAATGATTGTAAATGGATTCTTGGGACCATTTTTATCTTCTTCCATAGTACTCTTCAGTTTTCTTCGGCAATTATTCACTTTATATCCTTCCTTCCCACACATAAAGAATTTCTTTGTCCCATTGAGACACTTTCCTGGGTGTCTCCTTCCACATTTCCTGCATGATGGAAATTGAGGATTCATTTCTCCATGGTCTCCACTGCTGGAGCTCTTATCATTCATCACCTTTATCTTTTTTGTTGAGTTCGAGAATTGGTTAATATATATATTTTTGATCATATTTTATGAAAATTGATTTGGCATGAAGACGATATCTTTTTCGCCTATCAACATTCTATTTTGTTTCTCATTTCCACCACCGTTCCCACCTTGTACGTCATTCTCAAAGTCATTATGACTTCCTTGGAATCCAGCCACTGACTAAAACCATAAAGCATTGTGTGAGTAACAATAGTCATGAAATCATTTAGAGAATATCATGTCACCATATTCTCAATTTGAAACACATTAGGATTAACCAAGGTCATTTACTCTCATCTTATATATAATACTTCAAATCGGTTTGTAATGAAAATGTAAATTATCTTAAGCATATCCTCTGGGAGTGTCGTAACTAAGAGTGCAGTAAGGCCCGTTGTCATGCACCAGTTCTCGTTCAAGTCTAGCTCAAAGTGGTGTTTTCGGGTTTTACCCCTAGGTACATCTGTTCCAGAGCCGCCTCTACCTTCTCGTATCCAGAAAGCAATGTATTTCTCGGAAAACTCACAAAATCTATACAATACCATAATTATAGAAAGTTCTTCTATACTAATACTCAAAGTCCATCATAGGTCTATGTGCTCTAATCAGAGTTTATCTAAATCTAGCTTCCAAGGTTTATACTAAACTTCCTCTGATACGAACTGTAATGCCCCGAACCCAGTTACCCAGAGTCGATGCATTATTACTTATCATTGGCATGTTCACAAAGGATCAAGTCACGAAAGACCGATTAGTTTAGTATTCTTGGAAACACTAGATATATTCATAATTCTTACATTACATCATAAGGTAAAAAAACTACAACAACATCTTGTCTTCATATCCCCTCATACTATCCCTACAGGTCATTCCTAAATTACTTCTTCACATCCTAGGAAAAATAAAACATTGAAAGGGGTGAGCTCAGATGCTCAGTAAGGATAACAATATAGTAGAATCTTTCATAGATAATCATAAACAGTTAAAGCAATTTATAACTAAAACAAAAGCCTTTTAAACTTTAACATCAGCATAATATGGCAAAGATAAAATGAAATAGTTCCATTTACTTATTCACATGGATATTCTACTTGTCGAAAAATCACATGAAATATCAATAACCACTTTCATAATGATGGAATGCATCATTCCAGACTATCATAACCGCGTAGCCAAGGCCTCGTGCCAAGACTACAAATAAGATTTTGTCAAGGCCTCATTCCAAGACACTAGTTTGTCTCATGAGACCTACCGATGCATCGAGAAGCTATAGCAGGCTCCACCCATCACTTACTAAGTCCTACGCATTCCTCATATGAAAAGTTTGAAATATTACATAATCCTTCGTATTAAACTAGCATACGAAATGTCAATACTTAATCGACAAACCATGAATGGTATAAAAATATCACATCCACAGTCAAACATAACTCATTCGATACAATATGGAAGATTGTATTGTATCAGATTAATCTCAATCAAGAATAATGAAGGATATTGACATAGATGAAAATAATTGTCAAAACTATTAGAGAGAAATATCCCCCTTTTTCTTGAAATCATTTAAAAGTCACACTATTTGTCAAGAAGCCATTTAAAAATATATTTTTGAATCAAAGTGTCCCATATCACTTTGAAACTTTTAAAAGTAATTTTAATTTTAAAACTTTAATGTCCATATAAATAAATTCTTAAAACCATTTTTAAAACATGGACATTAATGAGAAATATTTTGAAGAATAAATCTTTAAAACACTTAAAAATGAATTTTAGTTAGAGTTTCTAACCAAAAGAGAGACACTTGAATACAAATAATTGAGGTAATAAAAACATTATAATATCATGAGAATAATGTTATTCATGATATATTATGTCAATGTACATTAAATACACCATATAAAAGTGATTTGGTGTATAACAACAAAGAAGTCTCAATGGAATGTAAATTGAGATGAATTCTGTTATAAAGAACATATCCTTAGGTTAAAGATAAATCAAAGAAATAATTATGTGTGACAAATATAAATACACTCAATATGATTGGATATTTATTGTAAATCAATCAGATGACATTCACACATATTTTTGTAAAAACAACACCAATGAATTGGATATTTAACACAACAAATGGAGATTGAGATAAAATTACTCTTATCAATTTCATACTGATGACTTGAGAATTTATCAATGGAGTGATTATGTGTATAAAAATTATATCCACATAAAGGGGAGTGGAAATTATGACATAGTCAATTGAGTAGTGATTCCACACATAATCTTGGAGTAAACTAATCAATGAAGTATGCCTAAAGCCGAATGAGTGCAAATTGAAATTTCAAATTCCCCTATCGATTAGGTAACTTAAGAAACATACAACCATGAAAGAAGGATCATAAAATGATGATGTAAATACCCATAAATTAAATTATATTACACAATTAATACAATTATTGCAAATACACATACACCACCTGCAATAAATAAGTGGTGAACAATGGAATTCTCACGAAATTAAGAGTGAGATAAGAAACCCCTTACTTTGTAATTTTTCCTTGTTCGAGGGTAGGTTAACCTCCTTTATAATGGTGAAATAATTGTTATATAATTAAAAAATAATCATATGAATTAATATGATATCATATATGATCTTTTAACATTGATTTGTTAACAATATCTTAGAATTATTGTCGTTTCGGGTGTTAACGGGTTCGTTTCCATTATATTCTTTGTTATTTGAGCCATATTTGTTATTAAAGGGATGTATATTATTCATATAAATAATTATATGAAATATTTAAAAATTATTTTTAATCATTAAATGAGAATTAGTCTTGAATGGATACGATGGAGAATGAATTTCATCGCGTTCGTGGAGACGGTAGTCCGTACGTACGCACGATCAACAATATCATTATTTTGATATTAAAATAATATTTAATTTGATTGTATATCATATATACAGAATCGTTATCACGTTATATTTATTATTTACATTAATTACACATCATTATTATACCCATCCAAATAATAATGTTTTGAATAACAATTACACCATGACGTGGAGACGGTAGGCCGTACGTACGCACGTATGGTGACATTTCATTCAAAGGATGGATAGAATAATGAAATATGGTTGTACCATGTTTATAATAACATCAAATTATATATAATATAATGGATTTATTATTTTATAATGGTAATAACAAAGAATGAAGAAGTGGAAGAAGAATGGAACTTGAAACAGGGTGGTGAAATCATTACCTCTTCTTTGGGTTGTTCCTTTTGATTTGATCAAAAGGGCTCCATAGGTTGGCTTTCTGACTAAAGTAAGGCCTATAGGATGAAGTGATGGAAGTTTAATGAGTATTTGGGAAGGGGTTGGCCGTACCAAAACGTTTTGAAGGTGTGAATTAATGAGAAGGGGGAGTGCCCTTTTCTAAGAGGGGTGAGGGGCACATTTGGAAAAGCTAGAAATATTATTTTATAATAAATTCATATTCGGTTTATAATGGCACCAAAGTAGAATATTTAAATTTTAAGTTGGGTATAGGTCGAAAACCAATCAACCAATAGGATTTAGATAGGTTTGGGTTACTATATTAACCTTATCTTTAATTATTAACTCTTAGTTAATTAGTTTCACTTTTACAGTGTATCTTAGTATTTTTATATTATATAGTTAATAAACATACTATATACATCAAAGAGACCCTCAAGTGGTCCATTAATGATACAAATATCTTGATATAAGTCTCTTGGAATAACATTAGATTTTTAGGAATTTAATATCAATTAATATTATAATATTTGTTTTAAAAACTATTATATGTCAATTTTGACACTATTCAATAATTGATTTTTGTAAAAATTATAAAAGAATTATTACTTCTAAAAAAGTTAATTAAATCAATATTAACATGTCATATTAACCTAGAAAATTATTTTTATTTATAAAAAGTCTCAAAGTACATTTATTTGGGTATTTATAATATCAATTATTATAATTTTTCATTAATTAGGTAATTTCTGCGTCACCATTGTGTAATAAATAAATTACATAATTTAATGTATAATAAATATAAATAAAATACCATTATATAGGAAATCGTTTTATCTTTCTAATGAATATTTATAATATAAAATCCAACATATATAACCTTTTGTAAAAAATGGTTATCTAAAAGATATATGCTTATGTCAGTTTTTTATTTATTTTAACTTAATTAATATATGTGTCATTATCACTTACAAGTGGCTCCATGGGGTCCAACAATAGACCCAAAGATTACCATGGTCGGACATGTGTCAAGAAATAAGGTTAGGACACGTTTTAGGGTAATTTTTTATTATTATACTATTATTTTTAACCCTTATTTACCGGATTTACCCTTTAACCATGGTAAATAAAATATTTACCAAAGTAATTGTTTAAAATGTCTAAAAATAACAGATACCTATTTACCCATTTTGAACATACTGATTCCAAATATGGAATCAATTTTTCTAAATTCCAGACACAAAAGTGGCAGAAATTAATTTAAAATTAATTTCTGCTGTTAAAACAAAAAGCGTGTTTTTAAGATATAATAACTATCAAAAGATTGACATTTTTTATGTCCGGTTTAATTGTAAAATTATGTCCAATGACCAACATTGTATTAAATGTTAAAAATATATTCTGAATGTACTTTAAAACAATTCAAAATCATAATTTATCAATACTAATTATTTTTGATTAAAAAAGTTGTTTTTAATTAAAATTTAGTAATTTTCACTATTCATCAAAAATATGAAAGTTATCCGAAAAGTACCAAAATTTCACACTAGGATAATTTCAATTTTCCGAATCCAAAAATGAAGTCAATTTTGAGATATAGAATTTATAAAATTTCAAAAAGTAGGTATTACAATTCATAATAGCTACTTTGATTGGTCGAGGTGTGTTAGAACTTGAAGTTGCGTACAACACACACTATTGTATTAATCAAAGAGAAGCGTAACATGGAAGCTTGGGGTGTTACAATACCCCAAGCTTGCACAGTACACTTCTCTTTGAATAATTCAATATCTTGCGTTGTACTCATCTCCATGTTCTAGCACACCACGACCAATCAAACTATTCATTTGAAAAGAAGTTATGAATATTAATACTCACTTTTTAAAAATTTAAAAATTTTATTTTTGAAAATGGACTTAATTTTTTGATATGGAAAATCAAGATTATCTTAGGGTGTATTTTTGGCATTTTTCAGAAATCTTTCAATTTTTGATGAATAGTTAAAAACACTGCTTTATTAATTAAAACCAAATTTTAATTTAAACATTTATTTTTAATTTAAATTTATTTTATAGTAAAAATAGATACATAACACCTATATTCTTATAATGTAATTCATTAGAGTCATTTTATAATAATATTAAATAAATAAAAGTTTACTGATCTTTTTAACATATTTTACCCACCTTCAAGGCAGATTTTCAAATTTACATAAAACATAATTTTTCCGCTTCTGTGAATTGAATTTAAAAATAAAACAGACCTGGTTGTCATAAGTAAGTAAAATGTGATTTAATAGGATTAATATAATTTTTTGTGAATAGTAACTTTTGAATTTTACTTGCACGGTTAAAAGTAAATTGGGTTATTAAATGTAAATATAATATTATAATAATAAAAAATTACCCCAAAACAAGTCCTAATTCTATTTTATAAGTTTTTTTCTAGAAAAATAAACCTTAAAATAAAAGAATTATCATTTTTGATCCACTTGGATTAGATTAGGACATTTATTATATTTTATTAAAAGTAGAGTTAAAACGGTTAAATTAAAATATTATTAACTAAATCATTTTTAATATAGAGTTATAAATATAATAAATTGTACTATAATAATTCAACAAAAATATATGAAGATTCCCTATATCACAGAATTTTATTTACAATTTTTAGACATAAAATAATTAAATTTATTTATGACACAATGATGATGAAGTAATTACACTATTAATGAATGATTAAAATAATTGACGTTATAAAAATTAAAATAAATATAAATTGAAATCGTTGATGCCATCGATGAATTTTATAGGTGAATATAACCTATTAGAAGTGATTCAATTTATTTTTCGAAGTAATCATGTTTTATGACTTTCACAAAAACCAAATACTCAATAGTGTCAAAATTGACAAAAATGAGTTTTTAAATCAAATACTATATTATTAAATGATATAATATTCATAAAAATATAATATTCAGAAAAAGGATGTATATAATGTTATATATGTCATTAATGAACCACTTTAGGCTGTCTTTTCATTTTATAGAAACAATATTAACCATGTAGTATAAAAATACCAGAAGACATGGTAAAAGTTAAACTGTTTAATTAATAGTTAAATATAAAATATTAGGTTAATATGGTGACCTAAATGATTCTAAAACCTTTTAGTTGAGAGTATTTGGAACCATACCAACATTAGTCTCTAAATAAATCCATTTTTATCTATTATAAACTGAAAATAATTTTATAATAATATAATATTTCAATCTTTTCCTAAAGTTCCCCACCCACTCTTATAAATGGGTACTTCCCCTTCACTTTAATTCACACCTCCAAATTCATTTGACTCAACCAAAACCTAATAAAATATCCTCCCCACTACCCTCAATTAAACTTATAGGCCTTAATTTGATCAAAAATCAACTTAATGATCCCTTTTGTTCAATGAAAAGGAAACACCTAAAGAAGAGGTAATTATTTCATCACCTCTTTCAAAGTTATTTTCTTCTTCCACTTTCTATTTCTTTGTTGTTTCCATATAAAAATAATAAATCCAGTACCTTCTACATACTATGATTTTATTATAAATATGGTACAACCATATTCATTATTCTATCCATCCAAATAATGACAAAGTCACCATACGTGGGTACGTATGGCTTACAGTCTTTATGTCGTGGTGTAGTTTGTTATTCAACACTTCATTATTTGGATGGGAATAATAATGAGTATAATTGATGAAAATAATAAATATAACATTTTAATGATTCTTTATATATAATATACCATCCAATTACATAATATTTCACCATAAATATAATGATATTGTTGCTCGTGTGCACGTACGGCTTACTGTCTCCACGACGCAATGAGATTTCATTCTGCATCGTAACCATTCAAGAATAATTTTCATTTAACGATTGAATTTTTTTTAATAACCTAATATCATTATGAATATGAATCAAGAACATCCTATTCTTAACAAACATGACTTATGTAATAAAACATATAAAGAAAAACGATTCAGTTAACACCTGAAGAAATGATACTACTAAAATATTATTAACAAAGAAATATTAAAGGATCATATATGATATAATATTTATGTATGTGGTTCGTGTATAATTTAATAACAATTATTTAACTATTATATATGAGGTTAAAATAACCTTGACCTGGGAAAGGTACAAGGTAAGGGTTAATTTAACAATCTCTTTATTATCTGAGATTGTTAACACACAAGTATCTACTATGACTTCTTTATTATCCACACATGTGTTTATAAAAAATGTATTTCGAAACAGTTTTACTATTTCCTAGACTATGAGTTAAAGTAATTTATACCCATGTATGAATTTTTATAAATTTTTTTAAAAGGAATCTTTCTACCATTTTCCAAACAAGGAACTTTATGACCTTTTCAAAAAATTAAGGAAAGAATGTTTTTTAAACTTATAGGGAGAGTGCGGCTATTTTCCACCACTATAACAACATTGAAGCTTCCCTTACAAGATTATAAAAATATTTTTAAAATAAATGTTTTCTTTACCTTTAAATGATTTCAAAGTAGAAAGATATATTTCACTCTAATATTTTTTGGATAGATTTCATCTATGTCAATATCCTTTGTTGTATTTTAGAGTTGTTTGAAGTAGATTTATTATGATAAAATATTCCATATTTTATTGAAGGTTTTGTGATATGTTTGACAGTGGATGGGATATTTTTATACCATTCATGGTTTATGGTTAAACAATTAACATTTTATGTGTTAGTTTTAATATGAATGTTATTGTTATGTTTCAACCTTTTCATAGGAGGAATGAATTGGATGTATTAGGTGATGGATGGGGCCTGGTATAGCCCCTCGCTGCATCGGTAGGTCTCATTAAACAAACTAGTGTCTTGACATAAGGCCTTGACAATGTTTTTAAATTTAGTCTTGGCACAAGGCCTTGTCTATGCGGTTATGATGTCTGGCATTATGCATTCCATCATTATGATATTAGCTATTGATATTACATGTAATTATTCGACAAGTAGAATATCCATGTGAATCAGTAAACATAATTATTTGATTTATATTTTCCATATTCCGCTGACATTTATGTTTAAAAGTCTTCTGTTTAAGTCTCATAAAATGCCTTAAATGTTTATTCTTATGTATGGTAGTTTTCCCTATATTGTTATCCTTATTGAGCATCTGAGATTACCCCTTTCTTATGTTTTATTTTTTCGAAGATGAAAAGATGTATATTATGAATGTACTTAAGGGATAAGCTAGATGATATGACTATGTTAAAAAAAGACATAATGTTGTTTTTTATATTTCTTAATGTAATGTTCAACTTAAGTATGTATCTGGTACTTACAAGGCTTTATAACTTATTGGTATTTAGGGACTTGATCTCTTGTGATCATATTAATGTTATTTAATAATGCCCCGACTCTGGGTAACAGGGGACAGGGCATTATAGGGGGTTTCTGAGGAAGTTAAGTACAAAACATGGAAACTAGATTTAGAAAAACTACGATTATAAAACATTATCCTAAGATACAATTTGAGGATTTTTATAGGAGAACATACAAATTTTTTTGTAATATTGATATTATGTAGGTTTTACAAGAAATACATCCCTATATAGATACTATAAGTGGACATGGTTCTGGAACAGATATACCTAGGAGTCAAAACTCCAACAAGGAGTTTCGGTCTTGACCTAGGGTATCATGGTATACGAAAAGGGGCCTTAATTCACACCTGGTTTAACACTACTGGGGGATATGCTTAAGATAATTTAAATTTTCCTTACAAACCATTATGTTGGATTTATGAGTAAATTATTTCTCAAAGGAAGCATTTTTTTATTATGGATTATATGAATAAACTATTCAATTTATGTTAATTATTTTACAAGTTTTGATTTTTGCATTGTGATTCATTAACTAATAAAGTGTATTGCATTATTTAGAAACATTGCCTAGTGGGAGGAATGGAAAATGAATCAACGCACATAATCCATGTAGGTATTTCCCTCTTATTCAAGATAATTATAGTGGAGATGGTGATGCAACTGGTTCTAATAAGATTATAACCATACTGGGATAACTCACTCAGGTTATGAATAATAACCTTACCCATATGAAGCACCCTAATACAAAATGTGAAGGATCAATGTTAGACTGCTTCACGAGGAAGAAACCACCGATGTTCAAGGGGAGTACAAATAAATTTTTAGATTTGCAATGGATATGTTCATTAGAGAAGATATTTCATGCTTTGTGGAGTAGTGAAAGGGAAAAAGTGGTCTTGGAAGTTTATCGCCTCACAAGAATTGCAGATCAATGGTGGTCATTAATTCAAAACATAAATGAGGATGAATAAGTATCAAATAAGGAATAGATGGAGTTTAAAGAGATTTTGTTAGAAAAATAATTTCCTCGTGAACATCGAGTGGATATGGAATGAAAATTTCTGAGTCTGAGGAAAAAGGAAGATGAGGATGTCGCAAAGTATGAGGATAACTTTACAAGGTTTGCAAGGCATGCTGCAGATTATATACGTAACCTAAGAAGTAAGATTGATCAATTATTTTATGGGTTAATACCATTCCTCCATATAGCATTAGTCTCACAATCTTCCTAATCATATTAATATATAGTATCATGTGATATCAATACAAAAAAAATTCTCTATGTCTTATGACTTTAAAGTGATGCTAGAGAATATGATATCTGTTGAACAATCTAGAAAAATAAATAAGGGGAAGAAAGGAAATTTTTAATTTCCATCCTGCAGTAATTCTGGGAATAAACATCATTGTACATGCCTAACGTGGATGGGAGTTTGCTAAAATTTTGGAGAAAAAGGCCATCAAACTCGTTATTACAAGGGGAAGAAAGTTGTTTTCAATGTTAAATGCTACAATTGTGATGAAATGGGGCATTATTCAAATTTATTTTCTAAGCGCCTAGGAAACATACCTTAGAAAATTCCAAAGTAGATAGGACAAGCTTATGTGATCACAACTGTTGAGGTTGAAGTTCTAAATGATGTGATGGCAGGTACTTTAATCATTTCCTCAAAATTAGCCACTGAATTATTTGATTTTGGATCATCGCATTCTTTCATATATTCCTAGTTTTCCAAGAAAATTATACATTTCCAATTTGACTTATTAAGGGAGTTTTCAGTAAAAACTCACAGGGGAAGTGTCATTACAAAAAAGTTTTGTCAATCAGTCAGCTTTATGTCATATAAAAGGGTTTTATCTGTTGATATCATTGTCATACCCATGATTTAATTTGATATAATCCTAGGTATTGATGGGATTTCATACCATGATGCAAAAAGTTATTATAAGAATAAGGAGGTTAAATTTTTTATGATGATATGGAATCCCTTATATTTAGAGTGGAAACATCACCATATAATTCTCATCTAGATCCACCCCCCATAGCTCTAATACATTCAATTATTGGAGAGAAAGGGAGTGAAATTACTATAGGTGAGAAAAGGAATGTACAAATAGAGGATGTACCTATTTTGAAAGAATAAGTTGATGGGTTTCTAGAGGATTTACCTGGACATTCTCTAGAATGAGAAATTGAGTTTTACATTGACTTAATTTATGGTTCAAGGCTTATATTGAAGACCCCTTATAGAATGGACACAGTGGAATTAGTGGATATAAACAAAAAACTAGAGGAATTCAGTAATAAAGGATTTATTCGCCCTAGTGTTTCTCTACGGGGAGACCCATTTCTTTTTGTTAATAAGAAATATGGATCTATGAGGTTTTGCATAGACTACAAGGAGATCAATGCTATAAAAATAAAGAACAAGTATCCCCTACCTCAGATTGATGATTTCTTTGATCAAATTCATGGAGATCAATATTTTTCAAAGATCGAACTTTGATATGGATATCATAAGTTGTGTGTGAAGATGGAAGACATTCTAAAGATATCATTTCAAACTAGTTATGAGCATTATGAGTTTACATTAATGCCTTTTGGACTGACTAATGCACACTTTGTTTTCATGGATCTATTGAATAGAGTTTTCAAGGAATATCATGATGATTTTGTGGTGGTATTTATTGATGATATATTGGTGTACTCAAAAATATATGAAGATAATGAAATTCCCTTATCCACTATTATAAGAACTCTTAGAAGAAATAAATTATATGGGAAGTTTAGCAACTCTAAATTCAAGCTTCAAGAGATTTTTTTTCTTGGTCATATTGTCTCTAATGATAGAGTACTTATTAATCCTTCAAAGACAAGGGAAATCCAATAATGGCCATAACTGACGATTATAACTGAGGTATGATGTTTTATTGGTTTAGCATGTCACTATCAGCATTTTTTCCAGAATATTTCTTGATTGTCTAACCCATTAACCAAGCTCGCACATAAAGGGGACAAATTTTTTTGGACAAAATAGTGTGAATAATGTTTTGAATAATTATAGATAATATTAGTCGATGCTAATATCTTGACTCTACCATCGAAAAATGATGGGTTTATTATCATGATTATTGAAAGAATGGACTTGGTTGTGTCCTAATGAAGAATGATAGAGTTATTTCCTATGCATCACAACTTCTAAAAATTCATGAAAAAAATATAAGACTCATGATCTTGAGTTAGCAGCTATAATATTTTCTCTAAAGATAAGGAGACACTATATATATGGTATAACATGAGAGATATACACTGATCAAAAGAGTTTTAAGTATATTTTATCACAGAAATAAATCAACATGAGAAAAAATAGATGGCATGAACTATACAAGGATTACTATTACACAATAAACTACCACCTGGGGAAGGAAAATAAGGGGGCAGGTTCTTTGAGAAGAAAGGATTATGGAGTTCTGAACAAGTTGAAAGATGAAAGGGATCCTATATTCATAGATCAAGTAAAGATGGGTATATGAATAACCATGTAAGGTGAAACATCAATACTTTTTCAAATGGTTGTCAAACCATCTTTACTCGAAAGGACAAAAAGTTATCAGACAGATGATATGGAGTTTCAAAAGAAAGTTAAAGCTATGAATGATGGGAGATTGATAGACTTCATATATGAAGATTGAATTTTGAAATTTGGGAAGAGGATCTGTGTTCCTGATATACATGATGTAAAAAATGGAATTTTGGGATGATGCTCATAGCTCCAATTTCTCTATACACCCTGGTAAAACTAAGATGTATAGAGATTTGAAAGAACATTTTTGGTGGGACAAAATTAAGATGAAGATTGCTGTTTATGTGTCAAGATATATGGTTTTTCAATAAGTGAAGGCTAGAAGACAACATCCTAGAGGATTCATGCAACCAATTCGCATACTTGAGTTTAAATGGGATGATTTTATGATGGACTTTATCATGGGGCCACCAAAGACTCCTAGAAATAATGATGCAATATGGGTCTTTCTTGACCTTCTAACCAAGTCAGCACATTTTCATTCTATAAGAGAAGATTTAACACTATAACCTTTAGCAAGACTTTATGTTAATGACGTTGTAAGATTTAATGGTGTACACCAATCGATTGTTTCTGATTGTGATCCCTGTTTTATATCAAGATTTTGGAAGTCTTCAGAAATCCCTAGATACTGAACTTCATTTGAGCACTGCCTGCCACCCTTAAACTGATGAACAATTAGAACAAAATATTCAAACCTTAGAAGACATGTTGAGATCTTTCTGACTTGACATTCAAGGTATGTGGGATCAGTATTTACCTATGGTATAATTTTCCTTTAACAACAGATCCCATTCAAGTATTCAGATGGAACTATATGAAGCTTTATATGGAAAGAGATGTCACAAACCAATTTGTTGGGATGATATTGGAGAAAGAAAACATGTAGGACTAGAACCTATTGATGAAACAATGGAAAAGGTGAAGATTATCCAAACCCACATCAAAGCAGCTCAAAATAGGAAAAAGAGCTATACCGATAACTGAAGGAAGGATTTGCAATTTTAAGTATAAGATCATGTTTTCTTGAAGGTATATCCTTGTAAGGGTGTTATACGATTTGGTAAGAAAGGGATATTAAGTCCTAGGTTCATCAGAACTTTCAGAATTCTGTAATGAATTAGAGTTATTGCCTACCATTTGGAAATTCTTCCACGTCTCTCCAGAGTTCATGATGTGTTCCACATATCACTATTGAGAAAATACATGAATGACCCAATGCATGTACTCACCTATGAAGAAATAGGACTGGAACCTAATCCCTCTTATTTTGAAGAGCCCATCTAGATTTTTGATACCAGATAACAAGTGTTGAAAAACCAAACAACTCTTCTAGTAAAGGTTCTTGAAAAAAACCATAAAATCGAAGAGGCAATGTGGGAACCTGAGGAACTTATGATGAACAACCACCCAAATAGTTTTTTCAGTAATATTTCTAGAAATTTCGAGGATGGAATTATTTAAAAGAGGGAAAAATGTAACAAACCAAGCTTCAATGGTAAGCTTATCTTTGAATAATACAATATCTTGCGTTGTACGCAACTCCAAGTTCTAGCACACCACGACCAATCAAACTAGCCCTTTAAAAAGAAGTTATGATTAGTAATACCCAATTTTTGAAATATTATAATTTTTATTTTTCAAAATGGACTTCATTTTTGGATTCAGGATATCAAAATTATCTAAAGGTGATTTTTTGATATTTTTCTGAAATCTTTCAATTTTTTGATGAATAGTGAAACACACCGCGTTATTATTTAAAATTGAATTTTTATATAAATAATTATTTTTAATTTAAATTTATTTTAAAGTCAAAATAGACACATAATACCTATATTAGTCCAATTTAATTCATTGGAGTCATTTTATAAAAAGATTAGATGTATAAAATTTTATTAAACTTTTTAACATCTTTTACCCACCTTCTAGGAACATTTGAAAATATGAATAAAACCTAATTTTACTGCTTTTGTGAATTGAATTTTAAAAACCCGATAGACATAGTTTTCATCAGTGAGTAAAATTTTGTTTATTAGGATAAAATTAATTTTTTGTGAATAGTAACTTTGGAATTTTATTTGCCACAGGTAAAAGTAAATATTACAATTAAATATAAAAACAAAATTAAAATAATATGAAATTACCCCAAAAAATATCCTAATTCTATTGAATATGTGTTTTTACACCAAAATAAACCTTAGAAAAAACATAAGATGCTTTTTTATCCAGAAATTTATTATATTTTATTTAAATAAAACATAAAAGTGTTAAATTCAAATTTTATTAACTAAACCATTTTTAATGAAGCATTATACATAAGATAAATTCGACTATAAATATTCATTAGAAATATAAAAATATTTCCTACGTAATGGTATTTTATTTATAATTTGTAGACATTAAATAATTAAAATTATTTATGAGAAAATGATGATAAAGTAATTTCTTTATTAATGAAAGATTTAAATAATTGATGTTATAAATATTAAAATAAATTTAAATTGATCTTTTGTTTCCATCCAAGATTTTTCTAGTTGAATATGGCATTTTAAGGTTTATTAAATGTATTTTTTGTAGTAATCAAGTTTTTATGACTTTCACAGAAACCAAATTCTAAATAGTGTCAAAATTGACATAAATGAGTTTTTAAAAGAAATCTATATTATTAAATGATAAAATATTACTTAAAACCTAATATTCAACCAAAGGAGTTAGCTAATGTAATATATGTCATTAATAAACCATTGGAGGTTCTCTTATAATTTTATAGTAACTATATTAACCTTGCAGTATAAAAATACAAGAAGGCATGGTAAAAGTTAAACTATTTAACCAAGAGTTAAATCTAAAAGATAAGGTTAATATGGTGACCTAAACTTGTCTAAAACCTATTGTTTGAGAGTATTTAAACCCATCCCCACATTAGTATCTAAATAAATCCATTTTAAGGTATTATAAATTGAAAATAATTTTATAATAAAATAATATTTCAATCTTTTCCTAAAGCTCCCCCACCACTCTTATAATACGGTACTTCACCTTCTTTAAATTCACACCTCCAAATTCCTTTGTCTCATCCAAAACCTACTCAAATATCCTCCCCACTACCCTCAGTTCAACCTAGAGGCCTTAATTTGATTAGAAACCAACCCTAGGATCCCTTTAGTTCAATCAAAAGGAAACACATGAAGAAGAGGTAATTATTTCATCACCTCTTTCAATGTTCTTTTCTTCATCCACATTCTTTTTCTTGGTTGTTTCCATAGAAAAATAATAAATCAAGTACCTTATATATACTATGATTTTATTATAAATATAGTACAACCATATTCATTAATCTATCCATCCAAAGAATGAAAAAGTTACCATACTTGTGTACGTATGGCTTACAGTCTCCACATCATGGTGTAGTTTGTTATTCAACACTTCATTATTTGGATGAGTATAATAATGAGTATAATTGATGAAAATAGTAAATATAAAATTTTAATGATTATTTATATATAATATACCATCCAATTACATACTTTTTCACCATCAATATAGCGATATTGTCACTTGTGCATACGTACGGCTTACCGTCTCCACGATGCTATGAGATTTCATTCCCCATTATAACCATTCAAGAATAATTTTCATTTGATGATTACAAAAATTGCTTAAGAACTTAATATCATTATGTATATGAATCAAATACATCATATCCATAACAATCATGACTTATGTAACAAAACATATAAAGAAAAACAATTCAGTTAACACCAGAAACAGTGATACTACTAAAATATTATTAACAAAGAAATATTAAAGGATCATTTTTGATAAAATATTTATGTATGTGGTTCTTTAATAATTTAATAACAATTATTTTACTATTATATTAGAGGTTAACATACCCTCTACTAAGGAAAATTACAATTTAAGGGTTAATTTTACAATCTCTTTATTATCCGATGTTGTTTATATGTAAGTATCTACTGATAATTCTTTATTATCCAAACACATATATCTTAAAAACGTGTTTCAAAAAAAATTTACTACTTACTAGACTATGGGTTAAAGTAATTTATTCCCATGTTTGACTTTTTATAAAATGTTTTGAAATGAATCTTTCTGTTATTTTCTAAACAATTCATTTTATGACCTTTTTGAAAAATTAAGGAAAGAATGTTTTTTTAAACTTATAGGGCGGGTGCAGATATTTTCCACCGCTATAACACCTTACAAGTTTCCCTTACAATATTATAAAGATATTTTTAAAATAATTGTTTTCTATACCTTTAAATGATTTCAAATTATAAAGATATATTTCACTCAAATATTTTTTGGATTGATTTCATCTATGTCAACATCCTTTGATGGATTTTTCGCTTGTTTGAAGTTGATTTATTATGATAAAATATTCCATATTGTATTGAAGGTTTTGTGATATGTTTGAATGTGGATGTGCTATTTTTATACCATTCATGGTTTATGGTTAAAATACTAACATTTTGTATGTTAGTTTTAATATGGATGCTTATGTTATGTTTCAACCTTTTCATATGAGGAATGCATTGGACGTAGTAGGTGACAGATGGGGCCTTCTATAGCCCCTCAGTGCATCAGTTGGTCTCATGAAATAAACTATTATCTTGGCATAAGGTATTGATAATATTTTTAAATTTATTCTTGGCACAAGGCCTTAAATATGTGGTTATGATTTCCAGCATTATGCATTCCATCATTATGAGATTAGCTATTGATATTACATGTGATTATTCGACTAGTAGAATATCTATCTGAACATGTAAAAAAATTTATTTGATTTATATTTTCCATATTATGCTAACGTATAAGTTTAAAAGGATTTTGTTTTGTTTTTATATATTCTCTTAAATGGTTATGATTATTCATTTTAGTTTTTGTTATATTGTTATCCTTAATAAGCATATGAAATTACCCCTTTCTTATGTAATATTTTTCCAAGGATGCGAAGAAGTATATTATGAATGAACTGCTGGGATAGGCTAAGGGGTATGACTATGTTCAAAGGAGACAGAATGTTTTTTTTATTATTTCTTATTGTAATGTATAACTTAATTATGTGTCTAGTACTTCCAAGGCTACAAAACTTATTGGTCTTTAGGGACTTGATCTCTTGTGATCATGCTAATCTTATGTAATGATACACTGACTTTGGGTAATAGGGGTCGGGGCATTACAGTTGGTATCATATGACGTTTAGTACAAACCATGGAAACTAGATTTAGAAAAACTATGATTATAGAACATTACCCTAAGATAGAATTTGAGGATTAGTATAGCCGAACATACAACATTTTCTATAATATAGATATAATGTGGGTTTTCCAAGATATAAATCCCCATCTGGATACTATATGTGGATGTGGTTCTAGAACATATGCACTTATGAGTGAAAACTCCCAAAAGGAGTTTCGGGCTTGACTTGGGGTATCCTAGTATACAAAATGGGGCCTTACTGCACACCTGGTTTAACACTCTTGGGGGATATGGTTCAGATAATTCACATTTTCTTTACAAACCATTGTGTTTTATTTATGAGTAAATAATTCCCCCAAGAAAACATTTTTTGATTATGGATTATATGCATAAACTGTTCAATTTATGTTAAGTATTTTACAAGTGTGGAAGTATGCATTTCGATTCATTAAAAAATCTAGTGTACCCCAGTATTTAGAAATGGTACATAGTGGAAGGAATCAGAACTGTATCAATTCACATAATCCATGTAGGGATTTCCCTCTTATTAAAGATAATTATAGTAGAGCTGGTGATGAAACTGGTACTGATCAACTTATAACCATACTGGGATAACTCGCTTAGGTTATGAATTATATCCTTACCCGTATGGAGAACCCTGATCCACAACGTGGAGGATCATTGTTAGATCGATTCATGAGGCAGAAACCACTGATATTCAAGGGGATTACAAATCCATTTTTAGATTAGAAATGAAAAAGTTCATTAGAGGAAATATTTCATGCTTTGGGAGTAGCGAAAGGGAAAAAGTGGTCTTGACAGTTTATCACCTCATAGGAGATGAAGATCAATGGTGTCCATTAATTCAAACTATAAAGGAGGATGAATAAGTATCAAATATAGAATGGATGGATTTTAAAGAGAATTTCTTATAAAAATACTTTCCTTGTGAACATCGAGCAAATATGGAAAGGAAATTTATGAGTCTAAGGCAAAAGGAGGATGAGGATGTTGCAAAGTATTAGGATAACATTACAAGGTTAGCAAGGCATGCTGCAGATTATATACGTAACCTAAGAAGTAGGATTGATCAATTATTTTATGGGTTAAAACCATTTCTCCTTAGTGAATTAGTCTCACAATCCAACTAATCATATGAAGATATAGTCTCATGTGCTATCAATAAAAAAAATTCTTTGTGTCTTATGACTTTAAAGTGAATCAAGAGAAGAAGATATCTCATGAACACTCTAGAAAAAGAAATAAGGGGAAGAAGGGAAAAGTTGAAGTTCTATCCTGTATTATTTTTGGGAAGAAACACCCTAGTACATGCCTAACGAGGATGAGAGTTTGTTACAAGTGTGGAGAAAAATTCCATCACGCTTGTGATTGGAAGGGGAAGAAAGTGGATGTCAATGTTCAATTCTACAATTGTAAAGAAATGGGGTATTATTTAAATGAATGTTCTAAGAACCTAGGAAACATACCTTAGAAATGTCCAAGGGAGAAAGGCCAAGCTTATGCAATCACAACTACTAAGGTTGAAGTTCCAAATGATGTGATGGAAGACACTTTGTTCATTTCCTCAAGATTATCCAATGATTTATTTGATTTTGGATCATCGAATTCTTTCATATCATCCCAGATTTCCAAGAAAATTAGACATTTCCAATTTTTACTTATTAAGGGAGTTGTTATATAAAACTCATAAGGGAAGTATCATTACAAAAAAAAATTGTCGATCAGTTTTCATTATGTCATATAAATGGATTTCATCTGCTGATCTCATTATCATACCCATGATTTAAGTTGATATAATCCTCAGTATAGATTGGCTTTCATACCCTGATGAAAAAATTTATTATAAGAATAAGTAGGTTACAATTTTTTATGATGGTAATGATTACTTTATCTTTAGATTGGAAACATCACCATTTGATTCCCATCTAGATCCACCCCTAGTAGCTTTACTAATTTCAATTATTAGGGAAGAAGCGTGTGAAAAAACTATGGGTGAGAAAAAGAATGTACAAATAGAGGATGCACCTATTGTGAAAGAATATGTTGATTTGTTTCTAGATTATTTAACTGGACACCCTTTAGAATGAGAAATTGAGTTTTCCATTGACATAATTTCTTGTTCATGGCTTATATCAACGACCCCTTATAGAATAGTCATGGTGGAATTAGTGTAAATAAATTAACTACTAG
The DNA here is from genome assembly GCA_963277665.1 of Viscum album. Taxonomy (NCBI): domain Eukaryota; kingdom Viridiplantae; phylum Streptophyta; class Magnoliopsida; order Santalales; family Viscaceae; genus Viscum; species Viscum album. Next base: position 290,192,278 of record OY728148.1, on the reverse strand, counting down.
ATGAATTTAGTAATAAAGGATTTATTTTCCCTAGTGTTTCTCCATGGGGAGACCCTTGTTGGACTCCTCCTGAATTAATCATGTTTTAATGATCACAAATCCTATTCAGTATATAAACAATGTTAACTCTATGTAATCTATCTCACATAAAATGAACAATAGTTTTGTAAAATCTATCCAAATCTCTTAAGTGATATCCACTCAGTTTGGTTACTATACACTATCTTTTGTTTCACTTTATAATGATTTCTCTGACAAATGATTAAGTTTAACACATTCCATAAATATCACTTCTTAATTCTGAATACAGATATTTTCCTAAATGAGAGACACCGTGAACAAGTAGACACTGTTACAACCAGACACTGTGAACAAGAAGAAACCGTGAAAAAGACATCGTGACATCGAGACACCGTGACAACAAGACATCGTGAACAAGAAACTGTGAACAAGACATCGTGAACAAGACACTATGAACAAGTCACCCTGAACAAGACATCATGAACAAGACACCATGAACAAGACACTGTGAACAAGACATCGTGAACAAGACACCATGACATCGAGACACCATGAACCGAACACCGTGAACCAGAAACCGTGACCACATGACACTGTGACCAATCTACACACCGTGTGTCAGAGACACAGATTCCATGATATAATGTGACACCATATCTTAATATTTTTTGTTTTCTTTCAATTTAATCTTTAACGGTCATATTTGATAATTTTATATGCACTGACACAATTTATATTTCTTTGTAGACATGTCATTTGACAGTACGAGGTACGAGGTTTAGAATACAAGATACTTGTTGGCTCAAACTCATGAACTCCAAGATAAAAGAGTAATGCGGACTAGGAAAAATTAGGAGTGTTGCCTGATACTAAAAATCAGAACAAGCTGGTGGCCATGAGCATGACAATAGAATACACATTAGAATTCTTAAAGAAAGAATTGTCTCATGAAACTCAACTATACTGGAGAACACACGAACCTCAAATAAATCCCAGAATCGAGAACATCTTCGCACTGTAAAACATCACGAAGAAGACAAGCCGGATCTATCTGACTTGTGACACTCTGTTTTCCATACCGGGACTTTATTTTTGCATCTTCTTCATCTTATAAGTCTAGAGTTGAAAAGATTAACATTCAGATCATTTTTAAAACTATCCCAATGTTTCGGCTCTATTTTATATCATTTTACTATCTTTCGAGCAGTGTATGTATCTGTATAACGACACACTCAGTCTCCTGCATAAAACTGAAGGATATAAGATATCCTTACTCAAACATCTTTGTATATTTTTATACCCACTGATAAGTGTGGAAGAGGTCCCTCTGTGTCCTAGTTGTTTATACCCACGAAGAAATGTGGAAGAGGTCCCTGTGCGACCTGGACAGTCCTTTGTACTATTGTTTAACCATGATACAGGGTGTGGATCAAGTTTAATTATATAAACTGTTTTGTGGTAGGTGATCACCAAGTGGAGTGGATTAGGTCTCCGCTTGATACTAAACCACTTGTTTCATATCCGTTGTGGTACTTAATTTAGTCTTTTCTGTTTTACTGCTTTACTATATAATTCAAAAATCACTAAATTCACTTTGATAGTTAATCTGGGAAAAAATTTATAATTTTCTTGTTTTAGTAGAATAGCTTAAAAAGAAATATTAATAACTGACATTAATATTACTAAGAACTAATCAATATTCTAAGAAGTTATTTAAATAGTAAAACTCTTATAACAGTATAAACATGATTTACTAGGCTGTATTTAACCTTTTGGGGAAACCTTTTTAAGAATACTTTTTAACCAGAAATTTTTATAGATACTCAATTCACCCCCTCTTGAGTAATCTACTCCGATCAACATTTGATATCAGAGGATTTTATTAAGACTTTTTTTAACTTTATTAAACGGTGATTGTAGTTGTACTTTGAATATCTTTAAATTTATATTAATTCTAAATTTCTTGCTCTCTCAAAATATTTATGTATTATGGATAATAGATTGGAAGGTGCTACAACCAACAGACCACCATTTTTTAATGGAACCAATGATGCTTAATGGAAAATTAAAATGGAAATGCATTTAGAGAGTATGGGTTTTGAAATTTGGTCTTCCATTATAGATGAATATAAGATTCCGGCTACTGAGAGAATCACATGGGATGAACCTGTCAAAACTACCTACAAACACAATTGAAAAGCTATGAATGATTTATACTGCTCGTTAGGAGATGAATAGTTCAATAGAATTTCTTCTTGTAAAACTGCCCATGAAATTTGGGATACCCTGTCTATTTCACATGACAGAACATCTAGTGTAAAAGAAATGAGACTTAAAACATATACTATTAAATATGATAACTTTAAAATGAAACCTAATGAGCCTATTCTGGCACGTATCTTAGGTTCAATGAGATTTTCAACACAATGATTTATCTTGGAAGAGAAGTCACTTCCAAGGAACAGATTATGAGAATTCTCAGATGTCTGCCTGGCAGATAGAGAGGAACCTCTGTCTCAATTAGATAATCATGTGACATTAGAAATCTACCTGTAAAAGAACACATTGGGAAACTAATGATGTTTGAATAAGAGTTGAAATTCAACAAATAAGAGGAGGATGAACCAAAAAGGAAATCTTTTTCATTCAAAACCACCACCTCTAAAAACAAAGACAAAGGGAAATTGGAAGCTTCTGTAAAAAGTTCCAGTAGTGAACATTCATCACCTAACGGTGATGAGGAGATGTCTCCATTATCCAGAAGATTCAGGAAATTTTACAAGAAGAAGAACTTTTTTTGAAAGCCTAACTTCAAGGGAAAATATGACCAAATGGGAAGTTGTAAGAAGGATTGGAAAAGAAGTGACAAGACTGATGAGATTTTCTGCTATCAAAGTAAGTGCAAAGTGCATATCAAGAATAACTGTCCAAAGCTTAAGTAAAAAAAGATATATGAGGACAAGGACATTAAGTATAAAAAGGAAATGAAAGCAACCTGGAGTGCTTTTGAGGATAGTTTAAGTGACTTAGAAACATCACATGATGAACAAGCTAACAAAGTCAATGTGTGTTTTATGACAAACACATCTGAGGTAACACTGGACTCTCCTATACATAATTCATAGTATTCTAGGGATGAGAGTGACTCTAAAAATAATACTAATGATGAAATTTTTGAATACTATAACATGCTTGAAGAAACATGCAGTGAACTAAAAGACAAATATAAATCATTGAAGAAATAGTATGCTCTTACCGTGATTGTTAAATCTGAACTCACAACTGAAAAAGATAAAAGTGATCAACTTTTCAAAGAGAAAATGTATTAAAAATGTCTAATTATCATTTGAAGAATGACCTATAAAAATTTACCAATGGGAAAAATACCATTACTCAAATGCTATGTAAAGAAATTTCCACTAAATATAACGCTGGCATTGGTTATCAACATGGAAAAAGAAATATTGGTAGAAAAAATTTTGTTTCTAAATATAGGATATATAGTTTAACTCTTAGTTCTGGACACAAATCAACTAATTCAATTTATAATACACTTTCATATGTTTCATGTTTTTCTTGGACAATATAGAGTTTAATTTTCAAATACTTTACTTAATGCTTATAGGAAACCTATGAGGCCGATATGGGTTCCTAAAGCACCCATTCCAAATATTACTAGACCCAAACAAGTATGGGTACCAAATCTAATTTTGATTAATCATTTTGTTAGAAAGTTGCTTAAAGAGTTTCTGTAAAATTATACATTACTTGGAAAGTGGAATTTCAAGACACATGATAGGAGACTACTCATGCTTCAAGAAAATAATAAAAATAGATGGAAGATATGTCACATTTGGGGACAATTCCAAAGGAAAGATTATTGGACTCGGCCAAATCGGTAGCTCTAACTCAGTTTTAATATCTAAAGTACTGTTTGTTAATGCATTAAAATATAATCTCTTAGTATCTCACAATTATGTGATGATGTATTTCATGTTAGATTTGAGAATAATGATCGCAATTTCATTAACTCTAAAGAAGAATTAGTATTTTATGCATTAAGAAATGAAAATGTTTACTCTATTGTCATATATTCCTTAGCTTCCCAAAATTATTCATGCTTAAGTGTATTTCATAAAGAGTCTTGGCTCTGGAATAGGAGACTAGGACACTGTAATATTCACTCCCTTAGAAATCTAACTAGAAAAAGCTTAGTTAAAGACATACCCAACCATTAGTTTCCAAATGACAAAGTGTGTAATCCCTGTCAAAAGGGAAAACAACACAAAATTTTCTTCAAACCAAAGAAATAAGTGTCAACTTCTCAAACTCTTGAACTGGTTCACAGGGACTTGTTTGGACCATCTAGAGTTTCTAGTTTAAATGGGAAGCACTATTTTTATGTCCTTGTAGATGACTTTTCTAGATATACATGGACCTTCTTTGTGGCTCACAAAAGTGAAGAATTATCTTATTTTACTAAACATACCATGTATATGGAAAATCCTAGTAGATTTAGAATTAAATCCTTAAGAAGTGATCATGGCCATGAGGTTGAAAATCAAGAGTTTGAATCCTTTTTCTCACAAAATGGTTATAGTCACAATTTATCTGCCCCTAGAACACCTCAAAAAAATGGAGCTGTATAAAGAAGAAGTAGAACCCTGTAATAGATTTCTAGAACAATGCTTAGTGAATATGAACTACCTATTTATTTTTGGGTTGAAGCTGTCAATACAGTATACTATATAGTCAATAGAGTGTTGATCAGACCTATTCTTAAAAGGACTCCTTATGAGTTATGGAACAATCGAAAACCCAAGGTTAACTATTTCAATGTTTTTGGTTGCAAAGTCTATATTCTTAATCATACGGACAATCTTGAAAAATTTGCATCCAAGAGGGATGATGGTATCTTTTTAGGATATACCATGTCTAGTAAAGCCTATAGAGTGTACAGTAAAAGAACTAAATGTGTGGAAAAATCTATCCATGTAAAATTTGATGAAGCATATCCACATGAGCCTAAAACCATTCTAGATAACCTCGAGGATGATGTATCAAATATTAACATTAATTCAAAATCCTCAAACCGTTATATGAAGGAATCTGTGAAAACTTCCAATTCTATAAATTACTTAGACTCAAGTCACAATGAACCTAAAACTATTGATGAACCTGAAATCACTAGTCCCTCCTTTTCTAGAGTTTTTAGAACTCTTAAGAACCATCCATTAGATGTTTTTGTAGGAGACCTAGACATTGAAACTCAAACTAGAGCTTCTCTTAGAAATCAGGTTGAACATAAAGTCTTCTTTTCACAACTTGAACCCCAAAAACTTTAATGATGCTACCAATGATGAATTTTGGGTGATGGTTATGCAAGAAGAACTAAATCTGTTTGAAAGGAACAAAGTTTGGAAACTTTTTGAAAGACCTAAGGACACATTTACCATTGGCACTAAATGGGTGTTTAGAAATAAGGTAGAAGAAGATGGTAACATAGTTAGAAACATGGCTAGATTGGTTGCACAAGGATATAGTCAAGAAGAAGTAATCATCTATGAGGATACCTTTTCACCAGTAGCTAGACTTGAAGCCATTGGAATCCTTCTTGCTTATTCTACACATCTCAATTTCAAACTATATCAAATGGATGTTAAGAGTACATTCTTAAATGGGTTTATAGTTGAGGATTTCTTTGCTTAACAACCCCTGGCTTTACAAACCCCCATTTTCCAAATCATATTTTTAAATTATCAAAAGGCTTATATGGTTTAAAACAAGCACCAAGAGCTTGGTATGATAGGTTGAGTACTTTTCTTATTTCCAAAGGTTTTACAAAATGAATGGATGATCCTACTCTGTTTATAAAAATAATTTCTACTGATGTTTTAGTTATTCAATTCTATATAGATGACATTATCTTTGTATCTTCAAGAAATTCTTTATGCATTGATTTTTCTAAAATGATGCAAAATTAATTTGAAATGAGTTTAATTGGAGAACTAAATTTATTTCTCAGATTTCAAATCTTGCAAAATAATGATGGTATTATTTTAACTCAATGTAAATATACTAGAGATATTCTAAAACATTTTGGACTGGATAGCACGAGAAGTAGTGACACTCCCATGAGTACCACATGTAAGTTGGATCTTGATAAAGATGGAAAATCTATTGATCAAACCAAAACTAGAGGAATGATTGGATGTTTACTCTACTTAACTTCTAGTTGACCTAACATTATTTTTAGTGTGTGTACGTGTGCTAGTTTTCAAGAAATCCTAAGGAATCACATTTAAATGCTGTGAAGAGAATTTTAAAAGACCTCAAGCATATACCCAATCTATAAAGGTTCTATCTGAGAGGACAATCATTTGAATTAGTTAGTTATTATGATGCTGAATTTGGTGGATGTAAGTTAGATAAAAAAAGAACCTCTGAATGTGTCACTTTTTAGGCAAGTCACTAGTATCATGGTGTTGTAAGAAATAAAATTCTATTTCATTATATACTTTAGAAGCTGAATATATAGCTGCTGGCAGTTTTTGCGCAAAAATCTTGTGGATTAAACACACATTACTAGATTATGGAGATCAATTAAGGCATATACCTATAAATTGTGATAACACAATTGCTATTAACATCTTGAAAAATAATGTTTCACATTATATGACAAATCATATTGATTTAATATATCACTTTTTGAGAGATCATTTTAAAAAGGTGATATCACTTTGGAATTCATTGGTATTGAGTATTAGCTTGCTGAAATATTTACCAAACCATTAAATTATGAAAGAATAGACTACATCATACATGAATTAGGCATGATAAATATTAAGTAAATTTCTTGCTGCTTTATATATTACTATTTTATATATTACTATTTTATATCTTACTGTTTCATGTTTACGGTCTCACAGTTAGTATTTCGTGATTACTGTCCGACAGTCATTGTATCACTGTAAAGACTAGTCACTGTCTCACTGTAAGGATTAGTCACCATCTCACCATAAAATTCATTCATTTTCTCACCGTAAAGACCTGATATGGTCTCACTGTAAAGATTTTTTATGATTCTTATTTACGAATTAAAAACCATATCGCTGTAATTATTCATTTCACCTTTTTATATTCCCATGCTTTTACTTTTGCAATGTTTGGTATTCCGAAATGATAAAATAAAGGAAGTTTCACTTGTCATTCAATCGATATTTATTTTATTCACTAAATTTGTAATCCTTCATCAATCCTTCAACCCTTCTCTCTCTCAAAACTTCGGTTAATGTACTAGATGAAACACCCTTCATCATTGACTCCTGAGAAACGTAGCTCAAAGAAGATGAAGATTGATCCTATTCTGGCACATGATGGTCCTCTAAATCCAAATCTGGTGAACCGAGTAGTAGTAACTAAGAAAGAGATATGCCCTGGGTGGATTATTTCGAGTAATTATCTGGTTTTGAATGTTTTAAAAGATAAAGGCAGGTTAGAATGGTTTTCGAAAAAATATATCTACCCAAATATTGTGGCTCAATTTTATCAGTATGTTTAGTTATAATTTTATTCTGAATATTGTTATACTATGAGAGGCTGGATAAATGGCCAGAAATGCTCATTATATTCAAGGTTATGGGCTTCATGTCTTAGGATACATCATGAAATTTTGTTTGAGTACTATTAGAGAGGACCTCCACCTTCCAGTGAATTCTGTGATTTGGAAGATTCTCTAAAAAACATAACCGGAAATGGCACCAAGAGGAGAGCCATTGCTACTGAACTGGATGGAGAATCTAGACTTCTGTTTAAGTTTATATAAAACTTGATTAGACCAAGAAAAGGTGATTTTTTCTATACTGAAATATCAATATGTGTTTCTGATTCATCTTATGAAAAATGATAATAAGATAAACCTTTGTAAGTATGTCATCCACCATATGTGTGAGCTGATCAAAACCACATCCAAGTCAACCTCCCTATTTTATTCTTGGATTATCTCATAGATGATTCATTCCAAAGGTATGGTTGGGCCTAATGAAGAAGTTATCAAGGATTGTGAGTTCCACCTTTTAAAATTCATTATCAAGAGGATGAAAATCAACTAAAATCCTTGGAAAAGGCATGGGTGGAAGAAAATGATATGATTTATGAAAAGTTTAATCTAGTGGAACATCATTCAAGACCAAAAGATATTACTGATCGTGGTTTGGAACTAGATGAAGTTGTTGAGTATTCTAAAGAAGAAGAAGAGGCTGATGTGCCTCCCGGAGAAATTTTTTCTGTTAAAAAAGACAGTACTCTTTTCCCTCATGTGGTAAGTGAAAAAGAAGTCCCTGCTTCTAAAGATGTTGTTAATCTGGAAGATCTACCTAAAGTTGAAACATAATCTGTTTTCAATCAAACTGAAAAGAATAATATGGAATATCTTATTGAAGAATAATTACTTGTTATAAAAGAAGATGAACTTGAGGAAATCCCAGTGGAACAATCTGTTCCCGAAGTCATTCCTTCGGCTGAGGAAAGGCTAGAGCTGGATTTTCAGTTGGCTAGACAGGAAATGAGAGAGGAACTAAGAGATGAATTCATGGAACTAGATCAAGACTATAAGCCTCTCAGTCCTAAGAAGGATGCAACTGTTGAGGGGGAGAAACCCACGAATAGAGAATCTTTTTAAGTAACAAAACTGATTGATCCAAGACCTGTAGACACTCGGTATAAATTCCACAGAATTTATGATGTGAATGACTCCTAGAAAGTCTCAGTAAAAGGCCATTACATTTTTACTATGTTCCAGTTAAAATATGTCTCTAATCTTACCCCTGAAAAAGAACCTAAGCCTGTATCATTCCCTATCTCTGAACCTTCAACAGAACAACCATCACTGGTGAGTAAAGATGATCTAATAGAATTTGGAACTACCATTTTTGTCAAAGTTGAAAAACTCTTGAATACCCAACTAGCTCCTGTAACAAATCTAAGTGAGAGATATGCCTCACGGTTGTTGGAATAAGTTATTTTGAAAATTCAAACCAAAATGCTTCATGAGATTCAGGAAGTCAGAGTTGAAAACAGATTGCTTAGTGATGAAGTGAATAATCTAATAGGTATCATTGAAGACATGAATAAAGTGATAAATTCGAGATCAGATCTTTCTTCTCATCCTATAAAGCTTGATGTTCCTCAAACCCCACATAATTTTGTCTCTCAGATTAAACCTCATTTAGCTTCCTTAGTGAAAAAAGTGGAAAAAAGAAACAAATAGATTGTGAAAGAAATGTGAGATCTTTTGGTTAATCTTAACAAGCTCACTAATGAGTATACGAGGTGCCTTAAAAAATTTCTAAGTCAACTAAATCTCTCACCCCACCTATCATTACTTCCAAGACATCTGGGAAATAATCTCAATCTTTCTTAGACAGTGACCTTCTTAGAACAATGGTCAATGAAGAACTTCATACTATTCTTAGTGCTTTCAATAAATATTCTCTATATGAAGTTATCGTGAATAGTGACGGAGTTCTTGATCTGATCCAAATCCATTCAAAAATTTCTAATGATGCTAAGAAAGAAATTTCCAAGAAAGTGGATTTATACTTCAACCAAATCTTCTCAAAGACTAACATGACCAATCATTTCAAATATATTGTATAAAATATAAGGATTCCTCCGGTTACTCAAGATTTCTAGACTCATGTCCAAAAGCTCACAGAGTTCACTCATTTGTTGGGAAAGTTTATGGAAAACCAGTATAACTTCTAGAAATATATATAGTATGATGGAGAGATCATTGCGGATTTTATTAAGCTTCTGAGGTCCAATCTTCATGTACATAGTACAACCATTTTTTCTCCTACAGCTACCCCTTTGAGGCCTATTTTTCCTAATTTCACCTCTTCCCTAGCCTCCACTTCTATGTCTATCAGTCAAACACTGAGTTAGATCAGTCCTGTGATCCTTGATCAAAAACTGCCTCGGTCTTCTACTACACCTACATTGGCTCCCTCTGTCTTTAAAGGTCTTCCTTTACCTTCTCTATCAACCACCGCACTACCTTCTTCAACCTCAACCTCTATTCCTATGGCTTCCTCTTCTACTGTTGCTACTAAGGGAAAAGAGAAGACCAGCTAGTGAAGAAGGACAGTGTTTACTCTTTTTTTATGGGAATCTTGTTAATTTTGTCTTAGTTTTTCTAATTCCCCTCTTTTTATCTAATACATTATGCCCTTTCCTTTTCTATTTTTTCTTTCTTTTTCTTAATACTTTTTAAAAATACTAAGAGGGATAGAAATATAGGAGACATATAGGAGAAGAGAACACTCACTCTATATATGTTATATGCACATTCAAACTACATTGTTAGAACAAATATACACTCTAAATATACATGATTTGTGATCATAAAAAGGGGGATATTGTGGGAATCCTCATGTATTAATCATGTTTTAATGATCACAAATCCTATTCAGTCTATAAACCTTGTTAATTCTATGTAATCTATCTTATATCAAATGCACAGTTGTATAGTAAAAGCTATCCAAAGCTTTTAAGTGTTATACACTCAGTTTGGTTACTAAACATTATATTTTCATTCACTTCATAATGATTTCTCTGAAAAATGATTACGTTTATTTAATTCTATAAATATCACTAATTAAGTCTAAATACAGATATTTTCCTAAGTTCTAGACACCGTGAACAAGCAGACACCATGACAACCAGAAACCTTGAACAAGAAGACATCATGACAACCAGACATTGTGAACAAGACACCATGACCTTGAGACACCGTGACAACAAGACATTGTGAACAAAACATTGTGAACAAGACACTATGAAAAAGAAACCGTGAACAAGACACTGTGAATAGGACACTGTGAACAAGACACAGTGACATCAAGTCACCGTGAACCAGGCACTGTGAACCTGATACCGTGACCACAAGACACTCTGACCAATCCAAACACTGTGTGAAGGATACACCATTTACATGACATAATGTGACACCATTTCTTAATATGTTTTCTCATCATTAAATATAATCTCTAACGGTCATATTTGAAGATTTTAAATGCACTGACATAATTAATATTTCTTTTTAAACATGTCATATGACAGTACGAGGTACGAGGTGCAGAATACATGCAACCTATCTACTCGAATACATACATTACAAGATAAAATAGTAATGCGGCCTAGGAAAAATTAGAAATGTGGCATGATAATAAAAAGAATAACAAGTTGGTGGCCGTGATCATGAAAACAAAATACACTTATAGAATTATTAACGAAATAATTGTCTCAATAAACTCAACTCTGTTGGAGAACACATGAACCTTAGCTGAATCCCAAAATCTAGAACATCTCCGCACTGTCAATCATCACAAAGAACATAAGACGGATCTGTCTAACTTGTGACACAATGTTTTACATAATAGGACTTGATTTATTCATCTACATCATGTTTGAAGTCTAGAGCGGGAAAGACTAACATTCAATGAATTTCGAAACCTATCTCATTATTTTTGCTCAGTTGTTTATCATTTTAGTATCTTTCGAGCAGTGTGTGTATCTGTATAACAACACACTCTTTCTACTGCATAAAACTGAAGGATACAAGATATCCTTACTGAAACATCTTTTTATATTTTTATACCCACTGATAAGTGTTGAAGAGGTCCCTGTGTGGCCTGGTTTTTTGTTCCCATGAAGAACTATGGAAGAGGTCCCTGTGTAACCTGGATAGTCCTTTGTACTATTGTTTAACCCCAATCCAGGGTGTGGATCATGTTTATTTATATAAACTTCTTGGTGTCAAGTGATCACCATGTAGAGTGGATTAGGTCTCAGCTTGAGATTGAACCACTTGTTTCATATCCACTGTGTGGCTTAATTTAGTCTTCTTTGTTTTACTGCTTTACTGTATAATTCAGGAATCACTAAATTCACTTTGATAGTTAATCTTGTAAAGAAGTTATAATTGTCCTGTCTTAGTAGAATAGCTTCAAAAGAAATATTAATAACCCACATTAAAATTACTGATAAATAATCAATATTTTAAGAAGTTATTTAAACAGTCAAACTCTTATAACATTATAAGCTTGATTAACTGAGATCTATTTAACCTTTTGGGGAAACCTTTTGAAGAATAATTTTTAACCATAAATTTTTATAGATACTCAATCCCCCCCTCTTGAGTAATCTACTTTGACCAACAAGCATGTTCTTTTTGTTAACAATAAATATGGATCTATGAGATTGTGCATTGACTATATGGAGATCAATGCTATAAAATAAAGAACAAGTATCCCCTACCTCACATTGATGATTTTTTTTATCATATTCATGGAGCTCAATATTTTTCTAAGATCAAACATCGATCTGGATATCATAAGTAGTGTGTGAAGAAGGAAGACATTCCAAAGAGTGCATATCAAACCACGTATGAGAATTATGAGTTTATAGTAATGCCTTTTAGACTGACTAATGCACCCTTTGTTTTCATGTATCTAATGAATAGAGTTTTTAAGGAATATCTTAATGACTTTGTAGTGGTATTTATTGATGATATCTTGGTTTACTCAAAAAGCTAAAAAAATCATGAAAATCACTTATTCACTATTCTAGAAACTCTTAGATGAAATAAATTATAAGGGAAGTTTAGAAACATTGAATTTGGGCATTAAGAGATTTCTTTTTCTTGGCCATATTGTCTCTAATGATGGAATATTATTTGATCCTTCAAAGACAAGGGGAATACAAGAATGTCCATAACCAACAAGTATAATGGAGTTATGAAGTTTTATTGGTTTAATAGGTTACTATCAGAATTTTGTACAAAATTTTTCATGATTGTCTAACCCATTAACCAAGCTCACACGTAAAGAGAATAAATTTGTCTCGACAAAAGAGTGTGAATAATGTTTTGAATAATTGAATAGAGGATTAGTCATTGCTACTATATTGACTCAACCATCAAGTAATGATGTGCATTTTATTTATCGTGATTCTTGAAGAATGGAATTGGTTGTGCCCTTATGAAGAATGATAGAGTTATTGGCTATGCATCTCAACAGCTAAAAATTCATGAATAAAACTATATGACTCATGATCTTAAGTTAGCGGCTATAATATTTTCTCTAATGATAAGGAGACACTATCTCTATGGAAAAAAATGTGAGATATACACTGATAAAAATAGATTTAAGTATATTTTCTCATAGAAGGAACTCAACATGAGGCAAAAGAGAAGGATTGAACTATTCAAGGATTACTATTTCACAATACACTACCACCTGGGGAAGGAAAATAAGTTGGCAGATGCTTTGAGAAGAAATGAACATCTAGTTCTGAACAAGATGAGAGTTTAAATGGATCCTATGTTCATGGATCTAGTAAAGATGGAAATATGAATAACCATGGATGGTGAAACATCAATACTTTTTCAAATGGTTGTCAAACCATCATTACTCAAAAGGATAAAATGTTCTTAGACTGATGATGTAGAGCTTCAAAATAAAATTAAAGCTGTGAATGATGGGAGATTGATTAACTTCATATATGAATATGGAATTTTGAAATATGGGAAGAGGATATGTGTTCCCAATATACCTGATGTAAAAAATGTAATTTTTGGATGATGCTCATAGCTCCAATTTATCTATACACCCTGGTAGCATTAAAATGTATAGAGATTTGAAAGAACATTGTTGGTGGGACAACATGAAGAGGAATATTGTTGATTATATGTCAAGATGTATGGTTTTTCAATAGGTGAAGGCTAGAAGAAAACATCCTAAAGGATTCATGCAACCTCTTCCCATACCTGAGTGTAAATGGGATGATATTATGGTGGACTTTGTCATGGGGCTACCAAAGACTCCTAGAGGTAATGATGCAATAAGGGTCATTGTTGATCATCTTACCAAGTCCGCACATTTTCATGCTATAAGAAAAGATTTAACACTTGAACATTTAGCAAGACTATATATTAATGATGTTGTAAGACTTCATGGTGTAACCCTATCGATTGTTTCGGATTGTGATCCCCATTTTACATCAATATTTTGGAAAATTCATCAGAAATCCCTGGATACTGAACTTCATTTGAGCACTGCCTACCACCATCAAACTTATAAATAATCATAATGGACTATTAAAACCTTAAAAGACCAATTGAGATCTTTATGACTTGACTTTTAAGGTATTTGGTATCAGTATTTACCTATGGTATAATTTTATTAAAACAACAGCTTCCATTCAAGTATTCAGATGGAACTATATGAAGCATTATATGTAAAGAGATTCCGCACACCAACTTGTTGGGATGATATTGGTGAAAGAAAACACATAGTCCTAGAACTTGTTAAGGATGTAATGGAAAAGGTAAAGATTATCCAAACCCACATCAAAGCAGCTCAATGTACGCAAAAGAGCTATACTGATAACTGAAGGAAGGATTTGGAATTTCAAATAGAAGATCATGTTTTCTTGAAGGTATCTTCGTGTATTGGTGTTATATGATTCGATAAGAAAGGTAAATTAACTCGTAGGTACATCAGACCTTTCAGAATTCTAGAACGAATTGGAGTTTTAGCTTACTGTTTGGAAATACTTCCATGTCTCTCTAAAGTTCATGATGTGTTCCATGTATCACTATTGAGAAAATACATGCCTAACCCAACGCATGTTCTCGCCTATGAAGAAATAGAACTGGAACCTGATCTGTCTTATTGGGAAGTTCCTATCGGGATTTTTGATACCAGAGAACAAGTGTTGAGAAACAATACCACTCTTCTGGGAAAGGTTCTTGAAAAAACAATAAAATTGAAGAGTCAACGTGGGAACTTGGGGAACTTATGATGAAGAAAAACCTGAATCTTTTTTTGCAATAACATTCTATAAATTCTGAGGATAGAATTATTTGAAATATGGAATAATGTAACACACTAGTCTTATATGGTAAGCTTCTCTTTGAATAATACAGTAGCTTGCGTTTGATGCAGCTCGGAGTTCTAGTACACCACGACCAATCAAACTAGCCCTTTAAAAATAAGTTATGAATAGTAATTTACACTTTTTGAAATATTATAATTTATATTTTTTAAAATGGAATTCATTTTTGGATTTGGAATATTAAAATTATCTTAGGGTGAATTTTTATCATTTTTCCGAAATCTTTCAACTTTTGATGAATAGTGAAAAACACTGTGTTATTCTTTAAAAACGAATTTTTATTTAAATAATTATTTTTAATTTAAATTTATTGTAAAGTAAAAAATAGATACATAATACATATTAGTAAAATTTAATTCATTGGAGTCATTTTATAATAAGATTGGATATAAAAAATTTTATTGAACTTTTTACCGTCTTTTACCCACCGTCTAGGCACATTTGAAAATTTGCATAAAACCTAATTTTACCGCTTTTGTGAATTGAATTTTAAAAATATGACAGAAAAAATTTTCATCAGTAAGTAAAATTAGGTTCAATAGGATGAAAATAATTTGGGGTGAATAATAACTTTGGAATTTTGTTTACCTCGGGTAAAAGTAAACAGGGTAATTAAATGTGAAAATAATATTACAATAATATAAAATTACCCCAACACATATCCTAATTCTATTGGGTAAGTGTTTTCTGACCAAAATAAACCTTATTAAAAAAATAAGATCCTTCTTATCCACTTGTATTAGATTAGAAAATTTATTATATTATATTTAAATAAGTGTTAAAAGTGTTAAATTAAAATTTTATTAAAAAACCATTTTTAATATAGAGTTATACATAAGATAAATTCGACTATATACCAAAAAAATCCCATAACGTTATATATCAAATAATTTTTTTCAATAACTGAATTATTTAATATATATATACATATATATATATAAATAAAAAATAACTTTCATTATTAATACTAAGGCACTGATGAAGATTCAGTTATTGTGGCTAAATAATTAATAAGATTGATTTAAGATTCAGAATGTAAGCTTTCTAAAAATTTTATTTTTATGTTTTTTTATAAGAATATAAATATCATATAGATAAAATATGTTTTATATATGAATAATATATTTTGAAAAAATTCTATTAGTATGTGATGTGTAATAATAATAATAATTGCAAATATTTTTAAAAAAATCATATGAATTTTTTTTCATTGTATTTTTATTTTTTTAAACAAAAGTAAAATTCTCAAATTTCATAATTTTAGATTAAAAATATAAGATACATTTTAAGATTAAAAATTTAAACATTACATTAATATTATTTTTTGGGATTTGTTTTAAATAATATAGTTTTTTGTGAGTAGTGAAAAAATACTTATTTTTCTAATTTAGAAACTTTTTTAACTTTTTTATTATAGAATAATGACTTAAATGTTTTTAAAACCATTTTTATGAAATTATAAATTTTTAAAGTAAAATAAATGATTTAAAAATACTATGTTGAATTTATAATACCAATTTTTAATGTATGGAAACATATATATTATTTTATTAAAAAAACTTTTTTTATTTGATGATGTTAAAAATTGGGGTTCATCACAATTATAAATTAAATTAAAAAAAAAATTATTTCATATTTTATATCAAAGTTATCATAATATTTAATTAATTCAATTTCATTTTTGGCCATAAAAGTATGATTACTAGTATTAAAGTTAATGACCATGATATTGTTAAAATTTTATTTTCAAAGAATTGTTTTGTTAATATTGTATAATTTTTATCTAATAAAATAAATTAAGGCCTTATAAAAAGAGAATTTAAAATAATTTTTAACTATATTTAAATAATTTATCAATAATTAAATTAGTAATCAATACAAAATAAAATTAATAACACTTAGTATTGAAAATAACATTTTTCTATAAAACATTTTTCTATATAAAAAATGATTTAATTTAAAATTAATTTTTCTCTTAATTAGAAATGAAATTAGATTAAATGGAAGTTAAATTTAATTTCAACACACCATAACATGGTAATATTGGGTTTTTATATGTTTACTAAAACATAAGTTACTTGGGTAAAAAATTGTTACCAGATTAAGAATAAAAAAGTTAAAAGTAAAAATATAAGAAAAAATGGCTTATAATATATATAAAAGACATAAAGGAATACTTGTTAGAGGTTTACTGGGAAAAACATCACCAAAAAAATCCATTATTTTTTCATTTTTGACCCATTTACTTGCTAATAGTGTCATTCAACTATTGAAAAAAATGGGTGTTCCAAAGTGTGCCTTATTTGTGACTTATAAAAGGGGACATTTCCACCCCTTAATGATAGACCCATTCCATCAGATTTTTTCATGAAACTATTAAATTTATATCTCCCTATAAACATATATAATTTTCATAATTCTCTATTTTCAATTAGTTATCCTAAATACTTCATGTCTAATGATACTTCCAAGAGAAAGTGCAATATCCTAAAGTGAGTATTCCTTAATCTGAATTCAATTATTATTAATATTTCTCTTAAAAACCTACCATAAAAATAGAAATATGATGGCCTAGTTTTAATTATTATGATTAATTTTTTTATATTAATTCAAAACCCCATAATTATTACTTTTCATCCACATATAAAAATAAAATAACATTAACTTTGTACTATGCAGACTACCACAACCATGAAGTAATGTCTTTTATGTTGATTTTAATTCATTATCATAGCCACATAAATTTTGTTTCAAAAACAAGAAATATATAAATAATATCCTTATTATTATATTATAATAATATAATACATTTCCTAAACCATATTCATCCCTCAAGATATTGTTTATTCATGTTTGGGGTTGATTTAACCACCTACGTGAACAATTATATAAAACAATTTCATTGATGAGAAGGGGAAATTAAATATTTTTTTTATAATTTAGTTAGTAAATTATGATTTTTTATTATTCATTATATGTTATAATATTTTTTTCTCTTATTATTAAAATATAATCTTCGATCAGTAAAATTAAAAATGTAATCCATGGCCAATTCAATTTTCAAACATACATAAGAAAACCAATATAATGATTAAATAGAATATTATAATAAAAGGTATATATTAAATTAAATTTATATTAATATATTACTTATGATGTTATCTAATAAGCTAAATTATATTATTCTAATATTTAGGCACAAGTGTGGAAGAAATCTAGAACAAGATAAGCGTTTGTGTTAACCCAATTTTCTTCCACTATGTAACAACCTTTTTTAGATAACTATATTGTTAAAAGTTTTATTTATTCTACTTAATAAATATTTTTTATGTTATTTTATACTTCCATTATGGGGATCTGAAATTCTTATTTATAAACTAGTTAAAAAATCATTCTCAACTCAAATAATATGTTACCCGGAAATGGTTTTCTCATTCTCAATTCCTATTTTTGAGACATGATTCTTGTTATTCCCCAATTTAATTTTATATTTTGTATATAATTTATATTCCATATATTGTATGATGAATTATATTTCATGGTATTTTATGTTTAGTTTCAATATTTCTCTCCATTAAGGGTTTAAATTTAATAAATACTCTAGACATAATAGTTTTTTTCTCATTTTCAAACCCATGTTCCATGTTTGATATTATGCACCATAATTTATTTTATATGGTGTATTAACATACTCATTTACATCATGTATAATAAACATATTTCATTTAATGATATTTTAATTTCTTTTCATCCCAATAATGTTCTTTTGATTCATATGTTACCATTAACATAAGGGTGTTTGCTTCTCAATTTTGTTATATTGAGATATGATTTGAATTTATAACTTGTATCGTTTTTATGTTTTATATATTATACAATGATTAATTTTTAAATCCTCTCAAAATATTTTACACTGGGATAGCATGCCTGTAAAAATACATTTATTCCTATGTATTTCCAAATTATCCTCTTTTATTGGTATGATTTTTCTTCTAATATTAGTTTTCATTGAATAGTATATTTTTCATTAAATTATTTAATGTGAATTAACCTAGTAATCCATGAATTAATTTATTAGTGAAATTATCGACAAAAAAATATTTTTACTCCATATAGTGTTATTTTATGGGATGCTTATATAGAAACCTATTCCATTTACTGATTGAAGAGATATTGAAAATCATTATACATGTTATTCCAAAATGGATGCTTATTTATTACTAAGGGATGTTGGTTATGTATTTAATATTTTATTTATTATTACATATAATTAATTCATTGGACTTGGTTTTCAATGGACGATGCTTTAATAACACTATGATGCATTGATGGGTTTGATGAGACAAACATGCTTGGGTAACTTGTTATATGTCTGGACAGATAAAAATATTTCCTCATTACTGGGATTTGACCATGAGATCATGATGTGTTGACTTAGGGAATGAAATTAACCATCTCACATTATTTATATTATCCTAGAGAAACAAGTTATTGTTATCTATTTGATCAATTTATTCCCATTGTTATCTAGGGATATATTATTATTTCAATTTCATTCTATCCTTGTTTATGTTTTTATTATCTATTCATTGAATATTATTTATGATAATCTTATGGTAGCATATGATGTTTTATTATTATTTCTTATTTTTACCCTTACCGAACATTTTAGATCACCCCTTCTTATGCTTTCATTTCCTGAGGTTATAATGAAACATATTTAAAATGATATTTCTATAAGATATTATCATTTATTGAGAATTTCTGGGGTGATTTATTATGTATTAAGTAGAGTGAAGGAAATTAAATTTAGTTGAGGACTTCAAGGTATTTATTAGTAAATGGGTTATCCAAATTCTCTAAATCTTTAAATCTAAAAGATATTTGGAATGTATTTGTTGCATGATTTTCATTATGTCATTTAATTATGGGATAATTATGTCAAGGAATCTATTGTGGGTAACAAATATTGTATGTAAAGTGTGTATTTTCAATATTAAAGTTAGGATTGTGGGTATAGGGAACTATTGAAGGCATCAAATCTAGGTTTACGTATCTTTATATATTTTGATTTTATTGAATGAGGTTGTAATTTCCATTAAAGAGTGATATGTTAAAGTTGATCATAATTTCAAATGGATATATAAAACATTTTTTTAATTTATGAAATTTTTAAAATTTTAGGTATTAAGATAAGAGAAAACTAGTAAAAAAACCCATGTATAAGTTCATGTGATAGTTTAAAGTATGGGATAAAATAATTTTATTGGTAAAATAGATATTTTATGGTTCTCCTTGAAATTATATCCCTATCTGGATACTTGAGAGTATATGAGAATGTGTCTTAGATGCACCTTGGTGTAATCACCCTAAAAAAGGCTAGTTGAGTATCAACCCAAACTTCACTATGGTTTATGATGAGTTAGCCTAAAACTACACACTATAGAAGAAACTCCTATGGGATATTCTTTGTTTAATCACATCCTCATTAAAACCAATTAAAAATTATTTTTTTTTAACTAATTTGGTTTAGTAATATGATAAAACCCAACCAAAATAAACCTAAATCAAACTAAAATTTACTTAACTTAAAATGTAATCTAATTTAACGATTTAAAATAATAATAAATTTTGAGTCTGAATTTAGTAATCCTAAAATAAGTCTATTAGATTTTTCATCACTCAAGTTAACTCCTTTTAGATTTAGTAATGAATAAATCCCAGGGGAACTATCTTAACAGAATATTCAATGAATAATATAGTGATTTTCCCATTAAAAACCTAATGGGATAAGATTTGGAGTGTGAAATATTATAATAATGAAAAAATGTTATCATGAACTATAATAAAACATGTGAATATTATTAAAAATCTAAATACACTGCATATGTTAAAGATAGAGTCTCTTAGATATTTAGTTGAAAATATAAATAAGAAAAGAATAATAAATTTCTTATGTGTTTATAACATTATAGGAAACACATCTAATATTACTTGAATGGAATGTAAATCTAATATATGTGTGCAAATTATAGTCATCAAGATCATGGGTTCAATGTAAAGAGAGAAACTACAATTTTTTTTAGTTTCAATAGCATGTAAATTTGGAACTATGAAAATAGATGCAATAATCCAATAGAAAAATGGGAAAATAATCATAATGAATTGACTATACTATGGGAATAAGTAAAGGCATACACAATGACTAATATTAAAAAGAATTGTCATTATTCACTCTAGAGTTTCCAATTTCTAATGAAATGTATGTTTTCATAAACTATTTGTTATTGAGTTATATATAAAAACACATGCTGGTATGGTTATTATTAAATATTCTTCATGGTTTGTGGGAAGTTATTTCTTATGGATTTATTTTTCAACCATAATTATATTTGGTGTTAGAAATGGATTATATATCTTTGAAACTAGATCATATAATTTTTTATTTATTTTAAAATATCACTATATGTCATAAATCAAATAATAATTTTATGTTGATTTTGACTATGAATTTCGTATAGACACTATTTTATCATATAGATCTCAATACCCAATAATGATTTTATTAGTATCTAAAATACTATGTTTGACATCTCATTATTAATTAAACCATATATATTTTCTATCTAGTTTATGCACTAAACTTTTTTCTTTAGAAACAAACAATTAAAAATTGAGAGTATGAAATTTATTTAATGGGAGAGAATGTAACACCTTAATATCATAAATTGTATTTTATTTTAAACTCCTAATGTGTTCAATATCTTTATTCACAAGAAAAATAAACCAAAATGAAATACTAAACATAATATAACTATTAAAATTTTACAGTAACTGAATTATGAATTAAAAATAAAAAAAAAATTAATTATTAATACTAATGTATTGATAAAAATTTAATTAAAGTGGATAAATAAGTAATAATATTGATTTTTGACTTAAAATGTAACCATTATGAATATTTTTTTAAAGATATTTTTTAAGAATATAAATATATTTTGGATAAAATATATTACTGATATGAATTATATATTTACTCCAATTTGGTTAGTAATTAATAGGGAATAAGAATAATAATAATTAATATTTTTAAAATTAATTTTTCTATAAATTCTATTTTCAATATATTTTTATATTTATATTTAAAATATAAATACTAAAATTTTAGAATTTTAATTTTTCAAAATAATCTTCATTTTTAGACTTATAATGTCAATATTAGAATAAGTTGATTTTTTTGTATTTTTTTAAAATATCATTATTAGGTGAGAAGTGAGAGAATATTGACCATTATTATACCATATGTTTTATAATATTTTAATAATAAAATAATTAATTAAAAGTTATAGAAAAAATAATGAAAAGTTATAATATTAATTCATTTGGTGTTTGTTCTAGGAATGCTTACATAGAAACCGATTCCATTTGTTTACTAGAAAAATTCTGAACTTCTATATACTTGTTATTCTAGTATGAATGTTTATTATTGACCAAGGGATGTGAGTTATATATTGTATAATTAATTAATTACATCATATTATTAAATAATTATTGTTAATTAGTGATGAGTGGGCCCTACAATTTCCCCTCAATGCATGGGCAGTTATCACGAGACAAACTAGCTTAGGTAATTTGGCGCATGCATTCCTAAAACAAAATACTGCCTAGACACAGGGCCTTGATGATAATATTGTGATGTCTAAGATCCTGATATCTAGGATTAGGGCCTGTAATTAGTTATCTATCATTATGTATCACATCACTATAGAACCTGTTATTATTATCCATTCAATCTAATTATTCCCATTTTTATCAATAGATGTATTATTCATTCGGTTTCATATTTTTATGGAATTATTTTATATTATATATTCATGTCATAATATTTATACTCATATTACGATCACTTATAATCTTTAGTTGTAATTGATTATGTTTAACCTTACTTTGTGATTGATCTCACCCCTTCTTATTTTTCCATTTTCTTAGGCTATGAAGATATGTGTTAAAAATGATATATCTAAAATAAAATATCATGTATTAGAAATTTTTTGGAGATGATGAAGTGTTTTTATGGATTAAGTAGTTTCTTATATAGTGGTACAAATTTTCTTTAGTTGAGGAAGTAAAGGGATTTTTTAATGTGTTTATTACTGATTATATAATGCTGAAATCTTAAAAGTTCATTAGAGTTTATGTAATGTAATATTTCATTGAAGTCATTAAATTATGGGATAGATATGTCTGATAATCAGCACTTTTTGTTAAATCCATTATGTAATGTAGGTTTTTTTTACCCCGAATTTAGGAGTAGAATTTCAAAGAACCATAGAGGTTAATTTATTTTGGGTGTTCATAGTGGAGTGAAGTGTGGTTTTAATCTATACCAACTAGAATCCATTTCTTAGGGATATTTATAGATGTTGGATTTGGATCTATGAATAATTGATCATTAAACTTGGATAATTCCATTAATATTTTCACATAATAGTTAATAAAATGAAAATTAAATGCTTTTCCAACTATAAAAATTTTAATAAGAAGTATTTAATAATTAAATTGATTGATAAGTTATTTTATTTTGTAGAATTTAATATGGAATAGAAAAATGGAATTAAATATTTATCTCGCATTTTAAATATATTATTAAGGAAATGAAATAATTATAAGAAATTAAAATTATTGTTTTATTTTATGCGATCATTATGTTGGGATATATTATGATCATAATATTATTATTGAGGAGGGATTGTTATGGTAATAACTAATTAATATTTTACATCATAATTATTTATGGTGGTAGGTAGTGTAAGATTCTTTTATAAATTTAATATGAAGAATATTGTGGAGGATTTTTTTAGAGAAAAATTCAATATAAAATTATTCATTGTTAAATAGGGGAAATTTGAGAGGTTTTAATAGGATAATTAATATGATTAAACATAGATATTTTAATAGATAAAATGTTGAATTAATAATAGAGAGATAATATTAACCCTATTATAATGGAAAATACATGCGGCTCATGTGGGTTTCAATGTTAATTCTCTTTAGATAATTAATTAAACATGTCATTGATGGGGTTTATGGTTTTCATTTAACTGGGAATATATTTTTATGATATTATTGAAATAGAAATGTTTCTCATAAAACATTAAATTTGAATAATTTAATTATGGTTGAATAAGGTGACTCATGACTATAAACTACATGTATTTATATTTTAAAGCATTATTTTGATTGATGGCAGTCCACCATGGGAATATTAATAAGTGAAATTTAAAGTTAATGTAGTATATAGGGAATGAATAAAATGATGAAGATAAATAGAGAGTTCACTTTATTAATTGGAGGTTCATTATAGTAAAATATTTATAGAAAGATGGTGTGATCCTATTAAAAAAGGATATTACTATCCATTTTCGACACATCACTCATCTATTTCTATAATATCATCAAATAACATTATCAAGTATTTTTACATTATAATGGGATTAATAATGTTCAATGAATATATATTCATTTGATTTTATAACGGTATATGGAATAAATTATTTTACATAATTCATATGAATTATGTTAGTTTCTTATGAGGATTCCAATGTAAAAAAACCCCTTATGTTTATGTTATTAATGATAATATAATTAAAAGGGTATTAATACATTCATCATGTTCCATATTAATTTGGCATGAGGAATATTCCACTATCTATTTAATACCTTTTTAACTTTATCTTATTTTATACCACATGACTAAAGAGTTAATAGCTATTGTGATATGTTTCATGGGGGGGTATGCCACTCTCAAGGGGTCGTGGAGTCTTTTATGGATATTTTTGTGGTTCCATTACATTTTAGTAAGGGAAATTGAAAAAATTTATTAATAGTGTATTGTATTATTTGGTTTACGAGTGATGAATTAATATAAGAGTATTGATGATAGTTCTCGGAGTTTCATCCTTTTAAGATCAGCCAACTATAAACTATAATGAAAGAATTCTTCAGATAGTGGAAGAAAACTTTTCCCATATTAGGATATTCATTACATGAATTATTGATGGATTTTATAAATAGTGATTATTTATAAATGAATTGTGATAAATATTTAATAGTTTTTCAATAATTATTTTTCCAAAAATGGTTAATTCATACTGCAATATAGTTTTGATACAAACATTTTTATTTATCCAGCTAGGGGTTTTGATAAAATTATTGTCTTTGTTTTTTTAAAAGATATTAGAAAATGGATTCCATTGATGCATGGCCTTTTCAAATCAAATTAAAAAGGTGTTCATGTATATATTTTTCTTAAGTATTAATTATTAATGTATGGGTTTTTAATTTATTTATGGAATTGGTTTCATTATATTTCATAATCATGTAATTATATTTCCATTTGGGATTTACTATATTAAAAATCTTGTGGTTGGGTATCTTGTTCTAAGTAAAATTTCATTAGGAAAGTTATTTTTTTACACTTTCCAATAATATAAAATGTTTAAACATGAGCTCTATAGTCAGGTGACACATTTTTTCAAACCAAAAACTAAGCATTAAATTTTTTTTTATTTTTTTGGGTTTTAACTGTTAGAATGTATTTTTCACTTTTTAGTTTCAATTAATAATCCATTGTTGTGATCTATGTGGATAAAATTGGTCGAATTACCTATGGGACTGAATGGATAAATGTGAAACTCTAGGATCATTACTTAGAAAATAATTTATTGTTGATAATAAGATTTTTTAACCATATAATTTATATATATTTATGGGAATAATTATAGATAATTTTTGTTATACTATATGAAGGTCTTCCTTATATCTTAATAGTAGTTTTTATTTGTTTATTATTCTTTTTAATATCTTTTATTACTCATTAAAGGGATAGATGGTTTTCTTTAAAATTATTGTTACCATATTTCCTATTTTATCAAGTAGGGGTTTACTTGTAAAGGTTTAAATAAATATTTATGAATCTTTTTTAAATACATGTCACTATATTTTACGGTTTTGATTACAAAGGAAGAGGTATATTTTTCAGTCCTAGGTAAATCTTACTAGGTTTTTAATCACCACCAACATGTAAAATTTGGTGCATATTTACATATATTGTTAATGATATTGGAAAAATAAATGCTTTAATCATTGTTATTGGAGAGACATTATTTCACATTGGAGGTATAGTATGAGTATGTGTGGCTGGGAAATTGATTCCATTCATTTTTCATTATGATTTCTTATTTAAACTTATTGAACATTGGTTTATAAAACTATTTTTTTATAAGTTCAAGTCTTCAATTTTTTTAATGGAAATATGTTATAATTCAACATTAATTCATTTCCACATTTTTATTTCTATATTTTGAGGTAAATCATTCCCGAAATAGGTTATTTTATACATTGATATAGGTTTCAAACCTCTGATTGCTGGGGAGCACAAATGAGGCCTTGTGCTGATTTGGATTAGGCCACAATATTTTGTTACTCAGTTTGATTTTTAACATTAAATCATCCCATAAGCATTCATGTTATCTATAAATATCTTATAGAATTAAGTCATATTTGGGAAAAAATTCCAAATTTTGTTATTATAAAAATTAGTTTGATATATCTTCTATTGTCAAGATAAATAAAATTAATTTGATTAAATAAATGTGTTCTATCCAATAATATAAGATGTTACTAATAATATATTCTCCATTTTTTGTACAGGGATTCTAATGCTCATCATATGATGAATGTTAAATACTCTAAATTTTACAAGTAGGAGTAAAGGAAATCTATAGTTTTAGTTAATTATAGAATATACTCATAAGTTAAATTTATATGAATAAAACTCATAGATTAAGGCCTTATAGAATAAAATTAATTAGATATGGCGTGCTCTCTCTGAAATTATGTTTTATTTTAACTAAATGTTTAATAGTGCATAAACTATATAATTATATTAAGGATGAATTATATTAAAAAATCATTAATATATTTGTTGAAACCCAAGAAAATATATAAAACTCTAAATAAAATTTAAGGTTTTAAGGATTATAAAGTAACTAGATGTGAAAAAAATATCCTTAAAAGAAACTCGGTGAAAAAGAATAATAAATCCAATATATCCCATAATTTAATTATTTATAATTATCCCCTATCATAAAATTCATTAAATTATGATCCTATAGTTTCTTAGGCTTATAACCAAATATAAATTAATATGACCACAATGATAGAATAAATTTATCCATAGGATAAATCGGGGAAATGTGATCATAGATTAATGATTTGATGGATATACCAAATTTAAATCATGGTATATATAATATTAGAGGATAATATCAACATAATAAATTATAAATATTTCATTTTATAGATTAGATATTAACTTTATAATTTTATCATGTGATGTCTAGTTTTGAACAATTAATATTTTACTCTCACTAATAGAATTAAATCTAACCGTGAGTACCAAGTGATAACTATTTAAATGAATTAGAAATTTAAAACATAATTCATTAAACAAAATTTCATTACTTATAGTAGGATTATTGATTTAATAAAATGAGGGAATCAAGTATGAATTATGTTGATAAAAAAAGAAACTACTCTACTTTGGATATACTGGTCATCATGAAAAAATTATATAATTAAGCGTTTAGAAAGGGAATCACTCAATATTATTTTCACACATTTATTCACTCCTAAATAATAAAAAATAAGGATATAGTTATACCAAATAGGATTAATATAAAATAAAAATATATGCACTGTGATAATAGTTTTCTCCTTGTATTTCTAGATAGTGTTCCATCTTTTTATATGATATAGTTATCATTTATATTATGTTGAAATTCGTTAAATAACATAATGTTGGAAATGATTTTTGGATAATAAAATTATGTTTCATTTTTAAACAAAATAGTTCTTTATTTTATTTACATGGAAATAATAGTGATTATTAATTCATGTTTAATTGAAATAATTATTTCTCATATTAATGGTTTTAGAGAAATAACATAAAAATAGTATAATTTTAAATGTAATAATAAATAGGTATGTTAATGAAACTGAATATTATATTTTAAAGAATTTTTAAATAATTATTATCTTTTAATAGTTGATGTATTAGGTTATGTAAGGTGGTAACCTATGATAAATGAATATGTTAAAACAATATATTAATGAACTAGTTGTTCAATAAAGAAAACTTTTTGGGGTCGATCAGGTCTATTTTCATATGATGGTTGAATTCATTGGTTTTTGGGTTGTGATTCCCTACCTCATTGTATTTTTTCCTTGAAACATTTTCTATTTTTATATGATCCTTGGTATGAAATGAGAAGTGAATTTGGGATGACTAATGGTTTAACAAGTCTTGGGTAGGTAGGCCAAGATTTTTGGAATTAGTTGGCTCCAGAAATTGAGGGATGGATGCATGGTGATATAAATTGTGTTTTTTTAATGCAATATGGATTTATGTAATGGGTACATTATTAGATTACCCATTGTTGTGAAAAAATTCAGGATACTTTCTTGTTGATTAATATTCTTTAAAGGTTGGTTAAACAGGTTTCTTGATTCTGAATTACTATTCCATTCTACATTAGGTAGATGGTTATTATTTTTTATACATATATTTTATGGTAGCTTAGGATGATACTTAGAGTACTTGGAAATATCTATTTTTAATGAATATAAATATTTTAACTTAAGTGGTTCATGTCTTTTTATAATGAAAATAATAATAATCTTGGTAAACTATGGAATCCATTTGTTTATACATATAGGGAAAGAAAATTATTTTATTATCATGTTAGATAATGATA
Organism: Viscum album; assembly: GCA_963277665.1. NCBI lineage: Eukaryota > Viridiplantae > Streptophyta > Magnoliopsida > Santalales > Viscaceae > Viscum > Viscum album. Next base: position 290,163,482 of record OY728148.1, on the reverse strand, counting down.
AAGAAATTTTATTAGTTAATTAATATAATTAACTTAATTTGAAATTTTTAATGTAAAGTAATAAACGAAGGTCTTCTTGAATTATTGTGTGCTTATCAGATCTCTAGTCCTTAGTAGTTGTAGTCATTTTTTCTGGTGATGATAGATACATTTTATTATAATTCATGGTTTATACCCATATTGTAGTTATGAGATATTTATATCTTATGTTTGATGTGATTTTATATGCTACCCCAACCATATAGTTAGGGAGAATTACACTTAGTGGACTCTATGAGGGTGTTTGCCGTAACATCCATATTGGTGAGGAATGGATGGATGACTACCCCTTATTTCTCCTATCTCTTATCTTGGTACTATTATATACTGGTATTCCTTGTTGTTTCCTTTCCTATATATTTTTTATAGGGATGTAATGGATTATATTTAATTTACTTACATTTATCTCCAGATAAATTATCTAAAGGATTATAATAGGTATGACATGTATGTGTTATGATAGAATGAGGTATAATACATGACATATGAGTTTTGGTGCCTCACAGAAACTACATGATTACTATCCAACGATGTGATGAGATGATGTGATGCATGAGGGGCATGGTATGTGATGAGATGATGTGTTTTAGGGAAAATAATATAATACATTATCCTAGGTGTCTTTAGGGTGGAATACTATTATAGAGAGATACACATGAGGTGTGATGATAGGGTCTAAATGAAATACAATGGGGAAGTTGTATCTGGTTATGTTCATCAATATTATGTTGGATATTATACTAATACAGTATACAATACATGGTGATAGATTCATGGTGAGGTTGGGAACTTTGTATACCTAATTAAGTGAGGAGTTATCTCCACTTTTTATCCACTAGGATTTAGTATTCATTTGTTATGTTTTCATTATAGGATCTGAGAAGGGCCCTTTGAAGTATACATGTTATATTAACTCTAAATTTATATAAACTATTTCTGGACCATGGGAGCTGGTTGGTGATAGGGATGGACATTACTAACTCATGGAGTTGTTCATGAGCTGTTTGGTCTTTGAGGTTGATGTCGAGGACTTTTCCTTAATATTTTTATTTTGTTTTGTAGTTTTTCAGTGGTATAACATTAAATTCATATACATGGGAAATTTTATTATCATGAGTAGGATTTTGGGTGGTTTTATATTTTCTCATTTTCATCATATTCTTCTTATAGGGTAATTCCTCTCACCTATTTTTATGATATACCCATGATGATTTTCACCAACCCGAGGCCTATTGAAGATGGGATTCAAGTGTAATTATCTACCTTCAATCATTTCAGCATTGAAAGGGTACCCTTGTGAGATAGGGGTTATAAAAAGTGGTATAATGGGCTTAATGTTGAGGAATAATATGGAAATAAAAGGTAGGAACATGTGGGTATTTCATGAGTTCATAAGGAAACTGTGATGACTGAATTTAGTATATCAGCTAAATATGGGAGACTAGCTAGTAAACAGGAATTTAGGTCCCCCATGATCCAAATTTTTTGTTTAATAAGCCTCATTAGAGTATTATTTCAAGTTACAAGGTAGATACCTAGAAACGGATCATGCATATTTATTATTTGTACCAGTTTTTGAAATGGTTATACCTTAGTATTAGGATAAATCATAAATAATTAATTAATATTAAATATTGTATATTCCTGGTGTAGTAGACTCTATCTATTTATACTTTTGAATATATGGATCTAGGTTGATATCCTTGATAGGTTTGTGAATATGATTTTTAGTAGGAACCATGATCATATTTCCATAGAATAGAGGTTGATGATGTAGAAAATTTATGGAGGAAAATCAAAGAGTTTCAGTTCCATATTATAAAGAAGTTTGAGATTTTTTTAGAATTAGTGATAGATGGATTGTTGAAGGAGGTGGGGAAAGCCTTTATTTCAATCCATGCTTAGAAATAGAACAAGGTTACCTTAGCGGTGAAGATATTGTGTGGAAAAGTACGGTAGAGGTAGGTCTTGTTCCTATGGGTCATGAGGAGTTGGATGTCCCAGGGGAGGAATTTTAAGACTAGTTCAAAGAATATTTCCTCTCTTTGATCAAGAAGGCAATTACTCACCAGGATATGATTACCCTTATATAGGGGAGATCCAGTGTGTAGGATATTTGGATGTATTTTAGAACCCTTCTTTTATGTTCTTCCAATATGTTTCTAGATTATGAGGCTAGAGAGAGGAATTTTATAGAGGCTTTACATCTAGATATCCAATACGAAGTCACTCCATTTATGTTATTGACATATTTTTGGGTACTATAAAAATAATTTTTTTTAGAGAATGTTGTACAAGACCAAATTTTCTTAATAGGAGATTCATTAGGATTCCCCATGTAGCAGAATTGTGGTTTGGGATTCCCAGTTTCCCGGATTGAAGAGATTTCAGATAACTGGGGGAATGTCTTAGCTCTCTCCATCATGTTTATTCAAAGGTGGAAGCCCTTAATCCCCTAACAAGGGATGAAAATATTTTTTTCATGTGAAGTTTGGGTCTTCAGTGGAGAGAGTTTCAAACCATTTTGAGAAAGCAGTGTGTGGTAGGTGTTCCACTTCATGTTGTTCTTTTGAGGTAGTTTCTACTCAGCTAGTGGCAACAAGGTGCTTTAGATTTGGATAATCAAAGGAATGATGGGGGCCAGTAAATAAATCCACATGATGCTTCTCTTCCTTAGAGAGCATATCATGGACACATAGGTTGTTTTCATTAGGTTTAGAGAGGGTATAACAAAGTGTATTGATCATTTCATTCCATGGAGTTGTCAGTACCAATAGATCCTGACATCATTCAAGGTACTAATTTCATCTTATCTACTCTAGTATATGCTTTTTATGATTCAAAATCTAGACACTCCATATTTTCACCTACCCTATTTTAGGATTTAATACTTATGTTTTAGAGGATTATGGTTCCCTTGGAGTTGACTATTTCAATTGGAGGTTGAGATTGTATACATGAATTAAGTGGAAACTATGAGCTAGTGTTGAGAAAAAAACATTTCTTGGGAGACTTATTTTGTTTGTGAACTGAAAAATATGACATAATCCATAGCATGGACTGGTTTTATTTGGTTTATGCAATCATTGATTTATTTAGGTGACAAATTTTTCTCTGTGCTTCTGATGTAGAGAATTTCATGTTAATTAGTGAGCGAGACCCTCGAATGGATCCGAGTTTGGTTTTATCGTTGTATTCTTTAATGGTTGATTTCATGTTCAGTACATAATAGGCTCAATAGGTAGTGATTCATTGGGTTTTGGAAGTGTACCCTAACATCTTTATTGATAAGTTTATAGTGTTACCCCCTTGATAGGATATCATGTTTGGGAAAGTTCTATTGCTAGGAACTTCAAAAATCTCAATTTCATAATATATATGATGGAAATTTTTGAGTTATAATAGATACATGTATATATTAATGAGCTATTGTAGTGTGTTTTTTATCCATTCATATCACATAAGGTTTTATCAGATTGATTTAGTTATAAGGTTGATGAAGGTATACATCTCTATATCTTTTCTCATCACTTGAATATAGTGGTAGTAAATAACCACTATCCTCTTCAATAAATTAATGATTTATTCAATCATCTAAAAGGAGTTAGTTTATTCTCTATGATTAATATATGGTTGAGATATCATCAATTATGGGTGAAAGATGAGTATATATAAAAGATAGGTTTTCAATGTAATTTTTAAGAGTTCTTTATGATGTAATTTTGTTGGAAAAATACACTTGTAGTGATAATTGTTTTGATGAGTGAAATGTTTCGAGAGTTCCGAGATTTCTCCCTGGTTGTTTTCATTGATGAAATCTGTGTTTACTCTATGTCTAAGGAGTAGTATGCAGAGAATATGTGTATTGTTTTAGATATTCTTCATTATTAGAAGATGTTCATGAATATTTAAATGTGTGAGTTATGTGATCATGAAATTCTTTTCATAGGACATATCATGTACCAAAATTGTGCAGTAATGGATCCCTAGAAGATCAAGGTGGTTATTTCTTAGGCATCCCTCAAGAATATTTTAGATGTGTAGAGTTTCGATGGTCATACAAGATCCTATTGGAGGTTTGTATCATAATTATTCCAACTAAAACTCTTATGAAAACCATAAGAAGTAATGATTAGTTGTTCATATGGAATGACCAATATCAAACATATTTTGATTATCTGAAGGAGAATTTTTCAAGTTCCCCAATTCATCATTTACCATAATAAGGATTTTAGTTTGAGGTTTTTTTTTGTGATCCATTGGGATGTTCCTTGAAGTATAAGAGATCAATTATTTTTTATGGGTCTTAGTTGTTACATCCCCATGACTTGTTTTCTCATTGATGTTGTGGATACATTACCTCATTAGGTAGAGTTTTTTAGTTTTCACCAATCATAAAATCATAAGGAATATTTTCTCTTAGCATGACCTAAACTTATGAAAATGATAGTGGATGGAATACATACAACACTATGAATTAAATATTTTATATCCATTGGGAAGGGGTAATATTTTATTCAATGATGTAATCATGAAATCACAATGGTATGTTGTGTGTGACTTTGGGGATTCATGGAGAGTGGTGGAATAGATCTCAGTAATGCAACTTGATATGGGATAGGTTGAATGTAGATGATTTCTTTTTCAGATGATGGTGGAGTCAACATTAGTATAGAAGATGTAGGAGTCCAATATGGGGGATTTCATGTTAGAGTTCTGGAGAGATTGATTTGACAATAGTGATGATCCAAATGGTTGGTTTGATGATGATCATGATCGAGTGTTATTTCAGGGATAAAATTTTGTTCCTTCGGAGATGTGTGAGTTGTTTCTCAATGAGTTACAAAACTCAATCTTAGATGTACATCCTATTATAAAAAATATTTATTATTAACTGAGATTTTTTTAGTGGACTAGGTTTATGTGGTCAGTTGTAGAGTTTGTGTATTGATGTTCAGTCTATAGAAAGGTGAAGGTTGATTACTTTGTTCTAATTGGATTTCTCCATATTTTATACTTTCCCTGGTGGGAGTGGGAGAAAATTATGATAGAATTAATTACAAATTTACCTTGATATTAGTAAGGATTTGATTTTATATGGGTGATAGTAGACCATTTGAATAACACCTCATAGTGATCGAGGAGTTGACAACAATAGAGGTTTTTTTTTGAAATTTCTAGGGGAGGTGATTAGACTCTATAGAATCCTGAGGAAAATAATCTTTGGTCATGATCTTAATGTTTCTTTAAGGGTGCAGAGATATCTTCGTCATTTTCTTATCTCATTTTAGCCTTAGAACTACCTTCTACCCACATATAGTTTTTTAGATAGAGTAGACCATATAGACTCTGAAGACAAGTTTTAAGATAATGTATTGGATTTTGGAGGATTTTGGATAAGTCCCCTACCTTCAGTCAAGTGTTATTGAGAAAAATAGTTTTCACTCTACCAATTAGTGTATGAATGATTAAACATTTATATATAAAAACTTTCCTTTATCTATTATTATGGGATGTGGTTGGAGAGTTAGTAATTATTTTTCTTGAACTAGCATTGAGGACGATAGAGATGGTTAATGTGAATTTTTAGAGGTTGAAAGAAGTGCATGATCATCATAAGTATTGTGAACAATAAAGGATGAGACCTATAGAGATTGATATTAGATATCATGTTTCCTTTAATATTAGTCCTCATCATTGGCAGTGATGTTTTGGATGTGGGAGTGAAATTTCTCCTTGGTCTATTGATCCTTTTAAGGTGTTCATGTTGGAGTTGTGGTGTATCACAGAGCACTGCATCCATATATGATCAAGATAATTGATTCATTAAATGCGTCATAAATTCAATATTATCTTCATGACGACTCTCACATAATTATTTGGGGTTATATCAATGTTGATAAATACATGACTGTTGATGATTGGTATGTGGAGATCCAGGACAGCCATGAAAATGGTTTTCGTAGGTATATCATTCCCTTGGTTCATGTCTTATGACTACACGGTGTTATGGAGGAGTACATAGGAATGTGAATTATATATAAACCAAAATTATACTTATTTTTTCATTATTTGGTTCTTCTATTGTGTATATTTTTTGAAGTGGATCTTAATGAGGAGAAATATATCTGGGATGACAAACAGGACATGATCCTGGATGGGGGCATCAACAAGGGGATGATCAGGCTAGAGGAGTACATTCAGATCTGGAAGAAACTGACTTCTGTATTTGAAGACCTGAAAAGGGAGGATCCATGCTCCCAGGTATCCACTTTTCCCTAGAAGTTGTTTAGGGATACAGACTCTGGCAGAATTCATTTGGTTTTTAATGATTCTGCTTTCTCTCTTGATGTGAGTGGAAATGTTTGAGGGTCAAAAGGGCTCAGATGGGCTAGAGCATGCTACTTTCTCCATTGCAGGTCATTTGGGACTTGGTTGACTTAGAGGGAGGGATTTTCCTTCGGTAGGGACCATGCGTGCATGGGATCATCGAGTGGTCCTTCATTGGAGTTGGCGGTTGCTGGCTATGCTTGGATGAGACAGTTTCTGGTTTTCTGTTTGGGGCTGTTTGGTGCTTGTTGAACTTTTTGGTTTCTCACTTTTCCCACAAAAGTGTTTTTCTTAATAAAAAAATAATTTCCCGGAGTATATTTTTTGTGATTATTCATCTTTTTTATATTCTGAGTTAGTTTTCCCTACATTTATACCTTTCTAGTGTCCATGCTCTTGTTTGAGATGTATTTCTAGTAGTACAATATCTAGGAGATGGTTTTATGTATCTTTGAAATTTTTTCTTCTATTAAATTTAGTTTTGATCTTGTGATGGAGATATTAATGAGAGGTATCTCAAGGGTGGCTACTTAGATAACACTTTATCATACTTTCCTCTATGTTTAGTTATAATTATTGAACATGATAATTGGTTGAGATTTATCTAATGTAATTTAATGGACATTCTTAGAATTTACACTGTGGTTTTCTATGTCTTGGTAGATTCACTAAGGAGTTCTGAGGGAGGATAAAGGTGTTTTAGAGGCCAATGAAGTCATTTGTATTTTCAAGGGTCACTATGCCCTGGTGGTGGGCATGGTGATGGATGTTTTAGATTTTCCATGGATGAGACTTTTAATTATTATGATTTACAAGTGTTTCTTAGATCAACATGGCCAAAAAATGTAATTCTAATCTGTGTTAGATTCTGTTTTGGCCTTGGTGTCCCTCTGTCTGAAATGCCCAACATGGAAACACCTAAAGAGGGGGTGGAACATTCGGTGCCCTATTGAATGAAATTTTTATCATAGGAATCTATGTAAATATCGATTTTGAATTCTTGGAGAAGGTAAAATGGACTATATGTGAAAATATGCCTCTAAGGTAACCATTTTGGGTTGCTAAGCTCATGAACAACCATAGCCAAGGTCATAATGTGGTGGAAGTTGTGGTTGTGTTGAGATCATTTTGAAATGTGAAAAATTGCCACTGATTAACATGGATCATTATTAATTTGAAAATTGAATTTTTTTAGAGTTAATAGGGTTATTAAATGTGTATTAATTTTTTCTTCCCTTTTATGAGTGAATTTTTTAACCCCCTATTGAATTCTTTCAACTTCTAGATGCATCCAGTGACCTTACGGCTTTGCTGAGATATCAATCAAATTGGAGCTATGTTAGGGGAAGTGTTTTCTATGTAAGGATTTTTCTACATCCCATGATGTCCCATGATCATCTCTTGTGGGTTCTAACACCTGTTTAATTGAGAATCAAGTGTTTTTGGTTTGATGTATGCTCTTTTATTCTCTTTTCCCCATTCCTCATAGATTATTCATTTCTAGGAATAATGAAAAAATAGTATTACCTATTTTGGATTTTTTTTGGTGTGTGGTGTCACATTTTTTCAGGGATCCCAGGAATTTTCTATACCTCCTTCATATTAGTGGTGTTTCTTCCAATGTTAGTTGAACCTTTTACATCCATTATTTTGTGATGAACAATGAACTTCTAATCGAGGTAGGGGATCCATTGCTTCTCCTATTATTTTATGTTAAATCGTAAATTTTTCTGGCTGAATATATTTGGGTGATAGTGAAATTTTCATTAATAAATATTATAATGAATTACAAACTGATCATTGGTTGGAGTGATCACATATGTCCCAACCGTGATCGCAGTTATCCTCTTGTTTTTGTTGATAGTGTTCCATCTTTATTATGTTTATTTAACATGTATAATATATTTAAATATCATAATAAAAAAATTTGGTAACGATTATTGACTCCAAAAATAAATAGTAATTTTTAAATAAAAAATTCATTATTTTGTATTGATGGAAATTAAATTGATTCTTAATTCATGTTTAATTGAAATCATTCTTTCTCATGTTAATGATTTTGGATAAATAACAAGAATATGGTATGATTTTTAATGAAATGTTAAAGTGGAATGTCAATTATAAATTCTCTTCCAAAAGTGTAATGAAATAGGATGTTATTCTTGGATGCATGTTCAAACAATTCATATATTTTAATAGCTAATTTCTTTAGTTACGTGTTGAGATAACCTTTGATAGATGAATCGATTAGTAAAATATGGTCACGAACCAATTTTTTTAATAAAGAAAAATATTTTTGGTCGAGCATTCCCATGTTCTTGTGAAGGATAGATGCGTTGTTGTTTTTTTCTTAAATTACCTTATTACATTTTTAAAAGTTTGTTTAATATATATGTGAGCCTTATTATCGTATGAGATACAACCATGGGATAGATTATGGTTTGATGAGACATGGGCAAGGAGGCCTAGGTTTGTGGAAAATGTTGGTTCTGGAAATGCTGAGGTGGATTATGGTGATGTGCAAGGTGGTGTTGGGAAATTCACTTGGATAGATAGAATGGTTTGAATCAATTCATACCCATTTTTATATTGAATTCTATTATTCTTCATTATTAATGAATCTTATTTAAATTTCCATTTTGGGGGTTTATTATTTATGCATTATTTTTCCCACTTCTTGGGGAAACTAGTTATTCTTGGTTTATGAATAACTTTTATTATATCATAGGAAAAATCATGGAGTACCTGATAAAATGAAATTTTAATGAATATAAGTGTTTTAACATAGGGGTTGATGGATTATTTGAATAAAAATTATAATAATCCTGGTAAACCATGGTATCCGTTATTTTATATCTTTATGGAAATGGAATCAAATGATGGTCATGTTAATTTATAATGAAGTAATATTAATTGTTAACTAAAATAAATTACCTAATGTAAAGGTTTTAATAGAATTTAATAAATTATAGTCATCTTGAATTCTATTATTCCTATTGGATCTCTATTCCTTAAAAGTAGAAACATGTGTTTGAGTGATGGTATATTCATTTAAGTCTAAGCCTAGGTTGATTATTTAGTGTTGTTGTTAGAAATATATATCATATATGTTATGTGATTTTATATGCTACCCCACCCATGTTGGTGGGGTTACTGAGAACCAGTGGACTTTGAGAGGCTGTTTTCCCCAACATACAAGTTGTCAAGGAAATGATGGATGACTATCCACTTTGTCCTTGCTATCTTTTCCTCATAGTATTATGTGTAGGAATCCAAGATATTTAAATTTTATATTTATATTTTTAGATTTCTATAATGGAATATTTTTATTTCAAACACATGTATCTCCAAATATAGTATCATAAGGATTATTATAAGTATGTTGTTTATGAGTTGGGATGTATTGAAGAATAATACACAATAAACAGCTATGTTGGATCCTTGAAACTACTCAAAACCTATTTGGATATGTGATTACAAGATTTGAATAATGTAGTTCATGTGATGTGATGATATTATGTGATATGGGATGACTTATATAAAACTTTATCCTTGGTGCCTTTGGGGTGGAAACCAGTAGAGATGTCAGGACATGCGATGATGGGCAGTGTAGTAAACCAGTAGAGAAGTGGTATCAGGGTACCTTCTCCGATTTTGTGTTGAATATTATAATACTATTGTATATGATACATAGTTAGATATCCATGGTGATTCTATTAACATAGCATACTTTTTTTAGGTGATGATTTAACTTCACTTATTTTTCACTACGCTTTAGTATGCTTTTTTCTCTTTTTTATGAAAGGCCCCATGTAGGATCTTACTAAGTATACATGTTATGATCACCATACATTTATGTAAACTATTTTATGTAATATAGGAACTTTTTTGTTATTGTTATGGACATTACTATAATATGGAGTTATTTTGAGTTTTTTTGGATTTGAGGAATTTTTTGAATACTTTTCTTAGATACAAGTAATTTCTTTTATCATTGTTCAATTTTTTGACATCGCATGTATGTACATAAGATCTTTTATTTATCATGATCATGATTTATTTGACCATTTTTATATTATATCCCATTAATCATCTTATTATTATAGGTTAATTTAGACCCGCTTTTTGTATTATATACCATCTATGCTTTTCACTAACCCATGGGCTACTGGAGGCTTGCTTCGAGTGTTATTATCACCCTTATCTTATTTCCTTCTTAGTATGGGTTCAATTGAGGGGGAGAGTGTCATGAAAGTATCACAAAATTGAGATAGGTTAAGATAATATTTCCTCAATTGAAACACTAGAAAAACATTATTCATGGTATTGAGTCATTAAGGAAGACACATTTGGTAAACCCCTGGACTGATCCCCTCAACTATCTAAAACGACCCCACATACCTATGAGATAGCTTTCCCTACCTCTAAACATGATGATGCCCCAACATCAGTGAAATACATTATAATACCTAGTCACCCACATCAACATTTAGAGGTTAGAATGATTGGTCTATATAAAATTTCTTCCTACTATTAGTGTTCTCCATCCTTTTCTGGATCAACTGAATATACTCTGATGTCTCCTACATGAGACTCAATCTGATCATCACTACTTCATAAGCTTAAAACCAATAATAATTAAAATTTTATGCCTACCATATATATCATCTTAATTTTTCATCTCTATAGTGTAACACCCCATTTTTTTAGGATATAGTTCTTGGTAAATAAATTTATTTCTCTTATTGGTTACTTTACATGAAACCTCAAGCTTAAACAAAATTTGATATACTACTATTTAATGAGATAGTTAAAACCTAGCCATTGGATTTTTGGGTATGAATAAGACTAACTAAATTATAAAAAAAAATTTCCCTTGTATAAAATGGATTCATTGGTTACATATTGATTATGAATGAAAATAAAAATCATTTAATTGTAAAAGAAGTGTTTTAATGAAAGAACTGTTTTTAAGTGTGCAATGGGTTTTTTGCCTATTAAATTAAATTAATAACTATCAGTTTAAAATTTTAATGAAATATAAATATTATATATTTAATAAAAAATTTAACATTCATCTAATATTTTTTGAGGCACGAGATAAGAAAAAATATATTTTTCTTCTTAAAAAGGTATTTCTCTATGAAAATGATTTTTATCATGTTTTACAATCTTATTTAAAGATAAATTTCTTACAATTATAGAAATTCAATAATAAACAAGAAATATCCAATAATTTAAATCAGGATATCCAAATTTGGTAAATAGGTCGCCTTTATTTTTTATCATCATGAATAGTAAGCTTGGTAAACATAAATCTCCTTCAAAAGAAAAAAATGAGTGAAATATGGTTAAAACTTTTGGATAAGGCATTAAAATTTAACCACAACTTGTATTTATCTTATTTGATTAATTATTTTGGACATATACATCCATTTATCTAATATATGGCCACTTTGTCACATTTTTCTTATATTATGACCATTATATTATATCAAGAAAAGAATAAATAAAAATTTTCACTCATGGATTTAATATTTATAAAAAAATTTAGAAACGGATATACAGTTGATAAGTTTAGTTATTAATATTTATTTTAATTAAAAATTAATTTTTTTAATCATGGTAATTTATTTATAATATTTATTTATTGAATAATTACCTTAAATGGTTAAGCAACCCCAATACAATATTAAATTAATAAATAGAAAAATCATATAAGGTTTTTTAAAAATATTAAAAGTAGTATAATTTGTGTGAATTATTATGATCCATGAATTTTATAGATAAATATAACATATAATTTATTTTTTGAAGTTTTATATTATAATTATTTTGTTTTCATGATGTTTTTGGAGTTGAAGTAAATGATTAGTTCCTAAAATGAAATTAATTATATTTTATAATACACAATATTTTATTTATTGATATAAAATTTATAAAAAATTTATATTTCACCGTGTTAATGGGATATGGATTCAAATATCAGCCATGATCTATTCAGGGGTCACTTATCTTTTTATGGTAACATTATTGACCCTTAAAGAGTAAAAAATATTTATATCACAGTAATTGTAAAAAGGGTTAATGGGGGGTTAAAACAAAATGATAATGATAGAAATATAACCAAGAATTTTCCCAATTTTACCATAAGATAGGATTTAGTATCATATTCATATTTTATTTGAATAATCTTGATCCTTTTTTTCCATGAAAAATAATTTATATTAATTTAATACTTTAATTAATTCTAAGAGTGACACTTCCCTCAGTTATAAAAAAGGGATCCTCTTCTCTAATCTTTCTAAAACATTTTGAGCCATATATATCTTCTAGTATCTAACTTAATACCTTACTAGATTAATTTTACTCATCCAATATATTATTTTATTTTCAAAATACCATCCTTTCAAGGCTTAATGTGTAAGCCAAATAAGGTTTATCAATGAAGAGGTATAACTCTTAACTGAGATTCATCAATTTTATTTCATATTATACCTAATTTAAATCAAATTTATCCATTATAAAATAATTAATTCAGTATCTTAAATATATTTAACTGTTATTGTTATTATGGAACAACCATTATCCACCTTCTTCCCATCCTTTGGAAAATGATCATGTCACTTGTGTGTACATGTGGACTACAACCTTCATGAAATTATGTGATTCATTTTTCATTTTTGATATACATGGATGGTAATAAGGATAGATTTATTGTTTATATTATATATATATGATATAAAAAAGATCTTATAATGGTGAATTACTATTTACCTTTCTTTTGTCGCATCCATTGAAAATTAAAAACAACATTATTTCATACATATGACCTACCATCTCTATGAATGGTGTAATTCATTTTTCTATCTCTATCCATTATGGATGAAACTAGATATATATATATAATATGATATTTATATTGTAAATAACAGGATTTTACATGTATTTTTTTAATATATGGGAATTTTATGAGTCTGCAAAAATTGATGGTGTGTGATTTCGAGGCCCAGAATGCCCAGAATGAATTTATGAACTTTATTTTGGGTACGTTCAGTAAACGTCTGAGGGAGTTTTTTCTAAATTTTGAACCAGTGCTCAGAATTGAAATCTGAGGGCACCGTTTAACTTTTAGCATATGTATTCTCTTAAAGAGACCTTCACCTCGACCGTGGTAGGTTGAGGGTGGAAGTTAGCATTTGGAATATTTGTGAAAGAATAAAATAAACATAAAATTATGTAGCTTTTATTTTTATTTTTATTCCATGTGGATGTTGAGAAGTGGGGACCACTGAACTAAAGACTCCCATGGTTTTAGGTGGTGGGGACAACCTGAGTCTTCAAAATATCCTAATTTTTTAATTTAGGGGTGGGGACCACCTGACCCCTCTTAATGGGGGAGAAACCTCCCAACTCCACCAATTAATTTTATGTGTCAACATAAAATTAAATGGTATGTTACCAATTAATTTTATGTGTCAACATAAAATGAAATGTTAAGTTATTATTTACTTTTTGAGTTGGCTATTTCTTTTCTCCTCGGTGGAATTGGGGAAGGGATTGGAAAAATAGTATTGGGAGAGAGCTTGAAGGATTATCCTCCCCAACAAAGAATGCCAACGAAGAACGTCAACAAAGAATGCTGACTCCATCTTCGACTTATTCATCAGGAAAATCGTTGACGAGGAACATCTTCAACTTCAATGAATTGATGATCAAGGGAACACTGATGTCACCGATGTCCGTCTATCCCCAACAACGTCGTATCCTTCCTCGCAACCTTCGTCGATGAATAAAATGAGGTTGGGGTTTAAATCGAGTATGATTATATTCCCATGTTCTTCCCTTCCAAAACAAAGAATGCGGATTAACTCATTATCAAGTTGATCTGTAGATGTTTTCTATTGTGGACTGGGAATAATTTATTGTGGGGGAATATTGGGGTGGATGATTGAATTTCTCTCATTTCTGTTATTGACAATTCTTCATGAATCCAGGAAGAAATTATAGCCGCTTGCTGCTGCCCAAATGCGGAGAGTGCGGACCAAACAAACCAGGCATGTCCTCTAAACAAATCATGGTTCTTGGGGTGTTCTTCACAATGGAAAAAGGTGAAAAAGGTGATGAGGGCAACGGCGCCACCCCGCAACCACCACTGCCTGGCACTCTACCACTATCCGGCCTCCATACCTCGCGGCCTCTACGTCGTCCGTAGCCGAACACCCGCGGCCTCATCGCGTCGCCCCACGGCCTCACCAAGCTGTTGACTGAGCTGCCACAGTCCCAGCTGCCACTTCCATTGTTGTCTAATCCACCGTCGCCACCTGCGGCATCGCCACCCAAGCCGTCGCACCCTCCGCGGCCCTCCACGTCACCCCGTGGCCTACCGCGCCACCCTACGGTCCTCTGAGCCGTTGCGGCCCTCGTGGAACCTCTACGGCCCTCGTGGAACCTCCGCGGCCAAGCCACCCTATAACGCCCCGACCCCAGTTACCCAGAGTCGGTGAATTATTACATATCATTGGCATGATCAAAAAGGATCAAGCCTCAAAAGACCGATTAGTTTAGTAGTCTTGGAAACACTAGATATATTCATAAATCTTACATTACATCATAACGTAAAAAAATCTACAAAAACATCTTATCTTCATATCCCCTCATACTATCCCTGAAGGTCATTCATAAATTACTTCTTCACATCATGGGAAAAATAAAACATTGAAAGGGGTGAGCTCAGATGCTCATTAAGGATAACAATATAGTAGAAGCTTTCATAGATAAGAATAAACACTTAAAGAAATTTACAACTAAAACAAAATCCATTTAAACTTGAACTTCAGCAAAATATGGCAAAGATAAAATGAAATAATTCCATTTACTTATTCATGTGGATATTCTACTAGTTGAATAATCACATAAAATATCAATAACAACTTTCATAATGATGGAATGCATAATGCCAGAATATCATAACTGCATAGCCAAGGCCTCGTGCCAAGACTAAAAATAAGATTTTGTCAAGGCCTCGTGCCAGGACACTAGTTTGTCTCATGAGACCTACCAATGCATCGAGGAGCTATATCAGGCTCCACCCATCACTTACTAAGTCCAACTCATTCCTCATATGAAAAGTTTGAAATATGACAAAAACATTCATATTAAACTAGCATACAAAATGTCAATACTTAATCGACAAACCCTGAATGGTATAAAAATAGCACATCCACAGTCAAACATTACTCATTCGATACAATATGGAAGATTGTATTGTATCAGATTAATCTCAATCAAGAATAATGAATGATATTGACATAGATGAAAATAATCGTCAAAAGTATTAGAGAGAAATATCCCCCTTTTTCTTGAAATCATTTAAAAGTCACACTATTTGTCAAGAATCCATTTAAAAATATAATTTTGAGTAAAAGTGTCCCATACCACTTTGAGACATTTAAAAGTAATTTTAATTTTAAAACTTTAATGTCTATATAAATAAATTCTTAAACCCATTTTTAAAACATGGACATTAATGAGAAATATTTATAAGAATAAATCTTTAAAACACTTAAAAATGTATTTTAGTTAGAGTTTCTAACCAAAAGAGAGACACTTGAATACAAATAATTGAGGTAATAAAAACTTTATAATATCATGAGAATAAAGGGATTCATGATATACTATGTCAACGTACATTATATACACCATATAAGAGTGATTTGGTGTATAACAACAAAGAAGTCTCAATGGAATGTAAATTGAGATGAATTCTATTATAAAGACCATATCCTTAGGTTAAGGATAAATCAATGAGATAATTATGTGTGAAAAATATAAATACACTCAATATGATTGGATATTTAGTGTAAATCAATCAGATGACATTCACACATATTCTTGTAAAAACAACACCAATGAATTGGATATTTAACTCAACAAATGGAGATTGAGTTAAAATTACTCTTATCAAGTTCATACCGATGACTTGAGAATTTATCAATGGAGTGATTATGTGTATAAAAATTATATCCACAGAAAGGGGAGTGTAAATTATGACATAATCAAATGAGTAGTTATTCCACTAATAATCTTGGAGTAAAATAATCAATAAAGTATGCCTAAAGCCGAATGAGTGCAAATTGAAATTTCAAATTCCCTTATCGATTAGGTAACTTAAGAAACATACAACCATGAAAGAAGGATCATACAATGATGATTTAAATACCCATAAATTACTTTATATTAGACAATTAATACAATTATGGGCAATACACATACACCACCTGCAATAAATAAGTGGTGAACAGTGGAATTCTCACGAAATTAAGAGTGAGATAAGAGACCCCTTACTTTGTAATTTTTCCTTGGTCGAGGGTAGGTTAACCTCCTGTATAATGGTGAAATAATTGTTATTTAATTAAAAAATAATCAAATGCATTAATATTATTTCATATATGATCTTTTAACATTGATTTGTTAATAATATCTTATAATTATTGTCATTTCGGGTGTTAACGGGTTCATTTTCCTTTATATTCTTTGTTATTTGAGCCATATTTGTTATTAATGGGATGTATATTATTAATATCCAGAATGATATAAAATCTTTAAAAATTATTTTTAATCATTAAATGAGAATTATTCTTGAATGGATACGATGGAGAATGAATCTCATCGCGTTCATGGAGACAGTAGTCCGTACGTACGCACGAGTGACAATATCGTTATTTTGATATTAAAATAATATTTAATTTGATTTCATATCATATATACAGAATAATTATCATGTTATATTTATTATTTATATGAATTACACATAATTATTATACCCATCCAAATAATAATGTTTTGAATAACAATTACACCACGACGTGGAGAGGGTAAGCCGTACGTACACACGTATGGTGACATGTCATTCAAAGGATGTATAGAATACTGAAATATGGTTGTACCATGTTTATAATAACATAACATTATATATCATATACTGGAGTTATTTTGTAATAATGGTAATAACAAATAAAGTAGAAGTGGAAGAAGAAAGGAACTTGAAAAAGGGTGGTGAAATCATTACCTCTTCTTCGGGTTCTTCCATTTGATTTGATCAAAAGGGATCTTTAGGATGGATTTATTACTAAAGTAAGGCCTATAGGATGAATTGAGGGAAGTTGAGAGCTTATTTGGGAAAGGGTTTTCCAAACCAAAAGGTCTTGAAGGTGTGAATTAATGATTAGGGGGAGTTCCCTTTTATAAGAGTGGTGAGGGGCACCTTTGGAAAATCTAGAAATATTATTTTATAATAAATTCATATTCGGTTTATAATGGCTCCAAAGTGGATTATTTAAAGTTCACGGTGTGGATTGGTCTAAAACCACTCAACAAATAGAATTTAGATAGGGTTGGGTTACTATATTAACAATATACTTAAGTATTAACACTTAGATCATTAGTTTCACTTTTACAATGTCTCTTAGTATTTTTATATTATATGGTTAATAAACTTTCTATATACATCCAAGAGACCCCACAAGTGGTCAATTAATGATACACATATCTTTATATAAGTCTCTTGTCCGAACCTTATATTTTTATGAATTTAATATAAATTAATAATATAATATTTGTTTTAAAAACTTTTTTATGTCAATTTTGACACTATTCAATAATTGATTTTTGTGAAAATCATAACAGAATGATTACTTCCAATAGAGTTAATTAAATCAATACTAACATGACATATTAACCTATAAAAGTATTTTTATTTATAAAAAGTCTCAAATTACATTTATTTGGGTATTTATAATATCAATTATTCTAATTTTTCATTAATTAGGTAATTACTGCATCACCATTGTGTCATAAATAAATTAAATTATTTAATCTATAAAAAATATAAATAAACAACCATTATGTATGAAATCATTTTATATTTCTAATTAATATTTATAATCGAAAATCAAACATATATAACCCTATGTAAAAAGTGTTTTTCTAAAAGATATACGCTTGTGTCGTTTTTGTATTTATTTTAACTTAATTAATATAAAGTGTCATTATCACTTACAAGTGACTCCATGGGGTACAAAAATCGACCCAAATATGCCCATTGTCGGAAATGTACCAACCAATAATGTTATTACATGTTTTAGGGTAATTTTTTATTATTATAATATTATTTTTAACCCTTATTTACCGGATTTACCCTTTAAACATGGTAAATAAAATATTTACCGAAGTAATTATTCAAAATGTCTAAAAATAAAAATTACCTATTTATACAATTTAAACATCCTGATTCCAAATATGGAATCCATTTTTCCAAATTCCAAACACATAAGTGGAAGAAATTAATTTAAAATTAATTCTCACTGTCAAAACAAAAAATCGTGTTTTTAAGATATAATAACTATCAAAAGATTGACACTTTTTTATGTCTGGTTTAATTGTAAAATTATGTCCAATGACCAAAATTGTATTAAATGGTAAAACTATATTCTAAATGTAATTTAATACCACTCAAATTCATAATTAATCAATATTAATTATTTTGATTAAAAATGTTGTTTTTAATTAAAATGTAGTAATTTTAACTATTCATCAAAACATGAAAGTTATCCAAAAAGTACCAAAATTTCACCCTAGGATAATTTCGATATTACGAATAAAAAAATGAAGTCCATTTTGAGAGATATAATTTATAAAATTTCAAAAAGTGGATATTACTATTCATAACGGCTACTTTGATAGGTCGAGGTGTGTTAGAACTCGAAGTTGCGTACAACACATGCTAATGTATTAATCAAAGAGAAGAGTACCGTGGAAGTTTGGGGTGTTACATTCTCCCGTCCTTCAATAAATTTCATCCTCGCAATTTTTAAAATTGGGCATTGGAATATAATGGAAAGTCCCACATCGGAAAAAGATTCAATAAATCTATCACTTTAAAAGAAAGAAAGAGAAGAACAAAGGTCACCCGAGATTACCTATATTAGGATTCCATGTAGAAATGCATGGATATGGATGATAAAATAAGTGTCAAGTTCTGATGGAGAGGGATAGAAAACATGATCAAGAGAAAGTTAACAATAAGAAAACCACAAACTTGTGATGGGACAAACAGTCATTAGTTTGCTAGAAGGAAAAGTAAATGGAAAACATTTTTATAATTTTTTTAAGATACATTACATAAAGATGAATAATTCTATTCTGATATTGACTAAGAACATAAAGAGATATACATTTTTTGGTAAAGTTTCATTCTTTAATAAATTCTTACTACTAACTCATTTTTAAACGATGAGTATTCAAAAAGACTAGGTCACACTGGAAGAGATTGAATAAACTTCTTATAGAATCACATGATCCACGAAGGATAGACTATATATTTACCTTGTCTTCAACGATTAATCAAAACTGAAAATGGTTACTATAAAATCTGATGAACCCCCAAAAGGATATTCCATTAGAGAAAGAAACACTAATCTTAATTTCTAAAATTAAACCATCGATACCCCCAAAGTTAAATAAATACCATTAAATAATCAATTGTCCTTAAAATCCTTCAATATAATCCAAACTAATATTGAAACCCAAAACATATAATAATGTAGTCTTCCACATTAAATGGTATCTCCAAATGACATCAATTACTCTTAAATTCACATACTTAAAAGTAATTAATCTAATCACATATTCTCTATTATAGGTTAATCATTTACATAAATAACCCAAATCACTATAAATCCATAATAAAAACATAGAGACAAATCCACCATTACTCCTCAAATGAAATCCCATAGTATTCTATTTTCCTTGTGCATATAGTTTCCCCAAAAAAGATAACATCTTCCAAAATAACATTTATCACTTAATCACCAAATCATTTTCCTATACTAAGGGTATTCACTTGATAAGATTTAAGATCCAAAATCAAATTATTACTGATCAATAAAATCATTTAACTAAAAATAATTGTCACATTAACCATGGACTTCACGTAGTCCAGTGGTAGGAAATAAATCACAATCGCATGTTGGTTGTGGGTTCGATTCCCACAGCTTTGTCCGACGTGACGGGTTGTCACACGGTCTGCATGTTGTCCTTTTTCCAAAACTATATTTTACAACATTACCAAAATGAGATAAATTCTTCAAAATAACCATAACATAATATAACCACAATGTTATCTCATACCTTGCATTTTCATCCCAAATTATAATAACTTTTAATTGCCTCAAACCCAATGATCATATAAAACCAAATGGTTATTTATAACTATATCCACAAGAGAAAATATAATTCTTCAAAAAATATCATTCTCACATGGAAAACTGTTGGGTTACAAATACAATAGAAAATTATTCAAAAGTAAACCCATCAACAAGGAGCACTAATAATTTTTTAAACATTTCACCAACCATTTATTTCCACATAGCTTCTTCTTTGACCAAGAAAATATCCTAAAGAATAGGGCATTCACTCGGGTAATGGCCAGGTCCCCTACATTTACGGCAAATGACTATAAATGGATTCTTGGGACCATTTTTATCTTTTTCCATATTACTCTTCATTTTTCTTCAGCAATTCTTCAATCTATGTCCTTCCTTCCCGCATGTAAAGAATTTCTTTGTCCAATCGAGACACTTTCCTAGGTGTCTCCTTCCACATTTCATGCATGATGGAAATTGAGGATTCCTTTCTCCATGGTCTCCAATGTTGGAGCTCTTATCATTTATCACCTTTCTCTTCTTTGTTGAGTCCGGGAATTGGATAATGTATATATTGTTGATCATATTTTTGTAAAATTGATTTGTCATGAAGAAGATATCTTTTACGACTATCAACATTTCATTTTGTTGCTCATTTCCACCACTGTTCCCACATTGTACATCATTCTTAAAGTCACTATGACTTCCTTGGAATCCAGCCATTAACTGAAACCAGAAAGCATTGTGTGAGTAACAGTAGTCATGAAATCATTTAGAGAATATCATGTCACCATATTCTCAATTTGAAACACATTAGGATTAACCAAGGTCATTTACTCTCATCTTATATATAATACTTCAAATCGGTTTGTGACGAAAATGTAAATTATCCTAAGCATATCCCTCGAGAGTGTCGTAACTAAGAGTATAGCAAGGCCCATTGTTGTGCACCAGTTCCCATTCGAGTCTATCTCAAAGCGGTGTTTTCAGGTTTTACCGCTAGGTACATCTATGCCAGAGCCGCCTCTACCTACTCGTATCCAGACAGGGATGTATTTCTCGGAAAACTCACAAAATCTCTACAATACCAAAATTCCAGGAATCTCTTCTATACCAATCCTCAAAGTCCATCTTAGTTCTATGTGCTCTAATCAGAGTTTATCTAAATCTAGCTTCCAAGTTTTATACTAAACTTCCTCTGATACCAACTGTAATGCCCCGACCCCAGTTACCCAGATTCGGTGCATTATAACATATCATTGGCATGATCACAAAGGATCAAGTCTCTAAAGACCGATTAGTTTAGCAGTCTTGGAAACACTAGATATATTCATAAGTCTTACATTACATCATAAGGTAAAAAAACTACAAAAACATATTTTCTTCATATCCCCTCATACTGTCCCTGCAGGTCATTCATAAATTACTTCTTCACATCCTGGAAAAAATAAAACATTGAAAGGGGTGAGCTCAGATGCTCAGTAAGGATAACAATATAGTAGATGCTTTCATAGATAAGGATAAACACTTAAAGCAATTTATAACTAAAACAAAATACTTTTAAACTTGAACTTCAGCATAATTTGGAAAAGATAAAATGAAATAATTCCATTTACTTATTCACATGGATATTCTACTAGTCGAACAATCACATGCAATATCAAAAACCACTTTCATAATGATGGAATACATAAGGCCAGACTATCATAACCGCGTAGCCAAGGCCTTGTTCCAAAACTAAAAATAAGATTTTGTCAAGGCCTCGTTCCAAGACACTATTTTGTCTCATGAGACCTACTGATGCATCGAGGAGCTATAGCGGGCTCCACCCGTCACTTACTAAGTCCAATACATTCCTCATATGAAAGGTTTGAAATATGACATAAACATTCGTATTAAACTAGCATACAAAATGTCAATACTTAATCGGCAAACCATGAATGGTATAAAAATAGAACATCCATAGTCAAACATAACTCATTCAATACAATATGGAAGATTGTATTGTATCAGATTAATCTCAATCAATAATAATGAAGGATATTGACATAGATGAAAATAATCTTCAAAACTATTAGAGAGAAATATCCCCCTTTTTCTTGAAATCATTTAAAAGTCACACTATTTTTCAAGAAGCCATTTAAAAATATATTTTTGAATCAAAGTGTCCCATACCACTTTGAAAATTTTAAAAGTAATTTATTTTTAAAACTTTAATATCCATATTAATAAATTCTTAAATCCATTTTTAAAACATGGACATTAATGAGAAATATTTAGAAGAATAAATCTTTAAAACACATAAAAATGTATTTTAGTTAGAGTTTCTAACCGAAAGAGAGACACTTGAATACAAATAATTGAGGTAATAAAAACTTTATAATATCATGAGAATAAAGGTATTAATGATATACTATGTCAAGGTACATTATTTACACCATATAAAAGTGATTAGGTGTATAACAACGAAGAAGTCTCAATGGAATGTAAATTGAGATGAATTATCTTATAAAGACCATATACTTATGTTAAGGATAAATCAATGACATAATTATGTGTGTCAAATATAAATACACTCAATATGATTGGATATTTATTTTAAATCAATCAGATGAAATTCACACATATTCTTGTAAAAACAACACCAATGAATTGGATTTTTAACTCAACAAATGGAGATTGAGTTAAAATTACTCTTATCATGTTCATACCGATGACTAGAGAATTTATCAATGGAGTAATTATGTGTATAAAAATTATATCCATAGAAAGGGGAGTGGAAATTATGAAATAATCAAATGATTAGGGATTCCACACATAATCTTGGAGTAAAATAATCAATGAAGTATGCCTAAAGCCGAATGAGTGCAAATTGAAATTTCAAATTCCCTTATCGATTAGGTAACTTAAGAAACATACAACCATGAAAGAAAGATCATACAATGATGATTTAAATACCCATAAATTAATGTATATTACATAATTAATACAATTATGGTCAATACACATACACCACCTGCAATAAATAAGTGGTGAACAATGGAATTCTCACGAAATTAAGAGTGAGATAAAAAAACCCCTTACTTTGTACTTTTTCCTTGGTCGAGGGTAGGTTAACCTATTTTATAATGGTTAAATAATTGTTATTGAATTAAAAAATAATCATATGCATTAATATGAAATCATATATGATATTTAACATTGATTTGTTAACAATATCTAAGAATTATTGTTGTTTCGGGTTTTAACGGGTTCATTTTCCTTTATATTCTTTGTTATTTGAGCCATATTTTTTATTAATGGGATGTATATTATTCATATCCATAATGATATCAAATCTTTTAAAAATTATTTTTAATCATAAAATGAGAATTTGTCTTGAATGGATACGATGGAGAATGAATCTCAACACGTTTGTGGAGACGGTAGTCTGTACGTATGCACGAGAAACAATATCATTATTTTGATATTAAAATAATATTTAATTTTATTTCATATCCTATATACATAATAATTATCATGTTATATTTATTATTTACATGAATTACACATCATTATTATACGCATCCAAATAATAATGTTTTGAATAACAATTACACCACGACGTGGAGACGGTAAGTTGTACGTATGCACGTTTGGTGAGATGTCATTCAAAGGATGGATAGAATACTGAAATATGGTTGTACCATGTTTATAATAACATAAAAGTATATATAATATACTGGAGTTATTATTTTAGAATGGTAATAACAAAGAAAGAATAAGTGAAAGAAGAAAGGAACTAGAAAAAGGGTGGTGAAATCATTACCTCTTCTTCGGGTTCTTCCTTTTCATTTGATCCAAAGGGATCCATAGGTTGGATTTCTGACTAAAGGAAGGCCTATAGGATGAAGTGAGAGAATTTGATAGAGTATTTGTGAAGGGGTTGGTCGAACCAGAAGGCTTTGAAGGTTTGAATTAATGAGAAGTGGGAGTGCCCTTTTATAAGAGGGGTGAGGGGCACCTTTGGAAAAGCTAGAAATATTATTTTATAATAAATTAATATTCAGTTTATAATGGATTCAAAGTGGATTATTAAATGTTTAAGGTGGGGATAGGTCAAAAACCACTCAACCAATAGGATTTAGATTGGTTTGGGTTACTATATTAACCTTATCTTTAAGTGTTAACTCTTAGTTAATTAGTTTCACTTTTACAATGTCTCTTAGTATTTTTATATTATATGGTTAATAATCATACTATATACATCCAAGAGACCCCCAAGTGGTCCATTAATGACACACCTATCTTGATATAAGTCTCTTGGTCAAACATTAGATTTTTAGGAATTTAATATCAATTAATAATATATTATTTATTTTAAAAACTCTTTAATGTCAATTTTGACACTATTCAATAATTGATTTTTGTAAAAATCATAACAGAATGATTACTTCGAATAAAGTTAATTAAATAAATACTAACATGTAATATTAACATATAAAATTATTCTTATTTATAAAAAGTCTCAAATTATATTTATTTGGGTATTTATAATATCAATTATTTGCATCACCATTGTGTCATAAATATTTTAATTTATTTAATGTATAAAAAATATAAATAAAATACCATTATGTAGTAAATCCTTTTATCTTTATGATGAATATTTATAATTGAAAATACAACATAAATAACCCTATGTAAAAAATGTTTTTCTAGAAGATATATGCTTATGTCATTTTTGTATTTATTTTAACTTAATTAATATAAAGTGTCATTATCACTTACAAGTGGCTCCATGGGGTCCAAAAATTGACCCAAAGATTCCCATGTTCGGACATGTATCATCCAATAAGGTTAGGATACGTTTTAGGGTAATTTTTTATTATTATAATATTATTTTTAACCCTTATTTACTAGATTTACCCTTTAACCATGGTAAATAAAATATTTACCGAAGTAATTATTCAAAATGTCTAAAAATAAAAGTTACCTATTTACACAATTTGAACATCCTGAATCCAAATATGGAATCCATTATTCCAAATTCCAAACACAGAAGTGGCAGAAAT
Organism: Viscum album; assembly: GCA_963277665.1. Classification (NCBI taxonomy): domain Eukaryota; kingdom Viridiplantae; phylum Streptophyta; class Magnoliopsida; order Santalales; family Viscaceae; genus Viscum; species Viscum album. Next base: position 290,137,855 of record OY728148.1, on the reverse strand, counting down.
TAATTTGAAATTTATTCCCGCTATCAAAACAAAAAGCGTGTTTTTAAGATATAATAACTATCAAAAGGTTGACACTTTTTTCTATCCGGTTTAATTTTAAAATTATGTACAATGACCAAAATTGTATTAAATGGTAAAAATGTATTCTAATTGTACTTTAAAACCACTCAAATTAATAATTAATCAATATTAATTATTTTTATTTAAAAAGTGGTTTTTAATTAAAATTTAGTAATTTTCACTATTCATCAAAATATGAAAGTTATCCGAAAAGTACCAAAATTTCACCCTAGGCTAATTCCGATATTCCGAATCCAAAAATGAACTCCATTTTGAGAGATAGAATTTATAAAATTTCAAAACATAGGTATTACTATTCATAACGGCTACTTTGATTGGTCGAGGTGTGTTAGAACTCAAAGTTGTGTACAACACACGCTACTGTATTAATTAAAGAGATGTGTACCATGGAAGCATGGGGTGTTACACACCCCGCGGTCTTGGGCCGCCCTCGGCCGAGCCGCCCCATTCCCTCACGACACCCCTCGACCGAGCCACCCTCGCGGCACCCTTGTGGCCCTCGCGGGCCAGGCCGAACCCAACGGGCCAAGCCAAACCCAACACGTCGGGCTGCCCAGTGGGCTGGGTCGGACCAGACCTAGGCCCACTACGACCCATTAATGCTCCTTCAGCCATATCATTGGCAACAGATGTCCATTTGATGAACCATCAGCAGTGCTGGAAATCTTTGAGCGAGATGGTCCCTTTTAGAATACCCCACTGCAGATTTTAATTAGGATGGGGTACGATTAGGTTGGATCGAGCACAAATCCAACCAGGCTCCCAGGACTAAAAGGATAATAACTCACAGACCGAGATTCCAATTGACACATCTTCTTTTACATTGAGAACCCTATGATGTGGAGGTCCTTTGAGATACTTCTTCATGGGACATTGTGGCAGTTGGAGAATCGATCAGCGGCTTGGGTAGTGGACACTCCTGGAGACGAGCAAGCATAGTGCGGAAACCCAGTAGCTGGTTGTGATGAGAGGAGTGCTCCGAGAGATCTTGTGTGGGTCATCTCCGGGTGATCCTATGCGGGTCATCTCCCTAGAGATCCTGTGTGGGTAAGCTCATAGCGATCATGGGTGGGTCAGATCCTAGAAATCCTCTGTGGGTCAGCTCTAGCGATCATGTGTGGGTCAGCTCCAGCGATCCTGTGTGGGTCAGCTCCGAGCGATCATGTGTGGGTCAGCTCCAGCGATCATGTGTGGGTCAGCTCCGAGCGATCCTGTGTGGGTCAGCTCCAGTGATCCTGTGTGGGTCAGCACCTTGTGGTCTTCTATAGGTTAGCTCCAGTGATCCTGTGTGGGTCATCTCCACGCGATCCTGTGTGGGTCATCTTCTAGCGATCATGTGCGGGTCAGCTCCTAGTGATTATGTACATGTTAGTAGAAAAGCCTATTAACCGAGTAAGATGATTCAGTAGTTATAACTAAACAACTCTACTCCCATATCAAAAAATATAACTGGTGTGACTTGAGTTTGTACATCTGTGTTTCCTCATGATTGAGATCGTTCACCTGATAACTTAGGTATATGTATGGGCATATAACTAAGTAAGGTTATATGATGATTTCATACATTTTGGTTTATCCTTGGTGGATTTTTGTGAGACCTTGAGGGTCTCGGGGTCCCTACTAAGTATCGTTATACTCACACCTGCATGGACTATGCCCGCACCTTGTTGTGTGGGATGCATATGACAGACAATGCTGACTGAGGATGAGGGTACCAGGACTGAAGGTATCTCAGAGGTGGACCTAGATGAGGCGTACCATAGAGATGACTAATCGAGATTTGTACCTACCCTTCAAGTAAGATCCTTGGTAGTTGATGACAGGATCTGTTCCAGTTACTTGTACCATCATCTATCTTGTCCTTTCCAGTTTCCCTTCTACAATCCAGTTGGGCTTGTATTCTAGCCCCTTTTTACTTACTGTACTCACTCTGTTTACTATTCAGTTTACTTGAGTTCGTATCTTGATGTGTAATTGGTTGTGTTTGTTACGGGTTGTAAAGGTAATTCCTTCCTAGTTTTAGGGAATATGTCTTCGGTGTTAGTCGCCAACCCCTAGCCTATGGAAGGCGGGGTTGGGGTAGTCACGACACAGGCCCCGGGGGACGGGTCCTGACAAATTGGTATCAGAGGAGTCGAATATACCACAGAACATAAGACTCTGTTCATTCTTTTTAATATCAATTGTTTTAATTTTAGTGAGTGTGGTTATTAGTTTATGGAATCTGGTGTTGGTGTGGTGGTTGATGTATCCATACACTAGGACCCTGACTTCTGATTTCTAACATAGTGCACAAAAACACAGATTGGGTGTGTGTTTTGAAGAGTTTTCTTTGTGATATCTTATATCAGGTCACCAGGTATAACTTATTGACTATGGAAAACCTATTTCTTCTTAGGATTCCTCCACGAAGAGAGCCAACTAGGGTTCCGAGAGTTGTACGCACTGATATCCCACTGAGCGATGAGGCCTTGGTGTAAGGCCCTTTTCCAGTAGAGGCACCAACGGTACCTTTCCCCATTGGGCCACTGATTCCACTAACCCTAGCAGCAAATGGTGCATGCCGCTTGAGCGCATTTCATGAGTTCCAGCACCAGAGTCCACCTTGGTTCAGGGGAGAGACGGACCCACAGGCTGTTGAGGATTGGCTGGAGGCTGTGGTGAGAGTCTTTCGACTGTTAGGGACACTCGCCGATCTCATGGTGATTCTTGCTTCCTGCCTTCTATAGGCAGCAGCAGGAAAATGGTGGATCATGATGGTCCAAGTTCACAATGAGGTGACGCTTCTCTGGGCAGACTTCAAGAGCCTGTTTTGGGTAGAGTTTATCCCGAATACTCTTCGGACGGTGCGCATACAAGAACTACTTCATCTGCAGCAGGGAAACATTACCATGGCTCAGTACTTAGCGAGGTTTACTAACCTCTCACGCTACTCTAAATATATGGGGCAAGACCCATTATTCCGGGCTTGAACCTTCGAGCAAGGGATCAGGGAAGAGATTAAGGATTCCATGACTTTTCTCATCATTCCGACGCATGTGGGGGTATTAGAGTGATCCCTTCTAGTAGAGAGTTTCCTTGCTGAGTAGTCACTAGTAGCGAGACCCACCACCAGACGTCACTTAGTAGAGTCTTCTACAGATGGCAGTAGACAGATGTCGCAGAGGTGCAAGAGGACCAAACATACAGGTGGACGACTGCAGGATTCAGATTCTATTGTAAGGGGCACCCACAGCAAAGATAGACATACCAGGACCAGGAAATGTTTCACATGCGGTGGGTAGGGTAACATGTCTCGTGACTATCTGACGCACCGTACGGATGATCAGAAGATGGTCGAAGGAATGCCCAGACAGAGACAAATATTCAACCAATGAGTTCCATAGGGAGAAGGAGGACATAGCAGAGGATATTGTCGTGCAGCTGGTGGTGGTAAAAGATTCGATGTGTTACTACCACCACCACCAGGAGGTCCACCTCGACCGTAAGGAGTAGGTGGATAGGGTGAGCTCTGCTCCAGGAAGCTGAGGCCTATGATCATGGTTCTCCAGAGATGATACGAGGTACGATGTATTTCTACTACACCTTATCTACAGTACTAATAGACATGGGTGTCTATCATTATTTTATTTCCACTGCCCTCGTTTGGAGTTCAGAGGTTACGACGGAGTCGTTAGCTTGATCCTTACGGCTAGAGACTACTATGGGAGTGGATTCGATGATTAGGCATTAGTGTCGGTAGTCTGATCTTACTCTAGGAGGTGATAGCTTCTGCTGGGATCTCCTAGTACTAAGGTCGAGGGAAAACGTCATCATCTTGGGTATGGAATGGTTATCTAAATTCCATGCTCAGATTGATTGTATTAGTGAAAAGTGCAGTGTGTCTGCACATATGGGACCAGGTTTACCTTCAACGACAATAAGGGAGCCTTTTCCGCATAGGATGGACTTTCCCAGAGGAGGGTGCATCCGATTACACATCAGTTGGATAGCCTTACCCTTAGAGCGGTTGCTGTGGAGAGTCTGAATTATCCTGTAGTGGTATACCAGTATGTAGATGTTTTCCTAGATGATGTTCTGGGTCTACCTCCTCGCAGAGAGGTGGAATTCAACATTGACCTATACCCCAGTATAGCACTGATATCTACACCATCATATCATATGGCTTCCGTGGAGCATTGTGAGCTGCGGGTATAGTTGGAGGACTTACAGGGGAAGGGGTTCATCCGGCCCAGTGTTTCACCTTGGCCAACCCCGATTCTATTCACCAAAAAGGCGGATGGGAGCTTGAGGCTTCATTTTGATTATAGGCTCCTGAACTAGGTGACATTGAAGAACAAGTACTCACTTCTGAGGATTGATGACATCTTTGATCAGATGAAAGGAGCACGATGGTTCTTGAACATAGACCTCAGATCAGGCTATCACCAGCTCAGAGTACGAGATGAGGATGTGCAGAATATGGCTATTAGATGTCGGTATGGCCACTATGAGTTATTGGTTATGCCATTTGGTGTAACCAACACTCCAGAAGTCTTTATGGCACTCATGAACAGGATTTTTCGGCCATACCTTGATTGTTTTGTAGTAGTCTTCATCGACGTCATTCTGATCTACTCAGCTACTAAGGAGTAGCATGCCAATCATTTTCAAGTAGTACTAGACACACTCCGAGAGAACCAGCTTTATGGTAAGCTCTCGAAGTGCCAGTTTTGGATATTAGAGGTTCACTTTCTAGGAAATGTCATATCAGAGGCTGGAGATGTAGTGGATCCAGTGAAGATTGAGGTGGTACTAGCTTGGGATTCACCCAGGAGTGTGACAGAGGTACGGAGTTTCCTCGGTTTGGCTGGATACTACAAGATATTTGTTCCAGATTTATCTAGAGATTAAGCACCACTATCATCATTGAAAAATTAGGGGCAACCCTTTGTGAGGTTAGAGAAATGCCAGCAGAGTTTTCATGAGATGAGGCAGAGGCTGACTAGTTCCCCTATCTTGAGGCTACTGGTGGAGGGCGTAGGGTACGTAGTCTACTACAACACATCAGGGACTGGGCTCGGATGTGTCTTGATGTAGGAGCGAGCGGTGATCGTATATGGTAATCGACAGTTGGGATAACACAAGCAGAACTATTCTACCCATGACCTGGAGTTAGTATTAGTGGCCTTCACCTTGAAGATGTGGAGACATCACTTGCTGGGAGAGCGTTTTACAGTGTACTCTGATCACAAGAGTCTCATGTATATCTTCTCTCAGAAGGACTTGAACCCGAGACAAAGACGACGGATTGAGTCCCTCCAGGACTATGACTTCGAGATAGTCTATACTCTTGGGAAGGGGAATGTTGTTCTAGATGCAATCAGCAGGAGATCTGGTATATCGCTACTAGATGAGGTGACAGAGTCGCTGGCTGCTTTACATATATCCTTTTTTCATAGAGATGGAGCATCCTTCCTTCAGTCTCTTATAGTAACTCCCCCACTTCTTCAGTGATTCAGGGAGGCACAACATTGGGACGCTGACTGCAAGACACGATGTGCTCAGATATCCATAGTACAGACACCTGATGGATTTTCTAAAGGCGGGGAGCAAGTCATCCTCTTTAGAGGATGTACCATGGTACCAATGTCGCTTCAGGAGGAAGTGTTGAGATAGTTTCACACATCCCCTCTTACGTTACATCCAAGAGTATCAAATATGTACCATGATATATGGCGACATCACTGGTGGCCAGGAATGATGAAAGAAGTAGCAGAGTTTTCTCTCGATGCCTCACTTGTCAGCAAGTTAAGGCATAGCATCTGGTACCAGCAGTCTTGGTTCATCCTTTAGAGGTCCCACAGTGGAAGTGGGATGGGATATCCATGGACTTTGTGACAGGACTTCCACGTACATCTAGAGTTCATGACTCGATTTGGGTGATTGTCGACCGACTCACCAAGTCTACCTACTTCCTACCAATCAAGGAGAATGGTTCAGTAGAGAGCTTGGGATGAATCTATGTGCAAGATATTGTGATGATCCATGGGGTACCCTCGACTATTGTCTCCAATCATGATGCACATTTTACTTCCCGGCTATGGAAGGGGTTGTAAGAGGCTTTTGGGATGCAACTTCATTTGAGCACCGCCTTCCATCACCAGATAGATGGCCAGACTGAGCAGACCATTTAGACCCTCGAGGAAATGTTGTGTGCTTGTGTCCTCGACTTCGGTCATAGTTGGGATGATCAATTGCATTTGGTGGAGTTTTCATACAACAAAAGATATCACTCCACCATTGGGATGACACCTTTTGAGGCATTGTACGAGTGACCTTGAAGATCACCCTTGTGCTGGACTAACCCTGGGGTGTCAGCACTCGTGGGACCAGAGATGGTATGGGATACCACAGAGAGGTGCAGATCATCCAGGAGCGGATGAAGACTGCATAGGGATGGTAGAAGTCTTATGCCGACAGGAGACAGAGACCTCTGGATTTCGAGGATGGAAACCACGTCTTTCTACGCGTCTCACTCCGATGAGGTTTATGGAGATTTGGCCGAGGTGGAAAGTTATCTCCGACATTCATTGGACCCTTCCAGGTCCTTAGTAGAGTTGGAAAGGTGGCATACCACTTAGTTCTTCTACCTCAGTTGCATTGGTTGAACGGCGTCTTCCACGTATCCCAGCTGAGGAGATATGTGCAGGACTCTTCTCACATTATCGACTGTGGTGAGATGGATGTCGAAGATGGGGCAAATTTTATGGAGGATCTAGTAGAGATTGAGGATTGATAGGAGTGGGTCCTTTTTGAACGGTTGATTCCTATGGTGCACGTTTTCTGGCAGTAAGGGAACCTCCAGGAGAGAACATGGGAGAGGGAGGCTCAGATTCGTGCTCAGTACACCCACTTTTTTCCTAGTTTGAGTTGTGGCTTATGGGGACATAAACCCTAGAGCTGGGGAGAATGTAAAGACCTAAATTTTCCATGTAATTTTTTTTAATATATGTGAATTTTATGACTCCGTGAAAATTGACAGCGCATGATTCTGAAGCCCAGAGTGCCCGAAATGAATTTATGAACTTTATTTCAGGTATGTTCAGTAAACGTGTGAGAAGGTCTTTTTTAACTTTTGACCCAGTGCTCGGAATTAAAATCTGATGGAACCATTGAACTAGTAACGCCGATATTTTCTTAAGGATACCTTAACCTTGACCGCAGTAGGTCTAGGGTTGATGTTAGATCTTCACATATTCGTGAAAGAATAAAATAAAAATAAAATTGTGTAGCTTTTATTTTTATTTTTATTCCATGTGGATGTTGAGAAGTGGGGACCACTGAACTAAAACCACCCATGAGTTAAGGTGGTGGGGACCACCTGAGTCTTTAAAACCTCCAAATTTTTGGATTTAGGGGTGGGGACCACCAAACCCCTCTTAATGGCGGAGAAACCTCTCAACTCCCCCAATTAATTTTATGTGTCCACACAAAATTAAATGTTATGTTACCAATTAATTTTATGTGTCAACATAAAATTAAATGTTAAGTTATTATTTAATTTTTGAGTTTGATATTTCTTTTCTCCTTGGTGGAATTGCGGAAGGGATTGGTAAAAGAGAATTGGGAGAGAGCTTGAAGTATTATCCTCTCCAATGAAGAATGCCAACAAAGAATGCCACCGAAGAACGCCAAATCCGTCTTCAAATTCTTCCTTGGGATAATCGTTGATGAGAAATGTCTTCAACTTCAACGAACCACTGATCGATGGAACACAGACATCACCAACGTTCGTCTATCCCCAACGACATCATATCCTTCCTTGTGACCTCCATCCACAAATCAAATGAGGTAGGGGTTTAAAGTTAGTATGATTATATATTCATGTTCTTCCCTTCTAAAACAAAGAACGTCGATCAACTCATTATCAAGTTGATCAGTGGATGTTTTCTTTTGCAGGCTAGGAATAATTTATTACTGGGGAATTGTAGGGTGGATGATTGAATTTCTCTCCTATCCATTTTTGAAAATTCTTCATGAATCCTGGAAGAAATTATAGCCGCTTTCTACCGCACTAACACGGAGAGTGCAGGCCAAACAAACAAGGCTCTACATCTCCGCAAATCTTGGTTCTTGGTGTGTTCTTTGCAATGGACAAAGGCGACGATGGCGGCGAAGGAAACAGAGTGGCCCCATGGCCACCGCCACTTGGCGCTACACCACTCTACGGCCTCCATGCCCCGAGGCACCGCCGCCCGTGGCCTTCGCATCATCCGTGGCTGAACGCCCGCAGCCTCGCTAAGCCGCAAACTGAGCTGCAGCTGAGCCGCTGCCGCTGCCACCGCCACCTCTCGTGGCCCCACCCCCTGAGTCGCCATGCCGTCGGCGGCCCTCCGCGCCACTCCGAGGCCTGTCGTGCCGCCACGGCCTTCGCGGATCCTACGCGGTCGAGCCACCCTGCAGTCTTACATCACCCTCGGGCGAGACCCTTTGGGTCTAGCCGATTCGCCATGTGCCCTTGCAGCACCCCTCAGCCGAGCCACCCTCGCGGCCCTCGTGGGATGGGCCAATCCAAACAGGATGGGCCGACCCAGACCGGACCTCAGCCCACTACGACCCATTTACGCTCCTTCGGTTATATTTTTAGAAATGGACATCCATTTGAAAAACTATAAACGACACTAGAAATATTGGAGTGAGACGGTCTCTTTGAGTATACCTCACAACAGTTTTGGATTAAGATGGGGTACGGTCAGGTTAGATCGATCACGAATCCAATCGGTCCCCACGAACTAAAAGACTAATAACTCATAGACCGAGCGTCCGATTGATGCACTGAATGTTATTCTTAGACTCCTATGACATAGCGGTCCATTGAGATACTTCTTCATGGGACATCATGGCAGTTGGAGAATCGACCAATGGCTTGGGGAGAGGACTCTCTTAGAGACGTCCAAGCCTAGTGAAGAAACCCAGTAGTTGTATGTGACGAGAAGAGTGCTCCTAGCGATCCTGTGTGGGTCAACTCTAAGCGATCATGTGCGAGTCAGCTCCCTATAGATCCTGTGTGGGTTACCTCCTAGTGATCTTGTGTGGGTCAGATTCTAGCGATACTGTGTGGGTCAGCTCCAGCGATCCTGTGTGGGTCAGCTCCTAGCGATCCTGTGGGGGTCATCTCCTAGAGAACTTCTGTGGGTAAGCTCCGGGGATCCTGTGCTAGTCAGATACTAGCGATACTGTGTGGTTCAGATCCAGTGATCCTCTGTGGGTCAGCTCCTAGCGATCCTGTGTGGGTATGCTCCACTGATCTTGTGTGGGTTAGCTCCTAGTGATCCTATGTGTGTGAGCTCCTAGCGATCCTTTGCGGGTCAGCTCCTAGCAATTCTGTACAGGTCAGAAGAAGAGCCCCTTAACAGAGTAAGATGATTTAGTAGTCATAACTAAACATCTTTTCTCCCGTATCTAAAAATATAACTTGTGTGATCTGAGTCTGTACCTCTGTATTTCTTCACGATTGAGATGAATCACTTGATAAATTAGGTATATGTATGGGAATATACCAAAGTAGGGTCATCTGTTGATTTCATACTTTGTGGTTTATCCTTGGTATATTTTAGTGAGACCTTGAGGGTCTTGTGGTCCCTACTGAGTATCATTATAATCACCCCTACATGGGTTATTCCTGCACCTTGCTGTGTTGGATGCAGATGATGGACATCGCTGACTGAGGAAGAAGGTACCAGGACTGGAGGTAGCTCAGAGGTGGACCTAGACGAGGCGTACCGTAGATAAAACCGGTCGAGAGTTGTACCTAACCATCATGTAGGATCCTTGGAAAGTGATCACAAGAGATGTTCCAGTTACTTGTACTTTCAGTTGTCTTGTACTTTCTAGTTTCCCTTGAACTTTCCAGTTGGACTTGTATTCTGGCCCCTTTTTACTTACTTTACTCACTCGGTTTACTATTGAGTTTACTTGAATTTTTATCTTCTTTTGTGGTTGGTTGTGTGTGTTACAGGTTATAAAGGAAATGCCTTCCCAGTTTTAGATAATACGCCTTCAGTGATAGTCGCAAGCCCCTAGCCTATGGAAGGAAGGCTTGGGGTAGTCACAGTACGGGCCCCGGGGGACGGGTCCTGGCATATATCGTGATTAAAATTATTTATATGATTGAATCATGATCAATGTACACATACTAAAACTATCGAAATTAATATAATTAAAGAAAAATTTAACAATTGGAAACAATGATTTAAATAATGTGTAGTTTGGGTTTGGATTAGTGGTAAGCACCCCTTATTTCTTCATGAAATATGGGGGTTCAAAACCCATTGTGCACAGGTACTTTAGCAGCACTATAGCATACTATAGTAGCGGTGACACTGTAGCAATGGCGAGTGCTGTAGTGGTGGCAGAGTACTGGAGCAGTGACAGGCACTGTGCAGCACTGTAGCAGTGTGGGTACTGTAGCAGTACTATTCACAGAATGGGTCTTGGGTCAAAAAAATTGGCCTACGGGCCATGTAATGGGCTAAATGCCCACTAGGCCTACATGCTATGTAATGGGTACCCCTCTACCCAGTTAAAGATGTATTTGCTTTGATTTAATAATAAATGAGGCTTCTTCCACAACCTTTTAACAAAATTAAATAAGGAATCATTAATAAGTGGGTGTTAAAATGTTATAATTAGATCATATATTATATTATAATTATATATATTATTCCACTATATGAGCATAATAAATTTAAATTTATTATATATGAGGTTAAATATCTTTCAAAACAATTAGAACTTGAGGTATGGGATTCGTTGTACAATCTTATTATTTATCAAGGTGGATTATGATTATATTATTGATGCCAAAATTTCTTGATATACCTCTCGATGATTATAATGAAATTTATTCTCCTTTTTTTATTTTTTTAGACTACATGTTTTCCTTTCATTTTTCTTTATTTAAGTACTCAATATAATGAAAGAATATTTTTAAGGAAATTCGACCTAATCCTTTCCTCAGTCAAAAACCCCCGTTTCTTCCATATCTTTGATTTAAAAAAACGAATAATATGATTAATATTATATAATGATTTTAAATTATTTTTCACCCATATTTTTTTTACAAAATGGTTTCAAGGAAATGTTCTTACCATTTTCCAAATGAGGAACTTTTGACCTTTTATCAAAAATATGAAAGGAAACATTATTTTAACATACACAGCATGAATAGAATTTCCTATTTCCATGACATATAAATACTTTGAATATTCCTTAACATTTTTACAAGGTTATTTTAAAATAAAAATTTCCATTACATTTTATAATTTTTTATACATTAATGAATTGATTTCAAAGTGAAAAGTTTATTTTCCTCAAAAAATATTTCAAGTGATATTTTAATGACATTTTCATCAAAGATGACAACCATTGATGTTTCTTATTCCTTAATAACGATATAAAAAAATGATAAAATCCATATTATTTAATCATATGGTTTATGATTAGGATAATAAAATTTTTTTGAAACCAGTTTATTTTCTACGTTTATGCTATGATGAAATGTTGAAATGAATATGAAAAGGTTTTCCTTTACACATTTCATGACATATGATAAATGAGTTATGATCTTATGGAACACATATAAATGGATTATTATTATGTGATGAGTGTTCCTACATTTATATATCCCATCAATGCATTAGATAAATATGGATATCTCATGAGAAACAAAGGACTGGAATGGGGAGTGAATCCAGTTCAGTAAGGGACTCTATCCACTATGATGGTCTTGGGAGTGAACCTTGACTAATATGATGGAATGGGAAGTGAACTCGTTCCAATATTATAGTCTTGGAAGTTATCATTGACTAATATAGAAATGATCATATATTCTTATGTGTATGCTAGAAACTTAGGGTTATTGAAATGTTATACTCTCATGGATCAAGTACTTTGATTCATTTATGATTCATATCTTACGAACTACCAAGATTTATTCTATGGATTAAGATTATGATCTATGATATGTTCGGTATGGTTCTAAAATGTTTAGATCATGTTAGTATATCCTTCTTCTCATTTTATGATTAATTTTTCTTTGATACCTCCATTTTTTCCCTTACTAAGAATATAAGACCACCCTTTCTTATATGTCCATTCCCCAATATATTTATATTTTCGTTATATGTATAATAATGGTGAAATTTTTGAATAACTATGTAAGTGATGTAGTAGATTTTTTTGTACCTGTTTTTTATGTATCCAATTTTCTAAAGGGGTTATACATATAATATTACGATATGGATTCAAATGTTTTGTAATTAAAATTCATCTATTAAGATGTGATATCTATATATGAAAATTATGGGTTAATATATATAGTATCCTATAAAATGTTATTATAATTAAACTCTACTATGGCCATGTGTTTCTCATAGGAACTACAAAAATTAATTACAGTATCTATTATTATGTCCTCCAAATCCTAAATCATCATCTTGGAAAATCCATCAGTTTACAAGTGATATGAGGTTATCTAATGCACCTATATACCATGTGCCTTATGCAACCCTTTACATAACCGTGATGTGAGATGGGAATCCTTGTCTAAGAAGTTTCTTCAACAAATCCCCTATAATAACATTATCAAATGAACATAGATTTTACCTAAGGCATACACTAAAAATGTATCCATGATCAACTAAAAATGATCCACATTAATTAGATGATATATGGTTACCCACACTATGTTGCTACCTTAGATTGTCCTAGGAAACCCCATCATAAAATCCATAATTATGTAATACCATTTCCACTTAGGAATATAATATTATTATAGATGACCAGTGGGCTACTGGTTCTTAGTGTTCACCTACTGACAAGTGTGGTAGTGAATGATAAACCCCATGACATACTTCTTCATCCACAACCACTAGTACTTCCGGTTCATGTCATAATACATATTGGTCAGAACTAGGTATACCACCCATATTATGTTATGATATTCTAATATCATCTATTCAAAAATATCCTTGGGAACACATATATTTCTGCAAACATGGATAATCTCTTCATAACAAAGGATTCAACCCAGAGTTAGCTCTCTTCTATATATATTTTCCCTCAAGGATAAACACATTAGATATGGTAACCAAATTTATTTTATCCTATAGTGAATTGAACGAAACATAGATAAGGACACAAGGGACACTTATCCCTATTACTTATTCATATCCTAATGTATCTCAAAATGGAGAGCAATCAGCAACCCGTCATTATTAGACTTCTCAACCACCTAGTTTGAAGTTTTCCTTCTTAAATCATCTACAAAAACATTTCCTTTTTCTAAGAGTGTAAATTAATTAAGAATAATATTATTATAGATACTCAACCCAATTTCTCTACTGAATTTTAAACACTTGATATGAAAATAAATATTTTAGGATTTTATGATTAGTGTACCAAATAAATTTCTATGCTAACAATTAATTCCTCCAACATCTCTCAGTATTTCTAAAATTACTTATTGGCATAGTCCACAAAAAAGGCTATAGGTTCCCTAATAATATAGGCTATGAAAATTTTAGTAGGCTATATGAGTATAACCAAATTCCAATACCATAGAAATATCCCATGTACATAGCCACTATAATGTGTATCTATCCATGTCTCACATATATCCATAGTCAATGAAAACGGCTATAAGTTTATTTTCCAAACAATATTGTTGTTGGGTTTAAAATATGGGTCACTCACATGTGTATAACAATATATTAATGGTATAATAAATTTATTTTCTATATATATAGGTATATATATTATCAACTATTATGTTCAAGGTTCACCATGGTCATAGCCATCTATGATCATAGGATTGTTCTAAACATGGACATAGCCCCCACCCATGGACTCTAACTACTTGTTAAGACATGAATGAAGCCATATAATGTGGGATTGAGGGATATAGAACTTTTTAGAGGCTAACTGGGTCCATAGATTCTTGGTTTTGGGGATATGGCCATGGTTAGAGGCTGATGATGGTTGTAGGCTCATTCCAATGTTATTGGTTCATAAAAACATTATTAACCAAACTTGTCTAGGAAAAACTATCACCAGCATCATAATTTAACTATGGTTATAGGTAAAATATATATACATTCATTTCATAATTTTGGATATATCTGACTTATTTCTATGATTTAATTCAACCATGGAAATAGTGGCATAGTCATAGGTCAGTTTTCTACTAGTGTCACAAAATGTATTATTTCCAAAAGATCTAGGTCATGCATATGGTAATTACATTTTTGTGGTCTCATATTCCTATACTCATATTAAACCACATTAACAACATTCATCAATACTAATTCAACCCCAAATCTAGATGCACCAAAATATAATGTTTAATATTTATCTAACCTAGGTAATGTCATGATTAGTGCTGAGGGAAATATTCCTTTCAAATCCTAGAAATCACTCTCACATTCATAAAACAAATATGACTTCAATCCCTTTTTTAGGACTTTCATAAGTTTTTTAAAAAGGTGTAATTCCAAAATAAAACTATGACATTAACTGGGTAAGCCCAAAAAAATTATTTTGAAAATATTCTTTGTCTTCTCTTGAGAGTCAACTATTTTGTCCTTATCAAGGTCGACAGATACACTGAAATCAGAGATAATCTTTCCCAAAATGTAAACATGTTCAATCCAAATATTTCATTTGGATATAATTGAATTATTTTATTTAGTTTCTTAGAACTATTTTTTATATTATATTGTTTGTATAATCAAACAAATGAATATTAATTAAAATATCTTCTTGCATTTCATTCATAGTTCAGTATGACTTTAAGGTATTAATGTTTTTGAGTATATTTCAAATGAAAAATCTCATATATGTTCCTATCTATGATGAGAACCTTGAAATACCATGAAGATATTATCAAACCTTATTCTATGGTTGGATGAAATTAAATTATGGGGAACATAGTATATTTATTGTCAGATATAAGTACTCATAAATAGATGAGACTTCATATCATGATGTTCACACTAAGTATTTCTCCAACATAAAAGATTATAAGATAATTACCTCATGTAGTAAATTCACTTGTTTATGTGTAATTGGATATTCCTATATATGACCATGTCTAATGATCATTAGACTTTAGGATTATAAATAATGAAAATCTTGACACATACAATTTTATGTATTCTTATAAATTGTGATGACATATTCTTGTAGTGATGTTGGGTGCATTGGGTGCATCACAAATGATATATTATTAATGAATAAGTTGAGGAAATATTTTCTCCCATCCATATCTTTTCCCATAAATTGAAATAGAATCATAACATTAAATTCCATAGCCATGGTGTAGGGAAAAGTTTATTTCAGATGGTATCAAGCTTAAAAGTTGATGAAACGTGTGTGAAACCTAATTAATGAGATATCATGATAAAAGGATTACATTACATAGTGTGTGTTTATATATGGTTTTTTCATTATGTAATATCCTCTTATTATTTGGGTCCGTTGATACTTTTCTTGATAGTTAACATTGACATTAGGCATGAATGCCTAATTCCACTGAGTGACCAGACTAGAGGTTCACTCATAATGTATTTCCTTTGATCTTAGTTAAATATAATTTATATTTAACAATTGTAAAAAAGATTATTCTTCAAAATGAGGAGTAATGTTTTTCAAGATCAATTAAATGATCCAAAATAATAAATATTTATTTATTCATAAGGAAATTATTTAACTTGTTGAAGATATAATATTTATTTATCTCTTATTATTTGCGTTATTATAAATAATTATTTATTTATTAAATAAAAATAAATTTATTTAAATGAATAAAAAATAAACATTTATTTATAGGAATATTAATAGAATATTTATTAATTTATTTAATAAATATTATTTATTTAAATACTTATTTGTAAATTGAATTAATTTTCAGGAGGATGAGCACACCAGATTTTCTCAAGTGTTGAATATTTATTTAAAAAATTATAAAATAATTATTTAACACTGTGTGTGTTATCCCACTCTAAAAAATAAAATATTATTATTATTTTACTATATGTAATAGGGTTCCTTTTTGGTTTACTATATTCTTAAGGGACTTTGTAAAATTAATTTAAAAAATTACCCAAGCCCTAAATCTTTAAATAGGATGCTTTGTCAATCAAAGAAATGTATTTTCTTTTGAAAAAATATTAACCCTCAAGATATCCCTCCTCTTATCTTCCTATCAAGATAAATAAAAACAAGAGAAATTAATTCAATCCCAAAGTAACATGAAGTGATCAATGTAGAAAATGAAATACAATCAATCGGTCATACTTGCACTCATGGGTTCATCCATATTATATGATAATTGATGTAGAATGTGTGAATCACCGCTAGAAGAGATCTATATTAGGTCCTCATAATGCCATAAAAAACAAAAATTGGGGTTACAAGATCAAAATCATCAATGAAGAAAGATATCGAGAAAACAGAATTATTTCCTCTTGTGTTTTAAAAAAATTATCAATTAATGTGAAAGATAATCTCTTTTTATTTTGGATAAAAAACAATTTATTTGGAAAATATTCATTGGTCATGGGATAAACATCATGTATATTGAGAATGATCCATTAAATCTAGAAAAATCCTCAGTTTTCCATAGCCCTCATAGGTGCTTCCATTTATTTAGAACTATCATTTTGTATTATAGGGGTAATATTAAATTTATATTTATTAATTATTGTTAATTTTTATACACATTTAAAGTAGATTTCATTTCATTTAATTCATTCTTGAATTAAATTTTCAATATCACTTCTTCCCCCTTACATTTATCTCTCATTTAATCTAGATATGATAAAATTTTAATGAATAAAATCCAGAGAACCCATATAGAGTTGTTGAGAAGTCTAGATAGAAAATATGAGATTACACGATATATAGTTGGTGTACATGTTATGTAACCTAGTTCATTGAATAAGCGTGTAATGTAAATTAATTCCTAACATCATTAAATGAACAACACTTAGTTCATTAAATGTTCTGTGTGTTGACCAAGCCATTATGGCACATGACATGTTGGACTACACGTCGTGTAACTAGGTTACACACTGTGTATTCCATTTGTTTTCTTAATAAAAAATGTGAAGTTAAATACACATAGAGTAAAAATTACATGATGTGTAAGGAATAGAAGTCATGTTACATGGAGGTTGTGTGTTGTGTACCAATAATATAGACGGTGTACTCCACATATGTTAGTGAAGTAATACATATAGAGTCCCTAGCCATGTATCATAAACATAGTATGAGACTGATACACAACAAGTAGCTAGATATAGACATAATATACCCAACATGTTTGCATAGAAAATAAAAAATTAATTTATTACTCATTTAAACCTAAAGAAAATATTGTTTCATGGTTAATTTATTGACTCAAACATTCCATGTGAGAGGTTACATATATATTAAATGATTTAATAATTGCAATATATTTTTCAGAACTACAAACCATTGATAGTCTTAATACAGTGACTAATCCATTCACATTATAAGTATTATAAACAACATTAATTAACATGTATTTTGTGTGTCATTTAAGAAACTCATACATGTCATGTAATTACTTGATAAATTGTGTACAGTAAATAGTTCCCGAGTAGACTATTTATGATCTCTTTAAAAATTGATTAGTTTGAAGATTTAGTCATCAAGTTTCCTCTATGTACAAGATGTGTACATATTTTATTAAATTTTAAATAAAAATGAATAATTTAGTTTATATAATTCATAGATGTTGTGTATCTTCCGGATAAATTGGATAGCGGTTAAGATAAATTTAATTAATTTATTATTAAACAGTTTAATCTATTAAATTATTTTATGTCTATCTTAATAAAATAATGAATAAAAATGATATCTAGCCAACTATTTTAAATTTGTATTCATTTCACTAGTGGATGATCATGATCTTGGACTATCCTGTGTATGTGAATGGTTTCTTTTAATTTAATTTTTTAATGGGTATTTGTATCTATTTTATTAAATTAAATTGAAGGAATGTGATTCATCCCTTTCCCCTTATTATATAATAGCTTAAATGTCTATGTTTATTTTATATAGATCCCTTATAGGGTTACATTCACCTATGAGTAAAGTAAAACCATTTTAAGGATGGATATACCAATAATATGGAGTTGGTTAAAGAAATATCCAAGGTGGAATAAAACCAAATAAATACAAAGGAATAATTTGTATTATTTCAATCCTAAGCCCACTCTAGATTAATTACATTTTTACCTAGGTTTAATTATATCTTTTTATTTTCCACTAAATAAATTTACCCTAGTTAAATGATCATGATCAATTAATATTTTATTTATTTTATTTGTCATTAGTTAATTATTTATTATATATATTCAAGAATATGATCACTTAAATAAATAAATTTATATAAAATTATAGAATTAAAATAAAATTATTTTTTTAAATCTTTTATCAGTACATGGATAATCACTTACATAAAATCCACTTAATATTAAAAATACATGTAAAATATAAAATAAGAAAATCTACGCATAATAAAAAATCCCTCAATTTGAAATTAAGTTAGTATAATTTCCATTTTCTGAATTAAGAAAAAAAACCTAGTTAATTATTTGGGGCATGCCATAGTGGGGGCACTTTTAATTATTGGAGAGTCTTCACTAAGATGATAGTTCAAATTAACTAAACATGTATTGAATTTAATGGACAAAGTATATTAGATAAAAATTTTGAGGCACCTTTTGAGGAAATTTGAGTTGAGAATTTAGGATTGGGGAGTCCAATCAACAAAACAAGGAACTACAAGTCTTCTTTTAAAAATATTTACTTTCAAAGAAACCTTATTACGGTTTTTATGGAGTTTATCTATAAATTAAGGATGTAAATATGAATTCATTACAATAAAATTTATATTGTGATGGGACCTTACCAGTTCAATGGTGAGGGTATCTAAGACCTATTAAAATAGTTGTACACTTAATAAAATTAAAATTATTATGTCTTACATAATTGTATTAGGAAAAATGAGTTCTTGTGAAAAGTATAAGTATTTTTAAATAGATAAAAAAATTACATCAGTCTAAAAGAAGGAGGTTTACATTTATACCTTTGGAAAAGGGGAAAAACATATCAGGAAGAAACTTAGAGAATATGTAATCACCAAAAATGACCCATTTTGTTCAAGTTCGTCAGCAATCGAGTTCACTTCACATTAAAAATTATTGATAATTTAATTAACAAAGGAGATCAAGTCAAGTTATTTGATATATTTTTTAGTCATTCTCCATGAAAGAATAATTTTACCTATTCTAGCAATGTTCACAATTGAGTAAATGTAAAAATCAATCCATAAGTTGTTCTAGAATTGTTGACTTTCTATGTCCACTACTTTAATTAGACTAGAAATTTCATCATCTAATGCAGAGGCATAACCACAAGGGCCATAGAGACAACCAAGGATATCACCATAATCATCTCTGAAGACCACCCCATATCCCATAGGGCTGATATTTACTTCTTATTATCCATCATAATTTTATTTTATCCAGCCTATAACTGGTGAGATCCTAAAAACATCAAAGTCACCTGGAGGAGGTAAAAAATTACCAACTATTGTTAGGAATATCTGCACTAAAAGATAATGGAAAAAATTGTTTTAATAACACTGCTGAAGATAGTTGAAATTCTGAACTGCCATAATAATTTTAGTGGTGGCAGTATCAAGATCAAAATACACCTTCTCATGAATGAATCATTTCCTACGATTCCAGATGACATGAATGATTTATGCACAGGTCATTATGAATAGAATCTTGACATACTGAGAGACCTGGAATTGAAAACATTCCCTAAGCTCGTAAAGATTCAAGTTCACTCTAGATAATTTGATCAAAAAAAATTCCAAAACTATATTTGTGAAGGTTGTGGTAGTGCGATAGGTAAAGAAAAGGTGATCCACTTCCCCTCTATGATTCATGTATAAAACATATCTTGAGGATAAAGTAAAACCCATAGACTAAAGATTAGAATTTTTAGGTATTTTAGAGAAGGAGGGACACCTTATAATTGTGATATTTTATGGTATAATCCAATTTTTACTGAGGGATACAATATGGTTCAGTGGACCCATAATTTCATGGTTTTAACATAATTTTGAAGTGATAATTTTGATTACAACCTGCACCCAAATTAGAAAATAATCATTGTTAA
The DNA here is from genome assembly GCA_963277665.1 of Viscum album. NCBI lineage: Eukaryota > Viridiplantae > Streptophyta > Magnoliopsida > Santalales > Viscaceae > Viscum > Viscum album. The sequence goes on along the minus strand of OY728148.1, from coordinate 290,117,512 downwards.
TAAAATCATAATTCTTAATGAGTGATTGGATCAAAGTAAAAAATCAGGATATTCCATTTGATTATTAATAGTTATATTGGGATTCACCATAGTTGTATATTTTTCAAGTATATTGAGAAAATGGATCCCTATATGATATTTAGACCAAAATCAAAGAGAATAACTTTTTTTAACTATCTAGGAATATTGAATAAATATTTTTTAATGGTAGTCTTGAAGTTTGGACATATAGTGGAGAAACAATATCTTGAATACCTATATTTAAGTCTATCCAGAAATCCATTTCTAATTAAATATAAATAAGGTGATTTAGCATTCACACGCCTACAAATGAAGTGTCCTTGAAGGTAATGAATGAAAATATAGAGTTTTTGATCACCAAAGTCTCCATGGGGACATAACATACAACATTTATTCCAACGAACCATAATGACCTTTTGTTGAAGAGTGTTTCCAGTCCAAACAAAACCATTCATCGGGATGTTAATTATTCTTGAGTAAATAATTAGGCCGTTTGTACACCATAAAAAAGTAGGAAAATTTTGAAAGAATGAAATGATTAATAATGAAAATTATTCCAACTATATAAAGAGAATTACATTTCTATCAGAAAATATTTCTTCAAATTTGATTTAATATTCATGTGATGTATCCAGATCAATGACTTCCCTAGAATATGGTTACCAAGGAAGAGTTACTTATGTGATTCCTAAATCCCTAATGATATTTATTATTACTGAAAAAAGTTTTTCCCATTTAAAATGAAGTATTTACTCCATATAATCTTATAACCCAGGATATTTTCATAATGTTGGAGGGATTTTTTTATATTTCTGATATTTATTTTATCACATAAGGTGAATAGGATGATTTCATCAACATAAAATAAGGGTGAAGGATCATAAATTCCACTATATTCTTTTAGGGTTTTTAACTCCCCATGGTCATCCATTTTTAGAATAAGCATACTAAGATAGTCCTTTTCAATAGTAAATAAAATGGTAGATAGGGGGTCACCTTTCCTAACCCCACTCAAGAAAGTTAAGTATCCCTTAGTGGAGCCATTAATTAGAATTGAAATGTAGGGAGAGCCAAGAAGAGATTGAATCCAGTGAATGAATCTTGAATCAAAACCAAATCCAAAAAAATAATTTCCAATGAATCCACCATCCATGGTATCAAAGTATTTTTCTAATTTAATGCATTAAAGAAACAATCCCTCCCTTTGTGTTTTTATTGAGTAAGATGGTATATTCAAATCCATTGATAAGGAAGTCTTGAATGGTTCTCCCTTTAATGAAGCCAGATTGGGAGATGATTTTATCTGATACTTTTTAAATCATATTTCTTATAAATTTACCCATAATTTTTTGAATGTTATTAACAAGAGAAACTATACTAAATTGACCAATATCATAATCATTGTCCACATATGTAATAAGATAAAAAACTAAGCATTAGTTTTGTTTGACAAAGAAACACCCTTAAAAATTATTGACCATGCTATAGACATCATGATACATGTTACCCAAATATACCTATAATAAATGATTCATGAATCCAATTGGTCTAGAAGATCTCCCTGTATTAAATCCAAATATCACCTCCCTTATTTTAAACTCTAATGGGATAGAGGTGAGCATTCTGTTAACTTCATCATTAAACAATTTTGAAATGATACCCTCCATCAAAATATCTCTTATGAGGGATCCATTGAAAATAATCATATATTAAGTTGAAATATTCTAGAAAAGGCCCTTAATGCTTTCTAGTAATTTATTAACCAATTGTAAGGGGAAAAGAGTGATATTCACCCTTCTCTCCTTCCGAAGTCAATAAAATAATTTCATATTTCTATCACTGTCTTTGAACCAATTTTTTTTAAATTATTTCTTCTAGATATTCACTTTATTCTTTAGAAGATCATTTATTTTGGAGGACATTATAGCTTCATGTTCAATACATTTATAGAATTAATTTTTGGTAATGGATTATTGAGGAAGATGTATAGAACTTACATGAGTTTCAATATCTTTATCAATGGAGATTAAAGAATTTCAAATCCATTATTTCATTATCCTCTTGATCAATTTCAACATTCATATATGAGAAAGTGGATTATATTTATATTCTATTGATTTATATGCGTTAGGAAAAACTTTTCCACATTCATGATAAAGAATCCATGAATTTTTAAACCTGTGAAGGATAGTAGGCTTCCTATCTTTAGAGGGGATACTCATAATAATTAGGTGATGATAAGAGTTGTTCCTAGCCATGGTAACATGTTAAATAGAGCCCCAATAAGATATGTATGCTTCATTGGAAAAGGATATGTCAATTATTCTAGAAGTTATCCTATTTAAATGTTTCTTATACCATGTGAATTTAACTCCCAACAAATTAATCTCAATCAGGTTGTTGTTTTCAATTCAGGATATGAACTCCCTGGTTGATATGGAGTGATATACAAGGACAAGTTTCTCATAAGGATGAATGATGGTGTTGAGATCCCAAATGAGTTTTCAAGGCTCCTTAATGATAATTGAGAGATAAAAAATCTCTATCCATAAGGATTTTATTTCTTTGTAGCTATTGAAATCATAAACAATAGGGGAAAAGTGTGGAATTCCTTTATAAATAAAACTAAAGGAAATACATTTTTTAGAAGTAATGACAATTGTGAGACATTGAATTTAATCATGTTGGATGATTCATTGAATGTTAATTTTAGTAAGAGGATGATTCAACTCAAAGGAGGTGCAATCCTCTACTATGAAGAGAAAAAATTATGGGATAGAAATCTCTTTTAGGCTCAGAACAATGAGGTTAGGATTTTGGTTTTGAATGACCATATTAAAGGAACATAGAGTTTCATGGTTGGGTAATCCCTAGAAGTTCTAGAATGATATATTAATTTATGAATTTGTTTGGGGGTTTGTTCCACATTTTAATTTATAGCCATATTTTCTAATCTATCAGACCTTATGGTTGGTTCAGATATCTAACTCCCAAAGTCTACCAATAGTTAAAAAATTCCCTTTGTATAAGTGGTAAGTTAATTAGTACCATAAATGACACTAAACATTAAGGTATTTTCCATAGGGGCCTCATTGTTAGTATAATAAGTTCCTTTTAAGGAAAGGTTCTTTATCATCATTATCCAAAAAAATTAATTTTGGACAAGAAATTAATTATTTGTGTCTAGAGTAAAATAGTTAATGATGATAGATATATCAATATATTCTTGAATTTCTATTAATAGATCAACCTCATTTTAGAGGGAGTTCACCAATTCTATAATCTCTATGCTGGGGTTCAAGAAAAAATAACATTCATCATCTAAATGTGAGCATACCATGTCATTGGGAACATGATTCTATTTAGAAGGAAATGCCTTATGAGAAAAGGGGAACCATGACTCTTACCTTCTTCCCCAACCATTAGATACCATGATTTAAGATCATTAGGCTTAGTGGTGTTTGAACCAGCACTATGCATAGAGGATTGGCCCATTTCAAAAATCACCGCCTTGTTTTTCCAATGCTTGGGTACCTCCCTCCATGTTTTGATATACTAGGCAGGTCTGAACTATTTTTGAATCACTGTGAAATTTGCGATAGTTTGTCCCACCATATTAAAAACCTCACAATTTGGGGTAATATATGCTCATATTTAACTTTCAACTAAATTTTATGATCTTTATGAATAAGACTAATCAACAATGGGGGATTTTTTTCAATGTTAATATAAATTAGAGATTTGGAATAAATGAAAAAAATCCCTATTTAATGATAACTAGTCCACATTTAAATTAATTATAATAATTGATGTTAGGTAATTAGAGATTTTTGGATGCCTAAATACCTAGAGAAGGCCATGTAGTCTTTCTTAGACCTATGCATTTGAATGCTTCTAGTTTAAGGGATTAAAATTCATGTCCCGATATGAAATGCAATGTATTCCCAGCTTTAGTTTCAGGATAAAAAATTTCCATGTAGCATTCATATCCTCATGTGACTCCATAATAATTCTAAAATACCATTTTCAAATTGGAATCAGAATCCAATGCATAAAATTCCAATAGTGATAAATTTTTGATTTAATATCGAAATATGACCATTAAATGTTACCATTCTAGTATGAAATTCAGCCAAGAATAGAGAATTTACACATATAAAATATTTTTGGGAGTGCATATGGGTCCTCAATAATAGATAGAGATCCATCCTTTGATTTTTTTAATAAAGGGATGCTTAAAACATCATCCTTACAAAATCCAGATCTAGAAATAGCTTAGCATACTCTATCATCTCCATGAAATTTATCAAGAGATATCAGTATAAGAATGTTTTGCGATATCCAAGGAACACCTCATAAAATAATTTATAGTAGGTTCACCATATGATCCTTGTGTAGTCAAAATAATTTGCTATATTGAGACTCTATTGGATTTATGGTGTAATATCCCTGAATAACTATTCACCGACATCATTATTTTATCACTATCTATATGCTTCTCTAGTTTTTTTGAATTTTAATATGATCAAAATAGATAATTATTTAATAAATATTCTCAATAGTTGAGAAAGATATGATGCTTAAAGATTATTTTATTCCTTTGGTTTATAAAAGGAATAGAAAGGTGATGAGATACAAGACTAACTCCATCTCTAAATCTTCTTCACAACACTCTTCCAATAAGGGGATGATTAGAGGAAATAAAAGTAATAGGATGTTATCTATATTGTATTTTGAAAAAAGGGAAATTGGGAAAAAATCCACACCCACATAAAAAAGGAATGTTAATATTTAGTTCCATTTTTTATTAAGTTTAATTTATCATTTTCTACTAGTTTCGTAATAGATATAAAACTGGGTACTAAGAGGTGTGTTTAAGATTTTGAAAATTGCTTTTGGTAGGGTGTATCTACCAGAATCCAATTGAGTAAGATCAATTGTTGTGTATATTAGAGATTAATCACTCATGTTGTCAATTGGAATGATATTAGTTTTGATAATTTGTTATTATGATTTCTAAGATACTAAAAGCATTATTTTTTGTGTAAAAATTTGATATTTATGGGTTTATTTTGGAATTTGAATATAATTTTTTCTTATTTTATTTTGAATGAATTTTCTATAGTAGTGCATATTTAAATAACAGTATTTACATGTTGTATTACACAAACCAAGTAATGGAAATTGATAAAAATATATATATTCACATGACTCATACCAGACCTAACTATAGAGTCACTAGCTAGTTCATTTAAATGAGTTTCTTTTGATAAAATTACACCATGATGGATATTCGGATTCATTTGAATGAAAAACACTTTGTGTATTTCACCCATTCTTACAAGGAAAATGATCAAATCCCTATTTAGTTAAAAAGGGAAAAAGGGCACCTGATCTTCATAAATTTGTTCATATTAATGTATTTGGACCATTTCTAGTTTAATCCAAGGGTGGTCACTCATACATCATAATTATTTATGATGAAATCAGTAGATATGGATATATCTACTTAAGGTGGTATAATTTAGATACCTTTATTATATTCAAGGAATATAAGAATGAATTTGTGAACAAGATTAGTAAATTGATTATGAAACTCTGAGTAGAATATCGTAGGTATGTACTCAGTCATGTCTTCACTGATTTTTTTTTAGGGTTTGGTATCTTCTCTCATCTCACTCATCCTTACACAGCACAATTGAATGGTTTAATTAAAAGGTAAAACGGCATCCTGTCATAGATGATAAGATTAATTATGTGACTTATAAGTCTTCCATTTTGGGTATACACATTGTGGATAGTAGAATATATACTAAAATGAGTTCTAAATAATGTGGAAACTAATATTCTGTATCATTATTTATGTGACAATAAAGATATGTTGTCTCATGTATTATCGTAGTGTTTTGATGTATTTTTAAAGATATTTCTAGAATCCAACTTGCACTATGAAGCACTAAATGTACCTTAATATGGTATCCTAATGAGAATAAAGAGTATTATTTATATGATCCTTCATATAAGAATGTTATTTTTAACAGAATACCCACACATATTGAAAGGGGTAACATCTCTAAAAGACATAGTGGGAGTGATATAGACTTTGATGAAGTCTTGGTTCAAGAAGCATAAGAGTTAGAACATGATCATATTCCATAAATCCCCATGGAAAAAAACATTTCATAGATAGAGATATGACATAGAATTATGATAGTTTTATAGAACCATAATGATATGATATTTTATTCACTGTGGGTTTTGACTCCTCATCGATTGAAAATAATGATCCTATAACCCACAAGGAAGAAGTGAATTTCAAAAAACATGCCAAATGAAAAGAAGATATAAATTTTAAAAGGATTATATATTCCAAAATAATATTTGGGTATTTTATATACTCCAGTGTATTTAAATATTCTTGGTAGCAATGGGTATTCAAGAAGAAACTGGACATGGATGGTTAGTACCTATAAGGAATGATTGGTTTAAAAGTGTTAAAACAGTGCCAACCTAGAAACTATGAAGAAACCTTTTATTGGAAATAAGGTAGTTATTTACTGGAAATAAGAATGGGTTGTATTTATTGTTAATAATCACATCGAATATCCGGGATTTATAAAGGAAATGGATCATATGGTTTATGTAGAAAAAAGTATTGAAGGTGGCATCATTTTCCAGTGTTCCCCAAATTTTCAGTTTTAAAAATTAGAGAATGGAGAAAAGTGTTTTTGGAAAATGCTGTTTAATTCCATATTGAATTTAGTTTGGATACGTCCACATAAGATTATTTTTGATATTTTCATCCGGAAATGGAAAATGAAAGAATTTTTTACAAGTTATAGATTTTAATGAAAGGTGAGTTTGAGTGATTTTTCCTAAAAAGAGACTTGTGCAGATGATACTTGGTCACTAGGGGAATAGTTCTCCAAGTTGTGTATAGGGTCATAAATGCCTATAAATAGGTGTATACTCCCCTCATTTAAGATAGGTTTAATAATTAAATAAAATCTGATCTCTGAATCTTCCAAATGGTGAGTAGCATGAAAGCAGGGAGTCGCACGCAAGCAAAAAGTTGAGTGTAAGCCAGGAGTTACACACGTGTCATGAGTTAAATGTAAGAATGGAGTTTCACACAAATTCTTCCATGATTTTATCAAGAATAAGTGAATATTATGGTATTATTTTTTAAGAAATAATTTTTTCATGAAGGGGAAGGACTATGCAAAAGAGTAGGGTTGCACAAAAGACAACTTGCATGACTACCTCGTGCATGAATAGAAGTTGCATGAAAGTAATGAGTTGAGCTAATTTCATGTTTTGATTATACAATTTTTTAGTTATATTATTTCAAGTGCATCAATTTAGAACTTTTATACAATTAGAGCCTAATTATGGATAAATAAAAATAATTCAATGGAAATCTATTGAAGAGAACTCCAAGTTGATAATCCAATCAATATTTCTTCTACGGTAGTGATCTAGGGGAGTCAATGGAAGTGTTCTTAGGGATGTAGAGTGATATACATAAAATTATGTAAATTAAGATTTTTTTTCACCTAGTGATTATTTATAAACTTTTTTATTTCACATCTAGTGCAGAATAAATGATTTAGGTACGACTGACACATTGTCAGCATATCCTCCTTAGACTAGCCCGTAGTGGCAAACCATGAACAAATGATTTTATGTCTTACTATTTTTGAATGTTTTAATTACTGAAAAATAGAGTTAGTCAAGTTTAAAAGGATTCCACTAAAATAGTAACAAGATCTGTCACTTGATATGAAAAAGTTGACACCCTGATTCACCCCTCCCCCTCTCAGGATGTTCTAGGGTCCTTTGCCCTTTTTTTAGCTTCAATGATAAAATTGAACAGAGTTATACATTCCATATAATCTTACCATGAATGTGAGAGTTTTCAAATGGATTTCAAAATATCATTACTTTATGGGAAAATTTGGTAATCTATATATATAATGCAACCAAAAGGTTTTGTCACTCCAAATGATTACATCATGGTATGCAGGTTTTAGAGATCTGTTTATGTATTAAAATAAGAATCCTAAGAATAGAACATTGATTTCGATGATTCCATAATATAATTTGATATTATAAAGAAATAATTTTATAATTTTTTCTATAGTCAGTTTAGTGAGAGTTTATTTTTTTCCCAAGAGTTTATGTTGATGTTATAGTACTTATTTCAAATAAAATACCAGTATTCTAATATGTTAGTTCCAAGATCAACATTTTATTATCCATGAACGACATAAGAAATATTGTATATATTTATGATATCAAGATTAATAATGATAGATCCCAGAGTCTTTATAGACTGAGTCAAAGTACATACATTGAGAACATGCTGAGGATATATAGCGTGGAACAATCTAAAAGTAGATTGTTTCCAGATTACCAAGGAATTCATATTTCTAATAAAATGAATGCTCTGACACGCGGGGAAAGATAGATTATGGAAATTATTTTATAAACCATGGTGATTGGGTCTATCATATATGATTTTCTATGTACAAGTCTAGATTATTCTTAATAATAAAGCATTGAAGGAAAATATCAAGATAACTTAGGTAACCCCTGTTGGATGTTAGTCAAGTGTATAATTTAGTGTTTGAAGTTTACTAAGTATGTGTTTCTAGTATATATATGATATAAGGATCTAGTTATAAGGTGATATGCATATACTAGTTTCCAAACAAATCACGGTGATCTAAAATCTTAGTCAGGATGCATCTTCACTCTCATAAAAGGTGATATGAGTTTTAAGATCTCAAAGAAAGTTATGGTTGATTCTTCTAAAGAAGAGTCTAGGTGTATTAAATTTTATGATCTTTTTAAGGAATATAATTAGATTCAAAATTTTATCTAGTAAATTTATGTGCTAAATTGTAGTAAATACCCTATCAACTCTATTATGATAAAACTATATTATTTTATCTTGAAAAGAATCCATGCATACATCAACTGAAAAAACATACTTCTCAAATATCAACTCTTGAGATATTTTTGTCAAAGATGGGGCATAATTGTTATTATTGTTTCTATATAAGAGAGGATGGAGGTCCCCCTAACTAAATACTTAACTCAGTAGAAACAAGATAATCATTTGAGTGCTACTATACATCAAGTCATTAGAAATTAGATCTAATCTAAGTGGGAACCTTTTGGATTTTGTGTTCTTGAATAGACTTTTTATACTTTAGATTTAATTTATATTCAAATAACTGAATTTTAATTAAAATATACTTTCACATATGATTAATAGTTTTATTTTTCATTAATGTATTAATTTTATTGGGTTTCTATCACATTAAAAAGAGAAAAGAAGTTCTCTGATATGATGAGAACTTGGAAATGCCATTAAAATATTCTTAAACCTTGTTCTATAATCGGATAACATTCTAGTATAGGAAACATAATATATTGAATTTTAGGTATGATTACTCTTAATAAGTGAGGCTTCATGTCATGAAGTACACACTTAATAATCTATAAGATGGGAGATTATGATCATAGACCTTCCAATAAGAAATTCATATGTTTATGTGTCATTGGATATTCCTTACTATGATCTTGTGTAATTATATATAGACATCAATTTTAGTATTAATGGTTTTCATGACGGATGTACTCTGATGTATTTCTATGAACCATGAAAACATATGATCATGGTGATGTTATATACATTGGGTGTTTGGTAAAAGATATGTTATTGATAAATAAGACATGGAATTTTTTCCCTTCCGTCATTATGGAAGTTGATATATCATACCATTGATTGAAATGGAATGGTTGAATTAAATTTCATATCCATGGTGTAACAATGATATTATTTCATAAAGTCAAAAAAAAGATGTATTAATAATAAATTTTACTGACATAGGTGTTCAATCTTCTTGATAAGATGTTTTGATAATGGAATTATATTTCAATGTGAGTGTTATTATGTAGTTTTTTCATTGTAACATATTTTCATCAAATATTGAAGACTTAACATATTGCTAGACATTAATCTTAGACTTTATGAAATCCAACCTAATACAAATAATGAAGAGGCATGGAGGATCACTCATTAAGTTTCTTCCTTTGATCTTGGTTAAATATTATTTATATTTAAAGATTGAAAAAATATTATTCTTCATATTGAGAAGTAACAATTATTCATGATTTTTTAAATGATTTAAAATAATAAATAAATATTTATTCTCAAAGTAAATGTTTAAATATAGAAATATATAGTATTAAATTTTTTATGTTTATTCAAATGATAATACATAATTAATTATTTATTAAATAATTCATTTATATAGTTATGTGAACATTAAATAAATATTTATTCATCACACTATGAATAGAAATTTTATTTATTTTCTTTACGAATAATATTTATTTAAATATTTATTCAATAATTAAATAATATTTTAGGAGGATGAGTGAAATATATTTTTTTGATGATGAATACTTATTTACCAGAATGTAAAACAAATAACTATTATTCTTCAGTGTAGCACGCACCATAAAATAATATATTATTGTAATTTCATTACATAGAATTGTGTTTCTTTTAAGTTTAATTTTTTATTAAGGTTATTTTTAAAATTAATTAAATGTTAAACCTTAACCCTAAGTCTATAAATAGATTGGTATTCCCATTAGAGAACGTTTAGTCACTATTCACAATAATTAACTCTCAAGATATCCTTATTCCTCTCTTCCTCTCAAGACTAAGAAGAATAAGAGAATGTTATTTCAATCTAAAAGGAATGTGAATTAATCAAGGAAAAAAATAAAGAGGATCAAACTATTATGCTATTACCCAATTTTTCATCGATGTTGTTTAGAGATCAAAGGAGCTGGAGTATATCACTACTATAGGGGATCTACTTTGTGTCGTCATAAAGAAACAAAAAACATCGATTGGGGTGGTAAGATCAACATAATCAAAAGAGAAAGATCTCATGACCAAAGTAGTATTTCTTCTTATGTTTTTAATTATTTATAAATTAACATGAAGTATTCTCTCTCTTTTTTCTGTGAAAAATTATTTATAAATATTTCATCGGTCTTAAAATTCACATAATATATATTGTGAATGATCATTTCAATAAAATAAAAGTTTAGTTATCCATATGCATAATAGGTTCTTTTACTACATCCATAACCATAAAGTGGTATTAGAGGGGTCATGTAAAGATTATAATTGTTTATTTATTTTAGTTCTTTATACACATTTAAAGTTGGTTTTTTTCCTTTCATGAAATTATTTTGTTGAATCCAATCATGGAGATGTCTCTTTACTCCTTTCACTTTTCACTAATTTAGTCTAAATCTTATTAAATTTTAATTAATATCATTTGATTAACCTAGATAGTGGTTTTGAAAAGTATTACTGCACTATATTGGATTTCATGGAGTGTAGCCAATGTACACGCCATGTATCCCTGTTCATTTCCATAGGATATAACATTATTTAATTTTTCACATCATGTAATGAAGAAGATGTGGTGCATTAAATTCTCTATGTGTTGACTAAGACAATTTGGTAAAGAACATGTGGGAATACGCATCATTTAACTAGGATACACATCATATAGTCCACATATTTTCATCATTGAAAACAATATAGTTAAATACACATCAAGTAATAATTACACAATTCCTAGGGGTTGATTGTCATTTATCAAGGATTTTACATGGTGTGTACTAGCTATACATAGAGTGTACCACACCCATTTCCTCGGAATAATAGACAACAATCACCTAGATGTGTATTTGAGACATATGATGATAGTTATATAGGTTATATCATTGGATGTACATGCTGTGTAACCAAATTGTTTATAAATAAAATAAAAAATTTATTAATTACCCCATCAAAACTCAACAGAATGTGTTTTATGTGTCATTAATTGATGCTTACATGAAATTTGAGTGGTTATATTTATAAATAAATATATATATTAACTGATTATGTAATATTTTTTAAAAAAATTCCACCACATACCATGTATAGGCTAAATACATTGACTACTCTTTGCATATAAAATGAATTATATTCAATGTTAATTAAAATGTGTTATGTGTGTCATTTAATTGACTCTTTCATGCTATATATTTACATGATAAAATGTGTATTATAAATGATTCATGGTTGGACTATATAACATCCCAATAAAATCTGTGTATTTTGAACATTTACTAGGATAATTGGTTCTATGTACAAGTTGTGTACTTATTTTATTAAATTTTAAATAAAATTAATTCATTTAATTTATTTAAAATCACAAAAAATGGGTATTTCTTGAATGTATTTTAGGTAGATTAGGCTAATCTAAATTAGTTGATTAATACTAAAAGTATTCAAATTAATTCACTAAATGTGTATTTATTGCACTAGCGGATGATCATGATATTAGAATGATCTATGTATGTCTATGGTTTATTTTAATAAAATTATTTTTTTATCTTTTGAATTTATGATATTAAATTTTATTTCTGGTATACGAGACATCCCACCCTTCTTATTATGTAAGGGTCTTTGTGTACATGATTTATTTTATGTAGACCCCCCTTTGCATTCCCATCACCTAAAAGTGATGTAAACCCACTATAAGGATGGAGATAACATGTTTAGGGAGTTATTTTTGTGATGGAGACAAGGTAAAACCAAACCAATGAGATACAAAAGACAAAGTTAGAACATTTAAAATATGAACCCTGAGTAGATCGAGGATTTTTTTCACAATGCTAAATTGTTTTATTATTGTTCACTCAATAAAAAAATTCCATGAAAAAGGTCATGATCATGTAATTATTTATTTATTTTATTTATTCTTATTTCATCACTAATTTTATGGATTCAATCTCACAATCAAATAAATAAATGAATTAATATTCAACAATATAATTAAAATAGATAGATTATTCATAAATATTTTATTAGTACATGGTTAATCTATTAAGTAAAATTATCTTAATATTAATAAGACATGTTAAAGATAAAATAATAAAATTTACACATAATAAAAAAAATTCACAAGTTAATATTAACTTAGTATTCCATTAATTATTTTAATTAAGGAAAACAATAGCCAAAGTGTTTGTTATAGCCATAGTTTGGGGAACTATTAATTATTTAAGTATTATTAACTAAGAGGATGTGTTTATTTAACTGAAATTATATTGTTTTTAAAATCTATAGTCTATTCAATAAAAATTGAAAGGAGATTATTGAGAATTCTGTGTCATGTTTTTAGTATTGGGGAGTGCACTCAATATAATAGAAACTGAAAGCCTGTAGTTGGAAATATCACCAACCTAAACTCTTTCATATGGTTTTCATGTCCATAATCTAGATCATAATGAGAAAAATATGGACCAATTCCACTAGAAATATTTTAATTGATGAGATATTCCACATTAAATAGTGAGGTCCATTGAGACTTGATAAAATAATGGGGGACTTAATAAAATTAAAATTATTTTTCCTCACATATTTTTATTCAAGTAATCTTATCTATTTTTATTATAGAATAATTACATGTTAATAAACCATTTTATCTATATGGTCAATTACAGATGAAGACCATCTCATAACTAGAAGTAACTTAGAGGAATGGATCTGATTCCTACAAGTTGTGTTATTCCATGAATAGAAATATTATGTGTTAAAATCATATATCCTAGATCTACATAAAAGGATGTGAGTAACGAGGAGTTCATTATCTATATAAATACTTTAATGATGCACTATATATTTAGTATTTAGTGTTTTCATTCATTTCCATAGAACTCATAATATCCCATGAGGGAATGGATTCCTACAGAATAATCCATCATATCCATGATCTTTTCCGGAGATAGATAAAAATGAAGTGGTTTGAGATAATTACAACCAAACATATAGAAGGTGAACCAGCTAGTCTACACTTATTAAAACACATTGGATGCATTGATTTTATAGAGGTTCCAGGGTCCATGCTTCCTGTAGAATTGTACATCAATCTGATTATTTCACCACTCCCTTATAGATTCACTTGTTTTTTCATTTCAATATAATTAATATAGACAAGTCTATCCTAGATCTTCTAAGATTTATTCACCAATTTGACAAGTATTTGAATCATGAAAATACCTCTATTCTTATAGTGAATAAAAGGAAAGGTCAAGTGAAGAGATCAAAAAATAACTCCAAGACTAAATCTTATTCATAATTACCTTATAAGGAGTGGATGATCAAGTGGAATGTAAAGTAAAAAAGACAATATCTATTTTTCATGTAGGGAAAAAGGCCACTAGGAGAAAAACTAAACAAAGATAAATAATAAATAGTATGCTTCATGTGTGTTTATTATCAAGTGATATTTATTTATTTCAAAAAATTAGGTATTAGATACAATATATAGATCTCACGTATGTTTTAGAATATAGGAACAGAGTATATTTTGAACAATTTCCCATGGTGAGGTGGATCTAATAGCATCTAATGGAACTAGACTAACTGTTGTGGATATTTTATTTTACCATCTCATATTTCCAAGTAGAATAAACATGGGTTTGAGAGGATTTTATTATGTACAGTCAGTTACATGAAACATCATTTTTATGTCTAGACATGATATCGGTTGATTTATTTTAAAATTTGGAAATTATTATTTATTCTTTTAAAAATAAATCATTTATTATGGTAAGGTATAATTAAATAATGGTATTTACCTTTTAAATTGCACAAACCAAGTAATATAAATCAATAGTGAAGATAGTCCACAAGACACAAACCACACCCAATAATAGAATCACTGACTAGGTCATATATAAAAAATAGTTTTCTAATATTTCACCAAGGGAGATATTTGGAAACATTTGAACTATAACTACTTTGGGTATATCATGCATGTCTATAAGGAAAATGAATAAATCCACATTTAGTGGAAAGGTTAAAGGGCCACAAATATTCATAAATTTTTTCATACTAACTTGTGTGAACCATTTCTAATTGAATATAATGGTGGTTACTCATACATTATAACTTTTACTAATAAATTTAATATATTTTGATATGTGTCCATAATGAGATATAAGTCAGATTCCTGGGAAATATTTATGGAATGTAAGACAGATTTTGATAGCCTACCTTGAAAGAAGATTAAGAAACTCCACTCAGTCCATGGAAAAGAATATCTTAATCAAGAATTAAATTGTTATCTGTAAGAGTGTGGAATATTATCTCATCTCACTTTTCATTACACATAATAATGGAATTGTTAGAGGTAAATGAGTAACTGGACCATTTTTTACATGATAAGATCAATGATAGGTCATTGAAATATTTCATTATCATTTTCGAGATACTAATTTCCAACAACATCATATATACTAAACAGAGTGATAACTAAATAAGAAGCCAGTAACCCATGTCATTTTTGCTATGGAAATAAACCCATCTTATTTCATCTATGAGTGTGGGGCTGCAATGAATTTATTAAGGTTATTTCTATAAAGATACTTTCACCTCATGTCACTAATTTTTTTTCAGATTTTATCATAAAGAAACTAAATGATATTTTTTATATGATCCTTAAAAAAAGAAGGTTTTGGTTAAAATATAGACGACATTTTCTGAAAGGGATTGCATCTCGAAAAGAGATAGTGGGAGTGAGATATAATTCAATGAATTCTAGTCCCAATATACAAAAGAGTTTGAATGGGAATAGATTCCTAAAATCTCCATGGAAGAGCACATTCTGGAGACACAAGTACTACGTTAGAGTATGAAACATGTTATATAATTGAAACAATACAATTTTCTAGTCACTGAAGATCTTGAATCATTATTTTTTTATAATAATTATCGTGTATGATATAAGGGATTATTAAGTGGGGAATAAGTACCCAAATGATAAAAATATATAAATTATGAAATGTATTCATTATAAAAAAACTATGAATGGGTTTTTTAGATCCTCTAGTTGTTGTAAGGAATGTTGGTTTAAATGTGTATTCAAGAAGAAAATAGACATGGATGGAAAATTCTGTACCTCTTAGTCACAACTAGTTTCAAATAGAGTCAAGGCATAGACAATGTTGAAACATTTTCCCCAGTTTCTGTTAAAAAATTTAATAAAATTATACTTTCCTCGCCAACCTACCATGACTCTAATAATTAGAGAATGGATGTAAAAACAACATTTAATAATGGAAACCTTCATGAATATTTCTATATGAAATATCTTAAAGGGTTCATGAATCCAAAGGATGACAACAATATTTTCAATTTTTATTGATCCACCTATGGATTAAAATAAGATGCTAGGTCATAGAATGTTTTTATGAATCCTTAATAGAATTTGGTTTCAATAAGAATAAATGTGAGCTTTTTATCTATAAGTAGTTTAGTGGGAGTCCGGCCATTTTCATAATATTTCATGTTTATGATATACTACTTATCTGAAATGAAATACCAATATTATAGTTAGTTATGGCATAGTTAGTACTATATTCTCCATGAAATACTTTTATGAACAATAATATTTTCTTCAAATCAAAATCTATTCTAATAGATATAACAGGATTCTTAGATCAATTTAAAGTATAAACATTGAAAATATATTAAAGATATTTAGTATAGAAAAATCCAAAAATGTATTTTCTCTGGTGTTAGATGGAATTCCCGATTCCAAGAAAAGTTTTCCTAAAACACATGATAAAATATTGAAGATATAAAGGAATTCTGATGCATCCATGATTGGGTCAGTCATTTATGTTATTTTGTGTTCAAAGATTGATGTTTCTTACACCATAAGCATGGTAGGAAGATATAAATATGACTTATGTGGCTACAATTGGATTAAATTTAGAAATATACTTAAGTATTTGATACATACTGAGGATATATTCCTGGTCTATGGAAATGATTAGAAGGTATTCAATATAGGATATATTGATTTTAGTTTACAAACAAATCAAGACAACCTAAAAATATAGTTGGGACACATATTCACTCTTATTGAAGGTGTTTTGAGTTATAATAGCTCAAAAAATATGTGGTTATTTATTCTATAGTATATTTTGAGATATTATATCTTCTGAGGTGGCTAAATAAGAAATTTTTAATTTCAACTTTATTCAAGGCTTAATGTGTTTCCTAATAGTGAATTCACTATCACACTCTATTGTGAAAACACTAAATCAGTGGAACTTATAATGGATACTATATCAAATCAATGTATGAAACACACACATAAAAAATATCATTTATTGATGTATTTTTCTTAGAAGGGTGGTGTCACTGTGAGATGAGTTTCTATGAAATTCAATATGATGGATCCCCAAACTAAAGCCTTAACTTATAAGAAACATGATCATTATTTCAGAGTTAGTAGAAAAAAATTCATTGGAAGTTGGCTATAATCTGAGTGGGATTATGTTGTAATTTCTTTCCTAGAAACATCTACTTAAAATTTATAATTTATTTATATTATAATCATTGAATATTAATTAATAAGTCATATTAAATATTGTTCATAGTTCTTCACAACTTTAATGTAGTAATGTCCTATATTGTCTATGACATTGAAAAGGGCATTGTAGTTACCTACTATGGTGAGAACCTTGAGATTACATGACAATAATCTTTAAATATATTTTATAGTCTAGTAAAACTCTATGATGGGGTACATTATATGTTGATTTCTAGGTTTAGGTAATCATAATCATATGAGAATTCATGTCATAAATTATCCAATTGGTTTATTCCATTATGGGGTATTATGATAACAGACCTTCCTATATAAAATCCACATGATTTTTTGTCACATGATATTTTTTTATTTTAGCATGTGTAATAATTCGTATACTTTAATATTATTATTAATTTATTTCATCACTTGTTCACTTTGATGTGTTTTCATAAAAAATTATTGAATATTATCACAATAAAGTTGGATATTTTGGGTGTGTAATGAATGATATGTTATTAATGAAAAGGTTTAGGAATGATCTATCCATACCATATATGGTCCCTTTGACTGAAATGGATCCATCATGTTAAATTCTATGGCCGTTGTGTAACGAAGTGCTTATTTGAGATAGTCTAATACAGGTTCATCAAGCCTTAAAGGTTGATGCAATATGTGTGAAACCTTCTATATGTGATATCATGACAAAGGTATTGTATTACATGGTGAGTATATATATTTGGTTTTGTCATTATGACATAAAGTCTTCTTTTGTGAGCTCCTTGAACCATTTCAATATAGTAATCTTATACATTATGTAATCCCATTTAATTCCACTTGGGAAGAGTCCTAGAGGTCTACAAACCAAGTGTTTCCTTTCATATAAATAAAACATTATTTATTTTTAGTAATTGAAATAAATATTATTCTCCAAACCAAGAAGTAATATTTATTCTAGATTTATTAAATGATAAAAAATCATTAAATAAATATTTATAGGAAATATAATTTTTTAATTTAGTGAGAAAATAATATTGATTTATCTCAAGTTTTCTTAATATTAAAAATAGTATTTATTTATTAAAAAATTATTTTATTAGAAAAATAATAAATGCATAATTATCCTACAAATTTTTAAATATAATGTATTTTTAAAGGAATAATATTTATTTAAGTATTTATTTCAGAATTAAATAAATTCTTATGAGGAAGAGAGAATGAAATTTTGTTTAGTGATGAATATTTGTTAATAGATTATAAAATAAATATTTATGATTGACCAAGTTAGTGCACCCAAAAAAATAAAATATTATTATTATCTTATAACATGGGATGAGATTATTGTTTGGTTTAATTTTTTATTAATGTTCTATGTGAAATTATACAAATGATCAACCCTAAACCTAAGTCTATAAATAAACTATTATTTGAAATGGAGAAAGGTTAATAATCGTGCACAATAAAACCCAATCAAGATCCACCCCTTCCTGTCTTCCTCTAAATACTTAGAAGAATAAGATAAAATTCTTTCAACAAAAAAGGAATGGGAATTGATCTACGAAAACAATGAATGATTCACAGTTGGCAATACTAGATATAGGAGGTTTATGAGTGTTATTCAGAAATTGAAGTAGTATGTGTGTATGACCACTAGAGGGGACCTTTTTTGGGTCCTCACAATGCATTCACAAAAAAAACTAACAGTGGTCTAAATATCATCAACATATATGATGAAATATATCAATGTTGTGGAAATATTTTTACTTGTGTTTTAAATTAATTAAAAATTATTGTGTAAGATCCTCTCTCTTGGTTCTAGGAAAAATTATTTGTCAATATTCTTTAGAAAAATTTCATTGGTCATGGTTTTCATTTCATGTACATTGACAATGATCCATTGAGTCTAAAAAATCCAAGTTAGACTTGGTCTCAATAGGCTCTTCCACTACATCTAGAACCATAGGCATAAAGATAATAATCCCTAAGGGTTCTCAACATGATCTCTACTTACTACAAGTGGTACTCCCTTCACATAAAGTGCATAATTATTCTATTCATTAACAATATCATGAACTTTCCTATGTATTGGTTTAAAACCATATTTATAAGGTCTACAAACACTTTTAGTTCTTTTTTTGGTTAAAAACAATAAATACTTGAATAGATCATACAGACTCTTCAAATTGGTGTAATGTATGACAAAAAACATTCCTTCAACTGATGAAAACCCAATATCAAATTGACCATAAAAAATATGGAACCCCGCATATGAATAGAAAAGTCATTAATACACTAAAGTTGGTGCCTATTTTTAACCATTAGTTGATTGAATCTCTGATAGTCAATACAAAAACTTGATAATAGTCCACATTCTTAGTAAAAAGTACTAGAGATCCCAAGGATATGTTATTTCCCATATAGAACCCTTATCCTCTAAGTTAACTAATTGATGCATAATCTCACAAGGCTCCATGGGAGCCATACTACAGGTTGGCATGGAAACAAGCTATTCCCTCATCATAGTCGTAATATTAAACACCACTTATATCTTGGGTGGTAGTCCTAATATATCTTAAGAAAATACATCCTAAAACTAATGAAAAATGAAAGGTAAATTTATACATGGATATTCCCGATCACCTAACACCAAACTACCCACATGAGTTGTAATCATTCCTAAATATCAATGGTTAGGCCGAGAACAACCAACTAGGATATCTCACTCCCCGGTATGAATGTAACTATCTCCCTTGTAATACATAAGAGACACTTTTATAAGGTAAAATTCATTTCGGTCTCTATACCACAATTTTGGAACATTTTGAAAATCAAATTGAAGTTGGTCATTTCCAACATAAAGAGATTCAAAAAGAATCTATAGCCACTAACCTCAAGGGAATATTTATAACAATGTTTAATTCCCTCTAACTACACTTCAATGGGTGTATCAATTGAAATCACTCCATATCAATACACTATAGAGAAAACAAAACCCTAAAAAATGAGAAGCATTGAAAAGGTGTAAAGCTCATTTATCAAATACCGTCTAATATAATGTGAATTCCACTAGAATCATACCTTGGAAAGTGGAAGGTATAATATCCTGCTCTGCTGGGGTAGGATTAATTGTATACATTTAACCTATAACTCGGCCCTAAGACCATACCTAAGCTCCCAAAGATGCACTACCCAACACGAACTACATCTATGAACCCTAATCAACTTTCCCACCACCTCAACCAGAAGGCTCGGTAGAACTATAGAGGATTTCCTATCATGGTGTAGCAAATCCAAATCAAGAATCCTACACCCATCTAGATCCATTTTTTTATCCATCTAATAAGCACTCCTACATAACCTCTCTATATACCCAAATTCTCTACAATATCATGACTCATGCATCATCCAATCATAGTGAGAGTAATGATTTTTATCCTACTACACTGATGACACTACACTATGATATCATCCCATAGAGGAAGAGACAATCAACTACCCTGGATAATCATTCCACCAATACTCTAATATTAACTATAAAAGGAATTATTTTTTCTAAATTATGAACATGCTCCAATCATCCCATTATATTCCATAATCAATAAGCCTCTACCTTGATATAGGATCCTTTCTGAAATAATTGTCAGCTTCACAAATACTAAAAAAGATGGAAAAAGAAATGTGTTCTCATGTAATTGAAACCCATAACATTTCTTATCCCCAAAGCTTCAAGCCTAGGTTATCTCATTTACTTCTAGAATATAGTGAAATCACTATAATTTAGTGAAATTATAAAAATATTCCATAACCAACATATTCCCCAAAGTATGTTTTTTGAACTCGCTACCCATATCAGATCTCAAGGCCTCTCAGAAGAAGTGGTCAAAGAAGAGGGTCTAGAAGTAATTTTTTGGAAATCCCACATTATTATATTTCAAGAATAAAATGTATCGATATCAATTCATTGACCCTAGAATAATATAAACCACTAATACAACCCTTCCCTTCTAAGGAATTTATATGTTCCTAAAAGTCATCCAGATAGACTCAATGAAAAACATAGATGCCTGGGGACCACCCTCCCCAAAAAATAACATCGTGCGTTTTAGTTAAAAATCTCTAAAAAATCATCATTAAAATAGTGTGAAGTTCCTCTATCTCTATCACCTCCTCCAGTTATAGAAATATCATTTGTAAATGATTATCCATAGTTGAACCAAGTATTGTAATGGGATCAGTCTTAATAACCTATGGTTTAGGCGCATCACCACCATCCTAGAACTCTACTAAATTTCTTATTATATGAATTATTATTTAATTCCACATACATTGGTTGAAAGTTATCATTATATCATGTCTTAATGTCATAGTTATTGAAATATGTAATAAGGAAAACACCTTTCCTTCATTACATCTCATATCACAAGTATATTACAACTTATTCACTCTAAAAATCCTTGTATACTGATACATAGGTTCAATACCATATAAACATAAGGATTAAATCATAGGCATACGATCCATATAATCACAATTTATCATTTTTTTAACTCAATTTTTTTATAATGAGGCTTGGTTAAATAATATTTCAATTAAATTTTATAGAGAAAAACACAATATAAGTTATAATTAGAATTTTATTTAACTGATAGCATATAACAATAAAAAAAAGTAATCATGATATAAATTTATTTTCAATTTAAAATAATTTAATTAATATGTTATGATATATTTATATGGAATCACATTATATAATTTAATGTTTACGCTTTTAAGAACCAAAAAATTTCCTGATACAAGTAACCAATCATAGGAAATCATGTGAATTAAATTTTAATATTACAAGCCTAATATGATTCATGAACACAACCCTCTTTTCATTATGATGAAGAGATAAATTTCCATAATCAGAAATTTCAAAATCATGTGTTTCAATCAATGTAAATGAGGAAAAAATTAAAAATGAAAAGCATGAACCACAATCCCACCCTTAGAAACATACCCTTTACCTCATACATGGGTTAGATTCTCCCAGGCATGAGTTCCGTAATAATTCTTAATAACTCAATATATCATTTATACCTTTCCCAAATATTTAGAAAAAAAGGGCTTTGATTCTAAAATGTTTTGTCCTTTCCTAGGTATGTGGCCACTATGTACTGCACGAACCATTGGTGTTTCCATGTGACCTCAATCATTCATACATATATTAAAGAGGATTTCAACTAGCATTAAGGGTATATAGTGGTAAAGTTGGTAGAATATACCCACATATCAAGGCGATAAAATTGTGGAAGTTAATAAAATCATTTGTATCCAGATAAAGTGATAAATAAACTTCATAGAAAGTGAAAATAAATAAACACTTACCCATGCTATATTAAAATGAACTATATACATGTAAATATATCATACATCTTAATTAGGTCATATATATCACTATATTAAAAATAATAATATTAAAAAATAGGAAAAACTCCTCTAAATATGGTCATAAGTCCTAGCCTAGTCCATACCTCCAAAACTCATTATTAATAGTCAAAATAAACCATTATTCAAAGGGTAATTTCCATTATCATTCCTTGAAACCATGAATTATATGTAGTAACCAAACAATGGATTGAAAGGGTGTGAGTATGAATCAGTAGTCCACTACCTATGGTGTCTATAAAAATATCTATTTATTGAAATAAGTGACTACTAATGCTAATAATAAATGGATGAAATCATAACAAATAAACCATGTTGATTTTAGGGTTCCAAATATATTCCTGGAGTTGACCATAAATACTTTGAAAATAATTTATATTCCTCTATATATAGTATTAAAAGAACACCCAAATATTTCCATTAAGACTATAAATGACATTACAAACCAGGGATCATAATGAATTCATGGTGGATTTCAACATGGCATTATAAAAAAGTGTTGTAATTAATCCAAGAGGGGGGGGGTTACCCAAGTTCTTCTAAAATTAGTTTTATCATGAATACAATGGTGTTTCACAAATCCTTCAAAATCATTAATTAAAAATAAAGTACATAGAAAATTCAATTATAAAAAAATAGATTCAGTTTTAACTACTCTCACAAAACAAAACTGTACCTTGAATTATAGACCATGCTCCAAACACACCAAACCACTCACTCATGATCAATTACTCATTATTGGGTAATTTTATGGTCACTTCGTTCATTAATAAATTTTTTACCATGAAAATAACCCCCCGTGGGAGGCTAAAGTGATGTTTGTCTCTGTAATAAGATGTCCATAGCTCTTGGATATGTCCAATTTCAGGATGTAAAACCACACAACATTTATTTATAATATTAGGTCAATATCATGATTATTTATAGAAACACACATCACAAAAATAATAAAACAATGATACTATTAAGGGATATTTTAAAAACCACTAAAATTATAATCATATAAATCTACTCATCTTAATATACTCACTGATTCAAGACCAAATGGAAAGAAATATAAAATAAATAGAATAACTTTTAAATAGGTAATAACATATTGAGACTACTAGAAAGTGAATTAAATAATGAAAGGATTATAATAAAAAGATATAATTACCACTATCTCACCATAGAGAGGAACACAACTTGAAATTATTAATGAATAAATGTTAAAACACAACCAAGAAGAAGAGGATTTAGGTAGGGCCATTTGAATTAGGGATTGTCAAATAGGGAGAGAAAAAGAGGGGTTTGGATATTCTAAATTATTAGGGAAACATTTTAAACACACAATTTTTTGGACTTTAAATTGGATGCATGGCTTGGCCACACATTTATCCAAAACATGTGGTCCTAATAATATTTAGAGTCGTATATTACGTGATTAGATTAAAAATTTAGGTAAAAAACCTTCCAAATTTATGAAACAAATATATATTTTAATGTAGGTTTCAAACATTTTTCATTAGGGGTTTAAAAGAATTATATAATTGTGCTTCAATGTATCTAACCTATATGGTTGGGGTGCATTATTAGAATTAAAATTTCTCTAACCACAAAACCTATTCTATCACTCCCATTTTCAATATTTTCTTACCTTTATTCCCAAAAATTATCTCAATGACTCTCTAACTCCCCACTAACACATAAATCACATAGAAACCATGAAAATAAATGATTCATGAGTGAAATTTATAAAGGAAACACATATAAATATAAAATGGGTTTGTACACCTTCCCTCTTCTAAATGGTTAGATAAATGGAATTAACTACCCTATTTTAAAATTTTATCTGTAATTACTTAGAATGCCTATCAAAATATGAATAATTTAAATATATTTAGTAGATTGGGGATAGGGTTTTAAATTTTTACAAAGTTAAATATTCTCTAATTCAAAATATTAATTAAATAAATAATTTTAGATCTATGTGACTTATAAATTGTTATTATATAATGACTTCTGAAGTAATTATTGATTTAATTATATTTTTTGTTATACACATGGTTAAAATTATTTTGGAAGATACTTGTATGTTAAAATATTATGGAAGTTTCTCACTATTTGAATTCATGTGGAAGTTTCTCACTATTTAATGTATTATGAAAGACACTATATAATTTAAATCCCTATAAGAACGTAATCATATAGTATTTAAGTATTTTATCTCCTAGGTATACTAAATATAAAATAATGGAAATCACAATATGATTTAAAATATAATTGTAGGGTCATAAGGATTACTTTTGAGAGAAAAACTATCCAGTGACTATGAAAGTTAATTTTGAACAAAGTTCTTTCTAGGGAATCGGAAGGTTTTACTCTATATTTCTAGTACATTAAAAAAAGGTGATGATAGTATTATTTATGGTGAACCAAGATTGTGTCACATATTTTGGGTAGAATCTTTGGATTAATATAATTGGGAAGAGATTTCATCTATCGGGAAATAAAATATGATAATTCTATTGGGTTTGAAATTCGAAGGTGATTTCTATGTATTTTTATTATCTGAATTAAATCCATAGACATTGATGATATGTGAAAATAGTTTAAATATTTATAAAAAGGAATGAATTTGAACCTTAAAAATGGATATTTTTATATTTAAGCCATGAAGAAAGGAATAAAATGTGGTTTAAGGTCATGTAAAATACATTTAGTACATAGTTTCAGGTAATGTGGAAAGGACCACTCCAAGAAATTATAGATCTCACTAGATGATCCATATGTGGGACTTAGGTAATTTTTTCTTATTACATGCCCATATCTTATGGAAGATTAATAAAATAAATAATAATTATATATTTAATAATATTGGGACTTTTGAAAAATAAACCATCGGTTTTTAGGCCTATTGGTAAACATAGTTATGGTATATTTACTTTATGAAGGTATCCCTAAATGCACCTCAATCCAAGTGAGATGGATTTGGGAATAAAAAGTAACCAAATGGAGGAAACCACAAATAAGTAGGAAAATATCTTCATTAGATTACTTGTGTGATTGTGTGAAATTACTGACTTGTTCTCAACTAACTTGTGGAAACAAATACTTATATGAATAACTATTGTTGTAATCGAAGAATAATATTTTTGAAAACATTATTACACTAGGAAAGTTAGTAGTTTAACACATAAGGGGAGTTAAATTCTTGTGTGAAGCCTCAAATAAGGTATCACCTATTTAAATAGATACATGACAGAGTTTTCATCCCTCTATACCATTAGAAAATGGATCATTTAATAAGAACTTCATAGAAGTATAAAATCTAATCTTTTTTAAGGGGTATAAAGTGAAATTACAACCAATGTAACTCAATTCATACTTTTCTTTTCATGGGTTTATTATAATTTTTTGTTAATAAATTCACCTGTGGAAGTTTTATTTTATTGAAATAAAATGAGTTCATTACTAGATTATGTAGATGAATTTTAGAATTCTCTAAATATTTTATTCAAGTATACTTCCAAGAATACCTGATTTTTATAAAAACTAACCCCTTATAGGGAAAACATCAATGATTCTTGAACCTTGTGCTTCCATTGTACCTATGAAATAGTGACCATGGAATTTTTTTCATTTTCATGAAATTTTGTGGAGTTTCAAATATCATGAAAATGAGGAGTTTCACATATAAATCTCCTTATAATTCAAGTTTGTAACGCATTTCCATAATCATGTTGTTGATGTGTTAAACAATTTTTATTGTATAAAATATATTAACAAACCAAGAATGAATTTCATAACATTTTTTCAAAAAATATAATTTCATATAATATAATATCATAGTATATACTTTTAGAAAACATAAACACACCTAAGATGTAAGATATATAAAAAAATGAACACATGTCATATATTCTATTAAATTTCACTATATTGAAAATATTAAGTAATTAAAAAATGGAGGATGATAAAAAATTAAATTGATAGTAATAGAATTAAAAATTTAAAACATAATTTTTAGTAAACATCATTAATAAAGGATTCAATTGACAAAATTTTAGTACCTTTTATATGGTTTTTAACGGAAAACCATCAACCACTTCCCATTAAAATAAATAATACATGAGGTTAAGGTGACTTTAGCATGAAAATAATAATAAATTATTCTATAAGAAATAAAAAAAATATAAAATATTACATTATATAAAAATTTACAAAAAAATTACAAAGAAAATTGGAATGAAAAAAATTATCTATATATAAATCACCTTTAAATATTTTTTTATGAATTTTAATATATTTTAATATATTATATTTTTTCTAAAAGTAAAATTCAAATTAATAAAAAATCTATCTATGTATAGAAAAAAAAATATTACTCAAAACATATATGTACAATGAAAAATTAAACCAAACATTTATGTACTTGCCCAAAAAAATATAGAACATATGTTTTGGTTATTGTAAATTCCAATATTTGTTTTATAGTTTTATGATTTTTTCCAGTATTTATTTATACTAAAAATATTTAA
Organism: Viscum album; assembly: GCA_963277665.1. Lineage (NCBI taxonomy): Eukaryota > Viridiplantae > Streptophyta > Magnoliopsida > Santalales > Viscaceae > Viscum > Viscum album. The sequence continues at coordinate 290,090,070 of OY728148.1, read as the reverse complement.
CAAACATAAATTAAAGTACATTTTATTAATTTTTTATTCATTTTCAATCTTATTAACTTATTCATCCAAATTAAGATTGTTTTAAAAATATATAATTTAAAACAAAACAAAACAATTAATGATAGTGCTAAGAAAACTGTCATTTTTTTTAAATCCATGTAAAACCATTATACTTGGAAAAATGATATATATATATATATATATCCATAGAATAATTTTCCCTTTTAAAACGTAGGGAATAAAAAAATAACTTTCTACATCTCTTCATAAAATTTGTTACTTTAAATGTAGTAGGGGAGAACATAATCATTCAACTAAAAAATTTAAAATAAAAATTTATTTGATGGAATATTATAATTTATTACAAAAAAATTGATTCAAATATATTTTTCATGTCAAAATTGATATTTAAAAAAATTCATCAAAAAAGGGACTAATATTTTACCTATTTTCCCATCAACAACTAATTTATTCTTAAAAACCACTATTGGTTTTTTATTACCTGATTTTTTTATTTCCGAAAATATGATCTTAATTTTTTCCAATGATTTTTTTAATTCAATACAATTTTAGTTATTTAAAAAATTATTTAATAATATCATTATTTATATTTATTTTATATAATAGATGTTATAGTAAATAATAAATACGAAAACATAAATCTAAATTAATGTTTTACTTAATGAAAAATTAGGTATTACATTTCCTATCTCCATTTTATATAATTATAACATAAAAAAAATATAGATATCATAAATAAAAATATGAATCAATTTTTATGGGATAAATTTAATGTTTTAGGTTATTGAAATAAATAAATTTATAAAAAATTATATAATCTAAAAGAAATTTAAAAAAATAAAATTATAGTGTTTCAAATTAACTTTCAATAATAAAATATCTATTTTCACAAATAATTTTTTTCCAAAGTTTGACGTAAAAACTCATATCTGATTCAATACAATATAAATATACTAGAAACCCATCCCTAATATTTTAATAAAAAAATATCTTTATTTCATACTTTATTTTTAGTATAAAAAACAACACAAAAAAATCATGGTTCTATCTTTTTCATTTTCATTATAAAATACATAATCAATATCATTTGAAATATGAATTTATATAGAAAATTATATATAACAATGTGAATTAACATTTAAAAAAACAATTTTAGTGGACACAAAATTGGAATTTTGAAACAGAAGTTTTTTTTTTGAAAAAAACATCTGAAAAAAATAAATATGATCAAAATGTGTAACTTTTTCTTCTAGTTTTGATTCATTTGTGATTTTAATTAAATGAATTTATAATATAGATTCATTTTTCTAATATTACACAGTATATTTATCATCACCTTTTAAAATTAGTTTATAACTTTTAATTTGACATTTTATTTTAGATTCATGCAACTCTATTAATTTATCCAACTATCAATCATTTTTTGTATTTAAATTATTATACATTAGATTACAGTAGTTTTAAGGGAATTTTGAAATTATTATTGAATCAAAGACATATTTTGGTGCATTATGTTGTAAAAAATTCAAAAATGTGGAATATTATTTCAAATTTTTTTCTTAAAATCATTAGTGGATGAATCAAAAATAATATTTTGTATATTTTAATTTTTGTTATTTTAGAAAAATTTATTAAAACATTAATTTTTCTCATTAAAGATAAAATTTTAGTTATATTGAGTATTATTTGGATAATTGAAATTATTATTTTGATTATTAACCCAAAATAATTAAAAATATTATTAATAGCGGATCCCCTTATTGTGATGGAGATGATTCATCAAAATAGTTTTCTAGTGATCTAAAAAATTTATATTCATTGTGGTTTGAAATTTTATATTATTTAGAGGTGTAATAAAAAATAAATTAATTAAATTTACGTTCGTAAGAGTAATTCTTTTAGAATAGTTTGAATTAAATCGTTCATATCAAAAAAATGAATTTTCTATTATGCTCAAAAATAAAAAAACTCATAAGAAAATTTTCTAAGAGTGTTAATAATTTATTTATACATAAATATGCACAAAATCCAGTAGACTACACAAAATATAAAAAAACTAAGTAATAATATAGAATATTTTACAATAAACAAGATATATGATGTTAAAAAATTATAAATTCTGATTTTTTTTATTTATGTACTTTTAAAAAAATTATTTTTGTCAAAAACATTAAATAGGTATTATTTTAAAATTTTAATTATTTTTTATTAAAATTTAATAACCATTTATCCTCCATGAAAATTATTCCAAACTTTTTGTGAGTTTATTTAATCCACTTTACTTTTTAAAACTATTATCACACCTACATTATTAATGTGTTGTTAGACCTTGAGTAATTCTTCTCCCAAGGAATGGTTGTTTGTTGAATTTTCATTATTTTAAATTTAAAAGAGGTTGGATTAAAGTCATAATAATTTATTTATTTAATTGAAAATAAAATGAAATATTCTATATAAATCAAGACAGATATTAATAATGAAATTCTTGAAAACAAATTTTATAAAGTTTTAAGTTTATTCTTCAAAATATCTTAACATTACCCAAATTTATATAGTTATAATAATGAATATAAAGTTTTTAAAAAATTTATACAATAATTAAATGTTATTAATCCCACCATAGTTCTATTTTGGGGGAAATTATAATATTTTTATGTTTTTGTAGTACTTTTAGCTTAACTGAAAAAATGGCCTAATTTTGGATTTTACTATTTTATTTTTATTCTGTATTTTGGACATAACTTTTTAAACTGAATGAAATTATAAAATTAATTTTTTATAGATTTAATAAATCATGAAACTCATTTAATTATTCTAGGTACAAATCCAAATCCATCATTTAAAATCCCAAAAGATACATATTAGCTAGACCTCTAAACCTGCGCACAAAATGAATTATTTTTAATGATGTGCCTATATCTCAAAAAGGTCGAGAAAAATGATGCTAAATTTATACATGTTCCTAGAGGAAATATTGCGGAGAATGTTCATTAACTATTAACCCACATCATCTGATAGTATTTAATGTAATAATGACATAGGAACTTGCTGCATAGGAATAGAAACATACACCAAGATAGAATAAATTTTTTGAAGTAACTCACCCATAAATACTTCATTAGGTGGAAAATAGAGGTGATATTTTGGGAGTGAATAGAAAATAAATAATGAAAAAAAAATATAGAAGACACATTTTACCAATTATTCTATTTAATGGGTAATCAACAAACATTTTTTCAGAGTTTAAATTTTGGATCGAAACTTATTCACTCATTTTCTCTATAAATTGTCACTGCCTCTCTCATACCAATGGATCTCCATTTTTAGGGGTATAAGGTGAAGTATAGCTTCTCTTATAGTTATTTATAATTTCAATATATATATATATTTGTTTATCTATATTCTTATCCCTACCTTTTATATTGTTTTTTATTTTTTTTCTCCAACTATACTTTATTTTTTTATTCGATGCTTATTTAGAACTAACCATCATTATTTCGCAAGGGTGGAAGTAGTATTGTTTGAGTTTATTATGATTTTATGCTTTTTCATGTTTAATTATATGATTTTTGTAGTGTTTAAAATTATTGTATTTATAATTCACCCCAATTTCTCTAATATTGTTTTCTTTCTCCTCATTCCCTAATTTTTATAGTCATTTGTATCTATGTCATTCAAACGGTGGAGTTTCTATTAGGTATTGATGTGAAAGATAATACTCCTTGATGTAGATGTATCAGTGTATGGTAATATAATTTGAATAAGAGTGTGCATAGTGAAAGGTTTGGATATCTACATTGAATATAATAATAAGGAATATATTTTTGATAATAATGATACCATCACTACAAACTCTTGAGAGAAACAATTTTCTTCAGTGGACATCATTATGTTTTTTTTATTTTCATTAGTATTTATATTACATGAATTTTATAATCCAATACAACATATTTATTATATTAATAGTTTTAAATTATTTAGAATATAATAGTGATAATAGGACGATATAGTGTGTGATTGGACTCTATGAGATAGACCTTAGGTTGTGTCATTATGGTACACTCTTAGAAAAATAAGAATTTAATTGATCTAGGATTCATGCAAAATACCCACCCATAAAATTTTCACCATTTTTTGGGATAATGGGTTCTTTTTCACATTATTTATCACAAAATCACCCCTAAAATCAAAAATTTCAATAACATAAAAGAGTTATTCATTGAATATATTTATTTCATAGGCACAAGATGGATTATTTGAGTGGATTTTATTATTCATGGTACTTTGATTAATTTTATATAAAGGAATGGACATAAATGATTCAAATAGATAAATATTTAATGATGATTCAAGAGACATTTAAAATTATTGATAAAGAAAAAAAATTTGTAGCATCACTGGCCATCACAGTTGAAGAAGTTAATGTTCTATGGATTAAATGGAAAAATTACGATATAAGGATAATGAATTGATATTTATACATAAATTTTAATTTTTATGAACCCAAGGAGTCCTTAAATATGAAACTTGAAGATTCATTTGACCTCCCTCATCCATTACATGATGTGGTTTATGATTTTTTCATTCCAGTTGATACAATTTTGAGAGTGTAATAGGATTCTAAAGAAATGGTTAGATTTCCTCAAATATAAAAATTTAAATGATTCTCCGATATTAAAAAATGATAAATCAAAAACTCTATACCTCTCTCTTACTTTGGAATATGATGAAGATGCACCAACTGAGAATGAGTTTCAAATGGTATTTCTATAAAAGATCAATTTCCAATATTACATACTTGAAAGGTAATATTTATTTATCAATTGATCATTTTTTAGACTTATTCAAATGGAATTGTTTTCAGAATTCCCTTTTGATAAAATTTCTTAAATAACGCAAATGGGTCATGCCTTGAATATTATAGAATAATTCATTAAATTAGTGGATAATTAACATGTTCTGGAGAATCATGTGGTGATTTTACTACCTCCTCTACAAAAACATATACACAATATATATTAGGAAACTATGATAGTCAAGAAGGAGCATCCATATCTAATTTTCTCTCCCAATCTAGACCTTGAATTCCATAATTTTTATTTCTCGGGGGTTTGGAAAATGTATTATCTTTATTTGGGGTATCCATTATGGATGTATATCAATAAACACTAGGATAAGTCACATATGGTTTTTTAGGAGAAAAAAACACATCCACCATTGGATTGGGTTTAAACCACTGAAAATACATGAAAAGAGGAATTAAAAAACCTAGCTCCCTCTATGGGGTCAAACTAAGAATGTTCCATTTTATTTTCTCTTTATCTTTATTTTTCTTTATTTTTTTATATATTATCCTTTTGTTATATTAGGTTTAGTGTGGTAGCTTCTAGGAGATTAACCTAAGGCTTCCACTTAATGATAAATTTCATTGTGTCTTTCCTTTTATTAATTTTTTTCTAATGAATTAAAATTATGTATGAAAATATTTATTCAAATTGAAATTAAAATAGGAAAAAATGAAATAGGTTTTAGGGTATTTCAATAATTTTTTAGGAGTTTTTTATGTCCATCAATTTTTTTCTGGTTTTGATTTTCAATTTTCATGTGTTTTCAAGATTTATGAGGATAATCAAATGATTTGAAAAATTCAAAAAAACTTTCATATTTTTGTCAAATTTAACGATTTGAATAATTTTTAAATTAAATTATTACTCAATGGGTTTTTTCCTAATTTCCAATCATGTAATTTTATAAAGATTTATTGATTTTGAAACTCATGTGTGTTAGTCTTGCCAAATTGAAAATTTTTTACAACTTGAGATGTTTTTAAACATTTTTTACATATTCTTTACATTTATATTTTTATTGAGAGAATTTAAACATAATATGTGATCCATAAATTTATGATTTTCTCTTTTTAAAATATTTTAAATTTTATGGAATGTGTCAAGTGTGATTGAGGAACCACTTTGAAATCCATTTTACATTTAACAATCATTTTGGCCTACATTTACATCTGAAATTTATTAAGCCCCTAGAATCCATGAGATACCTTTTTATTCATCCCCATTATAATTCATTTATCCTTATCCTACTTTATCTAAAAGATAAATGCATGATTAATTTTTAACTCAAGTTTAGGGGGGAGATGGGTTGTATTATGCTTATTTGAAGAATTGTTTTGAGATGAATTGAAATTTTGTTCATGTTTACTGTGGATTTATTGGAATAAATATCACAATGGATTGATGTATGTGTGTCCTAAATATAAATACAATTTTGGGTCAGTTGTTCAATTATATTTGAAAATAAAAATATGCATTTTTTTCTTCAAAAACATTATTCTAAATAGAAATTCGAGATTTGAATTCAACCTAAAAAAATGATTAAAATAGAGGAAAATAGGTAATAAATATTTAAATGATGTTTAAATTCAAATTTTTAACTTCCCAAGGATACCAAGAGGTGTCTTTAGTAGATTCATTTTCAAGATAATTGAGCAGCACAACATTCCTGAGAAAAACTATTTTTATGTATTTACTTCACTATAGAGTTTAACCCCTCTCATTATGCCTTAGTTGATTTTATATTTAAAACCTCTCAATCCTCATCCTTGGAAAAACCCATGAAAACTACATTAATATTGAACAAAAATTAAATCTATGAAGTGGATAAACTATGAGGATATAAAACCTATGGAGATCACAAATATTATTAGGAATGATAAAAAATTCAAATAAAATATCATTGAGTGATGAGAGAAATATGTTTTCCATAGAGATAAGCGAAACACAGACATGAGGATTAACATTATACTGAATAAATTTTGATTATTTTTGTGGAGTTAGGGAATTTTTATCCATTTATAAGTCATTATATTTTCTTTTATATGAAAATTGAGATATATTGTTATTTATAGTTTGGGAGGTTTGTTTTTTTCATGGTATTAGATGGTTTCCTAGAAGTTAAAGAGTGTGAGGTAGGGATGAAGCTAAAGTTTTCACAACTTTTATACTTTAATTAATTGTTTTTAATCTGAAAAAAGTGTTATTTAATGGTAAATTTTCACATTTTTAGGTGTTAGTAGTATTTTTATCTTAAATGAAGAAATGGCCTAATTTTGGAATTTAACTATTTTATTTTTATTCTGTATTATTGCCATGAATTTTTCAAAGTTAAATTAAATTGTGAAATTAAATTTTTTATGATTCCATACAACATGATCAATATTTAATTAAACTAAAGACCAGTATCAATCCATCATATAAAGAACAAAAACAAGATTAAATGGCAGGGCTTGAAATTTGTGCACAAAATCAATCATTTTCAGTGATAATCATGTATGTAAAATAGGGATAGAAAATCCATCCAAAATTATACATGGTCTTATAAAAAATTCAGGGAAACATTTTCATTAATTGTGTCCCTACCTGATTTATCCATATTCAAGGTCATAATGGCATGGTATCATGCTGTATGGGAATACAAATAGTCACATGAAAAAAATAAATATTCCAGTGTAAATCATCCATACCTCCTTCATCTAGGGGATTATTGAGTTCAAGAGTCTATGGTGAAATAAAAATAAATATAGTAGAGTTTTTAAATAATACATCATTTTACAATTCGGCTATTTATTGGGACATCCATGTGAAAACACTCAGAGGTCAAATTTTGGATTGAAAATTATTCACCCATTTTCCCTATAAATTTTCACATCCAATATCATACCAAAGGATATATATTATTCATAATGGTAAGGTGGAGTATATATTCTATAATATTTCTTCATAATTTCAATATATATTAGTTTATCTCGTTTCTTATCTATTCCTTTTCTCTTGTTTTCTTTTTTGTTCATCTCCCAATGTACTTATTTTTTTAACTCTATTCCTGTGGAGAACTAAATCTCACTATCATTCGAGGTGTGAATTGGTTGTGTTTGAGTTTATTATGATTTAAGGATTTATATTGCTTTATTATATGATTTTAGTAGTGGTTAAAATGACTACGTTGAGTGGTCTCCCCACTTGCCTTATTGTTGTCTTATTCCTCCTCATTCACTCATTTCCCTCTATTTGTTATAATTCATTCAAATGGTAGAGTTTGTATTAGGTATTAATGTGGAAGAGATTAATCCTATATATATAAGTCTCAGTATATGGAAATTACATACAAATGATATGTTATAATGTGAAAGGTCTAGATCTCAACATTGAATATAATAATGAGGAATATTTTTGTATAACAATGATAATATCTTTAGAGCAATGGATTTCATTTTCTAACTTATCTTTGTCTTTTACTTTCTTCCTTTATGTTTATTATATTCATTTATATATATATATATAATATTATTACACACATTTCATAATCCAACCTCTCATTTTTATTATATTAATAGTTTTATATTATTTAAAATATAATAGTGACAATAAGAAGATAATGTCTTGTGAGTAGCCTCTTCGATATCGACCCTAGAGTGTGCATACTATATTATAATCTTAGGTAATAAAAACTCATTGGTGATGGATCCATGAAAAATCTCCATGCATCAGATAAACATTCAAAACTAATCTCAAGACAAGGTTATTAAGGACTAATTAATTATTTATTTATTAACCACATTTTCAATAACCTTAAGACCTAATAATAATTTAAAAATCTTACAATTACAAGACTCTTGTGAATTATTTCACCATAAAAGATTTAATAAATTATAGATCATTAAACGTAAAATTTTATAATCAATAATTTTACCATGAATCTTAACAATATTAATTAAATTTGTAATTAATGAATTTAAAAAGAAATTGGAAAAATAATGTTGAATTAAAAATGAAAAGAACTATAAATTAAAATTACACTAAAATTGAAAGAAGTCTTAAAACTAAAAGGAAATAAACTTCTACATAAAATAAAGAAAATGATCGGTAAATTAGATCTCTTAAAAACATCAATATTATAAACTATAATAAGACTATAGAAAATATATATTTATATAGATTTAGGGAACATAGATCTTCTCTAAGTATTCAGAAGTTCACTCACTGGAATTTCAGAGTCTGGTCATATTCATTTATCTTGTCATCGTAGTGGTGTAAGAATCATCCAACATATAGTTCAAACTATTATAATTTTTCAAAACTTATGATGGATGTTCATACTTATCTTTATGCATGGTGAATCGTGTATCGATATGATATTTGACTTGGTGTAAACCTTGATTGAGTAGGGATTTAAATATATGGAAGATCAAAAATGATGGATATTAGTGTAACCTATTTGACCAATAACGTAACTCTTAAAATGTTATTGGGACCTACTTCTGTTGAATAATATATTTCATATACTTTAAAATTATAATGCCTTCTTAAAAATGATATGTGGGATACTCTACTAGATTCAAATTTACCAAAATCATTAGATGGCATGGTTATAGTGTTTACTAATTTACGTGAATATATTATTTTTGTGTTTTTGGGCTTCTATAATTTAATCCTCGATGAGGAGATTTGGAAAAGGGAGGTGCAAGTGACTTTTAGTGGTGTAAATAATTCTTACAGAAGGAGAAACGCACCACATTAAATGATTTATTGACAATGAAGGAAAAATTCAAGGGAGAAGATTTATAGAAAGTTTAATGTTCTATGAAAGACCTACATGAATTGTTGTAAGTGAGTATATCATCATAGAAATAGTAAAAACCATAATTAAGGCATAAAAATGATGACTATTAGATGTTTAAGATTCAATAACACAATTGAAGATAGTAGTGATTTACTACTCACTATTCAGAATCTGGTGGAGTCATGGGTGGTTAAATCGTGTGCATCCTTTCACTCAATGAATGATTGTGGATACAGGATAAGCTATGTCTTAGAAAGATTTATAAAATTTCATGTACAAGATGATAAATATTTAAAGTTTATTGAAGTGGGTGATGGAACTTTCATGATGCAAAATGGGTGTATAATTCAGTTTAAAAGGGTAGACACCTACCAGGTCTCGTGAGGTATATTATTTTATTTGGAAAGTTAAATGATAAAGTAACTAGTACTTCTTTCAACATTAGAATCTAGAATATGACTTCCAAATCTATAGTCGTGGAACAAATAGTAATGGACATGACCCTTTATCTGACCAGAAGATCATATGGGAGTTAAATGACTAGAATTTCATCCATTAAAAATCTACAGGTCTTGCATTGAGGAATTGGTCACCTTAGTGAGAATAATTTGATGGTTCTAGTTGGGAATTAAATTATGAAGATCAATCACAAAACTATCAGTAGTTGTGAGAGTTGTGTTATTAGAAAAAAGGGTGGGTTTTATTCAACTTGAATGAAAAATATCCTTATTTCAATAAATTAGATCTAGTTCACATGATTTTTTTGGGACCTAGTTTAGTTCAATCTCATATAGGATCATAATACTTTTTCACATTCAGTGATGACTCCATGAGGATGGTATGGTTTTATTTTCAAAAAAATATGAGGTGTTTGATGGGTTTATATATTGAATTTCCATTTTGGAGTTCAAAAGTGGTTGTAAATTTAAGTGATTAAGATTTGATAATGCCAGTGAATAAAATGGATGAAATTTCCAAAACATCTGTTGGAAGAAAGGGATCATAATTGAGATAATAGTACTAAGAAATATACAATAGAATTGATATGTAGTTTTGATGAACCAAACTTTTAAATAGAATACTAAAAGAATGTGTGTGCACTTTGGTATGTAGAAGCCCATATGGGAAGAAGAAATTATCATGATATAATTATTTATTAATAAAAGTATAGCCTATGTAATATAAAAATGTATATAATAAGAGTTATGCTATGATAATCTGTCAGAATATTAAAACCTCAAAAATCTTCAGTTGCATTACTTATACAGTCATTGATGAAAAAACATAGATAATCTAAGGGAAAAATCTAAATACTATTTTCCTATAGGCTATAAAAATAAATATTTTAGCTACCAACTATGGATTGATTATCAATGGAAAATCATCATAAATCCAGATGTATTATTTAATGAGAAAATCTTATAGAATGATAAGAACTTGGATAAATCAGAAGTTGATGGGAAAATGTCAACTGCTAATGTACAATTTGATTAGGATGGTTGCACCAGAAATTTAAAAATACTAATAATACTAGATTTCATAATAAATAAATAGAAAATTCTACCAATTGAAGATATTACAGAATACTCTAAAACAAAAAAAATTGAATAAAATTCACTATTATCATAGAATCTAGTAGTGGGATACCAGATGTTCAACCACTGTAAACTGAAGTTCTCATGAATAAAAAAATTCAAAAGATATTATAGAGTTAGATGGTCATCCCAGTCGTATAGGGTTAGAATTAACGTATTACTTTTAATATATGGGGAACACAAATTTTAAAAAGGTTAAGTAACTCTCTGTGACTCAAAGTAGTGGGAGTTAATAATGGTGAAATAGATGAATACCTTAAAGTTCAACCAAATATAGGAGCTTTCTGAGCTACTAAAATGGATATAATAACTCGAGAATGACTAGTTTTAGCATTTGAAAAAAAATAATCTAACTAAATTATAAGATAAAAATTATGGTTGGAAGTGAAATAATTTCATTGGAAGTAAGTAATCAATTTATCAAAAATATTTTCACAAGTAACAAGGAATATTATAATTTGGATGAATCTAATCATTTTTTAATATGAAGTTTTATAATTGGATTATATGTATGTATAGACAACCTTTCTAAATATTAATTTGAAGGAGGAGATATAGAATATATATCCCAATGGGGTTTCAAAATTATTTTAAGAATGGTCTTGTTTGAAAAGTGAAGTGAAGTCTCTATTAATTGAAACATGAACCTTAATAGTGCAATCAAAAGTTCAATACACTCATAAATAAAGAAGTTTCCAGAAGTAACAACTATTATGATTATTTTTATCGAAATTTTTAGAAGGAAGGAACTTATGTTCATCTCTTAATCTATATGGATGACATGTTGTTGGTGGGTCTGGTGATTCAATAGATTCAAGAGTTAAAGAGTAAGTTATTAAGAAAATTTGAAATGAATGATCATGGTGTTTCAATGAAAATCAGGGGGATGAGGATAGAGAGTTACCATAAATTTTATAATTTGGTATTATCCTAGAAAGAGTAAATATATAAAATCAATGATAAATTCAAGATGAACTAAAGAAAATCAATTATAACTCTTCTATACAGATACTTCATTTTATCTAAGGCACATCTACCTTCAATAGAAGATTATTTCTGGTACGTAGTGAAAATATTATATGATTTATTCATAAGAATATTGATGTATGAAATGATATGTATGTGCCCAAAAATTTCCTTTACAGTGGGAGTGGGGAGTCGTTTCATTTATAACCATTTTATAGAGAACTACAAAGCTATGAAGTGGATTATTCAATACTTGAAATGATCAGTAGAAATATCATTTTTCATTAGTGAAGAAGATAACATGTATGGTTTTTTTGATGTGTCATTTTTTGGTAATTGTGACACTTAGAAAAGAATAATGAGAGGTTTATTTAAATTTGTAAAATTGATGACCAATTTGATTCCACGATTACAACCAATGGTGAATTTTCTAAAAATGAAGCATAGTGTTGCAGTTGTAGAAGCTTGAAAATATTTTTTCTAGTTAAAGTGATTTTTGAAGGAGATGTGCAAAGAATCTAAAATAGGAACCTCATTTTTTAATAGTCTAAGTGGTATCCACCCTTTAAAGAATCAAAAATTCTATAAAAGAAACTGAAACATTGACCTAAAGTTTCATTTTATCCGGAATATACTATATGAAAATTTTAAAGAGCTATGGAAGGTTATAGGGAAGAATAATCCAATTGTTTTTTCAAAAAGGTTATATGGAATAATTATTCTTTAGTAGGACTCATTCGAACAGATAGAGGATGGTGAATACTACAATGAATTTGGAAGGAGTTCGTTTTCCCAATGTTTTATAGGATGCTTAAGATGTTCATTGAATAAATATTTAAGAGGGATATTATTCCGATCATGAATATTATTTAAGTCTCTCGAAGTTCGATCACAGAAAGTTCAGAGTCTTGTAATATTATTTGGTCCTATCAGAGCAACGGAAGAAGAAACCTTCATTATATAGGTCAAACTAACAATATTTTTTTATTTTTTTAATAGATGCATAGACTGATCTTTGGGAATGGTCAATAGTGTATCAGCTAGGAAGGTCATGTTGGTGGAAGACTATGTTTAATGGTGAAGTCAATGTATTGTTGGACAAAAAAATTAGAAGGTAATGTAACCAATTTATCCAAAAAATTATCTCTATAAAAGGATTAGGGGGTATCTATTATTGAGTAATGTTTCATACCTAATGTAAGATACCTATAGTTAGTCTCTTACCAAAAACGTATCCCCTAAATAATAAAATAAAGAAGAAACTTGGGTTTTTTCATAGTGTGGTTGTTTAGAATTAAATCTCAAACTATCACTTTGGTTTTAAATTTTTCTGCAAATTAATTCTACATAAAATTGGGGATTATTTTCTTGAGTAAAAATAAAACTAAAATAAAACATACATTTTAAAATGTAAACATTATAATAAAATAGAAATAGAGAATAATTTATTTTTTAAAATCATTAGTCATGGAAAGTGTGGATTATTTTGAATCCCCATTCTTCATTGTCAAAAATGATTATACAATTTTATTTCTAAATGGATAAACAAATAATTCTAGGTAAACACTTAAATATTCCTAATTATTATATCAAGACCCTAATATAGGTGTTTTTTCTATATAAAAGTGATGAAAAATCCCAAAAATATTCATGAAAAATAAAACTAATCGAACTAACTATTGTCAAGAACAAAACTTTTTCAAATAAGTTTAAATATTGAGAAGAGTCACTTTACTTTTATAAATTGAGAAACTACATAGAATAGTTAGTCCCTATGAGCTCATAGAGGCCACTTTCCCAACTACTTTTTTATTTTCCAACACCAAAAAAACCATAGAAATCAAAAAAAACTAACATACCCGAACATCCTATGGGGAATTGAGTTTTGGAATGAGTTATGGTTCATGACGTCCTTCCTACTCCTACATACCAAGCCCTGAAAATCCTACACATTCTATATTGGAATCCCCAAGTAACGATGAGAACCTTGAAAAGCAAGGTCCACTAAAGATCCGACCTGTATTGATACCATTTTTTCATCATCCAAATCGGGTCTACCCTAAACCAGTCACCCGAGCTGATCTGTGGCAAGCCACAAGAGGCATTCCTAATCCTCATGGGCTAGCGATAAGTACCATGGGAATCAAAAAGGTACAAAAAGGAATGATTTATCCAAATAATAAGATAAAAAATAAATAGCAGTAAGTTTCACATGTGGTTAAACATAGAGATGAAACTAAATGGAATGTAATTTAAATAGGAAATTGAAATTACAATTGAAATACACAACTAAACTAACCGAACTGGACAAATACTATGTCCATGTGACCACACAGGTCACTCTCTAACTCAATGATCAACCATCTCCCAAGATGAAAAAAACCCAATATGAAACCTACATAAGCAATAAAATAGAAAAGAAAATATATGTGTGAGTATTAAAACTATGTAGTCTATCTCATTATTCTATATTCCAATTCACTTCCTTTAAAATTAAATAAACAGCATTTCCAAGTTTGAACTAGAGTATAATAAAGTATGATTTTTTTACACATTTTACGTAAAAAAAATTAAGACCCATTTCCCTTATTCCTTTACAAAACCAATTTCATTATATTAGTGAGATACTAACTTTTCAAGGGGAAAGTGATCATTATATTTTCATCTTGCACAAAATATGATAAAACACTATTGTGCTTTAAAAGGATTTTTATAATACTATTTGAAACTAACACAACAATAATAAAAAAACTACATGAAAAGTCACCAAAATAACCACACAACAAGGGAAATGGAAATAAACATACAAGTGTTACATTTATCATTATAACGAACCAAGAGCTAAAAGACATAGGTGAACCCAGGATATCAAGAATAATCCATAACGTACTAATACATGATACCCCATCCCCAGTAGAATTCCACACACAATGAAATCAAAAATGACCAAATGATCAACCAACCTATCTTAGGAGAGACCAAAGGGCCCGATCCCATAGTAATAAACCCAACTATATCCACCTACCATGGTCCACTGGTCAGTACGTGAACTGTTAGTGCAGCAATTGTTCTTAGAAAATTCTCTCAACAAGATCGGTTCCCATGTATCATGTATATAATTGGGGTGAGACAATCGATGCTAGATGAGAATCCAATCACATGCATATATAATAGTAATAAATAACAAACATTACCTTGAGCTACCCTAAGGACTGATATCATGCCATAGAATGGATAAAACACAAAGAGTCTAAATAAGGAACTCTGATAATGGATCATAAGGATCCCACAACGAGGAAATCCCATCCATTATATGTAAACTGGGAATGAGAAATTCAAAATTATATTTTCACAATAAACATTTTCACCATTTTTAGAAATCTTCCAACTGGGACATTAATCACTTTTCACAAAACCAACATTTGTCAAAGATACAAATTCCACTTTTCATAAAATGGGGTACACATGCCCTATTTTTTTAAACCATGCCATGCCTTTACAAAAAAATGAAATCCATATATCAATAAGGGGTTACAGAAACACTATTTCTATATAAATACATTTATATAAATCCTTAAAAATATTTCAATCTTACTTTCAAACCAAAACCATTTTTTATAAAAATTCCAACTGGGCCATAATTCATCATTACATGTCAAACTGATTTCAAAAGATGGATACACACATAATTTATCTTAAAAAAATTGGAAAAACTATTTCCAGAAACCCCAAAACATAATTTCACATGCCACAGAGTTATTAACAAAGCCAACCCACAATAATACATTCCATAATTTACTCAAAAATGCCAACTAGCTATTTTGTCGAATATTTGGTGTGCACTAATTTATAAAAACAAGTCTAGAAATCACAAAAAAGGATTGAAACTAAAATTTTCATACCAAACATTTAGAACAGGAATCACATATCAATATTTATTAGTTATAGAGTGTGATAAAAGCACAAAACTAAGGATTCTTAAATTAAAAGGAAAATTGTGCTGGAAAACTTACCTCAAAACCCTAGTGCAATGAAAACACACCACCAAAACAACTCCACAAGGGTTTTAAAACTCGTAGGGGAGCCGCCTCTAGAGGGGATGCATGTGCGGGAAGGGGGAACTGAGGGAGCTGCACCGAAAGGATTGGTGGTTAGAGGGACTTTACATGCTAAAATGGTCACGCCAGATGGAATGGTGTGCACTGGAAGGGCCGATCTCCCTAGAAGGGGGAGTCCCCGGTAGGGCAGGCCGCCAGTAGGGGGTTTCCGACATAGAAGTTCTTCAGAAGGGGCAATACTGGAAGGTTAGGTCACTAGTTGGGGGTGTTCATCAGAGGAGGTCACCACGACCTAGAGGGGGAAGCTCTAGAGAATCAGGCCGACTCAAAGTGGTGATGATTAAGGCTGCACCATCTATAGGTGGTAGCGCTGGAGGGTGTGTCATTAGGAGGTGGTTGAGGAGAAGGGCATGTCGGTCGGAGGTGGTGGCACCAGAGGGTGCACCAGCTGGAGGTGGTGGCGGAGAAGGGTAGCACACAGAGAGATAAAGATAGAGGAGAAAGGTGGAGGGGGGGGGGGTTGCGCACAGGTAAAAGTGGGTGAGAGGGGTGTTTTGAACATTAGAGTTTTATCCCTTTTTTCTTTATTTCTTTTTATTAATAACATAAAAATAAACTAAAAATAGTGATACATTAATAATGATATCAATAATATTAATAACAATAATAATAATAATAATAATAATAATTAATAACCTACATGATGATAATAATAATGATACTCATGATAATAATAATAACAATAATAATAATAATTAATGAAATTCATAATAATTATAGTAACAATAGAAAGATGATATAAATAATAATAACCTACAGTAAAAATAATATTATTATTAATAATTATAATAAAAATTAATATTCATATTAGCTATAATATTTATAATTATAATTATTATTATTATTATAAATTTTTTTATTAATAATAACATAATGATAAAAAATGATAACAATAATTTTAATAATATTATTATTATTATCCAAAAGAATAATATTATTATCATGGTTAAAACTTTCACTTTAAATTATTTTTTATTTCATTTTACTTATTATTATTTTATTTATTTGGATACTAGGAAATTGTGTGGCCCTCACACAGCTTAAGCGACCATGCAAGAATCGTGTGGTGGCTTTTTCCCATTCCAGAACTGGCCGCACCAGTACCCGGACTAACCGAACAGTTTCTACTAATAGTGTGGTGCCCGCACGCTGGCCTAAAACCCAACAAAGACTCCCAAACATCAAAAATATACCCCGGCCTCGAACCTGAGCTTCGACCAAAGATATACAAAAACCTCAAACTTATTTCACCCAGTTCCTGAGAAAAAAACATAGAACCTAGACGGAGCTAGAACCATGGAAAAATTAAAACATAGGTGTGAAAAACATGGCTAAATCATCTCTCATCTTGTTCCCCCTTAAAGAACACTATAAACCTATAGTAGTTTCTATGTTCACACTTTCACCAACACCTTTCTATAATCACCTTCTTCATTCTTATATATCTCTTTCTCTATGAGAATTTGGGGAAATTAATTTGAATTTTATTAAAACCTTCAATCACAACTCAGGAATCTTCTCACACATGCAGTAACTCATCCATGAATTTTCTTGGTGGAATCAATAAGAATATATCATTCCTTGCTTGAACATGAGTTTCCAGCATTAAAATTTATTGCACATGATATGTATGTATTATATATTATTTTCATTCTCCTTCAAGAATATACTCTTCTTCTTCTCCCTTAAGAAATACATGTAGGTTTATCTTCTAGATTTCCTGAATGTATTTTTAAGGAATCCATATTTTTTGAAATTTAAAAAAGGATCAAGTATAGATATTCGTAAGATTCATTTTATGTCTTTCCTAATCAAGAGGATTTAAATCCTTACTATGGAGTTTAAAGAATTACATTCAAGGTGAAAAAATCCTTAAAATGTTAGGCTTCCAATTTTTCTAATGTAAAATATGAATTGAATCATTTTGTTCAATCCTCTTAAAAATAAGAAAAATTATTACAACAGAGTTAAAATCCTTATGATTACTCTAAAAACCTTATAATGTAGTTACAAGTTTTATTTTCAATCATTACCTTCAGTATGTTGACAACTTTATTATTTCATGTTCAAACCAAAATTTTTAGGAATAACTCATGATTAAATAAAAATGTATGGCTTGATCAATTTACTCATGTAATAATTCAGTGCACTTAAAAATTGTGAATTAATCATTTTTTATTAAATTCCCAAAATATCCTTGAAAACTAAAAGTGGTAGAATCAGATAAAAATGAAAATAATGTATTTTTTCATTCAAATAGACATAAAATTAATTGAAAATTTTAGTTCTATTTGTCCCCCACACTTATAACTTGGACTCCAAGTCCAGTAATCAAAAAATATCACACCAAAATAATCTTGAATCTCAAACCATGAGACCTTACAATTAAACACACAAAAAAAATACTATACATCCTAAAAAAATATTATTCAATATTCTTTATTTAGTTTAATGAATCCAATTTAACTTCATTTGTCATAACATTTCCAAAAATCACTTAATTTGAAAGAA
The DNA here is from genome assembly GCA_963277665.1 of Viscum album. Classification (NCBI taxonomy): domain Eukaryota; kingdom Viridiplantae; phylum Streptophyta; class Magnoliopsida; order Santalales; family Viscaceae; genus Viscum; species Viscum album. The sequence goes on along the minus strand of OY728148.1, from coordinate 290,071,229 downwards.
TATTTATCAGTTCACATAGATATTGATATTTTAAAAATAAATTTACTCATACAAATGAATGTAAGATTAACCATAACATTAATAAACTCTTAAGTCTCCACCTAATGTGATTCTAAGACTCATATAAAATCCCAAGGAATTGTTCATGATATATTTTTTGAGGTTTTTTTAAGGATTTTAGTAGGTAGGTTTCAAATGGGAAAATGTTTGGGGTTGGGTGTGGTGGATAGGGAAAATGGCTTGTAATATGGATAACTAGTAGGTTTTTTATGGATTATCAGGGGATTACTAAGACAAAATTTCAATGTACTATTGAATAAAAATGATATTTATGAAAGTGGTATTTTTATTCACAACATAAATACATTAGTAATTTTAAACACGTGTTCTTCAAACTCTAAGATTTTGAAAAAAAGTAAATAAAATTATAGAAAAGAAATCATATTTTGGTTTTCTCATGAATTATTGTTAATATAGAAAATATTTCAAAAAGGTTTAGAGTTTTATTAGGTTGGTGAATTTAAAATTTAGATAATGTATTAAAACATGGGATTCATAATTTTAGTAGTCTTATAATGATATTTCTAAAGTCTTGAATCTAAAACATAGTTAATTGAGAAGTCATTTAATTTTATTTTTAATTAAAAATAAGGTCACTCAGAGGATTGAGTTCCAAAAATCACACAGGAGGTTAATTTGATCATTATAGTCTTTAAAAATGAACTAAAATTATAAAAATTGATAATAGAATTGAAAATTAAACCAAAAAAAGAAAAATAAAAATAAAACACACAAAAATCCTAAATTAACTAGAGATATTCCTCCCCTGTATTTTATTTAAAAAAATCACTAATTATATAAAATTTTGTAGGAAAAATCAGAATCAGAGATAATGCATATTACAAAAAAATTATAATGGAGTGAGAAAACTCATTGATCAGTGGAATTCATCTTTGTGAACGTATATCTCCTCTCATGGTGGCTTTAAAAAAATTTATTTTAATGAATTCAACTAGTGTACATTGATTTTGAAATATTTTTATTTATTTCATTCATTAAACTGAATGGTAATAAAAGGAAAAACATGAGTAACAATGTCAAGACCTAGCCATTTGGAATGAAATATACCTGAAGAGAGATTTATTCAAGGGTCATATGGTTTCAATTCATCTCATTATTTTAAATATTGGGTGAGTATCCTTTTATCATGAAAAAAATTATTTCTTCTGGTATAATCAATCAAATTTATAAGATTTTTAAAAAAAAATCCTCTTCACCTTATGTAATCATAATTTCCACTATTATCTAAAATAAAAAAGGATCATGTTTGTTTTTTATTAATAACCAAAAAATTATTTCTCAAACTCAACAGGAATTTCACAAGATTCTCCATAAACTAGTACAAAGTGTGACATTCCAATTCATCTTTGGAAAGTATTTCTATAGGCCCAGAGTGCATCATCGATACTCAAACTCTAGTATTTTCTATGATGATGCACATTTTTCTCTATAATTTATTTGATTTATCTATTTAATAGTTCAACCATCCCACTATTTTTAGGGTGATAAATTTTTGAAACCATCTGATTCAATCTACATTTTATTAGAACAACTTAAAAATCCCTAAAACATAAGTGGGTTCCTTGATCAGTGATTAAGAACTTGGGTAGATAAAATCTAAAAAATATATATTACTTTAAAATTTTGGTACACACTTTTCCATCATTAGTTTTTGTGAGGTATTTTATCTATTTTATCACGTAGTCAACATCAAGAAGTATGTAATGTTTTCCAAAATAATTGAGAAAGGACCCCATGAAATCTACGCCCCATACATCACAAAACAAGAGGGGATATTGTGGTATTTCATTTATCTTTGAAATATTTCCATGAAATTAGTAACTCTTACATAATTTTTATAATTTATAGTATTATTTGAAAATTGATGGATAATAAATCTCATAATATAACACCTTTTTAGTAGTTATTTTTGATATTTAGTAACCCCCTATACCTAAATTATAAAAAAATCACTTATTAGAATTCAGAACTGGGAATGAATATTCTTATCATTTGTTTATATGCAACGTGTCATAGGTAAAGATTATACCAAATGTAATTCTCTTAATCACTCTCAAGAATTTATTTTTTTCAAAAAAAAGGTTATTTTAACATGTATCGTGATAATTTAATGAGTCATCAATCCTAGGATTGTTATTCCTAACATCAAACAATTTCTCTTTTGGAAAATTGTCTTAGATGGGTGGATTGACATTATGTTTTTTGTAAAAATAAATGGGTTTCAAGATTAAATATTAATCCAAAATATTTTAATTCCCTATATTTTCCTTCATTTCAATATAAAATTCTTGTAACAATAAGATATGTCTCGAAATTATTGGTTTGGAATCATTCTTATTCATTAAAAATTTTAGTTCAAGATGATCAGTGAAGACAACCACATTGGATCTTAACAAGAAACATCTATACATAACCAAAGTAATGATATGTACTAAAATATATTTCTCAATGATTATATAACTATATTGGTCTTGATGTAGTGTTATAGTACTATAAATAATGATATTATATTTCCTCTCAAGATTTTAGTTCAAACCATCTCTAAGGGGAAATCACAAGCACTAGTAATGATTTCAAATGGTCAATTTCATTTGGGTGGTTAGACTATGGGTAGAGATATTAGTTTTTGTTTCAAATCTTCAATGTATTGTTTAAAATTCTCATTAAATAAAATAAATTATTATTTATTAGTAATATATAAAAGATTAAATAAAATTTATTATATTATTTTATGAATATTCAATAGAATCCATCTTCACCAAGAAATGGTCTAACATCTATCATAGTTTTTAGGTAAGGCATTAGATAAATTACCTTAACATTGAACTTTTCAACTTGTGTTCTAGATTAATACACAACATAACCAAGTATAATTCCTTTATCCACCTTGAAATTTCATTCTTCATAATTTTGAATAATATTTCTATGATTGAATGTTTTGAGAACATTTTTCACACTAATCTAGAAACATTCAATTGATGACACATATATAGTTAAGTCGTCAATAATCACATCCAAACATATTTCTATAAACATAGAAAAAAATTCACACTATACATCTTTGAAAATTTTGTGGGGTTATTTCACAAGGTAAGTTGCATTATTTTATTGGTAAATATACCAATGGGTTATTTTAATCTTGTGTTATTTTGATCCACTGGTGCTATATGAATTTTAAAGTACCTAGAAAATACTTCCAAAAAAATTAATTGGTATATCCAACTAGTTTATCATTCACCTTATCTAGAAAATGATGTGGTAAATAATTTTTCCTACTTAAAAAATTTAGTTTTCTATAGTAAATATGCAATCTACATTTTTTGGAAGTCTGATTGGGGAAAGTTCACCAAATTCATTATTTGAGATGGTGAATCCACTTTTCTTAGGTACAATACAAATGGGAAACACCCATTGGATATCAAATATATAAAATATTATTCCAACAACAAATAAAGTTGTAACTTATTTTTTAACAACATATTACAAATTTTCGTTTAGTCTTCTTTAAAATTTTATTACCGTTTTGGTATTATATTCTAATAAAATTAAATACATTCGCATTGAAGGACTTATTTGAGTGAGATCTGGAAGGGTAGATCCCTATGATTTCATAAGTAACATAAATAATTCTACCATTTAGTTCTTTTGGTGTTTTGATATCTATTTGAAAATAACAATATAAATATTATCATTCTCCCCTATAAAGGAATATTGTAGGTTTTTAAGTAATGGTTTATCCACTAATTCATGTATATAATTTTCATTAGTAAAAATAGATTATGTCACATAATATCATAATTTTTAGATCCTAGTACATCACAAAAATGATTATATTTTAGATATAAGTTGGGGAAAGTGTGTAGTACAATTGTTTGTTTATATGGTTAGATCCATTGGAAATTGGAAGGAATAATGGAACAGGGACCTCCGTCTAGAGCTAGAGTGTCATTCATAGAACTACATTTTTCCTTTTGGATATGGTCAGATCCATTGGCAACAGGAAGGAAGCACCTACCCTTTAGAGGCTTCAATTCCACAAAAATTATACTACTCTGGGTAGTAGGTTGATTGGAGGTAACATGGTATGTTGGGAACTGCCACATAGGGGGCCCAAACATAACACTGATGGGTCGTGAAACAGGGGGATTATAAGAGGGGGTGGGGTGGTGCGTAATCCCTCAAGATTAGTTATCATGGTGTTCTCGTCACACTTGGGTCATCGATCTTCCCTCCAAGAATAGGCCAAGGTGATGTTTGCGGGCTTCCTCTTATGTCATCAAAAGGGGATATCCTTGTCGATGGTTGAAACAGACTCCCAAATTCATCACAAGGCCATGTAAGGCAATGGTACCATCCCATGGTCTATTATTTACATAATTTGGAATTGTAGGGGCATGATTATCACAAATAGTAGTGTGGCCCATATGTGGCATGAGGGGAACAAGGTCACGCACCACCTTTACTCTCTTGATGTTTCCGGTCCGAACCCAATTTGTATTCATAATGTGTCCACCATGAAAGAAGAGGGATTCAATCTGATTCAAGGGGATTTCATTAGACTCCACTACTTTTGGCCACCTTAGGTCCCTCATCCAGGGACTTTGGGTCGGCCCTCACTTGTCCCCCTTTTCTTTATTTCCCTGAATAAAAATCTACATGGTAATGAAGATGACCCATTATAGGGGGAGCATGATGACAAGATAGTGGCTATGTACTATGGCTCATTTGATGGTACGGGTCAGATCATAGACATTATTATTATCATGGGAATATACCATGAATGTGAGGTGAATATAATGATAACAAATTTAGATGTTTTTTTCATGTGAAATTTTCAAAAATAAATTAGAAATTAATATTTAGTTTCAGTATATTTCAATGTTTCAATAGGTTTAACTCATTCTAAAATTATTGGTTCAAAAAATACGATCATTAGTGGTTGTACATATAAAATTCTCATCTTATTTGAAACAAACACCTTTTTTATTTTCTATGTGGTCAATAATTATTATAAAATATGTTTTAGTGTTTTCAAAATCAAAACTGTTTGAACACATCAGTTTCAAAATCATAGAACATGTTAGTAGAAAACAATTCTATCATTTTGACTTGGGAGGTCGAATGAATTTCAATTGGGTGTTTCTTAGACTGATAAATATTTAAATTAACAAACTAAATTACAAATTATAATTCAAATTCTCTTTTTTGGATAATAATGATAGATTTAGTAGTTGTAACACCCTGACCTATTCCATCATGTTCGAGTCAGGATGACACATGACCTCATTCATAACTCCCCATATGAAAGGGGTTACTAACTAGTGTTGAGGGCCAAAGGAACATCATGGGGATACTTCTATTTTTGTACCCACTGAAAATTTTATTAATATGATATAATGGATACAAATATAAAAATTATGAATAAGTAAGTAAATCATCATGGTAACAACATACACAATAAGAACCAACCCTTGCAGTAATACTATTGAATGTTAGACACATCATCCAAAACTAAGAAAAGGGAACCTCTTAAGAATTGAATCAACGTACTTAGTGAAAAAAAACATCAGTAACAATAACATTCATCTTGAACTCAATTCCGCATTGAATACATATTTCTATTGAACCTACATAGCCATCCCCCACTGGGCCCTTTCCCTTTACCAGATCCTTTGTCATTAAATCTATAAGTGGACCAAAATTCCCAAGTAGGTTGTGACTACAATACCCATTGGGTAACCACCAATTCTCATCAACAAAATTGTATAAGATATAATATTTAATTCCCTGAAAATAAATTATATTAAAATATATAATAGATATATCACACAATCATAATATATGTGCCTTGTCTTTAGAGATTGGATTTACTTGTTTTGGATCCTTACCAAATAGAATGTGCATCAACCATTCCTAACACATCCCCCTTTAAAGGGATAGACTAAAAAAAAATTTGGAACATTATTCTATATAGGATATCCCATATATATTCCAACCTCTCATCAAAAAAATCCCTCTTGGGGGGATAGTCAATATTGTTCTACCTACATGCACATCGAGAAGAGATAGAGGAACAACACTTGCAATATGCATAGATATAATGTGACAGATAAAACATCACATCACATTGAGTAATAGTCATAACCATAAAAAAAATATGTGAGAAAACATTGTACATAGGTTTCATAGGAAATACACACACCTCATGTAATTAGTCATCAAACATAGGTCTCACAAGAAACACATGCATGCCAAAAAATCTTTCCAAGAACCCATGTAAACATTCACTAATGATAAAGACAACCTAAGTTATATGCAATGAAGTTTTTATGAAAAGGGTTGATGTTCTAGTTCAATTGAACCACACTAAAAACCAAGAACATCCACTACTTATAGTGGTCTAGGTCCAAACAATACAAATATACCAATTCCCTAACTCAATATACTGATTCTATCTATGATCAACAAATACCTTGTTAATCCACATAAAAACCCATATATCCAATCAAAAAATCAGGTATCTAATTGGTTTTTATCAAGGATAATATGAGGTGGTTGATAAAGATCAAAATAGAACTCACTGTATTTGAATCATAAGATCAAACCATCATCTAGGACTCTAATAGAGAGTATGGAATGATATGAGAAAGTCCCAAACATTCTGGATAGGGATCCTAGGGTGATGGGGTTGAATAGGGCCTAAGTAGATTAGATAAATTTATAGTGTGATTTTTGAAAAAAAGTAAAACTCAACATCATCATTTGGCTCTAAATGATGTCATCATCCAATGAGTGGCCTCCCCCTAGACAGAATTCGGATGTTGGACATATTCACTTCTTCCCAAGAGACACACCTATTGGTCAATGGTCACTAAAAAGAATTGAATCTTCTCAGAAACACCACCTTCTAATTGGCGAGTTCCTACCGACTAATCAGTGGGATCTATAGTCACCATGTAGCCACTACCAGCTAACATGTAGAGATACTATAACTTCTTCATGCAATAAAATGCTAACTAGTCTATCCCCTTTCCTTTTATAGCCTCACAAATACATATAACTAGCCTAAAATAGTTAAAACATAACAAAACACTATGTGAAATCTAAAATGAATTTTCACTTAAATAGAGGATGTCACAATTATCCTCCTCTTATGAATTATCATCCTCGAGAAGTATCCACAGGTGTTTTCTCAAAAAATTCAGGATAATGCCCCTAAATTTCAATATCCCACTCCTATGTCTCTTCTTAAATATGCTTTTTCACCCATTTAACATGGGTAATAGGAACAATATTTCCTCATATCACTTTCCCAATTCAGTAAATAATTCAAAAAGGTATCCCCACAAAAGATGAATATGGATCTAGCTCAACATCCTCACAGTCGAGCTCATGCATAGGATCATACTGATAACTCTGAAACTGAGACACATGGAACAAATTTTATATACCTTGGTACTATTGAGGAAGAACAAAATGATAGGATATCATCCTGATGCATTCAATGATCCAAAATGTCCAAACATATCACAATTAAAACAATCCTTTCTTCCTTAAATCAATATTCCCCAACTAAGGGAACACCTACAAGAAAACCTTATCACCCACAACAAACTCTAAGGGTCATATCCTTTGATTGAAATAATATTTCTACGAATTAGGAGTCATAACTAGCCATTTTAAAAACATGTACACTCATTATGAGGACTCCTATAAAATATTTATCCAAAAAATTTAATATTGACCTACCTCATGTCATCATAGTTATGGAAAACATGTCCAACCCTATTGATCCTCAAATAGAGCCATCTGAATTGAGTACTGGATGTTTTTTTTGTATGTGAACACTATCTAATCTATGTGATCATCCTAATATCCTTTTAAATCTACAACACATGACAAAATAATATCCTTTAACATTTTTATTATTCTCCCCAACTTCCCTTCAGTCAAAGGATAAATATCCATACTCAGCTTCAGCTCAGTCCCTATCACCTTTTGGGAGCCTTAATAAAAACATGATTTGAACCAGGAATCACTGTGAGATACCATGTTCAAAGGCACACCATATTGTTGCATGATCACTAGATCATAGATATTTCCTAGCTCATCCATTGTCCTACTAGATTGGAATAAAGTGTTCATCCATTTCCAATTAATCTATTATAACCCTCATAATATATCAAACTCCCATGTTCTAAGAGAACCCTCTCATGAATTATATGGTTTCCTCATCCCACTTCCATTTAGGAACAGGAAGTGCCTTGTGTAAACCTTTAGGACTATTATTATCTTCCTTGATTTTATAACATTTCAGATAATGAGATACACATCCTATAATGAATTTTTCCATATCGGTCCATGAGAACTATCATCTCACATTTTGAGGCATTGTGGTTGACTCTAGGTGCACTTCCCACTATGATGAAGGCCTCTTCACAGAGCTTTGTCCATTAAATCTTGACTCCATTTTTTGTGAACATGGTCATGGGTAATACTAAATGATAAAAGTCCAAAATTTACCACTTTTAAAACCCATAAAACCAGAGAAACTTAAAATCTTAAACACATTCTTAATCCATGGCCAAGATATCAATGTATTGACCTTATCTAGATCAATGGATATTCCTTATTAAGAAGACACATTCCCTAGAAAGCATGAATCTTATTTAAAATAAGGACACTTAGAATACATAGCATAAATTTGATGTTCTAAAAGTGTACTCAATAGGTTATCATGGTTTATAGCATGTGATTTCGATATCTTAGAATATATCAATATGTCAAAAATGAATAAAATGGTAAAAAAGTCTATGTATTGATGAAATAACTCTTTCATGGAGGTTATTAAAACCACCATTTAATTTTTCAATTTAAAAGGGAAAATTATATTCTCATACAACCCATACCTACTCTTAAAAATTATATTTGGTTGGTATCTATCTTTAACCCAAAGCTAATAGTATCCAAAACAAAGATCAATCTACGAAAACCAATGGGATCCACATAATTGATAAAAAAAAAGACATTAATTATTGGAAATGGGTACCCATTATTCATAATGATCTGATTCAACTTTCAGTATTACACACAAAGATTAAGACTACCATCCACCTTCTTGGAAAAAAACAATGGAGCACCCTAAAGGGAAGTTATCAATCTAATAAAAAATTTAACCTAAAGATAATCTAATTTTACCTTGATCTCTTTAAACTCAGTCGTTTCCATGTGATATAGTATAATCAATATAAGTCATGATTCCAATGTAAGAACAATCTCAAACTCAACTCACCTAAATAGACAAAACGCTGCGAAATCCTCTAGAGAGACATCTTGGTACAAGTCTATAATTGGAGGAAATGAGAAGTGAGACACTATCTGATCCACTATAATTATCCTTCCAACAACCTACAATTAAAATACCTCTATATAATGGGGATATGGTCCCACTCTTCCTTCCTCAACATCCCATTCACTGATCAATAAAAATTTCTCTATTTTAGGTTTCATAAAGTCTCTTATATCTAAAAATAGTATTTGTGTTCATGGTAGCATTTCAAAAAATCCATGCTAAGGATCAAATAAATGCATGGAATTACTAAAATTGTGAAGCTCCACACATTCTCTAAACCAAAAAAATACCATAAAAATTTATGGATAGAAATGAAGATAATCCAATTTCTTTCTCAAGGTTGTATCAATGGATACCATCTAAGAATAGAACATAACCAATAATTATAACCTATAAAACACTTGAATATATATCAATTATTGTGATTATCCTATATCAAAAAAAGTAACAAATAGATTAGAAGAAATCTAGAATGTACCTTGAATTATTGAGGGTCCCACTCTATTATCAACCAATGTTTGATCAACTACATATTCCCTACCTGAAACCATTCCCTAATGCCCTAGAGCCACATGAGTCACCTGATTCATCAACCATTATGGGGTGTTCACCTACTAATAAGGTCTTATACCACACCCCAAGACTAAATTTTATGTGCACAACCATGAATTCCAATCACATAACTACATTATATGTATAGTCTTTCAAAACCATTGACAAGTATTAATATAAATGGAATAGTCATTAAGATATTTCTCTTTTATACAATATTTATGGAACCTAGATAGTTTATATTCTATAAAGGGACTTGAAGAACCTCTTCTCAACTCTAACTGTCAACAGTCATCCTAGTGTCCACCCTCATACTTTATTAACATTATTATAGAATAAGAAACTAAAATTTGAAAGAGAAATAAAAATATAGTCCACGTGCAAGCCATGACACCCTCCCAACAAGGTGTACACTTCCTAGGCAGGCAATGTTAGAAGGGAGAGAGTGATCCCTGAGTCCCTCCTCCAATAGGCCCTAGGTTGGTGACTAACACCGAGGGTATAGTAACCACACTAATGGGAGGTATTACCCTCTAAGAGAACACATGCGAAAGAGAGAGATAAGACATGCACCAACTAACTCCAAATCAGACTAAATTATAAAAGAAAACCCAAGTACACATATGTAATGTCATGAAAAAACTATTACAACTGAAACAGAAAAACTACAAGTACCAAAAAAATAGTAAAAAATGAAAGTGACCACGAAGCCCGAATAGCTCCTATAACCCCAAGCAAGTAATAACAAGCCTGGTCTCCAACATGCTTCAAGTGACCTGAAAATAGTTTATATATATGCAGGGTTAGTATAACTGTATACTCTATAGGATTCTCCCTGGAGCCTCTCATGAAAAAGTAAATAAATCATGCTAAATCATAGTGAAAAACAAGTAAAACTAACCCATCTCCTAAACAGGTATACTAAGTTACTAGCCTCACAAGGGATACTCTCACCAAGTATCTCATTCAAGAGTATATAATATATTAAAGAAATATAAGGGGTAAACCTCTACCACATCCACACTAGTTTTTCGGTTTTCCCCAACGCCGCACGTCCTAATCTGTCTCTCTCTGAAAAGGTTGGCCCGAAGACACCTAGGAAAACACTACCACTTGCACCTCATGAAACACAAATCATTCATGCAGACACCTGGGTGATGTATCACACCATCCACACTACCGAAAATATAACCAGGTATTTTCCTAGATCCACCAAATCCCACATAACGTGTATCATAGGTTGGGTGTTATGCCGCAATCCATTACAGCCCATGCGCTAGGTAAGGACCCTCAAGCCACCACAACCTATACAGGCTATACTTATAATAGAATAAAATAAACAATATCTAGAATATATGTGTGTGAAATAACCATAAGCCATTACATACCTCTACATACATATATGGTGAAAACTAACTGTTGTGCCTACTAGCACAAGTAACTACCCAGAGAAGAGATCAGGGCCAAAGGGGGTAGTCATCCATCCATCCTCTTACCGGAATGTTGGGGAAAACATCCCCCAGGGCTTATAATCCCCAAGGTTTCAATTTCCCTAACTAAAGGGGTAGAGTTCGTATAGAAACAAAAAAAGTAAAAAATATATTATAGCTCACAACCACACTATGGGAATAAACTAGTCTTGGACTCAAATGTAGCTAACGTCTCTCGGGCTCCCGGCTACAACTGCTAAGAATAGGTATCCTATAAGAACATAACCATTTAATGAGCTATATTAGATTACCGTATCCATTTTTGTCATTTTAACTTTATGTTAATTAATTCTTTAAACATTATCTAACCATTTTTAATTCCACATTACATTTCAGTAGTGTCACACCCAAATTCCATTGTTCCTTTAAATTGAAACCTCATCATTATGTCCCAGAAATCTCCAACCCCATGGGTTAACATAATTTATTCAACCATTTATTAACATCATTATTAATTTCCAAAATTCAAGTCATTATAGAAAAGAAAAACAAAGTTACCAAACACAAGGGGATCAACACAGTGAATACATGGGCTACTTGTCAACTCATTGCCACCTATAGTCGGAGAAAAGTCCCATACATCCTTGAGAATATAAACACAAAAAGCATGTGTTATACCCCATGCATCTTCGACTCTTTTGGATGGAGGGAAAGAAAAACCATCTACCTTGAGCAGTGGGGAAAGTAAGGAAGATAAATAACCAACAAGATCCAGCAAGCATCTAACATTCATACCAAACTTGTTTCATCACCTATGGTATCCTCCTCGACACACACATGCATAAACTGATGTATCTCAACACTCTAGGTGTCAATTGTTGGAAACCAATGGGCCACCCTACCCCTACATATCACAATAACCATCCAGGCTAACACCACATCACATGCAGCATGAAACAACAAGGCCACTAGGCTCTTGGTCCTAACTAAGGCATTTTTCTGTCACAAGAAATGAGTTCTCAAAATTCCAAGAATAAAGATCTTTGGCATTTAGAAGAAATATGGTAACTCATAACCCTACCAAGCATTATCTTTTATCAAACAACTAGTTCTTTAATTTGTTTTGAATTAACTAATTCATTATTAGTTGGTTCCAACTATTGGAAACCTAAACTGCAAACTACCATAGCTAAAGTAAATTAATTAAACAATTAATTTAACATGACTTTAAACAAAAATCACAAATATGCTTCAGGTTTAACAACTTACTAGAATGGGCATGAACATATGCATCAATATTATTAATATAAAATTATAACAACAATATTTGGATTTATTTACATGCATTTTTATCTTTAGATATTTAATTATCAATTAATTTCGGCTTTACGTTCTTTACTAATTCAATCATTAAAAACATGCTAACAATCAAAGCATATATATCACACTATCAATCAAATCAAGAGGCAAACCATTATCATGGTTCAAAGTAACAACATGCGATCTAGACATTTCTTTTAATCAAGTTCAAGAATTTAATTAGGTCGATTCACTTGTGATACAAAGGGATAAAACATGATTGCCCTATAGTTTAATATAAATTAATAAAGAAGCAATTAATCCCATACCTCAAAAGGTTTCTGAAGTTATTCACTCGAGAATGGATCAACACACAGATCAAGATTTCCTTCCCCACAACAACCGCATCAACCCAAGGATGTCATGGAAAAACCACATCAAAAAAACGAAAATAAACTCCATTAGAACCATGGAGATCAAATTACATACCATGGAAAATAGGAACAGGGGAAGACTTATCAGTGAAAACCAAAGAAAAAAGGCAAATCTTACCTCAAATCGAAGACAGATCGAATAAAGAGGTAGTGAACTGATCCAGGATAAAGGAAATCCCCAAATATTGAAGAGGGGGTGTCTGAGTCGTCTAGGTTCTAGAGGGGGTACGCTTAATCCATAGGGTTTGAGAAACCCAAGCAGTTGGGTGTCTTTAAAAACACCAAACGATGGGTATGACAACCCTGCTTTTATTACGAACATAAACAAGATTTATTACATAAAACATCACTTGATACAACAAAGAAGATCGAATGGTTTAGTGTATTTGGGGCTTTGGATCAGTACATAAAAACTTAAAACATGAAATACAACATCTTTATTGAAAACTTCCTTTACATGACCACTACATTCCCTCATACTTAGCATTGCATGGGATAACCTGGGGACATGCATAAGAAAAGGGTGAGCTATAAAGCCCAGTAAGGGAATACACATGGAATAACATGAGAAGTAAAATACATGTTATAAATTAGGCATATCAATAGATCACAAGAGAAACTTGAACATAAAGGCATGATAAATCATGATAATCATAACATGGAAATGTGTCAACAACACATAACATGGAATTAGCACGATCCAAGGCTCATTGCACATGGAGCATGAGTAAACCCTCATTGTAATGAAGAAAGAGTAAAACCTCATTTCCCTTGAATTATAATGGGTCAACACTCATTTCAAATGAAGTATCATGATACTATACTTTACCCAATGCATTGGAGCGCTATAACGGTGCACCCTTCTTAAACATTTCATTTCATGCATAAGTGTGCCACATGGATCATAAAACATTAATTCATAAAACATAATCATTTATTCCACGATAAAGGAATGTTGAATTCATATATGAGAATTTATAATCAATAAGTAAATGTGCATAAAGGTGAACACCCTTTATGGAGAAATGAGCATGGTATTCACTACACAATGGCATTGGCTTAGAAAATCGGTGCAATTTCGGTAGCGTAACGGCGTGAAATAAGAATTCATAAAAATAGTTGATGAGAGAGAAAGGGGTGTCTCATCATATTTACATGAAATGGAAAGTAAGTTGGTCATATAGATACGTGTCCAGACAATTGTAATGGAATTTATATTCATGATACAAAAGTATTACTTGAATGTAAAAGATGAGAGAGAAGTTCCTTTCGAAATTTCAGCATAGTAATGGGTGTACATGGGAGGAATTTAATGAGAGATAAATGGGTCTCCCATCATTCAAACAATAATAGTTCAGTATTAGGGAGGTGAAAAACCATACCCCAACATTCAAAATTGAAATTAAAATGGAAAAACAACTTAAAGAAAATTGAAAAAAATGAGAAAGGAAGAAAAAACCCTTACTTGGAAGTGTGCTTCCAAAAGCTAGAGAGATGCTTGTGAGAGTCTTCTTAAGAGCTTGGGGAAACTTGGGAGGATTCTAGAGAGAGTTGGGAAGAGGTTAGACGAACTCCAATGGCTTTTAGTGAGGAAGAAGTGGGAGCTTGGGTGGGTTTATATAGGAATGGTGAGGGAATTCTTTATTATTTAGGTTTGGGACCCCTTATATTAAATTAATCCAAACCACAAACCGTCCCATGGTTTGTGACCATGTTTTTTGGAAAAGGGAAGAGGAAGAAAATATTTTATAATTCCAAAGTCCGAAATTCTTAAAATAATAGGGTTGATTATGTGGAGGTGAGTCACACTCCCATGGAAAACAATTTAAAAATACATGGCGTTTAATAAGTATTGAGGGGTCCATTAATACTTTGAAAAGTAAGTCAAAAAAACCCAAAATCACATTATTTTAATGGTAAAACATATATTGGAAGAACATAAAGATTATAGTATTTTATTACATCACTATTGGGTCATTATGATGTCATAAAACACATCATATATTTAAACGGTATTTAATTTTTACCCAAAAATTAGACTATCTTAGAAAATTATGAAAAATTGACTGTTGGAAAATTTCGACATAATGATTCTAGAAATAACATTTATTTTATCTAAATAATTCTCTAAATATGTTAATTTTCACTTTTAAAATAAAAACTGATATTTATCGAAAATCCACGGGTTTTGACAGAAATGGCTTTCAAACCTTAATAAAAATTATAATTGCATTCATAAAATTATAAGATCATTTATATTTAATAAAAATTAATTTAATAATAATAATTTTTTATTAAAATATTATTTAATTCTAAAATCCCTTAATTTAATAAAATATAATTCTAAATTAAATAATAACTAAAAACACTATTTGTACTTTAAAAACTATTTACAATGTATCAAAAATGACAAGGATGTATATTCATTATTATATAAAAAAATAATATACATGAACATAGTACTAGAGATTTGTTACATAACCCCTTAAAACAACCGCATAAGACCTAAGGGTAAGGTGTGTGATGGTGACAGACTCTTGTGGGGGCTCGGATAACATCGCTCGAGTGGTAATTTCTATCAACTTCCACTTTTCCCGTAGACGGTCCCGTTCGAGCTTGACATGATGAAGCTCAGCATGGGATTGGTCAAGAGTGAATCCATTAGATTCCACTTCTTTTCCGAGCTCCAACAAATGGGCTTCATATGGAGCAATTCTACTAGACGAGGCAATCGCTTCTTTTGTGTGAGTAAATTGGATTTGCTAAAGCCCTATATTTATACTAATCCTGTGATCACTGTTCAATGGATATATTAGTAATAGTCAAAATTCTTAACATAAACCCAAAGAAGTTGACATTTTATATAAACATAAAGATACATTTAATTAGATCAAGAGGGATTTCCATTAATGAATCTTTGGTTTTTGCAATATTCCCCCCTTAAGAAATTTTTCCCTCAAAATTTTTCTTTTCCCACACTAAAACAGATGTGGGTAACTCAGCTTCATCATTTCCTCCAATTCCCAAGTCGCTTCTTCAAAATTGTGGTTTCTCCACAACACCTTGATGAGTGGCATTGTCTTATTTCGTAGGAATTTTTCTCTACGATCTAAGATCTTCACTGGTTGCTACTCACAAGAAATATCATCCTCCAACTGTACCACCTCAGAAGGGATTACATGTAAAGGGTCCGGTATGTACTTCCTTAAGACGGATACATGAAAGACATCATGTACTTTGGCCATGGTAGGTGGAAGTGCTAGTCGATAGGCCACATCCCCAACACGATCAAGAATCTCAAAGGGGATGATGTACCTTGAACTTAACTTCCCTTTCTTTTCAAACCTCATGACCTTCTTCCACAGATATATGCATAGAAACACCATGTCTCCAACTTTAAACTCAATGTCTTGTTGACGGTTATCTGCATAACTCTTCTGTCGACTCTGGGCTGCCTTGATATGCTGCTGAATGGTTTTCACCTTCTCCACCATTTCATCGACCATTTCTGGTCCAACCAGCTTACGTTCACTGACCTCATCCCAACATGCCGGTGTTCTGCACCTTTTCCTATACAGGGCTTCATATGGTGCCATTTGGATGCTTGAGTGGAAACTGTTATTATAAGAGAACTCAACCAGAGGAATATGTTGATCCCATCCTCCTTCAAAGTCCATTGAGCATGCTCTCAACATTTCCTCAAGTGTTTGGATAGTTCGCTCAGATTGGCCTTCAGTTTGAGGATGATAGGTCATACTGAAGTTCAGTTCAGTATTCAGAGCATGTTGAATACTCTTCCAAAACATAGAGGTGAATCTTGGATCTCTGTCAGACACAATAGATAGTGGTACTCAATGAAACCTTACCACTTCCCTGATATATATTCGTGCTAGTTTATTCAATGAGAAATCCTCCCGAATAGAAATGATGTGTGCGGCCATTGTAAGATGATCCACAACAACCCAGATTGCATTGTTGCCTTTGGATGTCCTCTGATGTCTGGTGACAAAGTCCATGATGATGTTCTCCAATTTCCATTCTGGTATGGGCAAAGGTTGCATCATCCCCTTAGACTTCTGCCTCTCTTCCATCACTTACTGTCACACCAGGCACTTTGATGTATATTCAGCGATCTCCTTTTTTATAGTATCCCACCAAATGTTTTCTCAGATATCTCGATACATCTTTGTTCTTCGTGGGTGAATAGAGGAATTTGAA
The DNA here is from genome assembly GCA_963277665.1 of Viscum album. Classification (NCBI taxonomy): domain Eukaryota; kingdom Viridiplantae; phylum Streptophyta; class Magnoliopsida; order Santalales; family Viscaceae; genus Viscum; species Viscum album. The sequence goes on along the minus strand of OY728148.1, from coordinate 290,053,863 downwards.
CTATGTGAATCATCCAAAAGTTCCTTCTTCTTCTCCGAACTTGATGTAACACATATTCTTTTCCCAAATCTCACAATTCCTTCTTCATTAACATTAAACTCTGAGGATTTCCCTTTTTTGATGGCTTCCCCTTTTTTCTGAATTCCCACATCATCCTTTTAGGCATCCTTTAACCTTTCCAAAAGAGACGGTTGAGAAATTATCTGTCAAAGGATTGATGATGTTCCTTTCTTTAGGATTCCCATGTCCATCTTCATCAATTCTAATAAGATTGGATCCTTCTCAATTATCATCATTGATAGAATCATTGTGTCCTTTCTACTTAGGGCATCTTCCACCATGTTCTCTTTCCCAGGGTGGTAATGTATTGAACAGTCATAATCCTTGATGAGCTCTATCCATATTCTCTGGCACATATTAAGCTCCTTATGTGTGAATATATATTTAAGACTCTTGTGGTCAGTATATATCTCACATTTCTCCCCATAGAGATAATGCTGCCAGATTTTCAAGTTAAAGATAATCGCTGCCAACTCCAGATCATGTGTTGGATAGTTTCGCTCATGGATTTTCAACTACATTGAGGAATAGGATATCACTTTATCATTATGCATCATCCCACAACCTAAGCCCTTCTTTGAAGCATCACTGAATACCACAAAAATTTCCCCACTTGTGGGTAAAGTGAGCACGGGCGCAGTGATAAGTCTCCTTTTCAACTCCTTCAAGATTTCTTCGCATTCATCACTCAAAGAAAACTTTACTCCCTTCCGAGTTTGCTTGGTAAGTGGGTTGGACAATTGTGGGAAATTCCTCACAAATCATTGATAATATCCAGCTAACCCCAAGAAGCTATGCATATTTGTTACCGATGTTGGCCTCATCCATCCCTCAATTGCATCTGTTTTGGAGGGATGCACAGATATGCCATTGCTTTTGATGATATGGCCCAATAATGGGTCCTCCTTCAACCAGAACACACACTTGATGTACTTTTCATAGAGTTTCTCCTAGTGAAAAGTCTCTAGTAAAGTTCTTAAATGCTCCACATGGACCTCCTTGGTTTTGAAGTATATTAGAATGTCATCTATAAAGACTACCAAAAAAATTTCGAGGTAATATCTAAAGACTCTATTCATCAAGTCCATGAAGATTGCTGGATCATTGGTGAGTCCTAAAGGCGTTACTATGAATTCATAGTTCCCTTATCTTGTACGAAAAGCAGTCTTGGGGACATCTTCCTTCTTCACCCTTACTTGATAATATCCCGACCACAAATCTACCTTGGAGAAGTATTGTGCTCCACGCAGCTGATCAAACAAGTTATCGATATGTGGCATAGGATACTTGTTCTTTATCATGATTTTGTTAAGTTCACGATAATCTATGCAAAGCCGTATTGACCCATCCTTCTTCTTGACAAAGAGGACTGGTGCACCCCATGGTGAAGCACTTGGGCATATAAACCCCTTATCCAGATTCTCTTGTAGTTTTTTCTTCAACTCTTCAAGTTCCACGACAGCCATTCTATATAGACTCTTTGATATTGGTAGCGCCCCGGGTATATGTTCAATTGAGAATTCAACATCTCTTCTAGGAGGAAGACCAGGTAGTTCCTCGGGGAACACTTCTGCAAATTCCCTCACAATAGGCATTTCTTCAAGGATGGTTTCTTCCTTCGACTCAATCATCTAATCCAGATATGCATGCTCATAGGGCAGTAATATCCATGCTTGAGATGATGGAGCTAAAGGAGATTCATCTTCCTCCTGACACTTATAAAGAATTGGGGGTCGATTCTTCATATAGAGTGTTATTTCCCACTCCCGAAAATTTATGTTGGCTCTATATAAAGAAATTCAATCCATGCAAAGAATTACGTCAAATTCCACGAGAGGGAGTATGACAAGGTTCGCCGAGATATTCAATCCATAGATTAAAATAGGGGAGGACTTATATTCATGGGATGCAATGATTTACCCATTTTCCGTACTCACTGACATCTTCACTTCCATGATTTTTGGCGGTACTGGGATTTTTCTACTAAACTTTCGAGATATAAAAGAATTTTTAGAACCTGAATCAAAAAGTACGTTCGCTATTCTTGAATTAATAACTAGAGTACATGTCACCATTTCATTTTCGGGGTTCACTTCGGCAGAAGTGATGGAAAAAGCTCTTCCTTGCTACCTTGGAGGTTGTTGGTTGCCTCCGAAAAACCTTAGATTAGGGAACTGATTTGAAAAATACCCCGATTCTTTGAATTTGTAGCACTAAACAACGCGTTGAGGTTCGAATGGAGTGTTCCTCTCCTCTGTCGCAGCCGCGGGTCTTTCTTGCCAATAGTTAACAGCTAGGTTCTTCTCTTCCACACCAAAAGCATTTCCCCGTCCCCTTGAGGAAATATCCAGGGTGCTTCTTTCCGCACTTTTGGAAAGTGGGGTGCTGGATCTTCTTAGCACCGTTGGATTTATCCATCGGACTGCCAGCATTGAATTCCACCTTATGCTTCTTGTTCCCATGATACCCCTATGATTCCCTGATCTCCATTTCGACCTTGAGGGCACATCGGACAATTTCCTCATATCTGTCGAAGGCACAGATCGCCAATTCTTTCCGCAGGCTAGTCTTCAGCCCACCAAAGAAGTGGTCAACATTGCATTATGGGGAAACGACATAGTCGGAAGTGTATTGTGTAAGCCTTGTGATGTTTTCCTTGTATGCTCCAACAGATTCTTCGTCCTTTCTCTTGAGGTAAAGGACATCCCTTTACATCTTAAGTCGGATGGTGCGTGGAAAATATCTATCGAAAAACGTCTTCCGGAAATCCTTCCATTCTAACGCCTCGATCTCCTCCTCGGGCTTCGGTTTTTTTATCAAAGTCCACCATTGATCAGCTTCACCATCCATACAATAAGGCTCTAGGAGAACCTTCTCTTGTTTAGAACATTTAAGGATGGAGAAGATCATTTCAATGGAGTTGGTCCATTGTTCAGCGATCATGGGATCAGATGATCCACTAAAAGTAGGAGGCCTTTGTCTCATGAAGCTCTCGATAGTGACTTGTTCTTTCTTGGGGGGGGGGGTTGAACATTCCTCTTGACCCGTGTTTCTATTCAAATCTTGATTTAGCTGAGAGAGAATCATGACAAAGTTCGTGATTCCCACTCCCATTGGATTGGGCATCCCATAAGTACAGTCATCACACTGATCTTCACAATGGTTGTTAGCCCAAGTCCTCCTATTACTGGCCATTGTCTGGAATAAAAGGAAAGTTAGGGGTAAAATATAAAGGGTAATCCAAATACAAAAGTTGATGACTTATAAATAAACTTTTATGTCCTTAACTCACGAGTCTATAGGCTTCAATCTAGGCTTTTCATGATCTACATTCTAACATATATTCTTAGGAGAATTTTTTTTAATTCCCTTAATAAGGGTTCATACTAGGCTTGTGAATTTATCAAAACATATCCCTGGGAGTGTCGTAAACAAGAGTGCAGCAAGGCCCGTTTTCGTGCACCAGTTCCCATTCGAGTCTATCTCAAATCGGTGTTTTCGGTTTTTAACCCTTGGATACATCTGTGCTAGAGCCACCTCTACCTTCACGTATTCATACAGGGATGTATTTTCTTAATAACCCATTTACTCAGTACTTACCAAAACTTAGGGATGTTTTTATTATACATAGTCTTGTCTCTAAGTCTTTACTTGGGTTTTCTAATCCTAATCCCAAAAATAACTAAACCTATCTTTTGATACCAACTATGACAACCCTTCTTTTATTACAAACTTAAACATGGTTTATTACATAAAACATCACTTGATAAAACAAAGAAGATCGAGAGGTTTAGTGTCTTTGGGGATTAGGATCATTACATAAAAACTTAAAACATGAAATAAAACATCTTTATTGAAAACTTCCTTTACATGACCACTACATTCCCTTGTACTTAGCATTGCATGGGATAACCTGAGGACATGCATAAGAAAAGGGTGAGCTATAAATACCAGTAAGGGAATACACATGGAATAACATGAGAAGTAAAATACATGTTATACATTAGGAATATCAATAGATAACAAGAGAAACTTGAACATAAATGCATGATAAAGCATGATAATCATAACATGGAAATGTGGCAACAACACTTAACATGGAATTAGCATGAGCCAAGGCTCGTTGCACATGGAGCATGAGTAAACCCTCATTACACATGAAGCACGATTAAACCCTTGTTGCACTTGAATTAGCATGATTCAACACTCATTGCACATGAAGTATCATGATACTATACTTTACCCAATGCATTGGAGCACTATAAGGGTGCACCCTTCTTAAACATTTCATTTCATGCATAAGTGGGCCACATGGATCATAAAACATTGATTCATAAAACATAATCATTTATTCCATGATAAAAGAATGTGGAATTAATACATGAAAATTTATAATCAATAAGTAAATGTGCATAAAGGTGAATACCCTTGATGGAGAAATGGTCATGGTATTCACTACACAATGGAATTGGCTTAGAAAATCAGTGCAATTTCGGCAGCATAACGGCGTGACATAAGAATTCATAAAAATGGTTGATGAGAGAGAAAGGGGGTATCATAATATTTAAATGAAATAAACAGTAACAGGGTCATATATATACATGTCCAAACAATTGTAATGGAATTTAGATTCATGATAAAAAAGTATTTCTTGAATGTAAAATAGGAGAGGGAAGTTACTTTCGAAATTTCGGCAATGTAATGAGTGTACATGGGAGGCATTTAATGACAGAGAAAGGGGTATCCCATCATTCAAACAATAATAGGCCAGTATTTGGGAGGTGTGAAACCATACCCCAACATTCAAAATTTAAATTAAAAGGGAAAAACAACTTAAATAAAATTGACAAAAATGAGAAAGGAAGAAAAAAACCTTACTTGGAAGTGTGCTTCCAAAGGCTAGAGAGAGGCTTGTGAGAGGCTTCTTGGGAGCTTGGGGCACCTTGGGAGGATTCTACAGAGAGTAGGGCATAGGTTGGACGAACTCCAAGGGCTTTGAGTGAGGAGGAAGTGGGAGCTTGGGTGGGTTTATATAGGAAAGGTGAGGGAATTATTTATTATTTAGGTTTGGGACCCCTTATATTAAATTAATTCAAACCACAAACCATCCCATGGTTTTTCCCATTTTTTTGGAAAATGGAAGAGGAAAATAATATTTTATAAGGCCAAAGTCCGAAATTCTTTAAATAATAGGGTTGCTTATGTGGAGGTGAGTCACACTCCCATGGAAAACAATTTAAAAGGACAAGGTATTTAATAAGTCTTGAGGGGTCCATTAATGCTTTGAAAAGTAAGTAAAACAAACCCAAAATCACATTATTTTAATAGTAAAAAATATATTGGCCGAACTTAAAGATTATAGTATTTTATTACATCACTATTGGGTCAATATGGTGTCATAAAACACATTATATATTTAAATGGTATATAATTTTTACCCAAAAATTTGACTGTCTCAAAAAATTATGAAAAATTCACCATTGGATAATTTCAACATTTTGATTCCCAAAATAACCTTTATTTTATCTAAATAATTTTCTAAATATGTTAATTTTTACTTTTAATATGAAAACTGACATTTATCGACAATTCACGGGTTTTTACAGAAATGGATTTCAAACCTTAAAAAAATTATTATTGCATTCATAAAATTATAAGATCATTTATATTTAATAAAAATTAATTTAATAATAATAATAATATTTCATTATAATATTATTTAATTAAAAAATACCTTAATTTAATAAAATATAATTCTTAATTATATAATAACTTAAAACACTATTTGTACTTTAGAAACTATTTATAATGTATCAAAAATGAAAAGGAGGTATATTCATTATTATATAAAATAATAATATACATGAATATAGTACTAGAGATTTGTTACATAACCCCTTAAAAAATCCACATAAGACCTAATGGTAAGGTGTGCGATGGTGACAGACTCTTGTGGGGGCTCGGATAACATCACTCGAGTGTTAATTTCTATAAACATCCACTTTTCCCGTAGACGGTCCCGTTCGAGCTTGACATGATGAAGCTCAGCTTGGGCTTGGTCAAGAGCGAAGCCAAAAGATGCCACATCTTTTCCGAACTCCGAAAAATGGGATTTGTATGGAGAAATTCTACTGGACGAGGCCCTCACTTCTTTTTTCTGAGTAAATTGGATTCGTTAAATCCCTATATTTATACTAATCATGTGATCACTGTTCAACGGCTATATTAGCAACGGTCAAAATTATAAACATAAAACCAAAGAAGTTGAAATTTTATATAAACATAAAGATAAATGTAATTATATCAAGAGGGATTTCTATTAATGAAACTCTGGGTCGTTACAATGGGGCAGTACACGACGCTTACCTCCTCGTCACGTCGTGTACCACCTCGAGGTGACTTAAACCGAAAAACTCATTGCCTCGGTGCTTTTTTTTATTTTTCTAAACCCTAAATGGTACACGTTTTGTACCCCTTGGTCACATAATATAGCCCCTTTGTTTCCTTATTCTCATGATGAAACTCTTCCAAACTTCCTTCGATCCTTCTCCAAGCACCTTGGTTTTTAAAAACACGCAAAGGGTCAATCCATGCATATCTGGGCCCTTACAACATAACTGGAAGAAGGCCTTCATCCTTTACTTCCACAATTACCTTACCTATCATTAATTACTTATAAATAACCCTATAATAATATTTCATGTAAATGTTCTAGACATATCGTTACATCTCTAGATGAATACCAATCATGAAATTTCTCGCTTTCTATACCTTTTTTCTTGCTAGGAGAGGTGTAATGAAAATTGACATAGTGAAGCAAGTTTAATAAAAAGACATTATCATCATCCCAAAATAGAGATCCATGAAATCCTAGTCATGGTATATATTAAGTGCATCAGGGATTAAAAACTTAAAGAAGTGGTATTTTAAGGTAACCCAAGTTAGCACTTCACGTCTACTAGTTAGAAGCATAACTTCCCACCATCATCTAGTTATGCCTTAAATAATAATGGTAATAAGTTTAATATTATTTTCCTATTGGGTCTCCACAATATCAAATAACCTATCAATTACTGATATTTAATCTGAAACTTCCTAGGGGTGACTAGTAGCCTTTAAGGATAGGGGTGTCGGATCTGGAAGTCACAAAAATAATTGATCATCATAGGCCCACCCATATGGAAAACGTTTCCCTGAATAAGAATTAGTCAAAAGAGTCCTGACTACGCTAGTTTTATAGCTAGAATAACTAGAGAAACCAAGGGAACATACTATTATTCATAGTTCTAAGAAATAGGTGGGGAAACTAGATAAACCAAACATATATGAGTTATTTTTTTCTGAAATACAAGACCAATCCTCAGAGGAATAAAATAGCATAAACAATAAGATAGTTAACAGATTATAGTCACACACAAGGGTTTCTAATAAGGTTTAACCTAAAAGGATACCCAGAAGACAAAACTATAATACCCCAATCACTACCCAAAACCCATACCAATCAGTTGGTACCTACACATTAGTCACAACCATATATATATAATCAATAATTTAATACTCAATATCAAATAAAAAAATGAAAGAAATAATGAACCAAAATAACATTTCATCATTTATAAAGAAATTTAATTATTTGGGCTCTATTTAATATTTGATATAAGAATATAAAATGTAATCCTACAAGCCTGACATGATGCATGAACAATCACTAGATACTAAAATTTGGTACCCTAAGATCGTGTTCATCACCCAAGGTGAATTAAATCAAAGGTAAAATTTAATCAAAATGAAATTAATTCCTACTTCAGGGAATCATAGAGGTCTACTAAACAGTGCTATCTAGAAACTGACATAATTATCTTGCCTTAGTCCCAACCATCCTATATCCTATCAATTGTATTACAAATAAAGGAAAATAGAATAAATGTTTTATAAACAAAAACCTATTATTTGTAACACCCTAACATATACCATCAGGTTTGAGATAAGTTGCCACATGACCCCATGTGCACCTACCCATACGTAATAGGATTCAGACTAGAAGTGAGGTATAAAAAAACATAATGGGGTGATTATTTCCTCAGTACAAGGTAATAATAAAAGTATAGTAATATAAGATATTCTTGTAATTCAAAAAATAATGAATAAACAATCAAGGTAGCTAAATACATAATTAGTACCAACCCTTTCAGTAACATTATGGAATGTTAGACACATCAAAAAAAGTAAAAAAAATAACCCTATATATAGTGAATCATTGTATGTGGTAAGAAACCAAATATAACCAACAAAAATATCAATCCAAAATTCCAAACAAAATCACACATATCCTCATGATAATCCTACTCAACCATCCACTACTTGACCCTTTCCATTCCCTGAATTCCTTATCAAGAAATCTATAAGCATAATGAAATTCTTGATAAGGGTGTGAGTATAATGCCTAGTGAGATACAACCAATGTTATTTAATACATGTTCATAAGATATAATTTTTCATAGTAAGAAAATAAACATAGAATTGATAAAACCCCAAATTATTCCACAAGAACAATAAATGTGTCATGTCCCTAAAGTTTGTCTCTAATTTTTTTAGGTCCATTCCAAAATTAACCTGCACTAACCATGCCTGAAACATCCCCCTTTGAAGGGATATCCCAATATGCATGTTTGACACATCCCATTGGATGGGATAGACTGGGTGCATGCCAACCTCTCGCCTGACGAATCCCTCTCAAGGGGTAGTCCATATGTACCAACCAAAACACTTAGCTACATTAAATATACAGAAACATATTATAACATATAAAACATCATTTTACATTGAGTAAGACTCACAACCATAACAAAAAATATGTGATAAAACATCAAACATAGGTTCCTCGGGATATACATGCAAAACTCATGTGATCAATCATCTAACATAGGCCTCATTGGGAATAAATTCATGCTAAAAATTTATTCTAATAACCCATATAATCATTCACTAATGATAAGAACCGCCTAAATTATATTGAATGAAATTTCTATTACAAGGTTAAATGTTTGAGTCTAATTTCACCACATCAGAAAATAATAATATCTAATTCCAAAAACAGTCATGGTCCAAACATTACATAGATTCCAATTCCTTGAATATGGGTTCCGATTCTATCAATGATAAAACATTACCTTGTTAAACCAGGTAAAACCCCTAGGATATGATAACAAAATCAAGGATATAATTTTCTTGATCAAGTATAAGAGGAGGAGATTGATAAAGATCAAAATAGAACTGAACATACTATAATCACATGATTGAACTATTGTCTAGGCATTGAATAGAGAATATTTAAGGATAATAGAGATTCTTAAACTCATTGGATAGGGCTATTAAGGTGTTGAGGGTAAAAGAGGGAATGATAGAATAGTAGAAATTGAGAGAAGGTCGGTTTATAAAATTTTTTAAAACTCAGCATCCCCACTGTTCTATTAACGATGCCACCTGAAATCTGGAGGATAATAAGTAGATTCAATTATTCCCAAGATCCACATTAGTTATCCAATTGCAATAACCAACCAGTTTGTGGTCACTGGCCAGAATGGGTTCTATCCATGAACTCCACCAGGTGGCTGCATGGATATAAAGTCACCCTCAGATCATTTAGACTCCACCATAAGACCATTGGATGTTTTTAATCTTATTCAATCTAAAACATTTAAAAACAAGCCTCTATTTTATAGCCTCTTGGACACCTCTAACTATCCTAAAAAATAGTTTAAATGATAAAAAATATTTTTATAAGCTGAAATGGGGAATAACTTGAACAAATGATGTCATCATATATTTCAAGAAAGGTATCCCAAGAATAAGAGGTTAATATTTTCTAAATATACCTTCATGTATATTTAAGAAATAAATTGTCTAGGAAAACCATGTCTTTTATCAGAACCAAAACATCTTCAATAACTCCAGAAGGCTTGGTGGTACTTTAGTTAGTAATCTTAATAAATATTCCAATAGGTTTTAGTTCTCCAAATATTAAATATAAAAAAACAAATTATTTCATTAAACTTATAGATTCTTCTAAATAAATCATGACATCCTTCAATTCATGTTCTCGAATTGTAAATGGAATAGTGGAAGTTCATGGATCCTTGTATTATACATCCAAGGAAAGATGAATTACTAAGTAACCATTTCTTGCTAATGCCACATTTTATCATCCCTTAAATTTTATTTTATGAGAGAAAAATTAATTCAAAAAATATAAATAAATTATAATTTGTTTCACATCATCTAACAATGAGATATTGACTTTAACTTTGTTGAAAATTTCTAAGGAATCTTTATATTATACTTTTTCATTACAAATTTTCTCTAGTAGTCTACTATGTGGATAGGGTATTTGTGGTATAAATGTTACTTAACCAATTTAACCATAAGGGCCAAAAAAACCTTTTCTAATATTTTTTGGCCTTTTCCTACAAATCTCTGTCTTTTGACATTGATTTCACTTTCAAAATAGATTTTGAATTTCTAAAAGCTCTATAATTTTTAGTAAGTTTTTTAATAGTAAATTCTTTATAGGTTGTTCAAAAATTATTTAAAGAGGTTTATAATTATTTTGAATTGATTTGGTTTTAGACTAATGTTTGAAAATATTAATTAGGGATTTAATACACTTGATTCCACTCTTAATTTCAATTTCACTTACATATTCCATTCCTTTGTCTTCAAGTTCACTTGAGGTTTTCAAGGTAACCCTCCACTAATATGATTCATAATGTTACCCATATCAGTATTAAGATGACTCATTTGTTCCATAAAAGTATTCATTTAGACATTTATTTTCGTTTTTGTGATTTTTTTAGTATTGGATCATTTTATTCTCACAAATTTTTTAAAATTGGTTACATATTTTTTTATAGGTTGAGAAGGATGAAAATCATTCCAAGGATGGGCATTAGATTTATCAGTGAATTTTCTACAATAAGAATTACTAGAATCTGATTTGAAAAATATATTCAATTGTCCAATATGTTTAAATATTTCTTGATTTTGATTTTAATATCTTTTTTTTATATTGGCTAGGTTGAAAATATCTTTTTTAGAGTGGAATGGTCTTCTTATAAATATAACATTACAAATTTTAGCAAACTCTTTCAATTGAGGGCATTAGTTAATAAAGTTGTCATTTAGTCAACAAATTCCATATTCGACATGTAATTGAAAATTTTTAGGTCTTTTTTGAGGTTTTGTAATTTTGGATGACATCATTAATTTAACACCCTGGTATTTTAAAATAATACTACGTTCGATAACATATACATCATACAACACCAAACTTAAACAAACCATGAAATATTATTATAGTTATTACATAGCCATTAAATTGTGGGGTTTGAATAATATTAAAAACATTATGAAACATAAATATATAAATTTCATACTCAAAAATATATTGATTAATTCCTAGTAAAAAACACCCAATATTCTGGAAAGTCGCTTTATTTTTTAAAAAATACATTTTCTTCAAAAATTATTTTTATTTCCTTTTGTGAGAAAATAATATTAATTTATAGAACTATTAGAAAATTTAATTCATAAAATAAACATAATTTTTTAAAAAATTATATAAAAATTATCTTAAAAGGAATTATTTTTACTTTTCCGAAAATATTTCTTTTTTAATGTAGGTAAAAAATACTAATTTTTATTTGAAATATTATTTTATTTTTAAGTATTTATATAGTAAAATTAAATTTTGGATTATTTTAAAATTAAATTATTTCCTTTTAAAAAAATTAATCCAATTATTTTCTTTGGAATGAATTTTATTGTTTAATTTGGTATTAAATTATTTTTTATTCGAATGGCATTTTCAAAAACTGTTTTTCATTATATTTTTGTGTTTTTATATTAAATTAATTTATAGAACATATATAAATTAAATCTTTAAAAATGGATTCAATATTTTGGAATCTGAAGTCTAAAATTTGGTAAATATGTCTCTTTTATTTTTGTTCATTGTGAATAGTAACCATAGTAAATAATTTTCACCACGGTAAGGGTAAATCAGGTAATTATGGTTAAAAATAATATGATAAGAACTAAAACTAACCATAAAAATTTCCATAATTTTATTGGATGATTCTATTTCATCAATAATCATCCACTATTCAAATATACCACATCTTTCTATTTTTATATGATTGTAACCTTTATAATATTTAAGTAAAAGATAAATTTAAAATGCCACTTTCTTGCTTCAAATTCATATAATATTTTTTACATGGATAAATGAAATTTCTATTAAATAATAATTATTTATTTTAAATGTATATAATTATTTACCATGGTAATTTATTTTTAATTTTTATGTATGGATTAATTACGTTAAATTCTTATGTAATGCTAACATGGTATTAATTAAATTAATAGAAAATAAAATAAATACTTTTAAAAACATAAAAAGATATAATTTGAATGAATTATTTTGTTCTAGTAATTTTTATATAAAAAAATATTTTCTAGTTTTTAAATTTTTTATTCTAATTCCATTGTTTCATATTGTTTTCAAGGAAAAATTAAATGAATAGTTCTAAAGATGACATTAATGTTATTTTATAATAAGTAATATTTTATGAAATAATTTAACACTCCCAAAAATCCTATATTCATCCAAGTGATTATTATATGGTTAAGAATATAAAATATGGTCTATTTATGGTCCAATTTTCATTTTATAGTAACTATATTAACCCCTGAAGAGTAAAAACATTGCAATCGTTGTAATTGTTGAAAGGAGATAACACGGGTTAAAACAGAGATATAAGGGTAAATACCATAATCTAAACATTCCCAAATTTTATTGGATGATAGTATTTCAACCAAAATTAATAATATATTTAAATTATATAATTTTTGAGACTTTTTTTAAATAAAATTAATATATATTAATTTAATATTATATGTAATTCCACGAACACCCTCCCCTCACCTATAAAAGGGAACCTACTCTCCTATTATATTCACACTTAAAAATCCATTTAGTTTAGAAAATATATACCTAAATACATTCTTAAAATCTCATACCATATTATAGAGTTGTTATATTTGGAATAATAACAACTTTATATGGTTTAATGTGTATAGAAAAGGAAGTTGTTTGAAGAATAGGTTAGTATTTCACTCAATGTTTTAGTTTTATTTATTCTTATACATCATTTAAATATTATTAAAAAATGTTGAAATAATAACAAAAGTATATTAAAAATACTAATAAATTATTATTCTATTTTAATTCCCTAAATCCATCTCCTCACCCATCAAATGGGAAACCAAAACGTAGTTTGAGTCTATATCAGACTACCGCCTCATGAGCTGATTTATTTTGTTCTTCATCACTGCGTCTCATAGTTGGTTATAATAATTGATTTAATAAATTTATATGTAATTTATACATTATTATGATTATTTAAAGTTGAATTATTATGTACATTTCTTTTTTTTCATCCATCAAAAATGGAAACAACATTCATGCATCTGTACAGCCTACTATCTCCCTGAATAGTGTAATTCATTTTTTATCTCTACCTTTGATGGATAAATCTAAATATATATTTATATATATATATATGATAATAATATCATATTTAACATTTTTTATATTATATAACCATTATGAATGTATGAATAAAATTACTACTAAAACAAAACATGTCTAAAAAATAAACCAATTATTACTCAAATAGTGATTTTAATAAACAATTATTAATAAATGGGTGGTAGGATGTTATAATAAAATAATATGTGGAAAAAATAAAAATTATTATTTTTATGGGATACATTTATAATAAATATATACTTATTATATAATATTTTATAACATATATTAAGAAATAAAAGACTTAAGGTAAAAGGTCTCTTTGGACCACCCTTTTTCTTCAGGTTATGAACATTATCTCTAACTCACTTTCTCCATCCATTTGATCTTATAGATTGATTATAAATTATATATAGATTATATATATCCCATTATATCTTCATTTAATGGTGTAATACATTCCAGAAGTTTATTTCTCAAATTCCTTCTTTAAAATCAAACCTAATTATGGGGAACTTTTATATCACTTAATACTCTTATGTAATTCTAATTTAAAAGTTTTATTCCTAATTTAACACCCTATATTAAGAACCACAATTATATGATCATATATTAACATCCATAATATATAATTCCTTGTTATATTTTAAATCTTTATTATATTTCCCTTAATTATGATATATAGAAATATTATGTAACACATTTCCTTCCATGGGTAATTCTTATGATTATACAATATGATTGATTTTCCTTTTAGGGACACATAATTAAGAATATTTAATGATGGATGTGATTAGATTTTTATCCAATACATTTTATAAATTCTTTTTTCTTGTAACATATCATTTATTATATTAGGGAGTATTCTTAATCCTTGATAGGACTCTATCCACTATGTGATGGTGTGTTGGAAGTTAGATTTTACATATTCTTATGTTGTATTTTCTATTTCTGTCATATTTCCAATGTTTCCTTGATCTTATAATAACATTTTATTCATATCATTACCCAATGTTATTAACCATGAGATATCATGTTATACCTTTGAATCACACGTTATGCATCCATGTTATGCTTATTATCTTACTGGGATTTTTATCTCACCCTCTTTGTCTATATATTTCCATTGTTATTCCATGTATTTTTATGAGATCAAAAAGTTTTAGGATCTCATTGTGGATATTATAATAGAGAATTTTTATTTTCATATTGGTTTTTTATGTACCTAGTCTTCCAAATACACTTGGCCTTTTGATCCTTAACTTGTATTCAATTGATATTTATGTTAAAAATCATGTAATTGATTTTTTTAAAGTCTTTGGATGCTATAGTTGGTACTAGAATATGGTTTAGTTATTTTTGGGGATTAAGATGAGAATAATTTAGTAAGATCCCTCTAGGTATAGTAAAATATCTTATAATTTTTATTAACGATGGAGAGAGTGTTTTCCAAGTGATAACATCCCAATCTGAATATTACAAGTTGATGAGGCTTAGGAAAAGTTGTACCTAGGGGTAATAAATTTGAAAAGGGAAAATTAGATTTTAACTATATTTTCACCAAGTTCCTGGAAAATAGGTCTTACTATAAACTTTTTTTGATACTCTAGAGGGATATTCTCTGATAAATACACAAACTCTTTACAACCCATTATGAATGAAATTAATATTTTTTAGGTTAGAAAACTTAATAAGAAAATTACCATGGATATAATAGATTAAAAACTATAGACTCATAATTTAGGATACAATTATAATTTATAATTTATTCAAAAAAAGTTCATATGTTTCATTTTTTTTATTTAAAGTAATATCATATTATTTTTCTTTTTTTAGTTAATGTTGTGAAACATGAAAAACTGTTCCAATAACCAATGTGATATTCAATGTGATTATTTCCTTAATGATATGTAGAAATTTATAGGAGTGGAAGAAGGAAAATTCATGGAAGTACTAGCTCAGTTGACTCATTATATGAATAGTAACTTGAATCATGTAGAATAACCTCTTTCTCCTAAGAAAGATCAAGTTCTTGTTGAGTCTTTTATATGAAAAACACATAAATCATTTAGTGGAACATATGATACCTTCATTATGGAACAATGGCTAAAATCTATTTAGATTATATTTTATGTCCTCAAAATCCCATAATAAGAAAATGTTTTACTATCCATTTATCATATTGAAGTATAGGCCGATCAATTGTAGAAAATGATCAAGAGAATGAAGTCTAAAGATGATATTGATTTCATGGAATAGAATAAATTAAAGAAATTATTTTTCAATAAATATTTCCCACAAACTCTCTATTTCAAAATGAAGAGTGAGTTCCTCAGACTAAAGCTAAAGGAAGCAGATTCTATCTGGGAGTATAAGGTAATCATCATAGGACTTGTATGGTATTCCTCTACCTTCATCGTCAACAAAAAAGGTAAGGTGGAAAAATTATATAATGGAATAAAGAAAAGTCTTTGAAAAATTTTGGTGATCCTTGAATTTGATTTCTATGAAGATCTTGTATGTTGTTCCCTCAATGTTGAGGTAGATATTGGAGACTCTATGTGGTCTCATTGTCCTGGAAATTAAAAACAGAAAATAGAGTTTTATTCCGGATTATCAACAGATAAATCTCATAGATCAATGAAAACCAAAAAGCCCATTTGTGAAATGTGTGGGTAGAAGCATCATGGAAAATTTCTACAGGGAACTGGGAGATGCTTAATGTTTATAAAGTATGGAAATCAAGATAATCAACACTAAATAGATATGAAGGAACACACCAATTTAATGGAGTTAAATAAGGTTAAGATCAACCCTCATCCTAAGATTTAGTGTTTCTACTATAAGGAACTCTGGTATTATGCAAGTTAATTTCTTAATACAATGGTTTTCAGAGAAAATGAATGATATAAATATATAATCCCTGTATAGAAAAGAAGGTAAAATGATATCACTACTACAAAGGATGATCCTAGAAGTATTGTGGTGAAAGGTATGCTTGTTATTCATTTATGAATGAATAATATACTTGTTTATTCTGGTTTTATACATTCATTCAAATATTTTAATTATAGTAGAACGATTCAAACCCCACCTCTAAACATGGGGGTGGAGCTATATGTGAGAATAAAAAATAGAGATATTGTTGCATCCCAAGTATATAACTCATCCCCCATCAATTTTTTTGATCCAGATCTTCTATAAAATATATTCTTATATCCTTTAGTGGATTTTTATGCTATATTTGTCATTAGGGGCTTTTCCTTATATAAATCCATCATCAAATTTCAAGAAAGGCAAATCACTGTTCACATCCCTAATCATCCCCTGATTATGTATGCGTGAAGAGGAGGATGAATCTAACTTGGAATCTTCTCCTAAAACATTCATATTATTACCTTATAAGTATATCTAGCTCAAATTATTAATATAAAGGAGGTAATAATTCTTGAATACATTCCCATTGTGAGGGATTATACTTATGTATTCCCCAAATATTTGTTTGGTATTACACTTTATTAAGAGGTAGATTTATAAATCAAACTTATACTTAGATCATTACTCATATCTAATAATATTTATAGAATTGAAACCAATGATTGGTAAAAAATGAAAAAGTAGTTACAATAGAATATGTAAAATAGTTTTATATGACTGAGTGCTTCAATTTGGCATATAGAGTTCCTCTTCCTCAAGAAGAAGGATTTTTCAATGTTCCTCTATATTGATTATCCTGAACTCAATATGTGTCCTAAGAAGTAATAAGGATCCCCTTACATGGATAAAAGGCTTTTCTAATCAACTACATGGGTCTTATTATTTCTCTAAGATAGACCTTTGGTCTAGATATCACCAATTAAAGGTAAAGAATGCAGATATTCTCAAAAAATGATTCTGATCAAGGTATGGATACTATAAATTCATAGTAATTCCCTTTATACTCACTCATTATCTATAAATATTTATGGGCATAATAAATAGATTCTTTAAGGATTACCTCAACAAATTTTTTGTATCCTTTGTATATGATATAATGATATATGTTAAAATAAAATAGGAGGATGGGAAGAAATTGAATATTGTGTTAAAGACTTAGAGAAAGTAGAATCTATATGAAAATTAAATTACATTTGAGTAATAGATAAAGGGGGTAGCATTATTGGGGGAATTTTATCACCAGAAAATGGATATATATGGATCATTCTAAGACAAAGGCAATTAAGGATTGACATAGAATAACATATGTAACATAGATTCATAGTTTCATTGGATTAGTTGTGTATTACAAGTGATTTACCAAACATTTCTCTTAATTATCAAAATCGCTAACCAAGATAACTTAGAAGGGAGTGATGTTTTTCTAGACTAGTGAATTTGGAGAGATATTTAAGGTATTGAAGAAGAGTTGTATCACTACTCATGTCCTTAAACTCTTATCAAGTGGGGAAATTTTTTGGTATATAGTGATGTTTCAAATAAGGGTTTTTTTTTTATTAATTATAAATTGAAAATTGATAGATTATGCCTTAATGAAGTTGAAATTTCATGAGAAGAACTATCCAACACATGATCTAGAGTTGGATTTAGTGAACTTTATATTGAAAATATATTGGCATTATCTCTATAGGGATAAGTTTTAAATATATAGAGATCATAACAGCACGAAATATATAGTTACATATAACAAGATTAATATGCACCAGAAAATATGGTTATATCCAATCAAGTACTATAATGTATCAATCCATTAACATAATGGGAAATAAAATAATGTGGCATATGATCTTAGTATAATTAATCCAGAAAATTTATAAATGATTAGAACTGAGAAGGATCCAATTATCTTAGACTTGAAGGGGACAGAATTGGGAATTATAAAAGAAAAAAATCATTATTCATTAATAAAATGATTTCCCAAAATTCACTTTTAGAGGATAAGATAAATTATACTTAATGAGAAGATATTAAAATTCAGATCAATGTGGAAGATATAAGAAAACTGAAATCCTTGAAGTTAAAAATTGATGGAGAAGGATTAGTAAGATTTTTTTCATGGCTATGTGTACCATCAAATCCTAATATAAAGAATGAGCTATATAATTACGCACAAATATCAACATTCTCCATCCCACCAGAGATAATGAAGATGTATCAAGACCTCTAAGAGAATTATTGGAGGAAAAATATGAAGAAAGAGACCACAGAATATACCTAAATGTTTCAAGTATATTAACAAGTGAATTCTAAATGAAAAATTACTTAGGGGGTTATAGAACCATTACTCATAAGAATATAGAAATGGGAAAACTTCACGATGAACTTCTCCACTTGTCTTCCAAATACATCAATATAAAATAATGCTATATTGATTTTGATCGATAATCTTAAAAATACTATTCCCTTAATTTCAATTTGAGATGAATTCTCAAATGATAAAATTTCATGTATTTACATCATAAAGGTGGTGATGACACATGAAACACAACTACAATTGTATCTAATTGAGATCTGTGATTTACCTCCATGTTATGGAATAATATCTGACATTCTCGAAATACTAAGTTAAATTTCATTATAGACTATCACTCCCAAAATGAGGTCCAATATAATGATACCATCCTAACACTAGAATACATGTTGATAAAATTATTGATGGACTTAAAAGGAGGATGGGATCAAAATTTTCTTCTAGTTGAGTTCTCATACAATAATATATTCCACTCATGAATCCAGATTGATCCTTATGAATCCCTTTATGGGAATAGATGTAGAAAACATGTGTGTTAGAATTTAGTTAGTGAACATGAGTTTTTGGGTCCTAAATGGTCTTGTAAATAATATAAAAGTTTAAGAAAATTAAATAAGACATTAGGGATGCTCATAGTAGACTGAAGAGATGTGTTGAAAATTGTCGATGATACCTAGAGTTTGAGATTGGAGATAAAGTGTTTCTATGAATATATCCATGGAATAAAACCATGATATTTTGGGGAATGGTAAGATAATTCCAATTTATATCATTTCGTCTTATATTCTCAAGCACATTGGAGATTTATTCTATCGACTATCACTCCCACCAACCCTATCTCAAGTACATGACATATTCTATGTATCCCTCTTGAGAAAATACATACCAAGTCTATCACATGTACAAAATTTTGAGGTGGTATGGATATAAAATGATATATATTAGAAGAATAATCTAGTCAAGATCTTGGACCATATATATGAAGTTTTATGCAATAACAAAACTTTCCTAGTTAAATTACTATAGTGAAACCATAAATATGAGGAGGCAACATGAGAACCAGTGGAATCGATAAAATAATAGTACCCTCACCTATTTTCAACATAGTATGTAATAAGATAATTACTGGGATAAATTTATTAATGCGGGAATAATTTGACACCCTAACTTTTTAGACTAACACTATGTTTGATAGAGTATACAACACACAACATCGAGCCTAAACGAACTATGAAATATTATTATAATTATAACATAACCATTAAATTGGTGGGTATGAAAAAAATTAACCACGTTATGATATATATATATATATATATAAAGTTACTACTCAATTTAAATTTATTTATTAATTAGTATGAAATAAAAAATCAATTTTTAGTGAAGTTACTTTATTCTTCAAAAACAAATTCATCAAAAATGATTTTTATTTATTTTTTGAGAAAATATTATTAATTTCTAGAACTTTTAGAAAATTTATTATATAAAATCAATTAAAAATAATAATATTATAATTATCTTAGGGGGATATTTTTTTGATTTTTTTAAAATATTATTTTTTAAATGAATAGTGGAAATAATGATTTTTATTGAAAACTATATTTTATTTTCAAGTGTTTTCATAGTAAAATTGTTTTTTGGATTAGTTTAAATTTTTCATTAGTTTATTTTGATTAAAAATAATTTAATTATATTCTTTTTGATGAATTTATTACTTGATTTTGGTATAAGAAAAATTATACTTAAAATGTAGTTTTTTGGAAAACATTTTTTCATTGTGTTTTGCATTTTTATCAGAAATTAATTTACACAACTTTTATAAATTAAATCATCAAAAATGGATTCCATATTTCTAATTTTTACGTCAAAATTCAGTAAATAGGACTCCTTAATTTTTTTTCATTATGAATGGTGATGGTAGTATATAATTCTCACTATGATAAGGGTAAATCGTTTAATTAAGGTTAAAAATAATATGAAAAGGATAAAAAATAATTTTTACTCTTTCCAAAATTTTATTGGATGAGTAAAAGTAATTCATAATAATCTAATATTTTAATATATTACCATTATCTATTTTTCTATGATCTTGACTTTTAAAATAGTTAAGTAAGAGACAAAGTCAAAAATATCACTTTAATGATTTTAATTTATATAGTATTTTGTAATAGGGATATAGAAAAATTAAGTTCGATTATAAATAATTATTTAAAACATAAAAAATAACAAGGTAATTTTTTTAAAATTTTTGGGGATGATATAATATTGTTTCATTCTTATGAAACGCTCACACGGTAGTTATTCAATTAATAGAAAAATAAAATAAAATATTTAAAAAGTGATAAAAGTAACATGATTAAAATAAATTATTGTGTTCCATGAGTTTTTATATAGAAATAAAATATTATATTGGTTTTAATGGATTATATTATAATTTTATTTCTGTATTTTAATTTTCAAAGTCAAATTAAATGAATAGTTATAAAATTGATATTAATGTCATTTTATAATAAATAATATCTTATTAAATGATTTCAAATTACTGAAAATTTTATATTCATCCAATTAATTTTTATATGTTTAAAAATATAATTTATGATCATTTTATGGGTCTTTTTTTCTTCTATAATTACTGTATTGACCTATAAATAATTAAAACATCATTATCACGGTAATTTTAAAAAATGGTAAATGTGTGTTAAAACTAAGAGATATGGGTAAAAAAACATATTCCAAAAATGTGAAATCTTTATTGGATGATATTATCTATACCCGTACTCATCATAACTTCAAATTATATTAATTGTTATCCTTTTCAATGAATATTAAATTATACTAATTTAATATTTTATGTAATTCCAAGAGTGCCACTCCCCTCGCTTATAAAAGGACGTCTCCAATACTATTTTATTCATGCTTAAAAATAAATTTATTTCATAAAATAACATTACCAATACCTTACTAACATAAATCCTCACGTCATAGAGGGATGTTTTTGGGAAAATACCAAGATTATAGGGTTTAAGGTGTAATGTAATGGAAGTTTTCCATAAAAGAGGTGTAGTCTTTAACCGAATGTTTTTGTTTTATTTCATCTTCTAATTTCTTAAAATACTCTTAAAATATGATGAAATAATAACCATTTTTATATTAAATATAATGAAAAAAATATTATATCAATGTAATAACCGACATCAATCTCCACTTCCAACAAATAGGAAATGAAATCGACATTTGTGTGTATGGTGGAATACTACCTCAAGGACTAATATAATTTTTTTCCATCACCACCACTCAAATATAGTTATAATGAAGGATTTAATAAATATATATGTTATTTACAATATTATTATGATTCTATAAAATTGATTTATTATTTTACATTCTTTCATTCCATCCATTGAAAATGGGAAGAGTGTTCGTGCCTATGTACAGCCTACCATCCCCATGAACAATGTAATTCATTTATATATCTCTAAATTTTATGGATTACTATAAATATATTTATAATTTATATAAGTGATATTAATATATTTTTAACATTTTTTATATGATTTAACTATGATCAATTTATGAAGACCGAGATTGTCGAACCAAAAAATGCATGGAAAAATGAAGCAGTTATCACCTGGAAGAGTGATTTTAATAAAAAATTATTAATAATAAAGTGGTAAGATGTTATAAGAAAATAATATATAGTATAATCTAACTTATTTTGGTTCAATAATAAATATATATTATTTAGTATTTTCTAATATGTATGAATAAATACTATACTTAAGGTAAGAGATCTCTCTAAAACAACCTTTTTCTTCATATTATGACCATTCTCTCCCTAAATAACTTTAATTCTCCATTTAATGTTATGTATTGCTTATAAATTATTTATATATTCCTCTTAGATATAAAACTATCTCATTATCTAGTTCACTAATGGGGTAAAATATTCTTTAAATTCATTTCCCAAATTCATTCATTAAAAAACCCGATGAATGGGATCTTTTCTATCTTTAGTAATTTTATGTAACACTAATTAATTGTTTCTATTCCAAATTAAACACCTTGTTTTTAGACCTATTATTATATACTCAGATATTAATAACCATTATATTTAATTTATTCATCTATTTGGAATATTTTTTAAATTTCCTTTAATTATGATTTGAGGTAAGATTATATAACCCATTTCCATCCATGGGTGACTCTTATGGTTATGACTTATGATTGATTTACTTTTATAGAAAACATAATCATGAACTTGTTATGAAGGATGAAACTAGACAGAACTGAAATGAATTGGGTAATTTTTTTCCCAAGGGACATTTTGTATTGGATTATGGGGTAAACCTAATCCATAATGAGACTTTGTCCACCATGTGATACTATCTTGGTAGTTAACATTAACTTATAATTATGTCATGCTTTGTGTTTCTTCCAAATTTCCCATATTGGAATGATCTTATGATACCATTTTATTTACTTTAATTTCATTTGTTATTACACATGATCCATCTATTTTATGATACCATGTTATACCTTTCACTCACACGTTATGCTTCCATATCATGTTTATTCCCTTTGATTTTTAAATCACCCCTATTATAAATGTATTACCCATGTTATCCCATTTAGTTTTAGGAGCTCCAAGGTATTTAAGATCTCATTATGGAGATTTAAATAAAAATATTTTATATTCCTGTAGATATTTGTTGAAACATATTATTCCAAAGAAACTAGGACTTTCGAACCTTATTATGTATTTAATGGATATTTATTTTAAAAATAAGGTAATAATATGTGGAAAATATCTTGGTTTGATATAAGTAACCTCACTATGGTAGTAAGATTACTAATTTATCTTAAAATCATGTTGTTCTTGTAATTGGTAGTGAGTAATTATTGAGGATATTTATTATTTTAGGGGTCTCTTATTTTAAAGTGATAATAATTTCAACCCATGATTATAATTAATGTTCATGTTGTAGTGGGTGTTTTATTAACTAATGATCCACCGGTAGTTGTATAAATCATACTTCTATTAGAAATAAATAGTCCTTCATAAAAATATTGTATCAAAAAAATTTCACTTATTTGGTGATGGGAGAAACTAAAATAAAGTCACTTCAATTTTTCCCAGTATACATGTAAATTTATACCTTATGTTTTCCTATACCAAAAAAATTATTTTAGTGGAATGATATCTATAACTTTGATCAAAATATTCTATGAAATTTTTTTCTAATTATTTCCAAAATATGATTAAATTTCAATGTGAATTAAAGAACCATTATTTTGAAACTCAATATAAAGAAAAAGAAAAATATATAATCTTAATTTGATTTCCATATATTCCTTGGGGTTTTAAATTGACAAAAAAATAAAGTAATTATTTAATATTCTCATGTGGGTCTTTAATAAGTAATCTATTTATTTTTTTTCTATTAGTGAAAACCCCATATTTTATTTCAAAACTAATATGGGAATCATGGTTTTATATATGGTATTTTTATTTTCTTCATAATATGAATCCATTTATTTTAATGTTTTATAGTTATTGATTGGAATTTCAAGTTACAAATGATTATTTTAGGTGTATTAGTGGTAGACTCACAACAAGGCACTAAAAAATATCTTATATTTATTTCACTATAGTAGTAATTAAAATCAATATCATTATTTAAAGGCACAATGTTAGGGTTGGAATTTAAAGACAAAAAATATATAATTCAACTTAAGTAACCTCGCCAAAAATATTACCATCTGATAGAATAGATCTATCATGAGTCTCTCATCAAAAATTTATCCCCTAAGAATTTAGTAAATCACCCCCTCAGGTTGTCTCTCTAAAAGGTTATTTGAATTAACCCTCAAACTATATCTTTTTTTCTATTTTGATAATTAAATTCAAAATAAAATATGGTATTTTTTATTTACTTATAAATTTTACAAAAAAATAACCAAAACGATGGAAATTTTGAGATCCAAAATAAATGGAAATAGAGAATAAAATTATATTTTAAAGTAGTGGACTTGGAAAGTATGGATCCTTTGTACTCTCCCATATTCCATGTCAAAAATTATTAACGAATTTTATTTATTACTATCTACCTAGTGACCACTACATAAACACCAAAATATACCTATATGTTATACCATGGCCTTGGAATATATGTTTTTTCCTTTATAAAAGTGATTTAACAGCCCAAAAACCTCCATGAAAATAAACCTAACTGAACTAGCTTTGCTCAATGACAAGAAATTTTCAAATAAGTTTAAATAGTGAGAATAATAACTTAAATTTTATAAATTAATAAACTATAAATAATATTATATAACAAATTAATTTGAACCCCTTCATTCAAAAATATGGATCAAGTAAAATTAATAAGAGATTAAATGAAAACATAAACTTAGAAAGTATTTTCCTTAGATTATACTAACAAAACCACTTAGGAAATTAGTCGAGCATGTATAATTCACCTCCCACCATCCTCCTTCAGAATGAATAATTCAAATTTCTATAACTTCTTGTCTCTTATCATTTAGAAATAAATTTCTATAAGAAAATTGTTCTTTTTTATTGATCACTTACCATATAAGAATAGTGGGAAATTATTTGAGTTTTATTACGACTCTAAATCACATCTCATGAAGTTATCAAACATTCATCAAATCACCCATGAATTATATATTTGTTAGTAGAAAATATATCTATCTTCTTGCACGCACATGAGTTGATAGAATTATATTTTCTTGTTAATATCATGCATTTATTCTTTTTTTTCTTATTATAACACATGAATTGACTTTTAATCTTTTCCATTAAAGAATCAATTTGTGTCAATATTCATGATAGAATAAAAGTATTTTTATAGTCTTTATATTTCCTAAAATTTCATAAAGTTTTGATCATAAATATTTGAAAGATTCTTCTTATGACTTTCATCACTAAAAGGCTTTGAATCCTTATGGTGGAGTTGAAAGCATTATGTTCACGATTGAAAAATCCATAAGATATTAGGATTATAAATTTTGGAAAAGGTAGAGAAGGTTTGAATCCTTTAGAAAAATCATTAAACAAATACAGAAATATATTACAATGGATTTCAATGCCATATGATTGGTCTAAAAGTCTTATGAAACAATAATAAGTTTTACACTCAAACTTTATACTCAAGACATAGCCAAATTTATTTCTTTAGGTTTGAACCCAAAATTCCAAGAATAACTCAGAATCAAAAACAAAGGTATGGATTGATCAATTTACTCAATAAATTGTTGAAAATATTTGAAAAATATTCCTTAGGATATTTTTATTAAAATTCATAAAATATCCTTAAAAAATAAAAGTCATGATAATTTTCTCAAAATAACAAATGTGGGGAATTATTTAACTGAAATACAAATAAAGATAATTTAAATATTAGTTATAATAGTTACATATATTGAAAAGTGTAGTGTGGTATTACTAAGAAATAATATTTATAATAGTTATAATTTTGGTAATACAAAGAGTTTGCAGTGTTCTCTCATTAACGTAGGATAAAATCATGATACACCTAAAAATTTTCTTTCTTTTAATTTTTCTTATTTTTATTTCTTTTTTATTAGTTATAGTGTTTTAGTAGTTCTACTTTGAAGTAGTTTTTTGGGTTCAACAAGACTTCCTAATTTCACTATTTTCTAACTGAATGGGTAAACCAATAGTTGGTTTTATACAGTATTGAACTAAATTTGGATATGAATTTACATATAACTCAAGGTTCAACCATCTAGTTTTTGTATAGTTTAATTAAGATCATATATCTTTAAAATATAAGAAACATGCAATATACAGTTAAAGAAACAAAATACATAAAAAAAGAAAATAATGAAGATTTAAAAGATAATAAAATCACACATAACATAAACTAACATAGAATAAGTTTTATTATGATCATCAAACATTATTGATATACATCATATAATTTAAATATAAACTATTTTTTAGAAAATACATAACATGATAATATAACTGAAAAATAAAAAATAAAATACAAATAATTTTAAAACTATGAATAAATTGATAAAACATTACACATAAAAATAGACAAAATACACATGACAAATTCTAATTAAAACATAGAACATGTTTTGTGAGAAGACATTAACTTTATATTATTATAATCCAAAAATTAAAAATATAGTAATAATGAAAAATAAATCATAAACTTTAAACATGTATTATATGATATTAAAAAATATGAAAAAAATAAAAGAAAACATTATATATTATAAAAAGGAAAATAAAACATATATAGTTTAACCAGATCTAAATACATTAACCATATAACATATTCTAAATAAATTATCTCATAAAACCAAAGAACATGTTCTATCTATGATAAAAAACAAATTTTATATCTTTATCATTTATTTTTCAAAAACAAAACACAAATTCAATTAATTAAAAATTTTATAAAATTAGAAGTTAATTAAGAAATGTAATGAAAACTAAAAAAAATTTATTTAAATTTATAAAATAAATGTTTTAACATGTAAACTATTTATTACCCTAATGAGTCAAAATAAATCATAAGAATAAATTAATATATTCATGGGTATATATATATATGAAAAAAAATTAAATATCAATGTGAACACTTGGGAAACACTGTAATTTAACCATACATTAGTTAAAAACATATTGTGTTCCATGTTTTCCTGCAACCATATCAAACCATCATTTTATTTAAATGTCTTATTTTTCATTTTTATGAAACTAAGTATCAAAAAATTATGGTGAATGTTTTAGGATATTATCTATCCTCACGATCATTATTTTCAATCACCCTTCATCCTAGTGGTTAGTGGTGACTAATTTCCTATAGGTATGGGGTAAATATTTTGACGGTATAAATTTATGAGTTGTTATAGAAGGTACTACAGTGGACCTGTCTAGTGGGTAAATGTATTGGTACACTATAGAAGGAACGGTAGTGGGGTTTATGTAATAGATCATTGTTGTAGAAGATAATTGTAATGGGACAATTTAGTGAATCATTATAGAATAAAATGTAGTGGGTCACTATAAAAAATCATTTTTATAGTAGAGAACTCTTGGAAGTGTGTTATTTAAAATAGAAAACTATAGAATATAACTATAGTGGGACACTATAGTGGTACATTTAGTTGTGAAAATTGTAAAATATAGTTATTTGATTTACAATTGATAGTATTAGGGGATCATGTAGTTTCCCTGAGAGGTAGGGTGAATTAGGGGTGGCCAACTTTTATGAATTAAGTTCAGCTTAAATACATACTTCAATAATGTTTATTGAACCACTATCATTGGTTAGTATTTATTTATGTTTATAAATTAATCCTCATCACTTTAACAAAATATTAAATATGTAATTAAAAGTAAACATTACATTGGGATTTTTAGAAGGGTTGACCTCAATTTGAGAACTTACTTCATTCCATATCGACTATTGTCGAGTTCTTGATTATTCATGAAATTATTATTTAAAAAAAATTAAAAATTCCTAGGGGAAGTTACTATATTAACACAAAATGTTTATCTCATGCACTAAGTCTATCTGATTTACAAGATTGTCAACTTCATATTATACCGACTCCCTCTAGTCTTCAAGATTCTAAAAATATGAATGACATTTCGATTGAAACTTCTTCTTATGTAGGAGTACTTGCATTTCATCATTTTTCTACTTCCAATAAAATTAATTTAAAATAAATAACTTTCTATATAATAATTAGAAGTTCCAATCATAACATGTTTCATTGGAACATGATATTATAGTCTTATCAACTTTATTTTTGAATATAATGTTCCTGACTCCTCAAAACATTATCACAAATAAATCATCCTTGAAATAACAATTTAGAAAAATAATATTTTTTATTTCCCCGATTATAATACAATTTATCATCTTTATTTTAATTATCATTTCCTTTTCAAAAAAACATCCTCTTAAAAAGAAGGAAAAAACATGGGCCCGAAAATTGGAATTTTCTTCTCAAAAAACATCATTTTACTACATTAAAAACCTTATTATAAATTAGAGTCAATATTTTTTGTAAAAGTTTCCATAGAGATAAATTTTAAAAAATTATTTAAATATTCTTCAAATATTGACTATATTTATGAAAATTGAATGTAAAAAATTTTTGTCAATATAATTTGTGTCTTTATAATGTTATTAAAAATATCCGCAAACCTCTATATGATAAACTAAATTCTCAGTATAATGGTTTTTGTGCCCAATCATAAGATCATTACTTAAAAGATAAAACTTTTTATATCCACAAATACATGTATTAATAATGTAAATTTATATTGCTCATCTATAAAACCCCAGCCAGAATCACAAAGTCTAAGTCAAATTTCCACATAAACTCATGTGAACCTCCCTGTATGTAAGAGGTTTCCAATTATAACCAAGGGTATACATTTTCCAAGGGATTATATATCATTGGAAATCAAATAAATGCACCATAAAATCTCAAAATAAACATAACTCGACCTAATAACACAAATAAATTAATACATGAATAAATTTTATTACAACTATAATGTCAGGTCACATTATTATGTATAACAAACCCCTGGTATAGAAGTTCAATAAAAATAATAACTTAAACTAGAAAAGATAAATCAAATATGTTGTGGAATCTGTCTATAGTATGTCCCAATACTTCATCCATCTCTAACTCTATACTCCTCACAACCTACCACTATCCCCTATCCCTTCTCTTGATCCTTTATCATGAAGTCTTCACACACATTATGATTCTAATGAAGGGTATGAGTATAAACCTAATGGGTCACCACTAATAAATTCTTTACATATGTAAACATAAATATAGAGGTTTATATCATGATTTAAAGGTAAATTCACATACATAAATACAACCAATATTGTATTGATAGATCATGTGAGTACCAAGCTTCCACAAACCATGGTCATCCATACTTTGGCACCATATGGGAAGAATGTCATTAGTATTTATCATGTGATATTGAAAATGTAATGTAACTCCATTTGCCTATAAAGAAATGCATGTTTCACCTTTAATTAAAAACTCCACACCTGCCTCTAATGGCACATCACACCCATGAATCATGGTTACCTATTCACCTTCAATGGTATATATGCTTAGAATTCCTGAATCAATGGAGGTATACACATACATAAGAACATTCTCCATCGAAAGATCATACTAGCATTTGGACCCTCTTCCAATGGCATATGGTGTTACCCCATGGGATAAACACATTACAATATCAAGAGATAACCACCCTAGGCATATCCAAAACAAATGATTCATATCATGCACAATCCCTTTATCATGAGTCATCTAAGTCATTCATGGTTTCCTTTCAACTGAAACACTAAATAGAGATCAAAATAGAAATATAAAATTCCACACATAAAGAATAACATAACAAGAAAAATAAATCATAATAAGTAGTTCACTTCTATAAAAAATTAAACAAGTGATAAACTATACAATAAGTAACAAAATGGAAATATATCACAATAAGTATTCTGTACGGTATAAATTATTACACAAGTAATATGAAACATAGAATGGAAAAACATGTCATATCAAACATTACAATAGTTATGAAATAACAATATATAAGGTGTGACATAGAAATGAACAGACAATCCATAATCATAAAAAGATCTAACAATACACACTATGCATTTCCATGTATGTTTCAGGATGGGGTCTCTAAACTAGAAATATTCACACAGGCTAATCAAGCCAAACAATTCAAAATAAAGTCTTAAGATGGTAAGGTCTTATAACCTTCGACATAACAACGCAAAATTCCAAGATCTATCAAGGAATGATACCAGGATCATTCCCCTTCACTAACATTCATTAGAAAGGACCCAATACAACATTGTAAAGCCTCAATAATTGGAATACAAGGAAGGATCCATGCTAAGGGGTGACATTCACATCAACTTACTAAATGGTATTCACCATCATTGGTACATCTAGATTCTCTCAAGAAAGTGGATGAAAATATCTAGACCGATCATATATCCCACAAAAACCAAGAGTAATATAATATATTGTGATAAATTATATATAAATAACATGGAATATATTTATGAATCATATTAAGGGAGAAAGGGGATATCTTTGATATATGTGAATAACAGATGAAGAATCAAATTATTGACTTTAATCCACATGATCCAACACTCTAGAACCACCATATTTATGGTATGGAGGGAGAAGAATCACCCTGAATCAATATTGGATTCCCTAGTCTCAAGATTCTTATGTATAGGTGCAATAATGAATGGTTTTGGGGATGTTTGGGTCTTAAATCCAAATTTTAGATTTATTATAAACTTTCTCATTTTTTTCAAATGGTTTTCCAAATAATTCACCAGTCGTGCATTCACCCCAGTCTTGAGACACACACATTTCTAGGAAAAGTTAAATGGGTATATGTAATAGTGTGAAACACATGATTTTCAAACTATCTATATCCAAAAAGTCACAAAAATTCCTTGGGAGAACCACATGGATTCCCTTTACCATGCGTTAATTGTGTACCCATTTTAAGGCCGTAAAAAACATCCAAAACAAAAATATTCAACTAAATACTTCACCCAAGTAAATTATAACTCAAAAATACTTAAATGATGTTAAAACTAAGTCTTTAAGTAAAGGGAAAATTCTGATATAATATTATATCCCCCTCTAATGAATTATCATCCTCAAGAAGTGTGTCTAGATCTTCTCACAACACTCTCTCACTCTGTTCTATGATCAACACTGAGTGCTTCACAAATGATAAATTAGAACCTAGCTCTATATCCTCACAATTTTTCACATTCACAATATTTTTAATGAATTTTCGAAGTTGGGAGACATGGAACACATCATACATGCTTTGATACTATGAAGGAAGATATGAATGGTAATCTACTATAATGACACAATTTGTAATCTTTAATGGTATAAAAAATCTCAGCAATATCTTGCATTATATCTATAATGACCATGGATTAATGTACATAGACATCACAAAAATTTTTAAAAATATTTCAGACATTAAATAAACACATGCCCAAAGACAGTATTATATTAGTGTCATTGGAAACTTGGAACCCAAACATCTAGTTTGCTGAATGAAATTCTATGTTTCACAAAAAGATAATCCCATTTAGTACCCTTACCTAAAACCATTCTTTATAACCTGGGGAAAAGAAAACATAGGAATATGGTGATCTAAAATTATCATTAAGGGTATACAAGAGAGATACATAAGATAAATATGAACATATGGTTATGAGAACATGTGAATAAAATTATAAGTCAAAACCAATATACCAAATATCATATACACGAGTCATTTCATAAATAATGGAAGTTCATAAGATTTGAATTTTGAGGAAATCAAGAGAATAATCCATGCAATAATAACATAGGAATGGGACATGGAATTTCTGGCATACACATAATCTTAAACTCTCTTGTGTCAATGATACCTACCAAGAAATTAATAGTATGTTAATCATGGGACAATCACACATGTACCTACTTCAGGCTTGGGATGACATCCCCTGTACCTTCTAGTTTCAGGAATAGGATGGCCTCTCATGCACACTCTTGTTGTGGACTTAGGATGACCTCCCATGTACCCTCTTATTGTGGGATTAAGATGACTTATTTTGTACCCTTTGAGCTCATGGAACATTTATCATTACCTGATGAATTGGAGGGAGATATATTTCTCTCCATTCACTTAATAGAAACTATAAATATTTTTTCCATATAATGATAAATCATTCACCATCTTATAACCCATGTAAACTAATGATTTTCATAAACACTTCATCATAACATAATTCATGTAGAAAATAGTATTTATAAGTATCATTATATAATACACATAAAACATTCATAGAATGAATAAGAATAGTATATATGGGTCATATCCCCATTAAATTATAAGTAATTATCAGATAATTTTGTCTTAGTAGGAAAATAGTTTAGAAATATTAGTCGAAAAACAAATTTTGAAAAATATCATTCCCCTTATGAAAATTTTTTTTAAAGAGTTACACAATTATAAAGGAAATAAATTTATTTAAAAATAAAATTTTAATGTTTTAATGTTTCCTCCAAGTAATTAAGGAATTATGATGGTGTAAAAGGCATCTTAAGCCATATAAGTTAAAAAAATCATTCCATATATTTTTGATGAAAATGTCACAAATATACTTATTTATAAAAAGAAAAAAATATTATTTTCATTTAGTTTCATAAAAAATAAAACATGGGTAAAAATAACATTAAATATTCATAGGATAATATTAAAAACCTTTTTAATAATTTTTTATAAAACACTTATATGGAAGATAAATATTCTCTAATAGAGACTTAAAACGAAATAGTCTTGAATATTGATGAGATTGTGAAACAAACACTTACCACTTTATAATCTGTTGAATTATATTCCCCATGAAATAAATAAAATTATATGGAAATTAAAATCCAATAATAGTGTAGATAAAACTCATAAAATAAATTTATGGGTAGAATATACACCACGCGGAAGAAAAAAGTAGTGTATAAGTCATGCTTCCCACACAAATAAAAGTGAGACAAAATCCATTACCTTAAGTCCTAACATCATTCATACACATTAAAACCTAAGGTATAAAAAATATAAATTTATTATACATCGAACAATGAACCATATTTGTATATATAATATAAAATGTGATTACCTAAGACTTTATATCACTCTTCTATTAACATTTCCAATTTAAAGTAATGTTTCAGATAACAACCTCTTTGTCTATCATGCTTGCTTTGACTTGGTATTCTTGGTCCTATTATGTAAATCATGATTTAATAATCTCAAGAATTATAACCATGACATAAATATCATATATATTAATAGTATCTATATTTATGGTGATTCATAAAATTTAGACATAGAAAATAAAATACATCGTTTATGGAGACTGTAGGTTGTACATAGGTGTGAACAACGTTTCAATTTTCTTGTCATATTAAAAGAAAAATATAAATGAAATATATGTATATATATATATATATAATATCATTATATTAGAATTATTATGTCATATATATCATAAATGTTCACTAAACACATCCGTAATACATTTTATATAAAGGGTGAACGAATCACATTTCTTTGAGGAAGCGATTGTCCACACGTCCATAAATGATGTTGTCGTATTTACAAAAAATGGAAATCATGAAGGTATGTGTTATATAATAATTAAATAAGAATAAATACATCATAAATATAGTATATATAATATAAAAATATGAATTCCACCATTATTCGCAACCTTAAATGGTTTTAATGGTAGAACGAACAACATCGATTCATGAGGCGATAGTCGGTTGTACCCACGAACGATGATTGAGTATCCCATTTGATGGATGTGTGTAAAGTTTAAAATAATACCCCTAACATAAAAACATATATATATATATATATATATTGAAGATATTGAGTTTATTATATAAACCAAAAATAATTTTAATTTAATGGGTTTAAGGAATAAATAAAATAAAAATGTTTGTTGATAAACGTTACCTCTTCTTCGAGTATCTCCTTTTAATTTTCACAAAAGGACTTTCTGGGTTGGATTTCTTCCCAAAGCAACACTTCAAGGATGAAGTGAGGAAATTTGAGAGGATATTTTTATAGATTTTGTACAATCCAAATAGGTTTTTAATTCTGAATAAATGAGAAGAATATGTTCTCTTTTATAAGAGATGGTAGGGGCACTCTTGGAATTATTCAAAATATTAAATTAATATAAAATAATTTTCTATTCCAAATAGATAAAAAATGATTTATATTTTAAGATATAAATATATATCATTTAAATACATAACTAAAATTAAAATTATACAAGTTTTGACTATTTTTTAGTCCTTATCATGTTGTTTTCACCATTATTCAACCTCTTTAATTCTTATTGTGTCAACGTCTGTTTTTACTCAAGGGAAGAAATGGGTTCCTAACAATATCTCATGTGAATATCTTATAAACCACAGTTATATATCTAGAAATGGAACCTTCACTATTATTTAAAACCCTGATGCTCTTAAGTATAATTTATAAGCCTGTAAGTTCTCTCTGATTATTCATGTGATTCTATCCAAGGAAAACAAGCCAACGAATACTGAGGAGGTTAATTCACAAATTTTGTAGATTTTGGGAAAGAACAAATGAAAGATTGTTCCCATTGTAGGGGTATTTTAATATAATATTCTATAAAATTTATTATTCTACTTGAATTTGGGGTTCCAATTTCTATTCTTTGAATTCATGGGTATTTCACCATTCTGCTTGGGATTTAAACTTCAACCTACATACATATATAAACACATATATACATATTAGGACCAGAATCCATGGTCTGATTGTGGTTATTTGGCATCCTATAATTATTAATGATCTTTTCTCCAAAATTGGTTCACCCTTTAATATGAATTATAACACTATTGAATGGAAATTTGGTTACTTTTCTAGAGTCATTGTTGATGATGACATGCTTATCCAATTGCCTGGCTCTAGCACTATTGTAGAAAATGGTGTGAAGATTGATGTTGGAATTGAATATGAATTCATCCCATAGTTATGTGACTTATACATGATTTTGGGGAATGAGGTCTCCAATTATAGGAACATCTAAAATATTCCAATCAAGAATGAAGGTATTCTCTCATATATTGTTGGTAAGAAACCTTCTCCCACATTGTGTGTGTGGAAAGAGGTTGAGATTGATTCTAAACTAAAAGGAAAGAGGATTGATACACAAGTGTTCTCCCATAATCCATTTCTATATACTACCCCTAGGATGGATGAGATCTTTATTGAATCTTCTACTCTGGATGCAATCCAACCTCTAAGTAAGGATGGAAAATCAATATGTGGATGATGGTAGAATCTCTTTTAAATATGCCCTTATTGGAAGTGTAGGTTCCAAGAAAAAAAGGCATGAAATTTACTATTGAAAATTATGGTTTTAAAATGTATTCGTATAAGAAATATAATAAATCTATCTCTCCATCCAAGAGAAATTAGAACGTGCTTACCTTGGCTAGGATAGATTCAGCTAGAGCTGGCATTCTTAGGAATGTTACTCTTTTGCGGATTGACCCATGTGGGTCCAAATTGATTGATGAAGCTATTTTATAGGATAAATTGAACATAAAAAAGGTGAAATGATGTTATCGAGGGTATGAATGTCCCATTGGTGATGGTTAATATTGATAAGGAAGAACCTGAAGTAACTTTTCATCCTAAATCATTGAGATGGGGTAGGAATCAAAAAGGTTGTGGTCGAGAATGTGGCAGGGATGACATGGCTGCTGCTTGAGGGCATGGATGAAATGTGACTACCAAGTATTCTTCCATTGAATTAAAGAGTTGTCTCACTCTAGAGTTGTAAGAAATCATGGATAAGTATTCTATTATATTCAGTCAAAGGAACTCATAGTCATAGTGGGAAACTGATGACGATCATGATGAGCATGATTATGGGAATGATTATGTTCTTGATTTGTAGTTTTCCTCTTTGGATGAGGGAATTATTTTTTATTTTACCTCATCTATTCCCATCCCTTTTTCATCATTATTTTTCTAATAAATGTTTAAAAATTGGGATCACCTATCTCTTGAACCTTTTGAGTATATGAGAAGTTTTACATTTCATTTAATAAAACTCTATAAATGGCTTAAATTCATACAAATTGATCACGGAGCTCATAAAATTAGATAAAGAATAATTCTTTCGTTAAAAACTCATCCAATAAAATTAGAACAAGTTTTATGGTAATTTTTTAATATTTATAATATTATTTTTACCCCTAGTTACCCAATTTACCAATAATTGTGGTAATCAAAATTACCATTTACATTTCATATTAGAAAAAAATAAAAGGGAACTATTTAATAAATCCAGAACATATGATTACAAATATTAAATCTGTTTTTTATAATTCGAAACATATAATTTTCTAAAATTATTTTAAAATTAATCTCATTGATAGAACGAGAAAACATGTTTTTAATGTGAATGTGTTCAAAAGATTGAAATGTTTCTATTTCCAAATTCAATGTGAAATTTATTAAAATGTCCTAAATTGTATTAAATAATAAAAAATTTCTAATTATAATTTAAAACCTATAAAAAATATTTTAACAATATAAATTATTTTGATGAAAAA
Source organism: Viscum album (assembly GCA_963277665.1). Lineage (NCBI taxonomy): Eukaryota > Viridiplantae > Streptophyta > Magnoliopsida > Santalales > Viscaceae > Viscum > Viscum album. Next base: position 290,016,709 of record OY728148.1, on the reverse strand, counting down.
TATTTTTAATTAAAATTCAGTATTTTTTACTATTCATCAGAACATGAAACTTATCAGAAAAATACTAAAATTTCAACCAAAGTAAATTTTGATATTACTCTATCAAATATTAATTTTATTCTTTAAAATATAATTTATAAATGTTTAAAAAACTATATTTAAAACAAGTGTTCCATTAAAAGGTGTAAAATGACCTTTTTATAAAAATACTACTTTTTTGTGAAAAAATCGATTCATTCTTATATCATGTCTAAAAAATACGTAATATGAATGTTATAAATTATATTTAATATTATATATATATATATTTATCATTAATATCATCCAAAAAGAATAATTTCTTTATTTATTGGTATAAAACACAGTTGTGAATAGTTTTTCAAAATAACATTTCCTTTTATTTTAAAAAAGGGATTTACATTCAATTATAATTAGTTTTTAAAATAATTATATATAAATTTTTAAACCATAATTTCATAATTTAATTATCCTTGTTCATACCATTCATTATAATTTTCAGGTTATAATTTCTTTTTTTAAATAATTATAATATTAAAATGACTTTTTAAATAAACTCAGTGTTGTGTGTAATGTAAGCAAGGCCAATGTTGTGTATAATGAAATACATCAAAGAAATAAAATTATTTTAAAAAATATATTTCATAAAAATATTGGGGTATAACATCCTTCCCCACTTAAAATGAATTTCTCCATATAAATTCATCTGGTTTATCGATGGTTTAATACTTGAAAATACCCTTTATAGAAAACCACATCATAAAAATGAATACTAAAACATCCTTTAAAAAATGAAATTTGGAAACTTGATGGTTAACCAAATTAACTCATAACTATAATTCCACAAAGGATAACATAGCAGGTAAGTGAAAACATGGACATATAAGAGATAAATAACTTGCAATTTCTAATGGAGAATCATAGAGAACATGGTCATTAAAAGGTTAATGAACACAAAAATGTGGACAAATTAGGTATAAAAAAAGTCATTGATATCATAGTAAATGATGATAACATGATAAAATTTTATTCAAAAATAAATAGATAAGAAATAATCGCTTTATTTTATCTCATAAGTACAGTATCACACTTTTGTTGTCCCTTGATAAATGTCCCCTTCATTTATTACTCCATGAAATGATGTTGAAATTGAAACACCTACTGAACTAAAGAATCATAAAATCCATAAAAGGATGACATGTCATTCATTATATTTCTAGTAAACATCATAAAACAATGATTAGAATGGGTTATCAAATATGCATAAATCATTATATGGTTATGTAAAACATTAATCTCTAAAACTTCAAAGTAAAAAAAATCTCATAAATGGTAACCTTTATAAACCTTCCAAAATATTAAAATCCAAGACATTCAAAATATTGTTACCAAATTTTAAAAATAAACATATCATTAATCCCCCAAATAACATGATGTATATCTTAATTGGGACACTCCAAACATCTGAAGACCATTATCATATATTCTCTTGAAACATAGTAATGACCTAAGTTATCGTAAAACCATATTGAATTCACACATGTTTCTTAATTACTTATATAAGAAATTTTATTATACAAAAATATTTTCATTAGAAACTTGGGTTCATCCTTATACTGATATAATATGTGATTTTGTTATTCCAAAATCCAAGTAGATAATCACCTAACATTTTTACTAATGTATGAACAATAATGATTTTATAGGACTTATTCATTCAAAATCAAATATGAAGTTACAAAAAATAAGTTGATAATAAGAATTCCATAACGTTCATGGTTTACTTCTTCCACTATGACAGTATAATATTTCTTATTTCCCTTTTTCCTCATAGGTTTTTGTGTATTAACATCCACATTATTCCTTGGATTAGGGAACTTTTTATTATAATTATCAAACTCATTACAATGGAAAAACTTAATTAAGATAGGTAAATTATTTGGATATTTCTCTTTATTCCCATTACTTCGGAATTCTAATGGTTAATGACCTTATTTTCCAAACTTAGAACATTTACCATCCCCTTATGAAAATTTCCTCCATGTTACCTTACACAATTTGATCTTAAAGTAAATTTAATCCTTTTATCTCCATTATTTTAAGAGTTTCCTTGGAATTATAATATTTTTTTATTATCATAACCTTGAGATAGATGGAAAACATCAATATCATATTTTGTAATAATAATTCTAGGAAGGTTATTACTAAAAAAATATATTCCTGAATTCATCCTAATACATGGAGGAAATTTTATCCTGTTTCCTCATATTCTTGAAAAAGTTACACCACTAATTTGGATCACCTTCTAAGAGATGAGTTCCAAATATAAATTGTTCATGTTATAAAAAAATAATGAAAAAATATCTTTTCAACGGTATATATCCATTTCATAGCAACTAGTGAATCATTCATTCCATTAAAATAATGTGGATGTTTCTTTAATAAAGATTCAAGAAAAAAAAATTTCCCTCCATTGGTCATTTGGAAGTCCATCATGATTCATGGATTGATAAGGTTGTGTGGTCATATAAGCAATGTTTTTCATTCCATATTCCATAAAATCTTGTGTCTTATGAGGGCCATCATTTAATTGTCCATTGTATTCCCCATTACCATGGTTCTTTCAAGTTCGGTCAATTGACTAAAACAAATAATCATAGAATGAATAATACAAATCATATTCATAAAACCACATTACCATGGTAGTTTTCTTAAACAAATTTCAATCTATGAATCTATAGGTCTTATTATATGTTATTCATCATTATTACTAAAATTATAGGATTTTAACCTATAATTAGACTTATCCTAAGATACATCCTGAGAAATATCCTTAGAAATATCTCTTGAGATCTCACTAAAGTTTTCCCATCCTAGTTTCCAAGTACTGATTAAACCTTTTCTCTGATACCGACTATAATGTTCTTGGATTAACATAAATTGACATCACATTAAATTTTTGGAATGTATAAAACATTAATCAAACACACACCCAAAGACCATATTGATTTAGTGCCTTACAAAACTTGGAATTAAAACTTCTATTTTGGTGAAACATCATAAATATTTCACACAAAGATATTCCCCTTTATTAACCCAATCTAAAATGACTCTTTATAACCTAGGGAAAAGAAAAAATAAGAAAAGGGTGAGATAATATGCTTGGTAGGGGTTGTTTTTAAAAAAACATTCTTTGTAAGGGTATAAAAGGTAGATACAGAATCATAATCATGAACATAAAGGTATGAGAACATGTACATAACATTAGAAGATAATACCCTACATATCATAGAACATATACATGAGTAATGTAATAAATAATTCTTGTTCACAAAACATTAATTTTTACGAAATCCATAGCATAATCCATTAAATAATAACAAATGAATAATACATTAAATTTATGGAATACCCATAAGCGTAAACTATATTATGTCAATGATACCTATCAATATATTTATACTATGTTAGGATTGGGATAAACATTGGTGTTACAACTTCAGGATTGGGTTTACCTCCCATGTACCTTCTAGTTTTGAGATTATGATTACCATTGGTGTACCCTGTTGTTGAGGGTCTAGGATGAACTTCTATCTACCCTCTAGTTGTGGGCTTATAAGGACCTCTTGTGTACCCTTTGATCTCATAGAACATTTATCATTACCCTATGCATTTGAGGGAGATATAGGTCTAACATATCACTTAATAATAACTATACATTTATGTTCCATATAACCATAAATCATTAACCATATCAGAACCCATGTATAGAAATGATTTTTACAATCACTTCTTCATAATATAATTCGTGTAAAAGAAATAGGTTTCATAAGTATCATTCCATCACAGACATGAAACATTCCTAGAAATAATAATAATGGTATCCTTGGGTTATATCCATATTAAATCAAAAGTGATCATCAATTAATGTTGTCCTAGAATAAAAACGGTTTTGAACTATTACATTCAATAATTCTTGAGGAAAATATCCTTTCCATTATTAAATTGTTTTTTAAAGATCTACACAATTATAAAAGAAAAAAAATTTATTTTAAAATAACCTGGAAATATTTTAATTTAATATTAAAGTAATTAAGGATTCATGGTGAAAGGTGAAGATTATCATTCCTTATAAATTAAAAAAACATTCCTTTTATATATTGTTTTCAGAAAAGTCACAAAGTGTCTTATTCAGAAAATAATAAAAATATTATTTTCACATTGTTTCATAAAAAGTAAAACATGGGTAAAAATAAATTCAAATATTCATAGAATAATAGTAAAAAAAATTGAATATATTTTTAGAAAACATGGACAAGGAAGACAAATATTCCCCAAAGGATACAAAAAAATAAATAATATTGAATATTGATGAGATTGTCAAATAAACCCTTACCACTTTATAATAAGTTGAATTGTATACCCCGTGAATGAGTTAAAATTATTTGGATATGAAAATAACAAAATAATAAGGATAAAACTCATAAAATACATTCATGGGTTGTGTATACAACGTGTTGAAGAAATAGGTTGTGTATAAAGCATGTGTCCCATAGAAATAAAAGGGAGACAATAATCTATTACCTTAAGTCATTACCTCCCCGATAAAAGTTAAAACTGATTTTATAATAAATAAAACTTTATTATAAATATAACACATAATAATATTTATACATATAATATCAAATATGATTTACTTATGACTTTATATTACTCGTTTATTAACTTTTCCATGTTAAAGTTATGTTTTGGGTAATAATTGTTTTCTCTTTTGTACATGCTTTGACTCAGTATACTTGGTCCTCTTAAATAAATAATTATTTTATAATATAAATAATTAAAAATATATATATATATATATAATATATATATTCATAATATATTTAAGTTTTATTTAAAAAAAGTTATATTTAGAAAATAAAATACGTCGTTTGTGGAGACGGTAGCTCATACGTATGAACGAATGTTGTTTCCATTTTCTTGTCATATTGAATGAAAGAAAGTAAATGTAATATATTTATATATATATATAATATCATTATAGTAGAATTTTTATATCATATATTTCATTTAATTGTACTAAACTCATCCTTATAACATTCCATGTAAAGTGTGAATGAATCACATCACTTTGAGGAGAAGGTAGTTCACATGTCCACAAATGAATTTTTTGTATTTAAAAAATGTAAATCATTAAGTTATATATAATATAATAATTAAAGAATTATAAATACATAATAAATATCATATATAATTTAAAATATAAATTATAACATTATTACTGGCCTTGAAAGGTGGTAACGGAAGAATGAACAATATCGGTTTGCTAGGCAGTAGTCCACCGTATACAAAAATGATGATTGTGTATCTCATTTGATTGATGTGTGTAAATGTGTAGGTAATAACCCTAATATAACAAAATATAAGTATATTTAATATATTTAGGTTATTTTATAAACCTTAAATAATAATAATATATGGTTTTAAAGGAATAAATAAAACAAAAACCTGCGTTGATGAATGTTACCTCTTCTTCTGGTATCTCCATTTTATTTAAACAAAAGGACTAATTTGGTTTGATTTATTCACAAAGTAAGGATTATAATATTAAGTTATATAATTTTTAAAGATATTAGAATAGATTTTGGTGGAACATAATAGGTTTTTTTGTGTGAATAAAAGATAATAAAAGGTTCCCATTGAGTGGGGAGGGGAACTCTTCGAACTCTTCAAAATATTAAAATAATATAAATTACTTTTCTATTAAAAATAAGTTAAAACTGATTTATTTTTAGTATAGGATGATTTTGGATCAAAATTTTTTCATCTAATGAAAAATATACTATTTTTAATATATTTTAATCATTTTATTTTGGTATTAATTCTTATTTAACCTCTTCAATTATTAGCGTGAAAACATGTGTTTTACTCCTTAAGAGTTACTAATATTAATATAAAATTTTAAACTAAACACAAATGGATAGTTTATGAAATTTTAATCCTTATATAAAAGATTTGGTCTATTTTTATATTTTTTTAATATTTTATATCATTTAATGAAATTTAATTTATTTTAAAAGAAAATTAATGTCAATTTTGACACTATTCATTACTTCACTTTCTAAAAATATCATAACAAAATTATATCATCAAAACACTATTTTAAATCATCACTAACATTTTAATTTTATATATAACATTATTCTATGACATTAATTATGTCAAATTATATTTATTTTATAATTTTAATAACATTAATTTGATATTTTTATGAATTAAAAAATTACCGCATCATCATTTTGCAAGCCTTTAACATAATTATTTTTCCATAAAATTTAAAAATACATTATCATGACGAATATAAGTATTTTATCTTCTAAAATAATTTTTTTAGTCAAATATATCTCTTATATAATCCCATATTAAAAATATTTCACTTGTGAGAAAATGTATGACGACATTTACAATTTCATTGAATAAAACACTATAAATGGCTTAAAGTCATCCAAGTGGATACAAGAGATCATAAAATAGTTAAAAAATTATAGTGGTCAAAAAAATAATTAAATAAAATTAGGACAAGTTTTAGGGTAATTTTTATAAAATTAATAATAATATTTTTACCCTTATTCATTCAATTTACCATTAACGGTTGTAATAAAATTTACTAAAGTTACTATTCATCTTGGAAAAAAATAAAAGGGACCAATTTACTAAAAATTGAACATATTATTCCAAATATGGAATCAATTTTTCCAAATTCAAAACAGATAATTTTCTATAATAAATTTAAAATTAATCTCGTTGACGGAAAGAGAAAGTGAGTTTTTATACTGAAAACGTTCAAAATATTGAAAATTTTTATATCCAAATTCTATGTGAAATATACTACAATGACCTAAATTGGATTAAAGGATAAAAAAATTATCTCATTATACATTAAAACCAATCAAAAATAGAATTTAATACTACCAATTATTTCAATAAAAAAAATTTCAATTTAAATTCTATATTTTTCATTGTTTATCGAAACATGAAAAATATCATAAAATTATAAAAAATTCATCCATATTAAATTTTTATATTAAAATTTAAAATAAGAATTTTATTTTTTAAAATATAATTATAAAATTTCCAAAAATTATATTTAAAATAATTACACCATCAAAAGGCGCAAAATTTCCTTTTTAGAAAATTGCGTCTTTATGCAAAAAATGGATTTGTTCTTATATAATGTCTAAAAACACATAAGATGAATGTTAATAATTAGATTGTATATACTATATATATATATCCTTAATATAATTCAACAAGGTTAATTTGTTTATTTATCGGTATAAAAAACACTTCTGTATTGTTTTTTAAAAAAACATTTCCTTTTATTTCAAAAATGGTTTTACATTAATTTACAATTAATTAGTAAAAGAATTATATATACATGTGTAATGGATAATTTTATAATTTAGTTAATAATGTTCATACCCAACATTCTAATGGCTAGGTTATAATTTTCTTGTTTCAATAATAATAATAATAAAATGATGTTTCGTAGAAACCCAGTGTTGTGTGTAACTCAAGCTAAACCAATATTGTGTAAAATGAAAGACATCAACAAAATTAAATTATTTCAAAAAATATATTTAAAAAACTAGGGGTGATACAAATTCATCCACCATTGATACCCAAGTTGAGGTGTCACCCGCAAGAAAAATCAAATTTATATAAAAAAATGCCATGGGTCACATCCTCGTGTCCAAATATGGTCGATGTATTCTCTGAGTAGTGACTAAATGCTTTCATGTCAATTGAAATCTCTAGAATTACTCCTGTACAAAACTCAAATACATAATTTCTACCTCACCAGCTTTATTCCAATATATTAATGAGAACCATGATTGACTTTAAGGATCCTTAAAGGCGATATCTTGATAAAATAATAGATGATTCTTGTTTGAAAACTTGGCCAAGGCTAAGTGATCATACCAAGCTCCACAAAAGTACAGAACACAGTCCTGAAATATATCCTCTAATGTCCAGATCATCCTCTCTGATTCTTTATTATTCTACAAATGATATATGGTACTATGTTTTAGCTAAGTTCTTAAATAATTATATAATCCCTTCCAAAAACATGACATAAATCTTATTTTCTGTCCTCATAAGTCTTCACTTGGTCAAAGATTCTCTCAATAATTTCAACCCAATCCTCATTATCATTATTAAAACTAGTTCTTTAGAATGTTGGTAGATTCTATATCTAGAAATATCCAGCATAGTCAACCATTATTATTTTTTCCCATATGACCTGAGATGGAATATTCATTAAGACCTTAAGATGGGTGTGTTTATAACATAAACCACTATATCAGGTGTTGGTTCATGCTTATATTCATCCTTCTGCACTATATGTGGTGGAACCAGTGCATCCTCCCTTATGGTATTATTATGGTGTGCTTAAATAAAAACCCCCATCAAGTTTCTTTGAGGCATAATTTTTCAAAATGTCAAATGAATTTTTAGAAGGACTATAAAAACATTTTTGTAGGAATAACCCTCTTAGTTCTATAAAATGATCAATACTAGTATTCCTTACATTAATTTCAGTCATAATAATATATATATATATATATTTATATCATAATATCATACACAGGTTTAACTAATTAAATCCATCATAGATATATCACAAAACTAGAGAATACATATATATCACTACATAGATATCACAAATCAAGTCATTTAATTAAATAATTACAGTTTCATGTGAAATATATATATATATATATGACATTTGATCCGATATAGATATTTTGGATTCATTAACACACCCAAATTCCAAAAAACTGAAACAAAAATCACATCATCGGTAACTCGTAGGTCCTTTGCACGTGGGTTGTCTAAGAATATGTAGACTCCCCTACCCAAGTTCCTTATATCCTATAACCTTTGTACCATAACCCCATAATAAGATAATAGAATCCTTGGGCCTCTGATAAAAAATTTTAACACCCCATCCCAAATAATCAGGTTTGAGCTGAAGTTCCACATAACCTCATGTTCACCACCCAGGGTGCAGGAGGTTGATGACTAGTGTTAAGGGTCTAAAGTAACATTGGGAGACAATTCCCTCTGTAATACTAGACACACAAGAAAATAAAAATAGAATCATTAGATTACTAAACAACACAACAGAATATACCATGAATAAATTCTATAAAAAATTTAATATCAGGTCACAAAATATTAAGCAACAGACCCGGATTTTGGTAAGTCAATAGATATAATTAGTATAAAATAAAAATATAAATGAAATATGTAACAGAATTTTTCTAGATTCCATCCTAATACTGCATCCATCCCTAACTTTAAGATCCTTAGAAAACTACCATTAGGACCTTTCCCTTCTTCAGATCCCTGATCATGAATTCTACATGATCATGGAGATTCATATATATAGTGTTAGTATAAACCCAGTAGGACACCACCAATGCATCCTTAATATAAGTGAACATGTATATAGATGTCTATTTCGTGATGTAAATGAAAATATGCATAAAATAATACAATAAATAATGAATTGATTGATCGTGTGCTATCAAAGATCCCACAAACCTTAGTTGTACCTACTTTGGACCCATATGAGAAGACAATCATAAGAAGTTATTTTATGAATTAGATCATTCAATAAAACTCTTACTATATTTATGTAAAATGAATTTTCCTCATTTATGTGATAATTCAAATCCCACCTTGTAGGGGATGCTAAACCTATGACTCATGGTTACCTACTCACATTTGATTATATGCACTCTTGTCTCACCCGAATTAATGGAACTCTACACATATGCAAGGATGTTCCCCAATGGTAGATCATAACAATATATGAACCCTCTTCTAATAGATTATTGAATTATTCCATGAGATAAACACATTCCAAGCTTAGGCATTGACTATCCTATGATGAAACAAACTCAATTATCCATGGCATCCATGCACCACCTCTAAGGATCTGATTATGTCTATTAGGGCCACCAATCAACTTATTCAATGAACTAAGATTCCATTGGATATTTATAAATACATATGTAATCCATAATATGGAAAGGAAAAATATATATCAGAACAAATATCCCATTGATATGAAATATTACACAAGTAATAAACAACATAGTAAAGAAAAAAAAGAAAATATAACAAAATAAGTGTTCCAGAGGATATAAAATATTACATAAGAAATATAAAACTATCAAAAAAATAACATGTAATATCAAACACTATACTAGATAAGAAATAAGAACATATAAATTCTTACATAGCATGAATTACAAAATTTATAACCTAGAAAAGTTCCCACGGGTCACCCTATGCATGGATATATACCATTGATGGTAGCTTGTCTACACTAGGAATATATACATAAGTCAAACATGTCAAACAATTCCATGAAAAGGACCAAGATTTTAAGTACTTACTACCTTTAATGTATCAATGACAAATTCCTAGATCAGTAGAGTTACGATGCCCAAATAATGTCCTCAAACCAATGTTCACTAGAACAAGACCCATTCCATCAGCATGAAGTCTCTGGAATTAGAATAAAAATAAATATTCATAACAAGGGGTGGAATATACATAAACATACCAAATGGTATTCATCATCAATGGTAGATCTAGACCCTCTTAGGGAAGAGGATGCCTAATCTATAGATCAGGATTCTATCCAAAAAATAACCAAGATTTATTCATTATATTTTGATATAATTTATATATCAAGACAATATATCTTGGAATCATGATCTATCTCAAGAGAGAAAGATGATATCTATGATAGACATGAATAATGGACGAAGAAACATCTTCTTACCTTGAATCCACATGACCCAATGCTCTAGATCTAGTGGAATTACAGTATAGAAGGAGAGGAATGGCCAATAATCACCAATGATATCCCTGGATTCAATATCCACAGTCATAGAAAGAAGAATTAGAGGTTTTGGGATTAAAATAAAATTTTCAAATTAATAAATATCTTGTTACAATTTGGTAACACGGTTTTCCAAACTGTGCACCACCCATGATTTCGCTCCTATCTCAAGACACATGGATTTCTAGTAAAAGATGTATTATTATATATAACCATTATTTTCACTCCCTCTAATTCCAAAACTAATACATGGTTTCCTGTGAGAGATAATCACGGTTTCTCATAACCATGTAACAACTATTATCCCCTTTAAGTCCTCAAAAAGCATAAAAAAATCAAAATCTACTCGATAATTTACCCAAGAAAAGTATAACTCAAAACACATAAATAATTTTTGATATTATGATGTAAATTACAGGAAATACTTTATCCTTCTTCATAAAATTTCTAACTCAAACTTTATACAACTCAACTTTATACTAAAACATTTTACATGTCAAATATATAACTCAACTTTTTTACAGATCAACTTTATATCATTGACATTGTGCAACTAAACTTTAAAACTCTAACATTTTAATGTTATACATTATAAATTGAACATTTTATAGATAATCTTTATAACTAAAACTATTTAAACCATTGATACAATATTCTTTAACTTTTTCTAGTGATCTTAATAAAGTTCTAATAAAAAATATTCTTTTGGTATTCTCAAAATTCTTCATCTTGAAATATTAAAAATCTTCCTAATTTTCTCTTTCTAGTAAACATATAAATATTATTAAATTACTGTACTTTATAAGCTTAAAAATATTCTAACATTTCTCCATGAGGTAAACATAAAAATATTCTTAAATTTATTTATCCATAAAAATTAAAAATCTTCTTAAATTACTCCATCTGATAAACATAAAAATATTATTATATTTCTATTTATGGTAAACTAACATATATTCTTAATTTTCCCCATCTGTTATTTGTAAAAACATTCTTAAATTACTCCATTTAGTAAACTTGCAAAGGTCTATATGGTGGAACGTATTAAAATTTTTGTTAATAAAATTGGTTTTATCTGTTTAATACATTCATAGGATTTCCTCCATCTAATTGAGTTCATAAAATAAACTCATAACATTTCCTCTATCCAGTTCTCATCTTTCTAATGATCTCTCAATAGTTTATTGAATCTTTTATATCTAGTGTAACTTCCTTTAGGTACCATCTTATCTCTATTTCCAATAGACTTTATACATTTCTCCATCATGTATAACTTTATCTAGTCATTATCAATTTGCGAACTTCATGAATAAACTCATACACACCATGAGTGATTTTAGTAATCATGATGTTTTTTATATTGAGGAATAATAAATAATGCTCTTACTTCCATAGGAAACTCCTTTGGAAAATATATAATAAAATTCATAGGAAACTCTATATGAAACTCCTTAGGACATTTATTCAATTTACTTATTTAGTTTTCCATAGTATATTGAAAACAATGACAATAAATCCATTATTAACATCCAATGGGCATTTCAATATCCCCCTTCATATTTTTTTTCAATACCAAATTCTACCTAAAGTATATGATTTTTCTCTCCCCCTTATTGAAAATAAATTTAAAACTTATTCTATGAGGGATATTATTTTTCCTCTCCCATAATGATATGAATTTGAATCCCCCTTATTAAAATCTTAAGGTGAGTGGGAAACTTTCTGCACACTTTTTCCTCTTCTTCACTTTCCTTCTAATGTATTTAATTTCGTAACTAAAGGATTGAGTAAATTATATTGAATTAATGAGCCATTAATCAACTAAATATAAGTCTATGGGAGAATTTCTTAGTGTATATAAAAAGAGTGATTAAATCAGACGTTAATCTTGCCTATAAAAATTCACTATCTGATACCAACTTTTACAAGGTCTTATTTTAGGGTAAGTTCTTTATAATTTAATTCAACTTACTTCCTAAAAATCCATATCCAAAAACATATCATAAAAATTTAAGCATAGAATATTATGTTTCTCTCTCTTTTTATATTTTCTATATTTTAGGGTAATTTCTTTAATTTTTTATATTTTCTATATATAGAACTTATTAATCATCATATGGAAATTCATACTAAAGTTAATTCAATGTATTTCTTTACCATAGATTTATAATCTAGTTTCACAAACTTTGGTTGTATGGAATTTGTCATTTCCTTTTTACTTCATCGTGTTTATATAATTACTAGCTCCCTTATTTATAGGTGGAGTCCTCCTTAATTGAATCACCTTAAATTCACTTCTTAATGTAACTTTACTAAAGAATATGTGGGAATAAAGTGGATGTTTTTTCACATAATGAGTTAAAGAGAGGTGAGAATGTTTTCCTAACCCAGAAACTCTGTTCACTTTACCTTTACTTTTATTCATGCTTCTACCCATAAATTTACATGCCTTAATATTATTAGGCTACATGGATACGATATTATTCCTTTTATTATTTTATTTATGTGGAATATCATTCTAAACTTATTCTGGAAAGAAACTTTCATTTCTCTAAATTTCTTTATCTTCCATATTATTTTCTTATTCCAACTGATCAATCCATATTTCCGATCGAGATTTTAGAGCATGTTCCCTTTTGAAATTATTTTGACATTTCTTCATAGAAAACATTTTATTACCTTACAATATCTTATTTTTTTAAACTATTTTTGTCTAGGAATCCATGACCTGAATATTTCAAGAGTGTGACCATATAACTTAATCCTTCCACAATGTTTGTATCTTCTGGTAAGTTATTCTTATGACGTAACATTCAATGAACATAAACATCTTCAATAGAAATGTCTTACACCATTGTAATACACATGTTTATTATTGTATTGATTCTCTATGTTTCTTAATCATACTTTTTTTTTCAAAAAAACCATCTTGAGTTTAAAACATTCGATCAACTAACATTTCCTTTTATAAAATATTTAGAAATAAAGAGAGTCAATACAAGAATTAAACAAGAAAGAAAGAATCATTTTTTTGAGTGTGATAGATTCCTAAAATTTTTTATTGGGATTATTTATCTTTTTAACTTACTTTTATTTAGACTCTAAGTAAGACTCATCATCTTTATTTCTTTTTCCATCAACTTTTGTGGCCTAGTTATATTAGTTATAGTTATACTTTTCTTGGTTTTTATAAAATATAACTCTTCATAATCATGATCACTTCTTCCACATTCAAATATTTTGGATGTCAATATATATTCATTATCAAATATAATTGTGTTTATCTTAGGTTCTTCTTGACTCCCGCTTAATGTAGGCCTTCTACAATTTCCAATGATTGAAAAATTATGTCAACAATTGATAGTATAGTCCTGAATATTCCATAATACCAATAGTATTTAATAAATTTTCTTTTCATACATTGAGTATTATTTTTTCTAGTGAAGGGTTCTTCTATAAAATCATTCTTATAGACACCATGTATGTAAATTTTTCTTATAATAATTTCTTCCACCTTTACAAAAAAAATTAGTTTCTCATTTTCATTCCTCACACATCTTCATCTAAATAAAAAACATATACTATTGAAATTTTTAGAGTTAGTTCATATAGATTTATTATATTGTGGGTTTACCTTTTTATTGAATCTATTAGAAGATGGATCTTATCATGATCTTACATTATTACTTTTTTTAGATTGAGTAAACTGATAAGTAAATATTTTCATAGAAACTTTTTCATTGCCTCTTTTACTAAATTCTTGTAAAGTATAAACTTGAGTGAATTGTTTCTTTCTTAATTTAACCATCAGCTCATGGGACTTTAAATTTAATGTTTTCTTCTAATCTTGAAATATATTCACATTAAATTCACATTAAACTTCTATTTTTTGTATTTTTATCAAAAAAATTATTCACTAATTTTAAAGAATTATCTAGTTTCTTTTAAAACAAATCCTCGATCTCTAGTTGATTAATCTTAATATCAACAATTTATTTATAATTATCCTCTAGTTCAAGGAGTTTTTATCTAAAAATATAAATTAATACCTTTTAATATAAACTCATCTATAAATATCCTTCTATAAGTGTAAAAATTTATTTACATAGTGATAATTTCTTACTATTATCCTAAATGAGTTTTATAAAGGATTCATTCTTATAAACCGACTGATGAATTTATTTATATTTTTACTCTCTTACAACAGTAATTTTCAAGATAATATATGATTTTGTCTTTAACTTCTAGTTGCTGTTTTTTGACATATACTATAGTATTTAGTTCATGACATCCATACCTAGAAAATTCATTTATAAAATTATTCTCACAAAAAATCCTACATAATTATTCTACTAAGAGATTGAATTTTTCATGAGAAATTAATATCATTTCTAACTTTATTTTTGTGAGTTTAGTGATAGTTTTACAATAACTTATGTTATTCAACAATTCTTTCTATATTTCTTCAACTTCATCCTTATGAAGTGATTTATCTCCATAAATCCCCTTGATGAAATAAAATATATATCTGATTTCCTTAATTGTAACATTATTCAACAAATCCTTAAAATCATTATAGAGTTCATTAATAAATTCAAATGACTCAAAATCATTACAAAATGAACATTATTATTCTTCTTCCCGTGAATTTATTGTGACTAATTTCCCACAAAATCTTTCACTCACTATAACCTTCAAGAGTGGTGGATACCATATCTACTGATATCAAGAATCTTTATTCCTTATTTTCTATGCTTCATTATTCTTTCAATTCTTCTTATTTTTATCTAATACTTCAATATTTAAGAAAATTGAGATATATTTTATTAATTTCATCCATGGCATATAATCCTTCTTTTTTAGAGAAAGTATTTTTGAAACATTCAAAACTATACACTTAATACTGATCAATAAAACATAAATAGAAATAGTCAACTTTTTTATCAAAATAGAGGGAACCGACAATTTGATATCAATTGAGAATCCTAAGGGACAATGAAGTCAACCCAAAAGGGGGGTAAATATTGATGACCAAATTTTACTGTTTATGTTCAAGATAAATTATTACTTCATTTAATTTGATTAAGCCTCTATCATCAGTCAGTAAATATAGATATTTATACATTACCCTCACAAACTTTACAATATGTTATGAAATTAATGTAATGTAATAATGACACTATGGTTTTTATAAAGTTTATCCTTAATGTGAGAACTTACTTTTTATTTCTCTTACACCTATTGAGTCATGGATTCTCATAATAATTATTTTTTTCAAGAAACTAAAATTGGTGTGGGGAGTTACTATCTTAATCTTCACATTCATCTCACACACTATGTCTTCTAACTTTATAAATTCTCCTGACTTAGAATTATACGAAGTCCCACCAGTCTTCAAGATTATATAAACTTCAAAAAGCCTCTAGCTAAAACTTCTTCTGTTAGGGTACCTTTATGCTATCCTTTTTCTACTTTTGGTAAAAGTAATTATAAAGAAATCACTTTCTTTCTTGATAATTGATGATTTTTTCTTCTCAAATTTCTTTAAAAATTGATATTATGACCTTCTCAACTTTCCTTGGGAACTATTGTTTCATACACCTCAAAAATATGACTGAACTAAATCTTCCTATAAGGACAGTCAGCAACTACATCTATTTTTCTAATAAAAAATCTAATTCACTTTTTCATCATTATCTTAATGTGTTAAATCATTTTTATAGGAAAAAATTCATATAAATTTTAAGGAATAAATGTAGGATCCAAATTTGAATTTCCCTCAGCACTCAAACATTATCTACCTCAAAAACCTATGAATAAATCGTAGTAAACATTATCCATCAATGTTGTCGTAAATATAAATGTAAAAAAACTATTATTATATTCCTCCAAAATAGATAGATTTATGAATATTGAAAGTAAATTTAGTAACATAATAATATATCACTTTAAAAAAATTATAGATCATCAAACCTCTTCCCATTGTATGAACATATCTATCTGATCCAATCTATGTCCGATTAAAAAACCATAACATCACAAATTAATATTTTTACAACCACAGTTATAAGACTTCATAACTCTATTTTTATATTGTACAAATTTATAACTTAATATTTTTATAGATCAACTTTATAACTAAATAATTATAAAGATAAAATTTATAACATGAGATTTATATAACTAAATTTTATAAATAAAATAATATACAGCTCAACTTTATAATTAAAACTTTCAAAACCTTTGAAAACAATTACTCAACTTCATTAGGTGTAATTTATAAAGATCTAGTTAACTTTATTTCATATAGTATTCTCATATTTATCCATTATGTAACCTTATAAATCTTATTAAGTTTCTCAATATGATAAACATACAAATATTATTAAATTACTTCATCTGATAAACTTACAAATCTTCTCACATTTCACTATCCATTAAATGTAAAATTCTTCTAAAATTTCTCCATCTGATAGATATAAAAATATTCTTAAATTACTTATTCAAATAAAATTAAAAATATTATTAAATTTTTCCATTCATTAACCATAAAAATAATCTTAAATTAATCCATCCAGTAAACTTACAAATCTATATCTAGTGTAAGTTCTCAAATGTTCATCTAATAAGAAACATATTCTCTATCTATTGTATGCACAAGATTTCCTCTATCTAATGAACTTCATCTGGTAAAATCATAATATTTCCATTATATGGTACTAATTTATTAGATAATCTCTTTAGACTCTACCTTTTCTTCTTTATCTAATGATATTACAAAGTTCTATTTAGTGAAACATCATCCAGTGACCATCATCTCTCTATATCGGGTAGATTTTATACATTTATCCATCTGGGAAAACTTTTTATATACTTTTTATATCTATAAATTCATGAATTAACTCATCATGAACCATTTGAAATATTTGAAATCATGATGTTTGGTAATTTTTTGAATAAAAAAGAACCATATAACTTCTATAGGAAACGCCATAAAAACACTCTAGGAAACTCTATAGGAAAATACATAGGTAATTTATTCTACTTACTCATTGAAATTTCTGAAATCTATTGAAAAATTGAAAATACATCTATTATCAGTATATAATGATGTGTTTAATAATCCAGGGAATTTGGTTGGTTCAAAATAGGTATGGTTTAGCTCTTAGAGGGGGTGGTGTTCAAACCCAATTGTTTTCTATTTGTATTTATATCTTTTCTATTATTATAACCAAAAATAATAAATGAAATTATTATTATTTATATTATTATTACTACTACTATGACCATCAACATAACCATCATCATCAACACAACCATTATTACTACCATCACTACCACCACTACCATCATTATCATTATCACAATCTTCTTCACAATCTACAGAACCATCATCACCACCATCATCATCACAATAACTATCACCATGTGTCCTCCACTATTATTACAATTAGTAACACTATTTTAGGGGCCCATTTGAGGTACATTAATTATTTTTTGGATATATATTGCATTTTAGTTTCATTTAGAGTAAAATTGGGTGTCTTGGAAGGTTTTGGGTTATTAATAGTCTTAATTACCATAAATATTTATCAGGTAAATCATGTAAAAGGAATTGAGGGAGCTGAAGGGGGATGTACTATCAATGAAATGTCACCTGGGACCATGCAATAGGCCATGCATTCTCTTAATGAGGAAAATAGAGGGGTTTGTACATTAATGTACTTTCACATGAGAGTGTGTACTAAGTCTATGAAGAAAAAATAGAGTTGAGATAATTTCCTATACATTATTGTTAAATTATCTCTAAGAACATGAATTAAAATGATATTTCTACTTATATTACCTCACAAAACATTATTTTTGACCTCATTCAAATTATTTTAGTCTCATTCACTAATCCTGATTCATTCCTTTTTTATCACATTACTCTCATGACTATGGATAATGGGTATTTTGTGGATCTATTATAAGGATCCAAGATTGTGTGGGGATATATTATGGGACTTTTTTCTCTTTATCATGGGCTTGAACTCATTATTAATTCCCCCTTTTGAGTCACATATCCCCTAATGGTGAACGGATTATAATAATTATCAATTATGATTAATTCAAGTTTGATACCCCTTATACTCTCTAATTCATCTACACATTAGGTTGTTTGGTTGGGAATGTGTATCAAGGGTTTAGGTTGGTCATATACAGTTATTTTCATATTTGTTCAGTAAATCCTTCATTTCCAAAGATCCATATATCAAATGTATACTATTTTCTAGAGAAATGCCTTAGAACTGATGATTTAAGTTCCTTTTCCAGGGATCTAATCCCTTTTTCTTCCTTGCATCCAAGCCTCCATCCTTTGGTTATTGATAAAATTGTAATTAGGTCACTCGTTTATACCTTCTTTTTCATTCCAACTATCATTCCTCCTTATTTTTCTTCCTCCCATGAACCCTTGGTTCCATGTTTTTCAAATATAGGATTTTTTTGTATGAGTTGTGTAAGTTTGTGTTTTGGTATTACTGATTATATTTCCCTTTGAAGCTTGGTTATGGTTATCAAATGTGACTAGTCTGTAATTTTTTTGGTATGCGTTTTTGTAACATTTCAAAATTCTACATATTAGGAAATTATTAATTTTTTTTTAAATATTTTTCATCTCAAATATACATGTATGAGTTACCCATTATAGGTTTATAAATGATTTTAAATTATTTCCATAATTTTTATAAATAGGATTTTCTTGGTTTTCTAGTGTTGATTTCTAACTTAAATGTTTAATCATGCCAAGTGTTTTCTTAAATTATTGAGAGGATCATTTAAAAGGATTTATTTATTTTAAGATAATTCTTAAACTGGTTAGTATTTTAACATATTTTGGTGGTTTTAGAGGGGTTTTAGATGAAAAGGGATGTGTTTTCCCTTGTTTAATTTTGTCAACACATAATGTATTGGTGGTATTTTATGATCTCATGATTATATTATATTCCTGGTTGTCTTTTTTATAAATAGATTACTTGATATTGTGATACCCTCAATTGATGATCCCCTCACTTTATGTTATGTATTTTAGTGACTTATTCCTACAGTGAGAATAATTATGTAATTATTTATTATTATGCATAGATGAAAAATTAGGATATTTATATTAATTGTTTTGTAGGTTATATGAGATTTATCAATATGTATTATTATTTATCAAGTGATAAATTTAGTTTCTCACCTCCACCTGATTGATTTCATGTAAAAACTAGGAACTAAGAGATAGGTCTACATTTATATGACACTTGTTATATTATGCACTAGATAGTGTCCCAATGTTTTACACTATGACCCTAGAAAGGGAGTTCCCAAATGTGGATAGTCAAAGTAATCTAGAAGAATATTTTTCTAGAAAGGAAACAAAAGTTATGTATTGTTGATGACGATTTCACTTTAAGACCTAGTGAGTTTCTAATGATACTTAAATCACTGTGATGATCCTATTTAGGTGATTCCCACATCCTATTTAATTGAACCCCCGTTTTATCATTATGATTTTGAGGCACTATTTTCACCTTACTATTATTGGCATTGAAATATGTATATCGTAGGTAGGTTTGTGGAAGGAACATACAGATCAAAGTAAATCCAAGCCAAAAAGGACCAAACTCCATATAAAGGGTCTATTTCACAAATTTTAGATGCTTCATGAATGGTCATAGCTTTTAAAGATACTTGGAAAAGAAGTTTCTTTCTTGAATGAATGAAGTCTTGATGGTACCCTCTGCACAATGACATTTAGAGTCATGAATTTCCTTGTAAATGTGTGAATGATTGATATTAAGCTCTTGAATGTGACGTTTAAACTCAAATAGTTGTGTCACTTTGTGAAATGTATACTACTTCAATAACACCTCCAATATTCATGAAACCACTTACCTATAAATACCCACTTTAGTCTAAAATTGAGGGATGATGTGTGATCATTTGACTTCTGAACTTTACCACTTCTCATAAATACATTGGACATCACAAAACAAATAAAAATGGAAGACCCAAGCTATTCAGGATTCAAAAAATCTTTTCCGTTGTGTTCTTCATGGACTCTACACCATGTGGATATTCCCTTCATGAAGACCTACACCATTCGTAAAGGAATAATGAACTTTGTGGCACTTGAGGCTTCAAAAGTATTTTCCCTTTATGAAACAATCCTATGAATTTGTACTTCCCATTGAGGTAGGGTTACCCTATTTTATAATGTATACCCCTTGACGAAGCCTGTGAACTCTATGAGGATACAATACTATGAAATACCTCCCTTCGCGATCCTCCAATATTCATGAAGCACCTCTCATGGGACTCTCCTAGGTTTTTACCTTCTACTGGATTCCCATCATGAAGTTTGAGTGCCTAGGGTCCCCACACCAATCTAGGACTGGTTAAGGTACACCTAGAGTCCCCATGTTACCAATTCCACCAATTCTTGTGTATTTCCACTTCCCCCAAAGTGTGGCTCAAGTCTCCCACATGCCTTTTTCTTCTAACAATAGGTATTTAAACAACTTTTACTTCTAGTAATAGGTATTATAACAAGGACTCACTGACTAAACACTCCCCCATTGAAATGGAAACAACATTCCCCTACCATTGGTGCATAGATAGTGGTCATGTAAGCCTAAGGGGAGAGGACTGAGTCCCCCCCCCCCCCCGTGTCTAAGATACATGAAATAAAATTTCCTAGGTCCACATCCTTATTTCATGATGTTAAATTGCATCATTTTTTATCCATATTTTGTTAAACGACATGACAACATCCTCAACACACTATGTGAAATTTTATCCTTACCTTGCATGATAAATGCTGGATGCTCTGTGTGTGACCCACATGGAATAAGATCCTACTAGAATCACAATATATAAACCCCACACTAATTAAACCAAGATAAATTTTCTCACAAAAGGAAAATCTAATGTGTAATATCCAGACCATACCTCATCTATGCTCCTTCGATAGCCTGATTATCCTTACAACATGACATTAAACTTCATGGATCATTCATATCACATGACCTTAAACTGAAGCATTAAACTAAATGGGTTTTGATCCCTTACATCTAAATAGGGTATGTAGGATGCCTCCCTGAGGTTCAATACTAACCATGGTAAACTTATGGTGTTTCCTTCTAGGTACACATATCTCAAATCAACCTCATGGGGTGTTTTGGTCCAACCATTCAGGTGGGACATCTTCCCTCCTAGGTACACACCTCCTGGATCAGCCTCTAGGGGTGTTCTAATCCATCCATCATGAATCCATCTAAAGGGGAATTCTGATCCATTCTTTTAGGTGTGAAATTTTCCCTCCTTGGGACACACCTCCCGGATCCACCTCAAGGGGAATTCTGGTCCATCTTTATACATTTACAGTGTGATTTCGTCCCTCTTATGGACTCACTTCCTAGATCTACCTCAAGATTTGTTCTAATCCACAAATTTGGATCCACCTCCATGGGGAATTCTGATCCATCAGTAAACCTTCAATGTTTTACATATTCTTTCCTATGGATGCACCTCTTGGATCTACCTAAAGTGGTGTTCAAATCCTCAAATTTGGATCCACATCTATGGGGTGTTCTGATCCATCAGCAAACCTTCTAGGTGTGACATCTTCCCTCCTTTGGATGCACCTCTTAGATATTCCTCATGTGGTGTTTTGATCTGAAAATATAGATCCACCTCCAAGGTTAATTCTAATCCATTGGTAAACTTTCTGGTGTGACATATTTCCTTCTAGGGAAACACCTAATTGATCCACCTCCATGGGGTGTTCTTATCAACCCAATCCATCCTTATAGGAAGTTAAACATGTGCACCGATTTTTCTCAACAAGGAATTGTAAACCATCTCCATAGGACGTAGAACTTGTGATCTAACCCAAATAGTTACCTCATGAAAAACATGGGATAAATGTGGTAAAAACAATGGAAGCTTTATTCCTTTGGCATTGTTACCTCGTGATAAACATAGGATTCATTGGGTTTCATGCCTAAGATTTCTCATATTATATGCCCTTTTGTGAGGAAGATTCATATGTGACCAATGTGCCCAATGTAACTAAATTCCCAATGATTCCCAACATGAATACTTTCCTAGATGAAGTTTATTACCCTATATGATATAAGAAATGTAATTTACTTGTTTTCACAAAGAGATGGCATTGAGAAAGAGTTCCACAAACATGACTTAACTTAATGAGGGAGATCCATACTTGGAAACAATCTCTAAGAATGAATCCATGGAAGGAGGAATCAATGTCCCATCATCCCATTTCAATCACGGAGCATACATCACTGATCAATGTGATGAAAGCCTCTCAAAATTGGAAATTTGGGATGTGGGGATACATTTGACCAGTGTTTGCATCATATGTCAACATGTAGGGAGACCCCAGTGAAAGTGTCTAAAATATAAAAGGTGAACTTGACATGAAAATATTATCCTCAACATGGGGACTACTAGAATTGGGGAATCTTCATATTAGAATTTGACCAAATTCAAACATTTGGTTCCTTATCCCACCAAGAAACTGGTGGGCCTATCATTGAAATCACCATAGAATTTGAAAACTTATCAATCAAGAATACTCAATATAAGAAATTTTCATTGTGGATACCTCTATACTTTAAGAATATTGGATGTTGTAGGTACATTGGAAATTTCTTTCCTTGTACCTATACTAACAGATGAATCTACCTACATTACAGGGCCCTAGCTACAAGAAACCAACCACCCAATGCCCGTAGGTTGTGGGGTAAGAGAAGTAATGATGTGTAATTCCCACAAAATCACTCTTCCAAAATGGATTTTTCCATGACTTACACCATGAAATCAGTTACTGGGCATCCATGCCACATATCACCCTCTAAGATCATCCAGGGGAGGGTGATCGACACCCTCACATATGAGAACAATAAGGATGTTTTTATTCCCAAAAGGGATATAGACCACCTGGAACTAGAGGGATCATCACATCAATGACATTATCTATCCAAGGGATGCATAGGGGAAACCACCCCCCCCCCCCCCCAATAGTAATCCTCTTTGTGAGTCTCTCACAAGAGTGATCCTATGACTTTATCCACTATGCCGAGGATGTGGGGGATTCTCTAGTCACCTTATCCATGAGTACTTCCCATGATATACTAAGGCGTAATCCCTCTAGGCCTCATTAATGCCAGTAATGACTGGTCCCTTCAAATGATGAATAAGTAGACTTTACCCATGCTCCAGTAGCCTTGATTCAAGCCACCCAATGCTAATGTCAAGGTTAGGATTAGGAGAA
The DNA here is from genome assembly GCA_963277665.1 of Viscum album. Classification (NCBI taxonomy): domain Eukaryota; kingdom Viridiplantae; phylum Streptophyta; class Magnoliopsida; order Santalales; family Viscaceae; genus Viscum; species Viscum album. The sequence continues at coordinate 289,992,440 of OY728148.1, read as the reverse complement.
TTTCGGAGAAGGGGCATTGATTTCCATGACTCATGTGGCCCCTACCACCATTAGTGAATCCTGTAGGGTCCCTACAATAGGAAAACAAGGATTATCTTTGCCTGATTGGGATCCAAACCTCATCCACCTCATAGGTAAGATGGGTTGACCCTTTCAATCATCATCACCAATGAAATCTATTATATTCCAACCCATAATGATGAGACTCAATGATGAGGTCCTCCCCATATCATTTTCGATCCAATTGGAGTTTCTCCATGCTCTTTCAATAACCAGTATGAAGGTCCTACCCCTACTTATGATTCTCAGTGTGGAGGTTCTAGCCATGTATCCACCAACCAACATGATGTTTATCCCCATTTTCCTACTAACTAGAGCATATTTCCTCCCAAAATTACCACCCATAATCACGAATGTCCCCCTAGTGCTAAGGAGGAACCCTTCCCTAAAGAACTATCATGGTGAAGAAGGGTGAATTCTCTCCACTAAAGGAAAAATCCTAGGAAATGACAATTCATCATTGACCTCATATACTTATCTGATTATGAGGACACAAATGAATTGGTAATAGAATTTCCACCCCAATCTCTTGAGTCTGGTGAAAGATCCTGAAAACTAAAGTTCACCGTCCAATAATATGAGATCTATATGATCCCCACATCCCTCTATGGGTAAATGTCGGTGGAGAAAGTTATAATACCCTTCCAAAGGCTCACAGTGCTACTGTCCTCATCACTGCTAGTTTCCCTCCACTTTACCTCTACACAAGAAGTATGAGAGCTTTTTTTTGTTTGGGTTGACTCTTTCATATTGTGATAACCATATTGAGATAAAAATGAGTATTAATTAAATTTCACATGAGTTAGTAGTGAATACATCATCCTGTAGGGATGTGATGAAGTGGTAAGTACTTCCCTCGAGCTGTGTCCCAGTGTGTAGCAAACAGATTCATTGCGCAATAGCTCTTATGTTGGTCAACCAACCACTGAACTAATCCATATCATTGTCACCACCCATCTCTTTCCAGTACCAATCAGAATCTGGGATGACCAAGAATATGGACCTTCCATGGAATATAAGTTCATATGGAAGGGTTTTTTTCACTGATCAACTATCAATTGTATTCTATCCACCAGTAAATCCCAACATTGACATCCCGAAGTACCTTACTGATGTCTAGGTTACCTGTTTCCACCAGATCATCTGGGAGACGCATCACCTCCTCTATGATTGTTAGTTGTCCTGCCCTAGAAGCCTTGGGCACCTCAAGGACATCTATCAGTAGTTTTAAAAGAATAAGTTGATATCACTTTTGGTATGTCACATCCCTTGTTGGGAAAAAATCCTTCAAGGTATCATTGAAGCATTTTTTAAGAGATTGTGTTTGTTAACAAAGCGGGTCTCTATGCTGTGTTTTCTGACAAAGTAGACCACGATGTTCAAATTGTTGACAAAGGAAGGTTTTCATGGAGAGTTTTAGAGTTCAAGGGATTTTTTCAACAATCCATGATTGATTTAAGATCCTCGATAATGGAATGAACGATCTAGAGGTAGTACAAAAAGAAGATATTCAAGGTGGCACTATTTTCTAGTGTTTTCAAATTTTTGGGCAATAAAATCAACAAATGGAGAAAAGGGTTTTTGGAAAAGAGACTCATGGGCTAGTTTCATGGAGGCTTGGAAACTTACATTCCATATTTTTTTCAAGATCAAAATATCAGAATATGGAAAAGGAAATAGGGGAACCCATGTTTTTGTTTGGGTGCGCAAGGTGATACGGGCGACAGAGACTAGGGTGGTTGGACTTGTGTGCTGGGAGGACACTTGAGCACGACACTCAGGGTGTCCGAAATGACTATAATTATAGGGATACCCCGTCTCATTTTTTGTGAATATCCAAACTTAGAAATAATATGTTATCTAGTCGTGAAAGTAGGTTTGGGTGCGCAAGTGGTGGTTTGGTCACGCAAGTATAATGATATTCAGAAGGCCCATGCCAGTTGATATTTGCACTCCAACATTGTTTTGGGTGTAAAATGGTGTGAGTATCCCAAATTATGAGTTGAAGAAGGGAGTGTCGTGAAAGTGGTTTAGTGACACTTGGGTGCCAGGCTTATAGAAGAACATTAGTTTATAGTTGTCTGCCAATATTATTTGGAGTGTAAAAGGGTGTGAGTCACCCAAGTTATCAGTTTAAGAAGGGAGTCTCATGAAAGTGGTTTGGTGACACTTGGGAGCCAGGATTATAGAAGCAGTCTAGTTGATAGTTGTGTTCCAATATTAGTTTGGGCTTAAATGGGTTTGAGTCTCCAAAGTTTTGAGTTGAGTAAGAGAGTGTCGCGCAAGTGGTTGGGTGACACTTGCGCACCAGGCATGGACAAGCGTGCAAAATCATATAAAATCATTCTAGGAATTAGAGAAGAATTCCAATAATAGAGTAGCGCTCCAGTCATTCTAGGGTTTTGTGAAATTTGGAGGATTTCCTGATACACCTGGTGAAAAGTGAGATTCATCTAAAGGTGAAATTTGGACGTAAAAAGAGCATATATCAACAATTAAAGATGAAAATTTCATTATAGATAATGAAGGGACCTAGAAGTCTTTAAACTGTGAGTGAATCCTTTCTAGAGAAATGAGAAAAGGAAGATGAAGAAGGTGATCCTCTCCATCGGCAGTTATCCATAGAGAGACACATAGGGAGTGACACTTGGTAAAGTAGTGAGCTGAGCTGAACCTTTGTAAAGGTAGTGATATTGGGCATAGAGGTGATCTATCCTGAACATTTTAAATTTCCAATGAGCTGTAGTGGATTTGGTATATCCGCACATCGTCGTTGTATGCTCCTTGAACATATCCCAGTGAGGGTGAACCAAGTAAAAATCTCTATGTCTGTCTACTTTCTTCTCCTTATTGAATTTAAAGAAATCATAATCAGATAAAGAAGGGAAAAATAAGGTCAACAAAGAACATAAGTGAAAACAAATTGACCCATATAATAAAGAATTCATGATCTAGTGGGGCAGGATTAATTTTAAAAATAATATTCATACCCGGATTCACCCCCCCCCCCCCTCTAAGACTATCTAAGCCCCTTTTTGGTCCTAACATCCATACTTCATCTAGCTACCACCAGACCCTCCAACAAAAATATATTAATATCGTCATTGTGCTCTTCCGAATTAAGGCAGATGAATCTTTGTATATGAAGATTAGAAGCTAGGAACAGTAAACAACTCACCACATCATCCATACCTTGTGGCATCTTGACCTTCCTATTGATGGTGATGGTTCCCCTCTCGGTAGCATTGTGGTAAACATGGTCTTCCCCAACATGCTAGATGATTATGGAAATGGGGATGCTTATGGAGAGCATTATGGGGATAACATACCTTAAGGTGATAAGCAGTACCATGAAGACCCTCATATAGGTTTCCTCACCCTCTAAAAAATGCAGTTTCTCAGCTTTTGGGATTTCTTCATTGAGGAAAATAGTCTTCCCATCGAAACATCGACAAGGGTAAGGCATATATTAGTCCCTCTAATCCATCTAAGTTTGCATAAAAAATAGAGACAGATCCCACTATAGCCTTCTTAATCCAGGATCAGGTAGAACATAAGAATCTCCTCTTTGATTTCATGGTCATTCGATGCTCAGATTATGATATCACCATTAGAGATCTCATTTCTCCACTAGTTGGGAAATAAGATCAGGCCCTTCTAGGTTAGATTCCCCCAATAGATCACATTAACCTTGTGAATCTAGAAAGATAATAGGAAGGGTTATACATAATGTGGCTGAGGTATGAGTCTCCAAACCCACACAGGTAGCATAATTACACTCCTCAAGACCCATGTCGATCCACTCCATAAGATGTTGATCCCACTTACTAAGTTGATGATATTTTCAATGAATTGGTGGTCATAAATCCTCAAAAAGATTAATACTCTATCTATGATGGTTTGATATATCCTCTTATAACTCACCTTGAGACCCTAGATATAGGACATGTGCTGATCCTATGTGATGGAAAGTCATACCTAACATGGGTAAACAATATGTGAGCACCCTCGATGTTTGGGAAACCTAGATTTTCCTCATCAAATGGGATGGGTGGCCTATAATATAATTTTTTTCACTTCATCTCAAGGTGAGGGCCCATGATGGGAACCACAGGGAAGCATGAGGCTGCAAAGATTCAGTGTTTCATTTATACATTATAATGACCTACCTTCATCAGTTATAGCCAGCTACCCATAGGGCTCATCACTAGCTAGGAAGAACTTCACATGAAATTAATCTAACAATTCAACTTCACCATGTGCAAGACAAGTACTTTTTTCCTCTTCAAGTGAAAGAAAATTCTTAGTACGTGATTCTTAAATTTTTCCACCATATTTAAAGGCCTCACGCACTCCCTCAATATGTCTCTGACTCAAGATAAGTTGTTAATGATGTGCATTGGGGAATATCAAGATTGATCTGATCCCAAACCTCATCACTTAGAACATACCAAGTGGGTTTTGGGAATTCATTGATAGGGCCCAACATATGGAGGAAGCCTTGTATCATACTAAATAGTTATTCCCTCTTCTTCTTCTATCCCCTGTGAGAAGGGCTGACAAATTAGAGATGACCATTATTGTACAGGTAGTGGCCCCTAACCCATTAGAGTTATTGTCTCCCTTACTTGAAGAGAATCACTGGGTGTATCATCTCTTATAATCTTAGCATCACCCAACACAAAAACCTGAAGGTGCCACCTCACCATGTTTAGTCACCTAGAAAATAGAATGTGGCTCAGGCCCTTATTCAGGCTTCGGCTCCTCATTAGGGCCAGGAAACCAAGGTGACCTTCCTAGAAAAAAGGATTCGTGCCTATTATTTAAATTATAAACATGTCCCATTCTATTTCATATGTTCTCTAGAAAAGGGGATTCTAGATATTCTAGAATGAATAATTTCTCAAGAATCTAGGTGCACTGACTGCCCTGACCATTACATATCATAGGATCCTAAAACATACCATCAATGAATGATATGTGTTCAAGGACAGACTATAGGATCAAGTGGATAATAGATTGATCAGGAAGGGTGAACTTCTAACACATGTGGAATGCATCTTTGTCAATCTTGTCAATGATAATGACGTCTCTAGGGAGTGGAAACATGTTTCCAACAATGGGACCGAGAAGAATGGCGAATGATTGGATCACAGAGTAGATACTCATTCCTATAGTTTAGTTCATGCATTCCTAGGTAGACCTAAGCCTCCTATGGTCACTGTAACTTCCTCATCTGCTGATTATTCATCTATATCATAGCCCACCAAATCATATAATAGTAGGTGTTGAAGTAATAAAGCAAACCAAAGTCCCCCATTGGTGTTTAATACATCCTTCACTCTCAGTGATTACATGCCTATCGAGTTAGGAACCTCCCTCAGGGTCATCCCAACATTGGAGGACCCCCCCCCCCCCCCCTCCATTATGAGCCTGAGTGTGACTCCACGAATGTAGTTGGTCTGGTAGACTGATTCTCACTTCTTGAAAAATGAAGAATTCCAAAAAAATCCCATGAATTCCTCAGGCTAACACCATCAAAGGAAAGTTTGAGGATATATGAAAAATAAATAATGCTCAGGCCAGCACCTAAAACTATGTTATGCCTACTACTAATACTAGAAATCATATTTTTAATAGATCTATATAAGCACATTCCTCCTAGACTACTCCATAAGATACACTGACACAACTTACTGTGTTAATTTATCAAAAACATTATCCAAATATGAACGACTTAACTGATAGAGTAGATCAGTCATGACTGCATAGTGATTGTCCATATCTAGCCAGACCCAGGCCTTAGTTAGCCAATATTCAACTAATAGTGGTTTAGAGAGTGTCACCTAGTTTGAAGTAGGATATTTATAGTACCATCTTGAAACTAACAGTTTAATTAGTATCATTTGTTTTCTCTTACTAAGGAATTTCCTTCTATGGGTAAAAAAATTTCATTGATGTTAAAGTATGATATGTTGAAGAAACTCACCTGCATTAATTCAAGGATATAAATTATTTAGGCCCCCAAATTTTTCAAATAAATTTATGATTCCCTTACGGTAGCCTTGAAGAGACCTATCCAGTTTGATGCAGAAGTATTTTTGTAGAGACCTGTTATGCAGAGGAGGCCAAGTGAGATGAATTTCAGGCCATCATCTATATCTCCAAAGAGGATTAGATTTCCCTTATGCAGGGTAACATATGACCATTGTACATCACAGTCCAGTTCATTTGTGAGGAGATCCACCACTTCTTGTTGGGAAAATGTTCTGGGAGTAACCTCACCCTGGCCCAGATACTCTGCAAGTTGGTGCTGACCGAAGAATATTGGAGTCCCTCCACCCTAAAAATTTTGGGTTATGTTAAGACCGAGTAGAGAACATGAAGTAGTATTTGGTTGAAGACCCAGATCAAATTCTTTATATAATGTACAGAATTAATGGTCTTCTCAGAGTATAAATCCTAAAATTCACTATATTGAAGGACCTGGCTTCATTTTCACATGGAAATCACATCCTTGAATCACTAATTCTTAAAATACTCCCTCAATAGTTGAGTAGGGGTTCTAAAAGGTGATATGTCCCCCTTAGAATTTTTTGAATCCAACTATCTACAATTCATATATTATAAGATGGTGGAGAAGCTAGTTTATACTAAAGGGTTTGAGCATACTACCATCATAGCCATTCCATGTGGAAACATGGATGATTCCTTCGTTCTCCGGATTTACCAGTTAGAGGCTACAATTCTAGACTAGGGAAGCTTCTTTTTCATTTCCAATAGAAAGTTACATCGTGTCCCTAAAGGGGAGGAGCATTTGAATATTACCTCATAATCTTACACAATTTGGGAATGGTTGATACTAGAAGCCACAAATCCTACGAGGTAAAAAAATTTCACCCCCTAGCCTCTGTTTTATGGCATTCTCATCTCTTTTGAATTGTTGGGTTGAATCATCAGAAGCCGACTCGCCGCCATTTTATTGGCATCAAGCATGGATCCTATAGTTAGAGTCTCGATGGAATTGGCTCGACAGCCTCTATTTCCATGGTTTCAGTATGATAGAATCCATTTAGTGAATATTTTTTATCCTCTCAAGAATTAACTATTTATTACCATAAATTAGCTTTCCTAGATGAACTGCCTTCTGATATTGATTTTCCTTCCACATGCAATGAATATAATTTGGAAGATGATCCTCCTATATTTGAAGATGGTGTCTCCACCACCATCGATGAGTTGATTCTGGTGGACCTACATGCTGAGGTGGATCTGAGTCCAACACTAATCAATGCATCCATGCCACCAAAGGAGAAGTGCTATTATACAAATTTCATAAAGAATAATTACAATGTGTTCTTATAGAGTTATGATGATATTCTAGGACTATATCCTCTTGTAATTTTCCATCATTGTGGTATTCTAGTGAGTCATCGTGGCTTCAAGTAGTATCCAAGAAATATGAACCCCTATCATGGTTCTATGGTCAAGGATAAAGTTTATAATATTATCAAATAAAACATCATCCTGGGGGTCTAATACACCAAGTGTCTGTATAACATCATCCCATTCAAGAAGAAAAATAGGAAGATCAATGTTTGTATCGACTTGTAGTACATCAACTGCCATTTTCTAAAGGATATTTTTTCCCTTCTAGTGATATAGTTGTTGATTGATGCTACGGATAGGCTCCAAGATCTCTTCTTAATGGATGGCTATTCTTGGTACAATCATATTCTTATGGACCCTAAGGATGGGGATTTGACCCCCTTAAAATATATACAAGGAACCTTTTTCTATCAGGTGATTAATTTTGGTCTGAAGAATGAAAGATCCACTTATCAGTAATACATACACCACATCCTAAAATAGATTCTATGGATTTTGTTATAGTTATATTTGGATTACTTGGTGGTCAAATATCACTAGTGTTGAGACCATATCAATGATCTTGAGAAAGTTTTCAGCATCCTATGCTCTTGGCATTTGAAGATGAACCCCTTGAAGTGTACCTTTGGGGTTAGATTTGGAAAATTTCTAAGATTTATCATCAAATATATCGGCATTGAGATTGACCTAGGGAAGATTAAATCCATCTTCCAAATTCCTCCCTTGAGAAACGTTTGGTTTCTTTGAGGCCACCATGGACACTTATCCTACATACACAAATTCATCATGAATCTGGATGTAAATTTTAATCCCTTTTCAAGGCTCGTGAATAAAGGTATTTTCTATGAGTAGGATGAGGAGTTCTAGAATACCTTTGATTAACTAAATTAGTATCTTCTATGGCCTCTGGTTTTGATGTATCATGTCTCTAGGAAGCCTCTAGTACTCTAAGTGACCACCCTAGAATGGTCCCTCAGTTCCCTTCTTTCCCATAAGAACAATGAGGGAACATAAAATATTTTATACTATATTAGTAAAATTCTCATAGACAGAGAGAGTAGATACTCACCTATCAAAAATATATGTCTCATGATAGTTTTTCCAATCCAGAAGTTGTGGCACTATCTATAGCATCATGATATATAGCTCATGTCCCGTGTGGATCTATTTAAGTATATCCTGAACTTCCCCATGATGAAAGGATTGTTAGCATGTTGGGTAGTGATCCTTTAGAAGTTTAACAACTAGATATTTCCACTAACAGATGTCAAGGTTCAAGCATTAGAATATTTTATGTCTGCTCATCCATCCCCTAGAGAAATTCCCTTAAATATCGATTTCCTAGATGAGGAAATATTCTCAATAGATTAGGATATGTCATGTTGGAAAATTTATTTTCATGGTGCCCCCCATATACTAACTGGTAGAAGGATCAACGATCCCAATATTAGAAGAGTAGGCCTGGTAATCATCTTCATCACCCCCATATAGGTTTTTCTTCCATACTCATCCCTATTGTCAGATGGTTTCACCATCAATGAAGTAGAGTATCAGGTCCTCATTAATAGTCTTGATCTGGCCCTCAAGACTGAAATTACCCACTTATACATGAAGTGAGACTCCAATATAGTCATCAAACATATTAATGATGACAATATCATTACTAATATATAGCTCGTTCCCCTGTAGGAGTGCACACACTAGCTAGTGGTCTAGTTCCCTTCTCTATTGGAAGTGACTCATGTCCCTCAGTCACAGAATGGTTGAGATAATACCATTACCAATTTATTTGTCTCTTGTAGCTCTTATTTAGGATGAATTGTTCATTCATGTAGCACATCAAAGGTTCATTAAACCCATCATTTTAGATGTTGATGACTGCCATAAAGTAAAACAGTTAACTATTTGTGCTTCTATATTAGGACCCCCTGGGTTCCCCCATAGTAGAAGAATCACCCGAATAGAAAACGCATTTCATTATGTATCTATAGTGTGGAATTATCCCATTATACCGAGATAAGACTGAGTGAATATATCAGCATACAGCACAGTTCACCTTCTAGAGCATGCCTAACCCAGATGAGACTCTCTATAGATGTGGGTTTTATGGAATTACCATCTATTGTATCCAAAGAAATGATATTCCCTAAGTTATGGAAGAAGTTAATTCTAGATATTGTAGTACCCATTATGAAATATTTAATATCTCACTCAAGATTCGAGTGTTAGGATCTTTCTATCCCACCATGGTTTATGAATTCATTGAGTTTTCCAAGAGTTTTCATGCATGTGTGATCCATCCCAACTTTTTTCATTAACCATTGGATCTCATCCACACCACCAAGTATTCATGGCCTTTGGTAGTATGGGGACTCAATGATATGGGTCCTTATCTTCTTGCACAACTCACTATTTCAGGTTCATTCTGACCATGAAATATTTATTCTTCAAATGGTAAGAATAAATTCCCTTCATGAAATTCAATTCCTAATCCATGATTGAATTCATGATCTCCCACAGCATCCATCATTTTTTGAGTCCCTCATTCTATTATCACTGACAACAGCACCAACTTCTAAGCTAATGATCTAAAAATATTGTACACCAAGTACAATATCCAATCATATCATACTTCCCACTATCAGGAATGGAAAAGTAGATAGATTGAGGCATTAAAACACTCTCTAACATTCTATATAAGATAGTGAGTCAAAAAAAAGAAACATTTTCCAAAAAATCTCCCCAATTCCCTATGGACCTGTCAGATTATGACTTCAGATTCCATCTAGGTGACAACATACTTCATGGTGTATAGAACAAAGGTAGGCATTCCCATCAAGTTTCAATTTCCATCACTTTGAACAACTTTCTATGACAATAATACACTAGAAAAAATATAATAAGTCTATCTATATTAGTTGTAATTCATCAAAGATAACAGGCTTCATGACTTTTCAATCGATAGAGGCTCTAAAATAATATAGAAAGAACATTTAACAAGAAGGTTCATCTCCACTCCTTTCTTCAGGGTGATATGGTACTAGATCATAGGATGAAAAATGATACCTGGAAAGAATCCTCCAAATTTAAAGCCCAAGTGGAAAGGACCCTACATCATTAATAAGGTCTATTTCGATGGTTCATACTCTTTGGACACCATGGAAAAAGAACGTATCACACCTCCCATCGACACCAGTATCCTCAAGCATTACATCACGTAAGTGGCATAAGGGTATGAACTCTATGACCTTAAACTAAGAAGCCAAGTCCAATCACCATGACTTTAAAATGTAAAAAGGTTATCTTAAGGATGTTTGGTGACACATTAGGCCTTATAGGACCTCATTAATTTTAATTTTAACTCTCCACCATACTGTAAATATCCTTTTGAGATGATCATCACTATGGTCTAAACTCTATAAACTTAAACTATGAGTTCAAGTCCTAGCATCATGACATTAAACTATGTGTGATTATACCCTAGGGATGTGTTGTGCACTGTAGGACTCATTGTTCCTCATTCACATCAGGTTGTTCATATGGAACCATGTATACCCATTTTGAGTTAATCCTTTCATTGGTCCAAACAATATGACCTTAAACTAAGATCTCCTTTGTTCTGAACTCTATGACCTTAAACTAGGTGTCCTATTTCAACCATCAAAACATTAAATAGTGTGAAAGATTCTTTGGGAATGTGTTTTGTGGTGGAAGGGCCTCTTTGGCCGTCAATTCACATAAGTTTATCATTATTCCTTACTGCATGTACCCCATTGGTAACTCTTTTCCCCTTTCTTATAAACCTAATGACCAAAAACTAGGAGTTCAAGTCCAAGCATTAGGACTTTAAAATGCATGTGGTTCTTCTCAGTAATATGTAGTGTGGAGATAGCCCTGTTTGTCCCCCAATAATGTCTGGTTTGTTACTCCACCACACTATATATATTCATTTGATAATTCCCTCTCTGTGTTCTAAACTCTTTGACCCTAAACTAAGATCCTTTCATCCAGAAAATATGACCTTGAACTATTCACAACAAGTCTAAGAATTATGAATTTAATGCTTTTTCATCCCTTATAGTATGAGTAGTACAACATTAAAGTGAAAATCCCAATGTCTTTAGGGCATGATGTTAAAATATATTGTTACCCTATACAAGTTTGAGAAGCCTTTAAATCCTATATGATCATACCCTATATCAAACTAGGATACCCTATATGAAAAATATTGGATGAACAAACATCTTGAATGTATGATGCTAAAACTATTTCCCTACCCCACTCGAAACTAGGACACCACTTTAATTATAAATAAGATAATATTTTTACCCTATCTTGAATGAGGATACCATGTATAATAATAATGTTATGTACATTGAACTTTATCCCATTCATCAAACATGGGATGCCTTATGATAACTATTTGATGCCTCAAATTCCCTCACCATATATGATCACCTCTACCGGTTTTGATCTTCTACCACTTCATGTTTCAGAACTATGTGTGGCTCGATTCCCATACTCATGGGATACATAATAATTCTCTACATTATAATCCATGGGTCCAGCCACAGATTAATCAACCCTTTGGTCCTATGGCCTCATTTTTTCTGAGAATTATAGCCATAAACTATGTTCTTTTTGTAACTTAATACTTCAATGTCACGTGGGGATCCATGCCTCATTCATGTTGGGTATTAACTTCTACATATCATACAAGTACCCTTGACCTAAACACTTATATAGTCCACACATCATGACCTTAAACTGATTTCTCATAGTCCAAGAGACATGATTCTAAACTATTTTCCATGGTCCAGACTGTATGACCTTGAATTGTGTGTAACTAGATTCAAGATTGATTTATGTGGTGAAAGGCCTCCTTGGATCATTTACGTTGAGTCTTGACTCTTTCACCCCTGAAAATTCGTCAACCCCCCCCCCCCCTTCATTTTATGGTCCATAAAGTGTGAACTTATACTATGTGTATCTCCTCTTGAACTATGTGTGGATTGATTACCATACTCATGGGATATGTAGTGACTCCTAGAATTTTTATCTTCGGGACCAACTGAAAATTTACCACAAAATCACCAGTTACCTTCTTTGCAATCACTTCAAATGTCTCATGTTCCTCTTTACAGGTATAATCCCCATTCAATTACCTTGACTCCTCAGTAGGATGATATGACATAACATTCTAATATGAGAAAAAATTCCTTTACTGCATGATGTTAAACTTTACTCTTACCCTAGAAAAGATAGGGATTCCTCTCAATAAGAGATGATTTTACCCTATATCAAACCAGTATTCTTTGTATAGTAAGTACGGGATAAAAACATCTTATTCATAGGATGTTAAACTATATATTTACCCTATATAAATTTGGTATGACTCATATAAAAGTATGAGAAGATTGCAGTAGTGATATTGTAGTGGAAACTGTTGTAGTGGTGGTACTGTAGCAGGTATTTTAGTAGTTTGGGTACTATTACAGTACTGTTCACTAGGGGGCACTTTGGTCCAAAAAATGTGGTTTCATGCCACTAGGCCTTCAGGATATGTAATGGGATTCCCTCTAACTAGAAAAAATGGGTTCTTTTCTTTGCTTTAATAATAATTTGAGTCTTTGGCCCCAACATTTTTTTAAAAATGTATGAGAAGATTCAATACCCTCATTTGAGAGGGTATCCCCTATCGACATTAGTTTTTTACCACGCCGTGTTTCAAAACTACATGTGGCTTAATTATCATCCTCATGGGATACATAATGATTCCTATATATTTTATCTTGGGTCTAGAACATATGTCAATTCATCATAGGGCATCTTCCTTTCCCATTTTAATTTCCCAAAATTTATGTCCTTAAACTAAAATCCATGGTCCAAGCTGTATGACCATACACTATTTTCAACTTCCCCCTTAAGTTCCACATGGAACATGAGCCTTCTCAACCCTCATTTACATTGGATTAATACACTTTCATGCCAGAACAAAAACTTTAGGGTGACTCATGGTCCAAACTCTATGACCTTAAACTAGGATTGTATCCCATGTCCAAAACTTATGACATTAATATATGTGTAATTGTCTCATGGGTGTTTTCATGTGAAATATGGTGGCCTCTTAGACCCCCATTCATGTCAAGTAACTTTTTTTTATTTCATGTATGTCCCTTGAGATTCCAATCCCTTGTTCCAATCATCACAACCTTAAACTTTGTATATACAAATTGATTCTAGGACATACCATGTGTCAGGTCTTCCTAGGCCTCCCATTCACATCGGTTCACACATCCCTTTTTATATGATTTTGAACTATAAATCTAACTCATGAAGTGAACACGTGATTCCCTCTTTACTTGACATGAGTAAGGAATGTTGGGAGGCTCAATAAATAATCCCCACACACTCCACATCCTAGGCACATGAAATTAATCTATGGGATGAGTCTTGATCAGATGATGTTAAAATGTGTAATGCACCATCCTTACCATATGACGTTAAACTTCTTGTCCAATATCCTCACTGTATGAAGTAAAATTGTATATCTATCATCCTTATTACATGATGTAAAACTACAGGGCATATTATTCCCTCTTCTGAGAGTCCCTCTCCTCTAGTGTTGGTCATTTACCACATCATTTTTATTCTTTGACTGTCATCCGACATCCGATATGACACTCCCCTAGAAGATGAGTTTGACTTTTTTTTCAGACTAATACACCCACAACAATGTTCTCTAGGAAATGGTGGTGTAGTTCTAGGTGTTTTGGAATCCATTCAAGCATTCCATCACTTCATTCCAACTCTTCACATGCCCCTTATTTGGATCCCCATCCTCCTCCACATCTAAAGGGAATCCCCCCCCCAACATAATAGTGTCTGGACAAACTAGATCACCTACCATCCTAGGCCAACATCACAAAATAATTTGGATGACATTATATAGTAGTTTAAATGATTCAAACATGGTCAGTATTCAACCCTCATTTTTCTGTACCCATTCTCGACTAAGATTTATGAATGTTGTTCTTCAAATCCCATTAGTAGTTATCATGTATCATCATGCCACTCCCACTATTTTTCCATGTTTTTTTCATTTTGATTCACACTCTTGATTACCCTTGGTTTGGGTAGAATTCAATGCGTCCAATGTCATCCCATCTTTGCACTGATGAACATTGGAAAAAAAAATCAACTATTCAAAGATCCATGTTCTCTGGTCACAACCTATCTTAGCCCAAACACTCTCAGTGGTCATTCAACAATAGAAGACCTAAAGTGTTTGATGATTGTCTAAAAGTCTCATATAAATGAGAAATAACATGTTAATATTTTTTTCTCACACCGATAATGACTCATGTGAGCTTAAGTATGGGTTGGTGATTTTCTTAGAAATATTATCAAATTACAATAATAAATCAAAGAACATGTAAAAACATGAATATGTTGAACAAACCAAATTTTTATGGGTTCATCCACATATTGGATCCTCTTATTTGTAAAATTATTTCAAATATCGACCACAACAATCAAGTGCCTTAGCTTTAGCAGCCTTTGATGAGTGGCCTCTAAGATCTGTTTCCACTCTTCCACATCTTCTTTTCTCTTTTTCAGCCATGGTGTGGAAATCTTTGACCTTGATACACTACTAGTTCTACTCAACTCAGAACACAGTCACCGAGGATGTCGGGTCTACCACTTTGGCCTCAGCCACCACAAGTTGGGACTTCAAGCTATTAATGATCTCAATATGGGTAGCAACAACAATTGTGTGCTTCTATTCAAGCCCCTCCAAGTAGTCAATCTCTCCTTCAGCCTCATTGAGGGCCTTGGAGTCCTCATCCTTTTGTTTATTCTTGGAAATATCATGCACTTTTCATTCTACACATCCTCACTCAGAAATAAATTCTCAAGTTAGTTCATGGAGGATGTTGGAATCCACACCACTAGTCACCATACTGACTAGCCAATGGTAGAGATATCTCATCAGGTTTAGTAGTTCAACTATATGGGTGTGGGTGATGAAGTTCTGCACGCATCTCAATTCCTTACAATGGAAAATTTGGTTCTCCTCAGTGACTTTCAATCTAGAATATTTGAAATATTAAAGTAACATGGGCTCATAAGGAGGTAGTATCACTTGTATACCACCCACTAGATTATCCAGGTGTAGGTGTTCTGTTAGGCCCACTAGGTCAAATACCATGAGAGAGGGGTGAATCAAGGTATGATAGATTAAAACTACTACACCTTCATATTTGGTTTTGTCATTAAACTAAACAACATTCTCTCCTTCTCCCATAGTAATATATTATAGAAATTAAATCATTCATGGGACATAATAATTTTACTTGGTTCACCCTCACTGGGCTACATCCAAGGATTACACAATGATGATGAGCCAATTTACCAAATATACTAAGGCTCACTACCAAAATACAATGTTCAGGCTAGATCACTTCTATTCCCCATCTCACTTCCTTTAAAAGTTTTAGGGTCATCTCTCTATTTTCCCAAGGGTCACTCCCAATATCTATTTCTCTGACTCACTTTTGATGGAAAGGATCAATATCTTCCTCTTCCTTAGAGAACTAATCTTGGAATGGATTCACCCACAGTTTATGGACCTGTAGGTCCCTTCATTATCTCTAATTAATACATCCTCATTTTTATATAGACGCTCTATTGATGTTCCACTTTCATCCTGTTGATAAATACAACTTTACCATATATTTTATAGGCAATCCATTTTAAAAACTTTTTGGAATGCACATTGTCTTCATGAAGCTCCCTCTTTCATGAATCTCAAATAGCCTTTGTGAAGCAACCACCTTTATTGAAGCTCACTTCTTTCAATAAGAATAAATAGCCTTATCAAAGCTTGCAATTTTTAGTCAGCTTTTATAGCCTTTGTGAACTCTAATACTTTAGCAATTCTCAAAACATTTAGTTGGTTTTCATATCCCTCATGAACATTTTCTCCAGAACCACCTTTGTGAATCTGTAGCCTTAAGAATTTCATTAAGTCCCATTTCTTTTCTAAATAGGGTAGAGGTTTATTTATAGTAATTTAAATCTTTTATAGAATCTTTCTTCCATGTAATATCCATTTCGGGAATCCCTCCAATTTCTTTCGTGATGCTCACTATCTCACAATGCTCCAGGAAAATTCACCATTCACAAAGCACATCGCAATCATGGAGATCACCGTCAACTTCTTTTCTACATTTGAGAAGACACCTTCATGAATCCCATTCTTTGTGACACTCATTACTATTACATATTTTCATAGGGCCTTCATGTAAATACTCTTTTCAAAATTCTATCCAAACTCAAAATTTTGGGCCCTAAAAATTTGGCAAACACTGGGAAATATCATCACTTTGTGTATGCAATTTTCTATATCACTTCTCGGTAATCCATCATTTTCCATGTATCTTTGTCAATATATCATTTCAATAAACATAATCAAACAAAAACTGTTGTAATGTTACTGTGAGGGATTTCTTTACCAACATGTTTAGGCATGAGTAGATGAGGATGTACTCTTGAAAAAAACTCTTCGTTAGCCACCCCACCAATAGTGCAAGCCTCTACAGACCCTTGTGGAACCTTATAGGGGGGTGAAATCATCCTAGACACCTCATATTCCCCTGTTAGTGGTGTTATTTCAGTTTCTTCCCCTTCATCCACCATTGCTGGCAATTTGGGGGCAGGCCCGTCCAATGCTTCCTCAACAGCCACATCCACTACCAGCACCATTTTCACCTCCTTCGTCATGACTTCGACTTCATCAATGACCTCTGGTGGCACCACTAATATTTTATCTACCACCGAAACTCCTTCGTCCTACCCCACTATAGGAATTGTCTCAATACCCTTTATTTATGGTGTAGTCTCATATGTCCCCTTCAATAGAACCTCTACAGTTGACCCAACTTCCACAGTCTCTCTATCCATTTCTACAGAGAGAGAATCATCTACCATTTCCACCTTAGCCCTAGGAACTACTAATGAATGTGTTGGTGCTAGTGGATGAGTCCCGAGAATCGTTTGGATTTCCATTCCAAAATGTTTTAGTCAAGCATATTAAGGAAATGATAATGAGACAAGGGCATAGATGAGAAAGAGACTTACATGAATTATACAATCCATCAAGGAGCTCCTGTATATTCACAGGTAGTTCCCTAAGCAAGGTCCCCTCCATGGCCAATTCCTAAGATACAGGAACCAAAGGTTGTCTTCCCATAGCCTCAAAATTAGGAAGGGACCCCACACTAACCCTATTATGGGTTGAGTTTCCCTATCTCTCTTTTTCAAGTCCGTCGCATAACTCCCCCTCTTATGTTCTTTCCTATTCCTATTGAAGTTAATGAAGGGATCATTAGATGAGTTAAAAATGTTGAGGGATGTCTAAAAACACATAAATATCAGGGTATTTAATTGGTCGGAAGTAGAACATTTGTCTCCATCTGAACCCTATTAGACCTTGCTTCCCCAGAAATCACTTGAATCTTCTGGAAAAGGTGTGAGACCAACCATCTTTCCATTCAAAATCTATGGTGGAGATTTCATGTTCAATTGAAACTTTACCCAGTCAGTCATAGGGTGTTAAGTAACTTTAGAATAGACTAGGTCCTCCAAATATACTACATATCACTCCACCTCATTCCGAGACACTTGAAATCTCACCTTGGCATGGCCATTATCATAAAGACACATCTCATCTCTATTGAAGTGTTTCTGAATCTCATGAGCATTGGAAATATTGATGTAAACATCCCAATTGCCATAGGATTTGGAAACAATAATGTCACTAGGGATATCCATGAAACACAACCACTTTTAGAGAGCTTAGAACAATGTTCTTAGGACTACCCTAGAGGGCTCCCCTTCTTCTAGTGAAATATTTCCCAAAAGTGTTGAACCCAATTCTACAATTCCTCTTTATGCAGCTTTTTCTTGTTCAAGGCCATGAATTGTTGAATCCGCTACTACTGTCATTCCCACTAGGCCAAATATTCCACCACAACATGCTCCTACCACTACTCTCCTCCAACCCCATCATTGTATGGATTCTCCTTGACCAACCTAGGTAATCTTCTGTCTCAAAATTTCCCCAAGATATGTGCTCCCCCAATATAGCACATATTCATAGATGAGTCCATACGCAAGGGTAGGTGGTGGAAACTCATTCTAAATTTTCCCATCCTCATGCATGAATTTTCACCAGATATGCCTCACTACTAAAGGATGGTATTCATGACACAACTATTTTTATACTTTCTATGGAATCCATTACAAACACCTAAACATCCTTTAAAATAGATGTGGGTTGTGTGGATTTCATATCGGCTCACAGTCGACCCTTGCCACTATTACCCCACCTTGAAAGGCAAGGAGGTATCATCATTGCTCGATGGTCCATGTACCATCATCAGTCTACATCCCTATTAAAATGAGGAAAGGGAGAAATATGAATTGTTACTCCAGTCTGACCTTCTCCACCATGTCCACCAAAACCAACTTGAATGGGTGACTCCCCATGATAATAAAGATCATTGGATTGAAGTTTTTAATAGGATGAGAAATTGGGTTTAGGTACTCATATCTACTCATGTGTGCAGACACCCAACTATATAGGAAATGGAGGGTCCCACAAACGTGTAGCAGGGTCTTCCCCCCACTAATGTGGTGAAATGATTTCTTACAACATCACTAGTACTGGGAAATCCAAATTGATGCACTGCCTCATCACCTGCATCACCTCTATAATGAAGCTATTTGGCCTCACCCCCAAGTTTGAATACCTCACAAAGAGCATCCATCTACATATGAGCATGACAATGAACCCTACCAGCCTGACCATAGTATGAGAATTAAGCTTGATGTTGTATCCCCATAGCATGCACTGGTTATCCTCTAATATCTTCAAATAGGAGTTCTCCTTGCCCCATTGGTATGAAAAATGGAATCTGTGTTGCCTACCTAGTAGCTTATTTGATGGATATTGCCCATTGAGTGGCTCATCCTATTCAATATCATTCAAGAAATAGTTGAACCATTACTTGAATAGGATGTGCCTCATCCTCAGCTTCTCTTTGTTGGTTCCCTATACAAGATCCTGAAATGCCTTTCCTAGAGCCGGCATCTTCTCTTGGTCCACCAATTTATTCCCTATAGGGAGGAACTCTTCATACATCATCCTTGGAATTAGAGTCCAAGTGATTTTATGAATCTCCCATAGGCTGATACAGACCTCCCCATGATACAGTTAGAATGTGTTGGTACCTTTTTACCACCTTCTCAACAACTCAGGAATAATATCTTGAAAGAGGTAAATATGAAGATATGTGGCCCATGCTACTTCGTAGATCCCAAATCACTCCATATCTCCCTCGAATTCATGGTAGGACATTCATTCCAATTAGGAATAATCCTATTCATTGGTTAATTTTTGTAACACCCCAATATTTCATTGTACGTTATCTCTTTAATGTAATTCAATAGCATGTACTACACGCAACACTAATTTCAAGCACATCACAACCTACCAAACCAGCTATTTAAAAAGCGGTTATGAATAGTATTAACCACACTTTGAATTTTATATGTATCCTATATAATTATAAAATTCATATTTTTTGTTTCATATACATAATATAATGATAAATTCAATTTTTCAAATAAAAGAAGTGTTTTTCAAATAATGTAGTGTTTCCGCCCTTTAATGGAAACCCCTTTTTAAATCCAATATTTTACATTTTTATATATTCAATAAAATTAAATTAAATTATTCTTTATAATCGGGAAATAAAAATTTTGTTTGGATAAATTTTTGGTACTTTTTTGAAAACTTTCATATTTTGATGAATAATGAAAAAAATACTAAATTTTAATTGAAATTTTTTTTTAAAAAAAAATTATAGTGATAAATTATAAATTTTAGTGGTTTTAAAGTATAATTAGATTATATTTCTACCATTTAATCCAATTTTGGTCATTGTAAATAATCTCACTTTTTAATTAGACATAAACAAATGTCAATATTTTGATAGTTTTTACTTCTAAAAACCCCGCTTTCTGGTTTTGACAATGGGAATTAATTTTAAATTAATTAATTTATCTTATATGTATTTAATATGGAAAAATTGACATAATTTTTGAATTTTGAATATCAAAATTATCTTTGGGTGAATTTTTTATTTTTCAGAAAACATTCAATTTTAGATGAACAGGGAAAAACATTGTATTATAAATAAAAATCAACTTTTTCATTTAAATAGTTATTTTAAATTTAGATTTATCTTAAAGTAAAAAATAGATAAAAAATACATATATTAGTCGAATATAATTCATTGGATTCATTTTATAATAATATTAGACATAAAAAATTTTAGTGTACTTTTTAATGTCTTTTACCCACCTTCTAGGCACATTTGCAAATTTGCATAAAACGTAATTTTACTACTCATGTGAATTGAATTTCAAAAAATTGAGAGATATGGTTGACATCAAAAAGAAAAATTTTGTTCAATAAGATAAAAATAATTTATTGTGAATAGTAATTTATGAATTTTATTTACCACGGTTAAAAGTAAATATGGAAATTAAAGGTAAAAATGATATTATAATTACCCTAAAACATGTCCTAATTCTATTGGATAAGTGTATTTAGACCAAAATAAACATTAGGAAAAAAATGTGATCCTTTTTGATCCAATTGGATTAGATTAGGATATTTATTATATTTTATTTAAAGAAGAGTTAAAAGTGTAAAATTCAAATTTTATTAACAACCGTTTTTTTAATATTGAGTTATACATAAGATAAATTCGACTATAAATAATCATTAGAAAGATAAAACTATTTCCTACATCATGGTATTTTATTTATAATATTTAAAAATTAAATAATTAAATTTATTTATGACATAATGATGGTGTAGTGACTACCTTATTAATGAAAGATTAAAATATATGATATTATAAATAAGAAAATAAATGTAAATTGAGACTTTTAATGCATTGAAGGAATTTTATAGGCAAATATGAAACTTTAGGGTTGATTCAATATTTTTTTTCTAATTATTCAAGTTTTTTTTACTTTAAAAAAAACCTAATACCAAATAGTGTCAAAATTGACATAAATGTGTTTTAAAAAAAAATACTATTTTATTAAATTATATAATAGTCCTAAAAATTTAAGGTTTGGTTAAGGGAATTATATAATTATATATATTTAATTAATGAACCACTTTAGTTTCTCTTAAAATTTTATAGTAATTTTATGAACCATGTATTATAATAATACAACAAGACATGGTAAAAGTTAAACTATTTAACTAAGAGTTAAATCTAATAGATATGGTTAATATGGTTGCCTAAACATGGATAAAACCTATTGGTTGAGATGTTTTCAACCCATCCCCACCTTATCCTATAAATAAATCCATTTGTATCCATTAGAAAATGAAAATGATTTTATAATAAAATAATATTTCAAGCATTTCCTAAAGTGCCTCTAACCTCTCTTATAAAAGGGCACTTCCCCTTCTCTTAACTTCACACATCCAAAGCCATTTTTCTCAGCCAAAACCTGCTCAAATCTATTTCCAACTACCATAACTTAATTTTATAGGCCTTAATTTGATCATAAATCCAACCTTAGGATCCCTTTTGTTAAAATCAAAAAGAAGAACCCCAAGAAGAGGTAATTACTTTATCACCTCTTTTAAAGTAATTTTCTGCTTCAACATCCTCATTCTTTGTTATTTCCATAATAAAATAATAACTACAGTACATTATACATACTGATATGTTATTATAAATATTTTAAAACCATATTAATTATTCTATCCGTCCTATGAATGACAAAGTCACCATACGTGCGTACGCACGGCTTACCGTCTCCACGTCGTGGTGTAGTTTGTTATTTAGCACTAAATTATTTTCATGGGTATAATAATAAGTATAATTAATTTAAATAATTAATACAAAATGGTAATTATTATTTTTATATAATATACCATACAATTAAACATTGTTTTACCATTGATTGAATGATATTTTCGCTCGTGCATATGTACGGCTTACCGTCTCCACGACGCGATGAGATTCATCTTCAACGATCACCATTCCATATTTTTTATAAAAATATATATATTGATTAAGTATGATATATATGAAATAATATTTATACTTTAATAATATATATTTATGTATATAAATATATGTAGTTTACTTACTTCCATACTATACGATAAGAAAACAAAAACAACCTTCATGCGTATGTATGGACTACCGTCTCCATGAACGGTGTTTACATTTCATATATATATCTATTATAAATATTTATATTCTGAATATATATGATATATAAATAATTTTTTATATTTTATAAGTATGTAAATCATTATCTATGTTATAAAATCAATAATAACAAGTTAAAACATATACGATAAAGAAAGAGATTAATACCCGAAATGTTACAATAACATGGAAATTATTATTAAATGGGTAATAAAGTAATAAATGAAACAAGTATGATATCATAAAATTGAATATGGTTCTAGTATAATTTAATAACATACTATGGTAATTATACTGAAGGTTAAATATACCCTCGACCAAAGTAAAGTATAAGGTAAGCGTTATTTCCACCATCTCATTATTATCCGAGATTGTTTATCTGTGTGTATCTACTAGGACATATTTATCATCCATGTCCATGTTTTATAAAACTATTTTGAAAAAGAATATTTTAAGGTTTTCTAAATGGTACCCTTTAACTATATCATCATTTTAAATTTTTAAAGATTTATTTTTCTAAATCTATTTAATTGATGTCCATGTTTTCAGAATGATTTTAAGGATTTATTTATATGGACAAGATTGTTTTAAAATGTTAATTATTTTTAAATAGTTTCAAAGAGTTATGGATTCAAAAATATATTTTAAATTACTTCCATTATAAATTATGTAACTATTAAATGATTTCTTGGAAAAAGGATATTTCTCTCAAAGGGGTTTTACTGATCATTTTCAACTATGTGAACATTTTTTACTGGATATTATTCTTGATTGAGGATGATTTATTAAAATAAAATCATCCATGTTGTATTGAATTATTTATGATATGTTTGAATGTGTATGTGTTATTTTTATACTATTTATAGTTTATGGTTAAATTATTGACAGTTTGTATGTTAGTTTTAGTATGAATGTTTATGTTATGTTTCTTTTTTCTTATATGACGAATGCATTGGACTTAGTAAGTGACGGGAAGGGCCCTCTATAGCCCCTAGATGAATTATTATGTCTCATGAGACAAATTAGTATCTTGTCATAGGGCCTTGAAAAAAAATTATTTGTAGTCTTGGCACTAGGCCTTTACTATGTGGTTATGATGCCCGTCATTGTGCATTTCCTCATTATAAAAATAGTTATTACATGTGATTATTTGACTGGTAGAATATCCATGTGCATTTTTATATGGTAATGTTTGATTTATTTTTTCCATATTATTTTCAAGTTTATGTTTTCAAATCTGGTTGTTTCTATTACACATATTTCCTTAAAATTTTATAGCTTCTAGTAAATTATTTACCCTCAGTGAGCATCTGAGCTCACCCCTTTATTATATTTTGTTTTCCCAAGATCCTAATAAGTGTATCATGATTGATATGAAAGGTTAATATAGTTTAATAATGGAATTATTAAAGTATTATTTATGTTGTGTTTTATGTTTGAATGTTTAATGTAATGTTCATGTATGAAATCTATTTTTCAAGACTGCTAAATTGATCGGTCCTTCGAGACTTGATTCCCTACAATCATGACAATGTATTAAAATAACACACTAGCTCCTGGCCTCTAGGGTTTGGCATTATAGTTGGTATTAGAGGAATTTTAGAAATAACCATGTAAAATATATTTAGATAAACTATGATCAGGAAAAATTACCCTAAGGTATACTTTAAGGATTGGTATAGAAGAACATCGAAAAAATTTGGTAATGTAGATATTATGTGGGTTTTCCAAGAAATACATCTCATTCTGGATACTACAAGTGGATATGATTCTGAAACAGATGTACCAAGGAGTGAAAACCCCAACAAGGATTTTTGGTCTTGACTCGGGGTATCCTAGTACACGACAACGGGCCTTACTGTGCACCTGGTTTAACACGCCCAAAGTATATGCTTAGGATAATTCAAATTTTCTTTACAAACCATTATGAAGGATTTATGAGTAAATATGACAGCAAAGAAACCATTTTTAGGATTATGAGACTATATGTGTGAAAATCTTCAATTAATGTTTAGAATTTTTCTAGTTTTTTTATTCTACATTATGATGTGATCTAACCTAGTGTATGTTGTCATTTAAAAATGGTGCCCAGTAGAAGGAATGAGAACTCCAGCAATACGTATGATCCAAAGTGTAAGAATGATCATGTCTTTCATGGTCTTAAACCAACATTTATATGGGAAATAATCTCCCAAATATTCTCATCATATGAAGAAATAGTATCATGTGTTAATAAGATTAGTAATGAATTATTTGGGTCATATGCCTTTGAAGGGAATCCATAGAAGAAGAGGATGATAGAGAAAAAGATGTATAAAGGGAATAAGGTAAAGAAGGATTTTCCCATGTGTGATAACTGTTTCAATAATCACACTGGGAAGTGTTTTAAAGGAATGAGATTTTGTTATAAGTGTGGAGAGAAAGGACCCCAAATTCTTGATTGTAATGGTAATAAAAAGATTTCAAATGTACAATGATTCATCTGCAAAGAGTTGGGACACTACACGAATCAATGACCCAATCATCAGATTATATCCCAAATGATGATATTGGATAATAATCAAGTTATGATACTAACACAAATGAAGAGGAATTATTAATGTTATTAATTTTTTATTAAATAAGTGGGTCATTTGTGTATTGTATTAATGATGTACAAGTCATACGAATTATAAATTATATAAGGATTGTACTGCAGTACGTTTTCATTAAGGATTTTAGATTTTATGGTACCAAGTAAAGTTACATAGTTTTATGTTAAACATTTTTGGAAAATATATGTTTGGGGGGAATATATCACTTTTTATATTTCTGAAACGGGGATAATGATTTTAGAATAAGATACGATTTATTTGGAAAAAATTTATTGGATATTATTTACTACCTTGAAACTAATTAATTGTTTGATTATTCCATCATAGTTATAGTTTAAAACATTTTTGGATATAAGGAGTATATCTAGTATTCTATAAGGAATAATGGATCATGAGTGTAATCAATAATGTTTTATGGTAATTAAGGTTGTTACCATGATTTAAGAGAATACATGATGAAGGTATTCACATGTTATTACATGTAAAAAAAGATCTTCAATATATTTACCTTCCTTATAAATTTTGGACTGTGAGTTTAGACAGAATTATTTTGGATAATTCTAAATGTTGGAATGATTTAAGTTGAAAAATGTATTCTATTGTTTAAGGTTAAAACATTTCATACTTTTTTTTTGATTTTTATAAAAAAAAAAGTCAAACTGGAGGTCGGGAGACAACTTGTCGCGTCTGGCAAGGCCGCTAGACTTGAACCTGTAACCAAAGGGCGATAAGGGTACATCACCTACCACTGGACTACGTGATGTCCTGGTTCATATAATGTAGTTTTTTAAATGTTATGACAGTTGATTTATAAATTAATTTTTTTTAAACCCTATACGATTAGGTTTAATATATTATTTATGAGTTCTATAATCTTTTGGAGAGAAAGATGATTTCGTAGTAGAAATTAGTTAATGGAGGGAACTCTACTTTCCAAGTATTATTTTTTCTCTTAATTCTATGAAGAAATTAATTCTTAAACATTAAGGAAAGAAAATTAGAAATAAAATGTGTTATTCTAATACCTTATGTTTTGTTTAACCAATGATATTTTAAATCATCATTGATTTATGGCTTTAAGGGCCTCAATTTTCCATTTATTGTTCACTTTTTTGTGATTGATGGCCTCAATCACTTCTTATAAATAAATACCTTTTTTATTTAATTTTGTGTCTCTAATTACCACCAATGTTATCCTATTTGAAATCCTAATTTGGTGGTGACTTTTTCATTTCCCTTTCCCTCTTGGTAAGATTAAATTTTATTAACCATATTTTCGATGTGGGTTTCCCACGAAAGAATTTTCTATTTTCAACCTTTTATTTTCAAAGAACAATTTTTAATTGGGAAGACATAATGTATTTAAGGAGGGTAGAATGTAACACCCTAAGATTTCATAGTACGTTATCTCTTTAAAGTAATTCAATAGCTTGTGCTACACACAACACCGAGTTAAAGCGCATCACGACCTACCAAACTAACCATTTAAAAAGCAGTTATAAATAGTATTAACAATATTTTAAGTTTTATGTATATCCTATATAATTTTAACATTCGTATTTTTTGTTTCTTAGACATAATATAGGTACGAATACAATTTTTCAGATAAAAGAAGTATTTTTCAAAAAAATGCACTTTTTCCACCTTTTAATGGTGAACCCTTTTTTAAATACAATATTTGACACTTTTATATATTAAATTAAATTAAATTAAAATCTTCTTTAGAATAGGGACATAAAAATATTTTGGATCAATTTTTGGAACTTTTTTGATAACTTTCATATATTGATGAATAGTGAAAAAATACTAAATTTTAATTGAAACAACATTTTTAATAAAAATAATTTATAGTGTTAAATTATAAATTTGAGTAGTTTTAAAGTATAATTAGATTATATTTTTACCATTTAATCAAATTTTGGTTATTGGAAATAATTTCTCCTTTTAATTAGACATAATCACATGTCAATCTTTTGATAGTTTTTACGTTTTAAAAACCCGCTTTCTGGTTTTGACAACGAGAATTAATTTTTAATTCAAATTCTATATTTTTAATTTGGAAAAATAGACATCATTTTTTAATTTTAATATCAAGATTATCTTTGGGTGAATTTTTGGTATTTTTCTAAAAACATTCAATTTTCGATGAATAGTGAAAAACATTGTGTAGTAGATAAAAATTGACTTTTTCATTTAAATAATTATTTTAATTATAAATTTATCTTAAAGTAAAAATATATAAATAATACATATATTAGTACAATTTTATTCATTCGAGTCAATTTATAAAAATATTAGACATATAAAAGTTTATTGAACTTTTTTAATGTCTTTTACCGACCTTCTAGGCATATTTGCAAATTTGCATAAAAAAGTAATTTAACCACTCTTGTGAATTGAATTTCAAAAATATAAGAGACATGGTTAATATCATTAAGTATAATTTTTTTCAATAATATGAAAATCATTTTTGGTGAAGAGTAACTTTTGAATTTTATTTACCACGGTTAAAATTAAATAATGTAATTAAAGCTAAAAATGAAAGTATAATTATCCTAAAACATGTCTTAATTCTATTAGATAAGTTTATTTTGACACAAATAAACATTAGGACAAAAATATGATCCTTTTTGGTCCACTGGGATTAGATTATGACATTTATTATATTTTAATTAAAGTGCAATTAAAAGTGTTAAATTCAGATTTTAATAACTAAAACATTTTTAATATAAAGTTATACATAAGATAAATTTGACTATAAATAATAATTAGAAATATAAATATATTTTCTACATCATGGTATTTTATTTATAATTTTAAGACATTAAATAATTAAATATATTTGTGACACAATGATGATGCAATAATTGCCTTATTAGTGAAATATTAAAATAGTATATATTATAAATATTAAATTAAATGAAAATTGAGACATTTAATGCATTACTCAAATTTTCTAGGTAAATAAGAAATTTTAGGGTTGATTATATATATTTTTTCCGAATTAATCAATTTTTTATGACTTTCACAGACCAAATACAAAACAGTGTCAAACTTGACATAAATGTGTTTTTGAAACAAATACTCTTTTATTAAATTATATAATTGTCCTAAATTTATAATGTTCACCCAAATGACTTATAAAATTATAGATATTTAATTAATGAACCACTTTAGATTACATTGGCATTTTATAGTATGTTTATTAACCTTTTATAATAATAATACAAGAAGACATGGTAAAGGTTAAACTATTTAACTAAGTGTTAAATCCAAAAGATAGGGTTAATATGGTTGTCTAAACTTTTCTAAAACCTATTGGTTGAGATTTTTTCAACTCATACCCACTTTATCTTAGAAATTAATCCATTTGGAGATATTAGAAACCGAAGATGATTTTATAATAAAATAATATTTCAAGATTTACCTAAAGTGCCCCTCACCTCTCTTATAAAAGGGTACTTACCCTTATCTTAACTTCACACCTCCAAATCCATTTGGTCTGACCAACCCCGGATAAAATATCTTCCCAAATACCCTCAATTAATCCAATAGTCCTTACTTTGATCAAAAATCCAAACTATGGATCCCTTTTGTTCAAATCAAAAGGAAGCACTCGAAGAAGAGATAATTACGTCATCACCTCTTTTAAAGTTATTTTCTTCTTCCAATTACTCTTTATTTTTTATTTCCATTCTAAAATAACAACTCAAATACCTTATATATACTGATATGTCATTATAAATATGGTAAAACCATATTCATTATTCTATCGATCCTATAAATGACAAAGTCACCATACGTGCGTACGCACGGCTTACTGTCTCCACGTCATGGTGTAGTTTGTTATTCAACACTAAATTATTTGGATGGGTTTAATAATTATTATAATTAATTTAAATAATTAATATAATATGGTAATTATTCTGTATATATAGTATACCATCCAATTAAACACCGTTTTACCATTGATAGAATGATATTGTTGCTCATGCATACGTACGGCTTACTGTCTCCACAACGCGATGAGATTCATCTTCAACGATCACCATTAAAGAATTTTTATAAAATTATATATATTTATTAAGTATTATATATATGAAATAATATTTCTATTGGAATAATATATATTTATGTATATAAATATATTTCATTTACTTACTTCTATACTATTCGATAAGAAAATAGAAACAATGTTCATGTGTACGTAAAAATTACTGTCTCCCAGAATGGTGTTTCCATTTCATATATCTATCTATAATAAATATTTATATTATGAATATTTATGATATATAAATCATATCTTGTATTCTGGAAGTATGTAAATCATGATCTATGTGATACGATCAAGAATAACATGTTAAAACACGTATGATAAAGAAAGTGATTATTACCTGAAATATTTCATTGACAAGGAAATTATTTTTAAATGGGTAGTATAAGATCATAAATGAATCAATTATGATATAAGAATTATGAATATGGTTCTGGTATAATTTAATAACATACTATGGTAACTATAAAAGAAGTTAAATGTACCCTTGACCAAAGTTAAGTACAAGGTAAGGGTTATTTCCTCAATCTCATTATTATCTGATATTATTTATCTGTAAGTATATACTGGGACAAATTTTTCATCCATGTCCATGTTTCATAAAAAAAATTCAAAAGAAATATTTTAAGGTTTTATTACAGGTACCCTTTAACTAGATCATCATATTAAATATTTTAATGAATTATTTTTCTAAATCTATTTAATTAATGGAAATGTTTTAAAAATGATTTTAAGGATTTATTTATTTGGACATGATTGTTTTAAAATGTTAATTCCTTTAAAAAGTTTCAAAGTGGTATGGGAAACTTTTATTCATAAATCTCTTTTAAATTACTTCCTTTATAAATTATGTAACATTTAAATTATTTCATGAAAAAAGGATATTTCCCTTAAAGGGGTTTTACTGATCATTTTCAACTATGACAACATCCTTTTCTAGATATTATTCTTAATTGAGGTTGATTTATTAAAATAAAATCTTCCATATTTTATTGAATAAGTTATGATATGTTTGAATGTGGATGTTCTATTTTTATACCATTCATAGTTTATGGTTAAAGTATTGACATTTTAATGCTAGTTTTAGTACGAATGTTTATGTTATCCTTCACCTTTTTTATATGAGGAATGCATTGGACATAGTAAGTGATGAGATGGGTCTGTTATAGCCCATTTATGCATTGGTAGGTCTCATGAGACAAATTAATGTCTTGGCATAAGGCCTTGACAAAAAATTTATTTTTATTCTTGGCACAAGGCCTTTACTATATGGTTTTGATGTCCAGAAATACGTGTTCTCGTTATGACATTAGTTATCACATGTGATTATTCGACTAGTAGAATATCCATGTGCATGTTTATATGTAAATTTTTGATTTATGTTTTCTATATTTTGTTCAATTTTGGGTTTAAATGTCTATTGTTTTTATTACACATATTTCCTTAAATTTTTATAGCTTCCGCTAAAATATTTACCCTTACCAAGCATCTGATCTCACCCCTTTATTATGTTTTGTTTCCCCAGGATTCCAAGAAGTGTATTATGATTGATATTAATGGTTGTATAGGGGACTAATGGTGTTCTCAATGGATTATTTATGTTGTGTTTTATGTTTTTAATTTTTAATGTAATGCTTATGTATGTAATCTATTTTCGAATACTTCTAAACTGATCGGTCTATTGGGACTTGATTCCTTGTAATCATGCCAATGTATTAAAATAATGCACCAGCTCCAACCTTCTGGGGTCAGGGCATTACAATTTTCTACCCTGGCATAAGTCCTAGTTGTGGTTACATACCATTAGTAGATTCCCCAAACACTCCTTGAGATTCATCTCATTTTGTGGTGGGATTCTTCATTCTCCATCTTCTCCCCATTGATTTTGTTGATGTGGTTGTAAATAACGTCAGTTGTAATTGGTGCATGGTTCTTCCAGATATGGCCTCTAGTGGCCCTATTCCACTAATACTACCATGGTATGGCTATGAACCTGTAGAATGGTTCGTCTCTAGTCATTACAGGGAAAAAAATATTATCCCTTAGCCTAAAGTCGTAATGTGGTATCCCCTTTCATTTTGGGTACTTCCTTAAAGCCTCTATCAATAGCGCAATCAATTATTCATGGTCTGAGGAGCTTTGGATTCTCTCCTTGATCATGATGTCCCCTTCTATATCTTCCTTAGAATTAATTGTGGTGTTGACTCCTAGAGAATCCATTTGATTCAATAATTAGTTTTTTATGAGTTTGGTTCATGAAGATCCTTCACGAAGATCATTCATGATGAAGGAGTACTAAAATTATGGCTTCCTGACAAATGTTCACTGATCTAGGTTCACAGAGACAATGAGCTTCATGACCGATGAGGATCGAGATCACAAAGTTCTTGTGAAGGGACTGAGATTTATAAAAATAGATCACTAGATTTTCTCTTCATGACACCCTATTAGTCACTATCATGGAACCCTCCTGTATTTATAGGTGTACATTCGGTTCTAAGATTGGGATGGTTTCTATGAAGAAAGTTCCATGATGTGACTGTCGTGAGGGAGGTTTGCGATTGAGGTTTGAAAAATGGGGTTGATTGACAATTTTTAGTGATTATCCCTAATAATTTAACTGTCCTTTTCCCCATCATCTCCCATTATGAAGGGGTGGAATTAGTTGGCACTAAAATGTTTGTAATGCAGGAATGGTTGAGGAAGGAATGGCTGGTTTGGAGTGATTCCAATCCAAAAGGCCCAAAACCCCTCTAAAGAGTCTATTTCACAAAGCTCAGCTTCTTCATGAATGTCCAGAGCTTATGAAGCTCCCTTTCTAATAAGATTCCTTTGAAAAAATGAAGGATTGATAGTAACATATGTGTAATGACATTTGGAGTCACGAAGTGCCTTGAAAATGCGTGAATGATTGATGGTAAGCTCTGTGAATGTGACTTGTGGACTCACAAAGTTGAAACCCTTTGAAAAGTGAATGACACTTTAAGAAAACCTACAATATTCATTAAACCCCTTTCCAATAAATACCCCTTCAGCCTGACATTTTATAGATGATGTGCACCCTTTCGACTTCTGAAGTCACCCTTTTTCATAAACCCCTTGAGCATCACAAACCAAAGAAAAATTGACCGCCTAAGGTATACAGGCTTCTCAAAACCTCCTCCCTTGTGTTTTTTGAGAGCCTCCACCACATGTGGATATACATTTCACAAAGTCGTATACCCATCATGATGGTATAAGGCCCTCCATGGAACTTGGTATTCCTTAAGCATTAAACCTTCACAAATCACTCCTCATATGAATCAAGATTTCCCTCTAAGGAATTGTAACACCCGAGATTTTTATGAGTAATATTTTGTTTTTATGTTATATATATATCATCAAAGGAATATTTCACTACACACTAGCTTGGCTTACTTTACACGCAATCGCGACCTTCCTCGATAGCTTGCATTGTACGCAATATCGAGTTTCACTAAACGACGATATGCTATTAAAATATTATTTAAAATAGCCATTATGAATAGTAATAACCACTTTTTGAAATTTTATCTTTCAAAATGGACCTCATTTTTTGATTCGGAATACCGAAATTAGCCTAGGGTGAAATTTGGGTATTTTTCTGAAAACATTCAATTTTAGATGAATAGTGAAACCACTAAGTGGTAGGTTAAAAACTGAATTTTGCATAAAACATAATTTTACCGCTTCTGTGAATGGAATTTCGAAAATCCGACAGACACGGTTGATATCAGTAAGTAAAATGTGGTTCAATGAGATAAAAATAATTTTTTGGTGAATAGTAACTTTTTACTTTTTTTACCGTGGTTAATAGTAAATAGGGTAACTAAGGGTAAATATGATATTACTATTACCCTAACACATGTCCTAATTCTATTGTATAAGTGTAATTCGACCAAAAAAAACCTTATGAATATAATATGACCATTTAGGTCCACTTGGATTAGATTATGACATTTAATATTATTTTATTTAGTGAATAGTTAAAATAGTTAAAATCAAAGTTTAACAACTAAAGATATTTAATATAGGGTTATACATAAGATAAATTCGACTATAAATATTCATTAGAAAGCTAAAAAGATTTCCTACATAATGATATTTTATTTATAATTTTTAGACATTAAATAAATTAATTTATTTATGACACAGCGATGATGAAGTAATTACACTTTTAAGGAAATGTTAACATAATTGATGTTATAAATGCTCAAATAAATGTAATTTGAGACTTTTTATGAATTCCACTAATTTTCTAGGTTAGTATGATATATTAGTGTTGATTTAATCAACTTGGTTTGAACATATAATTCTGTTATGACTTTCAAAAAAATCATATATCAAATAGTGTCAAAATTGACACAAAATAGTTTTTAAATCAAATATTATATTATTAATTTTTATTTTATTCCTAAAAATATAAGGTTCGGCCAAATGACTTATATAAGGATATATATATTAATAATAAACAACGTGGGGTTCGTTTGTCATGTTATAGTAAGTGTATTAACCATATAGTGTAAGAAAACAAAAAGTCACGGTAAAAGTTAAATTATTTAACTTAGAGTTAAATCTAATTGATAAGGTTAAAATAATAACCTAAACTTGTCTAAATCCTATTGGTTGATAGGATTTCGACCCATACCCACTTTACGTTCGAAATAAGACCCTTTGGAACCATTATAAACCGATTTTGACTTTAATATAAAATAATATTTTGAGATATTCCTAAGGTGACCCTCTCCTCCCTTATAAAAGGGCACCTCCTCCCCCTCCTCACACCAATTTGAGCACTCAAGCTCGGCCAACCCCTGCCAAAATCCCTTCTCCACTTCCCTAGAATAATCCTAGAGGTCCTGGTCTTCTTCAATGACCAATCTTAGTTCCCTAAGTGGAGGATTCAAAGAGGCATTTTAAAGAAGAGGAGCTTTGGACACGTACAAAGCAAATCGGACCTAAGGTAAGGGAAATGTCACAATCTCATTTTATCCGAGATTGTTTATAATTTGGTATTTAATGGGGTTTATTTTATCATCCAAATCCATGTTTCCCAAATATGTAATTTTTATATCCTTCTACAAGAGTTTATATCAAATTTTACCCTTCGGTGATATTTTAGTAAAAGATATGAAAGGAATCTTTTGGCATTTTTCGTACGAGGTACTTTTTGACTTTTCCGACAAAAGTAGGAGAATAATGTTTTTTTATCTTATACGGCATGAATGTATTTTTAAAACATTATTTCCAAGAAGCTTCTTTTAAAAGTTTCCAAGCTTATTTTTAATCAACTTCTTTTAGATTAAAATTGTATGACATGTTAAGTGAGGAAAAATGTATTTGAAGTAGAATGGATATTTTCCTCAAGAATGGAGTTCAAATTTTTTATCAAAATTATTTTCCATCTAAGATAACATAGGGTTCTGTTTTTATCCCTACTATTACATTGATTTGATTATGTTTTGAGGGAATTACTTTTATGAAGTCATTTACCTTATATGATTTGTTTTATGATGTCATGATGTTTCAAGAATCCCATTTTTGTTACATGTGTTATGCGATGATGTATGATTTATGATTATGTGGCCCACGTAAGAAAGGATTCATTATAAGATGGGTGGGACCTATATCTCCCTCCAATTCATTGGGTGAAGATTTATATCTCATGAGATAGACATGGCTGGAACAGAAGTTTATTTCGGTTCAGTGATACAGGACTGAAACGAGGAGTGAACTCGGTTCAGAAATGGACTTTTTCCACTAAGATAGTCTTGGCAATGATTCATGACTAACAAGAAATGATTTTCCATGATTATGTGTGCATGCCACAAAGTTTAAAGTTTTATGTTATGATTATGGGGATCTCATTTTCACATCTATGATTTATTCCATGTTAAGATATTATGATCACTTTTGCAGGTTATGATTTTCAAAAAGATACGATATGATTTTTATTTCCTTTATTTGCCCTTGCTGAGAATTTGAGCTCACCCTTTTTGTATGTTTTCTTTTCCCCAGGTCAGGAAGATGGATATTAAGTAGAATATGCTAAAAGGGACCTTAGATATGATGAAATAAATGGGAGACACGGTAGAAGATTTATGAACCAGTTGTTTATGTTTCCCAGTTTCTAAATACACTATACCTATATGGTCCTTTGTGGTTTTGTCATATGTTGTAATAAGTGTGCTACAATTTTGAAGTATTAACAATGTATGTAAAGTATGGGTCGTTATAGTTGGTATCAGAGGAAAGGTATAGTCAACCTTTGGAAACTACGATGTGAAAGCCTTAGTAAGAACCCTAAGGATAAGTCTAAGCATAGAACACAATCTTAGTGTTTTAGAAATGGCCATGAATAACCTAGGATAAGACCTTAAGCGTGAAAATTTTATTCTTGAATTATGTGGTTTTCCTATTATAATTAGTGTTTCTCACACTATTCTTCTTGGTTTTAGTCAATGGCTGGAACCCGAAGGAACCATGTTAATGCAGAATGTGATGGGCAATGAAATGATTGTCCCCCTAAGCAACCAAACGATATGGGAGCTGGAATGCAAAATCTTGTAGCCATGCTCACACAACTTTCTCAAGCTATGAATCATGCAGGACTTATAAACGAGCAAAGGAAGGAGCAACATTCTGTTGAATCCTTCATGAGGCAGCGTCCACCTTCTTTCAGTGGGTCCACTGATCCATTAGTTGCTGAACAATTGATTAGTACTACTGAAAAGATATTTTCAGTTCTTCAATGTTCTGAACATGATAAAGTCATCCTAGCAGTGTATCGTTTGGAAGGAGATGCAGATCAATGGTGGAATATTATTAAGAATATGAGGCAAAGGGATGAAATTGAGTCCATGGAATGGGACGAGTTGAAGAACTTATTTTTCAATAAGTATTTCCCTCGTATTCTCCGAACAAAGATGGAGAAAGAGTTTCTTGAACTGAATCAAAGGGATGATGATTCTGTTGGTACCTATGAAGCAAATCTTACAAGACTTGCAAGGTATGCTTATGGTATTATTATCCCACCTGAGAGTAAGATCGATCGATTCATTAGTGGCTTAAAACCAAGTCTTCGAAGGGCGTTAGCCATAAGGGACTTCAATAGCTACGAGGAAATCGTTCGATGTGCTCTCAAAGTCGAGATGGAGATTGGAGTAACCCATCAGTCATATGGGTTTGATAAGAAGAGGAAAATGGAATTCAAAGGAAAATCTAAAGAGCACACTGAAAAGAAGATGAGCTTTCCCTTATGCTCAAAGTGTGGAAAGAAACATGGAGGGAGTTGTCTTAAAGGGACAAGTAAATGTTTCAAATGTGGAAAGGAAGGTCATCGGGCATTTGAATGCCGCGATAATGGGAAGAAGATGTCTAATGATGCAAACAAAGGAAGGGATACACAGAATGAACCTACTACACTTCAATGTTTCAAGTGCAAGGAGATGGGGCATTATGCCAATCAATGCCCAAATCCAAGGGTTGATGATGATGGTCGACGTCAACAAACTCTTAAGGCTAAAGACAAAGGAAAGTCACATGCAATTTCTATCAGCGATGTGGAGTGCGATAACGAAGTGGTAAAAGGTACACTTACCATCCACTCTAAAGTAGAAAATGTTTTATTTGATTCTGGATCCACCCACTCTTTTATTTCTGAAGAATTTTCTAAGGGTATCACCATATTACCTTAACAATTAGATGTTGAGTTAGCTGTGACAACACCTAATGGCACATCAATCGCATCAAAAGTTTATAATTATTATCCAATTGACATTTGTGGGAATGTGCTTCCTGAAAATCTTGTGATCCTTCCTTTAGTGGAATTCGATGTGATTCTTGGCATGGATTGGCTTTCTTTAAACGGAGCTCATATCAATTGCCAAAGAAGGGAAGTCACATTTCATATTCCAGATCAATCTATGATCGTCTATCAATGCAAGGATGAACATATACTTCCAGTGGAAATTTCTTCCATTTTATGGGTATTGATTCCACTAAATGAAGGTTATTTATCTCAAATGGTTGGTGAGAAACTCGCAATTAAGAATATTCTCATCATACGGGAGTTTGATGATGTATTTCCGGAGGAATTACCGGGTCTTCCACCAAATCATGAAGTTGAGTTTTCAATAGAACTCGTACCAGGTGCTTTACCAATTTCAAAGACACCTTATAGAATGGCCCCAATTGAGTTGCAGGAATTGAAGAAGCAACTCCAAGAGAATCTTGATAAGGGATTCATACGCCCTAGTGCGTCACCTTGGGGAGCACCTGTTCTATTTGTTAAGAAGAAAGATGGATCAATGAGACTCTTCATTGATTATCAAGAACTTAACAAGATCATTATCAAGAACAAATATCCTCTCCCACGCATTGATGACTTATTTGACCAACTACGCGGAGCTAAATACTTTTCCAAGATTGATCTTCGTTCAGGGTATCATCAATTAAGGGTCAAAAGGGAGGATATACCAAATACGGCTTTCCGTACAAGGTATGGACACTATGAATTTTTAGTGATGCCATTTGGTCTTACTAATGCCCCTGCTATCTTCATGGATCTAATGAATAGAGTCTTTAGAGACTATCTTGATCAATTTGTGGTAGTCTTTATAGACGATATTCTTGTCTATTCAAAGAGCAAGGAAGAGCATGAAGATCACTTGAGAATTATATTGAAGACACTGAGAAAGGAGAATCTTTATGCCAAATTTACCAAGTGTGAATTTTGGCTTCAAAAAGTTACATTTTTGGGTCACATAATCTCAAAAGAGGGGATATCTGTGGATCCAGCAAAAACAGAGGTTATCGAAAGATGGTCGAGACCAACAACAGTAACTGAGATCCGAAGTTTTCTTGGTTTTGCTGGATATTATCGACGTTTTGTAAATGATTTTTCACGATTATATAATCCACTCACCAAGTTGACTCGGAAAGGAGTTAAGTTTGTTTGGACAGAGGAATGTGAAGAGAATTTCAAGGAGTTGAAAAGAAGGTTATCCAGTGCACCTGTGCTCACACTACCTTGTAGTGGAGAAAGGTTTGTGATCTATAGTGATGCATCCAATAAGGGATTGGGGAGTGTTCTTATGAAAAATGATATGTTGATAGCTTATGCCTCACGACAGTTGAAAATCCATGAGCAAAATTACCCAACACATGATTTGGAGTTAGCTGCGGTAATCTTTGCATTAAAGATTTGGAGGCATTACCTTTATGGTGAAAGGTGTGATATTTATACTGATCATAAAAGTTTAAAGTATATTTTCACACAAAAGGAGCTGAATATGCGTCAAAGAAGATGGTTGGAGCTAATTAAGGATTATAACTGCTCAATCCATTACCACCCTGGGAAAGCAAACAAGGTGGCAGATGCATTAAGTCGACAAGACCATGCTAGATTATCCATGATGAGGATCACAAAAGATCCAATATTTATGGATTTACAAAGGATGGATCTTGGAATTATAATGGAAGGGGAAAAATCTTATCTTTCTCAAATGAATGTTCAACCATCTATACATGTGAATATTAAAGAGGCACAGAAAGAAGATGTCGAGTTACAAAAGAAGGTGAGAAATGTTCCTGAATTCAACCTTGATTGTGATGGGATAATAAAGTTCAGGAATCAGGTCTGTGTTCCTCCCATCCCCGAATTAAAGGAGCTGCTGGATGAGGCTCATAGTTCTTCATTCTCTATTCATACTGGAAGCACGAAGATGTATAGGGACCTGAAAAAGTACTTCTGGTGGGATGTCATGAAAAGAGATGTTGCTGAATATGTCTCTCGATTCTTGGTTTGTCAACAGGTTAAAGCTGAGAGACAGAAGTCTAAGGGGCTGTTACAACCATTACCCATACCCGAATGGAAATGGGAAAACATCACTATGGACTTTGTCACAGGACTTCCTAAAACATCCAAAGTCAATAATGCTATCTGGGTCATAGTTGATCGTCTTACAAAGTCTACACGCTTCATTGATATTAGAGAGGATTTCTCTCTAGATCAGCTTTCCAGGATATAAGTAAAGGAAGTGGTAAGATTGCATGGAGTACCACTTTCTATTATATCTTATCAGGATCCGAGATTTACCTCAAAGTTCTGGCGAAGTCTTCAGCATACTCTGGATACAGAGTTGAGTTTCAGCACTGCTTATCATCCTCAGACAGAAGGTCAGTCTGAGAGAACAATTCAAACCCTAGAAGATATGTTGAGAGCTTGCTCTATGGATTTCAAAGGAGGTTGGGATCAACACCTACCTTTGGTGGAATTTTCTTATAATAATAACTTTCACTCCAGTATTCATATGGCTCCTTATGAAGCTCTCTATGGAAATAAATGCAGGACTCCAACTTGCTGGGATGAATTTGGGGAAAGAAAGCTATTAGGACCTGATCTCGTTGATGAAATGGCAGAAAAGGTCAGATCTATTCAACAACACATAAGAGCAGCTCAGAGTCGACAGAAAAGTTATGCCGACAACCGAAGAAAAGACCTAGAGTTTGAAGTGGGTGATAAAGTGTTCTTACGAATATCTCCCTGGAAGAGGGTTATGAGATTTGGAAAGAAGGGGAAGTTGAGCCCTAGATATATCGGTCCTTTCGAAATACTGGATCATGTTGGAAAGTTAGCTTACCGATTGTTGCTTCCACCGAATCTCTCTCAAGTTCAAGATGTGTTGCATGTATCTCTCCTGAGAAAGTACATACCTGATCCTTCACATGTACTCAGCTCAGAAGTTGTACCGCTGGAGCAAGATCTTTCTTATGAAGAACAATTGATAGAGATTCTGGATCGTAGCGAAAAAGTCCTATGAAACAAGACCACTCGATTGGTGAAAGTTTTATGGAAGAACCACCAACTTGAAGAAGCTACATGGGAGCTTGAGGATATGATGAGTGAGAAGTATCCTCATCTGTTTGTTACAAAGTGACGAATTTCGAGGGCGAAATTCTTTTTAAGGGGGGTAGAATATAACACCTGATATTTTTATGAGTAATATTTTGTTTTTTTGTTATATATATATCATCAAAGGAATCTTTCACTACACACTAGCTTGGCTTACTTTACACGCAATCGTGACCTTCCTCGATAGCTTGTGTTGTACGCAATACCGAGTTTCACTAAACGACGATATGCTATTAAAATATTATTTAAAATAGCCGTTATGAATAGTAATAACCACTTTTTGAAATTTTATTTTTCAAAATGGACCTCATTTTTGGATTCGGAATACCGAAATTAGCCTAGGAGAAATTTTGGTATTTTTCTGAAAACTTTCAATTTTTGATTAATAGTGAAACCACTAAGTGGTAGGTTAAAAACTGAATTTTGCATAAAACATAATTTTACCGCTTCTGTGAATGGAATTTCGAAAATCCGATAGACATGGTTGATATCAGTAAGTAAAATATGGTTCAATGAGATAAAAATAAATTTTTGGTGAATAGTAACTTTTTACTTTTTTTACCGTGTTTAATAGTAAATAGGGTAACTAAGGGTAAATCTGATATTACTATTACCCTAACACATGTCCTAATTCTATTAGATAAGTGTAATTCGACCAAAAACAACCTTATGAATATAATATGACCATTTAGGTCCACTTGGATTAGATTATGACATTTAATATTATTTTATTTAATGAATAGTTAAAATAGTTAAAATCAAAGTTTAATAACTAAAACATTTTTAATATGGGGTTATAAATAAGATAAATTCGACTATAAATATTCATTAGAAATATAAAAAGATTTCCTACATAATGATATTTTATTTATAATTTTTAGACCTTAAATAAATTAATTTATTTATGACACAATGATGATGCAGTAATTACCCTTTTAAGGAAATGTTAACATAATTGATGTTATAAATGCTCAAATAAATGTAATTTGAGACTTTTTATGAATTCCACTAATTTTATAGGTTACTATGATATATTAGTGTTGATTTAATCAACTTGTTTCGAACATAAAATTCTGTTATGACTTTCACAAAAATCATATATCAAATAGTGTCAAAATTAACACAAAATAGTTTTTAAATCAAATATTATATTATTAATTGTTATTTTATTCCTAAAAATAGAAGGTTTGGCCAAATGACTTAGGTAAGGATATATATATTAATAATAAACAACTTGGGGTTCGTTTGGTATGTTATAGTAAGTGTATTAACCATATAGTGTATGAAAACAAAAAGTCACGGTAAAAGTTAAATTATTTAACTTAGAGTTAAATATAATTGATAAGGTTAAAATAATAACCTAAACTTGTCTAAATCCTATTGTTTGATAGTATTTCGACCCATCCCCACTTTAACTTTGAAATAAGACCCTTTGGAACCATTATAAACCGATTTTGACTTTAATATAAAATAATATTTTGAGATATTCCTAAGGTGCCCCTCTCCTCCCTTATAAAAGGGCACCTCCTCCCCCTCCTCCTCACACCAATTTGAGCACTCAAGCTCGGCCAACCCATGAAAAAATCCCTTATTCACTTCCCTAGAATAATCCTAGAGGTCATGGTCTTCTTCAAAGACCAATCTTAGATCCCTAAGTGGAGGATTTAAAGAGGCGTTTCAAAGAAGAGGAGCTTCAGACACGTACAAAGAAAATCGGACCTAAGCTAAGGGAAATGTCACAATCTCATTTTATCCGAGATTGTTTATAATTTGGTATTTACTGGGGTTTATTTTATCATCCACATCCATGTTTCCCCAATATGTAATATTTATATCCTTCTACAATAGTTTATATCAAATTTTACCCTTCGGTGAGATTTTAGTAAAAGATATGAAAGGAATCTTTTGGCATTTTTCATACGAGGTAATTTTTGAATTTTCCGACAAAAGTACGAGAAGAATGTTTTTTTTACTTATATGGCATGAATGTATTTTTAAAACATTATTTCCAAGAAGCTTCCTTTAAAAGTTTTCAAGCTTATTTTTAATCAACTTCTTTTAGATTAAAATTGTATGACATGTTAAGAGAGGAAAAATGTATTTGAAGTAGAAAAGATATTTTCCTCAAGAATGGAGTTCAAATGTTTTATCAAAATTATTTTCCATCTAATATAATATAGGGTTCTATTTTTATCCCTATTATTACATTGATTTGATTATGTTTTGAGGGTATTACTTTTATGAAGTCATTTACCTTATATGATTTGTTTTATGATGTCATGATGTTTCAAGAATCCCATTTTTGTTACTTGTGTTATGCGATGATGTGTGATTTAGGATTATGTGGCACACATAAGAAAGGATTCATTATAAGATGGGTGGGACCTATATCTCCCTCCAATGCATTGGGTAATGATTTATATCTCATGAGATAGACATGGATGGAATGGAAGGTTATTTCGGTTCAGTGATACAGGACTGAAACGAGGAGTGAACTCGGTTCAGAAATGGACTTTGTCTGCTAAGATAGTCTTGGCAATGAGTCATGACTAACAAGAAATGATTTTCCATGATTATGTGTGCATGCCACAAAGTTTCAAGTTTTATGTTATGATTATGGGGATCTCATTTTCACTTCTATGATTTATTCCATGTTAAGATATTATGATCTCTTTTGCAGGTTATGATTTTCAAAAAGATATGATATGATTTTTATTTCCTTTATTTGCTCTTGATGAGCATTTGAGCTCACCCTTTTTGTATGTTTTCTTTTCCCCAGGTCAAGAAGATGGATATTAAGAAGAATATGCTAAAAGGGACCACAGATATTTTTGAAATAAATGGGAGACACTATAGAATATTTATGAACCAGTTGTTTATGTTTCCCAGTTTCTAAAGACACTATACCTATACGGTCCTTTGTGGTTTTGTCATATGATGTAATAAGTGTGCTTCAATTTTGAAGTATTAACAATGTATGTAAAGTATGGTTCGTTATAGGAATGGTCACCCTATTTAGCAATACATGCCCCTTCATGAATACCCTAACCTCTATGAGGAACCCAATCCACGCAATACCCCCTTCAAGAACCTCAAATATTAAAAAAGAATCTCTATTGGTCCTCTCATTGGTGTCTTGCTTCTACTGACATCCCTTTGAAATGGTTGAGTTCCCAAGGTGCCCATACTAATCCATAACTAGTTCAACTGCACCTCGAGTCCCCAAGTGACCAGTGCCACTCATTCTTGTGTTCTCCCACTTCACCCCAAGTGCAGATCAAGTCTCCCACCAAATTTTTTCTTATAATTATAGGTATCATAACAACTTTTTCTTCTAATCATAAGGATCATAATTTGGAACTTGTGACTCACCATTCTGCTATGG
Organism: Viscum album; assembly: GCA_963277665.1. NCBI lineage: Eukaryota > Viridiplantae > Streptophyta > Magnoliopsida > Santalales > Viscaceae > Viscum > Viscum album. Next base: position 289,948,708 of record OY728148.1, on the reverse strand, counting down.
AAATACCAACACCATGCCCATACCAAAGGCACATGGGCGGTGGTCACGTAATCCGAAGGGCTGAGGAGTGAGTCCCCCATTGTCTTAGATGCATGATGTAAAACTACCTAGTTCTACATCCTTATTTCTGGTTGTTAAACTAAAAAATTTCCTATTTGTATGACATTTAACTCCATGACAATGTCCTCATCACATGACACGAAACTATATCCTTACCTTTCATGATACACATAGTATGATCTGTGTGTGACCCACGCTGAATGAGATCCTCTAGGTAGTTCAATAATAATCCCCACACTACTTCAACCAAGGGAAATATCCTTGAAAAGGAATCTTTTATTCATAATATCGACACAATCCCTCATCGAAAATCCTTCCATGACATGAACATCCTTACTATATGACATTAAACAGCATGGATTGGTCTGATCACATGACCTTAAATTATGACATTGAACTATGTGGGTTTGGATCCCTATCTTCTAAACAGGATACATGGGATGCTTACCTAAGGTTATATATCATCCATGGTAAACTTATGATGTTCCCTCTAGACACACCTCCTAGATCAACCTCAAGGGGCATTTTGATCCAACATTTCATGTGGGACATCTCCCTCATAGGGACACACCTCCCAAATCCACCTTAAGAGGCGTTCAAACACATCCATCTTGGATCTTCCTCAAGGTATATTTTGATCCATAATTTTATGTGTGGCATATTCCCTCCGAGGGATGCACCACCCAAATCTACCTTAAGTGGTTTTCTAATACATTGATAAACCTTCCAGGTATGGCCACATCCCTCTTAGGGATGCACCTCTTTGATCTGCCTCAAGGGGCATTCTAATCCATAAATATGGATCCAAATTCATTTGTCTTTCAGAAACATTAGTCACCCTTCCAAGTGTGACATATTCCCTCTTAGGGAAACACCTCGTGGATCCACCATATAGGGCATTATTATCCAAAAAATCAGATCCACCTCCATGGGGCGTTCTGATCTATCGATAAACCTTCTAAGTGTGACAACTTCCCTCCTAGGGATTCACCTCCTAGATCCACCCCAAATAGAATAAAAATAAAATAAAATGGATCCCCTGCCATGGATAATTTTAATCCGTCAATAAACTTTATTATGTTACATCTTTCATACTAGGGACATTCCTCCTTGATCCACCTCTATGGGGTGTTCTAATCAGCTAAATCTATCTCCACAAGACATTAAACTCATACCCTAATCCATATCAACCCGGAATTTCATTCTATATTCATAGGATGTAGAAATTATTACATGAACCAAATACATACCTCTTAAAAAATGGGATGTCTGAGGTAAAAAGCCTTTGAATATTTACACCTCTGTTATTGTTACCACGTTATCAACATGGGATGCCTTGGCTTTCACACTTAAGATACCTCATATGAGATTCCCTCCTCTGAGGAATATTCACAGGTGACCAATGTTCCCAGTGTCCTGATAATACCAGTGATACTCAATGTAACTAATTTCCTAATTGAAGGTTTCTACCCTACCCGACAGAAGTAGTGTAATTAACTAGTGTCTATGAAGATATTTCACTAGAAATGAGCTCCATGAACATGACATAACACTATGAGGGAGACTCGGACTAGGAAATGATATCCAAATAGGAATACATGAAAGGATGAACTGATATACCATGATAAAAGTTCAATCATGGATCATACATCACTAATTAAAGTGATGAAATCCCCCCATCTTTGGAATGTGGGAATGTGGGGCTACAATAATTCCAGTGTGCACATCATATGTCAACATGAAGGCGATCCCCAAAGAATGTATCAGAAACAAATTATTATTTTCTTATCTTTATTTGATTGTTTGGTTATAGTTTTTATTTTTATTATCATCCATTTATGGTTTGGGATGTATTCTACATAGCTATTAAATGTGAATTTTTAATCATTTTTATTAAAGGAAAGTGGAATATTTTATTTTTTTTAACACGGTTTAAAATATATATATTTTAAATGATGAAAACAATTTGATTTTGTTTTAAAAATTAAAGGACCCCAATTATGGTTTTCAAATATCTTACTTTCAATTAAATTATTCAACTTTAAGTTTAAGTGAAAAGGGAGAATGTTTTATAAAAAAAAATAATGTTTTATTTTTTTCCTTATATATATATGTACGGGAAAACACAAAACTATAAATTGTATTTAAAACTATGATTTATGGAATGTTTGATATAATAAATTCCATAGACTATTTGGTGAAATTTTATTGGTCATTTTTATCTCATACCCTATATACAAATTGATGTTTGTGTGTAACTCTTATATTTCTTCTCAGGTGATCAGTTTTTTATCATTTGTTTGATACCTGTTTTCATGGGTTGATGTATGTGTTAGGATGTGATGGGGGCCATTGATCAAATAGAGTTAATTTTATAGTTTACTGAGTTTGTGGTTTATTTTTTGTATATTATTGCATTAACCACTTCGTTCCATTGTTATTTATTTTTAGAGTTTCCTATTTTAGTTTATGTAATGTATCTACTTTCATTATATGTTATTAAATTGAAGTCAATTTATATAAATTTTTTATGTTAAAGAATAATAATAATTTCTTCTATTATTTATGATTTGTTTGGATGATTATTTCATTTATGCCTTGTTTTAATGGTTCATTATTTAAATTTTATATTATATTTACATGAAAACCCACTAGCTTCCAACTCATGGGAATTAAAAAAATCCATTCATCCCTAGTGGCAGGGGAGGTTAGGTTATGTGTTGAGTGAGCCTGGGCTAGTTTATTACAAATAGTGTGAGAGTCTAGTTTTTTAAAATTCCAAGGATCTTGGAGATACATCATGTTATTTGGGGAGTATGGTTGTATAGATATTGGAATTTCAAAACTCAATAGGTAGGTTTGGGGGGTTCTATCTAGATATTACTCATCTTAAGACTCAAGTTACCATGGGTAGTAAAGATTTGAATCTTGAATTTGAGTTTTTTTGTGACTATGGTTGGTGCTTAATCACCATTGAGATATATCAGATAATTTGGGTTTTTTATTGAGTGTTGAGATAAAAATGGATGAATAATAAGAGGTTCATGGTAATCTCACATGGTATGAAAAAATATGAAAATTCTGTGGATTTGGTTCTAAAAATGTTTCATTGGTTGTTACATGATCAACACATGGTCTCTAAAACTATTTGGTCAAGTTTTGTATAGTTACACATCCCACATATATTTTTATAACCTCCTTTCACTATAAAATTGGTCCATATTATGTTTTTCATTCATTTTAAGTAAATTAAATGGAGTTTTTGTGATGTTTTGATGTTGTTGGGTTAGACTATCTTTTAATTTAGTGGTATGACTTTATTTAGGTGGTTGTTATGAAGTTTTTTTTGCATAAAAAATTTATTCCATGAAATTTTTTAGATTTAAAATTTGACTTTATGGTTTTCTTACAAATAGATCTTTTCTTTTGTCGAGAATTTTTATAAATTAGACAATTTCATAAAGAAATTCAGGACATGTTTTCTAATAAAGGTGGATTTTCCATTAATATTTTAGAAAGGAAGTTGGGATTTCAACTTATTGAAATTTTTCAAAATGGAATTCATTTAATTCTATAAATTAAATTTAATTTTTTAATGGGTTATTTTGTTTTTAAAATTTTACAATTTTTTTAAAAATGATTTTTTTGGAACCTCTATCAAGAGGCTCAAGGTTTAAAAATGGAATTTTTTAAAGTTTTTTATTTTTGTGATTTTTGTTTTAATATTTTTACCTTTGTTTATATTGGGAGATTTTGATTTGATTTTTAAATCATGAATTGATTGAGTTCATGTTTTATGTTATATATAGTATCCTTTCTAAAAGGTTCTCAATTGAAAGATAAAAATTTTATAATTAAGAATGATCTGTAAGGAGATTCCAACAATTATTCATAATGATCCTTATATAAATTATATATAAAAAGTATCTAAATAAAGCAGTGGAGTCTGTTAATTATCTTATGAACTAGTAACTAAGGACTTTTTAAAATCATGATTCTTTGAAATAAGTCTTCATCCAAAATAGGGATTATTTTTATTTGAATTTTTTCTGGAATCATATTACAAAGCGGTTGAGAAGAAGTCTCAAACACAATTTTAATTAGAGTGTGTTTTTATTTTCGGATTTTTTCTCAATGAGTTTAGAGACAGTTGAATCTTTTTTAGTATTTTTTATTTGTGTATTATTTAGGGAACCTTCCTAATTTCGCATTTTAAAGGATATTCTTTATTATTAGTTATGTTCATGACTCATTTATTTTCATTGTTTTTTTATATTTATATGTGATTATATATTATTGATTAGGTTTGGTTTTGATGCACTGGTCATAGGGAATCCTTGGGCATGTACTTTTGTAACTAGGATTATTGTTAAACTAGTTTGTCGTGTGAACTTTCTAGTGCTCAGTTGAATATTTTTCTTATTCACCATGAGTCGGTCTTCTTCAAGGGGTCATATGTTACCTCTCATTTTTTTATTGGCGTAAGGTTAAATCCTTCTTGTCTAAGTTTGATGCATCTTTATTATAGGATTATTTTTTTATTATTTTGGGATGTGATGGATTTGTTTTACATTTTTTCTATAGTCCTTTTAATTTTTTTGGGTGGAATTTCCTTTTTTAATTATGAGTTTATTATTTGGGATGGCTAATGTGGTGGGTAGAGGATTATTTTTTCCTTCTATATTTTATACATACAAGGTTTTTTAGTGATATTTGTTCTCGTGTGTTTCTATAATTTATTTATTCATTGTATATTAATTATAATTGATGTGTAGATCTATATTAGGTATCTGTTTCCTTAGACCTCTGTGTTGGATGATAATGAATTGGATAATGCTTGAGGTTTCTTGATAATGTTTTCATATTTACTAAATAAATTTTGAGGGATATAATTATGGGTATTGTTTTATTTGAAAAGTATAATTCTATATTTTTCTCAGCCATCCAACTTATTGTGCATGGGTTATGAGGTTTTTATCTATTGTTATTTTTAATTTTTCTAATGAATTTTTGAAGGTAGAAAATGGAATAATATGGAGAATTTTGATGCCTCCATGTCATTATTGTATTTAATATTATATAATTATATTCTACTATGAATATTTGGGTGAAATCAATATCTAAGTTATTTTTCATGTTTATACGTGAGTTTTAGTTATAGACTACAATAAGTCTCACCTTGAAAAAACAATTTTATTCCCGGAGGGCCTTTCACGGGGGAATCATGTAGTGATAGAGGAAAGTCACACCACAACAAGACAAGGTACAATGGGATAATTTTATAGGGGTGGTGTCACACTATAGTGAGAGTAGTTCATGTCATGATATCACTTATGTAGAGGGGTAGTAGTATGAGGGAGGTGTGTTGCGTCATGACAAGGAAAGTCATGACATGACCCGCCCAACCTATTTTAAATTTTAATGATCTTACTTATTTACCCATGACTGTTTTAATCCTTATGATGATTCCTTTTCCACTCACTCACATTATAAATCACTTATAGATAGAGTGATCCCCCTTTCTTATTCTGTACATCCAAGCCTCCCTCCTTTGGTTTTCATGCAGATTAAATGGTAGTTATCTCATTTTTCACAAGCTTCTCATTCCTCATAAATTTCCACTTGTTTTTCATCCCCTTATAAACCCTAGTTTCCATTATTTTATAAATATCGGGTTTTATTTAGGATTAATTTTGTTATTTTATGTATAGGGCTTGTTGATTTATTTTTATATTGAGTTTTTACTATCATCTATAAACACAATTTTTTTAATGATTGAGGTAGGTTTTTCGATCAATTTATCTATTAAAAAATCAAGAAATGATTTAATTTTTATAAAATATATTTCCTTTTAAGTATACATATATTTGATACTGATGATAGATTCATAAATGTTTTTAAATTATTTTTATATTTAGAATAAATGGTATTTTCATGGTTTTCTAGTTTTTATTTTTAAATTAAATGTTTTTATATGTAAATTATCTTCTTAAATTACTAAGATTAACTTACAAAGGTATTTAGGAATGTGAAAGAAGTGTTTTACACCGCTTCTTCTTACAAAGGGATTTTTTGTGCATTAATGGGGTGTTCTATAAAAAAGGGTGTTCTTGGACCTTGTTAGATATTTTTATGACTTAATTAATTAGTGGTTTTTTTAATGTTTTAGAAGATAAGTGTTTTTTCAGGTAAAATTTTGAATAATGTTTAAATTGTGGGTTTTAGATAGGGTTGTAACTTGGTCTCCATATATGGTTTAAATGGATTGATTGGATTTTTATAAAAATTTATTACTTTATGTTGAGATACCCTCAGTAATTAATCCCATTTCATTATATTATGTATTGTATATAATTTTTCCTAGTTTAGAAATAATTGTGTTATTAATGATTCTTATGAATTGATATAAAAGGGGATACTAAATTTTATGGTGTTGTAGGAGATATGATATTTATCATTATGTTTTATTGTTGATTGTGTGATAAATTTATTTTCTCCCCACCACTTGATTAATTCCATAGGAACTCAGGGCACTAAGATAGAGGTTTAGATTCATGATACAATAGTTAGATTACACAATGGATAGTGTCCCCTAATTGTACTCTATGACCCTGGAAAGAGGATTTACTGTGATTAGGTTAGTGAGAGTAAGTTGTGTGGTTATTTATTTAGGAATTCTAAACATGAACCAGTAAGTTCTCGTTTAGTATTGTCAATGATTGTCTCGTATTAGGACCCAGTGAGTTATTTATGACACTTATATCATTATGATGAACCTATTTAGGGGATTCCCACTTCATGTTTTATTATATCCATTTTTTATTATTTTTATTGTTTGACTCCATTTTCACCTTATTGCATGTTTATGTTATCATTCTTTTATGGTTCAGTGTCAGTTTCTAGATATTTATTGTTTGGGATGGTTTTTATTACTATTTTTAATGTTGATTTTAAAAGGGGTGATTTAAAATGAAATGTAAATGTTTTCATTATGCAGGATGTTTTAAAAAATAGTTTTTAGCTGGGGAAAATGTTTTCATTTTCTTCATACATAATGGTACTCATTTATAGTTTTGAAATATTTTAATTTCACGGAAATTGTTCCATTTTTTCTTTATGTTAACTGGGGGAATATTTTACAAAAATTGTAAAGTTTTTTTATTTTCCATCCTTACACTTATAAACGGGGAAACCCTAATATTAATTTAATTTCAAACTATCATTTAAGGAATGTTTGATATAAAAAATTTATTTGACTCTTTGTTGAAACCCTACTTTAAATGATTAGCTCACACCCTACATACATGTCAATATGTGTGTGTGTGGATCCTTTCTTTACTCTTAGTTTACCAATATTTGATCCCATTTATTGGATGTGATTTTCTATTGATGGAAGTATTCAGAATTTAAGGTGACCATGGGTCACAAAAAGGTTTTTTTCAATCCTTATAGTTTTCTATTTATTTTCAGAATTTTCCAATGTCAAAAATTTTGGATCATTGTTCGTTATTTAAAATAATTCCCAATTTAGTTTAAGTGATGTATCTTCTTCCATAGTTTTTTACTAAATTGGTGTTTAGTTATTTGAATTTTTTATATTTTAGAATGCTAATAACACCTTCTAATGACTATTTATTTTTTATATGTTTTATTTTTTGTTAAATTTTTTTTTTATTTGTAATTTAAATCTATTTATATTGTGTTTTTATAGAATCATAATGTATGGATTCACCTTTCCAAAAATTCATTAATGTTTCCTAATATTTACTTTATTATTATTATATAAGGGAGGAATTATTCCCAATAAAGTGTTCTTTTTATATGAGAACTAGTTACCATCTCATATTGATAGATAATTCCCATCATCCCTATTAGCGTGTAAGGTTGGGTGATGTTTTGGGTTTTCTTGAGCTATTATGTTACTCATGTGTAATAATTGGGTTGAGGTTGGTTAATTCTCTTGTATTCTTGTTGTTCCAAAACTTTTTTGTTTCTTATTTTATTTTATTTTATTAATTTTGGTACCAAATATTAAATTGGTGGATTATGTTTTCATTTATGAAACCCAGGGTTTTGGTTTGTTTCATTTTTCAAAAATTCAAATAGTGGTATTTCAATGTGTGGTTGTTTACCAAAAAATGGGGGTAAAGGTTATGAGTTTTTTATTTTTGTTTCTTGGGTTTCATTGATTAATCAGTGAATGTTGAATTTTTTATGTTGGTTTTTATTATAGTAATGTGATTGCAATTTTTCATGGGTGATTAGGTATGATTCATTGTAATCTTCCACTTGGGTTTGGGGACCTTATTATTAAGGATAGTGTGAGGTGGTGGAAACTCCCAATTAGGTGTGATTATTTTATCGATAATGATATAGTTAGGAATATTGATAGTAATTCCTGTGATGAGTAAGTGTTTACCATTCTTGGATAGTTACTCATGGTCTAAGAGTCCCTTAGGTTATGTTTTATTAATGGATTTTTAGTTTTGGATCTTTTTTATTAGTATTATTTATGTTGGTTGTTATTTTTAGGAATATTATTTACTATTTATATTTCTCTTACTTTTGATTTGTTTTTATAAACATTCATGGGGTGGGATTGTGTAAACCAAAATCCTTAAATCATGTTGTATTTGAACATATCTGGGGTTTATGAGGAGCATTAGTGAAATCCTAATGGGATTAGTACTCATCCTATATTCTCTCATATTTTTGGATGGGTAGATGTCATACATTATGAAACAGGTAATTTAAAGGAAACCTTTTTCACTAGTTCAAATGTGTATCCATGGTGTAGGAGCATCATGGTGGAGGAGTTCTAACCAATATCATGACTCAGAGTGTTTTTTAGGAGATATGGAGGCATCATGGGATCTTCATCTTGAGAAAATAATTTTTTGTCCATATGTGAATTCATTTTTTGTAAAATAATGTCTATAGATTCAAAATAATGTCTATATATTCAGATGGACTTTTTTATCATGCATCATACTAGATTATGATTATGTTTTCTACTATATTTTCTTATATGCCTATAGGTTTGTAATGTTTGGTATATAGACACCTCATAAAAAATTTATAGATTCAAAAACGCCTATTCCATATAAAAAAATGTATATAGAATCAAACACGTCTATTCCTTATAAAATGTTATAAAATAATGTCTATATATTCAAAGGAACTTTTTTATCATTCATCATAATAGATCATTATTTTGTTTTCTACTATATTTTATTATATTCCTATATGTTTGGAATGTTTGGTATATAGACACCTCCTAAAAACGTTTTAGGAAACTTTTTATATAATCAGGTTGATTCAAATAATATTAAACCATTCCATAGTGGTATTTTCTAAACCCTTTACATTTATTTCAATCCTTTGGTGATCATGGGATTCTCATAACGCCTAGTGGTATTCAAACATGACCTATAAGATTTTAAGGGGTGGAAGGTCATGTCCAAATATTTAAAATGGTATTATTTTTTCTATTTTGGAGGTAGGTGTGGAGATATATTGATATGGGACTCATGAAATAGTTATAAAAAGAGATATATAATTTATTTATAGATACCAATAATCCATTTTACTCAAGATTTTTTATGATATAAAACATTTAATCTTAATGGGAGTTTACAATCCGTACATGTTCTGGTTTAATCTCATAATTAACATGGATTTGTTGATTGCACATTATTCTTATATTGAATGTTATGGTAAAAATACTATATTATATATTTTTTAGTCTAAGACACATAAATTAAACAGTTAATTAGATGTTAATTCTTGTTGATATAAGCCTATGATGATGATAATTGATAATATTTCATATTAGTTTATAGTAATTATGTTGGGTTAAATAGAGGTAGCTGGTTATGAAGGATTACCATAAATTTTTATACTCTATCCATATCTTTTTCCAAAAGATTTATCTAGACTACCTCTAGATCATCTGGTGTAGTTTTAAATTGATTTTTTCCGGGAATGTATCCTCTGTCTTTTATTTCATATAGTGCGGAACAAGTTAAACAAAGGTAGCTCAAAGTTTAGTTGGAGTACTTTAAGAATAACTATAGAGACCCCAACCCTAGTAGGCCAGATTCAGTTCCTTAATTTATTAAATTAGTACCATGAACAAGTCTTCACGACCCAAAGTACAAAATGGTTTAGTAGTTTTTGAAAACCGTATACAAAATTAAGTTTTACATTACAACTTGAAAAGAAAAAACATATAAAATCCATTAGAAACATCCTTAAACTCCAATATGTTCCCTGCATGTCATTCATAATATACATCTTCGCATCATGGGGGGAAATAAAACATAATAAAAGGGAAATCTAAAATGTTTAGTAAGGGTGAAAAATACAATGCAAGTAATCAAAAACATAAACAACAAGGAAAATATAATAAATGAAACACATTCTAATAAAACATAATATTGAGCATAATATGGCTCGAATAAAAGTTGAATAAATAATTCCATACAAATAATAACATGAAATGTATCCAAGGATATTATACTAGTCTAATAATCACATTATTTATCAATTATTTATATCATAATGAGGGAATTCATAATTTTTTCCATCATAAACATACCATCATGGACGCATCCAATAATTCTACCTAATGTGTAAGGCCTTGGATAAAACTCATTCTAGTTTGTCTAATGAGGTCTAACGATGCAACGAGGGGATATATTAGTCCCCACACATCACTAACTAATTCTAATACATTATGTATATTAATGGGGATAAACAAAAAATAACATATACATATAAAATGTAAATAACTTTCCCCAATCAGTAAACATAATCACAAACCATTCAGATTTATATGGTGAGTGGTATCAGGATAGCACATCTATAGTCAAAATAATCTTAAACCATTGAATAAAATATGGTAAAAGATATCATAAAAGATGAATACCAATACATCATAAGATTTAACATAGGTTTTTTAAATATATTAAAATTATCTAATAAAATCATCAAGAAATTCTTGCGAAAATATTTTCTTTACTTCGAAAGAAGAGTACTTTTTGAAAAATATTTTTTTTATCATAAAATCAAGTTTTAAAATGTATATAAAATAAAATAAAAGGTATGAATAATTAAATTTTATTTTTGGAATAAATTTTTTCAAACATAAGTGAAAACATTTTAAAATATCATTTAAGAAGCTTTATAAATGATCCACTTAGGTGCAGTTTAAGGGAAAATACTAAAGATTCATTAAAACAGACTAAGGAATATTTTTTGTGTAAAATCAGAAATGAAAAAATTTAGTTTTTAATGATAAAATGAGTTATTTTGTAAAAAAATGGTGGATTAAAAAACATTATGTAGTGAACTTGAGAATGGGTAAGAAATTGGGAGGTTCCCTTTAATCAGGCTTTCTTATCGGGGGAAATTGAGAAAGGGTCCTTATAAAACATGTAAATAACCATAAAATAAAAAGGATTATTCTACTTACAAATATATAGAACATACACACATAATTTAGGATTATTAAATAAGAATAATTAATCATTACATTTTGTTAAAGAGAGATAAAGCGTAACCTAGATGTAAAATGGAATTCTGGGGAGAATCCCATAAAACTTTCTAATCAATTGAATCATATGACCAAAATTAATAATCATGAAATTTATAATTAAATATTATTATTATAAATTTATTCATGATATTGTATATCAAATTTCATTATACATACACCACATATAATAAATAAGTGGCGAATAAGGGAAGTATCAAAAAAAATAAAAGTGAGATGAGAAACCCCTTACCATATGCCTGAATGTGTTATGTACATGTACTTAACATGATAGATAATGAAATTAGATTTATCAATAATTTAATTATTATCATATTCAACATTTATTTTTTTTATTATAATTTTATTAAGTTAATTTTTGTTATTTTTTATGAGTTAAAAGATACAATTTTATCATTCAAGATTGTTGGTTTCCATAGTTTTCATGATCAGTTTACTTATTTACATGTATGAAAGATCATGTGAAATGAAAAAAGTTATAAATAACTGAAATTATATGTTATTAATTAATATAAATAATATTTAATGGTTTTATAGGTTTTTTTTATTTGGGTGAGGATAAATTATTAAATAGAACACTAGTGATAATCTTTTAGATTATTTTAGCTTTTTCTTATCATCGAAAAATAGTTTTGTCTCACTAATTAATATTATGTATATATACTAGTTAAAGGTCATTAAATAAGTTTTATTAAACAAATTATGATATTTTTTAACCATAAAAATGGTTTTATGATCTGCCTTGAAGGTGGTATTGAAAAACAAAAAAACGTCATCCACGAAGACTATAAATCGACACCTCACAAATGATGTATTAATTGTAGGAATAAAAGGAAGAGGAGAAGAGAAATGATGGGGTATTTTCCATTAACATAATAAAATTAAATTGTATTTAAGAATCTATAGTTATGATTCATTTTTTTATAGAAGATATAATGAAAGTATAATAAAATAAAAGAAAATGAAATGATACTCAAAGAAAAATAAAGATGATTTTACCTCTTGATTCGTTCTCCTTCAGAACCTCCTTATGGAAGTTTGTTTTTGTTTTTACTAGACCAAAAAATCATGTACATGGGGTAGAGTATAGGGAAGATGATTGGGCATAAATTGGAAAAGTTTCAATGATTAAGTGGTGTGAGGATAAAGGGTAGCGAGGAGTGGTTTATATGGGGGATGAGAGGGGTGGTTTTGGAATATTTTATTCATTTTTTTATTATTTTGGATCTAAAATATGAATAGTGATGATTAATATGACTAAATACAGTAAATAATTCTTGTGAGTTTGAACCAATGGGTTTTTACCTCATCCAGACATCATCCATGACTCGATAATTTATTTATTTATTTATACTGTAAATTATTGTATTTCACTATTCACCAAAAATTAAACTATTTTAGAAAAATATCATAAATTTACCCAAACCACTTTTTAATGTTTATAATTCAAAAATTAACTAAACTTTATGAAAAAAAATTAATTATGATAAATTTAATTTTAGTATAAAATCATCATTTACTCAAATAATATTGATTTTAATGTTATAACTATTTTTATGCCACTTTGAAAAATTAATTAATGTCTCATAAAATTATCTTATAATAATAATAAAACAAAATATTAATTTATGAATATATTTCATGAAAATAAATTTCCTTTTAAATAATTATTTTAATTATAAAATTGTGAATAAACATTTATGTTTCACAAAAATGCCAATACTTAATTTTTCATGTATAAAACATTAATTTACTTATTATATGATATAAATATATTATATTCTCATTCATGAAATACCTAAACATTATTTACACTTTCATAGGATAGGTTATTATTCAAATCATAAATATACTATCAATTATAAAAAAATGACAGTCTTATAAAAATCGAGATTTTTCACTATTCAGATGAAAAATAAATATTTTCAGGAAAAAATTCACCCTAATCTAATTTTTAAATTCCTCCTTTAAAAATAAATTAATTTTTTTTCAATATAATGTATAAAATTATTAAAATTTAGTTTTAAAACAAGTGTTTCATTAAAAGGTGGTAAAACTGCCTTTAGAAAAATATAAATTATCAATGCATAAAACCGGATTCATTCTTATCTTATACCTATAAAATCATTTGGATGAATTTAAAAAATATATATATTAAATATAAAATATATAATTTTCAGAATTTTTTTAATACAATTCATTCCCACTAATTTAATGTCTAGGTCATAATGGTCACATTAAAATAATGATATTTAATTATATATCATTATTCGATTAAACATAGTGTTGTATAAAACCTATTCTATCACAAAAATTAAATTTATAAAAATACATACCATAAAATCTTGGGGTGTTATATTCTCCCCTCCTTAAACAAATTTTTTCCTTTCAATTTGAAATTATAAATCAAAAATCAAAGGTTGATACTTCAAAATTCCTTTTTGGGAAACCCACATTGGAAATAAGGTTAATAAAATATCCTCTTAATAAGAGGGAAAGGGAAAAGTAGAGGTTACTACAAAACTAAGTATTCGAATAGGATAACATTGGTCTAAAAAGAAAAAATAGGCATAGAATAGTAATCTAACGATCATGTTCTAATGGAGAGTGATAGAGAACATGGTCATTGGAAATTTTACCATCACAAAGCTATAAAATTTTAATTTGTTAAAATACATTTAATTTAGTATAAAGAAAATTAAAAAGATAATTTTTTTGTTCCAAAATATTTTTCCAAGAGATGAGGGATTCTTTTAATATTCATATAATAACCTAGAAAAATAAAATCAATTGATTAATTTTCATGTAATAATCATAATCTCATCCTTTGGTTGTACTTTGATCTATTTTCGATTTATCCCTTACACCTGGAAACAAATGTTCCAGAAAAAGTTTTCATAGTTAAAGCATTTTTAATGAATCATATCATCCATAAGTCATTCATTTGACCATTAAATGTTCACTAAAAAAAATAAGGTTAACATATGTTATTAATCAATAATAATTTAACATGATCCATTCCATAAGTAGTTAATCTTATGACTAGTCTAAAACATGTATTTCCATATTCAACGATAAAAAATATATAAGGAAGATCATGAAATTTCCAAAATCAACATAAAATAAGATTCCCCAAATACTGTTGCTTTTATTTTCACGTAAGAAATATATGAATACCTTAATCTATATTATAACTTTATGATATATTCATTCTTCCAATAGTAAAATCACAAGTTTTTGAATATATTCCTTAAATCGAAACATCTAAAAATTCCATCATAACATAAGCAATCAGATAACAAACCACCTTCATGGTCACTAATAATATCCCATGAACATCTATTTATTATTATCTCAACATCAATAAAATATTTATGGTTATCTTTCCCAAGTCATGTGTTCTTAATAAGATCAACTTATAATATAATAAATTCTCTTAATTACAGGTGTTATTCATCACTTGATTCAAATTCCATAAATAAGAAGTACTGGGTGTAGTGCTTTTATATCTCATGATTCTTATAACTAAGGCATTATTTATAAGTTACTCAAATAATATAATTATTTCATCCAAACGTTATCATATCAATCATTACACTTTTTCTATGTTAGTATTATATGCTTTATCATTATCCATTATCCTCTTTCTGTGTATATTCCTTTGATGCTTGAGATATTGGTTTTCTTAGTGTCCCATCTCCTTAAAAATGAAGCACTAAATATTTGAAAATTATTTCATTTCCCTATAATCAAGTGGATAGTGGCCTTTTTTCTCCACACTTTAAGCAAACTCCTTTTCCTATTAAGTATATACCAAGTTGTTTCCTTACACAATTATCACATGAGTTAAAATAATTCTTTACCTTATTCCATTTATCTATACTTTTTTCATCTTTCCTATTATTCAATTGCTTCCTTTATCAGCTATAATACATGGATAATCCATTCTAGATCTTAACAAAACATGATATTATTTCCTCATTTGATAAGAATATTTGAGAGACTAATTACCATTGAAACACTGGCTTAAACCCAAAAAATAAACAATAATTATTCCTCTTAGGATTATATTAACTGATGAGACTCGCATTCCTTCCATTAGGTTCCATTTCTAAAAAATCTAATATTGTTGATTAGATCATAACATTGTGAAACATAAATTATAATCCCAAAACTAGTGAAATACATAACATAAATTGAAAATATTATGTATATCTAATCTCATAATCATAAAGATGGTTTTTTTGTGGAAATATTTACTATTAAATCATTCATGATGGTTTTTAAATAAATTGTGAATTATCCTAATAATATCCCTTAAGAATGTCAAGAAAGGTGTGTAGTAAGGCTTGTTTTATTGTACCAGGTTATGCTGAATCAGGATTGACACACCTTATCATGGTTGTTACCCCTATATGCATAGATTATAGAACCACATCCACTTAAAGTATCTATATAGGGATGTATTTTTAAGAATACACGCAAAATATATACCTTAAAAAAATTCTAGGATGTTCTTTTATGATTATCCTCAAATTCAATCTTAGGGTTATATTCCCTAATCTATTTTTTCTAAGTCTAGTTTTTTAGGTTTCTACTAAACTTCCTTTAATACCAATTGTAGAGACCCAAACCCCTGCAGCTTAGAGTTAGTGCCCTGCAGTATTACATTGGAACTATGAAAAATATTTCACATCCCAAATAACATAATAGTTTAGTAGTTTTGGAAAACCAAACACAAACATAAGTTTTATATTACAACTTGAAAGGGAAAAAAATTAGCAACTCCATTGGAAACATCTATAAACTCTAAGACTTTCCCTACAAGTCATTCATAATTTTCATATTCACATCTTGGGGAAAAATAAAACATATGAAATGAGTGATATTATATTCCCATTAAGGGTAAACAAATAAAGAGGAATCTATCCTAAACATAAACAATAAGGAATGGGTAATAACTGAAATACATGCCAATAAAACATAATCATGAGTATAATATGGAAAGAATATAATCTGAATAAATAATTCCATAAAATTATCATATGAAAATTAAACATTGATATTCTACTTTTTTAATAATCAAATGATTTATCAATTACTAATATCATAATTAGGGGATGCATAATGTCATACACCATAAACTTACCATCAAGGACTCAGCCAAGATGTCAACATAATGGGTAAGTCCTTAGACAAATCCCATTCTAGTTTTTCTCATGAGACATAATGATGAATCTAGGGGATATATAGAGTCCCAATTATAACATAATAAGTCCAATTCAATCATCATATCAGTGGGGTGAAACAAAAAAACATATACATAATAATTGTAAATAACTTTCCTCAATCAGTAAACATAATCACTAACCATTCAAGGTAATATAGTGAATGATATCAATATAAAACTTACACATTAAAACTAATCATAAACCATTTAATAAAATATGGTAAATGGTATCATAAAATATCAATAACAGTAAATCATAAGATTCATCTGAGGGTGTTTAAATATATTAAAATACTTTAATAAAATCATCAAGTAAATCTTGAGAGAAATACTCTTTTTACTTTGAAATATGAGTTATTTTGGAAAATAATTTACATTTTTGATAATAGAATATTATAACATGTATATCCAAAAAAATAAAAGGTAGGAATAATGAAATTTTATTTTAGGAATAACTAATATTCAACTGAATTGAAACCATGTAAAAATATTATTTAAGAATCTTCATAAATGAGCCGCTTAGTTTTCGTTTAAGGGAAAATACTAAGCAGTATTTAAAATGGACTAAGGAATAATTTTTTTATAAAAAAATAAATAGAAAAGTATATTTTTTCATGATAAAATGGGTGATTTTAATAAAATAATTGTGGCTTAAAACATATTATGTAGTGCATTTGAAAATATATAAGAAACTCGGATGTTCCCTTTAATTGGACTTACTTATTAGTAATAATTGAGAAATTATCCTTATAAAACATGTAACTATCCATCAAAAAAATAAGGATTCATGTAGTTACATATATATGGAACATTAAAAAATAATTTAGTAGGAGTTAATAATAATTAAGAATTATATTGGGTAGATAGATAGAAAGTGAAACCTAAATGTAAAATGGAGGTTTGGGGAAATCCCTTACCACTTTGTAATCAATCGAATCATCTGAAAAAAATTAATAATAATAAAATTAATAATTTAATACCATGAATATAAATATATTAATGAAACTATATATCAAATGGTAGTATGCATACACCACATACAATAAATAAGTGGTGAATAAGGGAAATCTCACGAATATAAAAGTGAGATGAGAAACCCCTTACCTTATGTCAGAATGCATTCTGCACTTGTAATTAACATCCTAGATAATGAAATTAGATTCATTAATAATTTAATTATGATCCTATTAAACATTTTTTTGATTTATTATAATTTTATTAAATTTATTTATGTTCTTTTTAATGAGTTATAAGATAAAATTTTATCGTTCGGGAGCATTCGTTTCCTTGATTTTCATGATCAGTTTACTTGTATACATGTATGAAATATCGTGTGAAATGGGAATGTTTATGTAGAATTTAAATTATATTTTATTAATTAAAATTCATAATATTAAATTTTTATATAATTTATATGGTTATTTAGGTTGAGGATGAATTATTAGATATGATATTATTGATAATCGTTTAGATTATTTTGGCAGTTTTTGAGCACCACAAAATAGTGTTGTCTCATTAATTAATATTATGTATATATACAAGATAGAGAACATTAAAAAACTTTTTTCACATGTATTATTATCTATTCTAACCATAAAAATGGTTTTATGACCATCCTTGAATGCATAATTCAAAAATGAAAACATGTCATCCACTATGGTGATAAATCAGCACCTCAAGGATGATGTTTTCATTTTTAGAATAAATGGTATGGGTGAAAAGACATGATGGTGGATTTTCCATTTAAATAATAAAATTGCAGTATATATAATTCATTTGAGTTATCATGCATTTTTTTATAGAGTAGGTATGGAAAGGGTAAAAAATTAAGGAAAATGAAATGAAATTAAAAAAAAGAGGATTTTACCTCTTAATTCCTTTTCCTTGAGAAGATCCTTATGAAAGTTGGTTTTCATCTGTTGTTGAGGAAAAAGGCTCTTGGAAGTGGTTGATAGAATATGGAAAGGTATTGTTCATAGATTGGACAAGCTTTAAGGATTAAGAGGTGTGAGGAGAACAGGTGGTGAGGGGTGGTATTTATATTGGAGGAGAGGGGTGTTTTTTGAATATTTTATTCATTTTTTTATTACTTAAGATCAAGAAAATGAATAGTGATTATTATTTAGAATAAATAAATTAAAAAAATTATGTGAGTTTGAAACAATGGGTGATTAACTCATCCATACATAATCCATGACTATATAATTCATTTATTTACTTATATCGTAAATTACTGTATTTCACTATTCAAAAAAAATTCAACTACTTTAGAAATATTTAAAAAAATCACCCTAACCATTTATAAATATTTAAAATTCAAAATTGAACTCCAATTTTTGAAAATAATTTTCTAATTATGAGAAATCTAATTTTTAAATAAAATCATCATTTACTAGAAAAATACTGATTGTAATATTATAACTACTTTTATGACACTTGGAAAAATTAATTATGGTACCATAAAATTATCATATAATAATTATAAAAAATATTAATTTATGAATCTATTTTATGGAAAAATATTTTCTTTAAAATAATTATTCTAATTATAAAATTAAGAATACACATTTATGTTTTACAAAAAACTCATACTTAATTTATCATTTCTAAAACATTAATTTACTTGTTCAATGATATAAATTTATTATATTTCCATTAATAAGATACATAAATTTTATTTGTACTTTCATAGGTTAGTTTTCTACTCAAATCATAAATATACTTTTAATTATAAAAAATTGATAGTTTTATAAAAACTCGGATTTTTCACTATTCACTGGAAAATAAATATTTTCAAAAAAATAGTAAAATATCACCCTAATATAATTTTGACATTAATATTTTAAAAATATTGTTTATTTTTTTCAATAAATTTATAAAAGTGTCAAATTTTAGTTTTAAAACAAGTGCTCCATTAAAAGGTGATAAAACTACCATTATAAAAATATAGCTTTTAATGCATAAAATTGGATTCATTCTTATATTCAACCTATAAAATCATTTGGATGAAAGTAAAAAAATATTAAATATATAATATAAAGGTTTCAATTTTTTTAATATTAATCATCCCTTTAATTTAATAGCTAGGTTATAAAGGTCGTTCTAAAATAGTGTTATTTAATTGTGTATCGTTGTTTTTTTAAGCTCGCTATTGTGTGAAACCGATGATATTGAAAAATTAAATTTAAAAGGATAAATACCATATAATCTTGGTTTGTTACAATAAATATTTTATTAGATTTATCACCTCACCTAGGGCTACTCCGATTCTATGTCAAAAAAGACAAAATGGCGGATTATGAATATTTTTTATTATATGATGTTGATCAAGTCACTATCAGTAATAAATATCTTTATCCGAGAATTAATGATTTATTTGATCAATTTAATGGTTATAAATGGTTTTATAACATTAAATATATGTCATTATAACGTCAACATATAGTGAATAAAGAGGATATACCAAAGACAGTTTTCAGATAATTTATGGACATTATGAGTTTTTTTATTCAATTTAGTCTTACTAATTCACTAGTTTTATTCATAGAATTGAAAAATCATATATTTAAATAATATATTTACTCTTTTGTTTTGGTATTTATTAATCATATTAGTACATGATGTTGTGGGCCCATGAAATATATAATTTCCTAAAAATTTGGAAATGAAGCAAAATGAAATACCTCGGGTTGTCTCTTAAAGAAGGACCACTCAAACTAATTTTCCATTTCCTATCACAATTTATTAATATTTTTTATATTTAATAATTTTTAAAACCTGATATATGAGTTTAAATTTTTTTGATAAAATAAAATAGAAATGAAAACTAAAAAAACTGAAAATAAAAGAAACAGCTGAACTGAGGAAACTACAAACTAATAGAATAATTATTTATAATAAAATACCTGTCTCACATCCTAATAATTAACCAAATTTTGTACCATTATTTTTAATACCTCACATTTCTCAATAAAAATGGATTTATGACCCTTGTATATGAATTCAAATTCATGCTACCTCTTGTAACTATAACTTATGTCTACACTCTCATTTCACATTCTCGTCTTCTACTGAATGAAGAATGTGATCAATGAGGGGAATATAAGTGTTTGAAAAATAGAGGGACGCAGGATATGAATAATGAAAATGAGATTGGAATCTAATCTTTTATTCATTATCATCACTCATTTTTTATAATAAATTTTTGGTGCAAGAATACAATCATACCTATTTCTCCATAAAAAACGACTAATCGAGCCATGAAAATGAAATGCGAAAGAGTGATAAATTAGAAGTGAAAAAAACTCATGAATAAAAAAGTATTTATTTGTCCATATTGAAAAAAATCATATTTTATATTAAATATTATGAGAATATCTTATCCTATTTTAAAATACTTTAAAATGTAATAAAATGTAAAAAAATCCTAAACTAATATTCCATAGAGATTAAAACCCCTAACAATGAATATAGGAATTATCTAAATATGGATAGTTTAAGCTAAACATTAATGGAATCCATAACATGTGGAAATTTTTGAAAGGGAATTTTTTTATTGTAACAATATTCTAGATTCTTTTCATTTTTTTTATTTGCCAATATTCACCCAAGATTAATTTTCTTCCTATTTAAACTAGATGAAGGTATTATGAAGTACATTGTGGGAATTTCTATTCCACACAAAATCATTGATAATACTCCTTTACATATTATCTCTCTTACATGATTTCCATTTTTATTGGTGATGAATCCAAAAGTCACAGATGCTACTACTAAATGTTCTTAGCTATCCTCAAATATTCCCAAGACTTAACTATGTGTTTAAATTAGTTTGAGATATCCAAGATCTTAATATTTCTTTGGTGGGGATGATATATTTTTTGAAAACTATTGGGAATTATTTTCATGAAACCAAGTATTGTTCTTAGGGAGACTTTGAAATTACCATCTAATATCACAACAATTTACAGTGAATAGTATATTCTAGTATGAACTTTGAAATATTTGATTTAATATAACATAGGAACTATATTATATGGAATTATGTAACATAATATTGGGTCAAGTTTAATTAATATTCTGTATGTTTGGATTATTATAACATGATCTCTATATGACTTGGTTCATCTCACATAGATATTGAGGGAATCATCTTAATTAATCATTTTCATCATGGACCGGCCTTCAATTAATCTTAAATAGTGATATTCTTTCACTATTTTAATCACAAACAGTTATTAGTTATACTATTATTCAGATGTAGTCCCACCCTAGCTGAATTAATATCACACAAGAGAATGAAATTACCTTTTTATCAGATGTTATCTTTTAAAATTCCTTTTTATTCATCCAAAAAACCTATATTTCATTCAAAAATACCATTTAATATGTAGGAAATATCCAAATAAATTATAAAATGATATAACTAATAAAAATAAAAATAAAAATTATAACTATTTATAATTAATAAAATTATTCAAACCAAATACTAAAAATTTGATTAATTCCCAAATATTAATCAAAATTCAGGTTAATAAAATTAATTCAAATTGAAAATTTATAAAAAAAAACTTGGCTTTAATTACTCCCCCGAACAAATTATTTGGAACTTCCAAATAAATCTAATATCTAAAATTAAATTCCATACAAAAAATTAAATTAAAAACATATCCAATCATTATTAAAAAGTTAAACTATCATTTTCATTTTATGAAAAAAAATTACACTTATTATATAATATCCCATTTAATTCATTCAACCTCAGAAATACATCCATTAAAAAATAAAATCCTAGCATAGATTTATGTTCAAGTCATTCTCACTCAAGATAATATTTAGATGGAATTGTGCTCGTAATTAAAAAATTCATACTCACCATATTATTTTAAAAATTATTATTTTTATGCGTTCTTATTAATCAAAACCAAATTAGTCATGAAGGATTTGAGTGGTGATTTTGGTGGCTTAGGGTTCATCGTAAAATTTATTTTAAAATTCAATTCCAAAAAAGAGGTAGTTAAAATCTTAATGACAATGAATAAATATTCAAGAAATTTTATGGAATTTACCTCACTCAATTACCCTTACAAATAAATCCCATCCAATCCCAATTTTGAGGGGGTTATGATTCAAATAATTAAGCATTATGGTTGATAATCAATCCTCATTATCCTTCCTTTTAATATTTTTTTATTTCATTTTTATGTATTCATATTTTCTTATTTTTCTTATTTTTACTATTTTTTCAAACAAATTTTTTGTAAGGATAATAGATATTTTAATGAATATAATAAGTTTGACTTCTTCCTATTTCATTTTCTAGTTCCAAAAATTATGAATCTTCTCGTAATTTCCTCAAAACATTTAATGTATCCCAAGTTAATCATATGAATGACTCCCCTGAAATCATCTTTTAAAAACTCATGAAAAATATTAACGGTGAAGGGTAGGTGCGGTAAAATATAGCTTGAAATGTAACTAAAATAGATAAATACATTTATATATTCTAAGAGATAAACTAGGTTTTATGAAAAGGTAGATCTAAGAAAAAAAATTCTATCTAAATAAATTCCTAAATCAGTTTTAAAACATTTTTTAAACTCCAAATATTTGATGGATAAAAATCACAGGTTCTAATTTATAAAAAAATCCATGTTTCTCGCAAGAAAGTGTGGGAATAAAGAAGAATATGTTAAAATAGTATTAGAATTCTCTTATTTAGAGTAATATTTTTTAGTATAGTGTTTATAGTTATAAATTATAAAAAATGATATAACTCATAAAAAGTGATGAAAATCCAAATCAGGGAAATTCAATTAATTTGATTAATAATTTAAAAACCATTTCTTCCCAAATAAAGAAAAAATAATAAAATAAAATTAATTGTGAAAATTGACTTGACTATTAATTTAAGCTCAAATTTCCTCAAAACACACCAAAAAAATAAAAATATGAAAAAACATAAAAAACATGAGACTTAATCCCCTATACACATATTTTACTAACCATCATTTAAGATCTTGCAATTAGAGGTGGGGAAGTAATGTAAAATGAGAAGTAAATATACCACCTAGTTATTTTCTAGTGGAAGATAAGTAAATTTATTATCTATTATCCATGCAGTCTATTTTTAAATATTAAAAACAAAACTAAGAGAAAAATGTGACATTTATTTAATGAAAACCAAGAAGAATAAGAAAAAAACAATATTGGTATAAAACCCTAAGTAGGTATTGGGTTTATACTACCTCTTTTTAGGTAGTACTAGTTTATTATCCCTAATATAAAGGCTTATGGTTTTTATGTGATTAAAAAACATATTTTATTTTTCCAAGTTTCTTTAAATCGATATCAAGAGTGGAAAACCGCAAAATAAATGAAAATAAACCCAACCCCCAGAATGAGATGAAAGAGATAAGTGAAATTGTAGTGAGGGAGGGAACATATAAAAGGTGTGATTTTTATTTTCTTGAATGGTTTCCTCCTTAAGTAGGTTTTTGATTTTATGATTAAGAGGTATTTACTTCACCAAATTCCCCTCATCCTCTTCTCCTTCACAATATTCCACCCCATTTGTGGCTCCTTCAAAATCATATAGGGCATGCAACAAGGTGGTTGATTATAAAAAGTAAAAAAAATGCATCATTATTTTATCGTTGAGTTTCAATAAATCATAATAGAATATAATTCACATAATATGTGCACCCTTTAATGTATTTATCTTGTATCTTTTCTTCCAAGTTCAATGCTCCCAGTATATAACTGGATGCTCAGACACTTGATATAAGTGAATTTTCTTCTCCATTACAAGTAGGTCTTTTCAAATGTGGGGAAGGTGTGTTATTCTTTTTGTGGAACTATATATTCTTATGACACGTTAATATTTAAATCATTAAATTAAATAGATATTTCAATAATTTCATCAGTATGTTTTATTAGTCATGAGCCTCCATGCACTTCTGTAAGATCTTTAATGATCCCTCTAAATACTCCCACCCTATAATTTTAATTATAGAACACCCTAAAATACCATGAAAGAATTTTAATTCCTTAAATAAGTGTAATTAGGGACATTTAAATTGAAATAATTTTTTTATAAAAAAATATACACTTAAATGAAAACACATAAAAATTTACAAAATATAAAGTTACACTTATAAGAGTGAAAAATATTCCCTAAAATGGTGCCGAAATTATTGTGGGCTATCAGAGGCCCATACAACATTGAATTTTTTAAGCATGAGGAAATTAAACATAGTTAAAGACCCTTAGTTTTTACTCAAATAATGACCCCTAAAACTAATCATTGAATGTAAGTGTTTAAGAATAATAGAAATGAGTTTTGATTTTTGTTGATAAAATAAATTAAAAATGAATAAATGAAAATGAGAAGTAAAAAAATAAGAGAAAAAGAAACAGTCAGGTATGGGAGACTACAAATTGATTAAATCATTATTTAAATTAAATTAATTCTCTTTTATCATAATAATTATATGAATTGTATATTAATCCTTATACTACCTCTCATTGTTCAATAAATATGGATTTGTGACCCCGTACATGAAATTTCA
This sequence comes from Viscum album, assembly GCA_963277665.1. Classification (NCBI taxonomy): domain Eukaryota; kingdom Viridiplantae; phylum Streptophyta; class Magnoliopsida; order Santalales; family Viscaceae; genus Viscum; species Viscum album. The sequence continues at coordinate 289,923,291 of OY728148.1, read as the reverse complement.
CACACACATCACCTCTTATAACTATAAAATATTTACTATACTCTCATTAAACACATCCATATTATCCTAAATGAAGACTATGATCAATTATAGGTGACTAAGTGTTTTAAAAAAGGATGAACACAAGATATGAATAATGAAAATGATAGTGAAATCATGCCTCTTATTCATAATCACCGCTCATTTTTCATGATAGATTTCAAGAGAAAGAATGTAATCCCAAAATTTCCTCCATACAATATCACTGATAAACAATCCATGAAAATGAGAAGATAAATGGTATAGAATTGGGAGTGAAAAATTCATGAAGAAACTAGTAAATATTTATCCTAACTTGGAAAGGGCTTACTATTAATTCATCGTTGGAGAAGAGATTAACCCACTACAAACTACATAATAAAAAGGAAAAAATTAATAAACAAAGTGAAAGGCTAAAAAATGGAAAATAAAGGATATAATAATTATCTAGTGGAATTTGAACCCCAAAAAATGAATATGAGATATATTTAACTATAATCATGTGAATGTAGGCATGTTTAGAATGGCTACCACATGAAAATAGCTATGAATGAAAAAAAAATTATGGATTCATGATTATTCTCCTAGTATATAATTCCTTCAATATTCCACCACTTTTTATTATATTACTCTTTGAAAAAAACAAATCCACATTCCTGTACACCATTTTCATTACTTTATTTGGACACACAAAAATTGATGGTAATACTCTTTTATATATAATCTCATTTTCATTGTTTCCATGTGCATTACTAATGAATACCATGGACACAGATGCTATTATTAATTGTTTATATATTTCTATGAGAGTTACTGAGCCTTAAATATGTGTTTGGATTTAGATTAAGAGGGCTAGGATCATGAAATTATATTTGTGGGAGCAAATATATTGTGATCAGGAATGGGAGTTATTTTCAAAAAACCAGGTTTTATTCATATGAAAGATTTGAAATTATTTTTTAATCTAAAATATATTTTTCATGAATAGTTTATTCTAATGAAACCTTTGAAATTTTTTATGTAGTATGACACTAGAACTAAGCCATGTGTTGTTATCTAATATATAACTGGGGAAATTATAATAAATCTCATTCGATTTTAGATTATTCTAATGGAATCTCTATGTGGCATGATGAATCTCACATTATGGTTGGTAGAAATCAGATGATATAATCATATGTCTCATGTATAAGCCTTAAATTAATCCTATAGAGTGATTCCTACGTAATTTTAATCACATTCAGTGCTCACCCATGTACTTATTCCTATGCATCCCCTCCCCAAAAGAGTTAATCTCACACAATGAAATAAAATTTCATTTTAATCTGACTTGAGCATCCAAAATTCATTTTATTAATTTGTGAAAACTTTATTTCGTTAAAATTACATTTAAAGTATATAAATTATAAAATAAGTTTTTTCAATAAAAACAATAAAATTAATCTTGTTTAAAAATAAATATATTATTCTACTCAATCTACTAAAATTTGATTAATTCCTATATATTAATTAAAATATGGATTAATAAAAAATTAGTTACAATGAAAAATGTATCAAAAATAAGGCCTTCGTCATAGAATTTATGATTTTTTTCGTTTTTCCATTTGGTCTTATTAATGCTCTAATTGTATTCATGGAATTAATGAATCGTGTATTTATTGATATAGGGACACTTTTTTTGGAATTTATTGATTTTTTAAACATGTTTGGGGTAAGGTGTTAAATCTATATCCCATTTATTAAAATAAAAAGGTATAATAGGGGAAAAGGGGTAGCTATGGTATATCAACCCATAAAAAATATATAATCATTAGAAGACACCAAAATCAAAAACACAAAGTAACACTAGAACTCAAATTACACCGCACATGTTAGAATATGACCCCCACCAACTCCTATGATGAAGTGATTTTCCACACAGATACTGATAATGCTTTTAGGTATTTTCTCTCTACCACGGATCATGCCCTTTGTCTGAATATAGATCAGAGGATTCCACTACACCAATGGTACATGAATTATCAGTATTAATCCCCATTGAATTTCTAGAATCCCCCTCCATGCTTAAAAACTTCAAGGAAAACTCCTTATGATAATCAATAACCTTATAAGAATTGGAAGTGTATATTTGATATTTTCTTAGATTCTCATTTTTAGAATCATGGTCCATCAAAACTCTATGTACTTAATCCCATAAAGAATCATTTCCCATCTGCCTATCCAATTTTTAGGGAACCTCTATATTTATATCCTTATCCATAAAGATAGAATTATGGTCCTGAAAATTCTCATGAAAAATAATGGGTTCTATCCATGTGTCGGTATTAGAACCATCAATGTTATGTAGTAAAACTTCATCACTTCCATGTATCTTATATGTCTCTACATTACTTTTATAAATCATCAAACTAACTTTGATTGTGTTAGTTTCCTCCTCAATATTAGAAGATATAATAAATCCACTTTCTTTGGGATGATTCAGTTTTGGGTGATGCCACCTACTTATGAAGACAAGAACAAAATTCTAAATCCATAATTCAATTTTTTTCATAAAATGCATGACATGCATCATCTACTATGTTTACTTCACTACTCTTTTACATCCTTGATGGATTATAATTCTCATTATTTTCTTTACAACCACCCAGGAAGGTCTGTTACTATACAATTTCAAAGAAAATAATTACTTGGAGGCATTCTAGTGATTCAGATACATCTTGGTTGACCATTTAAAAAGAATCATAGGTTCTCTTTATTAGTTCTATTCTACCCAATTATTTTTTATATTTTCTTAAAAATATCAATACCATTTTCATTTTACCCTTAAAATCATTTTAAAGGATCATCTCGTGTTTTTTCTATAGTGCACGATCGATATACTTTTAATCTTCTAAATCACAGACCAATTTTTTATTAGTAGATGCATCTTCATCAGGTTTTTCTCCAACTCTCATATCAAGGGACTCTTTAAAAGAAAATATAAAAAAGGGATCTTCATTTTCTTCAGCAATATCATCCCATGAATCGGGACTTATAGACAGATTAGTAGAATCCACCCACGTATGCTTAGAAATCCTATGAGGTTTTCTAGACTGAAACCAAGGGGAATCCCCCTTATCCACTTGCCAATGTTGTTTAACCCCAACCTTATAAAAGAAAAAAATCACCTAAGGCCTTACCAGATTGTTTCATTTCTTCTGTTGTACCCTTTCCTTTATCTTTATAATGGAATGACTTTTCCATATGTCCCTTAACACAACAGGTTTGGTAGGAGGGGGGCCTTTGGCTGATGTCTTGTGAGTTCCAAATATAATTTCAAATGACATAAAATTTAGGAGATTTATCATACTACACATTCAATATAATATCATCATAAACTGTTGATAGCATAACCCTATCAATGAGAGTATTTATAAAATAAACTTTGAAGAAAATTCAAGTATAATTCCAAAATTGTACCTTTTCTGTTTCCTTGTCCAGGTGGATGGGGACTCCAATTACATAATCAATATAATGGAGAATCATTGGATTCCATCGAATCCAATTGATTCCAGGGATATTAATCCATACCTATGAAAAATGGTTCATAGAAAGTGACAGGTTCAAGTAAATGGACCACTCATGAAGGTGGAGTGAACCAGGATTCAAGAATAGAAATCCAATTCCCTATGCTCCGATTCTGACCTCATTTGAGGGGAAAATTCATTGGATAAATCCTCATCCAATAGAAACTCATATCCAATATAAGAATCCCAAAATTATTAAAAACTCTATGAATCAATTTCTCTAGATTCCGTGGATTTTATCCTTTAGGGAGAACAAGTCATGTGACAAGGGAATTTTTTCCCAATTGTAGACCCTTTGAATAATCCCTAGGATTAACAACAACTTTCTACATTGAACTTTTCTTGAGGATCCTTGTAGTTGAGGAGTTATAGATAAAATCCAAGGAACTTTTACCACTGTTGTCTCTAAGCTCACAAATCTGTGGAATCACATCTAAGGACACATACACCTCATGAGGTCTCAAATAACCTTCAATGGATAAAGTAACATCTAGGGAAGGTCCTTCAGACTATCAATTTATTCCCAAGAAATGTTTTATTTTCATTGAAATCATAAAACCCTATCTAGCGATAAGATCTCCATGGCATTGCTGCTCCCGATTGCTAACCATCATCCATCATCAATACATTTTTGAATTTGTTGATGATATATTAGTGTGTTCAAGAACATGGTCCAACCATGAATGACACATGGAAAATATTTTAAGCACATTAAAATATCATCAACTCTATGAAAAATTATATAATCACACATTACATATTATGGGTGTGAAATTCCATAGGCATGTTATCTCAAAAAACAGCTTATTATCAATCCTGAGAAGATTAAATATGTTCTATCATAGAAACCCTTGATGAATTTGATTTAGGTTCATAGTTTTAAAATATTATATGGTTATTAAAAGTGATTTTTTAATGATTTTCCATCCTTATAATCATTGATGTTGAATTCTATCATGATAGATATGCCTTCTATGTGCACTCTAAAATTATTGAATTCCTTTAAGAAATTGAAGCTTGAGTTGACAATAAGAACAAACATTGTATTTCCCTAACTAGGTGATGGATATTTCTTTTATTTTCATTCCAAAACTATAAGAATTTTATGTATGTTGATATTGGTGTATCTTGTTATTACTTATAAATCACACAAATTTCATGTTCATGGAAGAAATTACCATATACAAAACCTAGAACTTACATAAATTGTACATGAATTAAAGATGTGGTGTCACTGTCTCTTTTTCTATAAGTTTATATCATACGTGGACTATAAGAGAGTTAAGTATATCATCTCTCAACATTATCTAAATATTAGAAAGTGGCCACTATATGATAATATGATATTTGGGATAGGATTTTCTATCCAAAATAACAATAATATATCCTAAGGAATCTATCAAATAAAATTGTTTCAAATATATTATTAATCAGTATGGATTTTATTTCCATCCTAAAAAAATTATCTGAGATGGATATAATTCATCCTAGATATTTTTTTGGAGGAAAACTTATTATATAGGAATAATGAATCTATCTATTAAATATATATATATATATATTAGATTAATTAATTTTCCTAAATTAATTTTTTTTATTTTGGATGGATTAAGATGTCCCATATATTTTTTTAGTTGAGGTGGATAAATTATTCTATGTTTTTTTATTTGGGATAGATTAATCTATTTGAAATACTATTTTTAATATAATAATAGAATTGGCCCACAATATATACCACTTAACTTGAACCTAGCCCAACAACCTGACTAGTACCCCAACTCGTTAGATGACCCAATTGAAAACCAGATCTAGCCCACTTTTCCTACTCCACCCACCTTGTTCTATAAAAAAATCTGAAATTCATTGCACCTATGAATTGAACCCAAGACCTCTTGGATCCAATAAAAGAGACAAAACAACTCACCTATAAATGACATATATCTTATTCTACCAATATATATATATATTTATATCATTTATAATTAGAATCATTATAATAATAACCTTTTTATAATTAAAATTTATATAGTTAAATTTAATATTAACATTAATATAATTTATATTTATATTTACATTTATAATTGTAATTATTATTCTTTATATATTTTATATATTATATTATTACATAAATATATTAACATTTATAATTATTATATAATATAATAAAAATGTTGTTGGGGTTTGGATTAGTGTTAAGAATCTCAAAATATTTCATGAAAAACTCAGGTTAAAATCCGATTAGGGGAAGGATTTTCAAAAGTACTATAGTGGTAATGTTGAATCGGTGCTATTCACCAAATTTGGGCTTTTTGGTCATGTATTGGGACTTCAAACCACTAGTACTTTAGGCCACCAATTTTAGGAATCCAGTTGATACAATGAGACCATGATGGATGGAATGATGCAACTTGGAAGGAAGCATGGCATGAAAAGACACAATAGTTGCAGAGTGGGTGGCTCGAAAGAGTGTTGAGTCTGCTCGAACTAACCATCTTACTGTTTATGCACTCAAATATCTGATGATAGTTGGAGGGGTGTCCTACCACGGTACGATGATGGTATGCATGATGAAATTGTTGTTAACAAGGGGTGACATGGTGTGTTGATTGGTGACACTATTTCATGTGTGGACAAGAGGCCACCATGACACAACAGGTAGGCGACACAATGTAAGAAGGTACTGGTGTCACTGGGTGGGTGGCTCAAAAAAATGATTAATGTGTTGTCACCCATCAACCGATCAACTTCTCAAATGGATTTCGGATGTTAGATAGAGGGGTGACATGCCATGGCATGATGGAGCAACATGACAAGCTGATGCTAGCAGGAGGAGTAATAATGAGTAAAAGATTAGAGGCTTAGAGTTATGATTGGCTTCTTATTTGCGCCTTAGTCCATATCCATAAGGTGCCTTTTGGGAAACACTCATATGGGCCTTCGGGCCATTAAGAACATGGGACTTTGGGCCAATAATATGTAATAAATTAAATCGTATGGGTGTTTATCATTTCTTGTGGGGAGGGATGAGGCTTGACCCTCTGGGGTGTCTGGGGTTATGTGTTATTTGTGGTTTGTAATCCCCTTTATCTATGATGGATATATTATAATAAAAACATTTATATATAAAATATAATGAATTTATATATATTATTTAATTTTTATATAAAATATAGAATATATAAAATATTATTATTTATAAAATGTTTTTATAATTATATTTTTTATATATAATATATTAACATTGAGAATGCATAATATATTTATAAATTATATTTATAATTATATAATATATATAATCAATATTACCTAAAATATATATTATATAAATTATTATTCCATATAAAATATATTAATGTTTAAAATTTATAATATATTTATAAATGTATTCATAAATATATATTATCTTTAAAGCATATTTGATATAAAATACAAAAATATTATTATAATATATATAAGTATTATATATATATATATAATATATTATTTTATGTAAAAAATATGAAATATTTTTATTATATAAATTATTATCATGTATAAAATATTATTATATATAAAATATATACTAATGTCTAAAATATAATATAATTATAATGAATACAAAAAATATATTAACTTTTTTAAAAAAATCTACAAAATATATATTATATAAAATATATAATACATTTATAATTAACGTTAAAAATGTATATTAGCATTGAGAATATGTTAACATTTAAAATATAATAATGTGTCTATAATATATTATATATTATATTATATTAATATATATTAATGTTATTATATTGATATAATTTTATATAAAATTATAATAAATATATTGCAAAAATTACAGTTTATTTATTTATTTGGGATTGATTTCAATCCATCCAAAAAAATTGATTATTTTGGGATGATTTTTAATCCATCCCAAATAGAATTTTTTATAAACAATTTATATATAAATATATTCACACACATATGTAAATAAATCATAAATAATATTTGTAATAAATATAATGAATATAATATAAATACATATTATTATATATATATATAATACTATTACTTAACATTAATAATTATAATAATGTATAAAATTATTAAGATATATGTATGTGTGTATATATGTACGTTACTAATTATAATAATCTATAAAATTATTAATATAAATAATTATGTTTTTGTGTATGTTTGTATGCATGCATGGATGGATTTATTTATGCATGTATATATGTATGA